>CM050450.1:12009956-14509956 GCA_027563935.2 Costus lasius | reverse complement strand
TGGACTTCTACTCCATCTAACCTCCTCTCGTGCCCTATGCATCTACAGCGATGCCGATTGGGCCGGTTCTCCTGAAGATCGTCGGTCCACAGGCGGCTTCGCAATTTTTCTTGGTAACAATCTCATCTGTTGGACCTCCAAGAAGCAATCCACTGTCTCTTGTTCCAGCACTGAAGCGGAATATAAAGCAATCGCCAATGCCACAGTTGAAGTCATTTGGATTCAATCTCTCCTTCATGAGCTCCACCTTGCTTCGGAACAAATTCTCAATCTTCTATGTGACAATATTAGAGCTACATATTTGACGGCCAACCCAATTTTTCATGCTCGCACAAAACATGTGGAAATCGACTTTCATTTTGTGCGAGAACGAGTAGTCATGCGTCAACTCACTGTTTCCCACATTTCCACCAATGATCAACTGGCCGATATCTTTACTAAGCCTCTATCTCGTGTCAAATTTTAAAGTCTACTATCCAAACTTAATGTCTGCCCATCCACATTGAGTTTGCGGGGGAATAATGACAGTAAAAGACTAATGCATGCGCATTAGTGAACCGTCGCACCTTCCCAGCCATGTACCATCGCGTCTTTCCATGCAGCTGTGCACCATCGCACCTTTCCAAATTAATAGGATTGTCGAAAGGATGTCTCCTTCATTGTGTATATAATTGTACATCAAACACTTAAAATAGGATAGAAAAGATATATAGAGATTTTACACTTTCCTCATCTTCTGTTTCTCTTTCTCGCTTCTTCACACCTTAACCTCTCTCATCAATATTCTTTCAATGGGTACAGCGACGGGTTCTTCCAGGACTTGCTCGGTAAGACCGTTGACCAGCTGTGGAGCGACTACAAAGCCATGTACACCACCTGATCTTGTTCATCCAAGTCAAAAGAGAGACAATCCACGAAAGTCAACTAAGTCCTACTACGAGAATAAATTTCCAACAAATAATGTGTCCGATTTTCTGCGTGGATTAGTAAATTAATAATGTGTGGATTCTGCGTTTTCAATAAAATTATCCCTTGAGATAATTGCAGTATATTTGTCGCTTTCCCAGGTCATAATATTGAATATGATAAGAACAGTCTCTTTTAAATCTTGAGAAAATTTTCTAGGTAGCGTAGTTGTCTAGAAATATGCTGGAGGTCACTTCTTAGCCATTGAATGCAGCGAAAACATAACTTAAAGCATTACTGAAGTGACACTGATTTAAGATCTGTACTAACGGCTAGCAAGTGACTCTATTTAAGATTCTCAGACACTCACCTGTCTAGAAAATTTTCTCGGTTCATTGTCAAGGCTTTTGTTTAATCCATCGCATCGAAAAAGTAATGAGAGGCAAACAAAATTATAATGTGTTTTTATATTGAAAATTTAATATATTTTTAGTAAATTTTTATATCATATGTATTGATCATTCTTTTATAAAATATCTTTTTAATAATTCCAAATGAATATTTGTAGGTATTTGATATTTATAGTGACTTCATTGACTTACAAGTCTAGAAGATCCCTAGGTATGCTAGGTCTAATACCTAATTTTTTTTGCTCCAACCCTGAATTCAAGTTAGGTACTCTATTATACAATACTAACTTAAATAAAAAAAAATTATTTTAAATAATTTTAAAATTATAATAATACATATATCTTTATTATTTTTATTATTATATTATAATAATAAAATATATTTATTTAATTATTTTAAGTTGGATTACAAGTATACGGGTAACCTTGCCTATAAATTGGAATTAGTCTCATTTAGCTAATTAGATACTAGACGAATCATAAATTGGTTGGGTACTTGATTAAATCTGGTTAAATTGCCAACCCTAGCTCTGGAAGAAGACCGTTTCATCGACAAAGACCTCTTTGTTGCTCTTGAAACGGTTGAATCGTGATCCAAGTGTTTATTACTTGGCTACTACTAGACCACATGTTTTACAGTCTTCTAGTAAGATCAAGAATTATTATGTTGAGATTTTAGAAATGGAATTGTATTTTTATTGGAGGCTTATGGGTTCTATATTATGCATGGTCCCATTTGCAAATAGAAGAAAGTTGTGGACTTTCTTATAAAAAGGTTTTTTAATTAAATTATATCCACGCGAATGTGGGCAGTTAAGGTTTTGAAAAAATTTTCTGTATTTTTACCAGAGCGGCTACAAGAGAGAGAGAAAAAAGTTTTGGTTAGAAACTTTTAGACTAGAGTCATCCACTATCTTATTACCAGGAAATTTCACCGAGCTCCTCTTATGTTAATTCTTTACTTATCCTATAGTTAAATTTTTTATTGTTCTTTTTTATATACTATTTCGAATACAATAGTAAATTTTGGGATAGTATTTTTCTTGCGATTTTTTATGTTACAGTTGATGAAATTATTATTGTAAAGATACATTGTGTTAGGTGGTGGGCCAAATTTTGGGTGCGGCCCAAAACCCTAAACCCAGCCCAGAACCCTATTGCCCAATGGGTCGGCGGGTTAGCGGATCAGACCGGGTGACACCCGGATCCGGATCCAAAAATCGCCTCAACGGGCGAAAAGCACGTGTGATGTCGCGTGCAGCGGACGCGATCAGGGCATGGAGTGGGCGGCTGATGTCTCGGGTGCCGCGTTTACCTTGCGCAGCACGAGCAACACGTCAGCGGGCGGAAGTTTTGGAGAAACAAAAGGGGGAGGCGGACGCAGGGGCGTCGGATGATGGGTTTTCTCTGGTTTTTCGTCTCCCTCTTCCCCGACTCCGGTGATCGACTCCTTTTCTCATCGGACGCTAATGTCAGTGAGCTCTCTCTGCGTTCCGGTGGTGTGGGGCGGGTGGTGGAACGTCTCAGGAGAGCTCTGTCCCTTTCTTTCGCTGTCTGCTCGTCTTCCGCAACGCTCGTCGTCTCCGACCCCGGCGACGCCTCCAGATCGCCTTAGAAGGTGGCGACCGCATCAGCTTCACCGGAAAGAAGGAGCCAGGGGCCTGAGTGACCGCCGAGGTATTCCCTTCTCCCCTCGGTCTCCGTCTCGGCTGCTGTTCTACGCCGGCGACACCCCTTCCTTACTACTTCTGCGTTTGCTTGCGTGAGATGGCCGGAGTCGTGCTCCCATGGCGAGCTCTTCCTTCCTTCCATCTTGTGGCTACCGGCCCACCTGCACGTGGGAACTTCTCGAGCCGCTTCTCGCCTGCGTGCGAGCCTCGTCCGCTCCCTTCGTCGCCTGCGTGCGACGCTTCTCGTCTTGGTTTGTGGAGCAGCTGGCGGTCGTCTCCTTTGTCCGGCGAGCAGCTTTGGTGGACGTCCCTTCCTCGTCAGCGTGAGCGCAATTGGTGGCAACGCCACCTCCTTCCTTCAGCGGTTGCCCGTGCGTGGTTCATCTGCCGCCGTTTGTGCACTCCCCTCTGCCGCCGTCCCCGTCGGCCATCGACTCTTGTGACGGCGTCTCCTTCTGACGAGATCCTCGGGTGGTCAGCGCCACCCTCTTCACCTGTAAACATTTTAGCCGAGCTTGCCTTGGGCTAGCGTGACTCTTCCAACACCGGTCGTCGCCCACGCGCGACAGTGATCGGCTGCTGTGGTTGGTTGCCTACGGGCGACTTTCTTCTCTGGTCGCTCTCGTCTACGAGCGAGAAGGGCGAGTCCGCCGGTCTTCATCACCCACGGGGACGATACTGATGGAGCGTCGTCCGGCCTCCTCGCCGGTGCGCGAGTGAGGAGCCGACCGAGTTCATTCATCTCCGGCGTGCGAAGCCGTGTGGACGACTGTCCGTGATCGCCGGGGGCCGGCTAGATCCGTGGACAAGTGAGTGTGTTCAAATTCTATCGTGGACCCCGTCTGACGAGGTCAGTTACGGGTGAGTCCCCTTTTGGGTTCGGGTGAACCTGGTCCGGTTCAGCAATACCGGTCCTTGGTAAATCGCGAGTGATGATCCATACCATGTTGGAATGGTAGCGATCCATGTTGAGTCCATAATCGGGCTGGGAGTCGATTTGAGGAATCGACTCCGCCAGTCTCGCCCAATCTGGCGGTTTCGACCGTTAGGATACCTGCGTTGACGCAGTTGGACTCGAGTCAAGCGTTGACTCACGTGGAAATAATTAAAAAAATATTACCGTAAACGTGGGCGTGACAGCTTGGTATCAGAGCCAGTTACTACACGTTCCAACTTGTACGAGCGTCGTACTTGTGTTTTGTCACACTTATCTGATTGTGCGTATATGGGATCTGCGACAAACCCCGGACTATTGTCCCTCGAGGACATGGTCAGAGATGGGGTTCTGGATTCTTACATCTCAGTGGAGATCATCTCAACGTGGCTCGTCTCAGGTGAGCGTCTCGTAGCTCGGGTGACTCGACGCACCAGGAGCTAGAGGTATCTTAGGCAGAGGTTGCGATGCTGAAGCGCGCTACGGTGGCTTCGATAGCATCGACCATGGCTGATCCCGGCCAGTGGACCGTCGTGTGACGACCCATCCTGGAGCTTACCCTTTCGGAGGGGTGCGTTGCTCCACGATATTTAAGGAAAGGTTGGCAAACCTTAAAACTGCTACCCAGGGAGACACAAAATGAGGATGAGTTAGCAGACTCTAAAACTGCTATTTGGGGACAAGAAGAGAGAATGGTCCAACTAAAACAAAAGAGGTCCCTCTTCTTGGTCTGACTGAGCCAACTTCGCATATAGGGACGCTTTATGTGAGGGAAGCTTGGGAGGACAGCAAGGAAAAAATCCTTGAAACTTGTCCGGGGTTCCTCGGCATATGGGGACGCCTATATGAGTGGAGGAGACCCAGGGACAAAAGAGGTAATTGGGGAGAGCTGAGTAGTCTTTGACGGAGGTGGTATGGGACACCTTCGAAGGGGATGAGACTTGGGCGCACCAAGTTACCGTTGGACGAGTCTCCCGGGAACATAGGCAATCCGATTTGATCGCGGGTGTTGTAGGATCCCCCCCCCCTACAATTCCGTGGAAGTTTCGTGTGTGAGTCAGGTCACACAAAAAGGTTCGTCGAGAGCAGCTAAGAGTGTTGGACTTATAACGTCCTCAGCACAGGATCGAGGGAGGTCGGTCAGTGCAGTGGACCCCGAGACCTTCAGGGTACTGTACGATATGGATATCGTAATCGGCAGTTGGCAAGGCCGCTGCTATGCGAAGATTCTGAATCTTCCAGACTACAAAGCAGTCTTTGGCCTCGAACTTTTGGTCAAGGCAGAGATAGCTGTGAGGTCTTATCTGTATGAGATACAGATATACGATGAGGATTTCCGTTGCCTCGAGCCGTGCATTGAGAGCAAGGAGTCAAGGAATGGAAGGAAGAGGGACTCCTAGGGAGTGCTCTTGTTGGCGAACGCCTTAGCTGCAAGGTTGCGTCAAGGAGATCCGATACCTCAGATCAAGCGTCAGGTGATGCGTTGATACAGGATGGGCATCCTATAGCTTTCGATAGTCGAAAGTTAAGTGGGGTGGAGCAGAGATACTCTGCGCATGGGAAGAGAGATGGTTGCAGTGTTGCACTACCTCTGAGGACGGAGAGTCCTCCTGAGTATCACCTTCGTGGCGGAAACTGATAAGGTGGTGAATACATATCTCACCACTCGGAAGAGATTGTCGGCCAAACTGGCCCGATGGTAGGAATTCCTAACATAATTCCAGTTCCGGTGGAAACACAAGCCTGAAAAGGCTAATGAAGTGCCGAATGCACTAAGTAGGCTTTACGCCTTAGTTCGCTTTGCGATCTCCGGAGTGGAAGGAGATCTCCTTACGAGGATAAAAGCAGCAGTTGTGATCGATAAGAAATATCGAAAGTCTATTGAGCAGACCAAATCGGGTACGACCCGATGATAGTATTTGGGCAGACGGAGTGGATTAATGTCCTTACAGAGGACTGCCTTCGTCATTTTGGTGACTGCGAGTCAAAGGACTGGGTGAAGTGGATTGATTCGGCACAATTTGCCTATAATCTCCACAGATCGCTGTCTACGGGGCACGGCCCGTTTGAGCTTGTGTTAGGGAGACCATCCCTAAACTTCGGTTGGTATTGCGATAAGGACCTCCGAAGGGAGATGTCCTGCTATCCTACGGATAGCTAGTGAGCGAGTGGAGTCACTCCAGGAGACTAGAGACAGCCTCGAGGTAGGCACGAGACGAATGCAACTATATGCAAATCGTCGTCGTGGGATGAAACTGTGTCCGACATTCCATGTGAGCTTCCAAAAAGGGTTTTCATAAGGATCCAGGGGATCCAACTCGATCACAGTCGCTTCGTGCGCGTCCTACGGTTCAAACGGAGTTCTACCAATGGATTGGAAGGATCCTAGATCATCGAGTTTTGGGATATAAATGGATGAACCGATGAACAAAATTTCTTGTTCGATGGGAAGGTTCTCCAAGGGAAGAAGATACATGGAAAAAGGCATTCGAACTGTGGCAGTTCGAGGACGAGGTCCGACGTTATTTAGAGTCACCGAGGACGGCGACTCGCTCCGGAGGGGGAGAATGTTAGGCCGGTGGGCCAAATTTTGGGCGCGGCCCAAAACCCTAAACCCAGCCCAGAACCCTATTTCCGAATGGGTTGGCGGGTTAGCGGATCAGACTGGGTGCCACCCGGATCCGGATCCAAAAATCGCCTCAACGGGCGAAAAGCACACGTGATGTCGCGTGCAGCGGATGCGATCAGGGCATGGAGTGGGCGGCTGATGTCTCGGGCATTGCGTTGACCTTGCGCAGCACAAGCAACACGTCAGCGGGCGGAAGTTTGGGAGAAACAAAAGGGGGAGGCGGACGCAGGGGCATCAGATGATGGGTTTTCTCTGGTTTTTCGTCTCCCTCTTCCCCAACTCCGGTGAACGATTCCTTTTATCGTCGGACGCTAATGTCGGTGAGCTCTCTCTGCGTTTCGGTGGTGTGGGCGAGTGGTGGAACGTCCCAGGAGAGCTCCGTCCCTTTCTTTCGCCATCTGCTTGTCTTCCTCAACGCTCGTCATCTCCGACCCCGGCGACGCCTCCAGATCGCCTCGGAAGGCGGCAACCGCATCAGCTTCACCGGAAAGAAGGATCCGGTGGCCTGAGTGACCGCCGAGGTATTCCCTTCTCCCCTCGGTCTCCGTCCCGACTGCCGTTCTACGCCGGCGACACCCCTTCCTTACTGCTTCTGCGTTTGCCTGCGTGAGATGGCCGGAGTCGTGCTCCCTTTGCGAGCTCTTCCTTCCTTCCATCTTGTGGCTGCCGGCTCACCTACGCGTGGGAACTTCTAGAGCCGCGTCTCGCCTGCATGCGAGCCTCGTCCGCTCCCTTCGTCGCCTGTGTTCGACGCTTCTCGTCTTGGTTCGTGGAGCAGCTGGCGGTCGTCTCCTTTGTCCGGCGAGCAGCTTCGGTGGACGTCCCTTCCTCGTCAGCGTGAGCGCAGTTGGTGGCAACGCCACCTCCTTCCTTCGGCGGCTGCCCATGAGCGGTTCATCGTGGACCCGACTAGATCCGTGGACGAGTGATCGCCGGGGGCCGGCTAGATCCGTGGACGAGTGAGTGTGTTCGAATTCTATCGTGGACCCCGTCTGATGCGGTTAGTTACAGGTGAGTCCCCTTTTGGGTTCGGGTGAACCCGGTCCGGTTCAGCGATACCGGTCCTTGGTAAATCGTGAGTGATGATCAAGACTATGTTGGAACGGCAGCGATCCATGTTGAGTCCATAATCGGGCTGGGAGTCGATTTGAGGAATCGACTCCGCCAGTCGCGCCCAATCTGGCGGTTTCGACCGTTAGGATACCTGCGTTGACGCAGTTGGACTCGAGTCAAGCGTTGACTCACGTGGAAATAATTAAACAAATATTACCGTATACGTGGGCGTGACACATTGTATATTGGATTTATAGTAAAAAAAATTGGTGGCTTACTCTCATGGTTTTTTACCTTTTCTAAAGGATTTTTTCATGTAAAATCTTAGTGTTTTTATGTTTAGTTATTTTTTCTAAGTTGATTATAATTATTTTTGTATCTATATATTGTTATGATTGCACATCTGAAGTTTAAGGATTTTATTAAGTTCAAAATAAAAAATCCCAACAAATGGGTACCCTCCACATATTATACCATGTATTTTCATGCATCATTATAGAATAGATTTAACATAAGTCACCATGCCTCTATGTAATGTCAATTATGATAGGTTGTGCATTACAAATCATGCACACATCCATGATAAAAGATAAAATTTTATGTATTATGATAAGATTAGTGCGTAGCATTCATTTCTTGCATTAAAATATATTTTTGCTAAGTTCCTCAATAGCTAAAACATGCTAAAACTTACTTACTCTAATATATCTTCAAAATAGTTCAAGTGAAGACTCAAAGAAGAAGGCATTTCAATCTCACTAACCAAAGAAGCTTGGTTACCTATTGATGACATGTAAAAATATGATATTTCGTGACCCAATTTCATTCGTATCTTAAAGCATAATGCATGTTTCATCTCATTTATTTACTCAAATGCTTCATATTCTTCAGAACCTTCACTTTTCCTCCGTTTTAATGAAATGCAGCTATTTGACCCCAAAATCAGTGGAATTTGGAAGATTTGAAGATATGGGACGATTTCTTATGATGAGACGAAGCTACCTGCCAAATTTCAGCCCAATCGGAGCTTTCTACAAGATGCACGGCCATGGGTGTGTACCCATGCACGGCCGTGCATGATCCTGCTACTCCAGGCTTCACCGAGCCATACATGGCCATGGGTGTGCACCCATGCACAGCCGTGATCCATAAGTTACCCCGCGACAGAGCCGTACACGGGCATGGCCGTGCATCCATGCACGGCCGTGTATCGTCGCGAACTGCTCGACAGGCGCTCGGTATTTTGGACATAAATTTCTATTCCTGGTTCGGAATTGATCAAAATTTTAGGGAGACCTTCCCAACTTGGATATGAAAAATTAGGGACCGAAATCATCAGATTTGGTCAAGCAACCGAGGAGAACGAGCGAAAAATGAGAGACCCTAGGGTTTTGGGGCGATTTCGGAGGCGACAACACTGTTTCGGCTTGATTTCTTCGTCGTTTCGGCGTGGATCTTCGTGCTGGACCTTCTTCCATCGACGATCTACCCTCCCTTTGGTTTAATTTAATTATTATGAGAGATTCTATGTGTTTAATGATGTATACACTAGCGTAAACTCTTCTTTTCGGGGTTTGGGCGTAACCCACTGTAAGAATGCTTGATATTAATGTTTGATCTATATATTTCTTTACTTATCCTTGTTCTTATTCATGTCTAGGATGTTTTACTTCGTGTTTATGTACTGGCCATACGTATGCATGCTTAGATGTCAAGGGAAGGACTGAGAGGTGAACCTTGATCATCGGATCCCCTTAGACTGGACTGGTGATTTCGTGTTGCGAGAGCACTCGAAATCACTCGAGGAACCCTAATCTTTCATAGAACCCAATGGATCCGTATTAACCCTGGTAAGTCACGAGAGTAGGAGATCTGGGTTAAGACGGATATCGGACCGTGTCCTGAGAGGGAGCGCGTCTGTACCCTAGGAAAGGTTACCTTGAGAACTTAGATAAAACTTTATTTAAATTGTCAAACCCTAATATTTATGCATGCTTCAGTGTGGTAAAACCTAAAACCCCGAATCCCTCTCATAATCTCAAAACCCCTTTTGCCTTGCTTTCTGCTTCGCTTGATTTAAGTCAGCTTTAGTTTAATTGCTTGCTTTAGGATTTTAGACACTTCTCCATTAATCGTTAACCTAGCTATTGATCTATTGATTAGTTAGTACTTGACCCTAGTCCATGTGGGTTCGATCTTAATTATTACGCGATAGACCGTGCACTTGCGGTAGCAGCCGTCTAGGCCCTATTAAGTTTTTGGCACCGTTGCCAATGACTAGGTTGCCAATATTAACACGATCAGAAGATTGATAGACTAGGTTTAGTTAGATTTTACTTACTTTTTATTCTTTCTATTTTCTTTTTATTTGCTTTTCGTTTTAGTTGTAGTTTTTATCTGGTGCGGTGCTACTAATCTTCCTCTATCAAGGTACTTGTTTATGCCCAGGAATACTGTCAGAACAGGAGAACTTGTACCTAAAGACCCGGAGATAGAGCGTACTTTCCGTTTGGTCAGAAGAAATTTGAAGAGATTGAAGCTTGAAGGACAATTTTCTGACAACCATTAGACAAGTGAAGGTTAGGATCTTCAGTGGCTTCTCCACTGAATTGGTTTTGTTGCACCAATTGTACAAGGGACGGCTTTATCTCGAAGTTGTTTAGCTTCGATAGCTGGTCGCAATATGCTCGAGTGCACACCAGAGATGGTGGGTGCTGCAAAGTCTTTCAGAGAGCGGTTGGCATTGGCTTCCATTGTTTGGTTGTCAGAAAACTGTCCTTCAAGCTTCAATCTCTTCAAATTTCTTCTAACCAAACGGAAAGTACGCTCTATCTCCGGGTCTTTAGGTACAAGTTCTCCTGTTCTGACAGTATTCCTGGGCATAAACAAGTACCTTGATAGAGGAAGATTAGTAGCACCGCACCAGATAAAAACTACAACTAAAACGAAAAGCAAATAAAAAGAAAATAGAAAGAATAAAAAGTAAGTAAAATCTAACTAAACCTAGTCTATCAATCTTCTGATCGTGTTAATATTGGCAACCTAGTCCTCGGCAACGACGCCAAAAACTTGATAGGGCCTAGACGGCTGCTACCGCAAGTGCACGGTCTATCGTGTAATAATTAAGATCGAACCCACAGGGACTAGGGTCAAGTACTAACTAATCAATAGATCAATAGCTAGGTTAACGATTAATGGAGAAGTGTCTAAAATCCTAAAGTAAGCAATTAAACTAAAGCAGACTTAAATCAAGCGAAGCAGAAAGCAAGACAAAAGGGGTTTTGAGATTATGAGAGGGATTCGGGGTTTTAGGTTTCACCACACTGAAGCATGCATAAATATTAGGGTTTGACAATTTAAATAAAGTTTTATCTAAGTTCTCAAGGTAACCTTTCCTATGGTACAGACGCGCTCCCTCTCAGGACACGGTCTGGTATCCGTCTTAACCCAGATCTCCTACTCTCGTGGCTTACCAAGGTTAATACGAATCCATTGGGTTCTATGAAATATTAGGGTTCCTCGAGTGATTTCGAGTGCTCTCGCAACACGAAATCACCAGTCCATTCTAAGGGGATCCGATGATCAAGGTTCACCTCTCAGTCCTTCCCTTGACATCTAAGACATGCATACGTATGACCAGTACATAAACACAAAGTAAAACATCCCAGACATGAATAAGAACAAAGATAAGTAAAGAAATATATAGATCAAACATTAATATCAAGCATTCTTACAGTGGGCTACGCCCAAACCCCGAAAAGAAGAGTTTACGCTAGTGTATACATCGTTAAACACATAGAATCTCTCATAATAATTAAATTAAACCAAAGGGAGGGTAGATTGTCGATGGAAGAAGGTCCAGCATGAAGATCCATGCCGAAACGACGAAGAAATCAAGCCGGAACAGTGTTGTCGCCTCCGAAATTACCCTAAAACCCTAAGGTCTCGCCTTTTTCGCTCGTTCTCCTTGGTTGCTTGACCAAATCTGATGATTTCGGTCCTTAATTGTTTGTATCCAAGTTGGGAAGGTATCCCTAAAATTTTGTTCAATTCCGAACCAGGAATAGAAAATTATGCCCAAAATACCGAGCGTCTGTCGAGCAGTTCGCGATGATACACGGCCGTGCATGGGTGCACACCCATGGCCGTGTACGGCTCGGTAAAGCCTGGAGTAGCAGGATCATGCACGACCGTGCATGGGTACACACCCATGGTCGTGCATCTTGTAGAAAGCTCTGACTGGGCTGAAATTTGGCAGGTAGCTTCGTCTCATCATAAGAAATCGTCTCATATCTTCAAATCTTCCAAATTTCACCAATTTTGAGGCCAAAAACCTGCATTTCATTAAAACAGGGGAAAAGTGAAGACTCTGAAGAATATGAAGCATTTAAGCAAGTAAATGAGACAAAGTATGCATTTTGCTCCAAAATATTAATAGAATTAAGTCATGAAATATCATATATTTGCATGTCATCACCTATCACTTGAAGCAATCGGCCATCAATGAAGGAAATCAATGAGATTAGTGACCACAATTCTACAAAACAAGGAAGTCATTTAAATTTGACACCCTCATCAAATCAATATCCACTAATCAAAGATGCTTCCACCAAATATTTTGAGGAAGGAAATGCTTAAAAGTTCAAAAGGGCATTCACATAAGCTAAGTAAATTCGCTAAGGCAAGTTTTCAAATTTCAAACAATGCAAAGAATGATTTGTCAAAGCAAGTGAAGTAAGAAATTCAAAATACAAACCATTCACACAAGCTTTGGAAAGAATTCAAGATGAAGGAATACTCGTGCCCCTCTATTCGCTTGCCTATAAATAGTTGTATTATTCATGGATCAACAACATTGGTTGAGTAGTTGCTAACAATAAATGAGTTCATGGCTCGCCTCTTCCTCTTCTTCCCTTTCTTCCTCTAATGGCACATTTCCCCTCTTCCGCCTTCTTCTCTTCTTCTCTTCCCCTCTTCTCCATGCAATCCCTCTTCCACTCTTCTTCACAAAGTTCTCCACAATCTTGGGATCAATATCTTCAGCAAGTGCAATATCTTACTCAACCTTCAATCGAGCTCTCATCTCACTCCCTTCTCATTGTAAATTGTTTTCTTATGGTTTGATCTATACTCACTCTTCTCTTCTCTTTGTAGGATTTGGTGTCCAATCTATTGAAGTACTAAAGATGGTTAGTGCACCCTCTTTCCCTCTCCACTTAATGGAGAGCAACAAGGCTCATCTTCTCTTAGGCCTTGTTTCCTACGAGGGAAACAAGGAAGGAAGAAAAGGAAAATGCTTTTTACCTCGTTTCTTTGAACGGATGGAAACTGATCGAAAGAAAAGAGGAGGGAAAATCTCTTCATTTTCCCGTTTTTGGTTCCGCCCGATTCGGGCGAAAAAGCACTCACGCCCGTTCTTCTTCCCTCTCCCTCCCGCTGAGCTCCCCGCCGCCCACCTCCTTGCCTCTAGCCTGCCTCCACGAAGCTCTCCGCCTCCCTGCGAGCTCCGCAGAGCTCCCCGCCTCCCACCTCCTCGCCTCCAACCTGCCTCCACGAAGCTCCCCGCCTCCCTGCGAGCTCCGCCGAGCTCCTCGCCTTCCACCTCCCCACCTCCACAAAGCTCCCCGCCTCCCTACGAGCTCGCCCAAGCTCCCCCACCCCCATTGAGCTCGCCTATCTCCTTGCGAGTTCCGTTGGATTTTTTTCAAAACTCATATCTCACACTCTATCTCATTCTACTACATAATTTTTTTAATTATTAATTATTTTATAATTTTTATAAATTAAAATAATATTACATATATGTAATTAATTTATATATATATATAGTTTGGGCCATTTCTGAAATGGCCCAGTGAGAAGTTTGAGCTACACAGCAGTCTTGCTTCACCATCCTGGCTGAACCTCGCTCTGATACATATTGTCATGCCCTAACGAATCGTTCTCCGACGAACGTGAGTTTGTGTGCCATGAGTCACATTTTATCTCCCAATTTGGACCACGCATGCACGTTGACATGTTGACTCGGATCTTCCTCGAATCGAACACCAAACACGTTAGAAAAATCACCGGTTCTTCATCTTCTTCACGCGATAGAACGAACGCTGCGTTTATCCATCGGAGCATCTGTCGCCGAAGAACTGAGGCATGCTGGTAGGGAGAGGACGCTCGCCTCGCCCTCAGCCTCACGCCGCCGGAAGCCGCCCGCTACTGAAAAACCTCATAACTGGGATGGTGAAGCTTCTGCCAGAAATAGGGGAGCTCGCTGCTGGAAATCACAGGGAAGCCCGCTGCCAGACAACCCACCAAAGAAGATAAATGTTAAAGGGGAAAATAGCTTGTTTATTTCTCTCAACAACAAGATACAAAACCCTTCTTTCCTCACAAATCCCTCGCTGGATCTCGCCCATTCCTCTCTCCCCGTCAACAGCTGGCAACCGCCGCTGACTCACAATCCCTCAAGCTCAAAGGAGATGACGGCGCCCTGACTGTCGCTGGTGGTGGTGCACCTGCCTGGTGCTCTTGCTGCACACATCTTTCTCCATCCGCCCGATGGAGGTTTATAGGAAAGTGAGCTCGTCCATCGTGCCTTCCTCTCATGGAGCATGTTCGCACGACTCCACTTCTGTTGTGCCGAATAGCTCCCTCGTTGCCCACGTTCTTCAACGCCGCCATCCCACGTCGTCGCTGATATCAGAGAAGACGACGTCGTCCACTAAAATCGCTTCTGCGTGCGACTAAAAGCTTTTGTCAATTTCATTGTTGACTGAATGTTGACGCTGATTTGGGCTCCGAAATCGTCGACGCAGCGTGGGCTTGGGCCACCGGCCAGCCTCGTTGACTTTAGCTCGGTCCACCTGATTTTGGGCGTTACACCTGGAGTACCAGTAGGGTTTCTTTTCTTCTTATTGTTGGCAACTTTGTGCAGCTGAGCAGTGGTGGTGTTGCGGCCATGAGGTGACATAAAGAGATAGCCGAGCACTTTGGCATTAATCATTAATCAAATCAGGGTGGAAAGGATGGAAAAGATATATATCCGTTGTATATTAGTAAGGATGGAAATCGGCGGATGGATTTAAGGAGGGATTTTAGGCTAAGTTTTCTCTGTTTTGTGATCCGCCTGAATCGGGTGAAAACACCTCAGCGCCCTATTTTCACGCCTTGACAGAACATCTCCTATTTTCAACTCGTTGCCTCCACTCCTTTCGCCAGCCGCCGCTGCCTTGTTCCTTGGACCAGCCGCCGCCGCCTTGTTCCCTGGACGACATCCCTTCCCCAGCGTGGTCTTCCACACAAGCAAGAAAAGGTAACACCATATCTATTTTTCATGCAGCATCTCTATTTTTCGCCGTGTCTCGCATCCATTCTGCCTTTGCCTCCTCCTTCTTCCACTCCACTATTCTCGCCCTTCTCCTTTCCCACCGCCCCCTTTTTCTTCACTAGCATCCCACACCAAAACCCTAGACTGTACCAACGAACCGTCTTCCTTCTCCAAACCCAAGACTACGCCTGCGGATAGCTGCATCATCTCGCCGCTTTTTTTTTCTTTTGTTTTTTTTGCCTGTGACACACTGGAGCACAGAGGAATCGAGTGCTTGTTTTTTTTTTTGCTTTTTTTTTTTTCTTCACTAGCATCCCACATCATCTCTATTTTTTGTTTTTTTTTCTTTTAGTTTTAATTGTTTATTTGGCATCATACTTTGAATATGCTGCTGTGATGAGTAAATAGCATAAATTAATCAAATATACAATAGTTGAGATGCAGGTTACGAATGTAATCAAATATGCTTGTTTTTGGTTTTTTTTTTCTTTTGGTTATTGCTTGTTTTTTTGCTTGTGTAATGATTCCTTGAACTAGCATAAATTAATCAATAGTTGAGATGCAGGTTACGAATGTAGGGTGAACATATTAAATTTGTTTCTTTCTTCAAAGTTTTCGGGCTTGTTTACTTGGGGAAAGTTAGAAGGAAAGAAAAGAAAGTAGGAAAGAAAGGACTATAGGCTTGTTTACTTGGGCGGATAGATAGTTTAGAAGGGAAAGTAAAAAAGAAAAGTCAGTCATTAATCCCTCCATTTGCATTCCGCCCAAATCGGATGGAAAGCTGAAACTATGACTTAACTTTACTAACTTTACACCTAACTTTTCACCTCATTGTTACTTATTCTCGCTCAATACGAGCTTTTCTCGACTACTCGTCCTTGCCGTCGCTGCTCGAGCTCGCCACCATTGCTCATTCATGCAGCTACTGCTTGCCCACGCCATCGTCGCTCGTATTTAATATTTAATATTTAATAATTTAATAATATTATTATATATATATATAATATGAATAAAAAAATAAAAATTAGGGTGTATATATCAATCATTCAAACTTTCTTTCCATCCAAGTAAACACAAGAAAGAAAAATCTATAACGCATTTCATCCATCTATTTTTCCTTTCTTTTCTTCTTTCCTTTCCTTTGTACTTTCCATCCATCTAAGTAAACACAGCCTTCATCCTTCCAAAGATACACAATGAGGAAAATTTTTATCACTTTACTTTCCATTCTTGTATCCTTTCTATCTAACTATCCATCCCCTTCTATTTTCCATCCTTGCTAGTAAACATGGCCTAAAAATATGGAGCACCAGCTTCTCCAAGTGATCCAGCACCATATGCATGTTGTAAATTCGGTTTTTATCGGTTTGAGCCGAATTGAATCGAACTTATTTGGTTTGATTCAAATTGGTTTTCATCAAAATCAGTTCAAATCAGTTTCAGTCCAATCGGTTTGGTTCAATTCGGGTTAAATCGATTGGACAGACCTACGCCGTATGTCAGGCTTGGTTCAGGCCGGTTCGGCCCAAAGCCCAATGGGCCAAGAACCAGCCCAAGTCCACACCACATTCACCCACACGGAGCCCAAATTAGGGGTGCAGATGCTCGGTCAACCAAAGCTCGGTCCGATTTTGACCAGAGCTTGGCGTCCTCTTCACAGAATTCGGATGTGGCTTCAGACGCGGCAGAGACAACGTCTTCCCCATGAGATCCGGACGCAGCGATGGCCCCTTCACCAGACGATGCGGACACGGGGCGGCGACGTTGGCAGCTGTAGGCGACTTCATCGCGCATAGGAAGCGGACGCGAAGGCGTCGCCTTCCCGATTTGGAAGGGCGGACGCAGTCATCGCGGAAGAGAAGGGCGGCGACGTTAAGCGTTAAAAGGAAGGGGATCAGCGAAGAGAGCGACGCCACCGGGAGGAGAGCTTGTGAGCAGAGAGCTGGAGGCGAGATCCAGGGAGAGAGAGAGGAGCGCCTGCGAGCTCAAGAGTGTGTAATCGGCGGCAGAGTTTGCCGCCGACGACGAGAGGGTTAGAGAAGGAGAGTTGAGGGGTTTTGCAGCTCTATTAAGGGTAATAAGAGTGAAGCTTTCCCCGGATATCCTTCTCCCTTGTTCCTGGTTGTGTTGGCAACGTCTCTCGTTGTTTCCGCAACGGCGACGTAGTTCCGGCAACAGGCAGCTATCGAGCGAGTTTTGAGGGAAGGCGACGGCACTTTCCCTGCCGGCACGCGGCGGACGAGCTTTGGCAACGCTCGTGCGAAGGCGAAGCGAAGATGAAGCGACACGGACGTTCCAATTTTGACTGGGTCAAAATCGGAACATCGATTTCGCACCAACGAAATTTCAGTCGGCTGACGCAGGGACGACGTCAGCATCCAGAAACCATCCGATCGGCGAAAACGAATTAAGTGGGTGGCATCAGCATGACATCATCAACCCAAAAGATTTTGAGCGTCGACGAATTTGAATGAAAATAGCATTGACCGAAGATGAATTTTGACTTAATTAGGGTTTCCGTTTGTTTTCTACTTTGGGGATAAATTTTGGACGCTAGGGTTAGGGTTTTCAATTTGGGGGCAAACCTAATCCTATGAAGTTCACGCATCTGGTGTTCCGCTGGACGACCCTAAGACAACGGTTAAGCACCAGTTTAGGGTTGATCCGACCGAGGCGTGACAATTGGTATCAGAGCCTAAAGATTCAGCCAAGATGGTGAATCAAGGAGATCGCATAGCACGAATCGAGCAGGTGCTCGGTTTGACAAGGAACAGTAAAGACGCGGTGGTTCCTCAGGTGGAGGATCTCTATCACACAATAGAGGAACAGAGGTTGCAAATCCTTGCCCTTCAGCAAACTTTGGCTGAAGTAGTTGAGGCACAACAGAACGTTGAAGGGACGGCTGTGCTACAGGAGCAGGTAGCCGCCTTGCAGGGACAAGTAGCAACCTTGACGGCACAAGTAACCAACACCACGGCAACCTAGCAGCAGATATTGGCAGACCTTGCGGTGATGCGCATGGCATTAGCATAGGCACAAGGCGGTGCCCCTACAGCAATCATGGTGGAGTACGGAGCTCCCAGAGGGAAGGTTCGCACCCCAGAACCTGCAGTGTTCCAGGGGGCCAGATCAGCCAAAGTGTTGGGCAACTTTCTTTGGGATATAGAACAATACTTTGATGCTAACCATGTTTCAGACCAGAAGAAGGTGAAGGTGTGCACAGCATACCTCTCAGATGATGCAAAACTTTGGTGGAGGACCACAGTTGATTCGACATCAGAGGCAACTAGTTGGACATGGGAGGTGTTCCGAGAAGAGCTGCGATAGCAGTTCCTTCCCAGAAACTCGGTGGACCAGGCACGAGAGGCGGTGGATCGGCTAAAGCATACAGGGACGATCTAGGAGTATGTTAGGGCGTTCTCCGCACTGATGTTGGAGCTACCTGAGATGGCGGAATGAGACAGGAGGTACTTCTTCCTCTGGAATCTCCAACCATTGGCGGCGGCTGAGGTCCGACGACATGCACCGCAAGACTGGAGGACGGCCGCAACTATAGCCGAGTCTCTCATGGACCAGAGAACTTCAGGAACAACTTTTCCGAGAGCATCGAGGTCGCTCCCGAAGCGACCATCTCCACCCAGAGCAATAGCGCCAAAGAGAGAGAGGTTCTCTCCCCGGCGGAACGGAGGTCAGCCAGCACGGTAGGAGCAGACCCGACCTGCAGAAGGAGGGCAGGATCGACCAGTGCAAAGGACCACACCGGACATGTGATTGTCCGGACCGACAGCGGGTGAACGCAATTGCAGCGATCGTGCATCGGGAATTAGCTAAAAAACAGGTGGTTGATGACGAACCAGTAGAGGCCCACATAGGAGGTTTGCGCATTGCCTCAATGGTTGCTGGCAGAACTTCACCGACCCCCTCAAACGCGGGTGCAGGGCCGAAAGACACGGTCGGCAAGAACAACGTCGAGCAGAAGACGAGTTCCGAAGATGCAAGACTTCCGCAGGAGATTCAGTCATGGGCGCAGATAGCATCCTCGACGGAGTGGATCTCAAGGGAGACACCGGTTTCTTCGAGCAAAGATCGCGGAGCAAAGGAAGTGGCGACAACAAGCAAGACCCTTCCCTACAAATCCTATTGGCCTAAGCGCCCATAACGGACATCGAGGGCGATGTCCAAGTTGGGTGGGGGAGAATTGTTAGGCCTGGTTCAGGCCGGTTCGGCCCAAAGCCCAATGGGCCAAGAACCAGCCCAAGTCCACACCGCATTCACCCACACGGAGCCCGAATTATGGGCGTAGATGCTCGGTCAACCAAAGCTCGGTCTGATTTTGACCAGAGCTTGGCGTCCTCTTCACAGAATTCGGATGCGGCTTCAGACACGGCGGAGACGACGTCTTCCCTGCGAGATCCAGACGCAGCAATGGCCCCTTCACCAGACGATGCGGACGCGGGCGGCGACGTTGGCAGCTGTAGGTGACTTCGTCGCGCATAGGAAGCGGACGCGAAGGCGTCGCCTTCCCGATTTGGAAGGGCGGACGCGGTCGTTATGGAAGAGAAGGGCGGCAACATTAGGCGTTAAAAGGAAGGGGACAGGAGCAGGGGAGGGGATCAGCGAAGAGAGCGACACCACCGGGAGGAGAACTCGTGAGCAGAGAGCTGGAGGAGAGATCCAGGGAGAGAGAGACGAGCGCCTACGAGCTGAAGAATGTGTAATCGGCGGCAGACTCTGCCACCGACGACGAGAGGGTTAGAGAAGGAGAGTTAAGGGGTTTTGTAGCTGTATTAAGGGTAATAAGAGTGAAGCTTTCCCCAGATATCCTTTTCCCCTGTTCCTGGTTGTGTTGGCAACGTCTCTCATCATTTTCGCGACGGCGACGTAGTTCCGGCAGCAGGCGGCTATCGGGCGAGTTCTGAGGGAAGGCGATGGCACTTTCCCTGCCGGCACGTGGCGGACGAGCTTCGGCGACGCTCGTGGGAAGGCGAAGCGAAGACGAAGCGACACAGACGTTTCGATTTTGACTGGGTCAAAATCGGAACATCGATTTCACAGCGGCGAAATTTCGGTCGGCTGACGCAGGGATGACGTCAGCATCCGGAAACCATACGATCGGCGAAAATGAATTAAGTGGGTGATGTCGGCATGACATCATCGACCCAAAGATTTCGAGCATCGGAGAATTTGAATCAAAATAGCATTGACCGAAGGTGAATTTTGACTCTAATTAGCGTTTCTGTTTGTTTTCTATTTTGGAAATAAATTTTAGACGGCTAGGGTTAGGATTTGTAATTTGAGGGTAAACCTAATCATAGGAAGTTTATGTATCTGATGTTCCGTAAGATAACAGTTAAGCATCAGTTTAGGGTTGATTCGACCGCCCACCGTATTTACCGTATTTGTCAATCGTAAGGATGAGTCCGCAGTAAAATTGTCGGACTTTTGATCGTACAAGCTTCAAAGGAAAAAACCCTTAATTCTCCACCTAGCCTGAGTTCTTGCTGCAATCTAATTCAGCGTTATCGTAATAACTTCTCGCTATGGGCCAGAATCAGAGCGATGCCTCTGCCGCCGAAGATGTAAGCCAAGCGGAGTCGGCGGCGCCACCGTCGCCATCATCGAGCGAGCTCCCAACTTCTACGGCGGCTTCTTCGATGGAATCTTTAGTCGCAGGTCGTCACGCTACTCTACTGCTATCAAGCACTTTTAGGTTTTCTTCAATTCGATTTGATTTTTTCTGGTAGATAATTCTTCCCTGTGACTGGAAAGTCTTGTTTCAAGTAATTTGCAGCTCTTACTGTTGGACTTGACCCGATTCTTGATTGATGAAAAATACTAACGATCGAATAAAATCAATCTGAGAGTGGAATGTGTCATTTGCAGTTTTATTGACGCCAACAACTTTCTAGCAGTAATGGAAAATAGAGAAATGTGAAAAATAGATACCCCCTTCCTTGTTCGGCATGTTCGGCTTGTTGCATTGAACTGAACGTTTCTAAGGAATCAACAAATTTTTTTTGTCTCCAAGTTCCTGATAATGTGGAATATCATGTCAATTAGACACTTTGAAGAATCCTAAGGCTATGTCTACAAGCAAAGGATAAGTAAAGTCATTTTTATTTTTCTATACATAGAATTAGCATTTTTAAATGAATTTGTCATCATAAAATTCCATATTTTAAATACTTTTGTTTCTATTTATTTGTAAAAAAATCTTATTCTTTCCTTTCCTTCTCACTTGTATTCTTTCTTAGGATACATAACCTATGATACTTTGTGTCGATACTGTAGAAATAGAGCGATTTAAGTGAAAATCGATATTACTTTTACTGACAGATAAGAACTCATCGTGAAGAGGTGCTACGGATATGAAAGGATTATCTCATTTGTTAATGAATGTTAAACCAACGAATGCCTAAATATTGAGAATCAATATTGATTAGCATCCATAATTCGTTGATTGCTATCCATGAGTTGGCTTTTATATAGAATGTAAATAGGCATCCACGATATGTGGAGCTAATTTTGGTTCTAAATTTACTATCGCATTGTGTGTGCATATATATTTAGAAAATGATACACATTTACAATTTTACTCACTTTTTCTTGGTATCAAGCGAGGCTAATCCTGAACCTGTTCTTTCTCATATCCAAGAAATTGTCTACTTCCTTGTAACCAGTACACATGGCTAGAATAGCCAATATTTAAAACTTAGCCCAGCTTGAGGCTAGTAAATTTGATTATCCAATTAATCCTCTTTATTTCTAATACTCCTATCAATCTGGGCTTGTATTCGTCACACAACCAGCATTACAACACTTAGAGTTGTGCTCTACTCATGGCTCATAGTGATAAGAACAAAGATGGTTTTCTCAACAACATGTAAAACCAATAAAGACTTCCATCATAGAACTCCAACAATGGAAGCATTGCAACAATTTGGTAAAAGCATGGGTTGTTAATCAATTTCACAAGATATTGGAGTAAGGCATAATATTCAATAAAATGCATATGAAATTTAGCATGATTTGAGCTATCATTGTTCGCATACTAATAGTATCCATCTTTTCCATGTTGAAGAAACCATACATGATTGTAAACATGGCAAAAATGCATATGTGGAGTCACAAATGATGTTTTGTGGTTCTAACAAAATCAAAGGACATCGAAATTTCACATGGTACTTACCAAAATCTTTGTTGGTGCTAGAGGATAGGTTCAACTGAATCTGCTTCCTATTGTCAATAAAAGTTATTCTCTTGTTCTCTAAGATTCAAAACAACGGGAAATGTCTAATGCTGGCAAATTGTTGGCTAGACGATCAGTTAAAGCTTTGGCTTTTGTTGTAAGAAACAACTTACAAAATGATGGTTACACCTAAAAATCTCATATAAAATGTGGAATATGGCAAAATTGGGCACACCTTAGAGACATGTCGAGAATGATAACATTCTCTAGCAAGGTCACACAATTGACATCTTTCTATAACTGCAAAAGAGAAATTCTACAAGCAATAAATCTGATAAATGAGAGCACAAGAATCTTTCCCCTAAGGCCAATACACCATTTTCTCATACGACAGAACAATTCAGAACATCATCACATTGCTCGCTAGAAATAATCTCAACTTAAAGGCCAACCATATCAGTAGCACATCTGCTGTGTCTGATCTCTCAATTATATATTTATTTGCTTCTATCATTGACAAAAAATTGAGTTGAATACTCAATATAGGAACAACTAATTGTTTGGTTCACTTAGCTGACTAGTTGATAATGAAGTTTCTTTTCACTAATTGAACTATGCATTTGTTAAATGGAGTCACAGCTCTTGTCACATACATAGGGAGCATTCACTTTACTAACTTTACCTTGCCTGATGTGCTATAAGTTCCTTCATTTAAATTAGCAAGGTTTTATGCAACTCTTTATATCTTGCTTTGTTCACTAATTAGACTTGTATGCTATAGGACCAACCATTACGGAAGACAATTGACACATGAATTTGAGGACTCTGTTACGTTGATATTTCACATAAATCCAAGATTAGTAGTACTAGCATACTAATCTCTTATTCCTCAAGTCTTTGCCACCAGCACCTTGGTCATCCATCAAATAAGATTTTGATTTATTTTCTCATTCTATTACAGGCATGGGATTCTGTAATATTTCTATTGTTTGATTTGCCCATTAGCTAAGCAAACTTGTCCAACATTTTCAACAAGTGTATCCACATTACAACATCTTTTGAGTTAATCCAAGTTGATATTTGAGAGGGTATCCTTCAATTTCTGGGGCAAATTTTTTCTTACAATCGTTGATTATAATACTCATTGCATTTAGATTTATTTGATGCACCATAAATTACATAGTCATTCATATACTACTCAAATCTTTGTCTCATTGAAATTCAATTTTCTTTGAAGG
The DNA here is from genome assembly GCA_027563935.2 of Costus lasius. NCBI lineage: Eukaryota > Viridiplantae > Streptophyta > Magnoliopsida > Zingiberales > Costaceae > Costus > Costus lasius. The sequence continues at coordinate 14,486,606 of CM050450.1, read as the reverse complement.
TCAAAATTCTTTGAAGTGATAATGGGCCTGAATTTACACTGTGATGTGGACTAGTTTTGCGTCCATAAATGAACATGCTAAATCGCCTTGGCCTATTTTCGTCAAGGTGGATTAACTTCTATAGCTTGTGTTCATTCTGGACATACCTTTGACTCTCAAGTCATGTGACATATAAATAAAGTAATTTGTGAAGTTTTAGTACTATCAAAGTGTGTATCTGCCCGTTGTAGGAATTTTTGATATTTATACCTACACATTAGAAGGAACCCTAAGTCATGCAACATTCAATTTTGTCTTGCTTAGACCATTTCCACCCTTTGACATCCCATAAACCCAATGACTTCATTCAGCCATGTTTTTCTTAGTTTACATTGTGTAGAACTAGTTGTTTTGATTTCTTGTAGCTTAAATATTGTGAACTTGGTCTTTTAATTGCCTTGGGACATAGAGACTTTAGTTATCCTTAGGTAGGTGTAGGTTTAGGTTATCTGTGACTATTGCCTAAGAAATCTATCTCCGAAGGATCACCTTCCCAAGACCTTGACTTCCTGTTATCTTGGTCTTCCAAGATGTTGACGTCTCGAGATACTAGGCTCTCTAAGACCTTGATTTTTTATGCGATCTTGGGTCAGTCTTTTGTGCATCCATGAATTGTTGTGACAGTTCATGATTGGCTTCTTGTGGAAGTTTCAACACGTCAATGGTCCCCTTCTAGGAAAAAACCAACTTATTTCACAACGGTATCATCACTATGAAAAACTATTTAGCCAAAGGTATCAAAACCAGTTGTCCCCCCTCCAAAAGGAAGATCTCTCTTTCCAATAACTAAGTTCCTGCTGAGACCTCTTCATGAACAACTCATATACCTATTGATCAACCTATACCAAAATTGTCTTCAGATCCAAAAATTCCTTCAGGGTGACCAACATAAACTATAAGGACACCAAGTGAACACCATGTTGGAATTCCTCTTCCCTCACAAAATATCCCATCGTCTTAATTGATTGTGGTAAAAACTGCAGGTATCACTTAATCCTTTAACTGATGTTCTTTTGTATGATAAATTATCCCACAAACATCGAGCCTTCACCACTTGTCTTTCAATAGAAAAGAACCATCTTCTTTTGAACAAGCAATGTTTTATCCTAAATATTGTGGAGCTATACAAATAGAACTTGCTGCTCTTGAAATGAATGACACATTCTCTACAACCATTATTGCCTGTGAAGAAGCTGATTGGATGAAAATGGGTATGCGAAGTTAAACTTTGACTAGATGACACAATTGAATGATATAAGTTAGATTGGTAGCAAAAGAACATAACCAAGTAACCAACTTGAAGATCTAGATTACCAAGAGACCTTTACTCCTATTGAAAAGCTTTTGACAGTTTGCCTTCTAGCCATGGCTTCAACTCAACAATGACATCTTTATCAACTCAGTGTCAATAATGTCTTCTCCCACATCAATTTTAACGTAGATGTTTACATGTTATTACTTCTTGGTTTTGGATTTAAGGGGAGACAAATTTATAAGCTCCGTTATAGGACTTCAAATAAGCTTTGTATCAATGGTTCATCATACTTTCTACTAGTCTCAAATAGACTAATTTCGAGCAATCAAAGGCTGATCATTCTTTCTTTGTTCGAGCCTAGTATGGTAAATTCATTGTCTTTGATAGAGACTGAAGATACCTCACTTCATGATAATTCATTTCAAATTAAAACATATTGGTTAGTTAGAATATTTTTCTTGGAGCGGAGATTGCATGGTATAGCAAAAGCATCATTCTTTCCTAGAGAAAATATGCTCTCAATATTCTCAAAGATGTTGGATATCTTGATGCAAAAGCTGACTTCCTTTTCGAGCAAAATTTATCTCTTAGTAAGTTTGAGGGTGACCACATTATTGATCCATCTTCATATAAAGGATTTGTTTGGCTTATGCAATTCCATGTTCTAAGCCAAGTATAGACGGCCATGTGTGTCATGCCCCGATAAATAACTCCATTTACCGACACACGGCAATTTGGCATGATAAACATGCACTATAAAAATCCATCCATAATTTACAAAACTATTATAAGAATCTAACATCATTAAGATCATATAAGTAACAAAATCCTCAAAACCAATTCAAAAAGTTTAATAGAAAACTATCAGAGTTAATAACTTATTATCTAGCTAGCCAACTATAAAAATAAACATAAGAGAGTTATATCAATTCATGTCCGGACAAAAGAAAAATAAAGAATATGTAGAATTACTAGACACTCTCCAAGGAAGCCTCTAGTTTATCTATCCATCTCTAAACAACACCTTAGTAGTTCCTGATGGCAAAATAAGGGGGTTAGCCAAAGTAGCTAAATAGAGATTTTAAGAATATGAATGCATACTAAAAAAAATAGAATCAACTCTATGCACTATATGAGTACCATATATATGTGCAAATAAATATAACATGAACCATATACATCCTATCTCATCAAAATTGAGTTGTTCATTGTCACAAAAATTACATTACGCCTTGCACTCTAATAAGAGTGGTTCCACCCCTAAGCTCCAAAAGTGGAATGACTGCTATCAGACAGCCTGACAGTTTTGCATCCAACACTTGGAAACTCCAGTATTGTCTAGCAGTAACCCTAACCGGCAACCACCAATAGCCCACTACACAGTCAGTGTTATGGTCTAATACGTGACCTCGCCGACGGATCTTCAACCTCCACATACGGTGCGCACACTCAAAGCGTACAATATCAAATCTCAATACACTATACAATATCATATAATAAAACATGTGTATAATAACCATAACATTTCATAACTGTCTGTTTAAAAGCAGATAAAATATGCATCTGTATTCTCTTTTCATGGTAACAAATTAAATATCATTCACGCCACTATATGCACCAATGATATTAATACGAGCATGAAAAGTATAAGAAACAAGTCAAGCAGGTAGAAGCAAAAGGTTTGGTGTCTAAGCACAAGACTTAACACTATATAAGAAAATAAAGGTAGGATCCCTACGTAAAAGTAAAGTTCCTTGTTACAAAATAATTTACTGGTACTCACACCTCAGGCATGCCTAGTCTCAAGTCCGAGTTACCTTACAATAATATAAGCCAAGAAAAATAGTATTAATTACTATCTAATTCTAACCACCAAGCATATCTAAAAGAATAACATATTTCTACCATTAATACTGCTAACAACAATTTTACAAATTATGATATACCTTTCTTTATCCCTAAATTATCACATTGATACTTTCATCTTAATCAAACACGTGTATTACGACATGGTATTTAACCCTATACTCATCCATAATAAAAATTTAGGGCAAATATTTGAAAATCTCTATAAATTTACCAACTATACATCTAACATTATTCCCCTAAGCATGCTTAAAAAATTAGGGTTAAACCCTTACCTACCCTAGCTACAAAAGTCAACACAAAAGGGGAAAGAAGGGTCGCCAGCGCACACCCTACCCACTTCGCCAGAGCCCTCCTACGTGCTGAAAACAACTGCCGCCGCAAGGGAAGGAAGCTAGGACCACCAGAAAGAGGGGAGGAAAGAATGACAGCGTCTGCTACCCGTCACCTGTCACTGTTTCGCTGAAATCGCCGCTGCCTGCAACGTTCGTCGAATGCCGCCGCCTGCTACCGCCAGCTACCGCCAGCCGCCGAACGTAACCGGAAGAGGAAAAGAAGGCCGATGCAGCTTCCTGATGTCGCCACCGGCTTTGATCATCGCCGGAGGAGGGAACATGCAAGAGAGAAAGGGTCAAGCGAGTGGCCTACGCAGGAGGAGAGAGAATTAAGGAAAAAAGATTAGGTTTTTTTAAATATATCTATATATATTTATTATTTTATTTATCTATTTAACATAACAATATACTCTCCACAAATTCACTTACCATGATCAAACAAGTGAGGGTATTGTGTCATAACATCTTTTTCTCTTTTCCAAGTAGCCTCACAATCTGGGTGATGCTGTCATCTAACTTTAACTAACTTAACTACTTTATTTTTCTAAGTGATGCTCCTTTCTGTCCAATATCTGAACTAAATGTTCAATGAAGGTTGTATCCGACTAGATTGGTACTGATAATTCTCTTAACACATGACTGAAATCAGAAATACATTTTCTCAACATTAACACATGAAAAATATTATGCGCACCAGAAAGTGATGGGACAAAGCTAGTCTATAAGCCACAGCTCCAATTCTGTCAAGTATCTCAAAAGGGCAAATATATCTAAAAGCTAACTTTCCTTTCCTTCCAAATCTCATCATGCCCTTTAGAGGTGACATCTTTAAGAACACATGATCTCCTACACCAAATTCCAAGGCTCGTATTCTTTTATCAGCAAAACTCTTTTATCTACTCTGAGCAGTTAATAATCGTTGTCTAATCATTTGAACTATTTCAGCACCTAAAATCCATTTTTGTCCTACCTTATTCCATAACACTGGTGATCTACACCTACCATACAGGGCTTCAAATGGGGCCATCTGAATTGCTGAGTGATAACTGTTATTATATGCAAACAGCTAAGTGAAAATAAGATTCCTAACCCCCTTAAAATATAGTACACATGCCCTGAGCAAATCATCTAAAGTCTGAATAGTCCTTTCTGACTGCGCATTTGTCTGAGGATGAAAAGCTGTACTGAAACGTAACTGTGTCCCCAAAGCTATGTGTAACTGCCCCATAAATAAGAGGTAAATCTAGGATCTCGGTTTGATATTATATTAATCGGTAACCTATGCAATCTTACAGTTTCTCTACAATACAAGTTTGTCGGCTTATCTATTGTGTCAACCTTTTTAACTGGAGTGAGTTGATTTGGTCAATTTATCAACAATTACTCATATAGAATCATGTCCCCTTTGTGACCTTGGAAGTCCTAAAATAAAATCCATAGTGATATGCTCCCACTCCATTCAGGGATAAGAATATTTTGTAATTCTCCTGCTGGTCTCAAATACTCAGCCTTCACTGGTTGACATATCAAATATTGTAAAACAAATTTAGCAACATCATTTTTCATTCCATCCCGCCAATAATACCTCTTAAGGTCTTTATACATTTTACTACTACCGGGATGAGTAGTAAACTTTGATCTTTGGGCTTCACTCAGTAGTTCTTCCTTTGCAAACTTGGGTACATATAATTTGCCTTTACACCTTAAAATGTCTTCTAAATTTTTACTAAATTCTAGTCTTTTACCATTTTCTACTATTTTCCTCAAATTTTTATCCTCTATCTGGCGTTCTTTAATTTTCTTAATAATTTTTGACCTTATTGCCATAAATGCAATATATCTTATTCTTGCTTGACTAACTATTTCAAATCTTAAATTAGTTATTTACTTTACCAACTCTGTTTGTGCTACTTTTAGATGAGTTAGCTGTCCCACTGACTTTCTACTTAAAGCATCAACCACCACATTTGCTTTGCTAGGGTGATAATTAATTTTACAATCATAATCTTTTAGAAACTCTATTCATTTTTTTTTATTTCATATTTAACTCTTTCTGACTGAATAAATGTTTCAAACTCTTATGATCTGTAAAGATTTTAAATCGCACCCCATAAAGATAATATTTTCATAATTTTCACACAAAAATTATTGCTGCTAACTCTAAATCATGTACAGGATAATTCCTTTTATGCTTTTTAAGTTGTCTAGAGGCATATGGTACTACCTTCTCATGCTGCATTAATACTTCTCCCAACCCTTGAATTGAGGCATCAGTATAAATAATGTACTAGTCATCTCCTGATGGAACTACTAAAATAGGCGTACTTATCAGTCTCTTCTTGAGTTCTTGAAAAATGTTTTCACAAGAATCATTCCAATTGAATCTTATCTCTTTTCTAGTTAATTGAGTCAAAGAGGCAGCTAATAAGGAAAATCCTTGCACAAAACGCCTATAATAACCTGCCAACCCAAGAAAACCCCTTATCTCCTTACTGACTTTGGGTTTTTCCACTCAGAGACTGCATTAATCTTTTGGGATCCACGGCTATACCTTCTTCTGAAATTACATGGCCTAAAAATATAACTTTATCAAGCCAAAAGACACACTTGCTGAACTTAGTAAAAATCTTCTCTTGCCTTAGTCTTTCAAGTACCCATCTTAGAATTCTTTGGGTGTTCATTTTCACCACAAGAGTATACTAGAATATCATTAATAAAAATCATAACAAATTTATCTAAATAATCACTGAACACTCGGTTCATTAAATCCATAAAAACTGGTGGTTCATTAAATCCCTTGACCTTCACTTGGTGATACCCTGATCTCAAATCAATCTTAGAGAAAACACTACTACCCTTAAGCTGATTAAATAAATCATCGATTTTTGGCAAAAGATATTTATTTCTAATGGTGACAATATTCAGGTGTCTATAATCGATGCATAATCTTATTGATCAATCTTTCTTTTTAACAAACAACATAGGAGCTCCCTAGGGAGAAGCACAGAAGCGTATATAACCTTTATCTAGCAACTCTTGTATTTGGGTTTTAAGGTCATTCAACTCTTTACGAGCCATATGAGGTCTTTAATATAGGTGTTGTTCTAGGCTGGAGTTCAATTGTAAATTCAACATCTCTTTTCGATGGTAGTCCAGGCAAGTCATCTGAAAAAACATTAGTGAACTCTCTAACCACTGAAATTTCAACTCTTGTATTTGGGTTTTAAGGTCATTCAACTCTTTAGGAGCCATATGGTGTCTTTAATATAGGTGTTGTTCTAGGCTGGAGTTCAATTGTAAATTCAACATCTCTTTTCGGTGGTAGTCTAGGTAAGTCATATGAAAAAACATCAGTGAACTCTCTAACCACTGAAATTTCCTCAATAGACACATTTTCTTTCTCTTCTACCCCAACTATAGATAAAAGAATTCCCTGACATCCATTAATCTCTTAGTTTTTATTACAGAGATTATAGGAGCAACTTGTCCATGTACCCCATTAAATATTCAAACAGCAACTTGTCCATGTACCTCATTAAATATCCAAACAGGTGAATTAGGAGGAGAAAAAGTTATAAAACAGTTGAAGGAAAGGAAAACATACATTAAATCATTCATTAGGGTTACAGAAACTAAAACACAAAGATAATAGGTAGGGTCTTGGAATGAATCCAAGAGACCCGAACCCAAACCCGTTAAAGGAAAACATAAACATTATAACAACATTCTAACACTCCCCCTCAAGCTGGAGCAAAAAAATTAATTAGACCGAGCTTGTTACAAAGTTGGTTAAGTCTTGCTAGTCCCAGGGACTTTGTGAAGATATTAGCAACCTGGTCTTCGGACCTTAGAAAAGGTGTATTAATAAGATTGTTGTTGATAGCTTCTTTGATGAAATGACAATCTACCTCAATATGCTTGGTTTTTTCATGAACACTGGATTGTTGGCAATGAAAATGGCCGCTTGGTTATCACAGAATATATTCGTTGGCTTGGGACTTTCTATCCCACATTCCCGTAGAAAGTTTCTAAGCCAGAACGTCTCGCACACGGTATGAGCCATAGTTATATATTCAGCTTCACAGCTTGACCTAACAACAACACTTTATTTTTTACTTTGCCACGTGACAAGATTACCTCCAACATACGTGCAAAAATTGGAGACAGACTTTTTATCATCAATATTGCCGGCATAGTCAGCATCCGAGTATGCCTCAATTCTGGTGTGTTCATTTTTGTAGTATTTCAACCCCTGACTAGGAGACCCTTTAATATATTAGACTATCCGGGTAGCACCCTCCCAGTGGCACTGTTTGGGTTGCTGCATGAACCGGCTAACAATGCCAACAGCATGAAAAATATCTGGTCTAGTAACAGTGAGATAATTAAGCTTGCCTATTAAACGTCTGTACTGTCTTGCATCAATAGGCTTAGAGTCAACATTCACACTATACTTCTAATTTGGAACTAAGGGAGAATCAGCTAATTTGCAATCGCTCATATCAATTGCTTCTAGAAGATCTAGAGCATATTTCCTTTGAGACATAAAAATACAGTTTCTCTTATAAGCTATCTCGATCCTCAGAAAATACCTCGGCGTGCTCAGATTTTTTTATAGAGAAATGAGATTGTAAGTGAAGCTTAGTTTTCTCAAGGCCTTGTGTGTCATCACCAGTAAGTAGCATATCGTCAACATAAACTGCTAAAATGATGACGCCATGCTCTGAACGGTGAATGAAAATAGAATGATCAGCTTGACTATGACGAAAGCCGGCCGATGTCATTATCTGGGAAAGCTTTTGGAACTAAGCACGTGGAGTTTGCTTGAGGCCATAAATTGGCTTATGCAATTTGCATACCATCTCCCCCTGAGCAGCATGGTTGCTCCATGTAAACCTCTTCGGAAAGATCACCATAAAGAAAGACACTGGTGATATCCATCTGGTGAAGAGACCAATGGCAATTGACGGCAAGGGAAAACAAGGTCCGAACAGAATTAAGTCGAGCAACCGGAGAGAAGGTATCATGATAGTCGAGACCATAAACCTGAGAAAATCCCTTAGCAACCAAGTGGGCCTTGTAGCGAGCAATAAATCCATCGGCATTATACTTAACAGTGAAAACTCACCGACACGATACAATGCGAATGCCAGGCGGGGGAGACACCAGGGTCCAAGTCCGGTGAGCCTGTAAGACCGCAATTTCGGCGTCCATAGCGTGCTTCTACTCAGATACGAGCATAGCCTGCAAGGGAGAGGTAGGCAGAGGACACTACGACAAGGCAACCGAAAAGGCACGGTATAAAGGAGAAAAATGAGCAAATGAGACATAGTGAGAAATAGGAAAACGAGAGGTAAATGAGCAAATGAGACATAGTGAGAAATAGGAAAACGAGAGAAAGAACGCTTGCCTTTGCACAGAGTGATGGGACGATCGTCATCAGGAACCGCCGGCAAAGAAGAGACCATGGAGAGGGGCTGGGAGCAACGGCTGTAAACCTGCAAGGGGACAATAGAAGGAGCCGAAGCAACCCAACAAAAGGGGGCGGGGGAAGAAGGAAGGACGATGGGAACCGGGAGGAGCTCCGGAGAGGTGGACAAGTCCTGGGCAGACGTAAAAAAAGACTGAGACTCATGAAACATAACATCAACACTGACAAAGGTTCGACCGCTAGAAGGATCAAAACAATGATACCCTTTCTGAGTACGAGAATACCCAAGAAACACACACCGAGTCGCTCAAGGACTAAGCTTATCAACCCCCGGCCCGAAAATATAAACGAAACAAAGACACCCAAAAACGCGAGGAGGGAGAGAGAAAGGAACCCGAGATGGAAAGACGAGCGAGAAGGGCGAGCAACCACCGAAAACGGAAGTAGGAACACGATTAATAAAAAAATGATGCCGTGAGGACAGCGTCAGACCAGAAGGAACGGGGAACCTGCATGTGGAACAACAAAGTACGTGGTGATTCTTGCGCTCAGCGACCCCATTCTGCGAGGAAGTGTAGGCACAAATCGTCTCATGCAAAATGCCACGATCGGTGCAGAAAGAATTGAAAGAGGTACTAATATACTCCAAAGCATTGTCAGAACGCAAAACTTTAATAGAAACACCAAACTGATTTTGAATTTCAGAATAGAAAGTGCGAAACACATCAAAACTTCAGACCGTTTAACCAAAACATAACACCAGCACAGACGAGAAAAATCATCGATAAAGATTATAAAATACTTGTGACGTGACCCTCACAACTGGGTACAGGACTAAGACTCTAAATATCAGAGTGGATAAGATAGAAAGGTTGTAAGTGGCGGGTGGTGGTGGCTGAGGGCAAGGGGGGCCGATGATGTTTACCTAGCTCTCATGCGTCACATGTAATAGAAGGCGGCGACGATAAGGACAGGAACTGTTGGAGATGAGCGGGAGACGAATGACCAAGTCGGTGGTGCCAAAGAAGGGGGGAAACGACAGCAGAAGAGAGAGTCTGAGGAAACGTGGAAGCAGCAAGAGTATAGACGCCGCCCTGTCTAGGCCCCCCATCAATCGTCCTCTTCGTCTGTAGGTCCTGAAAGAGACAATGAGAAGGTAAAAAGGTTACACTACAATGACAATGATAAGTAAAGGCATGAACTGAAAAAAAGTTAATGGGAAAAGAAGGTATATATAACACGAGTGAGTGTAAGCGTGGGGATATAGGAACGATACCCACACCCGCAATCAGAACAAGAGAACCGTCAGCAATAGATACAGGGGGATAGACTCCCCCCAGTGGATAGGGAAACAAACAAAGTACGGTTACCTGTCATATGAGATGAGACACCAGAATCAACAATCCAAATAGACTAAGAGGAAACAAGAGTAGTTGTACCCGAAGCAGGAGCAGAAGCAGCGATGAACGTGGAAGATCCCGCGATAGAAGTAGAAGCCGATTGAAGTAACCGTTCATATTCAGCGGCGGAAATAGTAACTGTGTCAGAAGTAGCAAGAGGAGGAGGGCCAGACGAACTAATATCAGGAAGGACAGCTGTCCGAGCAGAAGAGTGTCCAAACTTTTGCCAACACCGATCTAGAGTGTGGTTGGATCAACCACAATGGGAGCACGGGGGAAAACCACGGCCACGGCCGCGCCTGCAACCAGAACCACGCCCGCGACCCAAGGGGAAGGTAGCAAGTGGAGCCGCCAAAGCACTAGGTGCCTCCCTGGGTTGGGAAGATGCGGTAACACGCAACAAACGAGAAAAGGCCCCCCGCAGTGTCGTGACAGTAGAATCCACCAACAATTGGGAGCTAATAGCTGAATATTAAGGATTCAAACAAGATAAGTATTTGGCCACCAAGAATTCCTGTCGCTGCTGGAGAGTGACCTCAATATCTGAAAAAGCAGAATGATATTGGCAAAGTTCATCCCATTTGCCTTGTAATAGAGCATAGGTTTCCAGGAAAGAACAATCTCCCTGCTGTAAATTTATTATCTCATAAAGCCGAAGGACATGACTCAAATTCTACCGTGAAGCATAAGTGCTAGTAAGAAATTACCAAGTAGATTTAGTGGTCTGCTGATACATAATAGTTGAGGCAACTTTGCTGTCCATGCTGTGGAGTAGTAAATTCAGCACGGCCATATCAAACCGACGCCAGGTCTCATAAGTGGGGTCAATACAGGGGGGCCGGCTGGGTGAGATGATGTTCCTTGCCATGAGACCCCAAGAAAAGACGAACTAACTGAGACTATAACAGAAAGTTTGTGCCATCAAAGTTAACAATATTCCTACCAAAAGTATTGCCGGGCTTGATGTCCGAAGTAGATGAGAAAGGATCCATAGTGATATGCTAAGCGTTTTTTTTGTTTTTTATTAATAGACAAAACTCTGTTCGGTCAAGACAGAGAGCATAGAAGCTAGACCGCAATAAATTAATAGACTTCGTATAGCATAATCATACGTAAACCGGATCGCAATAAACAAATAGCACCCGGAGATAGCAACAGGGAAATCCACACCATCATGCGGGGGAGGTGAGACTGAGCATCGGGAGCAGGCAATGGAGAGGAAGACACTACAACGGCGATGCAGAAGAATCGGGCGCGGGCGCTGCGGCGGAGAGCAGAAGCAACAGAGAATCGGGTCCGGGCGATGGAGAAGAAAACGCTACACAATCGTCCTTGCTAACACATCAGCTTGAGAAGGAAAAGACGGTGCGTCCGCCAAACTAAACCAGAGAAAAAACGCCAGCGAATGGGGGCAACAGCTATGAGCAGAACATGGAGGAAGAGGAGGCGGCGAACTCCATATTAGCGTCGGACGAAGAGGCACCAAAGGAGAAGGGCGAGCAGGGCGCTTCACGTAGCTATGCCCAAGGCTAACGCATCATTGCGCCCAGAACATGGAACGCACGAAGCACCCGCTTGAGCTGCACACGAACGATTGTGGAGCAGCCGCATAGAAAGGCAAGAGAGGAGGTGGTGGCGGCGACGAGCAAGGGCGACGAAAGGGAACTTTGCTCTGATACCAAGTTGAAGGAAAGGAAAACACACATTAAATCATTCAGGTTACAAAAACTAAAACACAGATAATGGGTAGGGTCTTGGAATGAATCCAAGAGACCCGAACCCAAACCCGTTAAAGGAAAACATAAACATTATAACAACATTCTAACAAAAACAATTATAACAATAAACAACAGCGCGATTAGTAGAGAGTCAATCCATGCCTAAAATAATATCAAAATCAGAAAAATTTAAGACCATCAAATCTATTTTCATCACTATATCATCAAATACCAATGGACACTCTTTAATTTCTAGTCCTGATTGCATAACATCACTAGAAGTTGTGTACTAACAGAGTAAATTTAGACAGAGAAGGTTTTATTTTTATTCTCATCGCAAAATCATATGATATAAAAAGAGTGTGTAGTACTAGTGTCTATAAGTAAACATGCAGGACTATCAAAAACAAAAATAATACCTCTTAATATTGATCCTGAAGCTTCCTGAGCCTCCTGTTCTGTCAAGACATAAACTTGAGCTGGAGCAGAATTTTATAGGCGATGATTATGAGGTCGTGAGTTTTGAGGACGAACATTATGGGGATGAGATACCGGACGGTTAATCTAATTCTGTCTGCCTTGAACTCTTGTTAACTTATGCGAGTTTTGCTGATACTGTCTTTCTCTCTAAGGGCAATCCTTCTCAAAGTGACCCCTTACTTCGCCCATACGGCATTAGACTAACTTGTTTGGGCAAAATCTTAAAATATGTCCTATCTGACCACAACTATAACAACTCCTAGAAGGTGCTGCAGCACTAGAACACATACTAAGTGATAGTGTTTGTGAAGCATAAGACCTAGTCTCTATGACTCTTGGTCTCTTGTTTAATGGCTCAAAGTTTCTACCACTATTATATGAAAAATGGGTATGAAAATTATGGGGCACTGGTCTCTTCTGATCATACTGCCCTGACCGTATAAGCTGCTTCTCTTTCTGCAGTGGAGTTATAACTTCCCGCGAAGCCTCTACACTAACACTGTGTTTAATAGAGTGGACGGAAATTGAGAATGATGGAAAGTGAATAAATTTTGTGTTTAATAGGATTGATGGAAAATGATGAACGGAAAATTGAAAGGAAAATTCTCACATTTTCCTTCGGAAATTGATCCGCCCGATTTGGGCGGAAATAACATCGTGTAACGCTGCTAGTATGTTCTCATGCTCACGTTTCTCTTTTGCCCTCTTTCTGAAGTTATCGACGCCAATCTCCTTGCTCGATTTGCCGTCGCTGTCGTCGATCTTCCTCACCGCCACTGATCTTCATCGCCGTCGCTGCCGCCACAAATCTTCATCGCGGTCGCCTTCATCAAGGTTAGGGTTTTTCTTTCTCTGCTCATCTTTGCTATGTTCTTGTGCCACTGTCATCAATCTCACATGTCCTCTTCGCCGCTTCATCTTCTGCTGCCTCCTCTTTGCTGCTTCATCTTCTTCTGATTTCTTCGTCCGCTGATTTCATCTTGATTCATTTAACACCTTAACGACCACTGAGACATCAAAGTCTTCATAGATCAATTGTGATGATTGAGATTTTCTATCCATTTGCATTAAATCCTTATAACTCTTCTTAATGATCTTATTTGACTCTTTTCTTAAGCGAATATAGGCTTGCACCTTTTCTGCGGTGGAGCTATCACCTTTCCTTTTTCAAAGCATTTTTTTGACGTATCCATTGCTTCTTTCACTGCAGTACAGAGATCCAACAAACTCATCGATCCATCGACATCCTTTTCCAACCATTTGATTTGGTCAGATCGGCGTAGGCCTTGTTGAACGCTTAGAAGGTGAAGAAGATCCTTGATGCCATCATATATTTTAGTAAGATGTCTCAATCCATTGCAGATCATCTCCACTGGCATTGTGGATGTAGTGGAAGCTGACAACTCTATGTAGCTCTTTAATCTATGCGACTCTTCTTCGACTGCTAATGTAATTGGATGATTTTGAGATGGAAAGCTGACAGAATGAATATGGAAGGCCTTCTATGTCATTGTTGCCCTACTTATGGTTTCTTCTTTACTGCTATGCTCTTGCTAATTCTTCAGACAGGAAGAGGAAAGATGGATTCTGTTTGGTTTAAATTGTTTGCAACCTCCATCTTGTATTTTTCAGCATTACTTTGTTGATGCACGACGGCCTTAGCTGTGTTATCTCCGTTTGTGTACTGCATTGTTAGTCACTTTGCTGGCATAATTTTTTAACTAATTTTATTTTATGGTTTTAATATTTTAACTAATTTTATAATATTTAATATTTTTTAATATTTTTAACTAATTTTATAATATTTAATGGTTTTTAATGTTTTTTTAACTAATTTTATAATATTTAATGGTTTTAAATTTTTTAAACTAATTTTATAATATATAATAATACTAAATAGTTATTTTGTATATTATTTGATAATATTTATATAATATGAGTATAAAAAGAAAAATAAAGGGTGTTTATATCAATCCATCAAATTTTTCTTTCCTCAAGCTAAACACAAAGGGAGAAATACTTCTTATTTTCCTTTCTTTCCTACTTTCTCATCCTTCTCCGTTTCTGTCCGCCTTACTTAACACAGTGTAAGTGCAAATTTTAGTATGGCCTCATAGCCTTGAGGGACCATGGTTGTCAGTCTATCCAAAATCTTATCATCTAGGCCTCTGTGAAAATGTTGGGCCCTATCATCATCATTAGGTAAAACCTCTAGAAAATAATGCTGCTAATTTATCAACTTTATTTGCATAAGTGGTCACTGCCCAGCCTAACATATGGTAAGAAATTTCTACCTCTGACCATCTCTAAAGGTTTTAGGGAAAAACTTATTTAGGAAATCTTTTTTGAATTGTTTCCAAGAAGTCACATTTCCCCCCACAGCTAAACTTTTAGCTTCCACTACTCTTTGGCCTGACCTACCATGTAATAAGCAGCCATAACAACTTTGTCACTTTCTAGGCACTTTATCACCTTAAATGTTTTTTCGATTATAACAATCCAATTTCGTATTGTCCAAAGGTCTTCTTCTCTAGTGAGGACTCCAAACCTATCCTTTCCTTGAGCTATAAACTGTGCCCAAGCATTCTTGGACTCTGGTTGGGGCTCTTTTCTTTGAACTATTAGGGCTACCACATTAACTTGCACCACACTTTCTAATACGTCAGCATGTCTGGAAAATTTTTCTTGTTCGCCCACAACTAGTACAACAGGAGCAAGTACAAGTGGAACATCTGAAGCAGCTAGTACAGGTGGGCTTCATAGCCACTTCTTCTCTTATTAGGAGCTCTCACCGAATTTTGTGGCAACTGTGCTACAACCACATTTGAACCCCTAGCTTCAGCGGTAGCTCGGGTTCTTACTCCGCGACCTCTACCACGACGACCAGAGGTCCTTCCACCTCTTATTCTAGGAGGCATCCTACAAAATTAGGAGAACAAAAAGTATAAAAATATATATATACAATATAAATATATAAATCAAATCATTAAACCACGTTACAGTCCTAAGGCCTTAATCCTTAATTCCTTAGGGGTTAATCTCACAACCTCAGGATCCTTACAAACCTATGCCTTTGATACCATTAAATTGTCATGCCCCGATAAATAACTCCATTTACCGAGATATGACAATTTGGCATGATAAACATGCATTACAAAAATCCATCGATAACTTACAAACTATCATAAAAATCCAACATTATTAAGATCATATAATCTATGTAACAAAATCCTCAAAACCAATTCAAAAAGTTTAATAGAAAATTATTAAAGTTCATGAATTATTATCCAACTGTCCAACTATAAAAATAAACATAAGAGAGCTATATCAATTCATGTCCAGATAAAAGAAAAATAAAGAATATATAGAATCACTAGACACTCCAAGGAAACCTCTAATCTATCTATCCATCTCTAGACTACGCCAGATCAGTACCTGGAGGTAAAACAAGGGGGTTAGCTAAAGTAGCTAAGTAGGGATTTTAAGAATATGAATGCATGCTAAAAAAGATAGAACCAACTCTATGCACTATATGAGTACCATATATATATGCAAATAAATATAACATGAACCATATACATTCTATCTCATCAAAATGGAGTTGTTTATGGTCACAAAAATTACATTACGCCTCGCACTCTAGTAAGAGTGGTTCCACCCCTGAACTCCAAAAGTGGAACGATAGCTATCAGACAGCCCGATAGTATTATGTCCAACACTTGGAAACTCCAGTAGTGTCCAAAGGATAATCTATCAGTAACCCTAATCGGCAACCACCAATAGCCCAGTACATAGTCGGTGCTATGGTCTAATATGTGACCTCGCACAGATCTCCAATCTCCACGTACGGCACTCACGCTCAAAGCGTACAATATCAAATCTCAACGTACCATACAATATCATATAACAAAACATGTGTATAATAATATAATGTTTCATAAATGTCTATTCAAAAGCAGATAAAATATACATCTATATTTTATTTTCATGGTAACAAATTAAACATCAATCACGCCACTATATGCACCAATGATATTAATACGAGCATGAAAAGTATTAGAGAATATAGATGCATTTTTCTTATACACATCAATCACGCCATTGTGATAGTCCTATATTTTTCGTGCTCATATTAATATAATTGGTGCATATAATGGCGTGATTGATGTTTAATTTGTTACCAAACGTTTTGGTTATTATACACATATTTTGTTATATGATATTGTATGGTGTGTTGAGATTTGATATTGTACTCTTTGAGCGTGCGCGCCGTACGTGGAGGTTGGAGATCCGTCGGCGAGGTCACGTATTAGACCATAGTGCCGACGGTGTGGTGAGCTATTGGTAGTTGCCGGTTAGGGTTACTACCAAATTGTCCTTTGGACAATACTGGAGTTTCCAAGTGTTGGACGCAATACTATCGGGCTATTTGATAGCAGTCATTCCACTTTTGGAGCTTAGGGGTGGAACTACTCTTATTAGAGTGTGAGGCGTAATGCAATTTTTATGACCATGAATAGCTCTATTTTGATGAGATAGGATGTATATGGTTCATGCTATATTTATTTGCACATATATATGGTACTTATGTAGTGCATAGAGTTGATTCTATTTTTTTGAGTATGCATTCGTATTCTTAAAATCCCTACTTAGCTACTTTAGCTAACCCTTTGTTTTGCCGCCAGGTACTGATACGGTGCAATCTAGATATGGATAGATAGACTAGAGGCTTCCTTAGAGAGTGTCTAGTGATTCTACATATTCTTTATTTTTCATTTATCTGGACATAAATTGATGTAACTCTCTTATGTTTATTTTTATAGTTGGACAGTCAAATAATAAGTTATGAACTAGTTTTTCTGTTAAACTTTTCGAATTGGTTTTGAGGATTTTGTTACATAGATTGTATGATTTTATTGATGTTGGATTTTTATGATAGTTTTGTAAGTTATAAATGGATTTTTGTATTGCATGTTTATCATGCCAAATTGCCATGTCCTGATAAATGAAGTTATTTATCAGGGCATGACAATTTAATGGTATCAGAGGTGTAGATTTGTAAGGATCTCGTGAGATTAAGCCCCACGGAATTAAGGTTTAAGGCCTATAGGACTATATTGTGGTTTAATGATTTGATTTATATGTTTATATTGTATATATATTTTTATACTTTTTGTTCTCTTATCTTTGTAGGATGCCTCATAGAATAAGAGGTGGAAGGAAGGACTTCTGGTCATCGTGATAGAGGTCGCAGAGATAGAACCCGAGCTACAGCTCAAACTAGGGGTTCAAATATGGTTGTGGCACAGTTGACACAAAATTGGGTGAGAGCTTCTACTAAGAGAAGAAGTGTCTATGAAGCCCCATATGCTCCACTTGTACCAGCTGCTCCAGATGTTCCACATGTACCTCTTGCTCACGTAGTACCAGTTGTGGGCGAACAAGCAAAATTTTTTAGACATGCTGATGTATCAGAAAGTGTGGTGCAAGTTAATATGGTAGCCCCATAAGTTCAAATAAAAGAGCCCCAACCAAAGTCCAAGAATGCTTGGGTGCAGTTTACAACTCTAGAAAAGGATAGGTTTTGAGTCTTTATTGGAGAAGAAAACCCTTGGACAACACGAAATTGGATTGTTACAATCGAAGAAACATTTAAGGTGATAAAGTGCCTAGAAAGTGACAAAGTTGTTATGACTGCTTATTGCATGGTAGGTCAGGCCAAAGAGTGGTAGCAAGCTAAAAGTTTAGCTTTGGAGGGAAATGTGACTTCTTGAAAATAATTTAAAAAAGTTTTCCTAGATAAGTTTTTTCCTAAAACCTTTAAAGATGGTCAGAAGTAGAAATTTCTTAACACATGTTAGGCTAGGAGGTCAGTGACCACTTATGCAAATGAATTTGATAAAATTAGCATTATTCTCAGAGGTTTTACCTAATGATGATAGGGCCCAACATTTTCATAGAGACCAAGATGATGAGATTTTGGATAGACTGACAATTATGGTCCCTCAAGACTATGAGGCTATAGTAGAATTTGCACTTAGTATAGAGGCCTCTCGGGAAGTTTTGACTCAACGTCAGAAAGAGAAGCAACTTATACGATCAGGGCAATATGATTAGAGGAGACCAGTGTCTCATAATAGTTATACCCGTTTTTCACATAACACTGATAGGAATTTTAAGCTAGTAAACAAGAGACCAAAATCCATGGAGACTAGGTCTTATGCTTCACAAACAGCATCACCTATGGGTTCTAGTGCTGTAGCACCTTTTAGGAGGTGTTATAGCTGTGATTAGAATGGACATATTTCAAGATTTTGCCTAAATAAGTCAGTCTAATGCCATAAGTGTAGAATTAGGGGTCACTTTCAGAGAAAGACAGTATCAGCAAAACATGCATTAATCAGCAAGATTTCAAGGCAGACAGAATCAGAATAACCATCCGGTATCTCATCCCGATAATTCTCATCCTCAAAACTCACGGCCTCAGAATCTTCGCCCCCAAAATTCTGCTCCAACTCAGGTTTATGCCATGACAGAACAGGAGACTTAGCAAGCTTCAGTATTAAGAGGTATTATTTTTGTTAGTCATAATCCTGTATGTTTAATTATAAACACTAGTAGTCCACACTCATTTGTATTATGTGATTTTGCAATGAGGATAAAAATGAAACTTTCTCTATCTAAATTTAATTTGTTAGTACTAACAGCTTCTGGTGGTGTTATGCAATTAGGACTAGAAATTAAAGAGTGTCCATTAGTATTTGGTGATATAGGGATGAAAACAAATTTGATAATCTTAAATTTCTCTGACTTTGATATTATTTTAGGCATGGATTGGCTATTTGGCTCTTTGCTAAACAGCTAATCGTGCTGTTGTTGATTGTTATAGTTATTTTGTAATTTTTTCTCCTCTTAATTCACCTGTTTGAATATTTAATAGGTATATGGACAAGTTGCTCCTATAATCTATGTAATGGAAGCTAAGAGATTAATGGATGTCAGGGAATTCTTTTATCTATAGTTGGGGTAGAAGAGAAAGAAAACGTGTCTATTGAGCAAATTTCAGTGGTTAGAGAGTTCACTTATGTTTTTCTAGATGATTTACCTAGACTACCATCGAAAAGAGATGTTGAATTTATAATTGAACTCCAGCCTGGAACAATACCTATATCAAATGCACCATACAGAAAGGCCTCAAAAGAGTTTGAATGAACTTAAAACCCAAATACAAGAGTTGCTAGATGTATAGTTGGTAAATTTATAGGATTTTCTAGTGTTTGGCCTAAATTTTTATTGTGGATGAGTATAGGGTTAAATACCACGTTGTAATACGCATGTTTAATTAAGATGAAAGTATCAATGTGATAATTTAGGGATAAAGAAAGGTATATCATAATTTGTAAAATTGTGGTTAGATGTATTAATGGTAGAAATATGTTATTTTTTTAGATGTGTTGGTGATTAGAATTAGATGGTAATTAATACTATTTTCTTGGCATGTATATTGTAAGGTAACTTGAACTTGAGATTAGATGTGCCTAAGGTTTGAATACCAGTGGTTTGTTTCGTGACCCAAGATTTTACTTTCAAGTAGGGATCCTACCTTTTTTTTCTTGTACTATGTTAAACCTAGTGTTAGACACCAAATCTTTTGCTTCTACCTGCTTTGACTTATTTCTTATACTTTTCGTGCTCGCATTATCATTGGTGCATATGGTGGCGTGATTGATGTTTAATTTGTTACCATGAAAAGAGAATATAGATGCATATTTTATCTGCTTTTGAACAAACATTTATGGAACATTATGGTTCTTATACACATGTTCTGTTATATGATATTGTATGGTGTGTTGAGATTTGATATTGTACGCTTTGAGCATGCGTACCGTACGTGGAGGTTGGAGATCCGTCGGCGAGGTCATGTACTAGATTATAGCGCTGCCTGTGTAGTGGGCTATTGATAGTTGCCGGGCAAGTGTGAGGCATAATGCAAATTTTGTGACCATGAAGAACTCAATTTTGTTAAGTTAGGATGTATATATATACATATATATATATATATATATATATATATATATGATACTCATATAGTGAGTAGAGGTGATTTCATTTTTGAGCATGCATTCATATTCTTAAAAATCTCTACTTAGCTATTTTGGCTAACTCTCCTTTGTTTTACTTCCAGGTATTAAGCAGGTGCAGTTTATCGGTACATAGACTAGAGGCTTCCTTGGAGAGTATCTAGTGATTCTACATATTCATTAATTTTCTTTTACTTACACATGAATTGATGTAGCTCTTTTATATATATATTTTTTTAGTTGGATAGTCAAGTAATAAGTTATGAACTCTTGATAGTTTTTTATTAAACTACTTGAATTGGTTTTGAGATTTGTTATGAGAATTTTGTGATTTAAATGGTATTGGAATTCTTATCATAGTTTTGTGAGTTATGGATGGATTAGAGTGTTATAGTGCATGTTTATTATGCCAAATTACTATGTCTCGATAAATGGAGTTATTTATCGGGGCATGACATTCCCCGAGTTTAGTCTCATATTACAAGTGGGAGAAACTATTATATAATATATAAGGCTTAATTGGCTTGCTATTATTAACTTGGACTTAAGCATTTTAATATATTGGACCTCGTTGCAAATTGACTCACCAAGTTAATGGATAGTTTGGTTACTGAGTGGATTGTAACAAATGGTAGCAGAGCAAAACTTAGTCCTAAGCATGTTAAGAGACTAATATGAAAGGCTATCGAGGATGGTGGAGCTGCCATTAGGTTGACCTCACATGCTGCCGATTAAGAGATGGTTCTTAGGCATGTGTTAAGGTTTAGGTTTGACGAAGACATCAAGCCTTTATTGGACGAGATTATAATATCCCGAGTTTAGTCTCATATTGTAAGTGAGAGAAACCATTATATGGTATATAAGGTTTAATACTAAGCAAACTATTCATTAACTTGGTAAGCTGATTTGCATCATGGCCTAATTTATTAAAATATTTAAGTCCAAGTTAACAATAGCAAGTCTACTAAGCCTTATATATATAATGGTTTCTCCCACTTCTAATGTGGGACTAAATTGGGGTATTATAATCTCTCCCACTTAAGACTTAATGTCCTCGTCAAGCTCAAACCTTAACACATATTCAGGACTATCCCTTAGTCAGTAGCATATGAGGTCAGCTCAATGGTGACTCCACCACCCTCGGTAGCCCTTTCTTATTGGCCTCTCATCATGCTTAAGACTAAGTTTGCTCTGATACCATTTGTTATGACATGCTTAATAAGCAAACTATTCATTAATTTAGTGAGCCAACATAGTCTAATATATTAAAATGCTTAAGCCTAAGTTAATAATAGCAAACTCATTAAGTCTCATATACTATATAATCTTTTCTCCCACTTTTAATGTGGGACTAAATTGGGGTATTACAACTTGTATTACTCTTAGAGGTAGATCGTCATGTATTACAATATGTGAAACAACTTGTATTAAGTCTTATATACTATATAATCTTTTCTCCCACTTACTTTTGATGTGGGACTAAATTGGGGTATTACAACTTGTATTACTCTTAGAGGCAGATCTCCATGTATTACAATATGTGAAACAAACACCAGTATAGGAATTTTGTTCCATTCATAAAGCTTGATTCGATCGAAAGACATTTGTGATGTAGATTGGGAAGGTGTCAGGACAATCTATGTGTTACTAGGTATTTTATCTTTCCTGAAAGTTCATTGATTTCCGAGAAAACAAAGAAGCAAATATAGTATCGTAGTATTATGTTCTAGCAACAAAGACAAGCGTCGATCTATGCTCTCTGCCTATCTTGAAATTATATACTCAAGAACAATCGTGGGAGATTGAGTATCAAGCATTCACATCCTGTCAATTTATGTTGTGATAAGCAAGAGCACTTCATATTGCTTCAAATCCAGTCTAGTGTGAATGGATAGAGCATATAGAAATTGATTGACCTTGTTGAGTAAAGGTTCAAGAAGGAATGATCAACTCATGTACCCACATCAGATCAATCAGCATTCATTTTTACTAAGCCATTAAGTTCATAACTTTTTTTCTCTACTCAACAAGTTAGGAAGTATTAGCATAAATTCCAAATTTAAAGGGTTCGTTAAGGAATTATAAACCATGGATGCACAAATATATTGTATCATCGTTGGTTAATATTTATAACTTGTTGATTACTACCATTATATACAGAACACTAGGATTTAAACTATATATATATATATATATATATATATATATTCTTGTGCAATTCAGAGAACAATGGGCGGCAATTTACTCACGTTGTCAACAGTCATATATGGGATGTCATATGAAGATAAGCCAGCTAATTACTTTTTTTTGGGGACAACTTTTAAAGGTTCAAGAAGGAATGATCAACTCATGAACCCTAGATTGGGGAAGGTGTCAGGACAATCTATGTGTTACTGGGTATTTTATCTTTCTTGAAAGTTCATTGATTTCCTAGAAAACAAAGAAGCAAATATAGTATCATACTATTATGTTCTAGCAACAAAGACAAGCTTCGATCTATGCTCTCTGCCTATTGTGAAATTATCTACTTAAGAACAATCGTGGGAGATTGAGTATCAAGCATTCACATCCTGTCAATTTATATTGTGATAAGCAAGAACACTTCATATTGCTTCAAATCCAGTCTAGTGTGAATGGATAGAGCATATAGAAATTGATTGACCTTATTGAGTAAAGGTTCAAGAAGGAATGATCAACTCATGTACCCACATCAGATCAATCAGCATTCATTTTTACTAAGCCATTAAGTTCATAACTTTTTTTCTCTACTCAACAAGTTAGGAAGTATTAGCATAAATTCCAAATTTGAAGGGTTCGTTAAGGAATTATAAACCATGGATGTACAAATATGTAGTATCATCATTGGTTAATATTTATAACTTGTTGATTACTACCATGATATGCAGAGCACTAGGATTTAAACTTTATATATATATACATATATATATATATTCTTGTGCAATCAGAGAACAATGGACGGCAATTTACTCACGTTGACAACAGTCATGTATGGGATGTCATATGAAGATTAGCCAGCTAATTACTTCTTTTTGGTGACAACTTTTAAAATTTTAAGATTGACTGGAACAAAGATTCAAATATCTGGAGTTCAAACTTTAAAAATTAGATGTCCAATTAGAAGGATGGTATAGAAAATTTTGTCCAATTAGATGTTACAGCATAGAAAATCGTAATAACCAACAATCATGTTGTAATAACTTGTACTGATCATATGCTTTCTTAGGTACTGAGCTAACTTGTCCAATTCATATAGTTGATGGATTTCGTTGGATTAGATCGAAACTTTTTTTAATCCATTTTCAATTTCAATGATGAACGATGTACCCACCTTATCCTCTTATATTAAGGAAATAGAGCAGTAAAGTACAATTTCATTGTATATGAAAGTTCATTGACTTTTGTAATTGCATGCTCCTGTTTGATTTGTTTTTTGTTGTTAATTTTGAGAACCTTAGCAAGAGAGGAATCTCATGTAGCATTTATCATGTGCAGAAGCAATGACAACGGTGGACACAGACAATGCAGAGGTTTGCGATTTTCTTTTTTGTTTAATAGTTTTCTGTCGACTTCTTCTAAATTTGATGTTTCATTGGAATGCCAAAATTGCCTATATTTTTCTGCCTAGCTTGTACATTTGACGTTTTTATCTTTGTGTCTATAGTCACTTGAAGAGAAGGCACAGAGAGCATTGGAATGCCCTTGTGTTGCTGACTTGAGAAAGGGTCCCTGTGGTGTTCAGTTTTCAGAGGCATTTGTCTGTTACATGAAGAGCACTGCAGAAGAGAAGGTGATTATTTTCTAAATTTCAGCACTCTTCCGTTTGTACCTCGGTTTCTTCTATTGTTGATGAAATAATTTTACTAGCATTATATCTGTCTCATTTCGTTATGAATGTTCACTGGACTCGATTTGACTTTGTAGGGATCAGACTGCGTCAATCCCTTTATCGCCCTACAGAATTGCATACAGGCCAACCCTGATGCATTTTCCAAGGATATTTTAGACGCTGAAGAAACTGAAGAAGAGAAAGTTAAAGAGTACAAGATTATACCTCCATCATGGTCCAGAGAACCCAGGTAACCGAACGGCATGGATCAAAGTTTTGATACTTCTTGCAGTTGATGATCTGCCCTATTTTTTACTATCTGCATTTGACTGTCTTGTCTTACTTCATCACTTGTTAGCACTAGAGCAGGTATATGTTACCATTTTTATGCATCTTCTATAGGGTTACTTTTGGACTAAATTAGGAAGCAAAAATGGTTTAGTGCATTGAATTTTGATTGTAATAAAGATGTAAGTTTAGCAAGGCTCATAAAGTTGATTCGACGCACTTATTTCTGAACACGAAGAACATGTGAATCTCATCAAACTTTTTGATTGAGTGATGAAGAATGACCATAGGACTATCTTCAAACATTTTGGTTGTATATTCTCCACTTGTTCTTCATTAATTTGCCTAGCTTAGATTGTTACTTGCGTACGTCTATGGGCAACCAATTGATAATGAGACAAATACTTGTGCTTTTTCTCATCAAGTCTGATAGCAAATCAAGATGCCTCTAGATGCAGGATATTATGTTCAGGGAAAAAGAATATGATTTTGTTAGAGACAGTTAATCATTTATAGCTTAGAACAAAAGGGTTGTGAATGTAGCACCAGAAAATTTAGTCATATTTGAAAAGAAAAGCAAGAAAAACGTCATAAATGTTAGCCTAGATTATGAGGTCAACTTTGATTTGCCCAAAAAAAAAATCTTTCAGGATGGAGCTTGCCGTAAAACTTTCTCAAGTTCTCATGCATTCCTAATGAGCCCAAAGGATCCCCTTAAACCTTCAAAAATCCGTGAAGAAGAGACGGTCTCATCACACAATGATCGTGCAGGAATCATCAGGATCACTCAATTATCTACTTGTTATTCGCAACTTTGGCGTGATTTGAAGTTGTGTCACGAGATAATTCGTGTCAATAATTTTTTTTCTACGTGAATATTTTATTTAAAATCAATAAGATTTTATCTCGTACGAAATTATATTAGAAAAAGTTTATACTTTTGCTAAGCGCTATTAACATATAGCGAGGTGGCTAATGGGGCATGCTGGGCCAACACGAGCATAGCCTTCAACATGATTTCTGGCAAGCTGTGCTAGGATTCCCCAAAAAAAAGGTCGATCCTATATGGCATGGAACAAAACCTTAGTCAGGAACAAAACCTTAGGCTTGATGCGATACGCGGTCACGATTACGTGCTACCTAGGGAGGAATGCCTAGGCTTTCTAACCTAGGTACTCTAATTATTGTTCGATCCACTTCACTAATGGATGATTTAAACTTTTTTATTAGCCACCTGTTATTCATTATGATACATAGAAATTTATTGTTGAGACACAAAAATTTTTTGTTGATATACATAGAACTTCTTCATTGATACATATTAAAATTTTTTATTAATACATAGAAATTTATCGTTGATATACATAGTTTAAATTTTTATTGATACATATAAAATTCATTGATACACAGAAATTTTTCATTGATATACAGAGAAATTATGTTGTGTTAATACATAAAAATTTTTCGTTGATATACATAATTTAAATTTTTATTTATACATATAAAATTCGTTGATACATAGAGAAAATTTTCATTGATATACAGATAAAAATTTTTCGTTGATACACATAAAAATTTTTCGTTGATACACAAAAATTTTTCATTGATACATAGAAATTTGTTGTTGATACACAAAATACGTTGATACACATAGTTTAAATTTTCATTGATATAAGTTAAATTATCGTTGATATATTTAAATTTAGATCATAAATTATTTCATTTAGGTTTTGACAAAATGAGCAGTTTTAGTGGAAATAACGAGATGAGAAAATTTGCATCGAGATTTATGTCCATCAGTAAAGTGAATCAAGTGAATCGAACAGCGATTAAGGTACTCAGCTTACAACTTAGGTCATTTCTCCACCACCTAAGGCCTAAATTAGAAATTTTCAAAAAGAAAATTCTTAAAAAAATCAGAAAAAGGAAAATGAGTGGAAAATACTGATTTTACCCGTGGAATTCAAATTTTATTTATTTGGTTGAATGTCTACGTAATGTGCACATAGTGGAATTCTTTATAATTATTTAGGTAATTTTAGTTTTAGGTCTCCACTATTTTGTGTTTCTAATTTTTTTACAAAATTTTTTATGTTCACAATTATTAATAATGGACTTTTCACTGTTCATTTTAATTTTTTCACTTATTTGTGTGATTTTAATTTTAGGTCTCTACTATTTTGTATTTCTATATTTTTTTTCTTCTCAATACATAAAAATTGAAACATACTCTGCAATGAAAATCACGATTTCATTAATTATATTTTAATTTTTTTAAAAAATGGTACTGTTAATAAATTAAAATTCGAAAAGGACACTCAAAACTTTTAGCTGAGGAGTTGGGTTGGATCCGTCAAGGTCAAGGTGGCCTTTGTCACATGGTGGACATGCCAACTGCACTTTAATTGCCATCCAAATTCTGCCCTTTTCACTAGCGTTGAGTGGTTTCATAGAGTAATTAATTTTCTTTTTATAGATTATAATTAATTAGACTATATATTAACCTAGGCATACAATTAAATCATATCCGAATAATTAATATGTCCTTGAGATTAAATTCTACTTTCATTAATTATTTTTGAAGAATTATTATAAATTTAATTAATTTATAATAAAATTGAATAATATTTAATAGGCGGATGGATGGATGGATGCGACTAACCAGATTGAATGGTCGGGAATATAAACCCCCCCAACAAATAGTTTGTTCGTTAGGTTCATGTCATGTCCCGCAGCTTTCAATTCTCAAATGCAAAGCCATCCTCCTTCTACCTTGTGCAAAAGATTCATCTACCGCAATAAGTGCGGCCTACTTGATTCATAACTAGAGTATTTAGTAAGTTCAGCGACTCTACTGTTATACTTGTGTTGGAATCAGACGTTATGGATGTCAATTTAATATGAGTCACTAGAGTATTCGACCCAATCTATTCAATTTGTATTAGATTTAGCTGCTCGATGAATCATTTATTGGGATGGATTTGAGTTTGATGGGTTAGGCATGGGACTGATTTGAGCTTAAAGGTATGGGTTCATGGTGCTTCACAGTTGACATCAAGGTTTGTACTACTTGTCTGTATTGGTTAATGACCCTTAATTAGATTAGTGTACCAGTATGGTTGATTTGATTTGGTTCAATGTGGATTTCTCATCATTCTGCACTTTGCATAGAAAGTGAAACAAATGTCCTCCTCAAAGGCCTATTGACCCCTTCAAGTAGTGGCCTAAACTTGCATATATGTATCAAAATTATCACTTTTCTATTTATCCTTTCTTAATCATAATCTATATTTTTTTTATTTTTTTTATAAAAAATAATAGGAGCATTTAAATTTTATTTGTCCTAAAATATCCAATAAAAATTTTAAAAAAATCATATATTATTTTTTATTAAAAATTACTCCATTTATAATATTGGAAAATTTACACAAAATAGTACAATAATACTTAGGGTTTTAATCCTTTCAAATTTTATTGTTTTCTATATATGTTGACTTACTTTGTAAGGAATAGAACAATCATCTAGTTGTAGGTCAATTCATATTCCCACATCGAGCAGGTTATGGCTATTTTGTAATATATCTA
Source organism: Costus lasius (assembly GCA_027563935.2). Classification (NCBI taxonomy): domain Eukaryota; kingdom Viridiplantae; phylum Streptophyta; class Magnoliopsida; order Zingiberales; family Costaceae; genus Costus; species Costus lasius. The sequence goes on along the minus strand of CM050450.1, from coordinate 14,458,281 downwards.
TTACAAGTTGATAGTAGTCCTTTTCTATTATTATTCAATAAAACATAGGACTAATTCATATATTTTGCAGTGTTCATAGTTTAGTTAACTTAAATATGAGAAAGTTTTATTAATATAACCAAGAGCCTGTTTGGTCGCTGTTAATAGTTTTATAACTTTGTTAAACTGTGCTGTACTGTACTGTGCTACACTGTTAAAATTTATAAGATATTTAGTTAATAACTTTTTAACTACTGTTAAAATTTAAAATAATAAATAAATATATTATTTTAAATTATTTAAAATAATAATATATTTTATTTTTCTTTAATGTTAAAATTTTAAATTATTTAAAATAATAATACCTAAAATTTTAAATAAAATTATATAAATTATTTTTTAGAGAAGTAAAAGCTGTAAAAGCATCAAATTGTAGTTTTCCTAATATTTATTTTTTTACTATTTTTTTTTTGCTTTTATTTTTTATTACCAAACAGTTTTTTAACTACTTTATGCTTAAAAGCATTTTAAAGTGGGGCCAAACAAGCCCTAAATCTATTAGTTCAAAAACAAGTAAATAATGGTGACACTTATATGGGTGGCCAGGAAATAATGGTGCGCAATGGGCAATGGCAAGCAACAAAACCTAACACTCTAAGTTAGGGCTAAGTGAGCATTGTGTGACCCTTATGGTCCACCCTGTGCAGTACACTAGTGACAACCAGTTAGGTTAGTCTATTCTATAAATTTTTTTTTAATTTAAATATATAACTGATTCATTTGATTAATCATTGATTTAACCGACTACGAAATTGGTCATGAACTAAAAATATATTAAAAGTATAAAAAAAAAAATTGCTCATTTAATGAATCATACAGTTTAGTTATCCATATTTATAATTTTATTGTCTTGGTTACCTACCAGTTGGACGATTTTTTTGAACATTATGTATGATTCCATAAATTATTTAAAACTTATAATATTATGATTCATATAATTGAATATATTTAAGTTTAGAATAGAATTCTAAACTTAAATATTCGACATATCATTATCTCTACAGACGATCAAATAAATTGACCATAGACTGTAATTAATAAGAAGGAAAAAAAAATTCAAGAGCAATCTGCCTACACAAGTTTGACTTTCAAAGTGGCTCTCTCTAATTTTTCAACTGTTCAAAATTAAAGTTTGTCATCCTGTGTGGCAGATGCGAAGCGTTGTGGCTTGAATTGCATTTACTCCACCACCAACTCACATTGAATGAATGATTCAAGCACGCAGCCAACCCCTCAAAACCAGCTTTTTTATAAATTTTTCAAACACTGGTCGATCGTATGAAATAGACTTATATTCATGAATCTTTTTAACATAATTTTTAAAGTATAATCTTTGGGAAATCCTATCGTACGGCCAACTGAGAATGAGAATGCTGAATGCCTGAATCCAACATGAGATGCCTTGGCCAGTTGGGTCGTGATCAATTCGGAGAAGGAAGCCATTGGCAGCCATGCATTAAAGCTCACACAGTTCGTGAGAGGCACAGATCGGACGCAGTAGTCCTTCCTAACTACTAATTAATTAATCGATCGATCTTCCCTCTCTTCTTATAGCTGTGGCTACGGGCAACTCTTCCCCACTCCAAGAGTTCGGGAGCAGCCATGGGGGAGGACGACAGAGCCGTGAGGAGCTCGGCGGGGCAGGTGATGGCGGACATCGAAGCCAACAGGCCGGGGGGCAACGGGATGGTGGTGGGCGGCCTGAGCCCGCTCAGCGAGACGCTGTGGCGGGACAAGGCCGCCGCCGAGTTCGTCGGCGACGTGTCGGCCAGGCTGACGTGGAAGGACTTGACGGTTACGGTGATGCTGGGCAAGGGGGAGACGCACAGGGTGCTGGAGGGCCTGACCGGCTACGCGGAACCCGGCACGCTGACGGCGCTCATGGGGCCGTCGGGGTCCGGCAAGTCGACGATGCTCGACGCCCTCGCCGGCCGACTCGCCGCCAACGCCTTCCTCTCCGGGACCATACTTCTCAACGGCCGGAAAGCCAAGCTTTCCTTTGGAGCAGCGGTGAGCTGGTTAGATTTTGTGTTAGATTGAGCAATAAATGGAATTGAAGCTTAATCCGTGCGTGCGTGCGGCAGGCGTATGTGACGCAAGACGACACTTTGATTGGGACTTTGACGGTGAGGGAGACGATATGGTACTCCGCGCGCCTCCGGCTGCCGGACAAGATGCCGAGGGAGGAGAAGCGGGCGCTGGTGGAGAGCACCGTCATGGAGATGGGCCTCCAGGACTGCGCCGACACCGTGATCGGAAACTGGCACCTGCGGGGGATCAGCGGCGGCGAGAAGAGGAGAGTCAGCATCGCTCTCGAGATCCTCATGAGACCGAGGTTGCTCTTCCTGGACGAACCCACGAGTGGCCTCGACAGGTAATCAGGGTCTAAAATTAGCATTCCTCGTCTTCAATTAACTTGGAGATACCCATGAATCTGCAGTGCTTCGGCCTTCTTCGTGACGCAAACGCTGCGAGGCCTGTCGAGGGATGGCCGGACGGTGATCGCCTCCATCCATCAGCCCAGCAGCGAGGTCTTCGAGCTCTTCGACTCTCTGTATCTACTCTCCGGGGGCAAAACTGTTTACTTTGGAAAAGCCTCCGAGGCATGCGAGGTGAGATCAAACGATCTTGTTCTATATGATCAACAGCTATATTTCTGATAACTCCGCGTCATCGACGATCGCAGTTCTTCGCCGGAGCTGGGTTCCCTTGCCCGTCGCTGCGCAACCCTTCTGACCATTTCTTGAGGTGCATAAACTCAGATTTTGACAAGGTGAAAGCCACCCTGAAAGGATCAATGCAGCTTAGGGTAATCAATCAACTAAGATTCGTTCTTTCACTCTCCAAATGCCACATATGTTTGCTGCAAATTGATTAATTCCAAAACCTTCATCAGTTTCAGAGAAGTGATGACCCCTTGGAGAAGACTACCACTGCTGATGCAATGAGAAGGTTGATCGAGTCCTATAGCCACTCTCAATACTACTACGCAGCCAGGCAGAAAGTGGATGAGATCTCTCAAATCGTACGCCCAACTCTTAATGAATCAATCTCCGTCAACCTTTGTCAATCAATATTCATTTGAATTACTCCATTATCTTGCAGAAAGGCACAGTCTTGGATCCAGGGGGAAGTCAGGCCAGTTTCTTGATGCAAACCTACATTTTGACCAAGCGCTCGTTTATCAACATGTCAAGAGATTTTGGGTATTACTGGTTGAGGCTGCTGATCTACATTCTTGTCACCATCTGCATCGGAACCATTTACATGAACGTTGGAACTGGATACACTGCTATTCTGGTAGTGCTACTGATCTTCCCAGGTTGATCTTAAATGCTTTCGCTTCAAGGATCAAAATATTAACACGGAATTCGCAGGCAAGAGGTGCGTGTGCTTCCTTCGTCTTCGGCTTCGTCACGTTCATGTCCATCGGAGGCTTTCCCTCATTCGTGGAAGACATGAAGGTTCAGAGAGAAAGACTCAATATTTCAGGGTTGACTTTGTTCGGTGACTGAGTTGGTGTTGCCATGCAGGTGTTTCAGAGGGAAAGGCTGAATGGGCACTACGGCGTCCTGGCCTTCGTCATCGGCAACACGATATCGGCGACGCCCTTCCTCATCATGATCTCCGTCGCCTCCGGCACCGTCTGCTACTTCATGGTGCGGCTCCATCCAGGCTTCATGCGTTACCTCTACTTCGTCCTGTGCCTCTACGCCAGTGTGACGGTGGTGGAGAGCTTGATGATGGCCATTGCCAGCGTCGTCCCCAACTTTCTCATGGGGATCATCATAGGAGCCGGGATTCAGGTAGCCATGCAATATTCAAAAGTCAATCTTCAGTTGACATCTTAGCTGACTTTGTCGCTCCATGGAACAGGGAATCTTCATGCTGGTGTCAGGCTACTTCCGGCTGCCTAATGACATCCCGAAACCCTTCTGGCGCTACCCAATGTCGTACATCAGCTTTGACTACTGGTCACTGCAGGGGCAATACCAGAATGACTTAATAGGCCTTGTCTTCGACAACCAGACGCCGGACCTTCCAAAGATTCCGGGAGAATACGTGCTCGAGAATGTGTTCCAGATCGACGTCAACCGGTCAAAGTGGTGGGATCTTGCGGTCATCTTCAGCATGATCGTCATCTACAGGATCATCTTCTTCGTGATGATCAAAGTCAATGAGGATGTGACGCCGTGGATCCGCGGATACATTGCCAGGAGAAGGCTGAAGCAGAAGGCCAGTCTGGACCAGCAACGTTCGGCTAGAGAGCTCGCCGACAGGACGCCTTCCCTCCGCGGCTACGCCGTCGGATCGGCGTCCAGTTCTTCCGGCCAGCAGCCTTAATTAACAGAGCTTTATACAGTGATTATAGCAAGATAATTCATGTGGATCATGATATATATATATATATGTTTCTAGATTCCCAAGCAATCTCGATCGAGTCGGATAAATCGCCAAACATGTAGTATCTAGATCGATCTAGATGAATTCATCTAAATGAATATCTAGAATTCATCTACAAATACTAATAAGTATAATTAATTTTTTTAAATAATAATAATAATAATAATAATAATAAATGAATCTTCTTAACTATAGTTAGATTCGTTAGACTGGGCTTGAGGTTGGAAGAAAGCCCAATTGAATGTTCTTAACTATAGTTAGATTAAAATAATGGGCTTATAGCAGATCGATTACGGCCCGCCCTTCTAACTAATACTATTTATGTCTGGTTTTAAATATTTTATTTTTCATTATTATAAAAAAAATTAAATTTTTTTAAAAAAAATTATATTCCATTTAAAATCTTGCTTTCAAGTTCCATCTCCTCGCTCGGGCCCGATCCGCCAACACCAGCAGTGGCCTCCTGCTCCTCACCGACCGATCATTATCAACTTTTCCTCTAAGACCAAACCTTAAACACCTTTTAACTCACCCTCCAGCACTCGTCCAATCATTCGCCTCCCCTCTGTGGGCCCGCCCGCCACCTGAATCCATCCTTAGATTTTAACCGCCTCAACTGCCGGAACGATAGATCGACCAAATCTATTAACCCGCGCCAAAGATCACGAAGCATCTTACGCCCCGCTTTCCGAGGGTGCGTGCCGTGTCGGTCCGCGGACCAAACCTCTCCCCGCAGCTCTCGAGCCCGATCTGGTTGCGGCGTCGCTCTCAATCAGTAGCCTTTGAAATCAATGCGGCTGTTTCTGTGGATCGAGCGATAGCAGCAGGTCAGTGGATCATTATTGGCGACAGGGACCTCAGTTTACTGTTCTAAGCCGATGCAAATTATTGTTTCCGCCCACTGTTTTGCTAAAGCTCAGTGCGCAAACGATAAATCAGCTGCATATGTTTTCGTGAACGAAAGGACCTTAAAAGCCATGTCCAAACGGGTCCAGTCGATTGACGGATCGAGTTGTCTTTGCGTTAGCATTTTCTTCTCCTTCAGACACACGTCTATTAAGCGCTTTTGACGGGTCCTTCCTCTACGCTGTTGCTGATTAGCACTTTATGCTTAGGACTGTTCATCCGCGACCGTGAGGCTTTATCCATTTCCATTAAATTAATCAATTTAATTTCAACTTATGATCAAGTTCCCGATCCGATCCGATAAAATGGATCAGAGTGCTGAATGCAATCATTCTTATCGGGTTTCGGGGACCATTGGCTCCGGCAGCGCGGATGATGCCACTCGCGTCGAGTCAGGATCGCCTGCAAAAGTAAATGCTGCTTCCTGTTTGCAACTTTACTTTGAAAGTTCGCTTACTGTTTTAGTGGGGGACCTAATCCGTTTCTAAGTTTCTTAATCATTGCGACTTCTTTTTTTGGAACTATAAATGGAAAATCGATATATTGTAAGAAGAAACAAAAAATTTTAAATTGTTGCACTTGGATGCGATCTATTGGTTTCAAATTAGGCATGTAGCTAGATTCCAATGTGGTTAGGTTAGGTTAGGGTAGGCTCGTGCATTTAAGTCTTACCCCCACTCTAAATATGTAATCATCTTTAGCCCCTAAAAAAAAGGTCACCCTAATAGATTGCCCCCACCTAATCTAATTATTTTGGTTTAATAAATAATATAATAATATTTTTATAAAAAAATAATTATAAGATTTAGTGGATCAACATCGTGCTTACAAATAATTTTGAAAAAAAAAAATTATTTAAATATGTCTATAATTAACAGTGTTTCTACTAGGCCATTTTGTATTAGACATGTGCTAGCTCCACATGGGCATTATTAGACATTGAATGGTATGTGTTTGTGTCATTACAAGTCGATTCTTGGATGTGATTGTTCATAGTTTTAGGTGTTTGATGTGCTTTGTGAGTATGAAATTGGCTTAGTCCATTTTTATCGATATCATTAAGCTTATTGGAACAAGTGGATATGGTGTTTATGGATTTGATCTTGCAACAACTTAAGCTTTTAAGTTACTATGTTAGGTTGGTGAGTGTCTAAACTAGTACACTATTTGTGGCTTTTGTTTGATCTTCTTGAGAACTCTATTTCTTAAAATTTTAATTTTGACTTGATTTAGGTAAAAATATAGAAAAAGTTATGAACTAAAATGATTAAAATAATGTCCTCAAGTTTCTTTTGTTTAATTTCTTATATTAACCCTTTAATAAAAAGAATTAAAGAAGATATATCAATAAAAACTATATATTAGAATGAAAATTAAATAAAAAATTAACACAAAATAAAACTCTTTAAACCCATGTGCATGTATCATTGAATGGAAAAAATTTCATAGGCTGAGCTAAACAATGCAAAAATCTTAAAGCAAATATATATAGTTTGACCATAACATAGTGGCTATTGATTTTGTTTATCATATATATTAATCAAACATCATTGTTGTTAATTAAACATCTAAATATGGTGGACATTAACTAAATATCTACGATATTAACTAAATATTATAGATATTAACTAATATCCATGATATTCAGTTAATATTTATTATATTTTGGTCAATATCTATAATGTTTGATCAATATTTATGATAAAGCGAGCTTAATATTGGTTATGTTATGGCCATACTCCATATGCTTATTTTAAGATTTGTGAATTTTGGATTGCACGAATAGATTTTCTACACACTGTCCTTGCTTAGAAAACTAGCCCCAATCCTTCACCTTTTTCTTTAAACAATCCATCAGCTCAATTTTTTTAATAATTTGTTTCTTTTGTTTGTTTTTTTCTTTGATCACACATTGAATGAACGAGATATACTATTAAAACGATAGTTGAGCTCACTTTCTTTTCAGCTCCTTTCATGGATTGCGGCTGGCAAGATCTGGCGCAAGAGGATAAGTGGATAACATTCTCAACCTTTGCTTGTTGCAACAGAGTCATCTCTGTTCTCTGTTCTTGACATTGAAAAAGAAAGGAATTTTTATCAATCACCATGAATGGCTCTCTGTGCTCGGGACCAGAGCCACTCATTAATCAGAAGCAATTAAAGCCCTGAATAATGAGAGATTATTCAGACAAAGCGATGCGCTATTGCAATGCATTAGCAGTTGTTCTTGTTTTGGGACTCACTCTGTAGCTTTTAAGGGGATTGGCATTAAATGTGAGCAGGGATGGAGCTGTGTCAGCCTGCTCAATTCATAGCTTTATGTCTCTCGTGATCTTTGCCTCTTTTCATTAGCATCAATGAGTGGCTTTGATCCTGAATGTGCAGTGATTTTTTACTGCCAGCTTCCTTTTGTCTCCGCTGAGACTGTTCTTCTCCATTCAGAAGTCTTTATCAGACTCTCTCATGGCCAATCTGCAATCTGAACTCTGCTAATGACTTGAATTTGTTCAGTGTGGAACAGTCGTAACTATATTAGTATAGTGCAGGCTTTGTATTTATCGGCGTTTTGACTATTGGATCACGATAGTTCAATCAGTGGAATGAGCGCAGGCCTACTGAAGGGCAGCAGCTGTCCGACGTTGCAGCAGGCAGGCTGCGCTCGATTGGCAGTTGCTTTGTAGTTTTCGGATTCACAGTTTTGGATCAAGGAAATGACTGCCTTCGTCATTAGGGTTTTAGACTTTTAAGTTTACTGATGCTGTTCAAGATCTTCTCCGTTCACAGAGCGAGCATGCGTTGACTTCATTTTTTGCATTCATTTGCGTCAAGAAAAGATCAAATTGGTGAGCTCTATCTAGACACTGATAGCTACTGCTTTGATGCATATGCAGTATATGAGTAGACAGTTGATATCTATCTAGACACTGAAAATTTCTTCGAGGAAGCATATATAGAAAAATATCAATAAAATTAAAATTCTAATTGTTCCAAATTAGAAGGCATGAACGGATAAGTTAGAAAGAAAGAGCTCAAAGAGAAGATCTAGCTCTCACATAAGTTAAATTCACTCTAAAACTTTGTTGATAGCTTCTTCCAACTTTGAGAAAAGAACAAAATAAGTAAACTTGAGATAGAGATCTCAAGAACAAAGAGATAAGAGAAAATTGGAGGCTTCAATTCATTCTATAAATGGGAGGAGAAGTAGGACACTCATTTCTCTATAATTTTTTAACAAATATAATAAAATTAAATAAATAAAAAATCTATAGGAAAGAGACACTTTTGCAAGAGATTAAACAAAATAAAATAAAATTATAAATTATAAATTATAAAATAAGACACCAATAAGAAATCGTTTAAAAGGAGAGCCACTACAACTTTTGAATAAGACTTCTTGAATAATGCCTTTCACTAGAAAGACCTTGAGCACAAAGCTCCAAGGGTAAAGCCTTAGAAAAATGAGTCAAATATACGACTTAATCATCATTAAAAGATGACGAAGGCAATATATTGATTGCTATAGAACTTCATCAAAACAATCTAAATCACAAAAAGTTGTCTCACTAGAAACACATTATTAATATCATAAATAACTGATACTTGATTATCTTTGGCTGTGTTTTCCTTCTTTCTAGTATAGATTTCTTCCAAAAAAAACACAACCTTAATTATCATATTCTCCTTATTTGAGTAGTTTGGTTTGTGATTTTTATTTTGGGAAGACAAACTATCAAATAAATTGTTGTCAATATGAATTTTCTTTTTATATAAAATAAAAAAATATAAAAAAATACAAATCAAATGATCTAGCTAAAAATTTTCAATTATTGCCGAGCATGTTCTCTCCATTGTTTATTCATGAACGCATGTGTGAGGATGAATGAATGAATGAAACAAGTTCGAAGACCATGAATCTAAAGATATATAATTAAGACCATTCAAAACATTAAAAAAATGGAATTAAATGGTCAATTATTATCGAGCATGTTTCTTTGGATTTTTTTTTAGTTTACATTACTTGCGTTACAATTAAAAAATTGTAGTGTGGAATATGCCAATTGGGAATGGGATGTGTGAGGCCGGTGAATGAGCGAGAGGGATCTAAAACTCTCTCTCTCTCTCTCTCTCTCTCTCTCTGTGCAAACAAACAACACCAGCATCTTGAAACCCCCATTCCGCTTCTCTCTTTCTCTCTCCACCAACTGACACCAAAAAGAAAACTGCAGCATCGTATCGCTTCGCTCCCCTCTGGCGCTCCGAGACGCCCATTGCGATTTGTGAGAACCGATTCCTTGTTCGCTTCTCTTTACACATCCCCGCCGAAGCGGGCGGCGTCGCGGCCGCCTCGGGATCCCGAATGCGGGCATGATGAGCAAAAGCGCGGTAGTGGAGGAGGAAGACGAAGAAGAAGAGTTTTACGAGTCTTTGGATCGGATCCTGTCCTCCTCCTGCTCGTCCACTTCCGCCTCCGACGATGAGGCGACCGACGCCGACGCCGACGACTGCCGCCCCCGCTTCCGCCGTGGACTCCGCCCCTCCCCGCTGCCCTCTTTAGACGTCTGGACCTCCGAACCCGCGCCGGTCGCCGAGCGCAGACGCGTCCTCCTCCAACGCCTCGGACTCGCCGGCGACCCCGCCCTCGCCCGCCTCCCGCGCCCCGGTGCGGCGACGCCGCCCCCCACCGACGATGCCCTCTCCTCTTCCTCCCCCGCCGCCCCTGGCATGGTCCGATCCAGACCCGATGGCTCCGTGGAACCATCTGCTGTAAATAAACCCGACACCCTTCACCCGTACCCGCACCAGCATCGGAGATCCATCAATCTGCCGGTTCCTCACAAGCCTTCCCTGCTTTCGAGATCCTCTTCCGCTGGGAATCTTGACGTCTCCGACGGCGACCGCTGGGACGAGGGCGATGCCGACGCTGCTGTCGCCGACCCCAGGTGCTTGATCAAGAACCTCGATAATGGGAGGGAGTTCGTGGTTAAGGAATTCGGGGAGGACGGGATGTGGAACAAGTTGAGGGAGGTGGGGACTGGGCGGCAGCTGACGATGCAGGAGTTTGAGATGTGCGTTGGTTGTTCGCCCATCGTTCAAGAACTGATGAGGCGGCAGAAGGTGGAGGAGGCAGAGGCTGGGCGCCGTGGAGGCGGTTCCAGTGGGTCTGGAAGTGGGCCGCGAAACGATGGAGTTTCCAAGGGAGGGACGCGGTCGAAGAAGAAAGGAAGTTGGCTCAGGAGCATCCGGAATGTGGCAGGGGCTGCAATAGCCGGAGGGCACCACCAGGACCGTCGGAGCAGTGATGAAAAGGATACATCGTCTGAGAAGGGAGGGAGGAGGTCGAGCTCTGCTACCGACGATAGCCAGGATGGTTCTCATGGCCTTGACCTTCGGGTTAAGGTCTGGCAGTACGGAAAGTCCCACAAGGAGCTCACTGGTATGTACATGAGTCAGGCAATTCAGGCACATAATGGTTCCATTTGGAGCATCAAGTTCAGCTTGGATGGGCGGTACTTGGCTAGTGCAGGAGAGGACTGTGTCATCCATGTCTGGGAAGTATCTGATATTAGCACAAAGGATGATTTGTTGAAAGCAGCAGAGGAGAATGCGAATTTCAAGCCGTTTGCAATGGCAATCACTAATTGCCCGCCAGATCCAAAGTCGGTGCTAGCTGGTGCCGAAGGGAACCACTGGGATAAGAAGAGAAGAGCAAAGATCCCTGGTAGTCGGAAGTCTGTTAGCTCTGACTCCGTTTTGATGCCCGAGCACGTGTTTGCTTTGTCCGAGAAGCCTGTATGTTCTTTCAGAGGGCATGGAGATGATGTCCTTGACCTGTCATGGTCCAAGTCACAGGTAATTTGACGTGTTTAGTGTAGCTTTTCATGCATATGACACCCACACTTCAATATAAAGTAAGGGACATTTGATTTTCAATATTTGAGTATTGACATGCTCGAGGAAAAAGGTGCATGCTTACATTCAAGTAATGAGATGATTGAGAACAAGTTATAAAGAATCAGAATGCCTTTTATTTTAGAGATGTATGACTTGAATGGAGTTATTGAACTTTGAATTTAGTTGGTAAATGTGGAAAACACTAATCCTGATAGTTGGCTTTGGTGGCAAATGAAACACGACGAATTGTTTGACATTGTAAATTCATATTTGACGGGATTCCAAATATCAAAGTGGTACATAGCAAAGCAAAACCAGAGTAGTAAACTTCAAAGGATCATTAGTAAAAATTATTATTTATTTCATTTAGCAGCAGAATTGTGCTAGATGTCTGTATTAGAAATGGTTTCAGCTAATGGACAAAGATTTCAATTCCAATTATGACTTCTTATTATCTCTCCAACAAGATGTTAGATTTTTCTTGTTTAGCCTTGCAAACGCAAGGGACACTAAAGAGTTTTTTTTTTCACTTTTTTCCCTTCAAATTTGCATCCCAAACAATTTACATTTACCACCAATTTTCTTTTGTGCCTTGGATTGGGCCCTTCAGATTGATATGTAAACCAGTTCTCAAGATACTCAAACTTCAAAAAAGTAGTTTAAATTCGACAATTTTTATGTATACTACACTGTTCTACAGTTAATTGCACATCATACTATGATGTTTTTTTACTGGAAAAAAAAAAATTCTTCATAGCAGCTCATGGCAACATGTCGCTAGCTCTGTAAATAGTAGTATGGGAAAAGCAAAAATTCTTACAACATGTTTGTCCTTTAATCATATGAAAATTTATTTGTGAGAAGATATTCACCGTTCACCTGATTGTGCTATATAAAAATTTACATGCTCTCCAGAATCCGCACTGATGCCCGCAGAGTTATATAGTCTTTAGTGTTATTCTGCATGTTTTTCTTATCCGAGCTTAATGTGTTGATGATGCCTTTCTTTGATTTGTTTGGTTTTCAGTACCTACTTTCATCTTCAATGGACAAAACTGTTCGACTTTGGCACATGTCTAGCACTTGCTGTTTGAAAACATTTACACACAGTGATTATGGTAAGTTCTGATTATGTATCAAACGATTTCTGTCTCTTTGTTGATGTGCCTGTGTTATTGCTACCTAATGTCTCTATGATTTTTCTTAATCTTGGTTGATGCAGTCACATGCATCCAGTTCAATCCTATTGATGACAGGTACTTCATCAGTGGATCCTTAGATGAGAAGGTCCGCATATGGAGTATTCCAGACCGGCAAATTGTTGATTGGAATGATTTGCATGAGATGGTCACTGCTGCTTGTTACACCCCTGATGGGCAGGTTTTACACTGGTTAATCAATTGTAAACATTATTTAAGCATTTATTTTTTAATATCTTATGTTTTTTTTTAATCACTGAAGGGTGCTCTAGTTGGTTCACACAAGGGTAGTTGCCACTTGTATGATACATCTGGTATGGAACATTCAAACTAAAATTTTCTCTATCTGATATATTGTAACTTTCTGATGTTTATGTAATTGGTATCTGCTTTATTTAAGATAACAAGCTTCTTCAAAAAAGTCATATTGATTTGGAAAACAAGAGAAAGAAATCCAGGCACAAGAAGATTACTGGATTCCAGGTATTTGCATCAACAGCCTTCCTATTGCACTTAAAGTATGTCGACCATCTCCATTTATTAGTGCACTTCAAAATTTTCGGCTTTGCTGACCAGCTTTGTTAACAGTTTGCTCCTGGGAGTTCTTCGAAAGTGCTAGTTACATCTGCAGATTCACGCGTCCGGGTACTTGATTGCAATGAGCTTGTTCACAAATTTAAAGGTGACAGTTTTCACTTTGAAACTGTATTCAATTGGCCTTAAATTTTCTCGCTATTGGATAGGCGTTTATGAGCACTTAGGAGATGCTTTTAAGGGCACAGACGTTTACTTATAGGAAAATTCCTGAGTTGTTTGGAAATTAGTAGAACTATGGTCTACCAATTAAACTAAGCTTACAAGTATCAGATTTCTGTAATTTGAAACATGAATTATTTGTCTCATTCAGTTTAAGATTTCTATTTGAACTTGAAAAAGAAAATAAAACTGTTTATTCACAAAGCATGGTGAAGGGTTGGAGCGTGCGTTCGCATCACTTCAAAACTGTCCTTAATCATCTCTATAGCGCAGGCATATGCAGTATGGGAGTTAAAAAAAAATCAGTTTAATTTAATTAAAATTAGTGAAAATTATATTAGTTTGCATTTTTTTGTGGAATGAGAAAGTTTCCATCCCTACCTTGTGAAGGTTGGGTGGATCAAAACAGAGCAGGGCAGGGTGACTTCTGAAACGCTGCAAGATTTCTGCTCCTAGACTATATGCTATATGTCCTTTGTCCTCTGTTGCACCAAAGCAGCAGTGAAGCACAAACATATTATGTTTCTTTGCATTCTAGTTATCTGCAGATATTATTCTGCAGTCGTTTTTCTGAGATCCAATTAGGTGGAACCAAGTCTGGGTAATTTTCATTCATGAAGTCTTGTGCGTAGTTGTGTACAATATAGCAATTTGTCAATTATCAACTTAGGTGGCAGAGTATGAGAAGCAAAACGTAGTGCATTATGTAAAGAAAACCCTTCTAATGTAAATTCAATTTAAAGTTGATAGATTTTACTGTGTAGATGGATTATTGTGCTTGAAGTTACATAGCCAAATGAAGTGAATGAGTGCTCACATCCCACGTTGTGCTAGTACGCTGAGTCATGCAAATGATATTAGTAAATATTATCCTGGTCATTTCATTCATAATAATAGTATGACTATTAGTAGGTCTTGTGCACGCAAGGTGATAGTTCTCAAAGGTTTAAAATACGGATCCATTATCCTACCAATATGTACCCTCTACCAACATTATCGGTGGTTTTAATTGGATAGAATCATATATGACTTGCCAATTTGATAGTAATTTATCCTAGATCTCTTTGGAGTTTGGACCACTCTATGTCAAACCTTAATTTGACCACCTCCAAATTATTGAAACATTTAACATTTATGCAACGAAAAGTTGAACATGATATTGGTATGTACCAATGTGACAGACCATTTTTTTTTAACAAGAAAACAAGTCGTATTAGTGATTAAGGTGGGATTTAACTGTTTGCTAGTTGAGCTAACTAGCACCTTTCATGTGACAGAAAATTGATACTAACAATATGTTTATTTTTAAATCCTGATCAATTGCAAACCAAAGCTTTTATGCACTCTAGTAAGTAGTTTATTAAATTGTAAAATTGTTCATATTGTATCAACAGAATGACTCGCACCACCTAAACAATAATTGGAGGACAAGGAAAATCGTGGCCCTTTTTGGGATATCCATAACCATCTCAGTCTAGTTGGATCTTTGATGTGGTTGAACCTTGTTTTTAATGTTTCTTTGATACTCTAATCCAATAAATTAACATGCCCGACCAAGGTTCTGCAGCAGATTTGGTCCAACTTCACCCTGAGGAGGGTATGAAATTCTGTTTCTAGCCTGGGACCAGCAATATGGCCTTTTCCACACATACTTGGAAGTACATCAAGATCTGAAGTTGTATTATTTTTATTGCATAGTATAATTTTATGGAAAATTATTTTAGTAGTTGGAAAATTATCTTTTATTTTTCTAATATTTGTTTAATAGGGATCAGTAGCAGAGGTAGAGTAGCCTCGTGCTTCTGAAGGTTGAGTTTAATATAAGCTGGGGGAGAGAAGTTTTTATCTTTCTGTATGATGATGAAAAGAGCGTTAGTGTTGATTATTGAATCAAGGAGAAGATCTTGCCTTTTCTGGATTACGCATCCATCTTTCCCCTTTCTGCACGTGGGTGATTAGTCCAACAGAACTAGTTTCTTTTAGTTTATAGTCACTAGATTGTCTTTTACATTTATTTCGTCTTCATATTACTGATCAGAAACTCATAATAGAATTCTGCTAGAGTATTAGAATAACTGCCACTCATAGGGATTTGTCATTAGGTTATCCACATATGAATTGTTATTTATCATTGATTTCAAAATACCCTATGACTCTAGATTCTTTTCACACTATCCTTGTATGACTGATTTTAGTTACTCATGACTAGGTTATGCAATTCTATCAACAGTGGTATCTGATCTTATGTTTTATTACAGCAATTCATTCATTGTTCTTCCTGTAAATGACTTGATTATTTTTTTTGCTCAGGCTTTCGCAATACAAGCAGCCAAATCTCAGCATACTGGACTGCTAATGGAAAATATGTGATCTCTGCCAGTGAGGATTCTCATGTGTATGTATGGAGATATGATGAAGATACCCAGCCTAATCGGAGAAAAAGTGCTGCTAGTGTCACCCAATCTTACGAGCACTTCCACTGTCAAGGTGTGACTGCTGCCGTTCCTTGGCCAAACTCTGGAATGGGAGGGATGAAGCGAACTCATTCCAGTAAACAGAATGAGATCAATGGAGAGTCCCAGGCAAATTCACCATTGGCAATTGAGACCAACGGAATCCATTGTTCGCCTTCTCCTGATTACCTGAACATTGGTTGCCAACGGAATTGTAGCACGAACCCGAACTCAAATCATTTTTGTGAAAGGGTTGCGGCAACCTGGCCTGAAGAGCTTATGACCGATAAACAGAGCCCTCAAAGAAGTAGTGACCTTTTCAGTGGGTGCCTGCCAATGCAAAGTACATCGGCCTGGGGATTGGTGACTGTTACTGCAAGTAGGTGCGGCGAAATTAGAACCTTTCAGAATTTTGGCTATCAATATCAAGTATAGTTTCTTATTTGTGGTAAATGATGGAAGATTTCGTATCTTGAATAGCTTACGATCCTTGCAGTAGCTTCTCAGGGTTTATGCACCTATAGTTTTGTGTACAGTTAGATTGAACATATGGCGTGAGTTGTAGTATCCATGTGGACTCCATTTCGTTTCTCCCTCACCCCAATTTGCAAGGTTGACTTCGAGAAAACCAACCTGGCGACTCATCAACCTCAGTATTGCCAGAATGTTGCTCAAAATGTACATTGAAGTAGAAGCTAAAGATGGTGACACTTGAGGCTGGTTGGGGTTGGATTTCTGGTCATTCTTTTTTTTTTTTCTCTTTACTTTTTTGTTATAACAATCATGCTCTGGGGTATGGTGTTCTAACATACCCTCTTATCTCCCCATTGTTTTGTTGTACTATATGTTGCTGTAACAAGAGAAATTAAATTCAAGTGCTGCAAGAAATTTACACACTAGGTTTTTTTTTTTTTTTTTGTAATTGAAGGATGGCGTTATAGTTTCTCTGACATTAAATTATTAGAAGAATAATTAGGCAGTCATGATAATTTGTCTGTCGTGGAATCAGAATGCCAATCATTTTCATCCTTTCCCAGCAAACGCTTTCCCAATCCTTTAAAATGATTTGTTGAACTATACGTAAACCTGGCGTTACTCGAACAATACTTGACGCAACAAAACACAAGTCGATCTCCGTTGTCAACGTAAATCTTAAAATAAACTTAATATCTGGAGAAACAATAACGTTGATAAACAGAGTCATCTGCAGGCTCTGCGAATTAGATGTTTTAAAATGAACAGGATAAAAAAAAAACCAATACTTTCTTTGGGATCCATCTGTACGCAGCTCCGCTGATGTCGCATGAAATACACTTGAGCATTCCTCTACCGACGGTAATATCTATACGCCCACTAATTTTTCGTTTTCTTAAAATAGTCCCAATCATTTTTTTTCCATTTATGTCAGACTCAAATCTTTCACATGATTGGCTGATTGCGGTATATAAAATCACTAACAATGTCCTAACCACCAGAAGAATAGCTTTTGGCGCGGCTCAAAGATTCAGCCCATGCCTGGGCAGCAAACCCGATCGGCGGGTTGCTGATCGGACCAGGTGCTGTCTGGATCCGGATCCAGAATCCACCGAATTGGGCAGCGGGTGAAAATTCGTGTGGGACCCGAATTCCGTTCAAACGAACGAATTCATTTGTCAACCAGGCGGCGTGGGCGCTGAGACCGCGTGCATGCTCTTACGGGACAGGAGGACGCTTCGAGCTACGTGAAGACGTGAGGCGGAAGGAAAGAACGGGCAGTTCGTTCTCCACCAGACCATCACACTCTCGCATTCGAACGAAGCTAACTCCCTCTCTCTCCTCCTGTACCTTCGTTGGCCGGAGCTCAGATCTCCGGCAGTCGCCGTGCCCAAGCTCGAGCTTGCGTTCCGGTGGTGTAGGCGGGTGGACGGAATGCGCCGAGCTTCCATTCATCCTCCTCCGTCGTAGCTTTCATCTCCGATGCCTCCAAATCACCTTGGAAGGCAGCGACGCATTCGCTTCATCGAAAAAAAAGGAGCCGACGGCCTAAGTGATCGTCGAGGTACTCCCTCCTTCCCTGCTTTCAGCGCTCTTCTTTCCCAGTCGAGCGCATGATTCCTAGCGGCTTCTCCCTTTGCTCTGTCCTTCGTTTTCTCCTCTTCCAGTGCCAACCGCCTGCGTGCATGAATTTCTGGCCCCACACCCGCCTGCGTGTGGAGCTCAGTTGTTGCTCGCCGGACGAGCCCTCCTCGCCTACGTGCAAGGTTCTCTCCTCCCTTGCCTGTCGCCTGCGTGCGACTTTCTTCCGGCGTAGCCGCCTACGTGCGGCTTCTTCCCTTCTCGTGTCTCGCCTGTGTGCAAGAGTGGCAGAGGCAGACGTCCCTCGTCCAGCGAACTACCTTGGGGGTCACGCCTTCCTTAGTCGCGTGGAAGAGCAATGGAAGGCCGGATCTAGCTTCCCCGACAACTTCGTGGTGCAGAGGTTTCATCTGTTCGCTTGGCTGCGTTGGTTCTTCCCCGTGCTCACCAGTGTGCGAGCAATGTTGTCCCCTCCCAGTCGCCGACATGCGACTCCTCTCCTGCCACCGTCCACCTACTGCCCTGCTGCCCTTCCTGCCGACTTGTGAGTAGGGCGGCTCCTCCTTCTTCCCCACCTCACCTATGTGTGAGGGTGGATGGTCAGCCCCTTTGGCCAGTCGGCGAATGCATGCGAGGCGTGCTCGGACGATTTGTTCGTTCGTCGTCAACGCATACGCACATGTGACTATGTACGACAGTCCTTCGGTCAAATTTTCCTCATTGACAGTGAGCGAACGTAGGCACTGGCCGGATCCTCTCTATCTCCGGTGTCCGACGCCATGTGGATGCCCGTCTGCGGACGCCGGTTATCGGCGTAACCAGCGGACGAATGGGTGAGTCCGACTCACTGGTGCGGGATGTTCGGTTACTCCCCTCAATTCCCTCCAGTTCGACACAGTGATACCGATTATCGGTGAATCACGAACATTAATTAAAATCGTATTAGATGACAGAGATTCTTATTGAGTCCTTAGTTGGGCTGGAGGTCAGTTCGAGGAATTGTCCCTGCCAGTCATGCCTAATCTAGCGGTTACGACCGTTGTGCTCTTGCATGGACGTGTTTGGACTCGAGTCAAGCGTTGACTCTTGTATAAAATATTTTCAAAAATATTACTGTAATTCTGGGTATGACACTAATATATATTAGTGAAAAACTAAAAATTTATTGAACCAATTACATCCAACCTCATACTTAAATATCACAATAATTTATTAAATTTAGTTAAGTAGATAATTGAAAGCGTATAACATTTATTTTGCTTTTTATTCAACCGCTCAAAGGACCTAGAAGAAATAGAAAAGGCATGGCATGGAGTTTTTCTCCAATCTCCTATTTTTTTACTGTTTAAATTTGCATAGGAATCGCCAAAATGGTCAACAAGAAAGTAGGAAAAATAACAAGTATGCAAGTCGCTTTCTTGCTATTGCTTATGACTTTAATTTTTTATTTTTCACATTTTATCTCCCCAATTACCCACTCCATGAGAGTGCAATAATATCCGTGGGGTGTTAAATAAATACTCATTTTAGATTTTAAAAAATAAATGTGCTAAAAATATTTTTATTTAATTTTAAAAAATATATCTTTATTTTTACCTACTCAATGAGAGTGCAATAATATTTTTTTTTTTACCAATACCGCTTAGTAAAAATATATATTTTTTATTTATAAAGAATAATATTCATTTCCGAGTGTAAATTCTAAAGATAGAATAATAAAATTTTAAATTTTAAATATATATATATATATATATCTATTTATTTTAGTACAATATAATAACCTTTTTTTAAAAAATATTTCAGTACCTTTTCTAAATAGGACGGTAACTCCAAACATGGAAGCCCCAAATAGCATCACGAATTTGCTGATACGAGCGAGAAACACTTACCGGGTAGTTAGTGCACTCGGATCTTGGAAATCCTCAGCAGCAACGAAATAAACCACTCGCACAAGCCGTCCAATCCAGGTTCCCGTCACCGCTTCTGCTCGTCCTAATTCCATCGTTTTCGCGAGACGGGGATTCGAAACCCTCCCAACGTGATGATCTTGAGGACGTACGCCCGGCGAGCCACCCGCTGCGGCGGCGGCCGCTCCTCCACCGACCCCGTTCTACTTGACTCCCCAGACGTTGACGGGGATTTCGATTCCGCCTCCGAGGAGCTCGTCGACCTCCCGCACTTCTCCCAGGAGGGTTCCTCGCAAGGCCGCCATGCCGCCTTCTCCTCCCAAGATTCATCTTCCCCTAGGTTTTTCGACCCCTTCGATCTTCCTGACGACCCTCCCGCTCTCCCGACATCTCTCTACTCTCCACCCCGCGGATCGGAGGATCCCACGATGGGGAGCGCCCGTGGCACCCGGGATCCGGCGGCGGCGGTCACGACGACGACGCTTTTAGAGGCTCAGGAGTTCGGGGAGATGATGGAACACGTCGATGAGGTGAACTTCTCGCTGGATGGGTTGCGGCCATGGCATCCGATTAGGGTCCGCCGCGCGAGCTTGTTCTCACTGCTATCAGCCTGCGGAACGCCGCAGCAGAGGCGGCTTCTCCGGGTGCAGGGGTGAGTAAATGCGATTCCTTTTTTCCTTTTCCCACTGTTGCCCTATAATTCCTTGCCGATATAGTAATTTTCAGTTGATAGCTTAAGGAGACATAGTTTGGAACTCAACATTCTGAGTATAAAGCTTAGACAATTTTAAGTAGCAGATCCACGCTTTTGCTATTGATTACTGTAGCAATGGTGATCTCTTTGTACCAAAAATGATTCAACACTCGTTTCATATAGTTTATTTAAAATGGATATTTTTTCTTCATTCAAAGGACCAGGAAAAGGGATACTTTCATTAAGTAGCCACTAGTTTCGACCTATGTAATGTACCTATTGTAATAGATGGTGTTCCCCTCTTAGCAGAATGGCAAGTGTACAACTTCGTTTACTGGATTTTAGAATAGTCAGGAAGAATATATTCTTTCACAGGCGCATTGTTGTTGTTACCTTCATGTGATGAATAGGGTTGTAGGCTTGTAGTAATGATGTCCATGATCCATTGGCAATATTTGCTCTATCATAACATTATGGCCCTTGTTTAAATGACTATTAATTATTTACATAAATGATTATTAATTATCATTTAATATTTCTCTTCTCTCTCCGTTCTCATTTTGTTTTGTACCACTAGATAGACTGCTTCAAGTAAGTTAGAAGTTGAATTTTATTTAAAATATTTCCCCCTTGTTCTATAATAGGGACATGAATTTATATTTGCATTTTGCTCACAAGGCCTTTGCACATTTTTTTGAAAGATCTTGAGCGTCTTGATACATCACCTTGAAGTATTTTTTTCCCAAATTAACTCATGCCTTCATTCCTTTGACAACACTCTTCTAGTACGCTTATGTACTTCAACATGTCTATACCATTCTTTAGCAACATGATAAGTTGAGGAGCTACTATCAGAGTATTCAATAGCAAGCCTGTCAGAAATTGATAGTTAACTACAAGTGCTTTAAAACAGATATTCTTTATTATAGAGTTCTGCTGTAGGTTATAGGACAATTAGATGATACAAGAAGATTAACGTAATATTTTTGTTCAGTGTAATGTGCTTTAGGTATTACTATAGATGAGTATTTATCATCTCAGTTTAAATATCATTATAAGGGTTGATTCATGGTGAAATTTAGCGTGGAACATAGTAACTTGTCTAGAATCTTTTCAAAAATTTAAGGCCTTGTCTACCGGAATGGAAACGGGATGGAAAGGTTGGAAACAACAATTTTCCACGATATACCAGAGCAGGCGGAAATGCATGGACGGATTAAACGAAGGAAACGAGGGGTCATTTCCGTTGTTTTTTGATTCGCCCGAATTGGGTGGATACGCATCTCTGCCTAATCTCATGCGTCATTTCTGCTATTTACACACGATCCCATCTTCTTCACTTCGCCTCAACCAGCTCGTCGAGCTCGCGGACGGACGGACATACACTGGAAGCTGGACGCTGATCTCTGCTCGTGTGGACAGCCACCTTACGGGGGCGGTGACCTCACACGGATGGGGAGTTCGCTGGGACGGCGACCTCGCGCAGATGGGGAGTTCGCTGGGACGGCGACCATCTTTGCGGACGGGGAGACCTCGCCTCGACCTCGCCCTTGCCCTCAATCTCACCTCGCCCTCGCCCTCGCCTTGACCTCGCCATCACTTCGCCCTTGCCCTCGACCTCGCCCTTAACCTCGCCATCGCCGACTGCCCCGTCGCCTCTCACCTCGCCTCGTGGATGCCGCTCTCGCCAGCGAGTTCCGCTCTCGTCATCTACCCTCTCCATCTCTCCATCTCATCACGGGAAAATCACGTGACTCAAATTTTCTCTCTTCGTTGATTCCTTCCCCTCCTCGTTTCCCGTTCGCCGACTGTCCCATCCTTGCTTGTAAACAGGGTGTAAGGTTCCAGGCACCTTTGATGTTATGTGGAACTTTTTAATATTTTACCATCCTTCATCAACTATTCACCTGAGTGTTCACACACATTATAAGGGTACAACAGCCAATGTTAACATATTTTGAGAACTTATCCACAATGATAATAGTTGATTCATGATCTCCTGTCTTCGATAATGCTAGAACGAGAAAAGATGTCAAATAACATGGTATGCCACAATCACTCTAACACTAATTAAGGTTCCAATAACCCTAATGTTTTTATTTTTCCACTTTATAAGTGAGGCATATTCATGTATAATTGTTGAGATTACCCCCTTGATTCAACCAATGAAACCCTCTTCACAACTAAGAACCTATGTATTCTCTGATAGATTTCTTAGTCATAGGATGTTGCAACACTCTCATAAGAATTCACACCTAACATTATCTTCTTGGGGAATGTTACGGGCCCATTAGTGTTAGTAGGTTATTAATAAAATGGATCTGGGTTGGTTTGTCATACCCGGTCCGCTAAGTAGTGAGTCTATAAATAAGGGCCCAGAGTTAGGGTTAAGATTTGTCTACCATTTTTGTTTTGTCTACTTTGGTGTGCTCTTGCACAAGTGTCTATCAATTGATCCGACCTGCCAGATCGATCGCCGGAAACCGGTGGTCCGGCGACAGATAAAGACGAAAGAAATTCCTTTGTCAGTAGTAGATCTAGTCGATGGATCTATTATCGTTGATCAAACCGACAAAGATATCCCAGGAAGGAGGTAATCGAAACCCTAGGGAGGAGGTGAATCGGACATTGTAGCAGCGGCTGCAACAAGCAAGGATCGTTCTGTCCTCCGGCGGCCCAGAGTAGGTGTTCGGCGGTGGGAGGCGAGCACCAGCGTGTGAGGAATCGGCGTGGGGTCTCGACATCGTGAAAACCTGGGGCGGGAATCATTCCGTTCGTGTGGCTACCGGTGTGCGAAGTCACCAGCGATGGGATCGGCGGCGGAAATCCAAGGGAGGCGTCTTCTCCTTCTCCGACACGAGCAGGCGGAGGTTTCGGCGGTTGCGTGGAGGCATCTTCTCCTTCTTCGACGCGAGCAGGCGGAGGTTTCGGTGATTGCGTGGGGGCGTCGTCTTCAGCGAGCAACCAGCTTCGAGCGGCAATCCTTGCCTTCGTTGTGGAGGCGGGAAAACAGAGAACGGCGGAGCATAGTTGGTCGGAACCCTAGCCGAAACCCTTTCCGGAACCCTAGCAGGCGACGAGCAGGGTTGGCCGGCGAAGAGGGCGTGGACGGAGGCAGTTCGTGTGGAAGCGGGCGCAAGCGGGTGAGCGGTGAAGTAGGCGTGCGCCTGCGTGAACGTGGAGAGCTACTGTAGCTAGATTTAGGGAAAAAAAACAGAGAGTTAGAAAAAAAAAACCAGAGAGGGAAAAAAATCAGGTTAAGTTACTGTAGCAAAAAAATAATAAAAAAAAAATCTGAAGGATGACTATACAAAGTGAGGCTAGATTAAAGGCTCTGGAGAAGACAATGGTAGAAGTGCAGAGGTCTATTGCAATTGTGCAGGCCGAACTCCAATATGTCAGAGAGGATAGAAGAATGGAAGCTATGACAGCAGAAGACGAGCGGCGTCTACACCGTGAGGAGATGGCTGAAATTAACAGGCACCAGGCTGAGATGGATCAACACTTGGGGGTTATCGATGATCTGAGGAATGAGATAAGGAACTTGGCAGAAACAATGAAAGGAAGGCGAGACGAGCAAAGGGAGCTTCCAACGGGACCTCATCATCGCTTAGGCAAGGAGCCATACCGCTCACCACCTTCACGGGAGCATTGGTCACCACCAGAGGCAAACATGAGGCCAAACAGAACAGAAATCATTGATGAAGACAGACTAGGAGATGGAGTGCATTGGGGAGGAGAACCAAATAGGGGGATGACTTCGGGGGAGAACACGCGATGAATCCATAAGCGCATAGAGCTGTCAGGATTTGATGGGACTGATCCCGTAAGATGGATTGCACGGGCTGAGCAGTACTTTGATATCCAAGGGACGACAGATGAATACAATTCCCGATGGCTTTTGTGAGCATGAAGGGCTCAGCAGGACACTGGTTTTGGTGGTTGAGGCGGAGGACTCCCAATCTGACATGGGGAGGCTGAAAGAAGAAATACTACAACGCTACAGTGAGTTTCCAGTCACTTTAGCCTATGAGCGTCTGACAGCCTTAGAACAGGGTCTCCTGACTGTGATCGAGCACATTGGAGTTTTTGAGGAGATTGTTTCACAGCTACCTGACCTGTCTGAGGAGCAGTATGTGAGTTTCTTCTTAAAGAGCCTAAACAGCACTATCAGAGAGAAGGTGCGTGCCTTCTTACCCACTGATGTTATGCGTGCCATGACTCTCGCTCGAGTCATTGAGAGGGAGCTGATGGGGGGGGGGTGGTCTACACCACAAGGGCGAACAGGGACAGAAGAGGTGGTAAGCAAAAGTCAGACAGGCAGTGGGAACTACTCTTTGGGAGGAAACATTCCTCATAATCCAACTATGCCAGATTCACCGTCCCAAGTGGTTTTGGCCTATAGTGTCCAGCAGTCGAGGAGGAGCATTAGTGTAAATTCTAGCATTACACTGCCTGCTGAGGGAAAAGGAGGTGTGTCATCCCAAAATGGTTCCAAGGAGGTGGGAGGTCAACGCACATCGTCAAGCACCTATGACCGGTCTAGAAGGAGTCGAGCTATGTCCTACCAGGAATATATCAATAAGAGAGAGAAATGATTATGCTTCCAGTGTGATCAACCATATCATCCAATGCACCGATGCGCGAACAAATAATTCCGGGTGATGTTGTTAGCCGAAGATGAAGATTTGGAGGGAGAGGATCGAGTGCCGTGGGACCCTGAAGATGACATAAGAGGAAGTTTTTAGCCTTGAGGACAAGGCTAGTTCAAGAAGGGGGCAATTGTTACAATTGCCCGGGCCCATTAGTATTAGTAGGTTATTAATAAAGTGGATCCGGGTTAGTTTGTCATACCCGGTCCGCTAAGTAGTGAGTCTATAAATAAGGGCTCCGGGTTAGGGTTAAGATTTGTCTAGCTTCTTTATTTTGTCTATTTTGGCGTGCTCTTGCACGAGTGTCTATCAGGAAATGCACAATTTTCTTTTATGAGGTTTGGGTTGTCTCGTAGCCAAAAGTGTATTCTCTTCCCTTAATCAATTACTTTAATACCATAACCTATGGGTTCTTGAGTAGTCATACTCTTAACTTTCTTACAACCTAATGCTTTTGGAGTTGCTAACTTTACTTTTTCAAATAAGGTCAATGTTGTTTAAGATGCAAGGCGCACTAAGGTTCTAAGCATACGCTAAGGTGCTAAGGTTAATAATTGCTTAAGGTGCAAGAAGCATGCTTGAGCAAAGTGATGCACGAGATTCAAATAACTCATGTATAGATATGTAGATATATAGCAAATTTCATTAATGTCAAAAGGTTATCTGAAAATTGAACTAAAACTTAAATAAATACTACAATATTCTAAAATAAACTACTATGACAAGAATTCTTAAGGAGAATTGTATTTGATATGGATTATAACTATAAGATTTGGAATAACTTCTACACATAAAAATGATTACTATATCATCTATTGCCTTAGCATAAATCAGACACAAAAGAGGGGAACACTAGGGATTATAAGCTTCACAAAATAAATAAAAGTTAATGATACTAGTTTAAGTGTAGTGTACCAGCTTGGATTGATACCTTAAGCACTTGCTCTTAGCACTTTAAGAACAAATATGGAGGTCTCTAGTTTAGTTCTATACTTATTTTTTCCAGTTTACATTACTACTCTCTTTTTTCGCCTTTAATAGGATTGCTTATGATGTCATCAACAATATTGGTTTTTCCCGCTTGTACTCCCAAACCATATCAAATTTCATAGGAAATACTTTCAATTGGCTTATTTAGTTAACAATTTCTTCACTCTTGGAAATAAACCAGAGCAATATTTGTTGAGGAATGAATTTGGCATCCAAAATATCATGTCTTCATATCCATTGGCATAACATAATAGCTTGCTCTTAACATAATAGCTTTCTCTTGCCATCATACATTGTGTTCTTGAAGAACACCACATCCGTTGCTTATTTTAGGAACTGCATCATAATAATGACTTCAAAGTTATATAAGGGCACAGACTGAAAATGACCTTTTCAATCTATTCCCTGGCCTTTGCAGGGATATCCTTTGAAGCTCCTCTTATTTGCTTTGCATTGGAGTTCAGAAATGGCTTGAATTATTCCATTGTTGTTGGTCCTCAAATCCAGGGTGCCTTGTCGTTTGAGCATTGGGTTTAATATTAACATATATCAACTTGATGGGAGATCACAATCTCTTTTGCTTGTATTCTGCTACCAAGAATTAGTGATAGAGTAATCCTATGTTAGGCCTTCAAAAGACCATTTTGCCGCCATTGACGTATAGGAATGGCTTGAATTATTCCATTGTTGTTGGTCCTCAAATCCATTGTATCTTGTCTTTTGAGAATTGGGTTTAATATTAACATATATTAACTTGATGGGAGATCACAAGAGCTTTCCGGATTGGATGGCTCTATTGCACATATCATGTTAGAGAGGTTATTTAGGTTTTGTTAGAAAATTTAAAATACCAATACTCTTTTCTTCTTGCATCATTATATATTTGAGCTTAAAGTACTTATGTGATATACCATTTCGTCAGTTGCAAAAAAAATTGCAATGTTTGGATTTGATGCAGTTTTGCACTCGACAAACTTGTAGTTTGCATGTTCCATCTCTAATATTTGTTTGTGACATGTACTTGGTATGTTTATATTTTGAACAACTACAGGATGGCTAGGAGGATTATTGAGGCAGTTTTGGATATAAACTTAGATGATTCTCCAAGCACAGTTGCTGCTGCAGCTATTCTCTATCTGTTGGCAAATGATGTGAGTTCATCATATTATATTCAATTTTAAGCATCATAAAACAGCAAGTATAGTCAATCCATTCTTCATTATGTTTATTTTTCTCATTTATTATCCAGATTACTGTCGTTGGTGTCTTGGAAATGGCGATAATTTTAATCGCTATTTGATCTTAGTGTCATGTAGGTTAAAACTTGTAAAAAATTACCTTTTCCCCACATGTTTCACACAAACCGTAGGATATGTATCCTCTACTGAACAAAATGGCTTAGGGGTAACTTCAAATCAAATGTGCTGCAGATTGTTGATTTGCATTAAGATTAATCATTTTATGAGATACTTGTACATCTACGTCATAGATTCTGAACTAAATGTTAAGATATCAAAAGCTCAATGTGTTTGATGTTGCTGAAAGTGACAAGAGGAAATCTAATACAAGTAAACTAAATATAATCATACTCAAAGGAATAAGCACAAATATCTATTTATATAATTTATGATACATTGTTATCTGAGACTTGCATTTGTTTCTTTAATAATGTCATCCAGATGAAAGTTTCCGTGGTTCAATATAAGCATAACTTCTATTATTTGCAATTCTCAGTGCATTTTTTCATCTAAGTAACAGTTTATAAGTTCCTTCAAAGAGTGTATAATTCTCTTATTTTGTTATCTTGGGCTAGATTGACATAACTCCTTTCGATTTATGTGGTAGCATGGAAACTTATTTAGTTTCAATCTATCTGGACCAATCTATCTGGACCTGAGTAGAAATGCTAATGTTTACTTGCCTCTGTAGACTATTAGATGACTTCTCATGTCGTGCACTATTACTGGGTCTCAGTCACATCAGTGCGCTTTTAGTAATTTTTTTTTGTATGCATTGTCTAATGCTTATGTGCAATGCTTGCGTACCTTTATACCCAGCGTAGTGTGGCTATCTAAATGAATTGTTTTGTTCGTAGTAACTTTTAAGTTATATTCCTTTTATCTATTGGATTTCAGATTCAAGAAGATCGTTTGCTGGAATCACCATCTTGTATCAGCTTTCTTCTCAAGTTATTGAAAGCGACTAGTCCTGAGACTGCTGTTGCCAAAGAAAGAAATTTAAGATTTAAGTTTCTTGGGAAACTTAAGCCTCAAGCTGTGGGCAGCGCATATAAAGGATTAGATTCCACTACAAAGTCTTTCATGTCAAAAGTTCTAGAAATTCTTTCAAGTTCTAAAGAGATAAAATATGGCAGTGAGGATGATGAAGGGATAGAAAGGCCAGAGCTAAGCCCCAAATGGTTAGCTTTACTGACCATGGAGAAAGCATGCTTATCTACCGTATCATTTGAAGGTAAGGTTAATTTCAAGATTACAATGGCCATATGATCACTTAGGATCTGCTTAATTTTGCTATTGTGGATTTACTATTCAAGTCACAATCTTAATCCACATCAGCATGACCATTCAAGCGACAAGGTTCGCACTATTTATGAATAAAGTAGTATCCAGAAGCGTAGCAGTTTTACTATTAATTTGGCTTCAAAAACTTTATTCAACTTTATGCTAAGAAATCCTGACTCAATTAACCAATTTCTTGAGTAGTTTGCAAAAGTTAAGCTAAAAAAACCACATTACTCTTTTTTAACCCTAGGTTTTCTTCTTATTTAGATAATAGACCGACATTATATTAGATAAATTTTCTATTTTTTATGTTATAATTATTATATATTAGAGTCATGGTTTTTAAGTATGGGCCACACTACTGATACAGATATAACGCTTGAGATAGGATTGGTACACATAAAGATCGAGATTTTAAACCTTAGTCAAAGTAAGTTATTACCTCATATTTAGTCTCACATTGTTTTATGCTTTATCTCTAGTGAGAGGCTATATATTTAACCTTATTTCTTGCTAGGAAGTGAACCACAAGAATTATATTTTTCCATCTAACTTGGTGTCATATTAGTTTTTCTTCAAACCATAGTTGTATTCTTCTCTTCTCTCCTATCGTTTTTAAACTCTTTGTAATCCTCTTCCCTGTCACACTTTCTAAATAACATCATTGCCATCATTTTTGGTAATTGTCTAGCAGTATTAAGCTACTAAAAATCTGTTCCTATATCTCTTTATCATTCTCTTTCTACAAAAAACTAGAGCCAAATCGTTAACATATTCATCATACCTCTTGAACCCTAGCCCTCTAGCCCTCTTTGCAATATGCTTTCCGACCAATTCCTTGGAATCTTGACGTCTCTACCCCTCCCCCTAGATTTCTCCAATGCCATTGCTTTGCAATTCTCCTCTTGTCTTGTTGTCATTGGCTCAAGGTTGGAAAAACCGGTTCGAACCGGACGGTTTTCAGTATTGGTTTGTGGAAGGTTTGGTTTCGGATCAAACAAAAACTGGGCAGCCCGTTGTGGAAGAGCTTCTGCCTCATGGCAGAAGCTACGGGCGATATGCTTGACTGTGCATATCATTGGCCTGCAATATCGATACAACCGGTACCAGACCAGTACTAATTGTCTGGTAGCACCGGTTGTTCTCCATTTAGAGGGTATTTAGTCTCTCCCAGCAATACCTAAAATATTAGCATTATAAGAGTATGCTCAAATGACATGAAATGTTGAACAAATACTCTATATAATGCAAGGCTGGTTGAAGAACTAGGTATACTAAACAAGAATACAAAAACAAAGAACGAGAGACATTCGCATGGCCATAAAGTATATAGAAAGTTCAATTTAAATTTGGACAAGTCCTTAGATTCTTTTTACTACAACACTTATACCTCTTAGGTATTATTCCAATAGGAAAAGAAGTTTATGACACCTTTAAGGGCAAAAGAAGGCTTATTAGGATGATTTTACACAACGGTTACTTGTGGCATGTTTGCACTCTTGTTTGTTATACTCGTCTGTAGAATCTTTCCATTGGATGAGTCCCAGGATGCATTGTCCTTAATAAAGTATTTGTATTACTTACATGCATAGCCTACAACTAAGTGCATGTATTGATATGCAAAATTAACTTTTTATGAGCTGCCTCATGATCATGAACAATAGATCTCTTACTATTGCATGTAGAGTTGCGAACTGTTTGTGCATGGACACGGAACACTAAGTTATCTAAGTAACTCTCTCCTCTTATAACATGTACAAACAGCACTCTTACCATCACATGAAGACTAACTTAGATTACATGTGCATGGACAAATGACACTTAGCTAGTGGCACATTATTTTCTCACATGCATAGACAAACTAGACTTTTATGTGCAGCAGTCTGTCTTCTACAATTATGAGAGATTGTTAAATGTTAGGTTGCATCAACTTTGCTATCTTGAGTTTAAGGATGAGTGTTGGAATTATTGTACCAGAGAGTAAGTTACTATCATATGTTAGTCTCACATTGCTTTTTATCTGAGATTTATTTCGATAGAAGCCTATATACTTGTCCGCTTACCTTTTGGTATGAGGTGAACCAAAAAACCTCTTCTTTGCATTCACGTTTTCACCTGGCTAGTGGTTGGGACGCTCTTTTGTTATTTCTGCACATTTTCTTCTGAATGCCAGTCAAGTGATTAGATCAAACTTTCTGCGTTCTACAATTTCATTTGCTTGGTTATTGGCTTAGGTGCTGTTTCATTACTGCTGTACGCTTTCTTCTGCGTCCTATTGTCCTTAATTTTCTGCTGATTATTATCGTTTTAGACACATCTGATATGGTG
Organism: Costus lasius; assembly: GCA_027563935.2. NCBI lineage: Eukaryota > Viridiplantae > Streptophyta > Magnoliopsida > Zingiberales > Costaceae > Costus > Costus lasius. Next base: position 14,427,484 of record CM050450.1, on the reverse strand, counting down.
AAAATGCCTCGGGGTGACTTCAAAGAGAAGTTGAGAGAGCTAGGTGGACTTGATGCAATCTTTGATGTTCTTGCTAGTTGCCACTCCACCTTGGAGCTGGAGGTAAGACTCAATTATTCATCTCCTTTTATTTGTTGATGGATAGTAAATGTTTGTTGCACTAGACGAAGCAATATATTTGCAATGATGTTCATACTTAATGTTTCTATGTCATATTTTTACTTCAGATTAGTCATATATGAAGGTAGTTGAAACCAAGGTTTTAAATATCACTTTGTACCATTGTATTACTACTATGTCGGACCGATACGAACTACATAGTGTATTGATTGGTACTATTCATTACCACCAAAACATTATTTTATATATATATATATATGTATATGTATATATGTATATGTATATATATATATATATGTATATGTATATATGTATATGTATATATATATATGTATATATAAACAGTATGGTCCTGAATAGTGTACCAATATAAGCTTGGACTAGTATGCACATTTTGTAGTTGGAGGTACAGATAAAACCGTGGTTGAAATCATAAAAATTCAGTTAGTTGATGCAAGATTTTCAATTTTGGTCTAGTATAATGGCTCTATGTTGGATCAATAAATACAATATATATGCTGCCAATTGGTACCGCTATAGTTATATAGCTGGTACCGACCATGGACTCAGTATATACCGCTATTATACCCATTTATGTACTTTAAACCTTGATGTACACGCATGTGGTACCGCAATACTAGATTAGTGTCAACCAAGATTTAACAACTCAATCCATTCCAGTATATCAGTCCTGACTTGAATTGGTATGAATTGCATACATGTACAAGTACTAGTTCAGACAGACTTGTACGTGCCACTCATACTTGGGAGTACAAAATAGTTTTTAAAACCTTGGTATCAACCTTGTATTGCCTATTAGTATATGGTCGGATCTCTACTTACGACACATATTGGGCAGTGCGAATTGAGTTCTCAAATCTTGAGTTCTTAAAACTTCTCTAGTAGAGACACAAAGGGGATAACCATATTATGTGGAAGTTGGGGACATGTGCCTATATTTGATGATACGAGCTAAATGTGAAACATCTTCTCTTTCTTATCTTTGAAGAACTACTTTTTGGCATTTGGCAAAAGTAATTTGATTGAAATTATAAAGAAATATCTATGTTGAGACATTATTGATAAACTGTTATTGTTTTTTTTTTTGTGATATACATTAGTAGTTTTGCTTTCTGGAGTCTAGCTGCGGTTGGATAAGTTAATTATCTGATGGACTTATTCGACTGCTAATATCTTTACAAAGTTTTACAATAAATGTCAATGTTTGATTTTTTTTCTTGCTTTTCTTATTTCAGAAATGAGCTTTATTCTGTCTTACTTGATATTGTAGGCACGGCACAGCACATCTTCATTTTCTCATTTAAAAGACAAACCGGTATTAGAAAGTATGCTACTTCTCTTGAAATGCTTGAAAATTATGGAGAATGCAACATTTCTAAGCAAGGGCAATCAGGTACGGCATCAACCATACAAATTACTGCCTTACTGATTTTCTACTGTCTTCTTTTAACCGTATACACTTTGTTCTTAACAGAATCACTTACTTAGAATGAAACAAAAGTTGAAACGTGGTGATTTACAACTGTCATTTGTTGAGGTCATCATCAATGCCATTAAGCTTCTTTCAGGTTGTGGTCATGCGCTAAATGATCAATTGTTACTTAGCAGTCTGCAATGTGTTTTTGTCAATCTCATTTGAAAAACTCATTATGCTGATACTTATTGGTGTATCCATCGCCGTTTTTAATTTTTCTACAGATTTTTCTTTGCTCCAGAGTAATTCCAGCAATCCAAACAATGAAAAGTTAAATTCAGAAAGGCTGAGTTTTCAGGTTAAACCAATACTGCAAGGTACGGTATTTTCGCGATCTATTTATCTATATTGCAGCAATTTCTCTTATATGTTCCAATTTGGTATTATTTTTTATTTTAATGAAATATACAATATAGAGGGGCCACATAATTCAGAAATCCATTGTTCATTTCATATCAATCAAATATGTAGCTTTCTCTTTTGTTCCCTTGTATTTTTTGTTTTACCAAGCATCTAAATTTGATCTTGTTACTTTTTTTTAACCTCTTGCAATAAACCAGACGATTCTTTTTTTTTTAATGTTAAAATTTTGTTATGCGTTTTATGCAGGATGATCGTTTTCTTTCTTAGATCCTGCATCTATGTATTTCATTGTATTATTGGGTCTTGGAAATAACTGTTCTTGTCTTTGTAGCTTACCTTGCGGTAACTTCACACAACCAGTCTATATTTCGATCTTTAATTACTAGCAACTTAACTTTGAAGTACATTAATAACAATAGAATTCATCTTGTCACAAACTTTAGCAACTAGAAATAAAGCGCTGGTTGTAGCATGCCTGGAGAGGATGTAAATCATTATCATCAGAGTGTTTGCTATTTATCAGTGAATCAAAAAATTTCTTGTTTGAATATCCATTTTTAGTTATTATTTTAATATTATATATATTTATTTATTTATTTATTATGATGTATCTGTTACGTTATTGTTGCATATCATTGCTAGTATCTTTCCTCTATTTTGGCAGATGACAGCAATGAGCCCTCAAGTAGTCATTATACTGGGTGTTCTGGTGTTGACAGGGAGTCTGAAGTGAAGATCATTAAGATCTGTAATAAACGTCAGAAGTCATCTTATTCTCTATCAGAAATGTCTCTTTCTGGTTCTGGAAAGGCAAACGATTGTCCTGCTTCTGTTTTCATTAATGTTATCAATAGATCATCGGGAGAAGGCTGTGAAAATGATATTGCACAAAAGGCAAAAATAAATACTGGTGGCTCACGGATGAGTTCTCATAGTCAATGGATCTCTATAAAAACTAGTGGTACCACCAAATTTGACAGTACATCTAAAAAACCTCATTTGCTGAAAGAGGTTAAATGTAATTCTGAAGTGGATATGCACGATCCTTTTGCATTTGATGAAGGTGAATTAGGACCTTCAAAGTGGGAAATGTTGGCAAATAAGAAAGAAAATATTCCAGCTCATGAAGATGATCTAAGAAAGAAAGAAAATTTTAATGGATTTGAGCTCCCAAATATTTCCGCTGATGTTGTCTTGAGTCAACTAACAGATGAAAAAACTCATAAAAATTGTGCGAAGTCTCATTCAACAGGAGTTGATGAAGATCTAAGTCTTGTTGAAGACTGTCTACTTACATCGGTCAAGGTAATTTATCTTACATATTCTCCTGCTGCCACATCAGTTCATTAGCAGATTAACCTTTGCATGCAGCTACTGTTTGTTGTACTTGATTGGTTTGTTTATTTTCTTGTGACATTTGAAACATGCTTAAAGCAAAAGAATCTTATTAAATATTACTTTTACCAGTAATTTACTTGATTGCTTACTTTTGGAGGATTTCAATTCTTTCTTAGTTCTTTTAGAATGTTTTAGAATGGTTGACTGATTGAGTATATACGAGTGTTATCTGTCATACCATGTACCAATATTTATTGGATATATTGTGTCTGCACACGCTGACAGAATGTTTGATGGTTCATGTCACTATGGATACTGCTCAATAAGATGTTAAAAAATGCAAATGCTTCTATAAATGAATTAACATTAAATATATGATATTTGGAAAAAGGACTTAATTTAACAGTCTACCCTGCATTTTATATAAAATTCAAATGCCTCCCTACATTTCTTAGGTTTTCAAAAACTTATCTAGACATTCATGTTGTACACATTTCATTATGTTTTTAAGACATGTATCAGCAATTGCGTGATGTGATTTGGCATAGATATGCTTTTTGTTTATAATGTAAAAGACTATTGTAGATGAACAGGAATCACCTTCAGTACTACTTGTTATATCTTTTTACCCTTATATTAAGAAAGTTTGTGGTCTAATGTTTAGATAGTAAAAAAAAGAGAATAAGCTAGATAACATAGAATTTAAAAAATATTAATACTATGCAACTACAGTAAAACCAGCTGTGTCATGGGACGCCTCTCTGCATGTAGAAATGCAGGATAGGTTTATGAAAATTTGCCTTTAAAAAGAATTAATTTTGGGTTTCATTTCAGTGAGAAAGAGATCATGTATAAAGACTATGCGTGTTGTTGTGGTATGATTGTCCACGTGCGCATGTTACTGGTTTCAGGAGGGAACAATCGATGTTCATCATTGGCGCTTGCACAGTCTGGTGTCTTGGACAATCCTTTTTTTCTTACTTCACAATGTGTAGTCTTCTAACTTAAACTTGAGACGAATCAATTTTGCATTTTGATGTACTACTCATGAAAATTCTTGACTAAGTTAATTCTAATGCCTAAAAATGATGATTATTTTTTTCACTTAGGTTAATTTTGTCTCAATACAATGACATCTATCATATTTAGTTACCAGGGAACCTGTTCTATATCTTATAATTTTATGTTTTTTTTACTAAAAATAGGTCAAACTACTTAGAACATGCATTAGAATTTAATAGACATAGGAATGATAAATTCTTCTATTAGCCGTAAGATTTGTAGAATTGATTTTTCATTAAGATCCAGCAAAGTAGATATAAAATTGTTGGCTAAGTTAATTATAGTATTTTTAAAAGCGATAATATTTTTCGTTTGGGTTAGTTTTGTTTTAGTACAATGACAACTATCACATTTAGTGTCGTCAAACACTCATTCTATATCTTAAAATCTTATGAATCCGACTCAGATTAGGTCAAGCGACTCATAACATGCATGAGAACCCAGTGTTTGAAAACTCGGTCTGGCGAGCCACTGGACCGGTACTGTACCGGCAAGCCGAGCGAAAACTGGCGTGCTAGGGTTGGCGGCAGAAGGCGGGAACGAAGCTTCCGCCGCCACTGGAAGAAGCTTCCGGTGGCGGCAGAAGCTTCGAACGAAGCTTTCGCCATTCGAAGCTTCTAGTGGCAGCGGAAGAAGCTGTAGTGCCGCTTGCCATCCGCCATCGCCCCTAAAGCTTGCCTCTGCTGTCGCCTCCTGCCCGCTTGCTCCGACTATTTCTGGTGCCGGTCCCTCACCGGACCGGTACCTCAAACAATGTGAGAACCTAGTAGACATATTAATGATAAAATCTTCGATCAGCCATAGGATTTATGGGATTGATTATTCATGTTGATCCAACAAAGCAGGTATCCAGGTGAACTTGCTAACCACTAACTCTAGGTCTTAAGTTGGTCAAATTCTATTATTGTCATCTCTGTACCACTAATGCTTTGACGTAGTAGTCAACCTCACTTAGACTTAACCAAAAGCATAGCATGACCAATCTCACTTGGGCACGCTAATTTTTGGGTCATGTTAAGCATGACCTAGTGACAAACAAGCTCTGTTCCTTCCAATTGGACTGCGTGTCCAGTCTAGACCATGGCCGATTAATTGCATATGACCCTCCAGTAGCTCATTTATAAAAATCTCATAAAATATTTTAAAAATAAAAATTATACAAATTTTAAAAATCAATTTAGAAAATATTTCAGACTCACCCATGGGGACCGCATATGTACTTTATAGTTTATACAAATATGAGGGTTAAGTCTATATAGTTCTATTTTTTAAAGCATAAGTATTTTAGATCGCACCCACTAGAGTTGTCTACATACCTTCTATAATATTTAAAGAAGGATTAAGTCTGTATAATTTTTACAAAATGAATACGTTAGGTTGCTCCCATTAGGGTTTCTTATGTACCTTCAACAATATTTATGTAAGGTTTACGTTTATATAGTTCTTCTATATTTCTTCTCTTTATTTGTTAGCACTCATGTTAGCTTACTACACAGTTGTGCTCATACTCTTCTGAATTTAATGAAATCAAGTGATCTTTGCCTTGTATGAAATCCTTAACATCCACCTAGTTTTTCAAGCATATTCATATTTTTGATACTTCATTCATTCGACTTCCCTTGTGTCTAATACTCAAACTCCAAGACTAAAGTAAGACTTTTGAATCTATTGTGGATCAAGGTTTTAAAAACCGTACCGTACCGGTACCGGTCCGATGAAGCGACGACACCGAAACACGCCTCGGACCACGGCTCCGGGTGGAACGGCGGCGGACGGCAACGGCGGCGGCGGACGGCAGAGGTGGGAGGTTTGGCGGCGGCGGACGACAGAGGCGGGAGGTTGGCGGCAGCTGGCAGCCGGAAGCTTCGTTCAAAGCATTTGGCGGCACCGGAACGAAGCTTCCGGATGAAACTTCCGCCCTGCAGCCCCTGCCTTCACTCGCCTCCGCTCGCCCCGTCGCCCGCCAGCCCCGTCTAGGTTCGGCGGTTCCACCGGACGAACTACCCAGTAAGGGCATTTCGTGCCGGAACGCCGGAACGGTTTTTAAAACCTTGTTGTGGATACCAAAGGAATTAATAGATAGTATAGCAGCACCATGTATGTAGCTCTGTATCAAATGGACCACTTGAAGCCCATTTCGTAATTGAGTTTGAATTGGTTCCACCTCCTAGTTCATACCACATATCTAAGGATACTAGTGAGAGTTTTTTAGATTTAAATTCGAGTGAAAGTAACCTTATATCTAAGGATACTAGTGGGAGTTTTTCTAATAAAATTACTTAATAAGAGCCCATTGCAACCTTGATTTTCAACTTGCCACTTCTAAGATTTTTAATTTCGATTAGTACTAGTGTATTGGTACATAGCGACATATGGTGCCGATTGGTATCGCCCAAAACCTATATTATATATGCACACATACATATGATACCAGGTAAGTACCGTCCTTGTATCATTAGTATTTATTAGTATATAGTAGCACGAATATGGACCACCGGCGCCTAGCAGTATGACCATGTCTTTAAACCTTGATTCCACCTCTCTAGTTCAATTGCAACAATGAAATTCTTCTGTTTTATAATGATTACTTATTGAATATGAATGGATATCTTACTTTGCTAGTAGGAGCTTCCAAGTTGCTTAGTGCCTAATTAGTGATAATTATCGGAATAAAAGACTAGTTACCCAACTTAAGTCCGATCATGTGGTTTTCAGATGCCCACAGTTGGTCTTCTCATGGTGCTGGTATATTGAAGTCCAAATGCTAAATAAACTCTTGGTCCACTATTTGTTGTGGGATTTATACTGCAACTAGGATAAACACAGGTACTCATGCGAGAGGTCTCTCTGTCCCATGATTAGAGCACGATGCTATACAGAACCGACATTTGTTTTCCTTTTGAGCCATAGAATTTGGGAATAATTAAGAACGAGTTAGAGTTTAGATTAACATTAGGGAGTTTGAGAGTTTAGAGTGAGTTTGAAAATTGTTAGTATGAAACAGAGGGGTTTAGAGGGTTTATATAGGTTCCCAATCCCCTCCACCCACGGCCCCCAGAAAAACCTTTAAAATGGCTTTGAGTGGTTGCATTGATACACGACTCACATAGCTTTGAGCCAATTTTGTTTGGTACACTAATAGCAAAGTTTAAAAAATCGGTCCGCAGAAAAACCCTTAAAATGGCTTTGAGTAGTTGCATTGATACACGACTCACATAGCTTTGAGCCGATTTTGTTTGGTACACTAATAGCAAAGTTTAAAAAATCGATCCGGACCATGTGTACTTGTCTATATATATATATATATGATTGGTACTGACCGTGTGTACTTGCCTATATATATATACACGTATTATTGGTACTGACCATGTACATTGAACCAATACAAACCATCCAACCGACCATATTGCCTGATACAGATCAGTTTTATAAACCTTGACTTGTAGTATCGGTAGATACTTAATGGACCACAAATACACGGGTACGTGTACTTGTTAAATGTTTGACTTATTCATTCTAGGCTTATCATCTTGTGTGAATCATTCTTAAATCCTTAACTAAAACTAACTGTTCTAAAAATAAGTTGGAAGGAATACTAGAAATTAAATAGTATCATTATTCAAACTCTTAAATATTATACAATAATTTAGTTTGTCCTTAATCTTCTTCTTCATTATTATAATATGATATTCTTTCATTATAAAACAGTTAGAAGGCATATTAATAAGATTGTTAGGAACTTGTTTTGTATTTTGGGATGCTATAATCCTATTATCTAAATTAGATCAAATGATCTAAAATGTGTATGAGAACCTAATAGGTGTAGGAACAATATGATCTCCAATCCTACCTAGTATGATAAGATGGATTTATGATTCATTCCTATTAGAGTTCCTATTAGAGAAGAATTATGCCATTTTATTTTCTAGTAGGAGTAAATTTGGTCTTTGTATAGACCAGTACAAAGTAGTGTAACACTTGGATTCCTGTTGTTGGACCAAACACTCTTTAAGTTGGTGGAAAGGTGTTGTTAATGCCCAACTTCTTACAATAATAGAAAAATCTATTAACTCCAAGAGGTTTGGTGAAGTTGTTAGCCAAATTATTTTATGATGTAGTGAATGAGGTGCAAATCTTCTTCAACATTATTGCATGTCTTATGAAGTGACGATCTGTTTGGTACTTTGGTTTGCTCCTAAACACTAGAATGCAAACAATATAAATAGTAGTTTTGATTGTTACACCTCATAGTTATAGGGTATTAGGAAATAAAACGAGCTTATATTCATAATTGTGACACCTAGTTTAGTCCCAAAGTAAGAGGATAGGCCAAATAAGCTTATTAGTACTAACTTGAGCCTAAACATTTTTAATTGGCTATATCGTTTTAAGCTAATTAAGTTACTTAGTCAACTTTTTCATTTGGTAGGTCCATAAGGACCATAACACAAATGATATCATAACATGCTTGGTCCTAGGCATGGTGAGTTTGCTGGCAAAACCATTATTAGACTAGCCTTATGTGCTAGATAGAAATGATTCTAGGCTATAGGTTAAGCATTATGCTTCACATGGATGTCAATTCTTAAGAAGGGTAGAGCATGACACCTCAATTTAGTTCCACGGGAAGTGAGAGGAGAGTTATATTGATATATAAGACCTAATAAGCTTGCGAATTGTAGCATTTTCAATTGGGCTAGCTTGCGAGGCAACAAGCTGAGAACGTGTATAAAGGATTCTAATCACATTATCACACAAGTTCTATATTCAATTTCTGCACCTGATCTACTGACAACATTTATTTTTTGCTTTTCAAATGACAAGGTTGCCCGGTGCATTAACTAGATGCCTATTTATTCAATAAATAATTCCTTTGCTCGGGGCACCTTTTAGATAAAGGATTCTAAGAGTTGCGCTATTAGGATTCTCCATAAACTGACTTAATACACTGATCGCATAAGAATTGTCGAGTATAAGGTTCGAGGTATCGGTGTACTGGTTGGCAATCGGACCAGTATGTACCGATATAGTACCGGTGGTACTAACATATGGTACCAATAGTTATATATATATATATATATATATATATATATATATATATATATATATATATATTTATATTTATATAGCTAGTACCCATGTACCTGAACTGGTCCATGGCAGACCGCTATGTACTGTCTGCTCGGTATGGAACAGTACCTTAAACCTTAGTCAGAGTATTGTGACTATAAGAAGAGTTTTCCTGAAACTTTGATACTGTGTTAGGTCAACCTTTTCCAAGTTAACATTTTGTATAATTTTTTACTAGGAAAATAGGGTGTGTCAGCTAGATTGCATCCTAACAGATTGGATTCTTTTAGAATGTCTAATGCATACTTTTTTGAAGGAAGAAATAAACAGTCAGCTTTATATTTAATTTCTAGGCATTAATGTGGTTTACGGTTTACCAAGATCTTTGAGTTCAAATTTATTCTTCAGTTCTTGACATCCAAATACCTTATTCTTCATTCCTATCAAGGATTTGAGTATAAGTAGGTAGAGAAGCTATACTTGAGATCATGGTTTCATAAATCGGCTTGAATTGGGCGGTATGACCAATTTGTACCAGTTCGAAGTAGGAGGAAACTGCAGATGAGGAGGAGTAGGCAGCTTGCTATGAGCTTTGACAAAGCAGCAGAAGACTAAGGAGAAAGGAGGAGAAAGGAGGAGAAAGGAGGAGGAAACTGTGAACGTGTCATGGGCATGCTCCCATGACAGGAGCAACAGCGGGACGAGCACCAAGCGTTCATTACCTTCTTTTTCTTCTTCTTCTTTATCTTCTCTCCTTTTTCTTTATTTTCTTCTTCTTTTGCTATGTTGGTTCCATCTGGTATGTACCCGTCCAAGCTTGGTCCATATTTGAAACCTTGCTTGAGATTATAGTAGTTATAACTTAGACGGGGAGATCTTGTTTCAGAAGCTTAAGTAGTTTTTTCATACTTGACAATGGTTATAGTAGTAGTAGGTGGAGAATTTATAGTAAGTAGATTGGCTTGAGTAGGTTGCCCAAATTTTTGCCGGTTTCAATGTAATGTGTAATTCGATCAACCACAATGAGTACAAAGAGGATGATTACATTCATGACTATGCCTCAATTATATTTTCCTGCACTTTGATTAGGTCTTCCATTTGAAATGAAGGTAGTGTCTTTTGCATTATTAAGTAATAACAATGATATTTTATATAGACTAATACAAAGTAGTGTAATGCTTGGACTCTCATTGTGAGACCAAGATAATAATTACATATAAATAACAACGATTCAATAAAATAGCGGACTTAAGTGTTGAACCTACTTCAATTTGTTAGCTTTTTTTTTTGTTTTCTTACAAAGTGCAGTTAAGAGGTTGTATAGAAGCAAAAAAATGTGCAAATATACATTGTAGCTACTCAAGAACCCATTCGATGACATGGAAGCAACCTTTAGAGTTTGCAAATTAAATCAATCTTCAACAACTCAAAAAAAAGGATGATATATTTTTCTTTAATAAACACACTCATGGTGTTAATCTTGTGCCATTCATATGTTTAGATTAGGTGGATAATAAAGGCTGAACGGGGGATGAGCTATTCTTGCATTGCTTTGTTCCTAGTTGCTCAAGTACCATATATTGTACATTAGCTCAGCCTCCTTAGGATGTATTTGACACCTAAACTCTAAAGGGCCAGAGCCCCCAAGTGCACAAGCACTCCGTAGCTCTGCATCTCATTTCAAACTTCCAATTCCCTGTCATGGCCATAAGCCAGATGGACATATAGGAAACAAGTTTGAATCCTTAGGTAGTTAGGAGATGTGATTGACCAATAAATTGTGCTGGAACATGATGCACTGGATGACAATGTAGGTGTATGGAATGAGAAAGATTGGAGAGTTGGGATATACCATTGTCCCCTTGGATTGATTGATCTACTATTGCATACTTCTTCGAAGGGTTCTTCAACTTAAAGTTCTCTACTAGTTTGTAAAGGATGCCCTTTATTCTAGGGGTTGAACCAATCCAAGTCCTCTGCTCTTCCACTCGCGGTGAGTTGTCAAGGTCTAGTGGAGGTGGACGTTGTGCTTCTGTTTCTTCTATAGCTTTTGGTTTTGTTTGGTACAGACATGTATGTACTGGTTTGAGCTTGGATTGGAACACTGGTTCGGATTAGTTTTAGGTTTTGCCATATTAAGGAAAATCTTAGGATTCCCTTGATTTCTGCATTGAGTGTAGCCTCCTTCATGAGTTGAAAGGGGGCATACCTTGTATCGGTCTGATCTTGGACCGGAACACTGGTTTGAATTAGTTTTTGAAACCTTGAGTAGAAGTACTGAGTATTGCCATATCTAAGGCTGTGTTTCCTACAGAGGATAGAAAGTGCTGTGGAAAGGATAGATGTGAGGAAAGGAGTGAGAGGCGGAGGGAAATTGGGGCATGTGCTACGCACGTGAAAACAAAAAAATCTTCCTGGTTTGCTGTGCGTTAAGCTCGCCGCCGCCTCTCCTCGCCGGACGGGGGAGAGATCGCCGGCGGATGGGTGGGTGGTTGGGAGCAGCGGATGTGAAGGCGGACGCCACTTCGATGAGTTTCCCGGCGTGTATACGAGCGCCTTCTTCAGCGACGTTGGCGGACGCGAGCTGAAGCTTCGGCGGCGCGAGAGGCGAGCGGCTTCGGTGGCGAGAGAGGCGAGCGGCGCCGAGAGGCGAGTGGCTTCGGGTGCGCGAGAGGCGAGTGGCTTTGGGTGCGAGGGCGAGGTCTTCAGACGGGCGAGTACGTCGGCTGGAGCTGGAGAGGGTGCAGTCGTCGGCGTCGAGGTGGAGGGAAGCGGGGAAGCCTGCTCCGACGCGAACAATGCTGCGGAATCCAGCCGCGCGAGACGTCCGGCTGCGCCGCGAGAGGTGGGAGGTGGCGAGTTCATCGGCGCTGGGAGAAGGGCGGCGCCGGCGACAAGGGAGAGGGAAGGATGAGGGGTGGTGCTGGCGATGAGGGAGAGGGAAGGACGGGCGGGGTCAGCAACTGGGAGAGGGAAGGATGACAGGCGGATCTGCAAACACGTGAAGTTATTGTTTCCGCCCGATTTGGGTGGAAACCAAAATAGAGGAAAATGCCCTCATTTTCCATCTAAAACTCTTTCCGTTGCTTTCCGTTTGCCGAAAGAAATGAGGGAAAATATAGTTTTCCCTTCCATCCGCTGTGGAATCCGCCCAAGGAAACACAACCTATGGAAAATCTTGGGAGTCCCTTGATTTTTGCATGAGTGTAGCCTCTTTCATGAGTTGAAATAGGACTTTATGATGAGTCCTTTGATTTTTGCATGAGTGTAGCCTCCTTCATGAGTTGAAAGAGGACTTTATGATGGCAGCATATTCTTCCTAATTTGTTTAAGTACCTAGGGTAATATAGTAGATTTCTTTGATTTTCTCGTCCTTACATGTGGTCTTTATTGGCCAATAGTAATTTAATGTTATCACTAGCCTATCTTCAACTTTGCTAGTTTCACTATAATTAGTTTTGCAAGTACTTCTCATATTATCAATAGTCTCGCCCTCACTTCATTGCTCAACATGTTGTCTACTTCATTGTTGTTGGGGACGAACCAATAAAGATCTTTTATGATGTCATAGTTATTATGCTTCTAATCAAGGTTAAAATCGGCTGGTTTTTCTTGTTTAGACTGGTCCAATGAAGGTCCGAACCGGACCAAGGGATTGAGAACTGGAATCGAGGGGGAGAAGGAGACGGAAGGAGGAGGTGAAGAGGAGAGAAAGAGAAAAGCGCTCGTGTACCGAATGTGAGCGGGTGAGCTGCGGACGTGAACATTCCTCCTCTCCTCCTTCTTCCTCTTCTTTTCTCTCTCTCTTTTTTTTTTCTCTCTTCATTTTTTTTCTTCTGTTGCTCTACCTGGTTCCATTGGGATTTCAACTGGTAGGACCGGATCTTCAAACCTTGTTTCTAATTGATTTTTTTTTGTTAGTCTTTGATTTACTTTGCTATTTAGGAAATGCTAAGTATTAAATATTAGTTATGCATAATGGAATCAATATAATTTGATTGATGTTATATTGTTTTATTAGCCGCATATGTTCACTTTGCTTATGGTGTGAGAATACATAGTATTAGAATATATTTTTAACTATTTGGTTGGATATTTTTGATTCCTTGGAAGTTGGAACTGTTGGTGTATATACCCTAGGACCTAGTATTAGTTCATTATTGTATTACTTGACATTGATATTTATTTCATTCTAGCATTGTCATTATCTATGTCTGTCTACATCTGCGATGATGTACTTACATGATAATGTCCCTGAAGACAGATTGGATCTATGCTCAAATAATCATCCCAGTCGATGTACCTGAGTGGATATGGGATAGCTCTGGTACTTGTGAGACTTATACATGGGCTGGTTTAGGCACAAGGTGCTAACGCAGACATATGAGTATATCAGTGGTGGATATACTGGATAGACCTGCTGTGAGGTAATGACTTGGTGTCATGAGTTATCCTCACAAGTGACAGGAGATGCATTGATCTCTTGACTTGAGGTCATTGACCATTCTATATGGTTAAGGATATGCTTTGATACAACCTAACACATCGCCGTAGTTGGGAGGTAATAACGATTGTCATTGAGTATGCCACGACCCATATGAGAAGGTCAATTGACAGACAAAGGATTTGCCCATTCCTGAGGGAAGCTTGATATCCATGGAGCTCATCTACGGTTCTATGACTGAAAGTGTATGACCATACCCAAGTGAGAACCTGATTTAGTCATAGCCATATGATTGGGTGAAAACAAGTGGTAACACACTTGTCCAATCGGATATCAGTTCGGCAAAGAGACTATAGTGCATCTGTACCTAGTTGTGATGACGGAGATGTCGATGTCGATATCCATTCCAATGACCTGGGTAGCAGCGATGCACTGCTAGGTGCACTCACTGCTTATGGTGACCTTTGGTCAGCACTGCCAGCGTCAGAGGAACCTACAGGGTCGCACACCTTGATATTCGAGTTCTCGTATTGATCGGGAAGCCTTATGATCGAGTTATTGGATAGCTCGGATCTAATTGGGAGATTTCATCAGCGCCAATGGGCCTGATGAGATGGAAGAATGTTATTGGAGCCAACTTCATTTTTGACAGGTTGACCTGTATTTGACCATAGTTGGTCAAATTTGGATTAGAGTTGCATTGGATTGGATCCAATTGCTTAATCAACCTATGCAATGAAGTTTGGGCTAGCTCATTACCCAATGAGGCCCAATAACAAGTTATCATGATAAGAGAATTGGGCTAAAAGGGTATAATTGGGAGAAATCTCCACCCCATTGGCGCCTAGGGGCATAATGGGGTGGAGTGGGCGATTTTGCTTCATTAGGAAGTAAAGGACGCCTCCCCCTTTGTTCCTTGATGGTAAGCTTGCCTCTTAGGCAAGTCTTGGGGCTGATATGGCTAGAAGGACTTCTTAGGAAGGTCCTTGGCGCATATGGATAATTATGAGAGGTTTATGGTAAAGTCTTGGAGACTTTCCTTACCTCAAACCCTAATTACTCTCTCCCCTTTACCCTAGCTGCCCCCTTTCTCTTGGAATTGCGCCCAACCCTTGTCTTGCCGCCCCTCTTGCCTCTCTCTATATACATATGCGAGAGCAAAGTAAAAGTAAGATCTTGGCGTGAGCAAGAAGTAAAGGGCAAGAGCAAGGTCTAGTGGTGCACACCAAGGTTATCAGGATCGTGATCCTACCTAGGAACGGTAGAGGCTCCATAGGATCGGATCGTAAGATCGAATCGTAGGATCGTAAGATCCTATAATTATAATATAATAATAATATTTTATAAATTATGTGCATATATTAAAGTATACAATATAAAGATGTACTAGATACCAATTCTAAAATACAACCATAACATCAACAAGTGATTATAAAAGAAATGTGTCACAGACTCCCAGTGTATGTTTTTAAAAGTAAAATAGTAAACAATAAAGACTAAAGACCAAAATGACATTCAAATTCCAAAATAAAATAAAGTAAAGAACATCATTGATCACAAAAAAACTAAAATAAATTTTCCGAAGCTTGAATTTCCAGATCTTCATCACTCTCTTCATCCTCTTCATTTATCTCATCCTCATGGTCATGGTCTTCATCCAAATTCAACTCTAAGTCTTTTGAATGATTGACTTGCTCATTTTCTTCAACAATAGTATTTCCTTCCATATCTTGATCACTAAATTGCATCTCTTGATCTCCAAGTCTCAACTCATTATCTTCAGATGTGAGAATATCAAGCCAATTATTTGTTGTTGAACTTGGTTGTCCATCTTCTGTCTCTATTATCCATTCATCATCAGAAGGGAGCTCATCAAAAGTAGCTTCTCTAAATGTCCTTTTCTTATTTTGATTTTTCAGCTTCAAGTTATGCATCACAAAAACCAAATCATTCATCTTACTTTGATGCAGTCGATTTCTTTTTTTCGTATGAACCTATAAAATATAAAATTATACATTAGTTATGCATAAAAAAACCAATTAATATATTGCTAAATAGATAAATTTGAGTTACTAAGTACTAACCATTTCAAATACGCTCCAATTTCGCTCACATCCAGAAGAGCTGCATGTTAAACTTAAGATTCGAATTGCAAATCTTTGTAGCTCTATACAATCATCACCATAAGAATCCCACCATTTTGCAGGAAGTTTAGTCTCTCTGGCCAAGATTGCAGCTTCAATACCAAATAATCCTTTTGCTTCCTTAAAATCTTCAAGCTGCAAATCAATCTTCCTTCTTTCATCAAGAGAAGGGACCATTTTTGCTAAACAATTATACAGTCCTCTTTTCACTTCAGCATCTGGTTTGAAGTTTGAACTATAATGAAATTGAGGATTTAAATAGTATGCAGCTGCATGCAAGGGCCTATGCAATTGTACATCCCATCTATTATCAATAATTTCCCAAATAGGCTCATATCTGTTAAAAAGACAATTGAAAAAAGTTAAAGGCATAAATACTAAAACTTAGATAACTAGAATTTAAGGTTACCTCTTCTTGATATTGTTAAAATTTGATTGAATTTTTTCTTTTGCTCGATCCATCTCCTCATAAATAAAGCCCATGGCTGGTTTCTCATCTGAATCAACTAATCGAAGCACTTTAATAAGTGGAAATGCTGCTTTAAGGCATGTCAAAATGTCCCTCCAAAATTTACTATCCAAAACAACTTGCTGAATTTTTTTTCCTTCATCAAGTGTTGCAAACTTGCATGCTTTCCATTGAGTAGAAGTGAACATATTTATCAAAGAACCTTTCAAGTCACTAAGGCATCCCAAAGTTAAGTATGATGTGGCAAATCGAGTTCTTGCTGGCCTAATTAGATCTCTCCCTTTTGTAAAATGTCTTAACATTGAAATCAGCAAAGTTCTTGAATAAATAAATGAAGTAATCTTTCTTCCTTTACAAATGGTCAATCGGTGAGTGCTAATCTTCTTTTCCAAATCTTCAAGAATTAAATCTATACAATGTGCAGCACATGGTGTCCAAAATAATCTTTTTCTTTTTTGCATCAACATCTCTCCAGCAGCCTTATAATTTGCCGCATTATCAGTAATGATTTGCACAACATTATCTTCTCCAACCTTCTCAACAACCTCATCTAGCATTTCAAAAACTTTTTCAGCTGTTTTAGAAATGTCAGATGTATCAATTGAAGATAAAAAAATAGTTCCTTTAGGACTATTTACCAAAAAGTTACAAATTGATCTTCTTTTTTTATCTGTCCATCCATCTGACATAATTGAACAACCATTTTTTTTCCATTCAAGTTTATACTCTTCAAGCATGTCTGTTGTCTTCTTCACCTCTTTTTTCAAAAGTGTCTCTCTAATCTCATGATAAGATGGTGGCTTAAAACTACAACCATATTTACCAACTAGTTCAAGCATCTTAACAAACTCTGGGTTTTTCACACAATTGAAAGGAATGGCACTTGTGTAAAAAAATCTTGCAATTTGTTGACAGGCTTCATCTCTTAAATCTCTTTTGAACATGTTGTTTATTGTAATCTGTTGAGCTGCACTTGTTTTCACAAAAGATTCTAAGATATTTTTTCCTTTTTTGTTTACATTAGTTTCTTGGCTTTCTTCTCTAATATCTTCTCCAATGTCATGAATACTACTATGTTTATTAATTGCATCAAGTGCAAGTTTTCCAACCACATTCATCATTTGTTTTTTCACCTCATCTGGAACACTTCTACATGCCTCAACATCCTTTCTAGTGCAAGCCAAATGATGTTTAAAACGATATATTCCTCCAGTAATGATTTTTTCACAAAATTTACACTTAATTTTTCTTGAATTATTTTCAACTTCAATACCATGCTCCCAACCAATATCAGATCGATTCCCAGCAGCATTTTTTCTTTTCAATTTGTTGTTGCTAGACATATTTGATGTTTTCTATTAACCTACTATGAAAAAAAAAATAATATAAATTATTAATAGACAAATAGTATGGGAATACTAAGTAAGACAATGATGAATGCACATATGATAACATCCGGATTCGTAAAAAAATAAAAGTAACCTACATCGTAAATGACAACATGAATACATAGTTAAAAACAAGCAATATTGAAATAAGAAATGAAGTAAAAAGTGGAAAGGTCTCAGGGAAGGCATAGTAAAAGAAAAAACAAACAAACAGTAAAAATCAAGTTCTACGTAACTGTGCTACCTCACGCATACAGTAAAAAGGAGGCATAGTAAAAAGCAAGTGTACGTAACACTGGGGGACAGGCCTGAGTAACACAGTAAAACAAAGTAGAAAGCATGGCTCGCGGGCGGCGGCGGCGGCGCGGGGGGGGGTGCAAATCATGGTGAGGGGAAATCGGAGGCTGGGGGGTGTAAATCATATACCTGAGGTCGGCAGGGGGTTCGCAGCGCGACTTGAGCAGCTTCTGGCGGCGGGGGGAAGAGATCGCAACGAAAATAGAAGATTAGAAGATTGTAAACGCACCAAATAAGGAATGATTACTGCCTTCTACTCTTTCCTCCTGATTTTCCGAAGACGAAGCGACCGTTTCCTTTCGATTTTCAGAACGACGAAGCGGCAGAATTTAACTCGGTTAACTCGGCTCAACTCGTTCGATTCAACCGAGTTGACTCGCGATTTTGACCGAGTTAACTATAAAAAACGTTTTTAATACCGAGTTGACTCGCTACTATGCTGCCAACACGTAAACTCGTTGACTCGGACGAGTCAACTCGCGATTTTGATAACATTGGTGCACACCTCTTCCATCTTCAACCTAGCCGCAAGCTTCTTTCTTCCTTTTTCTCTTGGCGCTAGAAGGAACAAAGCTTGGTGTCTTCATCCCCTTTCTTCATCTTGGCGCACCTTCCTTGAAGGTGGCGCAAGTATTGAAGAGGAGTTAAAGCTTGGCGGCTACCTCTCCCTCCCTTCTTCTTCATTGGCACATCTACCTTGGAGGTGGCACATGCCTTGAAGAAGGTGCCCCAAGGCTTGGATCTTCTTCCCGAGGCTAGCACCGGACGAGGAAGAAGAGAGCTCCAGGCATTCGTGTGTGCGAGACTGCAGAGGGCGAACACTTGGGCGCCTACCTCGACATCGATCCTCAAGCTTACTAAAGGTACTTACTATCTCATCGTGTCGACCCCCTCATAAGAGATCTTCACTAGGTTTTTGGGACCGGCCTATTTCGGGGATATTCTTTCGCTGTGCAATGTTGTATGTAATGTCTATCTCTGAAAAATTGTAAAATATCTCCGGAGTTTCCCAACAGGAACATTCACCGTTCCTATGTTATAACTCAATCTTGATAACTAAATTTCCATCCAATTGCAGTATCAAACTTAAATTTTTTATATAGTGTGATAGAACTAGTTATAAATTTTATTCCGTTTCTTAGTTTATCTATGTGTTCATTTTTTTCCTTGTACCACCTTGTATATATAAGAATATGACAAGCACAATAATATAAAAGAAGTGCGTTCATTATAGAATTTATTAGTTTCTTTAAAAATGTAACAACACTCATTGTTACTAGTGCTATCAAAACTATTGATAGAATTGTTATTAGATTATAAATATGTGAAGTGTTATGAATTTGTTTAATAATAGCTCTTGAAATATTTGGAAATTCAAATATTTAAAATTGATAAAAAAAAAATTATTACCAATCTACAATACCATACACATAAGAATGAGTAGCATAATTACTAGTCTAAATATTAGAATTTAAAGAAATTACATAAGTTTAAAGGTTGAATAAGATTTTCTCTATATTGATGAAATTTTTTTAAAACTTTAATATGCATAGTTTATCTACTAATGATTTCATACTTACGTTGTCAAGTTTTATTTAATTATTTTTCAAATTTATAATTTTTATATTAACTAAACATTTATTCATTATGGATAATAAACTTAGCTAGTTCTCTATTTGATTCTTGCAAATAAGAAAAATTTTCTAAAGAACCACAAGAAAGGTTTAAAATTGCATGGGCACAAAAAAATTAATTCTCGTCACATGTAAGATGGCAAGATGCGTGGAATCTTGCAGTCTGATTTGCATGATTTAAATTTTTTATGTATTTTTTAGTTTTTACTGCAGGTCATCTCTTCACTTTCTTCAATCATAACAGTGTCATACTCCTTCCAAACATAGCTTTGCATTTTATTTTAAATGTTTGTTTGAATCAGTAGCACTGGAGAGATTGACTTCTGTATTATGTTGAAATTGAATATGAATAGCATGCTCAACATTCTTGGAAGTGGTATATTAATATTGATATAACTCAACATTAGGATAATGTAGCTTTTCAAACTTGTTATTTGTGTTGCTTGATGTCATAATTTTATTTGCACTTCCAGTGGTAAAAATCTCATTATTTATTAAATCCTACTATTATTCTAAAATAAAATAAAACAAGTTATATGAAAGAATAAAATATGCATTTGAAAGTTATTAGCAAATTAAAGAAGATAAATGAGATACAAAGTGTATATAGTAACTACGCAATAATTTAAAAACTTATCCATTGAAAAGTGGACATTGCTTTTAGCTTTTGCCTCACTTAGCTTCTGGACAAATTGTTATAAAACTATGCTTAACAAAAATTAAGAGATAATTTAAGAGAATAAAGAAAATTATGAAAGTTTGAAGTGAGTGAAATTTTTAAGGAATGGAGAGTAGATTATCTTTTTTTTACATATTATCAGAGGTAAAATTGTAAAAACATGTTATAAAGATATCAATGCCTAGTTTTTAAATTATTTTCTAACTAAGTTAGGGGTAAAATGGTCTGTAAAAAATCCTTCTTATGCAGGTGTGGTGGTTCGTGCCTAGCATGTGTCATGTTGGTCCGCAAGCCTATGTCGTGTTGTGATGAGTCATGCCTTGCATCCATTTCATGTTTGATTGGTAATGTTACAAGTTGTGCTTGGCATGGTTTGTGCGCTCGAGATGTGCTGCCTAGCCTGAGTCACATATACTATGAGTCGTTTGTGGACTTTTGACTAGTCAATGGTCCATACTAGATTTGTTTATTATGTAGTACTAGTACATGTTAATGAATTTTAGCATTTTATGTTATTAGATAGAGATTTTTTAGATATGGTGATGTGGATAGTTTTGGCAAATTTCACTTTCATGGGGAGGCCTAGTCCTCTCTAATAAGATGGCACCCTAGCTTCAGTCAATTGTGTGATCATGTCCTACTCCTTTGCTATAGCTACATGGGAGTTACTCTAGTAAATGAGCACATCGATAGGTTGGGCTGACGGGCTAATTTCATGAAAGGTGTTTGAGCACTCATCCCCTCGAGGGTCATGTGTCCAAGATCATTCATCTCTAGCATCTTTTCTTTTCTCAACTCATTCATGAATACTCGAATGATTGAACCTCACACAAGCTTCAGCATAATATTTGACTATAGCATTTACCGCCTTGTCAAATCAATGAAGGCTAGTTTTACCATTTTTAGAACCGACTGTAGGAGCCATGTTGGCTCCCAGCACCATATCGTGTCCTTGGAGTGGCCATCCGATACCAACCTTTCATTTATCTCCATGTAGGTAAATGATTATAAATATCCCTTTTGGTAGCTTTCTAGGTATGCAAAAATTGGCCAATTCACTGCGCACACATTTCAGCCTCTTTAATTATTGTTCACTATTCAGCATTCTTCACATTCACTTAAACTTCAAAAGGAGGACACTTGGTAAAAACTCAAGCCTTCCTCTTCTTACAAGTCTGAATAGGTCTTTGGTGGCAGCACGGCCACCACCGGTTCCAATGACATAAAATCTAGGATCATTAGATGGCTAATGTTAATGGGTATTTCTTGCATGTTGTGCATTCTGTGGATAACTAATTGATTACCAATGCATACCATGTTGTATATGCAACATATGATTAAATTAAGATCTTTAAATCAAGGGTGGTTTCCAGTTGTCCAATCCAGTCAGAAAAGTTTACCAAACCAAATAAACGGTTGAGATTAAAGAAGAGATGATGGTTGAAGATAATTCTTTATTTTATTTTTCCTTAATTTCCTTTTGGTTCTCTAATATTTCACTTCAGTTTATGCAAGAGAGAAAACCACGAAGTATAACTACAAATGGTTAGAGATGATGGGAGGTTCAAACCTTATTCCTCTCATCTATCTCCTTTCATCTCTTACTTTCCTCTCCTCGCTTGTTTTTCTTTATTTTTCCTCTATTATTGAGTGATTTTAACTTGGCGCCACCAACTTCGTGAATCCTGACTTGAAATCAGACACAACTGCCAAGATTTGTGATTTTAAGCCAAGATTAGTGACTATTGTTGGTTAATTTTATAAAGGATTTTCTTTTCTCCTAATTTAGTAGTCAAGTGATAATCTACTTATTTCAAGCTTAGTTTTACCTATTGACTTTCATATATCAATTTTCTATGGGATTTCTTTTTTCACTAATTTATGATAGACACCTAATTCTTCACAAACATCCTGTGTATGGTGATATTGATCTGGGTCAACCAATATTGGTCGGAATTATTTGATCCTGCAAACTGTGGCTTGACTACTAACTGTTTTTTTAGACAAATTGACCCGAGATGCGAGTCCTGTGTTTTCATGAACTTAGCCCTTATCCTTTTTCCTTTTGCTTTCTAGTTGCATTCTGATGGTTATTTTCTTCTAATTTTGATGCTTTTCTTTTTCTGCAGTTTTGTTACTTAGATGCACAAATGTTCATTTACGTTTGGAATAGAGTGCATCTCATTTCTTTTTTGGCTAAGTTAGATGTTTAATTTGTTTAGTTGGAAACTGCCAATATCTGTGGTTCAAATTTGTACAACTTTGAGGCATTATGGAACATCTGAACTCTTCTTTGGTTCCTAATCAAATGTTGGGGTGACATGTAACTTTGACGTCTTTTATATGAATGTTTCACTTCAATGATATGGGCTTCTCCAAATGTAGGGCATTATGAACTCCTCCAACGTAGGAACGTGTACCTTTAGGAATTTCCAATAGACATTTATGTTGGCGGGCATTTCTTCTTGCCCTGTTATTGAATGTATTTATATGTAACAATTATTTAGCACCCTTGGCATCACAATTCCTTTGGGTTGTTTTCATACCATTATTTATGAAATGTCTGTGTAGAAATTTCTTTCTTCATTCTATGATTGTCATCCTTTTTATATATCCATGCTTCCCATGTCTAATATTTTTAAGCTCTGTGCAGGTTCTTATGAACTTAACAAATGACAACCGTCTAGGTTGTCAACAAGTTGCTGCTTGTGGTGGCCTGCACACAATTGTTTCTTTAATAATCAGTCATTTTCCGTCCTTTGATTGTTGCTTTGGAAAATTTGGCAAGCAGAAAGAGAGTGCATTATATACCAAACAATCCAATGATGACCGTCATCCTAATAAAAAGCAGCTCAATGATTATGAATTGGATTTGTTAGTAGCTTTGTTGGGCCTGCTTGTGAACCTTGTCGAGAAGGATAGTCAAAACAGGTCCCTTCCGAACCTTAATCATTAATAAGCATTCTATTTTTTCCCCATCTGGATGATTGATGAACTTCTTTTCTGGTTTCAAGTATTATTATACTTCATGTTTGTTTGGGTTCTTTGTTTTTGTATGATTTATGTGTGCATGCCACCTGTTCCGATTTTCAATATTAGTGAAGCTTCCTTGTTCAGTTCTTACCTTGTATTTTCAGCTTGATAAAGTACTGGATATCTTTCTCGTGTACACTATTTTTCTTATGTTTGATGAGAAATATGCTGGAACTGGGGTGAGTTTATCCACTAAAATCTTCCTATATAAGGATCACAATTAGAAAATAAGAAAAAAGATACAATTTATCCTTTTCATATTTAGTTATAATATTTAAATAAAAAGAGTATCAATGTGCTATGCACTTCAAAAACTTGTATTCATGAAATGGTTTAATAACGGATGCAGATATTTTCAATAATTTTACATTTAGCCAAGGATTTAAAAACTGGTCTATATATTGATTCAGGGTTGATATCATACATGCAATGTATATTTTATATAATTTATTAATGATACCGACCAATGTTTTAAAAATTTTAGGCGGTATGGTCCGAGTTTAATCTAGTACTAGTGCATGTAGTACTGTTATATCCATTACTGGTACAATTTATTGTCGGTACGAATGAAAGGTAGTTTGGTATATACTGGTAAAACTGCACTGGTACACTGCTATATGGACTGAGATTTTAAAATTTAATACCAAACCATTTGCTGTTGGTACAGTGTCCGTATGCACCACTTACATGGTTGACAATAGACAATTGTTTAAAACCATAATTACCAACAACTCAATCTGGTTATCTTGCTATAGTTATACATAAAACTTATTGAAAAGCCTTTTAGTGATAGAGAACATACATTTTACTTTCTAAATTTATACAAAATTATTAACCAAGATTTGCATGGTCTGAAAGAGATTGATAAATTGTTTAATAGTGTAAAACATATTTGTGATATAATAAACTTGGGTGGAAAGTCGTGGAGAAATTCGTTACTGATGTGAGCGTATGAGGGATAAATGATATTGGATTGGTACATAACTACACATCATTATTCCACTGTCAGAAGATGTGAATGGTATGGTAGTAAATAAAAAATGATAATGGTTGTGGTGTTGATAACTGTAGAAGTCTCACGCCAATGGAGGGTAGATTTTAATGTCAATAATGGCATGATATTTTCATGAATATATGCTCCCACTTAAATAGTTAACCTCCTTTTGTATTGTCTGACAGTGTGCGTCAGGGAATATTCCCACTTAAGTCGTTTGGATGATCAAGCGTTGCCACAAATGCAATGCACCAATAAAAATTGTATGCTTGTTTAGTCTTTAAAGATTATTGTTTAGCTTGACGGTTGACGCTCATTACTGCATCCTGCTAAGCTAAATTGCTTATTTAATGTGTTGCATTTGATAACTACACTGCAGATTACATCTAGCAGCTGCTCGCATTTCATCTTCTCGACCTGGAAAGTCAGAAAGCTCCGAGGCCGGAAGGGACGTAATTCAGTTATTGTGCTCCATATTTTTGGCAAATCAAGGAAATGAAGAAGCTAAAGATGAAAGAACTTTTTTATGTGTAAGCATCTGATGCATGCACCCTAGTTATTTAGTAGATTTTTTTTCTTGGCAATTTCATCGTTAAGAGACTTCTTAAATGACCATTTTAACTACATTATGCTTGACACGCTTGATGTAGTTTATTGGAAAGTATTGATATAAATCATTTTCTTGATTATGTTCATGATAAATCACTAAAGTAATAGCAAAATTGTGAACCGTGGAAGTACTCTTCTATATATAAAGCAAAGTTCAAAATTCAAACCTAATTCCTACAACAATGCAAATTAGGATCATTAGCTTATGGGGCAACAACCAATAACTATTATTGTATTGAGAAGCATTGCTATAATGCTATAATCGAGTTGATATCTAAAAGCATTTAAATTATAAAACATCAATTGCAAAAGATAACAACACTATTTAGTATTAACATTATTATGTCAAGGCCAAAATAATTTACTTCCAAATAACGTGAATGAACCTAACATAAACATTTTTGAAATGTCATTCAAAACTGTATTATGGTTATTATTGTAATTATATTACTAATTTATTATATTCATATTTAAGTTTCTAAAATATCATTACTAAATAATGTTTTCATGATATAATATAATAATATTTAATACCATTCGCTTTTGCTATGATCCAAATAATTATCACAAAAGAAAAAACTGACTAATATCCAAACTTTATTCCACCTATCACTCCTATTATGAAATCTTCCACATTTAACACCTTACACCTTTTAGAATTGCATTGTTCATTGCCTTTTATCCATCTTCATTCTTTGGTAAATTTTTGGTTGACTTACTCTTTAAAAGGCCCCGCTGAACGCTGAAAATTCTTACCCTTCCAAAATTTAGCCAAGTCTTCGCAATCAATCCCATTCACTTTCACTTTAAGAATGGATGAATGAGTGAACGAGATGAGAAGGTAGATTAGAGAGGGGAAGGTGACTGCAAGGCACCTTCCTGCTTTCTTTTTTTTGGTAAATTTGTTCCTGCAGATCTCTCTTTTCTTTTGATGATTGAATAGCTAAAAATTTTCTTTTGGTGATTGGATGACTGTGATCTTAATTATGTTGTTATAAAGTTAGATTATTGATTTAAATTTGTTTTAAATAATTTGCTATCATCGACTTTTTACTGTGATTTCTATTCGAAATCAAGTATAATATATTATATACTGAGCTTTTCGGGAAGGTGGATATCCTTATGAAAGGAAAAGACTAGCTACGAAGATGTGTATATCTTTTGTATTTAGAAAATGGACAGAGACGTTTCATGGAAATTTACAAACATTTGAAGTGTAGATGAATAACTATAGTCAATTTCTAAAATCGTGTAGCTTCTCTCTCTTTAACACCAGTGCGTCCTTTCAAACTTGAATATTGCTATTTTCATCTACTAGGTACTGTTCTTTATGTTCTATCTTTGCATGAGAATTTCTTAGCTGAAGTTAGAGTGACTATTCATAGTTCTATTACTTTTTTTTAATGATGTAACTTGCATCGCATGCATGAGTTTTTTTCAATTGAAAATGTCAATTTGGGTAGATTTTTATGTATAATTGGGATGCATTGTAGTTTTAACAATAAATGTGTGCAGCTAAGTCACGTAATAAAGTTGGATAGGTTTTTAGTATAGGTGACAAATAACGTAAGCTAGATATAGTTTTTAATGAATTCCCACTGGAACTATGATTTTGGAGTCGCAGCAAGTTGCAAAACGTGCAGCTGTTTCAATTTTCATCATGTGGGCTGCAACTTTCAGTGGGTTACTTATACGTAATACTTAGAAAAACATAAAATATTCCAGTTCTTCAAAGACTGTTCTATTTACAGCACTTAATTATGTGGTTTTAGCTGATACCCGTTCCTAAAAAGTAATACCCACTTTGAACAGCACAAACCTAAAAGATTGACTATGCATAGAAGTTATAATGTTTTAAAAAATGAACAATGAAATCTAACCCAATTACAACTTATTTTAATGATTTTTTTATTTTTTTAGTAAACAATGCTCGTTCCCCATGCTAACACCTGGTTAGTGATGTTCAATAGTTGTTTTCTAGTATTGTTAACCAAAATGGTGTCCCCGTACCAAAGAACAGGGGGCGACTTGATGATTTTGAACTTCATAAATATGAAATGCAAGGTATGGTTATTGTCGCTTATGTTTCAAGTATTAATTTAATTGGATTAAGATGGATGGTTTCTTACAGATTCCTAGTGACAATCATGTATATTTTTTGCTTCTGGTACTGACTTACAGTCGGATATCGGTCTCATTAAGGAAAAAATTTATCCAGACTACCTATGTGATATAATTCTCATATTAGTTGGATAGGCACGTTCACTGGGTTTTTAAATTGCTGAATACGAAGTCACCACCCAACACATTCTAAATCTTGAAAGTGATTATTATTTACCCTTTAATTTAATTGTAGTATCATAACTCGTAAGTTTAATATATTGTCCCATCATGTTTGTTTGTAATTGTATATTCCCATTAAAGAAGCACTTTGATCCACGAGCCTAATGACCATCTTCTATAATAAATAACAGGATGATGAAGAGTCATTGTTGCAAGGAGCAAAAGAAGCTGAAATGATGATCATCGAAGCTTATGCAGCTCTATTACTTGGTTTCTTGTCCATAGAAAGGTTTGCATGATCCTTTAATGTACATGGTTCTTTATGGTAATTAATGTAGTAATATTCTTGTGTTTTGCTGTTACCAGTTGTGGTGTTCGTGAAGCCATTGCTAAATGCCTTCCTAATCGGAACTTGCAAGTTCTAGTTCCTGTTTTAGAAAGATTTGTGGTAAGTTTTTGGAGTTTTTTCCCCTTTATCGCTAGATATTCGTTTTGTTTGCTATAGCTCTTAAATTGTCAAGCATATAATGGAGAAAAATAACTCACAAATTCTACATCTTAAGGTATGTTTGGATGGCTCGATTTTGAACTCCCAAAGTTTATAAAACGAAGGGATTTTTACGTCTTATTAATTAGAATCTCAGATGATTAATTTCCCTGTTTAGATTGACTTTAGTTTTTTTGAATTTTTATAGTAATTTATGAAGTGTGTACCCTATAAGGTTAGTCCCTAATTTCCTTTTTATTCTAATGTTTCCTCCAAAACCAAGTAGTAAATAAATGTTAGTTTGCTGACTGAAGTTGATAAATTTGTCTCAATTTAGCCCTTATAGTTTATAATTCTCATTGTTTTGGTCCCCAAAGTTTATTCTTAAATTTAGTCCTTCAAGTTTATAAATATTTTCATTTTAGTTTTCAATGTTATGGATGTAAGTGACCAAGCTGATAAAAGTAAAATTTTGGGGACAACTGAGACAAGTAATAATTAGAGACGAAATTAAGATGAAATATTAAACTTCAAGGAATAAATATAGAAGATAAATGTTTAGGGGTCACTGAAAAGAATTAGGAGCTATTAAGAAAAATATTTTAAAGAAAAAATAAGAAGAGATATTGAATTTCATGACCAAATTATATATATTGACTATTTTGTAACAATAAACTCTCATATTTATATTAAGAAGAAATATTAAGTTTAGGGATTATTTTATCAAAAGTAACTTATGTACCATTCTAAGAATTGATGCAAACTCCATTGATAAACAAAAAAATTATGAGCTTTATGAACTGAGTGAAGAAATAAAATTTGGGAATTAGAGATAAATATTAAACTTTTGGGATTAAATTTAGAAAAAAAATTCGGGATCCAAGGAGAAAGTTAAGCCACCAAATTTGAAAATGTCAGACTTTAGAACTTATTCCTCAACAAGAAGTTGCAAACTTTAGTTCCCTTTTTTTTTTTCTAGTGAAGAAAAAGAATTTATCACTCAAGTCGTCGTTATTGTGTATTTAAAAATGGTTATTTTAGAAGAAATTTTAACTAGGTGGTGTTTCAAAATGCATTCATGCAAGCTACACAAGATTCTAGAATCCATCAGCTATTCATCCCAATTCCTTTCCAAATGAACCTTGAGGTATATTTATTTTAGTGAAACCAAAAGAGAAAAGGAGAGAATAAAATGGAATTATATTTTAAATCCTTTCCTTTGTTTACATTAATGGAAGAGGCAGATGAATGCAAATAGAAAAGGTAACTAACTCTCTTTCCTTCAATTCTGTTTCGCTCAAAAGTGAATGAATGAAAAGAAAGAAAGGATATTGAGTAAGTGCATTTGTATTAATTCACCCTTGTACTAATTGAAAAGTAATTCTCCTAAATCTACACTAGCCCTCGGTGTCCTCTATAATTTTTGTGAGTTGTGGGTTGTGGTTCAATATATTATCGTGTATTGACCTTCTTTTGATTCGGGACTCTTTGATTAGTTCTGACGGAGATTGGTTGGCCTAGCCATGTCTAGCCAGACTGCCCAATTGGCCTGGAATACTTCTTTTCTTTTCAAGAGTCAAGTGATAATTAGTGGTGAAAGTGGAATTTAAACTCAGGATATTATTATCAACAGTTAGGTCTTTACCAAGTGAACAAACAGACACCGGTATACTCAATCATTCTATACTGTTAGGTTAGACCAATCAATCTCGTCGGCCTTACCTTATGGAATAGCCTAGATAGATAGGCAAAATCCTGTATTATTCTATACAACCATCCAGCTAGCCAATATGGAAACAGCTGATCAGTCTAAAACATCCAACTTTTGTATAGGACCTCAAACATATTTGAGGGTTTATTTTATAAGCTTTCGTAAGGTATATTTTATCAAAAAAGTATCATTTTAATTTATAAAGTTTCTTTTTCTCGATTTATCCTTCTGCGTGAACAATAGAAGAAGCCTAATAAGTTGTTCTAACTCTTCCATTTCCTCCTCATTTTTCTAGTAGCTTTCTTTTCTTTCTACCGTCCTTTCTTCTCTGGTAAATGGGCCTTGGATATCATGGAGTTTTGAGATGAAGATACTGGCAAGCCAAAAAAGGACGAACATAAAAGAAGCATTCCTGCAATACATGAAACTGTACTCTAGCTTGTTTGATTAATTGATCAAAGTCATTCATCCTAATTAAACAGTTTTGCAGAATACCTTGATCTGATATCTTTATATTAGTGAACAAGCGAAGTGCATATCATGCCCTCATGATTGCTGTAGTTATGATCGCCTTCACTGGTTACTAAATATAGAATATTTCATAAATTCTATCTCGCCTGTCCCAAATGATCTCAAATGGTTTGTTGTTATACATTTTGTTGATTTATTTATACATGTATTCCACGTGGAATTTCTAAATAAGAAAAGCAAACATTTCAACACTTCCCTTTCCTTTTCATTTTTGTACTAGTGACTTCTTTTCTTTCCTATATTCTGAACCCTTTCTATCGTCAAGTCTTGAAATGAAGATTACTCCATAAAACATGACAACAACATTTAAAATACTCACAAACCAAATAGAATTAGGGATGTCAACCGGTCGGGTACCCGCCCTTTTTGGCCAAACCCGAACCCGAACCCGACCCGACCCAAACCCAAACCCGAACCCGGTTAAACCCGAGTCGGGTATTTAAACGGGTACCCGCGGGTACCCGCGGGTACCCGCGGGTACCCGTTTAAATTAAAATATTTATTTTTAAATTATTTTTAAAATTATTTTTAAAAATATAACTATAAAATAATAATAATAATAAATATATTTATAAAAAATTATCTTATTATATATATATATTTATTATATATAATCGGGTATCGGGTACCCACGGGTACCCATTGGGGTAAACCCGAACCTGACCCGATTAGCTAATCGGGTACCCGAACCCGCCATAAACGGGTCGGGTCGGGTCGGGTACCCGCGAAGTCGGGTACCCATTGACACCCCTAAATAGAATGAACATAAAAAGGGCAATCATGCAATGCATGTTGGTTTGATTATTTGATAAAAAATCATTGATCCTAGTATAATATAATTTTAGGAACTTATTCAATTTATCTTCCTCTAGTGCTTTTATATATATCATCAAATGAGCTATACACCAGACGCCCGTGGAATCACTGGATTTATTAGTTCCTTCAGTCATTGCAGAATATTTCATAGTTCTGTGTTAACTGCTCTATGTGATCTTAAATGGTTATATCACTATTCATCTTGTTGACGTATATATACATTAATACATGTAGTATTCCTAAGTGACCTGATTAGTTCAGCTTGCGAAAGTTGCAATCCGCACTGTTGAAGATTGTATATCATGCTGCATTCTGCACCTTTTTGACGCTTTGTAGTGTTGTCTAATTTGCTATTTCACTACTCAATTTAGCATTTTGATCTACAATCAGTACTGCAATGTTTTGGTGCAATTTTTAAATGTGACTGAATTGTGTTGCCAGGCATTTCACCTGTCATTAAACATGATAACACCAGAAACACACACTGCTGTTCTCAAAGTTATCCAGTCTTGTAAAGGATCTTAGGTAAGAGATTCTGTACAATTCTGGTAGTCTCTTCTGCTGTCAGGACCATCCAATTCTCGCACCTTGAAGAAGAGTCTTGGATTTAGAGTCTTTAGATAGACGCTCTGCTTTTGACATTGGACGACTTAACAGCAATTTACACCATATTTTTCATCAGTTCTTTTATTTTTTTTGTTTACCCTTTTTTTGTTTATATTATTTTCTTTCACCCTTTGTGCTATTGTAGTTGTACCATATGTTCATAGGTTGCAGTAGAATGTGTAATGATAAATCACAGGGTGCAAAATTATTGTTCCTGTTCCTGTCACATGTCATTTGAATCAAATATGTGTATTTAAAGATAGAAGTAGGAAATTTTTGATTTTATGTATGGATTTGTTGTGAAATGATAAATGCAAGTGTAAGATTCACCGGCATCAACAAAGTTTCGTCCAGACCTCTTCCCCAACTCTTGCATTTCTTGAGATGAACCTGCATTGCAGCTGGCATTCACATGATAATGCAATGAAGAGGGTTTCATAATTCAATACCCCTCTAAATTCTCTTAAGCAATCTCCATGTGCTCTTCAGTTATGCGATTTTGCGCTTCAGTTACACAAAATCGCATTATGTAACAAAGAAAGTACTATA
This sequence comes from Costus lasius, assembly GCA_027563935.2. Taxonomy (NCBI): domain Eukaryota; kingdom Viridiplantae; phylum Streptophyta; class Magnoliopsida; order Zingiberales; family Costaceae; genus Costus; species Costus lasius. The sequence continues at coordinate 14,395,362 of CM050450.1, read as the reverse complement.
AACCATTATTACGATGTCTAATGATTTTTAAGATATAATTTAAAAAGTAATTTTGAATATAAGTAGTCATTTGTATTAGTCAAATAGTAATTAAATTAATCTCAATATTGTAAATTGTGATGTTAGAATATTACTGTAGGTATGTTAGCAATAATGATGAACAGTATCTTCACAAACTGAAATTTAGTAATTTCTTTCGTAAATAGAAATTTTAACATTACAATATCTTATACTTTCACAAATTTCCAATTGTATTAATTTTTACAATGTACATAATTTGAAATTCTATAAACTATTATAACTATAATAGTTTATAGAATTACTATGAACTATTTTATAACTAGTAAATTTATTATAAATAATAAATTAGAAAATTACTATACGTAGATATTAGTGTTACCATGGTCCACATCTGACAGTCCTTGACATTAAATAATAATGTTTAGAAATTTACCATAAATAGGAATTTTTTACTATATATATATTGTACATCTGGATATAACCAAAATGCTAAACAATACTAGGTGTCAGGCCCTGGAACGTTGGGCCCGATCCAGGCCCAAACAACGCGCGAAAAGGGGTGGAGACCTAAATCGAGGTAGCAAAATTGGGTCAACCACCCAATTTCTGGATTTTGACTGCGGCACGCGGCTTTCATCTGCATCGAGGTTTTCGTCCGCGCCATCACCACGAAGCTCGAACGCGAGCTCGCCGGTGAAAGTGGACACGGTCGGCGCCGGCGAGAAAAGCGGGAGCGGGGCAATGAGGTCTTCGGCGGAAGAGCCGGACGAAGATTCCGCCGGACGACGCGGATTTGGCGACGAGGAGACGCGCCGGATGCCCTAAAACCAGAGAAGAGGCGGCACCCTTCTCCTCTATAAATCCATCAACGAGCGACGAGCTTTGGGGATCGACTTCACCAGTGACTCCATCATCTCCATCTTCAGAGGACTTCGGGGAGTTTGAGAGGAGAATCTGCCGGCGTCTAGGGAGACGCCGTGAGTGCGAGTAGTGACAGGGAGGATTTTTGAGAGATCTGTAACCGACGGCGAGTGCGCCGTCGGCGAGGGAGGGGAAGCGGGCACCGGCGACGGGGGTCGTCGGCGTTAGAGAAGTTTTGTAGTTTGTCGGAGGAATACAGACAGAACTTTTTGCCACCTTCTTTTCCCCTGTTTCCGAGTTCCTTCCACAGCGGCGACGCTTTTCGGTGGCGGGCGGCTGCCGGACGGAGACGACTGAAGACTGAGGACGGAGGACAGTGTTCTTTTTCCTAGCGGCACGCCTTCCTTCTCCGGCAGGCGACGTTCGTGCGGCAGCGCGACGAAGCAGGCAGACGAGCTTCGTCGCATTGAAGACGAAGACGCGATCAAACGAGAGGCGTTCGATTCGAGGTGATGGGTGACGATTTTGACGGGTCAAAATCGAATTTCGAATTCGATTTTGCGAGAGTGACGCGAGACAACGTTAGCGGCGAGCGGGCTGACGTCAACAAGAGCAAAAATTCGGGTGTTCTGTAGAATTTTAGTCAGTGGCAGACTTTGGTCAAAATTGAAGGTTGACCAGGAGTTATTTAATTAGGGTTTCTGGATTTTTCAAATTAGGGTTAGAGTTTCCATTTGGTGTATTTCAATTTGGGGAGAAATTTTAATCGAGGAATTAGGGTTTCCAAGTTGGGGTAATTTTACGCCAAAAAATCTTAGGATTTCACGCCCGGTCTGGTGCTCTGTTAGACTACCTTCGGCCGGGGTCTGAGCTGCAGCTCAATGGTTAAAGGGTCATGACTTGTGAGGGTCATGGACAGGGGTCGAATCCTGCTGCAGACGTGAATTGTTGGGGGTAACGGGGATCCAAACCGGGATTCGTGAGGTCGGAGGGACCTAGCCCGCTGGGCCTGGACCTGTTACGGGTGGGGTGGCCCTAACAAAAAAGGCGCCTTTTTTGTTAGGGCCACCCCACCCGTAACAGGTCTAGGCCCAGCGGGCTAGGTCCCTCCGACCTCACGAATCCCGGTTTGGATCCCCGTTACCCCAAACAATTCACGTCTGCAGCAGGATTCGACCCCTGTCCATGACCCTCACAAGTCATGACCCTTTAACCATTTGAGGTGTCACGTCCCGGTCGGATCTGCCTAAAAACAAGGCTTAACCGCTGTCTCAGGACTATCCGACGGAACACCGGAGCGTAACTCTCTATGGTTTTCGACCCAAATTTGAAAAACTTAATTACCCGAACGAATCTTGTCCCCAAATTACAAGGTCACTCGGGATAAACCTTAACCCTAAATCAAAGTCAAACCTCTCTCGGTCAACTTTGATTTTGGCCCGAAATTGCTTCTGCTTACGTCAGCCGCTTGATCGCTGACGTCATCGACTAATCGTGTTCTCGTTTCGAATTTGTGATTTTGACCTGGTCAAAATCACCGATGCCGAAATTGAATTGCCTCCGTCACGCATGGCTTTGTTGACGTCGGCGTCTCGAATCGAACGCGGAACGCGTTCTTCACCTTCGTCTTCCTCGTCTCAACTTCGATCACTGCGAACTCCGTCGACTGCCGCTGCTTCCGCTGAGGGCCGTTGTACTCGGGAGTTCGCTGAAGAGGATGGATTCGCAGACAGGGGAAAGCCGCCCGCTTTCCATCCCCTCTCGGAGTCGTCGTCTTCAACGCCGGAACGCTGTCCGCCTCCTCACCGGGTACCGCCTGCACTCGGAATTCTCCCGGACCAGTAAAGGAAAGGCCGCCGCCTGTTCCTCTTTCAGCCACTCATCGTCAATAGGCGTCGCTGCCGAGAACGTGCCGCCACTGAAGCTCAAGAATACGGAAACAGGGGAGTTGGAAAGCTTCTCTTATTCCTTCAAAACCGGTTACAAATCGCTCCGGGCCGACGACCCCCGTCGCCTGCCCCTCTCCCACAAGTTCCTCTCGCCGGCGGCGCCCTCACCGTCGATTACAAGCGCTCCCTCACAAACGCTCCTTCGACGCCCCCTAGCGTCGGCATCGGTGCCCCCTGGCACCGGCATCAGCGCCCGTGGGTGCTGGCATCAGAGCCCGTGCTCTGGTAAGGGCGACAGCGCCCTCGCCGTCGCCGGTGAAGTTGCGCTCCTCCCCCTCTCGCGTTCTCATGCATCGAGCTTTAAAGGGAATCCGCCGCCATCTCTTCCTCCGCTCGGATCGCGTCCTCCGAGTCCATTTTGGACGCCGCCGCATCCTTCAGCCGAGTCGTCCGCCAGCCGTCCGAGTCTCGCGGAGACGTCGCGCCGCCAGCGTCCGCTTCGTTCGGAGAGGATGACGACACTGTTTCTGCATAGCTCGATGCGCTCACGCGCTTTTCGTTCGATTGGAGAAAGTCAACATTGAATGTTGACCACGACAATCCTTTGCTTTTGGATATTTCGCCTTGGCTTGGGTTTAATCTCGGCCCACAGGGTCTTGGGGCCGAACCGGACTGACTCAACTCTGACACTAGATATTATTGAAACTGTTATAAATAATAATTCTAAATAATTACTACCATAAATTTCTATAATTGTAATTTAGAACATATTATTGATAGAAAATAGCATAAATAATAACTACAATAAATACAAATAACCATAAATAGTTCAGGATACAAATAGAAATTCCAATATGTCTGTTTTAGCTATGTACTATAAATAGAATCTCCGTAAATACTATATACTATATGTTGAATTTTCTATAAATGGTATGTACTATAGACAAAATTGCCATTTATAGTAGTTCTATCAAATTACTATAGTGATTTGGGATATTACATGAATAGAATTACCATTTATCATAATTTCAACTTACTATAAATGGTAAAAAAATTATAAATAGTAATTGCCATAAATGATAAACTACTACAAGTGGTTATTTTAGAAAACTACTATAAAAGAAATTACCATAAATGGCAAATGCTATAAATAGAAAATACCATGTGTAGTTTAAAAAATTACCATAAATACTCGCTAACGTAAATAGAAATTAACATTTATACTAGTTCTTTGTAGAAAATTGCTGCAAACAGAAAGGACTGAGGAGAATTTAATTTAGAGAATTACTTTGAATAGAAGTTAAAAATTACTTCAAACAGTTATTTTAGCAAATTACTATTTGTGACCATTTCCAAATTACTGTAAATAGTAATTCTATAAAAATAGTAATTAACAAAATTTTAGTAAATTACCATTTGTGACAGTTTACGATTTTGCGTGTCTATGATGGCCACTATTACTACCTAATCAATTTTAAATAATACATAAATATAGTAGGAACATATTTTAACTTATTTGAACACATAACTTGTAGTTCTTACGCAGGGGAGGAGAACAGAATCAACAACAAGATCACATATTTTCATATCAATGGTATTTCGCCGTGCTATTTCGCCGATACCTAGTCAATGGTATTTCAAATCGTTCTCCAAGCTATTTTGACTATACCTACGCATATTTTCATATCAATGGTATTTCCCTGATACCACCATCAGCTGATATTGTCTATCCGATATAAATACCAAAAAGAGGCATCGAGGAGTATTTCAGACGACCAAAGTAATCTAAAATGTAACACGCAGTAAACCAAATTACACGAATGCTGCCCAGAAAATTGACTAGCGATTCTTGAACGATTGACATAAGAAGCAATCGAAATGAATGCATTGCCTAATCAGACTTCTCATTGGCTTTTTGTCCGTTTTGTTCAACGCCATGCTCCTTCAGCTGTTTTAGACAAACAGATACCCAAAAACATAAGAGAAAGCAACCTAACAAGCTTCATTTTAAGACAGAGAAATAGATATATACGCACCTACAAAAAAGTAACTGCTAAAAGTAGACAAAGCTGTTGTTGCAAAGTGAGAGCAAATAATGTGTTTGGTATTATTACAATGAAAAAGATTAATCTTTGACTTAATTTTATGAAACTATGAATGACTTGACATATTTTATGAAACACTATGTTTTATATATTCCTGTTTTAATTAGTATAACTATAACATTAGAAAATAGTAAATAACATATTATATTTAACTAAATAATAAATTCTAAAGTTATTAAAATTAAAAAGATTAGAAACAATTTGACATAAATGATAAAGTAATATACACTGTGCAACAAAAAATTAAAAGAAGAAAAGAATATATTCTTATACAATAAATAATAATACAATCAAATTAGATATAGATATTAAAAAGCAACAAAAATAATACGTGAATAACTATCAAGAAATAAGATATTTAAAATACTAGATGGTATGTCTGTTTTAGCTATCAAGAAATATTTTTTGAAAGCAAAATTTACTTATTAAACAGCTTCATTATTTTGACTATCACATAAATATTAGTGTTTTCTAGAAGCTATTCATTGTCATTTATAAACAGCCTTGCCCAAGTGTATATTAAGTTGAGAGTCTCTCTCTTATGTTGACCCAGTGCTATAATGCTTAAATGTAAAAGACTTCAGTTGATCACTCCTATTTTTCAAAATCTACTGAAAACAGCTATAACATAGACAAAGACAGGTTTAGCTGATACAACGATTGGCCACGGCAAATGGAGGTGGGAAAAATCAAACAGTTTCTTAATGGATCAAGTTCCACTGGTATGCTCTCAGCTTTCTTCAGCTTTAAATAAGCCTCGTTGGTGAGTTAAAAAAACAAAGCATTTTACTTGGCCAAATCAGGACGGGATTGGGGTAATACTGTGCAAATTCAGAGCAAAAGCTGGCTAGTTGTGCATGGCTCCTTTAATGCTAAGTGGCTTCGTTGGTGTCTATTTCAATCCCTTTTCTAAGTGCCTAGATAAAAAAGTACAACTCATCATGTCTACAGCATTTAGCATAAATCGAAACAGTTGCTCTTTGAATGATTCACGAAATTGGTATAACTTCCAACTCCCGAGTTAAAAGATATGGCCTTACCATCTTAGTAATATTACCTGGACTTTCACTACAGCATGCTGGGCATTTGAACGTCATTTAATGTATTATTTTTTGCTTAGGCTGATGTTGAGGCTTACTAGGATGGTTAAACCCTAGAAGAAAAAGGTGGGTAAAAGTTGGTGTTGAATGGATATTGGTCATTGACGTTTCTCTAAGCATATTGGTCATTTATTCTTCTTGCAACCAACTGTGGAGATAAGGATTGATCTAGAATCTCTTTCAATTGGGCTTAAGATCAATAGTGGTTCAAATGATGCTGCAGAACTGTGAAGGCAGTTTTATCCAAAATTCATGATTCTCGGTGATCAATGAGCCATGTCATTTGGGAGGCTAATTTTTTGATACCAAAAGTGGAATCGATTTTCCGTTCATCTGTCTTTTGGAGAGTTTGATCTTTTTATTTATTTGATGCTTCTATAAATTATGTATCCCAAACTGCTATTTACTCCAAAAAGAAAAGTTCTAGAACCACTTTTGCCCCGCATTCTCACACAAAAAAACATATAATTAATGGCATGTAGGTACTATAAGTGTAAAAGCAAGATCTAACTACAAATGCAAACAACAAATCGAAGGCAGAAATACCTTTGTCAGGTATGCCTTGTGGTATCTGTAGCCCTGAAACCATAGAAAAAAAGTTGCAGCATCGTAAGTTGGTTTTTATTTTTATTTTTTTTAAAAAAATGGTTTCATTTCAAATCATAGGCAGGATTTACTTTACCTTGTCTGTCCCATATATGTAATCACAGTACGTAAACACGGAAGCAAAGTTACTTTGGCTCTGCCCTCCTACATAGTGATGATAATCATGGTACTCTGCACCTCCATAGAAAGGAATAAATTTTGTGGGACTCAACGGGAAGTCGTATCTGCTCAATGAGCATCATCACAAGTAGATTAAGCATTTGCATAAGCATATATAAATATGAAGTTTCTTCATGGATATGTTTTGAGCAAATCACAGTAATGACATCTGATTTTTAAAAATTTTTTTGCAGAAATTGATGACTATTTTTACGTTTAATAAAGATGGATCCCTTGGTACTGGAAATATGAAAATAACCTTACACAGAAAAAACCAATAGCGTTGCCCATCTGTTTCGCATTCTCACTACACTGCGATTTTATCTTCAGGTTTTTAGCACTAAGGCATCCATTTTAAATATAGGAGTCACTTTTTGCAAAACTAAAAACCAGGGGTCTGATGTAATTTAACCATATGTTTTTTAATTACTTAACAAACCCCTGAAGGTCGAACAAGAACTTTTTGTGGACAATCGTAATATGAAAAATACCAACAATACTTTAGCAAATGAGCCCAAGAGCTGAACTCTGCAGTTGCACACTTGCACATAGGTTTTGATTCAACTTATCCACTGTTGCTTCCTAATAACATACATACTTTCAGCAGCACATGTGAAAAATAACGTCATATTCTGAGAAGTGCAGCAAAGAATAAAATTAGCAAAAAAACCATTTGAGCCACAGAACATTTTCTCTAAGAAACAGGCAATCTTTTTGGCGTCTTGAACTCAAAAGTGAATGGCACCAAACATCCACTTCACAAAGCCCTTTATTCTTATTATAACATTTTTAAATTTGGATCAAATATGTGCATAATGATACACAAGATTGAAGGGGGAAGAACAAAAGTAGCAATACATATCATGCAAGCTGTAGTAGAGATAATGAGTAACTTCAACAGTGCTTAACTAGGTCATGTGGCATTTAAACAAAATTGATCCTACATGTTTTCACCATCCAAAATACCACACTCACCTTGAGGACATAATCGTCACTACTAAGCTAAACAAGACCATTCATTGTTACGACATCTAACTTTTGCATATTTTTGGCGTCAGCTTTATTGAAAAATTGATATTAGTTAAAACTGACTGTCAGGCAGCTCCTAATCAATATGAATATGGAAACGTGTGGAGATTGCTGTAGATGAACTAAAATGAGGTTCCAGAACGCTTTGTAAGGATTCTTAGCACGGGCCAGTATCTAGAGTTGAATTTATGAAGGACACACCGGACTTTGAAGCACAAAAGGGGGAATTATAAAATTAGGAAATCAAGACCATCAGTTCTGATCTTCAGAAGGAGCAGGCCTTCAGATAGGAAACATTAGAATCAAAGTCATAATCTGAAATAATATGGCATCAAGTTAGAAGTCCCATAATGTCTTGCTTTTATTAGTTTTTATAGCAGGTGACTTTTATGTAATCTGCAAAAAAAAAACCACGAGTAAATACAGAATCTGGAAGGGCATAATTATCAGAATAGGATTGCATGTTCCTTTGTATTGTGAACCAGTATTTTGTTGTTTCAGAACTCATTAATTTTCCGATACAAATCCAATCAAACCACCAATTCACCAACTTGCTCTGCTACCAATACATACTAGTCAGTGAATACAAGTAATGACTATTGGTGTAGAATTGCTGAATCATAATAAAAACTCTCAAGAAATTTAAATCAAATTTGGTTATAAATAAATCATTGCATTATATCTTTTTGTTTAGTTATTGAGTTTCTTTTAACAGTTATGTTATTATAACAGGTTTGGATAATCATAATAGTGTAGTAGTAAATAGAGGTGGCCAATAGGCCGGCCCGCAGCCCGTGACCCGCATGGTCCATTGACCTAGTCAATGGGCCACAGGCGGCAGCCCACAGCGCGTTCTAGGCAGGCTGAACCCTTTAGGCACGTGGCCCGGCTTGGCACGGCACGCGAGCAGGCTGTTCCAAGCACGACACATGACCAGGCCGAGCACGGCACGCGAGCCGTGCCTGGCACATCCTGTTTTATCACTATTATATATATTTTTAAAAAAACTTTTATATTATTATTATTATTTTAATATTTAAATAAAATTTTAATGAATCCCGAGATTTTTTTTAATTTTTTTTAATTTCTTATTTGTTTCTTATTTCTCTGTATTTTTTTAATTTTTTGTAATTTATAGTTTTTAAGAAGCTTTTATATTTGTAATATTATTTTTAATATATAAATGATATTGGATTAAAGATTTTTGGTTAGCTTAACAACATTAGTGCTAAGAGGGTAAGGGTTTGAAACTTGGTGAATTAATTTTGCAGCCGGGTTACTTGTTTCCTTGCACGGAAAGACAACAAGGAGGAAAAGAAAATAAGAGAGTGGAGAAAAAATGAAAAGGAAGGAAAACAAGGAGGAAAAGAAAATAAGAGAGTGGAGAAAAGAATGAAAAGGAAGGAAAACAAGGAGAAAAAGAAAATAAGAGGTGGAGGAAAAATAAAAAAAAAGGAAAATTTAATCACGTGAGTTTCACGTGTGACCGAAAATTCCTTCCCCTCAGCCAGGCGATCGGGCTGAGGGAGCGATTGTGAGCGGACTAGAGGGCTGGACGGTGACGGGTGAATGGGCGAGTGGACTGAGGGCGAGGATGATGGTGAGAGAGTTCGACGGCAAGGGCGAGCGGCATGGAGGGTTGGATGGCGACAGTGAGCAGGGGCGAGGATCGTTGAGGGCTTGACAGCGACGAGCAAATGTGGAGTTTTTTTGTTCATTCGATTTTCCACCCGATTTGGACAAAACCTAAACGAGGGAAAACATGAATATTTTTCCCTTCAATTTTCTATTCTCTGGTCGGAAATTATTATTTTTCCCTTCCTTCCACTTTTCCCTTCAAGGAAACATAGTGTAAAGTTACCTAAGTACATAAACAACTAGTGCCTCAAAGGTATGATGATTGGAGCAATTCCCATGTGGTAGGTCATTTGTCTCAAATTGTTAAGCCGCTTTAGAGCATTTTACCCAAGGTTTTAAAACCGGTTTGAATTAGTATATTGGTCCAAGCTTGAACTAGTATGAATCAATCGGTATTAGTGTAAAATGACCCATGGTGCAGTTTTGTACCAATCAGTTTTATATTAAATATGTATTAGTAATGGTCCGGTACTGATTTGTTCCATGTATCGGGTCCAAGCTACAAAGTGGAGTTTGGACCAATATTTCAAACATGATTTTACTAAGTGCCTAAGTGAGCCAATCTACAAAGTGTCCAACAAAGTGACGAGTCAACTGTAGAGATGTTAATTGGCTGCCTGTAGCTAGATTGTTAAATTCATAAGTGAATTAACTCCAACAATTCAATTGTTACAATAATTAAACTTAACTATCAGGTAATACATCTAGAAATGAATTGATCTCTACAACCAAGAAAAAGGTTGCAACATTAAAGTATTTATGGAGACTAATGAAAACCAATGACCTAAGTCAAACCATGCTCAAGTAATCTGAAGGCATAGTCTCTATCTTAAAGACTAATGTCCTCTTGATTTAAAGTGAAAGGCTAAGTTGTATATAGACACAAAGGCAATATTATTAGACTAATGTCCTCTTTATGGAGACTAATGAAGACCAATGACCTAAGTCAAACCATGCTCAAGTAATCTCGAGGTCTCTATCTTAAAGACTAATATCTTCTTGATTTAAAGTGAAAGGCTAAGCTGTATATAGACACAAATGCATATGACTATAAGTATATACATACTAATAGCCATGAAATTGCAAGCAACTAAACAATCAATTAATCCTAATGTCCTATAGCTAAGGAAAATTTGAAGCAAACCTAAATATCCTAGCAGGCTATTATAATCTATGGCAATGATAACAATCTAAAAGCATATGTCGTCACTCTCCATAATCTAGTAGGATTAATTGGTAAATTGTATGCCAAAGACAAGTCTGGAATTGAATCTAGGTTCACTAAGGATGTTCACATAGACTATGCCTATTTAATTCTAACTGATGGTAATCAATGTAGATTCTAACATTTGTATAATCTCTAAGGTGATTGGCTTAGCTGTCCTAAAGTAGTGAATCAAGAACAGAAATAGGCATCTCAATAACTGAGTGGTCTAACTCAAGAAATGTCACTAATGGGTGTCTTGACATGAGCAAAGTCATTAACAGAGTCACTAAGGATGTAAATGTGAATTAAGACCAATTTTAATTATAATTTGTGGGTATCTTCACAAATCACTGCAAACACTAACTTATGTATAAGATATAAGCTAATTAGCCCAACTGACCTAATGTGGTGTGAAACAAGGATAGAGATCTCAAGTGGAAATGCTTCAACCTCATTCGCTAAGAAGTCTAACTCAAGCAAAGTCACTAAAGTGTGTCCTGACTCAAGCTCGATCAACATAGGCTAGTTTGGGTTTGATACTCTTCTGAGACGTCATGTCTCTAAACTCACTACCTCTAGGTGTATGGCATTCTCCTATATGTCATGCCCTAGTGCTAATTGCACTATCATTTTTGGCTAATACACCTCTACATCATGAAGCTATAGTTTAACTATGTTCAAATAAATTGATAATAATACAATTAAAAAAGTGCGTGTGGATAAAGTGATTAGTAAAGGAACAAGAATATTTGCTCTAATATCAAATTAATGCAACACTAATATGAGGGATTGTAAGTGTCATGAGCAGGATGAGCCATGGTGGAAATTTGATGCAATAATTAAAAAATATTGACAATTTCTTTGAGCAATATAACGCAATTGTAGAATGAAGTAGTTAGTAGGAAAGCATGCTTCAAGCAAATTGATAAAAGGCTTTAACACAACAATTGGTCAACTATTTTGTTGCACGGTTATATTATTAGCCAATATTGAGTCATATTGTTAGATCATGATGTAACTATGTTAAAATAAATCGATAATAATACAACAAACAGTGCAAGTAGAATGAAGTAGTTAGTAAGAAAGCAAGAATATTTGCTATAATACAAAATTAATGTAGGACGATTTCAAGGGATGGAAGTTGTTATGAGCGAGATGGATCAATGCTAAAATTTGCTGCTACAATAAAAATATTACGATACTTAAGCAATATAACAATAAGCAGAGTAGATAATGTAATCTACAAGTGTTCAAGGCTGGATGATATAACTCAAAAACTACAGAGGATATTCAATGAAAGTTATCTCTAAAAAACAGTTCAAGAATGCAGCATTTCAAGCATTGTTCAAAAAGATAGGGCGGGCTAGATAAACAATACCAAAATAATACAAATCTAGATTAGGAAATAGACAAACCCGCTACAAGGCCAATGAACCATAATGATTAACACACAAATTGCTAAAATTAAATTTAAACTTAGTTTAGAGAGATATAATTTATTTATTGTAGATCGTTGATATAATCTAATCTAATTTAGGGAATAGAAAATTAAGATGCAAAATCCAAGCTATATCTAGACATATCAATTTCAAAATAGTAAAACAGACAATCATATCTTAATTTGGACACCACGAGAGCCCATATCATTTGATTAAAATTTAAATCTAACCATAAAAATGTCTAAAATTACAAAAGAATTCAAATCTAGTGAGATTTGAGTCCAATTTGGATCAAACCTAAACTAGTTTGGATTCAACCAATTCACTAATAGGTTCAAGTCAGAATCAACCCCACTTCAGCTCAATTGACCCACCTAGGGATGTCAACGGGTCAGGTACCCGCCCTTTTTGGCCAAACCCGAACTCGACCCAACCCAAACCCGGTTAAACCCGAGTCGGGTATTTAAACGAGTACCCGCGGGTACTCGTTTAAATTAAAATATTTATTTTTAAAAATATAACTATAAAATAATAATAATAATAATAAATATATTTATAAAAAATCATGTTATTATATAAATATATATATAAATATAAAAATATTTTTTTATTATATATAATCGGGTATCGGGTACCCGCGGGTACCCATGGGAGTAAACCCGAACCCAACCCAATTAGCTAATCGGGTACCCGAACCAGCCATAAACGGGTCGGGTCAGTTACCCGCGAAGTCGGGTACCCATTGACACCCCCTAGACACATTCTTTTAAAAAAGTTGAAATATGGTTAATCAAAAATAAACTAAATTAATTTAACTTGAACCCTATTTAAGTAACTAAAATCTATTTTGTACTCCGCATTGTTGAACAAAATATATTTTTTAATTATGTTAACTCAGTGCTCTTCTTACTTGCATGCAGCCGAGAAAGGATGTCCAAAACCAATTGTTAGACCAAGCTATCCTAGATGCCCACATCAAGGAGAGCCTATGGACAAATTTTCTAAGTCAAAGATAGGGCAATTTGACATTTGGATAAAGTTTGGCAAACACAACAAAGGGAATAATACCAATAACTGAGTGCAATAATGGCCTAACCCCAAAAGTTTCAAATAGCAATCTGTACCGGACCACCATCGGTACATACCAGTAAGCTCTGATTTATACCAACATATGGTACTGGTCAGTACCATTAATATATATATACAGACCTTGAACCATACCAGTACAAGGTCAAGTGAGGAAATATGGTACTGACACAAGGTCAAGTGAGAACCATTAACATATTGTATTTTATCGAGTAGTACGCACCGATTTTAAAATTCTTGTATGATCCTCATGTTTGTAGCTCATTGATGATCAAGTGAGGACACAATAGAGATTTGGAATCAATCCAATAGTTACTGTCCTCATTGAGGTTCATTTGAAGGGAGAAGGGAAGAATGTGCTAGTCAACAACAGGTGTTTCTCTAGATTAGGCTATTGGTGGAAAAGAGGGCATGAATATCAACAAAATTAAAAGGGGGGATTGGGCTCAATTCGTTGGACAGCTCAACAGCAGGAGCTTATTGAGGATGGAAACTGGAGTGGTTTGCTAGTGATGTAAATGGTCCAAGGCAATATGTTGCAATAATAGACTAGTTAGACATGTCGTGAGTGCCAAAGTGAGGGAGGGATGGCAAATTCATGTACTACCAACAACAGCCCCTCATATGCAATAATAAGGCAAAGACTACAAGAAAAGGAATCTAACAAAAAAAACCAGCAAGTTATAATTATATATAGCCTTATTCATAGGGTTTTTTACACAATTTGAATGCGTGCAAATGGCACAAATCTAACCATAACCATATAGTGTCGGGGTTTGTTAGGATGTCGTAACCACCCCCAAATATACAAAACAAACCTGAATTATAAAAAATATAAATAGGCCGCTGAAAATAAAATGATTTTAAGCTCCAATTGCAAAATTTTCTATGATCGTGGGTAGATGTTACTAGGCTTGAAATCTAAATATTGTTGGGATAGATATAATCTTGCAATATAGTAACTTGCTCAAAGTAAATCTAAGCATGATAGTTCAGAGCACTATCACAATTAATTCAAATTTCAAACTAAATAAAATAATTGAATTGTAATGATAAAAATGATAAGATTGTTCAAGTAATAGAACTTTTTGTTTCATAATGGGCGTCATAAATGTTTCAGTTAAAAGATCTCTGAAATAATCTATGATACAATCACTTGTTCAAAATTTATTCCAAATTTCGTTTAAATAAAACAACAAACATTTAACTGATGTGGACCAAACTTTCAGGAATGATGTAATCCGACAAGTAATTGCTTGCTTGGAATTCAGTCTGAAGCCTCAATAATCAAAGCATTACATCATTATTTAATTCAGAATTAATTATTAAGAAAATATGAATCATATAAATAAAAAATTCAACAAACACAATCAATAAATTCTGACTTAGATCGATGGTGTGGAAGTACAAAAATATAATAAAATGAATCAACAAAATCTGAATGGAATCAATAATGCAACACTATAAATAAAAAAATGTAAGAAATGTAAAAATAAAGCTAATATTTGTCTGAAAACAAAAACCTAACCCTCATGCAAGTTATATCCAATCTTCTATTCCAAGATAGAACTGATATCATAATCCTTGTCGACCGCAACCATGGGAAGTATATGTACCCTCTTTAACTCTAAACAACAAAACTAACAAACTAATAAATAAAATGCTTAAACGTGGGGGAACCTCAAGTGAAGGAGTTCACTATTTGTTTTAGTGTGGATAAAATGGGAAGAGATTATCCCTTTTATAGAGAGAGTAACTATTTCTAACACTTCTTTATAAATAAAATTAATTAAAATAAGTCTATAAACCAAAACGGACAATTTTTTAAAAAAATAAGAAGCTTAAATAAAAAAGGTTACAATAATCATAGAACAATTCTATAATATTTGATTTTTTTTTTATTTTGCTAAAACACACATTATGTTTGGAGAACTTTACTTCTATTCACTTGGTCTATAATTTTCGCAAGTGATATATTGTTTTTGTCTTATTCTCTAGCTAATTTGATCATTTTCAAGATTTAATGCAATTGATGTAATTTAAAATGAAAAGGCATAAACTAAAAGAATGTGATAAGGTATCATTTCAGCAAGCTGAAGAATCACTATCGTAAGTGAATGTGATGCAGGACGATAGGGTTCAGAGAAGAGATGAAGAAACAAAGACAAGAAAAGAGAATAAAAAATGGGGACAGATAGAGATAGAGAAAGAGTTAAGAGAGGATATACAAAGAGAGGGAGAGGGAGGAGCGGCAGAGAAAACTAGGCAAATAACTCAATAATTTATTATCACCGGAATCTGCCCATTACAAACATTAAGCACTATAAAAGCCTTTTATATAAGATAATAATCACAAATGAGAAACCTAATTAATTACCCACTAACACAACCTCATAAACTCCACTATAATTAAATAACTGTAATTATTTGTGACTTAATATCTGCATGACTTCCTCAACAAAAGTTGTTGTGTGTGTATAGTTGTCATTGATATGTAATGCCCCACCAGCTATTTTGACAAAGACTAGTAGAACATCCAAAAGAAGAACAACGAAGTCAATGAACTAGTAAATCTTCCTAGGACTCTTATTCTAGAAGACTTTCATCTTAACCAGATATTACCTATTTATAATCTCCCAATACATTAATTATATTTAATTAGGATACGTATGTGCAAGGTGAACCTGCCTACATAAATTTAGTTACAGCATAAAATGTTAGCAGACAAGTTCACCTTGCACATACCTGGGTATCATCGCATTACTGGACAGTGAACACATCATCAGTTATTTTGGACGTTGTCCTATTTCTGATATTATAGAACATTCTCTGAAGACAGAATTAAACTACGAGAACCACATCAAAAGCAGCTACGGAGATGCTAATCATATTAATTTAAAACATCTGTCTTGTTGTGTGAGGCAAAATTTCCAACTTCAATGAATAATCTCAACTTTGGATGATTGGATCTAAACTTCTTCATTCCAGGTTCCAGAAAGGTAATACTCATTATAGAATTAATCGCACTATAAGACAACAATATTTAACAACAAATTTAGAAATTGGAGCTCTTTAGAGACCTGGGCCTTGAATATCTAATTCAAAATCTGGCAAAAGGTCATGGTAAAGAATTGGTTTCAATCAATTGCTACTGCCAATCTGTAACTTTGAATTTTACACCGCTAGTTCTCCTCTTTTGCCAATGTTTCGGAATCCAATTCTCTAAAACAGATATGCTTTTAACTTACAATAATCAGAAACCTCCAGACAAGACAACATGCATAAACTAAATGCTGAGTTAAAAGTCCGTTGAAAAGTGGAAAAGGAGTGGTCAATATTGTTGAGCGATACACGTTGTCTCTACATTGTTGAGAGATACAAAGCAATTAATCAACACAAAACTAACATAGCTACCAACAAAGTATCAAATTCAGACTCTCTATACTATTCCAATGAATAAAACAAATTATGCAAAATCCAAAATGACAAGCATTCTACCATGTTCATGGAACAGGATGGCAAATAAATTTGTACGGGAAAAGAACTGGAGTACCATTGTGGATAGGAAAGTAAAGGATTACATCAATGTTCATTCCGGCATGTGGTTTGCATCCATAAATGGTAAAGCCTAGGAATTCTTGAGCAGATGTGATATTGACCATTGATATTGTCTTAAAATTTGTGTAATATTGATCCATCTAGTGTTGTGCAGATATACACAAATTTTAAAGCAATATTAATAGAGGGCCACCAAGGAAATTTTCTCCTTGCCAACTAATGCCACCTCTCACAGGCTCAGCCTCTTTCACAAATTTTTTTTATAGGAATCTATTTTCAAGGAAAAATGGTTTTTTCTTTGTTTGGAGGAACATTTAAGATAACCTGAAAATTATCTTCTGAATTTTGGATTAAAGAGTATGTGATATTTTATACACAAATATTTTAACATATAAGGTCATATATTATACTAAACTCAAGAAATTCAGTTGTCCAACTTGAGAGTCCAATCAAATCCAATTGTCTAGGCTGTTCTGAAAGTTCATCCCAGTTAGGTGAGGCTGATCAAACATCCAAATGTTTCAGGTTATTTCGTCTAGCTAAGCCCAAGTCAATCGAGTGATTTTGGTCAAAACAGCCATACAAAAGTCCCCTAATTTAGCGGATAAATATTGATATGGTAGTCAACTTGATCAGGTGATCCAACTATCCAAGCTTATCAGGTAGTACAGGTCTATCCAATAAGGATGAGGTGTTTAAGGAGGTTTCGCCCAATCAAGGAGACCAATTAGATCAAGTTGTTCAGTTTGACTTTTTAGCCAAGTTAGTCTTATTTGATCCAATTTGAGCTGCTCGAAAGCCTATGCAAGTCAAGTGATTCATTCCAATCAACCAGTATGTTTTAAGTGCGTAGTTCATAGCAAGCGAGGTTGTCTCGATTGGTTGGCTAATCTCATCAACCAAGGGTCTCAAGTAGTTGGCTAATTTAACCCAATTGGGTGTCTTAGGCCCACTAGGTGGTAGAACCTAGTAAACTAGGTAGTTTGGCCTAGTCAAAAAATCTATCCTAGTTTTAGTAGCATAGCTCAAACAAATTGCTTTGGAGATATTGATCGTGTAGACTATGTCAATCATAGTCTTAGATAATCAAAGGAAAGGATCAGATTGAGGGATTAGATGATCAAAGTAAATTAAGTAATCCCACATAAGTTTATAGTGTAAACCAATTCAAGCTAGTCAACTGGTTTGAAATGGTCAAATTGTTAAGTTCAACTATCAATCCTAGGCATATTGAGACTTGCCTTGATCTAATTGTTCAAGCTGATCAAGTGGTCTCGCCTAAGCTAAGTCTATCTTGATTGAGCAATCTAACTATGGTTTTCAATCTCAATTTATACTAATTTAAAAATATTTTCTAGAACCAATATAGTGTGTGTGTATATATAGCACACTATGGTTTTCATCTTCATTGAAGATTCTTCAATAATTCAACTTCATGACACTACCTGCGCATGTACAAGCATGCACTATGCAAGTGTGCACTACAGGCAAGCACTATGTAGGTTTGCACAATTGCACTGTGCATTTGTTCTGTGTGCTGAAGTGTTACACACTTACTCTGTCACTATTGATAATTTCATATTAACGAAATTTTAGCATTTAACATTGTTAATATTGCTGTGTACTGTACAATGTACATGTACATGTATATACTATGGACTTTGTAAAAAAGTAACAATTTATCGCATGATTAATAAGTTACTTGTAGTCATTGATATAATCATATAATTTACTGTTTTAAAAAATCATTATGTGGTAATGGTTGTAAAATATATAATTTTGTTGATTGCAAAATATTTGGACCCTTGCTAGTCAATATTTGATAGGTATTGTTATTTAATATGATTCATTTTCGTTATAATGTTCCTATAGTATATTTTTAATATATATAATAATCCTATCTAGTTAGGCAATTTAACATCTTGTCAAAAGATGATGTCATTTTTCTCACATTGAAATTATATTTTTAAAAATTTGACTGAAAATATTTTTATTGATTATGGCTTTTCTTGGTTTACTAAACACTATAACATATTTTCTAGTACAACAATTTTTCAAACAAAGAGTTTCCAATCAATGAAAACTTCACAATGCTTAGAAAATGAAAATATTGAGAATTAATGGAAAATTCCGTAAAAAATTAATGGAAATTGGATTCAGATCTAAACCAACTGGTATCACCTCCCCACAGTTTATCTCCGAAATGCTTTGAAATCATATACGAATAATAGTTATACACCTAACGGATCGAAGCCAGAACTGTGAATAACTAAAAGTATAAGACAAATAAACGTACCCGCTATGGGTCTCGATGGCCTCGAGCTGGCGGAGGGCAATCCAAAGCCAAAAGGTGATCATGTGGCAAGGGGCGATAGCTGGCCCTAAAAAGGAGGGGATCCCAAGGACTAGCACCTCCGCCCAGTGGGCATAGGGTGCCGCGAAGCCGATGGGGGCTGTAAACTCGTGGTGGATGTGGTGGATTTTCTCATATCCCCACTTTCCATGCATTAGACGGTGGATCCAATAGTTGCCATAGTCCTCCACCAGAAAGTATACAGCCAGCTGCGCTACCACCTCCCACAACGACGGCAGCGGCAGCCCGGTTCGTATCCCCACAAACTGCCAGGAGAAGACATTTTTTTATCAAAGATTCAGAAGGCTTCGAGAAGAAGAAAAGATAAACCAGCAAAGGGGAAAATATCTATCTCCGAGAAAGCAGAAAGAACAAGTATGAAGTGGGAAATTTGTTTAATTAGGCAATGAAATAGAAGACTGATTAATTTTCAGCAAAAAACCGCAAAACTAGGCCCAAGGAACAGATCTGTAAAATGCAAAAAGAAAAAGCACATTTACTTAAATAAAAGAAAGAAACAAAAAATTCCAAGTACGTCACCTCTTGGGCAGAACAGATCGAAATGAAGATTAACACGAATCCTAAATGACAAACAGAAGGCAACGATATAGGACCTTGATTGTGGGGTATGAGACGAGCTGGAGCGGCCCCACGACGAAGACGAAGACGCGCATGACTTCCTTATAGCACCGAAAGAAGGAAGCCGGCGAGTGGTGGATCTTGGGCTGGATCTTAAAAGGGGAGATCGCGGCGGGGAGCCCGAGCTCGATCAAGGCGAGCGGGAGCGGGGCCATACTGAAAATGAGGAACAAGAAGAGGATGTTGTGGTAATACAAGAGGTAGTCCGGGATCTCGGCGGAGTAGCGGATCCAGAGTGCCTCAGCGGCGGTAAGGCTCCGCCCGAGCGCCGCCTCCGCCTCGCCCAATGTCGCGTACGGCAGCATCGGCGTCGCAGACGATGTCGCGGCCGCCAGCGAGGATAGGCGACGGTGGTGCGAGACAGTGAGTCCGGGGTTGTCTTCTTGGTGACGTTCCCCTTTTAGGCTGCCGGAACGCGATCCCTTCCGGGGGCTCCGCCTCCAGATGCCTACCAAAAGCGGACGAAGTTGATGGAAAGTTGTGGAGGGAAGAGACTGGGGGATAGCCAATCCACGGATCCCATCTTTTTTCTCCCTATATATGGAACATGCGGTGGGGACGCACAAGAAAACAATTTAAAATTGCGTAGGTTGATTTTCTGGCACAAGAGTCCGCAATGCAACCTGGCGCCGGCTGCCCTCTTGTCATATGTAGGTTCATTTGAACGCTCGATCCCAATATATTTATTAATCTTGACTAATATGATATCTTAATTTTGCCCTTATGCTTTGTGAAATCTTAATTTAGTGCTTATAGATGATATCTTTTTTATGCATGTGGGGGGCTTGCATCTTCTCCATCATTCATGTCATTGATGACATAGATTCACTCTCGCTGCTCTAACCTTTTTCCCACATGATCATGACCACATTAGACTAGTCATGGTCATGCACGGCATCCATGGGCTCCTTTATTTGCATGCCAAAGTACATCATCATTCCATCTAAATAACTATTGATAATTCTTTTGTATTTATTTTATTTATCTCCACTTTATTAAAGATTTAATTTATCATTTAATTGACAGGGATCTCGACAACAATTTGTCCCCATCTTGGTAGCCTACGTGGCAATGTGCATGCAATTGCATGCACGCTCAGATTCCATGTTCACAACTTGCCACATTAAACTTTTTCCTTGTCTTAGACGTCAACTCTTCCCATGAGGGAGACTCGTAGTGTCGTACCGGTGACAGACAGAAACCGCATGCCTCTTCAATGAGGTCATTCATATTTCTAATGAATTTAATCACTAAGAAAATACCTCATAAGATAGCACGAGCGAAACACGTGTCTACACTGAACAGTATATCTTTTGTTTTTATATTTTATAAATTAATAAATTATTTTTTTTCTTTTCTTTTTCCTTAATATAGACCTTTCTATGGCACTGCTCCAGACGGAACATGCCACGATCGTATCGTGCTGTCCTGCGCGGGCATTGGGGACCATCAGCCACGGCCAGCTGGAGGCAGTACAGCTGGAGGCCGTTAATGCTCTCCCTCCAATCCGGAGGGCGACGAAACTGCAAACTAATAAAATAAGCTGTCAGTTAGTTCTACCGTTACAAGCTTACTTGTTGATAACGAATTCTTATACACCATCAGCCGTTATTTTCAGCGTTAATTGTAGGAATGAAGGTGCTGACTGTCGTCGGCCGTGGCGCGTCTCTTTCATGGTTTTTATGTGTCATGGGCCGTCATGGCGGCCCATGAGCGTGCGCGTCATGGCTGACCGAGATGAGCAGGCGCAGCCAACACGTGGACCATTGGGCACTACTCACGACTTCAAGGGGAAAATGAATTGTAGCCGTAGATTGGGAGCACGTATCTTTAGCAGGCACTGCCTCTTTAAATTTTTATTAAAAAATATTTTTTAAAAATTTTTTTTTAAAAATAATCTACCCATTAAGATCTATCTAATGGTATTAATATTCGGGTAATTTAGATTATACATAACAAGAAATTACCCTAAATATTATTACATAAAAGATAAAAAAAATTTACTATATATAAATATTTAAGGTAATTTCATGTTGGATACAATCTAAACTATTCAAATATTGGTACCATTAGATAAATACTAATGTGTAGATTATTTTAAAAAAAAAATTAAAAAAATATATTTTTTAATAAAAATTTAAGGGAGACAGACGAGAATTTTCTCAGCTGTCTGCCAGCTTAGGATTTCTGCATGCTTAGGATTTCTGTTGGTAGATTGGGGGTGTCGTTTGTCGGCCCGGTTTATTGGATTAAATCGAGATTTTCTTGAACTCTCATATTGAGATTGAGATAAGATTAAGACCCGTGTTTGAAAAATCTGTCTGGCATATTAGGCAAAGTCATATCACAGTTTGATAAAAATAGAAATCGACCCTGCTTGGGCCAAAATCCTGCTTAGAAATTTTTCTTCCTTTCTTTTGGTATTGAAATAGGATTAGGCTGGAGATTCGTCTCAATAAATCATTGACTAGCAAACGTAGATAGGTGTAGTTTTCGTTAGTCTTTTTCTTTAGAGTGGTAAATGACAAGTGTGCATTCTTGTTAGTCTTTTATTTTAAGGTGGCATTAACAAGTGTGCATATAATTAAATTAAATTTAATTGCAATTGATAGTAAAGAGAAAATCAGAGTGCTAAGTCACAATAACACAGTAAAAAAGAGATAGTTGACTTCCCGCCGCAATTAACTATAAAATTAAAGTGATTCATCACATTAAAATTATAAACTTTAAAATAAAAGTCACAAATATTTTGCTTTGAATTTTGCACGGATATATGTGTTTGATTTTATTACGTTTGTGCTAAGAGAGAAATACTGAATTTTAGGCAAAATTGGATTATACCAGACCCGACCCACAAGGTTGATTGTAAAATTATTTTTACTAAAATTTGAACTCATACCTTCCTAACACTAATAAGTTAGCTAATTAAAAATCATAATATAATTTAATTTATATATTTAAAATAATATTACAAATAAAACCTTCTAAAAATATAAAATAAATAAAAATTTAAAAAAATATAGAGAAATAAAAAAATAAAAAATTTAAATATTAATTTATTAAAATTTTATTTAAATATTAAAAATAATATATATATATATATATATATATATATATATATATAGTTAAAAAATTGGTCATACCGTGTGTAAGGATCAAATCCTCTTGGACTGGGCTAGAAGACAATTGGATTGGGCGGGCGGCCTAATCCCTTGGCGGATGCCCAATTTCGATCAACATTGAAGGATTGACCCTCCCCCTTTCGGAATTTCGTCGAGGCGGACGAAAACAGATGAAGCATGCGGCTTCGTCCCAGGCGCGTTCACCGGCAGCTTCAGCGGCGTCCATTCCCGTGTCGTCTGCGGCAAGATCTTCGGCGACGCCTCCGGCCTTATCTCAGGCGGGATCGCCGGGCTCGGCTGGCAGACACGGCTGGCGGACGAAGAAGGCAAGGGAATCACGCGCCGAGGCGTGATTCACGGACGGCGAAAAAGGAAGGACGACTGGCGGTCGAAGCCTTCCCTAAATCCGGCGTCGTCCCTTGTCCTTAAAGCTTGGGGGGCGTTTGAGAACGTGGGAGGGAGGAACGGGGAGCGACCTCCCCTGTTCTGAGAGGCGCGAGCAGAAGGTTCCCTTCCAGCTTCGACCAGGAGGAAGAGGAGGGGGAGGCGGGTCCGGAGCCAACGGCGTGCTCCTCCGCCTCCCCCGACGATGGCAGCGACGGTGAGCGAGTTGTAAGTCGAGGGCGAGTGTGCCGTCGACGTGTGGGAGCTTGAGCGAGCGTGTAAGGGTTTATGTAGGTTGATCCTGATCAAATCAACGCAAATTTCCCTTAACCTCGTGTGCGTTCTTCTCCGGCGAAGTTCCCTGTGGTTTCCGGCGGTGAGTTATGTCAAGGTCCGTCTCCTTCTTCTCCACCATTCCGGCGACGATCGGCTTCCGCAATGAGGGCTGAGGCTCGGACGCGGTCCGAGCCTGCCGCACGCCTCCGATCCCGTCCACCATCAGCTCCGGCGTTGATGGCAAACAAACGACGCAGGCGGCGTCGTTCGAACGGACGAAGACGATGATGGAAGCGGCGTTCGAATCGAGATGTTGACTCGGTCAACAGCAATTCGACGCACGATCGAAATTTTCAATTTCGATTTCATTTCGTCCGGCGCACAAACCCACACGAAATAAGCTGACGTGGATGGGTCAGATGGGCTGGGCGTGACAGTGGTATCAGAGCAGTTCTGCCGGCGGACATGGTGACACAAGGAGATGGCGGTGCGCAGGCGGCGCACCAACAGAGACAAGGTGCTGGTCTTGATGCCGTCGCCAGGTGGGCGACGAAGAGAGGTCTGCGAGATCTCTTCCTGGGACAGCGGGTTCCGATGCCGTCACCAGGCGAGTGACGAGGTTCCAGCATCTGCGAGGTGCTGATGAGGGATCTGCGAGGTCCCTTCCCAGAGCAGGCGGCTCTGATGTCGTTGCCAGGTGGGCAACGATGAGAAGTCCGCGAGGCTTCTTCCCAAAGCAGAGGGCTCTGATGCCGTCACTAGGCAGGTGATGAGGGATTCCGACGTCAGGCAGGACATCGACGAGGGGTCTGCGAGGTCCCTTTCCAGAGCAGGCGGCTCTGATGCCATTGCCAGGTGGGCAACGACGAGAGGTCTGCAAGGCCTCTTTCTAGAGCAGCGAGCTCCGATGCCATCACCAGGCGGGTGACGAGGGTCCGGCATCTGCGAGGTGCGGATGAGAGTCTGCGAGACTCTTTCCAAGGCTTCGAGTTGGTGATATAGTTGCTGACCAACATGATGATTCGGTGCGATAGGACGTGAACTCAATCACTACAGGTCGAGCGAAGCATCTGGGGATGATGAGTTATGGACGTGACCTTGATAGCATTGAGTTGAGCGGAGCACAAGAGCACGATAGGACGTCGGCTGGATCACAGGAGGTTGGGCGGAGTACAAGAGGGTGGTGCGCTAGTACGTGAACCTGGTTGTGTTAAGTGGACGGAGTGTCGAATCCATGTAAGGTTGGTTCAGCAACATACATCATCAGATTGGAGCACAGGCGGTGCTCCGACAAAGGACCCTGAAGAGGACGTCGAGGGCGACGTCCGAGTTTGGTGGGGGAGAATGTGAGGATCAAATCCTCTTGGACTGGGCTAGAAGATAATTGGATTGGGTAGGCGGCCCAATCCCTCGGCGGATGCCCAATTTCGGTCAACATTGAAGCGTTGACCTTCCCCCTTTCGGAATTTCGTCGAGGCGAACGAAAACAGACGAAGCAGGCGGCTTCGTCCCAGGCGCGTTCACCGGCGGCTTCACCGGCGTCCATTCCCGGCGTCGTTTGCGGCAAGATCTTCGGCGACGCCTCCGGCCTTATCTCCGGCGGGATCGCCGGGCTCGGCTGGCGGACGAAGAAGGCAAGGGAATCACGCGCGGAGGCGTGATTCGTGGACGGCGAAAAAGGAAGGACGACTGGTGGTTGAAGCCTTCCCTAAATCCGGCGTCGTCCCTCGTCCTTAAAGCTTGGGGGGCGTTTGAGAAAGTGGGAGGGAGGAACGGGGAGCGACTTCCCCTGTTCTAAGAGGCGCGAGCAGAAGGTTCCCTTCTAGCTTCGACCAGGAGGAAGAGGAGGGGGAGGCGGGTCTGGAGCCGACGGCATGCTCCTCCGCCTCCCCCGACGATGGCAGCGACGGTGAGCGAGTTGTAAGTCGACGGCGAGTGTGCTGTCGATGTGTGGGAGCTTGAGCGAGCGTGTAAGGGTTTATGTAGGTTGATCCTGATCAAATCAACGCAAATTTCCCTTAACCTCGTGTGTGTTCTTCTCCGGCGAAGTTCCCTGTGGTTTCCGGCTGTGAGTTTTGTCAAGATCCGTCTCATTCTTCTCCACCATTCTGACGACGATCGGCTTCCGCAACGAGGGCTGAGGCTCGGACGCGGTCCGAGCCTGCCGCACGCCTCCGATCCCGTCCACCATCAGCTCCGACGTCGATGGCGAACGAACGACGCAGGCGGCGTCGTTCGAAAGGACAAAGACGATGATGGAAGCGGCGTTTGAATCGAGATGTTAACTCGGTCAACAGCAATTCGCCGCGCGATCGAAATTTTCAATTGCGATTTCATTTCGTCCGGCGCACAAACCCACACGAAATAAGCTGATGTGGATGGGTCAGATGGGCTGGGCGTGTCACCGTGTTTACTCTGTGAGCCGTGCCGTGCCTGGCCCAAGTCAGGTTGTGCCTGTGCAGGCTGCGGGCCGGGCCAGCCCATTCGCCAGTCCTGTTTCTCAAACTAGGCTTCGAGAAGCGAAACGATGTTGTACTCTTATTCATTCTTTGTGGGCTGGGCCAATGTATAAGGGCCGATGATGGGCCTCGTGCAATGTCTTTTATCCATTGTTGCCTTCGCTGCCGCTCCACCGGCCCTCTCCCGGATCCGCTCGCTTGCCTCGCTCTTTCCGTCGAATCGCCATCTTCACTTCTGCATCGGGAAGTCAAGGAGAGATGGAGGGAGCCGGAAAGGGCGAACAAAATAAGGATAGGGAGGCCGCCACAGAAGCGGGATTGCGGCTCCCCACCAGTCGCCATGGCAACCTCAGTGTTGCCTCGAGCGATGACAGCCTCAAAGGCATCTTGGAAACTATTAAATTGTCCAAAAAACCTGTAAGTAAAGAACAAAAGCAAATAGATTTTTGGAAATAGGTTATAATGAGTTAATTAACTGGTAGAGTAAATCCTTTTGGTTTTCTTTTGCAGGCTGTGGTTAACTATGGTGCTTCCTGGTATGCCATGGTCCCGTTCTATGTCCTTTTTGTCTCAGTTATTATTAGGCAATGCATATGTTTTCCATGTTTAAGAATTTATTAGGGTAAGGAAAAACAAAGTTGTTCTTTTTCTTTGTTCTGAATTTTTATAAATTTCTTTCTTTTCCTGTCTCTAGTATGCGGTTTAGAACAGACATAAACATTATATATTCAACAGTGAAGTACAGAACCGAATTTAGGCTTGTTTTACTAGTAGAAGCTGTTTAAAAATGATTGGACGACCAATTATCTTATAATCTTAAGCTATTATAAAATGACTCAAATGTTTATGAGTAAGATCTGATAAGTCAAGTCTATAATTTAGCACTCATTTTCATGTTCAAGCCAGATGAATTTTTATATACATGAAAGCAAGAGAAAGAGAGCAGAAGCAATTTATGGGCTTTTAGCCCTCTATTGTGCTGGATACCGAATAGAGAACAGAGCAAGTAGAAGAACAACTATGGAAATAGCTGAAAATAAGCAAATAGGGTGTTTCAGAATCATGACCAATACTGTGTTGACTTTAACTAGGTGATCAAGAATACTAAATTTAAAGGTATTTAGAAGCGACTGAATTTATATATCTATGATCTCACATATCTATGATTTAAGAGAATCAATTTGCTCATTGACATGACTATCTTTGTTCAAGTTTGGTTGATTTCTACACTTAGAGAATAAGCATATTAGCACTACCATCAACTGAGGGTAAGATGAGCTTATGGTATATACTATAGTTATTGGATGCAAAGGGGTCTATTTATTGAAGCAAAGGGCATTGTCATGCAACCGAGTGGTGCCACAAGGTGTTGTAGTCCTACATGGATAGAACAAAGAAGCATCTAAAAATTAAACAACTTGGAGCAGAATACAGATGTTCTT
The DNA here is from genome assembly GCA_027563935.2 of Costus lasius. Taxonomy (NCBI): domain Eukaryota; kingdom Viridiplantae; phylum Streptophyta; class Magnoliopsida; order Zingiberales; family Costaceae; genus Costus; species Costus lasius. The sequence goes on along the minus strand of CM050450.1, from coordinate 14,367,989 downwards.
GCAACCATTCTGACTCAGAAAATGTTTTAAAATTGGTAATTCAAGTATTCTTCCAATCACCCTAGTTCAACCAATTCAATTTTAGTTAAAACAGACTAATAAAATTAGTTCTACTAGTTCAATTGACTGATTTTTGAACGAACTAGTTTCTGCATAGAACGAGATAGAGTTTGGACCATGTCTAGGTTGAACTACTTGGACTAGCGTGGTTCTCAAAACACCCATCCTGCTACTTTCCTCCCTAATATTAAACGGAAATGCCAGTGTTACATGAGGAGCACATTTTCCCTCCATAATAAATGAATTTGATGGTATAAACTCTGTTGTTTCATAATAACACAAATAGAAGCAAATAGATTTTTGCAAACGCTGCACAGAGAGATTGAAATATAAGACTTAGCTTACTTATGGTTTGATACTAATGCCACCAACAGGATTATTCAACTAGTACGCAAATAAAAGCTCAAGCTTTTGGGATGCATTCTGATTTCTTACATACATCTCGTTGGAGATCTCAAACTCAACAGAAAGTCTATTGATTAGGATTCCAAAGTTGTAAACTGCTTGATGATTCACTTGATTACTCGCTCACTGGTGTTTTCTGCTTTTCTGTGGATTATTGGTATGAGGTTATATGACCCTGATATATAGCATTGACCTTGATATAGATCACAATAGATTTTTCTGTGCCTAGCCTTTGTATAACACCAGACATGTTTTATCATGAAGTGACTCAGCGCATTATCTAGAATTATATAAAACAGCTTTATATTTAACAAACTAGCTGTGTATATGATGGGTATAGGGTTTTAGAAGTTATTGTAGGATTTTGGAACATGCATATTGTAGCATTTCTTTTGAAAGAGAGGAACACTTACCAGTATCTTCATTTCAAGAATGGATGAAATGAATAAAGCAAAAATAAAAGAGCAACAACCGCAGAGGAAGTTGAAAGAGCAAAAATGAAACAGAAAGCCAAGTAAACAAAATCAATTGCCAAAAATTTCCGGCATAGACCGACTTCCTAAAGTCATTCTGGTAGTAATCAGTAATACCAAGAAAGATATATCCGACTTCTTCAATGCCAAAGGAACCACGCCCAATCCATACAAACATTGCTAGTGGATGTGTGTGGAAGACATAAGAGAATCATCCCAATTGTCTAGGTTTACTTGAAGGTGTTTCAAATTAACAGGGACAAGAGCATTTTCTACCCTTCAATTGCCATGGCTTGTTGAGTGAAAAGATGCCCACAGGTTCATGTCCAGTTGGATCCCCGCCTACGATTGAAGAATTTTCTCGTTAATAGTCTGTTCTAATCTTACACTTCAAAGGAAGCTTGGGAGGCCAACAGATACTTGCCCAGATAGTGGAAGAACATCTGTGCATGAGAACTTATATGAAGAATTGGTGAAAGTTTTTGGCCTTCCATTTCAATGAAATAGAGTTCTATTCAAATGAATCGGGCATTCTTGATGAAGTCCATTCAGATTGTCGCACTTGACATTGCACGGTTATAGCTTGCCTTAAACTTAGATATATGCATTTTCTTGTAGGGGAGCATATGATGCTGGAACAATGGATTACTTGAGCATTCTTGAAGCTAGTACATGACAAGCTTGTTGTTTTGCAGGTGCCGTGTATGCGGTCAGATCCTTCCGGCCTTCTACGAGTTGAGCAACGAATTCAAGAACCTGGCATTCGTTTACGCTGATATTGATGAATGTCCAGAAACTACACTAAGCATACGTTACACGCCGACTTTTCATTTTTATCGAAGCGGAGAGAGAGTTGACGAGATGCTTGGCGGAGGAGAGGAGAGACTGCATGACCGGCTCTGGCTTCATTCTTAAAATTTCAAGGTTATTGGCAAATACATCAATCGGTCTTGTTAATTATTTGAATCCTTGGCCTCTATACATTTGTGACATCAGTAAACTTTAAATGCGTCAGCGCGAATTTAGTTCACCAATAAAAGGAAAAATCTCAAATTGTTCTGTAATGTCGATTTTGCTTCTTATGTTCCTATAGTTATGAAGTAGAAATCTTGATTCTGAAAATATCCGAGACAAGCATTACTCCTAAACTGTGCATTTTTTTTACCTCTAAATTGTATTATTTTCTTATTTTTCCTCATAACTTCAATTTCCACTAAGCTAGGCTTAAACTATGAATTTCACTTTCCAACAGTACTTACCGTTTTGTGCTGTCAAAATAGATCTTGAAAAGGCATGTACATGAGCTAATTTGGTGAAATTTTATCTAGCTAAAATCTGCAACTCCACAAGATAAAACAGAATATTCCATGATTATGAAAAATAGGTAACATCCAAATTAGCTTATAGTTTATAAGAGTTTGATAAAAAAAATTAAAAACTTAAGAAGTAAAATGATCTAAAATGATTATAAATATAAACTTAGTCATGCAATTGGACAAAATTTCCACTTGTGAATATTTCCGCATAGCGAGTGTCAACTGAACAACATTTATTGGGCATTTTCCTCGAGTAACTAAGATATAACTTCCTTAACTTTCAATCATGCCCTAAAATTTAAGTTGTCATTGAGGATAAATCGTAGCAGTTGATACTCCGAAGACATGCAGCAAACTCTACTCTAAAATCTAAATAAGATAATCTTGAAAACAAAATATAAACTGTTTAGTTTGACCAAACTCTCGAATTGTACAAGAACTCCAAAGAATTGAGTGCAACTGATGAAATGCCATTATTTGCATTGATATATGAAGATGGAATCACCAAATGTAAATGCACACAGAAAGAAATGCACTACTTCATAATGCCGTGGTTAGTATCCAATTGGTTTTTCAGCAGCTTTTACTGCCACTGGATTATGCTGGAGAGGAACTACCTAAAAGCCCTTCCTTTAGATACAATTTAACCCAGAACCTTTTACCGTAAACTCTATTTTCAGCCTAGATTGCAGCTTTGAGCGCGTGGCTAAAACTTCTATTTATTTGCCTGATGCTATGTCTCTTAACATAGGAAGACTGTGCAATGATTGAATGATATGAATCACAATCAATGGAGAAATTATCCACATAGATGCCAACATATGCTATCAATGGTATGGAACGAGACTTGTTAATGATAAGCCTCAGGAATTGGGCCTCTACCATGCCGAAACGCAGCAGCCTTTTGTATCCGACAGTAGTGCCCTCTACTATAGTCTTCCATTCTCCACTTGCCAGAATGTCAACTTGGAATTCAATAATGCGTTGACCCATATGAATTGGCTCCTGAATTCGCAATACGTTGAACGATACCATTCGCCCCAAATCTAGAAATATGGCCCACTCAGATTCACCCTCATCAGGAGCCCAGTAGGAGGAGATACCTTCTTGGAGTATGTTAGAGGGAGAAAACCTAGGATCATCACTGCCTCCACGAACACTGCTAGCTGTAATAGTGGCAGCGTTAGCTAAGTTGTTAGAGAAAATGATGGTCCGGAGTGTAGTAAAGTCCTGCAGAATCTGAAGGTCTTCATCTGATATGAGGCCTGTTGAATTAGGGGGTACGTTCAGTATCAAGAGACAGTTCCTGCCTACTGACTTGTAATAGATATCGAGCAGGATTGCTGCAGATTTTGGACGTTCTGAACTGTGCCAAAACCATCCTGGCCTGATGGATACATCACATTCAGCAGGAACCCAGTCTGTTCCGTAAGGATCTCCATGACGAGAATATCTGGATTGTACAAGTAAAAAAAGTTATTGATGTTCAATTACTAAACCACATAGTAAATCCATGAGCTCAAAATGCACAAATTGAAAATGGAAATTGATGCCGTCTTTCAATAAAAAAGCTGAAAATGCATTCATACACTTAAATATATGAAGTAACATCTTGACTATAAACTTCAAATTTTGTGCAATTTTATGAGAAGATTTAGTTATTTCTAGACTTTTTGAGTAACAAATTACCGAAGACAGTTGATTGCTTGGGCAGCTCAGACATGTGACATGAACTGTATGATACAGAATCTGCATGCATAGATAAAGTGTGTGCCAATTAACATCTAAAACGCCTTCCATGAGTACAATTTGCATCTCTACCAAAGAACAACTTTTAGGGAGCTTATGGTGGGTGTGCTCAAGGGCAAGACATTTGTGCCAGAAAGAAAAAACTTTTTGCATACGTTGATTGGTTCCATCCTTCAAATATGACCAGCGATGGATCTGGTCAGCTGCCCATTTGTTTGGCAATTGTCAATAAAACAAGAATCCAAAGTGACTTGGTCATTGACTTGTTATGGGAAGTTCTCAGGAACTTTAGCAAGCTTAGCTATTTAAATATTTTTTCCAACAAGTTGGAGAGTCTATATGAGGGCTCTAGGCTTCAGCTTGGATTAATTTACGAGAGAAGAATTTTTACATGAACTTTCTCTTTATCTCTAGCAGCCAACTGTGTTGTCTCCATGAGCATAGCGTTAGGAACTTGGTGGTGAATGGTGCAACTCATGTACAAGTTCATAAGTATATGTACATACTATTACCTAGGCTAGAAACTAGGGCATGCGGCCTCTCACATGCACATTAGGATAGTATTTGAGAGGTGAATGTGTTTGGGTTAAATAAGGTCTTAGGACAATTTTTAAATTGAAAGTTTCTCACTTTGTCTTTGGTCTCTATGTTTGTTAGTTCATTGTGGTCTTGCATTTTATAGCATAGTGCTTCCACTATTCATAGATAGGTGTTTATTTGACATTCCATATTGTTCAAGCATTTTACTTGCAACATTATATTTTAGACCATGCTAATAAGAGATTGAATAACCTTTGAGGAGAGCAATGCGATATATTGTACGGATTTTGAAGGGAAAACTGTACCAGAGCAAGATGATCAATCAAATGACTTATTGAAAAGGTAAAATAAATGATAGTTCTATTTACGAAGATTGCAGGGGTATCAAGAACAAAATGAACCCATAAGAAAAGGGTAAATGATATAGAATTTCAACTCTAAATCATAGAGGAGCCCTCAAGGTCTTGTGATTCATCAAGAAATGCATCAAGGGAATCGTCTGATTGATAATACTAAAAAAAATTATCCAAAATCTATTAAGGCCGATCTCAGATTTAACAGCACAAGAGTCAATTTTTGACTAAAGTCCTCTAAGCAAGCGATGAAGACACTGTTCCTAACATCCATGCATGAGAATTCTAGAACCAGCACGCTAATGTGAAGCTCGGATGCAAAAGAATTAAAAATTTTCTAGTTCAATATGAACGAATACATTCAAGTTTCAAATAATTCATCCTGATTATGAGGGCATCAAAGTGTAGAAAACAACTAGGTAACTTACATGAGATGCAAAGCTTTGGTAGCAAATTTGGATTCATAATAGCTCATGCCCATAAATGTGTGGGATGACTTGAAGAAAAAGGTTAAAATTTTAATTCCTACTAGAGAATGTTAGTTACATTGCTCAAACAAGTTGAAACATTTTTAATATATAAACTAATCCAAGAGTCATGAGCCAATTCTTTGCACTACTATTAGATGTCCGAAATATGCTTGAGATGAATAAACTCAATTTCTTGGATGGCTGAAAACCACGGGGTGCAGTAAGAATTACATTGATGATTTGTGCAAGATGGCATCCATACAAGTACCAACAAAGAGACTGATAGAACCCCTCAGCCGTCATCGGTAAGTAATCGTGCAAAGCACGCCCTAACGAAACAATAACAAGATACTAGACACTCTAACTCTAACTTTAGGCCCTTATTTATAGAACTTTACTACTTAGCGAACCGAGTATAACATACCAACCCGGATCCACTTTATTAATATCCTACTAACAATATTGGGCCGTAACAATTGCCCCCCCTCAAACTAGCCTTGTCCTGAAGGCAATAAATTTTGTCTTGATCTTTTTCAAGGATCCCAAATTGCTCAATAAATTGTTGAATCAGTAACACCAAGCATTGCAGCCTCAAGCTTGACAACTTCATTGGCTTCATTAACTACTTGCTTGTCAAGTATTAATTCTTTCTGCTGCTTATGCTTGACAATTTTAGCTTCCAGCTCTCTAGTTTCTTTAGAAGTTTCAATAGCTGTGGTAGAATTGATGCAAACACCGGTGACTAGTTGAGAACCCTTTGTTACCACTTCTTGTTTATTGTCTTCAATTTTAGATTCTTCTTCTCTCAGTTCCTCAATAGCTCCAATAGCGGGAATATCAGTATCCATACCAACTTCGTTTGAGGCTCCTGATGGGTCTTCAAATTCAATTAGTGTGTCTTGCTTCTCATATATAACTTCAACTTTTGATTGTGTGGTCTCATTGATACTTGCATTTGCCAAAGGTTCAGGCAATGCGATACCAAGCACATTTTCATTGTAGCATTCATCAAAGACTGTAGTTGTAGGAAAATCATTAAATCTTTGTATCATCTCTTGTTTTAACCTTTCCCAAGAAAGATTGGGAATCTGCCGTCTTAACCCTCGAACCCAATCGCATGCTTGTCCCTCCATACGAACAAACGCCATAGGAAATTTATAGTCATCTGGCGTACCTTAAATGTTGAAAAAATATTCAGCTTGTGCAATCCATCCTTCTGGGTCAGTTCCCTCAAATCTCTGTAATTCCATGCGAATGAGAATTTGCCATCGATCCTCCGTATTACTTCTCGTCATCATCCTCCATATTCCTTGCTAATGACGCCGCCTGCGCTTATATCAATGCCCCGCGTCGCCAATAAATAGAACAGGGCCACCGGAAACCGCAATCGCCGGAGCTGCTTCGCGTCAAGGAAGAGCCGCCACCGTCTGGATCCGCGGGATCTCGCCTGGACTCTGTCGTGTCGCCTGAAGTCGCCTCCTGGAATATGCTACTGCGCTGGAACAAGGTCGCTGCTTCGTCGCCTACCTCTTCCCGATTGTCTATTGCATAGGCGGTTGATTCCAGCTGCCGTTTCTTTGCTCGCACGCCTTCACGTTGCCGTTGCAGAATACACTGCTTCTGTTCGTGATGAGGAAGCGGCCGACTAGAGTCTTCTCCCGCGTGTTGTTTGCGGTGGTCTAGAACGTGAAACGGATCTAAAGCCGCTTCACCTGGATCCGTCGCTGCCGTTGGAAGAAGAGATGTCTACGAGAGTGCCGCCACGAATTGATAGACTCCTCCATAGAGTTTCTTTATCGGCTTGATCAACGATAATAGATCCACCGACTAGATCTACTACCGACAACGAAATCTCTTCCGCCTTTATCCGGCGTCGGACCACCGGTTTCCCGGCGATCGATCCAGCAGGTCGGACCAATTGATAGAACCCCTCAGCCGTCACCGGCGAGTAATCATGCAAAGCACGCCCCAACGAAACAATAACAAGATACTAAACACTCTAACTCTAACCCTAGGCCCTTATTTATAGAACTTCACTACTTAGCGAACCGGGTATGACATACCAACCCGGATCCACTTTATTAATATCCTACTAACAATATTGGGCCTGTAACAGAGACTCAATGACTTACTGCACTAGAAGAAGCTAACAAGAAGAAATCTTTTCATCAAAACCCTCTTCATTAGTCCAAAGGGAAGGAATAAGTAGGGAGCATTCATAAAAGTTAACCGAGGGGGCAATGATAAATGTATGCCACTCAAAGGATAATGGGTGCTTACCATATGGGTGAGTACTTCCCTCACAAGAAGGTCCCACATGCACTTGTGGTAGTAAAGTCTTCCATGTGATAAGAAAAAAAAAATCCATATTTCTTCTAGCAATGAAAGTGATTCAGATGGAAACTCATCCATTGGTGCCTTAACATGGGTGCAATATGATTGCTCCATGTGATCAAGGCTTATGAAGGGGAGCAAAGACAAAAGATCAAGAAACTTGGATCCTTAAATGAATTGATGTACATAATTATCAAATTTAATGGGCAAAAGATAAAGGAAATTGTGGATTTAATGGAAATCATAACTTTATTTTACGTGAGAAAGCAACTAAGTTGAGTAATAAGATAAAAACTAGTTCAAGTCAAGTTGTAAATTCAGATGCGAAGCAAATTGCGAGAGTTGCTAAGGGCATCCCTATGATGGTAGGGAATGCAGCAGAAAAGCTGCTTTTATGGTGCGGTGCCATTAGATAACTTCTAAATTATTTTGGGATGAAGTTCTTGCTATCTAAAAGTATGTTGATGTCCTTTCTAAATGCCTTATAGTTTATACATAATGGGAGATAAAAACACTTATGTCATGCCAACATGAAAGCTCTCAAGAAGACAAACGAAAGTTACTTTCATTCATGCAATTGAAGAAAAGAGTCCACCAAGGTGAACACAAGAAGGTGGCTATAATAAAGTGAGAAGACCAACCCTAGGGAGGAAGGCAATGTCCAAATGCAAATGATACCACCAAAGTCACTAAAGAAGTTACCTCAGCATTGACATGTGTAACACCATTAAGCTAAAGCTAGAGAATAGGCCACCAACTCCCTCCCCTTGTAGGCGAATTCCCTTTGAATTCAAGAGACCTTGGAGATAACTAAATGATCTCCCATTAAAGGGACTTACTCATAGCATAAAGTCACCATTTAGAACACAAGCAATTCCATAAGAACAGGACAAAATTACAATAGAGAATCAATATTCTATCCCAGTAACTGTGAACCTATTTGACTAGTTGGAAAAGACAGTTACTTTGAAAAGTTGGCCTTTAGTTAGGATACTAGAAAATGAGATTTGTTGAGGGAGATGAAAAGATTGTTTGTGTAACAAACTATGGCTCACTTGTGTTCTTAGTCATATCTTTTGGATTGGCAAATGCACTATTTGTATATTGATGAATCAACTCTTCAAAAAGCATCTTAACTATTATACGATAGTCAGCTTAAACAACATTATATTCTACAATATAACTTAAAGAACATATCCATTTTACACCATCTTTAATATTCTGCGAATTGTATGTTAAGAAAAACAAGCATTACTTTGCCCCAAAAGAGGTTCCATTGCTGAGGCAATAGAGAATTGATTCATCCAAATGATGCCAAAGTCCATATTATGGGCATTAGTAGAAGCCAACAAAGATTCCGGGGAAAAGATTCTTCCTCTGAACAATTTCCGAGATTCATTGAGGGGGCCTCAGTAAGAGTTACCCCACTTCCAAACTTGCCGAAGAAGGGCCAATAGCAAGAATGGTTAGGAAAGAATCAATGTGATTTTGATAACTTAAAGGCTATTATTAGTAACAAACTAATGTTGGGACTTGCGAACTACAGAAAACCTTCTAAAGTCCATACAAACTAGTGAGATTATGCAATTGGAGCAATTTTGATGTTGTATGTGATTGCCTACGGGAGCAAGAAATTAAAGGAGGCAGAGCAAAAATATCCAGTCCATAAGAAAATTACTATGGTTGTGCATCTTCTTAGAACATGGAGGCACTGTTTGGGGGCTAAGTTTATTCTTAGGATGGATAATTTGCTTGGTTTCTCTTAAACACAAAATTATCACTGAAGCAAACCAAGTGTTAAGACATTCTAGCAGAATTTGAGATAGTTTAAGAGTTTGAACCAAGGAAGATAGATATTTTTTGTTGATTCCCTAATTAAAAAAGTGAAGGTAGCAAGTCTCAAAGCCATTTAAGGTAGTGTAAGAGAAGTCTAGTCAAATTTTTAGAAGAAAATCAAAATATGACTACTCAAAGTACCCCAGGTGACCTAGACAAAGGATAAGCACGATGGTTTTGAAGGGGTAATAGTTTAAATCTTCACCAAAGGACATTATATAGATAATATAAGACTAGAACTCTTGTTTTACTATCATGATAAAGTAGGGTAGGACACTCAACATACACAAGACTAGGGTTTGGCATTTCGTGTTCAGAGGTCAAAATGGTCATGTAATATTTGATCCCTCAACACAATTACACATGTCCTGCACACGACTTGTTTATATAAATAGGTCAATACTAAAAATATAAACATGGCCCAATTATTAAACGTGTGATATGATAACTTGCTTTTGATCTAAGCATATATAGATTTAGGGTAATTTTTTTGTTCATTTTACCCAAAATGATATGGGAGTATGAGTTAGATAACCTATTAATGATGTAATTAATGGGTCATAAATGGTTGACCAATTTATAGCCCAACATGACATGTATATTATAGGGTCATAAATGGGTAAAACTCACACATGTTAAACTATGACCCCAAACACGCATAACTTTATATCAAGTTTAGTCATGCCGGTGGGTTGTGTCAATTTTTGCCAACTTTACACAAGGCCCTATTCACAATAGAGACAAGGATTAAAATACTAGTCCGAGACCCTATTTCAGTCCAGGCTCAGACCCGTACTAAACAGGTCTGTGTGAAAGTGTGAAACAAAATGAACTGAGTGAGTGGAAGAAAAATAAGAAGAAAAGAGGAAGGAGCTATGGAATCAAATGAATTGTGCGAGTAGAAGAAAAATTTCAGATGGAGAGGAAGAAAAAAAGAAGAAAAAGAAAAAAGAAGAAAAAAAGACGAAGGAGGACTTACCTGTGCTAGTGGTGGAAGCTTGTGGCGAATGATCCTTTTTCATTCTTCTTCCTTCTTCTTCCTCTCCTCTTTTTCTTATTCATTTCTTTTGCTTTGTCCAAGAAACCTATGGTCCTTGTGTGGGTCCTTGCTTGAACCAGTGCATACCGGCCGCTCCTGGTGGTACGGACTAGTATCCTTGAGTGGAGAGGGATTTTTATTGGCCAACCCAAGAGATGATATGAATGGTTATATGTGAGGATTTGTCTCGTTTATTAATAAGACATTGGAGAGTGACTACCGGAAAATGTCTTATTTGACTTTATTTGAGCAAATGGGAGAATGCAAGTCAATCCTTATAGATGTTGATAGTAATCTCATTGTATTTTTCAATAGAATGAGTGGCTAAGTGTTCAAGAAGAATGTGGTGAAATGCTAAGGAGTTCCACATATCATCATTAGCAATTGGAATCTAAAAATCAAGATATTTAAGAAGATTGCATACTAACTTTTTCAAGCATTTGGTATAGAAGCTATACTTCTCTTGCTTCCACTCTCATTGATGGACAAACTTGAGAATAAAGTTCTACATGAGCAATGCCTTTGACACTTTGTTAGAAACAATGAGATTTATGTGAATCTTCTTGATGCCACACAATTATCTTCTAGCTTATAGTAGAAGTCTGCAATAAAAAAATAGCTCTTTCAAAATGCTTGCAAGTCAGTAGTTGTCAGCTCTGATGACACTTGCAATTGGATATATGGGTCGCATATCTCGTCAGAAAGGAGTGACAAGGAGATGCTAAAATTGCACAACATACCTAGAGTTGTAACTATGAAGATGAAGACTAATATTAGAGGAATACCTCAAGAATTTTAAAAGATGCAATTTGGTTCTTATAAAGCTCTATTGAAACTCTCTCAAGATATTCCGTAAGTAGAGCTAAAAGGCTTTATACACAAGTACAAAGACCCTCTCCCATTTGGAGCAAATGGGGGATGTTTATTACAGTGTTCAGCTCTCATCTTGATTGAAAATCCATTGGTTTTTCATTCAAGTTACCTAAAACCATAACACACCACTCAGAAGGAGCCAGCATGAAACATTTTAAATTGATCACCTTCTATCACCTCTTCCATAGAAAAGTGAAATAAAAAATATCTTGTTAACTAGAAAAAGACACTCACCAGCAGAGCAACAAGGATAAAATACTAGATGAAGTAAAAGAGGCTTTTCATATCAAAGTCTAATTAAGAGTTTGAAGATGCCTAATAAATGAAATAAGGAAGTTATTAGAATTCAACTGTCACTGAGGACATCAACTTGCTATCATATTTGCATGTGTACATAGTGTAGGTTATCGTGCTTGTATGTATTTTATTTCTTTAGATTGCTGCTTGTTGTCAAACTAGGTCAGTGAGTGAATACGATGGTTTGAGTGAGGAATTTTGGGCATACAACTTGCTATAGGATAACATTGTGTAAAACTTGCATATCTAACTTTTTTCGCTTTTAACTCATTGTAGACTCTTTTATCCATTGGGATAGTACCTAAGAGGTGAAGGCCTTGGGTTAAATCAAACCTTGGGGCTTATCCAAGTTTAAAACCAAAGATTTCCTGCCTTTTTCCTTAGGACCCTTAGTTGTCTATCCATTTTTTTAATTTTGTATTCTCAAGTATTGCATTTTTTTATCTTCACCAAGGATCATACTGTAAGGTGTTTGTTCAATATTTCACGTCATTCAAGAATTTTATTCGTAACATTCTTAGACATTTCCTAGATGAAATTGAATACCTTGCTAAGAGAGTACAACACTATAAAGCACGAAATTCCAAAGGGAAAAAAATAAGTCTATGGGGCGTAGACAAACTTGTCAAACAACATACATTTTATGTGCTTATCTTTGGTGTTTTTGGTTTTGCATATATGACTCTTGCTACTTCACTTTGTTCTCAGTTAAAATGATGTCCAAATAGGGTTCCACCAGAATCTCAAATAATTGAGACCCTAGCATTTAGATTTACCATCCAATAAGAATACATCAAAAGTATCTTCATGTTGTTAATTGAGTGATATAGTTTAATTTTCTATAAGTTCATAAAGCAATTTACCATAAAATGGGGTCAAAATATGAAAACTAGCTATTTTTCATATATAAGCTTAAAGATACTAACCTTTAAAACATATCAATGAATTTTCTCTTACCAAATTATGCCAATATGCCAATTGATTATAAAATGAGCCCAAAAATGTGAATCAAAATGGAAAATTTTTAACTGAAGGATGATTTGTTTCTATTGCATGCCTAGTGAATAAACAACTTTATAGGCTTAAAATAATGTCCAAAAATAAAATGCTCTACATAAATTAATAGAGGTCTCATAAACCATAATACTTAGCCTCTCATATTTGATGTGGAGATAAACATGGAAAATGGTAAAATCTCCTACTAAAGGCAACATATTTGTCAACTCCCAAAACTTTATTCATAGTCCAAAATTATGCTAGGTAGGCGACATGTGTGGCAAATCCAATACTAGATCTAATATATCTATAACAGTCCAGTACTATTAGACCCTCACTAAGCTTAAAACTATATTTGATTTAATATCATTTCTTATGCTCTTTCCAATAATAGATTAATTTAATAGACATGAAACAAAATGACCTAATAAGATCATATAATAATAGCAAACTCATGAAGTCTTATAAACCATACTTAACCTCACACATTCCATCGTTTCAACAGTTTTGCTTAGGATACTATTATTCATATAACTTGCATAGGAATTAAAAATGTAATGGTAAGATGAGATGTAAAATGACAATTAGAAAACAAGTAGGCCACTGCAACATGCAGATGAAACCAAATGCCAAGGGAATGCAATGTAAAATGACTACTGCAACATGCAGATGAAATCAAATGCCAAGGGGATGCAATGTAAAATGACTACTGCAAAATGCTCTAGAAACAAAAATAGTATTTTAAGTAGCAAGTTGACTGTTGACTTATATATAACTTGCATAGTAGCAAAATATGTAATGGAACAACAGATGTAAAATGACAACAGTCAGGGGATAAGTGGGCCACTGCAACATGCAGATGAAATCAAGGACCGGGGAATATAAGGTAATATTGTCAGGACATTATGATTTCTTTGAGACAGCAAGATGATCTCCAGTAACAAAATTACTGCTTTAAGTAACAAAGTTGACTGTTTGCTGGTGTGGTCAACTCTAAAGCATATAGCATAACTGCTTTAAATAAAGAAGCACTCACTGGTCATCAGTGTGGCCAATTGTAGCAGCGCTCTGGTTGAAAAGAGACCAGCAAGTAGAGCCAGCAACTCCAGTTTCGTCTCCTACCCATCTAGTGTCTGGACCAGCATCAGAGAATATACTGACTCCTGGCTGGAGCTGATGGATTAGCTGAAACCATGAGTCAAACAGGTATTCCATATCCTTCTCGTCTTCCCCCTTTGCACCATCCAAAAAGACCTCTTGAATCTCACCATAGCTGTCGCAAGAAACTGAGTTCCTTTACTATATAAACTCATGATAAATACCTTAAAATTCAGGAAAAAAACCTACTCTGCAATTTTTCCTTAAAGAATAAGAGAATAATTAACAGACCTTTGCTAGCAAGATGACATAATAAGAGCAATATTAAAATAATAATGATAATTATCTGGAGTAGTGGTGATATACTTCAGTAATATTCCATAGGGAAAGAAGCTCATCAAACAGGAAACGAATGAAGAAATAGGACAATCATCACATAAATAATCTACTACTACTGAGTTCAGTTCAAAAGAATAAAAGAAGGAAAAATAAAGCTAGAACGTACACTGTGCTAAATGAGTGACAGACTATACACCAGCACATATAAGAGATGCAATTTTATTTTTTTTTAATAAATCAAGCCTACGGGACTTAATCAACTATCAAGCACCCACACTGAAAGAATATTATTCGGATAAGATGAATAAAAATAGCAACTTCATCAGATCTTTGGTCCTTAGAGGAAAATCCCAAGCTTGATATAAAGAACCTCTTAGCTAGGAGAAGCAATTGAATGGCCGACAAGCAATGGTGGGTTCTCATACTTGGTTAACAACTCGGTCATCTGTCCCAGATAGTACTCGTTGTATTCCGCTGTGCTCCCATAGGAGGGATCGTGCCGGTCCCAGGGGGAGAGGTAGATGCCCATGCCAAGTCCAAACTCCCTCGCCGCAGCGGCCAGATCCGCGACGACGTCGCCTCGACCGTCGCGCCAGGGGCTGGAGCGGATGGAGTAGTCGGTGTAGGCGGAGGGCCAGAGGCAGAAGCCGTCATGGTGCTTGGCGGTGAGGACCATGCGAGCGAAGCCGCCTGCGGCGGCGGCGCGGGCCCACTGGCGAGCGTCGAGGGCGGTGGGGCAGAAGACGGAGGGGGAGACGCGGCCGGAGCCCCACTCGGAGCCGGTGAAGGTGTTGGTGCCGAAGTGGAGGAAGAGGGCCATCTCACCGAACTGCCAGCGGAGCTGGGCGGCGGAGGGGAGGGGCGGAAGGGGAAGAGGGGGAGGGGCAGGATGGGAAAAGCCGAAAAATTGCCTCGCATATAATAGGAGATAGAAGAAGAGGAGGAAGAGAAGAGGCGGATCGCCGGAACACAGTGGCGCCATCTGCGTCCACCCTTTTCGCTGTTGTCAAAGTGATTTTAGAATGGAGAGGAAATGAGGGGGTTATGTGGGAAATGGATGTTAGGCTGCGGGCATCGGTTACACTATGTGTCACGCCCCGGTCGGAACGGTCCAAAAACAACGCTTATCCGTTGTCTCAGAGCCGTCCGGCGGAACACCGGAACGTAACTGCGCTACGGTTTCCGGACCGAAGTTCGTCCCCAATTCGAAACCCTAGTTCCCGCTCAATTTTTCTTCCCAAATTACAAGTCTCTCAAAAGAAACCATAACCCTAATTTGAGAATCTGAAAAACCCTAATCAAAATACCTTACTCTGGATTTTGACCCAAGTCAAAATCTTCTCTTGCTGACGTCGGCGTGACGTCAGCCCTCCGATCGTAATCACGCCGCGCCGAATTTCGCGTTTCGCCGCTCCGATTTTGCTCCGCTGACGTAAGGTTGCGTCAGCCGCCACGAAATCGAATTTCGAATTCGATTTCGATCTGATTCCGTTGACTTGACTTCGCCTCGTTTCGAACGCCCGAGCGTTCGAAACGCTCGTCTTCTTCATCTGCTCGACGCCGCCTGCTCGCCGTCCGACAGCCGTCTACCGTCGGAGCTCGTTGCCGATATCGCTTGACTCTCCTCGTTTCGAACGCTCGACGCGTTCGAAGCCGTCGTCTTCACGCGTCGAACGCGCGTCTGCGTTCGACGCTGCCATCGCCGGAGAAGGAAGGCCGCCGCCTTCCGTCGTCGTAGAACAGGGGAAGGAGAAGGAAGGTAAAGCTTCGTTTATTCCTTGAAGAATACTTACAAGCCTCCTCTCTCAACGCCGACGACCACCGTCGCCGGTGCCCCTCTCCCTCCCTCGCCGACCATCGTCGGCTACAATCTCTCGTTCATCTTTCTCTCGCCTCGACGTTCGTCGTCGCCGGCTCCCTCGATCTCACCGCTGGTAATGGGCTCTCGCCCTGGAGGGGCGTCCTCCCCGACCCGCCGGGAGAGCCGCTGTGCGTCGCGCGCTCGTCCTCTTTGTGGTGTCGCCTCCGCGCACACCGATCGCTGCCGCCTCAACGCTTCCTTTATAGAGGAAGCTGCCTCTGTCCGCGTCCTCCGCGTCCGTCTTTGCTGCGTCGTCCGAAGCTCGCGGCCGCTTGCTTCGGTGCGACTGCCTCCAAGCCGCGTCCGAACTCTCTCTCGTGTTCGCAGCTTTCGCACCGCCCGTCCGCGTCGCACGCGAAGACGCCGCTCGAGCTCCGCAGGATCCGGACGCTGCCATGCCTGATTCATCCTCGACGTCCGCTTCTTCCTCGGCGCTTTGCTCTGCATCCAGGTCTTCCTCCAAAGACCTCGCTGAGGAGACGAAGCTACTGCTTTGCCCGAATCTCCTGGATGAATCCGCGTTTGCTTCGTCCCCCTGCGCCGTACGCGTCTTCCGATTTGGGTCAACACCCAAATCTTGACTTCGCAATTTGGACTTTGGGCTGGATCTGAACGTGGGCTTGGGTTGGGCCGAACCGGCCTGACCCAGGCCTGACAATACTCCCCCATCTAATTTGAACATCGCCCTCGATGTTCGTAGAACGTCCTCCTAACGTTATCATCGAAGCTCACTGTTCCGGGAAGAGGTCTTGCGTGCCTTTCTTCGTCACGTGTCATAGTACTTCGCCCAACTCAGTACTTATCAGGGTCACGTCAGTAGCGCATCATCCACATAGATGCTCTGCTCAACCTGCAAGAACTGAGTTCACGTACTAACGCACTGAATCTTCAGCACTCCGCCTGACTTGGCACGATTGGGTTTACACCATAACGTATTGCCAAACCCCTCGTGTCCCAATCTACGTCGTAACGCGCTGGAATTGCTCCTGCTGAGCACCTGTGTCTGCTCCATCTTGAATCTCCATGATTCACCTTGCTGGATCACTTTGCCTCTGATACCTGTTGTCACGCCCCGGTCGGAACGGTCCAAAAACAACGCTTATCCGTTGTCTCAGAGCCGTCCGGCGGAACACCGGAACGTAACTGCGCTAGGGTTTCCGGACCGAAGTTCGTCCCCAATTCGAAACCCTAGTTCCCGCTCAATTTTTCTTCCCAAATTACAAGTCTCTCAAAAGAAACCATAACCCTAATTTGAGAATCTGAAAAACCCTAATCAAAATACCTTACTCTGGATTTTGACCCAAGTCAAAATCTTCTCTTGCTGACGTCGGCGTGACGTCAGCCCTCCGATCGTAATCACGCCGCGCCGAATTTCGCGTTTCGCCGCTCCGATTTTGCTCCGCTGACGTAAGGTTGCGTCAGCCGCCACGAAATCGAATTTCGAATTCGATTTCGATCTGATTCCGTTGACTTGACTTCGCCTCGTTTCGAACGCCCGAGCGTTCGAAACGCTCGTCTTCTTCATCTGCTCGACGCCGCCTGCTCGCCGTCCGACAGCCGTCTACCGTCGGAGCTCGTTGCCGATATCGCTTGACTCTCCTCGTTTCGAACGCTCGACGCGTTCGAAGCCGTCGTCTTCACGCGTCGAACGCGCGTCTGCGTTCGACGCTGCCATCGCCGGAGAAGGAAGGCCGCCGCCTTCCGTCGTCGTAGAACAGGGGAAGGAGAAGGAAGGTAAAGCTTCGTTTATTCCTTGAAGAATACTTACAAGCCTCCTCTCTCAACGCCGACGACCACCGTCGCCGGTGCCCCTCTCCCTCCCTCGCCGACCATCGTCGGCTACAATCTCTCGTTCATCTTTCTCTCGCCTCGACGTTCGTCGTCGCCGGCTCCCTCGATCTCACCGCTGGTAATGGGCTCTCGCCCTGGAGGGGCGTCCTCCCCGACCCGCCGGGAGAGCCGCTGTGCGTCGCGCGCTCGTCCTCTTTGTGGTGTCGCCTCCGCGCACACCGATCGCTGCCGCCTCAACGCTTCCTTTATAGAGGAAGCTGCCTCTGTCCGCGTCCTCCGCGTCCGTCTTTGCTGCGTCGTCCGAAGCTCGCGGCCGCTTGCTTCGGTGCGACTGCCTCCAAGCCGCGTCCGAACTCTCTCTCGTGTTCGCAGCTTTCGCACCGCCCGTCCGCGTCGCACGCGAAGACGCCGCTCGAGCTCCGCAGGATCCGGACGCTGCCATGCCTGATTCATCCTCGACGTCCGCTTCTTCCTCGGCGCTTTGCTCTGCATCCAGGTCTTCCTCCAAAGACCTCGCTGAGGAGACGAAGCTACTGCTTTGCCCGAATCTCCTGGATGAATCCGCGTTTGCTTCGTCCCCCTGCGCCGTACGCGTCTTCCGATTTGGGTCAACACCCAAATCTTGACTTCGCAATTTGGACTTTGGACTGGATCTGAACGTGGGCTTGGGTTGGGCCGAACCGGCCTGACCCAGGCCTGACAATACTCCCCCATCTAATTTGAACATCGCCCTCGATGTTCGTAGAACGTCCTCCTAACGTTATCATCGAAGCTCACTGTTCCGGGAAGAGGTCTTGCGTGCCTTTCTTCGTCACGTGTCATAGTACTTCGCCCAACTCAGTACTTATCAGGGTCACGTCAGTAGCGCATCATCCACATAGATGCTCTGCTCAACCTGCAAGAACTGAGTTCACGTACTAACGCACTGAATCTTCAGCACTCCGCCTGACTTGGCACGATTGGGTTTACACCATAACGTATTGCCAAACCCCTCGTGTCCCAATCTACGTCGTAACGCGCTGGAATTGCTCCTGCTGAGCACCTGTGTCTGCTCCATCTTGAATCTCCATGATTCACCTTGCTGGATCACTTTGCCTCTGATACCTGTTGTCACGCCCCGGTCGGAACGGTCCAAAAACAACGCTTATCCGTTGTCTCAGAGCCGTCCGGCGGAACACCGGAACGTAACTGCGCTAGGGTTTCCGGACCGAAGTTCGTCCCCAATTCGAAACCCTAGTTCCCGCTCAATTTTTCTTCCCAAATTACAAGTCTCTCAAAAGAAACCATAACCCTAATTTGAGAATCTGAAAAACCCTAATCAAAATACCTTACTCTGGATTTTGACCCAAGTCAAAATCTTCTCTTGCTGACGTCGGCGTGACGTCAGCCCTCCGATCGTAATCACGCCGCGCCGAATTTCGCGTTTCGCCGCTCCGATTTTGCTCCGCTGACGTAAGGTTGCGTCAGCCGCCACGAAATCGAATTTCGAATTCGATTTCGATCTGATTCCGTTGACTTGACTTCGCCTCGTTTCGAACGCCCGAGCGTTCGAAACGCTCGTCTTCTTCATCTGCTCGACGCCGCCTGCTCGCCGTCCGACAGCCGTCTACCGTCGGAGCTCGTTGCCGATATCGCTTGACTCTCCTCGTTTCGAACGCTCGACGCGTTCGAAGCCGTCGTCTTCACGCGTCGAACGCGCGTCTGCGTTCGACGCTGCCATCGCCGGAGAAGGAAGGCCGCCGCCTTCCGTCGTCGTAGAACAGGGGAAGGAGAAGGAAGGTAAAGCTTCGTTTATTCCTTGAAGAATACTTACAAGCCTCCTCTCTCAACGCCGACGACCACCGTCGCCGGTGCCCCTCTCCCTCCCTCGCCGACCATCGTCGGCTACAATCTCTCGTTCATCTTTCTCTCGCCTCGACGTTCGTCGTCGCCGGCTCCCTCGATCTCACCGCTGGTAATGGGCTCTCGCCCTGGAGGGGCGTCCTCCCCGACCCGCCGGGAGAGCCGCTGTGCGTCGCGCGCTCGTCCTCTTTGTGGTGTCGCCTCCGCGCACACCGATCGCTGCCGCCTCAACGCTTCCTTTATAGAGGAAGCTGCCTCTGTCCGCGTCCTCCGCGTCCGTCTTTGCTGCGTCGTCCGAAGCTCGCGGCCGCTTGCTTCGGTGCGACTGCCTCCAAGCCGCGTCCGAACTCTCTCTCGTGTTCGCAGCTTTCGCACCGCCCGTCCGCGTCGCACGCGAAGACGCCGCTCGAGCTCCGCAGGATCCGGACGCTACCATGCCTGATTCATCCTCGACGTCCGCTTCTTCCTCGGCGCTTTGCTCTGCATCCAGGTCTTCCTCCAAAGACCTCGCTGAGGAGACGAAGCTACTGCTTTGCCCGAATCTCCTGGATGAATCCGCGTTTGCTTCGTCCCCCTGCGCCGTACGCGTCTTCCGATTTGGGTCAACACCCAAATCTTGACTTCGCAATTTGGACTTTGGGCTGGATCTGAACGTGGGCTTGGGTTGGGCCGAACCGGCCTGACCCAGGCCTGACACTATGCATGCATTCACGAAGCCGAGAAAGTATTTGCGTAGGGGTGCTTGATGTTTTTTTTTTTTAATTTTTTTTTTGAAAATATTGTAGGCATCAAGAGCTATTTAATGGTATATATATTGAGGTATTTTAAATCTTGTATATATCTAAAATACTCTATATAAGATCATATATAAGATAAAAGTAAATAGTATTTTTATTTTATATATAATCTTGTATAAGATATTTTAGACGTATACAAGATCTAAAATACCCCAATATATATACCATTGAATAGCTATTGATGCTTACAATATTTTTCCCACGAAGCGACCCTCTACCGTCATTGACCGAAATAATTTAAAATTTTGATCAATAAACTTTGAGCAAGTGTCTTATACAACTATTAGGATTTAGATTTTTATAGATTTTGATCAATAGATTTCTGCGTGTCGGTGGGGAAATTGGGCTAGTAGCGCAGCCCTATCTTTACAGGTGCGAGGTACTTGGGGGAGCTTTGGGTCTCTTTGGGTCTTTTGTCACATAGTCGCTGGAGGAATGCTAAAAGTTTTTAGACAGTGACATGCAGATAACGCTTAAAGCCAAGGTCATGCTAACGCCCTTCGTCACCTTTATAGTGTGTTTTAAAAACAAATTTAGTAATATTTTTCATTCAAATTCAATATATTTTTTATTCTTTTATTTTAATTTTTCGTCCACAAAAGTACAGCCTTAAGATTCGCACTCTTATATAAATGAAAGATCTAGGCATAATCCAACCTAGGATTTCTAAAAAGGATCACTCTCACTAGGAATACTCTACATTGAACTTATGCCAATGATGAAATTAGCCGCTGCAATATGAAAATTACATAGCATGTAGAAATAACTGATTGGCTTTGTAAAGCCATGAATACTTTTAATTAAACAAGACAGCAAAGCAGGTTCAATCCTTATTCGAACAAAGTTAGAGAAAATGAGAAAGCAAGAAACAACAGGAATGTCATTTAATTGCAGTATTGTGTTCCCCAGCGGTTACGCCGGAGCGATATTGTCTATAAGCAAGTTATGTTTCGAATTATATTTGAGGCATTCCAATCCGTTGGTTGAAAACTCGAATCAAGAATCATTGCTCAATCTGAGTTATTGAGTTTTCTTTAAACTGCATGCCTAAACTATAATATGCAGACAGATCCTCAATCGAAGGCGCAGTTCAAGGCTTCATCGTCAGCACAGGACCAACCAAAGTATCATTGATACGATCAAACTGATCACACGGGAGAAAATGCGGATGTGTGAACAAAGCTTCACAAGCATCTTGAATCAAGTTCTATGCATTTGCCACGAGTGAATTGAGAAATAACCTCAGTTTACAAAATTATCGATTGCTGAGATCGTTACGGATGCTGCTACTTAAGAGCTTCAAAAATAAACTGTTGAAGAAACAAAACATGACAGTTTACAAACATAGCACTTTAGAGAAAATTGCAAAGAAATAATGTGCTCTGACCTATTCATTATGGATGGACATCATCAAAATTGAGTTTGAACTCAGCCATTTGTTTTGGATATTTTATGAACACATCCATTCATTGATTTCGATGAAGGAACGTTTAACTTGGTTGCAACTAAAAAAAAATAATGTGGGGCATGCAAATTAATCATGCATGTAATTGGCTCGTTCGTTCAAGGTTTGACAGCTACTGCTACGCCGACCTTGGGAGGAGAAGATATTGCCTTCGGATCATACTCCGCCGACAGGGTTATGAAAGATTTTGGTCTCCACTGGTGCTGAAAAGCAGCCTTTCCTGTGTTCATGAATCGTGTCTTTACCGTAGTCAAAGGACCCACGGCGTGGAAGCTTCCAATGCTGAAACTATTCTCGTAAGTGTTGAATCTGTGGACCATTTCAGCAGCCATTGCCGCTCCATTGATTGGATTAAGGACATGAATATGAGAAGCTTTAAGGGTCTCTCCTTTCTCAGCCCTAGAAAAAGCACGCTAGTTAAAAAAATCTCAAGGATAGTTTTGACAAGTTAGGTTAATTTAGTATTATCGATACTAACAGTAAGATCTTCATTGAATTCAGTGCTACAACTTGTCATGTTAATTTCCACGATGAGCACAAAAAAAATCCAATACGACCTATTCTTAAAAATTTCTGAAGAGAGCACAACATAATCCTTTTCTTTTTCCAAATAAGAGAACAAAATGTCATCAACCTCCATTTTGCTGAGAATAAAGAATTGAATGTATATAAAAAGTAGACCTTAGAATTAAGACCAACATAAGTGTGACAATGAAAAAATTATCAAAATTCGTATCTTTCATCCATCCTTCCATAACAGTAAATATCGAACGCCCTTGTCTAGTTGTCTTCATCACATCCTCTAATTCACCCAGTCTTCCAGCTTGATACTGTTCTCTATCTCTTCGGTAAGTAATAAGACATTTTTCTAAGGACATGCATATTGCTACACCCCCAAATGATAATGTAGCGCAAACTAATAATAGTTACAGTTACAGAACTAACAAGTCGTCACCCATATAAGCATGCAAATTTGTAGGAATAAACAAAGCAGTTAAAACTATGGTTTGACAACTTCAGCCACTACAAGAGAAGGGAAAACACATTAAAGGAGATTGTGCTAAAGATAGAAGGAACTTACAATATAAGTGCAGCAGAGAAATCATGCTTGTTAAAACCTATCCCAGCATTGTACTTGGTGAAAGAAGCAGATGCACTATCAAATCAAACCTCAGCACCTATATTAAGTTCTCTGCTGCCAATTGCCGCAGCAAACTCCAGCAAAGGGGTTGGACTTTGGAGTCAAGCCAATGCTAGAGCTAAAAGCCCCAAGGTCATGTAGGTACTGGATATCAATCTGTTACAAGATGCACAGATACAATTAGTTTTAACTTGTATAAATCACTAGGTGTCAGGCCCGGAATTTCCGGTTCGGCCCAAGACCCAGCGGGCTGGCCCAGGCCCCAATCCAAGCCCAAGCAGGGAAGATTGCTCCGGTCAACGAGCAATCCTTGACCCTAATCAGACGTGGCTTCTTCGGAGAGCGTCGTGGACGCGTGCGGAACAGAGCACCGAGGAAGACGGAGCACGCGGATCGCATCGAGCTTTCCGGGTGAAGCAAGCGGCGACAGGGTCTTCGGCGGAAGACCCGGTGGCGGAAATCGCGGACGCGATCAACGCGGGCTCTTCGGCGTCTTCACACGGAGCATCTTCCGAGAGACTCGGACGGGACGTACGACACGGAGATAGCGTCGCCAAGAGAAGCAAACGCGGGCGACGTTCGCGGCGGACGCGGTCGGAGGCGTCGAGCAGTTTCCGCGGCACGGACGGAATCTTCAGATGGAGACGCGGAGCTGGAAACGACGCGAGCGGGTAGCGCGGACGCGGAGCTCGCGGAGGCGAGATCTGCGGGCGACGAGGTCCACGCGACCAGACGGGAACGAGCGGCGGCTCTTCCCTTTAAAAGCGTCCGAGCGGCGGACGAAACGGGTGTGCGCAGAGGCAACACCACGGGAGGAGGAGCGCGCGACGGAAAGCGGCTCCTTCCCGGCGGGTCGGGGAGGACGCCCCTCCAGGGCGAGAGCCCGTTACCAACGGTGAGCATGAGTGAGCCGGCGACGACGAGCGTCGAGGCGAGAGAAAGACGATGGAGCGATTGTAACCGGCGATGACCGGCGAGGGAGGGAGAGGGGCACCGGCGACGAGGATCGTCGAGTCAGAGCTTTGTACACTGTTTCGGAGTAATAAGAGCGAAGCTTGATTCCATCTTCCCCTCCCCTGTTCTTGGTTCACGGCGACACTTCCAGCAGGTTCCGGCGGCAGGTGGCTTCCGGACGGCAACGGGAGCTTGGGGCGACGCGCAGGTGGCGCGGCGTCCTTTCCGGCGAGGTCGCGAGCGCGACGGCACTCGGAGGCAGAGACGACGCAGTCGACGCCGACGGAAGACGACGCAGAGGCGTCAAACGAAGAAGACGATCGGTAACGAATCGAACGGCGTTCGATTCGAGGCGAGTCAAAATCAGCGGCAGTCAACGGTGAAATTGGATTTCGATTTCGAAGTCGAAATCGAAATCGGAAACGCTGACGCAAGCAAAATGTCAGCCAGGAGAACGATTTCGCGGCGAAGAATTAATCGTCGGCTGACGTCAGCGTGACGTCAGCACGAACGATTCGGCGGCCGAGTTCGAACAGTAAAATCAATTTAAGGTACTTTGATTTTCTGGATTTCTCGAATTAGGGTTAGGGTTTCTAATCCTTTTCTGTGAGAATTGTAATTTGGGGGATAAAAAGTGAGCGGGAACTAGGGTTTTGAATTTGGGGACGAAATTCGGTCCGGAAACCCTAGCGCGATCACGTTCCGGTGTTCCGCCGGACGGCTCTGAGACAACGGATAAGCGTTGTTTTTAGGCCGATCCGACCGGGGCGTGACACTAGGTAAGAAGAGCTTCAAATGAACAATATTTGAGATCATCATGGAAGTATCCATGTAAAGTAGAACTTCAATATTGTAAAAATATTTCTTATGCAAATTAGAATTAGAAAATTCTGCATCACAAAGTCCTTTTGATCTTTAAGATTGTTCGCCCGCTTAGAGTTGACGAAATAGCAGCTTAGCTGTATATATAAGACTATATACCAGATGCAATTGAATGATACAATTCACTATGTGGCACAACCTTTCCTACATTACCCATGAATAAAATACAAAGAATCACATAAGGCATAGAATATATAAATACAATGTGAATACCTAATGAAATTAGCTTACTTACCAAAGATAAAGGGGGTATAAAACACTGTGTTTTATGAGCTTAATATGTTTTGTTGGCATGAGAAATTAGCTTTCAAAACTTCTAGAGGTATAAGAAAGAAAATGTTCAAATTATAAGCGTGCACTACTAAATAGACAAACTCAGATGATTTGTTTAAATGTTCATCAATGTAACTCTAATTTTTATGCGCAGAAGTTGCTCAATAACATGGATCAAAGTACCGATCCAAGCCAGTATACATACCATATACCAACCAGAAATACCAAATGTAAATACACTTGATATACTCATTTCATCCATCTCAATGCCAGTGTTGGAGCCAATTTGGGATCTGCCTACTAGGTTATGCTCGGATTGTATCTGATACTTTAAACCATGCTACATAATTATGGCCTCAAAAGCAAAAAAGATGAATGAAAATGTAGAGCTAACATGGTTGTAGAGCTAACATACTATTAAGCAATGTAAAATGTTCGCAATGCATGAAATTCTTTACCTTACCAAGGGCGGTAATATGAATGAAAAACAACTTCTCATTAACTGGAATTATTTAAATATCATAATGAGAGAATTAATGCTATTGAAATTCAAAACACTTAGTTAGCATTAAATGGGAAAGAATTTGTACTCTACCTTTATTTATTCATTCCCAAACCTTCGTGCCTTCAAAGTAGGTCTACATTCTTATACTCTATTGTTCCTTTAAAATATTTATATGATAGAGCTATCTAAATGAATTTCCATCTAACTTAAGATATCCAGTATTTCTTGCCTGTGTTTGTTTGAAAATATATTTTCAATTCACTCCCTATTGTGCTCGATGAACTGATGTATATATGCAAATCAATTTCTCCTTATAGCATATTCAGATTTTGTTCAGGGCTATGCTTTAGTAGATTTATTGGTTGGAATGACATGCTAGAGAATCCATATCTTGAGAGTCTGTTATTCAAAGAAATATATCAAAGAGCACCATCAGATGTTGCCCAAGTGAGTGATTACAACATAAACTATACAATTTTTAATCCTTTGCTAAACTATAGTCGACGTCATTCCTTTTGAGAATATACTTAGCATTACTATTCTGTATTTTGTAGTATAAGCTTGAGGACTGAGAAAGCAAAAGAAATACGATTTGATATCAGTATTAAACCACAGTATTTCAGGGACTTTTATATGTTTTCAAGGATGTATGATTGGTTGTTGACGCCACATTTTAGTTATAGATTATTTGGAGAGAGGTTATTGAAGGAAAATATTGGTGATCAATATTCTATGAAGTACAAAATTTGATAAATTGGAAAAAGTTCATGTTTCAGTTAAGTCCCTAAAATCATTCAGAAATTTACTCAACAAATATGATGAGATGATTATAAAATGAAGCCTACTGATTATCTTGACTGAGGAATAAATTAGCTTAATGATGTGGATTATTTGCTTTTGCTATACACACATATTGAATTGTGAAACATTATCCATCATACTTAGAGATAATTTGAATAAAATAAATTAGATTATTTGATTTAGTGGATAATAATTAAATTTATTTATTTATTTTAGTGGATTGAGGAGAGTATATTGTAGTCAAGGTTTTCAATCTCATCTTATACCAACGTACCCATTCAATGGCAGATCAGTTCGTAGCAATGCATCCCAACACATGATAGCAATTGGTACCCCCCAACCAATATTATACATATATCGATCAGACCATGTATCCCCCAACACATGATATCAGACCAGTATCGACTTTGTTTCATGCACCACTTGGTATATATCGATCACCAAGTGGAGCTGACCAATTTTTAGAACCTTATAATCTTTCAAGGTAAAAGCTAATTTATGATATTACATTTATGAATCAATTCAACTGATTATTCATGTTCTCATCTTTATGAATTTCTTACTCAAACTTATTTGTTTGATTCATGCTTGATTCTTGAATCTGTCGTGTTCGTTCAAGCTTATGGGATATCTGTATATAAGCATGGGTAATATGTCATTGTGTCACATTTTGCCTGTGCTAGTACATAGCATTGAGTGATAATACATTTTTTCTCACACCCCATTTATCGAGATTTATGCTCGCAGTGGTGCTAATTGGGATGAGCATTGTAATTGTAAAACTGAGATGGAAGGTAGAATATTTGCACCATCGCAAGTACATGAATTATTGAGTAATAATCCAATCTGTCAATAATTATTGTTGAATGTTGAAAAAAAATTGGTTCATGCATGACGCAAGTTCAGTAGAAGCAAGGCATTCCTTAACAATATGTCAGTATTAGCACAACTAAATGTGATATGCTAGTTGATATTATGATACCAGAATAATTTACTAACCTTCCCAGATCCCTGATCAGGTATCTTAAAGCTTAATGAAGTCTTCATACAATCAATTAAGTCATTAATTGTAACTTAATGAAGTCTTCATACAATCAATTAAGTCATTAACAGTAACTGTTGTCGAGACCTGCCAGCATAATAACATATTTTGCAAGGTTCAGAACTGTTATAAAAATGCATGGAAGAAAAGTATGATTAGGCCCGCTACCCAATGTAAGTGATTGCTTAATTTGTTTAATTGCAAAGACTCCATCTGGAATAGGCTTGTTCTCTCTAAATATGGTCTTCCAACTCCTTGGAACCTCACTTGGAAGTCTAAAATGTGCTGGGCCTGGAAGGGTCTTTTGCGTGACTTGGATATCATGAAAGCTGGTTTTGCCCGTAGCATTGGTAATGGCCGAGATACTAGTTTTGCAATGCATAATTGGTGTTTTGACCTACCTATTGCTCGTAAACCCACTTACATTATATCCTCCTCTTATATCTTGGATCTCACTGTTGCTGATCTTTTGCAAGGTTCCAATTGGAATGATAACTTAATTTACTCGTTGGGTGGTGCTAATCTAGTAAATGCAATCCTGACTCTTAAGTTACCTACTTACCTCCATGATGATCAATGGGTTTGGCGAGAGGCTACTCATGGTTCTTCGGTGACTAAGTCGGCTTATCTCTATCTCTTAAGACCAATGTTGTCAAAAATGCGTTCCGGGTCTTAGGATCTTCCGATTCTACGACCCAAATTAGGCAAACCATTCTAGAACGAATGTAGGATCTAAAATGTGGTAGGATCTTACGATCCCACGATCCAAGTCTTAGGATCGGGTAGAATCTTACGATCTCACCGATCCTACTCGATCCTAAGTTAATAGGTAAAATAAGTTTATAATTGATTACTATTATATCAAAAATCAATAATCTATTATTACAAAAGTCTTAAATTAATATGTGATGTAATTTTTCGTCTTTAATTGTCATTATTTACTTTTTCTTTGATAAACATTCATCAACTTAAGGTTCTTATCATCTATAACTATACTTGTCTACTTCAACTATTTATTAGAAATTTAGAATCAAATTTGTGATCTTTATTATTGTCATTTTTATTGTCATTACCATATATACCTTTTTATCTTTATTATTTTCTATGCTTTTATGTTATTGTCTTCATTTCATTACATACCTTTGTTGTTACTAGTTTTATTGTACAATTTTGTTATATTCATCTTCTATTAACTTATCTCTATCATTATCACTTAACAAATATTCGATTTCATAATTTTATACTATACCATTAATACATCTAAATAATATTATAAAATATTGGATATATATATATATACACCTTAATATATAATGCTAAATAAATATATATTATTTTTTAATTACTTATTATAATATTTATCATTCTCTTAAGTCTAATTAAATGAATATATTTTAAACATTATATATTTTAGGTGATTTGGTAGGATCTTACGATCTTATGATCCGATCCTACGTTTCGATCCTATAAAGCCTTTATCGTTCCTAGCTAGGATCTCGATCCTGACAACTATGCTTAAGACACTATTTGAGCCTCAATGAACCTTGGGTTAGTTGGAAGCATCTTTAGAGATTGCACGTTACCCCAGGGCTAAGTTCTTTGGTTGGAAGCTGCTTCTCCAAAGGCTATCAACCAATGCTTTTCTTGCTAGCATTGGACTTAATGGGGCCAGAGCCTATTGTTTCTGTTCGCATGGGATTGATGATGCTCAACATTTCTTTTTTTAATGCTCTTCGACCGACTTTATCTGGAGTTTTCTATCTACAAACTGTGGAATTCAATTTCAGTTTAGAGATAGTTGGGTTTCTGGAAACTGGCTTTTTGAATTAAAGTATATTTCTTCTCTTATTCTAACATTATGCTGGTTTCTATGGAAAGCCCGCAATTCTTTTTTCTTTGAAGGAAAAAAACCGGTTTTTCTTGAAATTATCAGGCTGGCTCTAATTGAGTACAATGATTTGCTTGGTGTTGCTTTATCTGAGGGGAAAAGTGTAATCTTGGATAGGCGGCTTTGCCACTGGATTAGGCCACCCTCAGGTTGCCTTAAAGTGAATGTGGATGGTTCTTGGAGGGCTAGAAATTAGGCTGGAGGTGCAGGCTACCTGATTCGAGACGCGGATGGATTTTGTAGTTTTGCAGCCTCAATAACAGTACACTCAAGCTCTCATCTTTCTACTAAGCTTCACGCCATCAAAGCCACGCTCAACTACCTTTACAGCCATTCTCACGACGCGGGCTTACAAATACTTTTGGAAACCGATTGTCAAGCCTCTGTTGCTGCTATTCATAATCAGCAAGTGATTGATCTTCCAGATGCTGCCACTTTGTTATTAGAAATTCGTTTTCTAATTAGTAGAATGCCGAATTCTAGTATATATTTTGTTCCTAGGGAAGCTAATCGCGCTGCCGACTGGTTAGCTCGATACGCCTCCCTTAATGGCTCTTGTAATTGCTGGTCAAGTGGTTGGCCCACTGAACTCTACTGTATTTTGATCTCCGACATCGGAGATAGTGCTTCTAAATAAACTCCTTTTATTATTTTTTTTTAAAAAAGGAATAGAGGTCCAATCACATGAAACTAAATGTCCATCACAAACTACTCTACGTTAGAATTTGAATCAACTTTAACATCAACGATATCACCAACAAAGACTTCATTTACTTTGACCCCAGTAGCTGTAAGCCCCTGCAACATCTAGAGATTTACATAAATAAACCCGTCTAGATAAGGCAAAAAAATTAATAAACACTCGACAATGATAAATTTGCACACCCATACAATATCAACTGTCTAGTAAGACAGTTAAAAGGAATCAGCACAAATCTCTAATCTGTTCAATAGACAATCTCTATTGCTAGGAAGTTCAACTAAATGATTATGCGTGCTCTTTTTGTTTTTTTCTTGCCATTCTTGATGTTTGAAAAAAGAATTATACTTCTTCATTTATAGGAAAGAAAGATAATAAAAGCGACGTGCAGTTTAAAATGATAAATAAAGAGGTAGATCAACCTCATAGACATGAGAATGCAGCAAATATAGCATCCAAGAAATTAGCTAAGACACCAAAGTTCTATGTGATTAAGGGACCATTTAATGTTATATGGAAGTTAAGAAAAGAAGGCTGACATTTGTATATAACTAGATTTCCATTCTTACCAAATATAAGATAATTTCACAAACATAAATGCATGTTCTAAAGTGAACTTATGCAAGACTACATAGTATAATGCAACTCCGAGGATAAAAAACACATAGTTGCATAGTGCACCTTATATTCCAGGGGAACATGCACCAAAGAGATCTTTGAAATGCATCACCCCATGACATGGAACAATTATAATCTGATAATTGAGTTTTTCCTGCAGATTTTGCAAAGAGCAAAATAAATGCGAAACTTGGCAAGCTGATTAATTAGCGGTGAATTCTTTTCTTGAGAGTTAGGATCATTGAGGCAAGATTATGTTTATAGTAATGCAATTGCATATAAAACTATGGCCATCTAGGAATGTCCTATTAAGTTTACCAAAATAAATGTGAAGTACGGCAAGCTGATAAATTCTAGCAGTGTATTGTTTTCTTGAAAGTTAGGATCATTGAGGCAAGTTCACATATACAGCAATGGTCAATTGCATATAAAACTATGGCCATCTAGAAATGTCTTATCGAGTTTACCACAATGTTTTGACATAATAGAAAGCTGAATCTCGAGTCAGAATTAGATTTAAAATGTTGTTAGAAAGTAATTGTAATCCAAATTCCATTCAACCAAACTATCTTACAATTTCCAGGTTTTTAGCTGGATCATGCAATCTTCAGCTACAGAAAATTTTCTATTTTCTTAACAGCTGCGGTTGCTTTAATTTCTTTGAGTTCTTTGCGTTTCTTCTTTTGTTTTGTTGGCTGTTGCAAAAAAATTGTTTTGCCAGCTACGATTGGTTTTTCCTCCCTTAATTAGCTGCTGTGAATGCTTTGTATTACCTTCCGTTGTATATTTTTCTTTCCTTTGAAGTGTTCGCGAGATTTGTTTTCTTTTTCTTGATTTTGATGTGTTTTCCAATTTTATCTAGAGTCAAAACCAATTTTGACTATATTACAAGCATGGACGAAAATTACTAGTTCTTGAAGTACTGGCGTATGTTTAATTGGCGTCAAATCCCGCTCTCATTACTTACCTATGTCTAAAAAAATAATAATAAAAAAAAAAGTACTGGCGTATGTCATACTTTATTTCTTTTCCCTCACCAACTAATTATGACATACTTACTTTGTATGTATCTTTGATGGCATTTTTATATTAGAATTAATCTTCCTTTTTTGGATTTCCTTTCCAGCGCAGGAAGCTATAATCGTTTTTTGGTATCCTTTCCGATTTTCTCAATTATGGTCAAAATCAATTTTGACCTTACTCAAAGCATGTATATTCGGGTGAAAATTAATGGTTCAACATCACAATTAACCATGTTATATTGCATACTGTATCATTATTCATATGTTGTCTAGCCATTTTTGTTATTGCTACAAGTGTGCATCCTACTGATCAATGCAAGATATTCGCACATATACTTTGGCATGTATGGATCTACCAATGGAGATAATTCAATACGATTGCAATTACTGGGAAAAAACAATTTGTTGCACTAAAATTATACACATTCCTAATTACAATATAATCTGGTGAGCAAGTTGATCCATTATGTTTAATCTTACTTTGCATTGATTTTTTTTCCCAATGACCAATGAATGAATGAAATAGGTTGAATGTCTTGTTTTATCAAAATAAAATAGTTGGTTAAATTTGATAGACTTTGTATATTTTGTTTTTTTGTGTTATAATTATCTATACTAAGAAACAAATTACACATTTGAAGTTGATACAATGAATGAAATAGGCTGAATCTCTTTTGTATTGTCCAAAAAAAAAAAAAATGGTTAAAATTGATACGATCGTCAAACTTTGTATATTGCCTCTGTGTTACAATTACCTATACTGAGAAACAAATTACACATGTCAAGTTGATACCAAAAAGATGTGTAAGAAAAGAAAGCCTTCAATGTTACATGAAGGAAGGCAATACCATATTGTTAGATCTCCTATACAAATACATGCGATACAGATATTCTATGATATCTATGAACAAAACTCAAGTATAAAATGATTGATGTGGCTCTTTTTTTCCCCTTACTTTGCATGCTATTCATAAGAAAATCCTGGGTTTGAATCCAATGCCTTCTTTGCTAGGTTACGTGCATCTTCTCTTGAGGACTCTCGCGATATACGGATTAGCTCTTTGATCCCTCCGCTTTTAACTATATCAAGTGTATTGTCCTCTGTAAAAACCCATCTACTTTAGAGCAAATGTTTAAGCACAAATGTAATCTTGTAAACTAGTGTATAGTCTATAAAATAGATAATAGTTAATTTTCATATTATAAATGAGAGACTTAAAATAAGCAGGAAACAAGAATAAGTCATAAGTACTTAACGTGGGACAAAAGACAATAACCATAACTATCTAACAATTTTAAACAAAAAGAAAAGAAAAATAAAAGAATGACTGTATGCCTGTAATACACCACTATAATAATAGGCAAAGTCCCATTTTTTTTATAATACTTAAAATAATTTATATAATATATAATAATGACTTGGCATGAAAGAATTACTGTTCTGGCAAGCACAAATAATAATCTAGTGGTGTTCCAGATCATTACAATGTAGTATAAGGATTGAAAAGTAAATCTTGGTGAAAAAAAGTATTGAAAAGGAAAAAAATGTTTAGAGGTTTATAGAAAATTTACCATTTTGAGCTAAATGGCAGAAAGAAAGCTCAATATGCCTTCTAGTTGAGGCTGAAAAGGTAGCCGAATTGGTTACCATCCAATTTAGTACTCCATCTTGAATAAGGAGTGATCTTCCTTTTCGATGACCTTTAGAACAAAACATATGCATATCAATAACTTTGTTTACATGTGAAATATCATATAAATGTTATACAAACTTGTAGTTTGGAATAATAAATTGGAAACAGGTGTCCTAAATCAACATAATTTTCTAATTTTCTCAGACATTAAACATTAGACTTCGAGAGTAAATGGATAGTAGCTTAAACAAAAGTCATAAGATTATATAAAACATGTTTATGGAACATCATTTGAAAGTTTAGAGTCATTGGAAAAAAGCCTAATAATGTCCTGAAGTTCCAAAATATAAAAGATGAAATGTTTTAAAAAATTGACATATAACCGTATATTCTGACATTTCGGTGCATATATCCGTGCATTAGACAGCCACATTTTATTAACAGCGCCAGCTAAAATAAGCAGCGTATATTGAGCTAAAATATGCACAGTAGTCAACTTGATATAAAATTCTCTAGTTGCTGGTCCCGTTTCCAGGCTAGTTTCAATTTTAAACTAGAGTAGCATACTTGAAAACAAACCGACGGTTCAAGATGATATTTATTTGGATAATCATCTGACTAGGAACAATGAATCATGCACCTGAGACTTGTCAGCCTTGTGCGATACTCTTTCATACGCCTAGATTTCTGAATCATGCAACTGAATAGAAAATGTAGATAACTACTGGACAAAAGATGGTTATTATTTGAAAAATGGCATCATCAAGCATGATGAAAGATGATGGCTAAAAGATAAAGGTTAAAGTTGGAGTAGCTTATAAAACAATCACACGTTAAGTATTTGATGCACGATCATCACTGATAACATTGCTTAAAAAGGAAAAGATGAATATTGTGTAGTAACTATAAGGCAATAACCCAACCAGGACATTCTCTTGAAGAGAAATCCTTTTTGAGAGGAAATATTATAAGTTACAAAAATAATCTATTGCAAGTTACACAGTGCCTCACTTAGATATTTGATGGAGAAGTTGATATCTCTATCATAACTTCAAAACTGACTTAAATTGGTAGTCTCTAATTTCATAATAAGGAATGGAAATAAAGTCAGAACCTTGACTTATTCCACGTGATTCACATTTTGCAAAGTTCGCAAAACCTCGGGCAACCTGAGCTACAACTTCATTGTGTCCAGATTGCGCCATTCCCAAAAGCGCTTTGATGCCACCATCCTTTTTCAGCCTCACATGTAATTTTTCTGTCAATCAAAGTAGCATCTGTCGTGTCTCAAACAAAATTTTGATTAATTGTACAAAATCAAAACAAATATTCTCGGATATTGTAATTCACTAATAGGAACAAAAGATTTGAAAGTATAATCAAAACTAATGTTGTATGCAAGACACAATGATTGATTTAAGTGTATATTCCTTATGAATACTTACGTCAGCTATTCTACTTGACAAGTGTCATGACTCAGGACTATATAACATAATATTCCAGAACTCTAGCAGTAAGCTCTCTCTTTCAAGTTATAATGCTTAATGATCAAACAAATACTCACATTCACTGGCATTTAGTTAACCAAATCTGAAGATGACTGGATGGAATTCTAGATGGTTGGAGTAAATTGTCAAGTGTACTTGCCAGTCAAAATTACAGGACTTGTTTCTGTATCGATTTAAATTAGTACTCGTACGAGAAAATAAATTGATATATTAAGTTTCTGTGCAACAAAAACCAACTGAAAAGTCATTAGTGAGAACCAGAGAGTATTTGAACAAAAGAAAAGAACAACAATATGACATTAATTACTTAATGTGAATTTTCATCTAGCATAGAAGGCAACTAGCATTTACAAAAAAAAAATAATCAAAAGCTTCATTTATTCATATAATCATGACCACCTTAAAGAGCTATAATACGCAATACTTTAGCATTTCCTAGTTGATTTGCTTGGATAAATAAGGTAGCCAACAGCATCATAGAAAATCTGGGACCTTAAGTTTCATAAATCACTGTTTAAATAGTTGGGTGAAACTAACCATTCCCACACAAATTAGCAATTGCTCCAGCAATCATCCGAAGTGTTTGAGGATCCTCAGTTTTTGATGCAATATCTGCTAGCAGCTTAGCACCTCCTTTATTCATTATTAACTCTTGATTGGAACCTAGAAATATAACAAGCAAATTTATGCCTCCATGGAAAACATAACAAAGACACGGCAAATTAATTGAATAGAAAATTGATAGAGAAAAAAAGATATTCGAACAAACATTTTTCAAAAATTGATAGAGAAAAAAGATATTCAAACAAACATCTTTCACAAAGAGCAAGATAGACAATAGCTAGAATCTTGAAGACAACACATGTAGTTATATTGATCATAGACCATATAAGAAAACAAAGAGCAAGATAGACAAAAGGTAGAATCTTGAGGGCAACACATGTAGTCATATTGAGTCTATCAGACAATAGAAGAAATATTTTTCTCCTCTAGGATGTTCCACGAGCAAATATGCCTTAGTCTACCTAATTAAAGTATCCATCAAATTTTATTTTAGCTTTACCTCAAGGAAACTGGGTTTACGTTTGTTTGTTGAAGTATTCTTTTTCTTATATATATATATGTATATATAAGTACATATACGTACATATACGTGTATATGTATATGTATATGTATATGTATATATATACATATATATACATATGTATATATACATATGTATATATACATATGTATATATACATATATATACATATGTATATATACATATATATACATATATATACATATATATACATATATATATATATATAGATATAGATATATAAAACAGTGATCAAGATATATCCTTCAACCAAAAGCAACTCAATGTCTGCATCAAAACTTCTTTCAGCAATACGGTTTAAAAGGTTTGATAGGCTCCTCCCTCGTAAGCCTTTTCTATCACATATGGTCCTTCCCAGTTAGGGTTGAATTTTCCTTTTGTCATTTTATTGGTGATGATGGATCATCGTAACACCAAGACGAGGTCTCCTTTATTGAACGTGCATATGATACTTGGGAAGAACTGAGCCAACAGATATGGTTTACTTTAAAGCACTCAAAACATTGATCACCCCCCTAGGACTGTCTAACCTCCACAAGAAATTGTGAGATTTCCTCACAAAGCAAGCAACTCAGTGCGTTATGATCTAGAATGTTTCATGACTTGTAAATGTTTTTCTTGCATAAAAATGTTATTTTTGTGTTGAGGACCTAGTTGTGAGATGTAGTGAGGACTAGATTGCTAACATATCAATATGATCTTTGAATGAAAGTATTAATTTAGGAGAATGAGTTTTGACCCTTATCTTGATTTAGTTAGGGCAAATTTTAGTCAAAATAAAGAATTTGCAACTTGCCATTTGCGCATGCTTCCCTTTCTCCTCCCCACTCTAGGCCACAACTCTTATATAGTGTTTCCTTGGAAGGAAAACTAAAGGGGAGGAAAATAAATTATCTTTTCCCCATTTCGTTGGATAGATTAGTTTGGAAGGATAGAAAAATGACAGGAAACACGCATAAAAGCCCCTCGTCTTTGATCCCCAAAATCGGGCAAAAAACCTCACGAAAAGCATTGCTCGCATTCTCGTCCCAAATTCGCAGTTGCCAATGACTTTCCCAACTCTCCTCTATCACACGATCGCTCCTCCCTCATGCAATAGCGTCCCTCTCCCTGTCTCCCTCACCCGATTAGCCCCCTCTCCCCCTCACTCTCTCGCGTGAGGCTAGGGCAAACAAGGGTTCTCACTTGCTCACGACCACGTCCTCCTACTCTCATCATCAGCGTTTGCCTGCTCTCATCATCAGCGTCCACCTGCTCTCGTCGCCCGTGTTTACCTATTCCCATTCGCTACTTGGTGAGGCTTCCATCTGCTTGCTATCTTCCAGGTAAGCTTCCCTCACCATGCTCCTTAGATTAGTCCTTGGATCATGTACTCAAGTCACTAGTTGAAGAAGGCTTGTTATGCAACATTAGTCCTTGGATTTGCTTTGAAGTCTGTACTTGCTCTTTGGGCCTAGAATATAGTTTTGTAACAACTGCTTTGTTTAAGTTTAGTATATGGTTTAACATCGAAATGGAAATTCATCACATTGTGCCAAAATATTTAATGACTACTCAAGCCCTTAAACATCACTTAAAATTAGATAAAACTTAAGTATTTAGTTCGTAGCATTTTACTCACGTGGTTAGTAGTGAAGGTGTTTGTCCATAAATTTATAGAAATTTATATGTAAATTATAAAATTATAATTTTATAGTAAATTAAAAAGTATAGTAAAAGAAAATTTGTAAAAAAATTAATTTATGACTATATCTATTAAAATAATAATTTTTCAAGAAAATTTATAATTAAAATTAAAATAAAGTTTGAGGAAATTGATGTAAAAATTAAAATGAGTAAAATGATCCTTTGTATTTTCTTTCATCTAAGGAAACAAATGATGGAAAACTTTTTAATACTTTCTTTCCTTTCATGTATCATTTCCTCTCATTTATCTATTCTTTCCTATTTTCTATCCTCTCAAGGAAACATACTATTAGTTTCTCTAGGCCGCGGGGGATTCATTTCTATATTAAGGTAGGGAATTCCTAGCCTAACGTTCTAGATTTACGTGATAGGATAATAGAAGAGAGTAAATGTGATGTTGATTCAAACCAAGGTTTAGAACCTTGGTTCACACTAGTGTGTCAATTCATGGTACCGGTTGAAACATTGTAGTACATGTTAAACGTACAGCACATATAGCTATATACTAAATCAGCACCAATCTTGTTTTGTGTACTAATATAGGTTCGGACAGTTTGTAACCTGCTTCCTACACGATACAAAATGATATTTAAAAATGTAATTCAAAGCTTTACCCTTGTCGAATTTGGAACTAGATCATGTAACTATTAAAGAGGGCGTGGTACCAATTCTCTATGATCGAACCCTATTCATGTCATTTAGAACCTTCTTAATACTGAGGATTTTCCTAAAGTTGTAGTGGAAATTGTTGATAGGTTATATGTATTTGATAGAATAAAAATATGGAGCACTATTGACCTTGTTTCTTTGGTACGAATGTGCTGAAAGTTTATGTTCAATTTTGGATAGCATAAGGTTTGAATTTTCTGCAGAATTTGGCCGCAAGCGGTTGGGATCAAGGTTATCAAAAATACGTTCCGGATCTTAGGATCTTCTGATCCTACGACCCAAATTAGGCAAACCGTTCCAGAACGAATGTAGGATCTGAAATATGGTAGACTCTTACAATCCCACGATCTGGGTCTTAGGATCGGGTAGGATCTTACAATCCCATCGATCCTACTCGATCATAAATTAATAGGTAAAATAAGTTCATATTATACTAAAAATTAATAATCTATTATGTTAAAAGTTTTTAATTAATATGATGTAATTTTTCGTCTTTAATTGTCATTATTTGCCTTTTTTTTTTACCAATATTCATCACTTTAAGCTCATTATCATCTACAACTATATTTGTCTACTTTAATTATTTATTAGAATAAACTTTATAATATTTGTTATTGTCATTTTTATTGTCATTATAATGTATATCTTTATCTTCA
Organism: Costus lasius; assembly: GCA_027563935.2. Lineage (NCBI taxonomy): Eukaryota > Viridiplantae > Streptophyta > Magnoliopsida > Zingiberales > Costaceae > Costus > Costus lasius. The sequence continues at coordinate 14,328,970 of CM050450.1, read as the reverse complement.
TCATTTTTCATGTTTTTATTTGTTGTCTTTATTTCACTGCATGTGTTTGTTGTTTCTAGTTTTACTGTACATATTTATTATATTCGTCTTCTACTAACTTATCTCTATCACCATCACCTCACAAATATTCAATTTCATTGTTTTATACTATACAATTAATACAGTTGAATAATAGTATATATATATTATTTATTGCTTATTAAAATATTTTTTATACTCTTAAGTCTAATTAAATAAATATATTTTAATTGATTTGGTAGGATCTTACGATCTTACGATTTGATTCTACGTTCTGATCCTATAAAGTCTTTATCGTTTCTAGGTAGGATCTCGAACCTGACAACCTTGGTTGGGATTGTCTGTCCATTTTGAACAGTAGGCTGCTGGAAGTGTCCATCCGAATTTGGATAGCAAATGACTATCAAAATCTGTCCATTTTTAGGTATATGGGTTGGAGTGTCCGGTTTTGTGTCAAGTTGAGCATGACTGACACAAGCTCCAGCTTGTGGGAGAGCATTAGGTAGTTTGCATTTTGTTGGCTGTTGTTTATTAATCCCACATGGGTTATATCATGATTTAACCCTCTTGTACTGGTGTATACAAGACCATATTTTCTATTCTTTAATGACCTAGAGAGCATTGTTCTATTTCATTAAGCTAAAGATAACATAATTATGAGCAAAATAGTCAATTATGGAAAACTACTCTAGGCAAAGATGTACTACCACGTTAACAACAGAATGAAAGACACAAGGGGTTATTTGCATTGAGGCAGATAAGGACCAGGATTTAGCATTTGGCGTTCACAAATTGATGTAGTCGAAATAGGAGGTATGCCTTCTAGGGCAGCATTGTGAGAAGATAGGAAGCCGGAGGGGAGGGAGGGATGGCAGTGTGCGGGCGCTCCCACTACGCTGTGAAAAGAAAGTACAAGCATCTAGAGAGAGGCACCCTACTGAAGAGAGAACGCAATGTTTGCAATTATCACTCCATGTTACTCATCATTTGGTTTTACTACTGCTAAGAACTAGAATATTTATGCTCAGTTTAAAGAAGTCTTGGAAACCTTGTAAGCTTTCTCCTCCTTGAACAATCAACCAATGTTCCTAACATAATTAACAAAATTCTATCCGTAGCCAACGTTTGAACATACTTATGTATTCCAAGATACTGATAATCCTCATGTCAATACCCATAATATCTATGATTCAAGAAGTTTCACCTAGTATTGGTATTTGGTAGCTTACTACTTCATGATTAACAAAAGTTTTTAGTTTATGAAGTAATGGTTGTAATGTTTGAAATTCAAATTTTAAAGATACTTTAGGAGGTTATACTCGGCAAAGGCCAAACTGAACCTTTTCTAAGAAATCAATACAGACAGAAAAGTGGGCAAAATACAATAGAATAGCTATAAAGAGGAAAAAAAATAGGCACTAATCAAGATGACACAAAAGGGTATTAAAAACTAGTCTAGACTGCATGTACCGTGCGAGGTTATATTATTTGTAATACGGACCAGTCCAACGAAAGATCAATACTTGTCCGTACAAAATCTTGAAACTTTCTATGAACTATCCACTTAGATTAAACAATGTTGCTTTCTCAGTGGAGCTTTGAGATTAAAAAAAAATGTGAATATGAGAGAGAGAGAGAGAGAGGAGAGGAAATTTGCCAAATTGTAAATAAAATAGACAAAACAAATATTAATCAATAAATTTAAGGCTAACTATTGATGTAATTTAAGCTCAAATTTTATGCCATATATGAAGTTTAAATAATGAAAAAGGGAACAACAATGTTCAAAAATTATACAATATATAATAAATGCCCAATGCAATACTACTATGCTATTTTACTAAAAATATTATAAAGAAAAAAACTAAATAATGTAATAGATGTAATGCATACCACTACATATGAAATACTAGTTTGAACAACAAACAAAAACACTCGAACATGGATTAAGTGTATAATTATAGATTTATTTAAATGTTTGATAATAAAATTGAATTTGGCAAACAATATAGTCTAAAATAATAAGATAAAAATATACTAATCGAGTTCATTATTGTAATAGCAAGGTTAATCATTTAGTTATCACTAATACAATTCTTTATGTTAAATGTATTTAAGTAGACATGTTCCAACTAGTGTTTGAGGTACCGGTCCGAAACCAGCCGGTACCTCCAGTTTGTACCAGTCCGGTGAGGGACCGGCATCGGAAAAGCTCGGAGCAAGCAGAGCAAGCAGGCGGGCAGCGGGAAGCTTCGAACGAAGCTTCTGCCGGCTTCTGCTGACGTCGTCATCACCCTCTTCCGCCGCCCGCCTCTTTCTACACTGTCACCCTCTTCGTCGGTACACCGGTACCGTACCAGTCCGGCGGACCGAGCTGCTGGACCGGATTTCAAAACCATGGTTCCAACCATATTGTATACAATATGTTTTAGTTTTATATTTGTAGTTTTTAACTTTTAATTGTTTACTAAATTAAAAAAGTAATCTTTTGGTTGATTTTAGTCTAGATGATTTAATCTTGTTCATATAACTAATAATGAAATTTTGCAGATGACTGATAGATATTGATACTGATTTTGTAACCTCTATTTAGCTATGATAATTATTGACAATCTAAGTGTGAGATTGCATTGATATGTATAGTTGGTAATTCACAGTTGCATACCACAACAATTCAATAATCATTATTTCATAAAAGTTGATACATTAAGTACATGCTGATGTGACATAAGTCCACCATCCAGGCCCACGTTCCAGACATATGTATTTTATCAATTATGTTTCAATTCTCAACTATATATTACCCAGCAGCACTACCTATACTAGTTTATCATTTGATTTTTCGTTGACATAATCACATGTCTCATTTTGGACACACACATACACACATTATTTTATGGCTTTTAAACCATAGAATGTTAATCCTAAATGAAAACGTGCTTATCAGTTAGAGAATGGCCACCACAAGCAATGCATCAATATAATATCATCTCTAAGAATGATAACTTCACACATTTGAAGCAACAAAGCAAAGGTGACTAATATTTGGAAAATATCATAAGAAATTCATCAAGCTTTCAAAAAGCAACGTGGCATGCACAAAATGAAAAAGATACGACAAGCTAAAGAATGAGATGAGTCCACTCCTCAAGCATCCAAGTACCTCACATTCAATGAATATGAAGGACAGGAAGATGCATCCAAGAGGATTTTAAGTTGTAAGTTACACTTTATGCCTTGAGTGTTAATGGGCTTCCTATAAAGAAATGGCATATGAGGTCTCACTATGCAGAAGGACCTACTTCAAGGCAAGCATTAATTATAGAAGTATGACTGTATGACCTAATTTATTTGGTCACTCATGTCGTGAGTTGTAACGCGAGTGATAAAGGCGACCAAGAAAGATTCTTCCATTGGTATAGGATTTCATTTCAGTATTCAGTATGAAATGATCTTAGCATGAGATTTTTTTTTTCCTCAAAGAAGAGCAAGCAAATCTGAATTAATAATGCATATAACACAATGAAGAAAGAGATTGAATAGGCAATTTCCAAATGGTTATACTCCAAATTGAAGTATCTAATAAGATTCCTCTATATAACCAATGATCAATAATCCAAGAGAATAAACTCAAGATGCATCCTTTGATTCCTCAAGAGATCATCAAGCACAACCTTGACGAGAAGAAGAACAACAATGTTGTAGAAGCCATCCTAGGTATGCAGGGGGAATAAGAAGAATCCAACGTCACCAATAATATGGATTATACACCATCCTAACCCAGATGAGCTCATCAACAACCTAGTCTACTACAATCATAAAATCATCTTTCATAATTAATAGATTACTGAGCCCAATACCCTGATGCAATCAATATTTATCGCAGGTGAAGAAGGCAGCGCAAGAGAATGGCAGCTACATCAAATTTATGAGCTTAGATGTCTATTTGGACAAATCAAAACTTTGAAATTTTAATTGGATAATGTAATATTGCTGAACTCTTATTTTTTTTTTACTATATTTTGACACTACAAAATGCATCTTGTAGATGGTATTTTCAATGAGATTTTACAATGGCATTTGTAACTTACGAGGATTTGAGAATCTCATTACTGACATTTTGTTTGGTGGTAGGTGTCTTTTCTATAGATACTAGTTGTTATCTATTAATTGTATATGTTCGTCTAAGTTGTTCTATTGAGATGTGAAATAGGGTATGACATAGAATTAGAAAAACCAGTACTAAGTTTGGTACATGCTTGGTACTAATATATAACTACATATATAAAACCAACAGGTTGATACCGGGTGTTGATACAAAATCATACCAGTCCAACACCAGTGTTTAAAGCCTTGTATAAATAGAATTCTAAAGGTCTTAAATTTTAATTATATTTTTATTTACACCTCTTTGGCATATTGGTGGTGGTGGTTATAATGTGGGGAAGATATCCTAAACCAATGAAAGCTTGCAGTGCAGATCCTTAATAAGATGGCATCTTAGAGCAATTATGACTGAGTCTGAAACTGGTCTATGCTCACATTAATTTATACCAAAGTTTACAACCAGCTCCTTCACCTTATGTTCAAGAGATTGTCTCTATACACTACAACATGCACCTACAATTGTAAACTTTACAGCGTGAGATATACAAATTAGTGGAGTCAGTTGAAACGAGGAATCGAAAGAGTTATCTTTTCATTAGGGCACAAAACCCTTAAATACAAACAAGGGTTAACGGGTCAACATAACATAAACCCGTTAACTAAAACCTGTTAACAACCATACATAACTCTAACAGAGTCAACTGCCCACTCATATGATTCATCCTTTGTCGTGACTCCAATGATGTTAATAAAATTATGGAGATGGAGATGATTCAACACTAATATTGTCACAATAGATGGAAGGGTTGATGAGAATTAATTTCTAATATCATAGTAACCTTAGTAATGGACTTGTGAAGCTCAATTCATCAATGCAACACAAAAATTTTAGACCATGATGTTCAAAGAAGAAGATCAAATAATATCAAACAATAGGAAGAAATCAAGAGAAGCCAATGAAGAAGAGGGCAACGAAGTGTCTTCATGACTTTAATGAAATACAATTAAGCTTTACCTAGGGACAAGTCTGATAATAGCTCCTCTTAGTCCTACTAAAGTATGATACTTTGGATTAAAGACATCTTACAATGTTCACTCGCAGCACATAAGGACTTTTGTTATGTCTATTCACATCCAATGCTAATTCTGGTACTTGTCCTAGTGCAAACTATTTTAGTGCAAGAGAGAGTGGATAATAATGTCGATACAAATAATGGAAAATAACCTTACAAATATCCACACTTTAGGACCAAATGTGGACTTTGCAAGTTATATAACTACAACATTGACTTAAGTAGCTACTATCCTACAACTCAAAAGCTATGGTAATGTACATTATTCATTTATATATGGTAGAGGCTCCAATTAAGTACTATTTATTAATCTTCCTATATAGAAGGCCCTATTAACAACATAAAATATTATAATTCAGCCAAATAATTTATTTTCAATTATAATAAATATTTCTTTTCAATATAAGTATATAGCTAAAAACGGACTTACATTTTCACACAAAATAAGCCTTGTGGGATGAATCAAAGAGGGGGTTCATTCTAGATCTTGATAATACAACTAAAACATCTTGCAAGTACTATATGTGTTTAAACTAGTACCCTTAATCAATGTTTGAAGTTCTGGTTTAATTGATTGTACTGGTCGCCAATTAGACCAGTACATACTGGTCATACCAGTCATACCGAGTGAAAACCCAATGGAACCGAGCAGAGCAAAAAGCGGCGTTAGAAAAAAAAATGAAAAGCAAGAAGAAGAGGAGGAAGAAGGAGAACCTTGTTCACCGTTCACCGAGTCTCCTTCTTCTCCTTTCTTCTCCTTGTTCTCCTTCTCCCGCTCAATCCACTGCTCTGCCCTTATGGTCTGGTCCAAACTTTGTTCAGACCGGTTTTAAAAACCTTGCCCTTAATACAACTTTGACACTCAGGGAACTTATTGCATTTGAAAGGTTTCAAGGAAATTTTGATTCCACTAGGACCATGAACTTTTAGAAATTGGAGTTCTTATGTTAGACTACCTATATGCAAGGAAAATTGGCGGGTACCTGCAGATACATGTTTGTTATCAACTTACCATTCATTGCCAAGTTAGCAATAGCACCAGCAGCAACTCGACAAACAGTTATATCTTTTGAAGATTCGAGAAGCAAAAGAAGAGCATCCAATCCTCCTTCCTTGACAATTCTTTCCTGGTTTGCATCTGTATAATGTGAAGACAAGGAACTGAGATAGAGAACAAAGAAATTATACTTGTTTGCTCCCATTTTTTTTAGCAGTAAAATATAATATAACTGCAGAAATGATACTTGTTTGCTCCCATTTTTTTTAGCAGTAAAATATAATATAACTGCGAGGTTGGAAATCCTAAATTTTCTTCAAAATAACAACAATGGAAGACTCTGGAATTGACATATCAACTTCTCTAATGCTAGAGAAACTTGCAACAGCAGAATTCAAAACAAAAAATATACTAGACTAGCAAGTTAGCAAGAATTATATATCCATTGCTCTAAAAATAATTTTACTTTGTATCAAGAAGTATGAATAACAGATATCAATTTATTAGTTAATGAGATTGTTGCAGACAAATTTCTAACTTTTTAACTGAAAGAAAGGTAATAATTAAAGAACATATTACGATACCTCTACTAATAGTAACAAAAGAAAGTAACCAGAATAAGAGAAACCATATTAACCATTGGCATACCATAAATGTATGTGTTTCCACTTTCCAAAGGATAAATACGCATATGCACACGGAAGATAATATTCACACTTAGTTATGAATTTTAGAGTCTAGAAGTACAAATAGTAGGTTTTTGCAATACAAGTATGGTATGGATTCGATCACCCAATCCTATGATTAATCAAGCAATCTGTTTTGAGATAATCATTAAAAAACTTGTTTGGGTGGTGAGAATATCAATCACAGCTGGATTGCCAATCCCACTTAATCCTACTTGATGAGTAATTATGATGGATTATAGATTTGTATGTCCATTATGTTCAAGGTTATCAAAAATGAGTTCTCAGTCTTAGGATCTTCCAATCTTATAACCCAAATTAGGCAAACCATTTCGGAACAAACATAAGATCTAAATGAACACTGATCTATAAGATTTGAATGAACACTAGTCTGGGTTTTCAGATCAGGTAGGATATCATGATCCTAGCAATCTTACTCGATCCTAAGTTAATAGATAGAATGAGTTTAGATTTAACTGCTATTACATCAAAAAATCAATGATCTATTATGCCAAAGTACTAAATTGCTATATGATACAATTTCTCATTTTCTCTTTGTTAATATTTAATAATTTAAACTCTGTTATCTTCAACTATATTTGTCAACTTTGACTATTTATTAGTACTTTGTAATATTTTAGCTGCTTCATTATCATTTTAGTCATTTTCATTGTTATTACCATATATACTTTTATCTTTGTTATCTTTCATACTTTTGTCTTATCCTCTATATTTCACTATATGTCTTTATTATTTATAGTTTTATTACGTGCCTTTGTTATATCCAACTTATGTAAACTTGTCTCCATCATCATTACCCTACAAATATTTAATTTTATAATTTTACTATGCATAATAGACATATTATAATACATTGTGTGTGTGTATATATATTGTTACTTATTATTAGAATACTTATCTCACTCTTAAGTCTAATTAGATAAATATATTTAAAAAAATATATATTTTAGGTATTTTGATAGGATCTTGTAATCTGATCCTATGTTCCAATCCTACAAAGTCTCCATCATACCTATGTAGGATCTCAATCCTGACCTTTGTCCAAATGGGTTTTTGATTCTATAGATAAGATATCAATTTAAGAGAAATTACTAGCTCCAGCATCAAAAGCAATTACAAAATGTACAATACCTACATACCTTATAGGAAATACTGAAGTTGAAACCCTACATAGAATGAGACGGAGACTAACATGAGTGACTAACTGCTTCTAACATAAATGATTATGTTGTGAGTTTATTGTAGATTCTTTCTTATTCATTGTATGTTTTTAACAAAGAAAACATGCTGTTACAAGCCTACAACTAAGCATAAATAGAGTGATAAGTGGTATGGATATTGTCGCATGTAAATGAAGTTCATAAGATAATCAACGAAAGTTAATGACATAGAGGTAGCCAATAATATTGATTTTTCTGAGACGCCACTGCACTGGAGTTAATTGCTGCGTATCATCCAAGCCACAGAATAGAGATCCCGTCTATTACTAGCTAGTGACCCAAGTTTCTGAATATGGTTTATTTACATGTTATGTACGCCTAAAGTTACAAGTTGTTAATTTTATATTCTACCACTGGAATATATTTAATAAAAATTTGATTGGCTATCATGTTGTCAAAAGTTGAGACACTTTTAAAACTGGTGTAGATGTACTTTGCAAATTTTAAGGAATCCATCATTTCTCAAGTCAAATACCAATGAGCGTCTTATGTGCGCTGGAGTTGTACTTTTCATATACAAAGATTATGAACTTCCCTATTGGGAATCAAAAACAATCAAATATAGTAAGATACTTAAGCAAATCAAGTATAATTAAACCCAGTCATTTAAAATTATTTGGACTTGTGGAGAATCATTCGTTATAACTATTCCTAAAACTCAAAAACAATAATGCAGGCGAGGCATTCTCTTACCTTCAGAAGCAAGATTGGCAACTACCTTTATTGCATATATTTGCACGTCCAAATCCTCAGACCTTAACAACGCTAATATGTTTGATAAACCAACTGAATGCATACAAAAACAAATGGATGTTAGAGATATACAAATGGTTCCCCAAGCTGGCAATAACCAAAGGTAATTCAGGATTTAGCCTTGCCTTCTTCAAAGATTTTTGATATAGTATCCCTTTGACCAGAGATGGCTTCTCTTGACTTGTTAGGTTTGGGAACACTTGCGGCGTCTTCCACAGCTAAATTAGATCTAGTTAAATTGTCTGCTCTATGACACCTTTTAGGCTGTGAAAACCACAGATGATCATAACATGAGTAGAGGGTTCAACAAACATTACGATAAAATGAACAGATACCTCAAGTTCTGCATGGCCATCATTAAAGGCACTTTTCAATTTGACAATTTCATCTTCAAGACATCTTCTTTGACTTTCTTCACAGAAAAGTTTGTCTTTCAAAGATTTAAGCTCTCTGTTCAACAACTCCTAGATGTTCTCAAAGCACAACAGGATTTACAAATATGTCAGATAAACTCTTTATGCATTTATCTTCTTTCGTGCACAATCAAAATCAGAACATTCTGCTACATATATCAAATTCATATGCATCAGGCAGCTACAAGACTCTTGCATGTTGCATCTGTAACTTGTAGAAGATGTAAAAGAGCATAACATAAAGGCATCTATGCAGAAATGTTAAAATGGTTTAGTAGTTTATGTACCATATGTATGGAAAAATATTGCAAAATAGCAGAGACGGTTGAATAATATTTGAAACTGTGATCTGAGCTTTGAAATGTAAACGATCCAAAAGATACCTTTTCTGACAAGAGATCATTAATCTGTACTTCAAGAGATTGAATTTCACTTCCAGCATCTTCATTCAACTTCGAAATTTCTCTTTTAAGCTCCTCAATAATTTTCTCCTGACCCTGATAGTTTTAAGTACATGGCTATGTAAGTTCATAGGTTTGTAAGACAACACAAGATATGATTTTCCTCTTTGCAAAATTATTATAATGCCATTATAAAAATAAATTAAGCGAAAAAGGAGCACAAGTAATTGAATTTTTCTATAGGAACACGTTTACTAGTATGAGATCGTATAGTTCCTTATTTATTATGGTTACAAAAAGCATTTATTAAGAGTTTAGAAAATGCTCAACCATGGTTTAAAGTATTGATCCGCAATAAGCCTAGTACATACCACATATAAGTTTGAGCATAACCAAATTCACAGACTCCCTATATGCCATGTCCAATGACTACCCAGCAAAACTAGTGCTTCCTGGTAATGCATATAACATACCATATGTTAATATTGTCCAATGGCTAGAAAATTAACCATCTAGATTTTTCTTTTGCAAAGGTTTAAAGTAGCCAATATACACATTCATACATACATATGTATGTATGTATATATATAGGTACCATGTGTTAGGCAAGCACGGACCGACTTTTTATGCCTTAATCTACATACAATGCAATAATTGATTACGATGATAGATAATAGAAAAAGAGAGCAATGTCTAAATTAATAGGCTAACAGCTGATCTTTTGATAGTTCATTTTTTTAGGATAAGACCAGCCTAATGGATTAGTGGTTGGCATGGTTGCCATTCAAGGATAAAGATCTAACAATGGACAAGCCGGGTAATAATACCACCTTGTGCTCTCATTATATTACTGAACTAATTGATCATGATAATGAGAATACATGTATATAAAGCCAACCTACTCAACTGCAAGAGGATGATTAAACCGACGATAGGTTGGAGTGGATTACTTATACTCTTCTCCTGCCAAACATAGCCAGTTAGCCACAACACTCAGCTTCTCAATCATAATGTCTGCAATTTTCTCAACCGCCACCTAAGGCTCAAAAAGCCAGTCCGAGACCTTGTATCGATCAAGGCTCAAATCGATACTGTATTAATCCATACCGGATGAAACCAAGTAAGCATGTAGAAAAGAAAGTTCATAGCTAGAGAAGCGGAGGAAGGAAGAGAAGAATAAGTAGAGGAGAACCGGAAGTAGAGGAGTACTTCTCGCTATGCACCAGCCTCCTATGATGTGGCTCTGTGATGCGCTTGCCTCCTATGATGTGGCTTTGTGATGTCCTCTTACCAGCCCCTACTCGCATTAGTACAAATCGACCGTACCACCTTGTACAATTTTTTTAAACCTTGCAACCACTCAACCGAAAAGCCCAACTAAGATAATCACCACTATTACAAGGGAGTGAGGAACAAGATAGAAGACCATAACAATGAAGAATGCTTCATTGATAGGACATATGATATGGGAAAGCTCCAAGTGTCCCTATCTGTAATGACCAAGCAAACATAAAGAATCATATCAAACTTCCTCTAGATACGAAATGATTCAAATAATGTAAACAACCAAACACAAGTGATGGAGCAAAGAAGATGGATGCAATGATGGTGAGATTTATATTATGTCAATATGACAACTTGAGCATGAACTTGTAAAGCCAAATTTACAAATGCAATATAAGATGCTAACCATGGCAAAAGTTCAAGTAGACCTAGAGGGGATACACATACCAATATTAGAAGAGAGACAAGGGCTTAACCCGCTAAAACATAAAAATGCCTTGTGGACTACAAGGAGATAAAATCAACAGTACTATTAGAAACTAGAAACTAAAAGCACCTCATCATGGTTGCAACTAAACTACAAAGGATATGACACATCAGCTTCTTATAAAGATTCTTACATGTATCCTTATCCAATTTTGATACCCATGACCATCTCAATCATAGTACAAGTCTCACAAGCGATAGTGGACTACATGAGTTTAATAAGCTTGTGGATTTCAACATACCATACCATATATCTTAAGATGATTTCCTAGTACAACTAATCTACTTTTTCTATAAATACCACTCTTTTGAATGAAACAAGTCAAGGCTCATATTAAAAGGTAATATATCAGAATTCAACAAAATTTATTAGTTTCCTTAGGTATAAGTCTACTTTCATTTAAATTTAACGCTATACACCTTAACACTAAATTCTTTTGTTATTTTTTTTCATATTTCTAAGACATCTAGGATCAAATTAAAAAAGTACGAACAATTCAAAATCAAGCTTGAGATAGGCTATATTAGGTCTAAACATATTGGGTGCAACATCAAGGTTTTTAATACTAGTTCATATCAATGTACCAGTCTGCTATCAGACTAGTTATTGTGATGGTCGATATCAACACAATACCGATGGTATTAGTTGGTGCTAAGGTTTAAAACATGGTTCCAAAACTCGGTCCGGCGGCTCAGTCCGGCCGGCCGCTGGACCGGTACATACCGCCGGTATCGTACCGGTGCCAGATGAAAACCGGCGGAACCCTAGGAAGCGGTAGGCGGCGAGGCGGGCGGAAGCTTCCGCTGCCACTGGAAGCTTCGTTCTTCGAACGGCGCCGGAAGCTTCGTTCAAAGCTTTCGCCGCCCGCCTCGCCGCCTGCCGCTTGCTCCGCATGCTCCGACGCTTTTCGGTGTCGGTCCCTCGCCGGACCGGTACAAACCGGCCCATACCGGCGGTACCGGACCGAGTTTTGGAACCATGGTTTAAAATACTATTCCGAATAGGTGTTCCAAGCTATGATTGCTATATACCAGATTGAAGTTGCCAATGGAGGATGAAGGTGTGTTTGCCATGAGTGATGAACCCGATCTCTGCAGCCATAGCAGTAGCACACTCAAGCAATCCTTATTCCCATTTATAAACCCTAGTGGGTTAAGTAATGGGTCTGGTTACGAAAATAGTTTTGTCTTGTTACGAAAACAGTTTTGTCTTGTTACATGTAGCTTCCACAGTGAGTGGAAGCTTCATCCGCCTCTTGCCTCTGCCCCACACAAAGAAGAAAGAGAAAGTGAAATAGCCCAACTCTACCTTCGCCACCACTTAGGGCTCATACCTCCATTTGCCTTTGTCTCTCACCCTTGCTCTACTTCGTTGGCTCCGCTATGATTCATCTATTGGTTTCTACTCGGACGGGTACAAAGTAGTCATACTACTCGATAAGGACTAATTTTTTTTATCCTTCGTTGGTACCGTTAAGTTATAAATATAAATATTTATATGTTATTGCCAATACAAGGTTAAATTGGTACTTACCCTCCATTCCGGACAATATGGATCCATTTGTCAATAAAATATGTGTCGGTCCAAATTATGATTCAAACAATCAAGTAATCAACAATGACTTAAATTGGTGTTTTAACATGTGCATAATCAATAATGTATTTGGATCCAAGGTTCAGAAAACCGATCCGGTATACCATTCCGATATACGTTGGACTGGCACGGCATCAGTACTGTATTGTATGTACCAGATGGGACCAGACGGCAGCAGGCGAGCAGCAACGGCAGTGGCACGAAAGCTTTTTCAATTGAAGCTTCCAGCACTGCCGTCGCCGCCGTCGCCCTCTGCCTCCCTTGGCTTCCCTCCGCCGTCCGCCCCCGGAGCCATACTCCGACCGCCGTTCCGAGGCCGGACGACAAGAGGACCAGTCTGTACCATACAAACCATACGGTACGGTTTTAGAAATACTGTTTGGATCACTGTGTAAGAAAATATAATGAAAATAAAGAAAAAGGAAAGTGTAGGAGCACATAATCAAAAAACGAGATGGAAATCATTTTCCAATCACAAGCAGCTTTTTCAAAAAAGGCATGAGCAAATTTTCAGAATGAACTCACAACATAGAGGGAAAACATACCTTGGACATATATTAAACATATATATACCAATAAAAGGAGCAAAACAATTAATGATTCTATTAAACAAAACAAGTCATTTTAGGTGGGATCACCTCACAAGTAAATAAGAAAACCCATAAGCCAAGTTAAGTACTTGTATAAAAGCTCTTGTATTTTATTGTTTTTAAATTGTAAGACCAATATTCATTAGTATAAAGAAAATCCTCATATACAAAAGATACAAACTTATCAAGGATATCATCTTGGCTAAGATTGTTAAATATACAATGTTTTATTTGTTTTAATTCATGAAAAATTAAAGCTAACATATATTTTTCACTTGAAACAAGGTTCTAAGTTTTATCCTCATCTTTTTCAAAAGAACCTCATGGTGGACAGGAAACAAACTTTAACAGTCTGTTTCGGAGAAAGGAAAGAAATCAGAAGAGAAAGGAAACAATAAGAGAAAGGAAATAAGAAAGAAAGGAAATAATTCCTTTCTCTTCTAGGCCTCCTGTTTCGATGGAAGGATAGAAAAATTTTGACTAGTTTCAGCTTAGTTGACTAAGTCAAAATTAACCAAAATCATCGCTTCCCCTTCGTCGTTTGACATCTCACGGCATCGCTTCCCCTTCTCGTCAGGCGACCCCAGCTTCAGGCGAGAGGTGTCGTGGAAGATCGGGGCGCCACCTCCTTCCACTCGGCCTCTCCCAGGCGGAGGCGTCGTGGAAGATCGTCCGCACCAGTCGGAGGCCACCCGATGCATTGCGCCCCAAATCGGCTCGCGGTCGTGGCTCCGCCGCGCTTGCAGGCGACGCAGACCCTAAAATCAGCTTCTCCGCCCGACGACCCGTTCTGCCGTCGTCAGACCCAACTGAAGGCTTCACTAACGCTGCCAGCCGCCGCTCCAGTCGCCACAACACCCGAATCATGAAAGGCCTCGGAGGCGTCCGCGCCAGTCGAAGGCGTCGGAAGGGGTCGGACGCCAGTCGGAGGCGAAGGGGCGGCGATCGGCGAGGGGGCGGCTTGGACGAAAGGGAGAGGCGATTTTTGTTTTTGGAGCGAGGGACGGCTCCCAGGCGGAGGCGTCGTGGAAGATCGTCCGCACCAGTCGGAGGCCACCCGATGCATTGCGCCCCAAATCGGCTCGCGGTCGTTGCTCCGCCGCGCTTGCAGGCGACGCAGACCCTAAAATCAGCTTCTCCGCCCGACGACCAGATCTGCCGTCGTCAGACCCAACTGAAGGCTTCACTGACGCTGCCAGCCGCCGCTCCAGTCGCCACAGCACCCGAATCATGAAAGGCCTCGGAGGCGTCCGCGCCAGTCGAAGGCGTCGGAAGGGGTCGGACGCCAGTCGGAGGCGTCCGCGCCAGTCGGAGGCGAAGGGGCGGCGATCGGCAAGAGGGCGGCTTGGACGAAAGGGAGAGGCGATTTTTGTTTTTGGAGCGAGGGACGGAAATGAGATTTCCGTCTCTTTTCGAGGGATCCGTTTTGGGGAGAAAGGAAAGGAAATGTTTCCTTTCCTTTGTCTATTTCCTTCTTCTGAAACTAGGGAAATAGAAGGAAAGAATTCTATTTCTTTCCTTTCCCTCTTTGTTTCCCTCTTCTGAAACAGGCCGTAAGACTTTTGACATCAAACCTTGTTTTCTCTGACAAGATGTATCATGTTAGTCCTTGGAGGATTTCTGTACCAATTAGGGATGTCCAATCAGTTCAACCCAAATCGAACCAAACTGACTTAGCCAAAATCAAAAGTTTTTTTATCAAAACTTTAGAAACTGAAACAGAACCGTTTTCAAGGAAAACCGATTTTAACCCGAACCGATATTTTCAGTTCGGTTCGGTTTAAACCGAAACAAACCGATATTTACTTATCTTTCAACGCTCGGTCTTCTCAACCGATTCCATCTCGTGGCATTAGATGGGTTCGACGACTTATTCACCGGCCGCTGGAGAGATGGAGATGGGGGAGAATCGGAGGAGACCAAAAAGGGAAGAAAAGTTGTAAATGGAAGAAAGTGCTGGAGAGGGAATGAGTAAAAGAAATGGCTGGAGAGGAGAATAGGAGATGGGGGAGAAGCCTGAGTGCGAGGGTTTCGAAGAGAGAGAGGGAGAGGGATTAGAGAGAGTTGACGGCGAGAAGGAAGGAGCAAAAATCATTTAGGCCCTGTTTACTAGCAGGGACGGAAAAGCAAAGGGATGGATTTAGTAGAGGGAAAGGATTTAGCTGTGGATGGAAATTTTTGTCACGTGAGAATCACGTGACTAAACTAGGGCTGGGCTGGTGAGGCGTCATCGGCAAGGTGAGGTCGCTGGCGAGGTATCGTCGGCGAGGCGTCGTCGGGGAGGCAAGGTCAGATGCCACATCGGAGGCGGGGCGAGGTCGCTGGCGAGGCGTCGTCGGCAAGGCGAAGCCGGACGTGAGGTTGGAGGTGAGGCGAGGTCGGAGGCGAGGCGAGGTCGCTGGCGAGGCGAGGCCGAACGCGAGGTCGCTGGCGAGGCTTAGTCGGCGAGGCGAGGCTGGACGCGAGGTCGGAGGCGAGGCGAGGTCACTGGCAAGGTGTTGTTGGCGAGGCAAGGCGACGCGAGGTCGAAGGCGAGGCCAAGGCAGCGGCGAGACGACGTGAGTTTGGAGGCGAGGTCGAAGGCGGTGGCAAGGCGAGGGTGGCGGCGAGGCGACACGAGGTCGAAGGCGGTGGCAAGGCGAGGGTGGCGGCGAGGCGACACGAGGTCGAAGGCGGTGGCAAGGCGAGGGTGGCGGCGAGGCGACACGAGGTCGGAGGTCGAAGGCGAGGCGACGCGAGGTCGAGGGGAGTGCGGCGTGCTGACCTGGCGAGGTTTGCGACGCGAGCGTTGTGTTTCCGCCCGAATCGGGCGGATCGGAAAACAGCGGAAAATCACCCGATTTTCCTTCATGTGATCCATCCGCCCATTTCCATCTGCTCTGGTATACAACGGAAAATCACTTTTTCCGTCCTTTCCGCCCTAATATCCGTCCTGGTATACAGGGCCTTAGATGTGGAGAGAGAGAAAAAATAAGAAGATAGGAGAAACGAGGAGATGAGGAGGGAGAGAGAGGGCTGGAGAGAATATAGAGAGTGGGCCAGAGAGAGGGAAGAATCGAGATTTGAGGAGTGGAGAGAGAAGGATGGGGGAGGAATCGAGAAGACAAATGAAGAGAGAGTTGGAGATGAGGAATGGAGAGAGAAGGATGGGGAGAAATCGAGGGGAGAGATGAATAGGGAGGCTGGAGAGAGAAGGTAGGGAGAAAACTTAGGAAATCGAAGAAAAATAGTGAGTGAAGAGGACAATAAACAATTAAAGAGGGGAGAGTTTCAAGAAAAGGGGAGAGTTTCAAAAATGTACATATGCAGAAAATTCAAATAAAGTGATTGTGATCCTGTCAAATCATGTCCACATCTTCATTCCATCTCTTTTGTTTAGTAAATTTCTACTTTCCTTCGTGCCTTGTAATAATTTTCACCAGTCACGTCAATCAGCTTTAGAGACTTTGTTCCAAATGTTGAATCGCTGAGATGCATGAGTCGGTTCGATTTTTTTATTTTTAAGTTATAACTATGCTTAGTCGGTTCGGTTTTCATATATTTAAAAAGGAGAAAACCGAACTGAATCGATTGAAAATTTATCTCTCTCAATCTGAACCGAACTAAACCGATTAACACAAAAATCAAATTGAACCATCTAATTCAGTTCGATTTATCAGTTTGAACCGATTAATGAACAGGTCTAGCACCAATTAACTTTTTGGAAGCAAAATCTATATCTGAGTTTTTAGAATAATTTCAATCAATGAAATTCATGGTGCCTTACTTTTTAGGAATCTTCTAGAATCCTTGACACTTAACCATTCGTCATAATTGAATAGTGTAGGTATAAATTTGCATAGGACATATAACACCACCCATAGATTTTTGCTCACACAGCAACAAATTCATGCAGCTATGGCATGAAAGAAAGTCCATCTGTAACATTAATCCACCCAATTCTTTCCACTCAGACAATAGGAAAGCAGATTGATTACAAGTAGCTAGAAAGATCAAACAATCATGCAGGCTTTCTTCTCAGTTATGTAGTCAAATGGATATGAAAGTACTATAGTATGACAGAATATTGATGATATGTATTGGATGAGAACTGAAAACGATCAACATTCATGCACTAGAGAGAATATTGATGATATGTATTGGATGAGAACTGAAAACGATCAACATTCATGCACTAGAGTCGACTCTCTGTATGTACTAACGAGTAACGACTACCTGAGCTGATGTTTTAGTACCACTCAGCGACTTCCTCAGCACAGACAGCTCTTCGGCTAAATTTGTGGAGCGAGATCTCTCATCTTCTAGTTGTTTAATCAAGTCAGTTATTTTCATCTCATTCATCTTTGTTGTATCTGCAAGTACCTGCTGATGTGCTGAACTTTCAAGCTCCTGTTGCTACTAATGACAACAGAATAATTAGGTTTATCAAAGTGACTGATATGGCAAAAATAAATAAAAAAGTAATAACAATGTCATATATAATGAAAAAATCAAGAAAACCCGCACATATTGTGTAATATAGCAAAGAACTGGGTGAGACGAAGTTGATTGACTAGGCTTATGTAATGATGTTTTATTTATCCTGGTTCTGTTCATTCATAAATCACTCTTAAACCTACTGTCTTACTCCTAGTTCTGTTCATTAATAAATCATTCTTAGACCAAGGCTTTCTCCTTGTCCCAAATACTTGCATTATCATAGTTTTTGATAAATCAAGCCAAATTGGCAGGAAACCTTGTGTGCATGTTGTTATCCATCCTCAAAGTTATTCATTGGTTTGCATCCCTCAAAAGTTTACAATCATACTGTTTATGTTACACATTTTAAATTCTAAAAATGTTATGGGCTTTCAGTTTCCAACTTTAAATTATTTAAAGGAAAACAGCCCTATAGGAGTTGCAATGGCTAAATGTGATAACTTCTTCAAATTTTCCTCTACAAATTCATTTCATAGAAGTAGGAAGCTAAGACCAAATATATGTAACCAACTATGTTTTGAATATCCTTAGTAACTCAATCAAAAGAATTTCAAACTTTTGACTTGTACACATAAACAACAACTTTGCACTTAGCCCCATATCATTGACCTTCCCTTCAAAAAAAAAAGAATATGCAAGATTTACACAATGATGACAACAACAAAAAGCATACCGGTCCGAGAAAGCACCGGTACAAGTACCTTGCTATATTGGTATGCACTGGTACAGGCTAATACACTATACCGGACCAAGATTTGGTTCCTTGAAAAGAAGAACAACCACAAGAAAGATCCCAATGGCAAACAAGTACCTTCTTTTGCTTCAAGGACATTTCAAGGTGACTAATTTCTTGTGACAACTTAGCTGTTTCACTCTTTTGAACGTTTAGTTCCTCCAGCAAACTTTTGACCTTCAATTCCCAACGATTCTTTTCTTTCTCCATGTACTAAAAATATGTTAAGCAACATGTCAGGAGTGTCAAATTAATATGCTAACAAAAAAAATTGATAGAGATTTGAAGAAAAATGAAATGTGATAGAAATGATAAAATGAGTTCAAATAAAAAATATCACAAATTAATCAACTAACAAACTGTACATACAAAAGTTTATGCAACAAAAAGGTAAGGACTGATCTACAAAATGAAGATGCAGATGATACCTCATATTTAATAGCAAAACTCTTTTCTGCTTCAATTACTAATGCTTCTTGTTCTCTCAATCTTTTTTCCATTTGCTCTTTTTCAACTTCTCTAAGCTTCTGCTGTCTATCAGTTTCGGAAGTTAGATAGTCCACATGGTATTCAAGCTTTCTACACAAACCCTCATAATCAACTTCTTCTTTTAATTTGATGATATTTACTATTTTCATCGCCTGGAAACATCACATATCACAAAGAAAGTCATTAAAGAACCTCGAAAATTATTTGGAAAGATAAAAATGGTGGTTTTGGCAAAAACAAGTTACAAGTTAACTTCTAACAGAAGTTAAAAACTAAAACAACATGTTACTTTACAAAATAAAACGCTCTATGGATAGTGCAAAAATCAATCAGCATTAGTTTATGTGATTTCTCAAAGGTATGAGTATTAATCTAGAAGATATTGGCATTTGCATGAGAAGTGAGAACTAAACTAGCTACGTCATTAGAAAATAGAAATAAATTTAGTTGGTTAACAAGGTTTAAAAACTGGTTTAGACTCGTACGTATGAATCCATAAAACTAGTATGAACCAACCTAATCTGTGTACTAGTCTAAGCTATGACAGATACAAACCATATTTCATTCCTTGGTGGTAATGAAATCAAATGGACCGGGACTTGCTAGTAGCAAGTAAAGGATATATCATTTAAGGGATTCTGGCAAGAACTAGTGGGATTAAATCAACTTACATGCAGCTGTGAGATGCTTACCGCTCACTCAATACTCTTCCTTTTTTTTCTCTTGTACCCAGCCATCACTCTTGTTGGGTTCCAGGTTGATCTTGGATAGAACAAGGAGAGGAATAGGCACATAGGTGGCAGACTGGCCGCAGCTTTACCAATGATCTTTCGAGTGCGAAAGAAGAGAAGATACTGATTCTTGGTAGAGTTGAGGTCTTTGGCCATGTTCATGCTTGTGATTTCATAAGGAATTCTATAAATTCCAAACCTCATATCCATTAGAGCTGAATTTTTCTTACTGTAATGTTTATGTATCAAGCTTACCTACTAAGGTTTAGCAGATAACTATGCTTAAAATTTACTTTGAAGTGTACAAATGGGGTTTTAGACAACCATGCTAGATTTACTTTGAACCGTAAGAATGGAGCTTTTAAACTTGAGGTAGAACATTAATGTTTGTGTAAGAATGGGTTTTAAACCGAGATTAGAAGGAGAACGCAAATGTTAGATTACCATGCTAAGGTTTTCTTTTAAGTGTAAGGATGGGTTTAAAACCTAGATTAGAGGGAGAACGCCAATGTTTGTGTATCGAAGGTAACCAAGTTAGGTTCGGCAGATTTTTCATCTACTTAGAATTGACAATGATAAGTTATTATCATTGTAAAAAGTAGAAAGAAAGTTAACTCTAATTGAGAATGAGACTAAATATGGGAATGATTCCAGTAGGAATTATCATTATACGAGCTGATGTAACTTATGGATAAAGGCTAACTTTTTATTTGCAATTATCTTTGTCTTACTATCTTATTTTCAGCATTGCTAACTTTATTTAACAACCATATTATTGATTTGTATAATAAATGATAGATAATTTATCTATGATCTTTATACGAATTGAAATAAATTATGGATAAAGGTCAACTTTCTATTTGTTTTATCTTTGTCTTACTATCTTCTTTTGAGCATTACTAACTTTATTTAACAACTATGTTGTTAATTTTTATAATGAATGATAGGGAATTTATGTATTGCAATAATATATGTATTTGTTACATGTTACGTATTATGCATAAATGTTATTTGTGTAACAACTATGTTGTTAATTTTTATGATAGATCGTAGAAATTTTATGCATTGAAATAATGTATGTCTTTTTATTCCATTTTATTTATATGCAATAAAGGTTATTTGTGATAAATATAAGCTGCTCAAAACACATTGCTATTTAAGCAACGGTTAAAGTATCGATTCAAACCAATACACCAGCAACACCTCAAAGCAGTATAGACTAGAATACAAATTATTATACACTGAGTGTACCAACAAACAATATGTTACATTATATTATAGTACTGGTAGCATAATTCTGTATATAGGTAATCCATGTATTAGGTTATGCTTGAAATAGTAAGTATTAGGTTGTACTCGAACTCGTAGGCATGGAGCTTACTATCTGATATGAACCAATATTCTAAACGTTTGGTATAATCACATGTATGGATAAGTTATTAAAAGGCATTGTAATAGCAATGATACAATTTGCTAGTGTACTGAGAAAGGACTGAATTAGTTAATACAGCAAAATTTTGAAATGGACTCTTAAGTAATGGCTAAGGCAATCATAGTAGTGTATAAATGAGGACATGACCACTCTTATTGGGTTATTGGATAAAACAACTATGTTTGAGATCCAAAGAATTGATACTTCTATATGATAAGATTACTTGTAAAGCATTCTAATATGATTAGACATGTAAAGCATAATGCTTAATGTTTTATTGTGAAAAAGGTTGAACCAATGGACAGCTAAGGAAGACCATGTTGTTAGGGACCGGGGGAAGCCCAATGTAAAACAATATGTAAATGTACTTATGTTCAAAGAACTAAAAATCGGTCCATGAGCACTACATACCAGTCTTACCTTGTGCAGTACCATTGGTACCTACAACAATGGATTGAGTGCAGACTGCTATCTTAAACCTTGATTGTGTCAAAGATTGCATATATTAGGCAAGACAACAAGGCTGAATTCCTAGTCCAAGCTAGGATTTTCATGGCCCACACTATATCATGGGGTATTGAAAATCATTAGCCTACTTGGACCCTAGGAAGCCTAGATAGGTTTCTACACTTGCATAATATTTAAGGGGTGGTAGTGCTTAGTTAAATCAGCCTTAGAGTGACTCTCAAGTCTAAAACTGAAGCTTCTATGCTACCAACCCTTGGGGACCCAAGTCCATGGTCCTTGTGCATCTTGTAAAGTTTTCAAACCTAGTGAACATCAATAAGTCCCACTCCCCAAGCCACATTACGGCGTGCTTGGTCGGCACCATGTCATTGGGCATATCACTCATAGCACTTTTGTGTAAATCCTCTTTTGATTGTGACTTTATTTATGAGCTTTGCAAAGAGCCCAGCTAAAAAGACAGGGGAGAGGACAAGGAGCAGTGATGAATGCCTCAAAGATGTTGAGGGGTGCTGGAGGATCATGGAAGAGACCTTGGTGCCCATGCACTTCGATGAGCAATGCATCAACAAGGTTGAGACTATAGATGTATACTGATAGACTCTTCGTGCAAAGCACGCCCAATTAGAAGAAACAAGACACTCGACAAACTCTAACACAACTCTAAGGCCCTTATTTATAGATTCTTATTACTTAGTGGATCGGGTATGACAGGCCAACAAATTGCCCCCCTCTTGAACTAGCCTTGTCCTCAAGGCTGAAAACTTCCTCTTGTGTCGTCTCCAGGATCCCACGGCACGCGATCCTCTCCCTCCAGATCTTCATCTTCAGCTAGCAACATCACCTGGAATTGCTTGTTTGCGCATCGGTGCATTGGATGATATGGTTGATCACACTGGAAGCATAATCCTTTCTCTCTCTTATTGATGTACTCCTGGTGGGACATAGCTCGACTCCTTCTAGATCGATCATAGGTGCTTGACGATGTGCGTTGACCTCCCACCTCCTTGGAACCATTTTGAGATGGCACACCTCCTTTTCCCTCAGCAGGCAGTGTAATGCTAGAATTTACACTAATGTTCCTTCTCGGCTGCTGGACACTATAGGCCGAAACCACTTGGGATGGTAAATCTGGTATAGTTGGATTAGGAGGAAAGCTTCCTCCCCAAGAATAGCTGTCACTGCCTGGCTGGCTTTTGCTTTCCACCCCTTCTGTCCCTGTCCGCCCTGGTAATGTGGATCCCCCAACCAGCTCTCTCTCAATGACTCGAGCGAGAGTCATGGCACGCATAACAGTAGTGGGTAAGAAGGCTCGCACCTTCTCTCTGATAGTACTGTTTAGGTTCTTTAAGAAGAAACCCACGTACTGCTCCTCAGACAGGTCAGATAGCTGTGAAATAATCTCTTCAAAAGCTCCAATGTGCTCAGTCACAGTCAGGAGACCCTATTCTAAGGCTGCCAGACGTTCATAGGCTGAAGTGGCTGGGAACTCACTATAGCGCTGTAGCATTTCTCCTTTTAGCCTCTCCCATGTCAGGTTGGGAGTCCTCCGTCTCAACCACCGAAACCAGTATCCTGCTGAACCCTCCATACTCACGAAAGCCATCGGGACCTTGTATTCATCTGTCGTTCCCTAGATATCAAAGTACTGCTCAGCCCGTGCAATCCATCATACGGGATCAGACCCATCAAATCCTGACAGCTCTATGCGCTTATGGATCCATCGCATGTTCTCCCCCGAAGTCATCCCCCTATTTAGTTCTCCTCCCCAGTGCACTCCACCTTCTAATCTGTCTTCATCAGTGATTTCTATTCCGTTTGGCCTCATGTTTGCCTCTAGTGGTGACCAATGCTCCCGTGAAGGCGGTGGGCGGTATGGCTCTTTGCCTGGGCGATGATGAGGGCCCGTTGAACCTTCCCTTTGCTCATCTCGCCTGCCTGTTAATGTTGCAGCGAAGTTCCTCATCTCGTTCGTCAACGCATCAATAACCCCCCAGTGACGATCCATCTCATCCTGTCGCTTAGTAAGAGCCGCTACTTCCTCTCGATATTGACTCCGCTCTTCTTCGGCTGTCAGCACTTCAATCCTCTTTTTCTCTCCTGCAGACTGAAGTTCCTCTCGTATAATCACAAGAGAACTATGCACTTCTCCTACTGTTTTTTCCAAAGCCTCCAATCTAGCCTCACTACGTGTAGTCATCCTTCAACTTTTTTTTGTGATGCTACAGTATTTGCTACAGTACTTGCTACAGTACTTGCTGCAGTACTTGCAGCGCAGCGTTTTTTTATGAACTTCAGCTACAGTACCTCTCTACGCCCGCGCCTGCCGATCTTCCGCTCACGCCCGCTTCCACGCTCACTCTGCTGTCGACGCCGCTACTGTGTGACCCAGCCGAGTGCCGATGGGTCGCCAGAACCCTAGCGCTGAAATCGAGCCCTAAATCGGCCGCCGAGTTCGCCGCTTCGATCGCCGCCGCTTGGTGTCGCCTTGCGTCGAGAAGAACGGGCGACGCCTGGAAGAGGCCAAGAAGCCACCGGACGACAACGATGGGCCACCGAGGAGCGTCCGCCGGTGAGGACGAGAGGTGACTGACGCTATAAACAAGCCGCCTGCTCGTTTGGCGTCGCTGGTCGCACGGACGCGCCTGGACTCCGCCCAACGCCGCCTGGACGTCGCCTGAACCAGGACGCCGCCTGAGGAGAAACACCACCGGAGGAAGGGGCCGCTGCTCCCTGCTGTCACCGGGGACAAACGACGCTGCTAGGAGATGTGCCGCTGCCTTCCTCACTTGTGTCGATGAACAATGCCGTCGTCCGAAATCGTCTCGAACCACCTTGAACCGATAAACTTCGCCCTAGGGTTTTGATTTCTTCCCCTAGGGTTTCTCTTCGGCTTGATGAACGATATTAGACCCGCCGATTAGATCTACTACTGACAACGGAATCGCTTCCGCCTTTATTCGTCGCTGGACCACCGGTTCCCCGGCGAATCGATCCGGCAGGTCGGACCAATTGATAGACTCTTCGTGCAAAGCACGCCCAATTATAAGAAACAAGACACTCGACAAACCCTAACACAACTCTAAGGCCTTATTTATAGATTCTTACTACTTAGTGGATCGGGTATAACAGACCAACCCGAATCCACTTATTAATAACCTACTAACACTACTGGGCCCGTAACATATACCATCGGATGATACTCAAGAGGCCATGCAACATCTGACGGAAGGGAACATGTAGAGGAACTAGTAGCATTGGATGTTGGTGCTAACCTGAGCCCTTCATCTAATGAAATGTGCTACACGTCCCAAATGAAAATCCTTGAATTTCAATGCTATAATGGCATTCAAGATATGAAAGACCTTGAAAACTTTTTATTCAAC
Organism: Costus lasius; assembly: GCA_027563935.2. Taxonomy (NCBI): domain Eukaryota; kingdom Viridiplantae; phylum Streptophyta; class Magnoliopsida; order Zingiberales; family Costaceae; genus Costus; species Costus lasius. The sequence continues at coordinate 14,303,612 of CM050450.1, read as the reverse complement.
GTGGAGCAATAATTTCAAGTTCGGAGGGTGTCAAGGTGTTTAATACTACATCACACTTGACAAGAGATGCCAAACTTTGGAGACATGCATACAGTATAGGACAAACAACATAGACTCATGGGGGGACTTAAAGTGCTTGACATTCAAGATAATGTCCAAGACTAATAAACTTTTTTACTACCTCGATGGGCTAAAACCGTGGACACAACAAGAGTTACATGTGGCATATGAACCCCACTAGAATGAGTAAAAAAGAGTCATATAAATCATCTCATTCTTATCGATTAAAGGGGAAGGAACCAATTAGGAGGCATGGAAGAGCCATCTAAAGCGTCAAACACACAACAAGTTGAACCCAAAGATTCTGGGTGCTTCTTATGCAGGGGTAATCACTTGGTGAGAGGTTATTTGCAAAAGCAAGCGTTACACACACCAATGGTCGAGAAGCCATCAATTGACAACAAAAAGAAGAAGGCACAAGTACCCTCATGCAACAAAAGCAACTTCGAAGATAGCTCCACGAACATGAGCAAAATGTGGCTACTTAAACCAATGAAGGCTCAAGTGGGGGAGTTGAAGGCAAAGAAGACATTCAAAGTCACACCACAAACTTATGTATTGGACACTAAACTCCATAAACGAGAAAGGCCATGGTCGACTTGGGAGTGAGTCATAAATCCATCTTGAAAGAGGAAGTGGCCAAACTTAGCTTCAAGACAAGGAAGAGTTCAAGTAAAAGTAGGGAATTTAGGAGGTAATGAAAATTGCAAGAGTCACCAAAGACATTCCAATCAAGATTGATGACTAGAATGGACGAACCACGTCATGGTGGTGCCCCTTAATGACTTCTAAATCACCGGTAAGTGCCAATACCCTTTCTTAACACACTCTACATGATGGGTAAGAAGAACCCTTGCATCATCTCAGTAGTTCTTGAACTACACCAAAACATAAGCACAGTTCATGTTCATGGTCAACAAGTCAAGCTGTCCATGGCCTACACTAGCTTTGTATGTTATGGGTCAAGTCAAGCATGATCAATTAACTAATCTCCCAACCCAAGGTCTGCAATGGAATAAATTGTGCTTGATTACCACAATTTGCGGACTAGGACAAGCACGACCCAACCACATGCCATGTATGGAACGTTTAAAAGTTCTCTTAATTTTTTAAGGAAAAAAAATGTTCTTTTGCATTTACTTATATATATTTTCTTAACACTTTATTTTTGTTAAATATTTTTATTTTTCTATTTTTTTAAATTTTCCTAATGTTCTTATTTTTAAGGCTTGAAAGCCAAAACAGCCTACAAACCAAATGAGTCTTGTGGGGTTGTGAAATGCCTTGCAAAGAGCCTAACCCTCTTGGGCTTTAATATCTTGAAATCAAGCATTTTGATTTCAAACATCTATCTCAAACTTAGATGCATCAAGTAATTGTCTCGGGTTCAAGCATCACTTTCTCAAGTGTCTCTATCTATAAGACACTTCACTCAAGTCATGGTTCAGTCAGCAAAGTCACTTGGGACCGAGTCACTCAGGCTCAAGCATAGCTTACTCCAATGTAGTCTATTGTCTTTCTATATTAGGTTCCTTTTGGATCAAAGTACACGCTTGTTTGACTTAACTTGAACAGGTTTATTCAAGGAGTGCCTTCACTCTATAAAGCCCAGTCCCTCTCCCCTTATTTGGTATGACTCCAAACATGTGCAGGAGCTCTACCACTTTTCTTCTTCTTTGATTCTGTAGTTTTATTTTTGTTGTTTAACATCAAAAAGGAATTCAATCAACCTCAGACATTCGTGTACATATTATCTCGTCTGTGTTTTGAGTGTTCAATTAGGGTTACTTGCAACAAAGATAGGATTTTTACCTAAGAACAACAATGTACCTCTAGGTTCTATTTTCTAATATTTTGTTTTTCTTTATGAATTTTAATACTACACAATTTGTCTTCAATATAATTAGGGTCTTCAAAGTCTCCAACAATATTCAAGTCTACCCTGTTTGCTACCATGCATATTTTACAACAGACTTGTTATTTCGAACTTGTGATTAAACCATACGTTGAATTGTGTTAATCAATTGTTGATTGGAGAACGAATCTTTCATTAGTTCTCAGTCATGTCAAATAAAAGTACACAAAGTTCAAAGTATAGAAAAGAAGTTAACAAAATTGTCTAGAACATCTAACTCAAAAATCTTTTGCAAAAATTTTCAACAGTATTAAGTATTCACCCTCTGCCCAAACATTATTGTACTCGCTGTTTCAGAATAGTACTGTGCAGATGGACCAACCGTAATTATGAGAGAGGTTCTTGCAGTGCCTGCAAAATAGAGACAGTCTTCAATTATAGAACCAAGTTATTTAACTAGAAGTAAATATATGCAATATAAATATATTTTTCAGTTAATTCTCTAGAAAAAAGTACCTCAATCGTAGAACAATATCAATAAGATACTTAGATTGTGGAGAAGCAAAAACGGTGAACCATGAGATAAGATAAGAAAGTATAAATTGTATTTGATGAAAAGGAAGTGTATATATGTAAGCCAATATCGATCACCATCACCTGAGATAACCCATGTAGAACTTAAAACATAATAAATACAAATATAGTTCATGGTTTTCAAATGTGGTCCGTAGTGATTTGTCAATCTATTATCTGTGGTGACTTAAATATAATATATGTATATACATAAATATAATATGTATATGTATGGTACCAATACTGTCTAGGGATGAGCAATCAGTATTATTAATTAATAAATTTACCAAATAAGATTTACTGAATGTTTTCTGAAATTTCCATTACAGTTACCAAACTGGATAAAGTATAAACCAATTTCTACTGAACCAAATTCATCAAAAGTAATATCGGAAATACCGCTACCACAAATTTTAGTAGTCTATTTCAATATCAAAGAATTGCTTCATCCTTAATCTCTTCATCAATCTACTTCAAGCTAATACCCATATTTGATATCTAATTCATCAAGTATTTTAGAGTTGCTCTATCCTCTATCTTTCCATCCAAATTTAGCCTACAACTAATAATCTCAATAACTTCAATAATTACCTAACCAGATAAAAAATTATGGTTATTGTTACTAATAATCAAATAATAAAAAATAATTAATGCCATCATTATCAAATTTACCAAATCGACATTACATTAGAGATGTTATCAATAAATTCAATTATTATAAAAAATGTACTCACGTTTAGAACTTACCAAATCGATATAACTCTACACTCCATCACAAGGATGGATGTCAATCATGTCTAACTTGGTAACTAAAATGTCAAACTGAATAGATGCAAGAGGTTTGATGAAGATGTCAACATATTGATTATTGAAAATTGTCAATGGAGTGAAAATCTTCTTAGTCAACATAGTGGTGATGAAGTGGCAAACAACCTCTATGTTTAATCTTCTCATGAAAGACCATATTGTCAGCCGTGTACAGTGTTGCTTTATTACCACAATGCATAGTCATCAGCTCATCCTAACTAAAATGAAAATCTTCAAGAAGGAAACAACTTTGCATCATCTTATAAGTGGTGAAAGTCATGTCATCAGACTTGGCTTATACACTAGAACAAGCAAAAATATTTTGCCTTTTACTCTTCACCAAACCAGGCTTTGGTAGCATAAGTGCGAAACAAGAGTAGATCTCATGTCTTCTAGGCTCCAAGCATAATTTGCACCAAAATAAGGCTTGTCCTTGAAATACCCATGGATTTTTAGAAAGAAGACCCTTGCATGGAGCACCTTTTAGACAATATAATATTCTTAAAACAATCTCCCGCTAACATTGTTTGAGATTTTGCATTTTATAGTCTAGAAATTTAGGGGTCTTGAATGTCCTTTTATTGCATAATGTGTTAATTTTATTTGAAGGGCCTATGCAAAATTTAAGAACAGTCTAGATTAGAGTGCAATATACCAATATGGTACTCAAATAAAAAAATAAATTTTAGAGAATAACATTTGATCCTTATTTTGATTTATTTAGTGCAAGAATGAATGAATTCTTCATTTGAAAGAATAAGGAAGAAGTTGATGGTAGTTGCCCCCAAGGTTATAGAAACCCATTCATATCTATGGTACAAGGGATACATATCAACATATCAGGCTATATCATTACAAGGTTGCTACCATAACTATATATATACTACTTGTTGGTACCATTAGTATCATGTGTCCATATAGAGCAATAACGGCTGTATGTACCAATCAGAAATCGGATCGGTACACTGGCACAAACTGGTATTAAAAACCTTAGTTGCCACTACTTCCCATCCCCCTTCCCACCTTTACCTTTTTTTATTAGGTTACTATTAATACAATTTTGGGAATTGTGTTCAATTGCAACAAAGGAAGAAAGAGAAAAGCAAAGGGCAAAGGAATAAGGCAACAAATCAGAAATTTCCAATGAATTTTGCAGCTAGTTCTCAACAAAAGGAAGATATAAACTTGCTCTCAATCAAGGTAGGGGTTCTATGCGTAGAATTTGATGTTTTAGTAACAAATTAAAGGGTTGATACCCATGGATTCTAGTAATTATTCTCGGACTCATATATGTGATTGTATATAAAGAAAAGGTGATGGAAATTTATTTTATAAAGGATTTTGGTGGGTCAGCTTAGTCTTATTCTGCTGCTCTGTTTGTTGGAACTTGGAACTTATGGGCGCTGTAATGCTGTATTGATCCCAAGGTTTGAGTTTTTATGCGTTTTATACATATATGAACTGTTAAGTGTTTATACATGGACATGTGTTGGACTTATGACTTGTGAGTATTTACTTTATGTCATTTTGGAGAAATAAAACATTGTTGTCCATGTTGAGACAGCAAACATTTACTAATAGTAGATACTCCAGTTTATGGAAAGACCCAAATGGAGATAGCAAGATGGCTGAAAATGTTGAGCCAAGAAATGGATAAGGATTGAGTTTTCTATCCAGTTTTGAGGTACGAAGGCAGGAAATAATTTGCATATGCTGTTAAGAAATGGATAGCAGTCAGTAGAGACGATTGCCTACTTCCAGAGAGCAAGTGGGCTAAGAAGCATCTCAGTATTGATCAACTTAGAGCTGAAACATCTGTCCAGTTAAGGTCAGCTTGAGCCAAGAAATGGACAAGGGATGAGTCTTTTCCAGTTTGGGAGTTGGAAGTCTGGAAATAATTCGTATATGATATCTAGAAATGGACAGCAGTCAGGTAGAGAGGATTGCCTAGTTCTGGACAACAAATGGGCTAAAGAAGCGGTAAATAGTTTTTTATCAAATTCGGGCTGAAATATCTGTCCAGTTTAGATCAGCTTGTAGCTAATCAAGTAGACATAATTTTGGACAATAGTAGAACTAAGTTGGAGCTGCTGCAAAGGAAGACCTATGGCTAGGCATAGGATTTTAAGAGGATTGCAAGAAAGAGGAGATAGAGAAGGGGTAGGGACATATAGGTTCTCCAGGAATTCACTCTAATACTAAGTTAGATGGAAAAAGAATATATTACATTTCATGGAAAGAGGAGTGTAAATATATAGACCAATATCAAATCATCACCATAAGAGATTACCCATGTGAGACTAAAGACATATGTAGCTCTAACACTATGAGACTTTATTCAATTGATTAAGATAGTGAAAAGCAAGCAAAATAAACCAGAAACAAAAAATAACCAAAAGAAGCGAGTAAAAGTCGTGAGCCAAGAGCATAAATTGTTGATGCAGTACTATGGTTCTAATATATACTATACTAACTTTGTGTTAGAAGACTGTATTATGTTGATCTCAAGAAATTATACTATACTAACTTTGTGTTAGAAGACTGTATTATGTTGATCTCAAGAAATTTTAGAAGAAAAAGATATGAAAAAAGCACCTCCAAATGAATCTCGAAGTAACCTTGTGAGTTTGGAGTCTCTAGTCGGTATATGAGGACTGTTTTCAGCTAATGCATTTATGCATTTTCCCAAGGAAGTAAGTGAAAGATTTATAAATTTAGTCTCCTCTAGCATGTGGCCTTCAATACCTGCAATTCAATTGATGTAATCAAGGGGTGAGAAATGACCAACTAACATCATTAGGACTTTTGGTACTTATCGTGATCAAACCAATATAATGTGATTGAAAAGAGTATAAAGTTGAGATTGAAATTTGAACCAGCATAACATATTTAACCAAAACTCAAAATGTTTAACGTATACTGCATAGTGCTATAACATTTTTGAAAGATCCTATCGATGTACTCAAAATTTTGTAAATAGCCAGCCTTGTCCACTATTTGTACCTAAGAGACTAAGATTGGAGATTTCACATCATGCTGAGATTCAGTCATGGAAAATCTGAAATTGGTGCTCTTGAACTGTTGAACATATAATCAAGAAACTGGTTGTAATGACAAGTTTACTGAAGTGTTCAAGGAAAACTAAGTTATTAATTTTAGTTACATTTGATGTCATACACAAATTTGTCATTGCATAAGATATAACATACCATAGTATTGCACATGTTGGATGCAATAATAAGATCGAAGTACAAGACTCGATCAATAAATGCATACCAGACTTGTCTATTCTTTCTGAGCCTGCTAGGTCAACAATCAACAACTTGCTTTTCAATATGTGTGGTACATGGTGATGAGGTAGATCGTTATTAGTTCCATTAGACAGGGAAGTGAACTCATTTTCCTTTTTCCCTTCCAAAGATCTATGTATGTGGACCTGCATAAATGACAAAAATAGCCATAACCATCTCTGTTAAATTATTAACAATAAATTTGAACAAAATCCAGTGTGAGAATTGTAAAGGACTAGTAGTATAAGCAAGAATATACTTAATCTGACATCTCATGGAAAAGTACAAAGATGAAGTGCAATAAAAGCAAAAGCAGTTACAGAAGCTCTACAAACCACTAGTACTGCATGACTTCGAGATGATTCAGTATTTAGCTTGGTGTTAGCAGCATGCCGATTTGCTTCACCAACTTGAAGCAGCTCCAAAAATTGATCAAGATCTTTTATAGGAACAACAGATGAACCAGGTAACGATACCTCACCAGTCTTTGGCTCTTCGATGATAGGTATATTTGTCTTCTCTGGTGCTAGCAAATCTTGTATTGTTTCTAGATACAACTAAAGGAAAGGACAAGAATAAGGAAAGCGCCTTTAAAAATTAAAACTAGGAAAAAGAAGAGTGAGGAATAGGTAAAGTGTAATCAACGACAATGTCTTCTAATTTGCATCTGAAGTGTAATGAACCTTTTCAAGCTAACTAATACGTCTTTTAAAAATTAAGAAATTGTCAAATCCAAGCATTTATGAACAGTCATTAACTTAATTATGAGATCTGATGCCACGCTAGAGTATGTGATAGTGTGTTGGCAGAACTACTTCAGAAACAATTGTGCTATAAGACTCCAAAGGTCCATGGAGATTGGAGACATACATTAACAAAGTCTAGCAAGACTAGATATTCACAAACCTGCAAGTAAGAAACTGCCACAATGTCAGAGCCAGATGATATATTAGTAAAAATCTCTTCCAAAGCTCTAACCATAATACCCCGTTCGGATGGGTCATCTTTCCCAAGTTGGCCAACTGTGTAAGTTTTACCGGTACCTGTTTGCCCGTAGGCCATGACGGTCCCATTATACCCATCTAAAACACTCTGCAAAGATAAAACAAAATAGAGAATGCATTGAAGAATATCCATCCAAAAAGCTCAAAATCAGCATGCCTCTAATTTTCAAGTTTAGGACACTATATTCAAAATTCTAATTCCTCAAACTAACCATCAATAATAATACAATCTGCCATACTTAAAACAAATGGATTTTTATAACTATCATAGGACTCAGTTAAAAAAAAATAGGAAAATTAGTAGTAATGGCACTTAATTGCAGCAAATAAGATGCAAAGATTCATACTTCCGAGAAAATGTTCTCATGCTTCCAAAGGAAATCTACTATAAGCCATGATTTTAAATTTCAATTCACGTTAGTATACCAATCCATTCTTGGACCAGTACACATACAGTACTGGTATACTAGTCTGAATATAATACATGTATTATATATATATATATATATATATATATATATATATATCAGTACAAGGCCAAACTGGTATTTACCACCCATACTTGAAGCATGGACCAGCTTTTAAAACCCTACTACAAGCGTACAAATATTATACCGTTTTTGTGGAGCGAAGTAGTGGGATGCACACATAACATACCTCCACTACAGGTTTTGCAACAGCTTCATACACACGCCTTTGAGAAGCACTTTCAGTAAAAACTTCATCAAATTTATAGGACTCAGAACTCCAATTGTTTCGTTTTAGCTTTAATCTCTTCAGCTGCAAGACTAGTTAGTGTCATAAAATACCATTGTTTGTCTCAGTCCTATCTAATATAATGAAATTGTCAAACCTCTGGTTGCAGTTCAATGCAATCAGTAAAGTCCAAGTCAAGTTCCTCACTATTCTTAGGTCTAAGCCTAACAGCTACTCGTACTCTTCCAGAATCTAAAATAGAAAGATTACATAATGATATGTCTTAATTTAGAAATTATAAAAGGAGATCAAAACAAAAGAACTATTTACATGAACAAAGATGACAAGGATAAATTTGATTACAAAGTTTTATATAAATATATGTAAAGTTGTAAGCACAATTCAGAATGATTTCCAACACATAAAATAGGATTCAAGAACAAAAGAACAGATAATAATTTAAGAAAGTAACAGAGAAGCATTTCATCATTTATTTAGCCAAAAAGGGACAAGACACCAGATGTCTTTCTTTAGCGATAAGAAAAAATTACCATATATCACAGAAGAAAGTTACATAAAAGTTTCTGAAAAAGATCAAAAGCAATAAGAGAGGATTGTTTCTTTAACTAAGACATACGATAAGCCATCTAAACAACACCATTTATCATTGTTTCTAGATGTGATGTTGCATAGTTTGAATTTTTTTTCTTTTTATTAAAAAGACAGTAGAGATTTAAAGAGATAGGTTGTCCCGGAGTCATTTTACTCCACACGAGTGCTATAATTTCCACTAGATCACACAAAGCTGTTAGAAAGAGTTTAGGGTAAATTTAGCATTAACTGTTTTAAAAAAAAAACATTCTACCTATATGGCACTTTAATTGCATAAAGAATTCTATTGCAGGGTTTCAAATCCAATCGAATAGATGAAACATAATGTTTTAATCAACTAGGTCGGAATTGGTCCCAAATATAGAATGAACTTACCAAATCAACAGGTTCTATAGTTTCATACGTACATCAAATGCATTCAAGAAGACAATGATTGATAGCTTCAAGGCTAGCTTCACAAGTGGGGGAAGTGCCTTGCTACATCCAAGTATCCAACTTCGTTTTGGTGAAGTACAAAAAAAATTAGTTCAATGCAGATGCAAAATTATTTATCTAGATTAAAAACATTGTCCCAAATTATTGCAACCACAATGGCACAATGCAAAAAATGCTTGACACTCTTTCCAAACAAGTGGCCTAAAAATGGAGATACTTATCCATCTTGTATGCGAATCTAGACTTACAAAACAAAACCTTTCCAAATAATAGAGAATCTCCTTCCACTAATCATATAGGGCTTTTCTCTTTTTTGCAAAAAAAAAATATGAAATTTCTGATTGTATCCCAAAAAACCAGGCCCAAATACTTGATTCATTAATCAGAAAAATATATATTTTTATAGATATATGAACGTCATGAGATTCAAGGTTTTAAATATACATATTTACTAATGTATCGATCCAGTACGTATTGGGGATGGGGGGTTACATTTCATCCACCTTCATGTTTACGTTTTTGGAACCAACGCTTAACCTAAGCTTCCAAATTTATTATTTATTTAATCATCGCTGTACTATAGTTATCCTCATTTCCGATTTTACTCGTGTGCTCCTTATAACAAATGACATGATGCACTCTTTTTACCCCTCTGCTAACTCGTATGCATGGGTTATCATCGCGTATTGGAGCACAGTAACAGAAATTTACATCCCCCATGTCTCTCAATGTAGGACACACATCGACATTATTCACAAAAATAAAAATCCTAAATTTCAGATCCTACATAAGGTTCAACCTACCTTGATCTATAATGCATAAGAATTTAAGGAAAAAAGTAGAAGAAACAGAAAAAACACTATCTGAATTAATCAAGAATTGGAACGCAAAAAAGGAAAGAAAGGGTACCGTTGCTATCTTCGGCGGAGAGTTTCACGGAGCGCTTAGAGGAGGCCGGTCTAAGGCGGGCCGGGGGATTCCCGCCGCCATTGCTTTTTGAAGGTGGAATCTGGCGGTCGGCGCGCAACGATCCCCGTGGGTGGGCAGTCGACGCCATTGCCAGACAATACGGACAACAGCACTAGAGAAAAACCGTCGGATACCTGCCTTCTCGTCTTGGTCGTATCCTCGATGTTGAGGTGGTCTCATTAGTTGCGAGGAGAGTCGTTGCTATGAAAATGAAATCGTCGCTGTCGACGAGCGGGTTGAGGCCGGCACGATCTTCCACTGCCATGTCGCGACCGCCACAACTCGGTGCCGCCCAGATTGGTTCGTTTTAAATTAGCGAAATTTCGGTTTAAGCCCCTGTAGCGTTTCTCAGAGTAATCCTTTAAATTTTGTTTGTTTTAATTCTGAATCCTTACTTCACAAATCCCTCTCAATTTAACCTCTAAATTTATTTATTTTTTCACTTAATTGCCTTATCCTCGTAACTTCGATGATCAACCAAAACATAAATATAAATTTCTCAATAAATGTTTCTCTACGATATTAAACATATTTTTCAATATTTAGGTTAATCTTCAATTTATGGCGATACACTATAATTGCTTTAACTTTTAAGGGGTAATAATATATTTTTACTTAAATTTTAACAACACATATACTATAAGTACTTTATAAGATTAATATAACTTTTTAAATTTTAGTTCACGAGAAATTTTTTTATTTTTTTTTTTTTCTTATTTTTTTCATCCTTCTCAGTTTTCGTCCACTTTGCTAAACAGACGTTAATCGCCCTTTCTTCTATTATTAAATAAATTTCACTTGTAGCTCCAATGCACATTTGGCATGGCTAATGCACGGTAAAATAATACTACTAACATTATTGGAAGGAAAAAAAAAATTCCGTCACCTGAAATAATTAGATCAATTCATAGATTACACACAGAAATGCAATGCAAGATACCTGTTTTAATCTAAAAAATTGACATGTATTATGTATTATACAGTGATCCAACAATAAAACTTAAATTACTTAAAATTTCTGAAGAAACCAATTCCAAATAGACTACACCCACCATATTGGCATTTATTGGTAGAGGAAAATCTTCCCTGACCGTGGGAAAAAAAATTTTATGCAGCGGTCGGCTGCATTAATTTTTAAAAAACTTTGATAATTTTAAGGTAAAAAATATTTAAAAAAAAAATATATAAAAATAATCTATGATATTAGTATTATTGAATAACTTAGAACACGTAGATTATTTTTTTGTTTTTTTAAAAAACATTATTTTTTACTCTAAAATTATCAAACCTTCTTAAAAATTTATGGAGCCGGCCACTGCACAGAAGCCCTTGTTGCTCTATTAAATTTTTCATCACAAACCCTGCAAGTTATGTCGCGTTTCAAACTATTCTACTCAGCTCTAACCATATCCACCATTGTTTTATTTCGGTGATCACGCTCTTCACTTCAAAAGTTATTGTTGGGCTTTGACTTGCATGGTCTTAATTGGATGTATACTCGCTGAGATCAAGCAATTCATCGAAGTCAACTATCGTACATAATATACCTTTTTATAATAATTAAGGCAGAACACCATGACAGGTAAGTTTTTATAAAAATTATAATTATTTTCTCATTTATTTAATTTAGCACAACATGACATAACCATGTTGTAGTAATTGCATAAGATCCATTCAACTTTTGAAAAGTCAACTTGTTTTTTTCTCAGGGTTTAACTTAAAAATATTCAAACTTATTCATATGTTTTTTTTACTTAATTAGTCATGTGCTTAGTATTTTGAATGTATTACTTAATTTTTATTTTAAATGCAGATAAGTCACCTTTTAAATGTAGATATGTTTTATTTTTTGGTTTGGTTGATATGAGGGTTGTAGGCTGTTTTGCAATGTTTCATACGCTAGATTTACAGGGGAGATTCTGTTGAATATTTTTGGAAATCCGATGTCAGGATAGAGTGGGAGCGGATGTACATATGATTTTTTTTAAGAAGTTTTAATAATTTTAAGGTAAAAAATATTTTTTTAAAAAAAAAAATATATAGAAATAATCCACATGTCTAAAGCTATCCAATGGTACTAATATCAATGTAAATAAATTTATCCATAATAAAAAAATTAATATTTTAAATATGATAGAAAAAATTTACTATAGTAATCAATAATTTTTCTACTATATTTAAAATATTAATTTTTCAGAGTTTATTCACGATATATTAGTACTATTAGATAGCTTATAACACGTAGATTATTTTTTTATATTCCTTTTTTTAAAAAAAAATTTACCTTAGAATTATCAAAGCTTTTAAAAAAATTCCGGCTGCATAAAAAAAATTTTCCAACAAGGGGAGGACATTTATTTGGTAGTGACTTTGCGGGCAGAGTTATATTTTTTGCTATTCGATTTTTTTGTAAGTGTGAATTTTAAAGTAATTTTTTTATTTTAAGATTTATACTTACAAAAATTGGGATGGTAGAGGCGTGCCTGAAAATTCCTAACATGATCAATGTGTAGCAATTTGCTATTCGATTTTTTATAAGTGTGAATTTTAAAGTAATTTTTTTATTTTAAGATTTATACTCACAAAAAATGGGATGGTAGAGGCGTGATCTGAAAATTCCTAACATGGTCAATGTGTAAGCAATTTTTTTTTCCAACAAATAAGCAGGTGACTAATGAGTGAGCATAAAAAAAAAAGAAAATATAGATTTTGGCTATTTGAGAAAAAAACTTAAAGAAAAATGCTATTTTAGAAGGGAAAAAAATTAGGAAAGAAAGAAAATAATAATAGAAAGAAAATAAAGAGGAAAAAAATAACTATATTTTCTTTTAGACCTGTGTTTCAGTGGTAGAAAAGAAATAAGGAAAGACTAAATTTTCAAACGAATTATAATATACATAATACATAAATAATTAATAATATTATAAATAATATAGTTTAATAATTAAAAAATTACTATAAATTTCTATTAAATCCTTATTATTTAGCTTGTCAATTTGACAAATAAAAAATAAACAAATATGATACGTGGAGTTGAATATGTAGTCCAAGTCATAAGTAATAACGACAACTCATCTTTCCTATAGCTCGTTAGTCCTTGTTCTTCTTACGGCTTTTTCATCTTTCTCCACACCCTTGTCGCCCTCGCCTGCCTCCTTTCCCGTTGCCCCCATCCTAGAGTTCCTCCGCGCCGCGCACCTCCTACTAGCATCAGTCCTTTCTGCTCGACTATATCTCGCTTTTCTACATTGACCTCCTCCGTTATGCCGCCGAGGCCGCCGACCTCTCCCCCAACTTGGCCAACGAGTTCTTTGCCTTTTTCGGCTCCACCATTGTTTCAACCGTTTCCATTATTGGCGGCAGCGAGAGCGGCAATCCCACCGTCGCGCGTACCTTCCTCGTTGCTGTCTCCAGGAACTGTCCCCCAATCATGGTCTTGAACTCGGAGCTGCTCGTCAAATGCCTCCTTGACTAGTTCAAGTGGGCAAGGTGGTGAGCAAGAGGGCGAGGTGGTGGTGAGATCAAGAGAGAGGGCAACGGGGAGGCAAAATCAGGAGAGAGGGCAAGTGTCGGTGAGATCGGGTAAGAGTAGAGGTGGCCAACGGGCCGGGCCAGCCCGCGGCCGGCACGGCCCGGCACGACGCGGGCCGGGCACGGCACGGCACGTTGACCAAGTCAATGTGCCGCGGGCGGCCCGTGGCCCGACTCGGGTCGGGCTGGGCCGAGGCCTCTCGGCCGTGGGCCGGGCCGGGCACGGCCCGCAGGCGTGTCGGGCCAGGCACGACACGGGCCCGTGCTCAGCACGGCACGCGGGCTGGCACAGGTATTTGGGCGGTAACGGTCGGAATTTTTGAATTGAGCATGCGTTTTTTACCCAAATAGCCCTATAACGGTTTGAAAAAATTTAAAAGTTAGGGATATAATTGTCTTTATGTTATAAAATTACCATTTTATCCCTTTTTAATAATTAAAAATAGGAGATAAATATGTAAATTTACACAATCGGGCCGGCCCAAACACTGCCTGCGTTCCTCATTTGGCCCGTTGGGCCGTATTCGGCCCGTGTGCCGAAGTCAGCCCGCGGGCCGTGCCTGGCCCGCGTGCCAGATCCGTGCTCACTCTCCGGCGGAACCGTGCCTGGGCCGGCACGCCTAATCGGGCCGCGGGCCGTGCCGGGCCCAGCATTTTTCCCGCCGTGCCGGCACGGCACGATTTGAAACGGGCCGTGCCAGGCACGGCCCGCCAGGAACCGGGCCAGCCCGGGCACGGCCCATGGGCACCTCTAGGTAAGAGGGTGAAGTTAGCAAGAAAGGATAAAATTTGATTTTTGTCTAATTTGGGAGGAACGTTTTCGAGGGAAATGAAATAAATTTTTTTTCTTTCTTTTCTTTTATATTCTTTTTTGAAAACATAAAAATAGAAAAAAAAAATTTATTTCCTTTTTTTCTCTTCTGATTTTCCTGCTCTTGAAACACAATGTTAATGCATGCTTTGGAATTCATGAGAGTCAATCTTCACATATCGGAGTGCATGAATCTCATACATTAAGTTTTTATTATATATTATTCTAATAAAATATAATTTTATAAATTATTATTATAATAACTATATTTATTAATAATTATTATTCTATATATTTTAAAAAATAAAAATATTTTTTCTTATTTTTATAAATCAGGTATTAGGTAGTGAATATCTGTGTGTATAAATTTGAATCCGACCTATTTAACTAATTGAATTATCATGAACGGGTCCGGTTTATGATTGTCATCCTATTTGAGCGAGATCATGAATAAAAATTAGAAACTTCAATATTTGTGCTGATCAGATGCGTTAAGAACCGTGCGGCTGCGATTAAAGAATCTTTGATCCTTGTGAAATGTCACTTCGGATTTTAGCCTAAAATATCATCGTTTTTCCATTCCTTTCCGGCCATGGCGTCGACAATGGCGTTGGCCGCCTTCCACCCTCTTCCTTCGTCCCTCTTCTTCAATCATACACTCCGCCTCCAAGCTCTCCGCCGCCTTCCGTTTCTCCGCCTCGCCTCCGCCACTTCCACCTCCTCATCCGCGGCATACACCGAGTTCAACATTTCCTTCGGCGCCGCTCCTGCTCCCGAAGTCAAGGAAGCTGCAACAAAATCCCTAGTCCCGGACACGTCACATTCGGACCCCTCCGCCGCCGCCGTCCCCATGCTCATACCGTGGATCGTCCGCGGCGAGGACGGGCAGCTCACTATCCAGTCCTCTCCGCCCACCCGATTCCTCGAAGCCATGGCCGAAGCGAAGATGGAGAAGAAAAAGAAGAAGAGCGACAAGAAAAAGCCTTTGGAAGCGATGGCCTCGTCCAAGTCTTCTATTTCGACGAGTACATCGCCTCCCAAGTACTCGAAGGCTGCGAGAAGGTTTTACAATCAGCATATACGAGAGCAGCCCGAACGACTCAGTAAGGTTCTCGCCGCAGCTGGAGGTAAATAGCTTGAGATTTTTTTGGTAATTTGTTCAGCGGTGGCCATCAATCTTCTTTTTATCATTTCCTCATCGCTCCTGGCGGAATGTGTTAAATGGACTTGAGCATTACACTTCCGTTGTTGCTGTTTCTCGAGGTAAATCTCAAATTTAGATCTCGTCTGTTGATTTCTTTTGAAATCTTTTTCAGTGGCATCGAGGCGAAACTGCGAAGAGCTGATTTTTGCAGGGAAAGTGACTGTCAACGGTTCAGTTTGCACTTCTCCACAGGTATGTCTTCTGCTTAAGGTTTTGTAGCGTATGTTCCAAGAACTTGATTGCTGTTGTGTACTCTTAATCCTCGCGTTTGGCCGTTGAAGTTCTACTAGAAATAGCTCTCGTGCTTTGGTTATTAGTGCTATTTCGTTAGTTATAAGAAACCATACTCTATATATTCTAAGCATTGAACCTAGACTAATGGCTGCATAATAGGCTTTAATCTTTATGATTCGCTACAATTGTTATGGTGTGTATGATTAAGCTGTTCATTTGTTAGCTTGCATTTGTGCTGCATAAGCCATTTGATACATTCTTTTAGCATAAAAAATAGTGACTGGTTAAATCTGTATAAGCTTATGGTGCTTTTAACCAAAGGCCATATGTTTGAAGAAGCTGAGTCATAAAGAGTACATTATGTATCATCCATACATCGTAGCAACTAGCAAGACTGATTAAGATCATTAGTTTCTTGCATATAATAATTTCCTTGTCAAATGAATATGTAAAATGATCCTTCCAACCCTGTTTCTTCATGCTCGAGGGCTACCCTTCTTCATTTTATGAGTACTGATGGAATTTTCTTTTTACCATTCTGCTCCATTTCCTTTATGTAGACATTACCACAAACCAGCAAGCACTCCTTTCTGGACACCACAACTCTGTCTCTTCAAAGTGACACACTATTTACCTTCCATTGTTTGTGCTTGTATCTTCTTTCCCATTTCAATAGTTTAAATCCTTGGATTTGCCTTTGCAGCTCCTTTATGTTGCATTCTTCCTTTATCTTTGGATGATTAAGTAATGAGTTCACCATATGAGCATGGTCCTAAAACAAAGTAGTTTATCTTGATGCTTTTCTTGTCCAAACATGATACAAAATATAATATATTTGCATGCTTTATCTTGTGATTTCTCATCAGTTATTTGTTAAATTTTGGTTGCCTTCCCCCCCATCATTTGCATCTCTTCGAGCGAATTTTTTCATTTGAATGAAGGTCTAAGTTCTGGTCTTTTACTACGC
The DNA here is from genome assembly GCA_027563935.2 of Costus lasius. Classification (NCBI taxonomy): domain Eukaryota; kingdom Viridiplantae; phylum Streptophyta; class Magnoliopsida; order Zingiberales; family Costaceae; genus Costus; species Costus lasius. The sequence goes on along the minus strand of CM050450.1, from coordinate 14,286,564 downwards.
ACAAGGGCCAACTCCACGATCCCCTATAGTTTTTAAGTTTTAGTTACTTTGCCACGCATAATTTAGAAATGTAACTTTGCCCCTATTAGCCTGAGTAAGATGTTATGACCATATAATAATGAATATATATGACCATATTTACAATGTTTTCTTTGCTAAGATACCAAGATGACATGACCTTATTTTAATGAATATATATGATTTGCCTTTTCTGTTATGTAGACCAGGGTTGACATTGTAAAGGATTCAATATATGTCAATGGCAACCGTTTGTCTAAGAAGCTACCTCCAATGTTGTATTTTGCACTCAACAAGCCAAAAGGGTTGGTAAATTGCAACTCATCACATCAATTGCATGCTTGTTTTTGACTGAAAATCTGTTTTCTTCTTTTACCTTAATTTTTCATTAGTATATTTGGAGTTCAATGCAGTTAAAGTATATTCTTGAAAGACGCAGGTATATTTGCTCAAGTGCTGATGATTCTAAATCAGTTGTCTCCCTCTTTAGTGATTTTTTGAAGAATTGGGTACGTGCATTTGATCAATTAACTATCCAAATCATTGCTTTGAATTAGTCAGAAACATAATGCAAGTTGTTTTCAAACTCAATGTGTCATTTGATGATTTTTTTTTCATAAGATTAATGTAGACGTTACATTTCCAGTCCAAATCAAATCCAGGAGTGCCAAAGCCACGATTGTTTACTGTTGGTCGCCTCGATGTTGCTACAACTGGCTTGATTATTGTTACTAATGATGGTAGAACCTAAGTGCGAACAATGTAGCATATAATCAGCACCTTTTTTTCTTTTTACAATTAGTGGTTGGAGGTCTTGTTATCTGACTTTTTTTTTTCTCAGGTGATTTTTCTCAGAGAATTTCCCATCCATCATCTGAACTAAATAAAGAGTACGTGTTTTTCTGATTTTCGCTTCACTTTTGCACATCATTTATACCTGTTTCCACTATAAGTATTAAACACTGGGAAATTAGTCTTTGTAATTTGGATCTGATCTATGATACACTTTGATTGGATACTTATAAATTTTATTGGATAAAGTTCTATGACTTATTTGCAAGGAGCTCATTGGATTGGATTAACTGGAAATGGGTTGTCAAAGCTATTATATGTATCAAACAAATAGTTTAATGGATAAATTATAGGTAATATTCAGTACAACCATGGGATAGCAATGTGGAGCATACTTTAAATATTAGAAGGGAAATTAACCACCTGTATTTCCCTTTAACAATTCTAACTGGAACTAAGCATAATTATTTCTTTTAATAGTTCTTATTGAGAATATGAATACACTTGGCAGAAGGTTGAATGCTTCTATGTGATAATGCATGTGGCAAAACAAGGAAATTCAAAATTGGAGAGTGAGATTTTCAACTTGATCCTCTAGATTTAGAGTGTTTCATAGCTTAAAAAATTATAATGTTTGATCTGTTCTTGTTTTCTCCTGGAATTGTTTGACCACCATGCATTTTAGTGAATGAACTTCCCAATTTCTGAAGTACATGCAGTAACATATAGATTATGCAAATTCTATTTAGACTTAAAGTTCAATAGGTGTAGTGTGATTTTGTTTAAGTGACTTTATATGCATAGATCAGTTATACTCTACTTTCCAATTGGAATGTTTTGACAGATAAAGTAGACACATGATATCATCATTTACTCCTTCCTTTTCATTTTTCCATCTTTCCCTCTTTTTTCATTATTCCGTTTATCATCCTTTTCTGTCTAACCTAAATTATCATGGATTTTCTTGACACACTACTGATGTTGCTCACTAATCCAAGAGATAAGTCATATTTACATAATGTGACAGTTCTGTGGTTGAAACTTTGATTATCCAATTTGTCTAAAATCTTAAAGTAATGATAGTACCTCATTGTTTCATTTAATTGGCATAATTGACAACTATGGTATATTAGGTTTTCTGTTTGCTTGTTATATAAGATCTCATAGTTTGTAAACATGTTTGTTGGAAGTGATTTTTGAAATGAGGTAAAAAAAAAAAGAAGAAAAGAAATAAATGTGCCATATTTGCTGGGAAAATTTGAATGATGATTAAAAGAAGAAGGTAATCAAATAAAATTAAAAAAGGAAATAGAGGTGAATCATGGATGGCGGTGCGATGAAAATTTGGATTCGACAATCAAGGAAAGAAAATAAGAAAAATTCCAGCTAGGAAAAAATTAATTGTAATTGATTAAAATGGGCCTCGGCAACAATCAAGAGGGGGAGGAAGGCATTTAGAGGCAAGTGAGGCTAGTAGAGAAGTGAGGCGGCCTGCAAAAATAAAAAAATAAAAGGAACAAGTGAGGAAGAACTATGAGGGGCAAAAAAAAGGAAATCTGGTTTGCCGAGATGCAGAAGCAGCCGAGAGTATGAGGAATACAAAAGAATAGAAAAAAAAAAGAGAAGTAGCGTGAGGTCTTAGATGGGGAAAGAGAGGTGGAAGAACTCCGGGAAACACAAACAAAAAGGGAAGGAGGAGGCCTGGAGATGAAAAGAGAGGCCGAAGAAGAACTCTTGGCAACACCAAAAATGTGAGAGGAGGGGCCGCTGACTTCTGAATCATGAGTGTTCATCATCGGAAAGGTGGACTACCAGTTTTTGCTTCTTTTTTCATCTTCGACTACACATTCCCTCTGTAACATCACCGACTTGCTGCTGCTTATTATCTTTGCGCCGCCACCATTTCATCTTCCCCATCCACAACTCCAATTCGTTGCCCCCGTCGACTCCTGCCAACTCCACCATCATGCATCACCATTGCTTCCCTCTACCATAGGTCCACAGTTGTACCCCTCCAGAGTCATCTCCCGGCTTCCATATTGTCGTCATCAATCACAACCCCGACAACGACAACAAGCAAAAAAGGAGTGGAAGAAGGGAAGGGGGCATTGAGGGGATGGGAAGTTCTCAACAAAAGGAGAGGCCGAAGAGAGGTCTGGGCAAAGGGGAAGAAGGGCTTGGAGAAAAAAATAAAAGAGAGGAGATGGGCCGAAGGTCTCGGCAGAATAAAAGAGAGAGGCGCAGAAAAAAAAAGTAAAAAAAAGGAGCGTGAGTCTCTAGAAAGGGGAAAGCTAGGAAGAGAGAAGACTGAAGGAAGAGGTTAAGCTGGAAAAGCTTTCGGCAACGAAAGCAAAAGAAAGGTGGAGGCACCAGGGAGAAAGAAGGTTGCAGCTGACAGAGGGTTAGTAGAATAAAAAGGAGAAGAAGCTATATTTTCCAACGGATCTTGCAAGGCCTCCATCCGACAGATTAGATCTAATATGATATTCTAGCTGTTCTAATCTATTAGATCGACCGTTCATGTCTCCTAAAACAACGGGGCCAATTTATCAAAAAAAAAAGAAAAAAAGAACTTTGCCGAGACTCTAAAAAATTCATACACTACTTGCATCATGCAAACCCTACAGTGGTGAAAAGAATAGAGGTAAAAAGGGAAGTATAATTTTTCTTATTTTAGTAGGAAAATATGATGCACTACTTGCATCATGCAATCCCCCCGCCATTTTATTATTATTATGAATTTTATTTAGTACGAAACGTGATGCACTACTTGCATGATGCAAACCCCCCACCATTTTATTATTGTTATGAGTTTTATTTAGTAGGAAATATGATGCGCTACTTGCATCATGCAAATCTCCCACCATTTTATTATTGTTATGAATTTTATTTAGTAGGAAACGTGATGCGCTACTTGCATCATGCAAACCCCCCCTTTTTTATGCAGAAGGCCATCGGGATGCTGCTAAGACTAACTCAAAAAAATCCACGCTCGGTAAAAGAGGAAACAGTGAAGCTTTGCTTCCAATATAACGTGTTTAATGTATCAAAAGAGAAAAGTGAGTTGAGAGGCTAGACAATAAAAAAAGAGTAAAAAAAAAGAGAGCAAAGAATAAGGATGAACATGATAACAAATACAAAAGGGCAAGAAATTTCTTAACTGATCTTCGACTTGAATTTTGCAACTGTGCTTTAGTCTCCCTAGCAAGTTTATGATTTCAAAACTTGAGAGAACACTTGATCAAATTCAGCCTCCTATAATGACTGATGTGAATTCTTTAAGGCACAAAGAAAAATTAAAGGGAGAAGGATACAAGTGTTGGTCTATTAAGTTCTGGATTTTGAACGGAAAGACCATGACGAAAATCCATACAGTAGCAAACTAAAAAGGAGAAGGCTCCTCTAGACTAGACGCAAAGAAGGACAAGAAGAGAAAATGGCTAACAAAAAAGGAGATACATTCTAAATACATCAAAGCTGAGGAGATTCCCTGGATTTACATGGGAAGCATTCATGAATGGGTTGAGAATATTCCCAGGGCAATAAGTATGGATTTTATTGACCTTGTCAAAAGCAATTCGGAAGTTCTCAACTCAAATAAAAATGATGAAAGAAAGAGAATTCGCATGGAAAGAAGCTTTATTTCCTCATCACTGCTATAGTGATCAGTCTAGCCATCGCTAATATTAGAGTCAGGGCACGTTTGGGAATGTGGCTTGACCTACAAGTCGTGTGGGCTACGAGTCAACCGCGGGTCAAAAACTGCATTTCCTTTATACACTTTGCCTGCGCGAGAAGTAGGCTGCCCCTGTGGTTGCCGCATGTCAACATTTTACCTATGCGGTCCGCATTCCCAAACACAGCCTCAATATAAATTCTGTCTCCTCACGGAATGGGATGATGTCCAACTATCATCAACATCTATCGCCATCATCAAGCTACCCTCTGCTACCTATAGGACTTTGCCATTATGTGGCTTGATGAAAACGAGCCCAACCTAGCCGCTTCAAGTAGCATTACTTGTTGCCACTTGCCATCACGACGAAGACACTACAAAGGCAGTGGATTGGGAGATGCGTATGTCGATGCTCGTCATCGGGGCGTAGCTCCTCAATATGACATTGTACTCGTAGTGTCAAGGCCAAAGCGACCAATTCCAAATTAAATCCAAATATTCACAAGCCATCAAGGCCTAGTATCTCAAGTTTAAATACTCACAAGCCACCAAGGCCGAGTACTTCCTTAATCCAAATACTCACAAGCCGTCAAGACCGAGTACTTTTCAAATCCAAATACTCATAAGCCATGAGGCCAAGTACTTTCAAATCCAAATACTCACAAGCCACCAAAGCCGAGTACTTTCCAAATCTAAATACAAATCTAAATACTTATAAGCCATCAAGACCGAGTATCTCAAATTCAAATGTTCACAAGTTGAATACATGCCAAATCTCAATACTTATAAGCCATCAAGGCCGAGTATTCAAATGCTCACATTTGCTTAGAAGATCGGACATCCACCGATAAGTCTTTCTTTGGCTAATGAAGATTGCTTCAAATCTTAAATTGTTAATGAGACATATATTGATATGATATTTATAAATCATTTTTTCCTCCAATTTGTGGAATATTATTCATTCATATAGATCTTTTAATCAAATATTCTCTGACTTCAGGAGTAATTAACAATGAGTGTTTGCGCTTATTGGAAACCATAACCTATTAAACAAAATTCCTTATTAATATAATTGAATTTAAAAAGGCCAATCACATTTAAACATGACTTCTCTCAATCCTTTTTTTCATAGCTTTAGGCGCCCATTTTTTTAACTAGGTTGTTATATTTGAAATTATATGTGAGGTTGTTGGAAGGCATGGATGGTTGCAATGTAGGATCCACTTAATTATTATGATCATTATTAGTTGTAGGATATTGGCGAGGTCTTAACTAATGTGTAGGTATTATTTGTCCTTCAAGCCTATGTATAGGCTTGTTAAGTATTGTAATGGGCACTATACATAATTTGGTGAGCAAAATTGATCCTCTTAAATTTTCAACTAGTGTTTGTAGGTATGTTCTCTCTTACTTGCCGAGTCTAAGAATTTTACTTCATATTTCCATGTCCTAGAGCTGCTAAGTCAACATTCCATTTCATCATACTTCCCTGTTCCTCCTTTCCATGCCACCTCATTATCTATGTCCATGCTGACAACCAAGTTATGTGTCCTAGTTCTTCATTACCTTGTTTCCCTTAAATAGAAGTCGAAGCCTTGAAAGAGCAAAAATATTAAAAAATGGTGAGATATGGAAGACAACATTTACTCCTTTATCCCACCTTCATTGCAACAAACAATGTTTGACAAGTTTCCTAGCCCAAACAAGCCTTTGCATTCGCAGCGAACCAACATGTTCCAAATCCTCCCATAGTGAACCCTGCCTTGCTCATTCCCTTAAAGCTTCAAATTTAAGCATCTATGCATAATATAGGTTTCATCCACTAGTTCCACTTCCTTTCTTGATCATGTTGATCTCCCATAGCATTTCATTAAATTCCAGGACTACTTGACTCTTTTTAGTTTTTGACAACTCCTAGATTGACTACACTTCACCACTAACATCCACATTCTCCTCCTCCAATGTGCCTATGTTAAGTGACCTTATGTGAATCCTCTTGTGCCTTCACAGCTGCCTCGCCTGTTGGATCCCTTGTTCAAGCTCTATTATATTGCTCTAGCCCTTTTGTTGTTGCGGTTCACCCAACTATGCAGCAGCAGAATCTCCACTCTCCCTTGAAATCAAGGCTTTGCATGGCAATAATGACATCCCCTTGAGCAAAGGTAGAGTCTCTTTTCTAGCAACAGATGCTCCCCTTTGTAGACCTCAACTACATATGAAAAACAACCATGTCATCATTTGCGAAAACTCACAGATGCTTGTGTTTGATGAGATCCTCATAAATGATCATTTCTTTTGGCTCAGCTGCGCTGCACCTTGCTTGCACTGTTGCAAGGGATTTTTTTGATCTAGTCCCTACGTTTTTGACTTTTTGTTGCTCTCCTTTACCAGAATGAGCTTTTTAAGCTTTATCCACCTTGTTACCCTTGAGGATGACGATCTATTCTCTTAACATTACTTTGTTGCTACTCATTGCGGATCTGTTTTCTTCAATGCCTCCCTCAATACCTCTTCCTCGTTAGAGATGAGAACATGGGACTTTGCAATTCCTTTAAGTTCATTGAGACTAGGCTTCTTGATTTTGCTCCAATTTCTTTATGCTCGATGGGTTTTTTTTGTAGTTCCCATCCGCCGACCTCCTCTATGAATGGGTTTTTTTAGAAATTCTCTTCAACCTTCTTCCAGTGTAGCAACATTTAAAAAACAATAAAAAAGAAACAAAGAAGAGAGGGGAGACGTAATCCTCTATACTGCATTCATAACCATTTTTGTGGTAAAGTACATTGTGGTATGACTTTTATTCAATGGTAAGCTCTTAGCCATCTTTGCTCTTTATACTAAGTCAATCATAATTGACATATATACACCAACTTAAGGAGATTATATGAAAATTCTTTGCACCACATCTCCTTTTTAGTACTGCACTTCTCTTATGTCTCAATTATCTCCTTTGTTCTCTCTCTAAGATGAGGAGTATGCTTTTGTAAGAGTTGTTCTATCCAGAGTCTCACAACACCTCTCCTATTTAATACTGTGCATCTCTTGTGCCTTAGCCATTTGTTTCTTCCTCTCTCCAAGTTGAGGTCTCACAACATTCTCTTCTTTGATACTTTGCATCTCTTGCATCTCATTCATCTCCTTGATCATCTCTCTAAGACAAGGAGTGTGCTTTGAAAGAGTTGTTCTCTATAGTCTCGAAATGCCTCTTCTTTATGGTTTTATGTTTGCAATATACTCTTAGTGTTGGAAATTTGCATGCTAAACTTTAAAATTTTAACTTAGTGAAATAAGCCTAAACACAATTTCCTTCCATGCAAGGAAGAAAGCAAATTGATGTGCCGAGAGTATACCTTTGAAGTGTGCCACATGATGTCACTTGACGGAGGCACCAAAGCGCGCACTTGCTTTACGCCTAGTGCTAGCCTCAGGAGAGCATGCCTAGGAGTTTCCTTATCTTAATGCTTGCGCCACTTAGGGAGGAAAGTGCTAAGAAGAGCAAAGGGAGGTGCGACATTTAGAAAGAGAGACGCCGAAAAAGAAACACCGAAAGAGAATTGCTCACCAAAATTAATCGCACTCTGGCTCTGATACCATGTCAAAGTTTTGAACCTCAAAGTCTACCTCTCTCAGCAGCTTTCATTTCCTTTTAAACAAACCCTAAACGGGTACGGGTTACAAAGGGGTAAAAGGGTAAAAAAAATTTTACAGCAAAATATAAAATTAACTTTCTAACTAATATTTACAAAATTAATATTTACATATTTACCACTAATAGTAGGCAAAGGGCATGGCCTGGGCAATCAAGCATGAACTAAGCATGAAGCCCTGCCTGCATATTTATAATAAGCAATGAACCAAGCCCACTTTGTTCAGGTTCAAGACGTGCCCTAGTCAACTACAATCACTAGGTGCTCCATCCTGGACAATGGGTGCATACAGGCACCTCTGCTTCTTTCTTCTCTTCCTTGATGGGGTTAGAGCCTATCAATGCTCTCTTGATGGAATTTGTAATAGAAATACATGTCCTACTGAGACAGAATTTGTAACGTACTATCATCTTGCCTAGCAGACGAAGATTTACCTATGTGGAAAGAATGATTCATTTGGATCGCCAACTCCATTGCAATGCCAGAATCCCTATATCCAAAGGTGCTAATACAGGGGGCTTTGCTATTTTCTTCTCCTTATTGATGCGAGCTATATGTTCTAGATCAAGCGTTGAGTCTTGGTCCCCTTGCATTTTCAATTGATATGAACCCTCAGCTCAATCAACTTCGATCCTACTCGGATCTAGATTCATCTAACTCCCAAATGAACTCGAATTATAATATAATTTAATCAAAGACTATTCGATCAATACAGGATCTCAAGTGTCTAGGTGGGTGACGTTGTGGGTTCTATATAATGTTGGCAATGATGATCACTAGATAAATCATCATAAGCAGATAAGAGGTATCTAGCAACACATCGCTATCACCTAACTTATAGAAAGTGTGCAATCAACTAACATCCCCTAATCAGTGTTAAAGCCTTTGTGCAATATAATTCCTTTCTCTACTTATATCCGAATTGGATAAAGTATGTCACACTTTGTTTAACTCAATGAGGCAAGTATATAGTCATACCCATGTGTTTACCTGTTTATGGCCACCTAACAATAGAGCAACAGTTGGTTGTATCAAAGTATATCATACACAATATAGAAGGGTCAATAATCTTAAGTAAAAGGACAACATCTACCTCACATGTGTAACTTGTGACACTCAAGGTGACTCACGGTAGGTTGATCCAGTACATCTATTTAACCAGATACACCTATTTATCCGTGTTGGTTCCATCCGACACATACCAATTTCATATGTACTAAGGTTATCCTTCATTTATTAAGGTACTCGATTGGAGACACTACATTTGTTAATGTTGCCCTCCTTTTCGATAGGAACTATGTATGAAGGGGGATGACAATAATGACAACCTTCTATGATTTGGCTACGGACAACATATATAAGAGGAAGGATGAAATATTAGAATATTCTTATCCTCACTCTCACTCTATTGATTTTTATATTGTCTTATAGAGAAAGTAAAGCATGAATATCTATTTCATGATGCCAGTGCAAATTTCAGTAGAGACTAGGCATTGCCTTTTGCTCTTCTTTCCGAGTCAATGGGTCTTTGTGCAGCAAGATGATCTTGATAGAGTGGTGGTGGGACCTTAACGTGATTGCAACAAGACCTAGATGTAGAGGTTCATGTGGTTTGGCGTTCTTTCTTTCTTCTTGTGTTTTTTTTGTCCCCCCTCTATCCACACCTCTCGTAAATTGGGACTTCTTTTGTGGTCAAAGATGAAACATTGCTACCTGCTATACAGGAAAAGTAATAGTTTTTAAGCGAATTATAAGTGTGAATCTAGGGAGTGATGGATAAAAAAGGGAGATAATGTGGGTTTCTTTTGGTAAGCTTGGGAGCAAATATAGTAGAAGATGGAGTAAGTTTTGCTTTAGATGTGGTGTTTTATGGAAGTAAGAAGAGATGTAGAAAAAATTCTAAAATTTTCAATGTTATTTTCAGAATGGTATTCAATGGCAAACTAAGTCAATTTAGAATTAATTTTGTTCTTGTGAAACCTATATCAACCATTTAGGTAATTTTCCAACCATTAATTTTTGACTTTTAAGTCTAGTGATCTTGCAACACAAACAAAGAGATTGGCTCTTCTTTTTCTATTTTTGTTTGTTGTCAGAATTAAACTTTTATAATTTGTGAGAATGCCTCCAATTGACATGATTTGACTCATATGGATCAATTTTGACTTTGGTTAAATTGGTTTAAGTTTATGTGGGTGAAATTTTGACCACAGCTCTTGCTAATTAACAAGTTAATTTCTGATCTTTTCCAATCAATACCTGATTTTTTTTCCTTTTTTTTGCCATTGCAGATATATAGCAACTGTACATGATAAAGTCACTAGGCGACACCTCATGTCTATAAGTGAGGGCGTCGACATTGAAGGTGTCCGCTGCATACCTGATTATGTGGAACTTTTACCAGCACAACCTGATTCATCAAGACCTAGACTTCGAATAGTGGTAAGTGAGCTTTAAATCAGCAGAGATGATTATAAACGTTTTCCAATTAATGTGCATTGATTCAGTGTAGGTTCTGTTTCGGCAACCATAATTTTTCGTACTCATATATTTCATCTTCTTGCATTTTTAATAAATTGTTCTCTCTCCACAGTTTTGTATGATTAATTTCATCATCAGTCTGGTTCAATTTGTAGTATGTCAAGTATAATTGGTTTTTCTAATGATAATTGGCAGGTTCATGAAGGGAGGAACCATGAGATACGTGAACTTGTAAAGAATGCTGGTTTGCAGGTTTGTGATTCTTTTTTTCTTCAAGCTACGTTTTCTTTTTATTTATTGGTTAACTTTATGGTAATTCCTATTTAATTGTCGTCATTAACCCTGTTGAGTATAATTGGTCTAACTTAAATCTACTGCCCGACTCCAAGGAACACTATCATGTGACTCGTTAACCATCTATTTTGAAGTTTGTGATCGAGTAGGCTGATTGGAGCATTTTCCTATTGTTACAAGATCGATAAATAATATACGTAAAAAAGACATTATGTAGGTTAATTACTCATCTCCGCGCGCCCTCATTGTCTCAGTTTGGCTAAATCCCCATCTCCTGCCTCTGAGCTTACGAAATCATGCCAATATATATCTTAAAAGTACCCAAAACCATAAACCATATCAATTCTCTTAACAAAAATGTTAGCAGTTTGCTGTACATTTAGACAGTTAAAAAACATCATGGAATAAATTGCGATGATTTTGAATTTAAGGTCAAACTGAGGCAAAATTTAAAACTTACTCTCAAACTGAAAATTACCGTTTTATCAATGCTTGTTTTTAATGAGTGCTGGTTCCTCTCACTATGGTGAAAATTAGTGTAGCGAACATGCCACTCAAACTTTTCATGATTTGACCAATATGCTGAAGCATTATTTGTAAAATGTCTTATCTTCATCTGAATTTGTGAATGACAAATTTGAGACGACTGTTTGAAAACTTGGATACCATCATGTTTCGAGATTTTAGACTTTTGTATGAAAGCACAATTGTAGACTAGAGAATACTTTTTGGCTAATCTATTCTACTTTATCCGATAGCTTTATTCACTAAAGCGGGTGCGCATTGGTGGATTCAGGCTCCCATCTGATGTTGGGTAACTTCACTATCTTTTTCTTTTTCCTACTTCTTTCTTACGTACAAGAACAAGAAAAATAACTTGTAATGTCAACTGTCAAGCATACGTGGTCCTTCATTATATATTTGTTTTATTTTTGTTTCACGGATGTACACTGTTGAAGTTTTTTCTTCAATCTGTATGTCCAATTAGTGAATGGATATATACAAGTGATTTTCATTAATCGCAGGGTTTGTTGTTTATCCCGTGATTCTTTGATCGTTGTTGATTTATTGTTTAGGCTCGGGAAGTATGTTCAACTTAAACAAGCTGATCTCAAGCTGTTGGATGTGAACGCACAGAAGAAATGATGAAATGCCCGGCCCTCGAGTACAGGTGTGCCTATGACCTTGAATGCTTCTTGAAACAAGCTTTCTTTTATTAATATGTGACCTCCATTTGCATGCTTAATCTAATCGACTGTCGCGTTAATCAGTTGCGGATGAGCTTGTTCAACTCTCAATCATGTTGCATTGGTGTTAGCTCTTCCTCTTTTCAAACTCAGGGTGTTCAAGTGTGAGACTTGAGTTTTTGTTTCACTCCTTTTTTTTTTGTTGCATGCACTCTACAGATATTTCACGACAACTGAAGAGCTCTTGAAAGGAGTCTTCACGGCAAGGGTGAGGAAAGAAACCTGGGATCGGTTAATCTAGTTGAAAGACAGATTTTACTTGTAAACCCTGTCCTTGTGTTGATATTCAAATGACACGTTGCTTTTTGTACATATAAGAACCTTTTTTTATATTGTTGTAATGACCAAAGTACTATATTATTTGTGTTATCGACTTAGGCAATAACTAATAACCCAAGTAATGGAATGAAGTATTAAGATTTTAAGACGCTGTATACTCCAATAAATGAAAAGTAATATGTATGTTTAGCACTCGGGGGGCATATTGTATGCAGCTTTTATTTTTAAAATATTTAATTATATAAAATTATCAATTAATATATATTATCTAATATATTAATTTGAATGTATTAAAATTTAATGTATATGATCTTATATTAATAAATTTATTAAAAACATTGATAGAAGCCCCACAGCCAGGCGAGATTTTGCTCTGCCAATAGGCTTGGTTTCTTCAGAAAATTTAAGGAATTTAAAATTTATTGTTGGATCATCTATATAATACATAATACATGTCAGTTTATAGTTGCATTGCATTTCTGTGTGTTATATATGAATCAGATTTTTCTCCTTTTGATCTAATTATTTTTGGAAATTTTTTTTCCTTCCAATAATGTTAGAAGTAGTATTATTTTACCTAGGGTGATAATTTCATCCGAACCCGACGGGTACCCGACCCGACCTGTTTATGGCGGGTTCGGGTACCCGATTAGCTAAATGGGTCTGATTCGAGTTTAGGGGCGTGGGTACTTGGTATCAATACCCGACTTCAATAAAAAAATATAAATATTAATTTTTATTATTAGAGTATAAATAATAATAAAATAACTATTATATAAATATTTATTACTATTAAAAATATAAAAATAATAATAAATAATTATTATATAAATATATTTAATTTAATTTTAAAAATATATTTTATATAATAAATAATTTAGTTTTTTAATTAATCGGGTACCCACGGGTACCTGTTTAAATACCCGACCCAGGTTCGGGTGACAGGTTAGGTTCGGATTTAAGGTAAAATTCTGGATATCCGACCCATTGTCAGTCCTAATTTTACCATGCAATAGCCATGCCCAATGTGGGAGCAATGCTTGCTTCGATTGTCATGAACCATGCTAGCTCAGTTGTGCCTAATACAACTTAAGTCCTATGCTCCAAATTGTTGTTACGAATGAGATACAAGTGAAATTTATTTACTAATAGGAGAAAGGGCGATTAAATGTATTTCTTGGTGTGAATAATTGTATTTACTAGAATTTAAAAAGTTTTATTAATCTTATAAAGTACTTACAGTATGTATATTGTTAAAATTTAAGTAAAAATATATTATTATCCATTAAAAGTTAAAGCAATTATATTATTGCCAAATCCAATCGTGTTATCGTTCCATATCCATCTATCCTCCGTAGAAAAATTCTAGTAATATGAGCAACTAACATAGGATAGAAAATATCCTGAATAATAGAAACATTCCGAACATTTAATTGATATAGAAGATACAATAGTAAGGGAGATATCAAATTATCCATTTTGTTAAGATCTTTGTAGCATTACTAAATAAGCCATACAAGGTGTAGTTTATTAAAAGCCATCATAAAATAGTGTATCGCCATAAATTGAAGATTAACCTAAATATTGAAAAATTAAGAAAAATGACAATGAATTATGTTTAATATCGTAGAGAAACATTTATTAAGAAAATTATATTTATGATTTGGTTCATCTTCGAAGTTACGATGATAAGGCAATTAAGTGAAAATAAAATTAAATTTAGAGGTCAAATTGAGAGGGATTTGTTAAGGAAGGATTCGAATTAAAACAAAGAAAATTAAGGATTACTCTGAGAAACGTTACAGGGACTTAAACCGAAATTTCGCTAATTTAAAACGAACCAATCTGGGCGGCACCGAGTTGTGGCGGTCGCGACATGGCAGTAGAAGATCGTGTCGGCCTCCACTCGCTCGTCGACAGCGACAATTTCATTTTCATAGCAACGACTCTCCTCGCAACTAATGAGACCACCTCAACATCGAGGATACGACCAAGACGAGAAGGCAGGTATCTAACGGTTTTTCTCTAGTGCTGTTGTCCGTATTGTTTGGCAATGGCGTCGACTGCCCACCCACGGGGAGCGTTGCGCGCCGACCGCCAGATTCCACCTTCAAAAAGCAATGGCGGCCGGAATCCGCCGGCCCGCTTTAGGCCGGCCTCCTCTAAGCGCTTCGTGAAACTCTCCGCGGAAGATAGCAACGGTACCCTTTCTTTCCTTTTTTGCGTTCCAGATCTTGGTTAAGTCAGATAGTGTTTTTCTGTTTCTTCCACTCTTTTCCATAATTCTTATGCATTATAGATCAAGGTAGGTTGAACCTTATGTAGGATCTGAAATTTAGGAATTTTTTTTTGTGAATAATGTCCATGTGTGTGCTAAGACGTTTGAGAGACATAGGGGATGTAAATTTCTGTTACTGTGCTCCAATACGCGATGATAACCCATGCATATGAGTTAGCAGAGGAGTAAAGAGAGTGCGTCATGTCATTTGTAGTAAGGAGCACACGAGTAAAATCGGAAATGAGGATAACTAATACTAGATTGATACATTAGTAAATATGCATATTTAAAATCTTAGGCCTTGTTTAGGGAGAAAGTTAGAAGGAAAAAAAGAAAATAGGAAGGAAAAGAGTATATACTTGTTTACTTAGGCGGATGGATAGTTTAGAAGGAAAAGTAAGAGGGAAAGTTAGTCATTAATCCCTTCATTTGCTTTCCGTCCAAATCGGACGGAAAGCTGAAACTATAACTTAACTTTACTAACTTCACACCTAACTTTTTACCGCACCATTACTTATTCTCGCTCAATATGAGCTTTTCTCGACTACTCATCCTTATCGTCGCTGCTTGAGCTCGCCGCTATTGCTCGTTCATGTAGCTGCTGTTTGCTCTTGCCGTCGTCGCTCGTATTTAATATTTAATATTTAATAATTTTATGATATTATATATATATATATATAATATAAATAAAAAAAAATAAAAATTAGGGTGTAATTATCAATCCTTCAAACTTTCTTTCTATCCAAGTAAACACAAGGAAGAAAAATCTATAACACATTCTATCCATCTATTTTTTCTTTCTTTTCTTCTTTTTTTTTCTTTGTACTTTCCATCCGTTCCAGTAAACACTGTCTGAATCTCATGTCTATGAGGTTGATCTACCTCTTTATTTATCATTTTAAATTGCACATCGCTTTTATTATCTATTTCCTATAAATGAAGAAGTATAATTCTTTTTTTAAACATCAAGAATGGCAAGAAAAAAATAAAAAGAGCATGCATAATCATTTAGTTGAACTTCCTAGCAATAGAGACTGCCTATTGAACAGATTAGAGATTTGTGCTGATTCCTTTTAACTGTCTTACTAGGGATTTTGTTGTAGCTTCCTTGACTTTGGGAGCAGGAGCGGCACCGAAGGAAATGTTGAACTCGGTGGATGCCATGGATGAGAAGGAAGTGGAAGTGGCGGAGGCGAGACGAAGAAATGGGTGCCGGCGGAGAGCTTGGAGGCGGAGTGTATGATTGAAGAAGAGGGACGAAGGAAGAGGGTGGAAGGCGGCCAACGCCATTGTCGACGCCATGGCCGAAAAGGAACGGAAAATTTATAGAAGTTTGTAATTTTTATTCATGATCTCTCTCAAATAGGATGACAATCATAAGACCGGACCTGTTTATGATAATTCAATTAGTTAAATAGGTCGGATTGAAATTTATAGACACAGATATTCACTATATAATACTATATTTATAAAAATAATAAAAAAATATTTTTATTTTTAACATATGTAAAATAATAATAAAATAATTATCAATAAATATATTTATTATTATTATTATTATTTAAAAAATTGTATTTTATTATAATAATATAAAATAAAAACTTAATGTATGAGATTCATGTACTGAGATATGTGAAAATTGACTCTCATGAATTTTATTATAATAAAATTGTATTTTATTATAATAATATAAAGTTGACCTTTTCTTTAGATTTTTTTTTCTCAAATATCTATATATATATATATATATATTTTTTCATACTCACTCATTAGCCACCTGCTTATTTGTTGGAAAAAAAATTGCTACGCATTGACCATGTTAGATATTTTCAGGTCACGCCTCTGCCATCCCCTTTTTTGTAAGTATAAATCTTAAAATAAAAAAAATTACTTTAAAATTCACACATAGAAAAAATAGAATAGCAAAAAATATTACTCTCCCCCAAAGTCACTACCTAAGAAATTTTCTCCCCTTGTTGCTCTATTAAAATTTTCATCACAAACCCTGCAAATTGGATGTATACTCCTCACTGAGATCAAGCAATTCATCGAAGTCAACTATCCTACATAATATACTTTTTTATAATAATTAAGGCAGAACACCATGACAGGCGAGTTTTTATAAAAATTATAATTGTTTTATCTTTTATTTAATTTAGCACAACAATTTTTTTTTTGGAATTTTAGCACAACATGACATAACCATATTGTAGTAATTGAATAAGATCCATTCAACTTTTAAAAAGTCAACCTTGTTTTTTTCTCAGGGTTTAACTTTAAAAAATATTCAAACTTATTCATATGTTTTTTTTTACTTAACTAATCATGTGCTTAGTATTTTGAATTAATTACTTAATTTTATTTTAAGTGCAGATAAGTCACGCAGTTATTTGTTTTATTCTTTTCGTCTCCTTTTCAGCCTGAACTAAACGCGCGCTTACCCAAAAAAACAAAAAGGCGCGCTTACCAACTGAGGAAGAAGAGGTCCCCTCATGTCATGTATGACGCCAGTTGTCAGTGACGGCGCACTTACCCGACAAAACCAAGGCTCCAACCGTAATATATGTATGGGATCATTGTTGATTGTGTTACTAAGTTCACACCACAAGATAGCGATGGCATCCAAGGCCAGCTACGGCCCTGACGGCGTCTACCGCTCGCTCCGCCCGCCCATTGCCTTCCCCACCGACCCAGCCCTATCTATGGTCCCTTTTCTTTTCCGCAACGCCGCTTCCTACCCTGACCGCCTCGCCATCGCCGACGCCGACACCAGCGCCTCCCTCTCCTTCGCTGCCCTTCGCTCCGCCGTCCTCTCCGCCGCCTATGGCCTCTCCTCCTGCTGCGGCGTCTCCAAGGGCGACGTCGTTCTCATCTACGCCCCCAACTCCCTCCACTACCCCGTCGCCTTCCTCTCCGTCATTGCCATCGGTGCCATCGCCACCACCGTCAACCCACTCTACACCGTCGCCGAGCTCCGCAGGCAGGCCGGTGACGCGCGCGCCAAGGTTGTCATCACGGTCCCCGAGCTCTGGTCCAAAGCCGCTTCCTTGCGCCTCCCTGCCGTCATTTTCGGCTCCAAGGACGCCCCCCTGTCGCCTCCCCCAGAACCCCCCTGCACCTACTTCTCCGATCTGCTCGCCATCCCCGTACCCTCCGGGTTCTCGCCGCCGCCAGTGCACCAATCGGACGTAGCGGCGCTGCTATACTCGTCGGGGACCACGGGAACAAGCAAGGGCGTCGTACTGACCCACCGGAACTTCATCTGCGCCGCCCTGATGATGACGTCGCAGCAAGATTTGAGGGGGGAGGGGCCGAACACCTTCCTCTGCTTTCTGCCGATGTTCCATATATTTGGGCTGGCAGTTATCACCTACGCCCAATTGCGGAGGGGCAACTGCATTGTCTCCATGTCGAGGTTCGAGTTCGAACCAGCATTGAAGGCTCTGGAGAAGTACAGTGTCACGTATTTGTACTGCGTGCCGCCCGTGATGATCGCGCTTGCCAAGCAGGGGGCTGTCATGAGCAAGTACAATCTCAGCTCGATCAGGTTCGTGGGATCCGGTGCAGCGCCTCTTGGGAAGGATGTGATGGAGGAGGTAGCGAAGAACTTGCCTCTAGCTGAAATCGTACAGGCAAGTTTACACCATTAGATTGTCTTTCTAATATTGAGGAACAATATGGAATTTGTGCAGCACTATATGCCCAAAATAATTTTCCTTGATAAAAGAAAAGGCCTAACCAGCACACAAAGTGCATGAAGATTTGTCCAAGTTAATAGTCAAATGCAAAGTTGGTGAATTCTCTGGTGTTCGCCATGGAACTAATCTAACATCCTTATCCTAAAAGAAATTGTCTACTATTTAGTGTCTGACTGAATTTTATTATGATGTCAGAGTTTGCATTTTTCTAATAATCTATAATTTTGCAATATTAAGCCAACTTAGGGCTAGCCATCTTATGATTTTAATCTACCTTCTCCATGCTAGTGCTTTTCTTAACTTAGTCCCGGATGATTGGAATCTAATTCTTAACTGCATGAATCGTAGCTAATAATTAGAATCTATAATTTTTTACTAATCGTTCATGCGATGAATGCATGCTTAATCATTTAATCTGAATCAATATTCTTCTACTGGCAACAATCCGAGAACCTTGCTAATATTCAATATTCTTAGAACTCATACATTATCCATGCTGTACTTGAAAAGTATCCAAAACATTTCATTTTTGGTTCTCAAAGTATACTTTCTGGAGTCAGACAATTAAGCTATTTATCTTTAGATAACTTGTATTGCTTAGATAAGACGAACAAGTACCTAACCAAACCAAGTTTAAAATAGTTGATGCACCTGTCAAGTGAGCTAACTAGAAGAGTGAAAGGAAGATGATCATTGTGTATAACTATAAAATAATTATAGTAATGCTGTAGTTAGTTTTTTTTTCATGCTAAAATTCAAATTGCTAGAACATGCTAATAGCTTTTTTACTTAAATTAGCACGAGAAATGTGACCAGAATTTGTGGTTTTCCATAGGAAAGGTAAATTACCCTACATACATGTGATATTTGTCTAGTGTTTCAAACAGGGATATGGTTTGACAGAGACTTGTGGGGTTTTAGCTTCAGAGGATCCTACAAAGGGGGAGGCACGTGAATTTGGATCAGCAGGAACACTTGCGTCTGGAGTTGATGGTAAAGTAGTCAGTGTCGACACATTAAAATCTCTTCCACCTAATCAACTGGGTGAACTCTGCTTCCGTGGACCAAACATAATGCAAGGTAAATGCTCGCCTCAATTCTTTGAGAAGGTTAAGGTCTGATAAAGCTCCACCAGTTCTTGATCCAGGGTTATCTAATTAAGTCTCTTTGGTTTCTATAGTCATCAAGGGAAAACTTAATGTGCTGTACCATGCAACCATCGATTTGATGTTTCACAATAAAATTTCTACAGAACTCATGCAACTTTGGCTCAATGAAGCATGCTTCATCTCAAGCTTTGCTAGGGTCTTACAGGAATGCCCTTAAGTTTGGGTCTTCTCTCGCTATCAGTTGTTCTAGAGATTCTTTTTCTTTGACGGATACTTCCAAGATTATTCTTGCTTCCACTTACTTAACTGCCATACAATTTCAAACAATAATGCGTAGTCCCTTCATCTCCTAATTGTTCAACAAAGTGAGAGTGTTGATTGAAAAAAAAAGCTTTTGACATTAGTTTGTGTTTCTGATAAACTTACCTGTTCTATGTTATCCTATGATTCAATTTCAACTGCTGATAAGTTCAATGTTGACATTTCAATCAGAGTATCTCAACAATCCACAAGCAACAAACTTGACCTTGAAGGAAGGGTGGCTGCATACAGGTGATCTTGGTTATTTTAATGAAAAGGGACAAGTGTATGTTGTTGATCGAATCAAAGAACTCATCAAGTACAAAGGATTTCAGGTAAACAGTATTCAAGGAACTGAAGTAAGAGATGAAGTTTTAGACACTGTTCTATATTGTTGTTTTGTTTTCTCTTCTGATTTTGTTAGGTTGCACCTGCTGAGCTAGAAGGGTTGCTTCTTTCTCATCCTGAGGTATTAGATGCAGTTGTTATACCGTAAGTTGGAAACCATTTAACTCAAATAGTCCAACTATGGAATCATTTCATCACATAGTTGCTTAAAAAATATATTATGTTTCTCATTTAGGTTTCCTGATGCTGAAGCTGGCGAGGTTCCAATTTCTTATGTAGTTCGATCTCCCAAAAGTTCATTGACCGAAGAAGATGTCCAAAACTTTATTGCTAAGCAGGTAGCAATTTGTACAATTTTGTTCCCCAACTACTAATCCTTCTAGGCTTCATTTTGGTAGTTCCTACTTCTTAAATTCCAAGTTCAACCGATTATGGAAAACATATTGAAAACATATTGATCCTAATAAAAATCAACAAGATGCCAAGAGGAAATGTAGTCTTACATAAAAATATAATTCCAGTTTCTTAAGATTGAATCTATAGTTTATACTTTAAAATAAATTACATTGTCTGTCAACTTCTTTGACTAGAGCACTCCTTGACACTCCTTTTTTTTTGTTTAATATCTGCAGGTCGCACCATTTAAAAGGTTGAGAAGAGTTACATTTGTTAACTCTGTGCCCAAAACTGCCTCGGGGAAAATCCTAAGAAGGGAACTGATTCAAAAAGTAAGATCGAATCTGTAGAGGGGATGTTAGTTCCCTCACAATTTTATCACATGAATAAGATTGAACAGCGATCCAAACAAGATCAAAAAGTGGGTGTTTGCTGGTCTGTGGTGATGTCTACATAAAGGAAATGAGGCAGAATGAGAGAAAGAAAATCCCATCAATACTTAAAAAATTAAAGGTAGCCTGTAGCCCTCAAGCATGATGAAACAGGGTTGGAAGGATCATTTCACACATTCATTTGACAATGAAATTTCTATATGCAAACTACTAACGATACTTAATGTTCTTCTTTATAGACTCATTATGATAAAAGAACGAATCAAATGGCTTATGCAGCGCAAAAACAAGCTTACAAATGAACATCTCAATCATGCACGCCACGAAAACAACTAACCAAGCACAGTACCACTATTTATAGCAGAACTTCAACTTCCAGACTCAAAGTATTAAGAGTATACAACAGCAAGCAAGTTATTGAAATAGACGCTACAAAACCTTAAGCAGAAGACATACCTGTGGAGAAGTGCAAACTTAACCGTTGATAGTCACTTTCCCTTCAAAGAATTAGCTCTTCGCAATTCCGCCTCGATGCCACTGAAAAGATTACTAAAGAAATCGACAGACGACATCTAACATTGAATTTACCTCCAGAAACAGCAACAACAAGAAGCGTTGTACTCACAACAACAACAACAGCATTCCGCCAGCAGCAATGGGGAAGTGATAAAAGAAGACTGGGTCGCTCTGGCTGCTCCCGTATATGCTGATTGTAAAGCCTTCGAGTACTTAAGAGGCGATGTATTCATCGAAATGGAATACTTGGACGAGACTATCCCACCGAAAGGCTTTTTTTCTTATCGCTATCCGTCTTCTTCTTCTTGGCTTCGGCTAGGGCTTCGAGGAATCGGATGGGAGGTGAGGACTGGACAGTGAGCTGCCCGTCCTTACCGCGGACGATCCACGGGATGAGCATGGGAACGGCAGCGGCCGAAGAGTTCGAATGAGACGGGTCTGGGACAATGGGTTTTATTGCAGCCTCCTTGACATCCGGGGCAGGAGCGATGCCGAAGGAAATGTTGAACTCGGCGGATGCCACGGACGGGGAGGTGGTGGAAGTGGCGGAGGCAAGGCGGAAAATCGGGATCCGGTGGGAATCGTGTAAAAATGGATAAACCTGCGCAACACTCTACACGATATGTAAAACAATATCAAAGTTTAAAATTAATCCCACTTTAATTTTTTTTGAGAATTTAGGCTATGTTTGGTTGGGTGAAATTTACTATGAAAAGGATGAAAAATGCAATGAATTTGAATGACTTTCTACAGTGAATTCCATCCAACCGAACAAATTAATCCCGCTTAAATTTTCTATGCGGAGACTCCGCCTAAGAAAATCTAGGCTATGTTCGGTTGGAGTTGGGTGAAATTCACCATGGAAAGAATGATTCATCCAGATTCATTACACCTTCCATCATTTCCACGATGAATTTCACCCAACTAAACATAGCCTTAAGGTTAAAATCTTAGGGAGAGTCTTTGCAGTCTGCCTAAGAAAATCTAAGGTTAAAATCTTAGGGAGAGTCTTTGCCTAGAAAATGGATAAACCTCAACACTTGATCCTATATGTAAAACAATATCAAAGATTAAAATTAATCCCGCTTAAATTTCCTAGGTCTCCACCTACAAATAGTTTTCTTATAATTAGTCGATCCCACCTTGGAATATGTATCCAATTAAGAACCATGTAAATTAAATATCAAAATATAAGAGTTTTTAAAAAAAATTTCCTAGGCGGAAATTTAAGTGGGATTAATTTTAACCTTCAATATTGTTTTAATTCAGAGTATCTCAACAATCTACAAGCAACATACTTGACCTGGAAGGAAGGGTGGCTGCATACAGGTGATCTTGGTTATTTTGATGAAAAGGGACAAGTGTATGTTGTTAGATCGAATCAAAGAACTCATCAAGTACAAAGGATTTCAGGTAAACTTGTGTGACCAAATTTAACTTTCACCAATGTTGTTGTATCTTTGTTTTTTCCACTCTAGACCGCTGACGGTATTCAAGGGACTGAAGTAAGAGATGAAGTTTTAGACACTGTTATATATTGTTGTTTTGTTTTCTCTTCTGATTTTGTTAGGTTGCACCTGCTGAGCTAGAAGGGTTACTTCTTTCTCATCCTGAGATATTAGATGCAGTTGTTATTCCGTAAGTTGGAAACTCTAAACTCAAACAGTCCAACTATGGAATCATTTCATCACATAGTTGCTTAAAAAATTTATTATGCTTCTCATTCAGGTTTCCTGATGCTGAAGCTGGCGAGGTTCCAATTTCTTATGTAGTTCGATCTCCCAAAAGTTTGTATAAAGCCTCACATGTAGGGTCCTTCTTAAGCTACTATCTATGCTGATCAAAATTTGTCGCTTGTGCCTACACACGAGTGCCCGAGCTAGGAATGCACATGGTAAGATCGTACGCTTTTGGCTAAAACTTTTCTATCTTCTCAACAAACTTTTTAAGATGAGCTCATAGATCCATGTCTTGGAACATTGAAGATTTGAGCTTGAACGGAAGGAATATTGTTATGATCATCTGAACTGCCAAGGACATCACTGATGAAAGCATGAGGTTAGATTGAATATATTTTGAACTAATTCTAGAAAAAAAAAGCAAATGATAAAAGATATATTATTGTACCAATCTTTCTTTCTGCTTGAAACTCCGTAATATGGGACAAACATCTCTAACTTCATGATTCTCATATCACCATTTTTTCCTTTACACCTTCATTTTCCATCTGATATCCAACAGATCAAAAAGTAACACTATTCACTAGTACTAATGTACTCCGTCGCAGATCGCATAGCAATTTTTTAATTAGCCTTCCAAGATGCCAAAGCCAAAAGAGCTCAATCCAAGTCTCCAACAATGCACTGACAAATTCTTCATCTCCCAGAACATGAACCACATAATTTCTTATAATTTACTTAGTTGAAAGCTTTTAGATAATATCGAAACAATCTTGAGGTTGCTAATGGCTTGTCATTTAGCTTTTGCAAAAGATGATTGAACGCTAGTAACCCTGAAACTAGAGCCGTCAACCTTCAATCGACTAGTCACTTTCATTAAAAGTGACCCGTAAGTTTCGAAGTTAAAGATCAACAACCAACAAGAACAACAGATGAAATGGGATTAATTAGTATTAATTGCGCCATTAGAAGTATGGTACAGGGATAAATGACGAACGCTATGCACTCTCCCTAGATTGAATGCTATACAGATTGAAAATCGGATATAAATTTAATCCAAATTAAAGACCCTGAATACAAGTGGTATCTTTCTTTCACTTTCTTTTACCAGACATGGTGAAGAGGCTGATCTGTCCAGGTGATGATGGCAATCGGAAATGGCTATGCATACTATTCGATAAAATCCAAATGATTAGGTACACTAAATGAAATCAGATGACTATATAGTATTCGCCATTATTAATCAATATAAATAATTTACCAGACATGGTGAAGAGACTGATCTGTCCAGGTGATGGCAATCGGAGATGGCTATGTATACTATTCGATAAAATCCAAATGATTAGGTACATTCGATATATAGTATTCGCCATTATTAGTCAATACAAATAATTTACCAGACTAATTCCATCCACTGCACCAGGCTTTTATTATTATTTTTTTTCAATTGATCGAAGCGACTGAACCGATTCAACTATAAGGGCACATATCCAGATAATTTCAGATAAACACGAAGACTACGGCGACCGCTTTCTTGGCTGCGCAGCCGTTTGCTAAAAATTTAGACTACAGCACGCCGCTCTCCCTCAATCCTTCTCGAGGCAATGGGCGCCGCCGCTCCTCAGAAGCCCCACGCCCTGCTCATTTCCTACCCCCTCCAAGGCCACATCATCCCCGCCGTCCACCTAGCCCTCAAGCTCGCAGCCCGCGGCTTCGTCGTCACCTTCGTCAACACCGAGGCCGTCCACTGTCAGACCGCCAGCGCCAACCACGTCGCCATCGTCAACGGCGAGACTAACATCTTCCCCGCAACCCGTGTCGAAGGCTTTGATATCCGCTACGAGCTCGTCAGCGATGGCCTGCCCGTCGACTTCGACCGCTCCCTCAACCACGACCAGTTCATGTTCGCCCTTCTCCATGTCCTCTCCGCCCACGTCGACCGACTCATGCGCGACCTTTCCCTGCGCGCCGACCCGCCCGTCTCCTGCCTCATCGCCGACACCTTCTTCGTGTGGCCGGCCACCCTCGCCAAGAAGCATCGGCTCCCTTACGTGTCCTTCTGGACCGAGCCAGCCCTCATCTTCTCGCTCTACTGCCACATGGATCTCCTTATCAAGAATGGCCACTTCGCCTCGCCGGGTGCGTGACTAATTGATCAGTACTCAGTTGTGCAATCGAGAATTTAATTAATTTCCCGCGGATATTATGTTTGTTTCCTGTATTTACTTGCAGCCAAAAACAGAGAGACAATAAAGTACATCCCCGGCGTGCCGGCCATCGAGCCGTCCGATCTGATGTCGTATCTCCAGGATAGCGACACGTCCAGCGTGGTGCACCAGATCATCTTCAAGGCCTTCGACGAGGCCAAGGCCGCCGACTTCGTGCTGTGCAACACAGTCCACGAGCTGGAGGCGGACACCATCGCCGCCCTCCAGCTGCAAAGACGCTTCTTCGCCATCGGCCCCATCTTCCCGGATGGCTTCGCCAAAAGCGCCGTGCCCACGAGCCTGTGGACCGAATCCGACTGCTCGCAGTGGCTCGCCTCCCGCCCGCCGCGCTCCGTCCTCTACGTCTCCTTCGGCAGCTACGCCCACATCAGCAAGCGCGACCTGGCGGAGATCGCGGGCGGCATGCTCCGCAGCGCCGCCAGCTTCATCTGGGTGCTGCGCCCGGACGTGGTGAGCTCCGCCGAGCCCGACCCACTGCCGGAGGGCTTCGCGGCGGCGGCCCAGGGGCGGGGGCTAATGGTGCCGTGGTGCTGCCAGGTGGAGGTGCTATCGCACCCGGCCGTCGGCGGCTTCCTGACGCACTGCGGCTGGAACTCGATCCTGGAGAGCGTCTGGTGCGGCGTGCCGCTGTTATGCTTCCCTCTGCTGACGGACCAGTTCACGAACCGAAAGCTGGTGGTGAGGGACTGGGGGATTGGGCTGGACTTGGGCAGTTCGGGGAGGGTGAGCGGGGAGGAGGTGGCGGAGAGGATTGATCTCTTGATGGTGGGAGAGGAGGGGTTTAGGATGAGGGAGAGGATTGAGGGGGTGAGGAAGACGCTGCAGAATGCTCTGAGCAGCGGAGGATCGTCGCACAACAACTTTGAGCAGTTCATAGAGGAACTAACGCAGCGTGCTGCTTAATTCCGAGTCCTGAAATAATAGTGTAAAATTAATTAGTAGTATAATTAAGCTTAAAATAATCGTATTATTATTAAATACATTATTATTTCAGTACTGAATCTTTTGACTTTTAAGTGTGCCTTATCATATCAAAAGAGCTTGCCCAAAGAATTTTAAGAAGGATTTAAATAAATTATAAAAAAATAAATTATTTTTATAGATAAATTATATTCACGTAATAATTTTAAGAAAAATTTAAATAAATTATTTTTATAGATAAATTATATTCACGTAATCTATACCTTATAAGCTATTAAGGATATTAATATTATTGTGGATAGAATTATCCATGATGAGAAATTAGTATTTTTAGTATCGTGAAAAAGTTGTCAACTATTATAGTATATTTTTTTTTCAAGATAATATTTTTATTAATTTCTCATTGTGGATAAATCTATTTACGATAATATTAATACATTTGATAGTTTAGGGAGTTAAGAGTGTGTAGATTACATAGATTAAAAAAATTTACTTTTCTATAATTTATTTAAACTCTCCTTACCTTGCTTAGAAAATTTGTCATATAAAAAAATATGCATCATTATTATTTAATAATATGAGCAATTATATAAAAGTCATTAAATTGTGTATATACTTTTAATTTGATATTTATTTTTTATTATTATAACTTGGTAGTTCAAACTATAGCTAAAAAAATTATTAAATTCAATTATCTCATCCGACCCAATACAAAGTTAGGATATATTTAGGTCAAGTATAATTAGGTTTAGGTCATAAACATGTTAACCAATCAATAATTCCATAATATTGGATTAGATTTAGGTTATGTAACATAATTTGATTATAGAAACAATATCAAATTACTTAGAACAATCAAATGTCATAATTTTTAAACTACTTATCATTTAAAACATAATTAATCACCATTGTCAATATCATATCTCTATTATTGCATCACTGTTGCTAACCCTATATTCTCTGGTTGGTCCAGTTCTAAAAGTGAGCAAAATCGAGTACTCAACCTATTGTCATAATTGTTATATCTCTATTATTGAATCACTATTACTAACACTATATTCTCTAGGAAAATTAAGCAAACTTCTTAACAGGGAAGTCCATGGTTTTGCTATTACTAATAGCTAAATCCCCACTTTGCATTCCTAACACCTTTTTAGTCCAATGCCAAGAGTGACAAGCTAATGATTGAAGAGAGAGACGAGGAGCCAAAGAGCGATGAACTTAGCAAAAAGCCATAGATCAAGAACATCCAGCCATCTCTGCTCCTAGAAAAGCAATCTTCGATCCTAAAGTTGTGCTCATAAACTCTACGATTCTTACCGCTGTCAGTGGATTAATCTCGCAATTCAGATCAACAGGTCATAAATGAGTTATGTCAGCTGTGACTCATGACTCGATTAAGTTAATCTGAACATGACCTATTTAATTAATTAAGTCAAACTATGTAACCTGAACACGACTCAAATATAATTGGGTCAATCCGACACGATTCGAATAATCTGTTTATCATTCATATTTTAAATATAAATAATAAATTGATAAAAATTATATTAAAATTAATAAAAATTTGACCTTATGAGTGAGCCAAAATCTAGGTTAAAAGATAGTTAAAAGATATTTAAGCTTATGAGCTAGCAATGAGAGTTAGATGAGCCTATATTTAAATTTTTTATATATAAATACATATTATAATCGGGTTAAGCAGATCAACCCGTTTACAACCAGACAAGACCTGATTATTTTTGGGTCATAAACAGATTGACCTATTTATGACCTAAACACAATTATGATTTATCTGAACCTGCCTAACTTCGTATCGAATTGAGTCGGACCAGTTGGTCGTGTTAAATTTTGCCAGATCTACAGTGGATACTCTTGCCTCAACTTCCTCAGATTTACTCTTAGCAAGATCCAAAAGACAATTTTTTTTGGACAAAAAAGCATCTCCCAAAAGATATGGGACTCAGAGACTAAAATACTATCATTAAACCTAAATATTACGGTGCCCTTGATGTCGAGGAGATCTCTCTCAAAAAGTGTCTGAGCTAGATATCTATATATAATTTAATTAGGTTATACAGCCAATACACGTGTAAATCCACTAGACTCAAAATTAAAATAGATCAACTAGATTATGACCTAAATATGATAAGACTAGACCCAAACTCTCATAATTTTTTATCGAATTGAATTAGTAGATCAAGTTAGTTTTTACCTAGCTAAAGTTATATATGCACTGCTAATTAAGGGTGAGTATTCGGTTTTTATCGAACAGAATTTATTGAAACTGATTTTACCAAATTATATTTTTATTGAAATTTTTAAAACCAATTGATTTTTTAAAAAATCATTTTTTTAATTCAGTAAATTACTGATTTACCTATTTAAATTATTTTATCTATATAAATATAATAATATTTTTATTTTTTATATATATTTATTAAATAAAATTTAATAATTTTATATTTATATCGGTAAATTTAATAATTTACCAAATTGAATTTACCGAACTTATTAATTTAATACTTAGTATCGATAAATTTAGTTTTTACTGAATCGAAAAATAAAAAATCGATACCGAAACCAAATGCCGAATATTAGGAAATTTATTATCGAAATCGAAATTGATTTTCTTTTTATAGAACTGAATTTACCGAATTGATCGATGATCGGTAAATCATAAAAATTAAATTTATCGTACCATTTGCACACCCCAAGTGCTGATGATAAAAAAACCTCCAATGAGTAAAAAATGAACTCCATCTGGCACGAGATGGAGATAAAATTTGCATGGGCAGAATGAATGATGGGTTTGCTCCGGGTGCAGGGGGACACGGCCAAAGCTGCCGAATGCGATGCCTCCTCTTCCTTTTCTTTTCCAGGCTGCTAGTTAGTACGCCCATAATTGCAATTTCGCACTCGCTGTCTCTGGTCCTCACCTCCATTCTAGGGCCAGACCATATTAGATCTCCCTGCACCCTTTTTCAAGTTTCAAGCCCAACATTTTGCTATTATGGTCTACCTTCTACCTTTTTAAAAAAATTAATTTTTAGACAATATAAAATATCTAATTCATAACTTGTTTTATATTACAATTTATTTAACAAAAAATTGTCTTAATTATATTTTTATAGCAATAATAATTTTTATTTTTTCACCATCTTTATTATTTTTTTAAATAAGTTTTTTTTATATGGACAAGTAATTGCAAAAAAAGGTCTTTAATGAGTTACACCGGGGCAAAGTAGGAATTACAAGTCACGCGCTGAGCTTGCGCAGGCGACGTAGACAGCTAACCATTGAAGGAGATTGAATGTACACGTAACCCCACAGCTAAGCATCTCCCTATTCCTAATCATCGCTCTCTTCCCCACCTTTGTCATGTGCCCGTCGATGTACCCACCATCTCATTCCATCCCCAGGTCGGTCCCGCTCAATCATCGCTCACGTGAAGTACCAAGGAATTCGTGCTTCTTACCACAATCATTCATCTTCTTCCCCTCCTCCATACAAAGCCAAGTGACGCTAAGCCGCAAAGTGAAAGCAGCAGCTCCTCCGATCTATCCCTTCTTCTCCATGGCACCGATTTGGCTCTGCCGGAACGGCCTCTGCGTCCTTTCCATCTCTCCGAAATCTCCTACTTCCCCGCATGGTTTCTTAGTTTGTTGCTCTCTCCGCCGCCGCTGCTGCTGCTGAGAGCCGCGGCGGCGGGGCGGCGGCTTTCTGTTGGTCTCTCTGCTTCTGTTCACACTTCTCAGGATAGCTTTGGTCCAAATTAAGCGGAGAGATAGTAGCCATTCAGTACGTCGACGCACAGACCTATCTCTGTCTCTATCTCCGGCCGTAATGGCTTCGAGGTTCAACGGAGTAACTTGTCGGTGTTTGCGGGTGTAGCATCTTCAAGATTCACACGCGGGGAAGCGCGGGGAATCTTGATGAGAATCTTGATGATGCTGCATCGGCAATAAGCGACTATACAGACTGAGGATTCTTCTGGCCTCACTGGCGGTTGCCTGGCGATCGACGGTGATCCGCCCGATGAAAGGAAGTCCGGTATGCTTACCGACACTGCATAAGCAATCTTTTTTCTTTTGTTTTTTTAATAAGTAATTAATCAGAGAATTTTGTATTTGTTGTAGTTTTGAACTTCAATTTCGCTTTTATTTTTTCTAAATTCAAATCTTTGTTATTATTTATTAGAAAATCAAATAATTTTAGTATATGATGTAATTTTTAAAAATATTTTACATAGTTAAATATTATTTTTTTACTATTTCAAAATATTTTTTTTCTTTATAATATAGAAAGCTACTAGAAAAGTATATAAAGTGTATCATAGCACATTATATAGTTGTTATATTTAAGTTTGAAATATATTAAAATAGTTTTGAAAATATATAAACAATGTAAAAAACATTTTAGTTTATGTAAGTATTTTAGAAAACTAATGTAAATTGTAATATATTACAAAAACTATTAAGATATTTTAAAAATTTATGATGTATTTTTGAAAAATATATAAATATTTTACATTACGAATGTTTAAAGTTAAACAAACTGTTAATTTATAATTTTATGAAATAAAATTCATAATATATGTGGCTGTGAATATTACGGCTTCCGGCGTTGACCGTAGTTCCGTCCCAATCACAACGACCTGAGCAGCAGTTGACTTCCAACACAAGAAATCGCCACAGGCGGCTGTGGCGTTCGTCATCAAATGGAACAGAGAAAGAGAAGGTCAGCCCTTTCTTTGAGTGATTTCTCAGTTCAAGACGTCGATCGAAATCGAAGAGTGACTGACACAAATGTAATCTCAGCTTGAGTTCATTGTTTGATCGAACACATGTGCAAGACTCGAAGGCAAGCCAATGCGCCGCTCCCCAACCCTAGTCCACAACCTCGCCGACGGCTCCCCCCTCCTTCACGGCCGCCAGCTCAATCAATAGCGATGCAGACATCCACGACTCGTTCCTCCTCACCTCCTCCTCCTCCTCTTCCCCCACTGCCTTTATTGCCACGACTCGTTCCTCCTCACCTCCTCCTCCTCCTCTTCCCCCACTGCCTTTATTGCCCTGAACAGATGCTTCTCCCTCTCCCAGGGCAGCGACAGATTTCATCTGTACTCCTTCGCCGAGATCCTCTCCGCCACCAGCAACTTCCTCGTTTCACCTCTTTCCCCCTCTTCAACTCCTGGCGATAGATTTCATCAGAAGTTTACAATCTACCTCTCCTCTTCTGAAATAGATCAGCTTTTTCATTATTATCACAATCACACTCCCAAGAATAATGTATCACAATCAATAATATTTAAAATTATGATAAGTATAACATTTTACTTCTAACTTGTTATACCTTCTCTTGTTCTAATTTACTTTAAGCTCTTTCTCTTCTCGATATAGACTGAAAAGTAGCATCTTAATCCTATATACTTTGATTCTTCTATAGAAGTTGGGGTCCATACCTTCTCTTATTCTAATTTACCTTTGAGCTCTTCCTCTTCTTAATGTAGACTAAGATGTACCATATTGATTTTGTCCTTTGGTTCTTCTATAGAAATCACTATATAGTCGAATTTAACGTATCTTATGCCTATTTCATAATGGTTGCATTAAATATTTTCTCAAATGTAGCTTTATCCAATATTTAATGAATTAGAAAGACAACCATTTGATCCTTCCTCCTTTTATCTAGGACAGAGTATTCGATAAATCCTGTATTACTAATTATCGATTTTTATCGAATTTTTTCTTTTATCGTTACTGTTACCGATTATGAAATTACATATTGATAATTTACCAATTTTACCGATTTACCGATCGGTAAAATCGGTAAATTACTAATTTTTATTTGTTTTCTTTTTATCCTCCATATGATATGCCGCTAGGTGCCAATTGTAAATCCATTCCTAATATTTATCTATTTTTTATTTCAAAAATAAATACTTATGTTGTATATGTGAAGAAATCGATGGTCAAATTAAATTCGGTAATAGTAAGTTGGATCGGTAAGTTGGTAAAATTAAAAAATCTATAAGTATTCAGTAAATTAGTAAATTTATCGAACTGAAAATATTTTACCGAACTGATTATCGATTACCAAATATCATAAATTTTTTTACTGTACTGATTACCGATTACCGATTATCGATTTACCGAACCGATTTTATCTTTACCTTTGATAAAATCAAAAAAATTTAATAATTATCAAATAATGCTCAGCCCTACTTGTATCTTTCTCTGTTTGAGTGAGAAAGTCATCTGAAATTGCATATCCATTTTACCCAAATGCCCAATCAAGACCTATTAATAATTGTTATTGTCCCCAATTAGCTAATCCAATTAATTAATGTTTCTTTGAAATGAATCCACACTAAAAAAGGAAAAGATATTTTAATTATTATTTTAACTGTTTCTTTGGAAGAAATTCATGACGAATAAAAAAGAAAGATGTTTTAAATATTATTTTTTAAAATATTATTTTGTCAAGTAATAATTAAAGTATTTTCTTCTGTTATAAATTTTTTCAAGAAAACTTAGCCTAAATATGTAGAAGAAAAGCACCAGTTTGTTACTTGGCAACTATTGTGCCATGATGAGCAAATGAGTAAGTCAACTCAATAGCTGCCGCTGGTGGGTTGGGTGGATGTTGACTCACTAACCAGATGTTGGATTTATAGTTTGAATATTTCTTGTTTGAAAGAAAAGTCAAAATTTTTATTTATCCCTCTTATTAAAGCTATTTCCAAAATAATTGCTCATTATAATAGTATTTTTTTTATTTATCTCTCTTATTAAAGCTATTTCCAAAATAATTGCTCATTATAATAGTATTTTTTTATTTATCTCTCTTATTAAAGCTATTTCCAAAATAATTGATCATTAGAATAGTAATTTTCTCATATTTGTTAGTAAATGGATCTCTTAAGAATCATGTTAATAGGTGTATCTCATATCTCAAGAATCATTAAAAATGAAGAAGACTAAGATATAACATAAAAAATCCTCCTAAAAAATAAAAAAATATTGAGAGAAAGCCACAAAATCTTTTATTTTATCACCACAACCCAACAATTTTATACAAAGAAAATACAAAATCCATTTATGTAAAAAAAAAATCTAAAATGAGACAATGAAGATTTTATGACTTTAATGTGTAAAATAATCTTTTAGGATGAGCATCACATTTGTCTTGTCTATCAAAAGTGATGATTGACTTTATTATCATTTTAAGATATTTCATTTTTATCAATAAAAAAATCTCCCCTTTCTAGGGGCATAAGGAGCATTCTATATTTCCTTTTTATGTTGGCCTAGTTTTAGGCACTTTATATTATTGAAAAGATTTATTTTTCTACTTATGCTCTAGTGTTAGTTGCTATATTTAGGTTCCTTTCTTGAAGTGACTAGAATCATAGTGAGTTTTTTTATTAAGTATACTTGTAGGTGCTCTCTAATTTGTCAATGCATCTCTAATACAAGAAAATGACTAATGTATAAAAAAAGTTAAATTATGAAGTATAAAAATAAGGTTATTTATTTTATATGAATCATTAAAATAAAATAATTCATTCTCAAATATCTACGAGTCATCTCTTTGTATTTTGTTAAAGTTTGTTTTCATATAAAAAATATTTTTCACAAGAAAATAAAAAAAAATATAAGTATTAAATATTTTTATAGGGAAGTTTTGATAAACATGATTTTGACTTACCCAAATAATTGTTCTTACTGGACCTTTTATGAGGCAAACTTAGTAGTGATCCAATTAAAAATATTTAAGCTCAAATTAATGATAATAAGTCTGCTAAACCTTTTATACTATAGTTTTTTCGCTTTTCATAGAATACTAAATCGGGATATTACACACTACAAGTTTATACCTTAAAGATGAATGTTATATTAGATGAACTTTCCTTAAAAAGTTCCAACACTAGCATATTTTACTTCAATCATGTTCAAAGGTGTTATAGGTTAGGTCAAATAGAAATTCATGCAATGACTAATTTATAGCAATGACGGTGTGTCAAATTGCACAGATTCTGACCAGAACACCTTTTATGACCACTGAACTGAGGTTGGTGCAGAAATAGTTTACTTTAAACGATCTTCCGAGCTTCATGAATCATGAGCATCTGAAAAGTAGAGACACGAAGCTTCATCGAAGAACACTTTGACAAAATCAGGGGATCAAAATATGTGTTATGTTGCAATCAGATAGGTCAAGTTTGACCATCCTCTTTTATTGCTTACATGGGGCAAGAAAAATACAAGAAACAGATCTTGGACGAGGACTTGAATTCTCATAGGAATTCAACGTTGTGGTAAGGCACACTGAAATTTTGACCCGCCAGCAGCCAGTGGCTTGTTTTTGTAGAGCCATTAGGTTGGTTAGCTGAGATTACTCGAAGATGTTTGCCATCGTTGACCAAAACAAGTGATGGCAATTAACTGATGTAAGTTTCTAATTCAGAAGTCAAAACAAGAACAGCGTGCTCACGTGGATATGTGTTCAGTAGCTGCTTCACATCAATTTTGTCAAAAGTGATCAGGATCCGTCCTTTTCCAGTTAATATAAGTCAAGTAAAACTTTAGATTTGAAGCGCAGTAATTGTTTCTTCTATCTGACGAACTGCGACTCTGTTTTATACAAAACTTCAGATTTACAGAGGCAAAAGAAAAGCTTCAGATTTAGTAAATCTCCTTGGTAGAGACAGTCGAATTGTTCCTTCTAATTTGACATCTGAAAGAAGGAGATGAAAATGAAATCAAGGAACAAGAAGGGGAGAGCTTAGCATTCAGCATTGATTAATTAGTAACCTGGGATGTTCTCAGAAGCTCCTCCAAGAACTCTACCCCCAAGTCCTCAAACTCCACGACGCTCACCAAGCTGGAGTTGCTGCTGCTACTGCTACTGTTACTGCTAGTATTGCCCTTCTTGCTTATCGATTTCCTCCTTCTCATGGAGTGCTTCTTCTTCAGCGCCACCACCGGCGACACCCCCGCCTCCGCCGCGCACTCCATCCCGTCGAGCGACGCCCGCACCCGCTCCACCGGGAAGTTGAGCACCGCCGTGGCCCCGCGCATCGAGAACGCGGCCTGGTCGTAGGCCATCGCGGCGGCCTCCGCGCTGTCGAAGGTCCCCAGCCACACCCGAATCCCGTGCCGCGTCGAGTCCCGGATCTCCGCCGCGAACTTACCCCACGGCCGCTTCCGCACGCCCCGGTAAGCCTTCTCCTTCGCCGCCGTCTCGCGGGGCGGGTCCGAGTCCACCTCCTCCTCCTTGGGCCGTGTCGGCCTCTGCTCGCTGGCGTCGGAGGCCTCGGAGAGCATTCGCAGGAGGAGCATCTCCTCTGCGTCGCTCATGTTGAAGGGTAGTGGGACGTCGGGGTAGCAGATTTCGGTGCCGGCCCAGGGGAAGGGGAAGGGCTCGCCGGAGCCGGTGGAGGACTCCGGCGACTGTTCTTGGCTAATGAAATTGAAAGAGGAGTAATCCATTGCAAGGAGAGTGGAGGAGGGAGTTGCTTCTTCTACTACTACTACTAGCTCTTACCAAATTACCAAAAGCCTGCTCCTTTTTATACCTGAATGAGGTGGGCGTTGGCTGGATAGATTGCTTGGGGGCCACTTGTATGGTATGTGGGGCCAAGCTTTGCTGACTCACACTTGGCATAAGCAGAGATATGAGTGGCATATATTATACTAGTATCACGATATGCTTCTATCATTCGATACATATATCGTATATATGGTATCGATACAAGAA
The DNA here is from genome assembly GCA_027563935.2 of Costus lasius. Lineage (NCBI taxonomy): Eukaryota > Viridiplantae > Streptophyta > Magnoliopsida > Zingiberales > Costaceae > Costus > Costus lasius. The sequence continues at coordinate 14,250,500 of CM050450.1, read as the reverse complement.
GCGAAAGTCGTAAAATTTTATGTAGAATTGAAAATCTTTTTAAGAGTGCACAAACAAATAGGCAAATGAACAACGAAAAAGAAACCTAATTCAGGTTTTTCCTTCTTACACTCTTAAGCAATTGTTCAAGTAAAAAAGAGTGAGAATTATGCATTCTTATCGTTGCCATTTTTCTTGCTTTCCATAGGCCCACTAGAACTGTCTCAGCAGTGCCCCCAAATCGTTCATTGCATCCAAGCATAACTTTCCAAGGGTTTGTACCAGCCATGACAAGTGTCAGTCAGATGAACGAAGAAACAAAATTCCGATGCATTTACTTGTAATGATCTGTCAATTCTGGGAACGGATTAGCCAAACTAGTCCAAATGCAGATCCCCTTGAATTCAGAGGGCAGCACATGAAATGGCAGCTAGACCATTTACTTGCTCGATAATTCTTACACGATTTCAACATCAAAATGGCTTCTTTTTCCACCTAAATCCTCGTCCATTCCATTTCTGATGATGAGTTTTTCAGAAGTGGTACTACTTTTGAGCTGCAGATACACAGAACTTAAGATTTTTTTTTATTGAAAGAATGCAGGAACTTATGATTCTTTGTCTTCAGATGCTATATTTTTCAAAGTGAAATAAATGCTGAAAAGTCTGAAACGAGGGGGGGGGTGGGGGTGGGGTGAAGAATGTAGCAGAGAGTTAATAAACCCTAATTAAGGTCATAACTGCGCACTAATGAGTTTCATGGCAAATAAGACAAAATAAGGGGCTCACAGATTAGGTGGGCCATTTCACCTGTTGTGTCCTTTTTGCATGTCTCCTCAAGGGATTGGTTCTTTGAACAGTAGGGTTCATTGTTGGGCAATGTGCATCCCCCGCTCTGATGACACAGCCATCAGATTCAGAGAAAGTCCTTCTCTTAAGTCTCTGGCCCACAGTTCTACCCTTTTTGATGATCAAGTTGAACTTCGCCTGCCTCCTGGAATCAGTAAACTTCCATGAACCATCACACTATGAATAACTCAATCAAAGCATTCAAGTCAAGCAAGCATGCGTCGGAGGTTGCTTTTTGGTTTCTAGATCCTTTTTGTTTTTTGTAGGCACAATTTATAACAGATAAAGACTCAGTTTAGTCCAATTATGCAAATCGCAGTGATAATCGATACACTGATATACTGATATGATTAGTGATCTGGCTACAAGTTCAAAGAAAAGGTATCTTAGTTTTTCAGTGAATCGTCTGATACTGTGATCCATTAGTAGGTCTTAGTTTTCAGCACAAACCAGTGACAACTCAGTCAAATTTCAGATTATAGTTTTGCTTTGCACACAAAAAGCATTTAATCACACTAGTCTTCCAAAATAAATCATTCTGAATACTTAATTGTTCTTGATTGGAACACGCCAAACCTTGAAATTAAATGGCGTTCTGAGAGAAAGTTTGGCAAATGAAAACGTCTTGTAGGCAAAATCTTCCAGCTCAGAACAAAAAAGAGCATAGCTAGCTAGCCACCATCCTTTTTGTGAGGACGCCATCCAAGTTCAGTGCATCCACCAAGTGGGATTTAAATAACTTACAATTACTGAGTCAACTTCACAGTACTATAAGACAAGTGGAGCGCAGAAAAGCTATTGTATGGGCATCGATTTACAGGGGAAAAGCTCTCAAGGAGGAGTCGCCATGAGCGTGAGGCATGGAGGAGGAAATGGATTAAGGAAACGTGGACTTCGTTTAGCTGCCATGCATGCATGGTCAACTTTGCACGCGCAGGTGCATGAATCTGGGACAGGTTGCTCTGTTTTACTCAAATCTTGGAGCGTAGCTGATTTGAAGTTCAAGACTGGGAGATGCTAATTACTTTGGTAGGATTGGGTCAACGGTGTTTGAAACTGTTCTTTGAATTAGGTTTAGGTTCTTGTGATCTCCGGCAGAAGCAGAAGATAAGGTTTCGGAATAAAAGGACCCTAAATTGGACTTGGCCTGCTGGAATTGTTCTCGGCCCAGTTTTGTTGTTGAGTGGCCCAGTTTCGGCAGAAGCAGAAGATAAGATAGGGTTCTTCCATGTTCCTTCGCTCCTCGTTCTAGGGCACTGTTCTGACATGTGGCCGCGGTCTGCTGCCAGAGCGGGGTCGAGACGAGCGGTGTGAAGATGTCGATGAACCCCTTCGGCGAGATCGCCCTCGAGGAAGCGATACGCCTCCGTAAGGCGGGCGCGCCGCCTCCGAGGTAGTCGCTGTTTCCGTCGGGCCCCTCCAGTGCGCTGACACCCTCCGTATAGACTTTAACGCTTGCCATGCCGTGCCATCCACGTTGAGGCAGGCGACGCGCCGGTGCTTCCGCTCTTATCCTGAAGGCCCTCGTCCAGGTGGAGCGGCCTGGACTCTTCATTCCCGGGAAGCAGGTAATGGAATCAGATTTAGCTCTTTTCCCCCTATTTTTAACCTTGAATTGTATGAAATAGAAGGGGATTTTCTTAATGCGTAATATTTATTTTTGAAAGTGTTTAGGAACGTCAAATATTGAGAACCCAAATTATTGGAGACTTGAAAATTGGATGACTGTTATCTCCTCACTGTTTAATCTGTTTTGTTAGTCTTTTGATTCAAAGGAACCTGCTTGTGTCTTCTGGTGAATGATTAATCTAATTCTGCACTGTGGTCGTAGGGTTATGTTACTTTTACGTGTACTTAGTAGTATATATATGCTTTTGGCTCCTTGTTTTATTGTTCATTTTTGGTTAGTAATTCTCTTACGTGCAGCATGATAATTTTGTTTTAACTATTTTAATCATTATACAATGTCACGAGTTCAGCTTTTTGAGATGTTACTTCTGAACACGCTGGCTGCCTATGATAATATTTTAGAAATCCATTTTGTACATTTTAGTCAAGATGGGACAAAGATTAGTGCCGAACAGACTAGTATCACTTCTCAGTTAGAAAACAATACATTCGTTCAATCATATCTCTGATTTGATCTTTAATAATTTCTGTTATCCATGAGGGTTTTAGTCCAACTGAGTCCAGAAATGTGAAACCTTGCATACCTCAGTCAATAAGCATAGATATTCTTGAGAACATTATTAGTTCTAGTGTAAACATAATATGATAAAGCACGAGGAGTCAGGCATTGCCCTCGTCATCTATCCCTCTTATGACAGTATTTACTATCTTACCTACGTCTTTATGAATATTCTTTGTCATCTCAAGTTCTCCATCTAATTCATCATTCTGTGTTGCAACAATGGAAAAGCACTAAATCATCCGTCAATGTCAGCTTCATTTCTTGCTTTCACTGAGCATCCTACTTGGCAACATGGTTTTGTTGTTATTTCATATAGTACTACTTGCTTGACACGTTTCACCAAGTCGCATTTGCTCCATAGATTATATGGCACTGAAGGAGTGGAACTCAATCCTTATTTTCAGAAAGTAACGTCACATTATAATCTTTTTGTGGCACTGTTATAATTTATTACTGGGATTACATATTGGTATAAATTATAAACCAAAACATTTCAGTTGTTCTTGCTAATTGTGATATTATCTTTACTTACCATTTGGAGCTTTGTTCACTTAATTTTGTGTCTTAATTTCCCATGCATTGTTATGCATCAGGCAATTGATGATGATTGCAACCAAACAGGACAAATGGTTGTTGGACAACTAAGATTGTCACAAGGAACCTTGGCTTCAAAGGTGTGGCGCTATACCAAAATATATAAAATGTCATGCGTTTATTGAATTTCCAGCTTATAATTCTTTGTAACGTAATGTTTGCAACCTGAAACATGTGCTGCCTGTCACCCACTTGATTTATATTGGTCCTTATAAATCATATTTTTTTGGAGCCTGAAATAAAGTTACGACACAGATTTATAACTTGCCTACAAAAGCTCGAGTTGTATGTAACTATATTTTGCAATTGCTAAGCCATGGGTTTATCAGAAAATTTTAAAGAAGTTAGCATTTATAAGATCCATTAGCTATTTTAACTAATTCGGCTGTAGAATTATAGGGGATTTTCTTAGACCACCAACACCACCCAACCTACTGTAAAAAAAAAGAAATTGAATAATGTTTTTGTGCACAGATGTATTGCGTGTATTGCACAACTTTTGTAGAGATCATATGCAACTGAATATTCAATAGTTTTTGCCATTGCTAACATGAAATTTTCTAAAAAAAAGATTAATGGGCATAAGGCAAAACATTATTACTAAAGGAAATAAATGTTTACGTTATCTGTGCATGTGAGAGTCAATTCTGCTTCCATTTCAATAATCCAATACTTCCTGTTCTTGGATCTTTTTTCCCATATGCACCTACCTTCATATATCCAAATATGTTCTTATCCTTGCAATTTCCATTTTTTATCGCACTAGGACGCTAATTCACTCTCATTCGCAGCTTTAGTTTTTCTCCCCATTTCCCGTAGGTGCATTACATCTATCACAAAAATCTCCCTTAATGGCAAAATCCAATTTATACTGTTTACCCGTGTCAATTGTTTTTAGTAGGTTATCCTGGACGAAGAGAAACAAGTGGCAACGGTGGAAAGAGAAGTGGATGGTGGTATTGAAACTCTCTCTCTAGATTTGCCAGCAGTAATCACGTAATTTCTCATAATTTGATTTTCGTCGGCTGAGTTGGTCTTTTCGTTATATATATTTTTGCTTTACTATGTATTCACTTGAGTAATATCACTGGAGTTTGGGTTTGGGTTTGGACAAGTTTGGGCAAAACTTGTGGTTCTACTTGAGAAACAAATTCAATCAAGTTTCACTCGAAACCTGTGGAGTTGGTGCAGAACATGAGAGGAGAAAAAGAGCAAAAAACTTTGCTCTTCCGGAGAATTCAAAGAGAGATAAGTAAGTGCTAAGTGAATAACTTATATATCAAGGTCGCCCATTGCAATTTGCAAATACTCGAGTCCCTTTAAATAAACTTGCATAACCTTTAATAACACTTACCTCAAATCAAACGTCCCACTAACTCATTGCCCTACTAAACTCAATAACACATGATTTAATTAAAACATTATGTAATGTTAAGTTCTTTTATTTCAATTTTGATTTATTTGTCGTTTTAATTTAGTTGTGTTCTCATCCTTCGTTCACCATGGACTTAGGCAACGCTTTTTTAGAATGGATCCGAGGTTAAATCAGCCTAGATATGCAGCCCTTCCCAACATAATGAAAACAAAATCAAAGGTGAACAAGAAAGTCTCTCGAATGTGGAAATCAAGCAAAATTTAGAGGTCATCCAACTTACAGAAAATATAATATATAACGCTCAGGGTGCATTTAGCATAGTAAAAGTCGCTCGGAAAGCAGTGCTAAACGGATTCTTAGGGGGCTGGCTACCATCAACGTGGGTTTAAGTATTTTAATAAATTGAGTCATGTTGCCATTTTAGCTCACTAAGTTAATGAGTCATTTTGCTCATTAAGCGTATCATAACAACAAAGCCTCCCAAATTATTGTTTTGTCCATAGATGAACTCATCAACAAGTTAAAGAATAAAGCTCATGCCCTTTGAAATTGTTCTTTGCTTAATCAAAAAGTACTTGGAGATTGGAGCCTTATCCGGAACGCACCACTAAATAACAAGTCTTTTTGACTTTGAGGTTCTCCTAATGTTAGAAAACTAATTCCCTCCAGAGTCTATTGCATGATTCATTACCGAGATATAATTTTATTTTTTTCATAATCAAAATAATTAATAAAACAATTATAATGATGGCAGTAATAATAGGACAGTGGTGATGGTAGCACATAAGAAGGGTCCATCATGGAATGGGTTCGCTTAAGAAGAGCACAATCACACAATATCTTTTACAAATAAAAAAAAATAATTTTTTGAATTAAAATAGTTAATAAGGCAACATTGATGAATCCGATGGATCTGAACTAGAGTGAAGATTGTTAAAAATTGCATCACATAAATTATTTTATAATATATATTATTAAAAGATAATATATCATAATTATATTATGAAAAAAATTGCTAATCCCTAATAAAATTAATTAAAATGAGATTATTAATATTTTATTCTATTATATTAATGATATTAATAATACAAATATATTATATTTTATTATACTAGAGTTGCTACAAAGGAGCAATAGGTGGGAAGCGATGACTATTGAGGTCGAATACACTACCATGGTTTAAGAAATTGACCTGTACGAAGTGGTACAATCGATTTGTATTTGTCCTAAACAAGATCAGTAAACAAGATCATTAGTTGTTGATAACAAAATTTTAAGATCAAGTTTTGCTAAAAAAAACAATAACAATAATACAATAATGAGCAAAAATATTCATTATTTTTTATAAATACCACTAATTCACACATGATGACTTGATCAAAAAATAATAACACTAATTCTAACTTTAAAAGTTAGTTTGAACGAACCGATTTAATGATTGAACTTAGAGCATTGAAAATTTAGTTTATCCTAAATTAATTGATGATTAACTATAATCCTTCACATTATACAATATTAAAGGTAAAAAATGATAGATCAATGACCAATGTCAATTATTAGTCCAATTTGGGATGTTTTTGACTTTAGGCCCCGCCCAATTTCAATCAATGGCTTATTTTATTTTTGGTAGGTCGTACATTGTTCAACTAACTTGTCCCTCGCAAGCTTTCCTCCCTTAAAAAGGAAAAATTTTGGTAGTAGCAGGGTACCCTCATCTGAAAAAATTTTGGCAGAAGAGTACCCTGCTGTCAGCGATGCAGTAGGGCACCCTAATTTACCAAACACGAATTGCAAAGATGCTTCATGAATATCACAGCGGAGTCAACATATATGAAAACGGGTCAACGTATACGAAACCTAACTACGCTTTAACCCTAGTTTGGAAGTCAATCTACACGAAACCTGGTCAACGTACACAAAATCAATTAAAGTTAGGGTGAAAATTGAAAAATGTCTGCATGTTTTTTCTTCTCAAGTGACTCTTCGTCATCGATTCTTCCGACGATTGCTGATGTTCATCGTGAATGCAGAGTGCTAGCGACCTCCACGCTATCCGACGTTTTTCGGCTGGTCGTCCATGCTCTTTGACGTTTTTCGGCGAGTCGTCCACTCTCACCTACGATTTTCGACGGCCTTCTCTCTCTTCAACAGCTTCTTGTAAGTTTTAATTTTTGTTTATTAAATTTGATCTCTGAATCTCCACCTCTCCTCGGACGTTGTCTTCTCCATACTGCTGCTTCAAAAACCCTAGTTAGGGTTCTCCGGCAAATTGTTTGGCGAGCCTAAAATCAGGTAATATACTAGTCTTCGTGATTGTTATTTTCTTTTCTAGTTTGCTTGCCATATGTGTATTAATATCTATTGCATGCATTTTAGTAGATATTCATTTATACATTCAAATGAAAAAGGGCGAGTCTTTTCAGAAGAAGGAAATGACGATTAGTGAGATGTTTAGGTGAGCCTTCTCGAATGATGAGTAATGTATGTCATCTGATGATGAACAACTTGAGTTTGACCCGACTAGTGTAAAACTGGTAAGATATTATAGAGTAATATTTTTAATCATCCAAAATATAATTTTTTAGGCAATACATATGCGTATAACAAGTCTATATGTATATATTTTTTTTTTCAGAAAGTTGATGATGAAACAACAGTATATACATCTCAAAAGGGTGAGGATATAGACACATTTACAACAAATGAATTCCCATATGTGGTTCCTTTTATTGGTATAATATTTAGTGGTGAAGATCAAGCTTATATTTTTGTAATAAGTATGTTAGGAAAATAGGATTTAATATAAAGAAGTATCATGTGGAACATAGAAAGGATGGTAGCCTTAAATATCATAAGTTATGTTATAGCAAACAAGGAACAAAACAAACACACAAAGATCGTGTTAGTAAGAAAAGACTACTTGAGACCCGAACAAATTGCATGGTTAGTATTGAATTCAAGATTGATAAGAATGATATATGGACATTATTGAAAGTTGAAGTAAACCATAGTCATCCTATGACAAGTCCCAAAAAGTCCCACTTGCGTAGATCACATAGGAGAATTTTACCTTTTCAGTGTTTTCTTATAGACCAGATGACAGAATTTGGTATTAAAGTGCATCATGTATATAATTATTTTCATTCAGGTGGAGCTAATAGTGATATTTGTTTCATCAGAGATGATAGTACCAATTATAACCAAAGAAGTAGACGCAAAAAATTGGATGGTAAGGAAAATCGTGGTATTTTAAATTCTTGAAGGATAGACGAGCTAAAGATCTTTCATTTTTTTCTGCTATGAAAATTTCATATTCAACAAGATAATTCATTTCTTTTGATCTGATGGCAGATCTATAATTTTTTTTTCATATTTTGGAACGTAGTTTGTTTTGATACTACTTTTCAAACTAATGAATATAACATGCATTTTGCACTAATTGTTAGATTAAACTATCATAAATAAACTATTATATTTGGTGCATCATTATTATATGATTAGTCAGCTGATTCATTTATTTGGCTCTTTGAGGCCTTTTTACAGCCTATGTGTGGTCGGCATTCTGCAACTATTTTTATAGATCAGTCAGTTGTAATAGCCAAAACAATACACACTGTTTTTTCAAATTCAGCTCACTGACTTTGTTTGTGGTATATATTCTAAATTGTAGCGATACATTTATCACATGTTATTTGTACCTCTATTTTTATGAAAGATTTTAAACAGTGTATATATGAACGGTATAGTGTTGTCACCTTTGAAAATTATGGGAGACCCTTTTGATTAAGTATAATCTTGTTGATCATCCTTGGATGATAAAGTTTTATAAAATTCATACCGGACTACATTTTTTTGAGTTGAGACATTTTCAGCTGATATGATTACAACCCAACGAAGTGAAAGTGTGAACTGTCACTTCAAAAAATTCTTTAAGAAAAAGTTGGGTTTATTTGAGTTTTTAGAATAGTATAACAAAACATTTCTTTCGAGAGAAAGAGATAAAAGTCAATTTTAAGTCTCAGAATAGAATACCACGTGGTGGCTATGGTAACATGCGTAGACAAGTCGCTGAAATTTACACTGAAGTAATATGTGATGAGTTTTTAATCCAATTTTCGAATCATATTAATTGTCTTATGAAATTCACGAGTTCCGACCAAAGGGAGATCATATATAAGATAACTTCTCATAACCATGGTAGATGTGAATTTATTAGTTACTATATTTGTCCGGCTCAGGTGAATTGTACATGCAAAATATTTGAAGTTAAGAGTATTCTTTGTATGCATGCTGTAGAGGTGCTAGCAACCAATAATGTGATGTATATACCAGATCAATACATATTAAAAAGGTGGATAAAATATGCCAGAGATGATTTGACCATTATATGTCCACCTATGCTTGATGCTTCACAAGAAAAAAGTACATCCTAATCCTTTTTATGCTTTTGACATTTACACTAGTAACGTGCTCTAATTGCGTGAAGCATCCACTAATTATTCCAGAGCAAAATTGATGGAGGGCAGTTGGATGTATATAAGCAAATGATTGATATTTTTACTTGTTTTGTCTTGCTCTATTAGGCAATAATGCCGCGTATGCATCTATCCTTGAACCATGTGAAAAAATCCATCAAAAAGTGGAAGTTGACCACATAAGAAAAATTGTGAAAAGCTACATAAAAGCACCCTTACTTTACAACTTACGTTCTTATAAATTAATTCTCCAAATAAGACATCGCCGATATAGGACTTTTGAATTCTCCGAGGCTGAGTTTCGTTAAATCACGACATATCCCATGACAGGAATATATCAAGTTAATGTCTTTCTTCTTCTGAAATTAAAGAATGACTACAGTAGTATGTTCTTCTTTTATACTGAAATTCAAATATGTAAACACTAAGCAAACACGAGAATGTTAAGAAATCAAGTTTACTTGGCATCATGTATGACCATAATAAAATAATTGCATTCACTTTGTCAAGAATATGTATATTTAGTGCTGATTCATCTACAACAATGGTCTACACAAATATGTTACAAATATTAAAATTATGACACATTTAATTAATTTAATGACCGAGGCACTTACCTATACTGTTTTTGCTTTTTCTTTTCTTGGGTATAGGGGCTCACTATTGCCCATGAGACCATTCTAAGTCTTTTCCCTCGGGCTCTTTTCTCAATGCCATCTTTGGAACTACTGTCACCTTCAGGTTCTTCTATTGCCACATCTTCCTCTGGTATTAAAGACAACTTTTGTAGTTCTTTTAGAACCAAATTCTCATCAAGAGCCTCATGCATCTGTTGTTCTATTTTAACTAGATAAATAGTGAATGCTGTCTTCATCTTTTCTATCCCGGCCATGTTATGATCTTTCTCAATTTCTTTCTTTACAATTTCTACTTTGAGCCGGCTAATTTATGCATTCAGTCTTTTAATTTCTTCATTGATCTACACCAAATTTCATGATTTAGTTTATAAACACTATTATAAATTTCATAAAAATCATAATACTCACGGGAGAGAAGTCTCCTAATGCGGGGGTATGTATAACATCTTCTATGAGGTGTGCTTCTAGTGTATTTGCATGCTCTATTTTGTCTTCGAGAATGTGAAAAATAATCTATATATATCTTGTAATTGCTAGCATCAAAACATAACTAGAATGAATGTAGGTGAGTAAAATGCATCATATTATGTTTTTTCTTTAACTTAAGACATTTCTTAAAATACATATTGCATCGAATACCTTTACCTTTACCTTTACCTTTACAATTAATGAAAATTTTATTCCATTCTCTGTTAGGGATGGTTCCATCATTCTTTGTCTTGCAGATGAAAGAGAGTTGGTGCGATTTACGAGTGATTGCTCGACTACTTTTTATTTGAGGGAATTCAATAGGTATTTAATAACCAGAAATATGCTGGAGGATAATTGAAACATTTGTATTCTTCTGTAGCAGAGATGGTAGATGAGGAGAGAGTTAGGAGGTTGGATATCCTCCTAGTCTTCAGTTGCTTTCTATTCAGCCGCACTAGTTTTTGACTGAATTCTTGTATTAGCTCCTACGTCGAGGACCTTGCAAGAATAGACGACTATAATTGGGCTGAAGTAGTATTATCACTGTCTGAAGACTGAGTTGACTACTGGTTTGAAGAAGAAGCCACCTTTGTGCGATCGTCCTTTGTGTAAAATATCTTCAATTACACGAACTATTACATTGCAAAAGTTTTACGATTAATTTAATTTTATCTTATTTGTTGTGCATGTTTGGTTCTATGAGCATATATTATTATATGCTGATAGTTAAGTGATCGATGTGTACTCATGACTTTTTCGTTGGGTAAAGGTGAAGGAACCTGACGCAATACTTATTTCAAAAAGTGTCTTAAGTTAGAGAAAGACATAATATGATATATTTTACTCCATTACATTTATTTTAGTTATGTTTTGATGCTAACAATTACAAGATGTATATAGATTATTTTTGACATTATCGAAGGCGAAATTGAGTATGCAAATACACCAAAGGCACGCCCTCTAGATGATGTTATATGTATCCTGTTTCAGGAGACTTCTCCCCGTGAGTATTATGATTTTTATAAAATTTATAATAGTATTTATAAACTAAATTATGAAATTTAATGTAGATCAATGAATAGAAATTAGTCGGCTCAAAGAAGAAATTGTGAAGAAAGAAATTGAGAAAGATCATAATATTATCTAGATAGAGAAGATGAAGATAGCGTTTACTCTTCATCTAGCTAAATTAGAACAACAGATGAATGAGACTCTTAATGATAATTTGGTTCTAAAAGAACTATTCAGAAGTTGTCTTCAATACCAGAGGAAGAAGCGGCAACGGAAGAGCCTAAAGGTGGCAGTAATGTCGAAGATGATATTGAGAAGAAAAAAGTTTGAGGAAAAAAACTTATAATGGTCTCATGGACAATAGTCAGCCCCTACATCTAAGAAAAGAAGAAAGCAAAGACAGTGGAGGTAAATGCCTAAACTCATAGGTAGTTATTAAATTAGTTGAATGTGTCATAATTTTAATATTTGCAATATATTTGTGTAGACCGTTGTTGTAGACGAATTAGCACCAGATATACCTACTCTCGACAAGGTAAATGCATTTATTTTATTATGGTCATATATGATGCTAAGTTAACTTGATTTCTTAACTTTCTCGTGATTGCTTAGTATTTACATGTTTGCATTTCAGTATAAATAAAAAATAGACTACAGTGGTCATTCTTTAATTTCAGAAGAAGAAAGACATCAACTTGATATGTTCTTGTCACGGGATATGTCGTTGTTTAATGAAACTCAGCCTTAGAGAATTCAAAAGTCCCATATTGGCGATGTCTTATTTGGAGAATTAATTTATGAGAATATTAGTTGTAAAGTAGAAGTGCTTTTGCGTAGCTTTTCACAAATCTTCTTATTTGGTCAACTTTTACTTTTTGATAGATTTTTTCACATGGTTTTAGGGGTAGATGCATATGCGGTATTATTGGCTAAAGGAGCAAGACAGAGCAAGAAGAAATATCAATAATTTGCTTATATACATTCGACTACCCTATATCAGTGTTGCTCTAGACTAATTGGTGGATGCTTCACGCAATTAGAGCACATTACTAGTGCGAACGCCTAAAGCATAAAAAGGATTATGGCATACCATCTTCCCCTGAAGCATTAAGCATGAGTGGATAGATAATGACCCCATCATCTTCTGGCGTATTTTGTGCACCTTTTTAATATGTATTGATCTAATATATAAGTCATATTATTGGCTGCCAACACCTCTACAATATGCATACATAGGATGCCCTTGACTTCAAATATTTGTATGTACAATTCACCTGAATCGGACAAGGGTAGTAATTATTAAATTCACCTCTACTATGGTTAAGAGAAGTTATCTTATATGTGATCTCCCTCTGGTCGAAACTCATGAACTCCATAAGACAATCAATATGATTTAAAAATTGGACCCAAAACTTATCATATATTACTTCAGTGTAAATTTCAGTAGCTTATCTACACATGTTATCATAACCACCACTTGGTGTTCTATTCTGAGACTTAAAATCAGCCTTTATCTCTTAATCCCGAAAGAAACTAAGTGCTTTGTCATACTATTATAAAAACTCAAATAAACCTAATTTTTTTTAAAGAATTTTTTGAATTGACAGTTCGTAGGGTCGTGGTCATATCAGCTGAAAATGTCATAATTTGAAAACATACAGCCCACTTGGTACGAATTTTATAAAATTTATCATCCAAGGATGATCAACAAGATTGTACTTAATTAAAAGGGCCTCCCATAATTTTTTCAAAGGTGTCAACACTACACAACTCAATATACATTGTTTAAAATCTTTCAAAAAAGTAGAGGTACTATGAATAATATATGATAAATGTATCGCTGCATTTTGGAAGATATGCCACAAACAAAGTCGGTGTGCTGAATTTGGAAAAACAATGTCTATTACTTTGGCTATTGCAGCTGACTGATCTGTAAAAATAGTTACAGGATGTCGGCCGCACATAGCTTGCAAAAAGGACTCATTATACAATAATGCAACACCAAATATAATAGTCTGTTTATGATGGTTTAATCCAATAATTGGCGCAAAAGACATGTCATATTCATTAGTTTAAAAAGCAGTATCAAAGCAAACTACATCTCTAAAATATAAAAAATATATTATAAATCTACTATTAGACCAAAAGAAATGAGTTATCTTGTTTGAATCTGAAGTTTCCATAGCAGAAAAAAATGTTGGATCTTTAGCCTGTCTATCCTTCAAGAATTTAAGAATACTACGGGTTTTCTTACTTTCCAATTTTTTGCATCTATTTCTTTAGATATAATTGATACTATCATTTCTAATGAATTGAAAATATACATGATGTACCTTAATACCAGATTCTGTTATCTGGTCTATAAGAGAATGTTGTAAAGGTAAAATTTTCTTATGTGATCTGAGTAAGTGAGACTTATTGAGACTTGTCTTAGGACTTATCATTCCTATCAATCTTGAATTCAACACTAGTCATGCAATTTATTCGGGTCTCGAGTAGTGTTTTCTTACTAACACGATCTTTGAGTGTTTGTTTTGTTCCTTGTCTGCTACAACATAACTTACGATATTTAAGTTTATCGTCTTTTCTACGTTCCGCATGATACTACTTTATATTAAATCTCATTTTTTTAGCATACTCATTATAAAAAGTATAAGCATGATCTACATCACTAAATGTCATACCAATAGATGGAATTACATATGAGAATTTATTTGTTATAGATGTGTTTATATCCTCACTCTTTTGAAATGTATATGCTGTTGTTTTATTATCAACTTCCTGAAAAAAAAAACATACAGACTTGTTGTAAGCATATGTATTGCTACTATATTTTGGATGATTAAAAATATTACACTATAATATCTTACTAGTTTTACACTAGTCGGGTCAAACTCATTGCGCATCTTTCGACGACGACCACCCAAACATCTCACTAATCTTCATTCCCTTCTTTTGAGAAGAAACACAATTTTCCATTTGAATGTATAAATGAATATATACTAAAATACATGCAATAGGTATTAATACATAGATCTCAAGCAAACTAGAAAAAAAAATAATAATCATGAAGACTAGCATATTATTTGATTTTAGGCTCGCCAAATAGTTCGCCGGAGAACCCTAACTAAGGTTTTCAAAGTAGCAATATGGAGAAGACAACGGCTGAGGAGGTGGAGATTCAAGGATCAAATTTAGTAAATAAAGATTAAAACTTACAAAAAGCTGTTGGAGAGGGAGAAGGCCGTTGAAAATCATAGGTGAGAGTGGATGACCCATCGAAAAATGTCAGAGAGCGTGGACGACCGGCCGAAAAACATTGGAGAGCATGGAGGCTGCCGGCACTCTTCAATCACGGTGAAGAGCAGCAATCGTAGAAAGAATAAGTGATAAAGAGTAGCTCGAGAGAAAAAAAAGAATAAGTGATAAAGAGTAGCTCGAGAGAAAAAAACAATTAGATGTTTTTCAATTTTCACTCTAACTTCAATCGATTTCGTGTAGGTCGACTAGGTTTCTTGTAGATTGACTTATGAACCAGGGTTAAAGGCATAATTAGGTTTTTATATGTCCATTTTTGTATATGTTGACTCTGCTGTAATATTTACAGTTTTGTGATTCGTGTCTGGTAGATTTGGGTACCCTTCTATCAAAATTTTTTGCCTCAGGAAGACCATGGTGGCAGCGGGCTTAGAGGTAGCAGAAGATGGCGGAGGAGCAAGAACAGGTGGAAGACATGCAGCATGCTCCTATCCCTATCGAGCACCTTCAGGTTTGCCCTATCTTGAACCTCCACTTCCCCCTTTTATTTGCATACAACCCTAAATCTCTGATTAGCTTCAAAACTTCCTAAGATCAAGACTTTCTTGGGGATTAAGTCTCAGGAATGGCCAATAACACACGGAATAGAATGTTCACTTTGCTCTTTCATCGTGTCTACCTTGTGGAATGAAAGATTTGCTATTTGATTGGAATTTTTTTTTGTTCTGGTTTTGTTTCATATGTGACGCAAGTTTGAGTTCCCACCTTATCTTTCAACACGGAATCGTTATTTGATATTCCAGGTTTAAAAGAAAAAGTATAAGCAAATTCACCAATATCACTTTCTTTATTGTTTTTCTGTGTGTGTGGTTTCACTTTAAGTATGTATTTTGTTTTATTTGAACTGAAAAACTTCACCTTTATTAGTCTTTTACCAGAATTATCTCATTTAAAAGGTGATTATCTTCTGGACATAGCAAACTGCTTGATCGCGTCGATTATCCATGAGTTTCGGTTGACTACAAGTGGTGTTGAACGCGTTTATAGTATTTACGGAGTTTCGGCTGATTTCTTCAAGTTTGTTCATAGCATGATTAGAAATTGTAGATGCATTGTAAGTACCATGGGAATACTCTAATGAATGTGGATCAAGGGAACTTGATCAGATCTTGGAGGGTAACGATTTCATGTATATGTTATAGCTACACATCCATGAGTTTTTGGCATTATGTAGATAAATGACACCTCTTTTCTACGTATCACTGGTTACTATGAACAGGCGGAATCAAAACAGGTGGAAGACAAATGCATCTGGCAAAGTTCGTTAGGAGCCTTCAGAAGTTAGCTGATGAGACGAATTCTGCTCATGCTTCGGAAGAATAGTGATGAGCATCGGAAGAATAGTGTGTTTAAGCATCTATTATTGCTTTCTAAGGGTAATATTTTTGTGCTGGTTATAGTTTGGCATGGCAGTCGTCATCACTGATCAAGCTGTAGCTAAGTTGATGGATCTGCAATATTTGCTGGGCCACAAATAAAACCTGTTGGCGGAAATATCATGGCACATGCTTCTACAACACGGTTCTACTTAAAGCGCCATCTTTCCGTATATCTGTGTTTCATGTTCTCTAGCCATGCTCCAGTTTTGTTACTCCTTTCGCTGCCAGGCTTGCCTACCGCAAGGGAAGGGGAGAAGAACGTATTTGCAAAGTTACAAGGTCTCTATGCTTAGCCGAAGCTGAAGCAAGATTTCAGATTTCTTCTAAAGGTGTTACAGATGTAAAAGATTGATTATGAAACTGGAAATATTCGCCAGCTTACGTGAAACCCATCTGCAATGTACTAATGCATGTATCTATCTCGCGTGTTATATCTATGACACTGGTTTTTCTGTTTCAGTTCATGATTTTGATTGTACAGCATATCCATCTTTTGCCATTTATTGAATGTCGGTTTGAAATGACCAAGAATTCAAAAGCAGCGTATTATTGAAGAAGGTAAGTGTTGATTATATATGAAATCAAATCAGGTTCCTGTACATGTGGTATCTGTGCATTTTTAGCCCAGCTAATAACTGGTCTCTTTCTATAATATAGACTTGACAAATTTTGATAAATATGGATAGGGATGTGAGTCCTACGGCCAACAAAAAAACCTAAAAAAAGAGGCTAACACTGTGTGAAGAAGGAAAATAGTTGTCCATGTTAAACTTGTGGACTATTCTTCCACCATGGTACCTAGGGTTCGGTACCAATTCTTATCAAACTCTCGAACTTAGAACTTAAAATTTCATGGGCCATACTGAAATTCTAAAATAAAATTTAACAATTTTCTAAAATATTAAAATATATAATTAAAATAACATCTGAACAACCTAAGAAAAAATATATACCAAATTCACATGTCGAAAAATATAATATTCAAAATTTATAAATCATAATCACAAATTCATAAAAAACCTACATATAACTTCATAAACTATTTCAAGTACACACAACACAAACTAATAACCTACAAAGTTTAAAACAAATTAAGCAAGTAGCAGCTCTGAAGTCAAGAATTCATAATGGCATTAACAATTACAATCTAGCAAGTGGCAGAGAAACAAAATAAAGCTACAAAGTTCTACTCTTCCAGTTTTAGCAAAAACAAACAGGTCCAACATCAATTTTCAACTTCCAGCAACCAGGTCCAGCATCAATTTTAAATTTTTAGCTACTCCATAAAACCTTCCAGTCTGTAAAAAAAAAAAAATCCAGCAATACTGTCAACTAGAATCATCTAATAAATAAATGAGTACTAAATAACTATATGTAATCAGATTATTTTAAAAAAATTATAAAAAAATTAAATAAATAAATAAATAAATTTTTAAAGTTTTAGAAAATTTTCCAACTGAATTTTTGGTACAAGACTAGTATTACAATCTCAAATAAATTTTTGATACCGGTATCGAAGAGGACTAAATATCGAAAATACTATATGTTACCCCTAATGGTGCTCTCCTGGTTCTCTTGGATGATTTCAGAATTCAAGTTGTTGGGGACGGCGGCAGGTGGGGTCCACTGATCTGGAACAACGAGGAAGTAGGCAGACATGGCTTTCCGAAAGCGCTTTTTGTATTGTTTTGGTGAAATCACTGTGGGCGAGACATTCTTGGGCCCGCCTAGTATTCCTGAAGCTTTGACCCACGTCTCGAGGTGCTTATCCCATGTATACTGCCTCATAAAATCAATGATGCCCACCACCAGTTCATGATTCTCTTCATCCATACCCACAAGCAAAGAATAGTCCATCACGTCAACCGACTGAAACATAATACATGAATGATAGATGGCCTTAGACATGATGGATCACATTGATTCAATTAATTGTGCGTGGAGATATAGGTGTCAAACAATGCGTTATCATTGTATTCTAGTGAGATATCTTCTAACGATTACGAATCAATACAATTAATAGTCAACAAGCAAATCAATAAACTCAAAATCCATGAAGGCAACATAACTAGTGGACTCTGAACTGACACAAAATCTGACCACATCTACGGAAGGTGGAACGTGTGGATGGGCCACTAGAGTTAAAGCACAGAAGAAATGTAGTGTTTCTCTTTGTGGCTGTCTATGAAAAGAACATGCAAATAAGAAAACGTTTAGAGGGAAGAAAAAGGAGTATCATTCTAAACTCGTTGCCACCAAAAGGGAGAGGATGTCAACTCGTCAATTCAAGAGGTTGAAATAGATGGGTGTTGCGAACAGAATAGCAAATAGGAAGATAGATGGTTCAAAATTTATCAAAATATGGCTTTAAATCTTTCTGTGTATCGGTATGCCAGCCTAACCTAGATATATATTGATTACTATAATAAACCTAGTGATCATACCATCACATGATATACTAATATCTATTTTGTCTCGGATTAATATGTATAGCTTGTATCGTATTGTCCTGACTAATTTTTAAAACTATTATCAGGGATAAATCTAGTGGATGGACAAATACAAAATAATATAATCATCCTGATCATGATGTGTCTTATGGAAGTGGAAATTATAATACAAGTTTATTTTACAAGCAAGACAAAGCATAAACCTTCTCAAGTAAAGAAAGACATAAAATATGCAAATGTTGAAAACTTCTGGTATCAAATAAAAGTTTTGACAGAAAATTAAAGCCCACCTATTCTAGATAAAGTATTGGCACAGAATAATTCTCTAAAAGATACGGGGCAAGGTGGCATGTAAACAGGTCAATGCTTTCGCTGATAGGAAGAATCTGATATATAGTGCAAAGTCATTGAGATTGCAGTTAAATGATCCAGAAACTCACACCTAATGATGAAAGAAACATTGATAATAACAAAAATAAAAAATGCAGATTGTTTGCTTACCGTCAAAAATGATGTATCATTCCAAACAGCTCTCTCTAACAATCTCTTGGCCTTGTTCCCCACAAAAATTGGAGAAGTTGGCATTGATTCAATCAAATTTTGGTCAAGAAGGACTGTGTTATTACCAGTTGAATCAGGGTTATACCGTGACCTTGAAGATCCCTTGAGGTCATACAGTCTTGTAAGGTTCCTTCCAAATAAAAGATTCTCCATCACTAGAACATCCATTCTTAAATCTTTTCCACCCTTGAGGTTCTTAGAGTTAACCTATCATTTATAATGCAACTCAGTAAATTATTTTCAGGAATAAATGTATGATAATCATAAAACTAACGCGAATGAAAACAGAGTTAAAAAAATTAGTACATTCTTAATTTGCTCAGAGAGAATTTTCTGCGTTCATATTCTAATTACAACCTTTATTCAAAAAATATATATTCTAATTACAACCAAGATCTCAAATGAAAATTTTGTGATGCATTTATTTGGGCATGAGAGAACAAGGAACCATTCACCATCATTACGCTGTAGCTTAGAAGGAAAATGTTAAAGGAAAAGGAAAGACATTGGCATTTTCCTTCTTTTGCTTGGAGGGAAACAAAGAGGAAAATGAATTCCATCCAATTTGAGCCTATTTATTTCTCCTCACTCATTTTGAAGATAGTGATGATACCTCATCCAGGTGAAATCAGTTGTTAGGAAACCCTTTTGTCTTCTTGGTTCCCTCCCAATAGGTACAAGAATCAAGTGTTGTTATAGGATGTGGCTTTTGTCCCAACTTTCAATCTCTTCTAAACAATAAATGTTCACTTCAAAACCTATCCCTCATTAAAAATTAAAAGTAGCTAAAACAAGCATCTTCATCTCACAACCATGGTGAGGGATTTGATAGAAAAGGAATGCCGTGGATGTTGGAGTTAGCATGATCTCAAACCATACATGTCCCCAGCTAGAGATAATTTTGACAATGCGGCTTAATGGATGATAAGTCTTCAGAGTAGGGAAATATAATCCCTCCAATACAGTCTAATGTGGGAGGTGCAAGAACAATGCAATGATTTATAAGGTTAAATGGACTTACCATGATTAACTTCATCAGAATGGTGAGAGATCAAATGGGAAAGAACTATCATAGTTAAGAGTTGCATTGTTTGAATCTCATATGTTATCAATTAGACATAATTATGAGAAAACACAATTATTAAAATTTGCTAAAATTAACTGTACATTGTGTGTATATGTTGCCTAGTGTGTTGCATTCTTGTGCATGATGCTTTTGTATATACTATATATATATATATATGTATGTGTGTGTGTCTATATATATATATGTATGTGTACATATATATACATATATATATATCAATTGTTACTTATGGATTTCTTATTAGATTTTGTTTAATATATATAGGTTATTATATGATATGAAGATAGTATTACAAGACAGAAGTGCATAATTATTCAATTGTTACTTATGGATTTCTTATTAGATTTTGTTTAATACTATGTCTTTGGAGAAATCTATTCAATTTGTACATCCAAGGTTAGAAATTTTCAACCATTGTTAGAAGTTAGAACCTTAGGTTTGATCTGTAGTTTATTTGTAGATTATTATAGGAAGTTCATCCTAGGTAAAGAGATATGCATATTATTACTATATTAAGTATATGTTATCAATGATTATATTGATTATTTATTATATGTATTTGGAAGATTAGTTTATGCATGGTTCACGTTTTGTGGAACCGATGTGTAATACCATAGCATTACAATAAAAACCATGACTTAATAATAACAGTGCGCAACTCAAGAGAAACAAATTTACTTATATATTGGACAGAGAAGCCTATATAAAGTTATAGATGCAATTTTCCATTAATTAGCCCAACGATAAGAAACTAGCCTCACCTTACTTCTTAATGTATTCTTCCCAAATGTCAAAAATTATATGTATCTCTTGGAAATGTAAGGGGGCGGCAAGGAGACTAAGTGCAGGATCAGCTTCAAATATAGAAGCGCAATATGCACCCATGCATAATTGCTCTGCAGGAATCCCGCCCAGACCACAACAAAGCGGTATCACTCACCGAGCAACTCCACAAAACCTGGAAGCATGCTAACTCGTTGGCAAAAGAAGCCTCAGTTGGCATCTATGTCGCCTGGTGTCACGCCCTGGTCGAATCAGCCCTAAACTGGTGTCTTAGGGTTGTCCGGCGGAATACCAAGGCGTGAACTCCCTAGGGTTTTTGGACAAAATCACACACAAATAGAAAACCCTAACTTTCCCGAACGATTTTAATCCCGAAATTACAAGTCGCACGGAGAAATCCGAAAAACCCTAATTAGGAAAATCCGGAAAGAATCGGAACCCTAAATTAGATAATACCTTAGTCAACGATTTTGACCCATGCCGTTCGAAATTTTCGTCCGCGCTGATGTCACACTGACGTCAGCCGCCGAATTGCGTCCGCCGCGTCTGATTTCCGATTGTCTTACGTCAGTGTCGCCTTGTTGACGTCAGACCAGAAATCGATTTCTGTCGAAATCGGTTTGCTCCGCGTTCCGATTTTGAAGTCAAAATCGGAAAACTCTTCGTCTTCGTTACGCCCGCGACGCTGCCGCCGCCGTTCGCTCACGTACATCGCCGGAAAGGAGAGTGCGCCGACTACGCCTCGCCTCCGTCGTCGTCCGGCCTCTTGCAACCGCCTGCTGCTGTAGCTGGCCGGAAAACCACCGTAAGATCGAAAACAGGGGAACTCGAAGTGGAGAGAAAAAACTCTTATTTATCAGTTTACAAAAACCTCTCTCGTCGTCGGCCCCCTGGCCGCCGACTCCCGCTCCCCTCCCTCGCCGACGACTCCCCTAGTCGTCAGCTACAATTCTCTCAGTCGATCTCCCACGATCTCCCTCCTGAAAACGCTCGCCGAAACTTCCCCAAGCTCGTTGGAGTTCAAGGTCGAAGATCCCCTCTGTCGCTGTCCCCTATCGGCTAAATAGAGCCGAAGTAGAGGTGCCGCCTCTTCTAATCCTGGCGCCGGGGCGAGTCTTTCGCCGGCCCTCTCGCGTTCCCTGCTCGTGTCCACATTGAAAGCTCCGTCGCCGCTCGGGACCCGCCTTCCCCTTTCGAAGCTGCACGCGTCTGATTTTCCGAGTGAAGACGCGTCTTGCCTTCCTTGTCGCCCGGACGCGCCATCGCCATCCGAGAAAATTGCCGAGACGTGGTCGCCCGCACTCGATCGCTGCGGAGAAGACAACGCTGCCAACGATGCGGCTAAGATTTGGTCAACGTTACCAGTTGACCGCGTGTTCCTCCCCCAATTAGGGCTCCATGGCCGTTGGCTTGGGCCTTGATTTGGGCTTAGGGCGGACCGGCCTGAACCAGGTCTGACAA
Organism: Costus lasius; assembly: GCA_027563935.2. Lineage (NCBI taxonomy): Eukaryota > Viridiplantae > Streptophyta > Magnoliopsida > Zingiberales > Costaceae > Costus > Costus lasius. The sequence goes on along the minus strand of CM050450.1, from coordinate 14,227,879 downwards.
TTCTCCCCCGCCCAATTTGGACATCGCCCTCGATGTCCGTGACGGGCAGATCTCTGGCCACCATTGTTCCGATCCTCAGAGCACTGATCCTCACCTCCTCGGTGTTAATCTCAGCTTCCTCAGCTGGTTCCTGCACTACCATCGCCATGAGTTTCTGCCTGGACGGACAATCCTTTACCCAGTGAGGACCGCCGCACAAGAAGCAACCCTGTGGCTTTGGCTCTCGTTGGCCCGGTGAACCCCTATCCTGCCGGGGAAAGGGTTTGCCCCTTTCTGGAACTCTAGCTCTCAGTGGAGTCCGTGGGGAGCCGCGCTTCGGTGGTGACAGCTATTTCTTTGGTGGTGTTGATCTGAAATTTATGTTATCCACCAAGGACTCTGCCACCGCCGCAGCCGCCCTCTAGTCAAGTGGGGAGTGCTATCGAACCTCCACTTCCGCCCATGGCTGAAGGTTCCAGATGAAGAGATACTTCCGGTCACCCTCCGCCATGTCAGGTAGCTCCAGCATCAACGCGGAGAATGCCCTGACGTACTCCTGGATCGACCCAGTGTGCCTTAGCCGATCCACCTTCCCACGAGCTTGGTCTGCCGAGTTTCCGGGAAGAAACTACTGCCGCAGTTCCTCACGGAAGGCCTCCCCAGGTCAGCTAGTAGCCCCCGATGTAGAGTTAACTTTGGTCCGCCACCAAAATTTCGCATCGCTTGTGAGGTATGCGATGCACATCCGCACTCGATCTTCTTCTGAAACACGGCTAGCAGAGAACAGCTGCTCCATGTCCCAGATAAAGTTTTCCACTTCTCTGGATGATCGGGGCCCCCCGAACGTCGCTGGCTCAGGTACTCGTACCTTCGGCTTAGGAGCCTCCTGCTCCACCGGTGCTGCCGTCAATCGCGATACTTGCATTAGGGCCAAACGCAATACCGTGATCTTTACATGCATCTCCTCCTTCATGCGAGCCATTTGCTCTGGCAGATCGATCAAACCCTCCAGAGTCTGTTGCAGGAATTCAATCTATAACTTCTGAGTCTGGATCTGCAATCTTTGAGCCTCCACTGTACTCTAAAGACTCTCCACCTGGGGAATCATCCCGTTGTCCCCATCACCAGTCAGACCGAGCATCTGCTCGATCTGTGCTATGCGATTACCGTGGTTCGCCATCTCCTCAGGTTTGGCCGTCTCCTTGGCTTTACCTTTGTCCTGCTTGGGCCACACATCCTCTAACGCCCCTTTGGCTATGTGTGCAGTCTTCTGAAACTTCAAACCTTTCTTCACCTTCGCGGGTGAAGGTACCGTGTTCGCTATAACACATTAACCCTTGAACGTGTCCTTCAACCTGTGGGTATGGGCCCACAGTGTGCCTCTGATACCAATTGTCATGCCCCGGTCGGATCAGCCCTAAACTGGTGTCTTAGGGTTTTCCGGCGGAACACCAAAGCGTGAACTCCCTAGGGTTTTCGAATAAAATCACACGCATATAGAAAACTTTAACTTCCCCGAACGATTTTAATCCCCAAATTACAAGTCGCACGGAGAAACCCAAAAAACCCTTATTAGGAAAATCCGAAAAGAATCGGAACCCTAAATTAGATAATACCTTAGTCAACGATTTTGACCCACACCGTTCGAAATTTTCGTCCGAATTGCACCCGCCAAGTCTGATTTCCGATTGTCTTACGTCAGCGTTGCCTTGCTGACGTCAGACCAGAAATTGAGTTTTGTCGAAATCGGTTTGCTCCGCGTTCCAATTTTGACTTGGTCAAAATCGAAAAACTCTTCGTCTTCATTACGCCCGCGACGCTGCCGCCGCCGTTTGCTCGCGTACGTCGCTGGAAAGGAGAGTGCGCCGACTACGCCTTGCCTCCGTCGTCGTCCAGCCTCTAGCAACCGCCTGCTGCTGTAACTCACCGGAAAACCACCGTAAGATCGAAAACAGGGGAACTCGAAGTGGAGAGGAAAAACTCTTATTTATCAGGTGGAGTTTATAAAAACCTCTCTCGTCGTCGGCCCCCTGGCCGCGAACTCCCGCTCCCCTCCCTCACCGACGACTCCCCTAGTCGTCAGCTACAATTCTCTCAGTCGATCTCCCACGATCTCCCTCCAGAAAACGTTCGCCAAAACTTCCCCAAGCTCGTCGGAGTTCAAGGTCGAAGATCCTCTCTATCGCTGTCCCCTATCGGCTAAATAGAGCCGAAGCAGAGGTGCCGCCTCTTCTAATCCTGGCACCGGGCCGAGTCTTCCGCCGGCCCTCTTGCATTCCCTGCTCGCGTCCGTATCGAAAGCTCCGTCACCGCTCGGGACCGCCTTCCCGTTTCAAAGCTGCCCGCATCCGATTTTCCAAGTGAAGACGCGTCTTGCCTCCCTTGTCGCCTGGACACGCCGTCGCCATCCGAGAAAATCGCCGAGACGTGGTTGCCCGCACTCGATCGCTGTGGAGAAGACAACGCTGCCAATGACGCGGCTAAGATTTGGTCAACATTACCCGTTGACCACGTGTTCCTTCCCCAATTAGGGCTCCATGGCCGTTGGCTTGGGCCCTATTTCACTTGATGACATCCCCTCGACGATCTGCGGGGATTGCATTGTGAATAAAGAGGAAAAAAAAAGAAGAGGTTCCCTCTTGCCCTCAATAATTTCATTATTATGTTTAAAAACTTTATTTACACTCATGGTCTTATTGCAATGAATTATGATTATTCTTCTACTTGGTCCAACAACCAAAAGGGTAATAGGAAAATCTATAGAGCGCTTGCTAATAGTAACGGGTTGAAACTATTTGAAAATTCCACAACCTCTCGTCTCCCTAGAACTGTCAAGATCACTTATCGTACTGGCCATAAGCAACTCCCTTTCAGATACAGAGTGATTTGGAATAATTAAACTTAAGGAAAATTGGTCCAACTACTCCCAAAATGATTATACCTCAATTCTCGCTTAAACAATAGCAAAAGGGAGCTTATTCTCTAAAACAGGAACAACCTTAGTAAATCTGAAGCTATATTAAATTCTACCCTTCAAGAAATCAAAGCCTTTAAAACTCTTCGGAGACCAGCAGATGTCTTACTCAAGCTGAGGATATTAAATCTTTGTGTTTCATGAATAAGCCTAAGGCCCTCAATAGACAAATTAATATCAAATAACCAAACGCAATTGGATTAATTATGGGATGCTAAGACTAAACTTTTTCATCAGATATTTACTCACTGTAAAAGACAAAATTTCATCAAAGACATCATTAGTAAGAATGGCTTGATCCTCAATGATGACAACTCCATCAGAATCACTGTAGGGGTGTTCACAGTTAGCCGGTTTTCCAAACTGAACCGATCTAACTAGTTCGGGGAAATAAAAATCGTTCCCAAACCGTTTGAACCCGTTAACCGATTTTTCAGCGGTTAACCATATTCTTTATATATAAAATAAAATATTTTAAATTATAAAATAATTTAAGATAAATAAATATAAATATTTTTGGTTGACCGTCGGTTTTTAGTTAACTGTTGGTTTTTGGCCGTTAATTAGTTTGATTTTATATAAATTATTTATATATATATATATATATATATATATATATATATATATATATATTATATAATGGTTTGGTTCAGTTAACTGTGGTTCGGCCAAGTCCAAACTGTAACCGAACCGATAACTGGTCAACGAATAAACAACCCGACCAATTAAGAACCGTTCGGTTCGATTAACCGGAAAATCGGTTTGGTTTGGTTAATCATGGTTTGACAATTTTTTTGCACATCTGAATCATTTTATGAACTTCTATAGGAATTTATGGGAGGAAAGTTCTAGTTCACAGCAACAAAACCTGAAACATTCTAACCAATCATAAAAAGCACCTTGAAAGTACCTACCACCAATTCTAGCAACCCTTCACAGAGAATGAGATCAGCAAGACTATCAACGAGCTTAGATTGGAAAGAAGCACGGGCCCAATGGTTTTGCTGCCGAGTTCTACAAGCAATTCTAAGGGATTATCAAAAAAGATTTTACTAATACCCTCGTTCAATTCTAACAAAATGCTGAGGTCCCAGGATAAGACTCATCTCATTTTCATACCTAAGATCAACAGTCCAAGGAAAATTCAAGATTATGCACCCATTTTGCTCTGCAAAAACGTCAACTGTAAATTTCTTGATAAAGCCTTCGCTGATAGATTGAAGTTGGTGTTGAACAAATTGCTTTCATAAAGGATAGAAAAATTCATAATAATATCTTTATTGTCAATGAAATCGCCCGTATAGAACCCTATCATTTTTGTTAAGCTCAATTTAGAGAAAGCCGTTAACACAACAAACAGGCGAGCCATATCCCTAGCCATAAATCTTATTGATCTCCCCATCAATTTATTAGTTGGATAAATGCCTATATCAACTCTCTTAATTTCAGTCGCGGTCTCAATTGTAGGTAAACCCCCACTTTCAATGGAAAAAGAGATATTCTCATAAACAATGACATTAGCAACGAAAGTATATCTCTTTATAACATCAAAGGCAAATGTAAGAACTTCAATCTCATGTTTCTGAATGATATCCTACCCTGTTTTAGAACCAATAGAAAAATTTTGCATCAACATCAAAAGATGCTTACACAATAGTACAAGACTATGAGATAACGAGGCAAAAAATCAACATCTCTATATCCAAAATCTTCTTTCCTAAGCGATGCTCTAACCAAACCAAAAAAAGAATCTCCGACTAGCTTAGTATCAATCCTAGATCCTTCCCGTTCAAATATTTGGGCTCTTCCATCAATCCTAGTAGCAGCCTGTCTCAACTCTAAAAAAAGTCTAAATTGCATTTTTCAACAAGCTCAATACTCAGGCTCCTAAATCAAGCAGGTAGAATATTCTTGCCAAAGACATTTTTGCCTCAGTGCCTATTCCTAGTTTGATCACCAACAGCCTAAGTCGATCCCAAATGAAAAAATTACAAATTAGAAGACTGTTGTGAGTACTAGGAGCCAGGGGCCTCTATATAAAGGACTATTCTCTTGTGAGGCCAGCTATCAATTCTAAAAGAATCCTGGAGCTTATGAATTACCCCCACGAACCTTTGGGCACAGGTGATTAAGGCTAAAAATGGCAATATTGATCTCTAGTATCCCTCTTCTAGCAAAAGGACTAGCAGAGGATGGAGAGGCCTCATGGATGACTTGAAGCTTATCAAGTCTCACCTAACTAAAGCCATTGGAGATGGTAGGGGTACCCAACATTTCCCATCATCTCTAATGCACTAGCATCGCCATTGCTCTTGAACTCATGATGATTGATATCAATGCCACCTCAATCCAAACAGTCACCATAATCATGGAATGTTAATCTCATTAAGGATTGGTGTCACCGAAGCATCTTCTATAACATATGCAGGATCATTATTAACTCTAATCCGGGTCTCGATAAGTGGATCAGGACCACTGGTTCTAACGGATTTCCTATTCTAAGATTGTTTTAAAAAAACTTTTGACTGATAAAAATCCCCAAACATTGGGTCAGCTGAAAAATCCTTTGGAAGCTTAAAATTCCCACCCTGGTAAATTTTTTTTGATGAAGACTCCTTGATACATCCCCCATATCTTGAACACCACTATGTGCAATCTTTGTGATATCAAAGATGATACTTGCAAACTTCTCTTTTATAGTTGCAAATTTGTTGATCAAGCTTGGAGCCATCTTGCCTCTTTCATGAATGGGTTTTCACCCAAGAATCCTCTTGGCACACTGAATCATGGCGTTTTGATTCTAGTGATAGCTCCTTCACTTTACCTTCTCTAATCCTAATAATATTTGGACAGGTAAGCAACGCAGCTCAAGTCTATCGAGAAGCCATCTCTGAGTTCAATGATAGCATGCAAGCCTTCTAGATAGAAGCAATAGAAGAGATTGACAAACAATGCCAACTACGCACATGGAAATCTCCTCGAGAAGAGCATATCAAGATTAACAAAGGTGGTGCATAGAACAGTAAGTCGAAGGAGGTTGGTCTGGATACATTGCATTTGGGGTTACATTGCTAGGGCGGGCAGCATAAGTAGCGTCAATAGCAGGGTTTGGGGCTGCTTCCTAGCCTAGCAGCAACAGATATATGCTTTTGCAGGAAAGTTGAGGAAATCCAGCATTTCCCCTAGCTTTCCCACTCTCTCCCTTGTGCTCTCTTACGTACGCATCTGCATGACCCGTCGCTGCTCCTCGGTCGCCGTCCGCTGCATCTCGTTGCCAACCGCTCTAGCTAACCTTTCGCTCCGGCCGATCTTCCGCTCTAGCTTGCCATCTGCCTCCAGCTGTCCGCCGCCTCCCCCCCTCGGACGACCATTTGCCGCCTTCCACTCCAATGACCAACTTTGCAGCCAGCGTCTGCCGCCTCGCGTCTCTCAAGCTGCCTATGGCAGCGAGTGAGCAGATCCAGCGTCTGTTGCCTCCCCCTCGCTCGCAACCTGTAACCGGTGCCTCCAGCCAGCCGTCCGCCACCTCCCCCCTTGGCCGGCAAGCTCCTGGTCCGGAGACGCGAGCACGGGCTTCCGCAGAGCTCGCGTCGAGCGAATGTTAAGGGTTTATTTAACTAATTAGTTTCCTGTTTGCCTAGTTTTTTAATTTATTTTTCTCTAATTCTCTGATTTCTACTTAGAAAAATATCAATGAACCCTAAATTTTATAATTATTTATTTTCTAATATTATTTTCTCTTCAATTAATTCTTTATTTAAATAATTATTTATTTATTTATTTTCTCTATTTCTATAATTTCTACTTAGATAAATATCAATGCATTCTAAATTTTTTAGTATTATTTTATTTAGGGTAAAATTTGTAGACTTTAGTATCCTTGGAACTTGTTTAGGATAAATATCAATGAACCCTAAATTTTATAATATTATTTTTTATTTTTATAATTTTTACTTAGATAAATATTAGTCTCTACTTAATATTACAGCACAACAATTTATTCTACTTAGTAGCACAGTTGTTGAACCAAGCAGTTGGGTACTTCCCCAGCCAGTAGAAGCTAAAAGTAACCCCAAACTGGGCCATTATCAGGAACAACAAAAATCACAAACACTAATACCAGTGGCCCTTATTATGTGTGTGTGCCAAACGCCCCTTTTCTCTAAGCTCGCAACAAGCAAAAGTGTGTTGGCATTCACGCACAACAACCAGAACTTCTAGGACGAAGGATCATCATTGAAACCAATAGTAAAAGAAGCTCTATACTTAATCACAGGCCATGCACAACATCCCCTTCCTCTGGACACATCATCAATGAAATTATCTTTCTAAGTAGTAAGTAGCTCCACAGATATTAGCTTCAACTAAGTAGCTCCACGAAATGCAATAGGCTAGCCAACTGGCTGGCTGAACATGCTAAATGTAGCAAGAGTTTCAATGTCTATAAAGAAAATTGGCCGCCAACTTGGACAATCCTTTTTGTATGAACGCTCGAGGTCACTGATCTAATAAAGTTTTCTTTTTTTAAAAAAAATTCCATTTAGTGCAAGTATCAAGATGCCCCAATTAGCCTAATACGATCTCCCTCAACCACCTCAGGAAGCCATCGTTTGAAGCTTAGGTTTACCCTAATATGGTCTTAACATCGACGCTATATAAAGCTAAAATTTAACCAAATATAAAACTGAATAAAAGCAATTATGGGAACTAATTTTCTGGTGAAAAAATTAAGCTAAAATTTAGTTTCCTATGAGATACTAACTAAGCAGAGTGGGCAGAAAGAATATTTGAAGTATAAGGAATATTTTCAAGAATATAAATTTAATTAGTACGCTATACACTTTTATTTTACACTTGTGCGCATGATGGGGATTTGAACCATGGTCACATACTCACATAGGCATGATAGTGTAGTGCTTACCAATTGAGAAGGAAGAAATCATTCTTCCACAGTTAGTCGGGTAAAGAACTGAATACTTTTTAAATTGGAAGATTCAACTAGCAATGCAATGTGTGCCTCTGCAAATAAAGAGCTAATTCTAGGACCCGACCTTGGTCAGCAAGAGTGTGCAGAAACAAAGTCTCCATAATTGAAAATCACCTTAAAGTTGTCAGCTGTTGTAATATTATCTTGGATGATATCTGAGCTACAATCTAAACTCAAATATTATAAATTATTTTCCCATCACAAGTTAAAAGCCAAATATCATGGGTGCCTATCGTAACGAAGGTCATGAAAAAGGAAGCATGGCCAATAAAAAACACTAGGATATAATAGAAATGGATATGCTAGCAAAGAAGAATACCTGATAAATACCAAGTACCTTTGCCAAGCATGTTGGACTTCTTGTGGCTATCGAGTGTGAAAGATATTTAAAATATTCTGGCGCAAACTTGATAAAAGATTCTAATTCTGTTTTCGTTACCTGCTTTACAATGAACCTGTCATCTAATGATTTTGCAAAGAATACATTACTCTTGCCACCCTGGGCTCCCCATTTTTTACAACGACTGAGGGACCTTATAAAATCAAGCTCAGATGGGCAGCAGGCTCTTCTTAAAGAATCAAAGCGTTTTGCAAAGTAACAAGTTACAGCATACTTTGCTTTCCCAAGAGGGCCCTCATCTGTAAAAGAGATTCTGATATGATTTGTTTCACTAGAGAGTGACAAAACATTATCCTCAATTGGCCCAAAGCTTCTAAAAGCAACAGAATAAATTTCATCAAAAGAGTGTGCCAAAAGACTTGCTGAATCATAAAGTGGCAATGAGGGTGAGGATCCTGCACTCATTCTATCTCGTTCGTCTGACATTTGAAAGTGATATTCAGAGGAGACAAGTGCATATGAAATGATGCTGGTTGGTTCATCATCATAAATTGGAATTACAGTGTCATTTATGCCGGCAGACAGAAGAAACCTTGCCCCACCTTGACGCTCTAACTCCTTTAAAAACAACTGGAAGACACAAGTATCATCTACGAGAACGTTAAATCTTGGAGTTCCCCAGTTTTTGTTAATAGTACGATAAATATTTACAAATGGTGTTCCAATCCGGGATGACAAGTCCTCGGCGCTGTCTCCCAACTTGCTGAGCAATAGGGAAGTAAAGGATTGTGTTATATACGCTCCTGTACGCTCTTCTGAACTCTCAGAAATTGGAATTGGAGCCAACTTCTCCAACGAAAATGATGGATCTTGAATCATTCCTTCAACAAAGGAAGTGTTACTGTCACCAGTCCACCGTGCATCTAATGTGCCGGATAAATCAATGAAAACTGGAAATTGTCCATCTGATAGGGTTCTTCTTCCCACAAGACCAGATTCCAGACGAAATAATTCTTCGCTTGCACTTACACTAGTATAAAGAGAGGTTTTGCTTGGTTTCCTTTCCAAAGAATCCACTTCCATGTCTCTTATTGCCTGATCTAACTTAACACTATCATAACAATCAAGAGGCCCCTCTGGATCTGTATTGTTTGTATCATCCATCTCTTGCTTAACTGAAACACCAGCAGTACTATACTCTATTGGATCAGCATTTGAACAGTCCAAGTCTTTTGGCAGCTTTGATACTGGATTCAAATCCTTGGCCTTTTCAGCAAAAGAGAGCTTTTCATTATCTTTTGTTAAGAAACTGTTAGAAAGTCCCTTGGAGAAGTTTTCTGATTCTGAGACAAATGACAGTCGTTGATCCCATAAATATGAATGGAACAGTAGCTGCCTTTTTAATTTATTAATCTCAAGAATATCAATGATTGGTTCTCCTTTCCTCACCTCCTTCTTTAGTGCTTTATGCAAAGTATCCTAGAAGAGTCAATGACCACAAAACAACATTTTAATATCTGAACAATTAATCCAAAGAAAAACTAAAATGAGAGACTATTTTACCTCAAAGTCAGACTTGTCATTTTGCAGAAGATCTTCAAGTTCGATAATGTGATGGTGGAATTGTGGAACATCCGTGCTACCGTTTAGACTAATTGTTTCTTTACAGCGGCATAAAGCGCTGTATATTTCCCCAAATAAATTTTCTGCCCTTTGGACCACCTAGACATGAGTAACCTATCTTAGCCACTACAAGTACAATATTGTGCACAATCTTAAGCAACAATGTAAAGTGACAAGTAGGGAAGTCGATTCAATCATACACAAACCGGGTCCCTTTTTTTTTTTTTTTTTGTAAAAACACTTTAAACTAAGCCCAGATAAAAAAAATCCTTCAGTTCAGTTTAATCCAAATTTCTTAATTTTATGCTTTATACTGATTAACAATTATTCAATTATAATGTACTGCAAAACGTGCAAACCTAATTAAAAGTTAGTTAATTAGTAACGTTACATATTTATTCTTTTAATCGAAAAGAAGAATATGATAGTAACATCTATAGTTTTTCGTTTTTTCTGTTGGGTTTCTCAGTTTAGTCATGAATTTTGGAAAGCCCTACTGAGAACGTAGCTTATGTCATGCAAATATACCTCATTAGCTTCTTTTGTTATCCATTCTTGGTGCTGATAATTAAAATCAACTTTAGGAGGTGGTAGGTAAACAGAATGCACTTGTATTGAGGCATACCGGAAGCAAGCGACCATTCTTCCAAACCTGTTTATGACAGCAAAATCACGAAACAAGGATAAAAACAATTGCAGTTCTGTAGAAGACAATGGGCCAAAGAAAGAGAAACCCGTAGAAGCGGAGGCAATCCTTGTGAAGTGAGTGCCCACAGCTAGCAACCCTACTTGCTGCAGCATGATTTGAAAAGCTAAGCTCCAAAAATTTTCCAAAAGATAATCCCCAAGCAGCATCAGACATCACAACTCGCCTGGTTGATGGAGGGAAGCCATTACTACGAGGACACATTAAGCATCTGTGCCACATCCAGATTTTTCCATCCCCTTCCCCAGGAAGGAAAATATCTGGAAGCTTTCTAACAGATATTGTCAGGCTGCCCTGGCGATGAGTGTAACAATGAACATGAGCTTCTGATGGCATATCACAAGAAGGACATCTATAACTCTGCAAGAAGAAAAAAATTCAGCCAATCATACACAATAGAGTAGGTTAAGGTAAGATCATGATAAGAATAGAAAAACCTCGTCAAAAAGAAGATCACGTAGATATCTTCCCAAAGGCCTGTCCCTGTTGCTATAGTATTTAATGCGAAAGAGTTGTGATCGCTCACATATAGTCCCTTTCCACACACATCGGGTTGAAAGAGAAACTAAGATGCTCTCATGATCAGAAGATGGCGTTAATTCTTCCTTCAATTGTATGCAATCATGCATTTCATCGAAACCTTGAGATGTTTCTAGATTAGCATAAATACTCTGTTTTTCTATGCCATTGGTTACGGAATTTTCAGCTGAAACTGTAATATTTCCTACTTGATTAAAAAAGACTACGGGAAGAGGAGAACCACAAGGGACTGCTTGATCATCAAGACTTTCTGCTATTACCTTATGACATTTATCAAAACACACTTTGCCTTTGTCTTTTGAGATACGAGCTTGAGGCGAGGAGTTTGAGACATCAATCAATGCTGAGAAAGAGGACAAAGATGATTCGTGCACTGATTCCAAAGTATAATCAGAATGATTACTTTTCTCCAAAGAAAAATCTCTTTGGTCCACGGACATGAGACTTATTGTGGAAGCATAATCTTCAATTTTGGACTCACGATCCAGTAACATCTTTCTGGATTCTACTGATGTTGTAGTAGTAGATGTAGTGGGTTTTTGAATCTCAATACCACCTTGTGGCTCATCAGCAGCAGGGATAGGATGCCCAGGAACCAAGGAAGTGGATCTGTTCATGCAAGAAGGTTTATCTGAAGGTCGTATTGGAGTCTTTAGAGGACAATCAGGTAAAAAAGCACCTTCATCTGCAAGAAAAGATGTTTCCAGCGCCAAGTGATAGGCAGCAAAAACTCCATAATGGACTACATGTTTCACTTTCTTCAGTTCATCTACATTAGCGCCTTTAAGTAAAACCTAGGCAAAGGCAAAAAAATAACAAGACTATTACTAGATTTTGCCGAGAGACAAGGTTCAATTGTCAGAAAAAAAGCAGATCAGCACTTGGAAAGATAACTAACAAGTAATAGATATCACATTTTATGCCTTTTGTGACTAGTCATAAAACAACAGAACTGTGCAGCTGGGCTGCATATATCTCCAAGTCTGACAATGTGTTTCCAGAGAAGATATGAAATCATTCGAGGCACTCTCTTTGAATGACATTTCATTTCCCCATTAACTTTATCAAATATACTCTAGCATATAAAACATGCCCTTGATAAATCACAGTATTGTCTAAAATTCAAAGAGCCAATAACAAGTTCAAGAAAGATAATATATTCATAGACAAGACAATTAAAATAGTAATTTCAGTCCCTATCAAGAAACTTATCCAATTTTATCTCGTTAACCATCAGAAATTGTTGACCGCCACATCAAAGACTAGTATGATGTGTGTTCCAACTGATAGGAGTGGCAACATGGTACCCGCGGATACCTGATTAAATAAAATATAAATTATTTATTATTTATATTTTATAAAATATAATTTTAAAAATTAAAATAATAATAATAAATATATTTATATAATAACTATTTAATATTATTTTTATATTTTTACTAATAATAAATATTTATATATTAGTTATTTCATTATTATTCATATTTTAATAATAAAATATATATATTTATATTTATTATTGAAATCGGGTATTAGGTATCAGATGCTTACATCCCTAAACCCGAGCCCGATTAAAACCTGACCCATCAACTTGAACCCATCCCATTTAGGTAAACGGGTACCTGAACTCGGTGTAAACGAGTTGGGTCAGATCGGTACCCCAGCCTGACGGGTCAAAATTTTCAAAGAACATCATACTAGTCTTTAGGTGACACAACGAAAGGTCAAAACGAGCATAATAATCTGGAAAAAGGTAAAGCCACTTACAGTGCAACCCAAAGGCTTTGGGCATCCTTCAAAGAACATCAAATTTTTCAGCACTTTTTTCCCGCTTTGAGCTGCAGGTCCATAATCTTCACAGTACTTCTCTACATGAAATAAATCACAGTGTCCAAGCATTGGAGATGATAGGTGGTCAATGGAAGGGACTATTTCAGCTCCAGTGCAGCGGGCAATACGCTCTAAAAGAGGCCTTTTAATATTCAAAACCAAGGAAATGTCTTTTGCTAAAAGATAATCTTGGGCAGAACGAGACACGGACTTCTCCACCAAAAGGACATTGGGCTGGTGAGCAACAATCTTTGCAACAGCCATTTTCAAATGATCCATTTCCTGAACAAATCATTCAGAATCAAAACAAGAAAAAGTACTAACTGGAATAATCCACCCAACAAGAATGTTCATAGAGGCATGCGCACCTGCTGCAACAATGTATCAATACTTGACAGCATATTCAGTACACGTTGGTATTCAAGAGCCCCTCCAAGAAGTAGAAAGCGTGGTTTTTCAATTATTGATTTCATACGTCGGTTTGCTACATTTTTCTTACAAACAACTCCTTTGACCACCTTACTAAAAGAAAATAGGCAATAGTCGTCAGCACACTAACAAACCATATTAGCTAAGTTAAAAATCAAATTTTCCGCGTGTATAAAATGTATGATCTCTTGTTTTAGTTTATCTCAGAGTGAAATCAGAATATCAAAGGCCAGTTATAGTTAAAAAGCTAAGACAAAAATTCACCTTTCGTTGCAATGTCCATAAGCTAAGCACTTGACTTTAACATAACCACCAGGATCCATCCTGGCACCATTGCTTGTATCTGGCTTTAGGAAATTTGCCGCTTCCCATGACAAAGATGTAACTATGTCTAACCAATTTACCTTCTCATCTTCACCAACTGGTAGATTTTCAACCAGTAAAAGTTCAGCTATCAATGCCCTGAAATGTCCGTCAACAACATTTTTCACTGTTTTCTTGTGCTCTTCACTTGATTGCTCTCTAGTATGGCACTCCCCACTGTTAAAGCTTTTTAAAGAATTACTGTCTCTCCACTCTCCTGCAGGATCATTATCATCCTCATCATTATCCTCCTCATCATCAATGGTTAAGTGTCCTCTTTCATCTTCTTCATCTTCTGGGTCAGGGGGAAGCCAAAGTAATCCATTGTTCTCAAAGTCTACAGGCTCTGCATCTGCATTCGCTATGTCATAAATGGAAGGAGAAGCGTTGCATTCGTAGCTACTATCACATTCATTTTCTTCATCTGTCTTGGTATCTAGGTTAACATGGAATTGTTTGTCGTAAGCTGTGGTGCATTTGTCTTCCACAGCTATATTGACTTCAGATGGATGCTCTTGATTTGAATGACAATCACGATCCACTTCAGCAAATTCTTCTTGGCTACCATAGTCATAATAAGATTGCAAATGCAGTGTTTCTGAATCAAGCAATGCCTCATATTCATAATATTCATCATCACTTCTGCAAACCAACAAGATATCATTAGATTAGAAAACACCTTCCCACTTAAGTGCAGCAAACTTTCTGTAATACATTTTTTAACAAGATTCTTTCGGTGAAAAAAATTCCTTATGACAGGACATTCTTTTGTGAGAAGGCAAGCAGTGATGATGGAATTTGATCCCATGAGCTTGGTATCCGTAACTAAAATTTTTACCAGTTGAACTAACAAGCAGCTTCCTAAAGAAATTTTTTTATTAAAAAACACATGTAATATAGTTTAGTCCAACGTTTTAATAATTTCTTCATGCATACATTCTTATTATTATTATATATAATCACACACATACGCTCATGGCAATTTCAGCAAGTGGTATTTTGTCATTCTAAATCTAATATTTTATAATGATTAATTCTAGTTCTAACATGGCAAAGTTGTAACTTAAGCAAACGTGGTCTTCAAAATGACACAATGTAGCTGAACATAAAATGTTAAGACTTGCATCTTATCATTGTTTTACTCAATTAGTTATATACACGGCCCACATTAGTTATTACATACCATAACAATTAATAGTTTATGTACAGTAACCACTTCCCAGACCAGACTAAAACATACAATAGTTTAGCTACGAAAATATGTGACCATTCTTGACTTAATGAATGAATTATATTCTTGCAAATAATACCTCATGGCATAAAATTTTCTTCTGTCCATATCTTGAAGAATAAAGAATGTGCAAAAAAAAAAAATTGTCCTACAGCCAAGGAAAGAAACCTGTTCATGGCATAACCAAACTGACGACAACCAATCTCAGCAGTATCCATGATTCGTTCAGATACATGCATGTCTAGCTCCGAGCAAGGTTCCAATTGAACAGATTGACCTGGATTTGGGGCTGGACCATACGGGGGATGATTGTAAGATCCTGTTGAGTAGGTTCCAACAGCGTTTGTGCTGCTAATAGTCCAACTAGATTTTGTACTGACAAAGCTTGTAGAAGAAAAGGAAGGACTGAGGCACAGTCGCATCGCATTTTCTGCTGGTGATACCCTCTGCTCGTTCTGTCTGAGGCAAAAGCTACAAACTCGAATTCGCTCGGGTTCTTCTTTACAACTTTTGGAATTATCGGCCGGGATAAAATTTGCGGTGCACCTTCCACAGAAAACGCGCCCACATAGTCGGCAATGATGCCGACGGTTAAAAACTGTGAATTGCGTATCACACTCGTAACAAACCCTACAACTACGATCGGGCATCCAAAAGTTCCGCGAAACATTCGCCGGCTCGGATCGTTTGGGAATCCATGACTTGATAATGCCAACAATCGCCGAGAATGCCATATTAAGATTTTTCTATCAACAAAATTTTCTCCCAATTTTCTCATCCTGAAAGGTGCATCTGCATCCGATAAGCTTGTTTTCTTTTGCTCCTCAACACCACCAAATCTGTCTCCGCCAAATTATGCAATAAGCAATCCATAGTACCTTCAAATAAAACCATTTTTTGAAACTAGTGCATATGCTTCCAATCATCCAACCCTTAATTCCGACTCAGTTACAACAAGCCAAGGAAAGGATAACCGATCGAGCAGGACGCAGATGATAGGTTTCGAGGGCGAAATGCCAGGACAAATGAGAACAAAACTCTTGAAGGAACAGAATCACCTTCCAGTTCGCTTCTATAGCGAATGCCTGCATCCACAGCGGCAATTGCCAGACGGGCCGTCAATGTTCTCATCTTTTCCATCGAAATATGCAAACAAAGAATACATACATATGAGCAAAACACTAGTTTCTCATTCAAATCCGACAAGAAAAATGGCGGAAAACGGAGGACAGGGTGCACAATTGATACCTCCGATAGTGCAGGCATCCACGCCCCGAATGTCATCGGGAAAGGTCGCCAAATACTCCCATCGTCTGGAGGCGTGACGAGACGACGAAATCAAACCTAATCCGGACGATAAACAACTATAAGGAGCTCGCCAGGTAGCAGTGATCCCGGCATGGCTTCCTCATTTCTTCTCAATATTGCCTCGCGTCCAAAAAAAACTGGTAAATCGAGTGGAAATCAAGAAAACAGATTTTGAACAAAAAGACTCGCGAAAAGGCGATTTTTTTATTATTATTTTACTTGTTCAACGTCGATTCCGCTTCTCTCTCACTCCCCCTCGCTTCGCTTTTTTTCTCTCGCTCCTATATTTTGACAACCGCGGGGTTTTCCCCTTTTATTTGCCAATTTTGTTGCTCTTTTTCTGATTGGGCACTGCAATCTTTATAACAAGGAAAATTCCAAGATAGTAAGCGAATTTTAAAGCAGCGTTAAGATTCACATGATTTCTCACGGCTCAAACATGATTCCTACACAGAATCGCCGTCAAAGATAGTTTTTTTTTCTTTTAGCGTGATGGATAGTCATATAATTTAGTATTGAAAACTCACCCGTGAAAAGGAGGCAAGATCCGCGAGCGCAGGCTGAGTGGGGTCTGTACCCAAAGTTTAAATCGAACAATTAGAGAGCCCGAGATCCAGCTTAAAGCGGACACATGAGCTGCATGGTGACGTCTAAGGTGTGTTTTTCTTGAACGAAAAATTAGAGGAAGAAAATAGAAAGTATATTGAATCTAATAGTATTTTACGTCTATATTCATTATTCTTTTTTTCTAGTTTTTCGTCTAAAGAAACATACTATTAGAGTTTCCTAAAAGCTTTTATGCTAATGGCTGAAAATTTATATTAGGCACTTGTGAAAGTTTCATATGTCGCACTTGATTCTGACCGAGAAGATTACAGTTGTGAAAAATTTTACACCCGACTCTTAATTTCATATGATGGCTATGAAAATTTTCACACCCCACCTGTCAAAGTTTCGGAAGCTGAGTCTGATTTTGACTGAGAAGATTATGGTCATGAAAAATTTCATACCCCTTCTATGAAAGTTTCGAAAATCGAGCTTGATTCTGACCGAGAAGATTATAATCATGAAAATTTTTACACTCCACTCGTAATCTTAGATTACGGCTTGGAAAAAAGTATGGCCTATTTGTGAAAGCTTGAGATGTCCCACTTGATTTCAGCTAAGAAGATTATGGTCGTGACAAAAATCATGGTCTACCAGTAATTTCTCCATAAGTTCAAGAACAACCTATTTCGAATATCGTACGATAATCATAGCATCAAGTTCAACCTCTGGATAGGTACATAGGGCTGATTAGTCCTGTATCGGCTCAATTGGAACCCCTTTACCCCATGCGCCTAGAGTCGTAGATCTAAATTGAGCCCAAGTCGGACTGACATCACAACCGACTCACAAATATGTTGCAAGGGTTCGTCAAGACTAAGATGAATCAACCACAAACAAGCCACTTATGCTACTTTGTGGCTATCTACTTCAAGATGGTATAGCCAGCCCGACCAGCCCAACAAGGTCCAAGGTCCAGCCGAAAGTCAACATACGCTGAGGTTATTGGGATTTTTTGCACTAGATTTTTAGTTTTAGTTGTTGTGATTTTATTCCTAGTAAGTTTTAGTTGGTAGGTAATTGTGATTTTTATTCCATGTAACTTTTAGGAGATTAGAATACTCTAATCTCCCTACCTACTAGTTTGTTATATTCCTAGCCCTTTCTCTTATAAAAGGGCAGCAAGAGAAGTTAGAATTCAGCTTGTTAAATAGGATAGAGCTCACTTGTCGAAAGCTAGTTGATAGGGGCCCGAACCGCTGCTACCGCAAGTGCACGGTCTATCATGTAATACAATAAGTATCGATCCCTGATGACACCAAAATATATAGTATATTTTGTATCATTTTAGATATTTTTTCATGCTCAATTGAAGATCTTTTGCTTATTTTTATGCCAAAATTATCAAATATTGCAAAATCTACTTCTATTTTGGTTTTTCATGATTTTCAGGTAAAAAGGCACTATTTTGAGGCGCTTTCAAGCAAAATCGAAGACATAGAAGAGTTACTATCATTAAGAGGAGATCACCCGACAAATTTCACGCAAAACAGAGCAACTCACCAAAATACGGTACCATAATATATTACGGCACTACCGTATTTTGGTACGATACCGTAATATCGAGTCACTGCCGTAATTTGGAGAAATTCCAAACAGAAGATTTTGTTGAAAATACGGCACTGCCGTAAGATTTTACATGGTCGTATTTTAGAGCGTTTCAGAATAGAGACACTTGCCGAAATTACGACACTGCCGTAAACCATTTTACGGTGCCGTATTTCCCAGGTGATTTAGACCAGAGAACTCGTTTGATTTTACGGCACGGTTGAGAAGCATTTTACGGGTCATAATTTTGACACAGGGTTCACAGAACCAAAATACGGCACTGCCGTAAAATATATTACGGCCGTAATTTCCATTCAAAAACGCGATTTTTACTGGCTCGAAACTTGCGCAGACTATAACTTTTGATCCAGACCTCCAAATTGAGATCGGAAAGTTGCTGCGAACTCGTCGTTAAGAGGAGAAGACACATGAAGTAAAAGCCTGAATTTTATCCAGTATTGAGGGAGCAATTGACAGAGAGGTGCTTAGAGTTCAGCCTCGCGCCAAGAGGCGTAGAGACCACCTCAGGCTGTGAAATTTACACCAAAGCTTCGTCTGGAGTAGGAGAGCACACACCAGAAGTGTCAGAGTGTTTGGAGTCTGATCGGAGGAGAAATCAATAAAACAGCGGTGACAACGCTGTTCAAAGGCAATTACGGTGCTGTAATTTCATTACAGCACCTATTTTGTAACTTGTCTTCCTTTTTTCGATTTCTAATCCTTTAAAATTATGGTTTATTGTAATCCTTTCACCATGCAAGCTTAAATCTTTTTATGGGACATGGGGTGTAATCCCCTTGGTTTGTTAATGACTAGAAAACATTAATTTTTGTCATGATAATTTTATTATGATAATTTTACTTTTGTGATTGATTGTTCTTTGATTCTCCTTACTTTTATAAATATCAGCATGTTTTAGAATTTTGTGAAATAGACCGAGAGGTTGATTGTGAAATTTGGAACCCTAAGAATTGTTGAGTTTGGAACTATCGTAAGAGATTAGGTAGTTCTTCGAATTCTGATTTTTAGTGATTTTATTGCCATGTTGAGTTTCTGATTATTTGGATTGAGTTAATGTGTTAGACGTGAAGATCCTGCACGAGAGTGAGGATCGGAATGTTGGAAAACCTTAAGTAGAACCTATGTTGAGATTCGGATGCACGAGAGTGATTCTTGAGTTTCAACTTGAGATTTTTGACTTAGAATTCGGATGCACGAGAGTGATCCTTGAGTTCTTTGTTCAATGATTTACTTATTTTCAGCATTGGATAGATCTTGCACGAGAGTGAGGATTGGTCCTTTGTATGATTGACTGCGCGAGAGTGAGTTGATCCTTTTATGAAGTAAATTACATCTTTATTATAATGAAATTTGATTGCTAGCCTTTATTTCTTTCTAGTCATTAGAATCAAGGTGGATGAACCCCTAGTCCCAGTTTTCTTCTCTGATATTTTCCCGTGCACTTTTCAATCGTTTACTTTCATCATATTTGGTTCACTTAGCTAGCGAGAAAACGATTATTTGGTACTTAACACGTAGGTCTCTGTGGTTCGATATTTTTATTACTTCGAAGTATCTGTGCACTTGCGGACACAATAAGTTTTTGGCGCCGTTGCCGGGGATTAGTCCAAGGTACACGCTAAACAACTTGGGATACACCAATCCCACGAGGACTAGGGGTCAAGTACTAACTGATCAGTTGACTAGTAGCTAGGTTAACAATTAAGGGAGAAATGTCTAAAATCCTAGTGCAATTAATTAAACTAAAGAGGATTGAAAGCAAACAGAACAGAGAGCAAAGTAAACGGGGTTTTAAAACTATGAGAGAGATTCGGGGCTTTAGGTTTCACCACACTGAAGCATGCATAATATTAAGGCTTGATATTTTCAATTAAGTTTTACCTATGTTCTTAAGGTAATCCTTCCTAAGGTACAGACGCGCTCCCTCTCAGGACACGGTCCGGTGTCCGACTTAACCCAAGTCTCCTACTCTCGTGGCTTACCGGGTTAAGTGGACCCAATGAGTTCTTTGAAGAATTAGGGTTCCTCGGGTGATTTCGAGTGCTCTCGCTAAACGAAATCACCAGTCCAGCCTAAGGGATTCCGATGACTGTGGTTCACCTCTCAGTCCTTCCCATAGCATCTAAAGCATGCATACATATGGCCAGTACATAAACATGAATGAAAACATCCTAGACATGAATAAGAACAAAGACAAATAGAGAAATATATATATCAATTCATAACATTTAACATTCATACAGTGGGCTACGCCCAAACCCCAAAAACGAGTTTACGCTACAAGATTCATCGTTAAATACATGAAATCTCTTACAATAATTAAATAAAACTGAAGGAGAGGGTAGATCCTTGATAGAAGAAGGTCTAGCACGAAGATCCACGCCGGAACGACGAAGAAAACGAGCCGGAACAATGTTGTCGCCCCAAAAATTGCCCAAAAACCCTAGGTTGTCGCCCTTTCACTTTGTTCTCCTCAACCGCTTAATCAAATTGGATGATTTTGGTCCCAAAACGTGCGTATCCAAGTTAGGAAGGTCTCCCCAAAAATTCGTTCAATTCCGCTTCTAAAATAGAAAGTTATGGGCGAAAAATCGGGCGCATGTTGAAGCTGCACGAGACGATGCACTGCCGTGCATGGATGCACGGCCATGCCCGTGTACGGCTCGGTGACTCGAAAACTTATTCTTCACGGCTGTGCATGGATGCATGGCCATGCCCGTGTACGGCTCGGTGAAGCATGGGATAGTCAGATCATGCACGACCGTGCATGGGTACACACCCACGACCATGCATCCTGTAGAAGACTCCGATTGGACTGAAATTTCTCGTGTAGCTTCGTCTCATCATGAGGAATCGTCCCATATCCTCAGATCTTCCAAATTCCATCAATTTTGAAGTAAAATACCTATATTTCAATAAAACAAAGGAAAAATGAAGACTCTGAAGAATATGAAGCATTTAAGTGCATAAATGAGACAAAGCATGCAATTTAGTCCAAAATAATAATAGAATTAAGCCACGATATATCATATATTTTCATGTCATCATTAGTGTAGTTGGAAGTGCAGAAGCTTCTTGGAGGTCCTCTCTTGTAATTATAAGTTTTCTTTCAAAAAAGTTAAATCGTGTCTCAATGTGTCAAGGTAACTTTTGTTTCTCAATTCTCTTATCTTCTTGCTTATTTTTTCCATACCCCATGCCACTCCAGTTACCTGGACGTGAGAGATTGCACTACCATACGTGTTTAGGTCATAGTCAGCCAATATCCCAATTCTCTCCATCATGTACGAGTTCTCATTGCTGTGCTTAAAGCTAAAAAAAAATGGCTCGCTCACTGAGAGGTTAACATTTAAGTTTAGTAATTTGATTATCACGGTTCTTAAGACTTATTGGTGTTGCTCCAATACATATCTCATTCATAATTTCTGCATTATTTTCTCATAGATTTTGCTCCGAGCGCATTTTACTTCTCTCGCCTCTAGACACACTTACGATTTCTCGTTGCATTAGTCTCCCTCACCCTAGAGTTGGAGTTAAGAACCATCCCACCTAACTATCTCTGTCACTAAGAGATTTTGTAAGCTACTCGTAGGGGTGGTGAGTCACCAAATCCCTCCTAGGCTCGGGTAATTGAGAGTCTTAGTGGTTTTGGTTAAGTGCCTCTAATCCGACAATTTACTCAAGATTAGAGCTTGAGATTCAAAAGAAGTCATGTCGGCCTTGAATAAGATTTTGAGATAAAAAAAATTGCCCATGATACTAACTACACCTCTTGTTATTATACTCGTATTATTATTTGTTGCATCATTTAAAACGCGGGTATTAAAGAATTAACTAAAACAATATGCAAGAAAAAAACACATCAAAGTATTAATGAGAATATCACGTTATAAGGTAAAATAACAAAAGGTCTCAATCTTAACTCGATGTTGAAATCAACAATCACTAGGGCTGGCAAAATTACCCGTTGGGTTGGGTACCCGACCCGACCCATTTACAGGGTTCGGGTACCCGTTTATCTAAATGGGACGGGTTCAGGTTTGATGGGTCGGGTTTTAATTGAGTTTGGGTTGGGTTCGGGTTTAGTGATGCGGGTACTCGGTACCCGATACCAGATTTCAATAATAAATAAATAAATATAGTTTTATTAAAATATAAATAATAATAAAATAACTATTATATAAATATTTATTATTAGTAAAGAATATAAAAATAATAATAAATTATTATTATATAATATATTGATTATTATTTTAATTTTTAAATTATATTTTATAAAATATAAAATAATAAATAATTTATATTTTATTTAATTGGGTATCCGCGAGTACCCGATTAAATACTCGACTCGGGTTTGGGTTGCACAATAAGATATTCAACCCGGGTTCAAGTCGGGTTCGGGTATCGGGTTTTGAATTCGGGTCAGGTTCAGATTTTGGGTGGCAACGCGGGTACCGACCTGTTGCCACCCCTAATAATCACTCACGAGCTAGTAATATTGTCGAGTAACCTTCTCTCTAGAGTTAAAGGTCAAAACTCAAAGGGGAATATAGAGGCTAAGCAATAGATAATATGCAAATAAAATTCAAAACTAGAATTGTACATGGCAACAAACATCTATATTTGGTACAATATATTCATAAGAAAGCATGAGTTATACATGAATAGTCATCATAACAGGAATACAAATTGGAAAAATGAGACGTTGACGCAGCGGATGTATAGGTAGGTTTCCTTAGAGCAATACTCTACGGTGGGGGAACTATGATGCGGAAATCCGGGAGAGGGTCTTGAGATGAGGGAAGAGAAAATGCATGCGATCGATGAAAATCCGCGGAGAAAACCGATGGAAAACAGTGCAAGATGTATCTTGAGCAACACTCGGAGCGATAAGAAACTACGGATCGGAACTATAATGAAAAGTACTCACCTCGATCGCAAAAACCAATGTCTTTTGCAAGCACACGCACACACCCTTCACGATGCTATGGCAACCGCCCAAGCTTACTCGTCCAAGACGCAAACGCAGCAAGATGAAAACGCAAAGGACCCGGCGCCCAAGCTGGATTCGCCGGATGTTTTGATTGAAAGCTGAAAGAAACGTACAAAGAGGAGTCGAGGGAACTCTAGGCGAGCTCCTCGGAGAAACGTACAAAGAGGAGTTGAGGGAACTCTAGGCGAGATCCTCGGAGAAACGTACGAAGAGGAGTCGAGGGAACTCTAGGCGAGATCCTCGGAGTTTTGCTGGACCTAAGGCCTTGCAAGGGGAAGGCGCAAACTACAACAAGAACTAACTAAAACACATAGCCCTCCGCCCTCTTTTATAGATTAAGAAGGGACACATCCTTTGACAGTTGAAGGGACACGTCCTTTGGCGGAAGAAGGGACACATACTTTGGCGAAAGAAGGGACACATCCTTTGGCGGAAGAAGGGACACATCCTTTGGCAAATAATCTCATTAATGGATAGAGATTGTAGTCAACTCGAACTTGCTGACCTTTCCAGAGAGTGCTTCGGAGAGGTGAGAGGATAATCACAGCTGCAGGTGGTGGCTGTGGAAGGACTCGTCACACCCACAAAATGGTCCGGGGGATGCGAAGACCGTTGCGAGCGACGAACGGGGTGGAGAATCACTGCTTGAGGCTTTCTGGGGCTGAACACGGCTGGACCGTGCTCGTCGTCATGGCCATGTTCGGCAACTGATTTCTGCATCGAGACAGACACGGGCTGGGGCACGGCTGTGTTGGCGATTTGCGAGTTCGTCACTGCCTGGCCATGTTCGGAGTCACGGCCGTGAGCGCTGGAGCTAACATCTGACGAACTGGTTACGGCGGGTGCCACAGCTGTGTCGCAGACCGTGCTGGCGTTCGCGTCCGTATTTGACCATGACACGGCCGTGTCTGCCTTCACAGCTTGGCCGTGTTCATGGTGGCAGATGGCTTCTGAAGCTGGAATTTGTGGGGGGTATCTTCGTCACTTCTTGGGGAGTTCTCCCAAGAATCTTCGAGCCATAGGCGTCTACGACTCCGTCAAGTATCCCGAGGGGGGGGGGGGGCGAGGAAGAATTCTCCTCCGGAGAATAAAGTGGAGAGTCGTCGGTGGTGGGAGTGCCGGTGGGGAGTGGCGGATGATAGGGTAGGAGGTCGGCAATGTTGAATACAGGACTGCTGTGGGAGTCCGCTGGGAGGTCAAGGACGTAAGCATTGGATCCAAGTCGCCGTAGAATCATATAGGGGCCAGCGCAGCGTGCATGCAACTTCCAATTGGCTCGCGATTTCAATCGCTCAGGGTGGAGTCGCACCATAACATACTCACCAATCTCGAAGTGATGTGGCCTATGATGCACGTTGGCCTCAGCCGCATACCGGATGTTGCTCAAGAAAATCCGACTGCGAATTTCATCGTGTAAACCCGAAAGATGAGAAGCAAAGGTGTATGCAGACTCATGAATAGATGGTGGGGGAGGAACGTTATGCATGTCTATTGGCTTCCTAGGTTGGTGCCCGAGGACGACCTGGAAAGGACTCAACCCAGTGGAGCGGTGCGACGCGCTGTTATACGCAAATTCCACAATAGGAAGGTGTTCAGCCCAATGGCGTGGGAAGTCGCCAGCTAAGCAGCGCAGAAGGTTACCCAGACTCCTATTCACTACCTCGGTTTGACCGTCCATCTACAGATGGTAAGCCGACGAGAACTTGAGAGTGGTCCCAAGGAGGGCCCATAATGATTTCCAAAAGTGGCCGACGAACCGGGTGTCGCAGTCAGAGACAATGGTGAGGGGCAAACCGTGGAGTCAGACGATCTCCTTAACGAACAGGTGGGCAATGTGGGAAGCATCAGCAGTTCGAGAGCAAGGCACAAAATGTGCCATCTTGGAGAAGCGGTCCACGACAATGAAGATGGAGTCGTGGCACGAGGTAGTGCGAGGCAGACCAAGGACGAAGTCCATGCTAATGTCGAGCCATGGACTCCTGGGGACAGGCAGTGGGGTGTACAAGCCAGTGTTGGCGGGGCGGGGCTTGGCACATTGGCAGGTGCTGCAATGCCGAACGACCCTTTCTATGTCCTTACGAAGAGTGGGCCAGAAGAAGCGGTCTTCGGCCAAGTCAAGGGTCTTGTCGCGACCATGGTGCCTAGTGGCACCGCCAGCGTGGAGCTCGAGCAACAGGTGCTCGCGAAGGGAGGACCGGGGGACGCACAACTAGTTACCGTACACAAGGTAACCGTCATGGAGACGGTGAGGGAGGTCCGGTAGGTCGGACGCCTGAAGACGAGCGAGCACCGGACCGAAGTCAGGGCAGTCCGCATACTCGTCTCGAATGTGAGGGAGGGCTGGAATGGATGTGGACAGGACACACAGAAGTGATCGGACGCGGCTAAGGGCGTCGGCCACGACATTCTCCTTCCCAGCCTTGTGGGTAATCATGGACGTGTATTGTTGGAGAAATTCGACCCACTTCGCGTGGCGAGGGACGAGCTTCTTCTGAGAGTTAAGAAATGACAGGGCCTGGTGGTCACTAAAGAGAACGAACTCTTTATGAAGGAGATAGTGACGCCATTGTCGAAGTGACTGGACAATGGCGTAAAACTCCTTATCGTACGTGGAGTATCGTTGCCGTGCATCATTCAACTTCTCGCTGAAGAAAGAGACCGGGTGGCCTTCCTGGCTGAGGGTACCACCGATACCGGTACCGGAGGCGTCACATGCGACCTCGAAGACTTTAGAAAAGTCTAGGAGGCGAAGGGCCAGGGCGGAGGTCACTATGTCCTTAAGGGCGAGGAAAGCGTGGCTTGCTGCGGGGGTCCAACAGAAGGTCTCATTCTTGGTGCAAGCCGTCATTGGGGACGCGATGGTGCTAAATCCCTTAATGAAGCGGCGGTAGAAGGTAGCAAGACCAAGGAAACTACGGACCTCGGTGACAGATTCGGGTTCCGGCCATTGACGAATAGCCTCGACTTTTGCGGGGTCGACCATGAGACCCTGATCCGAGATGATGAACCCTAGAAATTGGACCTGAGAATCGAGGAAAGAACACTTCTTCGCGTTGAGGAACAAACGTTCCTTACAGAGAAGGTCGAAGGTCAGACGCAAGTGCTCGAGGTGGTCAACGCGGGTGCGGCTATAGATGAGAATGTTGTCAAAGTAGATGACCAGGAACTTGCCCATGTATGGGCGGAGGATCTGGCTCATGAGGCACATGAACGTGGACGGCGCGTTGGTGAGGCCAAAGGGCATCACCAACCACTCGTAGAGACCGTCCTTCGTCTTGAAGGCCGTTTTCCATTCGTCGCCTTCACGGATGCGTACTTGATGGTAGCCGCTCTGAAGGTTCAGCTTGCTAAACCAATAAGCACCTGAGATAAGGTCTAACATGTCATCTAAGCGCGGGATGGGAAAACGGTACTTGACGGTGATGCAATTGATTGCCCGACAATCAATACACATCCGCCAAGAACCATCCTTCTTGGGGGTAAGAAGGGCCGGGACGGCACAGGGGCTAAGGCTCTCACGGATGAAGCCTTTGGACAGAAGGTCGTCCACTTGCCACTTGAGCTCGTCGTGCTCGGTCGGGTTGAGACGGTGATGGGGCAAGTTGGGCAAGAACGCACCGGGGACGAGGTCAATGACGTGCTGGATGTCACGTTCTGGGGGCAAACCAACGGGGAGGTCCACAGGGGAGATATCGTTGAATTCCTTTAACAAGGCGGTGACCTCGGCCGGCAAAGGGGCCGGTGGAGGTGAGGGTATGGGAGAGACCTCGCGGACCATGAGGGCATATACCACGTTGGTGTCCTGGGCTTCATGGACAAGGGAAGCGGGGCGAACCAAGGCGACTGCCTTAGGTGTAGGCGGGGCTGGAGGTAAGGGTGTGATGACACCCTTAGACGTGGAAGCCCGCAACTCCTTAGGCGGAGCCGGGGTCAAGCATATCTTACGTCCCCCGTGGTGGAAGACGTAGGTGTTCGAGCGAGTGTAGTGGATCATATCGCGGTCGTAGAGCCAAGGGCGACCTAAGAGGACGTGGGCGACGTCGCACCACACCTTCTCCGAGTAATCACCGAAATAGATGGGGATCTGGCATCGGTGGGTGATAGGAAGGCTGGATGTGTCCACCCATGCGATCGAGTAAGGTCGGGGGTGCGGCTCAAGGATGAGACTGAAACGGGTGACCGCTATCCGTGAGACAACGTTAAGGCTGCTGCCTCCATCAAGCACAATCTTGCACGAGTGTCCGTTACACTTAATATAAGTGTAGAAGATGCTCGTGCACTTCCAGTCTTTGGACGGAGGGGGGGGGGGTATGGACAAGAGTGCAGCGGACAACGCCCAAGGTGGGTTGAGGGCTTGACTCCTCATCGGAGTAACACTGAGGGCCGACTTCTTGGACCACAGGT
Source organism: Costus lasius (assembly GCA_027563935.2). NCBI lineage: Eukaryota > Viridiplantae > Streptophyta > Magnoliopsida > Zingiberales > Costaceae > Costus > Costus lasius. The sequence goes on along the minus strand of CM050450.1, from coordinate 14,199,997 downwards.
GGGCCGCAAGGAACAGGGGGTCAAGAGTTGCGTCGTTCAGGTGCGATGTGTAACGAACGGCGGGGGCAGTCCCGGTGGAAGTGACCGGTTTGGTTACAGTGTCGCAAGGTCCCGGGGGAACGGCGGCAAGGGGCGCCTTACCCCTGTCCTCCCAAGTCAAGCGAGGAGGGGGTGTCTCGCGGGGTGCCGTCAGATAGAAGGCTGCGAAAGGGTAAAAGAGGAATTCGACAAGAGGAGGCGGGATAACAAAAAGGAGCAATCTTTGGGCGCCCGAAATCATCTCGGATTATCATTTTTCACGCATGAGAGGCGGCGGCTGAGCAGTGGGAGAAGGAAGAAAACCCTTCGACATGAGAGCATGAAGGAGATAGACGACCGACTAGAGGAAGAGGAGGCTACACCAGGCAGCTTCTTCCTACTTGAGGGAGTTTTGTTTTCTCATTTCTCACTTATTCGATCGCCTGTATTATCCATGGATGGAATGCTGAAATTGATTTGTTCTTTGCTTTGGAACATGAGCATTGTAGCTTAAACTTTGTTTCAGGGCTGGGGAAAGCCCCTTTAACGTTTCTATGTGTGGATGATAACTTTATTGCATGAACCATAGATTTTTCTATCTTGCCTAGTTGCACCTCGTGAATTGAATGGAGTATTTCACTTCGTTATCTTCATGCTTTTAGACATCTAGTAAGGCCGAGAGGCACATCCGGATGTTGTAAACCCTAGGTAAGAGTATCTCAATCATCGCACGAGAGTGATTGATTGAATACGGGTAGTGTATACCGTTTTGCACCCTTTGGGTTTATTCGGTTGAGCGTACTACGACGGTAGACGTTTAATCGTATAAGCACCTTGTTGCATCCTCGAGAGGGGACAACATGTACAAATGATGGGATGGTATGCACAATCCGGCGCTCACTGTGTTTATTCGGTTGAGCGTACTATGACAGTAGATGTTTAATCGGGTAAACACCTAGCTGCAAGTTGCATCGCTCGAAAGAGGACAACTTGCACATCTTTGGATTACCCTAGGACTAAAAAAGGAGACTTTCATATTGTTATCTCACCCACGCATAACACGTCAAGGTGGTGGACCCTAGCCCTGATCCCTTACATCCTTGGACCCCTAGTCGTGCGATTACTTGCTTTTCATTTTAGTTACTGTACTTACCTCTTTAGTCTTAATTTAGCAACCATTTCACACCCCTTAAAGGATCGTCTAGCTTGCGATAATTAAATTAGTCGGTACTTGGTATTTGGTCCCTGTGGGATCAATACATTTATATTACTTCGATAGTCCGTATACTTGCGGAATTCACCTATCAAGTTTTTGGCGCCGTTGCTGGGGACCAAATTTATCAATATCGACACAGTCAAGTTATTGCTAGACTAGACATTTTTTTTCTTTTTTTTTAGTTTACTTGTTTTTAGTTGTTTATTATTAATCTCTTCTATCTATCTGATATTCACTGCATATCTCTTTACTGATTAGGAAGCTTGCCTTTGAATTTGCTTGGTTTATACATAGAACTATGCGGTAGGGAGAACTAATACCTAAGGATATGGCGATGAACTACCAGCAGTGGTCAACTGAGAGGGCGATACCATATAGGGTAGGTGGTCAATTTGAACATGACGCATTGAGCTCTGTAGCCGCCAAGCTAGACTCTCTAGCTCACAAGCTTGACACTTATGGATTGAACTCTGCGACCGTCAATAGTATTTCTTGTGAGAGTTGTGGTACACCAGGACATTCTTCAACCAATTGCCACATGGGACCTCCTCCTTTCTGGGACTTTGCACCGGATCATATGAATGCGCTCAATAGTTTTCCGTCAAGGCCACAGTATGATCCATACTCTAACACATATAATCCTGGGTGGAGGAGCCACCCAAACTATTCTTTCCAACAACAATGGCAGCAACCTCAACCGATAAAGTCAAATTTGGAATCCATGCTTGAAAGTTTCATGGCTAGTCAAGCTAAACTGAATGAACGCATGAACGAGACTATCCAACAGAACAAACACAAGAACGAGACCATCCAACAACTAGCATCTCGAGTTGGCATGTTGACTACACGAAGTAAGATGCTTGAAGACCAAATTGTGCAACAAGCCGAGGCCAACCCTAGAGAGCACTACAATGTTATCACTACGCGTAGTGGGAAGCAACATGATGAGCCTAAGGTAAATTTGGATATGGAAAAAGACCCCGAGCCGAAAACCTTAAGGGAAGAAGAGGTTGGTATAGAAGGACCTGATGATGAACAAGAGAAGAACAATGAACCGGTGTACATACCACCACCACCTTATGTGCCGGCTATTCCTTTTCCACAAAGATTAGTGAAGACAAAGGTTGATCGCCAATTCCGGACTTGCAATAATGTAGATGTTGTGGAGGACGAGTTGGGTAGCATGCACACCATTATCAACAATTCTGATCCTTTGGAGGAATGCCTACCTGGAAATGAAAAAGAAGAAGATGCTAAATCTGAAGTGGCAATGTGCTCCCAACCACCAAATACCACCTCTCTCTGCAACTTCAACCCCTTGGAGTGTCTCAACCTCAAATAGCCACTTACCGTGGTAAAAGATGCCAAAGAGGTTGAATTCACACCATTACCGGATGACTTGGGGTATGAACTCTTAAGCTCAAATTTCACTTTACCAATGATAGTAGATGCGGATCTTGATAAGGTGCAAACTCAGTTATTTTTGATGAACCAATCAATGGTGAGCATCTCACTTGGTGGCAAACATACTTCTGCAACACCTCTATGTGGCAACCATGAAGGTGTTAAATCGGAGAGATTTCCTATTTCTGAATCTTTGCCCACAGCAGTACAAGTAACTGTGAAGCCACTAGTGGTTTTACAAAATGAGAAGTATGGCACATCCTTGTCATCAATCCCTGTTGAAATCAGCATGTATGCTGCTGAGGCAGAAACCCCTAATCCATTGAACATTTCTGCCAATGAAACTGTTACCACTCAAAAACAGATAGAGATCAACCCTAATGAGCATAGCCGACTGCTGCTTAAATCAGGCTCTAAACAGCTAGTTTCATTGCCCAAGAAAGACACAAACTTTGACTTCTGATCCTTCTGCAATCTTAGCAAGGTCAAGCAGGCATTGAAGTTCAAATGGTTTTGCTTATAACAAATTCAATACTAAGAACATGTTAAAAGTAAGCAGACTTAGAGAGCTACTGATACCTTGGCAAATAGATATTTTAGATAGAGTTCTCTTATTTGAAGGGCCTAATGAGACTAAACGTGCCTGTTTGGCAAATGGCTGGGACCCTGGAAAGGCTTATTTCCACCAAATGCAGTTGGCATTGTACCTTAAATACGATTTAATAGAACAATCTTTGGATATGCTTGTCGAAGTTAATCTGGCAGAAGAAAACATTTTGCAAAATGAAATGTTCTATAATGTTGGAAGGGAAACTGAAGTAGCATTGATATCAAGGTTGCTGACTTTTGCTGCATGCTTTACCAGTAAAGTAATTAGGAAGTATGGTATTCAGACTCAGAAGAAAAGTTCAACTCTGGAACTTAGTAAAGAATCATGGCTATCCCGGTCACAGGCAACACTTTCTAAAGATTCTGAAACGCCAACTAAAGATCTTGGATCAGATGTTGCTAGAAATGATAGCAGGGAAATTGAACTTGCTCTAAGGTCAGATTCTTTCAATGAGAACCCAAAGGAACCAAGTGAAACAGATATTGGAACTTCTGAAGAGGGAAATGATGCCAGAAGTTTGGATGCTAACTTAAGTATGATTAATACATATCGGGACGCTAGGGATGAGTCAATGTTGAGAATAACCAAGCTTGAAAAATATAATGCATCAAAGGATTCATCACAAGATTTTTACAATGTTGAAGTACATCCATCTTTTACAGTTGCATTGGAACAAGATAAGAGAATAGAAACCTATGGAGAAGTGAAATCTAGTGTGTGCTATGAAGCAGACAATGAAATGCATAATGAACCCAACTGTATCGCCAATCGCAAGGTGCAGGAAGACAATGCCATGGTAAATGAGCAAAATAATGAATCTTTGGACTTGGCTGATTCGAAAATTGCAACTGCTAGTGATCTTCCTTCTACAAGTGATGTCACTGTGAAATGTGAATGGGCTGCCAGCAAGGTTGATGGATTAAATGATTTCAGTGTGATACATATCAACAATGGTAAGAAGGAGAAGCCTTCATTTGAAACTTGGAGGCCTAAGATTACATCTAGGAGGGAGAATATGAAGGAATTATTTTCCAAAGCTGATGCTGCTAGCACATCCGACCTCTACGATGGCAATATTGGTATAAATAGTCCAACCACTGTTAGGAATATTATTCCGGATGATTGGGGAGATGCAGCAAGTATTTCAACTCCAAAATCAAAGATATCATGGAATGGACAGCATAGTGTTGGGGCAACTAAGCATCTGGATGATGATGGTTTCAAAGCTACTAGTCAAACGAAATACTCTAAAGACTTTCTTATGATGCTCTCATAGCACTTCACGCAACTGCCAATGGGTTTCGAGATCGGTTCAATTGTACCTGATTCATTGTTTACCATTTCTGTAGAAAGACCACCAGGTCTTGGTCCTAGGAGGATTATAGATAGGCCATCAGGTGCTTCTCGGGCAGATCAGCAGATAGATGATGAAAAATTGATCAAACCACATGTGACTATTGGCCGTGATCATAGATTAGAAACTGGAAATGGGACTACGGCTGCAAGAGTTCATCCTGGGCAAGGTTTTAACCATGGTGTTTTGAGAGTTCTTCATGGGCAAATATCCAGTCAATTTGGGGAGATTGTATCAAGCCCAATGCACAACTTTGTTCATGAGCCACATGAGAAGCGGAACGTTGTCCATCCTTCCAACCCCCCAGATCCGCCTTGACATAGCACTATGGTCAAGCCAAAGACCTTAAAATGGCGCTTCTTGGGAGGCAACCCAAGCTCTCTTCTTTATCTTGCTAGTGTTTTTAGTAGTTTGGTTGTTGGTATTTTCATTTATGTTTTGTGGCGGTATTTTAGTTTGTGGTTCACTTTCTTACCTCTACTCTGTTTCGATTTGTTGACCGATTGCCTACTCTTACTCTCTTTAGGTAGTTTGCTTGACTTTGAGCTTGGTTTGCTAATCGTTTTTGGTAGACTACTCCATGGTATTCTCACTTTTTGCCCTCATTTATTGAGCTAAGATGGTATCACGATGGTATTTTGATCTATTGACCACTTGCTTAGTTTTTCTCCCTTTGGGTATTTTGCTTAGCTTTGTTTCTATTTTGCTAGTCCTATAGCAAATACCATGGTATTTCCGCTTGTTGCTTACATTTGTTGTGCTGAAATAGTATTGTGCTAATTTTCTGATGTTGTTTGTCACTTACCAGTTTTACTGTCCTTTGAGTAATTTGAATTACTTGGTATGACGGTATTTCAATTTTTAGACCACCTGCTTACCCTTCCTCCATGATGAGTTGTTGACTACTTGCCTACTTTTACTCACTTCATGTAGCTTGTTGAGTGGGGTGCTTATTTTGCTGATACCTTAGGGGATATATTCCACGATATTTACACTTAGCATTGTCCATTGATGATATTGAGATGGTGTTGTGATGGTATTTGCTTTTGCTCTATTTTGATTACCTTGTGGAGCCTAACTATGTGTTTATCATTGCTCAGGGATGATCTGGGTGCAACTGGGGTCCAATCGCGTCATTTCTGAAATTTCACAGTTGACCCAATGATAATAGTCACACCCGTGACTTCTGGAGCTAATTCTACTTCCCAGACTCCTACTCCACAGAATGTTCCATGGCTTACCAAGCAATGCCGATCTCGCCCGTGGTCTTTCAGTCTGATTCTGCTGCCTAGATGCTCTTCAAGTCCCAACCTACAGAACGTTCCACGGTCGACCCAGTGACAGGGGTCGACCCGAGGTTCCTGCAGCTGCATTTCATGTCATGAGTTCCGTTCTCCACAGAAAATTCCTCAGGGCACCATGTGATCGCGATCTCAGCCCGTGGTATTTCAGACTATTGGAGGCGACTCTTCCGCACAAGTAAAGTTTTCCACAGAAAGTTCCTCAGGGTACCCAGTGACCGAGACCTCGGCCGTGGTTTCTGGAAGCAGATTTCACAGAGGAAAACATGAAATTCAAGTTCTCCATAGAAAGTTCCTCTGGGCACCCAGAGACCTAAACCCCGCCTCGAGGGTTCCGGAGGCAGTAATGCAACGAAAGTCGTTGAAGTTCCAGTTTGGCACAGAATGTATCTCGGGGCACCCAGCGACGACATCCACGCCCCGAGGTTTTTAGTGGGGCCCTTCACTTAACTTCAAAATTTCCACTGCTTAAACCCTGCATTCGCCAGCGACCCCTCATTGTACGCAATTGACTTTGTGAGTTTCTCCAAACCTCCCATTTTTGTAAGTCTTAATGCTTTTCTATTTTGGCATCGAGGACGATGCCTCATTTTACCATGTGGGTGGGGTACTTTTGCATTTCTGATATAACTAGCTTTCATTTAGATTTACCATTCGGTACTCATTCTGTTGATCTTGTTTAGCTTTCTACAATCATTGTGAATTTTTGTTTTTATCTGTCATTTAACAGGTAGCATGCGCAGCCGAAAACACGGAGAAAGACATAATTGGGAGAACGAGCATAAAGTTTTTCGAGAGGGCTTTGATTGGCTAAGGTAGGAGTGGGAAGGCGATTGATTAGGTGAACCGCAGTGGAGACCACCTCATCCCAATATTTGGTAGGTACGGAGGCATGTTGGAGGAGGGCTAAGGCGGTTTCGACAATATGCTTGTGTTTACGTTCGGCGGATCCGTTTTGCTCCGGAGTGTGGGGACAAGATACTCGATGATGGATACCGGAGGTTTTGAGATGTTGGTGCAAACCATAGAACTCACCACCCCAATCAGATTGAATAGCTAAAATTTTGCGTCCAAAGAAACGTTCAACATGTTTTTGGAAATGCTGAAAGAGTGCGGTGACTTCAGATTTTCTATGCATGAGAAAAAGCCAAGTATAATTGCTAAAATCATCAATAAAGGAAACATAATATGAATGACCAGTACTTGATAAAACAGGAGCAGGGCCCCAAACATCAGAGTGAATAAGTGCTAAAGGAATAGTAGCTTTATTGTTAGAAATAGAGAAAGGAAGTTTATGACTCTTGGCTTGTAAACAAGCCTGACAACGATGAGACACATTATGCGAAACAGTAGGAAGACCATGACGAGCTATTATTTGCTTGGCGATGCGTAAAGAGGGATGCCCAAGTCGACAATGCCAGGAGGTGGTACTGGTGCGTTGTCCAAGGTGGATGGTAGGTGATGATTGTATATGATAAAGATCATTTTTGAGTCCCCCCCCCCCCCCGGAGCAGTATGGATCCCGTCGCTCGATCCTTTACAAAGCATTCATGAGGATGAAAATCGAAATATACGTTGTTATTAGAAGTAAATTGATGTACGGAAAGCAAGTTTTTGGTAATTGCAGGAACATGAAGAATGTTGCACATGTGTAAGGGACGAGTAGAGGAAGGTAAATGTGTATGTCCAAGGTTAGAAATCTGCAAACATGTACCGTTGCCTATATGTACGGTTTCCGATCCATGGTATGGAATTGCGTCGGAGAGAGCATGATAATCCAGAGTGACATGGTGAGTGGCGCCAGAGTCAAGAAGCCAGCTTGTGGAGGATGATGGAGGAGGGGTATGATACATGATGGTGTTGACAGAATGTTGTTGCCTTTGTGAAGAAAAGCCGCCAACATATGAGTTGTCGAAGCGCTTATGGCATTCATGAGCATAGTGAACATAAGTGAACAGATTTGACATTTAGCTTGTCTCTTTAGTTGCAGAACACGTGTGCGAGAGTGCGAAGCAAAAGCACGCGCAAGAGTATCCCACACTGCACAAGAGGAATGAAGTCCGACGACTAATGGAATGACCTGTTCAGATAATGTGGACATAATCCAGGTTAAAGTAATTTGATCCTTCTTGATCCAGGTGAGATAATTGGGATCCGAAGGAGCAGGACATAGGAGAGTCCCGTCAAGAATATTCAGGCAATCATGTAAACGCAACATGGGCATCAACTGAGTCTTCCAAAGCAGATAGTTGTCACAGGTTAATTTAATTGGTTGAAAGGAAATTCCACCCGGAAGAATGGATGAAATTTGCATGTTGTCTGATAGTGTATCATTATGTGCGGAGGAATTGACTTCAGACATGATAAAGAAAGTAGAAGAGCTACGAAAACTGACTCACAGAAGATGCGTGATTGATACGTATGTCAAAGGCCGTGACCTTTGAGTTTGTGTATCAATCACGGCTGCATTGATTTAATCTTTGCTGTCATTACTGGGTACCCTGCTGCAGGTCGGTGCAATTGGGCACCCAACTGCATCGATCTGCAGTATGTGTCTAGGATTTCACGATGATCGTGAAATAATTATTGTGAAATCGTGAAATCTTAAAATGCGATCGATTTCATGATATTCTATGTCACGGTGATCGTGAAACCTACACACAGCTAGGTACCTTGCTGCAGGTGCTGCACTAGTCTGATAACCAACTAATCAAAATTATGATAATCAAAGTTTGTATAAGGCTCACACATACGCAATCAAATCAAGCTGATTTTAAGGGCTTGTTTGGCCCACTTTGTAAAAGCAAAAGTTGGTAGAAGTTAGAAGCTTCTAAAACTTCTGTTTTTAAGTTACTTTTTTCCCTTCTAATTTGATTATCAAACAACTTATCTCTAAAAGTAGCTTAAAAATTGCTTTACAGTAGGGCCATATGGGCCCTAAGATTTTTGACATTTGTGCTTGAACCAGTGAAAATTCGGGAACAAACTGAATTAGTTCCAAAACTCACACTAGGTGAACATTAACCAAACTAGTCCACTACTCACCTAGTTCAACTAAAACAGTGCATTGCATTGTTGTTCAACCACGCAACTGCTATGGACGAAGCACCACTGGTGTAGATGCGTGCGTAGGCGATGAGACGCATGATGATAGTGTCAATTAAGGTGTCCACAACCACAACGTCTAATGTCTAGTAGATGTTTCCAGGTAGCAACAGAAACCAAAGACTTGCAGCATTGGCATAACTTCCATAACAACAAAAATACTCAGTATCAATTGCTTCCAAGCAAACAAAAAGTCGGGAAGAAGATGAATACTTGAAGCGACTCTGGGCAACATCACGAGGGGTAGTGAAAGTCGAGGGTTTGGAGGTGCTGGAAACTACTCTAGCAAACCCTATTTGGACAAGGAAGACATTGGTCGTCACTGCATGCATTCGCCTCAACTCAGATCATAGTTGATGTGGGGAGGCGACATGACCCACGGAAATACAAATGGAGTTTAAGGTTACCCTAGCTAGGGCACCTAAATTTCCATCTCTTGCATTGCATGCATCTTTAAGTTAGATTTTCATTCCTTGCATTGCCTACATCCTTTAAGTTAGATCTCCTAGCATAACTTGCATCATGTGGTAGGTTAGATCCACCCTCCAATTACACCATGTAGTTACATTTCTAGGTTCCGCCACTTATGTATAGTAGGATTAGTGCATGCAATTTATGTAATAGATTAGGTCAACCCCATTTTGGAAACACAAGTCAAAATCAGGCCAACACAACTCAAGTGGCACCAAGAGCCCATCAGCCCATTCCATGGAAGAATCAGCCCACCCACCTTATGGAGCATCACAACAACTACCCCAAACTTCACCATCCTAGTTGGCATCCATAAGGGGTTTGTCTTCACTCTCCAACCGCCCCTTTCCCTTTGGAGTAAAGGGGGACAAGGCCAGCTATCCTCAGCTTTCCAGCAGCACCATGAAGGCAAATGCGCCAGCCCATCAATGCAAGGAAGCAGCCTGCATCCCACCTTCACAACCGCAGGAAGTTGCCCCTCCACTTCTGGAAGTTCCTGCCCCTCTCTTCAACCGAAGCCACCAGGAGATCAGCCCCAACAGCAGCTCAGAATCCTCCATTACCCTCTTGAGGAAGACTCCAAAAGAGGTACAAGGAAGCCAGCCAACAAATGGAGAAAGGCTCAGCCCCATCAATGCGCCAGCTCAAAGTGCAGGAATCTTCTTTTGCTTGTTTGACTTGTGTATGCGCCTAGGGTTTGTCTCTCCCTTTGGCTGCTTATTATAACCTTGTAAACACTCTTGGTAGAGGTTAGAGTTGAATACTTTTGAAAAGAACTTCTGAAGTGTGTCTTCAAGGGTGTGTGTCACCCCAACTCTTCTCCCTCTTCCAACCCTAGCCGAGAGCTCTTCTCCTCTTCCCTCCTTCAACCTTCTTCCACTCTTGCTCATGCCTTGAAGTTGAAGCTCACGCCACCTCCTCCCCTCAGTCCTGAAGATTCCTCAGCCCAAGAGGAGGAGCTGGACACAACCGAGACTCAAGAAGGTGTCACCCACACCATGTCAAGAGCAAGCACCTACCCGAGTTGCGCAAGGATCAGAAGATATGCAAGGCGTCATTCCCCTCTCTCCCCCCCTCTAATAGCTAGTCTCTAAATTGTTAGCAAGGGAACTTGGAGAACTAGTCTCCCCCTTGGTTGTGATTGTAAAAGGCCTCTTAATATTTGTCAAATACTCACCCACGCATGTGTGGGAATGCTGTAATGCCATGGTTGTAAGCTCATAGGGCCCTACTTCGTGAGTTCAACCATTGGACCGGTGAAGAACGGGAAGTTCGCCCTTTCTATTCTCAAAGGGCGCAAGGTGAGCCTCTCCCTTAGAATAGTGTTGTTTTTCAAGCTCTAGATTGCATGATAGGTCTCAATTTCGGTTTTAACACTTGCCCTAGACTTGCATGATAGGATTTAATTTCAGTTTGCTACTTGCCTAATTTCGGTTTTTACTTACAAATACTCAAAACAAGCTATTTCCAACTACGTTAGCATAAAGGGTTTCATTAAGCTATACTTAACTAGCAAAATGTTTTCAAATCGCGTTGTTTGAATGTGTGCATGCTTAGCACCCCCATCAATAGTGCTCGCAAACAGGCATAGAAAGCTAAAGAAATGAGTAATTGTCCGAAGCAACATCTGTAATGACGGAGAAGGATGAGCAGTCAATGGTCCAACAATTACCCAAAAACTTATAATTAATGATTGGGGTCACAAGACATGAAGTCGACACATCAAAAGTGTTCAAATCTGAGCAGTACACATGGTTGCCAAAAAAATAAAATGATAGAAATGGAAACAAAAACAAATTATTAAGTTGGAAACCTAATTCTCATAAAGCGCTTTTCTCTCCTTGATCTATTGTAACGCTCCTGTTCTTCTAAAACTCATTTCTTGCTAGTCAAACGTGCTCTTTTGTTCCTGCTTGCTCCACCTCGTCTTCTCGCCTTTATCTCTACTCTTGTTCCCAGGACTTGCTCTTCCCAAATAGGATTTGCTCACCTCATCTTCTCATTGTCATCTCCGCTCTTGGTGAGCCAAGTATACTTAATGCAATTCGGGTCAACCTCACTCCCTACTCAACTCTCGGATCAAACTCAATCTCATCCTAAGCTAAAGGTGATTTTTCCCTTAACGTAGAACCATTTTTAAATAGCGTAGAACTTCCATATGTTAACATAGAAGTTGAATATGCTAAGGTATAACATGTATATGTTAAGGTTGAAGTTGTATATGATAAGGTGGAACTTGTATCTATTAAGGGAGAATATGTATAAGATAACATAGAACCTATATATGATAACATAGAACCTGTATATGATAAGATCGAACTTGTATCAAATAATGTAGAATTTGAATCAAATAAGGTAGAAATTGCATATGATAAGGAAGAACCTATATCATATAATGTAAAACTTGTATCAGAAAACATAAAACATATATATGATAAGATAGAATCTGTATATAAAACATCCTAAGTGACTTCATTCTCAAGATGCATTGCTATAAGGCCTTCACTATTTGAATACCTCAAAGATTTTGATAGGATTTTCCTTGTAGGTTGCAATTTTTCTTCATCTGAATAAACAGATCTAATAGAAGATAGAATAAGTTCTAGCATATATTTTCTTATATTAACAAACTTTTTTATTATCAATTGAATCAAATCATGAATCATGATCTCTCTAAACTAATTAAGATTTAAATAATTTTTTTCTCCTACCTCATCCCAATAAACAAAAGACATAAATTATTTTTCTTATGTATAAAGCCTAACGGCCTGTTTCTTTAGAGAGAATCCACATGGGAAGAAGAAAAAAATATAATGCATATGATAGATTTTGCATTCAGATTCATTGTATTTTTTTTCCCCTATATGAATTCTCTTCAAAGAAGCAGGCCATAAAGTTACTATTTGAATTCTTAAGTGATAATTATTGTTATAAGAAAATTCCACCAAGTGAGTTTGAAGGGGAAAAATTGTACCAAAATTTAACTTAGTGTCCAAAGTTTTTTTTTAAGGTATCTCAAAACTCTGAAGCAAAACTAAAATATCTATTCTCTACCAATTTGTAATTCTTTTTAATGGGAATAAAATGTGTTGATTTTGTTAATAATTATATATATATATATATATATATATATATAAAGTTTTTTGAAAAAAATTTAAAATTATTTTTTTGCAATTATAAAATATAACTATATCATGTATAGTAGTAGCAATTATTTGTTTATTGGACTTTTAATTTAGGACTTAAGTTTAACAAATACAAATGCTCGTGTTTTGGGTTTTGCTTGAAATAAATCCAAATTAATTAAAAAATTAAATAGATAGTATTATATAATATAAAATAAGTAAAATAATATATTTAAATTGTATTAAGCTAGGTGTATTTTGGATTTCGCAAAAAACAAAGGTGTATTGGAAAAAAATTAATATAATTTGTGAAATTGTGGGGCAACTTAAAGAAAGTTAAAAACCAAATAGTCCCAGCTTGAAAATTATGGAGTTTGATTTTAAGAAAAATTAGAAAATAATCATATTTTTTCTGATCCACGGAAAATTTTGCTTTGATTGTGCTAGAGTAAACCACTACAAAATAAATAACACAAAATTGGGTAAATTTTAATTTTAAGTATTTATGTATGGATGAGATTTTTTTACTCACTCAATCGACTTTGCATATTTTTTTTAATAAAAGAAAACAACAAACTTTAGATTCCCATGCCAACCCACATGCTTCCAAAGAGATTAATTGGTGGACAGTTCATATCACTGACGTCTAATTCTCTGTGAATTAAAGAATTATTGATAGGACCGCGAAGCTGTATCTTCCTCCATCGTTCGCCCCATTCTCGAGCAAGCACAACGAAACAATGTCTGCCGGGGACTACGACAGAGCCGCTGCCGTCAAGGCCTTCGACGACACCAAAGCTGGCGTTAAGGGTCTCGTCGACGCCGGCATCGCCAAGATCCCTCTCTTCTTCGTCCAACCACCCGAGCAACCCCAACCCAGCCCCTCCCCCGCCCCCCGAATACCTGTTATCGACCTCACCGGGGTCGGCACCAGCGGGGCGCAGCGCGAGCGGGCGGTGGCGCAGGTGCTTCAGGCCGCCGCGACCTTCGGTTTCTTCCAGGTTGTCAACCACGGCATCCGAAACGAGGTGCTCGACGAAATGCTTCGAGCAACGGCTAGGTTTCACGAGGAGCCGGTCGAGGTGAAGCGGCCGTTCTACACGCGGAACCCGCGGCGAAATGTGCGGTACCATAGCAACTTCGATCTCTACACTGCGCCGGCCGCCAATTGGAAGGACACCCTGCGATGCAACATGGCTCCGGAGGCCCCCCGCCCGGAGGAGCTCCCCGCCGCTTGCCGGAAAGAATTGCTTGAATTCACGGACCACGTTCAGAAATTGGGTGCAGTTTTGTTCCAGTTGCTGTCCGAGGGTCTTGGCCTAGGGAGCGAGCGTCTGTTAGAGATGGAGTGCGCCGACGGACTCCGTGTGGTCTGTCACTATTATCCACCTTGCCCGGAGCCGGAGCTCACCCACGGGAACAGCAAGCACTCCGACCCCGATTTCCTCATCATCCTTCTGCAAGATCAGATCGGCGGCCTGCAGGTGCTGCACCAGGATCAATGGATCGATATGCCCCCTCTACCAGGGTCTCTCGTAGTCAACCTTGGCGACCTTTTCCAGGTTCTGCTATATTGATCAGGCATTCCATTGCATAGCACTAAAATTAGGGCACAATAAAATTGTGGAATACTCTGCTTGAATCTATAGCTGATCTCCAATGGCAAGCTGAAGAGCGCTGAGCATAGAGTGCTGGCAAAGAAGATTGGCCCGAGGATTTCGGTGGCGTCCTTCTTCAAACCAGATTTCTACCTATCAGCAGTGCCCTACGGCCCCATGAAGGAGTTGATATCGGATGAAAACCCCCCAATTTACAGGGAGGTGACTGTGAGGGAATACATCGAATACTACTTCAGCAAAGGATCGGACGGGAGATCCGCACTGGAGCACTTCAAATTATGATACTACCTTCATTTACTCCAATTGATTAGTATTTGACAGCAATCTTGTGTGTATCTCTAGAGTTACATCAGAACTTATTTTTTAATGAAGATCGGTTCAGACGGAGTTTGAGAGAAGAAGCTATGTTCTCATCAGTAAGCAGCCGATGTTGGCCCCGTTTGGCCTAGCTTTTGGGATTGCTTATGATATTGTGGCTAGCAGAAATTAAGAAGCTGAGGTATTTAGCCCTTTAGCTTCTCTGTTATAACCCACAAATAGATACTTCTTTGAGAAGTAAGGGTGACACTGTTTCTCTAGCCCCCCATCTGCTTATGCTTAATAACCCTTATATATAATAATAATTTTTTAATAGTACAACTTATAATATTTTTAATAAATATTTTAATTATAGTTAATTATAAATTTAATTATATAATTTTTATCTTAGTAATTTTTTAATAAAAAATTATTTATTATAAATAGAATAACCTAGCCATAAGCTGTGCATTCAAACACCCTCAAACTTCTTTAACTAGTATTTCTTCAATCAGCAAAAATTAGAAGCAGAAACTAGGCCAAACGGCGTTGTTTCTAGAGATTAAAGATATTTTTATAATTAGTTCACCTTCTCATCAAAGAATGATCCATCCAGTGCAATAAATGGACCAAGTAAAAAATTAATAACATTTGGGTGCCTAAAAATAAATTAGAGCATATATTATAACCTCTCACAATTTATCTATACTAATCATGAGCACAATAATCAAAATATGAATGAAGGAACAAATCAACTGGATTAGAAATAAGACAAATGTATCAATGTCTATCCGAATGTACATTTTCTAACATTATGTCACAGGAATAGGGATAGGGATAGATTCCTATCTTAACTGTTGAACTTATACTATTAAATGTTAAAAGATCTAATTTAGCCCAATGATCAACAAGGAAGTCCAACCAAGTGAATGAACTAGTATGCACATGATTAATGTCATGTTTAACATGCATCCGTGAACCAAAAAATTATTGAACCGAGGCTAAAGCCTATGGGTCTAATCTCAATGCCACATTACCTAGTTCAAATGTCATTGAATTAGTCAAAATTCCACTGAACTAGCCTGATAACCAACTAATCAAAATTATGATAATCAAAGTTTGTATAAGGTTCACACATGCTCAATTGAATCAAGTTGATTCTAAGGGCCTGTTTGGCCCTATTTCTGTAAAAGCAGAAGGCGGAATTTTGACTTCTGCTGTTAAGTTACTTTTTTTTTTTGCTATTAAATTACTTTTTTTCGCTTCTTATTAGATTATCAAACAGCTTCTCTCCAAAAGTAACTTAAAAATTGCTTTACAATAGGGCCAAACGGGCCCTAAGATTTTTGACATTTCACTTGCACAAGTGAAAATTCGGGAACAAACTGAACTAGTTCTAAAACTCACACTAGGTGAACATTGACTAAACTAGTCCACTACTCACCTAGTTCAACTGAAATAGTGCGTTGCATTGTTGTTGAACCGCGCAACTTCTATGGACGAAGCAGATGCGTGCGTAGGTGATGAGACGCAATGACAATGTCAATTAAGGTGTCCACAACTACAGTGTCTAATGTCTAGAAGACGTTGTCAGAAAGCAGCAGAAACCAAATACTTGTAGAATTGGCATAATTCCACGACAACAAAAATATTTAGTATCGACTGATTCCAAGCAAACAAAAAGTTAGGAAGGAGATGAATACCTGAAGCGACTCTGGGCAAACATCATGAGGGGTAGTGAAAGTCGAGGATTTGGTAGTGCTGAAAACTACTCTAGCGAACCCTAGTGGGACAAGGAAGATATTGGTAGTCGATGCATGCGTTCGCCTCAACTCAGATTATAGTGCTCGCAAATAGGCATAGAAAGGTAAAGAAATGAGTAATCAGCCGAAGCAACATCTATAACGTTGGAGAAGGATGAGGGGTCAAAGGCCCAACAGTTATCTAGAAACTTATAATTAATGACTAGGCCAGAAGACATGAAGTCGACAAATCAAAAGTGTTCAAATCTGAGCGGTACACATGGTTGCCAAAAAAAAATAAATGATAAAGATGGAAACAAAAACAAGTTATCAGGTTGGCAACCTGTTTTGAAATATATGCTTGCCTTAAATCGGGTTTTTGAAACGGGCATTTGCGAGCAGGGGTGTGATTTTTAAGCATGGGCCCTGCTAAACTTACTTAAGCAGGCCCCATATGATTTGTTTCACAAATCATCAAGTAAGATGGGGCACACATCTCAAAGCATTATTTTACTCAATAAAATCCTAATTGTCATAAAGCCCTTTTCTCCTTGATTTGTTGTAACTCTTTTGTTCTTCTAAAACTCTTCTCTTGCTAGCCAAACATGCTCTTTTGTTCCTATTTGCTCCACCTCGTCTTCTCACCTTCATCTCTACTCTTTTTCACTGGACTTGCTCTTCCCAAATACGATCTACTCGCCTCATCTTCTCGTTGTCATCTTCGCTCTCGGTGAGCCAAGTATACTCAATGCAATTCGGGTCGACCTCACCCTCTACTCAACTCTCGGATTAAACTTAATCTCATCCTAAGCTAAAGGTGATTTTTCCCTTAACATAAAACCTTTTTTAAATAGCGTAGAACTTCCATATGTTAACGTAGAAGTTGTATATGCTAAGGTATAACATGTATATATGTTAAGGTTGAAGCTGTATATGATAAGGTGGAATTTGTATCTATTAAGGGAGAATATGTATATGATAATGTAGAACCTGTATATGATAAGATTAAACTTGTATCAAATAATATAGAATTTAAAACAAATAAGGTATAATCTATATATGATATGGAAGAACTTGTATCATATAATATAAAACTTGTATCAGATAACATAAAACATGTATATGATAAGATAGAATCTGTACATAAAACATCCTAAGTAGCTTCATTCTCAACATGTATTGCTATAATGCCTTCACTATTTGAATACCTTAAGGATTTTGATAGGATTTTCCATGTAGGTTTCATTTTTCTTTATCTGAATAAACATCTAATCGAATATGAATAAGTTCTGGGATATATTTTTTTATATTAACAAACTTTTTTTATTATCAAATTGAATCAAATCATGATCTCTCTAAACTAATTAAGCTGTAAATATTTTTTTCTCCTACCTCATCTCAATAAACAAAAGACATACATTTTTCTTCTATGTAAAGCCTAACTAACTGTTTCCGTGAAAGTACGTAAAAATAGAGGGAAGGGATATCTAATCCACAGAGAAGAGAAACATAACCCACAGGGAGGGACCACGTGACTCTCACGTGTCAAAAGAGTGGAACAGGCAGGGTCTTATGCGTCTAGAACCGCAATGCGGGAGAGGGATGAGAGCGGAACAGCGACGGGGGCGGGGTCTCGGGAGCGGGTGTCTCCGGGCTGGGTCACCGAGCAGCTCCGTCCGGTGGCCTTGATCTCCAAACTCGAACGTCCAAGCGCGCGGGGAGGGGGATGCACTGGGCAGGAGTCGGGGGGAGCCGCAAAGAGGGCCGCCAAGCAGCTCTGTCCGGCTGGCCCCGGGCTGGGTCTTCGAAGTCGAACGTCCAAGCGGGGAGGGGGGCGGAACTACCAGCTCGTTCGGGTAGAGGTCTTGGGAGCAGGTGTCTCCGGACTCGAACATCGGAGCGCCACGGGCCGGGGAGGGGGGCGGGGCGGAACTATGCAGCTCGTCGAGCTGCTCCGTCCAACGGGGGGGACGGACGAGCTCGATGAGCTGTGCTGCGGCTGGAGATCGACGCCCAGAAAGCAGGGAGGCTTTCACGTGCGAAGGGCAGAGACGCTTTTGAACATCCGAGCACCGACGGGGGGACGAGCGCGACGTGGGGGGCAAGGGTCTCGGGAGCGGGTCGCCGAGAAGCTCCGTCCGGCAGGCTCAGAGACCTTCGGGAGTGGGTGTATCGAGGGGCGAAACTGCCCAGGTTGCAGAATCACGACGCAGGGGGCAGGGGTCTCAGGAGAGGGAACGTCGGAGCGCCGTGCACGCGGGGATGGAGGGGCGGAGCTATCTAGCTTGCCGAGCTGCTGCGGCTGGATACCGACGCCCTTCGGAAGGGTAGGGGAGGCTTGGGGTTAGGGGGTGGGAGCGGGTCGCCGACGGGCCCCGGGCTGAGTCTCGGGAGCAGAGCTGCTCTGTCCATTGAGTTGCTGCACACGGAGATCGACGCTTGGAAGGGTGGTGAGGCTTTCACGTGCGGAGGGGCAAAGTGGCTTCACGGCGAGCGTCCATCGAGTTTTCCTCCTATTTGCGGGGGGATTGGTTTTTAGGAACCCATCCCTCCATCCATCCTAACTGATTTATGCAGGGAAATAAAAGATTTTAATAATATTCATCTCTTCCCTCCGGTTATCCGTCCAAGGAAACATTATGTAAAGGTTTCTATTTGAATTCTTAAGTGATAGTTGGTGTTATAAGAAAATTCCATCAAGTGAGTTTGAAGGTGAAAAATTATACTAAAATTTAACTTAATCTTGTTTATTGGACTTTTATGTTATGACTTAGGTTTAACAAATACAAATGCTCATGTTGTGGTGGTTTGGTTGAAACAAATCCAAATTAATTAAAAAATTAAATAGATAGTATTATATAATAATAAATAAGTAAAATAATATATTTAAAATTTATTAAGCTAGGTGTATTTTGAATTTTGCAAAAAACAAAGGTGTATTAGAAAAATATTAATATAATTTGTGAAATTGTTAAGGCAACTTAAAGAAAATTACAAGCCCAATCTAAATAGACCCGACTTGAAAATTATGGAGTTTGATTTTAAGAAAAATTGGAAAACAATCAGATTTTCTTATGATTCATGGAAAAGTTTGCTTTGATTGTGCTAAAATAAACCATTACATAATAAATAACACAAAATAGGTTAATTATTTTTTTATTTTATCATCTAAAATTAATGAACTAAACCACAATTTATAGAAAAACTTGATGGCATATGATTGGGTAAAATTTAAATTTAAGCATTTATGTATGGATGAGATATTTTTTACTCACTCAATTCAATTTGTATTTTTTTTTAATAAAAGAAAAAAAGATTTCCATGCCAACCCAGTTGCTTACAAAGAACACTAATGAGTGAAAAAATTAAGTACAGAGTACAAATATTAAAATAAAACTGATATGACACTTGCTTTAAAATTTAAACTTATAAAAAAAGTTAGTCGGTGGACAGTTCATATCACTAATGAATGCCAATATTAAAGAATTATTCATGTGACTCTTGCTTTAAAATTTATACATATAAAATATTAGTTGGCGAACAGCCTAGAAATTTTTGGCAGAGTCAAATATCTACCGTCCGATTATTTCATAAAATATTACTTACCTTTTTTTTTTTTTTAATATTACTTACTTCACATGCACATTTATAGACAATTGGACAAGGAGTGAGCCTGCTCATCATGGAGACGACGAAGTCGTTGTTGGACGTGCGATTTGGCTGCATCCAAAAGCAAGTTCAAGGGTGATGATCCTACCCTTTCCCTCCTTTGGATTTGCACGTGCTTCGAGACGCCAAGCGTATCTCTTCGATTTGGCTCCATTGTTCGCCTTCGACGACACCAAAGCCGGCGTTAAGGGCCTCGTCGACGCCGGCGTCGCCAAGATCCCTCCCTTCTTCATCCAACCACCTGAGCAATCCCAACCCGGCCCCACCCCCCAAATGCCTGTAATCGACCTCACCGGCGTCGGCACCAGCAAGGCGCAGCGCGAGCGGGCGGCGGCGCAGTGCTTCAAGCCGCCGCGACCTTCGGTTTCTTCCAGGTTGTCAACCACGGCATCCCGAACGAGGTGCTCGACGAAATGCTTCGAGCAGCGACTAGGTTTCACGAGGACCCGGTCGAGGTGAAGCGGCCGTTTTACACGCGGGACCCGCGGCGGAAGGTGCGGTACCATAGCAACTTCGACCTGTACACTGCGCCGGTGGCCAATTGGAGGGACACCCTGCGATGCAACATGGCGCCGGAGGCGCCCCGCCCGGAGGAGCTCCCCGCCGCGTGCCGGAAAGAATTGCTGGAATTCACGGGCCACGTTCAGAAATTGGGGGCAGTTTTGTTCCATTTGCTGTCCGACGGTCTTGGCCTAGGGAGCGAGCGTCTGTTAGAGATGGAGTGGGCCGAGGGGCTTGCCGTGCTCTGCCACTACTATCCACCTTGCCCGGAGCCGGAGCTCACCCACGGGACCGGCAAGCATACCGACCCCGATTTCCTCACCATCGTTTTGCAGGATCAGATCGGCGGCCTGCAGGTGCTGCACCAGGATCAGTGGATCGATATGCCTCCTCTGCCAGGGTCTCTGGTAATCAACCTTGGCGACCTTTTCCAGGTTCTGCTATATTGATCAGACATTTCCATTGCATAGCACTAAAATTAGGGCACAATAAAATTGTGGAAAACTCTGCTTGAATCTACAGCTGATCTCCAATGGCAAGCTGAAGAGCGCTGAGCATAGAGTGCTGGCAAAGAAGTTTGGCCCGAGGATTTCGGTGGCGTCCTTCTTCAAACCAGATCTCTACCTATCAGCAGTGCCCTACGGCCCCATGAAGGAGTTGATATCCGATGAAAACCCCCCAATTTACAGGGAGGTGACTGCGAGGGAATACATCGAATGCTACCTCAGCAAAGGACCGGACGGAAGATCTGCACTGGAGCACTTCAAATTATGATATTTCCTTCATTTACTCCAATTGATTAGTATTTGATTGCAATCTTGTGTGTAGATCTCTTAGAGTTTCATTAGAAGAACTTTTATTTTACTGAAGATCGATTCAGAGAGTTTGAGAGAAGAAGACGAAGTTATGTTTCTCAACAGTAAGCAGGAGATGTTGTTTCTCGAGATGAGTTTTCTTCTTCCTTCCTCCTTGACTCGTTTTCATTTTTGGACTAATTAGAAGGGGCAGATAAGAGGAACAGAGGCCTGAGGGTAGTGAGCGCATCACCTTATCTTATTTCTAGTCTTTGGCAAGTAAAGATGAGAATTTGGCCCAATTTAAAATAATTAAATCTAAATTAAGAATAATAAATTTATTAGATTTTATATATTCTATTATATTTTCTCATACTCTATTAAATCGAAGTATTAATACCGTAATAAAAAATTTGAAGAGATTAAAGATATTTTTATATTTAGTTCATCTTTTCCTGAAAGAATGATCCATCTATGCAATAAATGGTCCAAGTAAAAACTTAATAACATTTAGGTGCCTAAAAATAAATTAGAGCAAATATTATAACCCCTCACAATTCATCTATACTAATGATGCACACAATAATAATATGAATGAAGGAACAAATGATATGGTCAACTGGATTAGAAACAAGACAAATGTGTGGATGTCTATAGTAATGTACATGTATGACATCATCTCACAGTAATGGTAGAACTTACACTATTAAGTGTTAACTGATCTAATTTAGCCCAATATTCAACAAGTAAATTCACCCAAGTGAAATGAAATAGTATACACAAGTAATTTGAATATAAATATGATTAATGTGATGTTTAACATGCATTTTTGATCCAAAAAATTATTGAACCGAGGCTAAAGCATATGGGACTAATCTCAATTTCACATTACCTAGTTCAATTGTTATTGAACTAGTCAAAATTCAACTGAACTAGTCTGAATTAAATCTAATCCGAGTGAACTAATCAAAATTATGATAATCAGAGTTTGTAAAGGCTCAAACACGCTTAATCGAATCAAGCTGATTATAAGATTTTTCTACATTTGGCGGTGAAAATTCGGGAACAAACTAAACTAGTTTCAAAACTCATACTAGGTGAACATTGACCAAACTAGTCCACTATTCACCTGGTTCAGCGTCAATTAAGGTGTCCACAACCATAGTGTCCAGCAAACGCTGCCAAACAGCAGCAAAAACCAAACAAGTCGCCGCTTGTAGTGGAGGCATCACTCCACAACAACAAAAATACACAGTATCGACTGATTCCAATCAAACAAAAAGTCAGGAAGGTGATGAATACCTAGAGCGACGTTGGGTAAACGTCATATGGGGTAGTGAGAGTTGAGGAGTTGGCGGTGCTGGAAACTACTATGGCGAACCCTAGCGGGACAAGGAAGTGATTGGTAGTCAATGCATGCATTCACCTTAACTCAGATCATAGTGCTCGCAACTAGGCATAAAAAGTCAAAGAAACGAGGAATCAGTCGAAGCAACATCTGTAACGACGAAGAAGGATGAGAGGTCAATGGCCCATTAGTTACCAAGAAACTTAGAAGTAACGACTAAGGCCAAAAGATATGAAGCCGAGCATATCAAAAGTGTTTAAATCCGAGCCGCACATGATCGCCAAAAAAATAAATGATGAAGATGGAAACAAAAACAAGTTATCGGATTGGCAACCTATTTCAAAATATATACCTGTTACACCTTTAGATGATGATAATTCAATAATAAAAATTTATATCATAAAATAATTTGGCAATATGTATCCAGATCAATACTCGATAACCTGTTCAACATGACTTATAAAATTTACTTTCCATCATCTTTTAGGAGGTAACAATAACTCAATATAGTAATTCAAAATTTCATTCTATTAATCAAAGTTCTTTTATATCATAAAAGGCTATACATCCTCTTACAAAACTATAGTATTTTCATATCATCATCACGTACAAGTCATGGATATTCTCAACTTATCTTATAAGCATAAAACAACTTCATACATTAGTCTTTAAAGTTTACATGCTCAAACATAAAACTTCCACTCATTAGCATCCTTTTGAACCTTCCACAAAACTTGTAGCCCAAAGTTAACTTGTAAAGAGGTTAGAATGCAAGGATTGAACAAGAATGCTTAGCAAGTAAATTAGGCCATATCTTGAAATAGGCCATATCTTCATTTTAAATCAAGCATAACTGATAGGGCCTAAATGGCTGCTACCGCAAGTGCACGGTCTATCGCATAATACATCTATCAATGTCATATAACTGATAGGGTCAACTCTCGGACCATCATCTATCAATGTCATATAAGCCAACACCTTGTCTTCATTTGAACCGGCCAAGTCGTCAAGCTCTCCTTGTAAACATTTGTTCTTGCCTGTTGGTGATTTAGCACTCTCTTCCACTACCTCAACACTGCAACAGGAACCTGAAAAAGACGATTTCTCATTATCAACAGAAAGGTTAAATTTCAGGATGTTCTCACCAATGTTCAATGACAGCTTTCCATGTTTGACATCTATTACAGCTCCGACTGTAGCGAGGAATGGCCTGCCCAGTATAAGAGGAAGTCTGGAATTCTCTGTCATATCTAAAACCATGAAGTGCAATGGAATGAAGAATTCCCCGACTTTAATGGGCACATCCTCCACAATTCCCACTGGATGATGTGTGGAACTGTTAGCAAGCTGAAGAACTTTAGACATTGGTTTCAGATCCCCCAAGTCCAACCTCTTAAAGATAGAGAGCGGCATGACACTGACGCCGGCCCCTAAGTCCAAGAGTGCTCTTTCAAATGAGATGTTGCCGATTCTGCATGAGATGGAAAAACTACCAGGATCTTCAAGTTTAGGAGGCAACTGATTCTAAATGATTGCAGTATATTCTCCTGTCAATGCCACCATTTCATGTTCCTCTATTTTCCTTTTGTTGGTCAGAATGTCCTTAAGGAACTTGGCATATGTGGGCATCTATGAAAGTGCCTCTGTGAAAGGAATATTGAGGTGGAGCTTCTTCAATACCTCCAAAAATTTTTCAAACTGCCGATCTAATTTAGCCTTAGCTAGACGGTGAGGAAAAGGGATGGACGGTTTGTATGGCGGAGGTGGAATATAGACACGCTCCTTTGGTGCATTGGAGTTTTACTGTTTCTGGCTCTGGATCGACTGGTGAGTTCTTTTCTGGTGGAAGTTCTTCAGGTGAAGCTTGCACTATTCTTTCCTTAGGTTTGCGCATTTTGGGGTCTTCTAATTGGATTCCACTTCTCGTTGTGATCGCATTATAGTGCTCAATGAGGTTGACTTTATCTTGAGCTTTTGTGGACGCATCAACCCGTTGAGTAAGTTGAGTAAGTCGATCATCAAGGTCCTTAGAATATGTGGACATGGATTCTATTTTTAGGTCCACCCGGCGCATAAACTCATGGGTGTCATCTTGTTGCTTAATCTGCATAGTAAGTAGTTTTTCCAACATCAACTCTAGCTTCGACCCGTTGGGTGGTTCTGGCTCTCTTTGATTGACGAATGGGTGTTGTATTCCGGGAGAAGGCCTGAAAGTAGAAAAAGAGTTTGGATTAGAAAAATTTTCATGAGGGACTTGGCCTTGGTTAAGGCTGTAGGAGAAATTCGGGTTATTCCTCCATCCCGAATTATATGCACTCGAGTTTGGGTCGTTCTGGTCCCTGTAATTTCCAATAGCATTAAACCGATCTGAATGAGTGTTCAAGATATAGCAATCATTAGCAGAATGACCTGTTACTCCACAAACTTCACAAGTGACAGAGTTAGAGGTAGATACATTCATAGAATCAAGTTTATGTGAAAATAAATCTACCTTAGCCACTAGTGAATTCAACATATCCAAATCATACTTACCTGAGCCTCTTACATGTTGGCTTCCTTCTCCTGACCATTGGTAATGATTGAGTGCCATGTCCTCAATCAACTTCATAGCATCATCAATATTCTTGTTCATTAGTGCCCCACCAGCAGCAACATCTACAGAGAGTCTAGTCTGATACAATAATCCACTATAAAAAGCATGTATAATCACCCATTTCTGTAGACCATGGTGCGGGCACATCCTTAGTAATTTCTTGAACCGGTCTCATGCTTCATATAGGGACTCTCCATCTCGCTGAGCAAAGTTGATGATTTGATTCCTGAGCTGGGCCGTTTTGCTCGGTGGGAAATATTTTGATAAAAAGGCCTGAGATAGTTGTTCCCACGTTGTGATAGAGCCCTATGGTAAAGACTACAACCATGCCCTGACTCGGTCCCTGAGAGCGAAAGAGAAAAGTCTAAGTTTTATTGCATCAGGGGGAGCACCATTAATTTTCAGAGTGTCGCAGCATTCTAAAAAAATAGACAAGTGAAGGTTAGGATCGTTAGTGGCTACTCCACTGAATTGATTCTGTTGCACCATCTGTATAAGGGACAGCTTGATCTTGAAGTTGTTAGCTTCGATAGCCGGTCGCGATATGCTCGAGTGCACACCAGAGATAGAGGGTGCTGCAAAGTCCTTCAGAGAGCAGTTGGCTTCCATTGTTCGGTTGTCAAAAAAAATTATCCTTCAAGCTTTCACCTTTTTAGATTCCTTCAAACCAAACGAAAGGTACGCTCTATCTCCGGGTCGACAGGTACAAGTTTCTCTGTTCGAAGAGTGTTCCTGGGCATAAACAAGTACCTCGACAGAAAAAGATTAGCAACAACCACACCAATAAAAACTACTACTAAAAAAAATAGCTAAAAGTAACTAAAAAATAAATAAATAAAATAAAAACAAAAAGAAAATCTAACTAAACCTAGTCTACCAATGTCTTGATTGTGTTAATATTGACAACCTTTTCCCCGGCAATGGCGCCAAAAACTTGATAGGGCCTAAACGGCTGCTACCGCAAGTGCACGGTCTATCGCGTAATATAATAAGTATCAATCCCACGAGGACTAGGGGTCAAGTACTAACTGATCAGATAACCAATAGCTAGATTAATGATTAAGGGAGAAATGTCTAAAATCCTAGTACAAGTGATTGAGCTAAAACAGGTAAAAAGGCAAGTAGAATAGAGAGCACAACAATCGGGGTTTTAAACTTATGAGAGATATTCGGGGTATCGGGTTTCACCACACTGAAGTATGAAGAAATATTAAGGCTTGATATTTTAACTATGGTTTTACCTATGTTCGCAAGGCAATCCTCCCTAGGGTACAGACACGCTCCCTCTCAGGACACGATCTGGTATCTAACTTAACCCAAGTCTCCTACTCTCGTGGCTTACCGGGTTAAGAGGACCCAATGGGTTCTGTGAAGGATTAGGGTTCCTCGGGTGATTTCGAGTGCTCTAGCCAAACGAAATCACCAGTCCAGTCTAAGGGATTCTGATGATTGTAGTTCACCTCTCAGTCTATCCCACAACATCTAACGCATGCATACATATGGCCAGTATATAAACATGAATGAAAACTTCCTAGACATGAATAAGAACAAAGATAAATAAGAGAAATATATAGATCAAGTCATAATATTCAACATCTTACAATGGGCTACACCCAAAACCCCGAAAATAGAGTTAAGCTATCGTGTTCATCGTGAAATACATCAAATCTCTCATGAAAATGAAATCAAACCAAAGGGAAGGGTAGATCATTGATAGAAGAAGGTCCAACACGATGATCCAAGTCGGAACAGTGGAGAAATCATGCCGGAACAGTGTTATCGCCCAGAAAATAACCCCAAAACCCTAGGTTGTCACCCCTTTGCTTCGTTCTCCTCAACTGCTTGATCAAATCTGATGATTTTGGTCCCAAAATGGGCGTATCCCAATTATGAAGGTCTCCTCCAAATTTCAGTGAAATCTGCTTCCAAAATAGAAAGTTATGGGCGAAAAACCGGACACCTATCGAAACTGCGTGGGACGATACACGACCCTGTATCGATGCACGGGCATGCTCGTGCATGGCTCGGTGACTGGAAAACTTACTCTTCATGGCCATGCATGGATGCACGGGTGTGACCGTGAACGTCTCGTCAAAGTCTGGGAAGGTCAGCTCATGCGCGGCCGTGCTTGGATACACACCCATGACCGTGAAGAGCGCAGTGAACTCCGATTGAGCTGAAATTTTGCGTGTAGCGTCGTCTCATCATGAGGAATTGTCCCATCTCTTCAAATCTCCCAAATTCCACCGATTTTGAGGCAAAATACCTAAATTTCAATAAAACCAAGGAAAAGTGAAGGCTCTGAAGAATATGAAGCATTTAAGTAAATAAATGAGATGAAACATGCAATTTGCTCCGAAATAATGATAAAATTAAGCCACGATATATCATATATTTGCATGTCATCAAAATACATCGGACTTAAAATTTTGCTTATCCTCAAGCAATTGAATTGTCTAGAACACAATGATGACATGAAATAGGGAATCTCAATTAGCTTAAAGTGGTCTATTTAGGTTGTAGGTTTATCACAACAAGTCTTCAGGTTGTAATGCAGTATGGAAAGCAAAATAAACCAATTATCATGAATACAATCTATTAGAACATGCAAAGTTACGTTATCAAAGGAAAACTTTACAATGCATCTCACGCAAGTAATATAATTGATCAAGCATTCAAAAAGGAGATAATTGTGCAAGAAGTCATGGGAAAATTGCATCAATAACATATCATGAGAAGCATTAGATATCCAAATGGGTCCATAAGGAAAATCAAATAGCAACAGGATAGTGAAATCATAAGCATGAGGAACATAAAGAAAAATCAAACCAAAGAGACATATCATACAAATGGCATAGTGGAGAATTACACATAAACCTTCCATGTCTAGAAGCATAATCCACCCTTGTCAGGGTGAAAATCATACATATGCCGGCTGGAGCTGTCATTGCTCCTCAAATGAGATAGTGGGATTCAAGAGGTGGCCCCCATTATTTCTAATGTGGCACTTTGTTCCACAACTATCTCTCTTTTCCCATTTCTGGGCTGATAGGCTTTTCCCTTTCGGGCTCATAAAGTTATTCCCACTAGCAAGCATCCAATACTAACAAAATGAAACATACTTTCCTTCCTTGCGAAATGGGTTCATTGATATATGTCTCAAACCCTCAAAGAGGTGAATCATAAAGTTCATACAAGAGACAAGTGATGATATAATTATTTCCAAATGAAAGAGACATATGTATTAAAAGAATTCAAATAGAAGACCATTTATGCAAGGTACACATATGTATAATCAAGTAACCCAAAATTCAGAAATTTAGATCTTATTGAACCTGGGCTTCAAGTTCTTCATATAATACTGATAGGGCCTCAACGGCTGCTACCGCAAGTGCACGGTCTATCGCATAATATAATAAGATCGAACCCACAGGGACTAGGGTCAAGTACTAACTGATCGGTCAACTTGTAGCTAGGTTAACAATTAAGGGGAAAATGTCTAAAATCCTAATGCAAACAATTAAACTAAAGCAGATTAAGAACAAGCAGTGCAGAGAGCAAAGCAATCGGGGTTTTAGATCTATGAGAGAGATTCGGGGTATTGGGTTTCACCACACTGAAGCATGCATAAATATTAAAGCTTGATATTCTAATTAATTTTTATCTAAGTTCTTAAGGTAATCCTTCCTCGGGTACAGAGGGTACAGACGCGCTCCCTCTCAGGACACGGTCCGGTATCCGGCTTAACCCAAGTCTCCTACTCTCGTGGCTTATCGCGTTAAGTCAGATCCAATGGGATCTGTGAATGATTAGGGATCCTCGGGTGATTTCGAGTGCTCTCGCAACACGAAATCACCAGTCTAGTTTAAGGGATTCTGATGACTGTGGTTCACCTCTCAGTCCTTCCCACAGCATCTAGGGCATGCATACATATGGCCAATACATAAACATGAATGAAAACATCCTAGACATGAATAATAACATAGATAAGTAAAGAAATATATAGATCAAACCATAGTATTCAACATTCATACAGTGGGCTACGCCCAAACCCCAAAAAGAGAGTCTACACTACAAGATTCATCGTTAAATACATCAAATCTCTCACAATAATTAAATCAAAACAAAGGGAAGGGTAGATCTTTGATGGAATAAGGTCTAGAACGAAGATCCACGCCGGAACGACAAAGAAATCAAGCCGGAACAGAGTTGTCGCCCAGAAAATCACCCAAAACCCTAGGTTGTCGCCGTTTTCCCTCGTTCTCCGCAACCGCTTGATCAAATCTAATGATTCTGGTTCCAAAACGTGCGTATTCAAGTTGGGAAGGTCTCCCTAAAATTTCGTTCAATTCTGAGCTAGGAATAGAAAGTTATAGCCGAAATATCGAGCACCTATCAAAGCTGCATGGGATGATGCACGGCCATGTATCGGTGCACGGGCACGCTCGTGCACGGCTCGGTTGAGATGATTTTGATGACTTACGATGCACGGCCGTGCATGGATACACACCCATGACCGTGCACTCTGTAGAAGGCTCCAATTGGGCTGAAATTTGGTGTGTGTTTCGTCTCATCATGAGAAATCGTCTCATACCTTCAGATTCTCTAAATTCCATCACTTTTGAGGCCAAAAATCTACATTTTCATAAAACATGAGAAAAGTGAAGACTCTGAAGAATATGAAGCATTTGAGTGCATAAATGAGACAAAGCATGCATTTTACTCCAAAATAATAATAGAATTAAGTCACGAAATATCATATATTTGCATGTCATCAAAATACATCGGACTTAAAGTTTTGCTTGTCCTCAAGCAATTGAATTGTCTAGAATACAATGATGACATGGAATATGGAATCTCAAATAGCTTAAGTAGGTCTAATGATGTTATGGGTTAATCACAACGAGTCTTCAGGTTATAATGCAGTATGGAAAGCAAATTAAACCAATTATCATGAATAAAATCTATTAGAGCGTGCCAAGTTACATTACCAAAAACACCTCTACACTACATCTCACACAGATGATATAATTGATCAAGCATCCAAAAAGGCATATAATTGTGCAATTAGTCATGGAAAAAATAGCATCAGTACCACATAGTCCCTATGTGGTGCCTTTTTTTTTTAGAACAAGAACAATGCTAAGTGCCAAGCTTTGCTTCGGTACCACTTAGGTTTCATTGTTATTATCTAGAACTATGGGGTTAGTGCCAAGTATGATGGGTAGTGAACTTAGGTACCACCAACCCTTTTTCCATTGAGATGCTATGAATAGTGCCAAGTGGAAGTACAATGTGCAATGTACAAGAACACTTCGGTACCACTATTATTATTTTTGATTCCCATGACAAAGTGCACAAGTAAAGTAGGGTTATGAAGCAAGAGGCAATCAATCATTACACATGAGATGCATATCAAGGGTCAGGTAAAATAACAAGCTCACTCTTCAAGATCATACGGATAATGAATTGTGTTAATTACATCATTCAACTACATTAAACCAAATAATCATATATGCAACCCAAAACCATTATAGACCGTTAACAAAGAAAAGTCAAGATTCCCATCCCAATCAATCAAATACTCATAGAACAATGCAATAACTTAGGACAAAGCAAATAGCATAAAGAAAAGTAGGGGTTGGGCAAGACACTAAAGATGTTGAAACCACTAACTAACAAAGCATGCAAGAAATAGAAGCGACAAACTTAAAACTACCAAGAGTTGACTAAAGAAAATAAACAACTACAATAAAGAAAACTACTGGAAAAATAGAAAGCTGACCAAGTGACGGGTGAAACCAAAGATGCTCATTCCCAGCGCCGATGGAGTCTCACCTGAAGCTCGTGGACAGACTCTAAAATGGAGGACTGTGTTTGTCCTTGGCACTCCACTTCTGTCTCAAGTTGGCGGATCCGATCATTTCCTTCATCAATGGATAGGTGAGTCTCTTGCTGGGCGTCGCGGACGAAGCGGATCATAGTCTCTATGCGGTCGAGCTGGGTAGAAGGGCGCTGCTGAGCAGGTTGTGGTGGTTCAGTTGCAAGAGGCACATCCTCATCTTCAATTACTTCCACTCTCCAGTTCCGCTGCTCTCGAATAGTAGTACGTGCAGGATTCGGCAGTGGTAACTTCACATCGCTCCCGGGGAAGATCAACCTGTAAAGTTCACCTTCCTTCACTATCATTCACATCAAAATGCAAGAGTCAAGGTCAAGTCGGCAATTGCCCCGGGCTTGCTCCATCTGGTAAGGATGAATCCCTACTGCATAAGCAAGTGGAGTAAGAAGTCCCCCGAGAGCTATTGCACCCTTCGGTGCCATTGATACCTTCTGGAGTTGTCGGGCAAAGTGAAAAGCAGTGTTGAGGCGGACCCCATGCAGCATAGCCCAAAGAAACTGAAGCTCAGATGCTCGGACAAGACCATCAGACTCCCCTCAGCCAAAAATAGTATGTGCCAGGACACGGTGCACATATTTCACCACAGGGTTCCTCAGGCAGGTGGCTCTGGCTGTCCTGGTGTCAATCGGTTCGTCGAGTCTATCTCCAAAATGTTCAGGAAAGGTCTTTGGGAAGACATCCATCTTGCTTCTTGATTGTGCAGTACTTTCCTTCAACACCTCTTTGTTCTCCTTGGAACCTGAAAAACAGAATTGGTCATCAGTAGCAGGAAAATCAAATGACATATTGTTTCCATCAATGCGAAAAGTCATCATTCTGTGAGGGACATCGATTATAGCTCTGATCGCGGTAAGGAATTGTTTGCCCAATATAAGAGGGAAAAGTGGGTTTTCGTCTATGTCCAGAATTACAAAGTCTATCGGGATAAATATTCCTTTAAATTGCAGTGGTATATTCTTAGCGATCCTCAGCGGGTGAAGTCTAGAGCCATTTCCAAACTGTAGTACTTGAGATGTTGATGTGAGAGTTCCCAAATTTAGCTTCTCAAAAGTGATGACCGACATGATGCTAACTCTAGAGCCTAAATCCAAAAGTGCTCTATCAAATGCAGTGTTCCCAATCTTGCATGGTATATCAAAACTACCAGGGTCTTCAACTTTGAGAGGTAGCTGCTTTTGTATGGAATCTTTAGAATTCTCAGCAGCCACTATTACCTTTTCAGCATGGGGTGTGTCGAGACTCTCATGACGAGGTCCCTCTTCCTGGCTTGCAGATTCTTCCTCTCCATCCCCCACGTGTTCAGCTTCAGATTCCTCCAATTGCTTTACGCCACTCGTCATGACGGCATTGCACGGATCTCTCGGATTTGCTTCTGGTTGAGCTGGAAGCATTCCTGGGTGTCTTAATAATGAACTAGTTCGTTGGTCTAGTTCTGTGATTCGGCTCTCCATCATTTTTTGGTGGGTTGATACAGGGTCCACCTTCATGTTCAGCTGGCGAATCTACTCACTCACAGAGTCATTGTGCTTCATTTGAGTTGCTATAAAATTTTCCAACATCGATTTTAGTCTGGACTTCTGTGGAGGATCTTGTTGTCTTTGGTTGGCAGATGGATGTTGTATACCAGGAGGCCTGAAATTGGAAGAGAAATTCTGATTAGAAAAATTAGCAGGAGGAACTTGCCCTTGATTTAACCTGTAGGAGAAATTTGGATGATTTCTCCATCATGGGTTGTATGTGTTCGAGTAAGGGTCGTTCTAATTCCTAAAATTTCCAATGGCGTTGACTTGTTCAGAAGGAGTGCTCAAGATGTGGCAGCTATCAGCAGAATGTCTTGTCACTCCACAAACATCACAAGTCAAAGAATTAAAAGCAGAGACATTAATAGAATCTATCTTTGATGAAAGAGAGTCTACTTTTGCCATTAAAGAATCAATTGAATTAGCATCAAACTTCCCTGAATTTCGAGTGTGCTGGCTCCTCTCTCCTGACCACTGATAATGGTTGAGGGCCATGTCCTCTATCAACTCCATCGCATCATCATATTTCTTGTTCATCAGTGCCCCACCAGCAGCAGCATCTACAAAAAGTCTGGTCTGGTATAGCAATCCACTATAGAAGGTGTGTATGATCACCCATTTTTGTAGACCATGGTGCGGGCACATCCTCAATAGTTCTTTGAAACGGTCCCATGCTTCATACAGGGACTCTCCTTCTCGTTGGGCAAAGTTGGTTATCTGATTCCTGTGCTGGGCGGTCTTGCTCGGTGGGAAATACTTTGACAGAAAAGCTTGCGATAACTGTTCCCACGTTATGATTGATGCCTGCGGTAAATACTGCAACCACCCCCTAGCTCGATCCCTGAGAGAAAAAGGGAAGAGTCTCAGTTTGATAGCATCAGGATGAGCACCATTAATTTTTAAAGTGTCGCAGCATTTTAAAAAGATAGATAAATGAAGGTTGGGATCGTC
Source organism: Costus lasius (assembly GCA_027563935.2). NCBI lineage: Eukaryota > Viridiplantae > Streptophyta > Magnoliopsida > Zingiberales > Costaceae > Costus > Costus lasius. Next base: position 14,166,457 of record CM050450.1, on the reverse strand, counting down.
AGTGGCTGCTCCACTGAATTGATTCTGTTGCACCATCTGTACAAGTGATGGCTTGATCTCGAAGTTGTTAGCTTCGATAGCAGGCCGCGATATGCTCGAGTGCACACCAGAGATGGTGGGTGCTGCAAAGTCCTTCAAAGAGCGATTGACTTCCATCGTTTGACTGTCAGAAAATAGTCCTTCAAGCTTCAGCCTTTTCAAATTTCTTTTGACTTGATGGAAAGTACGCTCTATCTCCAGGTCTTTAGGTACAAGTTCCCCTGTTTTGGCAGTATTCCTGGGCATAAATAAGTACCTTGACAGAAAAGATTAGTAGCACCGCACCAAAGAAAAACTACAACTAAAAACAAAGAGTAAAGAAACAATAGGTAAACAAATCGAATAAAAAGAAAATAAAATCTAACTAAACCCAGTCTACAAACTTTCTGATCGTGTTAATATTGGCAACCTAGTCCCCGGCAATGGCGCCAAAAACTTGATAGGGCCTCAACGGCTACTACCGCAAGTGCACGATCTATCGTGTAATATAATATGATCGAACCCACAGGTACTAGGGTCAAGTACTAACTGATCGGTCAACTCGTAGCTAGGTTAACAATTAAGGGAGAAATGTCTAAAATTCTAATGCAAGCAATTAAACTAAAGCAGATTAAGAACAAGCAGTGCAGAGAGCAAAGCAATCGGGGTTTTAGATCTATGAGAGAGATTCGGGGTATTGGGTTTCACCACACTGAAGCATGCATAAATATTAAAGCTTGATATTCTAATTAAGTTTTATCTAAGTTCTCAAGGTAATCCTTCCTCGGGTACAGACGCGCTCCCTCTCAGGACACGGTCCGGTATCCGGCTTAACCCAAGTCTCCTACTCTCGTGGCTTATCGGGTTAAGTCAGATCCAATGGGATCTGTGAAAGATTAGGGATCCTCGGGTGATTTCGAGTGCTCTCGCAACACGAAATCACCAGTCTAGTCTAAGGGATTCCGATGATTATGGTTCACCTCTTAGTCCTTCCCACAGCATCTAGAGCATGCATACATATGGCCAGTACATAAACATGAATGAAAATATCCTAGACATGAATAAGAACATAGATAAGTAAAGAAATATATAGATCAAACCATAGTATTCAACATTCATACAGTGGGCTACGCCTAAACCCCGAAAAGAGAGTCTACGCTACAAGATTCATCGTTAAATACATCAAATCTCTCACAATAATTAAATCAAACCAAAGGAAAGGGTAGATCTTTGATGGAAGAAGGTACAACATAAGATCCACGCCGGAACGACGAAGAAATCAAGCCGGAATAGAGTTGTCGCCTAGAAAATCGCCTAAAACCCTAGGTTGTCGCCGTTTGCACTTGTTCCCCACAACCGCTTAATCAAATCTGATGATTCTGGTCCCAAAACATGCGTATCCAAGTTGGAAAAGTCTCCCTAAAATTTCGTTCAATTCTAAGCCAGGAATAGAAAGTTATGGCCGAAATACCGAGCGCCTGTCAAAGCTGTGCGGGACGATGCACGGCCGTGTATTGGTGCACGGGCACGCCCGTGTACGGCTCGGTTGAGATGATTCTGATGACTTACGATGCACGGCCATGCATGGATGCACACCCATGACCGTGCACTTTGTAGAAGGCTCCAATTGGGCTGAAATTTGGTGTGTAGCTTCGTCTTATCATGAGAAATCGTCCCATACCTTCAGATTCTCCAAATTTCATCACTTTTGAGGCCAAAAACCTACATTTTCATAAAACAAGGGAAAAGTGAAGACTCTGAAGAATATGAAGCATTTGAGTGCATAAATGAGACAAAGCATGCATTTTACTCCAAAATAATAATAGAATTAAGTCACAAAATATCATATATTTGCATGTCATCAAATACCATTTGGTATGATAATTATGTTAAACAAAGGATTTTAAATCTAGTTTTCAAAAAAAGTAAGTTTTACTTAAAATGGAGCTCAATACAAAAACTTATAATCAATGAAGTAACAATAGGTCAGAATGATAAAAGGAATATTTCCATATTTCCAAGGGTGAGTACAAATTCGATTATAAATTCATTTCTAATCCAAATCACACAAATAAGGGCTCCACTTGTAGGGTATTATGTCTACTTAATATAAAAATAATCATTTTGTATATTTGTGGTCACATAAGATGGACATAAAGCAATAACTAGATAAAGTTCAAAACAATGAAAACAAATTTACAGGGTCGGATTGAACTAAATCAATAAATTTGATAACCAATTTGAAAGTATAAAATGTCTACTCAAAAGAAAGCTACTTGAGTCTTCTTTACAATGAATCTAATTTCATAAGATTTGGATTGGGGAGTCAAAAGTTGTGATAAGCGAAAGACAGCAAGGTCAGGTTTACTTCGAATAAACATTCACAGTATTTTAACATAACTTAGATCATTCTTTCAATAACCAAATTGATAAAAATCGAGATAAGCAGAAGAAAATTGATATCAAAATGACAAAGGATATAATTTCTTATGAATTTAGACCAATAGGCAAAATTTTACAAAGAAGGATAAAATTACTTGCCTAAGAAGCCAAAATCACTCTTAACTTGTGTTTTCCCCTATTCTTCCTCTTCCCCTTCCCTAAGTCTTCTTTCCTTCAGGTTAGGGACGAGCAAGCAGGTGAAATTCCCTTTGTTTTCTCATGTTTATCTCAAGTTATAATGAAAAATGAGGTGTAAACATATGGTAAATCAAGTAACTAGGAGGTGGCACGTCTAAGTAGTAATCATGACTTTTCCACCCCAACTCTTGTCCCTTGTTCTTATTTTTCTTTTCATTTCCACTTAGCTTAGTATATATTTGTTGTCACAAATTCTTTTCATTTTCTTCCTATATGACTCAAGTTCCTCCAATATGTAATGTACTACAACAAGGATATCACAACTCATAACATGTATAACTTTTTATTCTCATGCATGATTTTTTTGAAAATCATAATAACACTTTTTTTTAGAGTATTATAGTACCCACCTTCAACCGCGTTGTTGAAACGGGCTCGTGAGCAAGGGTGCGATTTTTATGTGTTAGCCCTGCTGGAATCACTTAAGCAGGTCCCGTAGGATTTGTATTGCAAATCATCAAGCAAGATGAGACACACATCTCAAAGCATTTTCTACCCAACAAAACCCTAATTCTCAAAAAGCATTTTTCTCTCCTTAATTTGTTGTAACTCTCCCCGCTCATCTAAAACCCATCTCTTGCTCGCCGAACATGCTCTTTTACTCCTGCTTGCTCCGCCTCATCTTCTCACCTTCATTTATGCTCTCAGTGAGCCAACTCATTCACCGAACATGCTCAATAGGATCGGCTAGCCCATCTTCTCGTTGTTGTCTCCACTCTCGATGAGCCAAGCCTACTCAATGCAATTCAGGCAGACCTCACTTCCTGCTCAACTCTCGGATCAAACTCAACCTCATCCTAAGCTAAATGTTATTTTTCCCTTAACGTAGAACCTTTTTTAAATAGCGTAAAACTTGCATATGTTAACATAGAAATTGTATATGCTAAGGTAGAACATGTATATGTTAAGGTTGCACTTGTATATGATAAGACAAAACTTGTATCTATTAAGGTAGAATATGTATATAATAACATAGAACCTATATATGATAACATATAACATGTATATGATAAGATCAAACTTGTATCAAATAACATAGAATTTGAATCAAATAAGGTAGAATCTGTATATGATTAGGAAGAACTTGTATCACATAATGTAAAACTTGTATCTGATAACATATAACATATATATGATAAGGTAGAATTTGTATCAAATAATGTAGAACTTGAATCAGTTAGAGTAGAACATATATCAAATAATATAGAGTTTGTATCAAATTACATAGAACTTATAACATATAAGGTAGAACTTGAATCAGATAAGTAAGGTAGAACTTGTATGAGATAGGGTAGTAGAACCTGTATCATATAGATAACATAGAACTTGTTTTGTGTTCTTAACAAATAATTATTGTACAATATTTCTTTTGGTGGACAAAAGATTCAAGTATGATGGGGAATAACATGGTTAAGACATCATCAACAATTGGAGCTACAACAATAGTGGAGGAAGTTATGCAACAAGTAATATTTTAATTGATCATAATTTTTATCTTACAAAATGCAAGTTTTTATATTAAAATATTTTAATTGGAATCTTGTGAACAACTTGAGAGCTCATCAAAAGACCCATGAGTTGGTATGAAGAGGATGCTTATATGTTTTACAAAGATCATGCTAAGAGGATGAGTTTTAGTATTAAGAAATTTAGTACTGAGCATAGAAAAGATGGTTCATTGAAGTTTAAAAGTTTTATGTGTAACTAGGGCTGTCCAATCGGTTCAACCCGAACTGAACCAAACTGATTGGACCTAAAACTGAAAAAATTTTTCCTAATATTTACAAACTGAAACCGAACCAAATAATTTAAAAATCGATTTGAACCAAACCAAAAATATCAGGTTTGGTTTAGTTTAAATTGATTAAAACTGAAAAAAGAGAAAAAAAACTGTTCAGGACTTCGTCGCCGTTCATCATTGCAAGAAAAAAAAGGGGAAGAGTCGTCGCCGAGGGACTCCTCTCATCGAGGACTCGTCGCTTGTCGTTGGCTGCTGAGACGTGGGCTGCGGCTGATAGCAAATCTTATTATACTTTCACCAAATCTCTTTTTCTCTCTAATAAATCTTATTATATTTTCACCAAATCTTTTTTTCTCTCTAATAAATTTCTTTTCACCGCCTTAAATTTAACAAGTACAGATAGGGGCAACTGCTGCTACATGCGCAAGAGTCCAAACATTTATTTCGAATAGATAGAAGATTAGAGAAGTAGAGAAGAGAAGAATGGTTTGTGCATTTATTGTATGCTATGCTGCATGTCAAGCATTTATTGCAGCTCAGGGACTGAAGGGACATGAGGCTTCCAACGAAAAAATCAACGGGTGCTAGGCGGAGTGGATTGGCATTGGCAGCTATTCTAATATTTTTTGCGCCAGAGTCTAGACCTTTATTTCGAATAGAGAGAAGTAGAGATGAATAGTTTGCACATTTATTGCATGCAGCAACATTTATTGCGGCTCAGGGGACAGAAGAGGTGTCAGCCAGCTAGGTCAGCCCGTTTCTGAAATTCTAGGCTGCCAGGTTGGAATTGGAAATTGGAGATCAGCCGGAGCTCGATTCTGAATTTCCGAATTCCGATTCGCCCAATCGCCCAAGGCACAGAATTGCGGAAGCGGAAGTGGTGGAATTGGTCCAATTGGAAATCAGAAGATAGGAAATTAGTGATTCGGTTTGAAATCGGCAAACCAATTAATTCCCTAACTAAAATATCGGTTCGGTTCGATTTAATAGATTTTTAATTTTATCAACCCAAAATCGAATCAAAGTTAATTTTACCTTCTTGGAACCGAACCGAACTGAACCGATTGGGTTCAAAACTGAACCAAACTGATTTTATTGGTTCGGTTCGGTTTGATTTTTCGGTTCAAACTAAATTATGGACAACCCTATGTGTAACAATCAAAGGACTCAACATGTACACCCTAGACATGTCACTAAGAATCACCAATCTAATTATAGTACTAATCACATGACTCGTATAGAGTTCAAGGTAGATTGCAATAATGTATGAAAGTTGCCTCATCTACAATCATGAAATGACAAGTCTAGATAAAGTTCATATGTTTAGATCACATAGAAGAATGTTGTCATATCATCGTGTTATAAGTGAACAAATGAGCAAATCTCGTATGAGGTCAACACAAATATTCAACTTCTTTTAATCATGAGCAAATAGTGTTGAAAATAATGAATTTATAAGAAAAGACAATAATAATTTGATTGGTAGACAAAGAAGAGAGCATTTACAAGTTAAAAGAGACACAAGGCCTAATTCATTATTTGAAAAATAGGCAAATATCATATCCTTCATTTTTCTACGTTATTCAAGTTCACAAGACAAATGAAGTTGCCAATTTCTTTTGGGTAGATGGTAAAGTCATAATTGATTATGCATATTTAGGTGAGGTTGTCATTTATACTATATTTCAAACCAATAATTATAAAATGTCATTTGCTCATATTGTTGGAATAAGCCATTATGAGTAGATAATTTTGTTTGGAGTTGCTTTACTTTTTGATGAAAGTAATGGCTCATTCATTTGGCTATTTGAGATTCTTTTTGTTAATCATGTGAGGAAAGCAACCACTCAGAATGTTCACTAACCAATCAACGGCTATTTTATAGCCATAAAAAATGTTCTCAAGTACAAGCCACTAATTGTGTTTATAGCATCTTTTTATGAATGCGACCAACAACTTGAGTCGTCTAATTTATTGTATGCCAAATTTATCATTAGATTTCAAAGCTAATGTATATGAACATAGTAGTGTAGAAAAGTTTGAGATGTTGTGGGGAGACCTTATCATATGTTGGTTCTACCTTATTTAATACATGTTATACCTTATCATATGCAGGTTCTACCTTATAGGTGCTATAGTATTTAAAAAAGGTTCTACGTTAAGTGAAAGATCATCATTAGCTTGAGGATGAGATTAAGGTTAATTTGAGAGTTAAGTAGGGAGCAAGGCCAAACTGAATCGCATTGAGCAAACTTGGGTTATTGAGAGTGAAGACAACGACAAGAAAATGAGGCGAGGATTTTTAAGTGGAGCAAATTGGGTCATCAAGAGTGGAGACGAAGGTCACAAGATTAGGCAAGTGAGTTCCTATTTAGGCTGACTGAGTCGACTCAACGAGAATGAATACAAAGGCGAGAAGACAAGGTGAGTCTATTTAAACAGAGCAAGCGGGAACAGAAGAGTGCGTTCGGTGAGCAAGTCTGACATGTGAGTTCGGCTAGGTTTTACATGGAGAAGAGAGGAGTGGGGAGAGAGTGTTGCGGCAGAGCAAGCGAAGTGTCAAGAGTTGGCAGGGGGAACTTTAGGGTTGCATTTTTGCTGAGGGGCACCCCTCCGCAAATTTTGCGTAGGAGTGGGCTGAGATTCGAAGCACGAATCTTCGAGCAGCCTCGCACGAATCTCCAAGCATTCTCTACTTAAGTGCGAATTGCGCCGATACAAACGCAGCGTTATACGAAATCCTGATATAACGCCGCCCGTTACAGCCGTCCGAACTAACCGGACCTAACCTTGGTTAGAGAGTAGAATTCACTACCCGCTCAAATTTTCACTACCCGCCCGACCCGTGCTTACTCTCTAACCCTAATCTTTTCTCTTCTCTAACCCTAACTTTGCTCTGACGAAAGTTTTGTCACCCGATCCTCTCCGACGACCTCCAACGACCTCCGACGGCCTACGACGAACTCCAACGGCCTTCGACAACCTCCGACGACCTCCGACGGCCTCCAACAACCTCCGATACATTGTTGTATACAGCTCTCTTTATACGACTTATTATAACATAAAAATTTACCAAAAGTTAAGGTAAGTTCTCCCTGGTCTCCCTATATTTGCTCACGTGTATTACGTGCCATTTAGGGTATAATGTCGTCATTTTGTTTTCTTAATACGTATATTATTGTATTAATGACATAATTTATTGTATACAACATCTCATTTTTGGTATAACAGCCCCTTAACATAGTATATCAGCATCCCATTTTGGTATAACAGCTCCTTAATATAGTATATCAGCATCCCATTTTGGTATAACATGCCTCAAACATAGTATAACAGCATCGCATTATAGTATAATATGCCTCAAACATAGTATTCTAGCATCCCATTTTTGTATTACTGACATAATTTGTTATATACAGCATCATCCCATTTTGGTATAACAGCCCCTTAACATAGTATAACAGCATCCCATTTTGGTATAACATGCCTCAAACATAGTATAACAACATCACATTATAGTATAACATGCCTCAAACTTGGTATAACAGCATCCCATTTTGGTATAATAGCCCCTTAACATAGTATAACAACATCCCATTTTGGTATAACATCCCCTTAACATAGTATAACAGCATCCCATTTTGGTATAACATGCCTCAAACTTGGTATATCAGTATCCCATTTTGGTATAACATGCCTCAAACTTAGTATAATAGCATCCCATTTTGGTATAACATGCCTCAAACTTAGTATATCAGCATCCCATTTTGGTATAACATGCCTCATACATAGTATAACAGCATCACTACAACTTATAACTTGTCAAACTTTTGTCATTTATTGAATCCTAGAATTTGAGATGGAGAAAGATCAGATGAAGGGGACTTGTTCTGAGATGTTGGAGTGGTCATCGTCAGATGACGAAGAGTATTTATTAGCAAATAGCGAAGGTGATGAAGATATAATAGGAATATCTGGAAAGACAGATGAAATGCCATGTATGGAACATGACAAATCAGAAGCTGCATCCCAAGTCCCTATAGTTGGTATGACATTTATTAGTGATGATGCAGCATACAAGTTTTATAATGACTATGCTAGACTAATGGGGTTCCATATAAAGAAATCTCATCTTGAATGTCGAAAGGATGGTAGCTTGAAACAGCGTACATATTGTTGTAGCAAACAAGGGATGAGACAAGTTGACCGTAGACATCCTGCTAAGAAACCACATCCAGAGACCCGCACAAATTGCATGGCTCGGTTAGAGTTCAAGATTGGCAAGAATGAATTATCACATTGTCGAAAGCTGAATTAAACCATGATCATCCCATGACAAGTCCAAATAAGGTGCACATGCTTAGATCTCATAGAAAGATATTGTCATTTCAACGTGCACTTATAGACCAAATGACAGAGTCGGGTATGAAGGCCTACAATATATATAATTATTTTGAGTCTGGTGTAAGCAATAATAATGTTGGTTTCATAAGAGAAGATAATAGCAATTATATTCAAAGAAGTAGAAGAAAAGCTTTGGATGTCAAGGAAAGCAAGGGAATTCTTAGTACCTAAAGGAAAGATTGGCCAACGATCCTTCATTTTTTATGCTATTGAAGCTTGTGAGGAATTGTTGACACAGATTTATATAGAGTTTTACATGCCATTTTTACTGATAAATCATCCCCATTCGACGACTTTAAGTCTCATAATTGCCTCTATTTGGATACATCTATGGAATCTGCACCTCTCTTAGAATTTTCACATTTTCAGGACAAAACAACCACAAAAGGGTAGATTCTGGCACTCTTGTGGCAAAGGAGCCCATCCTAACTCAAGATGACCCTAACCAGAAGCTTTCAGATTCGTTGAGGCCTTTGTTGGAAACCACGACCGGGTCCCGATCAGAATCATGCCCGTGATCATCGTTATGACTGAAAATCAATATTACGAACGAGATGAAAATCGAGTTTAAGGTGAATGTTAGAAGCAAGATAAAGATGAAGAATATTATATTAAAACTGAATCTATATTAAAACTCAGATCAAAATGAAGATCAAGATAATTATCAAGAACAAGATCAATTATAAAATTAAGAATAAGAATCAGATCAATAACATGATATTCTTCTTTATCTTCTTTTTAATCTTAATCTTAAACTTGATATTGATCTTATTTGCAATCTTGGTCTTTAATCTTGATATTGTTAATGTTATTGATATTGATCTAATCATGATGAGAATTTTGATCGTGATTATGATCTTTATTTGTTATTGATCTTATTCTTATTATTAATTTTAAAATTGATCTTGTTTTTGATAATTATCTTGATCTTTATTTTGATCTCAGTTTTAATATAGATTTCAGTTTTAATATGATATTCTTCATCTTTATCTTGCTTCTTATCTTCACCTTAAACTCGATTTTCATCTCGTTCGTAATATTGATTTTCAGTCTTGATATTAATTTTTATATTTATCTTGATCTAATAATGATAAGGATGTTAATCTTGAGTATACTCTCTATTTGATCTTTATCATTTTTCAATTTTAATTTTAATAATGATTTTGTTGATGAACATGATGTTGATCTTGATTTTAATCAAAATTTCAATCTTATCTTATGATATTCTTCTTTATCTTCTTTTTAATCTCAATCTTAAACTTGATTTTCATCTTGTTTGTAATCTTGGTCTTTAATCTTAATATTGTTATTGTTATTGATATTGATCTAATCATGATGAGAATTTTGATCCTGATTATAATCTTTATTTGTTAATGATCTTATTCTTATTCTTAATTTTAAAATTGATCTTTCTTGATAATTATCTCGATCTTCATTTTGATCTCAGTTTTAATATAGATTTCAGTTTTAATATGATATTTTTCATCTTTATCTTGCTTCTTATCTTCACCTTAAACTCAATTTTCATCTCGTTCATAATATTGATTTTTAGTTTTGATATTAATTTTTATATTTATCTTAATCTAAAAATGATAATGATGTAAATCTTGATTATACTCTCTATTTGATCTTTATCATTTTTCAATTTTAATTTTAATATTGATTTTGTTGATGATCATGATATTGAGCTTGATTTTAATCGAAATTTCAATCTTATCTTATGATATTCTTCATTATCTTCTTTTTAATCTTAATCTTAAACTTGATTTTGATCTTATTTGTAATCTTGGTCTTTAATCTTGATATTGTTATTGTTATTGATATCGATCTAATCATGATGAGAATTTTGATCGTGATTATGATCTTTATTTGTTATTGATCTTATTCTTATTCTTAATTTTAAAGTTGATTTTGTTTTTGATAATTATCTTGATCTTCATTTTGATCTCAGTTTTAATATAGATTTCAGTTTTAATATGATATTCTTCATCTTTATCTTGCTTCTTATCTTCACCTTAAACTCAATTTTCATCTCATTTGTAATATTGATTTTCAGTCTTGATATTAATTTTTATATTTATCTTGATCTAATAATGATAAGGATGTTAATCTTGAGTATACTCTCTATTTGATCTTTATCATTTTTCAATTTTAATTTTAATATTGATTTTGTTGATGAACATGATATTGATCTTGATTTTAATCAAAATTTCAATATTATCTTATGATATTATTCTTTATCTTCTTTTTAATCTCAATCTTAAACTGGATTTTGATCTCGTTTGTAATTTTGGTCTTTAATCTTAATATTGTTATTGTTATTGATATTGATCTAATCAAGATTAGAATTTTGATCCTAATTATAATCTTTATTTGTTAATGATCTTATTCTTATTCTTAATTTTAAAATTGATCTTTCTTGATAATTATCTTAATCTTCATTTTGATCTCAGTTTTAATATAGATTTTAGTTTTAATATGATATTTTTCATCTTTATCTTGCTTCTTATCTTCACCTTAAACTCGATTTCATCTCGTTCATAATATTGATTTTCAGTCTTGATATTAATTTTTATATTTTTCTTAATCTAATAATGATAAGGATGTAAATCTTGATTATACTCTCCATTTGATCTTTATCATTTTTCAATTTTAATTTTAATATTGATTTTGTTGATAATCATGATATTGATCTTGATTTTAATCAAAATTTCAATCTTATCTTATGATATTCTTCTTTATCTTCTTTTTAATCTTAATTTTAAACTTGATTTTGATCTTATTTGTAATCTTGGTCTTTAGTCTTGATATTGTTATTGTTATTGATATTGATCTAATCATGATGAGAATTTTGATCGTGATTTTAAAATTGAGATCAAAATGAAGATCAAGATAATTATCAAGAACAGGATCAATTATAAAATTAAGAATACGAATAAGTTCAATAACAAATAAAGATCCTAATCAAGATCAAAATTCTCATCATGATTAGATCAATATCAATAATAATAACAATATCAAGATTAAAGACCAAGATTACAAAGAAGATCAAAATCAAGTTTATGATTAAGATTAAAAATAAGATAAAGAAGAATATCATAAGATGAAGATTGAAATTTTGATTAAAATCAAGATCAATATCATGTTCATCAACAAAATCAATATTAAAATTAAAATTGAAAAATGATAAAGATCAAATAGAGTGTATAATCAAGATCAAAATCCTCATCATTATTAGATCAAGATAAAAATAAAAATAATAATCAAGACTGAAAATCAATATTACGAACGGGATGAAGATTAGAAGCAAGATAAAGTTAAAGAATATAAGATTAAAACTAAAATCTATATTAAAACTGAGATCAAAATGAAGATCAAGATAATTATCAAGAACAAGATCAATTTTAAAATTAAGAATAAGAATAAGATCAATAACAAATAAAGCTCATAATCAAAATCAAAATTCTCATCATGATTAGATCAATATCAATAACAATAACAATATCAAGATTAAAGACCAAGATTACAAACAAGATCAAAATCAAGTTTAAGATTAAGATTAAAATGAAAATAAAGATGAATATCATAAAATAAAGATTAAAATTTTGATTAAAATCATGATCAATATCATGTTCATCAACAAAATCAATATTAAAATTAAAATTGAAAAATGATAAAGATCAAATAGAGTGTAAAATCAAGATCAACATCCTAATCTTTATTAGATCAAGATACATATAAAAATTAATATCAAGACTGAAAATCAATATTACGAATGAGATGAAAATCGAGTTTAAGGTGAAGATTAAAATCAAGATAAAGATGAAGAATATAAGATTAAAACTGAAATCTATATTAAAACTAAGATCAAAATGAAGATCAAGATAATTATAAAGAACATAATTAATTTTAAAATTAAAAATAAGAATAAGATCAATAACAAATAAAGATCATAAACAAGATCAAAATTCTCATCATGATTAGATCAATATCAATAACAATAACAATTTCAAGATTAAAGACCAAGATTACAAACAACATCAACATCAAGTTTAAGATTAAGATTAAAATGAAGATAAAGTAGAATATCATAAGATGAAGATTGAAATTTTGATTAAAATCAAGATCAATATCATGTTCATCAACAAAATCAATATTAAAATTAAAATTGAAAAATGATAAAGATCAAATAGAGAGTATAATCAAGATCAACATCCTCATCATTATTAGATCAAGATACATATAAAAATTAATATCAAGACTGAAAATCAATATCACGAATGAGATGAAAATCGAGTTTAAGGTGAAGATTAGAAGCAAGATAAAGATGAAGAATATAAGATTAAAACTGAAATCAATATTAAAACTAAGTCAAGATAATTAACAAGAACAAGATTAATTTTAAAATTAAGAATAAGAATAAGATCAATAACAAATAAAGATCATAATCAAGATCAATAACAAATAAAGATCATAATCAAGATCAAAAGTCTCATCATGATTAGATCAATATCAATAACAATAATAATATCAAGATTAAAGACCAAGATTACAAACAAGATCAAAATCAAGATTAAGATTAAGATTAAAATGAAGATAAAGAAGAATATCATAAAATGAAGATTGAAATTTTGATTAAAATCAAGATCAATATCATGTTCATCAACAAAATCAATGTTAAAATTAAAATTGAAAAATGATAAAGATCAAATAGAGAGTATAATCAAGATCAAAATCCTCATCATTATTAGATCAAGATAAAAATAAAAATTATTATCAAGACTGAAAATCAATATTACGAACGAGATGAAAATTGAGTTTAAGGTAAAGATAAGAAGCAAGATAAAGATGAAGAATATAAGATTAAAACTGAAATTTATATTAAAACTGAGATCAAAATGAAGATCAAGATAATTATCAAGAACAAGATCAATTTTAAAATTAAGAATAAAAATAAGATTAATAACAAATAAAGATCGTAATCAAGATCAAAATTCTCATCATAATTAGATCAATATCAATAACAATAACAATATCAAGATTAAAGACCAAGATTACAAAGAAGATCAAAATCAAGTTTATGATTAAGATTAAAAATAAGATAAAGAAGAATATCATAAGACGAAGATTGAAATTTTGATTAAAATCAAGATCAATATCATGTTCATCAACACAATCAATATTAAAATTAAAATTGAAAAATGATAAAGATCAAATAGAGAGTATAATCAAGATCAACATCCTCATCATTATTAGATCAAGATACATATAAAAATTAATATCAAGACTGAAAATCAATATCACGAATGGAGATGAAAATCGAGTTTACGGTGAAGATTAGAAGCAAGATAAAGATGAAGAATATAAGATTAAAACTGAAATCAATATTAAAACTAAGATCAAAATGAAGATCAAGATAATTAACAAGAACAAGATTAATTTTAAAATTAAGAATAAGAATAAGTTCAATAACAAATAAAGATTATAATCAAGATCAAATTCTCATCAAGATTAGATCAATATCAATAACAATAACAATATCAAGATTAAAGACCAAGATTACAAACAAGATCAAAATCAAGTTTAAGATTAAGATTAAAATGAAGATAAAGAAGAATATCATAAAATGAAGATTGAAATTTTGATTAAAATCAAGATCAATATCATGTTCATCAACAAAATCAATATTAAAATTAAAATTGAAAAATGATAAAGATCAAATAGAGAGTATAATCAAGATCAAAATCCTCATCATTATTAGATCAATATAAAAATAAAAATTATTATCAAGACTGAAAATCAATATTACGAACGAGATGAAAATCGAGTTTAAGGTGAAGATTAGAAGCTAGATAAAGGTGAAGAATATAAGATTAAAACTGAAATCTATATTAAAACTGAGATCAAAATGAAGATCAAGATAATTATCAAGAACCAGATAAATTTTAAAATTAAGAATAAGAATAAGATCAATAACAAATAAAGATCATAATCAAGATAAAAATTCTCATCATAATTAGATCAATATCAATAACAATAACAATATCAAGAATAAAGACCAAGATTACAAAGAAGATCAAAATCAAGTTTATGATTGAGATTAAAAATAAGATAAAGAAGAATATCATAAGAAGAAGATTGAAATTTTGATTAAAATCAAGAGCAATATCATGTTCATCAACAAAATCAATATTAAAATTAAAATTGAAAAATGATAAAGATCAAATAGAGTGCATAATCAAGATCAAAATCCTCATCGTTATTAGATCAAGATAAAAATAAAAATAATTATCAAGACTAAAAATTAATATTACGAACGAGATGAAAATCGACTTTAAGGTAAAGATTAGAACCTAGATCAAGATGAAGAATATAAGATTAAAACTGAAATCTATATTAAAACTAAGATCAAAATGAAATCAAGATAATTATCAAGAACAAGATCAATTTTAAAAATAAGAATAAGAATAAGATCAATAACAAATGAAGATTATAATCAAGATCAAAATTCTCATCAAGATTAGATCAATATCAATATCAATAACAATATCAAGATTAAAGACCAAGATTACAAACAAGATCAAAATCAAGTTTAAGATTAAGATTAAAATGAAGATAAAGAAGAATATCATAAAATGAAGATTGAAATTTTGATTAAAATCAAGATCAATATCATGTTCATCAACAAAATCAATATTAAAATTAAAATTGAAAAATGATAAAGATCAAATAGAGAGTATAATCAAGATCAAAATCCTCATCATTATTAGATCAAGATAAAAATAAAAATTATTATCAAGACTGAAAATCAATATTACGAACGAGATGAAAATCGAGTTTAAGGTGAAGATTAGAAGCTAGATAAAGGTGAAGAATATAAGATTAAGACTGAAATCTATATTAAAACTGAGATCAAAATGAAGATCAAGATAATTATCAAGAACAAGATCAATTTTAAAATTAAGAATAAGAATAAGATCAATAACAAATAAAGATCATAATCAAGATCAAAATTCTCATCATGATTAGATCAGTATCAATAACAATAACAATATCAAGATTAAAGACCAAGATTACAAACAAGATCAAAATCAAGTTTAAAATGAAAATAAAGAAGAATATCATAAGATGAAGATTGAAATTTTGATTAAAATCAAGATCAATATCATGTTTATCAACAAAATCAGTATTAAAATTAAAATTAAAAAATGATAAAGATCAAAAAGAGAGTATAATCAAGATCAACATCCTCATCATTATTAGATCAAGATACATATAAAAATTAATATCAAGACTGAAAATCAATATTACGAATGAGATGAAAATCGAGTTTAAGGTGGGAAGCTCAAGGGCACCTAGGACCTTTCTCCCCCGTTGACAAAGGGGGCATAGAGCAGCTTTTAGGGGAGGCATCCATTGTATGATCTTAATAGAATATTGCATGATCTATTTTTCTTTTGCAACTCTTGCGCAAAACTTGTTATCACGCATGATGTTTATGGCTAAATACATTGTTTATGTTGTTAGCATGAACATGGTAGGCTAAACACTAAATCAGGATGTGGGGTAGCCCTTGATGATTTACTAGTTGTGATAGTTAAGTTTATTAGCCAAAGTCCTTGCTTGGCCTTGTGTGCGTGCTTTGCCTGCGTTACCCAGAAGGATATGCTCGCACCTCTAATCCCTCGGATGAGGTTTGTAAATCAGCTTTTCTAGGAGTTTACTCGCTTGTATAGTTGTACTTACCCGTAGGATTAAGGGAAGGCATCTTCCAAAAAGGTAAACTTGAGCCTTGAGTCGCAAGGGTGAGGTTTGTTAATCGGATCTAGAGGAGAAAACTTGCCTGCTAGACTGTACTCACTTAGGGAAATACCAAGGTGAGGTTTGTAAATCAGATCTCTGGAATAAAAACTTGCTCGCAGATCCGTACTCGCTCGCGTGATTGTAGGGAGCTTAGACACGTTGGAGAGACTCTAGTCCGACCGCGCGTCAAACCCATTAGGTTGAGAGTTTATCCATTCTGTTAGTGTGCTATGCCTACACTTTCCAAAAGAGAGTGTTTGAGCCTTTAATCATCGCAAGTATGGTTTGTCAATCAGCATCTCTAGGAGTTTCTTCTCTCTTGTAGATCTGTACTCGCTTGAGAAGATTATAAGGTGCCTAGACGTTGCGGGGAGACTCTAGTCTAACCGCATGTCAGAACTCTACAGATTGGACCGGTAATCTCGTCCGTGAAAGCAGACAAGATTATTGGAGGGGAGCTACCTATGTGACAAGGAAGCTGAGTCCCTTGAACTACACAGGACATCGGCAATAAAGTTTAACTATTCAACTGTAAGGAGCCAAAGTGGTGAACCCATATCCTGATACATCTCCTCATTAAAATCTTCTCGAGTGATTTCCTCTGTTTACATTCTTGCACTTTTAATTATTTCATTATCATAAACTTCACCAATTTCGACATCGTCTAGCTAGCCATTTCG
This sequence comes from Costus lasius, assembly GCA_027563935.2. Taxonomy (NCBI): domain Eukaryota; kingdom Viridiplantae; phylum Streptophyta; class Magnoliopsida; order Zingiberales; family Costaceae; genus Costus; species Costus lasius. Next base: position 14,149,171 of record CM050450.1, on the reverse strand, counting down.
AGATCTGTCGGTATTTGCTCATTAGTCCCTGTGGGATCGATATTTTATTACTTCGATAGACCCGTGCACTTGCGGGAAACACCTACTATATCTGTGGGCGCTATCAAGTTTTTAGCGCCGTTGGTCGAGGACTAATTTTGGCAATATTGATAAGATTTGGGAATTAATAGACTAGACATTTTTAGTTTGTTAGTATACTTTTTTTTGATTCATTTAACACCTTTCTTGAATTTTAGTTTATGCATAGAACTCCGTGACCAGAATCTGCAATACCATTTGATTCGGAAATTGAAGGAACGTTCCAGCGTCGCAAGAATCTTCAGAAATATCAACCGAAGAAGAATTCGCAAACAACAATCATGGATGGTAACAAATTACTTCGCGACTTCGCTACACCAAATGTTCAAGGACTGCATTCTAGTATTGCACGTCCACCAATAGAAGCGAATAATTTTGAGATAAAACCGTCACTTCTGTCAATGTTACAACAAAATCAATTCGGTGGATCACCGACTGAGGATCCGAACATGCATTTATCTGTTTTTCTTGAATATTGTGACACTCTTAAAATGAATGGTGTAACCACTGACGCTCTATGGCTATGACATTTTCCTTTTTCACTTAGAGATAGGGCGCAAGCTTGGTTATATTCATTACCATCTGGATCCATTACCACATAGGAACAGCTCTCACACGCGTTCCTTACAAAATATTTACCTCCAAGCAAAACCGCGCAACTAAGAAACTAGATTACCAATTTCTCCCAAAAAGAAGGTGAATCACTATATGAGGCGTGGGACCGCTTCAAGGAATTGCAGCGGATGTGTCCTCACCACGGCCTCGAGAAATGGGTACTGGTACATACGTTTTATAATGGCTTGCTTTATAATACTCATCTTACTGTTGATGCAGCCGCTAGAGGAGCTTTCATGAACAAAGCTGTCGATGAAGCCTACAATTTGATCGAAGAAATGGCGCTCAACCACTACCAATGGTCGGGCGAAAGAGGTACTTCATCTCGACAAGCCGGTAAGTATGAACTTGACGCTCTTAGTTCTCTTGCTGCAAAAGTAGATTCACTATCTCATAAACTTGATTCTATGAACATGCGTCATAATGCTGTCATGTGTGAAATTTGTGGAATGGAATGTCATCTTTCTGACACTTGTCAATTAGGAAATATGGTATCACAAGACCCCCCCCCCCACCTGCTTTGGTAAATGTTGTAGGTAACTTTATCCCGAGGGTTCAAAACAACCCTTATTCTAATACCTACAACCCCGGGTGGAAAAATCATCCCAACTTTTCCTATAGAAATAACAATGCAGCTCAACCATCAAACTATAGGCAACCCCCTGGATTTTATTCATCTAACACCGGGTATCAGCCTAAACAATTTGACTAGCCACCACAACCGAGCACCAACACACCCACCAGAACAAACCTTAGAATCGCGCTTTGACAACTTCATGTCAGTGTAAACGAAGGCAATGGACTGCATGTTGGAAGCAATCAAAAACTTAACAACAAACCAGAAGATAATGAAAAACCAATTTGCCCAACAGGCTAGTACATCTACTAGACCGCCGGGCAGATTGCCTGGACAGCCCGAGACGAACCCTAAAGAGCATTGTAATGCCATTACCACACATAGTGGCAAGCAGCTTGAGGAACCAGAAATGCCCAAGGATGACCATTGTGAGAATGAGACCAGAACCCCTGAATCTGAAGAACCAAATGAACCTGCTGAGAGTGAACCACAAACGAAAGAAACAAAACCTGTTTGTGTGCCTGCACCACCCTACAAACCGCCCATTCCATTTCCCCAGAGGTTGGCAAAAGCAAAACTCAATCATCAATTCGGTAAATTTTTAAAAATTTTAAAGAAACTGTATATTAACATAGCATTTACCGATGCTTTATCACAAATGTCATCCTATGCTAAGTTTTTGAAGGAGATCCTATCCAATAAAAGAAAAATGGAAGAATACGGCATAATGGCGTTAATCGAGGAATGCAGCGCAATCATCCAAAATAAATTACCGCCAAAGTTGAAAGACCCAGGCAGCTTTACCATTCAATGCCTGATCGGAGACACACCTTTCGACTGTGCTTTGTGCGATCTTGGAGCAAGCGTAAGTCTGATGTCACTCTCTCTTTGCAAGAAACTGGACATCGGAGACTTGAAGCCAACCAATATCTCATTGCAATTGGCCGATCGTTCCGTACGACATCCGGTAGGAATTCTTGAGGAAGTGCCAATAAAGGTCGGTAAATTTTTTATTCCAGCTAATTTCGTTGTACTTGAAATGGAGCAAGACTCCAAACTTCCTATCATACTGGGCAGACCATTTTTGGCCACTGCCAGTGCTATAATCGACGTTAAAAATGGGAAGTTAACACTTCACGTAGGTGAGGATACGGTTGAATTTGATATTACCGGAAGCCTGAAAAAGACTATTCTTGCAGATTCCTGCTATAGCATCGGGGTCATCGACGACGAGCTTAATTCGACCTATATCCCTTGGAAAAATGCTGACCCTCTCAAATTATGCTTACTGGGCGACTATGACGAAGAACAAGAGGAAGAAGTCCGTGCTTATACCGATATTCTTGACTCGAGCACAGCAATTGAACCAGATGAAGAGAGGCTTGAGGAACCATCTGCGCCGACATCCGAGGTCTGTAAACAACTTAACTTAGAGCTCAAATCCTTACCGAGCAACCTCAGGTATGAATTTTTGGGTGAGAATTCTACTTATCTTGTAATCATAGCAAACCATCTTAATTCAGAGCAAATACATCTTCTCCTGGATAAGCTTCGACAATATAAGAAGGTAATTGGGTATATTTTGGATGATATAAAAGGTATTAACCCTTCTTTATGTACGCACAGGATACACCTCGAAGAGGACAGCAAACCATCTATTGAATACCAAAGACGTTTAAACCCGAACTTGAAAGAGGTGGTTAAGAAAGAAATTTTGAAACTATTAGATGCTAGGGTCATCTACCCCATTTCGGATAGCCAATGGGTAAGTCTGGTACATGTGGTACCAAAAAAGGGAGGAGTGACGGTAGTGAAGAACGAAGCGGATGAATTAATACCACAAAGAACCGTTACCGGGTGGCGCATGTGTATCGACTATCGGAAACTGAACAAGGCCACTCTCAAGGACCATTTTCCTCTCCCCTTTATAGATCAAATGCTTGAAAGATTAGCCACTAACTCTTATTTTTGTTTCTTTGATGGATACTCAGGATTTTTTCAAATACCGATACATCTAGACAACCAAGAAAAAACCACGTTCACATGTCCCTTCGGTACTTTCGCTTATCGTCGTATGCCGTTTGGCTTATGTAATGCACTAGCTACCTTTCAGCATTGCATGACGGCTATTTTCTCCGATCTAATTGAAGACATCATGGATGTCTTTATGGACGACTTTTCGGTATACGGGTCTAGTTTTGATTCTTGTTTATCTAATTTGACTCGTGTTTTGCAGCGTTGTGAAGAAACAAACTTGGTATTAAATTAGGAGAAATGTCATTTTATGGTAAAGGAAGGGATTGTTCTTGGTCATTTGATATTGGAACGTGGCATCGAAGTTGATAAAGCAAAAATCAGTGTGATAGAGGGAATGCCACCTCCAAACTCCGTCAGAAGAGTAAGAAGTTTCTTGGGCTATGCAGGCTTTTATAGGCGTTTCATTAAAAAATTTTCTAAAATTTCTAGGCCTTTAACATCTTTACTTGCTAAGGATGTTTCGTTTGTTTTTTATCAGAACTGCATGAAAAAGGCGTTGATTTCCGCCCCAATAATACAACCTCCGGATTGGTCGCTGCCCTTCGAAATTATGTGCGACGCTAGTGACTATGTGGTAGGAGCTGTATTGGGACAACGGAAAAATAACCGAACTCATGCCATTTATTACGCCAGCCGAACATTGGATGGAGCACAAAGCAACTATGCCACAACCGAAAAAGAACTTCTAGCTGTAGTTTTCGCTCTTGATAAGTTCCGATCGTATTTGGTTAACTCGCGTGTTATTGTTTATACAGATCATGCGGAAATCCAATATCTCATGGAAAAGAAAAACGTGAAACCAAGGCTAATTAGATGGATACTGTTGTTGCAAGAATTTGACGTTCAGATCAAAGATAAGAAGGGAGCCGATAATTTGGTAGCAAACCATCTCTCCCATCTGACATTTACTCCCGAAAATAGTTTGGAAGAAGAGATCGACGATACATTCCCAGACGAAAAATTACTAGCTATCACCGCTGTGAAAGCACCATGGTACGCTGATCTGGTAAATTACTTGGTAGCCAGTATTATGCTTCCGAAACTCACATACCAACAGCGAAGGAAGTTTATGTCTATGGCGAAACACTATTATTGGGACAAACCACTCTTGTTTAAGCGTTGTGCTGATTGTATCATTCGAAGATGCTTACCAGAAGAAGAGATTCCAGATGTCCTATTCCAATGTCATTTTTCTTCTTATGAAGGGCACTTCAGTGGCAAGAAGACAGCACATAAGATTCTCCAGTGTGGTTTCTTCTGGCCGACTTTATTCAGAGACGCAAGGGACTATGTACAGTCTTGCGATCGTTGCCAACGGATGGGTGGAATATCACAAAGAAATGAGATGCCTCTAAACACCATCTTGGAAATCGAGATCTTCGACGTATGCGTGATACCTTGTCGTATGTTGTATTTTCTGATATATTTATTTCACGAATCAAGGCCTATTTTGTTACTTTTGTATCTCTTTCAGCACTTATTTCCTTGTTATTTTCGGAATCTACACATTTCTTTGTCTTTCATGTGTTTTAGGTTAAATCACTTATCTATGGAGCTTAAAACTGGAAATTAAAGTTATAAAGTGGTTAAGGATGGAAAGACGAAGCTTCCCAGCAATTTTCAGCTCAAACGGAAATTGTTACCGCAAATACGGCCTGCCCGTGAACGTGTTCACGACCGTATTTCTAAGGACGAATATTTCATATCATTTTCGAGCCGTAATCGAAGACACGACCGTGAAACGCAGGAATGAAATTTTGGAATTATGTTCACCGAGAAGAATACGGCTAGCCTGTGAAACAGAATACACTCGTGAAGTCAACTGCAGGCACAACGCAGAATTTGGCCGAGAGCTTCACGGGTAGCCCAAGAAACGCTTCACGCTCGTATTTTTATACGCAGATTGCAACTCTTGGCATTTCTCCCTCGTTTCAAATCAGATTTGAGCGATCTTGGTGTGGAAATGATGAGAATTAGAAGGGCTACACATCAGAAACAAGAGGAGGTCGATCAGACATATAAAAGGAATCATTTTGGGGGGGAAAAACGCATCAACTCCTAGAGGACAGCAAGGAGAGGGAAGAACAAGGAAGAAGACAGCGATTGAGACCGGATCTAGAGGGGAAAGTTTGCATTTTCTCTTCTATTTCATCTTGTATCTTCTATGCCTTGTGAATTCCTTCATTTGAAAGAGATTCTAACCGAAACTATGCATATTGTAGCGTAAACACTTAATCGGGTTTTTGGGCGTAGCCCACTTTTCAGTCTATGAACTGATTTGTGTTGCTTTTATGGGATTTTCTAGACTCTACACGATCTTCACTGTGTTTATTCCGTAATCTTCGACTTGATCAATCGAATTTTACACTAGTCGTCACGAGAAGTACTGAAAGGGAAAATTGTGACGACTGATCTGTTTTGATTGGGCTGGTAGGTTTTGCCACGAAAGTAGGTAAGATGTGCCTGCAGAATTTATATTCTCCTGCACTCATTGAATCAACCTGGTTCGTTCTATCACGAAAGTCGAAGGACGATCGGGTTTGATACCAAGTTACACCGCCGAAAGGGGGTAATTTGTAAACTCGAGAATTTTCGTGGTTTCAGATTATCTCTTGCAACGCTTTTCATTTAGTTCCTGATTGTTAGTATGGTGAACCCCTTAAAATCTGATTTTTCTCATAACAATTGTCTTTCTTCTTATTTCGCTGTCAATTGGAGTTGTTTTAGTTGTTTACTTGATTTTGAACATTAAACCGATAACACCCTCAGTTATGATTTTGTTTAGCTATTGAAATTAAGAATTATTGGTATTTGACTCAACCGTCCTCGTGGGAACGATACTATATATTACCGTGATAAAGCTGTTACGCTTGTGGATAGTATCAAGTTTTGGCGCCGTTGCCGGGGACGGCGATAGTCAATATCGATTGTCTTCTTAAGATTGATAGACTAAGCTTTTTTGTTTTTTGTTTATTTTCGTTACTGATAACAATCTGTTGCTTCTGAATTACTGTGGCACATTTGCTGCTTACCCTTCTTTTATGCGTCAAGGTCTTAGATCAGGTGGAATCAACGACCTATACGACCAAATCGACGAAATCGAATGGACGCTCCGCCGACGAAGGAGATTAATAGAGCAAAGAAACAAAGAGCAATCCAGCAGGACATAGGCTATTCCTTTCGATCTTCCAATGGAGCCAGAACCAGAGCCGGTACCCTTGAAATTACGAGCTCCAAATGATAACCGAACCTTAAGGGATTTTGCTTCTCCGAATGTGCAAGGAGGACTGCAAACTGAAATTGTACGACCTCCAGTGGATGCTAACAACTTCGAGATCAAGCCGGCCTTACTAGGCATGATCCAGCAACATCAATTTGGAGGCACACACTTTGAGGATCCTCACCAACATCTGTCCTTATTCCTTGAGTTCTGTGACACATTGAAGATCAACGGAGTTTCCTCAGATGCTATACGATTGAGGCTTTTCCCGTTTTCATTGCGCGATAGAGCACGCGGCTGGCTACAGTCTTTGCAGCCAGCATCGATAAACACATGGGATCAACTATCCCAGGCCTTTCTGTCCAAATACTTTCCACCGTCTAAAACTGTTCAACTGCGAAACCAGATCATCGGTTTCACCCAAAGAGACGAAGAATCTTTATATGAAGTGTGGGAGAGATTCAAGGATCTTCAGCGTCTCTGCCCACATCACGGCTTAGAACCATGGGTAATTGTACATACCTTCTACCATGGTCTTAATTATAACACGCGTCTTACTGTCGATGCAGTAGCCGGAGGCGCGATAATGAATAGAGTTTAGAAGAGGCAATGAATCTTCTAGAGGACATGGCGCTAAACCACAATCAGTGGTCTGCAGGAGAACGAGGTACTACATCTTCTAAAACCATAGCGCCCGGTAAGTATGAACTCGACTCAATGAGCTCACTAGCAGCGAAAGTAGATTCTCTAGCACGTAAACTTGATTCTTTTCATGTTCACTCTGTTGATACTAACTCTACTCTTGTGAAATTTGTGGGGTTGCAGGCCATAGTTTTGTTGAATGCCAGTTGGGGATTGCCCAAACCTCTGAACCTAACCGAGAGAATATCAATGCCATAGGGAACCTTAACCCTAATCCTAGACCCCAACTAGACTCATACTCAAGTACCTATAATCCGGGGTGGAGGAACCATCCGAATTTTTCATACATAAACAATCCAAACCCAGTTCCTCAACAGACGTATAGACAACCCCCCGGATTTCAACCCCAACCTCGACCTTATGTACAGCAGCAACAACAACAGCCACAGAAATCCCAACTAGAAGCAATCATGGAGACTTTTATTTCTTCTCAGACGAAGACAAATGAAACAGTCGATGATATGATGAGACACGTCACTACAAGACTTGAAGCCATAGAAAGGCATAACAAACAAATAGACACCCAGTTTGCAAACTTAGCCACTTCCATAGCTAGAGCTCTAGGAAAGTTACCTTCCCAACCTGAACCAAACCCGAGGGAGCACATCAATGCTATTACCACTCGAAGTGGTAAACAACTAGAGGAGCCTAGGGTGCCTAATTCTGAAGTCGAAGATGAGACTCTCTCCCAATCTGAACCTGCCAAAAAGGGAGAAGAAAAAGAACCTAAAGTGAAAGAACTAACTTACATCCTGCCCCCTGCCTACAAGCCACCTGTCCCATTTCCTCAAAGATTAGCTAAGGCAAAGCTGGATAAGCAGTTTGGGAAGTTTTTGGATATTTTGAATAAATTGTATATTAATATCCCGTTTACTGAAGCAATTTTGCAGATGCCCACAGATGCTAAGTTTTTAAAGGACACCCTTTCAAATAGGCGAAAGCTGGAAGAACCGGGGATCATTGCACTTACTGAAGAGTGCAGCGCCATAATCCAGAACAAGCTTCCGCAAAAGATGAAGGATCCGGGCAGTTTCTCGATCCCTTGCCAAAATCGGGGATCTCTCTTTTGATCACGCACTATGCGACTTAGGGGCAAGTGTCAGCCTAATGCCTTCCTCTCTTTTCAAGCGACTTCACATTGGCGACTTGAAAGCGACGCCGATTTCCTTGCAGCTAGCCGACCGCTCAGTGCGGAAACCTATGGGAGTTTTAGAAGATGTCCCGATCAAAGTCGGTGACTTCTTCATCCCAGTGGACTTCGTTGTTCTTGAAATGGAAGAGGATGTTAAGTTGCCGATAATTCTGGGATGATCGTTCCTTGCAACAGCCGGAGCGGTCATTGATGTGAAAAAGGGAAAACTGGCATTGAATATCGGTAATGATGCTATTGAGTTTGATTTATCTTCGAGTCTGAAAAAGCCTTTTGTTGCAGGATCTTGTTGCAGTGTGGACATCATAGATGATGTGGTAGAAGAAGTTGCGCACATTAGCTCCAGCACTGACCTGCTAGAGGTCACTCTTTTGGAAAGTCCACATACCGAAGACAATGAGGAAGCTATAAGATATGCACAATTAATGGATACGACTGGTACATTTCATCCGGAGAAGGTGAATTCTGAAAAACTCCATGATAAGACACCAATTGAGAGTAAGGAAAAGAAGATTGAACTGAAATCACTTCCTGAGAATCTTAGATATGAATTTCTTGGTGCAAATTCAACCTTACCTGTTATAGTGAATGCTAACTTCTCTGAAGAGCAGATTGAACTTTTACTTGCTGAACTGAGACTCCACAGGAAAGTCATAGGCTATTCGTTGGATGATATTCAAGGACTAAATCCATCTGTGTGTATGCATAGAATACTTTTGGAAGAGGGGAGTAAGCCCTTAGTGGAGTTTCAGTGAAGGTTGAACCCGAGTATGAAAGAAGTCGTTAAAAAGGAAATCCTCAAGCTTCTGGATGCAGGAGTCATTTATCCCATCTCTGACAGTCAATGGGTTAGTCTCATTCATGTAGTTCCAAAGAAAGGAGGGGTCACTGTAGTTAAGAACGATCAGAATGAGCTAATTCCGGTACGCGCCGTAAGCGGATGGAGAATGTGTATCAATTACCGGAAATTGAACAAAGCAACCCGGAAGGACCATTTTCCTTTGCCCTTCATCAATCAAATGCTTGAGCGTCTGGCTCATAATTCTTATTTCTGTTTTCTTGACGGTTTTTCTGGCTTTCTGCAGATACCTATCCACCCGGAAGATCAAGAGAAGACCACATTTACCTGTCCATACGGCACTTTTGCATACCGACGGATGCCATTTGGATTATGCAACGCTCCAACTACATTCCAGCGTTGCATAATGGCGATTTTCTCTGACTATAACGAGGATTTTATGGACATTTTTATGGACGATTTTTCTGTTTATGGTCGTTCTTTTGAAAAATGTTTATCTAACTTGGTGAAAGTTTTATAGTGATGCGAGGAAGTGAACCTCGTCCTCAACCGGGAAAAGTGTCATTTTATGGTACAAGAGGGCATTGTACTAGGACACCTGATTTCTGAACGCGGGATCGAAGTCGATCAAGCGAAGGTCCAAGTTATTAAGAAGATGAAGTCACCCAACTCCGTAAAAGGAATCCGCAGCTTCCTTGGGCACGCGGGTTTCTACAGAAGATTTATCAAAGACTTCTCGAAGATAGCCCGCCCACTCACAAACTTGCTTTCAAAAGATTCTGAATTCTGCTTTGATAATGATTGTTTATTAGCATTTGAAAAACTAAAGTTAGCTTTAATTTCTGCCCCTGTTATCCAGCCTCCAGATTGGAATCTTCCTTTCGAATTAATGTGCGATGCAAGCGACTTCGCTGTGGTAGCTGTACTGGGACAGCGAAAGGACAACAAGCTCCATGCCATATATTACGCGAGTCGCACTTTAGATGAGGCGCAAATTAATTATGCTACGACGGAGAAGGAGCTGGTTGCCATCGTCTTCGCTTTTGATAAGTTTCGGTCCTATTTGATTAATTCTAAAATAATCATTTTTACTGACCATGCAGCGATTAAATATCTGATGAGCAAGAAAGATGCGAAGCCGAGACTTATTCGATGGATCCTTCTCTTACAAAAGTTCGACCTAGAGATTCGGGATAAAAAAGGAGCAGAAAACTCGGTGGCAGATCACCTATCCCGACAAATTCATGAGAAAGAAGAACAGACCGGAGATGATCTTGAGATCAATGATACTTTTCCTGAAGAGCAACTGCTCACAATTATGGCGCAAGCTACACCATGGTACGCGGACTTTGTCAATTTTTTGGCTACTCATATTTTTCCACATGATTTGACATTTCAGATGAAAAAGAAATTCTTATCTGATGTACGACACTACTATTGGGATGATCCATACCTCTACCGACGGTGTGCTGACGGGCTTTTTAGAAGATGTATACCAGATTCAGAAATTTCTGATGTACTTTTGCAATGTCATTCTTCACCCTATGGTGGACATGCTAGCGCTGAAAAGACAACATTCAAAGTTCTACAGTCGGATCTATATTGGCCCACCATTTTCAGATATGCTCAAAATTTTATTCAGAGATGTGATAGTTTCCAAAGGAGTGGCAACATTTCTAAACGAGATGAACTCCCCCTCAACTACATTTTGGAAGTTGAAATATTTGATGTTTGGGGGATAGACTTTATGGGGCCATTTCCATCGTCGTGCGGCAACAAGTATATTCTAGTAGCTATGGATTACGTCTCAAAATGGGTTGAAGCTGCTGCTGCTGCAACTTGTGATTCTCGAGTGGTATCAAGGATACTAAAGAAGACAATATTTCCACGATTTGGGGTCCCGAGGGTATTGATAAGCGACGGGGGATCCCACTTTATTGAACAGAAGTTTGAGACTCTATTAAGAAAGTATGGGGTGAAGCATAAAGTTGCAACACCTTATCACCCCCAAACTAGCGGACAGGTCGAAGTCTCAAACTGTGAGATTAAACGTATACTTGAGAGGACAGTTTCTACATCGAGAAAGGATTGGGCCCTTAAATTGGATGATGCTTCATGGGCCTATAGGATGGCATTTAAGACTCCATTGGGAATGTCACCATTTCAGCTTATCTATGGCAAATCTTGCCATCTGCCAGTGGAGATAGAGCATAGAGCATATTGGGCTGTTAAATTGCTGAACTATGATTTGAAATCTGCAGAAGAGAAGAGAAAATTCCAGCTGAATGAGTTAGATGAAGTGAGAATGTTTGCTTATGAGAACTCCAAATTGTACAAGGAAAGAACAAAATTTTGGCATGACCGGCGAATTAGGAAGAAAGAATTTAAAGAAGGAGACCAGGTTCTCCTATTCAATTCACGTCTCAGGCTCTTCCCTGGAAAGCTAAGGACACGTTGGTCAGGACCCTTTGTAATTCAAAAGATTATCCTCATGGAGCTATAGTGATATGGACCGAACGTTCTGGGAGTTTCACAGTAAATGGACAAAGGCTGAAGATTTATTATGAATCAAAATTGGTTGAAAAGGGGAGTACTCAAACTCTCCTAGAACCTCCATCCTCTAATTGATAAACTTATTGGTCGAGCTACCGACCTAAAAGTAGCGCTCTTTGGGAGGCAGCCCAAGTATCTGATGCTTTGTGTGTTTTGTTGTTTATAGCTTTTATCTTTTTATGTTAAATTTAGTAATATAGTTTACTATGCTTAGTAAGCATTTTTGTTCATTTCTTTGCTTAATTCTGATGAACTTTGTCTGATAGTGGATGTAGGAATGATATACAGGAAGCTGGGAGCTGAAAAACTCAATTTCTGGGATTTTTAGACAAATACGGGCTGGCCGTGTAATGCAATACAGCCGTATTTTAGAATTTCAGCATATGGGAGTTTTCCACCGAGAAGAATACAGCCACACCTGTGAAGTGATTTCTGGCCGTTCTTTGCAAACTTGTTTTTCGCTCAGAGAAATATGGTCAGGTCGTACTACACTATACGGGCGTAATTTGAGTGACTGTTTTCTACCCAGGATTACACAACCGCACCTGTGGTTCATTACATGGGCATATTCTTTCTTAGCCTACTTTTTGCCGAGAACAATATGGCTAGTGCCGTGTAATAATATACGCCCGTATCTTCAAAGTTCCGAACTTCACAACTACGGCCGTATTTTCTTTCTTGAACATTCTTTTTCAACCAAGTTTTCGCCGAGAGAAATACGGGCATTGGCGTATTGTGATATACGCCCGTAACTTCGTCACTCTTGCTGGTCAAAGCTGGTCAACGCCCTTTCATTTAAATATGCTACCTAGGGTTTTCACGGGTTTACCCGTGCCCTAGTTCGTCGCCGATCGGTCTATCCAGCCTTCCAGCGAGTTCACCGGAATTCTTCTACTGCTGTCGTTGCCATTATTATTCCTCTTCTCTGCACAAACACCTTCCGGCGTGCGACATTGAAGGAATTTGCGTCCTGTGCCCTCCACTCTGAGACGACTCTTCTTACTCTCAAGCTCTACTCCGCGACGCTTCTCCCTTCAGGCAACACTCTGATTTCTTCTTACCTAAAACGTTATGAAATCGGTTCTTACTTGATCGACATTGAAGGCATTCAATCTATCCTCTGTCTTCTACCGAAATTTATCTGATATTTTGCTTTCTGGTGAAACTTCTGGCCGGCGATTGTGCATTCGTTCTGTATCAAAAATTGTTTCCGGATCTCAACGCTTTGTTCTAGAAATACTGTTTCTGGGCTTCTCTGTTTTCGATCCTCTGTTGCGACGCTTCTTCCTTCAGCATTCTTCATTGATATCGATGGCACCCAGAACCAAAGTTATAGGAAAGAAGCGCACCTCTCGTGCTGGTACATCGTCATCAAAGGGCGCTTCTTCATCTCGCTCACGCCGACAACCCCGACCCTCTGCCGATGATCCACCAGTTGCTGCGCAATATGGTTTTCCACTTCGAAATGCTGCCCAAGGATCTACTTGCGCTCTTATTCTGCAACGACAGATCGTTAACACGCGTTATCTTGATACACAAACAATGAATATTTTAGGACTTTCTGAAGACGTTCAGTGGATGTACGCAAATATCGGATGGCAGCAGTTCTTTGGAATACATCATGCCACATATATACCACTGACTTTGGAATTCTTTAGTTCCTTAAACGTCCAAGTGAGTACATATGATGATGCAGATGAAGGCCAAATTTCATTCCGGTTGCAGGGCAATGAATTCTCACTAACTCTCCAACGTTTAAACCAAATTTTTGGTTTTCTAGAGGATGGCACGCGACGGGCACCTCTGGATTATAACGAGAGTGAATTTTGGAAGATCATTAGTCATGACATCTACTATGCTTCTAAGACAGCTCGTTCCAGTTCAATAAGTAACCCGGTACTCAGATACGTACAGAGGGTGTTGGCGCACACCATTTTTGGCCGCGGAGAAAGTGACGGCATGCAACTATATAAGGTAGAACGAGCCCAAAAAGGAATGGTCGTCATGGGTGGACTCGTTACACATATTGCCTTAGCCTTAGGAGTCGACCCTACTGCTATGACAAAAGCTAAAGGGAGTAACCGCATTGATCTGAACTCTTGCATCTCTATGAAGATTATAGAGAAAGATGGTGATAACTATTCTCTGATTTTCAAGGGCAGCGATACCACTATGCCACTACCTAATCAAACACGCACTACTATACGTGATAAACAAAATTGGAACTTAGGACCTGAGGTAGTTGAGGAGATCCCTACTCCTATTTCTACAGCTGCACCAATACCATCAATAGGAAGATCATTTGGTTTTGGAGACTTCTCTTCCTCCTTTCCCCCTGAAGTGGAGGCAAGATGGAGTCGTATTGAAGAAAAGTTGACGCCTACTTACTGTCACAGAGGGTATTGAAGACACATTGGCACACATGCGCTTTGATATGTCTAGCCTCCATGACGAAAATCGCAGGCTTAGTGATGAACTAAAATGCCAAGCCAAATTTATGAGTTCTTTCTGGGAGTCATTCAGTGATCTCAAGATAAAATTGCAACCCGGCCTTGGTGATGATGATTCTGATGACATCCGGGGAGACGGCGATGATGAAGAAGATGAGGCTCAAGAACCAGGCGCAGAGATGAGCACAGATGAGGATGATGATGGTGATGACGCCTCTTAGTTTTTGTGAGTATCATACCCTACATTTTCCAAATTTTGTGTAATTATTCTTCCTGGCATAGAGGACTATGCTACATCTTACTCTGGGAGATATGTAGGGTATTCTGATAAAGTTATGATGTTGACACTATGCTATGATCTTCTACTTTGATGTTACTCTGATGATGTTATGAGGATGATGATATTTTTTTTTTGATGCTATTTTGTTGTCTCTGATGACGAATGATGATGGAATGTTCTTGAAAATTTTTTGCGCTTTCACATGATGAATATTCAGGATGCCATAATATGAATGAAATTGTTCTATGCATAACCCTTGTCTTCTCGGATGTCAATTGTGTTTAAGATAGATAGGTTCTTGCAATTAGTTTATTCGATGGATGACAATTGATGGGGAACATGTTCAATTTTATTAAGGTTTTCAAAACTTATGTGATGTTTTTGTTCTTCTGGTTAAGTGGATTGCTTTATTTATCTATGCGGTTTACTTGGTTGTTTGTTGGTATGGAAACTCAATGCATAACCCTCGCCACTTCACTAAGCAATTATCCTATCATATTCAAATCATTTGCCCTCCACACTACAATTTAGGGCAATCATTTCGCAAAAGAACAAATTGATTGGAAACACTTCTCTAACAAAAGTTTAGAGACACAACTTTTCAAAAAAAAAAAAAAGAAAATAAAAAGGTTTATTTCATCCAGTTTTCCATCACAACCAACTTTCAAAGCCAGCATTGAGTTTTTCATTCCAATTAGTACTCTTGGTGGGCTTAAATGGGTGGATGAAGTTTATTTATAAGATCAGAGTTCATTGCCTTGCATAGGTTGCGAGTCCTTTTTGATCTTGGATTGTGGGACCTTATCGATTTGACTTTTGACAATTTGCTAATTACTTTGAATTTTGAAGCTTAGCATGGTTTATTCTTGATGAATATTTCCTTGGAGACAAGTTATAAGCTAAGATCATTTTCCATCATATCTGGTTTTCTATTTTATGATTTTCATTGCTTGAGGGCAAGCAAGGATTTTAGTCTGGGAGAATTTGATACCTTGTCGTATGTTGTATTTCCTGATATATTTATTTCACGAATCAAGGCTTATTTTGTTATTTTTGTATCTCTTTCAGCACTTATTTCCTTGTTATTTTCGGAATCTACACATTTCTTTGTCTTTCATGTGTTTCAGGTTAAATTACTTATCTATGGAGCTTAAAATTGGAAATTAAAGTTATAAAGTGGTTAAGGATGGAAAGACGAAGCTTCCCAGCAATTTTCAGCTCAAACAGAAATTGTTACCGCAAATACGGCCTGCCCGTGAAAGTGTTCACGGCCGTATTTCTGAGGACGAATATTTCATATCATTTTCGAGCCGTAATCGAAGACATGACCGTGAAACGCAGGAATGAAATTTTGGAATTATGTTCGCCGAGAAGAATATGGCTAGCCTGTGAAACCGAATACACCCGTGAAGTCAACTACAGGCACAACACAGAATTTGGCCGAGAGCTTCACGGGTAGCCCAAGAAACGCTTCACGCCCGTATTTTTATATGCAGATTGCAACTCTTGGCATTTCTCCCTCGTTTCAAGTCAGATTTAGGCGATCTTGGTGTGGAAAGGACGAGAATCAGAAAGGCTACACATCAGAAACAAGAGGAGGTCGATCAGACACATAAAAGGAATCATTTTGGGGGAAAACGCATCAGCTCCTAGAGGATAGCAAGGAGAGGGAAGAACAAGGAAGAAGACAGCGATTGAGACCGGATCTAGAGGGGAAAGTTTGCATTTTTCTCTTCTATTTCATCTTGTATCTTCTCTGCCTTGTGTATTCCTTCATTTGAAAGAGATTTTAACCAAAACTATGCATATTGTAGCTTAAACACTTAATCGGGTTTTTGGGCGTAGCCCACTTTTCAATCTATGAACTGATTTGTGTTGCTTTTATGGGATTTTCGTGACTCTACTCGATCTTCACTGTGTTTATTTCGTAATCTTCGACTTGATCAATCGAATTTTACTCTAGTCATCACGAGAAGTACTGAAAGGGAAAATTGTGATGACTGATCTGTTTTGATTGGGCCGGTAGGTTTTTCCACGAAAGTAGGTAAGACATGCCTGCAGAATTTATATTCTCCTGCACTCATTGGATCAACCCGGTTCGTTCTATCACGAAAGTAGAAGGACGGTTGGGTTTGATACCAAGTTACACCGCCGAAAGGGGGTAATCTGTAAACTCGAGAATTTCCATGGTTTCAGATTATCTCTTGCAATGCTTTTCATTTAGTTCCTGATTGTTGGTGTGGTGAACCCCTTAAAATCTGATTTTTCTCATAACAATTGTCTTTCTTCTGATTTCGCTGTCAATTGGAGTTGTTTTAGTTGTTTACTTGATTTTGAACATTAAACCGATAACACCCTCAGTTATGATTTCGTTTAGCTATTGAAATTAAGAATTATTGGTACTTGACTCAACCGTCCTCGTGGGAATGATACTATATATTACCGCGATAAAGCTGTTACGCTTGCGGATAGTATCAATGGGGAATCAACTTTATGGGTCTGTTCCCACCTTCTTGTGGTAACAAATTCATCTTAGTCGGAGTTGACTACGTTTCCAAGTGGGTAGAAGCCTTGGCTGCACCAACAAATGACTCCAAGGTGGTCACTAGATTTTTCAAGAAGTTAATACTCCCATGATTTGGAACGCCTTGCGTGGTAATCAGCGATGGCGGGTCTCATTTTATTGAGCAAGGATTTGAATCACTTCTCAAGAGATATGGAGTATTACACAAAGTTGCCACTGCTTACCATCCTCAGACTAGCGGCCAAGTGGAAATATCGAATTGAGAGATTAAACACATACTTGAGAAGACTGTGTCGCGTACTCGCACCGATTGGTCACTTAAACTTGACGATGCATTATGGGCCTACCGTACGGCATTCAAAACTCCAATTGGTATGTCCCCCTTCCAATTAGTATACGATAAATCGTGCCATTTACAAGTTGAAATCAAACACAAGGCATGTTGGGCGATACGGCGACTGAATTTTGATGGGAACCAAGCTGGAAAGATCAGAAAACTTCAACTTAATGAGCTTGACGAATTTAGACAAGAAGCCTATGAGAACGCCGTAATTTATAAAGAACGCACCAAAAGATGGCACGATCAAAGGATTTTGAGGAGGGAATTTCGCGAAGGTGAATTGGTACTATTATTTAACTCCAGGATCAAACTTTTTCCTGGTAAGCTTCGAACTAAATGGACAGGACCGTACGAGGTGCAGAAGGTTTACCCTCATGGTGCTGTAGACATCTTCCGAGAGTCAACTGGTACATTCAAAGTTAACAGACAAAGACTCAAGCACTACATCTCCCATGAACCGATATCGAAGGACACTGCATTGCTCCTCATGGACCCTCCTTCGCCAGAATGACACAAACCGTGGTCAAGCTGACGGACCATTAAATCAACGCTTCTTGGGAGGCAACCCAAGCATCTTACTTTAGTTAAATTCATTTTCAGCATCTTACCTTTTCGTTTTTATGTTTTGTTAAAGCTTTAGTTAGTTTGCATATTCTTAGAAGCTTTTTTGATAATTAGTGTTAAAACCTTAGTGATCGCATGCTAGGACGCACCAATCCAGCCTTAGAATGTTTTAAACCTTCTCTACTATGAGTTTGGATTTCATTTCTTAGTCGTAGTCATTTTGTTCAGACACTTGGTTTTGATGATTAACAATGATGATACTCTTGCAGAGAACGCGCATGAACTACGACGTTGATGACTACCAATTCAGAATGCCAATGCTACCAACATTTAACAAGTTTCATCTGATTTGTTGGAAAACCAAATGCATTACATCTTCACTAATTGATTTCTAATGATCTTTGAATATGGGAGCATAATGTACATCCATAAATTGATCTTGTTTATCTTCAGCATTGGCAATTTACTTTCATAAAAGTTGAAAACGATATTTGGGCCTTGTTGTGCCCTTTCACTACTTGCATTGTTTGTTGTATTTCCGCTTATTTAGCTATGGATATTGGTGTTCTTACTTGACTTTGAATGACACAGGGTTATCGCAAACTGATGCAGTAGAAAGGGGCATTTTCTGCCCATTTTTCCAAAATCACGGGCGGGTTCCGACATAAATCTCGATCGTGATTCTCACTCAGCTCAAACATCAGAAAATTCGCCGAGAGCATTACGGCAAGAAAGACACTGAAGCCACAGCCGTAATCAGTAATAAAGGATTTCACGAGAAGATCATGACCGGGGAACGCTGAAAGTCATGACCGAGATTTTTTCGAAGAGGCAAAACGAGAATTATCTGTCGAAAGGTTCACGGCAGACCCATAACTAGAGGCACAGCCGTGAAATTTGCGCACAATCGTACATAAGACAATCACGGGTGGGTAATGATGAAAATCACAGGCAGGATTTCCTCAGAAAGAACAATGTACACAAAATTTACGAGAGCTTCACGGCTGCCCCGTGAGTGAAGTCACCACCACGCAACCTTATATTAAAAATCTGGAAGGAAATCACGACCGGATCCTGATGAAAAACTTAGGCGTGATCACTAAACCTCAGCAGCTTAGCGGATCCGCCTGGCTAGCCCGACCCGTTAAGCAACCCATTAAGGCTTTCACTTAAGCAGCTCGCCCGAGTTTTCCATCTAGGGTTCCCGATCTTTTAGCCGCGTCCGTGCCTTGCGCGACCCAACTGCTATGCCCCACCAGTCGCCGCCATCTACCTCACCGCTGACCGTCAACCCTCCGGTGACTTCTCTGATCACCTCCGGCGAGCTCTCACTCCAAGCTTTCAGTCCTTATTTCGCCGCGAGCTCCTCTTCAATCAGCTGTCGATACCTCCGTGTCCTCCCTTCGCTACTAAAGCAACTATGCCGCCAAGGAAGAAGAACACTGGCAAGCGCCCAGCTGGAGCAACGAGCCCTCGACCCGCTGCGCCACCACAGCAATCCGTACTGCCGGAAATACAAATGCGAGACAGTCATCAGGCGGTGAGGTATCAAGTTCTATCTAACCGAAGAATTATCAATACTCATTACATTGACCCACCAGCGCTAGCTGCACTCGGCATCTTCGATGATCTGCTTTGGGTTTTCCGTCAATTTGGGTGGGGGCGATTTCTGCAGTATGCTCATCCCACATACATCCCGTTCACCCTCGAATTTCTGAGCTCAATGGAACTCAAGGTCTCGGTGCTGGATACAGACCCAGGCCTTCTCACATTCCGATTGGCGAATACAGAGTATCGCCTCACCATTGCTGACCTGAACGACATAAAAGGCGTCCCGGCGTACGCTTCCAGAGTTGGGCCACCGAACTTCAACGAAGATATTTTCTGGAGGTGCATCTCCTCCATGTTGGCCTACTCGCCCTGAAATGCCAGAGCATCCATGCTCTCCAATCCCTGCATCCGCTATGCACACAGGCTACTCGCGCATTCGATTTTCGTGAGGCAAGGAGATGGAATCGTCCGCTAGCCGGAATTTCTTTGCCTATGGGGCCTCTTGCACCATTTTCAGATCAACGCCGGTTACCATCTTGCCCGGCAATTCATGCGTGTGGCTCATGCGCAGAAAGGAGTTATCTGCATCGGGGGCATGATCACCATGATAGCACTTTCTCTTGGACATAACCCGTACGGCCAGCCTGAGGCAGTGGGGAGCCGACGTCTAGACTTGGAGCATCTTCTCTCGATGAAGATGATTGTGAGGCGAGGAGATATCTACCACCTGACTTTTGCCGACACCACCGACACTATGGCGCTTCCAAATTCTGCCCGGACTGACATTAGGGACAGCGCCAACTAGCGCTTGCATTCAGAGCTGGCAGCACCGGAGGATCAGACGGCACCTCTCGATGTCGATCCGAGCTTTTCTATTGGCGGCCAGCCTAGGACTGCTGCCAGACCTTCCACAGAGGACATGCTTCACCTGCTTCGCCAGGACCAGATTCAACAAGGGAAGCAGCTAGTAGCCCTGATGGACACGGTAAAATGCGTCGAGATCTTTCTTCATAGTAACATGGCACCACCACCACCGCGGGATGAAGACGAGGACGCTGACGATACCATCCATGTTTCTGATTCTGACTCATGCGAGCAGGTCGACGACGGCGATGACGACCCGGCTGAGTGCAGTGAGTAGGGCTGCACTCTAGTAAGTCTTCCCTCACCCCTTTTTGATACATACCTATACTATATGCATCTGGGATGATGCATCTTTTGCTTTGGGTGAGGGTACTTACACATTTTGATAGGTCGTCATGACTTTTACTCTTTCATGATGGATGTTGTACTGATGGTTTAACTTTATACTGTTTGCATGTGATGGTGCACTGATAATGTTTGTTGTGATGTTATTAATGTGCTGCTGTAGCACATCTGCCAAAACTTTAGAAACCCTTCATGCTATTTTTATTGCAAGTTGCTTTATGATGCTTTAACTTCGCAAGGACATCTTTATTGTAGCGTACTTATCATGATTCGCATCTCTCTGCTACACTTTCAACATAACTTTGTAGATAAACTTTGAACCTTGTGATGATTGCTTCCCAAACACGTAAAAGCCTAAGTCGTAGGTCCTAGCCGAGATTTCTTATTTTCATTGACTGATATTTTCCTCATTTAAAGATTGATCCTTGTTCATTGACCTGATTTATGATTGATTTAGACCCCCACACTATATTTAGATCACATTCATGATTGAGCGACTAGCCGCTCGATTCCTTATACACTGGAAACTTGGAGATCGAACTTTGATAAGCTTTGAGTCTAGGAAATATCTATATGTCGACATGAGTACTATTTATTTGGAAGATTATAGACCAAACCACTTGAAACACACTCATCACCCTTGGTAACTCTCAGTATTAGTTTTGGTTCGAGCTCCTCTAACTTGGCACCGTGTAACAAAAGAAAAAAAAGGGAAGAAGAAAAAGAGCAGTGGTACCGAAGTTACAACTTGGCACTGCCCAACAAAAGAAAAAAAAGGGGGAAGAAGAGAAAGCAGTGGTACCGAAGTTACAGCTTGGCACTGGCACTGAAAGAAGAGAAAATGATCGAAAAGAAAGGGGCAGTGGTACCGAAGTTGTGCACTGCAAACCAGAAAGAAAAGAAGACAGTGGTACTGAAGCTACGGCTTGGCACTGCAGCTTTTAGGGGGGTTTTGGCCACGAAATCATGATTCCGTGAGGGATGGGCGGCTGAAGCTTTGCAGGAAATGGAAGCTGGCAGCGAAGACTTCTTTTGTTGGACAATTGCAGCGGCTGAGGCAGCTTTTGTAGAGCATGGGGAAGGGATAGCAGCCCACTAATGAGAGGAGATAAAAGAGAGAAGGGAGTTCAGTTTTAGAAGAAGGAGGAGAGGTTCGCATGAGTGAAGAAACAAGAGGCGAAGGCTGTTCTTGCAGAGAGGAGAAAGAAGCTACGCACCTGCACCCCTTTGAAAACCTTCTGTTGCGTAAGCCTCTTAGAAACATACATGTAATACCTAGCATTCATATATGAGTTGATGCATCTATTGTATGATCTTAATAGAATATTGCATGATCTATTTTTCCTTTGCAACTCTTGCGCAAAACTTGTTATCACGCATGATGTTTATGGCTGAATACATTGTTTATGTTGTTAGCGTGAACATGGTAGGCTAAACACTAAATCAGGATGTGGGGTAGCCCTTGATGATTTACTAGTTGTGATAGTTAAGTTTATTAGCCAAAGTCCTTGTTTGGCCTTGTGTGCGTGCTTTGCCTGCGTTACCCGGAAGGATATGCTCGCACCTCTAATCCCTCAGATGAGGTTTGTAAATCAGCTTTTCTAGGAGTTTACTCGTTTGCATAGCTGTACTTACCCATAGGATTAAGGGAAGGCATCTTCCGGAAAGGTAAACTTGAGCCTTGAGTCGCAAGGGTGAGGTTTGTTAATCGGATCTAGAGGAGAAAACTTGCCTGCTGGACTGTACTCACTTAGGGAAATACCAAGGTGAGGTTTGTAAATCAGATCTCTGGAATAGAAACTTGCTTGCAAATCCGTACTCGCTCGCATGATTGTAGGGAGCTTAGACACGTTGGAGAGACTCTAGTCCGACCGCGCGTCAAACCCATTAGGTTGAGAGTTTTTCCATTCTGTTAGTGTGCTATGCCTACACTTTCCAAAAGAGAGTGTTTGAGCCTTTAATCATCGCAAGTAAGTTTCGTCAATCAGCATCTCTAGGAGTTTCTTCTCGCTTGTAGATCTGTACTCGCTTGCGAAGATTATACGGTGCCTAGATGTTGTAGGGAGACTCTAGTCTAACCGCACGTCAGAACTCTACAGATTGGACCGGTAATCTCGTCCGTGAAAGCAGACAAGATTATTAGAGGGGAGCTACCTATGTGACAAGGAAGCTGAGTCCCTTGAACTAGACAGGACATCGGCAATAAAGTTTAACTATTCAACTGTAAGGAGTCAAAGTGGTGAACCCATATCCTGATACATCTCCTCATTAGAATCTTCTCAAGTGATTTCCTCTGTTTACATTCTTGCACTTTTAATTATTTTATTATCATAAACTTCACCAATTTCGACATCATCTAGCTAACCATTTCGAGATATGTCGGTATTTGCCCATTAGTCCCTGTGGGATCGATATTTTATTACTTCGATAGACCCGTGCACTTGCGGGAAACGCCTACTATATTTGTGGGCGCTATCAGGAATCAGGGGAGATGAAAAACTTTTTTTGGGTTGATGGCCAATCTATAATAGACTATGCATATTTTGGAGATGTAGTATGCTTCGATACAACCTTCCAAACAAATGAATACAATATGCCGTTTGCACCAATCGTGGGCGTGAATCACCACAAACAAACTATTATATTAGGAGCTGCATTACTATATGATGAGTCTGCTGAATCATTTATTTGGTTATTTGAGACTTTTTTGGAAGCCATGCATGGTAAGCATCCAGTTACTATTTTCACGGATCAATCAGCTGCGATAGCCAGAGCAATACAAACGGTGCTGCCAAATACAGCACATCGTCTATGTTTATGGCATATATTTCAAAATGCAGCATTACATCTTTCTCACGTGATTTATAATAACAATACATTTGCCAAAGATTTTAAATATTGCATATACGAGCGGTGTACAGTTGATACATTTGAGAAGCTATGGCAGGATCTATTACTGAAGTATAATCTGGTTGAACATCCATGGATGGTAAATATGTGGAAACTACAGTCAAAGTGGGCTGCATGCTTTCGAATCGAGACTTTTTCGGCTGATATGACCACAACCCAACGCAGTGAAAGTATGAACCACCATTTTAAAAGGTTTTTTAGAAAGAAATTGAGTTTATTTGAATTTTTAGAATAGTATGAAAGGAAATAAAGGCTGATTTCAAGTCTCGATATAGTACACCAGCCAATGTAGTTGGGAACATGTGTAAACAAGCAGCCTCGATTGACACGTACCGCAAGTGCACGGTTATGTCGAAGTAATATAAAAGATGTCGAATCCCACAGGGAGCAAGGTTGAGTACTAGAAAGTCCAAG
This sequence comes from Costus lasius, assembly GCA_027563935.2. Lineage (NCBI taxonomy): Eukaryota > Viridiplantae > Streptophyta > Magnoliopsida > Zingiberales > Costaceae > Costus > Costus lasius. The sequence goes on along the minus strand of CM050450.1, from coordinate 14,125,198 downwards.
TCCTAATAGCTAGGCGAATCGAAACGTGGTTTTGAGAACAGAAAATCGTAAACAAGCAATTACAACTACGTCGGTAAAGAAAAGATATAAGAGAGAATTCAGGGCTACGGCTTCCACCACAATGATAATCTTAATCGCACAAGAAAGATATTAGTTATTTGGTTTATTGGTTTTGCACAAGGAGTCTAACCCTAGGGTACAAGGTGCCCTCTCTCGAGTGATACACCTCGGTGTTCGTCTTAGACCGACCTCCTACTCTCGGGGTGGATCGTTCTAAGGCAAACCCAATGAGTTCTATGGCAGACTATGAAATCCTCGAGCGAGGACCAAGCACTCTCGTGTCGAGGTCTCGCAAGTTTTACTCACAGGTTCAACCCTTACGATCCTTCTCTCGATATGAATCGTAACGGCTAACACGCGAAATTACTCGCCTAAGGTAAAACCATGAAATAAATACGTCAAAGTAAAATATGCTCACAACTCATACCAAATAACATAAATAGATACAAAGTTTGCAATTAAAATTATCAAAGGGTTTCCACCAAGCCCCGAAATAGGGTTTACGCTACAATCGTCATTGAAACGCTCAAAATCTCTCTTTTAATGTAATGAAAAGTATAAGAAAATGAATCTAAGGGGAAGGAGACGATGAACCGAAGGAATCCTGAAGAAATCGTGATGATCGTGTATCTCAATCTCCGAAAATCTCCAAAAATCGCCTCTGTCGCCAAGTTCTTTCGCCCACGCCGCTTCTTCGCATGAATGCTCGATGATCAGGTCATAAAAATTGAGGCTTTTATGTCCTCTGCATTCACCTCTGAAAGAGCTTTCCATAGACACCTTACTTGCCTAATTTGGCCTCCGAACAGGTGAGAAATCGAGGGAAAACCGAGTGTGGGTCGGGTCGCTCGCGAGCCTGGTTTAGAATCGCGGTGAACCCCGCCGGGTTCACCTGGCTGTGATGTCTTCTGAGAGTTCGGCTGAAAGAAGCGCGGTGAACCCCACCGGGTTCACCTGGCCGTGATGTCTTCTGGACAGATTTTGGCCAAATGGAATTTTGCTGGGGTTCACCCGGCCGTGATGCTCTCTGTGAGTTTCGCAGGCTCGCGACTGGCATGGTGAACCCCGTGGGGTTCACCTGGCCGTGATTGTCAGGCAAAACTCCAAATGACTCCAAATTTGACGGGCTACTTCGTTTTCGCATAGGAAATCGTCCTGTGGCCTCAGAATCTTCAAAATATGTCGAAAAAAGGGTGTTTTTACCTGAAATTCCATAAAAGTGCCAAAAAGCGAAGATTCCGAAGATATGAAGGAAATAAGCCCGTAATGAGTATAAAAATGCCGAAATAAGCCTAGATTTGACATGAAATAACTATGAAAATCACTACCAAAATGCAATGCATCAAAATACTCCAGACTTAAATCTTTGCTGGTCCTTAAGCAATAAAATAAGATGAGATACATGATTGGTAAAAGAACAATCTTTCATGTCAAGATATACATCTAAGTTAGAAAAACATTTAATACCAATCCAAGATCTAATCAGGAGAAATTAAGTAAATGGTTGTCTCAAGTATTCAACAGCTTGATCCCACAATAACTAGATGCCAAAAAACTTAGTAAACAGCGAACATAGGATTCAATTAAGCTTACATAAAACACTCATGCAATTCCAATCCTTCCCAGTCAAATCGTTGGGGTTAACTCAAATGTTTTATTCAGGATACGATATACTGATTATTGCACTGGACTTCAACTCATAACCTTAGGTACCATTGCCAATTTTTCGCAATACCAAGTAGAGGAGTCATTTTATTGTTTTCAACTTCACATCCTTTAGATTTCAACTCATGTCCTTCGCTACCACTGCCAATTTTGCGCAGTGCCAAGTAGAGGAATCTAAGGGTGAGTAAATTTTTTATAAACATGTTCCGCAGTTGATCACATATCCTTTTTGACAAATGCAAAGTTTCCCCAACAAAAGAAAGGAATTCAAAGAGTAACTAAGTGAATATATAACTCAATATCAATCTCATGTAAGATGCAAGCTTGAGTTGATTTAACAATCATATCAATGTTTGACCCACTAATGAATAACTCAATATCAATCCAATCACAAAATCTCTAAATCATAGAACATATGGATATGATCAAATAGTATTTCTAACAAGGAGGTATACTCCAGACTTATTTCTTTGATCATTCCTAACCAATCATGCACTCAACTCAAATTTTTGAAATAGCTTTCATAAGACAAGTCTCATAATAGACACACGAATCATGAATAATAAGCATCAAAACATTTCAAAATTTTCAATCATCATAGCAAAGCATTAATATAAGCATGAAAGTAAAATGCAATGTGTCATACATAACTATCAAAGAATGGGGCCTGAAGATGTGGACCAGGCCCACGAATAGAATGACATATAAGATACAATGCCACATAATATCCAACCGTCACAGAATAAAAACATCCATCCAAACATACCAAGGTCAAGAGAACACAGTCAAATAGCCACATGAAGCAAGAAAATAGAAATCGGAATATAGAAATCTCACCCACTGTAAAATTTTGCATAGTCCTCTATGCAATACCATGATGTGAGAGGAGTGGATGCTGAAACAGATATCCGGGGGCAGCTACTTCTTTTTGCGCGAGCGGGAGCCAGAAGCTCTCGAGCTCGAGCTCTTCTTCTTCCCACGCGCACTATAATCCGGCTCAACCTCCTCATCTGAAGGAAAAACGCTGTCGGAGGAGATGTCCATCTGAGCTCTGTGCTCCTCGGATGCGAAAGTGAGGCGTTCATCTATCGCGGATAGCTTCCCCCAAATAGAGCTCAACATTTTGTGCTGGCGTTGCATACCAGCTTCATTTGATTCCCATCGAGCGGCGTACTCCTGCTGCATGTTGTTAGCCCGGGAGGGAATCACTACAAGTTTGGCACGCGTGTACCTTAGACTAATCCTTGGTAACGACACCAAACCTTGATGTTAAACCGCAAGTGTACGAGTATACGAAGTAATAAAAAAAAGTATCGAATCCACAAGGACCTACGTTGTCGAATACTAAATAGTCGATTTCTTACTATCTAGGCAAATCAAGATTGTGAAAATAGCAATCGGAACTAAGAGCGGGATTATCAGAGAGAAAAGCTGGGACTAGGGTTTCGTTCACTTAAACTTTTATGACTAGATATGTATAAGGATTTCATTGATTCAATTTTATCATGATGAAAATCTTATCAAACGATGAACTCAAGGATCACTTTCGTGCATCCGAGTTCTCGGAATCTCTAGTGGAGTCTCAAGGATCACTTTCGTGCATCCGAGTCTCGCAACTAGTTTTGCTCAAGGGTCTCTAACGTTCCGATCTTTGCTTTCGTACAAGATCTTCACGTTTGACAAATAGACTGGATCAAAAGATTCATGTTATAATTATGGCAATTATCTTACTAGAAAAGATCAAGATGGATCTAACCTAAGGAAGGGATCCTAACATGCAGTTCTAGGGTTCCAAATTCTCAAGCAATCACCTTTCGGTCTCAAGCGAAAATTCTAAGAACATAATTAATAACATGAACTTAAAGAGATTCTAAGCACAGTTAACGCATGAGCAAAATCATCATGTTAAGATCAAACTCAACAAAATATTGAAAAAAAAAGAAGTTATCTAATCATTGAAAGTCAAGTGAACTACTTCCCCATGTCCCAAAAATAGTTTAAGCTAGCATGGTGAAGAGATTACAGAATTCCATAATTTCAGAAAATTGAGATTCAACAAAAGAAAGAGTTCTCAGAAAATGCGACACGGCTGTGAAGTATTTCACAGCCGTAATTTGCGAAGAAATCGGTGGCGATTCTTCTTTCTCTGATTTCTCCTCCAATTCGTCTCCTTTTGATCTGAAACTTTTGGCACGTCCTCTCCTTCACCAGGCGCAGCTTCGGTAGAAAGATCACGGCCGGAGATCGTCTGGATCGAGCGCGGCGGCGGAACCCTCGGCGGCGGCGTGGATCGAGATTTCTCCTTCGACAGTGCACGAAATTTAGGGCTTTTGGTCTCTCTGTAATCCTCATGTCCAAAGCTCCCTCTTTGCTTCTTACGGCTTTGAATATTAAGCCCTGGATCGCCCGCAAGAATCTCCGCAAAAATCGGGCATGGAAACTGACCGGGCGTCGCGTTCAAAACGGGTTTTACGGCAGTGTAATTGTTTACGGCTGGTGCCGTAAAATCTCTTGAGTCTTCTGTACTGATGTTGTCTCGGAAAATACGGCCCGTAAAATAGTTTACGGCCCGTGCCATAATATCAGCTGAGCTCTCTGGTTGGATTCGTAGGGAAAATACGGCCCGTGTAATTCTTTACGGCGGGTGCCGTAATTTCAGGGCAACTTTTTGTTCTGAAACGGCTGGAAAATACGGTACCGTAATATTGCTTATGGCCGGTACCGTAAAATCAGAAAATCTTTCTGTTCGGAAATCTTTATAAATTACGGCAGTGTTCGGATTTTACGGTACCATGTGGAATTACGGTACCGTAAAATAGATTACGACACTACCGTAATTTGCCGGCTTGCTCCGATTTGCGTGAAATTTCTTGGGTGACTTCTTCTTGTTGATGAGAACTCTTCCATGTATTTGATTTTGCTTGAAAATGCCTAAAATCTTGCCTTTTTACCTGAAAAACATGAAAAACCAAAATAGAAGTAGACTTTGCAACATTTGATAGATTTAGCATAAAAATAAGTAAAAAGATCCTCGATTTAGCATGAAAAGGTATCTAAAATGATGCAAAATATACTACATATTTCGGTGTCATCAAACACGTAAGGCTCAAACCTTGCTTGTCCTCAAGCAAAAATCAAAATTTGAAATCAAAATTTGATTGAAAGAATAACCTTTTCATGCTCAATAAATTTCTAAAATACAACTTGTCAATGAAAAATTCTATTAATTGATTTACAAAATTTCAAGTAAACATATCATCTTTAGAACTCAATTTTCTAGATTCACGACTCAATCAAATAAAACTTTGCAACCGTATAATAAATAGAATTTTCAATCTCATGATTTCACCCAGTATCAATTTAAATCTATCATGGCTTTCGTTTACAGGAATTAAGTCTCCAAGATCTTTTTCCACACACAATTTTTTTTTTTTTTTGAAGATGGCATGTACCCACTTAGATACACACCTTTTTTTTTATTTTTTGACTTCAACTCTTTCTTCGGTACCACTGTCAATTTTACACAGTGCCAAGTAGGGGAGTCTTATTCTTTTTCACTCTCATTAATTTTTTTTTTTAAAACTTCAACCCATGTCTTAGGTATCACTATCAATTTTGCATACTGCCAAGTAGGGGAGTCTCTCACTATTTTTATGGATCTTGGATTCTTCCTTCCCAACAAATAGCAAATAGCATAAATATCAACTAAATTAATCAATCAACATCAATTCAAAAATCACACTCATATGCTCATTTTATTCAAAAGAACAATTTCACTTTTAGATTTTCTGTAATCACAAGTATAAATACTCACATCATCAAGGAAGATATTTTATCAATAGAAATTTTATCAATAAATCATGCCATCATATAGTAGAAAGTGGATCATATGCTTTCATCAATTTTAACAACAAATTTGAATAATATCATCATCAAAACAATGAGTTTCATATATCCATAAAATCATTTTTCAAGAGAAAACTAATAAGTAGTATAAATATGATAAAGTCAAAGATGCACTATAAGAAATAGTCATTAATAAGAGAGTGCAAGTGATACTCACAAAATCATATAGATCATGCTCAATCATTGTCAGGCCAATGCAGCTGGGTCCAAAGATGTGCCTTTTGAAAATTTTCTGCAAAATTTAAGGTACATAAGGCTCACATAAGGCTCAGATCAAAAACAGTCTCACAATAATAATAATAATAATAATAATAATAATAATAATAATAAATATCATCAGTGGTCTCAAAAGTGTGCTGGTGAAGCAGTAGATGCAGGCAAGAAGCAGAAGTGGAACAGCGGCTGGCTAAAAAGCTACTAGCAATGATGGTGGTGGTGCCGAGTAGAGTGAGTAATCTCTAGTGGCCTGCTAGAGAATACAGTCCTGGAGGTGAGATCATCGGGCTATGGAAGATAATACTGCACATAAAAAATCAGAGTCAGTAATGAAAAGTCCACTGCATAAATAAATAATATCATGGAATAAGAGGTAGTAGAATAAGTAAGAATCTGCTGATGGAATAATCCAGTGTCGACGGCTGGAAACAGTGATGTCAGAGGCAGATGCAGTGGTAGCTAGTGCTAGATGCAGATCTGGAGAAGAAGCTATAACAGGTAGAAAGCAAATCAAGGCAGTTTTTGAAATTTTTTATAAAAAGTAGCCATACCCAAGAATAAGATTTAATGATCCAAATAGAGAACAGGCAAAACCATGAAGTAGAATAAAACTTGATCTTTCCAGGTATGTAAAAAATAAAGGATCAAAATCTGTCAGGAATTCAGGGTATCAGCAGAAAGAAGGCTATTCAAATTAAAAACTGCACAAACTGCACAAAAGTTAATCAAATTCGATAAGTTGGCATGTGTTCTAGGACAATCCATGGACTTTAAAATTCAGCAAAAATATCCAAATAATAGACAAAGATCAGTACTTCCATGTTGTGCCAAAAATCAAAAATTTTCGTAACCCAGTTTCTTAAAATCAATGCGAGAAGACACCTACTCAATAACTGGAAGCAGTTTACAAATACGGTACCGTAATATGCGTTACGGCAGTGCCATAATTTGCAAAGAACTCTCGGGTAAGAAATAATCAGCAAATACGGTACCGTGAAATTCCTTACGGTACTGCCGTATTTTTCAAAAAAAAATTTCGAAAAGGAAACACTCAAGATTACGGCACGTGAAATAAAAAACGGTTAGAAAATACGGTACCGTAAAAAGAATACGGTACCGCCGTAAAATCTAGAAAACTCTCGGGAGAAATTCAGAGGCAAATTACGGGCGTAAAATAGATTACGGTAGTGCCGTATTTTGCGCAAAATTTTTATTTTTCCTACAAAAATAAAAGAAAAATTAATTCTAAAAAAAATAAATTAAAATAAAAGAAACTAAACTAAGATAAAAGTGTTTGGGTTGCCTCCCAAGAAGCGCTAATTTTAGGTCCATAGCTTGACCAAAAATCAATATCATGGTGAAGCAGGTGAATCAGTTCCAAAGTATAAAACATATAATTTTCTGCATTTTCTTTGCCCAAAAAGCTTAACCACAAATCCAAAATTCCAGAATTGCATATAAATCACAATTAAAGTGGCTTTCTTAAATATGCAGAAATTAAAATCATACTTCTCAAATCCACTCAAAGAAATCTTTATGATCTTCCTATGTTTATCAAAAAGCAAAATCATGAGTCCTTTCTTCTGATTAATATTTTCAATAGCAATAGAAGTAGGACTTTGATCAAAATAATCAAGCATTGGATCATCATAATAATGTTTATGTCTTTCATTAGATTCCTCAATACAACATAAATTTTTCAAATAAACCACAAGATTCAACAGTAGACATGGGCAACATATCAACATGGTGAGATTCATCAATTTTCACAACATTCAAATTTTTATCAAGTTCCTCATGCACTTCATCAAATAATTTATCAATTTCAAAATCATCATTAAAGTCAAGATGAGACTCTTCAAAATTAATTTTCTCTTGCTTCCCCACAAATAATTCATCATCAGAAGAGTCAAAATCAGAATCATATGAAAAAGAATTAATAGAATCAGATTTAACCACAAGAGATTTATCATTAATTTTAAAAATATCACAAAATTCAAAGTGGGGCTCATCAATGTCTGTAATTTTCAACCCTTTTTCAAACTCATCGGATTCAACCATAAATGATACAACATCAAAATCAGAATTATCATCAAAAGAAGGGTTTTCAATTTCAATTTTCTCAACTTTTTCCTCAAATAAATTATCAGATGAATCAATATCAAAATTATCAACAGCAAAGTGAGATTCATGAACATCCACATAAGACTCAATCTCAAAACAATCATGATCACAGGGGAAATTTTCTAAATTAAGTTTTTCAGTATCAAACTCAAATAAGCAATCATGCTGTGCAATCTGGGTTTCTAGCAGTTCAGTATTAACAGTCAAGGATTGACGATTTTTCCATCTATCATACATTTCATAAGATTCTTTATATGACAAATTGGGATTTAAAAATGGACAATCAGAGGTACAATGATATAAATATCCACAAATATCACATCTAATGGGAGAATAAGAAGAATTTAGCTTTTCAGTTTCAAATTTAAATAAACATGCTTGTTGTGCTTTCTGGGTTTTTAGCAATTCAACATGTGCAATCATGTCATCCAACCTAGAATTGAGTTGTTTAATGGTCTCATTCAAGTCATCATTAGTATCCTCATAGGTACAGAAACATGATTTGAGTAATCATCATAAGAAGAAGTTTGATTTTCCCAACTAGAATCATAATGATCATCTTGATACCAGGAAGAATTAGGATTTGCACAATTAAATTTGCAAACAGAAGTATAATGATCAGAAGACTTACAAATATTACATGAAACAATATGAGAGTTTAATTCCCATATTTCTCCAAGAGTCATCTGTGAATAATCTTTATGCTTACCTTGTTGCATGTTTTCCTTACTTCTTTTAGAAGCCCATGAATTTTGATAAAAAGACATATCTTCATATCTATCGAAAAGATAATCCAACACCAATCAATCAGAGAATTTTTTTTTTCAAAATAAATAAAAAAAACACAAAACACAAGTAGATTCACAAATCTTCAGATATCACAGTTCTGTCACAACTGTAAAAATCCAAAACCTGCAAAAAGAAAAAACAAAGTTAAATCTAAAACAAAAATACTTAGTCTAGCAATACTAACAACTATTATGATATTAACAAAACTAAGGTCCCCGGCAACGGCGCCAAAAACTTGTTAGCCCGGGAGGGAATCACTACAAGTTTGGCACGCGTGTACCTTGGACTAATCCTTGGTAACGGCACCAAACCTTGATGTTAAACCGCAAGTGTAAGGGTATACGAAGTAATAAAAAAAAGTATCGAATCCATAGGTACCTACGTTGTCGAATACTAAATAGTCGATTTCTTACTATCTAGGCAAATCGAGATCGTGAAAATAGCAATCGGAACTAAGAGCGGGATTATCAGAGAGAAAAGCTGGGACTAGGGTTTCGTTCACTTAAACTTTTATGACTAGATATGTATAAGGATTTCGTTGATTCAATTTTATCATGATGAAGATATTATCAAACGATGAACTCAAGGATCACTTTCGTGCATTCGAGTTCTAGGAATCTCTAGTGGAGTCTCAAGGATCACTTTCGTGCATCCGAGTCTCGCAACTAGTTTTGCTCAAGGGTCTCCAACGTTCCGATCTTTGCTTTCGCCCAAGATCTCCACGTTTGACAAATAGACTCGATCTAAAGATTCATGTTATAATTACGGCAATTATCTTACTAGAAAAGATTAAGATGGATCTAACCTAAGGAAGGGATCCTAACATGCAGTTCTAGGGTTCCAAATTCTCAAGCAATCACCTTTCGGTCTCAAGCGAAAATTCTAAGAACATAATTAATAACATGAACTTAAAGAGATTCTAAGCACAGTTAACGCATGAGCAAAATCATCATGCTAAGATCAAACTCAACGAAATATTGAAAAAAAAAGAAGTTATCTAATCATTTAAAGTCAAGTGAACGACTTCCCCATGTCCCAAAAATAGTTTAAGCTAGCATGGTGAAGAGATTACAGAATTCCATAATTTCAGAAAATTGAGATTCAACAAAAGAAAGAGTTCTCAGAAAATACGACACGGTTGTGAAGTATTTCACAGCCGTAATTTGCGAAGAAATCGGTAGCGATTCTTCTTTCTCTGATTTCTCCTCCAATTCGTCTCCTTTTGATCTGAAACTTTTGGCACGTCCACTCCTTCACCAGGCGCAGCTTCAGTAGAAAGATCACGGCCGGAGATCGTCTGGATCGAGCGTGGCTGCGGAACCCTCGGCGGCGGCGTGGATCAAAATTTCTCCTTCGACAGTGCACGAAATTTAGGGCTTTTGGTCTCTCTGTAATCCTCTCGTCCAAAGCTCCCTCTTTGCTTCTTACGGCTTCGAATATTAAGCCCTGGATCGCCCGCAAGAATCTCTGCAAAAATCGGGCGTGGAAACTGACCGGGCATCGCATTCAAAACGGGTTTTACGGCAGTATAATTGTTTACGGCTGGTGCCATAAAATCTCTTGTGTCTTCTGTACCGATGTTGTCTCAGAAAATATGGCCCGTAAAATAGTTTATGGCCCGTGCCGTAATATCAACTGAGCTCTCTGGTTGGATTCGTCGGGAAAATACGGCCCGTGTAATTCTTTACAGCGGGTGCCGTAATTTCAGGGCAACTTTCTGTTCTGAAACGGTTGGAAAACACGGTACCGTAATATTGCTTACGGCCGGTACCGTAAAATTAGGAAATCTTTCTGTTCGGAAATCTTTACAAATTACGGCAGTGTTCGGATTTTACGGTACCATGTGGAATTACGGTACCGTAAAATAGATTACGACACTACCGTAATTTGCCGGCTTGCTCCGATTTGTGTGAAATTTCTTGGGTGACTTCTTCTTGTTAATGAGAACTCTTTCATGTATTTGATTTTTGCTTGAAAATGCCTAAAATAGTGCCTTTTTACCTGAAAAACATGAAAAACCAAAATAGAAGTAAACTTTGCAACATTTGATGGATTTAGCATAAAAACAAGTAAAAAGATTCTCGATTTAGCATAAAAAGGTATCTAAAATGATGCAAAATATACTACATATTTCGGTGTCATCACATGTGAGAGATAGTGGTGTCCATGTGATCGATCATCTCCCGCTGATGAAGTTGCTCCTCTTTAATTTCCTGCAACACAGATATCATGAAATCGCGAGAAGATGTACCACCAAAAGAGAATGCTCCCGGTGCTGGTGGTGCTGTGTCTACTGGATCGGGCTGTGCGTCCTCAACTGGCTGGATGCGCCAGTTTCCACGAACGCGGATAGATGTGCGCTCTGGATTTGGCAAAGGCAAGCAGAAGGGGTGAAAGGTCCCCTAGAATAGGGGGGGGGAAACCCTAAACATGCGCAACATAAGATTTCGCATGGGCGGAAATAGGGTTTGCATAGGATCGCATGTAGTATGTCTATATAATCAACTTCTTTCAATTCAAAGATCAAGTTAAGATCTTTTACCATAGCCATGAAGAAGGAGTCGGCTTGGAAGCTAGAGAACGATAGGGGTCTCCTCCAAAGTGTGCCACACACAAGATGAAGTTGGCTCACTCCTTGTCGTCCTTGTGCTAGCAAGGCTTCAAGGCTCTTGTCCTCTTGTCGTATGAAGGAGATGAAGAACACTTTTGGCTAGGGCGATGAAGCTCTTCCTCTTTTCGTCAAAACCAACCTCTTTACGAATGGATAGACGACCAAGCAAGAAGACAACATGCGTTGAGGCGTTTTTTTAGATGAGGCGTTACATGATTTCCCAATATGGAAAGTCATGAAGCTTTCGCCCACTCAAAGCAAACCGCCCTAAAACGCTTCCACCTTGAACCAACCGTTCACACATGTGTGAACCGGTTCAATGGAATTCGGTCCAACGCTTTTGGTTCAATGACAAAACCAAAACAACCCAAGCCATGGTCTAGATCTCTCTCTGAACCAAATGGTTCAAGATCTAACCGTTGATCTTTTGATGCATCTGATCTCACTGATCTAGCATCACTTCTCTCGATCGAAGCTTACCGATCTCATGCCCTAATCAATCAAACATGATCAGACCAGATCTCACTTACAATCAGAGTTTAAACTCCTTTAAACTGAATCCAAACAATTCAGTCCACACGATCTGACTTAAGCAAGCCATATCATCAAATTGTGCGACCCTAAGGGTTTCCTTTAAATGTCGGTAACGATAACTTACGTTATCACGATCAGTGAGGGGTATCTAGCAACACATCACTGTCTCCCGATATAAAGGAAAGAGTCTTCCAAGACTTCACCTAAATCACAGCACAAGTGTGAATCAACTCACTAGGCATACATGTTTCCTTTGCCACTGGATGTTCTTATTGGACAAGCGTGTTAAGCCTGTGACTCCAATATGATGAGCATGATTAGATCAGATGAACATAGTCACCTGGGTATGGCCATACACTATTCTCAATCATCTCATTCAGGGGGCCCCTTTAGAACATCACACTCCTTAAACAAGGAGACGGCAATCCTATGTCTATCACTAGTGTCCTAACCTGACTCATGATCATTATCCAAGATAGTTTATAATCATTATGTTTCAAATGATATTGAACTACCTCAAAACAATGACAATCATCATTTAGAAACACAAGTGATCTCAAGTCAAAGGACATGTGCCACTTGTAGCATACAAGGATTATTCACATTGTGACAAGCAATTGAATATCCTAGTAGGGTCTGTCTAGTACATCCAATGTACCCATGAGTCTACATCTTATTCCATGCTCGAAGCATCCTATAAGATTAGAACATATATTAGTCTTAACCATATCAAGGCTGTCTCATGTTCACCAAGATATATCGACTAAGGACATCAGTGCATGTCAGCCTAGCTGAACAGCTTTGAGACATTATTCAGTATTACAGCAGACAAGGTAACAACCTGAATAACAACCATTGCCTTTATAAACTTAAGAGTTTATACAATGATACTATTACAATCCCAAGGCCTCAAACATTAGCCTTAAGGGCATACCCCAACAATCTCCCACTTGCACTTAATCTAATGGTTGAGAAATCTCAAACCCATGTTATTACAGTGCTTCTCATGCTTCTGCTGCGCCAGAGGCTTGGTAAGCGGGTCAGCCAGATTGTCATCTGTATGAACCTTGCAAATTTTGATCTCGCCACGATCAATGATCTCCCGGATCAAGTGAAACCGTCTCTGTATGTGCTTGGACTTCTGGTGCGACCGTGGTTCCTTTGCTTGTGCGATGGCTCCAGTGTTATCACAGAAGATAACCAAAGGATCGACACTCGAAGGAACAACACCAAGTTCTCTCACGAACTTATGAATCCAAACTGCCTCCTTAGATGCTTCCGAGGCTGCAACATACTCGGCTTCTGTTGTGGAATCAGCAACAGTTGACTGTTTGAAACTCTTCCACATATATCAAGAACATATCTTTGGTCCTCCGCAGATATTTTAAGATGTTCTTGACTGCAATCCAGTGTGCCTGTCCTGGATTACTTTGGAAACGACTGGTCACGCTTAACCCGTAAGCGACGTCTGGGCGAGTACACAACATCGCATACATAATGGACCCAATAGCCGAAGCATAAGGCGTATTGTCCATTTCATCTTTCTCAGTCTGTGTTTATGGACACTGACTCTTCGAAAGATTCAGACCATGTCTGACTGGAAGATATCCCCTTTTAGATTTCTCTAAATGGAATCTTTCCAGGACCTTATCGATGTAAGTACTCTGGCACAGCCCGAGAAGCCTCTTAGATCTATCCCTGTAGATCTTCACACCTAACACATAGGCTGCTTCTCCTAAATCTTTCATCTGGAAACATTTCCTTAGCCATGCCTTAACCGCATGCATTTCTGGAATATCATTTCCAATGATCAAGATGTCATCGACGTAGAGGACTAGGAATGTAATCACGCTCCCACTAAACCTCTTATATACACACGAGTCATCTTTGTTCTTGATGAAACCAAACTCAGAGATTGATTCATCAAAACGAATATGCCAGCTTCTAGATGCTTGTTTCAGTCCATAAATGGACCTCTTTAACTTGCATATTTTATGACGATCTGATGGATTAGTGAAACCTTCAGGTTGTGTCATATACACATCCTCATTCAGATTTCCATTCAGGAAAGCTGTTTTCACATCCATTTGCCAGATCTCATAATCATAATATGCAGCTATCGCGAAAAGAATCCGAATAGACTTGAACATGGCTACAGGTGAAAAAGTTTCATCATAATCTATCCCGTAGATTTGTTTGAAACCTTTCGCAACTAGCCTGCCTTTATAGGTAACGACGTTACCATCCATGTCAATCTTCTTCTTGAAGATCCATTTACAGCCTATAGGGATTACTCCCGGAGGCGGATCAACCAAATCCCAGACTTGGTTATCTGACATGGAGTCCATCTCGGCTCGCATAGCTTCAAGCCATCTAGCTGACTCCGGTCCACTGACCGCATCCGCATAAGTGAGGGGTTCATCATTTTCAATGATGTAGACTCCGTCATAGCGCTCAGGCTGTCGACGGATCCTTCCCGATCTTCGCGGTTCCCGTGATATCTGAGCCTCAGGTTGTTCAGTAACCTGATCCACCGGCTCAGGCTCATCCAACTGCGCTTGACTACTTTGTCCTTCCTCTGGATTCTCATCCAGCTTTATTTCTCTCCCACTGGCCTCTTGCAGAAGAAACTCCTTCTCAAGAAATATGGCCGTCCGAGCAACAAATACTTTGTTCTCTTTGGGATCGAAGAAATAATAACCCTTAGTTTCCTTAGGGTAACCGACAAAGATACATTTCTCAGATCTGCTCTCCAGTTTCCCAGAGGCGAGCTTTTTGACATAAGCCTCGCAACCCCAGATCCTGATAAATGTCAAGCTCGGCTGTTTCCCATACCATAACTCATATGGCGTCTTTGAAACTGCCTTGGATGGCACTCGGTTTAGTACCTTTGCAGCTGTTTCCAGTGCAAATCCCCAAAAGGAGTAAGGTAGAGTAGCCTGACTCATCATAGAACGAACCATATCAAGTAACGTTCTATTTCTCCTCTCGGACACACCATTCCATTGCGGTGTTCCTGGCGGAGTGAGCTGTGAGATAATCCCACGCTCCTTCAGATAGTCAGTAAACGCATGACTCAAGTATTCTCCACCTCGATCAGAACGAAGAGCCTTGATATTTCGGCCTAGCTGATTCTGTACTTCATTTTTGAACTCTTTGAACTTGTCAAAAGATTCACTCTTATGTCTCATAAGATAGACATAACCATACCTACTAAAATCGTCAGTAAAGGTAATGAAGTACTGATAGCCACCTCTGGCATGTTTACTAAACGGCCCACACACATCACTGTGTATAAGGTCAAGTAAACCTGAAGCCCTTTGACCTTTGTTAGGAAAAGGTGACTTCGTCATTTTACCCATTAAACAAGCTTTGCATGTATCAATCTCCTCATAGGAGAATGATCCCAGCAGTCCATGATCATGCAACCGCTTAATGCGCTTCTTGTTAATATGGCCTAAACGACTATGCCATAACAAGGTGCTGTCATCAGCATACTTGGCTTTCTTATTATCAATGTTTTGTACAGAATATTCCATGTCCAACATGAATAACCCATTGTTAATTGAACCAGTTCCATAAACAATATTATCATAAGATAAAACACACTTTGAAATGTTGCATTCAAAGGCAAATCCTTTCCTGACAAGAGCAGGAATAGAGATAATATTTTTGGTGATACTCGGTACAAAATAACAATTGTTTAATTCCAATACAATGCCAGATGGTAAAGAAATGAAATAGTCTCCTACAGCAACAGCAGCAACCCGTGCCCCGTTTCCAACGCGTAGGTCTACCTCATGCTGTCCCACCTGCCTTCTTCTCTTGAGTTCCTGTACATTTGAACAAATGTGAACTCCACATGCAGTGTCCAACACCCATGAAATAGAAGAAGAAGATAACATGACCTCAGTCACAAATATACCTGAGCCAGAAGCGATGCTTCCCCTCTTATCTCCTTGGAGCGCTTTACAGTCCTTTTTTCAGCGACCCAGCTGGCCACAGTGGAAACACCTGTTGTCCTTTGCCCGCTTCACCTTTTGTTTCAGAGCCTTACTGTAGTTCTTGACAGGGGCCTTGCCCTTCTTCCCCTTCTTCTTGTTCCTCGAAGGAACCATCAAGACAGAGGTTGAAGGCTTTCCCTTCAGAGTTTCCTCAGTAGTCAAGAGCATATTCAGCAGCTCTGCCGGAGTACAATCGATTTTGTTCATATTAAAGTTAATAATGAACGCATCGAAAGAAGGCGGGAGAGACTGCAGAATAATATCTACAGCAAGCTCCTGGTTGATGGTATGCCCCAGTTTCTCCAGAGCCTCCTTGTGCCCAATCATCTTGAGCACGTGAGCTCCCACTGGGCTCCCTTCAGCCAGTTTGCTCTGAAAGAAGAGCTTCGTCAGATTATAGCGTTCTGTCCTCGCCTGTGCAGCATACAGCATCTTGAGGTTCGCTATAATTTCTATAGCCGACATATCCTCATGCTGACGCTGCAGCGGTGGCGTCATAGACGCTAGCATCAGGCAAGCGACATCAATGCTATCATTGACGTGCTTTTCATAGGCATCACGAACCGCCCTTGCAGCGTTCGGAGCGGGTTGAGGCGGCACAGCCGTCTCGAGGACATACAGTTTCCTCTCAGCCTTAAGAACAATCTTAAGGTGTCCGAACCAGTCCGAGAAGTTTGGCCCAGCAAACTTCTCCCTTTCCAGTAGGGATCGCACATTGAAGCTCATGGTGTTCGTTGCTGCAGGAATCTACAACAATGCAAGAACAGCAAGGTCAGTATCAATGTCTAGAATCAATCCAGGACTTAAGAAAGATTCTTTTCTCACTATTTTGTCTGACTGAAAAATCCAGTAAACAGTCCGAAAGAGTAACACTCTTTTAGTGAGATGGGATCCAGATTTCATACTTGGTCTCCGCGTCCCGCTCAGGCGAGATAAGATGCACAGAGATGACAAGCACTAATTTCTGGTAGGCTGTACCAGCCAATCGCCAACCCGTGCGATTCCCCTTCATCTGGGCAATCCAGCAGACTGCGCCAACTGAGTTGGTCCAACACAGTCTCTGATCCCACAGATGGCTGCCTCCATGTGCTACCATATGCGCCACATATGTAGCCTACATGGTCAAGCTGACCCGACCTACTCCCTGGACCACCACGTGCTATGCTGAGCAACGAGAAGGGATAAATCCCTACTCTGTAACACGCAGGTGAAATCCCGCACTGTCTGAAGATAGATGGACGTGCCCACTGAGTGGGTTCAACACGGCTCCAACGATAGTCAGAACAGTGAGGTTTCGCGTCAGAAGGCATTACGTGCTTGATATTTTAGCGTTGGATTTTAACGGTCTTTTATCTTCTTACTATCAGGCAAATCCTATGGCTATAGCAGAAGATAAATAACACATGCAATTCTATTTATTTAAACAATAACAGAAAGCATGGATCTTATGTGGTAAAAGCCCATAGCCTAAGTAAGACCTTAGCCTAGCTTAAGTCTTCACTTGCTCTTCATGGGTCTTTTAGCATCTGATCTGGTCCAACCCAGGGCCCTTGTGCCAAGAGCACCTCAGGTGCGCCACCAGCTGAATGCTCCTCTTGGATGTGTGCCTTTGTGCTCTTGTCTAATCAAAATACATTTTGATCTATCTAGACAAGCTTGACTCACAGGTCAATTATACAATAAATTCATTAAAAATGTGATTCGCAGATCACAATAATAATTTACCAGGCTCGCAGGCCCCAGCACAGCACACGTTAAAAGGGCAACCCACATAAGATGAAATAGACAAACATCATGGCATCATTCAATCAACATGTGATCCATTACAAAGAAAATACATTTTGAAAACCCATTGGCATCAATTTTAATTTTCTTATGTGCCCTACAACCTTACAATGGTCCATTGATAGGGATCCACTCATCCATCTAGTCAGATCCTCTGCCCTTGCATGCACCAAGTCCTAACTGACTTGAGTTGACCTAATGGTCAACCATGCATGCGCAAAGGGCTGAACCACCCTCATGAGTTTCGGCAAGCGGGTGTGACCCCGGGCCTAACTCATGTGTGTTCAATAGTCGTCTCAACCAGACCTCGCTACACGCCCTGGATGCAGTCGACCTATAGCCACCTCGTGCTTGCGCACAGGTGCTATCTGGTCAACCCATCTAGGCTGTCAGATGGTCTGATCAGACTAGTTGGATCTAACCTAGAAGATGCTTTCAACCCCATCAACCCATCTAAGGATTTAAAGTAGGGGCACCTTAGATCTAATGAGGCGCGCAAGATGTAAGTTTTATAAAACATCTAGAACAATGCGCAAATAAACAACATGCGGCACTTGAGAAAACAAGATATATCTCATATCTAGCATGTTGATAACCCTTAGATCTAGGGGGTCCCCTTCAAGGGGGAGCGCAAACTTTAGGGGGTCCCCTTCAAGGGGGAGCGCAAACTTCTTGTAACAATGATACAAGCGCAAACTAAACAATGTAAACCTTGCATCATGTAAACAAAGCATCAAGTAAGCGCAACATAGCATCATGTATGGATCACAAACACTTCAAAGCAATCATATAGATCATACCGAAAGCCTAAAGCTCTGATACCAATTGAAAGGTCCCCTAGAATAGGGGGGGGGGAACCCTAAACATGCGCAACATAAGATTTCGCATGGGCGAAAATAGGGTTTGCATAGGATCGCATGTAGTATGTCTATATAATCAACTTCTTTCAATTCAAAGATCAAGTTAAGATCTTTTACCATAGCCATGAAGAAGGAGTCGGCTTGGAAGCTAGAGAACGATAGGGGTCTCCTCCAAAGTGTGCCACACACAAGATGAAGTTGGCTCACTCCTTGTCGTCCTTGTGCTAGCAAGGCTTCAAGGCTCTTGTCCTCTTGTCGTATGAAGGAGATGAAGAACACTTTCGGCTAGGGCGATGAAGCTCTTCCTCTTTTCGTCAAAACCAACCTCTTTACGAATGGATAGACGACCAAGCAAGAAGACAACATGCGTTGAGGCGTTTTTTTAGATGAGGCGTTACATGATTTCCCAATATGGAAAGTCATGAAGCTTTCGCCCACTCAAAGCAAACCGCCCTAAAACGCTTCCACCTTGAACCAACCGTTCACACATGTGTGAACCGGTTCAATGGAATTCGGTCCAACGCTTTTGGTTCAATGACAAAACCAAAACAACCCAAGCCATGGTCTAGATCTCTCTCTGAACCAAATGGTTCAAGATCTAACCGTTGATCTTTTGATGCATCTGATCTCACTGATCTAGCATCACTTCTCTCGATCGAAGCTTACCGATCTCATGCCCTAATCAATCAAACATGATCAGACCAGATCTCACTTACAATCAGAGTTTAAACTCCTTTAAACTGAATCCAAACAATTCAGTCCACACGATCTGACTTAAGCAAGCCATATCATCAAATTGTGCGACCCTAAGGGTTTCCTTTAAATGTCGGTAACGATAACTTACGTTATCACGATCAGTGAGGGGTATCTAGCAACACATCACTGTCTCCCGATATAAAGGAAAGAGTCTTCCAAGACTTCACCCAAATCACAGCACAAGTGTGAATCAACTCACTAGGCATACATGTTTCCTTTGCCACTGGATGTTCTTATTGGACAAGCGTGTTAAGCCTGTGACTCCAATATGATGAGCATGATTAGATCAGATGAACATAGTCACCTGGGTATGGCCATACACTATTCTCAATCATCTCATTCAGGGGGCCCCTTTAGAACATCACACTCCTTAAACAAGGAGACGGCAATCCTATGTCTATCACTAGTGTCCTAACCTGACTCATGATCATTATCCAAGATAGTTTATAATCATTATGTTTCAAATGATATTGAACTACCTCAAAACAATGACAATCATCATTTAGAAACACAAGTGATCTCAAGTCAAAGGACATGTGCCACTTGTAGCATACAAGGATTATTCACATTGTGACAAGCAATTGAATATCCTAGTAGGGTCTGTCCAGTACATCCAATGTACCCATGAGTCTACATCTTATTCCATGCTCGAAGCATCCTATAAGATTAGAACACATATTAGTCTTAACCATATCAAGGCTGTCTCATGTTCACCAAGATATATCGACTAAGGACATCAGTGCATGTCAGCCTAGCTGAACAGCTTTGAGACATTATTCAGTATTACAGCAGACAAGGTAACAACCTGAATAACAACCATTGCCTTTATAAACTTAAGAGTTTATATAATGATACTATTACAATCCCAAGGCCTCAAACATTAGCCTTAAGGGCATACCCCAACAAGGGGCTCCCCTTGAATGTCATACAATATGAATCTCCCTTGTGTATAATCAGCTTCATGGCAACGCAGGACTCGATGTCGAGCCTATTGTTGCCGGTAGCCTCCAATGTGCCATAGGGAATGATGCCGAGGGAAACAGCCAGAGGTGTGATCAAGCCGCCAATAACTATCGCCCCCCTCAAAGAACGGGTGACGCGGCTGAAATGCTTTGCCAAATAATATTCTGAATCGACTCTAAAACTGTGGAGCATGCACCAGATATAAAATAATTCAGTCTGCTGAACCATACCGTCACTTTCACCGTAGCTGAAGAGAGTGTGGGCCAATACTCGGTGAACGTACTTGATCACTGGGTTGCACAAACTAGAAGCACGAGCTGTGCGAGCGGAGTAGATGTGCTCGTTAGTGACAGCGCCCTAGAAGTTTTGCTCATTATACTCAGTGGGGACTCTGCATGCGCTAGGCTCTGGAAAACCGTAAATACCGCGGAACTGTGAAAGAGATAGGATGTGTTCGATGTTACCCAGGCGGAAGGACAGACGCCCTGGATCATCCTCAAGTATAGGATCAGCTTTGACTTCCAATGAACTCAGAAATTCCAGCGTGATACCGATGTAGGTGGGTGAAAATAGCTGCTGAAATTGCTCCCACCCTATGGATGCATACATTAAGTCAAAGTCTCCAAGCATCCCTATCATCTGTAAGGTGGTTCGATCAAGATACCGCGTATTGAGCACGCGGAATTATCGCAAAATCTGATACCGTGCCTCTTGTGTAGCGTTCCGGAAGGTAATCCCGAACTCGTTCGGGGGAGATGTAGGCGTCAGCTCGTACTCCTCATCGTCCGTAGCGGACGAATCTAACAGCACCTGCTGAGGGCGTGAGGTTCTCTTGCTGGCCATGGCTTTTGTCCTTGGAGGCATTGTGCTGAGGTGATTGGAAGACGACTGGTAAGTGTCGACTGTGAGAAATCTGGTCGGAGGTGTTCTCAGATCGGAGGTGGTGGCGGATCAGCAAAAAGTCAGCGAAATCAGGCGACACAAAAATCTGATGTGAAATCGGCGAGAGTAGCTCGAACAGACCACAAGGAATCGTAAATCAGAACCTGAGAGATCGCCTTCAAGTGGTAAGACGGGGAGAAGGCGGCGTAATCCGCTGATCTCGTCGAGCTCGGTAGGCGGCGGCGGAGATATACGAGATCTTGCGAGGCGAAAATCTGGAATCGATTGAAGATGAAACTGGTTCGGATGAGAGGGGAAAACCTAGATCAAACCCTTAGGGATCCCTTCGGAGGCTCAAAAGAGGAGAAGGAGGCGCGATCGGGTGGATTTCGCCAAGTATGGAAGGCGGCGGCAGAAATTCACGTGCGTGCCCTAATTCGGGGCGAACTTGACTCGAAATTCCAGTGAACCCGCCCGGGTTCACTCGCCCGTGATGTTTACTGTGGTCGGGTGGAAACAACAGAAGCACGGGTGAACCCGCTGGGGTTCACCGACCCGTGAAGCACTCTGGAAAATTTCTGGTTTTCGGCCAGAACCACAAGGTATTTCATATAAGGTATGACGAGTTTGAGGCATGCTATCAAAGTAGTTTAGATTGCCTTATGTTCTTCATTGGGGCTGAACCACAAGGTATTTCATATAAGGTAACCAACGCAGCCTGTGGTAGAGATGAAATGGTCATTTTCAGCCATTCTCCTGTACAAGTTACTTGCTCATGTAAAATGTTTGAGAGCAATGGTATCTTGTGCATGCATGCAATAAAAGTTTACGCAGCGAACAATGTGATTTCTATACCGAAGCAGTACATAATGAAAAGATGGACAAAGTACGCTAGAGAAGGTGATATATCCATTGTCAGTCTGCACAACTTTGATACTTCTAGGCAAGAAAGTTTGAAGTCTATTTATAATCGAGTTTGTCAAAACCATTACTGCATAGCAACTATGAGTTTGCAGTCTAGGAGAGCACTTGAATACATAGAAAAGACAATGAAAGATTTACGTGTAAATGTTGAGGACATCTTGCGCACTGACAATAAAGATATTGATGTTAATGATGCTGATAGTGGATCTGAACGAAATATACAGGTAAAAGCACCTCCAGTGAAAAAGGGGCGGAAAGAGAAACGTAAGAAAGGAGTGCTAGAGCGAAGACATAAAAAGAGCACTACTATATCCAAAGGATCCAATTCTAATCCACCTACTGATGTCCAAATGCCGCGCATGACAGGCGCCTATGTTCCACCAATCAGTGCAGCTACAAATACACAGGTATGACTAACAAGGCCATATCTTTAATTCTGAAGGACATACTTACTGATTTTTGTTAAATTAATAGCAGGTGCCTATGTTCCACCAATCAGTGCCAACAGCCCCATTCTAGTCATGGCAAGATAACCCATCCTCGGCCCGACCCGACCCGGCCCGACCCGGCCCGACCCGAAGTCAACGGGGAAAACTCGAGTTGACTGGGGGTCAGGTCGGGTTCGGGCAAAACCCGACTTGTATAAGTCGGGTCGGGGTCGGGTATGGTATTTTTACTACCCACCCCGCCCCCGACCCCGAACCCGCCCTGACTAATTAATTTACTATATTACCCTTAATTTAAAAAATAAATTTTCCTATTACAGATTTTTACCCATGTAACTTGCCCTAACTCGATTTTTATTTTTTTACTATTTACTTTGCCCTAACTCAGTAACTCCCAATTTTTACTCTTCCCGTGCCCAAACCCGTGACCAGTGTGCCACCTCCAATCCATCGTCAACCTCTTGCCGGCATCCTCGCTGAAAACATCGTCGCCGATTCACTGTCCTCTTCGCCGATTCGCTGTCCTCTTCGCTGATTCGCTATCCGCTTTGCTTGACTGGTCGCTCCGTCCTCCACCATCAGTGACTCCCTTTTTCTGATGCTATCCTCCTCAGCCCTTGCAGACAAAAAGCTCTCGCTGCCATCCTCTTCGCCGCCTCCATCGTCAACCAGCTTCGCTTGACTAGTCACTACCGTCCTCCATCATCGGCGACCCCAGAGTCCAGTCACTCCTTTCTTGCTGCCGTTGCCGTGCCATCCCTCCTTTCTCGCTGCCATTGCCGTGCCATCCTTCCTTTCTCACAGTCGCTGGCTCGCTGGCTTGCTGCTGCTGGACTGGTCTGCTGAGTGGATTTTGGTTACTAGTAAGGAAGCACCTCGCTGCTTATTCATTATTTTGGTTACTGGTAAGGAATCATTATGTTACTGATTCTGGAATCTGGATTCTAATCTATTGTAGCTTGCGGGTACACTGCTGGTGTTGGGTGGTCCTCCATCTACTGAGTGCTGCGCATCTATTATCTAGTCAACAATCTACAGTCTATACTACTATCATATCAACACACCAAGTCATCAGCAGTAAATATATTTTTATTTTTTTATATATTGTTTTGTTGATTTATATATGTTGTTGAATGTTTTGTCTAAATAATTTGCATATATTTCATATGTCATTTACATGTATCAATATAAAAATTAGTTCACATTTATTTGTAACTATGTTCTTGAATTTTTATTTTATAAATAGATGGCAGATAATAATATTTCACAGCAACTAGTATCTCACCAAGCAGAAAATTTTGCACAATCAAATGAAGTTGCAAGTTGTAATCCTCAAGTTCCTATTCCAAAGGACAACGTTATTGAAGGAGGCATAAGTCACACAATGGATAATATAGAGTCAACTGCACATGGGAAGCTTAAAAGCATTGTATGGAATCATTTTAAGAAGACTCAACTTAATGGCGAGGATAAGGCTCAATGTAATTATTGTAGAAAGTTACTTGGTGGAAAATCAAAAAATGGAACAAAACATTTTCATCAACACATGGACACTTGCATTCAACGAAAGATTACTATGAGAGGCCAAAAAGTTCTCACATCAAATATGACTAAGAATAAACCAAAAATGACTTCAGGTATTTATGATCCAGAAATTGCAAAAAAAGAGTTAGCAAGTGCCATAATCATCCATGAATATCCACTTTCAATAGTGGATCATATTGGTTTCAAGAGGTATTCAAGTGCACTCCAACCTTTATTTAAGGTGCCTTGTCGAAACTCTATTAAGAATGAGGTATTAAAAATCTATGATGTTGAGAAAGTAATGACAATGAAGTTGTTGGACAATGTTGAAGGAAGAATAGCAATCACATCAGACATGTGGACATCAGGTAATCAAAAGAGGGGTTACATGGCAATCACAGCTCATTACATTGATTCTTCGTGGACTTTACAAAATCGCATTTTGAGGTACATAACTACATATACATTAATGCATCTATACATTAGCTTCCTTTTATTAATTAGTACCATTAGTTTCATTTTGAGGTTACATGATAATAATTGTTGATTGTTAGATTTGCCTAATATTAATTCATCTAATCTTGTGTATTATTTTTTTATATTAGGTTTGCATATGTTCCTGCTCCTCATACTAGTGATAGACTTAGCACAGTGTTGGTCAATTGTTTATTGGATTGGAACATCGATACTAAATTATCTACTATCACTTTAGATAATTGTAGTACCAATGATGCGATGATTGAAAAGATCAAAGCTAAACTGAATTTGAGTACTTTGTTAAAGGATGGTTCTTTACTTCACATGCGTTGTTGTGCACATATTTTGAATTTAATTGTAAAGGATGGATTGGATGTGGTAAGAGATGGAGTTGAAAAAATTCGTGATAGTGTAGTTTACTAGACAGCAACCCCAAAAAGAATGGAAAAATTTAAAGAGACAGCTCGACAGGTTCGCTTGACTTGCACTAAGAATTTATGCCTAGATTGTCCAACTAGATGGAATTCAACCTATAAGATGCTTGATAGTGCCATATCATATAAGGAGGTATTTTATAGGTTGAAACAATGTGATGACAAATACACTTGTTTACCAACATCTACACAATGGGAATTTGCAAGTGAAGTTTGTGGGAAATTAAAATTTTTTAATAGTATTACAGAATTGTTTTCTCGTACTAATTATCCCACTGCCAATCTTTATTTTCCAAAAATTTGTGAGATTAATATAACAATATCAAGTTGGATGAATTCCCCTAATTTGGTGATACAACAAATGGCAGTGAGAATGATTGATAAGTTTAAGTGTTATTGGAATGTCATTCATGACATTATGGGTGTTGCTACACTGTTAGATCCAAGATACAAGATGAGTTTGCTTCACTATTATTATCACAAGCTATATGAAGTTGATGCAACAGTTGAAGTTAATAGAATTCAAGAGCTTTGTTATGAGCTAGTTTCATATTACAATCAAATGAATAAAGGGGCTAGTACTTCTCATCTTGATGAGGCTGATAATTCTCCCCTTGATGATTCATTGAATGACTTTGATGCATATGTGAAAAGTCAAAAAAGAGCTAGAAATTCTCATGTGAAATCAGAGCTTGATCTTTATTTGGAAGAAGATGTATTACCAAGAACTACAACTTTTGATATTTTATTGTGGTGGAAGCTAAATGGAGTGAAGTATCCAACATTACAAGCTATTGCAAAGGATATATTAGCAATTCCAATCTCTACAGTAGCATCTGAATCAGCATTTAGTACAAGTGGCCGAATTGTAAGCTCACATCGAAGTAGACTTCATTGGCATACTTTAGAGGCTTTAATGTGTGCTAAAAGTTAGTTATGGAGTGGAGAGGATAAAGGTAAACTTATGTTCATTGAATTTATTGTTTAATCTATTAATTGTTATATCATGTATTCTTGTTTAGTTGTTTAATCATGAACTCATTTATTTTTTAATATGTTTTTAATAGGAACTAGTTCTAAAGCAGTGAATGATGCAATATTACTTGATGAGATGGACTCTGATAATGATGAAGGTATGCTTTTAATAAAATATTTATGTTTTTAATAGAATCAATACAAAATATATTTTGTGTTTACTTATTAATGTTTTATTTTGATGCAGATGAGTCATTAGCAAGTGGAATTACTGGTTTGGAAGATGATTAATATTTTTTGAAGTTCTTATTCTCTTTAATTAGTTGTATTGTTGGATGGATGTCTTGGACAATTCATCTCATTGAGGTTGAACCGTTGAAGAAGTTGATACCATGAACATTTTGAACTTTTTTTCCAGGATTTCTAAGTTACGAATGGAAGATGTTTTGGGTGTTGCTGGGTTAACAAATGTTGGACCGTACAATGTTGGCAAATGTTGCCGTGTTGGCAAATTTTGAACTCTTTTTTTCCAGGATTTCTAAGTTCCAGGATTTCTCAGTTACGAATGGAATATTTTGAAGAAGTTGATACCGTACAATGTTGGACTATTGGGTGTTGCCATGTTGGCAAATAGATTTTGAAAATGTTTTGATTGATATGGACAATATTTTTGTGGATGTTAATTACTTTGTTGAATGTTGAGTATTACATATTTACCTTACTTTAAAACTATTTTATTGTGTAAATTGTAATATTTGATTTGATACAGGTCGGGTTTTTTCCCCATGGGTTTGGGTTTTTTTCGGGTACCCGATGCCCCGGCGGGGTCGGGTTTCCCCGCGGGTACCCGATCCCCGGCGGTGTCGGGGGTGGGATTAATTTTCTCAAACCCGGTCGGGTCGGGGTCGGGGTCGGGTATGAATAACGGGGGTCGGGGTCGGGGTCAGGTTCGGCACTACCCGCCCCCGCCCCGCCCCGATGCCATCCCTAGCGCCTATGTTCCACCAATCAGTGCAGCTACAAATACACAGGTATGACTAACAAGGCCATATCTTTAATTCTGAAGGACATACTTACTGATTTTTGTTAAATTAATAGCAGGTGCCTATGTTCCACCAATCAGTGCTAACAACCCCATTCTACTCTTACACAGCTTTAATGGTGGGAGCATCCTCTTTTCATATAAGTTGCGTAGTTATGCATTTTCTGCACTTGCTACATTGACTATGTTGCCTAATTAATTGCACTATATTATGATAGTACTCAGATGAGGTTTCCCAAGCAATGCCACGCAGATTGGTTCTCAGGAGGAAGCTGCAAATTTTTCTCAAGATATGTGTAATAGGTCTCAACCAACAAATAAAGAATAATTTTTTATATTATGAGGAGATCAGAAACTACAATCTTTTTTATTATGTAACAATTTGTGACGACTGATGTATGAACCATTCTTTTTATGTACTTTTAATCTTACATTGTATAACAATGACCTATTTCGTATAACAATGTCTTAAATTCGTATAACAGTGCACAGACATTGTATACTATTATATGATATTCGTATAACACTGCACATAGTTGGTATAATACGGTACAAACATGGTATAACACGACACAAACATGGTATAACAGTGCACAAACATGGTATAACAGGACCTGAATTCCGTATAACATGGAAGGAATTATATAACATGACCGAAATTGCGTATAACATGAATTGAATTGGGTATAACAAGGAAAAAATTGGGTATAACAAGACCTGAATTCCGTATAACATGGGAAGGAATTCGTATAATAGGACCGAAATTGCGTATAACATGAATTGAATTGGGTATAACAAGGAAAAAATTGGGTATAACAGGACCTGAATTCTGTATAACATGGGAAGGAATTCGTATAATAGGACCGGGATTTCGTATAACATGAATTGAATTGGGTATAGCAAGGAAAAAATTAGGTATAACAGGACCTGAATTCCGTATAACATGGGAAGGAATTCGTATAACAGGACCGGAATTTCGTATAACATGAATTGAATTGGGTATAACAAGGAAAAAATTGAGTATAACAGGACCTGAATTCTGTATAACATGGGAAAGAATTCGTATAACAGGACCAAAATTTCGTATAACATGAATTGAATTGGGTATAACAAGGAAAAAATTGGGTATAACAGGACCTGAACTGGGTATAACAAGGAAAAAATTGGGTATAACAAGGAATTTCGTATCACAATATCACATAAGGTGACACAATATCACATAACAAGATAATGTATTTCGTATAACAGGAACCGAACTTTGTATAATAGGACCTTAATGATCGGAATTGTGTATAACAGGACCTGAACACTGTGAATACATTGAATACATACATAGTTGTCTTTCAGGAATAAGACATTAACTCTCCTTTAAATAGTTCCAAACTGACAAGGGCTCTCAATCTAGGCATGTCCTAGAGTGTGAAGTCGAACTGTACATTGTGGGAAAGACACTCCATGAATTTCTTGACAAATATTGGTATAACAAGGCAATAATTTGGTATAACACTTATATAGTTTAGTATAACACTGAAAATTTTGGTATAACAAGGTAATAATTTGGTATAACACTTATATAATTTAGTATAACACTGCCAATTTTGGTATAACAAGGCAAAAATTTGGTATAACACTGAAAAATTTGGTATAACAAGGCAATAATTTGGTATAACACTTATATAGTTTAGTATAACACTGAAAATTTTGGTATAACAAGGCAAAAATTTAGTATAACACTGAAAAATTTGGTATAACAAGGCAATAATTTGGTATAACACTTATATAGTTTAGTATAACACTGTCAATTTTGGTATAACAAGGCAATAATTTGGTATAACACTCAGTTATAGTTTTAGTATAACATGTCATTTACCGAATAGCAAGTACATACTTTTGCATAACTACTTAATATTTTTAATATACTTACAATGTCAAGTTAAGCTGATAGGGTCCCAGGTATAGGGTCTGGTGTACTATGTGACGGGCCAACATCAGGAGCTTCCTCAGAAGCTGCCTCTAATACAAGTGGCGTATTTACAACGTCACGCTCCATTTTGTCAACTTCAAGTTGTAAAATAATCTGTAATAATAAATAGTATTAGAAACCCCAAATACATACAAATTACTACTCTTACATATAAGCATCTTACCGCATATTCATTTAATTTTGCATAATTTTTAAAATATGTTGTCCATCGAGGTGGACTCACTTTGCCCCAACGAAACAACCAAGGGTATACACCCTCCATCTTATTATTTATATACAATTTGGTATGCTCATAAAATTAAATCTGCAAAAAAGAACAAAAATATTAATGATTAACTATAATGCATTGAAAGACAACTTCATATATTAAAGAATACTTACATAAAGAACTATGGCACAACCGGCAAATCCACGTCCCTTTTTCTTTGAGCTAGTGGTCAATTCCGAGCACAAAAAATGATGGACAGCTTCTGGCCAATTGTAATCAGCCAATTTTTGGAGGTCTTCTATAAATAATACAAGTCCCACATCCAAGTTGAATGTCAGGCGGCTGAACAAAAAACAGCAAAAGAAATATAGTATAGCTAATCTTCTGATCCTCTCCTCATTTCCCTCTAGTCCTTGTGAGTAGAGGTCCGTCAATTTTTCTTCAATTACTTTTCTATTAATTGCCTTCTTCTCAAATTCCTCAGTGAAATATGGAGTAGTTGGTCACTTATTGTCTCATCTAACCAACTCTCCAACCCGTGGGAGACCAAGTATAATAGATACATTCTTGACCAAGAAAGGCACAAAAATGCCATTAATGTTGAATCCCCTTCTCTCCGATTCCCATATACATTGCAAATATTCCACTGCAAGCATATCCAGGGAAACCGATGCCCCTTGCAGCAAATGTCCAAAGGGGGTATGTAGGAGTTCTTCTTTAATAGCATCACCCCCTTGCACTGTGTTGATAAAAGTGTGAATCCGGCTGAATGAGCATCTGCTGAGTACTCGACGAGGTTTGATGCCCTTGTAGTGATATTACTTTTCATCTGAAGAGCTACTAGATGGGCTTTCATTCCTAGTCCTCTTTGTATAAAACCTACTATTACATATGTTATAACTAAATTAACATGAAGACCTCAAAAGGTGAAGCTATTATACCAAAATGAGATGTTGTTATACTATGTTTGAGGCATGTTATACCAAAATGGTATCCTATTATACTAAGTTTGAGGCATGTTATACCAAAATGGGATACTGTTATACCAAGTTGAGGCATGTTATACCAAAATGGAATGCTGTTATACCAAGTTTGAGGCATGTTATACCAAAATGGAATGCTGTTATACCAAGTTTGAGGCATGTTATACCAAAATGGAATGCTGTTATACCAAGATGGAATGCTGTTATACCAAGTTTGTGACATGTTATACCAACATGGGATGTGTTATACCAAATTAGAGACAAGTTATACTAAAATGGGATGCTGATATACTAAGGTTGAGGCATGTTATACCAAAATGGGATGCGTTATACGATGTTTGAGGCATGTTATACCAAAATGTGATGTGTTATACCAAATTAGAGACAAGTTATACCAAAATGGGATGCTAATATACTAAGGTTGAGGCATGTTATACCAAAATGGGATGTGTTATACCAAATTAGAGACAAGTTATACCAAAATGGGATGCTGATATGCTAAGGTTGAGACATGTTATACCAAGTTTGAAGCATGTTAGACCAACATGGGATGTGTTATACCAAATTAGAGACAAGTTATACCAAAATGGGATGCTGATATACTATGGTTGAGGCATGTTATACCAAGTTTGAAGCATGTTAGACCAACATGGGATGTGCTATACCAAATTAGAGACAAGTCATACCAAAATGGGATGCTAATATACTAAGGTTGAGGCATGTTATACCAAAATGGGATACTGATATGCCAAGTTTGAAACATATTATACAAAAATTATGTCATTAATACAACAATGTACATATTAAGAAGACAAAGTATGACATTATACCTTAAAGGAACATTGGAGTCATCGGAGGAACTCGCCATGAGATCCTGCAAAAAAGAAAACAAGATTAGGAAACCCTAAGCGGACAAATTATGCCAAGTAATACAACAATTTACGTATTAAGAAGATAAATTACGACATTATACTTTAAAAGAAGATTGGAGTCGTCGGAGGAACTCGACCTACAAATGGTAGTGGACGGAAGATGAGATATTGCAAAAAATAAATCAAGATTAGGAAACCCTAAGCCAACCAGGAACTCGACATTACGCCGTTGGTCGTGGGACGTCGTCGGAGGTCATCGCAATTCGCCGTAGGTTGAGATTAGGAAACCCTAAGCCAACCAGGAACTCGACATTACGCCGTAGGTCATCGGAGGTCGTCACAGTTCGCCGTAGGTCGTCGCAGTTCGCCGTAGGATGTCGGAGGTCGACTGCACAAAAAACACAAAATTAGGGCTCGACCCGACCACGAACTCGGAGGCCGTCGGAAGTCGTAAACACATATTAGAAGGCTGTCGCAGTTCGTCGGATGTCGTCGCAGTTCGTCGGAAGTCGTCGAGGTCATCGGAGAGGATCGGGCGACAAAACTGTCGTCGGAGAGCAAAGGCTTCGTCACAGCAAAGTTAGTGTCCTACGGGTTGGGCAGGTATTGAAATTTTGAGGGTTAACCAAGGTTAGGTCCGGTTAGTTCGGACGGCTGTAACGGGTGGCGTTATATCCGGATTTCGTATAACGTTGCGTTTGTATCGGCGCTATTCGCACTTAAGTAAAGAATGCTTAGAGATTCGTGCAAGGCTGCTCGCAGTTTCGTACTTCGAATCTCAGCCCACTCCTATGCAAAATTTGCGGAGGGGCACCCCTCCGCAAAAACGCAGCCAAACTTTAGGGTTTTACGTAAAAATTAAAAGCTATGAGATATGTGCCATATGACAATTAAAAGTTTTTTTTCCATATGACGGACGGCACAGGAATGACCCCTCTGCCCCCAACGCCCACAATCACATCTCAAAAATTATTCTATTATAGAAAGTTCATTATAAAAATTCCAAAAAAATCCTAAAAATTCTAGAAAATTTATAGAATATTAATTTAAAGCATAGAAAAAAAATTAGGGTATTACAACTCTATCCCTAAAATCATTTTGGTCCTCCAAATTTATATCAAATCGAATTCTCAAATTCTTGAATTTCATCTTCGTATTCCTAAGTGGCTTCATTCTAAAGAGGTATTGCATTTTTCTTTATGTGAATAGACAATCTTATATTAACAAACTTTCTTTATTATCAATTGAATCAAATCATGATCTCTCTGGACCAATTAAGATTTAAATAATTTTTTTTCCTACCTCATCGCTATAAACAAAAGACATATATTTTTCTTCTATATATAAAGCCTAAATATTACTATTTAAATTCTTAAGTGATAATTGTTGTTATAAGAAAATTCCACCAAGTGTGTTCGAAGGTGAAAAATTTTACCAAAATTTAACTTTGTCTCTAAAGGGTTTTTTTTTTGTGAGTATCTCGAAACTCAGAAGCAAATCTAAAATATCTATTCTCTACTAATTTATCCAAAGCACATATATAAGTTTTTTTTAAAAATTAAATTTATTTTTTGTAATTATAAAATATAACTATATTATATATAGTAGTAGCAATTATTTGTTTATTGGACTTTCATGTTAGGACTTAGGTTTAACAAATACAAATGCTCATGTTTTGGGGGTTTGGTTGAAACAAATGTAAATTAATTAAAAAAAAATTAAAGAGATAGTATTGTATAATATAAAATAAGTAAAATAATATATTTAAATTGTATTAAGTTAGGTGTATTTTGAATTTTGCAAAAAAACATAGGTGTATTGAAAAAAATTTAATATAATTTGTGAAATCGTTTGGGCAACTTAAAGAAAATTACAAAAAAATGGACCCAGCCTGAAAATTATAGAGTTTGATTTTAAGGAAAAATGGAAAACAATCAGATTTTTTCTTATCAACTAAAAATTTTGGTTTGATTGTGCTAGAATAAACCACTACAAAACAAGTAACACAAAATAGGTTAACTATTTTTTTATATTATCATCTAAAATAGATGAACTAAACCACAATTTTAATAAAAATTTGATGATATACAATTGGGTAAATTTTAATTTTAAGTATTAATGTATGGATGAGATATTTTTTACTCACTCAATCGAATTTGTATATTTTTTTTAATAAAAGAAAACAACAAAGCCAACCCACTTGCTTCCAAAGAGCACTAATGAGTGAGAAAATTGAGTACCAATATGAAAGTAATACTGATATGACTCTTGCTTTTAAATTTACACTTATAAAAAATTAGTCGGTGGACAGTTCATATCACTGACGTCTAATTTTAAACTTATTAAAAAATTATTGATATGACTCTTGTTACAAAATTCATACTTAAAAAAGGAAAAATTTTATAGGCGCACGCGGCTGCTTAAAATTTTCTGCGCACACCCTTATCACCGTTCATCTGGGCACTTGAGCTCCAATCTCAAGATATCTTATTAGTATTAATATTAAGATTTGAATTAAGATTAATATTAATATTAATATTAATATTAGTATTAGTATTAAAATTAATATTAATATTAGTATTTTTATTAGTATTAATATTAGAGTTAGTATTAGTTTTAGGATTAGTATTAAGATTAGTATTAATATTAAGATTAGTATTAACATTAGCCTTAAGATTAATATTAATTTTTTTATCTTGAGATTTGTATACAAATCAACGGTAGCGAAGAAAGCTGCCGAAAATTATAGGCAGTCGTGATTGCCTAGAAACGCACCCCTTAAAAAGGATTAGTTAGCGAACAGCCTAGAAATTTGGATTTGCATGTGCGAGTTGCGACTTGGCTTCATCTCAAAGCAAGTTCAAGGTGATGATCCTACCCTTTCCCTCATTTGGATTTGCACGTGCTTCGAAGTGCTTCGAGACGCGAAGCGTATCCCTTCGAAGCTAAAAAGATTTTTTGGAGCACAGCCCCTATCTCAGCGTTAATAACGCTTTGAGATTTGTGCTGTGCACGATTTTTAATTCATAAATGATAGGCACAAATCACGAAGTGATAAGCACGAATCTCAAAATGTTATTAAAGCTGAGATAGAGCTGTGCGATAAAATCCTGAGCAACCCGATTTTTTCCTTCGAAGCTGCGTCTTCCTTCATTGTTCGCCCCATTCTCGAGCAAGCACAACACAACGAAACAATGTCCGCCGAGCACTACGACAGAGCCGCTGCCGTCAAGGCCTTCGACGACACCAAATCCGGCGTTAAGGGCCTCGTCGACGCCGGCGTCGCCAAGATCCCTCCCTTCTTCATCCAACCACCCGATCAACCCCAACCCGGCCCTGGCCCCCAAATACCTGTAATCGACCTCACCGGCGTCGGAACCAGCGGGGCGCAGCGCGAGCGAGCGGCGGCGCAGGTGCTTCAGGCCGCCGCGACCTTCGGTTTCTTCCAGGTTGTCAACCACGGCATCCCGAACGAGGTGCTCGACGAAATGCTTCGAGCAGCGGCTAGGTTTCACGAGGAGCCGGTCGAGGTGAAGCGGCCGTTCTACACGCGGGACCCGCGGCGGAAGGTGCGGTACCAGAGCAACTTCGATCTGTACACTGCGCCAGTGGCCAATTGGAGGGACACCCTGTACTGCAGCATGGCGCCGGAGGCTCCCCGCCCAGAGGAGCTCCCCGCAGCGTGCCGGAAAGAATTGCTGGAATTCACGGGTCACGTTCAGAAATTGGGGGCAGTTTTGTTCCATTTGCTGTCGGAGGGTCTTGGCCTCTGGAGCGAGCGTTTGTTAGATATGGGGTGCGCCAAGGGGCTCGTCGTGCTGTGCCACTACTATCCACCTTGCCCGGAGCCGGAGCTCACCCACGGGACCGGCAAGCACTCCGACGCCGATTTCCTCACCATCCTTCTGCAGGATCAGATCGGCGGCCTGCAGGTGCTACACGAGAATCAGTGGATCGATATGCCGCCTCTGCCTGGGTCGCTGGTAGTCAACCTTGGCGACCTGTTACAGGTTCTGCTATATTTATCAGATATTCCATTGCATAGCACTAAAATTAAGGTATAATAAAATTGTGGAAAACTCTGCTTGAATCTGCAGCTGATCTCCAATGACAAGCTGAAGAGCGCTGAGCATAGAGTGCTAGCAAAGAAGATTGGCCCGAGGATTTCGGTGGCGTCCTTCTTCAGAACAGATTTCGACCCATCAGCAGTGCCCTACGGCCCCATGAAGCAGTTGATATCCAATGAAAAACCCCCAATTTACAGGGAGGTGACTGCTAGGGAATACGTCGAATACTACCTCAGCAAAGGACTGGACGGGAAATCTGCACTGGAGCACTTCAAATTATGATACTTCCTTCGTTCACTCCAATTGATTAGTATTTGACAGCAATCTTGTATGTACATCTCTAGAGTTTCATCAGAACTTTTATTTTAATGAAGATCCATTCAGACGGAGCTTAGAGAAGACGACAAGTTATGTTCTCATCAGTAGTAAGCAGGAGATGTTGCTTCACTCAACCTAAGTTAATGGTAAGTTAATAACAGTAAATCTACTAAATTTTATATATTATACAATATTTTTTCTGTTTCTCTACGTCGGATTAAACCAAAGTATTATTACCCTAACAAAAAATTTGAAGAGATTAAAGATATTTTTATAATTACTTCATCTTCTTTTGCATTATGAAAGAAAGATCCATCTAGTGCAATAAATGGACCAAGTAAAAAATTAATGACATTTGGGTGCCAAAAATAAATTAGAGCACATATTCTAACCCTTATTGAGTTAGCTCTAATAATCAGGTGCATAATAATCAAAATATACACAATAATCAAAATATAAACGAAGGAACAAATGATAAGGTCAACTAGATTAACAAGATAAATATGTCAATATCTATCCTAATATATATGTCTCATGTTATCTCAAAGGAATAGAGATGGATTTCTATCTCAACTATAGACAATTCCTAGCAAATATTCGTAATAAAATGACACATAGATCTGAATCCAATATCAGAAACAAGAGATCGTAAGGAGAAATTTGCCCAATTATGGGGATGGGGCTCATCCTCATAACTAATTAGAGTATCTCAAGGAGTAGAATACAAATCATAAAGCACTTTTTATAAAGTCATGAATGAGATGAATGACAAGTCAAATCAGTCTATTGAGCTCCTTTGACTTAATAGATTTCATAATTTATCATAAAGTCTGCGGGACCATATCACATGATGTCGTGCTTTGATATGACTTTTAGAACATGCATATCAAACTCAATTATTATTCCGATGCGAACACGTTTCTCAAAGGTCCATAACTACTATAAAAATATATATCAAGTTGTATGATATTTTACAATTTTGCTAAAAGCTATAAATTCACAATTTTTAGGTAGTTTTGTGAAAATTGAAAGCACTTTGGAGAAATTAATAGATTTTTAAGTTAAAAAATAAAATCACGTAGGTTCATTTTTAAAAAAAATAACAAAATGACCTGATCAACTACTGTTAGCCCGAAGAGCTAAAGAAATACAAGTATGATGCATGAATCAACAATAATGAATTTGCTAACAAATTGGTGTTGTACTTCTACATAAATAATGTCGATGTATAAATAGGATCGACAAAATGTGACACGATCCGCTAACACAATATGATATGACACAAAGTTTCATAGATTTGGGTCATAGCTAATTATATTCATATCATAAACGTGTCAAGCTGTTTATGGCCTAATAATTTATGTATTGTGTCAGGTCATAAATGGGTTGTCTTGTATATTATATATCTATGGGTTGACCCGTATAGTTTTAACCCTAAAATCTAAAAATACTTTTATCCCTATGAATTGTTAGAACTTTTATACTTTTGATTTATAAGTGACTATAGAGTATTTAGCATATGATATTTATTAAGTTAAACACCTTATTTGTATTGAGTTGTATAGTAGCGTGTGATAAATTATTTATTAAACAGTTTATTCGTTTCGTGTCATGTCATATTATATGACATATCTTATTTATTAAATGAGTTACTCATGTCATGTCATATTATCTATTTAATAAATAGGTTATATTTATGTTTTATATATTAATCCGTGTATATAAATGAGTCGTGTTTATGTCATGCATAAATGTGTGACAAGTCAAATAAGACACGATCTATTATGACCTATGAACACAAATTATCAATCATATTAAATAAGAAACTATCTAGCACATGCATAGAAAAGTAACCATAAGCTCATGGCTAATATGGTTCAATGACTTTGGGTTAAGTAGCCGCCAATTTCAACTCCAAACAATGGGGGCGGCCACTTAGCATGGTTGAGAGACAATCCAACAGCGTCCCAAGAGACGATTTCAGAATGTCCCAATGTCCAAATAAACACGCATAATTATTGTTAAGAATAATATAAGATACACATAATTAATTTATTGAGATTCAATACGTTTATCTAATTACTTAAGATGAGCGGTTGAATGGAGCTGCCCGTTATTGTTTAAATTTTATACGATAATTATTGTTTAAAGTCCCCCTTTGTGAGAGCCTTTACACGATACTTATCGTGTAAAATTATACAATAATTATCGTATAAATTTTATACGATATGCTCTTACAAAGGGGCCCTTCTGTGTGATTTTGTGCAAAAAAATTTTCCATTTTCACAGATAAATGGATTGGAATTGCACTGGCTCAAAATTAAAAATACATCTCTTCAAATCTACAATCTTCCTCCATTGTTCACTCCATTCTCGAGCGAGTGCAACGAAACAATGTCCGTCGAGCACTACGATAGAGCCGCTGCCGTCAAGGCCTTCGACAACACCAAAGCCGGGGTCAAAGGCCTTGTCGACGCCGGCGTCACCAAGATCCCTCCTTTCTTCATCCAACCACCCGAGCAACCCCCACCCAGTCCTGGTCACGGCCCCGAGATACCTGTCATCGACCTCACCGCTATCGGCACCATCGGAGCGCAGCGAGAGCGAGCGGCGGCGCAGGTGCTTCAGGCCGCCGCGACCTTCGGCTTCTTCCAAGTTGTCAACCACGGCATCCCGAACGAGGTGCTCGATGAAGTGCACCGAGCAGCGGCTAGGTTTCACGAGGAGCTGGACGAGGTGAAACAGCCATTCTACACGCATGACCCGCTGAGCAAGGTGCGGTACGAGAGCAACTTTGTTATGTACGATTCGCCGGCGGCGTGTTGGAGAGACGCCTGTTCTACACCATGGCGCCGGAGGCGCCTCACCCGGACGAGCTCCCCGCCGTGTGCAGGAAAGAATTGCTGGAGTACATGAGTCACGTTCAGAAATTGGGGGCGGTTTTGTTCCAACTGCTGTCCGAGGGTCTTGGCCTCCAGAGCGAGCGTCTACTAGAGATGGAGTGCACCAAGAAAAAATTTTTACATAATGGTACCCTCCTGCGGTGATCGCAAGAGGGTTCCCGCATCTTTCACACACGAATCTCAAAGCATATATGTTATACAATATTTTGAGATTTATACGATCCGACGTTATACGATAATGTATTAATATTATACGATAAAAGTATTATACGATAAATATCATATAATATATTTGTATTATGATATAATATGTACAATTAAAATATCGTATAACATATATATATTACACTTTTATCGTATAACATATATGTATTATCATATAACGACGGATCGTATAAATCTCAAAATATTATATAACACGCATGCTTTGAGATTCATGCGTGAAAGATGCGGGAACCCACCTGCGATCACTGCAGGAGGGTGTCATTATGCAAAAAAAATTTCGTCCACCAAGGGTGTCACCGTGATCTGCCAGTACTACCCACCCTGCCCGGAGCCCGAGCTCACCCACAGGACCGGCAAGCACTCCGACGTCGATTTCCTCACCATCCTTCTGCACGATCAGATCGGCGGCTTGCAGGTGCTGTACCAGGATCAGTGGATCAATGTGTTGCCTCTGTCGGGATCTCTGGTAATCAATATCGGAGACTTTTTACAGGTCTGCTACATTCTTTTGATCAGACCTTCCATTGCATGGCACTAAAATTAGGGCAATAAAATTGTGGAAAACTGTCTGTTCGAATCTGCAGCTAATCTCCAACGGCAAGCTCAAGAGCGTGGAGCACAGAGTGCTGGCAAAGAAGAACGGCCCGAGGATTTTGGTGCCGTGCTTCTTCTTACCGGAATTTTACGCATCGGCGGTGCTGTACGGCCCCATGAAGGAGTTGATATCCGATGAAAACCCTACAATTTACAGGGAGGTGATTGCGAGGGAATACATCACGTACTACCACAACAAAAGACTCGGGAAATCTGCACTGGAGCAGATCAAATTGTGATACTTCATGTCCTCCAATTGACGGTTATTTCGCAGCAATCATGTGTGTGCGCGTCTCTAGAGTTTAATCGGATAACTATTATGAGTTTCTTAGTTTCTGTCGGTGTTTCGTACCGCTACTGTCACAGTTACGGGGGATTGCCAGTCGAAAATTTTTTACCACTCGATCTCACAAATACAAATCTTGAGATAAAGTTAACATATAATTGGTCAACATATACGAAAATCGTGTATATCGTGTACGTTATATGATAACTAAAATTTTTCAAGAGTTCTAGTACATGATATTGTTCAACATATATGATCTTCGTGTACGTTGACTAATATCATATAGGTCAATGTACACAATATTAGGCAACATACACGAAGAGATCTTCGTGTATATTGATTTTACTTAAGATTTGTGTTTAAAAGATCACAGTAGATCTACTGTGATCTCGATTGCCAGCACCCATGTGATAGTGTATGTACCTATTGTACCATGGACCATGGTAGAAAAAAAGTCTTACGCAGCACCGTGTCTAAGATCACTATGCACGAGGTTATTTTACCGTGCAAACTGTTTTGAGATTTGTGAGTTCACATGCACAAATCCGAATGCTTCATATGCATATGCATGACTTTCGAAGTAAATTCACCGTGGATTTACCATCCTGCATAGTGAATCCTATGTTATGCCTAGGACAATTTTTCTAATATGATGCTATTGTACGTTGTTATTTTCAATTTTAAATATTATAGTTAAATTATAATTTTTTTTTATTTTTCTTAAGCTATAGAAAGTATATATTAAATACAATATGAAATATGGTATATATATATATAGTCCAATTTGAAAAAAATTTCGATATGTTATAACATATGAGCAATTTTGATTATAAAGTTTACTATCTTTGTGAAATTTATTATAATATTCTCTAATAATTTATTTAATTTACTCTAGATATATACGAGTTAGAGTCTACCAAAATGTGAATTTTTTATTTATTAAAAAATTAAGTTTATAAAAATATTACTTAATGCATTAATCAATGTATTATATATATAAAGGTATATTAGAATGTTATACTAATTAAGTAATATTAAATTAATAAATAAATATTAATTAAATTATAATATATATAATATTATACAAATTTAGTAATATAAGTTTTAATTTTATTCATTTTATAATATGGTTTTTTATGTATAAGTACCAAAACTATTATTGCTCTCCCGTACAGGGTCTCATCCAAAATATTACTTTATTGTTACCACTAGAACTTTTTAGTTGGAAAGTAGTTAATTAAAAAAGTTAAAATATACTTGAGTAAAGTATTATGATAGCAAATTTTTTAGAAAAGAAAAAATATTTTTAAAATTAAAAGATTTTTTAAAATAAAAATATAAATTGATAATAAATAATTTTAAATTTAATAATTAAATTTTAATAATAATTATATTTTAATAAATATCCTAAACCTGAGGAGTAATTTTATAAATTAAAAAAATCAAAATCAAAATCGCATCAGCCAAACTCTAGGCTGCCCTCTTTCATTCTCTCTCTCTCATGATACCTTTTTTTTTCTCTTGCCATTATACCTGTCGCCGCTTGATCCATCGCCGCTTCCATCTCCAGCGATGAGCGACCCTTGCCAGTGTCGTTGAGTAAAGTCTGGGCAACTCCTCCTGTAGTGCCGACCTCCTTATCCTTCTTTGTTCGTGCTTATGCCGTCATTCGCTACCTTTCCACCACTTGCCGTGTCGCTTTGCTCTGCCGTCCGTTGCCGGCGAGCATCTAGGTAACAATTGCTTAGCCCTACTTGTCTTCCTTTTATTTAGTAGATTTTTTTTTATATGTTGTTATTGAAGATTATGGTGTATGTATATGCATACGTATATATGGATATACGTATGTATACACATGTACCAATGGGGTAGATTGTAGGTGTGGATTAATTCATGTTTCAAATGTTAGATATGATTGGTAGGAGGTTAAATGGTTATGTGATCTTGTAGGTGTCACTTAGTTTGAGGTTGATCAGGGTGGTTCCCAAACTAAAAGCTGTAAC
The DNA here is from genome assembly GCA_027563935.2 of Costus lasius. Lineage (NCBI taxonomy): Eukaryota > Viridiplantae > Streptophyta > Magnoliopsida > Zingiberales > Costaceae > Costus > Costus lasius. The sequence continues at coordinate 14,083,778 of CM050450.1, read as the reverse complement.
CATGTTATGAGTTTCAACGATAAAGGTAGAAATCATTGCCTATTTGTTGCAATCATGGCATGAAGTTAGCAAGTATATATAATGAGTTAGTATTGAATACTATGATATCTTATTGTTCTATTTTATTGATTTTGCTTCCTTACCGTTGAGCTCATTTCTTTACCCATTGATATATGCATATGAGTATAGTTGTGATACAAGAATTGTGTGATACTATCATATTGTATTTCTTGATATAAAGTTGGTTGAGTTCAGCATTGTAAAGTGGTAATTTAAGAGAATTATTAGTTACGTACATGTTGTTGATAGTAAATGATTATTGAAGTAGGCTTGTAAGCCTATGATTTATATCTTGTATATGGTTCTATGATTCATTTGATATGTGTGCATACGTGATATATGTTGTAGCATTATTTGTGATATGTGTGTTAGTCCATGTGGTCCAAGGACCACTCTGACAAAGACGAAGGCGCCATCAACACTCGAACACACGCGAGCACACCACAAAAAAAAAAACACTAGTCTACTTCTATAAAAATCTAACCTAGTAAATTTGATCAGTTTATAGAGAGGATGTTGTCATGTGGGTTTATATCTGTTATGCTTCACGAGTAATTTGCTAACCTTACTTTAGGTTGGTGCTCGTTGGGGAGAGACAATGTGACTGGAACCAGTGATATCAGTTATCTGTTTCAAGTCCTTTAGGATTATCCAGGGTTTCCTAGATGTTGGACACAACACTACCGAGCTGCTAGTTGAGAGCAGTTGTTTCATTATGTGAGCGACAATGAAAACACTCTTAATAAGAGTGCAGACTCGTAATGGAGTTGTTTATGGTCATCGCTCTTGATTGCACAACATGAAGTTGATTCTGTGTTCTAGATATCTTCATGTACAAATATATGGTTTTATATTTGGTTTTGGTTATGGTTCAGTTCACTTGATGCATGCATTTATATTTCTTACGATTCCGACTTAACTATTTGGCTAACTTTCATTGTTTTTACCTCCAGGTAAAGAGATAGTTCGTGATGATGAGAGAGGTAGCTAGAAGTAGAGGCTACTAACTTATATGAATATCATTATAATTTATTTTAAATAGATAAATAGACAGACTTATGCTATGACGATGTAATCAGATATGTGGATTTAAGTTAAGTTGTGATATTGCTAAGTTGTGTTTGAACTTGACATTTTAAACTGATCGAGTGCGTTGATCTCTATGTTGGTAAACTAGAATACTATTGGTTTTTTTAGAAATGTCAAGTAAATATTTTGGTTTATCTTTTACAGATAAATGCAGGTAAATTGTTAAGTGGATTTATGATGGTATTGATTTGTATCGACAATATTGTTTTTAATATTGTGATATAATTTTAAATGAGATAATATAGCTTTGTGGAGTACATATGTACATAGAGGTGGCCAACGGGCCGGGCCGGCCGGGGACACGGCCCGGCCCGTTGACCAAGTCAACGGGCCGCGGGCGGCCCGTGGCACGGCTCGGGTCGTGCTGGGCCGGAGGTTCGCGGCCCGTGGGCCGGGCTAGGCACGGCCCGTAGGCGTGCCGGGCCGTGCCATGCCGGGCCGTGCCAGGCACGGCACGCGGGCCGGCACGGGCACGGCACGAATAATTTGGGCGGCAACGTTCAAAAATTTGAATTTAGCATGCGTTTTTACCCAAATAGCCCTATAACGGTTTGAAAAAATTTAAAAGTTAGGGATATAATTGTCTTTATGTTATAAAATTACCATTTTAGCCCCTTTTAATAATTAAAAATAGGGGATAAATATGTAAATTTATACCCAATTCATCCCTATAAATTGACCCCCCAACCCTCTCATTTCTTCACACAAGTTTCCAATTAACTTTGGATTAATTTCTCATTCTCTCTTAATGCTCTCTTAATCTCTTAGAAAAGAGATTAAGATTTCAAATCTCCCTCGGTCTAGTCATCAAGATTTCAAAGCTCCCTCGGTCTAGTCACGTGGAGAAGATCAAGTAAGTAGTAAATTAATTTACTTTTAGTCTTTTATAATGTAATTGTACTTAAATTTAAATTATTCTAATATAAATTTTTTTTCATAATTATGTTTAAGTTAAGGTTGTTAAAGGCTGAAACCTCAACTTCTTAGTTCTTACTAAGCGATCTTCAAACACGTGATAAGGTAATTTTTTAATGTATAATTTATTATTAGTAAGTATTTAATCTTATTTTATAAATTTTTTGGCTAACTTTTAATATTATATGTAGAATTAATGGCGGGATTTAACAATACATGGGATTTTTTGCTATGGGAGCTTGAGGCAATACAGCAGGAGCTAATAGGGACTAGTACTACCCCCGTTATGCCACCCGATCAAGATGTCAACCCTCCGCCTTACGACCTAAATCAACAACAGCAAGATCATGTTGATTTGGAGCCTACTAACACTATGCAGGGAGAGGAGGGATGCAGTGCAAACCCTCACGAGTCTACTGTGTCGGGCTCAAGAAAACGCACGAGCGACGTTTGGAAGAGCTTCGATGTGGTGATGATTAACGGCGAAGAAAGAGCCAGCTGCAAGAAGTGCAAAAAAGTCTTGACTTGCAAATCATCGGGTGGAACTGGTCATTTGACTCGCCACATCAGAAGCCATCAAACTCAAATCGATCGTGCACAGGCTACTCTAAATCTTTTCTCTAGTTCTTTTGAAATTTTTAATTATTCTACTGAAGTTCTTAGAAAAGAATTAGCTAAATTTATTGTTTGGGATGAACAACCATTTTCTTTAGCAGAAAATTATAAATTTGAAAAATTTATACATAAATCACTACAACCTAAATATAAAAAAGTAAGTAGACAAACCATGCGTAGGGATGCTATAAAATTTTTTTCTGAATATAAAACTAATCTTTTACAAGCTTTAATTACATTAACTTCTTGTATTTCTTTAACATCTGATATTTGGACCAGTAATCATTCTGATCAGTCATACATGTGTATTATGGCACATTGGATAGATAGTGAATTTTTTTTACAAAAAAGAATTATTGCATTTAAAATTTTTGAATATCCTCATACTGCAAATGCTATAGTTAGACAATTTCATAGCATTTTACATTCATATAATATAATTTATAAAATTTTTTCAATTAGTTTTGATAATGCAAGTAATAATGATAGTGCAATTGATAAATTAAAAAGATTGTTAATTCCAATATTTAATGGTGCTTTTTTTTCATATACGATGTGCATGCCATATTCTAAACTTATGTGTTCAAGATGGAATAAGAGAAGTAGATGAACATGTAACTAAATTAAGAAATGCTGTTAGATTTGTTACTTCTTCTACTTCTAGAAATCAAGATTTTAGACAAATATGTAAATCTTATGGTTTGTCATATAAAAAATTTAAACTTGATATGAAAACACGATGGAATTCTACTTATGATATGCTAACAACATGTTTTCCATTTAAGGATCCTCTTACATTATTTTATAATGAAAGAATGATGGAAATATTGAAGAAAATGATTGGGATAAAGCAAAGTTATTACATAATATTTTAGAAATTTTTTATAATGCTAGCACTCATTTATCTGGTGTTTATTATCCTACATCATGTTTAATTTTAGAACATTTAGTTTTAATTAGTGAAATGTTTTCTCAATATAGACATGATGAAAATGTTTTTCAAGTAATTTTTAAAATGGAAACAAAATTTAAAAAATATTGGAAAAATATATCTCCTTTATATTGTTTAGCTTCAATTATGGATCCTAGATTAAAATTAGGTGTTCATATTTTATTAGATGAATATTATAAAAATATGGAACTTGAAGGAGTAGATGAGAAAAAAAATGAAGTTTCTACCTTATTAGATGAAATGTATAATATTTATAATTTAAAATTTGGAAATACAATGAATCCAACATCCTCTCAAACTAATGTATCTACTAGTAATAAAAATATTACAGGAAGAATACGCACAATTTTAAATAGAAAAGGAACATCAACAAGTCGATCTAGTAATTTAATGAATTAACATTTTTTTTAGAAAATAATCATACATCTTTACTCACAGAAGAACAAATAGATAATTTTGATATTTTATCATGGTGGAGATCACAAGGAAAATCATATCCTGTGGTTTCTGTCATGGCACGTGATCTACTAACTCCTCCGGTGTCTACTGTAGCATCGGAATCTTGTTTTAGTGCAGGCGGCAGTGTGCTGGACGAGAAGCGAAGCCGAATGAATGAAGAAAGCGTGGAAATGTGTATTTATCTTAAAGATTGGCTAGATGCTGAAGATCGTCTTCAAGATAAAGGTGGTCATTCAACTTCATCGGATGATGATGAACAAAGTCTTGGAAGTGCAAGTGGAAGCAACAATGGCTAAACATTGTAATAAATAATTATAAAAAAGGTTGTAAAAGAGTTGTAAAAAGAGTTGTAAAAAGAGAACTACGTAGACCTGATTCCTCCTTTGAGTGGGGTACGTAGGCAGCCTGTAATGGGTCCGGTCTAAAATATATAAGATTTTAACATTTTTTCAAAAATTTGTGCAATATACATTCTCAATTTCTCAATTTTTTTTTATTTTTTCATATTTTATATTTTTATATATTTTAATTAAATAATAATTTACTTATTAAATTAATTTATTTTTTTTTAAATTTGGCACACGGGCCATAATCGGGCCGGGCCAAACACGGCCCGCGTCTCTCATTGGGCCCGTTGGGCTGTATTTGGCCCGCGTGCCGACGTAAGCCCGCGGGCCGTGCCTAGCCCGCGTGTCGGATCCATGCTCACGCTGCAACCGAATCGTGCCTGGGCCGGCACGGTTAATCGAGCCGCGGGCCGTGCCGGGCCCAGCGGTTTTCCTACTGTGCCGTGCCGGGCACGGCACGATTTGAAACGGGCCGTGCCAGGCACGGCCCGCCTGGAACCGGGCCGAGGCGGGCCCGAGCCCGGGCCGGCCCGGGCACGGCCCATGGCCACCTCTATCTATACATATGATATATAGGTTATATTTTATTTAATTGAATAGATTATTATGAGATTATGGAATTTTATTATTTAAGTGTCACTCCCCGTGGGCTGGTATTCAACTATTTTTTAGTTGAAGTCCATTTTGGGTCATGACAGGATCAAATTGATAGCCGGTGCTGCATCAGAATTAGTGGAGCAATATGCCGCCTCTACCTAGGTCTCTCGTGGTCAACTTTGGCGACCTTTTAAAGTTCTGCTATATTGATTAGACATTCCATTGCATAGCACTAAAATTAGAAAAAATTTCCTCGATAGCCTGCTCAGAAAAGTTAACAAGAGTGGGTTTTTTTCTGGATACAAATTTTGTTTTTATGGATAAACTATATACACGTAATCTATGCACTCTAAGCGATCTAACGGTACCAATATTATCTTAAATAGGTTTATTCACGATGAGAGAAACACATTTTTATGATCGTGGATAAGCAGTTTATTACTATAGCATACTTATCCACAATCACAAAGATGTATTTTTCTCATCGTAGATAAGCCTATCCATGATAGCTTAGAATATGTAGATTACATGAATATAGTTTATCCAAAAAAAAAAATTTTATCCATGATTTTTAGGCACCTTTTTTAACTTTCCTTGCCAAAAACATTTTTCCTAAAAGTATGGCACAATAAAATTATTGAAAATTCTACATGAATTTGCAGCTGATCTCCAATGACAAGCTCAAGGGCACTGAGCATATAGTGATGGCAAAGAAGATTGGCCCGAGGATTTCGGTTCGGTGGCATCCTTCTTCAGAACAATTTCAACACATCAACAGTGCCCTATGAAAATCGGAAAAAAGTGATATGCGGTAGTACTATCCATCACTCATTACATCTCAAACACTTAGAGATGTGTGCAAATACACATCCCAATGCATGCTTGAGTGGTGGATGGTGCCACCGCATATAACTTTTATTCATGAAAATCCCCTAATTTACAGGGATGTTTTTGTGAGGGAATACGTCGAATACTTCTAAGTGGGTACCCGCTGAAAAGTTTTCTGCGGGGATCTGCACTGGAGCACTTCAAATTGTGATACTTCATTTCCTCCAATTGATTAGTATTTGACAGCAATCTTGCGTGTACATCTCTAGAATTTCGTTATAATAACTTTTTATTTTAATAAAGATCCATTTAAATGGAGTTTGAGTGAAGAAGACTAAGTTACGTTGTCATCAGCAAGCTGTAGACGTTGCTTCACTTACCTAAATTAAAATAATTAAACGTTAGCTAATGATAAGTTAATAGTAGTGAATCAAATAAACACTCAACAGGTGGCTATCAGGCCCAAATAATATACTAAATCTGAATAATATCCATAATAAACATATATGCAATTTATGAATTTAAACACATAGCAACATAATGCAATAATAGCATCGATCAATAATTAACTTTAAGAGGACAATAAATCTAAAGGAAAATAATGGAACAAAGACAAACTATGTTATCACTATTTTACACATAATTATCATAAGTCTAAAGAAGATAGGGAAAAAGTCTCTACCTATTTATTGTAAATTTGATATATTTTGTTCAAGTGTCCAACTTGATCTTGTGCCAGAATCCTCTAGTTTTTACACATGAAAATCATTTATTCAGGTCCAACCTTCATTATTATTATTATTATTATTATTATTATTATTATTATTATTATTATTATTATTATTATTATTACTTTTGCTATTGTTTACTGTTACTAGTGTTGTACTAACATAATTTGATAATGACATTTTAAAATTATCATAAATTGAGATTGAAAATTCAAAACGTGGCTAAACGTTCTAGCAAAATATTTTATTATATTATTATGGGATACTGAAATGCCTTAGTTTATTTCATAGTTATATTTAACAACTCCACTAGAAGTGGTATGCCTAAACATTATAAAATAGTCCCACATCCCCCATTTTCAGTCTCAATGACTTTACGATAGAGACTAACAATATATTTTTAATTCATATATATAATAATTATGTACTTTAAATTAAATTTTAATCATAAATAAAAAAGATCACATATCTAAATTTAGAATAATATATATAAGATGACATAAATAGAACCTACTGATTGGGTTACTTGTTTTTTTTTTGTTGATTTTAATTGCAAGTCAATCAATTTGCTACTCTATTACATTGTCTGCTTATATACGTAAAATTAAATCTATTTGTTGCCGAATGAACTCTATCTCTAGCCTTTCAATTTTATCCAAACGTGGGTATGAGTATCCTCTGATAAAGTTGACTTATTGTCTTTTTTTTTAAACTATAACTAATACAAGTGGAAGAGAGGGCGACAGCGGCTTCTCCGTTACCGCACGTAAGAAACTTGGTAGTTTGATTCGGATTACGATAATGTGTGGACCAGTTCGACTGTGTCGCGTAGCGACCTCATTTTCACATATAAATGGATTGGAATGCACTGGCTCAAAATTTAAAATACATCTCTCCAAAGCTACATCTTCCTCCATTGTTCACGCCATTCTCGAGCAAGTGCAACGAAAGAATGTCCGTCGAGCACTACGACAGAGCCGCTGCCGTCAAGGCCTTCGACGACACCAAAGCCGGGGTCAAAGGCCTTGTCGACGCCGGCATCACCAAGATCCCTCCTTTCTTCATCCAACCACCCGAGCAACCCCAGCCTAGTCCTGGCGACGGCCCCCAGATACCTGTCATCGACCTCACCGCCGTTGGCACCATCGGGGCGCAGCGGGAGCGGGCGGCGGAGCAGGCGCTTCAGGCGGCCGCGACCTTCGGCTTCTTCCAGGTTGTCAACCACGGCATCCCGAACGAGGTGCTCGATGAAGTGCACCGAGCCACGGCTAGGTTTCACGAGGAGCCGGTCGAGGTGAAACGGCCGCTCTACACGCGGGACCTGCAGAGCAAGGTGCGGTACGGGAGCAACTTCGTTATGAACCATTCGCCGGCGGTGTGTTGGAGAGACGCCCTGTTCTGCACCATGGCGCCGGAGGTGCCTCACCCGGAGGAGCTCCCCGCCGCGTGCAGGAAAGAATTGCTGGAGTTCACGAGTCACGTTCAGAAACTGGGGGTGGTTTTGTTCCAGCTGCTGTCCGAGGGTCTTGGCCTCCGGAGCGAGCATCTGCTAGAGATGGAGTGCACCAAGGGTGTCTCCGTGGTCTGCCAGTACTACCCACCCTGCCCGGAGCCAGAGCTCACCCTGGGGACCGGCAAGCACTCCGACGCCGATTTCCTCACCATCCTTCTGCAGGATCAGATCGGCGGCCTGCAGGTGCTGCACCAGGATCAGTGGATCGATGTGCCGCCTCTGCCGGGATCTCTGGTAATCAACATCGGAGATTTTTTACAGGTCTGCTACATTCTTCTGACCAGACCTTTCATTGCATGACACTAAAATTAGGGCAATAAAATTGTGGAAAACTGTTTGTTCGAATCTGCAGCTGATCTCCAATGGCATGCTCAAGAGCGTGGAGCACAGAGTGCTGGCAAAAAAGAACGGCCCGAGGATTTCGGTGGCGTGCTTCTTCTTACCGGATTTTTCCGCATCGTCGATGCTGTACGGCCCAGTGAAGGAGCTGATATCCGATGAAAACCCTGCAATTTACAGGGACGTAACTGCGATGGAATACATCACGTACAACCACAACAAAAGACTCGGGAAATCTGCACTGGAGCAGATCAAATTGTGATACTTCATGTCCTCCAATTGATGGTTATTTGGCAGCAATCTTGTGTCTGCGTCTCTATTATGTGTGCGCGTCGCTAGAGTTGAATCGGATAAGCTAGTTTCTGTTCATGTTTCGTACTGCTACTGCCACAGCTGAGGTGACTGCCAACACCGTTGGGTTGTGTATGTACTGTTTTACCATGTTGCTATTGTACCGTACTTTGTTAACTCTTCCTACCCAAAATTAATAGTATCGTACCGTATTAGTGCTACTCCACAATGAACTAAGAATAGGACTCGGATAATATGATAATTTATATTTTTATTCTTATCCCAAAATCAAAGTTTATTTAAATTTAAATAAATAATTTATAAATAATAGTTTTAGAGTTTGCAAACTCACTATGTTTTAGTCTATTAATAACAGTTATAGAGTTTGCTAACTCTCCGTGTTTTAATCGATAAATAGTAATTTTAAAGTTTGATTATTTTTCATATTAATCATATATATTTTTATCAAACCAACACATCATGATCAAAAAAGAATATCACAAATCGAATGTGCAAACATAAGTTTTGGTGATGCACAAGAGCAATCACTCAAAATTTACCCATGGTAGGGATTTACAAAACACCCCAAAAATCACTATCAAAAGGTAAGACTTCCACTAAGTCCCTGTAACAATCCATTCGCTAGTCAACATAAATTACAATAACTCAATAATAGTGACCAAGGATTCACAGTCATTTCTTCATTCTTATCTCCATTAGCAACCAAGGCAGTAATCTTGCCTCGTTCAGGGCAATTCCTCATAACATGAGGTCCCTTAGAGATATTGCATGCCGGCACAGTTGCTTGTTTTGGTGGTTAAGTGGCCGGTTTTAGGTCTCTAGCTTCCTTGTCCCTTGAAGTCCTAAAGATTAGTTTTCTAGCCACTATGGGTTTCTTCCTCTTCGAATAGGGTGTCCCTCGATGAAGGGTAGGATCTCTCAGGACCACATCATTTGGAATCAAAAGATCTACTAGTGCATCTGCCGCTAGCATAGCCTCCTTCAAAGTCATAAATTTCTAATTGCACAATTCTGTCTGTGCCTAATGTTGTAGTCCGATGAAAAAGTGGTACAACCGATCTTGCTTGGCCATATCGTCAATTTCCAACATCTTGGCAGTATAACTTTTCACATACTCCCTTCTGCTCACAATGTATTTGAGTTTGAACAGGGCCTCCCTTGTTGCCAATGACAAATTTTCTAGCATGAACTACTTTTTTAGCTCTGCTTTAAACTCTTCCCATGAGAGTCAATCATTTTGTTGTTCCCCAAAGAGGGTTGGTGCAGCTTGGGTCCACCACAATAACTTGGCATCTCTAGACAGATAAGCCGCACACGACAAGGATTGCTCAGCCACAAGAACTTGAGCCAATTTGAAGTACATCTCCATGTCCCAGAAGAAGTTTTCCACTTCTTTTGCATTTCGAACCACCGAAAATGTTCTAGGTTTAGGAACTTTTCAACGCAGAGCAATACTCATATGGACACAACGTGCAAGAACGCACCTCACGCGTGCTCCTCAGCCTTAATGAAGGATTCCAACCTTTGTGCCAGACCAGGAGGAAGAGAAGGAGGAACTCGAGTTAGCGTAAAACGAAATGAGGGAAAGGGGAAGGAGTTTACCATAGCCAATTTAGATCCAAAATTAAATCCGTTTTACCTGAGCGTCAGAGTTCTTTTCTAGGCCCGCACTCGAAATCGCGTCAGCGCATGTGTCCAAAAACACGAACCCACACTCGATCAGAATGTAGGAACACCGCATCCTTCTTCCGTTGAACACGCGCCTGCTGTGTCTTAGTTTTGTCAAGCACGCATCTCACCACACTTGAACTCGTCGTCTACCCGAGGTCACCCCGTTGTACTTGTCGGAGCCGCACTTGAGGGAGGAGATCACGAGAAGGAGAAACGAAGCTTGTGGAGGGCGCCCGACATCTACAGCACTCCGAACCTCACCACCCACACCACCGTAGCACACTAAGAGAGAGGAAGTTGCTAACCCTCGTCGGCACATCCAAAATCGAGACCCAATTGCAAGGAAGTCGGAGAAAGCACGAGAAGGGGCAAAGCAGTCTCTAGTACCCATCAGACGAAATCGCCACGTATATTTGTAGCCAACTCTAATTCGTCCCATTACCGCCCAGTTGTTTGTCCAGACGCACGTGCTCGCACCAGTGACAAGCGAAGTCGACCAGAGGTCATTTTGCTTGATTTGAATAATAATTTATTCGGATTGTTCTCATAAAAGAAATTTGATTGATTCCTCCTATCTGACTCATAAGTACGAGAGTATAGATCATTCCGGGCCATGGGTTGAAGTTATCATTTGTGTGGGCATGCCCTAAGGATGGGTTAGAGAAATTAATAGATTTTTAAGTTAAAATATAAAAGCACATAGGTTCACTTAAAAAAAAGTAAACAATAACTAAAATACAAAATGACAGGTGAAATGATCATCAAATGTTAGCAAGAATAGATAAGACATCAACAATAATAAATTTGCTATCAAGTTGGTGTTGTATTTCTACATAAATAATATCATGTATTAGGGCAGACAAAATATGATAGATACGATCCATTAATACGATATAATACGCCATGAAGTTTCGTAAATATGAGTCAGCTAATTATTCATAGACATTATTAAGAGACGATTTTAGAATGTCTTAATGTCTAAATAAACACCCAACATGTGGCCATAAATAATAGACAATTTAAGCAATTTATTTATTTAAACACACAGTAACATAGTACAATGATCAATAATTAACTTTAAGGCTGTGTTTACTAGGGAAGACAGAAAATGGGAGGAAAGGACGTGCGAGGCGGAAAAGAAAATAGGTGGAAGGGAAAAAGAAAATCACGTTATTATCACGTGAGTTAGAGAATTGTGGACAACAGGCAGACGGACATGTGAGGTGTGGAGCGGGGCAGACGTCGAGGCGGATGGGGTGAGGTGGATGTTGAAGTGGCACCGGCATGGTAGGCGGACGGACATGTGAGGCGGATGGGGCAAGGCGGATGTCGAGGTGGCACAGTAGGTGGACGGCGGACATAGAAGAGGTGGACGGGTAAGGCGGACGGGCGAGGCAGATGGCAGACGTGGAGTGAGGCGGAAATCACGGCGGATGTCGAAGCAGCACGACAGGCATGGAGCGAGACGAATGTCGAGGCGGATGGGGCGAGGCAGATGTCGACGCAGCACAGCAGGCAAACGAACGTGCAAGGCGGATGTCGAGGCGTGGAAGAGGCGAATGGCGGGCATGGAAGAGGCGAACGGTAGGCATGGAAGGAATGGACGTACGAGGCGGACAGTAGATGTGGAAGAGGAGGATGGAGAGGAGATGAAGCAGCGGGCTCGTGTGACGTGTCTTTGCTCGTTTTCCGCTTGATTTGGGCGGACACTGATTCAAAGGAAAAGTTTCAAATTTTACTCTCTGAGTTTTCTTCTTCTTTCTGGTATGCTTTGAAAAATTTTCTTTTTCTTTTTTATCTCTTCCTTCTTTATTCTTGTAAACACGGTGTAAGAGGACAATAAATCTAAAGGTAAAAATGGAACAAAGGCAAACTGTGTTATCACTATTTTACATATAATTTTCAGAAATCTAAAAACGGACAGGGGAAAAGTTACTATCTAATTATTGTTAAGTCTCATATATCTCATTTCCGTGTCCAACTTGATCTCGTGTCACATAAATTAATTTATCGTCCCACTTATTATTATTGATATATATTAATTTATTATCAATAAATCTTAAATTATTCTTGATAGATTTTGAATTAAAAAATGTCAATGAAAAAATTATTAATAAATTTTTTCAAGGATAATATAAGATGCGCATGATTATTTTATGGAGATTTGTACTTTTATCTAATTACTTTAAGATTAGCGTAGCGTGTGATTACATGTCTAAATTTAACAAATCCACTGTAAGTCGTATGCGTAGCGTGTGATTACATGTCTAAATTTAACAAATCCACTGTAAGTCGTATGACTAAACATTACAAAATAGTCGCACATCCCTCATTTTCCTATCTCGACTTAATCATAAATAAAAAGATTACATGTCTAAATTTAGAATAATATATATTAAATGATATAAATAGAACCCCCTGATTGCGTTACTTGTTGTCTTACATTGTCTATTTATATACGTAAAGTCAATCTATTTGTTGACTCGCACGTAAGAAACTTGGTAGTTTGATTGGGATACCCATAATGCGTGCACCAGTTCGACTGTGTCGCGTAGCGACCACATTTTCACATATAAATGGATTGGAATGCACTGGCTCAAAATTTAAAATACATCTCTCCAAAACTACATCTTCCTCCATTGTTCACCTCATTCGAGCAAGTGCAACGAAACAATATCCATCGAGCACTACGACAGAGCCGCTGCCGTCAAGGCCTTCGACGACACCAAAGCCGGTGTCAAAGGCCTTGTCGATGCTGGCGTCACCAAGATCCCTCCTTTCTCCATTTAATTGTTAAATCGATCCTAATATCTTGTTTATAAATTGAATGAAAAAATATTGTAATAAAATATACCATATTTCATGATGTTGTGCATTCAATCGGGATGGTCTTCTAATTGATTGTGCTGATTATCACAAGAGAGGCAAGGCGATTGATGGGAATCAAAACTGAAAATCTATCTAGAATCATGCATCTCAATTAGGAACCACACCAATATATAGGAAAAACCTAATAGGCATAATTACTTATCAGCCCATTAGAGATAAGATAATTATGCCCCCCCCCTCCAAGGATTCTACATAATTAAAAGCCCCTTTCCACACTATAATTAATAGATCACAATTAAATAAATTTAGAGATAAAATTATATACGATTAAATACTGCAATGCATGTACGTCTATATGCCCAAATGTAATCTATTATGCATGTACATGGTGCATAGTCCACATAGATCATAACAATCTCCCACTTGGACACGGCAACCATGTATTCACACAATAAAACCTTAAATCGTATATAAATCTCTAAAATAATCTTTATGCGTATATAACTTAAGATGTTATCTAAAACAATCTCGTCCATTAGTCTTATTAACACAAGGACCAAAGGGGCGGTCATTGATATATTATCGCAATTAGACACACAGTGATCACATGTATTAACTCAATCAAATGACATAGATCTAGTATGGATATGTAGCATGGAAATAACATAATGTGATAGAATCACTTTTAATTTCCAACTGGTCCAACTTTAACCAAATGAGATCAAAGAGCAGAGCAAATAATGAAAGCTGAAAATTTTTCATTAATGTCATAACAATAAATACAGTAATAACCAAATGGAACAAAATGTGCATCTCACTAAATCAAATAGCATCAAAATCAGTAATGCCTATGTTTTTAAGATGTCCATGAAAAACTTTTGGAGCTAATGCCTTAGTAAGTAGATCTGCAATCATAAAATTTGTTCCTATGAACTCAATGGAAATTAACTCACTCTGAACTCTTTCTTTTTCAACAAGGAACTTGATGTTTATATGTTTTGATTTAGAAGAACTCCTATTGTTATTGGAATACAAGACTGCTGCTCCATTGTCACAAAATAACTTGAGTGGCTTTTCAACACCATTGACAATCTGTAGTCTTGAAATGAAATTACGCAGCCATATAGCATGATTGGATGTCTCATAACATGCAACAAATTCTGCTTCCATAGTAGAAGATGCAACTGTTGAACTATAAATTTTCACCCACGATACATGTACAAAAGGGATAGAGTCAAAATTAATTTTGACTACAATTAAATCAGGGAGGCAGCTACTAAAAAAACGGAAGGAAAAGAAATAGCTACCAGGTTGTGCTGAGAAGTTCTCGGAATCCAAAACAAAACATGCTCTAGCATGAAGCATTGACTTCTATGAGTAGTTCCAAACATTTAGATCTTGTACAATTTAACTAGCCCAATTAGCAAGCCCAAGGCCCACGCAAGCTAATAATAATAGGCTGGTCAAGATGGTCAACATTTCAGCCAAGACAGCCAAGTCAAACGTCAAACTCCCAACATGAGACAAGAACTAACAGGCATCAAGGAACCTGCTTAGGAAGAACTACAAGTAAGCTGATTTGCTTGCCTAAACAAGGAAAGTTTCAGCCTTATACGCAAGAGAAATTTCAAGCCCAATGCAGCCCTCGACAAGGGAGCTATCAGGGAAAGTAAAATAAAAGAAGAAAACCCCGCCAAACGATTGCAGCGAATAAGGCAAGGGTTTCAGAGAAGATCAAAAGGGGTGATCACAGAAGACAACAATAAAAAAAACAAAACAGCGAACAAAAGGGAAGCGATTAGGGCTGACAAGAAATAAGAAATTAAAGGTAGTCGTGCCAGCAATAAGAAATTAAAGGTAATCGCGCTAGCTGACAAAAGGAGAAACTGAATAAGACAAAGGGGCAGCTGTCAAGGGGAGCGGCTCATTCTCGCTGGTAGCCTACATAAGGGAAGCTCGGCCAAAACAGAAAGGAGAAGACAAGATATCGCAAGAAGGAAGAGGAGACCGAAAAAGAAGAGGCAGGAGAAGGGAATACAGGAGGACGGCAAGAAGCATACAAAGGTAATGAAGGGAAGTTTCCATTTATCTTCTTAAGCTTCATGGATGCACTAAGCATCCTGGCTCACAATGGACACACACATGCACTACGCTTTGTACTTATTTCTCCCTTAAGATCTCATGGATGCATCAAGCATTCCGGTAACTATGTCTGAGTTGACGGTGGGGGGAAGGCTGGAAATCTGGTCTCGAAAGTTTGCGCAAAAAAAAAGGAGGGAGTATGAGGGACTGAAGAGTAGAGTGGAAGAAGGAAAAATAAGGAGGCGTCGGTCCGAAGAAGGGGGTAGGAGGGAAAACATATCGAGGGTGGTGAAAGCGCAGCTGAGTTAGAATGCCGGATAAAAAAAGAGAAAAGGGCGAAGAGATGTGTAAAAAAAAATAATGATAATGATAAAAAACGCGAGGAGGCCGATAAAAAATCAAGAGGGGGGAGGAGTAGAGACACGAGGGAATTGCCGAAGTCACGCAAAAAAATAATAAAAATGGTAAAGGGAGGAAGAAGTGGAGACAGAGTCTGTCACGGAGAAGCAGAAGTAATGGGAAATACCTACTAAAATTCTTGAGCTCTCCTCTTCAGTATTGCTCTTAAGGGATCATTACAACATAAGCGAAAAATCCCCCGCCTGGAAATCCGTTGAAGGAGATTTGCTACCGCACTAACTCTTCGAAGGAGATTTTTGTTGCGAGAAAGAAATCCACCAAAGGAGGTTTGCTACCGCACTAGCTCTTCGAAGGAGATTCTTGCTGCGAGAAAGAAACGAAAGGAACTTATGTCAAGGTCTAAAAAAAGGGGGAAGAAAAGAAGGACGAAACAGAATTATTTGGATGAAATGCTGCGGCCTCATGAATGCTTGCCTGTCAAAATTTCTCCAAGTTCCGCCGGCTACAGAAGGTGCACCGTAAGAAGGGAGCGATAGAATCTTGTTTCACTGCGCTGATGTGAGAGGAAGATAGTAAAAGAATGGCGATGATGGAAGAAGAACGAAGATAAAACTTTTCTTGCAACCTGGTAGGAACCACTGATAGCCGTAGTGCGTCGGAAGCTTCGCAGGCACCCGAACTTGAATCTGAAGATTCTTACCAAAACGAAAAAGAAAATAGAGCCGTTAAGAAAAAAAGAGAGAATAAAAAATAATAAATAAAAAGAGAGGAATGAACAAACCCGAGAGGCATGCCGCTTCTCCGGCAGATCCGACCCAGGCCCACTCTGCTGGTTGGCTAGAACCCAAAGTGAATCAAGCTTGCTGTAAAGTCATCTCGCCGTCGCTTCTGGAAGGCAGGAGAGCGATCTCTCGACGTCAATCTCGGCTTCTACATTCCCCCGTCGGTGGATCCGTCGTCGACTCCACGGCCGTGAAGTCTCTCACGGCACTGCCGTGAGGTTCCCCACCGGAAAAATCAGTGGGTTTCACGGCTGTAAAAATATATATGAGAAAGTAAAAGGAACAAAAAAAAAGAAAAAATGTAAAAGGAAGCAAGGGCTATGAGATTAACAGCGAACAAAATAAAAAAAAGGGGGGGGGGGAGAGCAAATGGGGAGATTTCACTTACCGGCTTCCAATCTCAATCAGCAAAACTCGGCATCAAGGCTGAGTTTTAACCAAAGCCCCGATTCAAAGCCCAAAGAAAATTCAGCCTCAACAGACCCGGCCCAATACGCCTTTGGTGGATCACCCCGCGGCCGCCAATCCTGAAGTTGAGATCGCGCGCGTAAGCTTCCAACTGGCGATGCACGGTGCAGAGCGCGTCTTCACATTGGCGGACGAATTGCGACACTAGCTCCAGCTTCCTTTGAATCACCAGCAGGGACGACCGCTCCATCGTTTGCGGAGTATTCTATGTTGCCGACTAAAGCAGCGCCTCCACTCTCTTCCGCCTCCTCCACATGCCCTAACACTGCCACAAGTTGACAACGACGCCACGAGCTGATGCTGCCGCCACTTCAAGCTGCAGACGGATTCCCAACACATGATTTCGCCGATCCTCTTCTCCCTTTCCTCCTGACACGAGCGAACCCCCATTCGGCGCCGGAACTGTCAGCATCTACACCGGAAAGGCCAACTCCCCCAGGATTAGCATCTCCAATAGAGTTAACCGGCTTCCACTACCGAGATGCTATGGTCAAGGGATAGCTTTACCCTTTGACTAACATAACATTAACATACGAGACGTAACACATGCGAGGAGGGATGATGTTAATATGGGGCTCCAGCCTAAGACACAAGATGATGGGAGTCGTCATTTGGGTTCAATCAAATAAATAAATAAATAAATAAAAAGACATACCATATGTGTAATGACATAGCCTTGGCTAGTTCGCCAATGCTTCAAAACTGACCCAAATCACGATTAACTAAATACGGATCCCAAAGCATAATTCATACCGAAAGCCCCGACACATCTCGACAAAGTGTTGTTTGGGAGGTGCGTACGTCGACGTTTAACGTCGAGGCGTAACTCCTCAATACGACGTTGTGTTCGCTAAGGCTGAAGTAAATTTCCAAATCAAATTATCCAACACGCCGCAAGGCCGGATAAATTTCCAAATCAAATCATCCAACACGCCGCAAGGCCGGATAAATTTCCAAATCGAATTATCCAACACGCCGAAGGGCCGGGTAATTTTCTGAATTAAATTATCCATCACGCCGAAAGGCCGGGTAATTTTTTCGAATTAAATTATCTAACACGCCGTCAAGACCGAGTGATTTTTCAATTCAAATTATCCAACATGCCATCAAGACCGGATAATTTTCCTCAAGATTTGACACTATCCGCAAGTGCACGAAAATGTCGAAGTAATACAAAAGACATCGAATCCCACAGGGAACAAGGTGAGTACCAGAAAATCTAATTCTTGGAATCTAAGCAGATCAAAACGTGGTTTTTGGAACTTAAAAACTAAAACTAAACGAAATCGTAAGCAAGAAATCAAACAACTACGGCAGGGAAAATATATGAGAGAGAATATCAAGGCTTTGGTTTCCACCACTTCGACGATTTTAATTGCGCTAAGAAATAAACATCAGTTACATGGATTTGCAAATATGCATAAGGAATCTACCCTATGGTACAAGGTGCCCTCTTTCAAGTGTACACCCCGGTATTTGCCCAGAACGTCTCCTACTTTCACGGTGGATCGTTCTACATAAACCCAATGGGTTCCATGGTAGATTACTGACACGCTCCGCAAGTGCAGGGATATGTCGAAGTAATATAAACTATGTCGAATCCCACAGGGAACAAGGTTGAGTACTAGAAAGTCCAAATCCTAATAGCTAGGCGAATCGAAACGTGGGTTTTTGAAGACGGAAATCAAAAACAAACAAGTGCAACTACTTCGGTAAAGAAAAGATAAAAGAGAGAATTCAGGGCTACGGCTTCCACCACGATGATAATCTTAATCGCACAAGAAAGATATTACTTATTTGGTTTATTGGTTTTGCACAAGGAGTCTAACCCTAGGGTACAAAGTGCCCTCTCTCGAGTGATACACCCCGGTATTTGTTTTAGACTGACCTCCTACTCTCGCGGTGGATCGTTCTAAGACGAACCCAATGAGTTCTATTGTAGACTATGAAATCCTCGAGCGAAGACCAAGCACTCTCGTGTCGAGGTATCGCAAGTTTTACTCAGATGTTCGACCATTACGATCCTTCTCTCGATATGAATAGTAATGGCTAACACGCGAAATCACTCGGCCAAGGTAAAACCACGAAATAAATATATCAAAGTAAAATATTCTCACAATTCATACCAAATAACATAAATAGATATAAAGTTAGCAATTAAAATCATCAAAGGGTTTCCACCAAGCCCCGAAATAGGGTTTACGCTACAATCGTCATTGAAACGCTAAAAATCTCTCTTTTAATGAAATGAAAAGTATAAGAAAATGAAGCTAAGGGGAAGGAGATGATGAACCGAAGGAATCCTGAAGAAATCGTGATGATCGTGTGTCTCAATCTCCGAAAATCTCCAAAAGTCACCTCTGTCGCCGTGTTCTTCCTCCCACGCTGCTTCTTCATGTGAATGCTCGTTGTTTAGGGCAAGAAAATTGGGGCCTTTATATTCCATCTATTCGCCTCTGAAAGAGCTTTCCATAGACACCTCACTTGCCAAATTTGGACTTCAAACGAGTGAGAAATCAAGGAAAAACCGAGTGGAACTCGATCTCGTGCGTGACTGTGTTGGAATCACGGGTGAACCCCACCGGGTTCACCTGCCCGTGAACCCGTGGGGTGAATAGAAGTACAGTGCACCCCGTGGGGTTCACCCCCGTGGGGTGAATAGAAGCGCAGTGCACCCCGCCGGGTTCACGGGTGAATAGAAGCGCAGTGCACCCCGTGGGGTTCACCCAGCCATGCTTCTCTCTGGACTGGTTTCGGCCTTCAGGAAATCCGGTGAACCCGGTGGGGTTCACCTGGCCGTGATTCTCACTGTGAAGTTCCTGCAGCCTGGCGAAAGATCTGGGTTCATGGGGTTCACCTGGCCGTATTTTTCAAGCTAACTCCGTTTAAGCCCAAATTTGACGTGTGACCTTGTCTTCATACAAGAAATCTTCTCATGGCCTTAGAATCTTTAAAATATGTCGAAAAGGGCGTTTTTACCTGAAATTCCATAAAAGTGCCCAAAAGTGAAGATTCCAAAGATATCAAGTAATTTAGCCTAAAAAGGGCATAAAAGTATTAAAATAAGCCTAGAATTAGCATGAAATGTCCATGAAAATTACTACTAAAATGCAAGACATCAAAATACCCCAGACTAAAATCTTTGCTTATCCTCAAGCAATAAAATAAAATGAAATACAAGATAAGTATAAGAGCAATCTTTTGTGCTGAGATATACTCCCAGGTTAGAAAAACATTCAATAGCAATTCAAGATCTAATCAGGAGAAATCAAGTAAATGGTTGCTTCAAGTGTTCAACAGTTTGATCCCACAATAACTAGCTGCTAAATAACCTAGTAAGCAACAAACATAGGATTCAATCAAGCCTACACACTACACTTTTATAATTCTAATCCTTCCAAATCAAATCGTTGGGGTTAACTCAGATGTTTTATGTAGAGTGTGATATACTGATTATTGCATTGGACTTCAACTCATAACCTTAGGTACCATTGCCAATTTTTCGCAATGCCAAGTAGAGGAGTCTTTTTATTGATTTCAACTTCACATCTCTTAGATTTCAACTCATGTCCTTCGGTACCACTGCCAATTTTGTGCAGTGCCAAGTAGAGGAATCTAAGGGTGAGTGAAATTTTTTTTTTTTTTATAAACATGCTCCGCAGTTGATCACATATCCTTCTTGACAAATGTAGTGTTTCCCCAACAAAAGAAAGGAATTCAAAGAATAACTAAGAGAATATGTATCTCAATACGATTCTCATGTAAGTTGCAAGCTTTAGTTGGTTTAACAATCATAGTTATGTTTGACCTACTAATGAACAACTCAAATCAATCAAATTACAAGATTTCTAAATCATAAAATATATGGACATGATCAAAAAGTAATCCTAACAAGGAGGTATTATCAACAATTATTGATTATTTCTAACCAATCATGCATTCAGCTCATAAAACTTTAACATGGCTATCATAGGACAATTCATACATATGCTAACTCATGGAAAAAATTTTCACACAGCATGTATGAAAAACATAATCATCAAATCAAAGTACGGTACGAACATAGTCAAGAAAATGATGTCATACAAATCTGTCACAGAGTGGGGCCTGAAGATGTGGACCAGGCCCACGAATATGATGGCATATAAGATACAATGCCACATAATATCCATCACAAAGTAAAAATATCCATCCAAAATAGCAAGGTTAAGGTGTCACAGTCATGTAGCCGCATGAAGCAAGAGAATAGAAACTGGAATGTAGAAAGCTCACCCACTCTAAAAGTTTGCATAGTCCTCTATGCAATATCGTATTGTGAGAGGAGTGGATGACGATGCCGATGCTGATGGGGGGCTACCTCCATTTGCGCGAGCGAGAGCCAGAAGCTCGGGAGCTCTTGCTCTTCCCGCGTGCGCTATAGTCGGGCTCGGCCTCCTCGTCGGAAGAAATGTTCATGCGAGTTGTTGTGTCCTCGGAGAGTGCGGATAGCCGGTCATCCATGATCGATATCTTCTCCCAGACGGATCCCATCATTTTGTGTTGTCTCTGCATGTGTGCTTCCATGGACTCCCAATGCGAAGATTGGTTATGCTGGATGTGGGTAACGGCGGTGTCCAGGTTATCAATCATCTCCCATTGATGGAGTTGCTCCTTCCTGATTTCCTGCAACACAAACATCATAGAATCGTGAGAGGAGGTGCCACCAAAGGAAAATGCTCTAGGTGCTGGTGGTGCAGTGTCGACTGGGTCAGGATGTGCGTCCTCAACTGGCTGGATGCGCCAGTTTCCACGGACTCTGACTGATGTGCGCTCTAGGTTCGGTAGTGGAAGGCAGAATGGGCTCCCTTTGAATGTCATACAATAGGAATCTCCCTTGTGAACAATCAGCTTCATGGCAACGCAAGACTCGATGTCGAGCCTGTTGCTGCCAGTGGCTTCCAGTGTGCCGTATGGGATGATGCCCAAGGAAACTGCCAATGGTGTAATCAGGCCGCCGATCACAATCGCTCCTTTCAATGAACGGGTGGCACGGCTAAATTGCTTTGCCAAATAATACCCAGAGTCCACCCTAAAACTGTGCAGCATACACCAGAGATAAAAGAGCTCGGTCTGCCGAACCATACCATCACTCTCACCGCGGCCAAATAAGGTGTGGGCCAACACGCGGTGGACATACTTGAGCACAGGGTCCATAAACTAGATGCACGAGCCACGCGAGCGGAATAGATGTGCTTGTTAGTAATTGCGCCCCAAAAACCCTACTCACTGAACTCAGTGGGGACCCTGCGAACACAAGGCTCCAGAAAACCAAAAATACCACGCAATTGTGAGAGAGTGAGGGTATGTTCGATGTTACCCAACCGAAATGTCAAACGTCCTGGATCGTCCTCGAGAATAGGATCGGCCTTCACTTCCAAAGAACTCAGAAATTCCAAAGTCACGCCAACATAGGTGGGAGAAAATAGTCGCTAGAACTGCTCCAAATCCACTGCAGCATACATCATGTCGACGTCATCAAGTATATCAAGCATCTGCAGTGTACCTCTGTCAAGATACCTAGTATTTAGGACACGGCACTGGCACAATATCTGATAGCGTTGTTCTTGGTCAGCGTATCGAAAGATAATCCCGAACTCGTTCGGGGGAGAGGCATATGGCTGTGATCGGCTGGAAGGAGTGCGCCCATGGCGAGAGGAAGAAGAGCCTGGAGTCGCCGCCGAAGATGGTCGGTGAAATGGAGGTGTAGGCGTAGGCTCATACTCCTCATCGTCGGTGGTGGACGAATCAGATAGCGCCTGTTGAGGGCATGAGGTCTGCTTGGCAGCCATAACTTTAGTCCTTGGAGGCATGGTGGTTGACAGCAATCGGAAGAGGTTGGTGAGTTCTGGTGAGAAGGTCTGGTAGGAGGCACAGAGAAAACACAGGCGGCGGACTGACTAAAAAAGAAACTCGGAGAAACTGGCGGAAAGGAAATCTGGAACCGATTGGAGAAGTAACCCGACTAGATGAAGGGAAAAGCTAGATCAAACCTCTGGAGATCTCTGGAGATCTTCTTCGAGTGCTAAGAGGGAGAGGAGGTGGCGCAATCTGGTTGGCTCCGTCGGAATCAGGAGGCGGCGGCGAGTCGGCTGAAAAGCTCGAAGAAACTTGCGAAATGAAGATCTAGTGTCGTTTGAAGAAGAAACCCGATACAGAAACTTAGATCTAACCCTTGGGAACCTCCTCCGTGTGCTGGAAGGACAAGAGGGCGACGTGATCGGATGATCTTCGTCGGCACAGGAGGCGACGACGCAAGAGTCACGCGCGATGCCCTATTTTCGGGTGAACACAGGGTTAGAAAACCAGTGAACCCGCTCGGATTCACCAGCCCGTCATGTTCACTGTGGTCGGGCTGAAGCAACAGAAGCACGGGTGAACCCACTGGGGTTCACTGACCCGTGAAGCTTACTGGACATTTTCTGGAGTTCGAAAAGATGGTGAACCCCGTGGGGTTCACCTGCCTGTGAAGCTCACTGGTTATTTTCTGCGCATGCTGAAAATATGGTGAACCCCTTGGGGTTCACCTGGCTGTGAAACTTACTGAACACATGAGCCTGGGCGCCTGCACAGTGCACTTCACGGGTGAACCCCGTGGGGTTCACCAAGCCGTGATTTGCACTGTTCACTTAAAAAATTCTGGAAAAAAATCTAGAAAAATTCTCATGCGCTCCAACTTTCTCCTACAACATAAAGAGACATCAAATTAGTAGCAATCCCCTCTAGAAATCCAAAAAAATTAAATGAAAAATAAAACAACGATCTAGAACACTAACTAATGACAATGAAAAGTTATGCATAAAAACTAAAATCAATCAAAAACTTGGGTTGCCTCCCAAGAGCACTAGGTTTAGGTCGGTAGCTCGACCATAAGAGTGTTATTCATAAATCAGAATGAAGATGAAATTACCATGTGGTTCATACCTTGAAGGGTCAGAAAATGATTTCAAGCTTATTTTACCTTCATCAGTTACCTTGGTTGTTTCCTTATGCAGATTTTCAAATTGTACCTTCCTTAAGTCGACTAGTTTAGTTGAATTAAAGAGTTTCACAAAAGCTTCAGCTTCCTCATTATCCTTCACCTCATCTTCAGCTGCAAAATAGATTTTTATAGGATCCACAAACAATTCACTAATCACTTCTTGGTTAACCACTTCCTCAACAACATGAACGTTATGACAAGACCCTACAAAATAAGATATATCCTCAAGTGGTTTCTCATGTTCTATCTCCTCTTTTGATTGTCCAGGTTGAAGTGTCTCAGGAGATTTAATCTCAGTGTCATGTGCAGGAATCCTAGGCTCCTCAAGTTGTTTGCCGCTCCGAGTGGAGATTGCATTGCAATGCTCCCTCGGGTTAACTTCTGGTTGGGATGGAAGCTTGCCTGGTGCTCTGGAAGTCGAGCTAGCTTGCTGGGCTAGCTGACTCTCTAGCATTTTGTTGTGTGTTTCCAGGGAGTCCATCCTTGTCATCATCATCTTCATCATGTCTGTCAGTCCTTCAAGTTGCTTGCTCAGATTTGAATCATTGTTCGGCCTTGGCTGTTGTTGCAGTGGTGGCGGTGCATTATAGTTTCTGGCCTAGAATCCTGGTGGTCTGAAATTGTTCTGTTTGGGTTGCCTAAAGTTTCCTTGTGGAGGCTGGGTCTGCTGTGGTGGAACTTGTCCAGGTTGAATTGGCTGAGTTGTCCGGTAAGAGAAATTTGGGTGGTTGCGCCATCCTGGATTGTAGTAGTTGGAATAAGGGTTATTGTTCTGGTTGAAATTTTCAACTGCATTCAACTGCTCAGGATGAGCCGCAGCCATCTGTCCATCTCCCGCTTGACAATCTACCGCTGCATGACCTACAACTCCACAGACCTCACAAAAAATAGTGTTAACATCCATAGAATTAACAGACCAAGAATCAAGCTTTCTAGTCAGATTATCAACCTTAGCCGTGAGTGCAGTAAGAGAGTCTAGGTCATACTTACCTGACTTCTTGGTAAAAGTACCTCTCTCAGATGTCCATTGGTGATGGTTAATCGCCATATCCTCGAGAAGGTTCATTGCATCTTCAACTCTCCTATTCATCAAGGCGCCTCCTGCTGCAGCGTCCACTGTAAGCCTCGTGTTGTAATCCAAACCGCTGTAGAACGTTTGGATCAAAACCCAAGTCTCAACACCGTGATGTGGACACATCCTTTGGAGCTCCTTAAACCTCTCCCAAGCTTCATATAGAGACTCTCCATCCTTTTGCATGAAGATCGTTATCTGATTTCGCAATTGGATTGTCTTTGATGGAGGAAAGTACTTGGAGAGAAAGGCTTGAGAAAGCTCTGCCCATGTTCTTATCGAAGCAGCAGGTAGTGTGTACAGCCAAACTCTCGCCCTATCCCTTAGAGAGAAGGGAAATAGTCACAACCTGATAGCATCAGCAGACACTCTATTAATTTTCAACATGTCGCAATATTCTAGAAAAATAGAGAGGTGCATGTTGGGGTCCTCAAGAGGAGAACCACCAAATTGGTTTTGTTGCACCATAGAAAGAAGAGCCGGTTTTATTTTGAAGTTGTTGGCCTCAACAACGGGCCTAGCAATTCCTGATTGAAAACCGTAAGTGTAAGGTGTCGAGTAATCTTTCAATGTCCTGTTGTTATAGTTGTTGCCCATTGGTTGTTGTACTCGGTCATTGTTCACATCAAATTGAATGTGTTCCATCTGATTGCCCCCCCTGGATGGTTCATGATTTCTTTCTTTAGAATTTGATTTTGCTTCCTTCTTGTCCTGAAGGTGCGCTCGATCTCTGGATCAATGTCAAAGAATGTACCTGTCCTAGAACTTCTTCGCATAAAATGGTCAGTCAAAATTATAAAGTTCTAAGACAGCAAGTAAATAAAAAGAAAAAGAAAATAGCAGTGCAGTAAGAAAAATCTAACCTAAGGCCTAGTCTACCAATTCTCAGAAGTATACTAATATCAACCGTTGCTCCCCGGCAACGGCGCCAAAAACTTGACACACTCCGCAAGTGCACGGATATGTCGAAGTAATATAAAAAATGTCGAATCCCACAGGGAACAAGGTTGAGTACTAGAAAGTCCGAGTCCTAATAGCTAGGCGAATCGAAACGTGGGTTTTTGAAGACGGAAATCGAAAACAAACAAGTGCAACTACTTCGGTAAAGAAAAGATATAAGAGAGAATTCAGGGCTACGGCTTCCACCACGATGATAATCTTAATCGCACAAGAAAGATATTAGTTATTTGGTTTATTAGTTTTGCACAAGGAGTCTAACCCTAGGGTACAAGGTGCCCTCTCTCGAGTGATACACCCCGGTATTCGTTTTAGACTAACCTCCTACTCTCGCGGTGGATCATTTTAAGACGAACTCAATGAGTTCTATGGTAGACTATGAAATCCTCGAGCGAAGACCAGCACTCTCGTGTTGAGGTCTCGCAAGTTTTACTCAGAGGTTCGACCCTTACGATCCTTCTCTCGATATGAATCGTAACGACTAACACGCGAAATCACTCGGCCAAGGTAAAACCATGAAATAAATACATCAAAGTAAAATATGCTCACAATTCATACCAAATAACATAAATAGATACAAAGTTTGCAATTAAAATCATCAAAGGGTTTCCACCAAGCCCCGAAATAGGGTTTACGCTACAATCGTCATTGAAACGCTAAAAATCTCTCTTTCAATGAAATCAAAAGTATAAGAAATTGAAGCTAACGGGAAGGAGACGATGAACTGAAGGAATCCTGAAGAAATAGTGATGATCGTGTGTCTCAATCTCCGAAAATCTCCAAAAGTTGCCTCTGTCGCCGTGTTCTTCCTCCCGTGCCACTTCTTCACATGAATGCTCGATGTTTAGGGCAATAAAATTAGGGCCTTTATATTCCATCTATTCGCCTCTGAAAGAGCTTTCCATAGACACCTCACTTGCCAAATTTGGACTTCAAACGAGTGAGAAATCAAGGAAAAACCGAGTGGAACTCGGTCTCGTGCGTGACTAGGTTGGAATCACGGCTGAACCCCGTCGGGTTCACCTGCCCGTGATTCCTTCTGTGAGTTTGGGCGAATAGAAGCGCGGTGCACCCCGTGGGGTTCACCCAGCCGTGCTTCTCTCTGGACTGGTTTTGGCCTTTAGGAAATCCGGTGAACCCGGTGGGGTTCACTTGGCCGTGATTCTCACTGTGAAGTTCCTGCAACCTGGCGAAAGATCTGGTGAACCCCATGGGGTTCACTGGCCGTATTTTTCAGGCTAACTCCATTTAAGCCCAAATTTGACGTGTGACCTTGTCTTCATACAAGAAATCTTCTCATGGCCTTAGAATCTTCAAAATATGTCGAAAAAGGGCGTTTTTACCTGAAATTCCATAAAAGTGCCAAAAAGTGAAGATTTCGAAGATATCAAGTAATTTAGCCTAAAAAGGGCATGAAAGTATTAAAATAAGCCTAGAATTAGCATGAAATGTCCATGAAAATTATCTCTTTGTACATAGAAAAATCACAAGAAAAGGTTTCTAAGAGGAAGAAGATGATGAACCGAACCAAATAGCCAAGGATAGCTGAGTTCCGACGATCGAATCTCCAAAAATCACCCCGAAGTCGCCCGTTCACCGTCGATTTCTGCCCTCGCCGTTTCGTCACAAGATTGTTTGATGATTAGATCACGGAAATTGGGGCTTTTATACTCTATTTGTTCTCCTTCGAATAAGCTTTCCAAAAAGTCCCTACTTGCCAAATTTGGACTTGAATCGGGCCCGAAATCGACGAAAAACCGAGTGAAGGTCGGGCTGTTCCGATAGTGTCACGGGTGAACCCCACCGGGTTCACCTGGTGGTGAAGTGTTCTGTGTAGTTCTATTGCGAAATAATCACAGGTGAACCCTGTTGGTGTATATGCCCTAAAGACCAATGTATGGACATGGTCAGGCATTGTTTGAATGTACTTTAATAGAACTATTACTCTTTATATGGGCATGGTCGTTATTATGCAGACTTCTCTACCTGCGTTGATGTATTGAGTTGCATAAATAATGTCCCAGGAGTTTGGATTGGATCCATTCTCATAAGCTATCCCCAGACAAGGTACCTTAGCAGATATGGGACAGCTTTGGTACATGTGAGACTGGTGTATGGGCTGGTTAGGTGCGGGGCACAGTAACGCAGACATACAGGTGCATTGGATGCACCGGAGTGATCCACCGTGAGGATTGGCTTGTCTAGTCAACAAGTCAATCTCACATGCAAGAGGTTTGCATTGATCCTTAGACTTGAGGTATTCATGTCTAGATTTGATGATGGGTATGCTTTAATACAGTCTTACGTCTCTCCGTAATTGGGAGATCAAAACGACTGTCATTGGGCATGTCATAAGTCATGTAGAGACATGGATGACCAATAGTAGGATTTGCCCCTTCCTTATTGGAAGCATGATATCCACTCGGGGCGCCCCACCTTATTGGTGCATGACAGGAAAGTGTGGCCACACTTGTTGAGTCATGACCAATGCATTGGATAATAAGCTTGAGACTAATCCAATGGCAGATATCAGCTTAGGCAAAGGGATCTATAATGCAATGGGAATCCTCGTTGCTTGTTAGGAGTTGTTGCCATAATGACTTAAGTCCTATGACATGGGTAGTAGTGATGTGTTGCTAGATACCCCTCACTACTTATGATGTTTACATCATTGCTATCGTCATATGGATCCTATGGGGTCACACGCAATAGACTCTTGACGTTGCTTTAATCAGAAGCCTTATGATCAAGTTATTGGATAACTTGGATCCATTTGGAAGATTTCATCAGCGCCAATGGGCCTAATGAGTTGGAAGAAAGTTATTGGGGCCAAACTTCATTTTTTGGCAGGTTGACCCGAAATTGACCTAGATTGGTCACATTTGGAATAGGGTTGCATTGGATTAGATCCAATGGCTTAATCAACCCATGCCATGAAGTTTGGGCTAGCTCATTATCCAATGAGGCCCAATAATTAGTTGTCATGAAGAGGAATTGGCTTAAAAGGGTATAATGGGGAGAAATCTCACCCCATTGGCGCCTAAGGGCATAATGGGGTGAGGGAGACGCCTTTGCTTCATTATGGAAGTAAAGGGCGCCTAGCCCTTCTTCCTTAGATGGAATACTTGCCTCTAAGGCAAGTCTTGGGGCTGATATGGCTTGAGGACTCTTTTGGAAAGAGCTTGGGCGCATATGAGAAGTAGGAAGATGTTTATGGTAAAGTCTTGGAGACTTTCCTTATGAACCCTACATGCGCCCAAACCCTTACCCTAGCCGAAACTCCTCATGCATGTTGCGCCTAGCCACTTCTCCTTTAATGGTAAGAATGCATTTGAGGCATGTCTTGGGTTGATATAGCGCTTGGACATTTATGGATAGGTTGAATGAGGTTTATGGTAAAGTCTTGGAGACTTTCCTTGCCTCAAGACACCTCATCCTAGCCATACACTTGGCATGATCCTAGCCCTTGCCCAAACCGCCTCTAGTCCTATTTATAGGACCCATTGTCGCCCTCTCTAGTTGATGAACGCTTGGAGACGTGAATAGACATAGAGGGGTGAAAGCAAGGGCAAAGGGCGACAACATCAAAGTGGCGCAACCCTTCTTCCAACAAGTGACCGCAAGTCTTCTCCTTCCTCTCCTCTTGGCGTGACTTGGAGAAGGACTTGGTAGCGCGACTTCCTCTCAATCTTCCTCAAGGCCGAAACTCTTCTTCTCCCTCTTCTCTTGGAGTGAAGAGGATAAGGAGTTGGCGGCATCTTCCTTGCACTTGGCGCATGAACCTTGGAGGTGGCGCAAGAATAGTGAAGGAACCCTAAGGCTCGATTCTCTTCCCGAGGCTAGCACCAAGCGTGGAAGGGAGCAACGATCAAGGAGTCGACGCATGGATACTTGTAGAGGGCGAACACTTGGGCGCCTTCAACATGGCTTCGACGTCTAGACAAGCAAAAGAGGTACATCTCTAACACATCCTTGTGTCTTCTCTCTCGTATGGATCCTTGGGACCGGAATATGTTTCGGGTGTAATGATTCTTCCGCTGCGTCCTGGGAGTGCAAAATTTTAAATTACACCCAGTATTCCCTAACAAACCCCACCGAGTTCACCTACCAGTGAAGTCCACGTTATATTTCCGCACAGGTTTTATCAAACAGAATCACGGGTGAACCCCATGGGGTTCACCTTCCAGTGAAGCGTGCAGCGAATTTCAAATACCTTGACATCATTGGTGAACCCCGCCGGGTTCACCAAGCAGTGAAATACGCGGTGAGTTTCGTCCTTTGGCAAGATCACCGGTGAACCCCGCCGGGTTCACCTGGCTATGAAGTCCAGAAAAAGCTCCGATTGAGCCCAAATTTTATAGGCAGATTCGTCTTCTCATAAGGAATCAGCTCATGCTCTCAGATTCTTCAAAAAGACTTCAAAATTGGGTGATTTTACCAGAAATTCAATAAGATAGATGAAAAGTAAAGATTCTGAAGTTTTTAACTAAATAAGCCTTAAAGGAGTGTAAAAATATTCAAATCAGCTCAAATTCATCATGGAATAATAATAAAAATCTCTATAAAAATGCATGGCATCAAACACTCTAGACTTAAATTTTTGCTTGTCCTCAAGCAATAAAATAAGTTGAAATACATGCTTGGTATAAGAATAATCTTTTGTGTTGAAGTTCGCACCCAAGTTCAGAAAAACACTTTTTAGCAATCCAAGATCTAATCAGAAGAAATCAACTAAAAGGAGTGTCTTAAGCATTCACCAGTTTGGTCCCACAATTTCTAGATATCAACAAATTCAGAAAGCAGTAAACATAAGATTCAATCAAGCAACCACAATACTCATTCCATTCTTATCCTTCCAATTCATAATGTTGGGGTTAACTCAAATGTGAATATTCGGGATATGAAACACTAATCATTGCATTAGACTTCAACTCATATCCTTATGTAACATTGCAATTTTTCGCAATGCCAAGTAGAGGAGTCTTTTTATTTCAATTCACATTTCTTAGATTTCAACTCATATCCTTCGGTACCACTGCCCATTTTTCGCAGTGCCGAGTAGAGGAATCTAAGTGTGAATTTTTTTTTTAACATAACAGAAATCAACATATCCTTGCTTTTAACAAATGCAGTGTTTCCCCAATACTAGAAAGGAATTCAAAGTTTGAAAAGAGATTATGTATCCTGATATGTATCGAATGTAAATTGCAAACCAAAATCAATTGAAGAATCATGAAAACGCTTGACCCACTAAATGAACAACCTAAAATCAATCCACTTAGAGAATTTCTAATTCATAGAATATATGGTCATGACTATTGAGTAAATTTCCAACAAGTACTACATTCAACATGTCTTGATAAATTCCAACCAATCTTTGCTTTTAACTTTAGGAATTTTGCAAAGCTATCATCAGACAAGACTAGCATGACATGTCAACAATGAATCTTTCTTCACAAAATTTATAATATATGTTTTAAAACATCTTCATGTAAGCTCATAGATTCACACAACATGTAACATAGATTGTAGCATAATACTGAAGCAAAAAAAAAAAAAAAAACGGTTCAAACATGTGTGTTATACACTACAGAGGGTGGGGCCTGTAGATGTGGACCAGGCCCACGAATAGTGGCATATAGATACAATGCCAATATCAAAATAACATCCATCATAGAGTGTCATAACAAATCCATAAAGAGTCAGAACACAAGTACCAAATAGAAGCTGGAGTAAAGACAGCTCACCCGCTCTAAAATGTTGCATAGTCCTCTATGCAATGTCATATATGTGAGAGGAGAAGGTGGCGGTGTCGAGTCCGGATGGAGCTAGCGCCTCTTGCACGATTTGGAGCCAGAAGCTCGGGAGCTCCTTCCCTTACCACGCGAGGTGTAATTAGGCTCATCCTCCTCGTCCGAAGAGACCGGAATATTCTTTATGTTTTCTTCATTAAGCAAGACGAACCGGTCATCCAGAGCAGATAGCTTTTCCCAAATCGAACCCAATATCTTGTGCTGTCATTGCATCCTGGTTTCATTAGCTTCCCAACAGGAAGCTTGCTCCTGTAGTATAAAGGAGATGGAGGAATCCATCTGATCAATAAGCTCGCGCTGCTTAAGCTGCTCCTCCCTCATCTCCTGAAGAATGCTCAACATAGAATTCGAGGAGGTGCCGCCAAAGAAGAACACGCCTGGGGCTGGTGGTGCAGTGTCTACAGGGTCTGGTTGAGGGTCAGCAATCGGCTTGATGCGCCAGTTCTCTCGAACACACACTGTGGTGCGCTCCGGATTAGGCAATGGCATGCAGAACTGGCTATCCTTGAATGTCATGCGGTAGGCATCACCCCGGCGGACGATGAGTTTCATAGAAACGCACGACTCGATCTCAAGCTGGTTGTTTCCACTAGTCTCGGCCGTACCGTGGGGAATGACCCCAAGAGAGACTGCAAGAGGAGTGATGAGACCGCCAATGACTATTGCGCGCTTGCGGCAATGCGCGATGCGACTGAATTGCTTTGCTAAGTAAAATCCAGAATCGACCTTGAAAGAGTGAAGCATGCACCATATGTAAAACAACTCTGATTGACGTACCATGTCGTCGCTCTCCCCTCGCCCGAAGATGGTATGGGCGAGTACGCGGTGGACGTATCTGATGGTTGGATTGCAGATACTTGAGGCTCTGGCGACTCTGGCTGAATAGAAGTGCTCGTTCATGATCGACGCCCAAAAAGCTTGCTCGTTGAACTCTACCGAGGCTTTGCACGTGCAAGATTCCGGGAAACCATAAATCTAGAGGAGTTGAGAGAGGGAGAGACTATGCTTGATGTTCCCCAATCGGAAGGAGATGCGCCCTGGATCGTCATCGACTATGGCAGCAGCTTTCACATCCAACAAGCTGAGGAACTCCAATGTTATTCCAATGTACGTGGGAGAGGCGAGCCTTAAGAACTGCTCCCATCCAATATTTGAGTACATCCATTCAACATCATCTAAAAGCCCTAGCATAACTAGAGTGTTTTTGTCCAAGTATCGGGAGTTGGTCATCTGACGATGGAGAAGATGTTCGTACCTCTGCTCATGCTCCGCGTTTCTGAATACTATGCCAAATTCGTTCGGCGGAGATACATAGGCTTGGGGCTGCCGAGCAGAATGGCATGCCGGATTTCTGGAAGAAGAAGGCTACGCCGGCTGGCTAGCAGGAGTGGCTTGTGGCGGCGGAGGCTGTCCGTGCGGGATGAAGTCATCGTCATTTGTGGATGACTCCGATGCCGGTTGCGGATTACGGTGACAGAAGGCAAGCACCTTTCGCTGCGGTGCCATTAGGTCAGATTGCCAGAGAATATCATAAAACCGTAAAGATTCACACGAGAACAAGAGCGGCACCCGATCAAGGAGGCGGAAGTGAAAAAAATTGGCAAGCAAGAGAAACTAGAGTACCAATGTTGGGAAACAAATCGAGGCTGTGAGAACCTCACCAGAGATGTAAATCGTGAAGACGAAGGTCCCTGAAGATCTGAGGGCGAGAGCTCATCGAGAGGATCACGGATCTAGAGCAGAGGGAGTGGCGGCGGCGTGAAACTGAGAAAACCCTACCCGTGGTTTAGGACGAACACGGGCAGTGCTCCAAAAGAAACACGGGTGAACCCAGTCGGGTTCACCTAACCGTGAAGTACATTGTAAGGATGCGTCCGGTCTGACTCAAATGTTTTCACGGGTGAACCCCGTCAGGTTCACCTAGCCGTGAAGTGCACGGTAAATTGCTGAAAATCCAGGAATAATATGCACCACTTGATATGGCCGGCTCCATCTTTATCTAACAAAAATACCCTTCGAAAAAACTGCTCGTCAAGATGCAAAGTGTACTTCACGGGTGAACCCCGCCGGGTCCACCTGGTCGTGAAGTGCACTAAGCTTCAGTAAAAATCCAGCAAAAATCTCATGTTCGCATAGCGCATCTGCATCCCAAAAATAAAGCTCTATCAGTGTATATCGGTATCAAAATCTCCTAAAATAGTACTAGATAAGCAAGAGAGTGAACTATTCAACGATGGTAAACTAAAAACTGAATGTCAACTAATGTAACAGAAAGAAAATGAAAACAACGAGAAAACTTGGGTAGCCTCCTAAGAGCGCTAGTTTTAGGTTAATAGCTCGACCGTAGAGTCATCAGGTTATCAAATCAGGCGGGGTCAAAAGGGGCGAGAACTTCCCCTTGCTTGACTAGTCCATCTTCAAAACGGTGTTCGAGGCGGTGTCCATTGTCTTCCAAACTTCTAGCGCGCTTAAGTACACCCACGCTGTAACATATACCTGCAAGAGAAGGTTTTTTGAGAGAATTAGACAGGTCAAATTGAATAACATTGCCACCGATGTTTAAATCCAATTTTCCGTTTCTAACATCGTTGACAACACCAGCTGTAGCAAGAAAAGGTCTTCCTAAGATAATAGGAAGTATGTCATCCTCATCAATGTCTAACACAACAAAATCAACAGGAATAAAATAATCCCCTACTTTAATGGGTACATCCTCTAAAATACCCACTGGACTCTGAACTGATCTATCAGCAAGCTGCAAAGAAATACTAGTCGACTTTAAGTCACCCAAATCCAGCTTTTTACACAATGATAATGGCATGATGCTGACACTCGCTCCAAAATCGCACAGTGCTCTCTAAAAGGACATATCTCCTATCTGGCATGGAATAGAAAAGCTGCCAGGGTCCTTGAGTTTTCGTGGAAGCTTGTTTTGTAAAATCGCACTGCACTCCTCAGTGAGTGCCACGGTTCCTTCGTCTTCTAGCTTCCATTTATTTGAGAGGATGTCCTTCAGGAACTTCGCATAAGTCGGCATCTGCGAAAGGGCATTGATAAAGGGAATGTTAATATATAGTTTTTTCAATATTTCCAAAAACTTACTGAATTGCTAGTCTAGCTTGGCTTTAACAAGCCTCTGAGGGAAAGGTATCGGCGGCTTGTAGGCTGGAGGCTCAACATAGGGTCGCTCTTCCTCTATTCGCTCAGGTTCCACCGGTGTTGTATCTGTGTGTGGCTCCTCTAGATTCGGTGTCACTTCATCCCATGTTTCATTGGTCGGCATCCTAGGGTCTTCAAGTTGCTTACCGCTCCGAGTGGAGATTGCATTGCAATGCTCCCTCGGGTTAACTTCTGGCTGTGATGGAAGATTCCCTGGCGCTCTAGAGGATGAGATAGTCTGCTGCGCAAGCTAGCTCTCCAACATTTTGTTATGCGTCTCCAAGGAGTCCATCCTTCTCATCATCAATTTCATCATGTCAGTCAGCCCTTCTATCTGCTTACTCAGTTGAGAGTCTTGGGCCGGTCTTGGGGGTGGATTGTAATTTGCTTGTTGAGGGGGAGGATTGTAGTTTCTCTATTGGAACCCAGGTGGCTGCCTGTAATTTTCTTGTTATGGCGGCCTTAAGTTCCCTTGCTGAGGTTGAACTTGTGGTGGCGCTTGCCCTGGTTGTATAGGCTGCGTGGTCCGGTAGGAGAAGTTCGGGTGGTTGCACCAGCCAGGGTTGTAATAGTTGGAATAAGAGTTGTTCATGGGGTTTGCATTTCCAACTGCATTTAAATGTTCAGGCTGACTTTGGACCACTTGTCCATCTCCCACTCGGCACTCAGCACTTGCATGTCCTGCAATGCCACACAACTCACAAGATAATGAATTAGTGTCTAAAGAGTTAACAGACCATGAATCAAATTTCTTAGTCAGATTGTCTACCTTCGCAGTGAGAGCAGTTAATGAATCAAGATCGAATTTACCTGCTTTCCTGGAAGGTGTATCTCACTCTGGATTCCATTGATGATAGTTCAGTGTCATGTCCTCCAGGAGGCTTATAGCAACTTCAGGTACTTTGCTCATCAGTCTCGATCCTCCAGCAGCAGCATCGACTGTGAGTCTAGTATTGTACTCCAATCCCATATAGAATGTGTGTACAAGAACCCAAGTCTCGATCCCATGGTGCGGGCATAATCTTTGAAGCTCTTTGAATCTTTCCCAGGCTTCGTACAAAGACTCTCCATCCTTTCGCATGAAGCTCGTTATCTGGTTTCTGAGGTGGATTGTCTTCGAAGGAGGGAAATACTTTGAGAGGAAAGCTTGAGACAGTCTATCCCATGTCCGAATTGAAGCTGAGGGGATCGTGTGGAGCCATGCCCTTGCTCTGTCCCTTAAGGAGAAGGAAAACAAACGCAACCTGATAGCATCAGAAGTAGCTTCATTAATCTTTAACATACCACAATATTCCAAAAATATAGACAAATGCATATTAGGGTCCTCAAGAGGAGAACCACCAAATTGATTTTGTTGTATCATGGAAAGTAGAGCAGGTTTAATTTCGAAATTATTGGCCTCGACACTAGGCCTAACAATTCCTGATTGAAACCCATGTGAAAAAGGCGCTGTATATTCTGGTAGTGTTCTGGCATTGTTGTTGTTCACAGGTTGAGGCGCTGGTTCGTTCTCCATGTCAATGTGAAGGTGTTCCATCTGTTCTTGATTCTCCTTTTTTAGATCTTGCTTAAACTTCCTTCTTTGTCTGAAGATTCGTTCTATTTCGAGATCGATTTCCAATAGTGCTCCTGCCTTGAAACTTCTTTGCATAAAAATTTGTCAGATTCAATTAAGAAGTTCAAAGCAATTAATACCAGCAGAAAGCAGCGTGAAACAGGATAAAGAAAGAAAGACTAACTAAGACTTAGTCTACCCGTCCTTAGAAGTTTACTGATATCAACCGTTGTTCCCCGGCAACGGCGCCAAAAACTTGACACTAGTGCACGGAAATGTCGAAGTAATACAAAAGATATCGAATCCCACAGGGAACAAGGTGAGTACCAGAAATCTAATTCTTGGAATCTAAGCAGATCAAAACGTGGTTTTTGGAACTTAAAAAATAAAACTAAACGAAATCGTAAGCAAGAAATCAAACAACTACGGCAGGGAAAATATATGAGAGAGAATATCAGGGCTTTGGTTTCCACAACTCCGACGATTTTAATTGCGCTAAGAAATAAACATCAGTTACATGGATTTGCAAATATGCATAAGGAATCTACCCTATAGTACAAGGTGCCCTCTTTCGAGTGTACACCCCGGTATTTGCCTAGAACGTCTCCTACTTTCGCGGTGGATCGTTCTAGATAAACCCAATGGGTTCCGCGGTAGATTATGGACCCTCGAGCAAAGAACAAGCACTTTCGTGTCGAGCCTTCGCAAGATTCACAAAGAGGTTTCGTCGTTACAATCCTACTTTCTTTATGAACTGCAATAACTATGACATGATAATACTTGGCCAGAGTAAATATCAAGAAATTAATACTTCAAGTGGAATATGCTCAGAATATGATCCAAATAACAAAGTTAACAAATGAATTGCAAAATAGAAATCGTCAAAGGGCTTCAACCTAGCCCTGAAATAAAGTTTACACTACAACCATCGTTGAATCGCTAAAAATTCTCTCTTTGTACATAGGAAAATCACAGGAAAAGGTTTCTAAGAGGGAGGAGACAATGAACCGAAACAAATAGCCAATGATTGCTGAGTTCCGATGATCGAATCTCCAAAAATCACCCCGAAGTCGCCCGTTCACCATCGATTTCCGCCCTCGCCGCTTCGTCACAAGATTGCTTGATGATTAGGTCATAGAAATTGGGGCTTTTATACTCTATTTCTTCTCCTTCAAATAAGCTTTCCAAAAAGTCCCTACTTGCCAAATTTGGACTTGAATCGGGCCCGAAATTGATGAAAAACTGAGTGAAGGTCGGGCTGTTCCGATAGTGTCACGGGTGAACCCCACCGGGTTCACCTGGTGGTGAAGTGTTCTGTGTAGTTCTGTTGCGAAATAATCACAGGTGAACCCCGCCAGGTTCACCTACCAGTGAAGTCCATGGTATATTTCCGCGCAGGTTTTATCAGACAGAATCACGGGTGAACCCCATGGGGTTCACCAGCCAGTGAAGCGTGCGGCGAATTTTGAATACCTTGACATCATCGGTGAACCCCACCGGGTTCACCAGGCAGTGATACACGCGGTGAGTTTCGTCCTTTGGCAAGATCACCGGTGAACCCCACCGGGTTCACCTGGTCGTGAAGTCCAGAAAAAGCTCCGATTGCGCCCCAATTGTACGGGCAGCTTCGTCTTCTCATAAGGAATCACCCCATGCTCTCAGATTCTTCAAAAAGAC
The DNA here is from genome assembly GCA_027563935.2 of Costus lasius. Lineage (NCBI taxonomy): Eukaryota > Viridiplantae > Streptophyta > Magnoliopsida > Zingiberales > Costaceae > Costus > Costus lasius. The sequence goes on along the minus strand of CM050450.1, from coordinate 14,045,581 downwards.
TTCAAAATTGGGTGATTTTACCTGAAATTCAATAAGACAGACGAAAAGTGAAGATTCTGAAGTTTTTAACTAAATAAGCCTTAAAGGAGTGTAAAAAATATTCAAATCATCCCAAATTCATCATGGAATAATAATAAAATTCTCTATAAAAATGCATGGCATCAAGATTCGAGTCACCCAACATGCCGTCAAGGCCGGGTGATCTTCCAAATCCGATATCCAACGTGCCTTAATGCATTACAATGGAATATTATTTAGGAGGTGTGTACGTCGATTTTTACCATCGGGGCATAGCTCCTCAGTATAACATTGTATTGCCTAGGCTGGGTATTACCCAATAAGCCGTCGCAAGACCAAAGTTTGACGAACACAAATTGTTCACGTTGATGAAAGCTCATTTCCTTTATCATCTTATGTATCATGTCAAATTATGTTTATGAATGATATCGTCTGGTTCGTCTCTCTTATCTCGCTGCATATTATAGATCTCTTAATCAAATGTTCCCTAATTTAGGGGTAATTAACAATGAGTGCTTGCGTTCATTGGAAGCTAGAACCCATTAAACAAAAACCTTATTAATTTAAGGTGAATTTGAAAAAGGTCATATTATATTTTTTTTATGTAACAATTTTGACCCCACAACAACAAGTGTCTGCTTAGCACTTTTCCAAGATATTGCACCTCCAGCTAATAGAAACACATATCCAGATGTCGATTTACGACTGTCTTGGCATCCAGCAAAGTCAGAATCAAAATACCCAATGATTTCAAGACTGTCTGACTTTCTATAAGTGAGCATATAATCATTTGTGTTTTGCAAATATCTGAAAACTCTTTTGGCTGCAGCCCAATGTTCTCTTCCTGGATTACTTTGATATCTGCCAAGCATTCCAACAATGTATGCAAGGTCAGGACGAGTGCAAACTTGTGCATACATCAAACTCCCTACTACTGAAGCATAAGGGATGTTTTCCATAAATTTAGAATCTATTTCACCTTTTGGACACTGTTTGAGACTGAATTTATCTCTTTTAGCCATAAGGGTTTCAAGTGGTCTATAATTTTGCATGCCAAATTGTTGCAATACTTTTTCAATATAGCTCTTTTGTGATAATCCTAATATTCCTCATGAACGATCACGATGAATCTGGATCCCTAATACAAAAGATGCTTCACCAAGTTCTTTCATTTCAAATTGCTTTGAAAGAAATTTCTTAGTATCCTAAAGTAGTTGCAAATCGCTGCTGGCAAGCAAAATGTCATCCACATAAAAAACCAAAAAAATAAATTTATTCCCACTAAATTTATGGTACATATAATCTTTAACAGTATTCACCTCAAAACCAAATGAGAGAATTACTTGATGAAACTTTTGGAACCATTGACGAGAAGCTTGCTTGAGTCCATAAATGGATTTTTTTCAATTTACAAACCAATTGAGTAGATCTGATTGAATCTAATCTTTCTGGTTGTAACATACAAATTGTTTCCTCAATGTCACCATTCAGAAAAGCTGTCTTAACGTCCATTTGATGAAGCTCAAAGTTAAAAAATGCTACCAGAGTCATAATTATTCTAAAAGAGTCTTTCGATGAAATCGGAGAGAAAGTCTCTTTATAGTCAATGCCTTCTCTTTGAGTGAATCCTTTAGCGACAAGACGCGCTTTAAATCTTTCCACATTCCCTTGTGAATCCCTTTTGGTTTTAAAAATCCATTTGCAACCAATAGGTCTCACTCCTTTAGGCAATGGTAGAAGATCTCAAACGTCATTGTCTTTCATAGATTGAATTTCTTCACCCATGGCATTGATCCACTTTTGAGCATTAGAACAATTAATTGCTTCATGGAAGGTGAGTGGATCATCTCCCACTGAATCAATATTATCCTGATGTTCTTGGAGAAATACAACATAATCACTGGAAATTGCGCATCTCGTGTCTCTTGTGGATCTCCTTAAAGGCTCTGGTTCATTTTGAGATTGAGGTTGTTGAGTTTGATCCTCATGCTCCTCATAAACACTGGATTGAGGAATAGTTTGATATTCTGGATGGGTAGGAAGCTCAACATTATCTTCTAAATGCTGTTGTTGAATAACATTTGGAATGAAAACTTGATCATGGTCAACAACAGCTACACGAGGAATATCAACTGATTTCTCTTCTAAGACAAAATTATTAGCCTTATCTTCCCCCCAAACTCAACATCCTCAAAAAATCTAGCATTTTCCATCTCAAAAAAAGTTCTAGTTTTGGGATCATAGAATTTGAAACCCCTTGATTTCTCAGTGTATCCTACAAAATAGCTACTAACAATTCTTGCATCCAGTTTCTTTTCATGTGGCCTAAAAGGCCTAGCCTCAGCTGGACATCCCCAAACACGAAAATGCTTTATGACAGGTTTCTTACCTGTCCATAATTCGTAAGGGGTTTTGTTTGTCGCTTTTGTAGGAACTATATTGAGAATATAGACTGCAGTTTTTAATGCATCTCCTCATAGTGAATGTGGTAAAGTAGTACGACAAATCATACTCCGTACCATATCCTTAAGTGTTTTGTTCCTGCTTTCTAATACACCATTCATGTTTGAAGAACCAGGCATGGTGTACTGAGGAACAATCCCACACTCACTAAGAAATCTAGTAAATGGACCTGGACATTGTTCACCTGATCTGTCGTACCTGCCGTAGTATTCACCACCACGATCGGATCGTATGGCCTTAATGGATTTTCCAAACTGATTTTCAACTTCAGCCTTAAACAACTTAAAAACGTCCAATGCCTCTGATTTCTCATGCATTAAATACAAATAATCATATCGACAATAATCGTCTATGAATGTGATAAAATATTTTTGACCATTCCATGAAGCCATAGGGAAAGGTCCACAAATATCTATATGTATCAATTCTAAGACATCTTTAGTTCTCTCGGCTATAAGTTTTCTCTTATTAGTGGTTTTTCCCTTTATGCACTCAACACAAATATCATTACTTGAATCCTCAAGTTTATCAAGAATTCCTTCTGACACAAGCCCATCAATTCTCCTTTTAGAGATATGACCCAAACACCTATGGCATAAAGAGAAAGAATTTTCTGTTGATAATTTGTGTTTAGTGCCTCTAGTTTCAGTAATATGGGACTCATCACCTAAATTTACTATATCAAGTAAATAAAGGTTGTCAATGTTTGATAAATAACTGGTTCCAACAAGTTTAGAATTGAGATAAATGCTACATTTTCTGTTACCAAATGAACAAACATAACCTTCTTTGTCCAATACAGAAACTGAAACCAAATTTCGTCTAAAAGACGGTACAATAAAAGTGTTTTCCAATTCTATAAAAGAACCAATATTTAACAACAACTGAAATGTCCCTATGCCAAAAACTTCCACTAGATTTCCAGCCCCCATATAGATGAATTTTTGTTCATCACTAGGATTTCTAAAGTTTTGGCAACCTTGGATAGAAACACTGATGTGGGTTGTAGCATCAGAATCTAACCACCAAGTGTTTCTAGGAACTGAAACTAAGTTGACTTCAGAACTAACAAGACCAAAAGGTGAATTATTCAAACAAGGAATGTTATTAAAAGTGGCAGTGACAGCGGAAGCATTAATCATGTTAACTGCAAAGAGAACCAAGTACAAAACACAATAAGCTCATAGAAGCATGTGATGAAAACAAGTAGTGAATAATCATAACATTAATAAAATCTCATCTCAAGATAACTAGAGTAACATCAAGTCTAGTCTTTGGACAGAGAGTTGATTTATCATGTGTAGTAATCGAGCATTGATGATAAAATCCTCCTGTCGAGTACTTAGCCTTCCTTTGGGCCGACTAAGCACTCACAATGGACACCTAATAATCATCACACACTCATTACCACATGTGTATGTAATCCTTTGGCCAAACAACACTCGTCCTTTGGGTCGATATGTTGCCTGCATAAAGAAGAACACACACCCTACCTTAATAATTCACAGTTCAAAAGATTTTACAGCAGAGGTCACTTTGGTGACTATACTGAGAAATCGGTTGAAATGAAAAATTAAGTATACCTTAACTTAATATTTTATTATCAATAAGTTTTAACAGCAGAGGTCACTTTGGTGACTATACTATTAAAACAAATTGAAATAAAAATTAAGTTTTGTTATAATTAATCACTGCTCATAAGCAGATGAAACTATAAATATGTATGGATTGAGCATAATTGATCCAAATAAATAAAACCATGATAAACAGAATTATGCATTTATTTCTAACTGAATATGCTCAAAAATATGAAAATGTTCTAATAACATGCATAAACATTAAAACATATTTAACCATACATAAAAAAAAATTCTACTAGCATGAATGAATCATAAAGATTTTACTAACATGGATAAATAACAACAAAAATTTATCAATGTACAATAAAATTTAATAATGCCCAGTAGAATTTATAACTAATTAGACATAATTAATCCAATGAATAAACGTAACATTGTATTTATTCCTAATAAATTATGCCTCTAAATTTTGATAACCAAATTTTAATAATAAATAGCAAACTACACAACACAGCAAACTGCATAGTAGGCTCAAGCCCATTAGAGCAATACCCAAACTGCTGGCCCAAAAATAGTTCGAATCCAGCCCAATAGCCAGACCAGACCCGAACCCAGAAATTAAATTTGAAATCTGTCAATTGGATCCGAAACTTAAATTCCAAATTGGATCCACCGAAATCAGAAAACGGATAACTGGGATTATGACCTAATTGGATCTGTTCCAAAATTTCGGATCCCAAATCAAATTTTGAAACTGAAATCTGAGATCCGAAAATGCCCTAATTGCCTTTCATGCGCTGAACGCCGCACGTCGCACATGTGGACGCCGAAAACACGCAGCACGCATACACAGCGCTCATCTGCCCTAATTTCCATTCAGCTGCCTTTCGTCTCACTAGCACCGAATGACGAGAGCTTCGGCGGCAACTGATTCCGCCCTTCTGGCTGCTAGCGTACGCCAGCCTCATCGCCGATCGAAAATAAGCAGAAGCCCTTCCGGATGGTCGGCGTCGACAAGGGCAATGGCAGACGAAGGTCAAAATTGGCAGATGCCTCGTCGCCGACCGGTGCTGCCTGATGTAGAGACGCGCTCACCTGCACACTGACACTCGCCAGGACTGAATGGCAGTGTCGCTCGGTGACGATCGGGGAAAATCGTCGACAATCGGATCAATAGGAGGGATACGGCATATGGAGGGCTTCTGCCCTGCCATTCGGATCAGGCGAACACATGCGACGATTGGCGCGTGCAGCGACGGGCTCCCCCCCCCCCCCCCCCCTTTAGGCCGAGCAACTTCTTTCGCCATTTGGTAAAGGCGGCTAACATCTGGAAGGTGACGATTAGGGCTGCGTGCGGAAGCTACCGACGAGTCTTCGCCATACGGTGTTGGCAAAGATGAGCGGCGTCTGGCGTTTTCGATTGTCCCCGATCATCACCAAGCGACGCTGTCATTCGGTCCTGGTGAGCGTCAGTGTGTAGGTGAGCACGTCTCTGCATCAGGCAGTACTGGTCGGCGACGAGGCATCTGCCAATTTTGACCTTTGTCTGCCATTGCCCTTGTCGACGCCGACCATTCGGAAGGGCTTCTACTTATTTTCGGTCGGCAATGAGGTTGGCGTACGCGGGCAGCCAGAAGGGCAGAATCAGTTGCTGCCGGAGCTCTCATCATTTGGTGCTGGCGAGACGAAAGGCAGCTGAAAGGAAATTAGGGCAGATGAGCGCTGTGTATGCGTGCGGCGTGTTTTCGGCGTCCACGTGTGCAACGTGTAGTGTTCAGCGCACAAAAGGAAATTAGGCCATTTTCGGATCCCAAATCAAATTTTGAAACTAAAATCTGAGATTCGAAAATGCCCTAATTTCCTTTCATGCACTGAATGCCGCACGTCGCACACATGGACACCGAAAATGCGCCGCACGCATACACAACGCTCATCTGCCCTAATTTCCTTTCAGCCGCCTTTCGTCTCGCCAGCACCGAATGACGAGAGCTCCAGCGGCAACTGATTTTGCCCTTCTGGCTGCACGCGTATGCCAGCCTCATCGCCGACCGAAAATAGGCAGAAGCCCTTCCGGATGGTCGGCGTCGACAAGGGCAATGGCGGATGAAGGTCAAAATTGGCAAATGCCTCATTGCCGACCGGTGCTGCCTGATGCAGAGACGCCCTCGCCTACACACTGACACTCGCCAGGACCGAATGGCAGCGTCACTCGGTGACGATCGGGGACAATCATCGACAATCGGGGACAATCAAAAACGCCAAACGCTGCTCATCTTTGCCAACACCGTATGGCGAAGACTCATCGGCAGCGTCTGCACGCAGCCCTAATCGTCACCTTCCAGATGCCAACTGCCTTCGTCCACCTTTACCAAATGGCGGAAGAAGTTGCTCGGCCTAAAGGGTGCACCCGCCAATCGTCGCATGTGTTCGCCTGATCCGAATGACAGGGCATCAGTGACAAAACCAATTAGGGCATAAGCCCTCCATATGCCGTATCCCTCCTACTGCACGTCGTCGCAGCCAGACGTCGGACACGGTTCACCAAAATTGAACAGCGAACGCTGACGGACACGCATGTGGCAATCAGACGCCGCTGACGGATTCGCCAAAATTGGACAACAAACGCCGACGGACGCCTAGTAATCAAATGCAGCAGATGCACATAGATATCAGCAGGCTTCTCGTTGTTCGGCCATACGTCGCATGTGCTCACCTGATCCGAATGGCAGAGCAATAGCGACAAAAATAATTAGGGCAGAAGCCCTACATGCACCGATGCTGAGAAACCGATGTCCACCGCCGACCAAAATTAGGACTGAAACCCCTTCCAGATTTGGCCATGGTGACAAGGGAGAAGCGGCACTGTTCCTTCTATCGAAAGCATGTCACATATTCTCACCAAAAACCAAACAGCAAGAATAGTGACGAAACCCTAGATGATACAATATCAAAACCAAAATTTTCCAAAACAATTTTAAGCAAGAAAAACCTAAACGGGGCTCTGATACCAATTGTTAGATCGATCCTAATATCTTGCTTATAAATTGAATGGAAAAATACTGTAATAAAGCATACCAGATTTCATGATGCTGTAAATTCAACTGGGATGGTCTTCCAATTGATTGTGCTGATTATCACAAGAGAGGCGGGGCGGCCGATGGGAACCAAAATTGAAAACCTCTCTAGAATCGTGCACCTCAACCAGGGACCACACCTATATATAGGAAAAACCTAATGAGCATAATTACTTATCAGCCCATCAAATATAAGACAATTATGCCCCCAGAGATTCTACACAATTAAAAGCCCCTTTCCACACTATAATTAATAGATGACAATTAAATAAATTTAGAGATAAAATTATATACGATTAAATACTGCAATGCATGTATGTCTACAAGCCCAAATGCAATCTATTATGCATGTACATGGTGCACAGTCCACATAGATCCTAACACTAACCACTCGAGCAACCTGGCCCCGGCCCCGGCCTCCAAATACCTGTCATCGACCTCACCAGCGTCGGCACTAGCGGGGTGCCGTGGGAGCTGGCGGCGGCTCAGGCGCTTCAGGCCTCCCCGACCTTCGGTTTCTTCCAGGTTGTCAACCACGGTATCCCGAATGAGGTGCTTGATGAAGTGCAACGAGAAGCAGCTAGGTTTCACGAGGAGCCGGTCGAGGGGAAACGGCCATTCTACATGAGGGACCCACGGAGCAAGGTGCGGTACAAGAGCAACTTCGATCTGTACACTGCGCCGGCGGCGTGTTGGACAGATACCATGTTCTGCAGCATGGCACCGGAGGCACCTCACCCGGAGGAGCTCCCCGCCGCGTGTAGGAAAGAATTGCTAGAGTTCACAGGTTACGCTTAGAAACTAGGGTCAGATTTGTTCCAGCTGATGTCCGAGGGTCTTGGCCTCCAGAGCGAGCGTCTGCTAGAGATGGAGTGCACCAAGGTTGTCTCCGTGCTCTGGCACAACTACCCACCCTACCTGGAGCCCGAGCCCACCCACGGGACCAGCAAGCACTCCGACGCCAATTTCCTCACCATCCTCCTGCAAGATCAGATCGGCAGCCTGCAGGTGCTGCACCAGGATCAGTGGATCGATGTGCCGGCTCTAGCGGGATCTCTAGTAATGAACATTGGTGACTTTTTACGGGTCTGCTACATTCTTTTGATCAGACCTTTCGTTGCGTGGCACTAAAATTAGGGCACAATAAAATTGTGGAAAACTGTCTGTTCGAATATGTAGCTGATCTCCAATGAGAAGCTCAAGAGCGTGGAGCACAGAGTGCTGGCAAAGAAGAATGGCCTGAGGATTTCGGTGGCGTGCTTCTTCTCATCAAATTTTTACTCATCGGCGGTGCTCTACGGCCCCGTGAAGGAGTTGATATCCGATGAAAACCCTGCAATTTACAAGGAGGTGACTGATAGGCCCAGCAAGTGTACGGTTTCTATCGCAGTAGTAAAATATTGTCCCAAGGGAGCGAGGTGTCAAGTATCGACTTTTTGTGTCATTGAAAGCTAGACAATTCAAATTCAGAATAAAAGAATTACACTAAATCTAAATTATCGAACCCAAGAATCAATAATTATAAGGAAAAAGTTTTAGTTTTAGAAGTGTTCAGAACTTCAGGTTTTACCACGTTGAATGCTTTAAATGTAAAACATTGAATCAAATAGAAATAGCAAAAGGATCTCCTTCTCTCGAAGCATAATCCGACAGTAAACAACTTAAGGCGATCACTCCTAGGGTACGAATTACCTTCTCTCGAAGTGTAATCCGGTGTCTAGCTTAAGCTAATTTCCTACTCTCGTAGCAAGACTAACTTAAGAGACCCATTAGGCTCTATGAAAGATTGTAAGTCCTTAGGTGACGTCGAACGACTCTCGTAATTCTAGTCACAAGTTTAAATGAGAGAGTTCGAGTGTTGCGATTTACCTCTCAGTCCATCTCGTAACACTTAACACATACAAATGTTTGGCCACAACAATCATACGCAATAAGCACAACTCATTTAAATAAGTCAAATTACTTAAAATAACATTGAGCTTCAATATAAATATTTTACACGAGGAAATTTGTTCAATGGGCTATGCCCGAGTTCCGAACTAGGGTTTTACGCTAAGAAACATATCAAGTAAATACAACCAAAAGTTAGGGAAATTACAGAACAAGGGTAGGAGACGACAATTCTTTAGTCTTCTCTCGAAAGCCCCAAAAAAATCTGGTCGAATCAAGCCCTCGAACTAGCAAAATCGCCCTTTTTGCCCTAGTCGCGTTCCTTCGAACGTTCGACCTTCTAACCGCCCAAAATCCCAACTCTTTTACCTTCATCGAAGCCTTGGGCAGTTAGGAAGGTTAATTGGGCGTTTCCCCCAATTTCTAGGCTCTTGGAGCGTCGGATTTGGTGAAGAAACGAACAACTGTCGCGACCTACGGACGCCGTCACAGGCGTGATGGCCGTCACGGGCAGGCCGTGACGAGTTCTGGAACCTGCAACGAAGTGAACACGGCCGTGATGCTGGACACGGGCAGGCCGTGTTGGGCACGAAAAATTACTGGAAGATGGACACGCCCGTGCGCACGGCGATGATGAGTTTGGCTAGAATTCTCGTCGGGGCTCTTCACGACTGTGATGGCGATCACGGGCTAGCCGTGATGAGCACGTAAAAAGGAAAACACGCCCGTGCACAGTTCGGCTGATTTTGTCAAAACTCGGTCACGGCCGTGATTACGAACACGGGTAGGCCGTGATGAGTTCACTGAACAACTTCCTGGGACACCGACCTGATCATGGCCATGATGGTAAGCACAGGCAGGCCGTGATCAGTATAAAATAGTCCAAAAATTCCCAAAATTTTCCTGTGTGATGCTTGTAATGCGCTGAACCTTTCCATAACTATAAAATCTCAAAAATCATCACAAAAATTAAGAATAATGACCTGTATTTCACAAATAAACGAAAAATAGTGAAGATTCCATACTTTAAAGGAAAAGGTATCCAATTGTGACATTAAATAGAACTTAAGTCTAAAATGATGGTATAAATAAGATTCTAAATCCAATAAAAATAACATCTATCAAAATATCACATACTTAAAATCTTGCTTGTCCTCAAGCAATTACACTATCTAGAATAATCAGATATCAAGAAGACGGCATGTTCAAAAGCTAAAGTATGAACCTCATATGACAATACTTATACTCAATCTTGGTTTGCCAGCCGAAAAGAGACGGTGTCGTCGTCGTCATTATGGATGTTCACGTCGACCTCGAGGGACGACATGAACTCTAGGGTGAGCGGCACATAGGTCGGCTGCGCCATCCGAAAGAACTCCCTCCAGCCGATCTGCTGAAACATAAACAATACATCGTCATGGAGCCCGAGCGTCGTGAGAGTAACCCAATCAAGATAGCGGGTGGTGAAGACTCGCCGGGACACCAATAAGTCGTATATAGCCTTCTGTGCGGCATCCCGGAAAATGATCTCATACTCGTTCGGTTCCTGCTCCACAACTGGCCGCTTGGAGGTAGACTTCCGAGCCATTGTCTTCCTTCGGCCGGACATGGTAAGATGGCTGGAGAACTGGCGGCTGGAAATAGGAGAAGAAGCCCTCTAAGTAGTTAATTCCGGCGAAGTGGTGGCGGAATCCGGCAAGGTGGTGGCGCTGGTGAAGATCAAGCAGCAACTAGAGGTGGCAGAAGATAGCTGAAGAAGGATAAGGAGCAACGGCGGCAGCCGGAAAAGACAAGCAAGATAATCAAAAATAGCAATTAAAGAATCACACAAAATTCAATTTATCAAACCTAAGAATCAACGACTTTAAGGGAAAATTACAATTTAAGAAGTGTTTGGAACTTCAGGTTTTACCACATTGAATGCTTTATATGTAAATCAATGAATCAAAATGAATTAGAAAACGGATCTCCTTCTCTCGAAGCGCAATCCGACAGTAAATAACTTAATTCGATCACTCATAGGGTACGGATTACCTTCTCTCGAAGCGTAATCCGGTGTCTAACTTAAGCTAATCTCCTACTCTCGTAGCAAAACTAACTTAAGAGACCCATTAGGCTCTATGAAAGATCGTAAATCCTCGAGTGACGTTGAACGACTTTCGTAATTCAAGTCACAAGTTTAAATGAGAGAGTTCGAGTGTTACGATTCACCTCTCAGTTCATCTTGTAACACTTATACATGTAAAAGTTTGGCCAGAACAATCATACGCAATAAGCACAACTCATTTAAATAAGTCAATTTACTAAAAACAACACTGAGATTCATAAGAATGTTTTACATGAGCAAAATTGTTCAACGGGCTACGCCCAAGTTTCGAACTAGGGTTTTACGCTAGAAAATACATCGTTTAACTATGAAAACCCAAGTAAATGAATTCAAAAAGAAGGGAAATCACAAATCTGGGGTAGGAGACAATAGATCTTCAGTAGTAAAATATTGTCCCAAGGGAGCGAGGTGTCAAGTACCGACTTTTTGTGTCATTGAAAGCTAGACAATTCAAACTCGGAATAAAAGAATTACACAAAATCTAAATTATCGAACCGAAGAATCAACGATTATTAGGAAAAAGTTTCAGTTTTAGAAGTGTTCGGAACTTCAGGTTTTACCATGTTGAATGCTTTAAATGTAAAATATTGAATCAAATAGAAATAGCAAACGGATCTCCTTCTCTCGAAGCGCAATCCGACAATAAATAACTTAAGGCGATCATTCATAGGGTACGGATTACCTTCTCTTGAGCGTAATCCGGTGTCTAGCTTAAGCTAATCTCCTACTCTCGTAGCAAGACTAACTTAAGAGACCCATAAGACTCTATGAAAGATCGTAAGTCCTCAGGTGACGTCGAACGACTCTCGTAATTCTAGTCACAAGTTTAAATGAGAGAGTTCGAGTGTTACGATTCACCTCTCAGTCCATCTCGTAACACTTAACACATAAAAATGTTTGGCCACAACAATCATACGCAATAAGCACAACTCATTTAAATAAGTCAAATTACTTAAAATAACATTGAGATTCAATATAAATATTTTACACGAGGAAATTTGTTCAACGGGCTACGCCCGAGTTTCAAACTAGGGTTTTACGCTAAGAAACACATAGTTACTCAATGAAAACCCAAGTAAATACAACCAAAAGTTAGGGAAATTATAGAACAAGGGTAGGAGATGACAATTCTTTAGTCTTCTCTCGAAAGCCCCAAAGAAATCTGGTCGAATCAAACCCTCGAACTAGCAAAATTGCCCTTTTTGCCCTAGTCGCGTTCCTTCGAAAGTTTGACCTTCTAACCGCCCAAAATCCCAACTCTTTTACCTTCATCGAAGCCTTGGGCAGTTAGGAAGGTTAATTGGGCGTTTCCCCCAATTTCTAGGCTCTTGGACTGTCGGATTTGGCGAAGAAATGAACAATCGTCACAATCTACGGACGCAGTCACAGGCGTGATGGCCGTCACAGCCAAGCCGTGACGAGTTCTGGAACCTGCAACGAAGTGAACATGGCCGTGATGCTGGACACGGGCAGGCCGTGTTGGGCACGAAAAATTACTGGAAGATGGACACGCCCATGTGCATGGCGGTGATGAGTTTCACTGGAATTCTCGTCGGGGCTCTTCATGGCTGTGATGGCGATCACGGGCTAGCCGTGATGAGCACGTAAAAAGGAAAACATGCCCGTAGACACGCCCGTGCACAGTTCAGCTGATTTTGTCGAAACTCAGTCAAGGCCGTGATTACGAACACGGGTAGGCCGTGATGAGTTTGCTGAACAACTTCCTGGGACGCCGATCTGATCACGGCCATGATAGTAAGCATGGCAGGCCGTGATCAGCATAAAATAGTCCAAAATTTTCCAAAATTTTCTTGTGTGATGCTTGTAATGTGCTGAACCTTTCCATAACTTCAAATCTCAAAAATCTTCACAAAAATTAAGAATAATGACCTGCATTTCACAAATAAACGAAAAATAGTGAAGATTCCATACTTTAAGGGTTTGTTTTATTGGGGGGCAATAAAGAAAGAGAGAAGAGTAAAAAAGAAAGAATGAAAAATAAGTGGGAAGAAAAGTGGTCCCATTTTGAAGAGAAATGTTTTCTCTCTCTTTTGGAGAGAACAAAAAAGGGGAGAAAAGTGGTCCCATTTTCTTCCCCTTCAAATCATCCTCTTCAATAAATCAAGAGAAAGAAAAGTTTTCTTTCTAGTTTTCTTTTCTTTCTCCCCAATAAAACAGGCCCTAAAGGAAAAGGTATCCAATTTTGACATAAAATAGAACTTAAGTCTAAAATGATGGTATAAATAAGATTCTAAATCCAATAAAAATAACGCCTATCAGTGACTGCGAGGGAATACATCACGTACTACCACAACAAAGGACTCAAGAAATCTACACTGGATCAGATCAAATTGTGATACTTCATGTCCTCCAATTGATGGTTATTTGGCAGTAATCTTGTGTGTGCGCCTGTATTATGTGATATTCATGTCCTCAAATTGTGATACTTGATGTCTCTAGAGTTGAATCGGATAAGTTAGTTTCCGTCGATGTTTCGTACCGCTACTATCATAGCTGAAGTGACTGCCAGCACCGATGTGATAGGAAAAAAATTTTACAGAAGGGGGCTAATTATCGTATAACTTTACACGATAATTATCATGTAAAGGCTCTCACAAAGGGGACCCTTCTGCATGATTTTGCAGAAGAGCCCCCTTCTGCAAAAAATTTTTCATGTGGAAAAAATGTGATAGTGTATATACTGTTGTTGTACCATATTGCTATTGTACCGTATTGTGTTAACACTTCTTATCCAAAATTAATACTATCGTACCGTACTAGTGCTATTCAATAGTGAAAACAATATGACTTGGATAATATGATAATTGACTTTTCTTTTTATCTTTATCTCAAAATCACAGTTTTAGAGTTATGTTAACTCTAAATAAATAATTCATAAATAGTAATTTTAGAGTCTACTAATAAATAATTCATAAATAGTAATATAGTAATACGATAATTGACTTCTCTATGTTTTAATGTTTTAGTCCATTAATAATAGTTTTAGAGTCTACTAACTCTATACATTTTAATCCACGAATAGCAATTTTAAAATTTACTAACTTTTTTATATTAATCATATTTTTTTTATGAGACCAACACACCATGATAAAAAAATTTCATAAATCGAAAGTGCATAGATAAGTTTTGGTGATGCATAAGAGCAATGTTGCCATGTTTGGGGCAGTTCCACATAAAATAAGGGCCCCCACAGATATAGCATGCCAACATAGTTGCTTGTTTCGATGGTTAAGTGGCCGGTTTCAGGTCTCTGGCTTCCTTGTCCCTTGAAGCCCTTAAGTTTAGTTTTCTAGCCTCTATGGGTTTCTTCCCCTTCTAATAGGGTGTCCCTCGATGAAGGGTAAGAGCTGTTGGGACCACATCGTCTAGGACCCAAAGATCTACTAGTGTGTCTGCCGCTAGCGTAGCTGATAAGTGTTATTTTTATAGGATTTAGAGTCTTATTTATACCGTCATTATAGGCTTAAGTTCTATTTTATGTCAAACTTTGATATCTTTTCCTATAAAGTATGGAATCTTCACTCTTTTTTGTTTATTTGTGAAATGTAGGTCATTTCTCTACATTATCGTGAAGAATTTTGAAGATTTAATGTTATGAAAAGATTCATCACAGTTCGGAGAAGTCACAGGGAAGATTTCAAAGTTTTTGGAGTTTTCCATGGAGAACACGGCCTGCCCATGCCCGTGCTCATGGCCGTGTTCATCACGGCTTCAGAATCTGCTTTAAACAAGTTGAACTCGGCCTGGCCGTGATTTCCGTCACGGCCGTGCTCAACAAAAATCCAAAATCCGCCAAGCCGTCACCGCCGTGCGCACGCCCGTGTTCGGGCAATCCGAGTTTACAGAGGAGAACACAGCCTGCCCGAGTCTAGAAGCACGGCCGTGTTCACTTACCTGCAAACTACCAAGACCGACACGGCCTGGCCGTGACAGCGATCACGCCCGTGATCGCTTCCACAGATCATGACCTTTCGTCCGTTTTTCATCAAATTGGACGCTCCAGATGCCAAGGAATTGGGGGAAACGCCCAATCAACCTTCCTAACCGCCCAAAGCTTCGTTTGAAGCATTTAATCGAGAATTTCGAGTGGTTACGGAGAGGATCTCGTGGAGAAAGGCAATTAGGGCGAAGAACAGGGCGATTTCCGGTTTGAGGGGTTCGACTCGACAAATTCTTTGGTGTTTTCGAGGAAGGACAGAAGTTCCATCGTCTCCTACCATTACTTGTAATCTTTCTTACTTTCGAGTTAAATTCCTAGAATTTTTATGTGTTAAATGATGAGTTTGATCGAGTAAACCCTATTTCTGAGACTTGGGTGTAGCCAGTTGAGTAATTTTCCATATGTAAAACAATTTTATGAATTTAATGACATTCTCAAGTAATTGTTTATCAAGTTTGGATGCTTTATTCTTTCATATATGTGTCTTGGCCAAGCATGATATATGTTATGTGTCCAACTTGGACTAGTGATTTGAATCACGAGAGTTATTCAATATCGCTCGAGGATCTACGATAGTTATAGAGTCTAATGGGTTTTCCTTTAGCTAATTTTGGCTATGAGAGTAGGGAACTAGCTTAAGGACGACACCGAATTACGCTTCGAGAGAAGGTAAGCCGTAAAAACAGAACTTACCGCCTTAAACAATTTACTGCCGGATTATGCTTTGAGAGAAGATAATCCGTTTCTTCATTGATTTATTCGTTGTCTTTACCCTACAACAACTCAATATGGTGAAGCCTAAAGTCTCAGAGCTTCTTTAAAACTGTTATTCCCTTATTGTCGTTAACTTCTAGATTCAATACTTTAGGTTTAAAGCAATTCTTTTATTTGAATTTGAATTATCTAGCTCTCAATGACACTTAAAGTCGGTACTTGACACCCTGCTCCCTTGGGACGATCTTATTTACTACTTTGATAGAAACCGTATGCTTGCGGGGACTACCAAGTTTTGGCGCCGTTGCCGGGGAGCATAGTATAGTCAATATCGACTAACTAGTTGAGTTGAAAGCCTAGATATTTGTTGTTTTCAGTTTATTTTTAGTGTTTTTTATTTTTGTTAGTAAGTTTATTTGTTAATACTAGTTGTCCTCTTCTTTCCTTCAAGATTATCTGGTCTACTAACCCTGTGTATGCCAAGAACAATTAGAATAGGAGAATTAGTGCCAGAAGATCCTGAAATTGAAAGAACCTTTCGAGCACACAGGAAGATCCAGGATCAACAGCTTGAGGAACTACATCCAAATCAATCTACAATGGACCGGAACCAATCAACGATGGACCAGAATCGATCGCTACGAGATTTTGCTATACCCAATGCTCAGGGCTTACACTCTAGCATCGCCCGACCACTGGTCGAGGCGAATAACTTCGAGATAAAGCCAGCCCTTGTGCATACGGTTCAGCAGAACCAATTCAGCGGTTCACCACAGGATGACCACAATTTACATTTGTCAATTTGTCTTGAGTATTGTGATACCCTCAAGTTAAATGGGGTAACTCCTGACGCTATTCGTTTACGTCTTTTTTCCTTTTCCCTCAGGGACCACGCGCGAGCGTGGCTGCAGTCCCTCCTCCAAGGCTCGATAACAACATGGGATCAGCTTTCCACCGCATTCCTCTCAAAGTACTTTCCACCGAGCAAGATTGCTCAAATGAGGAATCAAATAACGAATTTTCGCCAGAGGGAGAGCGAGTCACTCTACAAGGCCTGGGACCGGTATAAGGAATTGCTCAGAATGTGCCCGCATCACGAGCTAGAAAAATGGGTAATATTGTATTCTTTTTATCATGGTCTCTTGGAGAATACTCGTTTATCTGTAAATGCAGCCGCGAGCGGTGCGCTAATGGGCAAAACTACTGAAGATGCCATCAATTTGATCGAGAGCATGGCTCTAAATCATTGCCAATGGATGAATGAGCTCAACGTCCCAGTGAGAGGAGGAGGTAAGCATGATCTCGACATGTTGAGCTCGTTAGCAGCAAAGGTTGACTCTTTGTCGCATTAGCTCACGTCGATGAACTTTAACGCATCGTCAGTTAATTCGATTGTATGTGAAATTTGTGGGAATACTGGACATGGTGCTACTGACTGCCAGATAATGGCACCCCCCCCCCCCCTCTTCTGATGTTTCTCTTGATCAGGTTAATGCTTTAGGCAATACTAATCAGAGGCAGCAGAATAACCCATTTTCCAGCACCTATAATCCGGGCTAGAGAAATCATCCAAATTTCTCCTATCGGAATAACCAGAACCAGGCGATTCCCCAGAACTTCACCAATCAGGCGCAACAAGGAAACTATGGCAATCAGTTTACTCAGGCGTCCTTCAGACCACCACCGGGACTTCAACCACGACAGTTTAACCAACCACAGAAGTCCAATTTAGAAATACTGCTAGAGAATTTCGTCACCACACAATCCAAGAGAAATGAAGATGTGGACGAGTCTATCAGGCAGTTGAACTCTAAGGTGGATTCACTGATCACTCATTCAAGGATGCTAGAAAACCAAATTGCTCAGCAAGCAACTACTTCCTCTAGACCCACCGGCAAGCTCCCCTCTCAACCAGAAGTCAATCCAAGGGAGCACTATAACGCCATCACGACACGTAGTGGTAAACAGTTGACAGACCCCCCGATGGAAGTTAGAGATAGTGTTGTTTATGCGCCAAACGACCAAGGGAAAGAGAGTAACCCTAACCTAGAACAACCAGTAGATAGAGAGGCTGCGCCAGAGTTAGAATATGTACCTCCGCCTCCCAACAAACCATCGGTACCATTTCCGCAGAGGTTGGCTAAGGCTAAGTTGGACAAACAGTTTGGTAGATTTCTGGAAGTGCTTAAGAAGTTGTACATCAATATACCATTCATAGAAGCGCTTTCTCAGATGCCTACATACGCCAAGTTCCTCAAAGATATATTGTCTAACAAGAGGAAGATAGAAGAGCAGGGGACGGTAGCACTGACAGAAGAATGCAGTGCAATTATATAGAATAAGTTACCGCCCAAGCTTAAAGATCCCGGCAATTTCTCTATTCCATGTAGAATCAGGAATGTGACGTTCGAGCAGGCCCTATGTGACTTGGGGGCCAGCGTCAGCCTCATGCCGCTTTCAGTCTTAAAGAAATTGGACATGGGTGACCTTAAAGCTACCTCTATTGCCCTTTAGCTTGCCGATAAATCTGTTAGACATCCGGTAGGGATAGTGGAAGATGTCCCCCTGAAGGTTGGGGAATTTTTTGTGCCAGCCGATTTCGTAGTTCTCGACATGTCAGAGGATTCCCGATTACCCCTTATCCTGGGTAGGCCCTTCCTCGCTACAACAGGGGCCGTAATTGATGTAAAAAATGGGAAGTTGTCCCTGAACATTGGAGAGAACAGCTTAGAGTTCGATCTTTCTGCAAGTATGAAGAGACCAAATATTTCTGGGTCATGTTTCAGTATTGAACTGGTAGATGAGAATTTTGCGGTTCCAAGAGACGTTGTAGACCCACTTGAAGCATGCCTCCTGAACAACCTCGAGCACTTAGATCAAGACATGGAGAAGGAGGTACTTGCTTATGCACAGCTTTTGGATGCAAGCCCTGGTGTAGACCCACAGAAAGTCCAGGAAGTAATAAAGGAAGAAACAACACAGAGAGAGTCAGTTCGGGCAGACATAGAGCTGAAATCCCTGCCCAGTAATTTGAGATACGAGTTTCTAGATGAGGGTTCGTCTTGTCCAGTATTGTTAGTTCAGATTTGACCGGGACAAAGATGAGACGACTGCTTGATGAGCTTAGATCCCACAGGAAAGCGATAGGGTATTCTTTAGAAGATATCACCGGTATTAACCCTTCTATATGCATGCATCGAATTTTCCTTGAGAAAGACAGTAAGGCTTCTATAGAATGTCAGCGCAGATTGAATCCCAATTTGAAGGAAGTCATTAAGAAGGAAATTCTGAAGCTTTTGAATGCAGGGGTCATCTACCCCATATCAGATAGCGAATTGGTTAGTCATGTGCATGTCGTTCCAAAGAAAAGCGGGATAACGGTGGTGCAGAATGAGAAGAATGAGCTTATCCCCACCCGTACTGTCACCGGGTGGCGAATGTGCATAGACTACAGAAAGCTCAATAAGGCCACCAGAAAGGACCATTTCTCGCTGCCGTTCATCGATCAGATGTTGGAACGGCTTTCATCTAATTCATATTTTTGTTTCCTTGATGGCTTTTCAGGTTTTTTGCAAATCCCCATCCATCCGGAGGACCAAGAGAAGATGACATTTACGTGCCCCTATGGCATGTTTGCCTACCGGAGGATGCCGTTTGGATTGTGCAATGCGCCTGCGACGTTCTAGCAATGCATGATCGCTATATTCTCTGAGTTCATTGAGGACATCATGGATGTCTTCATGGACGATTTTTCTGTTTATGGATCGTCTTTTGATAAATGCTTGACTAATCTATCTAAAATTTTGCAGCGGTGCGAGGAGGTTAATTTGGTGCTTAACTGGGAAAAGTGTCATTTTATGGTACGTGAAGGCATTGTACTCGAGCACCTTATCTCCGAGCGGAGAATCGAAGTGGATCGAGCAAAAATCAAGGTTATAGAAAGATTACCGCCGCCGACCTCTGTCAAAGGAATCCGGAGCTTCCTAGGGCATGCCGGGTTCTACAGGAGATTTGTCAAAGATTTTTCTAAGATAGCTAGGCCATTAACTAATCTTTTGGTCAAGGATGCTATATTTGAATTTGATGAAAGTTGTTTAAATGCTTTTCAGACTTTGAAGTGCGCATTGATTACTGCACCTATTATGCAGGCTCCCAACTGGTCCTTACCATTTGAGATGATGTGCGACGCCAGCGACTACGCCGTTGGCGCGGTTCTAGGACAACGGAAGGATAAGAAGCTCCATGTGATATATTATGTCAGTCGCACGCTCGACGAGGCCCAAGTGAATTATGCAACAACTGAGAAAGAATTATTTGCCATCGTGTTCGCTTTCAATAAGTTTCGCTCTTACCTGATAGATTCTAAAGTTATAATTTTCACTAACCATGCAACGATCCGATATTTGATGAGCAAAAAGGATGTGAAGCCAAGACTGATTCATTGGATCCTTCTCCTACAAGAGTTTGATATTGAAATCCGTGATAAGAAGGGTTCCGAGAATTTAGTTGCAGACCATTTGTCAAAACTGCTAAATGAACAGAGTGACACGGAGAGAATGCTGAAGATTAATGATGACTTCCCAGACGAGCATCTATTTTGTGTTACTAATATGGCTGCACCTTGGTACGCTGACTATGTTAATTTCATTGTTTCTAATGTTTTTCCCCCTGACTTGACTTTTCAGAAAAAGAAAAAGTTTCTATCTGATGTGAAGCATTATTTCTGGGATGAGCCATTGTTGTTTCGGCCATGTGCCGATAGGATGTATAGACGGTGCATTCCGGAGGACGAAGTCAAGGACATTCTATTCCACTGTCATTCCTCTCCCTATGGTGGCTACGCAAGTGCTAGTAAGACCGCATTTAAGATTTTGCAATCTAGGTTCTATTGGCCGACTATCTTCAAAGATGCTCGAAGCTTTATCTTTAGTTGTGATCAGTGCCAAAGATCAGGTGGTATATCAAAGAGGGATGAATTACCAATGCAGACAATACTAGAAGTGGAAATCTTTGATGTGTGGGGGATAGATTACATGGGTCCGTTCCCATCATCATGTGGAAATAAATATATATTAGTTATGGTTGATTATGTATCTAAGTGGGTAGAAGCTTCGGCTGAGCCCACTAATGATGCTAAAGCAGTGACAAAGATGCTGAGAAAGACGATATTTCCACGCTTTGGAGTGCCCAGAGTACTTATCAGTGACGGCGGATCTCATTTCTTGAATCAAAAACTTGAATCCTTGCTCAGGAAATATGGCGTCAAACACAGAGTAGCTACTCCATACCATCCCCAAACCAGTGGTCAGGTTGAGGTGTCAAACAGAGAGATAAAGGCCATTTTACAGAAGACTGTTTCTACCTCACGGACCGACTGGGCACTCAAGTTAGATGATGCATTGTGGGCCTACAGGACAGCATTTAAGACACCCTTGGGGATGTCTCCATTTCAATTAATTTATGGAAAATCGTGTCATTTACCAGTTGAGATGGAACATAGAGCCTTTTGGGCTATTAAATTGCTAAACTTTGATTTGCAATGTGCAGGGGAACATAGGAAGTTGCAGATGAATGAGTTGGACGATATCCGTATCTCGGCCTATGAGAATGCTAGGATCTACAAAGAGCGAACCAAATGATTGATAAAACCCCTTTCGAGAGGGGGGCGAAAACCCTAAGCATGGCGCAAATAAAATTTTGCAAGCGGAAGCAAGGGTTTGATGATCTTTTGCATGCCATATGATCAACTATCATAGATTGAATAGATCAAGAGTAGATCATACCAATGCCATCGGTTTGGTTGGTGCCTTGGAAGCAAAGACGCAAGTGCTCCTTCTCCAAAGGTGACGCACACAACAAGTGAAGATGGCTTGCTCCTTTGAATCCTTTGTGCTAGCAAAGTGCTTCAATGGGACCTTGTCGCGTGAAGGAGAGGATAGAGATGGCTTTTCTCGGCCGAATGCCTCCTCTTGTCGTCAACACACTCTCCTCTCCACGAGATTGCAAGCGGTCATCATCCAAGAGAAGCGTTGAGGCATTTTTACAAAGTCGCCTTGATGACTTTCCAAAAATGGAATGACATGAAGTAATGCTTTGAAAACCGACCAAAACGCTTAAGCATCGAACCAAGCGTTCACACACATGTGAACCGGTTCATGCTCAATCGATCCAATTGACTTTGGTCCAAAAAAAAAACCAAATCAAATCAGCCCAAGCCATGGTCTAGACCTCATTGAACCAATAGGTTCCAGATCTAACCGTTCATCTCCTGATGCTCCTGATCTTACCGATCTAGCATCATCTCTCTCGATCGAAGCTTACCGATCTCAAGCCCTAATCAATCAAACATGATCAGACCAGATCTCACTTACAATCAGAGATTAAATCCCTTTAAACTGAACCCAAACAATTCAGTCCACACGATCTGACTCAAGTAAGCCATATCATCAAATTGTGCGACCCTGAGGGTTTTCTTTAAATGTCGGTAACGATAACTTACGTTATCACGATCAGTGAGGGGTATCTAGCAACACATCACTGTCTCCCGATATAAAGGAAAGAGTCTTCCAAGACTACACCCAAACCACAGCACAAGTGTGAATCCACTTCACAAGGCATGCATGTTTCCTTTGCCACTGGATGTTCTTATTGGACAAGCGTGTCAAGCCTGTAGCTCCAATATGATGAGCATGATTAGATCAGATGCACATAGTCACCTGGGTATGGCCATACACTTTCTCAATCATCTCATCTAGGGGGCCCCTATAGAACACCACACTCCTTCAACAAGGAGACGGCAATCCTCTATCTATCACTAGTGCCCTAACCTGACTCATGATCATTATCCAAGATAGTCTATAACCATTATGTTTCAAATGATATTGAACTACCTCAAAACAATGACAATCATCATTTAGAAACACAAGTGATCTCAAGTCAGAGGACATGTGCCACTTGTCGCAATCAAGGATCATTCACATTGTGACAAGCAATCGAATGTCCTAGTAGGGTCTGTCCAGTACATCCAATGTACCCATGAGTCTACATCTTATTCCATGCTCGAAGCATCCTATAAGATTAGAACACATATTAGTCTCAATCATATCAAGGCTGTCTCATGTTCACCAAGATATATCGACTAAGGACATTTAGCATGTCAGCCTAGCTGAACAGCATTGAGACATTATTCAGAAGAACACACATTGCAGCAGATGATGTAACAACCTGAACAATAACCATTGCCTTTATAAACACAAGAATGTATTACATGATACAATCCCAAGGCCTCAAACATTAGCCTTAAGGGCATACCCCAACAATGATGGCATGACAAGCATCTTGTCAAGAAGCATTTTCAAGAGGGGGAGCACGTTCTTTTGTTCAATTCCAGGTTAAAATTGTTTCCAAGGAAACTCAGAACCCGATGGTCTGGACCCTTTGTGATCAAGGAAGTTTTTCCTCATGGTGTTGTAGAAATATAGAGCGAACGATCTGGCAGCTTTAAAGTGAATGGGCAGCGCCTCAAGCCCTATCATGTGCAGGAACCTATTAAGAAGGGAGTAACCATTAAACTCTCTGACCCTCTATTGACTACATGATAAAGTAAACATTGGTCTAGCTGCTGACCTTAAACCAGCGCTTCATGGGAGGCACCCCATGGATTCATCAGTTGTGTTATGTGTGGATTGGACAAATTTGATGTTCTTTGTCGTGGTATTTTGTTTTGTTTATTTGTTATTTCTGTTTTGTTCATTTTAAGATATCCCGTGGCAAGCTTTTTATGATTTTAAATCCTTCTAAGCATCTTACTGATAATAGAATTTTTTCTGTGATTTTTCAAGAATTTTTGCCTGTTGCCGCGATGAACACGGCCTGGCCGTGCTGGAGGTCACGGCCGTGATCGTCTCGACGGTGTTTGAAGTATTTCTGCCAAATGAACACGGCATGGGGGTGTTCTGTGTCACTACGTGTCCGCATGCAGATAGTTCACAGAGACAAACACGGCAATGCCGTGATCTTCGTCACGCCCGTGCCACTTATCCCGATTTTCCAGAGACAAACACGGCAATGCCGTGATCTTCGTCACGCCTGTGCCACTTATCCCAGATTTTCCGGAGGAGAACACGGCCTGCCCGTGCCCCTAGTCACGCCCGTGTCACTTATCCCGGATTTTCCAGAGGAGAACACGGCCTGCCCGTTCCCCTAGTCACGCCCATGCTTGTGTCACGGGTCTCGAGTTTCTACAAAAGGGCGGCGGCAGAAATTAGGGTTCACGCCCCGTGCTCGTCCGCCGCCTCCCTTTCTCTCTTCGTCTTCGGTCCAGATATGTCGCCCGTCGCCGTCCTGTGCTTCAACTTTGTCTCCCGCTTCTCAGTGACCCTCTGATCTGGTTTTCTGGGCGAATCTCCACCCGTTCGCCAGCTTTCGCTGCCATCACCAGATCTCCGTTGATTTCCACCCGATTCCGCCACCGCCGGTTGTTTGGTCTTCTCCACTGCCGGCCGCCAATTCCATTAACCTTCTGGCACTCCCAGTTTTCCAGATCTACGGTTTCTACTCGAGATTTCTCATTTTCTCCCTCCAGCGCCGCCGCCGTTCCTTTTCTGCCGCCGCTGCTCCTTTGCCTTCATCAGCTCCCTTCTGTTACCTCCGGCCATCCAGCCGCCGCCAGTTCACCGGATTCCGCCGCCGGAGTTCTTCTTTTTGCTCCGCTGCCGCCATCTCTAGCCCGTTGGATCTCTCAGTCATCTCCATCATGTCCGGCCGCACGAAGAAGATGGCTCGGAAATCCTCCAAGCGTCCAGCCGTGGAGGAGGAGCCGAATGAACACGGCATTCTTTTCCGTGACAACGCGCAACGAACGAGATATGAATTACTGGAGTCCCGGCGCGTCATCAATACCCGCTATCTCGACCGGCCGACTCTCATGACACTCAGGCTGCATGATGATGTTTATTGGATGTTCTAATAGATTGGCTGGGAGCAGTTCTTCCAGATGGCCCCGCCGACTTATGTGCCGCTCACTTTGGAGTTCTTGTCTTCCCTTGAGGTCGACGTGGACAACCATGATGAGGACGACGACGGCACTATCTCCTTCCGATTGGGGAACATGGAGCATATACTTACCTTATCTCGGCTCAATCAGATTTATGGATTTCCGGTGGATGGTACTCGCCGGCCCCCGCACGAGTTTCGTGATCAAGACTTTTGGGCTGCTATCACGGGAGAACAGCCTTATGTCGCACGGTTTGCCCGCGCGAGCCACGTCAGCAACCCCTGTTTCCGCTACGTGCATCGCGTCTTAGCGCACACTCTCTTTACGCATGGCGAGAGCGATGGACTCATGCGCCAGACGGAGCTTCTTTACCTCTGGTCGATGGTATATTCTTACAGGCTCAATACTGTATTTTATCTGATCAAACAACTGCAGAAACTAGCCACCGCTCAGAAGGGGGTCGTCGCTTCTGGCGGCCTTATTACCCCTATTGCCCTCTCTTTGGGCGTTGAGCCGTTTGGAGTGGAGCAGGCCCGTGGTAGCACTCGCATCGATTTGGAGTCGTGTCAGGCGATGAAGATGGTCACCCACAAGGGAGACGCCTTCAGCCTCCTCTTTCGTGGGAGCGACTCCACGATGCTCCTTCCATGTCCCGAGCGCACCTCCATCCGCGAGCAGCGGAACTGGCACCTGCTTCCGGAGCCCACGGAGGACGTTCCGCTGGACACGGCCCCGCCTCATCCATCCTTCTGACCCTTCCAGCCTGCTAAGCCGTCTGCTTCCGCATCGACCGCCACCGACTATGCAAATATCCTCGGATATCTGAAGGCACTTCGCGAGGATCAGCATAAGCAGAGCCTTGAGATCCGGGATCTTCTAAGGCGCATGAAGGATATGGAAGAGGAGCAGGCTCGCCAGGGTCACGTGCAGAATGAGGACCACCTAGCGATCCAAGAGATGCTGCGGCGCATGAACTCCAAGGGGTGGTGACCTCCGTTGTCTTGCCCTACTCCACCTATCTTTTCACTATTTTCTATCCTTAGTAAGTTGCTTACTTTCTTTTTCTTGCTATCATGTACTTTTTAATGGCATAGGAGACTATGTCGTTCTTTTGCCATGGGTAGAGGGTTTTCCCCTCTTAGTGTGTCTTAGTGTGTTTTTGTCCGTTTTTGTCAGTGTTTATCTGCTTTGCTTTTATATATTAGTGTGTTTGCTACTGCGTTTCATGGATTCATACTAAGTCTATGATGGTGTTTCATAATCTTGTCCTCTATTTACATGTTATTCTGCATCATGATGAGTATCATAAAGATATGTCTACTTCTTTAGTTAAGGGAATGAACATCTCATCATGACTGTTTTTATGCTTAGGAATCCTTATTTTTCTAAATTACTTCTTGCACAATATTATGTTTAGGAATATTCATGCTTATTATAGTCCTTCTTACTATCTTTTCCACTTGATTGCATTAGAGATAGAAAAAAGGGCAGTGGTACCTAAGTGACAATGACCCAAAGGGTCATCTAACTTGGCACTATCAATCAAAAAAATAAAAAATATACAAAAAACAAAAAATAAAAATAAAAATAAAAATGCAGGAACATGAGAAAAGAAGGGGTGAGGGAAAAGTGAACAACTCCTCTTTCTTCTACTTTATGGTGAAGAAATGAGTTTGTATGCATTATGTGATGCATCCACCTTGAGTTCATTCTCTAACTAAGTACCGGGGGTGCATTCATCACAAATGTTTGTCCTTCGTGTGACAAGGTTGACAATGAATTCAGGGAAGTAGCTTGAACCCACCGATTGAAAATTTATGTTTCCAAGCTTAAATGTGTTGAATAAGTTATCTAGTGCAACTACACTAGATTAGTTGAGTTAAGAAGGACATGATGAGTATGCATAGTCTTGACATAGTAAAGTATTTTTCTTATTTCAGATTTGTGATTAGACCGTGAACATTATTCTTTACTCATAGTTTGTTTATTTCAATCTATATTCTTCAACCTAGGATTGAGTATAAGTGTTGTCATATGAGGTTCATACCTTAGCTTTTGAACATGCTGTCTTTCTGATATCTGATTATTTCAGATAGTGTAATTGCTTGAGGACAAGCAAGATTTTAAGTCTGTGATATTTTGATAAGTGTTATTTTTATAGGATTTAGAGTCTTATTTATACCATCATTATAGGCTTAAGTTCTATTTTATGTCAAACTTTGATATCTTTTCCTGTAAAGTATGGAATCTTCACTCTTTTTCGTTTATTTGTGAAATGCAGGTCATTTCTCTACATTATCGTGAAGAATTTTGAAGATTTAATGTTATGAAAAGCTTCATCACAGTTTGGAGAAGTCACAGGCAAGATTTCAAAGTTTTTGGAGTTTTCCATGGAGAACACGGCCTGCCCATGCCCGTGCTCACGGCCGTGTTCATCACGGCTTCAGAATCTGCTTTAAACAAGTTGAACTCGGCCTGGCCGTGATTTCCGTCACGGCCGTGCTCAACAAAAATCCAAAATCCGCCAAGCCGTCACCGCCGTGCGCACGCTCGTGTTCGAGCAATCCGAGTTTATAGAGGAGAACACAGCCTGCCCGTGTCTAAAAGCACGGCCGTGTTCACTTACCTGCAGACTACCAAGACCGACACGGCCTGGCCGTGACAGCAATCACGCCCGTGATCGCTTCTGCAGATCGCGACCTTTCGTCCGTTTTTCATCAAATTGGACGCTCCAGATGCCAAGGAATTGGGGGAAACGCCCAATCAACCTTCCTAACCGCCCAAAGCTTTGTTTGAAGCATTTAATCGAGAATTTCGAGCGGTTACGGAGAGGATCTCATGGAGAAAGGCGATTAGGGCGAAGAACAGGGCGATTTCCGATTTGAGGGGTTCGACTCGACAAATTCTTTGGTGTTTTCGAGGAAGGACAGAAGTTCCATCGTCTCCTACCATTACTTGTAATCTTCCTTACTTTCGAGTTAAATTCCTAGAATTTTTATGTGTTAAATGATGAGTTTGATCGAGTAAACCCTATTTCTGAGACTTGGGTGTAGCCAGTTGAGTAATTTTCCATATGTAAAACAATTTTATGAATTTAATGACATTCTCAAGTAATTGTTTATCAAGTTTGGATGCTTTATTCTTTCATATATGTGTCTTGGCCAAGCATGATATATGTTATGTGTCCAACTTGGACTAGTGATTTGAATCACGAGAGTTATTCAATATCGCTCGAGGATCTACGGTAGTTATAGAGTCTAATGGGTTTTCCTTTAGCTAATTTTGGCTATGAGAGTAGGGAACTAGCTTAAGGACGACACCGAATTACGCTTCGAGAGAAGGTAAGCCGTAAAAACAGAACTTACCGCCTTAAACAATTTACTGCCGGATTATGCTTTGAGAGAAGATAATCCGTTTCTTTATTGATTCATTCGTTGTCTTTACCCTACAACAACTCAATATGGTGAAGCCTAAAGTCTTAGAGCTTCTTTAAAACTATTATTCCCTTATTGTCGTTAACTTCTAGATTCAATACTTTAGGTTTAAAGCAATTCTTTTATTTGAATTTGAATTATCTAGCTCTCAATGATACTTAAAGTCGGTACTTGACACCTTGCTCCCTTGGGACGATCTTATTTACTACTTCGATAGAAACCGTACGCTTGCGGGGACTATCAGTAGCCTCCTTCAAAGTCACAACTTTCTGACAACGCAATTCTATTTATGCCCAATGTTGTAATCCAGTGAGAAAATGATACAACTGTTCTTGCTCAGCCATATCGTCAATTTTGAGCATCATGGTAGTATAACTTTTCACATGCTCCCCTAAACTCATAGTGTGTTTGAGTTTGAACAGGGCCTCCCTTGCCGCCAATGATGAATTTCCTGGCATGAACCGCTTCTTTAGCTCTGTTTTAAACTCTTCCCACTAGAGTAAATGATTTTGTTGTTCCCCAAAGAGGGCTGGTGCATCTTGGGTCCACCACAACACCTTGGCATCTCTGCACAGATAAGCCACACACGACAAGGATTGCTCAAACGCAAGAACTTGAGCTGATTCGAAGTACATCTCTATGTCCTGTAAGAAGTTTGCCACTTCTTTTGCATTTCAGACCCCCTCAAAAATGCTCCGGGTTCAAGGACTTTTCAGCGCAGAGCGATACTCATATGGGCGCAATGTCGTGCTCCTTAGCCTTAATGTAGGGGTCTGACCTTTGTGCCATACCAGGATGAAGAGAAGGAGGAACAACCCGAGTTAGTGTAAAACGAAATAAAGGAATGGGGAGGGAGTTTTCCTCAGCCAATTTGGATCCAAAATCATATCTGTTTTACACGAGCATCAGAGTTCATTCCCAGGCCCGCACTCGAAGTCTCGTTAGCGCCCGTGTCCAAAGACGCAAACCCACGCTCAATCGGAATGAAGGAACATCGCATCCTTCTTCCGTCAAGCGCGCACCTCACTATGCTTGAACTCATCGTCCACCCAAGGTCGCCACCTTGTACTTGCTGGAGTCGCACTTGAGGGATGAGATTACGAGAAGGAGAAAGGGAGCTTGTGGAGGGCACTCGACATCAACAATGCTCCGAACCTCACCATCCACACCACCGGAGTACGCTAAGAGAGAGGAAGTTGCTGGCCCTCGTCGGCACATCCAAAATCAAGACCCAGTTGCAAGGAAGACAAAGAAAACACAAGAAGGGGCAAAGCACTCTCTAATACCCATCGGATGAGCTCGCCCACATCTATTTGTAGGCAGCTCTGATTCGTCTTGTTCCCGCCCAGCCGTTTGTCCAGACGCACGCGCTCACACCAGTGACACGCAAAGTCGACTATGGGTTAGACAATTCCTCATCCCTTGTTCTCGATCTTTTGCTCAGATATTCCCTCACAAGCGCATTCCATCACACAATTATCGGCCTCGGGACACTTGCTGAATCACCACATGCCATGTGGCGTCCCTAGATCTTGTCATAAGCGCCAGCATCATCGAGATTCTCGTACACACTCGAATTCGACCGCCGATGCCTCGCTTTCTCTAACATTGTGTGTGGGTGAACTAAGGTCGCATCTGCTGCCTCCGCTACACGCGACCTCGCTAGCTCATCCTCTCCACTGCGCCAGCTCCACATGGCTGCCCGCATGCCAATAACTAACATTGCTGGCCATCGGAGCTGAAGGACCTTCACAGCATAGATCGAGTTGACACTTCGCATGTTGATTTCATTTAGCCATCGTTTGCCTGATCGTGTGTGCATGATAAAGGGGGCTAGGCCGATTTTTACCTAGTCAATAGCCTAGTTGACCAGCCAAAAAAAATAGGCATGCGCCTAACACATAAAGTTAAATTGTTAGAGTCTACTAAAATATAATATTTTTATTCATTAAAATAATTAACTTTATAAAAATATTAATTAATACATTAATCAATGTATTATATATATATATATATATATATATATATATATATATATATATTACAATGTTATACTAACTAAGTTATATTAAATAAATAAATAAATATTAATTAAATTGTAATATATATAATATTATATAAAATTAGTAATATAAGTTTTAATTTTAATCATTTTATAATATGTTTTGTCTGTATAATACCAAAACTAACATTGTTCGCACTATACAAAACTAATATTTGTTCGTCTGTGCAGCTTCTCATCCAGATGAGAATTTAGCATTGCTTCCAAAATCTGCACATGCACAATGGTGCCGGCGACGACTTTCACCGTCAAACATAGCTTGGTTTGCTAATTAGAAAAAAGTTAAAAGTTGTACTCATTTTTTTTAAAAAAATATTTTTAAAATGATTTTTTAAAAATAAAAATTTTAAATAATTATAACATTAAAATTAAATAATAATAATTTTTGTTGAAATTTTTTAAAATGGAAAATTTTAAATAATAGTAGTAAATAATTTTAAATTTAATAATTTTTATCAAACTAAACAATTTTTAAAAAAATTATTGCATGAATATAGGTGTGGACATGGGATGTAAAAAAATACTACTATAACCGGAAAGTAGCTAAAAATAGTTCCCTCCTAGTTTTTTTTCTGAACTTTGCTTAGGGATGGTAGCAGGTAGTAGATCCGTATTTTTCATACCACTTATACCTAAATCTGAATAATTTTTCTCCTACCAACACCCAGATAACTATTCGATGTTCAATCAAGTAACTCGACTCCTTACTAGATGTTTCTGTTGTGACAAGCTGTGTGAGCTCCACCAACAACTTTGGTGACTGCAATGTAGTGTCGGAGGCAAGTGCCACCTTAATAAACCGTTTACCAGCCTCATCCCTGCTCCAGCAATCAACGACAATCTCCATTTCAGCGATTTGTGGTGTGTTGTGGGCGGTTTGCTATCGAGGAGTTCAACCCAGTTTCTCCATCAATCCGGTGTGCAGTGGTGGAGCTGGCAGGTTCAAGTCCTACCGAGGTAACCACTTTACCTCTCCTTTTAGTTTTCTGGCGTTGCTTTATTTTCAAGCAACGTTGTGTTTTGCTGCTTGTGTGCTCGTGCATGTGTGCTATGTTTTACCCTGTGTTTAGGCGCATGTGGTCTCTCTCTCCTCTAGTGATCTCCCCTACTCATCCGAGCGAGGTGGGTTCTCCTGTCTTGTCGGTGCGTGCGCCCCTGTCGCTTCCTCTATGTTGTGTTGGTGTTTTGTTGCTTGTGTGTGACTGTTTCTTCCCCGACGCCCTGCGTGGTATCTGTTGTTCGTGCAAGTGCGCCACCGTCTACATATAGTGTTTGTTGTTCGTTGGGTTAGGCTGAGACGTGAGTGTTCACATATGCTGATCGCACCCGTGTGCTATTTTATCCCTTGCATGAGACTATTTTCTTATGAAGTCCTGTGTGCTCTCCTTTTTAGTAAAAAGAAAATATTAGTACTAATTTCGGACGTGACACTAACATTAGTACACAATTAATATAAATAATGAGAATGAAAAGTAAATCAAGATAACAATAAAATAAAGATAATAATAATAATTTTAATGATGATAATAATAATAATAATAAATTTTAATAATAAGTAAACCTAATAGACACAATGTAGGGTAAGAATTTCATAAAAAAATAAATAAGATAAAATAGCGTAGAAATATATTTAAAAAAAATTAACCATCTTTTTTTAAAGGCTTACACATGGAGTCATTTTAAACATTAGAGAGGGACATTAGAGCTAGAGGTAGCAATTTTTCCCTACCCATTAACATGGTGCTAGTGAATGCATAGTATAGCATTATATTAGCTTTTTCTTTCTAATTTATTATTTACTTTCAATTTTATTATCATCTTCTCTCGCTTTTTCTTTCTCTATTCTTATCAAACCCATAATTCTCTTATGTTATGTACTCATAGAAAATCTATGTCGGCTACTTCATTTTTATATAATTTTTTTTAAAAAAAAATTATAAATAAATAATCTACACATTCTAAACTTTTCAATGGTATCAATATTATTATAAAAATTTTACACACTGTGAGAAATTAACAAAAATATTATCATAGAAATTTCTAGCTACTATTTGGATAGAAATTTCTATGATAATGTTTTTGTTAATTTCTTATCGTGCGTAAATTTTTTTATAACAATATTGGTATCATTGAAAAACTTAGAATGTATAGATTATTTCTTTATAATTTTTTTTAAAAAAATATTTTTGATATAAAAATGAAGCACCCAATATAGGAAACCCTATGTTAGGTCCCGATCTAGGAATTTTTTTCATGATTTTAAGCATATTTAAGCAAAAAGTAAATACTGTTTGATAATAAAAAATAAAAAAAAAATAATAATAAAAAGCAGAAACTAAGAAAACTATAATTTGATATTTTTACTACTTCTACTTTTTTTTAAAAAAAAGTAATTCACATAATTTTATTTATAATTTTAAGTATTATTATTTTAAATAATTAAAAATTTTAATACTAAAAATATAAAATATACTATTACTTTAAATTTTTAAAATAATATATTTATTTATTATTTTAAATTTTAATAATAATTACAAAATTAATAACCAAATATCTTATAAAATTTAACATCAGCTAAACAGCCCTCGCACTTTTTTTTTCCTATCGGAATTCGGACCTTTCCCTCAATCATCTCCTTGTTCAACTCCTTTGCACTGTCATTGTTTGCATCACCGATCGCCACCCGCGTTAGATCTCATCACTCACTGCTCCACCTAGAGTTGCCATCCTCCCCCATCACCGCCGCCACCACTTCGCGACTTCCAACATTCCCTTCTCCACGACTCTAGTTCGTGACATCGCTTGCATTTAACCCTAACGCTTTTGCCACACGACCGCTCGTTTCCCTCTAATGTCACGTTCCCCTCCGGGAACTACTGCAGCCGCCTTTCTCCTTGCGCCGCCCCGCCATTCCTCCACGCCATCACTACCACTTCTCCAGACCACCACATCTGCCAGCCACCCTACCTTCCAACATCCTAATTCCACATCGCCATCTTCGCATCAAAAGTTCACTGCTTCACCTCTTCGCGTTCTTAATTTCCAGCCAACACAATCTCTCGCCAAACCGCCGTCCACAGCTCCACACCGTCGTCAGAGAACCACCGAAGAAGCTCCCTCGTCATTCCCTAGTGTCGACCGCCCCTTCCCACTCATTCATACCGCTTCCGGTTGTTCCATCATTGCAGTCACCGGTCAGCTGTTAACACTGTCGTTGACGGCCGCCACTCCACTCCACCAACGTCAATGTTAACCAATCCATTGACGTCCTCACCGCGTGCAAAGAAGACGACTCTAGTATCGCCGCACCTCCAGCCATGCCTCGCCGCTGTTCTGCCTCCATCAGTCTGCAACTGTCTGCTGATGACAGGCGCTTGCCTCCGGATTCCAACGCCGTCGGCATCGTTGTCTGCCTCCGCGTTGTCGCTTGCCACCCGTGCCGCCGCCAAACACATTTGATGCTGCTGTCCGCCTGTCCCGCCTCAAAATAGAGCTCAGCGTTGTTTTTTAAACTCAGCCAGCTAGTCGAACCAACGAGTGTGGCATGGTTTAATTCATTGTGCCATCCAATTCAATTTAGAATTTGGATTGAGTCAATTTCAGTTCTATTTGACGGTTCGAGCCGGTTCGCTGCTATTTTGAGCCGAACCCACTTTGAACCCAGCGCCATGCCCAAACTGATTGGGTAAATCAAGTCTATTTATTATAGAATCAACCGGTACACATTACTCATGTCATATCTCATTTAGTTAAAAATAAATAAAAAGTATATTTTTTATTTTTGATTATTTAATGTAAGTCAGAATTTATCTAATTTGATGAGTAAGTATGAGCTTTTATTTAGAGACAAAATTAGTCTACTTTTAAGATTTCTATCTCATCAACTTTAGAAATTAATTAGGACGACCGAAATATTTGCAAAAAGAAAATGAAATTTTACCGCGCGCCGGCCTTTCCAAGGCAACCTTTCACCTTTCACCTTTCACCTTTCACCTTTCACCGCCTCGCGTTTTACCGCGCCACAAACCCAAACGTTCGCGCCATAAACCGCGTACGCAAATTACTCCCGCCATATTTCGCCCGGGAACAACCGAGAACGATGCCCTACTAAATCCTTCCCGCTTCGTTCTTTTCGCCCTCGAGCCATTTCCCCCTTCCCTCGTCTCTCCGCATTCGCTCTACTTTCTGCTGCTATGGATGCCGAAACGAGCGATCCCCAAATCATCCTCGAAGAAGAGATTGCAGCAGTCCGATCGGTAATGGGACCCGAAATCCCCAATAGTGAGATCCTCCGAGCTCTCTCTCTCGCAGGTCACAATGCCGCCCGCGCCGTCAACGTCCTCCTCGACACGCTCGCGTTTCCGGCAGGGGCGGATCGTGCGTTGCAAGAGACACCTCCTCCAAACGTAGGCGAAGGCACCACTGCACGTGCTAGAGAATCTGATGACCACGCTTGTGTAGAAGAAGAGAAGCCTAAGGCCGATGGTTTGCCCTTGACGAGAGATGGGAGCGTCATGAATGAAACATCTGAGGCAAAGGACTTTGGAGTTCACGAGGGTGGAGTGGAACTGGATCTTGGAGCTAAGAAGGCCGAATCTATGAAAGATCCGGAAAAAGATGACGTTTTGATCGATTGTGCCCGACACAGAAAAGAAGATGTTGACATGGATTGTAGAAAAGATAATAAGGCAAAGAGAGTAGAGTCAAACGCAGATTCTGAAGATGAAGCATGTTCCCAGTTCAAAAAGAAAAGGCGTGATATAATGTCAGACTTTCATGAGTGGTTGAGCAAGCAGCGGGGTAAGAAGGAGGTAGAGAATCATTCAAACCCTAAGAAAGATGAAAATCTGACCGCAGAACAAAGAGCACAAGGGAAGGAATCTTCCTTTGGGATTGGTGGTAAAGAAGCGCGAACCGTGACGGAGTCCTGCGCCGATAATTTCAACTTTGCAACCGCACGGTTCGCTCCATGCCTCAATCCTCGCCCGATATCTGCGATTAGGCCTGGCACATTACCAGTTCCCAAGCTTATGATTTGCTCAGCTCCAGAGCCACCAGAGCTCGGAGATTTTCCAGATGATCCTGATTGGTTTCTTGTGGGGAAGACTTATATGACTGGTCTGTCGACATGCAGAGGGAAAAAGTATCTTGATAATGGTGAGATTGTTCACTTTTCCTTTCCATCCTTCGAGAAGAAGAAAATGCTAGGCAGGCGATTCGTGAGCACAAAAGCGGCAATGGCAGTGTCTGAGATAGTGCGTTTCTCAACCAAACGTAATGGAGAGGTTTGTTTATAACTATGGTTTAATATTCAGCAATTGTTTTCTTTTGCTTAAATTGTTCCGTGTATGCTAGTATAGAAGCTAATTGTGTATATGATGGTTATCAGATTGGAAAACTTCCACCAGAGTGGAGTAGATGCCTCATTCCACTTGTAGAGTCATCTAAAATTAAAATCCTAGGAAAAAGTGTACTTTCAGCAATGCAACTTACTCTAATGCAAGAGATCATTTTACATGTCAAGTGAGTGCCTTCTCTCTTTTTTGCTCCCCACAAATGGAGTTATCATGTCTAGCAATTTCTGCTAATTTATAGTTTGCAGATTGGATGGGTAATTGGTCTAATTTTTTTCCCCAAATTCATTGCTTTCACGCAGCTTTTACATCCACAGTTCAATTTTCACTGAGGACAAGTCCTCTTGGAAGTTGACGTCTTCTGCGAGCAGTGTCTCTAGCCTCCATCCTCTTCATAAATTGTTCAATCTTCTGAATATAAAGCCATTTACGAAGGTATCTACCACATTTGCTACTTACTTTTCCTGAAAATTTCATGCGACTGCTCTAGCTACATTTTCTTTCAGTTAGATAACTTTTGTCAGCCTGAATTGTTTTTATAATAGGCGGAATTTACTCCCGAGGAACTTGACAACCAGAAGAAGTCTCTAAACCTAGAAGTAAACCATATCTCTTTTTTATTTGGTTTCTTTCATGAGTTTTCACTATATATTCATCTCAGTTTAACTTTAGAATGGTTTATCTTAATCCAAATGCAAACCATGTTGTTGTGCAGTTTTTCTATCATAATAATGCTCCATCAAATATGATTACCATGGTTTAATTCTTAAATTTTTTTTGCATTGAGATAGACTGTTGATGAAGATGAACCTATGCAAATAGTAGGCCTTTCACAGAGTCAAAGAGGTAGCCAAACTTATCCTGAACAAAGCAAGGATGAGCAAGCAATCTCAGAAGCATCTCTGAATAAGCTTGTAGGAACAGCTGAAGTGTATGATCTTGAGGTAGCTTTTAGGAAAATTATGGATAATTTTCGTAATAGCTCTTGAATTACCTATGCTCTAGAGCAAATTCGAGGTTTCATTGTTGCCTTTATTTATGTAACTGGGTGGAATTCTGAACTCATCTATGAAAAATGTCTGTAGGAAGCAGAGCCTCCTTCTACACTTGTTTCTGTTCTACATCCATACCAGAAGCAAGCCCTTCATTGGATGACTGAATTAGAGAAAGGGATTCATGTGCAGGAAGCATCCAAAACTCTTCATCCATGCTGGGCTGCTTACAAAATTGCTGACAAGTATGTAAAGTTTGTATTTTTTTCATGTTAATTAGTGTCAAACATTATTTAGTGCTTGGTCATGCTGCCTCGTGCTAATTAATTATTGTATTATTTGAATCAGGAGAGCATCTGCAGTCTATTTAAATGTTTTCTCAGGTGACGCTTCAACTAAATTTCCAAGTGCCATACAAATGGCAAGGGGAGGAGTAAGCATGCTAACATGATAATTGTATTTTATTTCAAATTTTTGTTTGAAAGTAAAATCAACAAAAGCCAACAATGTCTTATCTTCTTAAGTACCAAAAGCTATTTGTTTAGGCCATCTCATATTCCTCCCGTTGTAGAAAGAAACAAAGAGCAGTTAGCTTAGTTGTATTGTAACAACTTACAGCAGGCCACCAAGATTTCTATTTTGACTTGAAAGCCTAATACCCTAGTTTAATCCTACATGGAGGTGTGAGGGAATTGAAAGTCTTTAAATTCATAATGAGCTTACTATTGGCTTAAGTGTTTTATAGTGGGTTACGTAAAAACTAGAGAAGCTTGAATAGCTTGTGTCCTAGCTTGACACAACATGAGGGCACATATACATTCCTTTTATAGATATCCACACACTACATAGAAAATTGCAAAATTACATAACAACTTAATTATAATAGTGGGTTGTACACATCAAATTGAAAAATACGTAATAAAAATTCACACTAGCTTTGTTCATTAATCATCTTAAAAAATCACACAAGCTAAATTAAAGGCCAAACATAATAGTAAACAATAAGAACAGAAAGTTGTGAAATGATAGTTAGACATGATTAACAAGTAAATTAGGTGCTCATATACTTTGAGCAATTTCTTACAGGCAAGATTAAACATTAATTTTACTAATAATAAACAAGGCCAATGACTTGTGATATCTAGAAGAACAATAAAATGTGGCATTAAACAATATAAACATATGTAATGATGTATTAATAATTTTGTATGGGTAACAAGTAAATTAGATAATCATTACATTAGAGCACTCTAGGTCTTATCAGTAGATTGGTAACACGTCTAACTTGAGTCATTTTGTGGTACTTTGGTTTGGTCTTAAATGGGAAGTGAGAAAAGCTATTATGATGTACATGGCTTAGTGAGTTTGTGTTAGTTTTCTCACTAAACAAACTTTAATAAATGGTATAAAAGGAACCTTACTGTTATGCATAGTGAGACAAATAGAAAAGGGCTGATGATGATAGTAGAGCACTCATTTGGTTGAGTGATGGTTTTAGATGTATCTTATGTCTTGGTCTTGATAAGGATCTTAAGTTAACTTAAGTGGGAGCGATCTTAATATCCAGTTTAGTCGCATGTGGGAAGTGAGAGTAAAACTATTGTGGTACATAAAGTTTGATGAGCTTTCTATCATTAATTTGAGCTTTAGTATTTTTAATTGGGTTATGTTGTTATTTAACTTGCTAAGTTAATGAGTTGGCTTGCTACTTAAGTAAGTCAGTAATACATTTGGATACTTCCTAAGTGACCTAGTCGTTGCCTTTTGGCTTAGATCACTTTGGCGCCTCTACGAGCTTTAGCTTTTAAATGTAATATTATTGGTTGCCCATCCTGATAATAACAATATTGTTTGTTGCTTACTAATTCAAAGTAGCCTAAAATAATAAAAGCATGTTACTTGTACTAGGTCATTATTGTTCTTCTTCCTCTCCTTAGTGGATAATGCCACAACCAGTTCTAGTTCTAACAAAGAAATCACTCCTTTTATCCTCAAAATGGTGTTGATTTAATAAAACATTTTTGATATACAAAGCATCTGCATTGATTTACTTTATTATTTATAAATTTGACATGAAAGTTATCTTTGACAAAAAAAGAACTTCTTTATCAAATGGGTTATTTGTCGGAACCATATTAGTGAAATCATAATATACTTTAATGCATTGAAAAACATAGAGAGGAAACAAAATGTAGTCCTTTATTGATTATCTTTTTATCGATTGAGTTAATTATATGCTAGTGGTAAGAAGAGGACAAAATCTGTTTTTGTTAATTGCATGCGTGTATGCATGTGCTGTGCATATTAAATGATATAATTCTTCTTGTAGATATTGGCAGATGCTATGGGTCTAGGAAAGACTGTCATGACAATTGCTTCAATACTCAGAAAGCCCAATGGAGAAAGGTCATATGACCTTGGAAGTGGATCAAATGAAGCTGGAGAAAATAGTTCAAATGTTAAAGGAGGCACATTGATCGTTTGCCCAATGGCATTGTTGGGCCAGTGGAGGGTGAGGATGCATATTCTCTTTCTTCCTTTAATGCTTATCAAACTCATGCCGTTCTTATAATCTCTTTTAACTGCATGTCTAACATGTACAGTTCTTTCAGTTTGTTTCCTAAAATTGCTTATAAATTCTCACGAAGAGAAACATTGCAGGATGAGCTGGAAACCCATTCAAAGCCAGGGACTTTGAGCGTCTTTGTGTATTATGGTG
This sequence comes from Costus lasius, assembly GCA_027563935.2. Classification (NCBI taxonomy): domain Eukaryota; kingdom Viridiplantae; phylum Streptophyta; class Magnoliopsida; order Zingiberales; family Costaceae; genus Costus; species Costus lasius. The sequence goes on along the minus strand of CM050450.1, from coordinate 14,006,218 downwards.
GTTCTCGATGGAAGGATCTCAAAGTGATTTCAGAACACGATGTTGTTTTAACAACGTACGGAGTCTTGGCATCAGCTTATAAATCTGTATGTATCATCATTGTTCCTTTACTCCATCTGTGTTGTGAGTTCTCTTTTCCGCTTCTTCAGTTCATTATAGTGAACGATGTAATTTTTTATTATCCAGGCAGAAAAATCTAGCATCTTTCACAAAGTAGATTGGTATAGAGTGGTACTAGATGAAGCCCATAATATTAAATCTTCAAGAACAAAAGTCGCCCAGGCAGCTTTTGCATTGAATGCATACTGTAGGTGGTGCCTAACTGGTACGCCTCTTCAGGTGAGCAAGTTTCCAACTTCCCATAATCTTCTGCAGTATTTGGGACAAAATATCACAGAAATAATTATCCTATGTTGTTTTACTTGGAAAATTGAATAATGACCTTTTACCGAGTATATTTCTTTTCCTATTCAAATTTGTATTAGTTCCTTTTGGCCTAAGTTACAAATACAATGTAAAGTTGTGCTATTTAATATACCACCTATATTAGTAGGGTGCACCATGAGACTTTTATCATCACTTGTTTTATAGTTTTATTTTGCTACGTTTGTATTTCCTCACTTCTAAACATGTTTCCACATTTTTCCCCAAGAAATATCATCTTCATGAAGACAAGGTTCGCACTCTTATTAACAAAATTCAACATTATTGATGCAGAATAACTTGGAAGATTTGTACAGTCTCCTTTGCTTCTTACATGTTGAACCATGGTGCAACCATTCTTGGTACGTATGCTAATTTCTTGTACTAGAAAAATAATTTATTAGTATAGGTTTTAGAAGCTAGAGATTTGCATAGGATCAACTCAAATAATTGTTTGAGTATGCGACGTAACTCGTGGTAAATGAATTGTTATACATTTGATCTTTGGTTATTTTGATAATATGTTTAGAACAATGACTTGTAATCACCAAGAATGAATTATACTTGTGTATATGAAATTTAATAGCACATTGGTCACTATTAATGTCTTGGGTCTAAATTGGTTATATGTATGTTTCTTCTTATCAATAATAATTGAATCTGTTCTTTTTATTCAATTTGGCATCAGGTGTATTCCTCTAAACTCTTAGCAATTCTTCTCCCTTGTCCTCTACTCTTTCTCTTCAAAACTTATCCCACCCTTTCTGCTGCATTACTCCTAAGCAGCATCATAATTTGTATTGTGATTAACCATGCAAACAGTGGCATCCCATCACTTCTCTGTCAATCCATTTTTCTCTTCCTTCTTTCAAAAGTGGCATATGCTAAACCTCATATTCCCCTACCTAAACTATATTTGAGTTCTTATCTACAAATTTTTGTTGCAGCTTTAACCTCCCTTGTATTCTTGTTGCAACCATCCCACCCTCTTGTATAAGATTTAGTTCGTTATTATTAAAGGCATGTGTCAAGTGGTTCTATGTATTCCTCACCAATAATAATTGTATCCATTCTTTTCCATTCAATTATAATAGTATTCAATTATTTTTCTTTTACACTTCTAAATGCAATTGTTTTGTTTGACAAAATTAATAAATGAATTAATCCGAATTAAAAAGAAAGTATCTAGCAGGATAAGAAGCACTAGGCACATTACTTATTTTTTAGAGTGATTAAGTATAAAACAGAAAAATATAATGCATTATATTTGATTCCAACATGTATTTCTGAGGAATAAACTTCTATTTGTTCCGTGCGCAACAAACGATCAATAGTGAATGCAAACAATGCCTCGCCAGACAAGTGAATGAGTGAATGATCAATTTACTACTATCATAATTATGTGAATCAATGTACCTAGTTAATTGTATATATCAATTTAGATAATCTTTATGGTCTTTAATGCTTAAAGTTGAAGATAAGTCCATTTGTTTGTCGTCTTTATTATTGTATGATTTGCATAAAAAGTATCAGTATGCAATAATTCTCCTTTATTCTCTCTCATTTTCTCTTCAATCTTAACCTAATTTAGAATTAATTATTTAACCCTATAGACTTAAAATACTATAATCTAATTAAAAATATTTAAGCATAAATTAATATTTTTAATTTGTAAGCCCTTTAGGCCTAACTATTACTATTTTATTGTTGTTGTTCAATTTTGTTCTTACTTCCTTTTGATACAACTTAGGAAAAGAGTTATTTCATCACTTTTAATTAGTTTATCAAAATCAAATCATTAAGTTTTAATAATCAATTTATAAAAAATCAGATCTCTAATTTTTAGTATGGTATTTGTTCTTGAAACAAATAAAGGGCTACTAAATATAATTGAATTTCTTTGCGCGCAATGTTTATGTATTATTTTAGGAAAAATAAACATATTATTATTAATTTTTTTACTCTAAGTACTTTCTTAATTGGGATTTGGGTAAACATGAGTTAGTTTATCATTAAATGAGCATTAACAAACAATATAGTAGTGTGATTTTAAAGAAGGTAGACTAATTATAATTAGTCCAAGGGTTAAAAATCTCTCCCGATCTGCATACCAGTAGTACCAATTGGTTATATATCAGACCGAAACTCAAACTGGTATAAATTGGAAATACTGGGAGGTTCGGTAAGATATTTCATTCCATGAGTTAGTTTAGATGGGCGGGATTGATAATACGTTGAGCAAGGTTAAGATGCCTTGAAAGTAGAATAGAATTCATTTTTTGGGGTTTTCCTTTTTAAAGCTTTATTATATTTGATCAGGTTTTTATGATTCTAGACATGATCATGATTCTCGAATTTTTCTACTCAGTCTAATATCAACTCATCTCTTTCAGGTGGCTAAAATTGATCCAACGTCCATATGAGAGTGGAGATGAAAGAGGGTTGAAATTGGTTAAGGCCATCTTAAGGCCATTAATGCTGAGGAGGACTAAAGACACAAAAGATAAAAACGGAAGGTAAGGGAAACTTGTTTTTCGGAGCAAGGCTTTCTATCTATAAAGCTTGGTAAGTTGCCATCCTTTATTTTAAATGAAATATTATCTGCAGGCCCATTATTGTTTTGCCTCCAGCCAATATCCAAGTGATGGAATGCGAACAATCTGAAGCTGAACGCGACTTTTATGAAGCTCTATTCAACAGATCGAAGGTTTGTGATGTTACTTCTATTTGTGATGTTGAATTTTCGGGATAGTCGTGTAAAAGAAACTTCATTGAGCTAATTCCATTTGTTGGAAATTCCTGAAACTTTTCTAGCATCTGTTCCTTCCACCATTTTGCTTAAGAGTAACTGATGTGTTTGTTTCCGCCCTTGACATTCTCAACAGGTCAGATTTAACCAGTTTGTCGCGCAAGGAAAAGTTCTTCATAACTATGCCTCCATATTGGAGATTCTACTTCGATTACGGCAGTGCTGCAACCATCCCTTTCTTGTAATGAGGTTAGCAGAGAGTTGTACCTTTCTTTCTCTCGAACTGCATGCAGAAACTGAGTTCTTGGTGAGACCCATTTCACACGTACATCTCTTATGCTTAAATTTTGCAGCCGTGGAGACACTCAAGAGTATTCAGACCTTAACAAGCTTGCTCGTCGATTTCTTGAAGGATCTCATCTCGATCGGGCACCAACACGAGCCTACGTTGAGGAGGTTGTGGAAGGCATCCGCAGAGGTGAGATGGCCGAGTGCCCAATCTGCCTCGAATCAGCATCCGATGATCCAGTGCTTACTCCATGCGCCCATCGGATGTGCCGGGAGTGCCTCCTATCAAGCTGGTGGACGCCGGCAGGTGGGCCGTGCCCAATCTGCCGGAGGTCCCTGACAAAAGCTGACCTCATTACATGCCCAAGTGTGGGTCGCTTCCAGGTTGATGTCGAGGGGAACTGGAAGGAGTCATCAAAGGTCGCAAAACTTATTGAATGCCTTGAAAGCATTCGGGGATCAGGGGAGAAGAGCATCGTGTTCAGCCAGTGGACAGGATTCTTAGATTTACTGGAGATACCTTTGAGAAAACGATTTGGTTTTCTTAGATACGATGGCAAGCTAAACCAACAAAGGAGAGAGCAGGTGCTGAAGGAATTCAACGAGAGAAAAGACAAGATGGTAAGCATTCACTGCTAGCTGTTCAATTAGTCAAAGCAAACCAGTTGTAGGCTTAGCATGTTCTTCTCAATGTTCATAGGTGCTGCTCATGTCACTGAAAGCTGGAGGAGTAGGCTTGAATCTCACTGCAGCTTGTAATGTATTTCTAATGGTAATTCCTGTCCACGCTTGCCTGCAACTTATTATTCAAAATCCTCTTCACCCAAATAACGTGGACTGTTTCCATCTCAAAACAGGATCCATGGTGGAATCCTGCAGTCGAGGAGCAGGCAATTATGAGGATTCACCGCATTGGACAGAAAAGGGCGGTTCGAGTAACGCGGTTTATAGTAAAGGTAAAAAACCATGAACATTCAAATGCTGTTGTGATGCTACTATAAGAATGAATGGCTAATGGTGATTGTGGTGGCAGGATACTGTGGAAGAGCGAATGCAGCAGGTGCAGGCGAGGAAGCAGAGGATGATTGCTGGAGCCCTCACCGATGAGGAAGTAAGGAGTGCCCGAATTGAGGAACTCAAGATGCTCTTCAGATAAATGGCGAGAAGTTGCAGAGTTGGCATGAAAGCTGTCCATAGCTTCTCTTCGTTCTCCAAGTTAAAGTTTTGGTCGAGGCATTCTCTCTTCTTGTACTTAAGCTTTGAATGCCCCATTTTGTATAGTCTCTTTACATCCGAAGCTAGAACAACATTAGCAGAATGTGTTTAAATGGAAGTATTAGTAAATCTTATCCAAAACATGTCTAGATCCTTGTAAATTGCCGGTACATCTCAAGAACTGCATTTTGTAGAAGTTAGGCCTCTTAGAAATTTTAAGAAAATCTTGTTTAACATTGTTGGATTTTCTGCACGACACAGCTTTTGGAGCCTTTGGATTTAGCATCATTGAAAATCTATTAATTATATTCTTTTTTTTATTTTTATCCAATTCATTTGATTGGATTATTACCTAAAATTCATCAAATAAAACTAATTTGCAAAATAGAATATGAAATTACTTTTAAAAATAACAATTTTATAATTTTTCAGTTATGACTTATATTTATTTATTTATTTTATTTTTAAAATATACCTGTCTACTCGGTTCCACTTATAGGAGGCAAATAATTTATTATTTATGGCTTTGCGCAAAATATACAATGCCTTTATATATATATAAACCCTCTTGTTTCTTCCTTCCCTCTCAAATCTATGCGTTCTTATTCAATCGCGCTCTACTTCCTCCCCTAATGTGATTAATATTCTCCAGTCTTTGTGCTTGGATGAAGGGCAAGAAGAAATCCTTTCTCCAAATCTTTGCCTTCAATTTTGGGGCACCCATTTGATCTTGAAGCTTCTCCCTCTTCTCATGCATTTTTCAAGTCTATCCTCCAATCTCAGTAAGGACGGCGTCTCGGATTGGATTAGGAAAAGTGATGTCTTTGGAAACGAGATGGAGAGGGAAAGAGCCTGCCCTTTGTTCGCGATGCTGCAGCCAATCCTATGAAAGCTCGTTGATTGAATTGTTTTCAGGTACGTGTACTTTGTTTCTTGTTTTTGGCTGTTGCTTGCTGTAAAAAGTTACGGTTTTTATGATTTTCCAGGTTTTGATCAGTTGAAAGCATTGAATTTACCCTTCTTGTTTCTTGGCAGAGGAGAAGGTGTAGTGTTTCTTGGCAGAGGAGAAGGTGTAGTGTGAATGATCGGTGGCCGGAAGGAGAGCGCCAGATCTAAGCAGCGGCTGCCTGAAACTCTACACATGGTGTCTGAGTCGTGGATGCATAAGATGCGGGCTACCATCTCCGCTGCAGCCTCCACTGCCAAGAAGAAGAATATGAAGAGTAACGGCAGTTTAAAGCCACCGCCGGACGGTGGCGGATCCGTCGCCACCATCGGGATCCTCTCCTTCGAGGTCGCTACCGCCATGTCCCGTGCCGTTACCCTGTACCGATCCCTCACCGAGTCGGAGATCACCCGGCTCCGCTCCCATACCCTCGCGGCCCACGGTGTACGCCACCTCGTCTCCACCGACGAGGCCTTCCTCCTCTCCCTGGCCCTCGCCGAAAAGCTCGACGACCTCAGCGGCGTCGCCGCCGTCGTCTCCCGCTTCGGCCGCCGCTGCTCTCACCCCGCGCTTCTCGGCTTTGAGCACGTCTACTCCGATCTCCTCGCCGGTCGTGTCGACCCTTGCAGCCTCGACTTTCTTTTCAAGGACAATGACGGCGCAATACGCAAGATGGAGCGCTTCGTCTCGTCCACCGCGGCGCTTTACGCGGAGCTGGAGGTCCTCACGGAGCTCGAGCAGGCTTCCAAGAAGCTCCAACAGAGCCCAGCCTATGATGCGAGCCGCCGGGCCTTCGACCAAAAAATCAATTGGCAGCGGCAAGACGTGAAGCACCTGCGCGATTCCTCTCTTTGGAACCAGACGTTTGATAAGGTCGTCCTCCTCCTTGCCCGAGCTGTTTGCGTCATTCACTCCCGGATTCGAAACGTGTTCGGGGAAGAAATTGGAAGCTTTCCTTGCGCAATTTCTGATCGAAGTTGTCAACTTTCCGACCATATCATTAGTCTAGTTCATCACCCAATGCATTCAGGTTCCCTAAAATCAGGTTCTATAGATGGCAAGTCTGGCCATATCACTAAGACGGCTTCTGATGCTGTCACCGGTCTTCAATTCCACTGCGGGGCGAGTCCGGGGAGGTTTTTCACGGAGTGCCTCAGCTTAGGGAGCTCAGCCATATTGAACGAGATTAATGATCAGTTTGGGAATGAGAGTTACCACGGCCGGCCTCCACCAGCAACTGGTGCTTTGACTCCGCTTAGTGGTGAAGTCATGCAGAACTTTTCTTCCAAGAAACCAAAATTTGCAGAAACAAGTAAACTCACTATGCTTGCTGTGCCTTCCACGGTTGGTGGTTCAGCTCTTGCATTGCATTATGCCAATATCATAATTATAATAGAGAAATTAATGAAGTATCCTCATTTGGTTGGAGAGGATGCAAGAAATGATTTATACCAGATGCTGCCTTCAAGCTTGAGAAGTGCTCTTAGAAGGAATCTTAAGTCGTATATGAAGAATCTAGCTATTTATGACGCCCCCCTTGCTCACGATTGGAAGGAAGCTCTTGAAAAGATCTTGAGTTGGCTTTCACCCATGGCTCATGATATGATCCGATGGCAGACAGATAGGAACTTCGAGCAGCAGCAAATAATTAAAGGTGCGAATATTCTATTGCTTCAGACTTTATATTTTGCGGACAGGGAAAAGACAGAGGCAGTTGTTTGTGAGCTTCTGGTGGGATTGAATTATATTTGTCGGTATGAACAGCAGCAAAATGCTCTGTTAGATTGTAGAAGTAGTCTGGACTTTGATGATTGTATGGCATGGCATATGCAATGCATTCGTTAGCTTCACTATAATTAATCAAATTAGAAGGTGTGCTGTTCCATACTTTTTCCACAGTTCCAACTTCCGGTAGTGAGGCAAAGAATTGCTGAAGTTCACTAGTCTAAGGTACAAGTATTTCTTTTGATGTATATATACATCCCTCGGTTCAAAATGTAATGATAGTTCTTAATACAAATTTCATACTTTTATTCATTTAGTTCAACTTTTTCGAAATGATGATTTCTGGAGTTGCCCTGGTTACTCAAATATTCGTTATATTATTTAATGTTTATCAGACTTTGCCTTAGGTGCATTGTTCTTTTTAATTTATGTGTATATTATCAGATATATAGCTTTAGGAAAACATGCTGATACTTAAGTTGTTGAGTTCATCCGTTTAATTTGTTTTGTAACTATGTTCAAGTAAATTTCATGGCTTGTAAAATTGCAGTGTGTTGTACACACTTTTTCTTTTTGTTTTCGTACTAACTTCAACTACAGTTGTCTTTCTTGATTATGTTCGAGTGTAAATATTGTGAGTGTCCATCCAGGTTTAATTCGGTTTTGTCTCATTTGCTACATTGCTGTTTCGTTTGACTTCTCCCGCATAGTTTTCATCATTATGATTATGATCATACCTCTGACAACGAATACAAAGTCACATTTGTAAAGTACGAAGTCTTAGTTTGCTAAAGATGCATATTTCAGATCGTCTGTATCACAAACATGAATTTCTTACAGGGTACAACTATTAGTTGCTGTCACGGGACAAAAACTTTCCTGTTTCATATTTAATGTCGAAGGATCTTTTGTTTTTGTTGCATTGTCAAGCAATACAAGACGATCTATCTTTAGTTTATTCAAGTTAATTTCAGTTTTGCTTTACTTGACCAAATCTTTGAATATCCTTTTGAGTATTATTTCCACATCTTGAAACTATTAGTGTTGACAGCAAGCGGGAGTGCTTTTCATGCATCTCTTTCATCGTGATTAACTCAGTTGACCTGCTATTTATTAATAAAGTGCGAACATTCACAAAAAAGTATCTTTGGCAATTTCCAATACAGACACTGATAATGACAATTGGACCTTACGACTAAAGTTATCTGAATTAAGCTTTCATTTTTATGCCCGAGACTGTCCTTCCAATAAAGTCCAAAATATTTTGAAATCTAATTTTGAATTATTTTTCACTCTTCAAAACATAATCCTCAAGACCTAAAACATTAAGGAGAGTGAAGAAGTAATCAAATCTTGGGTTCCCTTGTCTTTAGGCATAGTAATGCTAGATACCATTTGGAAGGTATTGGAACAAATTCTTTAATAGTTTTTCATTGCCCAAGCTGTTATGACAAAACATTTTAGAGCGAAAAATTGGGTTTAAGAGCCTTAAAAATACAGATATTAAATACCTTTTAGAAGTTATTTTTGTCGCTTTGGAATGACTTTACATAGTCTAGAATATTTTAGATAAACCACTTACATAGTAAGTAGATTCTATGGATTACTTACAAGGCATGACAATGTTAAATATCTGATATATTATTTTACATTGTTTAAGATACTGTTCAATATATTTTGGTAAAATGTTTCAGAAAATGAATTTGGAATAATCTCGGGCTACACAAAAAAAAAAGGGAAGGGTATGATTTCAGTATTTCTGAATATAAAATTCAGATTAGAGTACTTCCTGTTTTTTCTTCCTGAAGTCAAGGTTTGGTGACCCCACAAGGCACTTTTGCTTTGCTTTGTATCATGGACTTTTTGTGTGTATATAAGCAAAGCAGCAGAAATAAATTAAATGCGAGGTAGTTGACATGTACTTACTTCTTTTGACTTAATGGATTTCAGATGTGAACTAGCATTTGTTCAGCACATTGAAAGCTACTTGCCACTCTAGCTTGCCTTCAATTCAAAATTTTGAATATGGAGACAGTTGCCACTGCCCACAAGTTTTATGGGGCATTGATGGCTGCCCAGCTTTAAAAATGAAAAAAAAATAATACTTGGGGTACAGACTGGGGGACTGACTAGTGAATTCTGAGTGGGAGGTCATTCTCATGTGGTAGCTCCTGATGTTGAATTAATGCTGCATTCATATTTGCTGTCACATGATGTCCAACTTCTGCCGAAATTTGCTGCAGGAATCCAGGGTATTCTTCTGGCCTCCACCACTCCATTTTTCTTTTGAGTTGATTCCTTACACTAAGAACACACTCCACTGCCATGCTTGGTTATGAACTTTGGTTAGATCTGTTAAGATTCAAGCAGGTTCGGCTGTTTAAATCATAGCTAGAGATCAGTACTGAATTTGACTTGCAGATTTGTACTGGCTTTTCTTTTGTTCTTGATGTCTGAATAATTCTCTGCAATGCACGTGCTAAAATAATGCAGTGGCAGGACACTACCTTTTTTTTTTTTGGCTCATTCTGAGAATTTTGTTCATTTGTTCTTTTCTATTGCAATGAACTCCCTTTTTAGGGGTCAAGCTCTTGTGAAAGATTAGTCTCCTAGCAATCATGAAGCCCCCTTAATCATAATGAGGCTTCTTTCTCATCCCCCTGTGCACAAACATCACGGCTTTTGTGCATGAGGACTGAACCTTTATGGAACCATTTTCTGTGTCAAAAGTTACTACTGCATGAGAATTATCTCTAATTTTACAAGATGAAGCATATATGAAAAAGATATGCAGGCCATCTGACAACATTGGACGCACTTGTTTGTGAAGAAGAGGGTGGTGCATGTTTCTTTAGGAGACAAGAGTATGTGATTGCTGCATTGCCACTTTCCTTTTTTACTTTATTTGATTCAGAGACAAGCGTGCACTTCTTTTGCAGCCATGGCCATGGGGGACGTCAAACCTGCAACAAGGTTAGAATTTCTACTGACAACTCCGAATATTTTTGGCCCATATGCAAAGATTTATCATCGCAGTTGAATGCATACGCAGTTAATCAAATTCTACAAAGAAAAACTCCCAAGTTGTCAACTATTGAGATAGGTTGTTGTATTGTTTGAATATTTTCTGATAATTAGGTTTTTAATAAAGTTCATTTTAGCCTATTTATTCAGATCCTGCAAAATTAGTAATTACAATTTAATTGTTTGGATGCTAACTCTAGAACACATGAACCTGTGAATCTCTTATCTGATGGTTGCAACCACACATGCCTTTTTTCTCTTGTTTCATCTAATACACATTCTATAATATCAAAATAGAATGCAAACACTTATTAAATTAGCAGTAGGAAAAAAATAAATTAACAATAAAAAACAAAATTTATCTTTTAGCCCCTATAGTTTACCTTTTTTTTTCTTATTTATCTCCTAGAATAATATTTTTATTTAAATTTTACATTTTAACCATATGTGCTTTTGGTCCAAAGTTTATGTACTATTTTTTAAAAAAAAAATACAAAACCTCAGATATATAATGGAGATAAATAAAGTTTAAACCGCCAAATAAAGCAAGATACTAAACCTTAGGAGACTAAACTAAGAAAAGTAAAATTGTAGAGACCAAATTAAACAAATTAATTTGGAAGACTCATTCTGAATTTTACTAAAATATGATACACAATCATTAAGAGAATATTATATCATATGTTATTTTTTCTATAAATACTTTACAATTATTGATATCGACTTTTCATATGATATAAGTTATTTATATATGCAAAAATATTTACATAATATATAAATATTTAATTAATTTGATCTACTGGCTAAAATTAGGGGGGGGGGGGGAATCCTATCAAATATTTTGTCTTGAAATTCAAAAATAGGGTATAATATAATTCGAAATATCCCTTTTCAGTTAGCCTGACTTAATTTTAAATGGTAAGCTCAAGTTCATGACAGTAAACTTATTTAATATTATTTAATGTGACAATTCTTCTTTCAAGTTCATGATAATCAGTAGTCTTTTAAGTTGCCTGTGTAATATATGCGTGTACTTACAAGTTTTATACTCTATAGCTAATTGGGCCGCCAATAGGTCTGTTATCTGAATCGGTCCATTTAACTATGAAGGAGGGGTTGCGGAATCCAATATAGATCCATGGGCAGGCCCAATTTTGACCGTGCTACTAAGCCAGCCCATAACTCATCAATGTATGATGGCAATCTATGAATGCAAAAGGCATTTATAAAGAATTAAAATAATTCTCCCTCGAAACAAATCCAGCCAACCTGCTTTTATTTTTTAAAAAAAAATTGGAGGAAAAGGTGCTTAAATTTTGGGTAATTTTAATAAATTCTCTTTCAACCTTTGAATGAAACAGTGAATGTAAAATAAAATTTGTACGATTAACATTAATTACACCTGCATTTGATACTTGTAAAATATTATTTTTAAATAAAAGAATCTTTCGTAAAATCTTGGGCATTTAATACTTGAGGCTGCACAACTCTCGACATCTTGCAGCTGTAGCAAGGAACGAAGAAGTCAAAATCTCAAATGTCACATGACCTATTGTGAGTCATACTTCCTATTAATCAATGATTTGAATATAGTTGATCAAATCCCATTTGGTCGAGTCAGATATCTTACTCTCTAACTTGTCGAGCATGATATTGCTCCTATCGGCTCTCATTCAATCCCATTAGTCAAGGATTTGATGTATAATAGGACATTTTTAGATTAATCTCCTATGTATGTGTGTATGTATTATCGTCAAATCCATGACTTAGTAGATTAATCTAAACAAACCCTTATGGATTGAGTCCATAAATGACCACCATTTTTATTCAATCATAATTTGTTGATAAAATCTTCATTAATACTATTGCGTTGAGGGCCAATTTCCATAACTATTTAAATATTTTTATTTAATAAAATCTAAGAAGAAGGAAATTCTTGCACCTTAGTTATTAATGTTCAATCATAATAAATTTATGTTCAATTTCATCACATGAATTGACATGTAAGAACACAAAAGTAGTAAAATGTGACCTATATTGTCGATGATTAATTATTGACTAACTTAAAAGCTAAATTGTAATACAAGTTGGTAGGTTCTATAAAAAAGAATGACCAATGTGTGGTAGCATATGTAAGATAATAGTTATGATGACATCTTTTGTGGAAAGTGTTTACTCTCCTTAACTTATCCATTTCATATCACATTACCTAGGTCTACAATTTAATAGGACATTTTACATATTACATGGAGTCATATATAATTTTGACTTTTATAGTGTATTTTTTGGACGAAAAACAAAAAAGAAAGAATGAAAAATATATTGAATCTAGACGCAAAATACTATTAGATTTAATATATTTTTTATTTTTTACTCTCAGTTTTTTATTCAAAGAAACATAGCTTTAAGGTAGATTAAATTCAACTTAAACCCTACAAGTATAGTTAATAGTTTAGAGTCTCTAAATACATATTTAAATATGTTTCGCTCATGAAACTTTATTTAGTGAGTTAACATTTAAAAATCAATAAATACCACACGTGACCCCACCATGCTAACATAAACTATTGGTGGGCGCAATTTGGGTATAGTTGTAGTTTTAATTAATTCCTTCCCTACGTGTGTTTAATATTATAAAACCCTAGAAACCTCTTGATCGAGCGTGTAGATAAGGGAGAACTAGGCTCCGTCGTTTACTAGTATATATACTGCCGGCGAAGAGGTGGAGTACTCCTCCAGGGGAGTCGGCGGCGGCGGCGCAGGCCCCCCCTGTGGGTCCGCCGATGGCGACTTCCGGCTTGCCCTGGAGAGCGACGCCTCCAGCTGCACCTTCCTCTCAACATCTGACCTCCCTCCTCCGGCCCCTAGGGGAAGAATTGATCAAACCCTAGCTAGCTTTGTATATGTTTACAAACAGTGCTCATCCCCTGATCCCTCGCCATGGGCTACTGTTCCATTAATATTTGTTAATCTGTGTCACCTCTGCCCACCTCAGCCGCGCATAAGCTAAAATATTCCCCTCGATCCCTCTCAACGCCAAATTGGTCTCTGCACAGTAAGTGGCGCCATTTGATTATTCCCACTTGCCTTAATTATTCTTGTTTTTAGAGGAAAGGAGAGGAAAGAAAGAGAGAGACCTGTTTCTGCCTTCTCATCTTCTTAATTAATCAGAGTCTTAGGTTTGAGAGAGCTCAGCTTGTTCTTCGATGTTCTTCTTGACTCCCCTTCCTTGCTTCTCCAATTTTTCTTTTTTTTTTGTTTTGATTGAGTAGAGTAGGTCATGCATGTGTTGTTGTGCCCTTGAACATAGCCTTATGTATCACAGTTTGTTGTTTCTCTTTTGATGTAGAGAGAATTAGATCCAACAGATTGCGCGCGGCGGTGAGCAGTGAGAGGATTCGATCGATCTCGACAAGCTGGCGAGTCCGTGGTGGGCGGGCCACCTGGGGCTCCCCAGAGTTCAGGAGCCGGCCTCCTCCGCTCCCAGCTCGAAGCCAGATGAGGACGACGACGTCGAGGACGAGAATATGCCCCACAAGGACGACGATCGCGACCACAACGACGACCCCAAGGAGGGGGCGGTCGAGCTCGGCAGCCGCCGCCCGCGCGGGCGCCCCCCGGGCTCCAAGAACAAGCCCAAGCCCCCGATCCTCATCACCCGCGACAGCCCCAACGCGCTGCGCAGCCACGTGATGGAGGTCGCGGCGGGCGCCGACGTCGCCGACTGCATCGCCCGCTTCGCCCGCCGCCGCCAGTGCGGCGTCAGCGTCCTCAGCGGCGCGGGCGCCGTCGCCAACGTCACGCTCCGCCAGCCCGCCGCCCCGGGCGCCGTCATGGCTCTGCAGGGCCGCCTCGAGATCCTGTCCCTGGGGGGCACCTTCCTGCCCGGCCCCGCCCCGCCGGGGTCAACGGGGCTGACAGTTTACCTAGCCGGCGGGCAGGGGCAGGTGGTCGGGGGCAGCGTCGTGGGCGAGCTCACCGCCGCGGGGCCTGTCATGGTCGTGGCCGCCACGTTCACCAACGCTACCTACGAGAGGCTGCCGCTCGACGAGGACGAGGACGACGCCCCGGGTGGCCACGGCCCCGGCGCGAGCGCGCAGATGCCGGCCGGATTGCCAGATCCGTCGGTGTTGAACATGTACAACTTGCCTCCCAATTTGATGCCCGGCGGCGGCCAACTGCCGCACGACGCTCTCGCCTGGGCTCACGCGCGCCCTCCGCCATTCTAGGAAACTAATCTGCGGCGCGCAGGTGAGCTTAGATTTGCTTCCTACTTCCTTGGATCGATTTGGTGGTGGTGTCTGAAATAGTAGGAATCTAATTAGGCTCCTCCTCCCTTGAAGCCTAATCGTAGGCTAGACTTTATAGCATATTTAATAATGATGATGAAGAATTTGATCTTGGAAAAGTAAATTAAACCTTTTGATTTAATTACAATATAATCAATCACACATATTGTTCATACTATTATTGTATAGTTCATTTGATGTGTAAAATATAGATCTATCTTTCCAAAGATCTTTGTTTAATGTTCTTTTGGTTGCTTCTTTATTTCAAGAAATAGCTCGAAATTATTATATTAATCTTTTCAAATAGGAAATTAATTGTTTAGGTTATTGTTTTTTCCAATATTCAAATCCCGAGGTATTCCTTTCTTTGGTAAGTTTTATATTTCCAAACATGTCAAAACATTGTAGGGCATTTCCTCTTTATCGTTTTTATCAAAAGGCAACTTTGATTATAAAATTATCAAAAAAAAAGTACTTTTTTTTTCTTCTAGATACTCAATCAAGCTATGTATCTTCAATTTGGACAAAATTAAATATTTTTGTGTTCTTTTGCTTCAAAAATAGCTCAAGTCAACTAAGAAACGTAGAAGAGAATCACCTCTACATGCCTTGTGTTATCCAATTTTGCTTGATTGATAACGAGAGTAAAGTTTGAATAATTTAGTAGGTTTTTAGAAATTTTAACTTTTTTTAGGTGTACCATATCGAGATATATAGTATACTATTTTAAGCTTACTTGCTAAATTTGAATAAAATTTTGACATCAAATTTTTGGAAATTTAATGAATAGTTGTTTATGTTTGTATTGAGTAACTAGATTCAAGAATTTATTATCTGTAAATTTCAAGAAAAAAAAACCATGAGTGTGTAAAAGAATTAAATTTACTATGAAAATAGAGAAAAATTAATTTTCTTTTGATATCTTTTTCCTTATAACATGATTTTTGTGGCACACAATTGAGATAATATTTGCAAGAGTCATCAGTAGCACACTAAAAAAATAGTACTTTCAATTAGTATATTATTTATTTAAATCGCATTATAGTAAAAAAAAATTTGACTAAAAAAATTAATTATAAAAATTAGATTTTGAATTAGTTATGATTGATGAGCAAGTAATTGATGATGGCGATATTGAATTTCTAGATCTTGTTAATAACTAACAATAGAGTTCTTTTCTAATTGAACTAGATGGCACCTCTAAAATCTTAATTTATTGATTACTTTTGCTGTACATGATTATTTAATTGTAGGTTTATGAGAGTTATTAGTATTTCTTGAAGTAATGAAATTGTGAAACCAAAGTAATTTTGGCAAGTGATACAAATATTTATTTAAGAAATAAATATCATACATAGGCTTCCAAAGAATTATGTATAATTTTCAAATGAAAGATAAAGAAAATATTGCTAAAATAAGACATAATTTAATTAGCCAACCAATAAGAAAATGAAAATTATTAGCTAAATCAGGTTCTATTTAGCAATCGAATCAAATTCAACTAAATTGTTTTGATACAAAATGAGAGAAAATTTCCTAGTAATTGTGGAACGATGATGATCTCACCTTTCATTTTGTTGTGAGATCTGGCCTGTTCAGTCTAAACTCTAAAATTCACATAACACAATTCTCAATAGGACCGGTATAATATAGACTATGTTTTAGATGAGATAGGTAAAAGCACAAGAGCAGAGATGGAAGCGAAAGCTTTATATTCTTCACTTGTTCGATAATTCAAACAACTTTCACCTTTGTGCGGAGCAAAGCGGAATGTAAGCAAATGAGAGAAAAGTTGGAGGTGAAACCTTCATAGGCTTTGGTCATTTGCGAGTTTCGTGGCCGCATTCTCCTTTGCCTATTTGCCACTAAAAGCTATCTTCTACGATGAAAAGGATGGAAAAAGCAATGAATCTAGATAACTTTTCATCTAAATTTATTATTTTTTCCATTGTGGATTTTATTCTACAGAACATACCCTAAAACTTTCGCTCTTTCGCTAATTTAGAACTTAATCATCCACTAAAGCTTTTCCTCAATCTCTGAAATTTTCACTCATCTTGCTACCTTGATACATATTGATTTTGTCTAACAATGTACTTATTTGAGCTTAGATCGAAACAGCGATAAAAACTAATTTTACGAACCGTAGTTTAAACATACAAATAATGTGCTTTAAATGTATCAAGCCATTTTTATATAGATATAGATAACCTCGCTCTAATCATTGACGTATATTTTTTTTATCGCTGAAACATTAATTATTAATATTTTTTTGGAAAGGAAGTGCATAATTCAGACATGACTGATTATTCCTGTTCAGAATATTAAAAAAAATTGTAACAATTGATCATTGCATCACGTGGATGATCATGAATCACTTTATTCAATCGAATACTTTGATTAAATTTTGGCTACTTGAATTTAGCATCATAGGTTCATGCTTAAATCAAATATCTAAATCCATGTTACGGTGAATCGTTCTAAGTCGATAACTTATGTTGTGTTGAAGGGATATCTATACGATTTGATCCATTATGTAAGACATACGATAGTAATGGAATCAACAAAAGTATACATCAAAGAAAATTTTTTTTATATTATACTAGTATTAATTAGTGATTCCAATTTATGATGTCAATTTTTCCCTGATGAATTGTTGGCATTAGTACTACATTTTATCTCTATATATATAGATGGAGGAGAAAGCTACATATATTAATCATAAATTGTTACATTACTCTAAACCTACTCAATTGATGTTGGCTAATATAGGCTGTTTGGCCTAGCTTCTGGGTCTGTTTATAGTTTTGCAGTCAGTACAAATCAAGAAGCTCAAGCATTTGGCCCTTTATTTTCTCTGTTTCAATCCACAAATTAGGGTGAAGCTGTTTCTTTGGTCCTACCTTTTTATGCTCAATAATTCTTATATATAATAATAATTTTTTAATAATATAACTCATAATATTTTTAATAAATATTTTAATTATAATTAACTATAAATTTAATCATATAATTTTTATCTTAATAATTTTTTTAATAAAAAAATTATTTATTATAAATAAAATAACCTAACTATAAGTTGTGCATCCAAATACTCTCAAACTTCTTGCGAGTATCTTTTCAACCAGCATTTCTTCAACTAGCAAAAGTTACAAACATAAGCTGGGCCAAACGGGGCCATAATTATAGTTTATCAATTTTATTAAAAATAAATAAATAAATTTGATTAGTTAAATTAAAGAACAATAATAAGTATCAATTTTATTAAAGAAATTAATAGATTCAACTAAAGTCAATAACAATAATAATGGTAACTATATTTTGGCTCGTTAATTTATGGAATTTATCAAATTTATTAAAAGAAATTATCGATTTTAGTTAGATAAATTTGATAGATTTGGTAAATTTTTTAATAATGTAAAAATAGATCGTTAAAATCGATAATTTTAGTAATTTTCCCTTGTCAAATTTGGTTCTTCCAATCCTAATCTGTCTCCATAAGATCTTGTCAGCAAATCTCATCTAATTAAATCAGGTTTTTTTAGTAGTACGGGTTTGACTTTAAGTCTCATGTGACCAAAATTTAATTCTTACTTGTACATATGCTTGTGCAATGAAAACTATCTTTTAGTACTTATATTTGGAATTAAATAAATTAACTTAAAAAATTGTACTTGTTGTACCTTTTTTAAATATATTAATCACATGCCAATAATTTATATATATATAATTTATTTTACTTTAAGAGTCGTATTTTTACCCATCTAAGGGGAAGTGACGAACAAAATTTTTAAGTCCGTATTGCTTTCGGATCCGTGAATGTATAAATAATGATGAATTTACTCATGAAATAAAATTATGAAAAATACCAAAATTGAATTTATTTTTTTTTTGAAAACGATGAATTTCCGAGGCTTATTTTATTTTCAGAGGAAATAAGTGGGTAAAATAATAAATAAATAAATGTAAATAAAAATGAAGAGAGAGAAGAAAGAATAAGATTTGATTGATGTGATTGGAGGGGAAAGCGGGGAGCGCGAGGTTATGAGAGAGAGGGCATCTGACTCACTGGCAATATTGTGGAGGTGGGCCGTGGGCCCATACGGAGCGCCGCCTTGAGAATGCGCGGGCTTTGAATGACGGGTCCCTGTCACACCTGCCCCCCATCACGTACATGCATTTTATAATCTATTTATCTATGCTACTGTTACTGTGAAGATCACGAGACTCTTGAAAACAAAAATAATTTATTGCACCAGCCGGGAATCGAACCCGGGTCTGTACCGTGGCAGGGTACTATTCTACCACTAGACCACTGGTGCCCGTTGAATTTTGCTTCAACCACTTTTTAAATATTGATACACATTTTATATTAACTAGTCTAATCTATATTAGAGCGAACGGATATAGTTTAACAAAAGGTTATTAATCCATCAGCCTTGCTGCCTCAAGCATGGGCCTAGGCCTGAGTCGGGCCTGCCTCAACTGATAAAGCCTGTTACAAATAGATTTAGAAATGGTGAGCATGAGACTACGGCCCACCTCAACGCATAATGTGGGTCGGCTTGTTTAGGCCCAAGGCCATGTGCCGGCACAATACAAAAATATAAAAACTAAAAGAATACAAAACACCTTAACGTTAGAAAAAAGGAATTTCATAAAATCAAAGAACTGGAAAAATTAAAATTATCAAAATGCTTTAGGAATTTTAAGCAGGGTAATATCTATACCGTGCATCTTCAAGGATGTATGGGCCCACTTAGTTCAACTCAGGCCCAAATAAAGATTTATTTTATGACGTCTTAGGCCGCACTTGGATCTGCCATTTAGCCACGTTGACAATCCCATTTGACCTTAAATCATAATCTAGTGCACTAGGCGATTCAATTAGTAACACCTAAATGTGCCTTTTTTCTTATAATAATAGTTATGAGTTTGACATTTGCGATAATGAAATGGAGTAATTAGGTAGAGCATCACAGCACAAGGAGCATCATCTAACACGTGGCCGCGAGTGAAAGAATGTTTCTCCCTCTCTTTGACTCGGAAAAGGTCAAAGTCTCCACCGAGACCTCACTCAATTCCGACGCGTGACAAGTAGCGACATTCTTGTGACACGGGAAAAATAAATAAATTCACACAGCCGTCAGTGGCGAGACGTGTCGAATAAGCACAAGGGGAGCTTTTGAGCCACAAATAATGGGCGAGTTAGAGGGTGTGTGGCTTAATTATCCCCTAAGGAAGATCGCATGATCTCTAATGTATAATAAGGAATTAATGATGTCCTTTTCGGCATGTGGGACTATTTTTCTTACATAATTGATGCAGATGAGATCAACGACTGAGATTTGGAGTAGATTAATCCAGAAGCTGTCAAGTGTCGTACGTCACATTTGTCATGCACGTGGCGCTGCATGCATGACGCTGGCCTTTTTCTGCAGACTTGTCTGACACTGACGTGGCCAATCTGTCCTTGCGATGGGGACAGCTGGCCTTCAAAGCGCCTGCCGTTTGCCTAATTTGTCAAACCTGTTGTAGCTAATTGTGATTTTGATTTTTTTTTAAATTTACTGTGGGATGCAGACTGCAGAGCTGCTGATTGGGAATCCGAAGCAAGTTCGTACCGGCTCCGGGACACGTGGAGCGATCGGCAAAGGGGATCATGGCGGATCGCCTACCGGCCGCAACCGCCATGTGCCCCTCATGCAACTACCGCCACCCCAGTTTTTTGAGAAAAATGGCTTAGAGTGAGTACCCTAATCAGGGAATCGTAGAGCCAGTAGGTAAAGTTGTGAATTTTAATAAATTAAACATGCATACTTTATGTTATTGTTCATAGAAATTTTTTAATAATTTATTATTAACAACTTTTAATTTGTTGTTAATAGTTATATATTTTATTTTATCATTATAGACCTTATTAATATTAGTACACCATTTATTATCATTGACAGTCCTAATTTATTGTTGATAGTTTTAAAATTATTATTGATAGACTTTTAATTAATGTCATTAAAACCTAATTTACTATTGGCAGACCGTTAATTACTTTTATTAAAGCCTAATTTATTATCATTGACACATCATACTTTATTACACCTAAAATTACCATAACTAAAGTATAATTTATCTGACCATAAATTATCTTGAATAAAGTCTAGATTATTATTAACAAATCTTAATTTATAATCAATAGACATTAATTTTTTATTGATATATTTTATTTTATTATTGATAGATTTTAAATTATCATTCATCGTTGACATATGAATGTATGATTAGGGTACCCGTCTAGATTTTTAAAGTTGGGTGGCTGGTCATTTGGAGTGGATTTATGAGCACCGCCGGCGTGAGCTCATGCACGGTGCCATGGGAGAAAAAAGCCTAGGCAGGGTACCATGCCCAAGGTTTCTAAGTAGGGTATCTTGAATATCGTAAAATATGCCTATATTTTTTTAATATAATTATAATTTTATAAAATAAACTTATTTTATAAAAGAACATATATAAATTATCTTAGAATCACTGTAATATATCGTAGAATCACTCTCTATGAGTGTAGAATGACTTTTAAATATTTCGTAGAATATGTCATTCTACGAAATATTCTACGAAATATTTGCATGGACATATTCTACGAAATATTTAAAAGTCATTCTACCCTCGAGTAATTTACACATATTTTTCTAAAAAAAATACTTATTTTATAAAAATATGATTATATTCTAAAAAAATATAATCATATTTTATTATATTCAAGGTACCCTACCTAGGCTTTTTTTTCTCGTACCAGGGGATGCCAAAAAACACCAGCACATTTGGTAGTCACCTCACGGATCTTGGCCCACTATACATAATATTTATTTATCTCTATTAATTTATCTTATTCACTCTTTTTTTATTAAAAACAAAATTAAAACCCTAAATATTAAATGCTCTAAAATAAAAAATAAATAGTCTTGCTTACTCTCGTTGTTAGTATTATCATATAATATTTTTTTTTACAAAATATAACTAAAAACATATTAATGTGATACATTAGCAAGCAACATATGATAAACAGAATTCTATAAAATTTATTTAATATAAATTGCATAACTATGATAATACTTTTCAAATTATTCTCTTAAGCAAGAAACACTTTTAACTATTTTTTTTCTTTTAAACTTTTTTTATTTTCTTGTGTCACTTTGATTTTATAATTAAGTATATGAAAAGCAAAAGTGACCGATCGTGATGATTTATTAATTACTCTTAAGGGAAGCATGCTACCATCATCATTATTAGTTTTATTAAAATATTAATTATATTATTAGCATATAAAACACTAAAAGTACAATATGAAATATCTAAATATTTTAAATTCAATATTTTTAAATAAAATTATTATCTATCTAATATTTTAGTTATAAAACTATGTTTTTGAGTATTCTTTTTTTACTTTATATTTTTAAATATTTTTTCGTAGCTCGTCTTCGCTTACTATAAGCTTTTTTCGACTACTCGTCCTTGCCGTCGTTGCTCGAGCTCGTCGCCATTGCTCATTCTTGCTACCATTGTTTGTCCTCGCCTTCGTTGCTCGTATTTAGTATTTAATATTTAATAATTATATGATATTATTAGTATATATATAAATGAGTATAAAAAATAAAAATTAGAATGTATATATTAATCCTTAAAATTTTTTTTCCTTTGAAGTAAAAAGTAAACATAAGAAAGAAAAACATATAATACATTTCATCCATTTATTTATTTTTTTTTTTTCTTTGTACTTCCCATCCGTCTTAGTAAAAAAAAAAAAAAAAAAAAGCAAAAGTGCTAAATCTTGTCAAATGTTAAATGTTAAAATGAGAGTTTTATTTTGTATGCATTATTGCGAAGTATTATAATCTTTGTATTTCTCATCAACCTTCTTCTAAACTTATATGATCCTTCAACCTTCTTCTAATCACCATCTTTATGTTCGATTTACTTAATTTTACTTGGTATATATTATATGCTAATTTTTGGCAAGCCTCTCATCAATAAATCCATGTGAAAAAACCATGAGAGTAGTTAAAAGAATGAACCTTATGCAAGCCTCATCACTTCTATTGAGATAATAACAAAATTTTCTTTTTCTTTTTTAATTTGAAACTAAGGTGTTTCTTTAAAAAAGATAGCAAAAAAGACTACATAGCTAAGTGTTCTTTTTATATTTTGTATTATTTTAATATATTATTTATAGCCCTATATATTTATGTATGAGATTAAGTGTATTTTGTGCCTTGTTACCTAATCTTTCAAAATCCAATGTGGGTTCATTAGGCCCATATAAATATATACCTAAAATTGCTATTAAGAGAAAAATTGAACTTCCGCATTGTACAAAATAAACTTTGTAGTCAAGTAGAGATATTTTTTTTCCTCTCCACATGGATAAAAGTAAATAGACACTCTAACTCCCACATTATGAAAAAAAATAAAAGGTCTCGAGAAGAAAATGCGCCTATTTGTCTAGATTTCTAGATTTACTAGACTTAACACTAAGTAGACTGGAATGGACGAGTCTAATCCAATCCCCAATGATCGGGTGTGCAAACAAATCAGTAAACTAAAAACTAATGGGTAACTAGTCAAATTGAATCAAAATTTAAATTAATTAAACACTTTATAAGCTGTCCTTTATTCAACCGAACCGTGCTTATAGTTTATATAAAAAATATTTTTTTATCATAAAATTTATTTTTTTCTTTTCTTACTCTCAAATTTGAAATCCTTTCACCTTCAATTTATTTTTCTATATAGTGTGCTATTATCTACTAGTATGTATTATTTAGTTTAATAAATTGTATAATAATTTATAATTTTATATTTTAAAATTTATTATTAATTATTTTATATTGTATTGTGACCGAACAAAAAACATTAGTTAACCGGCTAACTGATTAGTTCGAGAATGATTTACACCTAAATCGATAGATTTGATTCGAGATGTAAAATAGTCACACGCCGAACCTGTACGTTTAACCTAACGAGCCTTCCCATCGTCCTGCAAACAAGAGTGTGGAGCGAAGGCACTGGCGCCTCACCCGCTACACGTGTCGCCACCAAGTGATCTTTCGAAGGCCAGCTCGAGCTGCTTCCACGCCCAGCACCGCAGCGCTTCTTTCCTTCCCAAACACAACAACTAAAACTCCTCTCTCTCTCTCTGATTCATCCCGTCCTCCGGGCTTCTCTTTATATAGAAAAACCAGACACTGCTTTCCCCATTAAAAAGCCGCTTCGCTTTCGCTTTCAACTTACCTCGCACGAGGATGGACATCGGAGATCGAACTTCGCCGCGGCACACAGCGCTCACCTCCGATCGCAGCCGTTAATGGCTGCAATTTGTCAACGGATGGCTGGGGAAGGCGATTCACCCGAGAAATGCCGCGAGTCACGTAGCCGGCGTAGCGAGAGGCGCCGCCTTCCTATCGGCAGCAAAGGCACACTCCCCTCAAGCCCGAATAGGGCTGAGAAGCGCCAGTGGGGCAGCGAAGAGGGCAGCCAGGAGGAGTTCAACGAGAAGCGGAGCCGTACCGAAGATGACGACGCTCCGACTCTTCAACCTTCCCCTCTGCCTACTAGCTCCTCCTGGGTTTCGTCGTCGACGTCTCCTTCACCGTCTTCGGCATCTGGGATAAAACCTGGCGCTCCAGCGATCGCGTCGACGTCTGGGTCGTCGCTGGCGATGCCGGTGGCGTTCGGATCTATTTCCCTCTCCGGGCGATCGAGAGAGATGGAGGACGCTATCTCGGTCTGGCCAGGTTTTTTCCGCCCCGAAGGTGGCCCGCCGCTCCATTTCTTCGCCGTCTTTGATGGCCATGGTGGCTCCCACGTAAATCTCATAGCTTCATATCTTCATTGTTTGAAACCAAAGCTCGCCATTAGAAAACACCGACAAAACTCCAAAAACGAACACGAATTTAGGGTTGCTACCAAATCTTGAAATAAAGATAATTCTTATTCATCAATCATTTCACTTGTGATTTGCAAATGGTATGGGCTATTAACCCTCACTCATCAGAAACAACTGGTGACGGGGTAATGGCCTGTTCCATAAGTTAGGGCTCTCCGTACCTTCCAGGTTTACAGTTTCCGAACGATTTGGTTTACCATAGCTGCCCTAGCTCGCCGTGCAGGTCTCGGTTTTGTGCAAGGAGTGGATGCACGTGCTGCTCGCGGAAGAGCTCGGCCGGGAGGTGGAGGCGGCAACGGAGGAGGAGCGAATGAGGGTGGTGGTTCAGCGGAGCTTCGCGCGGATGGACGAGCTGGCACTGTCGTCGTGCGCGTGCGGGAGGGTCGGGCTGCCTCTCTGCCAGTGCGAGCGGTCAGGAATCGAATCAGAAATCGTCGGATCGACGGCGGTGGTGGCTCTTATGGGCGGCGGACGCCTTGTGGTAGCCAACTGCGGCGATTCGAGGGCGGTGCTTAGCCGCGGGGGCCGGGCGGTACCCCTCTCCGATGATCACAAGGTCAGTCTAGTGGCACTCATGTGATAATACCTCATTTCGAGGGGCGATTTCCTCTCGTGCAACCGCTGGTCGCCACGTGGTTTGCGTGTTAAAGTTGGTAAGAGATATTCTAGTTGATTCGTTGAGGAACTGACGCGTGTCTGATCAGCAACACGTGGTGCGACTGAGGATGGCGGTCACGGGATCCGGGAATGTGTCGTTGGTTGTGAAATATAGGATACGTAAACGGTTATGTGATGTTTGCGGTGAGCTTAAAGAAGGATAACTCCATAACAATCATTCTTTTTTTCCCAGCCGGACCGTCCGGATGAGCTGGCGAGGATTGAAGCGGCAGGCGGGCGCGTCATATATTTGAACGGAGCACGCGTCCATGGAATGCTTGCCATGTCACGAGCAGTAGGTATTATTTTTCCAACCAACTACTTGTACCTTAACTATTAGCTGCAAAATAATCCACTATCTCAATTAGTTTAGCAGCTCTCGTCGACGTGACATCTCTATTAGATTGCCAATTGTGTTACATATACTTAGGTGCATATATATATATATATATATATATATATATATATATATATATATATATATATATATATGTTATATACGTATATGCATACATGTACATATGCATATATGTAAGTTTATTTATACAAGAGAGCGAGCCAGTTGCAAGTTCATTGAGGTTCATACTTGCGTAGGAGACGTGCAAGCGATTCGGTTATTTTTCCTACTGTATTTGTTGTCGTAAGATCTTGGAATTCTGATCAAGGAGACTGCTTGATAAATATTAGATAGAGAATCACGTGGACGACATTGATTTTTGACACATTATCCATTCACTAGAACAGTTGAACAGATGTCGCTAACTCAGGGATTGTTGATCAATTAATTAATCCACCTTTAACTTATGCGCATTGGTAGGATGAGGGATCTCTTAGTGAATGAATTAATTCGAAGAAATAGAGCATCTCTCTAGGTAAATGTCTACTGTTTAAGTAAAATTTCACCCCAAGTAAAGTAACTACCTTATGGCTCATCTCCGTCTTCTGTTGTAATAGACTTTGGCATCGAGATACCCTTCAACTAGTAATACACCTGCTCGATCGTAGGTTCTTCCATCAATATATATATATATATATATATATATATATATATATATATATATATATATATAACTGTTTCAACCAGTGCATACTTGAGCCAAAAATGAATATACACTTTGCAATTTCTATTAATTCCCTATACAAAATTTACTGCTATTCCGGCAGATTACTGATGTTAAAATTGAAGATACATTATAGGTGTGGGGATCATTGGTGTTTTGTATCCACGTTACAATTGTCGAACAAATTACTTTTGCATTTCATGCGCTATGCCACTTTTCCATAATTTCCTTGAACAAGCAATCCTGCTAACAAGTCATTATTGCTTAATAGAAGTGCAAACTACGTACATATTGGGTGAATGTCTAAGATATCTCCTTGCCATCAGGTGCATGTCTAAAACATCTCTGGTTAAACCAATTTCTCCTTTTTAGGTATACTTGTCCATAAAAACCTACATATGAAGCATTATAATCTCTTAAGGTATATGTAGTTACCGAGGTCTGTAGTCTCTTGCACTCTTATTTATAAGAATCTACATAATTATTCCTTGTTTGCAGTTGCATGCTTTCGGCCAAATTGGGTTATGTGGTTTTCCATCTGAATGGATAATGGATGCAAGGAAATAATAGTATGATGGTTGTAACATAATTGTTACAATTATAAGCCAAATGACCAATTAATTTAATGAACCTAGTCTGTCATACCCTGAATTAGGATAATAATTTTTTTAAAAAAAAATAGGTCAGATACCCAAAACTGAGTCATGCAGGACCCAACAATAGGAGATGTCCCACGCAAGGGTTGAACAGAATAGATGGGCACAGTAGAAAAGCTATGGCCAATGGGATGTGATCGGCAGGTGAGGCTATCCTCACCTCAACCTTACATAAGAGTAGCAAATGAATAGACAACACTGCACACAGGCAGTGGAGAATGCAAAACGAGAAAGAAACTGCTTATAGGCAGTAGGATCCAGTTCAACACAAGATAGGGCAAGAAAGAGGACGAAAGGAAAAAAAAACAAACATGGGAAATACGCCAGCAAAATGACGTCAGAAAAACCATATGCGAGCGTCGAAGAGGACCGAACAAGAGAGGTCACTCGGAAGAGCACGCCGCCAGGGAAGCCGCTGGACAAAGCCTCGTCGGAAGCAGGGGAGGGAACGGTAAAGGCATGCACACAAGAAAACCAGGGAGCTCACCGAAAGCCGCCCAACACCGAAAAGCCGACAGATCAAGGGAGTAGAGGCACATAAAAAATGGTGGAGAAAGATCGCCGAAAAATGACAGCCGAGAAATGGGGAAGATTTACCTTTGTGGAAGCACTCGTCGAGCTCTGCCGCAGCTCATCGAGCCGGAGGAGGGAAACAGAAAATGCAGGAGAGCCTCTCGATGCCGAACCACCCACAGTCGCACCATTGCCGTCGAAAGGTGGTTGGAGGTTGCCACCAACCACCGGACCAAGAGGAAGGAGGGATTTGGAGCAGGATTCGCCGGATGAAGCAACAGGAGCAGCAGCGTAGAAGATCAGAGCGAGAGCGGAAGACGCAGCGAAGAGTCCCTCACTCTGGTTGAACGTTGCCTATATGGTGATGATTTGTCTCCCCTTTGCCAGCTCAGCTGCTAGGTGGGCAAACCCACATTTGCCACGTGGTTCGACATCGGCAAAGCCCTCGCATGCAGTGCCAGCCTGGCAGTTGTGTCGCTTGTTGCCACCCACTGCCACTAGCCATCCCCCGCCACGCGGCCGGTCGTCTCAGCATCGTCTGTTGATGCTGGTTTGCACGTGTGCTTGGGACGCGTTGCCAACGCCATGCGGTTGCTGCCATGCATCCGTCCCTCCTCTACACGAGACGCTTCGCGTTGCTCGCTTGTCCTCTCTCGAAGATGATGGTTCGCCACTCGAGCTGTTGTCCGCCGTGCCCGCGCCATGCGAAGAAAATGCCCACTGTCGACACTCCACATGGCCTTGTCTTCCTATTCGAAGTCGCTGTCGACAGCATTCTCCCTGCCCGTGCTGTGATGTTGAAACTCAACTTGCCACCACCGCTCATTTTGCATGTGCAAAGATCCGCATAATCTTCTCCTCTTTGTGTGCTCCTCGTGTCGAGCCTGCCGTCGGTCGTCAGTGGCTGATGTCAGCCGCTCGAAGACGAACGACGCGCGCCAACGAACGGGACTGTCCACCACAAAGTCGCCGCTGTCGCCCCAAAATCACACGTGACCCCATAATTCCTTTGGGCTAGAATTGAGCCCGATTTTGATCTAGTCAACTGCCCTATTGGCAGGTCAAAATTGGGCCTAACACCTAGCAAGATGGCCTAATTGAAAATACTTGGGTCCAATTTAATGCTAGTTAGCCAATTAGGCATTATATATCATTATAGTTCTCCTTATATTTCCCATATGAGACTAAATTTGGGTGTCGTAATCTTCCCAATTAAGATTGAACATTGTAGCTAAACTCAAAGTCTAATTGTTAATAGGAGACCATTTATAGTTGGGAGCATATAAGGCCATTTCGGTGGTGACTTCATCCGCTATAGCTTTTTCCTATTAGATTATCATTTTTCTTAGGACTAGGTTTACTTTGATACCTGGAACGAGAAAACCGGCTTATTAAATTAATGAGCCTAAAATGACTAAAATCAAGTTAAATGTAAGCTAATTATGCCTTGTATACCTTTGTAATTTACCTTTCGCTTTGTTTGGGACTAAATTAGAATGTTACAACAACCAAGGTTTAAAGTATCACGCTATACTGATATGCTAGCACTATCTCGGACCGATACATACCGAAAGTATTGATACTATGCCACAATGGTATTAGCTGTACCGACCCTGCACTATAGTGATGGTATTGTCTTGGATTGGTACCGGTAGAGTGGTAATGACTGGTTTTTGATTCCTTGACAACAACTCCTATTTATATTTAGCTAGAATCATTAAATCTATGTGAGATACTGTTTTTTTTTTTGGTAGTTATTGTTCTCCATTGTGCTTGTTCATGGTTAGAAGAGGCACTTGCTGGAAAATAATGTGGAGTAACAAAGTAATATGTTTATGTTTCTCTTAGTCTTAAAAATGAATTGCTGAAAGTGTCTTGGTTCTCTAATTCTGTAACTTATTGATTGATTTCCATTTCTTTTCTATTTTTGCACATTTTTGTTGGATATTCACCTTGAAGAATGCATAAGTTTCTAGTTCAATTTCTACAAAATTACTTGTTTGAAATGTGCGTGTTTTGATGAATATTTACAACCCATTGAGAACTAATAATCTTTTTTGACTTTTAATAAGGCTTCAGATATTGAATAAGGAAGCTTAATCTTCTGGTTGTTTAATAGTAAAAGTTTATTTCATTTAGGATCATCAATTTTATACCAACTTGCTTTACCCATTGAAGCTCATGTTAATAGCAAATGCTGAGAAACCTTTTGCTTCATCCTATGGTTTAAGATATCGGTCAGGTATCGGCCGGTTTGTGTCCGATAGTTGTCAGTATGTAGTATAGTGTCGGTACGACCGGTTTCACTATGGCAGATTTCCTATAGCAAACCGGTTCGAGACTAGACCGGTACACCAATTCGGACCGGTATCTTAAACCATGCTTCATCCTACTCTTAAATGTCATTAGAGTTACAAATGTAAAAGCTAACACAACACTACAACTTATTGTGTTTGATATTAATAGGTACTTTATGCTAGTCAAATATTTAGCTTCAATGTCAGAAACAGCATCTTTCTTGTACA
This sequence comes from Costus lasius, assembly GCA_027563935.2. Classification (NCBI taxonomy): domain Eukaryota; kingdom Viridiplantae; phylum Streptophyta; class Magnoliopsida; order Zingiberales; family Costaceae; genus Costus; species Costus lasius. The sequence goes on along the minus strand of CM050450.1, from coordinate 13,976,207 downwards.
TTTTAGCAAATCTTTTTGTAAAAAATACCTAGATGTACAGTAGAATAAATGAAATTAGGTACCAGGTTCTGTCTTTATATAAACATGGGCAATTATGTTAACAAAACAGCTCTCGATATATCATTTTTCTTTCACTTCCTGACTAAACATTTAGTCATGGATATTACAACTTTCACCACACCATTTTTCTTGTTACTAATACATGTTGTAGTATTATTAACTAAGTGATTATCTTCCACTGTCAATTTAACTCTCACATCTCCACCATCGTCTCCATCAAGGGCTTCCCTACAAGTCTATATAGTAGATGCTGCTGACTAATAAGGCCCATTTGGCAGAGTTGTCCCACTTCTACCTTTGGGCATTAAGGGGCAGAAAATAGGCTTTATTTGGTCTTCCAAATTCTAGTAGGACAGCTGGGCGGTCGATAGTGAATAGTAAAAGGTATCACTGCCAATTTTCTTAGTTGTTCCAGTGACAATGCTTTCCCAACTTGATCTACTTATTTACTCTTCATAATGATAAAGATATTGATTTCTAGGGCTACCTAGGATCTTATCCTCGTCAGGTTAGTGCGTCTTCATTGTCTCATTAAATTGCTACAAAACAAGACTTGTTGCCTTGTTGCCAAAGGCTTCACCTAATCCTTCGCCGTTTAATACTTTGAAATATTCTTTCTTACGACAAGGTTAAGTTTTGTTTGTATTCTATTTTCATTACCAGTAATCAAAACAAGATGTTTTAGATGGATGACTCCAAGGATCTGAGTCTTTATGGAGTACTTATATAGAATCTTGTTATGATGTGAGACATATTATGCATACTCCAGAAGACAATTTATGAACTGAAACAAAGTTAGTTAGAGTGCTTGTTCCAAGAAGTTTTCACATATTGCCTTGAGCATTGGGGTTAAATGGATTGAAGCTAATTGTTAAATCTTTAATAGGTATAGCTTCTGTGATGTTATAATCACAACATTGATACAGATTGATACAGATTGATACGAAGAGTTTAAAGACCATAGAAAGCTCAATACTTTCTTCTGATTAAATTGTCTATAGCTCTAAAAGTTTATTTCAGTATCAAAATAAGCGTGTTCCAAACTTTTAGAGATTGAGCTCCTTGCTTATCACGGAAACAATGTCTTGCCTTGGTATAACCTATGTGTTGAATATGATTTATCTGTGCCAATAATTATGGTTTGAGACCAAAAACAGCTTGCAGTTCATCTAATTGAACCATGAACACCCCCTAGCTATCACGACTCCTTTACATTCATATGCAGCTAGTACTATCATTCAATCCATGTGCAAGATTCTGGGAAGAAGTATCTTGCATTACTTGAAAGGTGCATTATAAAGTTGACTGCTTTATGGCAGGCATGAGAATTTTCAAATTGATTCTTAAGTAATGCAAATAGTATTGACGATTCAGGTGGCAGTAGATATGCCTTAGGTTTATGTGGTAGGGTGGGTGTTTTTTGATTTTTTTTTGGGAGGGGCAATCTAAAAGACCAAGAAAGAAAGTATAGTTGCATTATGAGATAATATGAGTTTAGACACTTCTGGAAGATTTGAGACAATATATTATGGTAATAAAGCTGCTTGTTGTATTATTAACAATTTAGACATCCATGGGAGAATTAAGCATTTAGAGGTGGTCTCCTTCATGATAAGTTCTATGATGTAAAAAAAGATTCGTAATTCATTCACTCTTAGTAAGATCCAGTGGCAAACAATTTTTACTGAACCACTTGTCGTTTATACTAAGCCAAGCAGATTGATAGGTATGCCCTTGCCTTAGGGGGAGTGTTTGATTTGTATGTATTTTGTTTTGTGATTGAATCTCCATAGTCTATTTTTCTATCTAGTTTTGGTATAATAATTTTTGTAGGATCATGTTTATTCAACTCGCGAACAATCAATAATATTCTAATTCTCTGGTTAAACAAGACCTAAAAGCTTACTTGTAAATTGATTGGAAAAATCTAAATTATAAATGATGACGACTGTTGTCCTCCTCTAAAGAAATGGGATAAACTAAGGTATTTAACATTGTTCTTTTGACCAACACCAAATACTAGCTACATAATACTACTTTGTAGGGCAGTTCAAAAAAATCAGAAAATCGATAGACCGTGGTTAACCGACCGAACCGAACCGCTCGGACGATTAACCGAATTAATCTGTTCGGTTCACGGTCGGTTTTTAGCTTATAAATTTATGGTTCGGTTCGGGGAAAAATTTTTCATCGGTTAACCGAACCGACCGAATAAATGTATATATATAACCTAAGTTTATAAATTGATTGTTCATCTAGTACAATAGTTAGGCATTATTTTATAAGATACTTAGTCATAAGTTCGAAACCTATTGACTATAATTTAAAAATTAATTATTTTACATATTTAATTATCAAATAATAATATTTAATATTATATACAGGTTGTATTTTATGTATTTAATATTTAATATATTTATATTTAATATTATTAGAGAAAGATTTTTCTTAATCGGTTAACCAAACTAAAAAACTGGTTAACCAATTAACCGATTAATTGGTTAATCGGTTTTTTGGTTTGAGAACGGTTTGTAATATAGCCGAGCCGAACCGTTCTAATCGGTTTGGGACAAGATTTAGGGTCACGGTTCGGTTAACCGTGACCGGTTTCGGTTAACCGAACCGTGAACACCCCTACTACTTTATCTTCGGTTCATATTAAAGGCCAAATCAAATTTTGTTTAAACTTTCAAATAGGTGCCCAAACTTATTTTAATTATATTGCAGTTCATGAACTTTAATAAATCCATATATTAATATTTTGATGGAATGTTTACGTGCCTAATGAAATCTAGTTACGTAAGCCAAAAATAAAAAATAAAAAAGAATATCGTGTAGGCAGCCAGCGACCTTCCTCATCTCTAGTGGTAAGGAGGGAGAGAGAGAGAAAAGGGAGGGGAGAGGGAGGAAAAGTTAGTATGTAGAGTCAGACACGATGAAGATACAGAGTAGAGAAAGGTAATTTTGCTTAAGTGGCTAGATTTCGTCAGCCACTTCAGCATTCTTTTAACAAAATTGAATTTTAACATTTAAAATCTCATCTATGAAATAGAACTATAAAAGTTCTATGCATTAGTATAAAACTTTAGATAATGTTTGTGTACCATTCTGTGTTGTTTACCCTGTGTAATTTTATATATTGGAAAGTCTTCTGTGATATGTGTAGATTCAAATACGCTTTACCGTTTTGGGCCTCTTTCAAGGCAGCATTTTTTTTATCGTTTATATTTGAATGCCAAACAATCATCAAAGGATCAAGGGTTTATCAAGAAATGGGGTTTTTCTCAAATATTTTGTTTAATGTAGTTTTTAACTGACAAAATCGCCTATTTTTATTTGTTGAGTCTCTTCAAAAGGATTTTTTATGTCTCACTAATTGGGATCACCTTCGTCCACGTTGATAAATCAGGATCTTGCTTCTATTTGTGAGGAAATTAAGATCATTTTTTTTACATACAAAAGAGAGCCGAAAAAGCAAATACTCTATACGCTTTTGTATGCTTTTTTTTACGTTTTCTATTTTTTGCTTTGGAATCAAATTGAAATTGGTTGAGAAAACCCACAAGGGATAAAGATGCAATTTTTAGCTTGTTGGATTCAGAACAGCTGCTATAAAGTTTAACAAGTTTTTTCATTGAACTTCTACACTTATTATATATCTGGTCAATTAAGCTAGCATCAAGTATAGGAATACATTAGATCAAAGATACAGTTGAGATCAATTTAGCATTGAAATTTACTTGAACAATACCAAGTTATTAGCATAAGTTTACAAATAAGATGAGCAATATCGAACTTACATGATTTAGGGGGACAGCCAAAAAGTTGAGAATTTTCTTTTTCACCCACAGTTGATAGAAATTCTTAATTATATGACTACAAAGGATTATAGGAATAAGAATATATGAATAATTAATTTTCTTTAGAATATTTGAATAATAATATTGATATGAAATTGAATTAAATTATTTTAGAAATTTTCATCTCTATGATTGTATCTACTTCTGCCTGTGATTCAATGAATAAATCAAAGATTAGCTGGAGGAATATGAATATTCATTACATTAGAAAAGAAGAATAAAATGGTATCTATATTATCATATAAATACTTCAAGACTTAAAAGGAGAAAAACTGTTTCTAAAGTGCATATCTAAAACTATAAGTTGATTGAATTAGCGTGGAGATATTTTTTTTTTTTGGTTTACTGGGTCGATATAGCTGGAGCTTTTAGCTTCTGCTGGTTGAGAACGTACTGATTGAAAAATAGCTAGCTGAAAAAGCTGAGTGGTGTGTTAAATTAGTGCAAAAGTTGATAGCCAAACAGGTCAGCTTCTCAAAAATAGCTTTTGCAGCCAGTAAAAGCAGCTTAGAAGCTGTGCCAAACGCACCCATAGTCTCAAGTTGCTCATCGTATTGTTTTTCTTTTAGATCCTCATGAACGCATTCTTTGTATTAGTTTGATAGATGAAAGATAGGATAATTATAGACATAAAAATAGTAAGATTTGCACAAAGCAAGTGTTGAAGTCAATGTTCAAAGAATTTGTCCGACCAGATGTGCTGTCAGAACGGTCCCGATACCGGATGTACCGCACTGGGCAAGTATCCTCTCAGCTCCACTCCATCTGCTCCAAGCTCTTGGAACCAGCTCGCCAGGTGGCAGACATGCCCCCCTTTGCTTTCCTTCCTCTCCATCTTCCCCTTTCTTACTCTTCTCCTTCTTTCTCTTTCTCCTCTCAATTTCATTGCTCCGGTGATACTTCGGTACGGTTCTTCATCGTACCCGTCCGAATCAGAAAAATCAATTGGTTTGGACTGGTTTTAAAAACTTTGGTTGAAGTAATTAAGCTCTTTGCTTTGCTCAAAATCATATATCAACTGTCTTTGCCTAGTAAAAATTTGCTTTTTGTTAGGAAAAATATTTTCTTTTCTAAATATCTACTTGCATCCTATATGGGTACTCTTGGAAGTAAGTTATTAAAATCCAAATTGTATTACTAATCATTGGTTTATAATTAGTCTTATCTTCAATTCTTGAAAGGTGCATTTGTAAAGCTCCTAGAAATCTTCAATCATATATGTGATTAAATTAGGACCTTGTAACCCTTTTACACGTTTTTGACTCATAGTGCATATTAAAGATATCACCGCCCACTCTAGAATCTTCGTAACCTTTCGTATGTTGGTATTGTCAAAAATTTTTTTGTCTCTTCGTGAAAGTGTCCTTTCATTCCTCTAGATGTAATTGTTACTATGTATCTAGACATGCCTTTTCAAATACCTTGGGTATATCAAGTGTCGTTACTATGTATCTAAACGTGTCTTTTCAAATACCTTGGGTATGTCAAGAGTCATGAGTAGAGTCTATATAAGAACAAGTCTTGTAAACACTTTATAATATATATAGAGTGGAGTTGTCAGTTTATTTCCTACCTTATAATCTTTTTATTTGGTATCAGAGCGAGGTTATCAGGGACCTGAGTCATTCATAGCACGGTTATCTAAGTCCGTGAAGACGGTGGTCTGGGACCATTGTTCGTGCGCAGGCGGTTGAGGACCGACGTACGTTGAAGTTCTGCCAAAATACAGTCTGGGACTGTGATCGATTGGTCTTGGACCAAGCTTGCTTTAAGTAGCACTGTACACTATTTCCAGTCAGATGGCGGATGTCTCAACTTCGACGAATGGAATCGAGAAACTCAACAACTCCAACTATAATAACTGGAGTACCCGGATGCAGTTCTATTTGCTGGGCCAAGATATGTGGGATATTGTTGGCGGCAGCAACACCACGGCACCCAGAGATGATGAACAGAGGAGATGGAAGATAAAAGCGGGTAAGGCTCTTTACGCTCTTGCTGTAACTGTTGAAGATGACCTTTTGCAGCACATAAAGAGCTCACAGACTCCCAAGGAGGCATGAGATAACTTGGCAGCGCTATTCGCAAGGTCAAATGATGCCAAGTTGCAAAGGTTAGAGAACGAGCGTTTGTCTATGTCACAATAGGACATGAAAGTGAGTCAGTACTTCTCTAAAGTAAAATCTCTTTGTGAGGAGATTTCGAGACTGGATCCAAACAATGTTATTTCAGAGACGAGAATGAGAAGAATCATTATACACGGGTTAAAACCTGAGTATAATGGCATTGTTACGGCTACTCGTGGGTGGGCCACTCAACCAACGCTGACCGATCTGGAAAATATCCTGGTCAACCAAGAGACTTTAGATAATCAAATGTCTAAAGTTTCGACAAAGGAAGACGAGAGTGCTCTCTTCAGTAATAAGAGAGGGTTTAAAAGTCAGAGGAGATTCGGTGAAGATGGTAAGTCAGAGAAAAGCCATGACAAATGGCAAAAACAACCAGCTAGTGAAGAATGACACAAGCGTCTAGGAGAAACAAGTCTACGACCAGGGGGAGCCTGGCGAAATCGTGATAGTCAAAGACGTATTGGACGATGCTTCGTCTGCGGCAAGGAGGACCATTTTGCTAGAGATTGTCGAGCAAAGAAAGTTGAAGGAAATGCTACAGCATCATCAAAGAGAAATGATTTCGATGACAATGAAGAATGGGATTTCCACACCTCTGTTACCATGGTAGTACCAGACGAACTCGCTGCCTCTTCCATGGTCGAGTTAAACGATGTGACGACACTAATTTCTGTAAGTGAAAAGACGGTTAACTACGATATTGACTGGATTGTTGATTTAGGATGTTCGAATCATATGACTGGAGATCGAAGCAAGCTGTTAAATATGCTTGAATATTATGGGGGACGTGTGGTTATTACTGCAGATGGCTCGAGGTTGCCAATTTCTCATGTTGGCGAGACGGTGATAATTCCTCGATTAGATTCACAACAAGTTGAATTGAAAAAAGTATATCATGTGCCGGAAATGAAGAAAAATTTATTATCTGTGTCCCAGCTCACAGACTCAGGTAACTATGTGGTGTTCGATCCACAAGATGTTAAGGTGTACCGAAGTGGGGAGACCATGAGCCATCCAATCATGGAGGGACGTCGAATGGAGTTCATTTACGTGATGTCTGCTCAAATGGCATACGTAAACAAAACCCGAAGGAATGATACACCTGATTTGTGGCATGCACGGCTTGGGCATGTAAGTTATCACAAGTTGAAGGTGATAATACAGAAAAATATGCTAAGGGGTCTTCCCCAATTGGAGGTGCAGAAAGACGTAGTTTGTGCCGGGTGCCAGTACGGGAAGGCACATCATCTTCCATATGAGGAATCGTCATTCAAAGCTCGTGTTCCTCTCGAGCTTATCCACTCGGATGTATTTGGACCAGTGAAGCAACCGTCTGTTAGCGGCTTCAAGTATATGATCACTTTCATCGACGACTTCTCCAGGTATGTCTGGGTTGATTTCATGAAGGATAAATCTGAGGCATTTATCAAGTTTAGAGAGTTCAAGGAGAAGGTTAAAAGTGAAGTAGATATGAAGATTCGTTGTCTTCGAACTGACAATGGGGGAGAGTATACTTCATACGAATTCATGAAGTATCTGCAAGAGTGCAAGATACGTCGACAATATACTTGTCCGTATACACCACAGCAGAACAGCGTTGCCGAAAGAAAGAATCGGCATCTAGAGGAGACCTGCAGGAGCTTGCTGCACGTGAAAAATGTTCCACTGAGATTTTGGGCAGAGTGTATGAAGACCACAGCTTATGTGATTAATAGATTACCACAAGCAAGGCTTGAATCTATGCCACCCTATGCATTTGTGCCTAATCATTTTCGTAGCAAATTCGACAAGAAGTCAATTCGATGTATTTTTGTGGGCTATGATGATCAGTGAAAGGGATGGAAGTGTTGTGATCCTACAACAGGGAAGTCGTATATTTCAAGGAATGTGGTGTTCGATGAATTGTTATCATGGTGGTCACCACAAGCTGTCGAATTGCCAAATTCACAGTATTTCGATGAAGAGGTCGAAGAAAGGCCGAAGGAATTCGAAAAGAATGAGCCCGTCAAAGAAGATGACAAAGCACAGTCACCAGGTTCGACGAGTTCATCTGGTGAGCAACCAATTTCGACAGAAGAATGTCGACCACGTCAGGTCGAAGAACTCGAAGAGGAGGCTTCGGAGATCGAGGAGACAAAGGAAGCTAAATCCTAAGTATGCTAACGCAACATTGACTAAAGATATTGGTTCGGTCGAACCTTCGACATATGAGGAAGCGTCAAAAGGTGTAGAATGGAGGAAGGCCATGGAAGAAGAAATCTTCACACTAAAGAAAAATGAGACATGAGACTTGGTGCCGAAACCTGAAGAGGTACGTTCTATATCTTGCAAATGGGTTTATAAACTGAAAACTCAACCAGATCAATAGAAAGATATAAAGCACGTCTAGTGGCTCGAGGCTTTTCCCAAAAGTATGGTGTCGATTATGAAGAAATCTTTAGCCCGGTGGCAAATGTTACCACAGTTCGAGTCTTATTAGCACTTGCTGTAAGCAAGTCATGGAATTTATGGCAGATGGATGTGAAAAATGCTTTCTTGCATGGAGAGCTCGATCGAGAAATATACATGGAACAGCCGAATGGTTTCCAGAACAAAACTCACCCGGAGTATGTTTGCAAGTTGAAGAAAGCGTTGTATGGCCTGAAGCAAGCCCCGAGAGCTTGGTATAGAAAGATTGTGGAATTCTTGTTGAAAAGCGGATATACTATAACTCAACTCGAGTCTGTTCGTAAAAGCAAAAGATGAAAAGATTACAGCTGTGCTGGTTTATGTGGATGATCTCATCATAATCGGAGATGGTGAAAATGAGATACGACAAATCAGAGCCAACCTCTCTGTACGATTTTAGATGAAGGACCTTGGAGAGCTGAAACACTTTCTGGGGCTGGAGATTGACAGGACAAAGGAAGGCTTATTCCTATGTCAACAAAAATATATACGAGATCTCTTGGAGAAGTCAGGGATGCTCGACTGCAAACCTTATATCTACTCCGCTAGATGGGAATGCAAAGTTGTATGCTGATGAAGGTCAAGAGCTAGAAAATTCGACCATGTACAGGCAACTGGTGGGTAGTCTAATATATCTTACCATAACTCGACCTGACATCGCGTTTGCAGTAGGGATAGTAAGCAGATTCATGGAGAAGCCAAGGAAGCCTCACTTGGATGCAGCCAAGCGTATCCTGAGGTATATAAAGAAAACTTTTGATTTTGGGCTTCTGTATAAGAGAGGATCATCGGGTGAGTTGGTCGGTCATTGCGATGCCGACTATGCTGGAGATCAGTATACACGAAGATCAACTACTGGATACTCGTTTAATCTTGGGTCAGCAGTAGTATCCTGGTGTAGTAAGAGACAACCAACTGTGTCCTTGTCAACAACAGAAGCTGAGTATAGAGCAGTAGCAATGGTAGCTCAAGAAAGCACGTGGCTCGTACAACTATTGGAAGATCTTCATCAGCCGATAGATTATTTGACAATATTGTAATGTGATAATCTATCCACAATAAGCTTGGCAGAAAATCCAGTCTTTCATGCTAGGACTAAGCATGTTGAAGTTCATTATCACTTTCTACGAGAGAAAGTGCTGGAGGGTGAAATCAAGATGAAATATACCAAGACAGATGATCAAGTCGCTGATATTTTCACCAAGGGTCTTGGAACGGCAAAATTCGGTGAGTTTAGAACACAGCTTGGCATGGTCGCAAGGACTACCCTTAGAGAGAGTAGTCGGTGAAAGGGAGTATTGAAGATATCACCGCCCACTCTAGAATCTTCTTTGAAGTAACCTTTCGTATGTTGTATTGTCAAAGTTTTTTTTGTCTCCATGAAAGTGTCCTTTCATTCCTCTAGATGTAATTGTGTAATTGTTACTATGTATCTAGACATGCCTTTTCAAATACCCTGGGTATGTCAAGAGTCGTTACTATGTATCTAGACATGTCTTTTCAAATACCTTGGGTATGTCAAGAGTCATGAGTAGAGTCTATATAAGAGCAAGTCTTGTAAACACTTTATAATATATATAGAGTGGAGTTGTCAATTAGATACTTCAATGTTTACGGAAAAAAATGATATTGTGTACCAGTAACAAAAGATTAGTTTAGGAGATACTTTGTGTCTCTTTAGTTCATGTGGACTCATCCTAACTAGATTAGTATGTGACAAGGATTTAACAAATAACAAGTAATAGAAAATAATAAATGTATATTATGCATCAACTACCAAGATACTTACTATTTTGTAACTTACTAAATTATGTAAATTTGCAATTATTGATATATAATAAATATAAAAGGATATTGACTAATCTAAAACCAACTACATCAAACAAATTAAATAACTAGGCAACAAATATTAATTTAATTAGTGCATTAACAATATTTTTCTAATAAAGCTAAAAAAAACTCATATATGCCCTAGTTAGCACTTAGGAAATATCATAATATTTCGACACAATATATTAATATATTAATTATGCCGTTAAATATTACTTCTCAGTAAGAGGTGATGAAAATAAGTTCATAAACTGATGTGCAGAACTCTTGAAGACATGCATACTATAGTGAACTCAATGAATTTAAAACAAAGATGTTAATGAATTAAAGCTTACTTGTGCAGATGTAAAGGGAAGTGACTAACAAAAACAATAGGGACAATGACAAGGAAGGTAAAGATGTGAACAAGAACAATGAATCAAGAAATACACAAGTTATACTTTTTATTAATCCAAGACTTAAAAGATTCAAAGACTTATATCAAAGCATCCGTTGAAGTTGTTTGTCATAGCCATTATCCAAGATGTTCATAGATTTAACTAGTGCATAAAAAAACTCATAAAGGTCCTAAATAGTTAGAACTTAATAGAGATCACAATCGTTCGATACAATATATTAATTATGTAGATAAATATTACTTGCTGTTGTAATTGTAAGATGAAGCGGATGAAAATGAGTTCATAAAAATGAATCAATGAACTCTTGAAGGCGTGCATGACTAACAAAAACAAAGGGGACAATGACAAAAAAAGTTAAAGATGCCAACAACAAAAATCAAGAAATACACATGTTATACTTTTTTTTAGTTGAAGACCGGAAGATTTAAAAACGTTCATCAAAGTTGTTTGTGGAAGCATTTGTCAAAATGTTCGTCAAACATCTTTGTATTACCCAAGATGCCCTTAGATGGTGAATCAATGAAAGGATCTAGTAGAAAATAGATTAGTGAGAAATGTTCATGTATTATTGGTCAATAGAGGCTATGGATATAACAAGCAAACTAAAAAATGGGTTCCGGTTCTATCGGTTCAGGACTGGTAAAACCTGAACCGAACTTATCAGTTTGGTTCGGAAAATTGCTAACCATGAACACCCCTACCCTTATATTCCCCCCAACCTAGGTTGTCCTCATTTATCCCTTATATAGCCCATTTGTAAACTTATTTACCTTAAAAGCTTTTCTTTGAGGTTGCACATCTCGAGATAAGGATTCCTGTATTTAGTTGATACGCATGCTTGCCTTTCATGATACCAACTTCAAAGCATATTGAAACAATGCCCTGAGGCCACTATGTAAGGGTCATGTGGCATGGGAAAATTAAAATATGAGCTTAATGTTTGAGGTTGTAAAGCCTTGAGGACCACACAAGACCGCTCGCCACACCAGAGTTGAGGGAGCCCGAGGATATGTGATCACAAAGCACTTGATATACATGGATACAAAATCTTGAGGCACCTTAAAGTTTCTTTCCCTAGGCTTCCTAGTTGTTTCCTTGTTGGTCCTCAACGCTTGCCTACTTTCCCTAGCACCTACACTTTGTCCCAATCTCCTGCACTATTGCATGACAGATTTTTGCAAGCATCTCATCAACATTCAAGGGGAACAAAGCATTAGTCTGCCGACGTCATGTTATTCCCTCGTAGTAGCATAAAATCTTCTTCCTAGGGCAATGATTAGGGGCTTCTCTTTCTCTTTTTCTCCCTTAAACCAGTCGGCTCATACGTTAAGTTTTTCACTCCTTATTCCTTGAAATGAACTGCCTTTTGATCGTATTTTAAAGAATTCTGACCTGGCTTGAATTATAGGGAAGACACTGGGGAATCCTCAACCTTATTTCAGGTAGAGTGGAGTGCTCAAGGTCCTTCCCGTATCTTCTAGTGAGGCCCTTGAAGAGTCAGAATGGCTAGGCATGGATGACTACCAAACTATTGAGATTCTTATCTATATATGCACTACCAAGACTCACAGGAACCTTTATTCCATGTCATTAGTGTATTTCCACTAGAACTTCTTATTTGAAACAATTAGCTTCTTTGACAGACATTGGATAGTTACTTTATAACTCATATGTGTTAATCTCTGGCTCTCTTCAAACGTAGCAAATGAATTATCAAAAAATTATTCAAATTGATACCTAGGTTGTGGTCTATGTATATTTCTCAAACTACAAACAAGTGATCTATGATAGCACAAGATTTTCTCCATATTATCCTGCTATTAAGTATTAATGTTCTTGTAGCCAGTGATGCATCCTCCTAAGGTGAACTCTTAAAAGAAGTAATATCTAATATAGCATGCTCTATTCTCTTCACGGCAAATTATGCTTTAACCCCAATGGCCATCAGATTTACAATCTCCATCTTCCATTTAGTGATATTTGTCCGCTCACATTTCCTCTTCTCTTGCCTAAAGAGTTTGTCATCGACATCTATCATGGATAGGGGTTGACCTCCTATATGTCATCAATTCTTTTTTATGAAATCATTTGACGCTTCTTGTAGTCGACCTGTTCGTTGCCAACTACTTTACCCAAGTATGAAGTCTCTAGATATACTGTGAATTTGGTACAACTTATGGCGTATTGTGGTTAGTTACAACAAGTAATTAATGCTAAATGATCTAAAAGACAAGGTATTCAGTTGATAATCCTATATTGGTAAGAGATTCTCTTAACTTAAGTGAGTGGTCATTTAGATTAATCTTTTGTTATCATTAATATAAATATTTCCTCTTTCACTAATGAACCGATGGAGTAGTAGCAAACCAATTAGATTGGGTTGTCCCTTAGCGTAAGGGCCACAAAGAGATCTCCATAATGCTTTGGATAGAGGATAATATTATAAGGTGGTGAAAGTCTAAAGTCCCTAAAGGGAATAAATAAGGTGTTGGACGGACGGTGTTTATGAGATGGGCGGTAAAATTACCTTAGGCTCTGTTACCGGCGCAGATGGGAAATAGGAGGGATGGGAAAAAGAAAGGGAAAGGAATCAATGGAGGATGGAAATGCTAGTCACGTGATTTTCATGTGACCAGCTAGATGCAGATGCGAGGCGATTTCGGCGAGCTCGGCGGACGCACGTTCGGCGAGCTCGGCGGACGCAGGCGAGATGAGGTCGGCGAGCTCGGCGGACGGAGGGGAGGCGAAGGCGAGCTCGATGCTGGCGAGGCGAGGACGTGAGGTGAACATGAGGTCGGCGTTGGCGAGGCGAGACATCTGGGCGAGGTCGGTGCTGGCGGGCGAGACGGAGGCGAGGTCGGACGGGAGACGGAGGCGAGGACGATGCTGGCGAGGCGAGACGGAGGCGAGGGTTAGCGTTGGTGATTCTTCTGGGCGAGGTCGACGCTGGTGGGCGAGATGGAGGCAAGGTCGGATGCGATGTTGGCGCTGGCAGGCGATGTTGGCGCTGGCGAGGTCGACGCTGGTGGGCAAGATGGAGGCAAGGTCGGATGCGAGGTCTACGCCGGCGGGCGATGTTGGCGCTGGCGAGGCAAGATAGAGGCGAGGTCGGCGCGTAGGCGAGGTCGGCACGGGCGTGTTCGCGAGCGTTGGCGTATATCCGCCTGATTTGGGCGGATGTGAAAACGACGGAAAATCGAGTGATTTTCCATTGTTTTATCCATCTGCTCATTTCCGTCCGTCCTGGTATACGATGGAAAATCATTTTTTCCATCCTTTCCTTTCTAATATCCGTCCCGGTAAACAGAGCCTTAATGACCAGTTATTTGGTTAATGAGCCTCTTAGTCTTACCATAATCTCTAAGGTGAGGTACTTAAAGAACCACCTACTTGGGTCTCCTCTGCTAGATCGACACCTGCATACCTAGAATACAAATATCAAGCACCTCGAAGCCATGCAACGAAAAAATTTTCGTTTCTTGGGGAAAGCAACGTACCAACTACATATGTATACACATCGGCTTACATATTGGAATTTAAGTATATAATAAAATGAATAACTAAATAGCATAGCAAAGATTTCTGTCTAATCCTAGAAAATGCTTGGTCGACCGAGAAATAAGGTCGCTTATCACCTCATATGCTCTTATACTCTATGCAAACACCACTTGAAAAGAACATTCTTTCGAAATCTCTGTACCATGTAATCTACATAGCATACAATCCGAGATATAAAAAGCTTTTACACATCGGTGCATTTCTCAAAATATTGGACTGGAGGTAAATGAGATGAAATCATAGAATACAAAATGTATGAACTAAAGGGACACAGTGGGAATTTGAAACTCTAGGAAGCAAATTATAAATACCTCAAATGAAATGTGATTTTATAAAAAGTACAGGAACTTAATTTATAGAGTTATAAACAAAATGTTATGGCCTTTTCTCTTACTAGAAGGTGAAATATAGCATTAGAACAGTATTACAAACACTGAACAAGGGAAATTAGTATGCCTGTATGTTTATATTTCGTAGTAGTATATCACTCCATAATTCTGTAATTTATAAGGGAAAAGTTGCTCAAATGTGAACTCGAGCTACATATGCTACATCATCCATTACAGGGGACAAGTACTTGAAGCCCTTCGTGATATCTGAGCCAGAAATCCGTGTTGTGGAGAGAACAGCAGAAGATGAGTGTCTGATCATCGCCAGCGATGGGCTGTGGGACGTCTTACCTAATGATCTAGCCTGTGACGTTGCTCGACGCTGCTTGGAAGAAGGTGATCCGACGAGGGAAGATTGGGATACCTATGGCGCAGCTAGTGGGGTCGAGGCTGGTGGTCCGGAGACAGGTCCTGCATCTGATGCGGAAAACAAGGAAGCATCTGATGCACGGTGCTCTCTTGCAGCGGCGCTGTTGGCAAGGCTTGCATTGGCACGGAAAAGTGCTGACAATATAAGCGTAATTGTGATTGATTTAAAGAGAAGCTTAGTTTAGTCTGATTCCAAATGGCGTTTGTTTGTTATATCAAGAATCTTGGTCTGGTGGAAGGAATGTGTTATCCCTTGACAAGAAAGCAAGGGATATTGTACAGTATAATATGAGAGAAAAAGCTAATCGAGAAACGATTTCTTTTGTCATCTAATGTTTTTTTTTATCCTGGTCTGGTGCATTGTTCTTTGACACGCAGGTGTGATACTATGTCCACGCGAATGTATCTAGAATTTTGATCATCGCTCCGGACATTTCCAGACAACTTTGGATAAGTGGACGATCTAAAGATGGTTCAGCCGTTCAGCATTAAATAATTGGTGAGATATTTAGTTCTAGATCTTTTGATTTATTCTTTCTGCCTATTCGTACATTCTAAGTCAATTTTTTACTCTCTTTGTACTTGTATGTGTTCAAGTTTAGTTCACCATAATGTTTTTGCCTATCATGCCTGCCTATGAAATATCATGTAAAGTGTGCTCAAGTTGACATTACGTGTGAGTTATACGTATATCATGGCACCTACAAATGCAGACTAAGTATTCATTTTTTGTAGGGTGAATATGTTACCAAAGATAGACAAGTTTATTTATTGGTCGATGGCATGAAAAATTAGGTTGGCGTTGATGGGTGGTTTTAGGGCAGTAAGGTTTGAAAATTTTCGAGCAGAATAGGGGCAAAAAAGCTCTTATAATTCAACAATTAAGGTTCTAGAAATCTTACAGTACATTGCATGTTAAGCCTTATTCTCCTGTTGATTTACGACTGAATTGTGATTGAATCGTGTAAATATTCTAATGTGTTTTCTCGGTGAATTTAATATTATAAGTTACTAAACAATGAAAATTTTTAGAAGCTGATAGATTTATTTGGGGTTGTTGTGTTTTCAATATTATATTGTCAAAAAAATGTTATTTTAAAAATTAATATGTTTTTAAGCAAAAAATTTTTGATAAAAAAAAATTGTCTTGATTTGATGACCGTGGCATTCAACGCACAAGATTAAACCAAACATCACACAAGTTATTTTTTATGCTATTTTTAAATCAAAAGCGACAGCCACAAAATGGAGTAGAGACGGAGCATTACAGTTACGCAGGACCTTTGTCAGCACCGATGTCGATATGCCATACAAACCAAATCTGCACGAATCCCTGAATCAAAGGTTGGCATGTACTAAATATCGGCGTCGATGCATTGCCGACACTAATCGACAAAGCGTCGGGACCCATCAGGTTGGTATAGAATAAGTATTTTTGAGAAAAAAATTTTATAGACTACTTTGCAGTTGATTCTTAGATAGACACTGTTTTTAAGATTTGTATTTTTGCTTTATCCAATAAGCAAACAACTCTGTTCGGTATTTATCTAGGATATTTTCTCATATTTTGGGTAGAATTTTTAGGGACTTTTTTGTTAAAATTTTAGAGTACATATTTTGAACTGTTGGATCCTATGCACAATACAGAATAATACAGTTTCTTTCTTTATTTTAATTTGTTCACGTAATTGGAGCACTTGCTGCACAAAAAGGTTGCTTTCTTCCCGGAGACTGAGATTGAGGAAAAAGAAAGAAAAAGCGGGTGCTTTTCAGGATTGAGCATCTTGTGGAGCAACAAAAATGGAGGTGGCGTGTCCTTTTTCGTACTTTATCCAAAGCGAGCACGCCAAGAGCCTTTTTGGGTGGGACAAAAGCATATCGACACTGGCAAAAGCAGTTAAAACAGGCCATTCATTCCCCGTTGCAAATTCCATATGCCCTAAGCACTCAATTGTAGATATCGAAGTGTAGGGGGATATACTCCGAAGTAGAGATCACGATTTAATCTATTTATGATAGTTCGAATATTGATTAGCTAAATTGAACGGGTTTAAATATATCTAATTAGAGTTTTATTATATTCGAGTTGTGTCTAGAATTATAGATGTGAGTATCTAATACATAGGACCCAACACTATATTTTAAATAAATATATATACTAAAAATATAAATAATAAATAATTATTATATAAATATATTTATATTTTTATAATTTATAATTTTAAAATATTTTTTATTTAATCATATATCTATGTGTACAAGTTTAAATACATTGAATCGAGTTCGAATTATATATAAAATACCTAACTTGACCTTTTTGTTATTTCTATTCTAAAGTGGGTGATACTCTAAAAATTTAAAAGTCCCTCCTCAACACTAAATGGTGGAACACTCAACTAATATGATGTCTTTTTTTTTTAATAAAGCCCAATAAGAAAAAAAATAAGGCTATTGAGGAGTCTTGAGGGTGTAAGGACGAATTTGAACAATTGTTACATAAAGAATTTAAATACAATAGAATTAAATTAGCAAAAAAAATTGAATTAATTAAATGAATGCAGTGTGATAATAAAGCACTCGTAGACCCACACTAATATCATAAAATTGGTACCATGAAATAAGGTATCGTATCAAATTGATCATGCAATATCATGTTAGAGTCTATCTAATTTATTACAGCATTTGTAATACATTTATAATTAGTAAGTATATTTCGCAATCACCATTTAATGCATAACTTTAATCCATAAGCTTGGGTGAATAATGGACGTCATTGAATGAGTAATATACCTTATAATTATATTAATAGAAATATATGCTTATTGTCACTGTAGTCTTCAAATTATATATATATATATATACCCCCGTGTATACTCTTGGATCTTGGGCCAAGCACCAAGTCAAGTGATGTGATATTTGACTTAAACTAAGAGCTTCAACAAAAAAAAAGTATTATGTATTAAATATAGGTCATTTTATAATGTCACTAAATATTAGGTTAAGTTATATATGCTATTATAACTTAACTAATAGAAAATTAAAGCATTTAGTGCATCATCAACAAATGTTACATATAATTCTCACAAGAGCATGCACACTAGTCAAGAGAGTAATTTATCATCCTAGAAATGACTAAGAGAGACTCCTATGCATCGTACTCATAGGGTCATGCCAAACTACTAAGGCGTCGTTTGGAGTTGCTGGTCGCCTGCTTTTGCGGGTGTGGCCAGCAGAAATTGCATTAAAAGAGTTGTTTGAGGTTGATTCACGGCCTGCAACCCATGAAAATTAGCTGCCCGCAACCAGTAGTTTGCTTCTAGCAGAATCAAAATTAAGAATTATTATTCCACGGCAATTCACAATTTTGCCGAGTTAATAACTATGAATGTCAAAAAAAAAAAAAAAAAAACACTATGAATATCAGTCTGACTTTGAGCTTTGACTGCATTATTTAATTTACCTGAGTCTCGAATTCGCTCCTCTCTCAATTAATTAATAGCATTAAATTAGCTCAGCTCACATTCGCCTAAGCATTTGATAATTATGAAATAAAATTTAATCAAATATTAATGAATTGAATTTACTGAGTAGATTTAAAAATTTACTATATATTATTGTTATATATGTAAAATATCAAAATCTGAACAAAAATATTTTAAACTGATTTAAATGTAATGGTATGGAGAAGCAATCAATTATTATTTTTTTGACCATTATATAAATAATTATCACATAGTTTCATATATTTTTTAATAATTAAGATACTGGTTTAGCTCTTGATTAATAGAATAATTATAAAAAACAACTTAATTTGATATTAATTTCATAAAAAATAACTTAATTAAAATATTAATTTTATAAAAACTACTAAATCACATGCTAAAACTTAATTAAGATATTAATTTTTTTTTTAATTTTATTAATCAGTATTTATAGTTTTTTAAATAATTTTTATTTTTTTTAATCTGCTATCTTTCAAATAGTAATTTTTCAAACAGCAAAAGTTAGAAACAAAATCAGCTCCAAATTGGACCAAGTCTATGGAGCCACATTTAATGGAGTTAAACTTAGACCATGTGTTCATCAAGAATACGTTTAAAGAGTTGATGGAATGAGTGGGGCTGTGGGGGTGGGTAGAGCCGTAGAGGACAGGCTAAAGTAAAGTGGCTGGGAATAAGTAACAAGATTCATCCCGGCGTGAAGTCCGGAACATAACAACAATAGATTAAAGTGTCGTCCTTTGCTTTGCTGCCTGCTCTGCACACTGCCCAACAATAAACACAATCACTGACGCCAGCTACGTAAACCCTACTTTTTCGCTCTCTCTTCTCTCCCCAAAGTAAAAAAAAAAAGGAAAAGTAAAATAAAATTTACATTCGTACATACATAAAAAGATAACCTGCTATTGTACTTAGTATTCTTCCCAGCAGACAGGAAAAGATGTACGTTCATTTAGCCCATTCCCTTGCTATATCACCGGCAGTGGATGCACCTCCCAGCTAGCCACATTACCCTCGGATCACAAAGCGTGGGCATGCTCATTGCTGAGTCTGACTTTTGAAGCAAGACTGATATATAGAGAAATTAGTACCACAATTACAAAATGATTAGACAACATGGTTAGTATCACTACACTTGAATTAGTACAAGGGCCAAACAGCTCGTCCGAGTTTATTCGGCATTAATTAATAGCTTGATTTCCCTTCCGGTTTGGCCAATTAGTTCATGCACACAAATATGAGGCAGCTCTTCCACCGAAATCTCGCGTCAGTCAACTGTAGAGCTTTTTCAATCTCTTCGCAGTGTGAATGAAGCCGACGATAACTTGCATCTCATCCAATTTCTTTTTTGTTTTTGGAATGGAGGGTCCAATTATTCAAATAGAACAGGTTAGATATGCTAGGTGAAATGAAAATGTTGAAAGCTAATATTTGTCAATGCAGAATACCTGTGAGAGGAAATGATTCTGCACCACATGACGCAGCTGTTCCTTTGTAGGATTGGGATTGATGTTCACCTGTTTGGCATTATGTTTTAAGTCAATCTTCGAAAGAAACGAAGCGAATCTCCTGTTAATGTAATAATCATAAACAAACGTACAAGATTATAGTGTCTCCAATATCTCCACAAGGTGGGAGTTCCAAGCTTTGCCAAATTTACTCTCTGTTGATATTCTACAAGGTGTAAGCACAAAATCTCAACAAAAAAAAACAAAATAAAACCTACAATTTGGATAACGATCATAACATAATAAAATATAGACGACCACCAGTGATAAGCATTTAATCTCATAGTGAATACACGCAATAAAAAAATTTCCACCATGTATTGAATGCAATATTTACTTACCGTGTGAGGCTTGTGATTACTAGAGTGAGTATCTCGAAAGTTGCTTCGACCATTTGACTTCGAAGATGATGTCCATGGCCTGGTATGCCTGACTCTGGGCTTTGTCGGCTTATGGAACTCTAAGCTAGCTGTTTGGATATAAAACAGTCAATTTAGTAAAACGATAGTGCAGTTCTCTCCTTGATCCGCAAGTAAATAAATTTGCTCCTAGATTGTGTTTAGCAATTAGTATACAGAAATAACTTACAGTAATCGAGATCTTTGTCCCCCACGTCAGAACTACTGCAGAATGAATTGTCACAGTCAATGTCGTCATCATCTTCATTGCCAGTAGGAGCTTCTATGACGCTCAATGCATTTCTTTGTAGCTTCACTTCCACCCCGTTCTTTAGGACCTGATCACGTGAAAACATAACAAAAGTTCTTCCTTGAAGGAACAGAGGGACAGTCGTTGGAACTGACTAAACTGATTAGAAAGCGTAAAGACAAGAGGAATGGAGACAATCGATGTCCGATCAGACTAATAGAGGTAAGATGAAGTAAGTCAAATGATGCATGATATGTGTCAAATCTCTGTCTCACTCGAGTATTTCTCAACCTAGAGAGAGAAATTTAGAAAAAAGAAAGATAATTAAACAGCACAAACCAAACGATTATTTCTATCTGGCATTCAGTTATTAGGTTTTTCATGAATAAAGTTGATCATGATTTACTGCTAACTCAATACAGTTATACTAAATAATTCAAAGTAGGAATTGATGTTCAGATTTACCATAGGATGTCAATTAGCAAAAAGAAAAAAAAGGATGTGCAAAGCCAAAAATAATTTCTTATGCATGAGAAGAGAAACAATTGATTACCAGCCAATGCCAGCCACCGAGACCAACTGCTTTCTTCACAACACCTTGAAGCCCAACCAGAACAGATTTTGTTCTGTTGTTACCAGTTACAATGACCTTAGTATGCCTGGGAAGCACTGAGAGTTCTTCATCACCGCTGTCTTCCCGAGAAGGTGATAGGGCACGGGGTGAGCACATCTCGGCTTCCATGATTTCTTTATGAATTATGAACACCTGATTACAACATTATTATCAGGAGCGAAAAAATGAGAATAAAATTTGTAGTTCACATTGAGCATGCAAAGAAATTTTGCAGAAAAGAACAAGTAAATCGTGCTTGCATGAGCAAATGTTCCAATTTTAGGCGCAGACTTTCTCTGCTCAGGGCCCGCACTTACAAGATCAACCATGGCTACATCAACATCACACAGCTTGTGATTTAACTAATGTCTGAAACATAATCCAATTATTAAAATAGCAATGAATCAGTCGATTTCTCTTTAAACAAGATGGTTGATAACCAACAGCATCTAGTGAGATAAATTTTAAAAGAAAGAACGAGTGAGACAAAAGAAAAATTCTATCCGGAGCCAACATTCAGGAAAATTATGAGTAATTTGGGGGGTGACACCTAATAAACAACTTTAAAAAACTCACCTGATTCTATAAGCCAAGCGACTAGGTGAACATTTTCTCATCCTGTTAAAAATTGGAGGAGAAAAAACATAAGCTCATGCTCGGTCATTCATCCACATAAAGCATTACGAATTCAGGAGATTGAATGCGGACAATCGAAGAAGATCACATTAGCATCAAATATCACTTTATTAGATACTATTCCCCAAAGCAGTATTTCTCTTGGAGGATTAAAAGTCAGACAAGAAAAGGAGAGTACAAAAGCAATTTAAGTTGATCGCACGCGAATCCTCCACTTTAGAATGTGGCTCAACTACTGACATTTGCATCGAAACAATAAAATAAAGGACCAATTCAAGTATGCATGCAACTAAATTCATCAACTTTTGGTCAAATTTTCAGTCTTGCCAAAAAAAGAAAAAACTTAAGATCAAGCCGCCACAGATCTAACTCACTTCAGCGCTGAAAATCTCAATTCTCTGCACTAATTAATTAATGAAACCACGGATCAAGAAAGAAACATCAAGAAACAAAAGTACGCATACGAAAATTAAAAAAAAAAACTCCAGATTAAAAACGCCATACCGCAATGCTGCGATCCCGCGATGTAGACAACCGAACTCGAGCGGAACACTCCAAATGCGGCAGTTTTCGCCTGGTTAGAACACAAGGACCAGGGTTTCCGCCTCCAAAGAGCGAGCTTTTATCCCAAATTCACCTGGAATTCGTCGGATCCGCAAGAGTTGTTACTTGGAGGAGGAGTTCTTGCGATCTTTCGAGCAACCGTTGTGAACGAGACAAGCGCAGAGAGGCGACAGGGAAGTGCGGAAGAAAAAAAGAGGGGAGGGCACAGTAAATGCTTTACAACTGCTAAATCAGTAAGAGGGGGAACGTTTCGGACCGGCTTTTAAGGAACCTTCCCTTCCGAAGCCGACGGCTCTCGGCTCCGGCTCCGGCTCGGCTCGGGCCATCTAAGGACATCGATGTAACGTTCACTATATCCACGTTACCAAGTGTAACGGAGAGCCGCGACAAAGGGTTCCGACACAGTTTGAGCTGCCCCGCCGGCTCCCATCCCTGAGCTGAGCCGCGAGACACCCAAGGAGAGAACAGCGAAAACGACACGTGTCTCTGTCCAGCTGTCTGACCCGATCCGTCCGGCTTTATATAACGGAACGTATGAGACAATAAACCCAACTGCACCCTCCGTGGAAACAATTGGACCGGCGCTTGGCCATCAATAGAGAGTAGGTACGTTCGGGTGGGTGTTGAAGTTGGGGTAGCGTGGCGCGAGGGAGGGGCCTCTATAGGGCGGGCTACGAGTCCGGAGTTTGGGGGCAATTTGGAGTCCGAAAGGGCAGCTGTCCGCCATTACAATTCCCGGTCTTGGATTTCAAAAGAAAAAAAAAGGATAAGTGGGAGGAAGGGCACATGCGACGCATTTACTGCGACCTTTGATTTTTATCGGCCCGTACGCGCCCACGGCCCACGCATTTAATAATGACGGGGAATAGAAAGGACTCACAACAGCACACGGCTTCGAGTTATCTACATGTTTGCACAGGGAAATATTCACTTTGGCCCTTCTATTTATCCTTTCTATCTTGTCGGTCCTTATTGTTTTTTCCCCCAAAATTTAGCCTATAACAATTTTTTTACCTATTGTTAAAATTGTTACTAGTATTATTTAGAGTTTTAAAATTATTATTTTATTAAACTATAAAAAATATGGATTAATATAACATGACAATCTAATACTATATGTAATTTACCAGGTATCGAAATAAACTTTTTTTTTCATGAAAACTAATAGTAAATAACGTGTTGACTTAGTGAAGGTAAATTAATAAGAAAGTCAATTGCAATATCCTGTCCCTTGTGACTTTTTCTTTAAACTAACATCTCCTTTTAAACTTGAACAGTTGCCATGTGACATTTAGGCCACAATAGTAACTTTCTCCTGTTCAGACTGGACTGGTCCTTAAGATAAGGTGACTTAAGTTTCCAGCTTGAAAAGTTCTTGTTTATTTTTTGTGTGTGTTTTAGTTGAAGTTTTATCAAATTACAATAAACAAAATTATAGATGTTTTGGTTTAAAAAATTGACAATAACAGAGCTTACTCTTAGAGAATGCTACATTTTATCATTTCTGAACATGCAAGAAGCATATAATTCAGCTAAGCATTTCATGGAGAAGATGCAAATTTTCCTATTTTCAGTACTTCCTGCAGCAACTGAAGCACAGGTGAAACTTTTCTTTAGAACATTTGAAATACTTTCAAATCTACATGCTGAAAGCTCAAGTTTTAAAAAGAAAATGAAATAGTGACTAATGAACAAGAACATAATCTACTAGATTCAATGTGTTTTTTTTCTTCTTCTTAGATTCCGTCCAAGAAAACGAGAACTAAAGAAAAATCATATTAGAGGTGTTTTTCCTCCAAGTAAGCAAGTAATGAAGGCGAGACTTAATCTCAAAGTTAACTGTTAACAATTCGATCTCAGTCGTATATACAAGCCTGGTTTTTTACTTGTTATTTGAAACTGAAACATTGTATGTGATTCTAATATGAAACCACATGAAAGAATGTGTACAACACTCTAAAATAATCGATAAAATTTAACTTGGACATCTGTGAGAAGCCTTGTGATTTTACTCAGTGTCTCTCGAGCTGATATGGTGTCTGGATGATGCTCACCACATAATGAAGTCCTGATAAAAATGGCTTCTCGAATGAGATCATCCCCTTTGTCATATTCTCCTCCCCTAAGCATCAGTTTTGCCCTTGTTTCTAAGACAGTGGCCTGCAGGAGTGACAATTCCTGCTATAGACTTGTGGTTTGAGAATTCGATCGAACCTGTCTAATGCAGCAGATAGATTTCTGGAGCCACTACTCAGAACGTCCAATGAGGGACTCTGCAGCAAGTTCAAATGCATCAGCCGAAAGTCTGAGGAGATCTAGAGCTGCATTGCACTGTGACAAGTTGACTAGCATGCTGATTGCAAGCGGCAGAACGACGCGTTTCATGAAGGGAAGCAGCTCGGATGCTCGAAGTTTTACAATGACTGGATTGTTCGCAAAACCGAAAAGTAAGAAGTATGTTGCCCATAGATGTTCAGGATGCAGAGAGATGGAGCAACCTCTGAGGGAAATTGCTTGAGCCATGGAATGAGCATACCGTGTGCTCCCTCTTTTTCGAGCATATCGTTTTATAAGCTCATGGACTTGGATACACTCTGGTCTGGTGCTGCTTCTTGCAATCCCAAATCTGAAGATGCTTCAGCCTCAGATCTCTTGATGCTAGAAGCAGCCAAGCTGCATGTCAAGGCATGAATGCACTTCTTCCAAGTCGGTGAACGATGATGCTTCTCTAGTACCTTGTGTGCAGCAAAAGCTAAGAGCTGCATCGGAATTGCAGAGGGAGCAAACCAGCCACTTACATGAACCATTCTAGTTGCCAAACTTCCAGGTCCATCAGCATGATCAAATATTGAAAGGCAGACATCCAAAAGCTGAACAAGGACTGCGTTTCTTCTGAATATAATGGCCTCTTTGTCAGTCCATGCCAAATCTCTCACAGGCATTCTGTTTATAGTGTCAAGAAGTCTACTTGGAGTAATTGGAAGCTCAGAAAGAATGGCTCCAACGATTGCTAGGCCGAGAGTAAGCCTGCCAAGTTTCTCCTCAATGACCCTGAGAGCATCGATCTCCACTACTGGATAATCCTTCGCACTTCCCTTCATCAAAGAGAGAGTCTCTGCGCCAGATAAGTAAGAAAGCTTCATTGGATCCAAGTTCATCACGCGAGGAAGGCATGTAGTAACTATCAAGTGTGTTTCTCCACCGAACCGCGGTAGTAGATCCATGACATCCTTTTTGTTCCACCAGTCATTCTCACTCTCCAAATTATCTATAATGATTAAGAATGGAATGTCCCGCATCAATTCTTTTCGAATACTTGCAATTGCTTTCTCTTCCTGCTCCTCGAAGCATTTTGCTCTTCCCTTTTCGAATGAACGATTTTCGTCACAAATTTCGACATCCAAGAGATTTCGGAGAGCCAAATAATTTTGATGAATATATCTGGCTTCCCCTCCAACCCACAAGACCATCTTGTATCTTTGAGAGAATCTATAGGCATACTCCAAAACTAAGTCTGTCTTGCCAATTCCAGAGTCTCCGGAGACACAAACAATGCCCTTGCCATATAAAATTTTTGTGGATTTCTTCCTCCTGTTATATCTGCTGCCATTCTTTGCCCTTAAAGGGCGATACTGTTTAAGTGGACTCCCTAACCTTTGCATCTCTATTTCATTCTCAGATTCCTTCCAGAGCACTGGCTATCTGACTGTTGGTCCTTTGAATTTTCTTCATTATGATGCTTCTCAGGTCGCCCAATTAGCAGAAATTTTCTCCGGTGATGAGTCTTCAGTTCAAAGTATTCCCTTTCCTCATCTCCACAAACATCACCAAATAAAACAAGCTCCAACTCCGCGAGTTCCTTTTGTCGGCCGACGAAGTCTTCATTTCGAGGATAAGGGAATTCCTCCTTTTGAGCCCTTTCCTTCCATCTGCCAATCCTATCAACCACACTTCTCCTCCCTAATCTGGTTGCCAGAGAAACCACAGCCTGCGCAATACAATCTCTCCAGTTACCATCGCAGGCCTCCAATTGACAGTCCAACACCCTTGAAAGTCCATCAACTGCCTCCCTCCATTCCCTCTCCAGGCCACCGTAGAGCATCCACAACTCACCACCATGTTGCTCCCACAGCTCACCCCTCTTCTCAATTATATCTCTAGCAAGGCAATCACCAGCAGCTAAATCAAAGTAAATTGGAATCAAGTTCTTCTTGTTCAAGAAATATCTAAGTTCCTCTGTGCTGTATGGGTTGCCAAATGATTTCTTTGTGAGAATCACCACTCCATATGTAGAAGCATTCATCATTCTCTCAACCGTGTCATGGCTACGAGAATTCCGACATTGGGCTCTGCCGGATGTGAAGCAACTGATACCCTGACTCTCCAACTCAGATTGAAGCCAATTGGCAAATCTCAGCAATGTAGGCTTCCTTCCATGAAATCCAATGTACACATCACTTCTTCTACTCTTACTAGCTGAAGAAACTGAAGCTGAAGGTCGAGAAAGATTAAGTTTTGCCTGGTTTTTTCCCAACTTCTTATGCTTCTCCACTTTACCCAAGTAATCATTTCTGATTCCCTGACTGTTATTCGATGAATTGACATAGCAAATGCCATTCAAGGAGGAGACCAAGATATGGTTGTTATACGCAGTTCCTGGTGTTCCAAAAGTACTGGAAGAATAGAAACTTGGAGCAGGAGAAAGATTGGAAGGAAGGAGATGAATATTAGATATTGACTGCAGTCGCTCAGTTATGGACAAAAGACGGTCAGCAGTTATCCCATTACCATTCGGGCATGCCGCAATGTTTTGTTTAATTGGCTGAGGGGTATGTGTTGATGGCGACCTTGGGGAGAAGAAAGGAGACTGATTAGCGGATACGAATGCTGAAGAAGAAGATGAAGGATTCCTGCGGGTTGTGGCAGACAATGCCCCGACATTGGAGCTTTCTTGTTGAAGCTCCATATATCCATCTTCATATGGAATCCACGCCCTCAGCTATTTGAACTTCAATTCATCTGGAGTTCATTGCCCCCCAGGAACATGTAAAGGCATTAAATCCTGCAAGCTGGTGTTCTGAAATAAGAATGGATTACTTTTAGGGCGACAGAATAAGAAACCTGATCAGCACAATTCTTTGATTAGAAGATAGTTATACTAAGAAATCAGTACAGTATTTCAACTAGAATTCCATGAGGCAGACTGCATGAAATTAAGCTCATGGTGACAATTGCTTCATCTAAATTGACAGCAGCTACTGTCATATGCTTCACATTCACAGAAGTTGACTTTCAGTGCAAAAGTCAACCAATATCAGATTTCCGTCTCAATCAAGAGAAGAAAGCTGAAAATTAGTAACACAATCAGAGTAAAAACAAGAAAGGATCTTGATGGGAACCTAACCAATCTAAGTGATGACAAGAATAAAACACTATGCCAAAGAACTATAATCCAATAGAATGATAACAAATAAAAAGGACTTGCACATTGTAATTTAAGGAAAACTCCTGAGCCAAGCATCTCAAATTGAAGTAGGAGACTGAAGTTTTCACTTTTCAGAGCAAAGAAATAAGGCAAAATATCATTTTTAAGCATATTGGTGATGAAGAAAATTATGAAGATCTGTAAGATCGTAATACTAAACAAAAATGTTTCAGAGTTTCATGCACAAACATGCAGATTAAGAAAGAATTTTTATCCACTAAATTGGGAGAACAATGGAAATAAAGCTGCGCCTGTAACTTGAATAAGATCCGTGTACCAATATTCTGTCAATAAATTCAAAAGGGGAAGGGACATTGAAGAACCTAAATGCTGCAGAAAATTGCTATCCTACACACTTCCTCCCTACAGATTCCAGATCTGAACTTGGGCGAACATCTCTACAACCTGAAGTTATCTAGAAAAAAGTTAAAAAAGATGAAAACTTTACCGTTCATAGAGGAAAAAGACCTCTGGTTAAGTAGGTTAAACAAAAATATTAATCAACACTCTTGCTGCGAGATCCCCCCAAAAAGAAAAAGAAAAAATTCCACCAAAGCTCAACTTCCGTCAGCTGGATACCACACTAAACTACGAAAAAACACATTTTTTGATGTTCGTAGCTTAAGGGATTCTCTAGTTCGACGCTGAAGGAAAAGGACGAATAGTAGAACAGAAACCACGGAAGCAGACGTGCAAGAAGGAGACTCATCAGCAACTTGAGAGCTTTGCGGCGACCCCGCAGCAACCAGCCCGTTTCAGAACAGCGAAAGAGGAGATTTTGGAGGATGGAAAGGGAGAAAGCTTACATTTTTGTTGCGTTCCTCCCTTAGCCGAAGCCCAATCGCACGGACGCCTCCACTTCGGCTGCCTCCGTCTCGGCGATCATACTATTCCCGAAACCCAGGGGGACAAAGCTCCAGGTTTAGTTTACTAACTGGCGGCGTGCGACACCAAGAGCCAGTTTGGTACTGGCTTTGTAGCGTGTGTTCCTTTTTGCTCTTGAAAACGAGTTTCAGAAAAGGAAGCCGCCACATTCGAAGTCAAAACTCACTTTTTAAGAAAAAAAACTATCTTGATTATATAATCAAGACTAAACTAAAAACGCTATAAAGTATCAGAGAAAATAAAATCTTTAATAATCAAATGAATATATAGTACAAAATTTAAGAACATTTTTTTTTCCAATAACTTTGGAGTTGTGTACCTCTCTGTTTGTCTCTCGAAATGACCATTCCTACTCTTTCGATTTCATTTAAGATCAATAAAACAAAAGGAATTGTGTGAAAGGACGGTTTTTGGACTGTTTTCTCACGGTTTCTTCGCCACTGCCTTGTCATCGTACTCTCAAGCTTTCTCCTTTCTTTCCCCTCCATCCCGAGAACAGAAAATGAGGGGCCATGGTGAGCGAGCGACTGCGCATCTAATAATGGAGAAGAAAACTGGAAGTACTATCAAAACTCTTATGTGCACATCTGAGGGGAGCGGTAGTGCGGTACTGTGTTCTCCGAATTGAAATAGTTAATGGCAGCAGACAAAAGACCGATCTTGGAAACGAAATTATGGCATCTGCAGACATACTTTTACATGAGCCCGATCAGATAAATTAAACTCAAGTCTTTCTAAAGTAACATAAAAACATTCCTTCTTTAGAATTTCGCTTATGGGATCTGAAAAGTCAGCATCAGTCTCATCTTCTTATGCATTGGTTTGAGGGCAATCACAACTTGTGGAGTGGGACTCACGTATGTTTGACTTCTGCAGGAGCAGTAGATATCGTTTGGTCCACACAAGTTGACTTTTGTTCTAGTGGAAAGAACAATCCCTGCAACCGTATCTAAATTATTGACTCAAAGGCTTATCTGCACCCGCATTTAATTTCTGTTCTTCATTTTCTATTTGACTATTCTCGTTAAAATGAGAAACACGTATTTCTTAATACACATTACTTGGAACATAAATCCATCAATATAATATCTTTGGTGTTGATCTCCTTAGATCTATCCCAAATCATGGGGATTAAATAAACTGCATCACGTAATCTAGTTAAGATCTATGAATGGTGGATAGCATGTCGATTGGATCCAAAAGTAGTCAACTACGGCGGCCCTCGGAATCTGGGTTACTATTCCGATGTTGTTGGACAGGGATTCGAGCACCTCATTACTTCATTGTAGTTGGTGAATAAAAGTAAACTAGATACACTTAAAATTCTTCTTTATTGAGAGCATTGCGTTTAGATTTGGGGATAGGCATCGGGCTAACTCTCAGGCAAATTTTTCTTTTTCTAAAAAAACCCTTATTTATTGGCTGAATTCGAACTACGGACCTCTTAGCCCTCTAGTATATATGTTCAATGCATAATATATTACTAAACTCAATGACACACGCAGACACCGCTCCACATACCATGCTTATGCATGAGACATAGCTGGAGGCTGGAACTCGTACTGCATGACCTGCACCAACCACCATCTTAACTTGCATAAATAGTAGTCAACCACCATCTTAACCTGCACCAACCACTATCTTAACTTCCACTGTCAAACTACACAATAAAGAACAAAACTACAAATATTATGTCTAAGTATTAACAATAAAAAAAAATACATAACTAATTACTCTTCATAGGGGGTCTCTAATATATTTAACCGTCTCTAAACTGCATTGCTCATACTTAGAAGCAAAACAAGAGAGTTAGCAAAAAAAAAAATAGTTAAGTAGAGATTTATAATGAGATCAATGGATGCTCAGATAATATGATTACAACATTTATATCCAACTATATGAGTATAACACATAAATCAAAGTACATAATTAACAAAAATACATTTGATCACATTATAAAACTTGGTCGTCCATGCTACAATTTCAATTTATCATCGCATTCTAGAAAGAGTATTCTACCCCTAGCTCTCAAAGTGGAACGACTGCCCTTTGACAGCTCAATGGTGTTACATCTAATACTTGACAACAATAGTATTATCCAAATGATAATCTGGTAGTAACCTTGATCGACGACCACTAATAACCTGCTATAGCTGGTACTATAGTCTCACATGTAACATCACTTACGAATCCACAACCTCTACGCTCAATGCATATGCCAAGTATACAACAACAAATTTCAAATATACATCTCAACATATCTTGCACATCTGTATATCAAAACATATATATGACAATAATATTTTACTAATAAATGTCTACTAAAAATATAAAAAATAAAATATGCAAATATAATCTCATCATGATAATGAAATCATAGTCAATCACGCAATTATATGCAACAAATAATACTATATTGAGCAAGACTGGAACAATAAACAAATCAAAGCAGTATAAGCAAAAAAGGTTTGGTGTCTAAGCTCATACTTTGACACTATACAAGAGAAATCCTTTGCAATAAATCAACCACTCATACCCAAGTCTATGAGAATTCTTGTTTCCTTACAATGTAAGATGACTAAAAATAAAAATTAATAATCATCTAGTTTCTTACCACAATTAGCATTGGCAATGGGTTGGGCACTCAAACCCTTTGCCCACTACCTGAACTCAATCGGACTCAAGTTAGGTACCCTTATTATGCAACTTGAACCCAACTTAGGTATTTAAATGAGTACTCACAAGTACCTGATTAAATAAAAAAATTTATTTTAAATAGTATATTAAATATAATTTTATAAATTATTATTATAAAACTATATTAACTAATAATTATTTTATTATTATATATATTAATAATAATAAAAATATATTTATTATTTCTAAATTGGGTATCGAGTATCTGCATATATAAATCCTAACCCGACCCATTTAGCTAATTGGGTATCTGAATCTATCTTAAATGGGTCGAGTTGAATACCCGATTGAGTCAGATATTTTTGCCACCCCTATCCACAATGCACATCTAAAAATACACACTTCTACTCCTAATACATCTAATAACATTCATAAACCATAATTTACATGTATTTATCCCCATTTTACTTAATAATCAATTTTCCTGGCTATATTTATGGCTATGCATGTCTACAATTTTCCTTATCAATTCATTACTTGGATCCGGGTTTGTGTAGAATCTCCTTCCTTTGCTTGCATGATTAATGGCTCGCCTTTGCCTTACTTCAAGAGCAAATGCAATATTAGACAGGGTGACTCGCTCTCCCCTTACCTTTTTATCATGGTTGCAAACCTCCTTAGTATTATTCTTCGTGATTTAGTGAATGATAAGCTCATCTCTCCTTTCCACTTTAAGCATAAGTTTAATCTCTCGCACCTGCTTTATGCTGATGATCTCCTTCTGTGTTTCCGTGCTAATCCTAGATCCTGCAGAAATATTCTCAAAGGGCTTCATCTTTTCTATGAGATTACTGGTTTAAAAATCAACATCAACAAGTCCTCTATCCTTTTTCCGAAACACTGTTCTTGTAATTCTAAAAGACAGGTCCTGCAATTTTTCAATTTCAAGGAAGAGAGATTTCCTTCTAAATATCTTGGTGCTTTCATTGCCCCTTCTCCTCCTTCTAGAGCTGCTTCTAAAGAGGTCATTTCCAAACTTCACATGCATCTTGGTAATTGGCAATCTAAATTCCTTTCTCAAGCTGGTAGGGTTACCTTGCTGAATTCCACTATCTTGTCTACGCCTATTCATGCTTTAACCTCCTCTTGGATTCCTAGAACTTACACGGATAATTTTAATAAGATTTCGAGATAATTTCTTTGGTCTAATCAACCGCCTAAAAGAAGTTTGCATCTAATATCTTGGAATTAGGTCACTCTTCCTAAGGATTGTGGTGGCCTTGGCATTAAAGATTTCTCCTATCTTCGTGTTGTCATTCAATGTAAACGTATTCTTGATGTGCTCAATCACAAAAATAGCTTATGGGTAAACTTAGTTTTGGCTAAGTATGGCCCTATTGATCCTTGGTCCACTCCCTTAAATTCCGCCATGTCATGGTGTTGGAAAGGTTTGATGAAAGACTTGCAGACTCTTAGACCTGGTTTTATTAGAAAAATTGGTAATGGCTTAAGTACTGAATTTTTAAATCATGCTTGGTGTTTTGATATGCCTTTACGTCTTAAACCTTCGTTTATCAATATTTCTTTGGCGTCCAGTTCTCTGCCAGTTTCTCTTTTCTTGCAGGATGGAGTTTGGAACCAACAGCTTATTCGGGACATTGGTGGACCTGAACTTTCCAAAATCATTCTTGGTATTCAGTTGCCTAGTTTTCCCGAGGAGGATAAATGGACTTGGAGAGAGGACCTGCTAGGTGGTTCTCTTAATAAGTCGACTTACGACTTCATTTTAAGGGATCACCTGGTCCTCAAGGACCCTTGGGTGGGTTGGCAGCGCCTTTGGTCGCTTTCAGTTACCCCAAAGATTAAGTTCTTTGGTTGGAAGTTGTTGCATCAAAGACTGCCAACCTCAGCCCTCTTGCATAAATTTAATATCATGAGCGCAGCTTCTTGTGTTTTTTGTCATGGGCATTGCGACTCGGTTGAACATATCTTCTATTCTTGTGAATTTACCTTACAGCTTTTCAGTAAACTTTCGAATCTTGTTGGCCTTAATTGTAATGCTTCTGCTAGCTGGATTAATGGCGGATGGATTTTTCTTCCCCCATCTATTGCTTCTTTGATTTTAACGACTTTCTGGAAATTATGGCTGGCGAGAAATGATTCTATTTTTAATTCTCTATCGCCGGATTCTGAGTCTATTCTGAAGGATGCGCTGCTTGAATTTAATTTTATGCTCAACCTTTCTAACTCTGAGGGAAGTACAACTAGGCAACATGTAAGTACTATGGTTTGGACCAAGCTGACTGTGGGTTCTTTGAATATTAATGTTGATGGCTCTTGGCTACAGCAACATGATTCCGGAGGTGTTGGTTATCTGATTCGGGATCACTCCGGCTGTTGTTTATTGGCGGCCTCTATCTTTGTTTCAGTTTCCTCAGCTCTGGAAGCTGAATTGCTAGCCATCAAGGCTGCTCTCCAACTTATCTATAGCCAGCCTTTTCCTGGTGTTAGTTCCTGGATCGTGGAATCTGATTGTCAATCTGCTGTCAAGCTCGCTAATCCTCATCAGCATACAACAGAGATTGATGATTCCTAGTTGCTCCAAGAAATCCGGTTTCTCAAAGCTAGAATTTCCAACTGTATCATCATGTATTCTCCTAGATTTGTGAATCAAGCTGCCGATTGGCTTGCCAAAGCCGCAGCTACTAGTAAAGCTTGTAATACTTGGCACTCTGACTGGCCTAATGCTTTTAACTGTATTTTGGACATGGATCTTCGATCCCGTGTTTAATTAATTATGCTTTTTGTGGAAAAAAAAAACTTAATAATCAATTTGCTTAAACTTCTTATATTTAATTTTAATCACTTCCTTATAAAATTAGAAATACTAACATATTTATAATAATATGATATTAACCCTAGACCCATAAATCAAAAAAATACCCAGTGTTTTTAAAACTGAACTGGTCAGGTGACTCACCGGTCCCAAAACAGTTGTCGGAGCATAGCTCCAGGCGGAACGGTGGATAAAATTAAAAAAACATTTAAAATATTTATTTATTTCTTTTACCTGGTCTAAATTAAATATTTTATTAATTAAAACTGTTATTAGTGGCAAATGCCTTGTGACCGTCCGATTTAATCCGACGATTCTTACCATGATGGTTTAGCCCATAAATAGGTGTCTGACCTATTCGTAGAATCACATTGATGTGTAGCTACTCAAAAAGCCAACGCGCCTCCCAAATTAAAATTTTTCTTCTTGTTCTTTGCTGCTCAACTCCGAAAGAAAGCCGATCAACTTCTCCACGGTCATGATCCGCAGGAAAAGAATCTTGGTTGTATCCTGGGTGATCTCTATGGAATTTGCTCACACGAGGGTCCAGAAATTCACCTAAGGACAGTAGGTTTCTCCACGCCTCCAGGTTCTTTCTTTCTTGTTTTTTTACTTTGTTATTTTGTTGATTTGATAGAAATAGTTTAATCTGCAAATAATTTAGACCCCACAGGAGGAAGGCAACAGAAGCTTCGAGCAAAGCTTATAGTGAATGAAACTTTCAGGCACTAGAAGCTTCTCGCCCACTACCGCGACGCTTCTAGGCGTTGGAAGCTTCTCGTCCGCTGCCGCTCGGACCATTTGGTTTGTACAGTACGGTATTGGTACTATACCGGTCTAGTGGCTCACTGGACTGAGTCGCCGGATCGGTATTACAAACCTTGGTAGATATGTGTTTATATGTATTCAAAACCAAGGGGGAGAAGATCATCGCCGGTGCACTTCACGTCTTCAGAGGATGATGCTCTTTGTTAATGTGAGTAGGGAAGAAAAAGAGAGGTCACTGGTAATCCTTGTCAACATCTTCAATCACTTTTTTCTTCTCATCCACTAAGGGAAGTGATATCTGCAGTTAAAAACAGCCAATCAATTCAAACGAAGGTGAAAAGCAACAGCATATGTTGCAAGGGGTGATTGTCTACTATTTCTATTAGGAAAGTAGTGCCCAGACCTTGATCCTTCTCATTTTGTTAGTGAATTTGGAATTGAACTCAAAGATGTCGTTTGGAGAAATAGATTTCGTATTTGGCTCTTTATTAAGAATCTTATACTTAGCACAAGCAAGGGAGTGAAGCAATCTGACGACATCATCATCAGCCAAGTTAAGCTGAGCCATGATCTCTGAGTAACTCAATTTATCAGAGGCATTAAACAACAGCAGAGCTGTGGCCTGTATAAAGCATTCAGAGAAAATTCTCTTTTAGTATCCATTTTTATGTGAATACAAGAGGAATTCAATTGATACCTGGTAAGTGGTCACAATCAGCTCCAATGTCTTGGGCTCGAACTTTCCATTGATATTGCATGTCCCCAATGAATAAATCCATGTAAGCTTTCTATGTTTAGTTTTTGTCTGATAAAACTCTATGAAGACTTCTACACATTTAACCTAAGAACAGTAGTATAATTAGCTAGTTTCAAAGAACACAACTGATCTAAACATTCTTATGAACAAATGCCCAAACTCTATTTATTTACAAACAAACTCTCCTATATAAAAACTATCACCAAAGGTTCGTCAATGTCTTGATCATGATGTCCTTCTTTTTTCCTTTCCTATTGTAAAATAAAATTAATGGGAATTTAATAATTATAATGATTTATTTCATATTCAAGAGTAGATTTATCCCAACCAAAGATTTAAAAATTGGTTCATTCAGCTTAGTACATATCAATCCGATATGATATTAGTATCGGTACATGCAATGTCAATTCGTCTAGTATTGATATCATCTAGTGTTGTATGGGCAGTACATACCTAAGCCAGAATCGGTACACTAGACCGAGGTTACAAAACTTGGTCCCAACTCCACCTATTAATCAAAATGCCCTAAGCAGCAGTTGAAAACTTGAAATAACTCAGGACAAGATACATAACATATGAGAACTCTGAATTATAATGCAAATAGGATTTATTCAAATACTAGAATAACATAAAGAAATTTGAGTATGATGTTTCATTAATTTAGGTTGATGGGAATATATGTTTGCTCAGCTTATAACATGCCCAAATACAATCTGCGATATATACTTGTATCTCAGCATCTATTATTGCTACCATGGTTGGGACATCTTGATAGGTAATGTTATAATTTAATTTTAAAACTAATTTTCTATTTAATTTTTTTTAATTGCAGGACCTACCTGTAATTTTTGAGAAACTTGGGGGCTTAGGTGCAAAATTCATTTAAAACCCCTCTTTTCTCTTGCCAAGGGTTTCTTTGTCCTATTCCATTTATTTTCTTCCCTATTTGCAAGCGACAATGACAACGAGTCTTTTGGGTGGGCGACAACAAAATCTCAGCATCCTTCTTTCTTCTTCTTCGATGGGCAACGAAAGGTTTCCTCTAATGGTTGATGCGTGAAGATCACCTTCTATTAGGCGTAGACGCTATTCTTTCTCTTCTTTTGCCCTATCCCTCTTCTCTTCACTACCCTAAGGTACATCCTCTTCCACACCTCTCGACTGGTTTCTTCGTCATGTTTTCTTGATGGTGGAAATAAGGAAGTCTCTCTATTATTATGTAATTATTTGATTTTCAATGTACAGAGTTATCCTTTCCGTTCTTGTGTTTCGATTTGAAAGATTTTCATAAACTCATGCGATCCTGGAGTTACTTTTGTTGCAACATTCGTGGACAAAAAAAAAGGGAAAAGAATGTTGGGACGAATGAAATCATTGTGATCAATTTGTTATTTTATTTTATTATTTTTTGTGTTGCTGTTACATTTAGCGTTAGAGGAATTAATTTGGGTATGTGAAATTATCAATTGGAGATTGTGCTTTTGATATTGTGAGATTCATTTCGTGGAACTGTGTATAAATATAAATATTAGGGCTAGATTGATACGATGTCTTGATGTAAATTCTAGACTAAAATTTATGTACTGTATGAGTGTTTGGATTTATGTTTTGATTAGATCTGCATTTAGTATTGCAGAAAATTAGTGGAATAAAATGAATTTCCCAGGTTGATAAAATTGTACGCTGAGAAGATTTGATAACTTTTTGACTTGTTCTTTTCATAGAGTAAGTTTAGATGTGAATAATTCTTAGTTTTATATGGCTGGCATTAATTTCTTTAGGATAAGATAAATGTGTTCTTTAGTTGGTCACCCGTAATATCACATCTTTGTGTTTTGTAAGTGTTCTGTATGATTAATTACACTTGCCTTCTTAAACAGTTATGTACCTTCAATTAATATATTGATAAATATATTGGTTAAGTGATTTTAATTATTAAAAGCATAAGGATCCTTGTTAATGGTGAGGGTACAGATTTTTGTAGAAATTGTATGTGTTTTGCACTTGTCAATGTAGTAATTGATTTGGATCCATTTACTTGAATCATCAACTACTGTTGCTAATTTTGATGGAATTTTATGTGGAAGACTTATTGGAAGTTCTTATAATGCTAATTTGATTTATTGTTGCCTTATTAGATTTACTCTATGGAACTAGGATACATGTGTAAATGTTAAAACTAAATCTATCTTCTCTTAGACTTTTGTTCTTGAATAGATCTTAACTTAAGGCTGTGAAAAAATTAGTAGATAGGATTTGAATTTTATATTGATTAATGAGTAAATTTAGTGGAAAAGCTTACCTGATAAATTCAAAATTGATGTATGAATTTTAATGTGAGTCAGCTTGTTGAATATTTAAAACAATTAGTTTATCTAGTAGGATTTTATTGCTTTGGCTGCAAATTAGTTTTGTTTGAATTTAAATACACATTTTCCTATCTCTTGAATTAGTAAGGTAATTGAAAGCATAAACCAATTCCTGCATTCTGCAATTTTAATTACCGAAATTTTCTCCAAGCTGTGTAGACTCCAATTGCCATTATCATTTGATATTGATTTAATATTACAAATAGAGAATCATTAGTCTCATGGTCACGTACTCATTTTTGTTGGATATGAACAAACTATTTAAACTGTTGAAGTTGTTGAGTTGTGATTAATGCTTAGTAAACTTTATTTATTGATTTTGTTAACATTTAATAAATATGTTGAAGTTAATAAGTAAGCAATAACCTTTACCTCAAAATGGTTAGGCATATAGGTATATTTGATATTTGATCTTCATACCTTAATAAATAGTTAATAAAGATATGGTAATATAATTTTAAGGTGACAAAGAAATCAAGACTGGACTTCAAGTGGATCAATAATACGGAATTTTGGTAGAATTTTGATAAGTCAACCATTGAGGTAGGAATCTATTCCCTCACCTTTCAATGCAGCATTTTGAGTTTTACTTAAAAGCTGTGTTATCTTATTGTTCTTTCCTATGATTATTGTTTCATTTCCTTTGTAATCAGCATTATTCATTTATTGATGCATTATGATGACATGACATGACTTGATAGTTACATTAGTGGTTTTGCTAAAATATTGGTGATGGAAAGTTTAGTACATTTGATATATGCATGTAAGTCGTGACATTGATTGATCTTATGATACCACCGTGTACTCTATAGTGCCGAGTGTGGATCGGCTATAGAGGTGCTAGCTAGAGGTCACCTGACGGGAAGTCATTAGACTTACCGGGGTCCTGGATGTTGGACGCAACATCCCCCGAGCTGTCTGAGGGGTAGTTGTTCCATCGGTTGAGCAACGATGGAAACACTCTAACAAAGAGTGCGGACTCGATTGTGAGGTTATTATGTGGTTACGCTCTTGATTTTACACGAGTATGACGATGTGATGATTACATATAGAATAGTGGAATTGTTTTTAATTATCTTTCTTTGATACATGCATTTTGTGATTCCTACTTAGCTTTTCTTGCTAACTCCTTTGTTTTGCCTCCAGGTCCAGGTCTGGCCCAAACCCAAAACGAATAGCTAGATAGAAATGGCGGCCTTGGGGAAAAATAAATAACCACAGTTTGTTCACTTGAGTTGATTCATTTGTATTTTTGGTGTTGTTAGCCAAATTTTGAACTTTGTTGAAGAGTATTGAAAAACATTGTAGCTTGCATACTTTGATCTTTTTTTTCTTTTGGTTTGGATTGTGAGACTTAATGCATATACAAGTAGTTGTTAGTAGATGTTATATTGTGGTGTTATAATTGTAGTAATATTATGTTGACTTGTACTTGTTAAACTCTTACGTCCCTAGTGAAGTCTTTCGCCGGGGCGTAACAGGTAAGGTCCAATTCTGCCACCATTCTAGAGACAATACAGATAAGGGTGTTTAATTTTTGATTCAATCCGAAAAACTAATTCGATCTGAACTAAAAATTTTGGTTTAATTCGGTTTATAACTAAATTGTTCGGTTCGATTTAATTTTTTTTTTTTTTTAAAAAAAAATTTGTTCGGCTTTCAGTTCAACCTCAAATTTTTGGTTTAAATCGAATGAATAAAATTTTAACTAATTATATACTTTTTAATATTATAATATTATTTTAGTTTAAAATAATTTAAAAAATATTATTAGCAAAAATCAATAAAAAAATTAATTTTGGTTTAAATCGAACCGAATAGAACCAAATGAAAATTTTCAGTTCAGTTATGTTTCAATTTTTTAAAAGATTGGTTTAATTTTGATTTCCAAAAATAAATAAAAAATCAGTTCGATTTGAATCGGTTTGATTCTATTCGGTTCATTTCAAGTTGAACTGATTGGACACCCCTACTTATAGATAGAGCATAATTTCTATTTTCTTATCTGGATTCTGGCCAAGTTACAAATCATTTGATCTCAACCTGCCTGTAGAGATGGTTTGCAAATTATATCTTTCACTGACTTCGTTGTTAATGTTCAGAAGATAGTCTTAAACTGAAACTTTTTAACTTCTCATTCATATGTTCTATGAGAAATATTCATATTTACAAGTTACAAAATTTAAAAGATGCAAGATCAAAAACTTCTTCGGCCAAATTAAATTAAGTAACAAAAGTCTATTTCCATGAATCAAACACAAAATACTTAATTAATTGAATTATCACAAACAAATGTGTTGCCCCTGTGCGATAGGAAAAAGATCATTATAATCCAATGTAATAAAAAAAATTACTGTAAGTTAATTGATATATTTTAAAACCATTATTAGCAATATAATATAATAAAGGTTTTCATTAGAAATAATATATTTATGCAAGACAACATATAAACAAATACAATGCATTTGGAAGAAAGTGTTGGGGAAAAATGGTTCAATTTCATTTCATAAAAACATAATGCGACCGTTTTCAAATTCACCTTATGGACATAAGGCTTTTTATTTAAGTGGGTTATGGCTTTCGATGAACGCAAGCATTCATTGTAATTTACCCCTAAATAGCTTAGGGCACCTTTGATTAAGAGATCTAAACATATAAAATAAAAAAAATAAATATTTAGAAGAACAATATCATTCATTCATAATTTCTTGTATGGGCTCACAATTTCAACATAATTTCATTTCCATTGATTCACATTCTTTCACTCTTTATTTCCTCATAAATATTCTTTCAATGAATATTTATATCTGATTTCAGCTTCTGACAAATGTTCTTCATATTTCATCCTTCATTTCAATTTCCTTCATCTTCTATCTTCAGTCAATAAATATTCCTTCTGTGAATATTTATTTCATTTCAAGTAACATAAATAATATTATAATAATATTGAGGAACTATGCCCCGATACATAGTATCGACGCACGCACCTCCTAAACAATATTATTAACAATATATTGTATCATCCTTTTGATAAATATTCCTTCTGTGAATATTTATCTAATTTCAATTTTCTTCGTCTTCGATAAATATTCTTTCGTTGAATATTTATGTGGTTTCATCTTTCTTCAATAAATATTCTTTCATTGAATATTTATCTGATTTCATTTCTTCAATATTCTTTCATTGAATATTTATTTGATTTCATTTCTTGGATAAATATTCTTTCGTTGAATATTTATCTGATTTCATTTCTTCAATAAATATTCTTTCATTGAATATTTATTTGATTTCATTTCTTCGATAAATATTCTTTCGTTGAATATTTATCTGATTTCATTTTTTCAATAAATATTCTTTCGTTGAATATTTATTTGATTTCATTTCTTCGATAAATATTCTTTCGTTGAATATTTATCTGATTTCATTTCTTCAATAAATATTCTTTTCTTAAGTTGAATATTTATTTGATTTCATTTTTTCGATAAATATTCTTTTGTTGAATATTTATCTGATTTCATTCTTCACAAATAAATATTCTATCTGCGAATATTTATTTTATTTCATCGCAAATAAATTGCTACAAGCATTATTGTAATAATATTGAGGAACTACGCCCCGATACATAGTATCGACGTATACACCTCCCAAACAATATTATGGACAAAATGCAGTAACAAAATATTATTTCTCTTCTTCTTTCTTTCTTTCATCAAATCAAAGTTAGGTTGAGTCAGGACCAATGTGTGGTTAAGACAAATTCAAACCTGAGTTGGGTAGATCCCACACATATATCATTTCTTTTTCTTTCAACAGTCAAGTTATTTCTTTCAACAGTCCAGTTATTTCATCTTATCAACATCTTGGATTAAGTTCAATTCAATTCAAGTCAAATCTCATGGACATTAGATTGGGCCTAGCCAAAATTTTGATTTCTGAATATTCCAAATGTTTAGTCAAAGTTTCATGTAACTGTCATGAAATTGTAGGAGATTTCATTTTGATTTCTTAATCAAGATTTCAGTTTCA
The DNA here is from genome assembly GCA_027563935.2 of Costus lasius. Taxonomy (NCBI): domain Eukaryota; kingdom Viridiplantae; phylum Streptophyta; class Magnoliopsida; order Zingiberales; family Costaceae; genus Costus; species Costus lasius. The sequence continues at coordinate 13,933,934 of CM050450.1, read as the reverse complement.
AGTCAAAGTTTCAAATTTCTTATTTAATTGTCATGTGATTTGACTCTCGGTCAAAATCAATTTCAATCCAAAATCAATTTCAATCCTTTATTCATATGAAGGATTTTAACAAGTAATGGTAAGTTGGGACCATTACAATTCAGCTTAAACAAATTTCGCTGGGCATGTGAAGCAGCTCATCAGTCTGCATAGCCCAAATCCTGCTAATCAAGCGATGGACGGCTGATAACGAAACTGACACTAAACACAGTGAAACGCATTCGTCTGAAAATGTGATAAAAATAGGGTCGTCGGAAAAGGTTTCGGTTTCAGCGATCCGACTGTCGGATGATCGGATCCTTCTGGTCATAGGTTCGCCAGCTCTTTGAGAGGATGTGGCCAAATTTTCACTTCGATTGGATGGCCGGATGTCGAGTTCAATGAGAAGAACTTTAAAGTTATCTGCGGCAAGCGGGAATAAAAGATCGCCGGAAAATTGTTCGATTCCGGCGATCCAGTCATCGGATGATCGGATTTTTCTGGTAATAGGTTCATAATTTCGAGGAGAAGCTGTGGATAAAATTTCAATATGATCCGATGAACGGATGTTGAGTTCGACAAAGATGAACGCCGGGTGCTCGTGGCAGGAAAAAGTGGAGATCACCGGAAAATGCTTTTGACTCCGGCGATCCAGCCGTTAGATGGCCGGATCCTTCTGGAAAAATGTTCGCAGATTTTAGGAGAGTCTTTCCTCAAAATTGCAGTTCGATCCGTCGTGAGGATATCATGTTCGTCTGAGGAGACGATGGACGCAAAAGGCGAGCACGTTACTGGCGTCAACTCGAATTTGGAAGGTGTCTTCAGTAGATTTCAGATGATGTCGACTATGAAGTCAGCCTCTTCGGTGGATGCATCGCCGGTGTCGATGAAGACAGAATATCCAGGCGGACGGCATCTTTTCGGGTCGGGGACGACGAGGACAAAGAAAGCGAAGGAAAGCTCGCTTCCTCCCTTCTCCGCTCAGAGGCGGACGTGCGAAGCGTCAAAGAAGACTTCCTTCATTTCAGCGAATTCTTCTCGCGTTCGTGGTGATGATGACGAAAGTGAAGGGCGAGTAAAGAGTTCTCCGGCCCTCTCGACAGACGAGAAATCCTGTCGAAAAATATCAACAAAACAGGCTGCTTCCGGCGCTTATAGAGGCGGAAACCGTCATCTTTTCCTCGGCGACTCCTTCTAGCATCAATGATGGCGAGGACAAAGACAGGGAAGTTTCCTTCCTCCCTTGCTCAGAGGCGGACATGTTTCTTTCTGGTCGACGACATCTTCTCGCGTCAAAAATGACGACGACGAAGACGAAGAGGGAAGTTTCTTTCCTCCCTTTCCAGCTCGAAGGCGGATGTTATCCTTCTTGGCTGGCGGCATTTTCTCCTTGAGTTAGGAGCGACGATGACGAAGGAAACCAGGGAAGGTTTTCGATCAGAGTTTTCCTGCTTAGAGGTGGATACGCCTCCTCCCAGCCGGCGACATCTTCTCGTGACGGAGACACGGCGACGAATTCAGAGGCGGATGTGCCTCCTTTCGTCGGCGATTTCTTCTTTTCGTGCCAGAGAGGACGACGACGAATTCAGAGGCGGATATGCCTCCTTTTCATCCTGTTGTTTCTTCTTTTCGCACCGCCGGAGAGGACAACGATGAAGGAAGCCGATGATGGTTTCCAATCAGGAGGCGATGCCAGTCGACAACGTTTTCCTCTGAAGCCAGAGATGACGACAACTTCCTTCCTCCCTTCCCTGCTCCACGGCCGCGGCGGCGTTGGAGACGACGAGAAATCATCGTCAAGGTGAGTGTGCTTCTTTCACAGTGAATATCATGGCGAGATCTGGCGAAGAGAAGTGGCGTTTCCTTATCACGCATTTCTTCTGTCGAGACTTCATCTTGTCTCTTTTTTTTTTCTTCAGTTTCTCTACCATTCGTCATTCTCATTTGTTCTTCGTCACCGAAGAAGAATCAACATGGGATAGAATTCATCCGTCTGAGAGTTGCTGAAGGCAACATAAAACTTGATTTTTTTTTTTACCGGAGTTAGCTCTCTCCGTCTATGGTTTATTTTTTGATGACCGGAGTTTACCTTCTCCGGCGATGATTTTATTTCCTGAGTTTTCTTCTCCGTTAAATGGTTTATTTCACCGGAGTTGTTTTTCTCCGTCAATAGTTTTGATATCGGAGTTATCCTTCTCCGTTGATGGTGTCGAGGGAGGAGGGAGGAAGAAGAAGACCAAGGAGGAAGGAGAGGAATACTTACCTTCTCTGCGTCGATGTTTCTACCCGAGTCGCTTCAACTTCGAGACTTCTCCCAAATTTAGCAAAACAAATCCGCCTCCTCTTCTTTTTTCATTTTTTTTATTGTCGCTTCTACCACTTTCAGTTTTTTGGAACCGTCAAAACTTCCCAAAAAAATTTCTCTTCAAATCGTGTGCCACGATTTTTATCTTGGCGCTTCAAATATCAAGAAATCATGGTCAACAATTGATTTTGACTCTTCGAATTAATTATGGCCGAATTGTGAAATGACCACTCTTCGAATTAATTATGGCCGAATTGTGAAATGACCACAATTAATACTTGTTTATTTATCCAGCCAAAGTTTCGCTGCTTTTTTTTTTTGCTTACTCATGTATCATGGTCAAAATAGGTAAATTTGACCAAGAATTCAGCCAAACCAAATTGGGATCTAATTCCAATTTAGCAATTTATTTTAACTTAGGTCGAAAATCTTATTTGACCCAAAATTAAACATGAGTAGCCTGATCATATTTAATTTTACAGTGTCATTCAATTAAATCGATTTTTATCAAATCAAAGTTAATATTTCAAACCTTGATAATAATTTATTCATGGCAAAAGGTTTAATTTCAATCGAAATTCATTCTTGTGATTCAAAATTTCGTCTCTACATCGAATCATATACAAGATTTTTTTAACCTTTAACAGAAAGATTGATTTAGATCCGAGAACACTTAGCTGATTGTTCATGAATTTGGCGAGTAGGTGCACCCAGCACTTCATTTGTGCCACCCCAAGTGGGAACTAGTTTCTCCTAAGTCAAGAAAATTGGAGTCAAAACTGTAGCCCTATTACAGTAAGCTTGATGTTAACAATGTGCTAAAATGCATAAAATGATGTAAAATGTCAAATATATATATATATATATATATATATCGAATTGGTATTAAGAGGATAAAAGTAAGTAAAATGTGCTGAAACTACAGCCCTAATTAATTTTGCATAGTAGAAAACCTTGCATAATGTCTACATGGATAGTAACAAATAGATCGTAATTTAGCTAATTGACATAATAGGCAAAACTCTAAAGATCGTAATTTATATTATAGTATCAAATAATATAAAAGTATCAAAAATAGGGTTTATATTTACAATATTTACTTTTTGTACTTCTACAAAAGAACTCTTATAATATTTTTTTTTGCATTTTTACACAAGAACTCAGCAACGATTTGATATCACAAATGGGTCTCTACTTACTAAGTAGATAAATTTTATTTATTATTATTTAATTTTACAAATATAACTATCAATACATAGTGGCGCATCACCAAATAATATAGTGATTTAGAGAAAATTGTATTATATTAATAATACATAAAATTCTCAATCTATAAATACACTATGCTTCATCATCTCACTTATCCTATATACACACAAGAAGATTATTCATCAACCACATGTTACTTAGGAGAATATACACAAAGGAGATAGGCTAGCTACCTATCCCTCGATCTAACCTAGATGCTAGGAGCGCTTGCCAATAATCATTACTTGTATGGATAGCAAAAATACTCAACTGGGTGCTATATCCTATTAGGGTTGTTCAAAAAAAAAAATCAAAAAAATTAAAAAATCGTGATTAACTGACGAAACTAAACCGAATGGGCGGTTAATCGAATAGATCTATTCGGTTCATGGTCGATTTTTAGCTTATAAATTTATGGTTCAGTTCAGTTACGGTTCAGGAAAAATTTTTTCACCGATTAACCGAATATATATAGCCTAAGTTTATAAATTGATTATTCATCTAGTGTAATGATTATGCATTGCTCTGTAAAATAGTAAGTCGTGGGTTTGAAACCTATTGGCTATAATTTAAAAACTAATTATTTTATATATTTAATTATTAAATAATAATATTTAATATAACATAAGATTTTTCTTAATCGGTTAACCAAAAATCAGTGGTTGACCGAACCCTAAAATTAATTAACTGGTTTTTTGGTTAGAAATAATTTGTAATATAGCCGAACCGTAACCCCTAAACCCTAAACCCTAGACCCTAAACCCTATATATATATATATATATATATATATATATCAATTTAATTAAAAAAATTTATTTAATTTGTTGCCCATTTTAATATGGATTTGGGTTGCATAATATGTATCTGACTCTAGTTGTGTGAGGTTGGTCAAAGAGTCATAGGGCCAGTTTGGGGCTGATTCTGCTTCTACTGGCTGCTGGTTGAAGAATTGCTGGTTGAAAAGTAGCTGGCTAAGAGAAGCAGAAGCTGTTTGGGAAACTACAATTGCTAGTCAGCAGAATAAAAATATTGTGTTTATTAAATTAAGCAGAAATTTTTAGCATAATTAAAAATTTAAATAAATAAGTAGACATGTATTATGAATATTTCAAATTATTAATTTTCAAATTACCTAAATAAGAATTTGTAGAGTTTGAAATAAGTAAATGCAAATTATGGTAAAAAAATTATTAAAAATATGAAAAAGTGTATGTTACACATTTTAGAAAACATAAAATATTTATGCTATACTTGTTTTAGATATATAAATGATATATTTTTAAAATTACAAATTTTAAAAAATAAAAATTATGCACATGTTTTTGTTAGGGGCACCCCACCCGTAACAGGTCTAGGCCCAGCGGGCTAGGTCCCTCCGACCTCACGAATCCCGGTTTGGATCCCCGTTACCCCAAACAATTCACGTCTGCAGCGGGATTCGACCCCTGTCCATGACCCTCACGAGTCATGACCCTCACGAGTCATGACCCTTTAACCATATGAGCTGCATAATTTTCCTATAACAAAAAAACTCTTATTACATAAAATTCAATCAAGATTTTCCTATAACAAGAACGACAACAGATTTATCACATTGACAAGGTCATATTGATTTTACTCAATATTATTATCCCTAATGAGTCTAAGCTTTTGATGAGTACCATACAATAATCGAATAGCATCAAATATTGTATTCTATTGCGTTTTTTTAAATATATTTCCTCTAATATTTTTGTTTCTTTATTTAGAAACACCAAAATAGAAATAATTCCTTCACACAGCCCTCTTTCATGCATCAAGCAGGCACATAGCGAAGAAAACATCTGCTTCCACCTTTCAATCTTCCGCCCACTAGAAAAAAAATAAAAATCTTCCGCCTACTTTCCCTCTTTCAATCTCTTCAATCAATTCTGTTTCATTAGATTCTGCAAAATCTCAACTTTCTTCCCTGCCAATTTTTACCAAGTCTTCCAATCCGAAAAAAAAAACTTTTTCCTGAATGAGAATTCGAGCATCAAAGACACCACCTTTGAGCTCCATTTCCACCCCCCAATCCCCCTCCTTCCGTCCTCCCTCCGTCTAATTCCCATGCCTCCAATGAATCCACAAGTCACTGCGACACAAGTCACTGCGAAGGTCTCGATCTGTTGGTGTTGGCTGTGATCCAAGTATCCGGAGTCAGAGCTTTGGAGGTGGAGCGCATTAGGAGCAATGGAGTCGGAGATAAGAAGGGGAAGCAGAAGAGGATTGAGAAGTGAATGGACCCAGATGATGGAGTTGAAGCTGGTCCGGAGAAGAAGAGGAGGAAGAGGCTCGAGATTCCATGATTTCGTGATGCAGCTGTGGAAGCGAGCGCTGGCGGGCGAAGGATCTGGACAAGGCGGGCTCTGGCTGGGAGTCATTGGGGCTGGAGCTCACTGGCTGGCGTGGAGGCGGCGCTGAGATCTGGATGGCGGCGTCATTTGATGCTCAGACAAGGAAGCGTCGAAGCTAGACGAACGTGCAGATCTAGACACAGAGGCGGAGGAGGGTCGGCGAGACGCTGGAGGCCGGAGCTAGTGGTTGGCGAGGAGCAGGCGAGCGGAGCTTACTTGGAGCTGGAGGTCGGCGGAGCTACTAATCGAGCTCCACGAGGCGGCAGAGGTCGGCGGGCGCAGGTCTATCACAGGTCGGCGAGGCATGGAAGCAGGCAAGAATGCAAGCGAGGCATCGAAGCAGATTCCCAGAGAAGCATCTGATTAGCTGCTTCTCTCGTGCAGCTAATTTTCGCTGGTGCGCCCAGCAGCAGCCGCCCCAAACAACACTATTAGCTCTAAATCTGTTGGCCGCATCCGCAAAAGCAGCTGGCTAGCAGCCCCAAACAGACCCATAATCATTAATCGCTGGTGGTGATCTATTGCCTCAATATGATATGTTGCTCCTCCCAGGAAAGGGGTTGCCTCTTCATGTGTCACGCCCCGGCCTTATGGTAGTCCGATGGAGCATCAGACTGGGCGTGAAACCTTAAGGGTATGTTCGGTAGATTGGAATTCATCATAGAAAGGATGGAAACATCAATGAATCTAGCTTCAGGTGTCACGCCCCGGCCTTATAGTAGTCCGATGGAGCATCAGACTGGGCGTGAAACCTAAAACCTTACGGGTATGTTTGGTAAAGTGAAATTCATCATGGAAAGGATGGAAACATCAATGAATCTAGAAATAGATTCATTGATGTTTTCATCATTTCCATGATGAATTCTACTCTACCGAACATACCTTAAGGTTTTCGGCGCAAACTTACCTTTGATAGCAAACTTACCTCTTTTCCGTGTCCGAGATTTGTGCCGTCCGCGTCCGATCACTGTGCGTCGGACGCCTTGATTGATTAATGCCTTTGTGTCATGCATATGCAAATCTTCTCGCACCATGCGGTGGCCTCATCTATAAGGCTGTTTCGAGTTGCACAAATACACAAATCTATCTATACAAGAGAAGAGAAGAAAAAAAAAGAAGGAAAAGAACGAAAGAAAAAGAAAAATCAAAATTTTCATAGTATACCACCAGAGAATCGAAAATAAAGGAAGAAAAATTCCTAACTTTTTCTTGAAATCATAATCAGTCCGAAAGGAAAATAAAATCTCAACTTTTTCATTTTCATCTATTTTCTATTATCTTATTTGTATACACAACCTAAGTTATTTTAATACCTTGTACAGTAATGCGGCGGCCTCATATATAACATTTATTCTCTTAATATACTCTATTGACCAGTTAATAGAAACCTAAAAAAAGAGAATGATCGAGATAAAAAAAATCCATTTAATATTGTTAGTTGCCTAGAATTTTCCTCTAATTTGGATAGAATCAATAATATCTTTTATTGAATGAAGTTAATTAGATCAAATAACTCAAGTTCTAAATCATTTAATCTAGTAACTCATGAGAAATTTTACACCAAAATCTATGCAGGCGAAACTCTTTATTCTATTTAAATGCATCGTTTTAGTATTCTTAGCATCGGAAGCACAATTCTTGGCATGCGTTGACAAAAATTTGGCATATTTCTTCCTAGTCAAACTAAGAGCGTCATGCATGATCCATGCATGCGAAGTTTCGCACGTTAGGAATCTTCTCAGGCTGCATCGCAACACCCTCCTACTGCAGCACGGCACAACGATTGGTGGCCGCCGCCCGCCGGCCTCCAATTGCCTGCGAGCATGCACGACCTGCGATCATCCGCGGTTGGTGGTGAGACTTGCGGTGAGAAGTCTCTCTCTTCTTGATGCAATGCACCGTGCCATGCATGTCCCCTGGCTCTTGTTCGATGCATGCATCTGCCTTTCTGCGGGGCCGTGCAAATTTACTTATTGAAGAAAATAAATAACAATGTTTGGAGCAAATTCCAAGAGCAAGAGTTCGGTCTTGACCAACCAAGAAACGATTTTCAGCACAACTCTGTCGTTTCCAAAAACATTCAGTGTTGCCACCGACCACCCTGGCAGCCATTCCACCGTTGACCGATGCGTGGACATCATTTCTGTGTCCCTTGTCTCAGTCATAACAGGCGATGCCGCGTGGACATCGCATCAGGAGTATCCAGTTTCGCTGCCTCTTGTCAGCCTCGCGGATGAGGTATTTAACTCCAGCTCCGTCCAAGATCGACAGATCGAGGCTTGGGCAATTGAGCTAGAGGAGGGGCGATGGCGAGGTACTTGAAGGAGCTCACGCGAGGAGGAAGCAGCGGCAAGATTTCTCTTCTCCAGAAGGCCGCCGCCTTCTCCACTCAGCAAGCAGCAAGCAGCAAGGACCTATCCGCCCCCCGAATCAGCAAGGAAGCCTCACAGGCAAACCCTTTAATTTTTCTTTACACATTTCCACCTCCCTCGTCTCCTTCCCTGTCTATGATCTCTAGGTCTTTGGATTGTGCTACTGCACACATTCATTCAGCAAGTTTTTTATTCTTTTTTGCTCTTCATTTTGATTTCGTTCGGGCAGCTTATTGGGAGGACGCCTTTGGTGTACCTCAACAAAGTGACTGAAGATTGCCATTCTCGGATTGCGGCAAAGCTGGAATTTTTGCAGCCTTCATTTAGTGTTAAGGACAGGTGATGCCAAGTGTTCCCCAATCTTTTTCTTTTGCCCAAGATTGGAACTTATCCTCCTCCTAATTGAGCTCAGTCGTGCAGTTCAGGCAATTGCTCACTGTCCACTTGTTTTGTTTTTGTCTTCAGGCCGGCTGTGGCCATGATAGAAGATGCCGAGAAGAGGGGGCTAATAACTCCTGGCAAGGTGATTGTTACTTTGTTCAACAAAAAAAAAATAAAAATATGCTTAAATTTTCCATTAAACTAGAAAAATAAATTGGCAAAATAGAACAAAACTGAGTGAGGTAAGGTGCTCTAAAATTGACAGGGCACGTCTGTCTCACCTGTAGTTTGGGAGTAAAAAAATAAATAAAGGAGTTCTAATGAGAAGGAATCTAACATCATATATTCTTGTATGATTTGATCCTCGCGTTTGACTTTTCTAACTTAAAAAATATCTATGATGTGACATTAAATTAAAGGTCAGAATAAAATGAGAAGATGTGAAGTTAGGATTTTCCTACATAGAAATTATAGGAAGGATATCTTTATTAGATTTTCACTCAATAGTTTGACTTATCAGGCAAAATTAGATTTGGGCTGTCTGAACAAAAGTAGAAGAGATAATTTTTAATTTCGTTTCTTTTGATTTGGTCGGACTTTCCAAGTACAATCTTACTTGATCAAATGGTTGGAAAGAGACCCTTTGGAAAGAGAGGCTATGCTGCCCTCCTCTATATGAACTTTGCCTGTGGAAAACGGAAAACGTCATGTAGGAAAACTGGTAGAGAAGGAAGCTACAGCTGGTCTTTGAAAAGCCCACATCTGGATTATCTGTAGGAAAACTTAACCACAAGTGAATTATCTATAGTTTGCAATTAAACTTGAGTTCTTTTGTCTTCTGAATTTACTGTAGCTGTATTGATTGGTTCTTACCAGACTACACTGATTGAGCCCACATCTGGAAATATGGGGATTGGGCTCTCTTTTATGGCTGCACTGAAAGGGTACAGACTTGTTCTTACAATGCCATCTTACACGAGCCTTGAAAGGAGGGTGACTATGAGGGCCTTTGGTGCTGAGTTAGTCCTGACTGATCCAACCAAGGGAATGGGAGGAACAGTGAAGAAGGCATATGAACTCATGGATTCTTATCCAGATACCTTCATGCTTCAGCAGTTTGAGAACCCTGCAAATGTCAAGGTAGCTATCTCTTACTCCTTTTCCTGTGCAATTGCAGGCATCAGTTATTTTGGAGAATTAGTTTGGTTCTAGACTTCCTGCTTAAGATATTTTATTGATAACGAAGTTCTTATTTAGACGATTTTCATCATTGTAGTATATAATTTTTATTTGTTGATGCTCATTTTCAGTAATGTTTCTTTAAGCAAAGTATATCAAGAAAGACTTTGTGTTCTTTATCATCTCGAGCTCATTATCTTTTTGAACCCAATAAAAAACTAACGAATCCTTATGACATATATACCTCATTGTTTCTTGATATTCTCAATCAAGGTTTTGAATTTTGGTCCTGTTTAAATATACTGGCATAGCATGGTATCGATTCAGATTTTTCTCGAACTAGTATATACTGAAAAAATCGGTTGATTCATTCCAATTTTTAAAACATTATTCACAATACATTACGCATATGAATCTTGAGAAAAAATTAGTTTTTATCTTGAACATAGATTACTTGAGTACTTTATACCCATATAAAAAATAAGAGAAGACATGATTTTAGTTTCATATTAAAACAGAAGAAAGCATGTAGGTACTTATTTCAGTGCACACTGAATTTCTATTCATAGTCATTCATATCTAACAAGAGGTATGCAGGTACATTTTGAAACAACAGGCCCTGAGATTTGGGAAGATACTCTAGGCCAGGTTGACATTTTTGTAATGGGAATTGGCAGTGGAGGTACTGTTACAGGTGTTGGGCAGTATCTAAAATCCAAGAATCCGAACGTAAAGGTATAACATGACATAGAAGAGGCTCATTCATTGCTTATACTCGATATTTTGAGACTGGAAGATGTAATGAAGATCATGTCCTCCTTAGTTTGCCATAACTCATGACATGTTAATGAAACATATGTATGCTTTGTTTTTTTCACTTGGGGGAGTTACTTGAATGTAGCTTGTTACTTGCTGCACTAATTTTTCAATTTTGATAGATATATGGAGTTGAGCCTGCTGAATCAAACATTCTCAATGGTGGCCAACCAGGTATGTCTTTTTTCTTTCAGTGCATCTAGTCAAGAATGGTATAAACATGAATATGAGCTTCACACTTTTATCGAATTGATGCACCATATTTTCCCATTGCTAAATCTTATGGAGCTTTTCACAATTTCTTTTGCAGGTCCTCATCTCATTACTGGTAATGGAGTTGGCTTCAAGCCAAAGATCTTGGACATGGATGTAATGGAGAAAGTTCTTGAGGTCAATTGACTTTAACTCGAACCTTCTCCATATTTTGTTTTGTTGTTTAGTGAAATCATTGTTTTAACATAGAGCAGGTAAAAAGTGAAGATGCCGTGAAGATGGCTAGAGAATTGGCAAGAAAAGAAGGGCTTCTGGTATAAGCAATTTATCTGTTTCTTGATATTTTTTAGTCAAAATATGTATATGCTTGCGAATCAGATAGCTATCTTTTAGGGTCTGTTTTCTTGGAAGGAAAGGGAAAGGAAAGAAAAATAAATTTTCCGTTGTTTCTTTGGGCGAAAGAAAAAAATTTGAATGGAAAAGTGGGTGAAAAATTTTATAACTTTTCTTTTGAAATTTTTCCGCCCGAATCGGAGGGAAAAGTTGGAGGAAACATAACGCCACTTCGCCCGACCTTCAAAATTAATTTTTCTTCTTCTTTTCTTTCCTTCCAAAGAAACAGGATATAGATTTTTTTTTTCTTTGGAGTTTTCTTTCCTTACAATTTTTTGATTCCTTAAAGTTTTCCTACTCTCTAACTAAAATGAGGGTTAGTACAAAATGAGTTGACTTCCGTTTGATATATTGATTTACAGGTTGGGATATCATCAGGAGCTAATACTGTTGCAGCACTTAAACTAGCAAGAATGCCGGAGAATAAAGGCAAACTTATTGTGGTAATGTAGACTTCGCGCTAACTGATTGTTTAAGAGAAGAAATCTTAAAGAAGGGGCTCCATAGCCTCACTCTGAATGTCAGTCTAGTCTAGGCTATCCGATTAGATAGAAAAAAACTCTGGCCCTATATAAGGTGGAGCATCAAATGGAACTAGTTCAGTAGAAGTTAGAGGCGTAATCTGGATCTACTTAATTTTTGTTTTAACTTATTTATTCGTTTAATAAGATCTGGAAAAAGAAAACTCAGTTGACTTTTTGTTGGTGCAGACTGTTCTTCCAAGCTTGGGGGAGAGATACTTATCATCTGTCTTGTTTGAAGACTTAAGGCAAGAAGCAGAGAAGATGCAACCTGTGCCAGTCGACTGAGCTTTCTGTTTACTAGCAAATTACTTCATAGTGCTCGATTGCATTCATGCAAATTGAATGCTGCTTTCGATTATGTGCTAATCTGTGTGTTCTAAGACTTTCATTATAAGATCATCAGTTCGTGTTCGTCACTTTTCTATCATGGAAAATGTTGGTTGTAACTTGAGCATTCAGTGTAAATTGAACAATCAGCATGGTGTTCTATTGCAACACTGCCAATAAAAAAAAAACTAGAGCCTTGTGAAATCATAATAAGTTAGTATCACTTTTTAAATTCTTTAAACTAAAGTGAGATTCCAAAATCAAAATTTTATATAAATTTATTTATAAAAAGTTTTTTTAAATATGTAATCATTAATATGATTTTTTACTTTTTTCATTTATAAATTTACTTAATTAAATATAATATTTTAGTAATATCTTTAGATGTTTAAAATTTTAAAATATATTATGATATGAATTATAAAATATTAAATAAATAAATAATGTTATGTAGAAAGTCCGGAGAAGTGGCGTGTTGGTCTCCTCTGTGGCGACGCCGGCGTTTCTTCTCTCAATCACGACGGCGGCGGAGTAAACTCTCGAAGCGCCACCACTGGATCTTTCTCCTGAATCACATCGCTCGTTCTATCCTTCCTCTTCCTGTCTCATCGTGATTTCTTCACCACCAAGGATGCCGAGATCCGGTCCTGAACCCTCACTATGCCTGTGAGCTCCCTTCCGTGACCACGCCGAGACCTTCTTCCTCAATGAATTATGCTTCTGCAGTTGCCAAATTTGTTGACCCTCCAGAAACTTTTGGCGAATTCTTTATGCCCGATCCGTGCCTTCTCCCCATGTCTCCAACTTGCAGGCTACGGTAATCGTTTTCCTTAACCTAGTGTTTTATATTATCTTAAAGAACGAGATGTAGTGGCATGCGAAGTAATGTTTGCTTATCTATGTATAAAGACTGAATATAGACGCGGAAATTAGAAAGATGAAACTTTGTCCTTCTAAAAGGGCAATACTAGGAGATGTTTCATCTACCTTGAGGAAGGATCCATTATAGCTTACAGAAGACGACCATGGATTCTTGAGAACCATTTTGCAGGAAGCAAGATGACTTGGAAAAGAGCGGACAGAACTCACCAACCAAATTTGTAAACCATTTCATGAAATAAGATCATCTTGCAGACCTATGCGTTCATTCACAATTTTGTCAGTGACTTGCGCCCTAATAAGCTTTTTTGGTCTTTAGTTATAAAGACTCCCCATCTGATTGGTAGACCTCCTAGAAAAGTGAGGCAGTATAAGCAAATGTGAATCCCCTCATCAAGGAAAAAAAGACCAACGTCAGCTATGGGGAGTTCTTTGTGCCACTTCTCATCCAAACTCAGATGAATATTTTCATAGGGATTGGGACCAAAACATACTAATAGAGTCAAAGTTGATCTCTTCCTACAAGTTGCAATAATGACTTCAACTATGACTTTCACTGGTATTGAGGCCACGCCACAAATATTTTGCCATGACCTCAAGAAGCGATTAGAAGATTTGATTTAGTAAGAGACTTTATCTTATTATATAGAGTATCCCTATGTATAAAGTGACAACAAGATGTCATCCTGACCCTAGATACACCTTGTTCTTGGGAGCAACACCCAAGGAGATTTACATTAGGAGTCTGGCTGAGAGAGACTTCCTCGATAAGGAGGTCTTAAATTTGAAGAGTAGATAATCTAGAGTAGAAGAGAGAAAAGCTTTAGATAATCCCTGGTTTGCTCTTCAACAAAGGAGATGTATAGAGTTTGAAAGCCTACACATGATGGTCCTCGTCATTGTTGCCATGATAATGGACTTTAATGTGCAAAGCTAAGTGAGACATTGGTCATCCAACCAACGTTCGCTAATACCATGCTCTACTGAAATGAGGTACACTTAGGAGGGCACCAACAACAACCTTCCCCTTAGCTGGCTTTAGGGAGTCTATTTGGTTCGAAAGGTGTCATGCTCTGACAGGTAATGGGCCCCTGTTAGTAGCCTACATGTGGCATATGACAATTAGGCCTAATAATCCAGCCTAGCCCATCAACTAAAAATATAAAGTTAACAATAAAAGTTGAAAATCTATACAACATAACAACAAACTCCGTAAACACCAACGATACAATAATTCAACCACATGGCCAAAACATCACCATACAAGGATATTGACTAAAACAATAAACAGAAATATAAGTACATCTAATGCCATCATCTACAACTATCTATCTACTATTGATCCGCCCGCGACGGACCCACACTCGGACCTGAAACAAAATTATGAAAACAGAGGTTGTTAGCCAAAAGAGCTAAGTAGAGAATAAATACATAGTGCATAATTACTAAGGGAAAATCGTGCCATTTTTTCAACATCATCTATTATGATGCACAAAACATGTACTTTGTTTAATTATGCATATATATCATATATATATCAACACACCAATGCAAGCACTGAGCGGGGCCAACATGTCCCAAAGGACACACGCTCATACCTGAGTGGTCTCCAGTGTCAGCTCAACGGACTGGGAATGACTGCTCATCAACAGTCTATGAGTATTGCGTCCAATGCCCTATCACACCCGTGCTAATAGCATATCTGTATGATGTTGACCGGTAATATGATAGTCTATGTGGTCGCCAACTATAAATTATACACCTAACCCAAAACACTAGCCGACTAGCTCTCCACTTCCATTGGTACAGCCCTCAGAAGTCAACCCCTTGTGTTGAACAACACGCATGCACAATAAACAATCACTAAATCTCAGTAATCTAGGATAAGATCATCATATTATGCACCAAACAAACATATAACATTTGTTATGCAACTACGGTAATAAATTCCAACATAACGGAAGCAATAGAATAAATGAATAAGTAAGGTGTCCCTAGTCAAACGGTGACACCAAATCATAGTATGTCTTCTAATTAAGCAGTAGGCAACGTGATCAAAGTACAAGAAGGATCCCTCCATGTTGTTGGAAAGTTCATTAGAATAGTGCCTTCTTCTTCAACACCGATGACCTTCCAAACCAAAACTTGTTGCCACCACAGAGCTCGCCTAAGCAGCAAAGGCACCAAGATCGACACTCGCCACTAGTCTAAGTGGCTCGCCGGAATCCATTGAAAACTTACCGAAACTGGCAAGAATTCCCCGAAACTTCGTTGCAAGCTTGCCGGAGCTCAAAGGCGAGTGCAGGAGATGCCGGGAGAGAGAACAACAACATCAAAGATTGTCTCTCGGCATTTTTGTCCGACTGAGACCGGCCGAACCAAGCAGTGAGGAAAGGAGGGGAAGAGGGTTGGAGGTCATCACCAGAACACTTTGTTGGAGACTGGAGCTCACCGCTGGCGTTAACTCGCTAGACACAAAAGAGAGAGGGAGACGAGAGCTGTAGGGATGCAAGAGGGAGAAGCTCGGGAGGTGAAGGTAAGAGGCGAGGGAGGGGAGATAAGGGGAGAGGAGAGGGAGCAGAAGATGTCGGCGATGGCGTGTGGGAGTGAGGCGGATGAGAGGACGAAAAATGGAGAAAGCGAGGTTGGGACGAGATGAGACAGGTAACAAAAGGTTTTCAAAATCAGTCTGAACTGGCTGGTTTTTTCAGTTTGAACTGGTTCGTTAAAGGTCCGAACCAGACCATAAGGGCGGAGCAGCGAGCAGCGGATTGAGCGAGAGAAGGAAGGAGAAGGAGAAGGAGGAGGAGGAGGAGAGGCCATTGCGCGCGCTGGCGAGCAATAGGCAAGCAGGCGCATGGGCGAACGGCGGACGTGACAGTGAGATGCTGATGCAAGGCCTCCTTCCTCCTCCTCCTCTTCTTCTTCTTCTTTCTTTTTTTTTCTTCCACTGCTCTGCCCAGTTCCACTGGGTTTTGGTTTGGTATGACTGGTATATACCGATTTGTTCGGCGACTAGTATACCTGGTCGGACCGGAACTTTGAACCTTGGGTTGGTTGATATGATTCCTTGTACATCACAATCATCAGAGCACTTGACAATGAAGTCACAATTCCTACTATTGAACTTGCCCTTAACTACAAAGGTATCATTAGGTGCTTGTCTATGAATAAGCCATTGGTATCTATCTTTATCTATGCCATGATGATAAAGTTCTGATAATCAAGGAACTTGAGAGGCGTGTAGTGATCGCTAGGAGTCTTGGGAATATAACATTTTGGCGAGAATACACCATGAATGATTGAAGGGATTTTGGAGATGAGGAGAAAACAAAGGTATATCTAGGCCTGGCAAAAAATTATACGACCCGCCAACACGACACGACACGACACGAGTTTTCGCGGGTTTGGGTTTAACATAATCGTGTTTCGTGTCATTATCGTGTCGACCCGTTTATGACACGCTAAAATTCGTGTCGTGTCGTGTCGTGTCGCGGGTTGACCCGTCTAACCCATATATAATATATATTATATAAAATTAATAATTTATAGATAATTTTAATATAGTGAGTTACATAGGTTATTCGTGTTGTGTGGTGTCAACCGTGTCGTGTTGTGTCATCTAATAACTTTATATTATAAATCGTGTCAATCGTGCCGTGTCATGTCATGTTATATGACACGACCTATTTATTAAACGTGTTAATCGTGTCGTGTCGTGTCACCTGTGAAATAAGCGGGTCGTGTCTGTGTTTCGTATATTGACACGTATACATAAACGGGTCGTGTTCGTGTCAAGCACAATCGTGTCACGTGTCAAGTATGACACGACACGTTATGACACGTGAAACACGAATTGCCACCCCTAGGTATATCTAACTTGTGCTTATTAACTACATTAAAGAAGTGGTACTTCTAAGACACCAAAGTGTGTGATTAATCTCATAGTTGCATGCTAGACATGAATGATTAATTGTTAACCTTGTTCCGGAGTTGCTAATGTCTTTGCTTGGAGCTCTAGCGGTATGCTTTACATTGATTCTAAATATGGTCATATGTAGATTTCAGCTAAAGTTGGATGTGAAGGTAGAAAAATAATACCTCAAAAGTTCATAAAGGAAAGAATGCCATCATGGTTGCAGATTATTTGAGGTAGAATATATCAGAAAAGTTTGCTTACCATCATAATACTTGTCAAGAAGGTAAAAAGCATATAGAGGATGTGTATAAATTTTACTTATATGTACACAGCAGTGCTCAAAAGACTATTATCCACTGCTTGAGATAGACCAAATGGTGGGTGTTTTCATCATTGTTTTCTTTCTAAGAAGCTTTCTTTGGGTACAATAATATTATGGCTCTCAAAGATATGCACCTCCTTGAGAATTAGCGTGATCACTTGAGGTTATGTTATTCAGATAGGTTGGTTCTAGATAATTTTTAAGCGTTACTTGCTAATGTCGCCATGAGTGACTTCAAGTGAACTTATCAATGACATTAGTCTTTAGAGGTGCACATACCTAGTTGGTTACCAATCATGCCTAAAACTTAATTTGCTTCATAAGACCTATAGGGGTAGTTTTGGTTTGAAAAAAAAAAACAGTGCCTAAAACATGGTTTTCTTCATAAGTTAGGCCTTGTGGAGGGTAATAATTGGCTAATTACTTGGTGATGATTTCCAAGAAGTTGAACCCTCCCTAATGATGATGAACTTGCCCTTATAACAACTTCTTATGAAGCCTTACATGGCAATTAGGTTGCTGAAGTAGTCATTAAAGTTGGGAGAGTTCAACCTTACATACACTCTAAGAACAACAATATAGATTCATGTCTTGCCTACTTTATCATCAAGGTCACCAAGTTGGACACTCATTGTTTCCTTAGAAAGTGTGAAGGCCAAATCATGAAAAGGAGCAATAGCTAGTAACCCAAAATAGATTAGGAGGTTTCATATGGAAAAAGTTGATTATGGAAAGCAGAGGTGTTGTGTGGTTTCCTAGTCAGCCTTCTTGAAACAATATGGAGTCTGCTATATAATATTAGACTTTCTCACTACCATGAACAATACTGAGTACAAAACCATCCTTTTTAGGATAAGGTTTGTCTCATAATACGGAACCAAGCAAATATAAATATATGTTTACTTACTCCTAGTTGTTAATCAAGTGTTGGAAAAGTACCAGACCAAACAATTGACATTGGTAAAGAATGTAGTTGAGATCATGAGGTTGCTTAGCAAGTGGTCTAACTTTGAAACTATCAACATGCCCCACAATGCAAAGATAGATGGCTTAGTACAACTGGCTTCAATCCTGAATGCTAATGGCCAGCACATTGATATGAAATAGATGGCCAAGCTAAGCATCAAGACTTTTGGTTATTAAGTCCGGGCCAATACGAGTTCAACTTTAGAATATATACCTTACAATTTGATACTTACTAGATCATGCTAAAGCTTAAAGTTGGTTGTTATAGTGGCTAGATGTATATTGCTGGATGTATTGTGCTAGAGATATGATCTACGTTAACTAAGGTGCTTAAATCAACAAAGTTTAGAGAAGTGGCAGATGAAATTTATAAGGGCTTTGCTCCATTGAACTATAATAAATAGGGTCTTTAAGTAGGGGTTTCTGGTAGAAAAAACAAAGTTACTAGATTTAGGTTTCTTAAATTCATTATTATTGTCATTGAGACCCAGACCCAGATCACATACAAGGAATTCAAGTAGTAATGTATTGAACTTGGCATTATATTATGTGGCTTCAATCATGTGCCTCTTAGCCAATAGGTTGATTGCAGCCACTAATCTGCCTTTGCTTCCATAGGAAAGAAGAAATTGACAAAAACAAAGGCACTTGGCGTGAGGAAATTTTGGCTATATTGTGGTCTTGTTGATTATAATAGAACCCTCAACCAAGAGGCAACTTTAGTACTTGTAAATGTAGTAGAAGTTGTTCTCTCATTCAAGTAAATGTAGTAGAAGTTGTTCTCTCATTCAAGTTACTCTACTTGTAGATTCGAGCACTCAAATAAATTTAGTGGTGGTTAGTGGGCTAAACTTGCTAAACTTGACTTGATCGTAGAAGCAAGAGAAACTTTCTTATTCAAAACGAGAGCCAACAAGAGAGTCAAGTACCACAAAGTTGGACCTAGTTCCACCTATCTTAACAGTGTCCTTATAGGCCCAATGAAATTCATATTTAATTGGAAAGGGAAACCAACCCTAACTTGGGTGTGATATTGTACCTATCAACTTCAAACTTAAGAAGACGGGAGATAACCCTTGTACTTGGAAGTTGGAACTCGACGAACCTAAGGCATTACTATTAGTAAAATTTTGTACGTATCCCTTTTTTACCTCCTTTTTCCTTATACTGTATGTCAAAGGTCAACACCTAAGTCAAGACCTAACTTGGCCTTGATAAGCTTGCTTAGGGACAAGTACAATATGGGAAAAGGACTAATATGATTCCATTTTGTCCATAATAGCTATGCACCTAGGCTATAATTTGCTCTATAATGGCTATAACCTAGACCTCCAACTTGGTTCAAGATGTCTACAAGCCTAGACATTTGACTTTGTCAATGGTAACTATGGTCTTGTCCTATAATTTTGTCCAACAACTATGGTAAGCATGGTCTATGGTAACTATGGTTTAGACCTCTGACTTAGCCCAAAATGTGTATGAGCTCATATCTATAATTTAGTATATGGTTATTACAATTTAGACATCCTCTCCAGAGGCTATACATCTAGACCTCTCACTCGATCTATGGTGACTACGATCAATATCCTCCAACTCAGCCCAAGATGATTACACCACTACACCCTAACTTAACTTAGTTTGAGATGGTTGCATGTTTAGACCCCCAACAAGGTCTATGACCCTACTATAAGTTAGACCCTCGACCATGTAGATAATAGCCATGATCTTAATCTTTGCTCACTCATTAATGACTATCAACCTAGAGACAATTAGCCTCAATAGATTCTTAGCATAGAGATGGACACAACACAGATTAGCAACATGATTGGTGTAGGCCACAACCTGGACTTTTAAGTTCAACAATGCCTAACTTTGAACTGTGTCTTGTGGAAGTATGCTTTGGTGTCATCTCAACCTGGAGATTTGGATGGTGGAAAAATAGCAAAATAATGATGACCAAAAGTTTAAATTGTATGTTTGCAATGTTCTTCTATTTCATGCAAGAAAGAGAAGTTCAACTATAATTTAGTGGGTCTCACTACGAATCTTGACCATGAGTATATTAGTAAGAAGAAGAATAAAATTAATCATAAAGTAAGAGAAGGTACAACTCGATTAGTCACTACAAAAAAGTCTTACTTGAGTAATAATTATTCATCCTTTAACAATGGAATTTTTTGGTTACCTTGTTAGATACCATCATACCACCTCCTCCCTCGACCTCAGCTCCACTTGTTACATCCTTTAACTAGTAGGAGAGAGATCATCCTTAGAAGAAGGATGATGGCATTCTTCATCTTTTGATCCTTGGTATATATGTACAAGGGTTACCTTTCATGGAGGGGTTCAAGGCAAGGGCTTGGGCCAAGGCCATGTGTATATGGTAGTCAAATTTATAGGAAGTTAAACAAAGCACTAAAGCCCCAACCAACTTGAAGTTCAAACTTTGCTTGTAAGACCATGTTACCTCTTTGGTGAAGTTTGTAAATGCCTCCTCTAAAGCCTCTCCAAGATCATTTGGATGTTTTTGGATTTGGGCAGCAGTTACAACTAAGGTTTAGAATATCAGTCCCCGTAGGTATATAGTCTTGGGTTGAACCAATATATATATACTAACCATACTGTTGTACCGACATATTGGTGTATATAAATATCATTTTGGTACCGACTTGATATGTACTAGTACCAAATTGGATTGTTACATACCACTTGTAATAGGTGGTATAGACTGATTTAAAACCATAGTTACAACATCCTACAGCTATAATGGGTGATGGATTATCATGACACATAATTACCATTTCCTTGTTCTTGAAGTGAAGATGGCTTAACTCCTCAATTGTGGCAATGAGACTTTTGATCATTTACTTGAGGGCCATCTTTTCTAGTTTGGCTTTGTTGTTGGTTTAGTTGTTTGCTCATCGTATATTTCACATCATTGTAACCTTTTCGTAGGCCATCTTGGATTTAGAAAATTAAGAAATTATTGTCTATCTTATCTTGACAATCAAGACATTCACCTTGGCCTAGGCTCTTTGGATTAACTTGGCTTCACTAGCCTCGGTTAACTTCCTAGTAGTGCATCCAAATTATCAATGATGCTCAACAAAAAGTTGATGTCATAGGACAATTTCCATCTCGATTGGAGTAGGGTCTTCATGGTCTCATACTCTCTTCTCTTTTGCTGCATAGGAGATTTTGATTCCCATAGAAACTTAGTTGTGATAGTTGAGTTCATCCACAAGGAGTTGCTCTTTGATATAAAAAGGCTTGGTAGACTACTGCCTAGAGCTTCTGCCACTATCTTTATTAGTGCTTTTGTCACTTCGAAAGTTGTACTACACTAGAGTTGCCAAGAGTCCACCATCACTAGCTTGATCACTTTGAAGAGATTGGCATCATATACTTGATGCTTTCCTCAACTTCACTTGATGATTGACATGCCCCTTCAATGTGATGTAGGTAGTTTGCCAAGTTTCAATTGGGGCTCGTTAGGTCATAGTACCTCACATTAGGACCCTTTTGATGCCATGCCTTTTGCTTCAATGCTCCTTAAGGGGCTGCTTTGACTCAGCAACAACATTTCTTTGACATTTGTAACTATGGGTTGTGCACTACAGACGCCTGCCTTGATTGTTGTTAGCCTCGTTGCTGATTAAACAATTATTAAGGTAGAAGAGAGTTATGTTCTTTGCACCAATAGCAATGGTTAGTAACTCATAAAAGGACTACGGAATAAGTAATAAGAGGCAAGTGATGCAAGCTCACCCTTTTGCATCAATGGTCTTTGCTCTACACGATTGAGTCACTCTTGTGGAGAAGTTGTACTCTTAATCTCAGTTAGGCAGAGATTGACATTGCAATTTCCCACGTGTCTTTAGGTCTAGGAGCTAGTTGGCCCCCCTTTATAAGAAGACATCACCCCTTAAATGTAGTCATCAACCATCTTCTGTGGACTCCCTTGTGGACCTGCAAATAGTACTTAGGTGGTCCCTTGATAGAAAGATGGTGCTTTTGAAGAATCCTATTTCATAATCAATTCGTGCTGGCAAACTCAAACAAGATGTGCCACATGTTCATGAGGTACCTCAAGTTGAAGCTATCCACATATATTAGGAGTTGTGTCCTGCACCGATCTGGTGGCAGGGACATACCCCCTTCACTAGCATCTTTAACTTCATTTTAGATAGGATACCATGGCTGCTAGAAAGTTTTAGATGGACGTCTTCATAGAGGGATATAATATTGCTATCATAAATTTAAGTGGTCGACTTGATCTCACAAGGTGCAGAGTTGATCTCTAAACCTGATTTGCCTCACCATTTATTCTAGTTACCTTAGCTGAAACATAAGTGATGTATCAGATTCATCTCGGTGCCATATGGGCCATAGTTATGTGGATAACACTTCACGACAGATTTTACTGCATCCCGTTAGTCCAGTGTTTTATAAACAAAAGGCATCTCTTCAGTTTGAAGGGTACTCTTTGACACAATTTCATTTCAATAGTGAACCCTTGGTGCTGCCCCGTTGTTTTTTGTTCTCATGAGGACCTAGTTTATATTTACTTCAAATCTCGAGTTTGAATTTAATCCTAGAGGTATGTAATTCCTCTTGGATCTATGTCTGGCTCTGAGCATGGTTCATCCAGGTGATTAAAAGCTTAATCATAATATTTCAATTTTTTCTTTTGGCAAACTCAAATATTCATATTTCAAGAATGCTTCGTCTAGGTTACAAATTTCCTATACAATTTGCTTTTGGTGTGCAGTGCTTGTTTCTAGAGGCTTAATTTGGTTTAGATCCTCATTTGCTAAAGGTACATTCACAATTATGTAAGGTTCACCTTCTCCACATTCTTTTCTAGGGTATCTGACCCATGGTTCGAGGAACCGGTTCGGCAAGCCACTGACCGGTATGGTACTAGTACGGTACCGGCGAACTGGGCGGTAGTGGAAGAGTGGCGGCGGAAGCTTCGAACTGGAAGTTCCAGTAGTGGTGAAAGCTTCGTTGCTGTTGCTGGCCACAGAAGCACTGCTGCCACACCGCCATCTGCCGCTTTCGTGCTTCGACCTATGCTTTGGTGCTAGTGCCTCGCTGAACCGGTACCAACCGAAGGTACTGGTACCGGACCATTCCTCGAACCATGATCTATACTGGACTGGTTCTTCGAACCATGATCTGAGCACTGAATTGGAGATTTCTTTATGTATGTTAAGGTTTGTCACCAAAGGACTGTACAACTGCTTATTGTAGCATTCTTTTTGAGACGTAGTGCTTGCCTTGCCTAATGGAAGAATAGTAATATGAACTAAAGGAAAGCTTTTAAGCTTCAGTAAAAGCTTTGATGTACTTATTCAGAATCAGCTAGCCGATCCAACTTTCTGCAACTCTTTATCTGGCATTCAGAAACTCATATTATTGGTATTTGCAATCATCGTCAACAGTTTTGATGTCTGAACATTGCTGCTGCTTTTGATGTTTTATCATACCTTGCATATTTTGCTAGGATGCTGTAGTAGGTGCCTTTATTGGAAAAGTAGATACTAATTTCATTGTTGTTTTATTTTGGTCTTTCTCATAACAAATCTTACCTGCGATATGGTTAGATTTGTGCAAATTATTTCGTTGTGGATTGACCGCAATGGAATGACTGACTTTGTTCTGTTTAAATTTGAGTAAAAAATGGAAAATTCTATGCATACCTTCACATTATTATTCATCTTATTTTTGATAATCTCATTGTCAGTTTAATTCTTGTACAGGAGAATTATTTACGGTGCTTACTTGGTGATTTCATTAAACTTTTGAGATAGTTGACTTGTTTGTGGGAACAAAATGCTTTTGTGAAGAGAGGGGCTGAATTATGAAAAGAGAAGTGATTAATATAATCTAAATGCTGGTTCATCTTTATTATCTGAATGGGAGATTTCAACTTTGTTGTCGGGCAGCAATTCTCTGATGTCAAGACGTTCAGGAAGGCAATAAAAGAAGCTGCTATTGCACAACACTTTGAACTTAAAATAATAAAGAGCGATCTGGTTCGCTACTTTGCCAAGTGTGCCAAGGAGGGATGCCCTTGGCGAATTCGAGCTGTAAAGCTTCCAAGTGTTCCAACTTTCTCCATAAGAAGCATCGAAGGGATTCATACTTGTGGCAAAAATGCAGAACTTGGTCACAATCAGGCATCTGTTGACTGGATTGTGAATCTCATAGAAGAGCGGTTGCGAAGCAATGTGAATTACAGACCAAAGGACATACTGAAAGACATTCAGAAACAATATGGGATTACTATACCATACAAGCAAGCATGGAGAGCAAAAGAAAGAGGTCTGGCTGCCATATATGGATCCTCTGAAGAGGGTTATGGTCTTCTTCCAGCATACTGCGAGCAGATAAAACTAAGCAACCCAGGAAGTGTTGCTCAAGTATTCACAACAGGGTCAGACCATTTCCAGAAAATTTTTATTTCATTTAATGCATCGATTTATGGCTTTTTGAATGGTTGCTTACCGATCATCTGTGTTGGTGGTATTGAGCTTAGAAGCAAGTACCTCGGTACTTTGCTTTCTGTGACGTCATTTGATGCTGATGGTGGGATGTTTCCGATTGCTTTCGGCATCATTGACGTGGAGACAGCTGAGAGCTGGATGTGGTTCTTGTCAGAGTTTCATAAGCTACTGGAGACAAGTTCTGAAATCAGGTCTCAGCTTACAGTGTTATCCAATGGACAGTCGGTGATTACTGAAGCCGTAAGAAGAAAATTTCCTAGTGCATACCAGGGAATATGCATGCGCTACTGGACTGAAAACATAAACAAAGAATTCAAGAACTCGAGGCTTGTTCATCTTCTTTGGAAGGCAGCTTATTCTGTCACCGCCTCTAGCTTGAAGGATAGGATGGCAGAAATTGAGGAAGCATGTGCAGAAGCAGCCAAAAGGATTCGGCAGGTTCCACCTAGTTATTGGGCAGTGGTTCATCTTGAAGGACCACGCTACGGCCATCTTTCTTCAAACACTGAAGATTTCAATAGATGGATACTTGAAGCACGGGAACTTCCTATTCTCCAAATTATAGAAGGCATCCATGGCAAATTGATCAAGGAATTTAATGAACGCCATGAAAAAGGCCTGGGATGGACTTCAAGACTTGTCCCTTCAGCTGAAAAACGCCTCTCCGATGCGGCCGAGCTTGCAATTGGATACCAAGTCCTCCGTTCTGATGAAGTAGAATTTGAGGTTCTGTCAGCTGATTGCTCCAGTATTGTAAATATTGGCAGACGCACCTGTTCTTGTCGTGAATGGCAGTTGCATGGCATACCATGCTCTCATGCTATTGCAGCACTTGTTTCGTGTAGGAAAGACATCTATGCTTATACAGAGAGATATTTCACTGTTGCAATGTACCGTGATTCTTATTCGCATGCAGTATATCCAGTTCCTGACAGAAGTGAGTGGTGCAAGGTGACCGAAGGCTCAGCAGACAGTGAGAATCAAGTTGTTCATCCACCAAAGTCTCGGCGTCCTCCGGGGCGCCCTGAAAAGAAGCGACTTTGGGTGCAGGAAACCAGCCGTGAAAAGCACACAGTCCATTGTAGTCGGTGCAACCAATCTGGGCACTACAAAAGAACATGCAAAGCCGATATTAGCCAGAAGACATGACATCGTTTACCTGGCGGAATGTTACTTTTGTGCAGTATAGCCGTGGAAATACCGAGGCTGTATAACATTGCCGTGCAAAATGGCATTTGCAGTACGTTTTCATCCTATTCGGAGAGGTATCTGCTTCAACATGATTGTCTTAGTAGATAATAAAATTTGCTTGGTCTTTAGAGCTACCCCTACCAGTTTCTATAGTTAAGACTCCAGAATCATTCAGAGAAGTCGGTACGTACTTAGCCCATGGTTGATGGTTCATTCGCTCATTGCAGACATACTTGCTATCATATGGTTGATTCCCGTCGATGCCAACACCAGAATCTTCGGACATGCTGTCTAACCTTCCACTTGTCACGTGAATGTACATATTTTTGTTGCTGTTTCTAGTTACCATGTAGCATTTGGCTTGTCAACTATGTACAGTACTTTGTGTTTTTTTTTTTGGACTAATTTTCACTATCAGTCACTGACTTCGATGCTGTATGTACGAGAGAAGACCTGCAGGATGCATTGGATCCCCCAGTGTCACGCCCCGGTCGGATCGTCCTAGAATGAGCGCTTATCCGCTTCCTAGAGCCGTCCGGCGGAATACCGGAACGTAACTCGCCCTAGGGTTTCCGACCCAAAATCGAAACCCTAATCTCCCCGGATAAATTTTATCCCCAAATACAAGATCGCACGGAGAAAACCCTAACCCCAATTCAGAAATCCGAAAAGAAACGGAACCCTAAATTAAATACCTCCTCTGATTTTGACCCAAAGTCAAAATTAAAACCCTGCTTGCGTCAGCCACTCGTTTGCTGACGTCAGCCCTCGATCGTCCGCCGCGCCGAATTTCGCTTTCGCCGTTCGATTTTGCACGCTGACGTCCGCCTGACGTCAGCGTCTGAATTCGACTTCTCGGAATCGATCGTTGACTCCCGCCGTTGCGTTGACTCGCCTCGAAGCGCGGGTCGTCATCAACCTCTCGACGCACGACGCCGCCGCGTCGTTGCTTCAGCCGCCAGTCGCCGCCGCGTCTGCGAACTCGCCGGAAACCGCCGCTGTTGGAGCTCCGAAATAGGGAAGAGGAGTGCGTAGAAAAACGGAGCTTTATTCCTTCGAACGGTTTACAAGCTCTCCGGGCCGACGGCCTCCGTCGCCCGCCCCTCTCCCACTTGCTCCTCTCGCCGGTCGTCTCTCTAGACGCCGGTTACAACTCTCTCGATCTCTCCTCGTCACCGACGTTGCCCTAAACGTCGCCATCGACGCCCGCCGGCGTCGGCATCGGTTCCCTCCTAGAACCGGCATCAGAGCCCTGCTCTGGAAGGGCGACGGCGCCTCGCCGTCGCCGGTGGAGTCGCTCTCCGGCGCTCTGTGTGGTGACGCCTCCGCGTACCCCGAGCTCGTCGCCGTCAAGCTTCTTATAGAGAAGCTTCGCCGCGTGGACCACATCGCCCACAGATCTCGCCTCCGCGAGCTCCGCGTCCTAGTTTTCCTCCGACGACTCCGTCCTTCGCTCCGCCTGTCCGCGCGTTCGCGTCGTCTCCAGCGTCGCCGAAGCCGTCGTCCAAATCGGGAGACCAGTCCGCGTCTTCCGTGCGGAGAGACGACGCCCGCGCCGCTCTCATCCGAAGCTTTCGCTTCGCTCGCGACCGCCGTTGTCGAGCTCGTCCGAATGTTTCGGCGAACGTGCGTTCGCACGCGTCCGACGATTTCGTCCATTGGAGTGGGCTTGATTTGGAGCTTCACATGTGGGCTTGGGCTTAGGTTGGGCCGAACCGCCTGAACCGGGCCCTAACAATACTCCCCCACCTGATTTGAACATCGCCCTCGATGTTCCATGCAAGTTGAACACTGGCCTTCCAATGTTCAAAGTCCTCCATCTTCTATCCCCCAGTTTGATGATGGATGTTTGCTGCACCATGCTTATAGCAACCTGCATCAACAAATTTGTCAAGGATAATTTCGGACCTGTGGGTCATGGGCCCACATCAATCTTGCTTCACCATGTTTGCTGAATCTCAACTCAACCTCGATGTCCCTGACACCGGCATCGACGCCCCTGGCGCCGGCATCAACGCCCCCTGGTGTTGGCATCAATGCTATGCATTGGCATCAACACGCCCTGGTGTTGGCATCAACACGCCCTGGTGTTGGCAACAAAGCCCC
Organism: Costus lasius; assembly: GCA_027563935.2. Classification (NCBI taxonomy): domain Eukaryota; kingdom Viridiplantae; phylum Streptophyta; class Magnoliopsida; order Zingiberales; family Costaceae; genus Costus; species Costus lasius. The sequence continues at coordinate 13,905,887 of CM050450.1, read as the reverse complement.
CTGCTTTGGAAAAGGATCTACTGACCCCTCTTCATCACCCTCCTGGTGATGGCATCAGAGCCCCTGCTCCGGGAAGTGATCTGGCAATCACTGAGCTCTTATAGAGTCCCCTTCGTTGTCCCCTGACATCGGCATCGACGTCCCTGACATCGGCATCAATGCCCTTAGACATTGGCATCAACACACCCTAGTGTTGGCATCAGGACCCCTGCCCTGGAAGAACGACACTCCTTGTCGCTCGTAGTGATGGTGTTGCCTCTCGGATCCTTCTGATTCACCTTCATGGCTGAATCTTTAGCTCTGATACCTGTTGTCACGCCCCGGTCGGATCGTCCTAGAATGAGCGCTTATCCGCTTCCTAGAGCCGTCCGGCGGAATACCGGAACGTAACTCGCCCTAGGGTTTCCGACCCAAAATCGAAACCCTAATCTCCCCGGATAAATTTTATCCCCAAATACAAGATCGCACGGAGAAAACCCTAACCCCAATTCAGAAATCCGAAAAGAAACGGAACCCTAAATTAAATACCTCCTCTGATTTTGACCCAAAGTCAAAATTAAAACCCTGCTTGCGTCAGCCACTCGTTTGCTGACGTCAGCCCTCGATCGTCCGCCGCGCCGAATTTCGCTTTCGCCGTTCGATTTTGCACGCTGACGTCCGCCTGACGTCAGCGTCTGAATTCGACTTCTCGGAATCGATCGTTGACTCCCGCCGTTGCGTTGACTCGCCTCGAAGCGCGGGTCGTCATCAACCTCTCGACGCACGACGCCGCCGCGTCGTTGCTTCAGCCGCCAGTCGCCGCCGCGTCTGCGAACTCGCCGGAAACCGCCGCTGTTGGAGCTCCGAAATAGGGAAGAGGAGTGCGTAGAAAAACGGAGCTTTATTCCTTCGAACGGTTTACAAGCTCTCCGGGCCGACGGCCTCCGTCGCCCGCCCCTCTCCCACTTGCTCCTCTCGCCGGTCGTCTCTCTAGACGCCAGTTACAACTCTCTCGATCTCTCCTCGTCACCGACGTTGCCCTAAACGTCGCCATCGACGCCCGCCGGCGTCGGCATCGGTTCCCTCCTGGAACCGGCATCAGAGCCCTGCTCTGGAAGGGCGACGGCGCCTCGCCGTCGCCGGTGGAGTCGCTCTCCGGCGCTCTGTGTGGTGACGCCTCCGCGTACCCCGAGCTCGTCGCCGTCAAGCTTCTTATAGAGAAGCTTCGCCGCGTGGACCACATCGCCCACAGATCTCGCCTCCGCGAGCTCCGCGTCCGAGTTTTCCTCCGACGACTCCGTCCTTCGCTCCGCCTGTCCGCGCGTTCGCGTCGTCTCCAGCGTCGCCGAAGCCGTCGTCCAAATCGGGAGACCAGTCCGCGTCTTCCGTGCGGAGAGACGACGCCCGCGCCGCTCTCATCCGAAGCTTTCGCTTCGCTCGCGACCGCCGTTGTCGAGCTCGTCCGAATGTTTCGGCGAACGTGCGTTCGCACGCGTCCGACGATTTCGTCCATTGGAGTGGGCTTGATTTGGAGCTTCACATGTGGGCTTGGGCTTAGGTTGGGCCGAACCGCCTGAACCAGGCCCTAACAATACTCCCCCACCTGATTTGAACATCGCCCTCGATGTTCCATGCAAGTTGAACACTGGCTTTCCAATGTTCAAAGTCCTCCATCTTCTATCCCCCAGTTTGATGATGGATGTTTGCTGCACCATGCTTATAGCAACCTGCATCAACAAATTTGTCAAGGATAATTTCGGACCTGTGGGTGATGGGCCCACATCAATCTTGCTTCACCATGTTTGCTGAATCTCAGCTCAACCTCGATGTCCCTGACACCGGCATCGACGCCCCTGGCGCCGGCATCAACGCCCCCTGGTGTTGGCATCAATGCTATGCATTGGCATCAACACGCCCTGGTGTTGGCAACAAAGCCCCCTGCTTTGGAAAAGGATCTACTGACCCCTCTTCATCACCCTCCTGGTGATGGCATCAGAGCCCCTGCTCCGGGAAGTGATCTGGCAATCACTGAGCTCTTATAGAGTCCCCTTCGTTGTCCCCTGACATCGGCATCGACGTCCCTGACATCGGCATCAATGCCCTTAGACATTGGCATCAACACACCCTAGTGTTGGCATCAGGACCCCTGCCCTGGAAGAACGACACTCCTTGTCGCTCGTAGTGATGGTGTTGCCTCTCGGATCCTTCTGATTCACCTTCATGGCTGAATCTTTAGCTCTGATACCTGTTGTCACGCCCCGGTCGGATCGTCCTAGAATGAGCGCTTATCCGCTTCCTAGAGCCGTCCGGCGGAATACCGGAACGTAACTCGCCCTAGGGTTTCCGACCCAAAATCGAAACCCTAATCTCCCCGGATAAATTTTATCCCCAAATACAAGATCGCACGGAGAAAACCCTAACCCCAATTCAGAAATCCGAAAAGAAACGGAACCCTAAATTAAATACCTCCTCTGATTTTGACCCAAAGTCAAAATTAAAACCATGCTTGCGTCAGCCACTCGTTTGCTGACGTCAGCCCTCGATCGTCCGCCGCGCCGAATTTCGCTTTCGCCGTTCGATTTTGCACGCTGACGTACGCCTGACGTCAGCGTCTGAATTCGATTTCTCGGAATCGATCGTTGACTCCCGCCGTTGCGTTGACTCGCCTCGAAGCGCGGGTCGTCATCAACCTCTCGACGCACGACGCCGCCGCGTCGTTGCTTCAGCCGCCAGTCGCCGCCGCGTCTGCGAACTCGCCGGAAACCGCCGCTGTTGGAGCTCCGAAATAGGGAAGAGGAGTGCGTAGAAAAACGGAGCTTTATTCCTTCGAACGGTTTACAAGCTCTCCGGGCCGACGGCCTCCGTCGCCCGCCCCTCTCCCACTTGCTCCTCTCGCCGGTCGTCTCTCTAGACGCCGGTTACAACTCTCTCGATCTCTCCTCGTCACCGACGTTGCCCTAAACGTCGCCATCGACGCCCGCCGGCGTCGGCATCGGTTCCCTCCTGGAACCGGCATCAGAGCCCTGCTCTGGAAGGGCGACGGCGCCTCGCCGTCGCCGGTGGAGTCGCTCTCCGGCGCTCTGTGTGGTGACGCCTCCGCGTACCCCGAGCTCGTCGCCGTCAAGCTTCTTATAGAGAAGCTTCGCCGCGTGGACCACATCGCCCACAGATCTCGCCTCCGCGAGCTCCGCGTCCTAGTTTTCCTCCGACGACTCCGTCCTTCGCTCCGCCTGTCCGCGCGTTCGCGTCGTCTCCAGCGTCGCCGAAGCCGTCGTCCAAATCGGGAGACCAGTCCGCGTCTTCCGTGCGGAGAGACGACGCCCGCGCCGCTCTCATCCGAAGCTTTCGCTTCGCTCGCGACCGCCGTTGTCGAGCTCGTCCGAATGTTTCGGCGAACGTGCGTTCGCACGCGTCCGACGATTTCGTCCATTGGAGTGGGCTTGATTTGGAGCTTCACATGTGGGCTTGGGCTTAGGTTGGGCCGAACCGCCTGAACCAGGCCCTAACAATACTCCCCCACCTGATTTGAACATCGCCCTCGATGTTCCATGCAAGTTGAACACTGGCTTTCCAATGTTCAAAGTCCTCCATCTTCTATCCCCCAGTTTGATGATGGATGTTTGCTGCACCATGCTTATAGCAACCTGCATCAACAAATTTGTCAAGGATAATTTCGGACCTGTGGGTGATGGGCCCACATCAATCTTGCTTCACCATGTTTGCTGAATCTCAGCTCAACCTCGATGTCCCTGACACCGGCATCGACGCCCCTGGCGCCGGCATCAACGCCCCCTGGTGTTGGCATCAATGCTATGCATTGGCATCAACACGCCCTGGTGTTGGCATCAACACGCCCTGGTGTTGGCAACAAAGCCCCCTGCTTTGGAAAAGGATCTACTGACCCCTCTTCATCACCCTCCTGGTGATGGCATCAGAGCCCCTGCTCCGGGAAGTGATCTGGCAATCACTGAGCTCTTATAGAGTCCCCTTCGTTGTCCCCTGACATCGGCATCGACGTCCCTGACATCGGCATCAATGCCCTTAGACATTGGCATCAACACACCCTAGTGTTGGCATCAGGACCCCTGCCCTGGAAGAACGACACTCCTTGTCGCTCGTAGTGATGGTGTTGCCTCTCGGATCCTTCTGATTCACCTTCATGGCTGAATCTTTAGCTCTGATACCTGTTGTCACGCCCCGGTCGGATCGTCCTAGAATGAGCGCTTATCCGCTTCCTAGAGCCGTCCGGCGGAATACCGGAACGTAACTCGCCCTAGGGTTTCCGACCCAAAATCGAAACCCTAATCTCCCCGGATAAATTTTATCCCCAAATACAAGATCGCACGGAGAAAACCCTAACCCCAATTCAGAAATCCGAAAAGAAACGGAACCCTAAATTAAATACCTCCTCTGATTTTGACCCAAAGTCAAAATTAAAACCATGCTTGCGTCAGCCACTCGTTTGCTGACGTCAGCCCTCGATCGTCCGCCGCGCCGAATTTCGCTTTCGCCGTTCGATTTTGCACGCTGACGTACGCCTGACGTCAGCGTCTGAATTCGATTTCTCGGAATCGATCGTTGACTCCCGCCGTTGCGTTGACTCGCCTCGAAGCGCGGGTCGTCATCAACCTCTCGACGCACGACGCCGCCGCGTCGTTGCTTCAGCCGCCAGTCGCCGCCGCGTCTGCGAACTCGCCGGAAACCGCCGCTGTTGGAGCTCCGAAATAGGGAAGAGGAGTGCGTAGAAAAACGGAGCTTTATTCCTTCGAACGGTTTACAAGCTCTCCGGGCCGACGGCCTCCGTCGCCCGCCCCTCTCCCACTTGCTCCTCTCGCCGGTCGTCTCTCTAGACGCCGGTTACAACTCTCTCGATCTCTCCTCGTCACCGACGTTGCCCTAAACGTCGCCATCGACGCCCGCCGGCGTCGGCATCGGTTCCCTCCTAGAACCGGCATCAGAGCCCTGCTCTGGAAGGGCGACGGCGCCTCGCCGTCGCCGGTGGAGTCGCTCTCCGGCGCTCTGTGTGGTGACGCCTCCGCGTACCCCGAGCTCGTCGCCGTCAAGCTTCTTATAGAGAAGCTTCGCCGCGTGGACCACATCGCCCACAGATCTCGCCTCCGCGAGCTCCGCGTCCTAGTTTTCCTCCGACGACTCCGTCCTTCGCTCCGCCTGTCCGCGCGTTCGCGTCGTCTCCAGCGTCGCCGAAGCCGTCGTCCAAATCGGGAGACCAGTCCGCGTCTTCCGTGCGGAGAGACGACGCCCGCGCCGCTCTCATCCGAAGCTTTCGCTTCGCTCGCGACCGCCGTTGTCGAGCTCGTCCGAATGTTTCGACGAACGTGCGTTCGCACGCGTCCGACGATTTCGTCCATTGGAGTGGGCTTGATTTGGAGCTTCACATGTGGGCTTGGGCTTAGGTTGGGCCGAACCGCCTGAACCGGGCCCTAACAATACTCCCCCACCTGATTTGAACATCGCCCTCGATGTTCCATGCAAGTTGAACACTGGCCTTCCAATGTTCAAAGTCCTCCATCTTCTATCCCCCAGTTTGATGATGGATGTTTGCTGCACCATGCTTATAGCAACCTGCATCAACAAATTTGTCAAGGATAATTTCGGACCTGTGGGTCATGGGCCCACATCAATCTTGCTTCACCATGTTTGCTGAATCTCAGCTCAACCTCGATGTCCCTGACACCGGCATCGACGCCCCTGGCGCCGGCATCAACGCCCCCTGGTGTTGGCATCAATGCTATGCATTGGCATCAACACGCCCTGGTGTTGGCATCAACACGCCCTGGTGTTGGCAACAAAGCCCCCTGCTTTGGAAAAGGATCTACTGACCCCTCTTCATCACCCTCCTGGTGATGGCATCAGAGCCCCTGCTCCGGGAAGTGATCTGGCAATCACTGAGCTCTTATAGAGTCCCCTTCGTTGTCCCCTGACATCGGCATCGACGTCCCTGACATCGGCATCAATGCCCTTAGACATTGGCATCAACACACCCTAGTGTTGGCATCAGGACCCCTGCCCTGGAAGAACGACACTCCTTGTCGCTCGTAGTGATGGTGTTGCCTCTCGGATCCTTCTGATTCACCTTCATGGCTGAATCTTTAGCTCTGATACCTGTTGTCATGCCCCGGTCGGATCGTCCTAGAATGAGCGCTTATCCGCTTCCTAGAGCCGTCCGGCGGAATACCGGAACGTAACTCGCCCTAGGGTTTCCGACCCAAAATCGAAACCCTAATCTCCCCGGATAAATTTTATCCCCAAATACAAGATCGCACGGAGAAAACCCTAACCCCAATTCAGAAATCCGAAAAGAAACGGAACCCTAAATTAAATACCTCCTCTGATTTTGACCCAAAGTCAAAATTAAAACCCTGCTTGCGTCAGCCACTCGTTTGCTGACGTCAGCCCTCGATCGTCCGCCGCGCCGAATTTCGCTTTCGCCGTTCGATTTTGCACGCTGACGTACGCCTGACGTCAGCGTCTGAATTCGATTTCTCGGAATCGATCGTTGACTCCCGCCGTTGCGTTGACTCGCCTCGAAGCGCGGGTCGTCATCAACCTCTCGACGCACGACGCCGCCGCGTCGTTGCTTCAGCCGCCAGTCGCCGCCGCGTCTGCGAACTCGCCGGAAACCGCCGCTGTTGGAGCTCCGAAATAGGGAAGAGGAGTGCGTAGAAAAACGGAGCTTTATTCCTTCGAACGGTTTACAAGCTCTCCGGGCCGACGGCCTCCGTCGCCCGCCCCTCTCCCACTTGCTCCTCTCGCCGGTCGTCTCTCTAGACGCCGGTTACAACTCTCTCGATCTCTCCTCGTCGCCGACGTTGCCTTAAACGTCGCCATCGACACCCGCCGGCATCGGCATCGGTTCCCTCCTGGAACCGGCATCAGAGCCCTGCTCTGGAAGGGCGACGGCGCCTCGCCGTCGCCGGTGGAGTCGCTCCCCGGCGCTCTGTGTGGTGACGCCTCCGCGTACCCCGAGCTCGTCGCCGTCAAGCTTCTTATAGAGAAGCTTCGCCGCGTGGACCACGTCGCCCACAGATCTCGCCTCCGCGAGCTCCGCGTCCGAGTTTTCCTTCGACGACTCCGTCCTTCGCTCCGCCTGTCCGCGCGTTCGCGTCGTCTCCAGCGTCGCCGAAGCCGTCGTCCAAATCGGGAGACCAGTCCGCGTCTTCCGTGCGGAGAGACGACGCCCGCGCCGCTCTCATCCGAAGCTTTCGCTTCGCTCGCGACCGCCGTTGTCGAGCTCGTCCGAATGTTTCGGCGAACGTGCGTTCGCACGCGTCCGACGATTTCGCCCATTGGAGTGGGCTTGATTTGGAGCTTCACATGTGGGCTTGGGCTTGGGTTGGGCCGAACCGCCTGAACCGGGCCCTAACACCCAGTATACATGTTTCAGTTCCTTGCACCCTTGATTGAGTTCGGTTTGTGTGATTTTCTCATTCATGTAAAAAAGTCTGTGTTCTTTTTTACATGCACTATACTACCGGCATAAATATGTGCCTTTCTATTTTAAAAGTTCGTTCAATTGCTTTTGAAATTCTTTTCTTCCACCATGAGTTATATGAAAGAAAAAAAAAAGTTGTTAGTCTGGTCATCATCCATATATTTATTAATATTATTACATACTAATTTTAGTTATTAATAACAAGGTATTAAGATGAGCTTTGATTTCATTACTCAATTTACCTATATAAAAAATAAATATATAGATCGCATATAAATCAGCCAATACCATTGAATAATATTTTTGCATGCATGATTTTGTGGAGGCAATCTTCCACTTATTTTATATTTACCCAACATTACCTATTAATTAATTTTATTTACTATAGACTGGACATATAATTAAAGTAAGGCTAGTAGTGCCCAATTTCTTAGGGATGAGAGTCGGGGTTAATTTTTAGCATGTACCGAATCTATCCAAATCCCATTAACTATAATCGGGTATTTTTTTATTCGGGTTTGATTAAATATAAGTAGTATGTATGCTATCCTGACTCCTGAGTTGAGTTCGAATAGGATTCGGGTAGTATAAAACGAATACACTCTCGCCCCCTCCTCCACCACCACCGCCTCTATCATATCCGGCGCCATACCCAGAACCAGCACCACCCAGTCCACCTCCCCCTCCTCCTCCACCACCGCTAGCACCATACAGGGATCGAGCCGCAAATGCCAATCGGAGGCTTAAAAGAAGTAGAAAAGCGAGAGCGGAAAACCTAACGCGAGCTCTAAAGGCCGCCATTGTTGCTCGCAAGCATGTGGTGAGCTGAGATTGTGGCGAAGGGTATTTATAGGCGACATCAGCTTGCATGGCTACTGGCCACAATCCTCGCAGTTAGCTTAGAAGAATCCAGAAATCAAAAAAGTGTGTGTGAAACGAGAATTCTGACAAGCACGTACGTGAGAATGGAATTACCCAATTGTCAACCTTCTGCCGGCCAGTGGAAGAAGACGCTGTCGTTGACACTGAGCTCACCGGCCACAGAGCTTCTTTCCTTTCACTCAACTTTTTTCAGTGCGATTCTTTCCGAATTGTTGCGTGTCTCGCCATAATTCGAGCATAATTTTCGATTAATTTTCTCGTACTTGAAATTACAGGTTAATTTGTTTTCGTTCTTGCGAAATTAAACAGATGAGAATAAATCAAGTGATTGGTCACTAATCAACCTACTGCTAATTGCTTACTATATTATAGAGAAACCAATCACACGCAAGAGCACCAGACCATTCGCGACTTAATTCCTGTTGGTTATTTATATGCTGTGGCTAAACGACTCCACCATCTTCCTTTCCAGTGGGAGCTGTCTGTTGTTTGCTGATTGGGCCACTTGGCGAAGCATAACAGCAACGGCATGTCAAGCAAATAGATTCAGTGGAAGGGGTTATCTGAAAGACTGAGACGCCATCCCAATTCCCAACCAACAAAATGAGTGCATGGAGAGTCAAATTTTTCTTTTTTTTAAAAAAAAGTTTAAGGTCCAAAGCTTAAAGGCAGTATGAAATGAAGAACATTGAAATGAAAAAGTTTACCAATATATTCATTTTGCTTTATCTTGATACTTTTGGGTCGCTATCAGTCAACTAAAAGACGTCCACCATGGTCAATTAGTCATGGCTATTTTCTTGCGCCGCCATACCTCTCGTAGCCAATTAAGCCGCAGAGTCACTTGCAAAAGAATTGAGTATCAAAATTTGAGTTTGATTTGGTGAATTGTAGGCGTTGAACTAATTGTGCTCTAAGGCTTGAGGGATAGATTTTTGGGAAATAAAACTTAAGAGGAAAATAAATTTAGATGAAAAAAATATTTAATAAAAATTTTTCTTGTATTTATTTATAAGGAAAATAAGAAAAATAATAATAAGGATTTTTCTTGCCTCCACGCCTAATTTGAGCAGATTAAAAATAAGAGATTTTGATTCATTTTTATTCTTCCTATTTTTTTTATTTTTGATTTATTTTTTTTTAATAAAAGAATAATTTTATTAGAACTCATCCTTTCTGAAATCTCTTCTAATAAACAGTAAACAGGTCCTAATATTCTACCAACAAAAGGAACACAAAATTAATTTAAGCCACACTAAATTATTCTTTTTATTTTACAAACATAAGCAAGGCGAAAACATACACGATATTGTTCATAGCGTTTATTAGCGCGCGCACACACTAGTTATACTTGTATCATTTCCAAGCATCTTAATATGTTTTGTTACTAATTATATTGGCTAATGCCTAGTAGTGGCCATTTCCGCCTCCGCTGCCGTACCCAGAGCCGGAGCCGGAGCCATGCCCAGATCCATACCCACCGCCTTCACCACCGCCTTCACCGCCGCCGCCTCCCCCGCCGCCGCCTCTACCATATCCACCCGCACCCGCGCCCTCACCGTATCCGGATCCATAGCCATGCCCACCACCGGATCCGGCGCCGCCTGCACCTCCACCTCCGCCTTCTCCGCCGCCACCGCCGCCTCCTCTGCCATAACCCCCTGCACCCCCACCACCAGCACCCTCCCCGTACCCATGCCCAGCGCCGTATCCGGCTCCTTCGCCGCCCCCTTCTCCGCCACCGCCGCCTCCGCCTCTGCCGTAGCCTCCGGCTCCCCCTCCGCCAACGCCCTCTCCATATCCGGAACCACTACCGCCACCACCCGATCCGCCGCCTCCGCCCCCTCCCCCTCCGCCGCCACCCCCGCCGCTGATTCCAGTAAGAGATCTAGCGGCTAGAGCGAGCTGGACGCCGAGAAGGGCGGCGAAAGAGAGGGCCAAGAACTTAACCCTAGTTCCGCAAGCCATTGCGATCACTAGTAGTGATTTCGCGAGTGATGAAGAGAGGAAGAGTGGACGGGTATTTATAGGCCCCATTTGCATGCGTAATTCGTATGGCCAACGGCTCCGAATCTGCTTAGTGGGTTTATCCAATTGGAATCCGGAGGTCCGAAATTAAAGTGTGTGTGAAATGAAGACTTGCGAAGAAAAGCTGGCCCGACTCTTTTGACACTCGGCCCAATTCTCTCATGTCACTAGATTCTTTTGATTAATTATTGGAATTATTGTGCACATTGAATTGACAAATTTTTTTATATTAATATTTAGTTTAATATAATACATCTTATATGCCTTCTATATAATAAAATCAAAACACTCGATCAACTCGAATGAATAGTTAGCTAGAGTAAAATTAGGGTACATGTAAAAGTTCAAACCTAACCTCTCTATGAACTCAGAGTTTCGCATCTCTCGACCGTGAGATTCAACTTTAAGATTTTATTATCAACAACAAAAATTCTTATTATAAACAACCATGATATAGAATTATATATCAACATCACATCTCATTAGCCCCTTCCTGTATTTACACATTTCAAACTTGAACTGCCGTTCATGTTATGAGTTAATTAACTCATGATTCAATATTAATTGATAACATCATTAGCTTAGCTAGCATTAATTATATGTCCTTAAATATTGTGTGATTCCCGGGCATATATTCATATTAAACCCGTTGACTTGGCAGTATTATAAACTTGGTCATGCCTTCAAAATAATTAACACCTCGAATTAAGTGACGCACATGTAAACAAGTGCATGATATTTTAGTAATAGCTAGTCTCCTAATTTTTTTAAAAAAATATATAGGGCATTCCAATTGGATTATCTGCACAATAGTCCGGGTTTTTTTTAATTAAAATAAGTACTATGTGCATATTAGTAATTTTTGTTAATGTATAAAAAAAAATTTAGCTGTGTTTTTTTGACAGAAAATTAAAATGAAAGAATGAAAACACAATCTTGATGAGTTCAATATATATATATATATATTTAACTTTTTATTAAAAAAAATATAAAATGGTCAAGCTGAGTGTTGATTTGACTTTGATAGTTGCTGTATTAAGAAGTCAAACACCCTCACCTCGCCCTCTCTCTCCTCCTCCTCCCCCAAAATATTAGCTAAGAGTGAGTGAGAGAGAGGGGGAGCACAGGAGGAAGAAGAGCTCTCGAATTAGACAAGTTTGGTTAGGGTTGGTGTAGTCCGTCCCCTCTGTCCTTTGCTATTTGTCTCTCCAAGCCACCCCTCTCTTCACTCCAAGCCTCTCCTCTCTCCACCTAATTAAACTCCCCCCTTCTACAATGTGGTTAAGCTCGCTCGCTCTCTCTATCTATCTCCTTATCTGTTCTTCTCTCAACTTAGCTAAGGGCCGCAACATATTTATACCTCAATAACCCCATTTGCTTACCACATTGCTTCTGTCGTACTCTCCCTCTCTCTCTCTCCATTGTTTTTGTTCTAATTATTTAGGGGAGGATGGGAAGTACTATCAGGGAAGAACAAGAAGAAGAAGCCGGTCTGGCCTCCAATATTAGCGGTGATGCCGATTGCCTCATGGACAACGGCGAATTGATCCATTCGGCCGTCGTCAAGGGCAAGCGCACCATGCGTCAGCGGAGCCAGCCCCCGGTTCTCTCCCTCGCGATCGGTGAACCGGCGCCTGATTCCTCCTCATCGGCCACCTCAGCCGCAGCAAATGCCCTCACCCAGGAAGAGGAGGACATGGCCCATTGCCTCATCCTCCTCTCCCAGGGGCGCGCTTTCGCGCAGCCGAAGCTTGAACCAACCCACGCCGGCCCCGAGAAGTTCGTCAGCCGGCGGTTCGCCGAGGCCGCCACCACCACCAACGGCAAGGCCGGGTTCTACGTGTACGAGTGCAAGACGTGCAGCAAATGCTTCCCTTCGTTTCAGGCCCTCGGCGGCCACCGCACCAGCCACAAGAAGCCCAAGCTCGCGGCCGCTATGCCGGTGGAGAAGTCCCTGGCCGGGGCGGACTCGCTTCAAATAAGCATGAATTCTTTCGCGCGGCCGGTCGCGAGCTCCAAGGGGAAGGTCCACGAGTGCGCGATTTGCGGGTCGGAGTTCAGCTCCGGGCAGGCGCTAGGCGGACACATGAGGCGGCATCGGCCGCTTGCTACCGCCGGCGACGCGCAAGAAGCTAAGAAGTATAAACATTTTCTCTCGCTGGACCTAAACCTCCCCGCTTCCCCCGTCGCCGAAGAACAAAGACGCCCGCCGTCGTCACCATCACTCTCCTTGGGGAGTAAGCAGCCGCTCGTCTTCTCGTCGCCGACGACGACGGCGGTGGCGGTCAACTGCAAGTACTGATACGCAACCTCTGAAAATACTAATTCAAGTGGATTGAATTAGCTGTACATTAAAATTCTTGGTTTCTTGACTTCTTCTTTCTGTGTATAAATGTGGATTTATTTGATTGTTTGAGAAAAAAATTAATATCGATTGATTAATCGATTATTCTTGTTCATTCTTAGCAACTAAGATAAAAAAGAGTGTTGAATTGGTTTGCAAATTGTGTATAAATGGAGGAGATGGTTGCCATTACGTTCACGTAAATGAGATTGATGAATACTGTACTTCTCTCTTCTACGCTTGAGAAAGTTCTTTAGGTCGTTGACTATCAACCTATTGGTTTAATTTAGTCGGCAAGGTCAACTGATATATACGGCTATAGTCAAAAGCCAAAAATGAAGGCTTAAAGAAATGTCAAAGTGTTGGCGCTAAGTCAACCCTGAGGTCTAATGTGCATCATAACTGTGTCTAGACTTATGAAAAACTCACTGTGCTTCAAGAACTCATCAAAATGAGTTTGTCCCCAATAAATTTACTTCTTAGTTCATTTAGTTCGATAATGCTTGCCTCCTTACACTGTACTCCTCCTTCCCCGCTGCAAATTTTTTCCCCACTGTAAATTTTGCAATTAGGTGGCTAATTTTTAGCCTAAAAGTTTTTTTTTTATTTTTTTTTATAGAAATGATCTACACATCCCAAGCAATCTAATAGTACAAATATTGCTATGAACAAGATTATACACAATGAAAAATTCATCTAAATATTTTTTTTAACATAGGCAAGTAATGAGAGCGGGATTTAACCCCAAGACTTTGTTATCAACAACTAAGGTCCTTACCAGTTAAACTAACTGACACCCTCCATCAGATAGCAATATTATACAAAATGTTTAGGTGAATTTTTTATTGTGTATAATCTTATTCATAGCAATATTAGTATCATTAGATAGCTTAGGATGTGTAGATAATTTTATTAAAAAAAATTAAAAAAAAAATTTTAGGGTGAAAATGAAGTACCCTACTTAGAAACATTAAGCACCCCTGCTCCGCTGCAAAATTTTCGCTATGTCATGGTGCCAACTTTTCAAAAAAAACATCTTAGACACTATCCATGCCTAAGATTTTTAAGCACGATAGCTAATTCACCGTTAAACAACTTTAAGATATGTGTATGTCATAGCTTTGGGATACGTGCATAAATATGCACACCATGCCTAAAACTTTTGCTCAACTTTTCTCTTATGAAATAAGACACCTTTCTACGTATTCATCTTTAAAATACACAACTAAATATTCTTGTACCATGATGCTCAAATACAAAGTATTTCATTATATTGCTAAATAACAGAAGTACACTAACCCACAATTATCTTATGACTTCATAACAACGCATCGCTGTCTATAATGCTACATGACATTGAATGAACATATACCAAGGACCCCAAGTGGCGATGGTATGCTACTAGTGAATACCATCGCCACTTGGGTATTATACTAACACCACTAAGTATAATGTATGTCTTACATGCTCTCTCATGTCTTAGTAGATTTACTTTACACATACAAGCCCCCAAGCACATAGGGTATTACACAACCAAAATCATGCCATGTATCTCCAATACATAACTAGACTTCACTCATATAGTAGAGTAAGTATCCACTAAGTGCATAATCGAAACACAATTATTTACAATAATTAACTTCATTCTCATTGAGATATTTCATCAAACACTTTAAGATCGACTCCAAACACAACACACTAATATAAACCCAATATATGGCACTCTACCGCCACCTTCCACTTCTCTTCCACGAATCGCAGACCACCCTCATTGATCATGTCTTCTGCCACCCGATCGAAGCCTTCACCGACGAGCGGATGGCAAGCTTTTGGGCCTGATGGAGCCGGCGATCCGGCGGATGGCAAGCTTTTGGGCCTGATACTGTCCATGGTCTAAAGGTAAAGGCAACAGTGTGGCTCTAGCCCAACATGTAAATGGTAACGCCACCTCGACTGAATCAAATTTATTTATTTTATACATATATATCAATTGTTCTAGCTCCAAATTTATTTTTTATAAAATTTAAATCATCACCAGGATGCCAGCAGCGTAGCAGCTGCGCCCGTCAATCCTCCCTTGACGCTCGGCACAGGCCATGTGATCGACTACATAATTCTTCCAGTGGGGCTGTCCGGCCTGCTTTAAAGCACACATGGACGACTTTTTGGAGCCAGCCCGCCTTCCACACTCGCCTACCCCCCTCCCCTGCATGCATTCCTAAACTCAACATTAAGCTCCAGTTCCGCCATTAATGGCGAGATTGGATGCGCTACAGCTCTACCACGCACTACAGGGTCATCGTAGAGCTGTTAGTTTAGTCTCAATTGGGCTACTGGAGGAGAAAACGCAGCATTCACGAAACCAAAAGCATGCTGATTCGACAAGCAAAGCCAGGAATTCTCTCCCCCCTAATCAATCATTACAGCAGACATGCATCATCGCTGCATGTTCATGGCGCTTTGCTGCTTCACTCATGCGACTCTGTGGGTCTCTGGCTGCGTAAGAACATTATATTAAATTCGTTTATCTTCAAAAAAATGTGAATCTTAAAGCAATAGATACCTTAGCATTGCTTTATAATTCGCACCTCCTAGAAGATGAACAGCTCAAACCTAGTTTTATCGACGGGAAAAAAATTATTGTGCACCTATCTATAAGTTGACTATGTAGAAGGAAAGGAACGGCTAAAAGTGTTGACTTTTGTCAACAACATTGGCATTTGAAGATGCTTGAGGAGAGCGTTAATCACGCAATAGAATGCTCCAATTTTCAACACACCGGGCCCACTGTTAAATATCAGCTACCAAAGTTAGGGTTAACACCACCTACAATAAATCCTATGTAGAATGCATACCGATCCATGTGCAGAGATAAAATGGAGAAAAATTTTTAGACACATCTTTAGGGCGGTTAGGTTCGATAAAAATATAAATTTTAAAGCAAAGATCAATTTATCGTCGCTTTCATTTAATCGCACATATTTAGCATAGTAAAAAGTCCATTTCTCATAGCTAAAAATTTTAGCTTTTTATTAGTTAAAAAAGTACTGATTGAAAAGAAACTGACTAACAAAATTTAAAAATATTTGATGAAATAAATTTTTTTGACCAATCAACAATTTTGACCCGCCATAAGTAAAGAATGGGAGCAGTTGTTTTCGGATTCTAAATCTAAAAACTAATAGCCAACACCTTAATTTTTATTAAAAAAAACTTATTTTTATGATCAGAAAGAGCTAGAAAGCTACGCCAAATGCTCTTAAATTCACTGCCTAAATTTTTTTTCATATAATGTACTAATTAAATAGCCTCTAATACACAATGCATAGATGAGAATGGGTAAATTGGCCAAAGTGCATGAGACTTTTAGCTGTATCTACTATAATAGTAGCATAACCGAACTATGCTCAGCCATAATGGTGGGCAAAGTAACAGCATAACGGTACTAAACACGGCCCAGAACGGAGCACAGCCGTTACGCCGTGGTTGCTCTACTTGCAGTTTCAGGTAGGGCCAGTAAAATCCATAACTAACTGTTAACCGTGGTTAAGTTGAGAATTGGGTCTTGGACAAGTGGGACGGTGCGCTCGATGCCCCCAACGGCCCTATAAAATGGCGGTTTCTCCGGTCTCCATCGGGACTCTTGTGCTCCTCCGTTACTTTCTTTGCTCTGCGCGCTTCTCCTCCTTGTATGCCGAGGTTGTTTGAGTAAGCGTGGGAGAGCGGTATAGATCCAAGAGCGAATCGGAGAAGAAGAGAGCGAGGCGACGGCAATGGCGGCGGAGTCGCTGAGTCGGTGTCTGCTGCTGGTATTCGGCTTTCTGGCGCTTGTAGCCGGCGACGTGGGTTTCATTGGAGTTTATAAGGTCTCCGCCTCGAGGTACATTTTCTTTTCTATTCGTCTTCCCTCTATGGATGTGTACCACTATTTGTCGATCGATGCCTAAAACTGTTAGCAATTAGGGAAAGTTGAATGAGCGGCGGCAATGTTTGTAGGGCATTGCAAATTTCTATTTCAGTACGAGTAGCAATCTGCACTCATTTGAGTGGGGAGGCTTATAATGGGTTGTTTCCGCTTCTAGGGTTACAGTAACCGAGACGACGGCCGTGGCGGGGAAGAGCTTGAGAGAAGCCGCTTCTTCCGCCATGGTACAGAGGTCAGTAATTAAATGTTTGTAGTCCAAGTTTGCCTGGGTTCGTCTTTGGGAGATTCTACGATTGTGGATCTGATAGAATGTTGATTTTTATTTTTATTTTTATTCTGTTGCTCTCAAGCTTCTCCTCGCGGAGCTTGAAATTAGAACCAGTGGCTCGAATTTTGCGCCGTGGTGAATGGCATCATAGATTCATACCAGCCTTGCCTTGGGTTAAACAGAACCGTTCCATCGATGATTCCTGGGAAGAGATACAAACCGTAAGATGTGTTTGTGTGAGACTGTCTCGGCGGATCTGATGGCGATCGGGGCTTTAATCCATGTAAATCCATTCCCCAGATCACACTCGTGGAATCTTGGCCGCAGAAAACCATGCGCGCATATAGTTTATTCCGGTCCTTTCGCGTGCCACGTTCTTGGAGAAAAAGGAGGGATAAGAAATGAAAGCTGGGAATGAAATCTTATTGAAAATAAAAAGAATCGTACTTGCACCGAAATACTGAACCGCCGTCTCCCTTTAAACTGTTGAAGGTCTCGTCGATGTAGAATAGCAGTCAAACGAGTCAAAGAAGCCGGCGAAACGCCTTCTCTCTCGTCGATCTTGTAAAGTAAAAAAAAAAAACTTGTCTCGAAAGAAGTGAGACGACCGACCGCCTCGAGCAGCGTAGTTTTCCCCAAAAAATGGCATTTTTTTTACCATTTCCTAGATTTATACATTGGGGGAAATTGCTTTCTGATACAGTGTTCGCTCTCCTTTTTTAACAGTATTGATCAAGAAATGGCAGTGGGCGCGGTCGGTGATCCGGAGCTGGTCGCATCTGAGGTGCACATGTAAGTTCTTTCCTTTTATGATTTCTTTTTCAGGCTAAGATTTGTATACGAGAACAAATTTGTAACTATCGAGGCATGTATCGCGGTCGCTTCCTCTGATCTCAAAAGCCTAGGCAAGTTTAGGCGCCATTTTGTCCATTTTTGAAGTATTAGCGACTAGGCTTTTTATCTTGTTTAAAAATAAATTAGTACTTTCTAGTTTTGCTAGGAGATGGGATTTTGATATTCTATTCCAAGTTAATTTAGATTCAACTTTCAATTCATCCGTACTGGCTTTTGTTTTTTGGGAACTGCCCTCTATTCTAATGTCTATTTGATGCGTTCCGATGTTACTGCCAGATAATTAATTAACTGCTTTTTTTTTCCTCGGATGCCGTATGGCTGCTTCGATTCTGCTTGATGCATGCCGTAAGTAGGCCTGTTCATGATTCGGTTAATCAAATCATTGATCATAGTCAATCGGTTAATCGAACTAATCGATTCGAAAAAATTATGAACCGTTTTCGAACCGTTGGACCGGTTAACCGTTTGGAGTAGGCCTGTTCATGGTTCGGTTAACCGAATTATTGACCATGGTCAACCGGTTAATCGAACTAATCGGTTCGGAAAAATCATGAACCGTTCTCGAACCGTTGGACCGGTTAACCAGTCAAATGGTTAATCGGTACCGATTAACCACGGTTAACTAATTATAATTTATTTACTAAAATTTATTTTAAAAAATTAACTTTAACTATTAAATATTTTAAAAAATTAATTTTTAAATTAATTTTAATTATTAAATATTATTATTTGATAATTATATATATATAATAATTAATTTTTTAAGTTATAGTGAATGGATTTTGAACCGTTTACCTATTAACTTACAAAATAACTTTTAACAGCCCTACTCCCAAGTGAATCTTCGTGATCCGAGCGAACGGTGGTGGGAAGGTAATGGTGTCTTTAAGTGAACCATTGTTTTCTGTAGTAACCACCACCCTCTGCTTTATGTCAAACATAGAAATGGAAGTTCTTCATTTATTGACTCCGTTATCTCGAGCCGGGGTTCTTGTTTCTCCTGCCCACTGCCATTAATGCCATTTACTCGGTAACGCCACTTCCCATGTCGGTCGGCGAAGACAGTGCGACCTTTTCTTACGTTCGTTTGCTTTAATGTTCTCCTTCACCGCCTGTATGGCAACAGGGTAATGTGAGACGGTGGGCTATGATTATTTGGACTAATTTTAGTTAGAGGTATTTTAGTAATTTTAAAAAATACGAGGCAGGTAAGACTTTGGGTTTAGAGTGAATTTTGAAAATATAGTACCCCAATACTTAAGTTCTTGACACCTAGTCATATCTGATTTTCCCATCAATATTTGGTCAGGTCGGGCGTTTTAACCATCCTCTCCACTCCTGGAATTGTTTTGTTCCCTTGAATCTCATTAATTGACTCCTCAGTGGACATGCTACGTGTCAGGGCCTGGGTCAGGCCGGTTCGGCCCAACCCAAGCCCAGGCTCACTACAGGAAGAAGCCTACCTGTGGAAAAGGAAAACCCGGTCAACAATCAATGTTGACCCGGGAAAAGAAGGTGCGGCGGCATCCTCTTCGCGCGAGCTTTGCACGATGCGACGAGTTCGGCGCCTCCAACGCGCGCGACGGAAGCGGACGAGCGGCGAGCTTCGTCTTCAGCGGGCGACGCTGACGGTGGGCGATGGACCCGGCACAAACCAGAGAGGCGGCCGAGTCCTGAGGTGTTCCCGAGATACGGACGCAGGGCAACGCGATTTCCTCGGACGAGAGGTGCGAAGCTCTCGGACACGGCGGCGTCCGAACCCGGCGGAAGACTCGGGGTCGACAGGCAACGCAGACGCTGGAGAAGCTCGCGGACGACAGCGTCTTCCCCACAAGGGTCAGACGCACGGTGGCTTTGGCAGGCAACGGAGTCTTCGGCGGAAGACTCGGACAGCGTCGATAAGCGGACGCAAGCGACGCGGCTTCGTCGAGGAGAAGACCTCGTCGTCAACGGGCGGAGGCGAGGATTTCGGAGACGAAGCAAGCTTCAGCGAGGACGGCGGATCGAGCGGAGATCGCGAACGAAGAGGCGGAAGACTCGGTCCAACGCCAAAGAGAGTTGAGGCGGCTTTTCCCCTATAAGGTCCGATGAGGCGGACGAATTCGGGGTGCGCGGAGTCGACACCATAAGGGAGAGGAGTGCGCGACGGAAAGCGGCTCCTCCCGGCGGGTCGGGGAGGGCGCCCCCTCCAGGGCGAGAGTCCTTTACCAGCGGTGAGGTTGAGGGAGCCGGCGACGACAAGTGTCGAGGCGAGAGAAAGGTGAACAAGAGATTGTAACCGGCGATGACCGGCGAGGGAGGGAGAGGGGCACCGGCGACGGTGGTCGTCGGCGCAGAGAGGAGCTTGTAATCCCTTGACAGTGAAATAAAAGGGTTCTTCTCCGATTTCCCATTTCCCCTGTTCTTGAGTTCTTCAGCGGCAACAGTGACAAGTTCTGGCAGCAGGCGGCTGCCGACGATGAGGTCGGAGGGGGGGCAGGTGACCTTCCCCTTTCTCGGCCAACTCCAGGGCGCGGTGGCGCTCGATAACAGCGGCGACGCGGGCGGCATCGCGAGATTGAAGACGAAGCACAGGCACGTGCTTTGAGGCGAGTCAACGCATCGGCAGTCAACGGATGATTTCGAACGCGAAATCGAATTCGGGACGCTGACGTCAGGCGGACGTCAGCGTGCAAAATCGAAGCGGCAAAAGTGAAATTCGGCACGGCGATTCTGATTTGGAGGTCTGACGTCATACTAACGTCAGCATGAACGGTGATTTTGACTGTGGTCGAAATCCGCGGAGGTAATTAGGGTTTTTCGGACTTTCCTGATTTGGGGAAAAGAAATTGGTCGGAAACCCTAGGGAGTTCACGCGTCCGGTGTTCCGCCGGACGGCTCTAAGACAGTGGATAAGCGCTAATTTTAGACCGATCCAACCGGGCGTGACACTACGTAACTTCTTTTAGCATGGCTAGTCGGCCGGCTAAGGTTCATTCGGTTCATCATTGCTCGGTCGAAATTTACGAGTTTAGATAGATAGGCCATTTGGTGTTTTAATTGTGATTAATTATCAGCTTGTATATATAATCGCATAATTTGTTGGGAATATGGACACGTGCCTGCAGGATGATCAACAATAGCATCGCTCGGCGGGAGCTGGGTTACCTGTCATGCGTGACGGGGAACCCTATTGACGACTGCTGGCGGTGCGACCCCCAGTGGCACCTCCACCGCAAGCGGCTCGCCGACTGCGGCATCGGCTTCGGCAGAAACGCCATAGGCGGTCGCAACGGCCGCTACTACGTGGTCACCGATCCCAGCGACAATGACCCTGTCAACCCACGTCCTGGCACTCTCCGCCATGCCGTGATCCAGGAAGAGCCGCTCTGGATCGTGTTCAATCGCGATATGGTGATCAGGCTCAAGCAGGAGCTCATCATGAACAGCTTCAAGACCATTGACGGCCGCGGCCACAACGTGCACATCGCCAACGGCGCGTGTATCACTATCCAGTTCGTGACCAACATTATCATCCATGGCCTCCACATCCACGACTGCAAGCCCACCGGCAATGCCATGGTACGTAGCTCCCCCACGCATTACGGATGGAGGACCGTAGCAGATGGCGACGGCATCTCCATATTCGGATCCAGCCATATCTGGATCGACCACAACTCCCTCTCCAACTGCGCCGACGGTCTCGTCGACGCTATCATGGGATCCACAGCCATCACCATCTCCAACAATTACTTCACCCACCACAACGAGGTGATGCTGTTGGGCCACAGCGATTCCTACGTCAGGGACAAGGCCATGCAAGTCACCATTGCCTTCAACCACTTCGGTGAAGGACTCATTCAGAGAATGCCAAGGTACCTCTCTCTCTCTCCCTAAGAAAAATCGGTAGGTTTAGCATCGCCATTGTTCCGATTAAAATTGGCAGATTGAGACTAAGAAATTTGATTGCGGTAAAACACGTACAGGTGCAGGCATGGCTACTTCCACGTAGTGAACAATGACTATACGCACTGGGAGATGTACGCCATAGGAGGAAGTGCTGAACCAACCATCAACAGCCAAGGCAATAGATACCTTGCCCCAGCTAACCCATTTGCCAAGGAGGTAGAGTACTGACATGAGTTTTTTCAGTTTTGTTTGTCAGCTCATTACAATGCATGTTTTATACTTTGTTCTTTTGACGGGCGTGTCTGGCAGGTGACCAAGAGAGTGAACACGGATACGGGCGTGTGGAAGCGTTGGAATTGGAGATCAGAGGGTGACCTCCTGCTGAATGGTGCCTACTTTACCCCTTCCGGAGCGGGGGCCTCTGCAAGGTATGCCAAGGCCTCCAGTCTGGGTGCCAAGTCTTCGTCTATGGTTGGATCCATCACTTTTGATGCCGGTGCCCTGCGTTGCCGCAAGCGTTACAAATGCTGATGAACTACAGGAAGCTGTTATTTTAGCATGAAAGAGAAGGGAAAACAAAAAGACCAATTTGCGTCGGACCGCGCCACGGAGTTACACGTTTGACGGGCCGTCAATAACAATCGCTTTATTTACACTCGTCTCAACCTCCCCTACTTCCACTATAATCCTCTGTGGAGCGGGTGGAAGTGTTGCTGATTTCTTCTTCTATTTTTTTTTCCTAATTATAGTTCTCTTTGCTCAAATGGGTCACTTAGAAGTTGGTTTTATTACAGTGCTTCCTGCATTGTTCTCGGAATCGATTGTTACGTGCTTTTACATATAATTAATTTTATCATCCAAAGATCGTGTGGTTTCAATCTTGGCTCATAATGTTATGTAACTTGAAATTAAATTGATGAAGCGATCAGGCCCGCAACATTCTCGTGATAAACTATAACATTAGAACGCGTAGAACTTGAAAAGTGGAAAATTGAACAAAACTGGAAAAGACATCCAAATTAACCATACTGAAATTATTTTGGAACCACTAAAAGAATAGACGATTGAAACATCGATATAGGAAATATTGACAAGCATTCATCAATTTACAACAGTGCTGCATGATGAGGTACCGTGCTCCAAGGAATTCGTGATCACTGATCCTCATTTCTACTCTAATGCTTACAATGATTCCAGCTCACGTGCAATACTCAGGTAAATGCAACGGTCAACAATCGAATCCAATGAAAATCAAATGAGTGCAGTTGACTGGAAAAGTGTTGTGTGCGTTGGCCCCGCATCATGCGGTGGCCACATCCACCGCACACAACAATTTTCCCAGTTGACTGGCACACTCTTTTATTTATTTATTTTTTTGACAGGAATACTCTGATCAGCCAAATTGACTGTATAAAAAATATGCGTGAAAAAGTCCACAAAAATCAAAGCAAACCAACACATTCCAGTAAAATCAAAACAAACGAGTCCATATATAGATGCATGAAGTACAAGGCTTTTGTGTTCATCAGCAAAAACGGAATTTCTAAGACGATGCAAAAAAAGTATATGCATAAATAACATTAACATACATATGTGAATAGAGAGTGTCAATTAGTTTAACTGGTAAGAATTTATTGTTGATAATAAGTCTTGGGGTCAAACCTCGGTCTCATTACTTAATTTGCTTATGTCAAAAAAATACATGTGTGAAAGCATACACAGTTTCCTTAGAGCCAGTGTACTTGTAGATACACATTTTATGTCATGTTTTTACAGTACAAAATGGAAAAGTTCTCCAGCTCCTAGATTCGACTTTCAAATACAAGAGCCAGTGTACTTGTAGGACATAAAATGCATTAAAACAAATGTAAATACAACTCCTCGCTTGTTCAAGCAATACAAACAATGTAGGCACTCCTATTTGCAATAATAAATACCTTCTACTCTTAGGCACCTTGCGACTGTTTTCTAACACGTCTCATATTTTTCTCAGGATAACAATACTTAGAATGGTAGATCAAAACTTTCAACCAATCTAGCAAATTGTTTAGCAGTACAAATGCGCCTATCAATTAGTTCCCATTTGGCAGAGTGCTTGCACACAACCAGTTATGCCCAAAAGTTAAAGAATCCTAATTAACATATGGATGGTCATATCAGTCATAACAAGAAAAAAAAAAGCAAATTAAGCAAACCATCGACATTGCGTCAAATGCGTGCAAAGCATATGCAATTTTCTACCATCTACAACTTTCAACGAAAAATATGGAGAAATCGAATTCTTACCATTGAACCAATTGATGGCAAATATTTAAGGGAACTCGTATCCACTGCTTCTCCCCTACCTTATAAAACAATGATTACATAGGTGAAATGTTACAACATTCAGCACGTACCATACAAGATGAGATTGCTACGAGGTTGTGGACCAGATTCATGATGTTGAAATATGACTGCTGGCAAACTGGATCTTTTAAGAAGCTAAGTGTCCTATCTACGGCTAAGGTTTGAACCACCACGATGATCTATTGATTTGTTAAGCTTCACTTGATCTCTTAATATTGGATACGACATGCCATCAGATACAAACAGGTGCTTCTTACAAGGGTCTCTTGGATTATCCTTTCCCACCCTACCAATCAGAGGGCTGCGAATATCAGCTTCAGATGCTTTTCTTTGCCTCAAATTTGGTAACCCATGTTGCATCCCAACGAAGTGGCCCACCTTTGGTTCATTATAAATGGTCCCATTGGGATAGAAATCGGCTATGCATCTTGAAGAACTTACTAGACCATCATGAAGATGAGCGCCATGCTTTCGTTGACTGAATGGAAGAGCACCATTGCCACCTGTCATTGGTGTTGATGCACCTGAGGTGGCCATAGGGCTTGAAATGGGAGAGGGAGACATCCCTCCACTACCATGCCGTGGTGACCTGGAGTACAGCAGAGGGCTTCCAGTGGGAGAAACTGGGCATGATATATACCTTGCAGGGGTATCACTGGATTTTAAACCAAACAAGTTATAAGAAACTATAAACAGATTTATCTGGAAAAAATCTAGGGAAAATTTATTCTACCCCAAGTACAGATTATTCAGAAATAATAGATAGAGATGTATCTCTCAGGAACATTAATAGCACTTGAAACCGACCAAAATTTTCAATTTGTAGTCGGTTTAATCGATTTCACTATAGCAAACACTAAACTAGTACAAAGGTTCAAACCAATTTTTCAAACCTTGGCTCTTAAGAAACGACAAATATTCAAGTAGTTGGATAAAAATAGTTATTTTAGTAGAGGATACATATATATACAAGTCATAACTGATATAAACCAGATAAGACTACTATCTAACAAGGCTCTAAATATAATATATCATGGTTATAAACAAACTCTAACACTCCCCTTTAAGCTAGAGCACAACCGTCAATATGTTGTTACCTAATGTTTAAAATCACGTAGAAATAAGAGCCTTAGTAAATATATTTGTAAGTTGTTCTTTTAACTCAGTGTAGGGAGTACAAATTTACTTGCTATGCACGACTTATTTAAAAAAATAACAACCAATTTCTATATGCTTAGTTTTTCTAAAAAGCACAAGATTACTAGCAGAATAATCTCATAACATAGTCACCAGATTTTGCAAGAAAGGTTTAAATCTAGAAGCAAACTTTTAAGCGATATAAAACATAACATGAGCTATAGCTCTATTCAACTTCCTGCTTACGCTTGGCCATTACATTTTATTTCTTACTCTTTCCAAGTGACTAGGTTCTATAGAATCGAAAAATGGATTGTCCCCAAATCCTGTCCCAAACCGGTTCGGCTATATTACAAATAGTTCCCGAACCAAAAAACCGATTAACCGATTAACCGGTTAACCGACCGGTTTTTTGGTTCGGTTAACCACCGGTTTTTGGTTAACTGATTAAGAAAAATCTTTCTACAATAATATTAAATATAAAATATATATAATATTAAATATGTAAAATACAACATGCATATAATATTAAATATTATTATTTGATAATTAAATATGTAAAATAATTAAATTTTAAATTGTAGTCAATAGGTTTTGAACCCATGACTAAACTATCTTATAAAGTAAAGCCTATCCATTGTACTAGATGAACAATCAATTTATAAACTTAGGTTATATATATACATATATTCGGTCGGTTCGGTTAACCGGTAAAAAAATTTTCCCCGAACTATAACCGAACCGAACCATAAATTTATAAGCTAAAAACCAACCGTGAACCGAACCGGTCAATTCGGTTAACCATCCAAACGGTTCAGTTCGGTTGGTTAACCACGGTCTATCGGTTTTTCGGTTTTTTTTAACACCCTTACTGGATTGTATATCACCTATGCCCCTTTGCATATTCAATATTGGAAGCAATTTTAACACGACATTCTTCTTGTCACGGTTCTTTTCCTAGTGTTCCTTTGATAAATTGTAAAATTTATAGCATGTATCTATGAGGTGTATTAGTTTTTCCACCATTCTCCCATATCTAATATGATCTACAAAATTACATCTATCAGTGGCAAAATATTTTAACTTGAAAAAATAGATGTAATAGTAGGCTTATACCCAAATTTGACCAATCTCCTCAAGTAAATCAAATACATATTTCGTTGTGTAAGAGATATGCTTTTTTAAGCAACTTTAATTCCTAGAAAATACTTTGATCTTCTAAGACTTTTAATGTTGAAGTAGAAAGGTAATTGTTTTTTCGTTTAGGCAACTCCCTCAATGTCATTGCCAGTTAATAAAATATCATTGACCTAAACAACTAGAATCACAATGCAAGAACTCAAGTTGTGTAAGAAAATGGAATGACTAGCTATGCTGTAGTGAATATCTGACATAACAATCTTGGAAACTTTATGGAACCATAGTATGGGATTAGTTTAAGTCTATAAATTGTATTTTGCAATTTAGATACTAACCCCCTTTGAGCAATATACTCATGAAATTGCTCCATGTAATACTTCTTCATAAAGATCCTAAAAAGAAATACACTTTTGACATCCAATAATGAAGTTGTCAATCAAGATTGACAGCCAAGGAGACAAGTAGTCGTACATAATTCAACTAGGTTGTAGGTGAGAAAATGACAAAGTAATCAACCCCATAATTTTGTATGAATCACTTTGCTATTATTCGAGATTTATATCTCTTCACTATGCTATCAAAATTTTATCTAACTGTATACACGCATGGGATTGGACAAACACCTGATACTGTTGCTTCGCAATATCTGTAATGTTTGCAGTTGGAGGTGATATATTTGTAATTCATCTCATTTTTGCTCGAAATAGAGAGTAATATTCTTCAAGAGATTTTCATTTTACTTAAGACCAAATAATTCTTCATAAATTGAACGTACCTACATGATGTTTTTTACGGAGTAGATATTGTATAGATAGTCCAAATTTCTTTTGGTGTAGGAACACAGTAGTACTTTGAATATTAGGCTCTATAGTTTACCATTTTATAGTACTTTGATCAAATAACCACTTTATAGTTTACCATCTCCTAGGCAGGAAAACTCTAGGTTCAATATAATCAACATGGACGTGATGTGATGAAGTTTTACTTGAGATCCAAGGAAGTATAAGAGTGCTCAAGCCCAAATAATATAATTTTTTGCATTAAATTGATTGTAGTGCCAGTAAACTGAGTTGGCTTTATATCAAAGAGTGAGCTAGAAAGATCTATCAAACAATAGTGGCCCGCACTGCCCAACATGTTATGGGCCAAGTCAGACATGACTAGTTGATTGATTAATGGGCAGCCGAAGACCTATATATGGGACAAGTTGGGTTGACTTACCAAGGCACATAGACAGTGCTAGGCACAACCCGTGGGCCTTGCATGATTTTTATAATTTTTTTTTTTTTCAATTTCTCCTGGTTTTATTTTATATTTTTCTGATTTTTCCTTAATTTTTCCAATTTCCCCTTCCCTTTACCAAATTTTCCTTATTTCTTTATTTTTCTTTTCTTCCTGTTTTGGGTCTAGAAATTGAGTGGTCAGGTCATCGGTGCTGCATGCCAAGCTGGGCCTAACTTTAGGAAAGTCAAGTCATGCCAGGCATAGCCCAAGTATGACTGAGCCAGCATGGCATGGCCAACCATGTCTAATATAGACCAATAAAAATTTAGTGAAATACTTAGACTCCTAATGGGGGACCAAGATGATTATATAAATTCTAACATGCTTGAATTCAAAGTGACATCATACTATCTTGAGTTTAATCAATTGGAGATGATGCAATAGGAGATGAAATACCATGAAGATGTAGCATGAGGAAGATAGTGAACAATGAAAAAGAGACCAAAGTGGGTTGCAGAAGTAAGAGATGGTGAGTAGGATTAGGTTAGTTGTCACTTCAATACTATGTTAAAAATTACACTATTTTATTCAATAAGAGGGTAGGTTTGGTCTTTATATAACCAATAAAAATTAGAGTACCACTTAGACTCCCAATGTGGGACACAATTGTATAGAAATTCTACCTAGCTCGAATTTGAAGTTGCATGATATTATGATACCATCCTGAGTTTAACTTGACTTTATCACAAATTATCATCAAGCTTGGCCTTTGACATCAAACTTGAGGTTGATGTGATTTAATCCTGTAACATGTCATTATACTTGGGTTTAATCTGGCCTAGGCTCGTGAACTAAATTTGACTTTGAAGAGTTTATAAACAAAGTCATGTGGCATGAAAGTTTGTAGCTATTACTTGCTAAGGTTCTCAAATATCATATTGTCCCTATCTTTTGCATCTGATCCCACTTCCCAAGATGGGTTTGAGATCCTCATATTATTTTCATGTCGAAGATCCAGAACCAACCTTGCATTTTGCTCCAAACACCTTTTCAAGTTTTCACTAGACTCATTGATGGCTTATAAGATTGCATGTCCTCCATCATTTTTTATTTTTATTTATTAATTAATTTTCAAAGAAGTTTATAGTCTTAATAGAACTCTTCCCCAGTAGTAGCATTAGGGAGCGCCTTAATTTTTTTAAAGAAAATTCTAGTTTCTAGACACATAAGAGGTATTTATGAAATTTATGTTTATATGAAGACACTATATTTGAATCATTGAGGACACAAGTGTCATTGCATACTTTATTATAACTAAATCTTCCTTGGAAAACCATAAACATCATTGTCTAATATGCAACAACTCAATCTTCACAAGTAGGAAGGTGTCAATTTTTTTCCGTCTTAAACCTAGCCAGTTGGTATGGACGTTATTTTTAAATTTATTGTGAGTCTGTGACATTATATTGATGCATCCCTATCGAGGCAAGTTCTATACAATATGATGAGATGGTGACGGCAAAAACACACACCAAGCCTCGCTATCGTCTCTCCTTTGTCCTTATTGTGAAAAGCCTGCATTAAGCTCGAAGTGCTCCACATGCTGGAGCAACCATTGCAAGTAATGGCAAAAATGGATCTGTGATTGATCTGAGGCAGATAAACAGAAATTGATTGTATCAATTTTAAGCTATGTATAGCAATTTGATCTTATTCCAAGTTCCCAAATGTTAAAGTGATAAGTTTGATAATTGGTGCTAGGTGCACATGATGTATGGGACATCATAGAAAATAGCTATGTGATTCCATATGACTATTAGTCTTACCCAAGACAGAAAGATCCTCTTTAAGGCACAGAAAAATCTTCTTTCAAGCACGAAGTAGAAAGATCAAAAGGTGGTTTCTCTAATTCAACAAGCTTTTGATGAAGCTACATATCAGAAAATATCCAATGTAACCACAGCTATTCAGGCATGGGATACGTTGCAAATTGCCGAAGGCCAAAAAGGGTTATTCGAATTTAAGAGGAGAATTTAAAGTAGTCTTTTCTTTGCAAAATTGTGCTCAATTTCATATGTGGCTTAAAATGAAGGAATCTGGAAGTATCATATTATATTTTAGGAGTTACATCAATAGCAAATCAGATGAAAAGACTAGATGAAAAGACTGGGCGATGGTCACTAACAGAAGTAAAGGTGATTGAAAAAAAAAACTCATATCACTAATAGAAAATTTTAATTATATAATGTCAGAAGAGTCAAAGGACTGTAGAAGAAATGTCTATATACAAAATTATGAAGGATCGTTGGAAGCATATGAAGTGAAACTAAATAGAAGGGAAAAAAAACCTTTTAAGCAGGCTTCACAATTCTAAAGGAAACAACAAGGAGGAGAAATATAAATTATAGAGACCAAGGTTGTAGAAGAGAACTAAGGCCAAGGTCCCATAAGAGGAAGAAGTGCACAAAACTATTAAGGTACTTCTCAATTCACCTCAATAAGAGGAAGAGCCAAGGTAGAGCATATCAAAGTGAGAGAAGATATGACAAGACTCAAGTTAGATGTTATTCCTATAATAAGTTTGGACACTTTGCTTCATAATGCAATTCTCACAATAATGCAAAAGTTAATGTATCCCCAAAGGAGAGTAATTAGGAGAGAAATTCTATTTTCTTAATTGCATATACACACCAAGAAGTTAGGTCTTCGAGCAAGCAATCATATATATGGAGATAGATCTTTATTCATAGATGTTAATGTGAACATAAAAGGTAACATCAGAGACCCGTCTAAGCTTTCCGTACAAGGGAAAGGGAAAAGTATAATCATGATAAATGATGATCATCAATTTATTTTTAATATCTATTACACCCCTGATATAAAAAAAATAATATTTTTAGTACGAGACAACTATTAGAAAATAGTTACTAAGTATAGAAAATTTGATTGATAAGGTGCCAACAACAAAGAATCGTTTGTTTTCACTAAGTATTCAAACAAATACACCAAAATGCTTGACAACATATTATAAAGATTGGTCATAGTTATGAGACTTGGCCATTTGAGTTTTGCTAATATGAGAAAGATGACACAAGAAGGGTAACGGGATTACCTTCTATAAAATAGTTTGATAACTTGTATAAAGGATAGTAGGAAAAGCTTTTCAAAGGAGTCTGAATTGATGGCTTCAAGACCTCTCCAATTGATACAGATGTTTGTGGGCCACTCCACGTTCATTTAGTAAAAATAAATGTTTTCTTTTGTTTATTGATGATTTTAGTAGGATGACTTGGGTATACTTCATTAGAAAAATCAAAAGTAATTAAAAATTTTAAGAAGTTTAAGGCTCTTGTAGGAAAGGAAAATGGACTCAAGATTATAGTAGTAAGATGAGATAGAGGAGAATTTCATCTAAAGAATTTTAATATTTTTGTGCTGCAAATGGTATTTGATGATTATTAACAACCCCAGGATCACCACAACGGAGTAACTAAAAGGAAGAATTCTAAACATGGCAAGGAATATGCTAAGGGCAAAGCAAATGCCTAAAGAAATTTGGGGACAATTCGTGGACTATGTTGTGTATATTCTGAATTGTTATAAAACAAAATATAAATCATAAAACTCCTCTTGAAGCATGGTGTGATAGAAAACCTTTCACACCTAAGAATATTTGGTAGTACTTCTTATGCTCACGTTCTTGGCAATAATCATACCAATTTAGATGATAAAAGTAAAAAAGTGCATATTTGTTGTCTCTGACTCAAGGACAAAAGGTTATCAACTTTATAATCCGAGTTCTAAGAAAGTATTTATAAGCAGCAGTGTAGATTTTCACGAAGAAACAAAATGGGATTGACAAGTATAAAATGATAGTCATGATTTTCTTCCTTCCCTTGACGATTAAAAGAAAGAAGATACACTTGAAGTATTTCATTATCAGCACCACATGATTAACCTAGTTCATTAAAAGAGTTCAATTAGAAGACATTATCTCAAAGCCTATCAATTATATTGAAGCATAATTGAAGCCTCCAAAGATGATAGCTAGAGAAAAAAAATTATGGATGAAGAGATAAAAGGCTATTGAAACCTGAGAATTGGCAAATCTCCCTAAAGGATATACCACCATCGGAGTCAAATGGGTATATAAAATAAAGACAAACTCAAAGGGGATATATAAAGGAACAAAGCAAAGCTCATAGAAAAAGTTACAAACAACACTAAGGCATTGACTATGATAAGGTATTCGCTCTTGTTGTTCATTTAAAGACCATAAGATTCATTATCTCCATGACCGCCCAGAACAATCAAAAAATATATCAAATGAATGTGAAGTCAACATTTTTTAATGGATATTTATAGGAGGAAGTCTATATGAAACCACTTCTAGGTTATGTAGTAAAAGGCCATCAAGATAAGGTAATTAACTAACAAAGCCATATAGTTTCAAGAAAGCAACTAGATCTTGTAATTGTAGAATTGACAACTATTTTTTAAAAAAAAAAAAAAAGCTTCAAAAAGTGCATCTACAAACATGTTTTTTATATAAAGATCAATAATGATGAAATTATGATTGTTTGTGCGTAATTGATTTGATATTCATATAGCAAAAATCTTACGATGGTTGAAGATTTTAAAAAAAACATGAACCTTGAATTTGAGAGGACAAATTTGGGACTAATGTCCTATTATCTTAGAATGGAAGTGAAGCAAACAAAAAGGATATTTATTTCACAAGAAAATCATATAAGGAAAATTTTGAAAAAGTTTAATATGATTAACTATAACTCAATCAACACTCCAGTTGAACGTGGTGCTAAATTATCTTGGTATGATGATAGTAAAAAAGGTAGATCCAACTTTAAATTATCTAGGTATGATGATAGTAAAAAAGGTAGATCCAACTTTATTTAGAAGCATATTTAGGAGTTTGAGATATTTAACTTGCACTAGATTTGATATATGTTTTAGAGTCAGACTTGTGTGTAGGCATTTGGAGGCCCCTACATTGATACATTTGAATACAACAAAAAGAATCTCATTACATCAAAGACTCGTGTGTAGGCATATTTAGGACTTCACTACTCTACCTCTTATAATTTCTAGTTTACATGATATTGTGATAGTGATTAGGCTAGTGATACAAATGATCGTAGAAGCACAATAGGCTTAGTATTTTATTTAGGTAATATAACTTTCACTTAGAGTTCGACAATGCAACCAATTATTACCTTATCAACTTGTGAAGCAAAGTATGTTGCTCACAATTCATGTAACTCAACCAATTTAGTTGAGACAATTGTTGGAAAAAATGCACGTCCAAGAGAACCTACTCAAATCAATATAAACAATCAGACTACAATAGCTCTAGCAAAAAATCATCTATTTCAGGAATGCAACAAGCACATAGATAAGAGAATGTCTTGCAAGTAAATTGGTGCAATTAAATTATGTGAAGACCTAGGATTAGGTTGTTGGTATATTCAGCTCTCAAAATAAGCAATTTTATAGAATTGAGAAGTATGTTAGGAGCCTGCAAGTGTTATGTTTAAAGAGAGCATTAAAAATAGTAAACATATTCCCTTGTCTAAGTCATGTTGTTTGAGTCAGTCACATAAATGTGATGACAATTTTAGATTAAGTTTAGATGTTGTCATTGTGGGTTAATTTTAGACGTAGGTTAAGTATTTTTCTTTTTCTCTATAAGCCTTGTAATCTTTGTACAAAGGTTTATATAGAGAAAATATTCTAAAATTAACCCATAACTCAGTCGACCTCCTACACTAATTTCTAATTTTTAATCCCATGTTTACATCCTGATGCATAATTCAACTGCACTAACTTGCAAGATACTCTTGTGAGTAGTAAAATTTTGTGTCTATGCTTGGTGTGCTCATAAAATAGTGGATTCTTTGCTAGAGCAATTACAAGTTATTGGATTTGAGTAGGCTTCTTTTATATTGTAAATCTTCCAATAGTCGTCTCAACTAGATTGCTTGAGCCACATAAATTGAAAGCAATTTATTCTACTTCACAAGTAGATAAAATAACAATTGGTTACTTTTTGAACTCCATATGAAAGTTATATTACCCATATAAACTACAAAACTTCTTGTGCTTTTTATTATCTTCTCTATCACTATCATGTAAGTTGAAATTATCAGAGGCAGAGTAGTATTAGTTCATATTCAAGAGTACCTTTGATGTAGCAAATGATTCTTTTCACTGTATTCATATGTATGAATGTAGGGGCCTCCAAATTTTGACTAAAATTTCAGGGTTCATGTTTTTCTTAAAATCTTCACACATCTTAAGATTATTGCCAATAAATATCAAATTATCCACGTACAAGCAAACAATCATAATTTTATTAGTGCGAACCTTTACATGTAAAACATATTTGTAGGGGCTCTTGTTAAAGTAATTCTTTTAAACTGTATAGAGCTTTTGTTAGTTTAAGTGTCTTCGCTTCGTACCCTTTTGCTGCATAACCTGGTGGTTGTTCCAACTAGACTTCCTACACTATATATCTAATGAGGTAAGCTGACATCAAATCCATTTAATAAAGTTTTCAATTGCTCTAGGCTGCATAGAGATAATTAATCTTATAGTCTATAAATGAACGACTGGTATAAAAACCTCATCAAAGTTAATGTCTTTATGTTGTTTGTAACCTTTTTGCCACAAGTCTAGCTTTATATTTTTCTATATCCTCTTTTGAGTTTTTCTTTTATTTTGTATACCCATTTGAGACTAATAGTTCCATGTCCTTTTTAAAGATTTGCCAACTCCCTGGTCTTGTTCATTTTGATAGTCTTATCTCTTTATCCATGGCTTTTTTCCATGTATCATCTTTAGAAGCTTTAATATACTTGAATAGACAAATGAATGTAACATCATCGATTTTTATTATCTCTTGGCATATGTCAGCTAGACTCCTAGTGCGGGGATGTCTACTACTTGCACTCTCTCTAGATGAACTGGGTTCATCAATGGAGGAGTACTTACTTCATCTTCCTTTTTTCATCATGTGTGAAAGGAAGAAATTCTTGATTATCATTTTGCACTTGTCAATCTCATTTTGTTTCTTTGTCAAAATCTAATTTTTTTACTTAAAAAATATATTGTCTACTAGGAGCATAAAGTTTATAACCTTTTGTCCTTAAGTCATAGCTAAGGAATATGTATTTTCTATTTTATATTTAGTTTAGCACGATTACCATCAAGAACGTGAGTAAAAGCAGTATATACATTATGCAGTTCACTACTTGTGCTTGGAATTCTTTAGGCATTTGCTTTGTGTTTAGCATGCTCATTGTCATATTTAGAATTGTGTGATTCTTCATTTCAGCTACTCTATTATGTTGTAGTGATCTTGGAGTTGTTAAAAATTGTTGAAACCCATTTGCAACACAAAAATATTGAAATTCTTTCGATGTAAATTCTCCTCTATTTGATCTTAATTCTTAAAATTTTTAAATATTTTTGATTTTTATAAAGTATACCCAAGTCATACTACTAAAATAATCAATAAAGAGAAAGAAAATATTTGTTCATACTAAATGAACAAAGTGTATCAATTAGAGAGGCATTGAAGCTCATGATTATTAACACACATCTTTCACACAAATTATTAGGCTAATTTATATAAGGTAATCCTTTGACCATACCTTCTTGTGTCATTTTACTCATATTAGTAAAACTCAAATGGCTCAGTCTCAAATGTCATAACGAATCTTTACAACACGCTATCAAACATTTTGTTGTATAATGTCATAACGAATCTTTACAACATGCTATCAAACATTTTGTAGTATATGTCTAAACAGTTAGTGAAAACAGAATTCTTTATCATTTACACCTTAGCAATCAAATTTCCACTATCATAATTTAGATATAAATTGCACCTGCTTGTATAAAAAAACTAACCCTTTTCTAGAAGCTATCTTATACTAAGTATATCATTTTTCATATAAGAGGCATAATAGACATTGGAAATAAATTGATGACCGTCAATATTTGTGAATAAAGGCCTAACGGCTTGTTTTAAATCTTTATAGATCTTTATATGCAATTAAGATAGTAGAATCTATCTCCTCATAACTAGAAAGCTTAATTTGTGCATTATTGTTAAAATTGCATTATGAAGCAAAGTGTCAAGTTAAAACATCTAACTTGAGTCTTGTCATACCTTATGTGATTTTGATATGCTCTATCTCAACCTCTTCCTCTAATCTCTAAAACCTAGGTTAGCAAAAATTGGCACAACTCACTAACCCGATTCAACGGAAAGTTAGGCGGGTTCAGGTCAAGTGTACTCATGTTTGCGTTGTGACTAGTCATAAATGGGTTAACCTACTTAACCCAATCATTTCATATGTTTGTATAGAACCCAACCTAAACTTAGTATAATCAACACCCCATCACCACCAGCATGTCATCAAAGCCGCTCATCAAAAAATTAATGAATAGGATCATAAGGGACAATGTCAACCCTAATTTTGGCTCAAGAGTCAAGGCCTCAATCCTCACCCTTTCTGCTATTCGATTGCCCAATTTCTTCACTTCCCACTGTCCCAGCTCCCGGCATTCTTCCTCCTTGCCTCTATTCTCTTTGCTTCCTAGCTCCTCGTGTCCTTCCTTCCTTGCCCAACACGTCCTTCCTTCCTTGCCCAACACCATTCTCTTTGCTTCTTTTCTTACCTTCATTCACAGCTTGTTTGCTCGATGCCACACACTAACGCATGATTGCTAAACTTCATCCGCTAAACTTCGTTCAATGCCCTTCCTCTCTCTCTCTCTCTCTCACTCCCCTGTCTGCCAACATGACTAGTTTATGCCTCGTTGACTCGAATTGCCACCTCAGCCTCTATGATTTATATTTCTCCTCCTTATTGTCTCCTTTAGATTGCCCCTAAAGGATTTTTTTTGCTTCTAAATAGTTTCTCTTCCTATGCCTCCAAAGATCCTGAGAATTCTTCCATGGACATTTCTTTTAAGTACTTTGACTCTTATATGGTTGTCACTATATAATTGACGTTTTCTATTAGTGATCTGAGTATGTTTTCAATCACCTTTACTTGAGATATAATCTAATACCTTTTCAGATTCCATTCACTAGGAGAGCTTTAATTCTCCTCTTAAATTTTGAAGGCTAACCCTTTTGGTTTCCAGACTTCATTTGGCAATTTGCAACACATTTCATACCTCCTTAGTTATAGTTGCATTGGATATTTTCTCAAATCAGGTTCATCCAATACTTGATAAATTAGAGAAATAGTCTTTTGATCTTTCTTCTTTGTGCTTTGAAGAAGATCGTTCAGTGCGTGTGTGAGACTGAAAGAGTCATATGGAATCACATATCCATTGTCTACAATGTCAGATACATGATGTGTACCTAGAAAGGCATTCATACAAATGCATCAATTATCAAACTTACCACTTAAATTTAGGGAACTTGGAATAGGATCGATTGTTATTTGACATATCTCTCTCTCATATCGATCAATTTCTATATCACCATCTACGAAATATTCTATCTGAATTTTGGCTAAAAAAATATTTCAGCCCTTTTTTCTCTCCCTTTTTTTAAACCGAACCCCTTTTTCCTTCTGTCTCTCCCTTTTTCTCTCATTTTTATAGCTGAACCTCATTTTCTTTCTTTTTCCTCTCTTTCTCTTTTTTTATATATAGCTTGACCACTTTTTTTCTCTCTTATTTTGACCTGTTGATGTATGGCTTGAATTTGGGTTGAATGCTTTATAAACAATTATTTAAACGGATCATATTTGGATTTGGCATATACAATTGTCGGTAGACCTGGCAAAAACTTGGCTTATGATCTTATAATATGTCACATAGACACGTATCATCTATAATCTGTCAAATCAATTTTCCATTTGTAATTAGAACCACGTAAAATAGGAGCGCACATGTTACTGCAGATTATTTCAAAATCTTGAACGCAATTTGTTTAACACAACAAAGGACTAAGCTCATTATTGGCAAAAGAATTGCAACAGCAATTCATCTCACTTAGTTTATTAGACAACAGTCTAATTTGAAGGCCAAATGAAATTTCGCAAATAAAAAAAAGATAGACTTGCATGTTATTTTGAGTTTGAAATAAATAAATAAATCTGAGATAAGAAAGTTAAACCAATATACACACCTGGTATAAGTAGTCGATTTTCCACATCGTAAGTGATGAAATGTCAATCCCTCCATGTCCAAACAAGATAGGGTTCCAGCATGAC
Source organism: Costus lasius (assembly GCA_027563935.2). Lineage (NCBI taxonomy): Eukaryota > Viridiplantae > Streptophyta > Magnoliopsida > Zingiberales > Costaceae > Costus > Costus lasius. The sequence continues at coordinate 13,868,159 of CM050450.1, read as the reverse complement.
TGACACCCTGGAGTCGATTATAACAAAAGTTTCATTATGTAACTTAAACGAACACAAGATGAAAACCTCAAATATAAAGAAAGTCAAGTACACATGCATAAGCCAAGGATAAACAAATTTTCAATATGACACAGATAACCATTGTAAAAATGAAGATTTGGAAGAAAACATGAAGAGGCGTACAAAAGAAATACACGAGCATGAATAAAATACATTCTAAGATCATTTTAAGTATGATATTAGAGCAAGGCAAGAAATTACTAACATCCCAAATGGAAATCAGCTTTTGTAAATGCTAAAATGCCTAAACAAATAATCTGATCTGTCTATTAAAAAAACCGTGATAATGCCTAGAGTCTAGACTAATAACATTAGGTACCCAAGGAAGACGTAATATCTTGAAACACATCAAGAAAGTGACTAGGATGAAGTGCCATTCAAGCTTGATGTCACGGCCTTAGATTTTCAAGTACATGAAATGTCAAATAAACACCATGTCCCACAAGGCTCAATGAAAAGAGTAAAGAAATCACTATACAATGGGCATTTATACAAAATTGATGGGTGGATATGTATTAGTCTACTTCTGTCGGCAACGCCTTACACCACCTTCTACTACTACTAGCGACAACTGTCTTTTATGATGCCACCTTCTACTCTTGTTGGCGCTGCCTTCTTGTTGGCGCTGCCTACTACTGCTCACAACGTCTTTTACTCTTCTTGGCGACCTGGCATTGTCTTCTACTTCTGCTAGTGATGTCTGGCACTACTTACTACTTGCTTGCAATGACTCACACTACCTACTACTACTCGCAAACCCTAACCCTGCCTAATTAGATTAGATCAAGTCCCCAAACTCAGTCTCACCTCTTTTTGCAAACTATATTGTTAGCCTTTTTCTTACAACTTTTTTTAATGCAAGCTAGACATAATTATCATATATGCTCCTAGGGGAATTTTAGAATGGTTAATTATTAGAATTAATAATATTAGAAATAGTATTATATATATATATAGTAAGTTATAATGCAAGAATTTAATGTATGGGTTTCCATCTCTTCTCCTTTCCTCTCCTTGTCACTTTCTCTACTCTAACAAAATCCAAATAAAAAGAAGTACCTTATATCATATCTAAGTACAAGAAAAACTATAATTGGATTAGTGAGTTTATTATTTGCTATTGTTAAAATACTATGTAAATCATGATTCTCGATAGCAAATACTCCTAATTACTGATCTGTACATTATGTGTCTAGTTGATTGTTACCATATTTATGCTAATAGACTTGGTACATACTAGGTTGATATTGGATTGATAATATAAATCGAGACTGAAAACCTTAATATAAACCAAATATTAACAAATGGTGAAAATGAAAATATATATCAAATAGGACCCACATACAAATTCAAAAAGTTAAAACCATTCATTAGTAATATGTCCTACTAATAAATAAAAATTGAGAAAAATAATTCTTTCAGCGGTTGTGAGAACAGGAGGACCAAATGATAATATTAGTTTGGAGAGAGTGGAGAATGAGAGAGCAAAGAATATGACAAGAGTAAACAAATGGCAAGCGGTGTTGGTGTATTTCATAATATTATTCATTCAATGAACATAGTGAACTCGCATGGCCAAAATAGAGAGATAGCAAGTTTTCCATAAAATGATCCTAAACCCAAGTAAACTCGTTTAGGCTATTTTAAAACGTCGAACGTCGAATCAATGAGTTAGACTCACTAGTTGGATAATTATATTCACGCCTTGGACCCTCTAGTGCCTTTAATACCACTAGTCCAAACGTTTAGAACCGGATAATATAAACTTCAAACTAAAGACTTCAACATGGTGACTACAGGTGTTCACGGTTTGGTTAAGCGAACCGTGATCCCCTTTTTTTGTCTTGAACTAAACCTATCGATTCGGAAACTGATTGTTCGGTTCGGTTAACCACTAGTTTGCGGTTAACCGGTAATTTTATATATGTAACTTTTTAATTAATAGTTAATATTAGTTTTTTATAAAATTAGTATTCTATAAAATTATTAATTTATAAAAGTATTTATTTAACTAATAGTTAAGGATCCATTTTGCAGTAAGGGTTCACACACTTTTCTCTAGTCATGATGGGGCATTTTCTTTCTCCACTTTGTAACTACCATTAGCAATTGATATATCAATATTTATTCCAAATCAGAACATGTAGCTAACGAAATACAATCTCAAAGAAGTTCTAGATTCTATGCATTTGAACTATCAGTCCAAATAATAGAAAATAAGAGATGATGCTTCACTACCTGAGTATTTGCTCCACTTGAAACACCCATTTGCTGTAGAGGTTGAGAAATAAGCACTGATTTCTCAATCAAGGCAGCATTTTTCACGAATTGATGCTCTAAAAGTTCAGCTGCAGTTGGGCGCTTTGATGGATCTCGTTGTAGACATTTCCTTATAAAATCCTTGCCATCACCAGAAAGATGATCAGGGATCGGTGGAAGCTCCTTACTATTCCCAATCTTGAACATGGCTGCAATCTAAAGCATGACAAACAAATCCAAGTGTCAATGAAAAGAACTAACAACCAAGATTGAAGAACAGAGGTGATATTAGTCAAGTAAAATTCCATATTGCAACTGCTTGTATAACTGCAAGGGCATTATGTAATATCAGCTACAAGAAAAAAAGTAAGAGTACGTGTTTCTGTAGATGGAAGTACTAAAGGACATAACTAGCAAAGTTTATGTTGGTCAAAAACCAGTGCAGTCATTATCTTGATTAACACTAGATATTAATGTCGTGTAATGTAATATAATGGACCTAATGGATCATGGTACCAAAATTACCAACGTAGAACACCAAACAAATGCCTAGTTATTTAAGGCTCAGTTTATTGAAGGGAAAGAAAGAAAAATTAGAAGAAAGGAAAAGCGGGAAGAAGAGAAAGTGATCGCATGAAATCTCCTCCACCCATTGTTAGGGTACCGTGCGGACATTAAGCACTAAGGAAACTACGTCCATGACCCTGTGTGCAAAGCAGCAAGCATCCCCACCCCTGCCACCAGCCGGCAGATACAGGAACCACCCTCCCCCCCCCCCCCCCCCCCATGACACTCACCTCCGCCTTCTTCTGCCCTCTTTGCAAAAGCAGCCCTCTCTGCAACAGCGGGGGATGACGAGTGTATCAACAGCGAGCAAGCCAGGCAGCAGCGGTAGGGAGCAAATGAAACGGCAGTGCAGTGCCCATTTTCCTTCCTTCTTTCCCTCCTCTTGTTTTCATCCTCCCAATAATTTTCCCTCCTTTCCACGCTCCTCTCCTTCCTACTAAACAGGGTGTAAATGAACATTAAATCATGTGAATACATATAATCATTCACTTAAGCTAAGGTGTGATGGGCATACGGGAGATCATGGAAAGTGCTGTCAGCATCATAGGGACCTCAATATTTTAGTAAAAATATCATAGATATTTTATAGCAATGATTTATGGATCAAAAATATGTATCAATGGCAAACATATATAAAGTTACTGCTACAGAAACAATGTTGCAAAGTGCTGCGCTGGTTAATTTAGAAAAAAGTAGAAGGCCACAAGCCACATTAAATGGCTTAGCAACAACGGAAAGAAATTTGTTTTTTTTGGTAAGATAAAAGGAAAAGGACATTAACAACAAAAGGATTAGGAGGTTCTGGGTATGACTCAGGATTAAAAAACCACCGGTCCAAACAGGGACCGTTACACAGACAAGTGTGTGCGGAAGGAGGAGGCACGCCCGAGCACGAGCTTCTGCTTCTTTCACTATGGTTCCATCCAACGACATATCATATTAATACTTTCAATTGCAAGGATAGTCCAATGCAGATGGCTCAGAGAAGTCAATAAAAAATAATATCTAGAGCAAGCCCAGTTATCTAGAAACAAAATAATAAGAAAGGTCCAAATCATCAGAACTGCTACGACTTATCTCAAAATGCTAAACACTAACCCCTTCATATTGGCTCCAAGGTGGCTTTGATGTAGCCATCTCTAAGACAGTGCATCCTAGGCTCCATATGTCGACTGCAAGATTGCAGCCATTTGAATTCTTTATGACCTAAGATTGAAAGTAAGAACAATAAACTGTGAACCCAAAGGGTAAGATTAAATATTATTTGATTGAAAAGAAGAGTGAAGGAAGAAAGAGAAAAAGTGTACCTCTGGAGCCATCCAGTAAGGACTTCCCTTGAATGAGAGGGGGCAAGATTGTCCAGTAATCTGAAGAAAAAAAAACAATATGGAATCAATATGTGCATCTTTAGTATGGTGTATTTCATATGTAAATTCACATACAAAAACTGACGAACTAAATCATTGGATAACTTTTCAAGATACGTAATTCAAGTTTCACAAGCATGATAATAGTCTGTTTCCATTAAATGAAAGAAGCGAATTCATTGGTGATAGTAAATAATAGCAAATTATTAATTAATGGAACACATGCAATGTTTTATCCGTAACTCCAGAGTAGGCTCTGCAGTTCAAATTCAAAACAATATATTACTATTATCGTGCTATTGTATTACCAGCTAACTTTTCCACCAAAATCTGTAAGTGTTCTTTTAAATAAATATATTGTGCTTCTTGGGTTTGATGTGCTGAAATATATCTGTGCATCTGATTGATTTCAGAAGAAACTCCTTTATATACCTATCATATACAACTATTTTAAGAACTCCGTTCACAAAATTCCACAGCTTTTGATGGCATCAAGTAACTTCAATATAGAGGTTTGAATATCAAATATTAAACTGTTGGACGTTGGAACCAACCAAAATGGATGAAATAGACATTTCCAGGGGCTCAACCAACCAGTTCAGCTTTCTTTTCTTTTATAATACACATTCCTCTCTTTCCAATCCTCACACTCAGATCACAATTCTCATTCACTACATCAATTCTCCCAATCCTTATTATACTTCTCAGATGTGATCTTGTGTAGATCCATGAAATTAGTTTATTGAGAAAAGGAAAAGAAATAAAAATGTAATATCTCTGAGTTCAAGTTCATAGTCACAATTAAATACGGACAACAAATTTCAGGCATTAAAAAATACGGCTTTCTGTGATCTGTTTGATCTAAGCCAGATCCACGATTCACACACTTTGGAAGACGATTTAGCATTTCATAGTCACTTAGTAAACATCTCAAAAATGTTTTATTATGTTTTGTAGTGGATAAGACAAACATCCTAGACACTCCACTCAAACTATGTTTTCAAAATAGCTTGATCTTTACCTTTTTTTCATTCAAATTAGGCGTAAGTTATTTTTCCATTTGCAACTGAAAAAGCCTATGCTAAACTAGATTAGACCAGAGAGGTCAATCAAATCTGGAACAATATACATTGACCAAAAGCAAACCAACACATCAGCAGCAACACCTTGTGGCATCCCACTACTGCTCGAGATGAATTTCAGAACTTCCATCGTTTCAAGCCTTGATTAAATTTACCAAAATAATATTGACACGAATCAAGAGTTATTGGCATCTAAGGCAGAGTAGAACTAGCAGGTCATAAATGATGTTGGTGGCTTTCTATAACATGAAGATAAGCTACCAGTTGCTGTGCGATGGTTTTCTCAGATTTCACAAGCAAAAAACTAAACTTGCAAGTTGCAACTAAGAATTTAGAATGGTGGCAGAATTAGCTTAAGATTTTTGTGTACTTGGACTTTATCCCATTGAAATGATCATCCAATCAGAGTAATCTGACTTGTTATCAAACAAAACTTATCATTAAAACATTAATTCAAAATTTCCCTCCTACAAAATGTTAACTCTTGGGACTTTAACATTATAGTATAAATGCTTTACAAAGATTTGTCATTTTTTAAGGCAGTTTCATGCTTTATGGCAAGCTAGAGTCACTATTAGGCTTTGACGCAAGCATCATTTCTACTGTTCAATGGGCAAACTCCAAAATTCCTCCCGAATTTATTATTGCTGCTAAACTACATCACCAACTTCTGATCCTATAAAGTTGAAGTATCTTGTTGAAAGAGGCAAACAATGATTCAACAGTTACACTCTGACATATTTCAGTACCTCTGTTAAAGCATCACACTTGACTGGACATCACAATTCGATTGGCAACAATAGCGAATTAATGTAACTCGAACTGAATTACAGATCTAAAGCATGTATTACCCATTAAACTTTACGAGAAAAAATAAGGATTCACACACTGTTTGTTTGCGAGCCATTTTAAATCACATAATTTAACTTCAAAGACATTTCAGCGAGAAGAGAGCAAATCATAAGAAATTACATGTTTGGCCATTCCAAAATCTGCCACCTTAACACGGCCATTTGGATCAACCAGTATATTTGCACCTTTGATGTCCCTGAATGAAGGACAGATTATCAACAGTGGAAAGAAATCTAGAGTCAGCACATAATCTTCCAAGATAATAGTTTGGTTATTAAACAACTAAACCAAGATGCTTACGGTACCTGTGAACAGTTTTCTTTGCGTGCAAAAATGCAAGACCTGAAAGGATTTGTTGAGTATAACTACGAATTGCTGGCTCACCAAGTGGACCATACTCCTGAAGAAGCCTATGTATAGAACCGCCAGATACATACTCCAAGTAAACATAGAGTTTGTCATCAATCTGTCAAAAAACACAAACAAATCAGTGTTAGCATTATTAGCACGTACCGATGCAATACAAGCAAGCGTGTGCAAACATTTAATAAACTGTTGTATCGTTCATTTGAGACAAATGTGAACATGCTAATATATACAAGCGATAAACTAACTAGGGATGGAAATATGCCAAGCTTTGTCAATTGGCGGAACTAACTTGCTTTAAAAAGATTTAGTTTCCGCCAAGGTTTAAAAAAACTAGTCCGAAACATAGTTCTGGTCCAACCGTACTATACCAATGGCACTAACATAAGGTCCCAAAGGTAATGGTCAGTACCAAATAATACATATATAAATATATATTACATATTTATACCGATACCGACCATATACTAAAACCAATACATACCAGACAATACGGCCGGTATGGACCAGTATTTCATTCTTTGGTTTCCACTAATGGGATTCAAGTAGCAAAACTGAGTAGTCAAATTCCGATTGACTTGGGTAAAATGAACAATCATCTAGGCCAGCACCTGCTGTACCATAGTGCATTTTGAGTAGTTCGGACCCAGATGTTTTATACATTTGGAGCTGTGGGCCAGTAGCTTATGCGGGCGCGGCCTGCTATTTTTGATAAGTTACGTCATTTGACCCGCAGTTTCTCGGGCGTAGACCGAGAAATTCTACTGTAACTAAGAAGCTAGAAGAAGGCAGCTTCTCTCACCCACTAAAGAAAAAAAGCCTCGAAGATCAACTGCTGCCTAACTCAGCCTAATCTCCAACCTCCTCAGCTCTAGCGTACTGCAAAGCCCGCCGCCGTCCCTCTCCCCATCCTCTCCTCCCTCCTCGATGCCTTCCGGTGCCGTTATGAGCAAGGCGATGAACTCCGGCAGCACCTTCATGTGCTCAAACGGGGACTATCCGAAGGCGAGCCACAACTTGTGTAGGTTGGTGGCGAGTGCAGCTAGCGACGCGGCAGTGAGGTGGTCCGCGATGTGGACGAGGGGAGGAAGAAAGAGGGGAGGAGGAAGTAAGTGCAGCCTGGGACAAGCTCGTCATCGAGGGCAAGGGCAGGGACAGGGCGGCTGATTTCTGTTGCTCCTCTCACCATCCGGTTACTTCCTTTCTTATTCCGATTTTCTCTTTCCAGCGGCGACTCTTTCACAAGGCGACTCTCCTTCTAAATTTGCAACTCTTTCAGCTTTGGTTGTATCTATTCATGTGGATTAATTTTTGTACTTTAATGAACACATGGCAGGAAACATATGTGAGGATAAGTTGATAAGTGAAATCAGATCAGATAGCTTACAAGTCTAAAGAAAACTATGCATAAGCACAGAATAAATTTCATCAAATGAATTCAGAGTTTAGATATAAAATTAGAGCCTAAAAACCTAAAAAAAATACAATATGGATAAGCATAAGCAGTTTATCTAAATAGTCTTAAGCTTATCCAAGTAGCTCTGGTCAAACCAGTAAATGCTATAAGCTCCCACAACCCCAAATTGGCCCATTGCCGAGTCAGGTTTGGATATTTGGTCAGCCATATTGGCTTAAGTTCCAGTAAAGGATATTTTTGCAAGGATATTTTTGCAGATACCCATTCTGTTTAAAGGTTAAGCACAAATAACAATATAATTGACCTAAGCATAAATGCAAATGATGGATAAACAACATATTCCAACAAGTTACCACGTTAAGGACAATAAAGAACATTAATAATGCCTGGAATAGGTTAATTCAGAATGAAATCAAGAGCTTTATGTCAAAAAAAAATGACATTATGGATGAAGAGAAGTAATAAAACATGCAAAGGACGTACATTCATAGTAGTAGCATTTTGACAAAGAAAATACTCTTACCATCTCACAGCCATAATATTGCACTATATTAGGATGCCGTAGCCGACTTAAAAGAGATATTTCCTGTCAAAAGACAAGAATAGTTATGAAAAATAACATGAAGCGGATAGATGCACGTCCATTGAATGCATATCTTTATGTATGACAACAAGAATAACAATACTCACTTGCCCCAATTGTTTTGCACTCTCTTTTGATTTGGCGTCATCCATAAACAGGGTAACCTCCTTCATTGCGCACATTTCACCACTCTCACTAGAAAAGGTGGAAAAGATATAAGCAACCAATAGGGCAGACAAAGTAAGAACAAAGCAGAAATATAAAGGGTAACTGTTATTTACCGCATAACCGTTTTAAGTGAATACTAGTGAAACAACGATGATCAAGTTTTCAGGTTTCAATGCAAACAAGTACATATTTGTTTCAGTTGATACTGTTTCAGTACCTATTGGATCTACTACATTTATCTCATTTTGATATTATACAAGATTCAGTTCTTCATCACAAGGGTAAATGCGAACTTTCAAAATATCATCCTTTAATTATTCTCATTTACATCGTTATTTGATCCAATTAATCACTGTAACCATTTATTTACAGGCAAACAACTTGTGATCACAGAAACCTGTCATTAAACATCAACTCTTGACACCTACTTCTTGTTAGTGTGTATGCCAAGGACCTGTTGTTGGTCCGACATTTGTACTACATTTATTTATTTTTGATATTTATACATATTCTAGCATTATCATTATTATGGTTTTCTATACATCTGCGCATATATATGTCTACGTGATGATGTCCCTGGGGATATATTGTATCCTAAATTCTATGTCCCATAGTCGAGAACCATAGTGGATAGGAAATAGCTAGGGTGCAGGTAAGACTAGTTTATGTGCTGGTTAAGCACGAGATGCTAAATGCAGGCATATGGATATATCAAGGTAGATATGCTAGACTGATCAGCTGTGAAATACAGTAACAGAGGTGTATTTGTCCTTCGAAGAGATTGTGTCTTTATAAGGTAAGGAGTATACTTTGATACAACCTAACGTCTCGTCGTAGCACAGTTGTCATTGGGCATATCATAAGTCATATGAGAGATACATCTTGCCAATAGAGAATTTACCCTTTCCTTAAATAGAAGTTTGACGTCCTTGGTGTTGGGAAACTCCGGGGATTTTAAAATTTACAAACATACACAGCGGAAGCAATCCCCGAAACAGGTCGGTCCCAAAAACCTAGAAGATTATGTCATACGAGGGAATCGACACGGTGAGTAAGAGATGATACCTTAGAGCAATGCAAAGAGATGCAATGTATGCGCCCAAGTGTCCGCCCTCTGCAGTCTCGCACACAGCCGATGCTCGAGTTCTCTTTTTCCACGGCCAGTGCTAGCCTCAGGAAGAAGATCCACGCCTTTGGGAGTTTTCCTCAAGAGCTTGCGCCACCCACAAGGAGGATGCGCCGAGAGGAGGAGGAGAAAGAGAGAAAACGCGAAGGAGAGGCTCTCGAATGAAGTCATCAACCCCTTCCTCTCAATCCTCTCAACCCTTATATAGAAATCATGGTGATTCTTAACATTCTAAATTAAATTCAGAATTAATCACAAAATTAAATTTAGAATTAAATATAGAATTAAACTCTGAATTAAAGTCTCATAATGGCCCTTAATAAAGTCCCATTGTAGCCCCTTAACGGTGTGACTCTTCAAATTCAGAACTAAATTCAAATTTAAATTTAGAATTAAATTCAGAATTAATTACATAATTTATTTTCCAGAATTAAATACAGAATTTAATTCCTATGAAATCTATTGAGCCCATGCATTCTCATAGCCCATTAGGCCTTACGGCCCATTGGGCCTCACGACCAACTGGGCCACTCGCCCCATTGGGCACATGCCCTATTGGGCCTCATGGTCCATTTAGCCCTGCTAGACTTCATTAAGCTTGCTGATTAAGCCATCGAACTTAACCCGATGCAACCCTTAGTTAAATACAGCTAACCGGGGTTAACTCGGGGTCAACATGCCAAAAATGAAATTTAGCTCCAATAAGTTCCTGTCATCTCATCAGGCACAATGGCACTGATGAATTCTCCCAAATAGATCCGAGTTATCCAATAACTCAATAATAAGGTTACTCGATCAATACAAGAACCCGAGTATCAAGTTGTGCAATCCTGTAGGTTTCTCTAACGTTGACAGTGATGAAGTCAGTCATCACAAGCAGTGAATGGCACCTAGCAGTGCATCGCTACTACCCAAGTCTTCAAAATGGATATCAATATCGACATCCTCATTATCGCAACAAGATACCGATGCATTACAATCTCTTTGCCAGACTGATATCCGATTGGACAAAGTGTGTCACCACTTTGTTTTCATCCAATCTCATAGTCATGACTAAATTAGGCTTTCACCTGGGTATGGTCATACACTTTCAGTCATGCAACCATAAGGGAACCCCGTGGATGTCAAGCTTCCCTCAGGAAGGGGCAAATCCTATGTCTGTCCATTGATCTCCTCATATGGGTCGTGACATACACAATGACAACCGTTACGGCGAGGTATTAGGTTGTATCAAAGCATGTCCCTAACCATATAGAAGAGTCAATGACCTCAAGTCAAGGGATCAATCCATCTCCTGTCACTTGTGAGGTTAACTCGTGACACCAAGTTAGAGCCTCACAGCGGGTCAGTCTAGTATATCTATCACTAATATACTCATATGTCTGTGTTAGCACCTCGTGCCTAACCAACCCATATACCAGTCTCACATGTACCAGAGTTGTCTCTTATCTCCTCAAGTACTTGACTGGGGACACACCGTTTGAGCACAGAAACAATTTATCTCTAGGACATTATCATGCAAATACATAATTGCAGACGCATAATAACGACAATGTCAGAATGATACATAAAATATCACTATCAAGTAATACAAGATGAATCAACAACGAGTCTAAGGGCATAAACACCAACACTTGACCCCCCATATGGATGCATGACTAAAAGTGTGTGGCCACACCCAGGTTAAGTCTGATTTAGTCATGACTATTAGATTCAGTTAAATAAGTGTGACACGCTTGTTCAATCTGGATGTCAGTTTAGTAATGGGACAAGAATGCACTAAGTACTTTATTGTGATTTAGGGGTTGTCGATGATGAACTCTATTCTGATAACCTGGGTAGCAGAGATGTACTGCTAAGTGCCACTCACTGCTTATGATGATGAGGTCATCACCGTCAACGTCAGAGAAACCTACAGGATCGCACACCTAGACACTCGAGATCCCATATTGATCAGGTAGCCTCAAATCGAATTTCTAGATGATTCAGGTCTTTTAGGGAGTCGTATGCATCATGGATGCATGCGTTGAGATGAGAGATAGATTATATAGAGTTGGATGACACTTTGAGATCTTTTAACCTTAGTTGACTAGGTCTAGTCAATTGGTCAAGTTACGTCGAATTTATTCGAAGGCTTGTCGACTGACTTTAGCGTAATCAGAAGGGGTCTATAGCTTAAGCGCATAATTGAATCAATTAACAGAAATAAGATTCATTCGCGTCTTCAGCAATGAGACCCGTGATTTAACTCTATATAAAAAGGGGCTAGAGGGCACATATATGCATGCTCTTTTCTTGGAATACCCTAGCCGCCTAGGACATCTTCTCCCTGCTCAACCGTAGCCGACAACCTTTCCTCTTAGCGCCGCCCCTTGAAGATTGTCCCCCCTCCTCTTGTGGCGACAAGTTTTCTCTCTTGTGGCGACAAAGAGAGCTTGAAGGGTTCCTTCTTCATCATTAGCACATCACTTAGTGGTCGCGCATATTAAAGAAGGCGACGACTCCTTGTCGTATCCTTGTTGGTGGCATAAGCTTGAAGAAGACTCCACCTTGACGCAACTTCAAGGAAGTGTCGCAAGCAAGATAAACTCCTAGTGGCGTAGATCTCTTCTCCCGAGACTGACACTGAGCGTGAAGAAAGAGGGATTTCAAGGAGACCGTATGTGCACGGCGTAGAGGACAAGCACTTACGCATCTCAACATCGTCATTGATAGCTCCTAACTCGATTACAAATATACATACTTTATTACATCCAGTGGTTTCCTTGTAAGACCAGTCCTTGTTGAATTTAAAAACTCGTTTCAGGCATCGCTTCCGCTATGTTTTTGTTTTTAAAATTGCTTGGGTTTCCCAACACTTCAGCCATCTAGGAATGATCGTCCATTCTTCTAGATTCTAATTTTCGAGTAATATTGAATTCTGAAATCCTGACTTTATGTATGACATAAAGGCTATACACTTGAATCTGTTAGTCCCTAAATATATACATAAACAATGGATGGTAAACATCTTATTGAGGGCAGCTTAGTCATGCTAGGTTATGATTATGGTTGATTAAATTTTAGTAAGATCTAAACCAGTAAAATGGAATTGAAGAACAAAACAAGTTATATATATAAAGAAATATAAGAGTAATTTTTTAAAAGAATATTAAAAATTATGATTTTTTACCCCATAAAACAATTAGTTCAGATATATCTTGTGTATGAGACAATGAGAGATTGCAACGTTAAGAATTTCAATAGCTGATTATTTAGGTGAGGAATTGAGGGTGGCGACATAATAATGCATTAATGTTATATCATACAATTCTTTAAGGCATTCAATTTGATATAGACATGATTCATAATAAATTGTCAACTAAGAATTCATTGCATCGATGCAAATGATCATTATTAATGGTGGTTGCTCATTTGAAGTATCACAGTAACTCATGTTATATATCATGTGAATAATTCATATTGTCATCTCTCTCTTGCCTTCCAACGTTTAATTGTGAATCACTTCTTTCTTGTTGTTTCTTTTTTATATGCAATATAAAGTAAACCATAGTTTAAGTCTCATTGTGTACCACCCAATATAGATAGTATATACCAGTTCAAATATTATGGGTAGTCTTTCGCTATGCGTGGTATAACCAATACTAGTTCATATGTGTGCCAATATGTCTAATATGTGATGGTCCAATATCAGATTATACACCAATAAAACTGAGACTAAAAACCTTGATACAAACACCATTAACATTTTAGTTATCATTGTTATAAAGACCTAGTCCCTTTGACAATCACTTACCGTCTATTGCCTATCAAATTTCTCTCCCACTATCGAGTTTCGTCACCAACTTCGTAAGGCTTCAGATCTGTTTTGCCATATCTCATCCCTATAGTTGCCTACTCTCATCCCGATGATCAGTCAAAAACTTTAGATATACACTAATAGTGTTCTCTACTTATCTTCCTATTGTCAGATCCTTCGTACTCTCATAACTCCCCGCCTTTACTATTTGTGTTCTCTGTTAAAGAATTGAAAGTAAAAAATAATGATTCATACCACCCGACATAAGTATATGTACCTGATCTTGTACTAGTACTAGAACAATGTCGGTGCATATGTGTATATATATATCCATATATATACGTGTATACATATACATCCGTGTACATATATTATATTATATTATATTATATATATATATATATAATATAATATATAAATATATGTATTAATACCAACTAATTGGAACATACTAATTTGACAATGGATTAGTATTTAAAACTTTGAGTGAATCTACTCACTAACTTTGTTGGTAACTACTACTACAACCCTATCATCTAGACTGGTACAAAGATACAATTTCAATGAAACCTACTTGCTACTGATATTATTATGTCATGGTCCTTTCTGTTACAAGCGGCATGCAACAGATACTAAATTTTTTTTTTTCAACGGATACTAAATTGATGATAATTCATCCTACTGTTATTTCTTTATTACTTGAAGTCTAATCTGTAGTCTACACAGGTGGTTACAAAGACATGCAACTCTAGGGTTAGATATTTGAAGAAACTTACTATACTTATCCAGCCCTGATTGTCACTTCTCCTCTAGATGGATCATTTTAGCTCATCTTCTAATATAAAACCACCCCATTTGATTGTCATTACCGTTATATTTAATGAAAAAAAATGCATCGTTTGGGCATGGCCACCCCATTACTTCTCCATATCTCTAGGGAAACTCTGTCACATTACTTCCCTTCCACCTCTAGTATTGATCTAGATTTATTTTTTAATGGGAGATGGCTAATTATGCAGTAGTCACGTGGCTTATCAACAACCTGAAACCCACGTCCCCATTGTCGCCCTCCTTCCAGCGCAACATCCCCGCCATTGCCCTTCTCCCGAACATATCCCTACTATTGCCCTACTCTTAGGTAGTTAGGCCCAGTGTCCTCACCGTCATCCTGCTCAGCCCCGCATCCAGCTGGACTCACCCTCGTTTTCCTGCATCCCTGTCTTGTTTTTTTTCCTTCCCTTCAATTTTTTCTTCTCCCTAACTTTCTTTTCTATTTGTTTTTTCCTCCCCTTTAGGAAAGGGAACCTTAAGGATTAATATTTTTGTGTATCTACAAATTCATCCAACTCAAATATAAAGGTAACTGGACTCGCTTCAAAAGAGGGATTTAGTTATAAAAATGGACGATGTAGCTAAGGCAAAGGACCAGACATGGTTTTCCTCCCTATACTCATTGTAGACGAATGAATCAAATGTTCTACTCACAGAAATATAGTCATTGGTGAATCTGGTTTTATCACTACAATATATGCTGCATCAGCTACTTCTGGATCTTCAAATACTACTGCTTCTGCTACACTGTTATAGCTTCTTCTTGGCTTCATCCTTTTACCTCATGTGTACATAATTGCTGTCTTTTTACAAATTTTCACACCACGTAATATATATGCTTTGTTAATACAGCAAATAGCATCACTGAACCAGATCGTGGTGCAAGAACTATTGTCACCCCCTCAGGTCTTACAAATGTTACTAGTTTTTCTATGAACGTGTCTATTTATTAACTTAACAAGTCCCTTCGAGGCATATTAACAATGTACCCTACATATTGCCTATCTCAGGACGTGCAAATAAACATTTGGTGAGGGCGCGAGAATAGTGGTGGTGTCTACACCCTATCAAATCAATCCCATCATGCTTATTCAACTACTGGTATCCTTCAGCATCATCGTTCTCTTGTTTAAATAAAAACTTTGCTATCCTAAAAATATATCCCTTGTTTTATCTATGATGCTTGCTAGATAGGCAAACATCATCTAGTATTTTTCCCTAGTACAAATTTCACATGTCACTCTCCTTTTGAAGTAATACTCACTCTCCTTTTGAAGTAATACATTTTGATATTTAGGACACAAATTCTATCATTTCTAGAGCGGGCCTTACCCACTTTGTCATATTTATTGATTATTACTCACACATGACATGGCTAAATCTTCTAAAAGATGGAACTAGTGTTTTGACACCTTCAAATTGTTCAATAATGAAATAAAAAAAATTAGTTACATGTTTTTGTATAATGCAACAGAGTATGTACAATCATCTTTCACTATTTTCTATCAAACACTTTGACATAATTCACCAATCGCAATTACACAACATAAAATAAGCACCTTTTAGCTGTAGCCCATCCAATGATGCTCCATATGCATGTTTCAAAATTTTACTAGGGGATGTTGTCCTTGCCACTACTTACCCAAATGATCACATGCAATCTTCCACTTAACAGAGTTATAGTCCATTCTCATTATTATATCCCACCAGCTCACAATTTTCAATATCAAATGTGTTTCAATCTCTAGAGTCTAAACTATGTCTTTAGACTAGGAAATTATAAACTTAATCTTAGGTCAGTATGGTGTATCTTTCTAAGATAATCTCATACTCTACTGGGCTATCATTCTTATGATCCTATAACCAGACATCACTATGTACTCGATGATGTCACTTTTTCATAATCCAAACCCAAAACCTCTCATCACATAACCTCCTTCAATTGTTGTTTATAAGAAGAGATTTACACTTCTAGCTCCACAAATACCTCAATTCCTCACGGGAATACGGGATATCACCTACTCATTCCCGACATGAACGTCTTATTTAGCACTGACTTTGACTTCAATAATAGATCTTCCACAAACACACGCCTTAAACATATCTGTTTTCCCCTCTTTGAAAAAGTAAACAATATACCAATAATCACTTTTCTCGAGTTACATATCATATAACTATTTGTCTCATGAATGTTTTTCGAATGTCATTGCCCTTATTTGCATAGGAATGGTGAGTTGAACCCGATTTTTTAGGGAATCGGGACCCTAAACCCAAACTAAGCACTATATTATATAACCTAATCCTCATTCGCTGGTCCGATTTTTTTCTTGTACATAATTGCTCCGATATGCCTGCATCTATGTACCGGTCACTACTCGAACTAATTTTTTAAACATTGCTCTAAATACATATAAGATGATATGATTACAAACATTCATGGCAGAAGTAGGTTCTCTTCAAGAACCCATGATCATAGGTTGTGATCATCAAGATTAAGGTGGCCATTTAGATTGCAAAGTATCCCATTTTTATGAATTAATAAAGCATTTATTAGCAATTGTCATTTTAAAAAAGATAGCATGCAATAAAAGAAGATTTGCATTATTTTTTCACTACTTCAGAAAACCAATTGGCTATTTACCAAGACTCTTGGAGTAAAAAGATTTTTTATTTAATGACAAGTCATGATAAATATCTATGCTCAAACTTGAGAGAGTGTTAAAATCTCTATGTACTTAAACTAGTAAATTGAGTCTTTAGTCCACATGGCACATTAAACTCATGTTGCTCTATGTATCATTCTATACAAGACTAGCGATTTAAATGGCAATGCAACAAGAGAGTAATAATTAAATCACTCTTCAATTTTAACACAATACATTTTTTCCCATTGCACGAAGTCAAATGTTACCTAATTTCTCTTGCATTGTGATGCAAAGATTATCTTACTAAGAATGCACCAAGGATCAAAAAATCGGTCTAACCAAATGTATTGGTCTGCTATCGGACCAATACATATCAATCGGTACATAGTCGGTACCCGTCCAAATACCGGTGGTACCAACGCAACCAGGCGGAGCTTCTTCTACTCCGCTGCTTTGTTGCTCCAACTATTGGCAAAGCTTCTGCTGTTCCAGCTCCAGCTCCACTGCTTTGCTACTTGGGCCTTCGTTGGACAAGTACAAATTGAAAAACCGTCCCCGCATTTCTAATTTTTCTTGGTCCGAACTAGGATTGGTATGCATAGTGAGGTCATACTGACCAGACATGTAATGTTAGAACCGTCCAGTACCAATGCAGTGTTCCTACTTCCAATGATACTAGTCGATTCCAAAAAGTAAAAGAAGCTATATGACTAAAAACACTGTTTCTAGTCTTTTGAAGATAGAGGAGGCTGATGTTACTTTAAATAAGCCCTCATTTCCAAACATTCCACTCATAATTCACTCATCCCTATAAAACTCTCTCAAGATCTCAAAACTCCCTTGAATCTCTCTCCTTCTCTCTTTGTTAATCTTAATTAGCATGCCAAGGCACCTAATAGTCATTCGTTCTACATGTAGCAGGAGCTCCTACCAGGCAACTTTATTAGAGGAACTCATGTTAGTGAGGTAATGTATCATAATTCAATTCTTAATAGTATTTTTTATTTTCAAATATCAAGTGATGTAAATATCACAACAATAATTACTTTTAAATTTTTCAAGTTCCAAGGTCAGGTGGGAAGGTACCGAAAGGATGGGACTACTTCAAAATCAAACCAAAAGGCTTGAAACGTAAGGTATGACGTAACATTGTAGTATATAAGTACTTTAACTCTAATGCTAATTAAATCAACTAAAATAATTATTATTTCTAATTTTTTACATTTTTCTACTTTCTACAGCATATGGGATGAAATTGAAGAGGTAGGACCAAATCAAAAAACAAAGACAGGACTTTCTTGCAGTGATAAGATATCACAATCCCATACTTTCATCAAAGTTTGCAAATTATGGAATTAGTTAATAATTACGTCCAATTTTAAAAGAGTAGGAAATCACATCATTTTTGTACATTCAGTAAATATGAGTATATAATTATTGCTCAATCTACTTGTGAAATGATATGATTTCCAACTTGAATAAATTTTATGCATACAATCTAGCCTCACATATGATATTTAATATCTGTATGTTTCAAAACCAACAATAAGTTCTCTAACAAATTAAATCATGATCTCAAAGCCCATAACCGAGAATCAACATACATCATACAGCTAAATAAGGCATATAAATTGTATACATACCTATTAAAACCAACATAAACATGTCCAAAGGTGCCATGGCCAATCAATTTCCCCTTCTTCCACCTTGATCCAGGACTTGTAGGATTATCCATCCTCCCAGGACTACGAACTGTTGAAAATGATGCACTTGTTGCAGAATTATGAGGTGAAAAAGAACTGTTAGAAATATTAATTGGAGGTAATGGCAATCTGTGGCTTTCTTTCTTCCCATCATCATGCCGACTCGAGGGAGACTCTGGAGCTGTTCCTCCAGCCCGTGGATGTAGTGGAGACACTGTGCCACTATGTATCCTAGAACTAGGACCAGGACTTGTCATTCTTGGGCTAGGTATTGGGGAGCATTCTGGGCTACCCCTACTATGCTGCCAGAACTGTCCCAGCATTTCTCCTCCCATTGAATTATGCCCAGAAGTTTGGCCTGAACCTGGACTAGAGCACTGGCCAGAACCAAGGAAAGTCAAATCTTGATGAGGTTTTGCAGCCCATATAGCTGAGGCTGGAATCTGCTCAGGAAACACAACTCTCAAAGGACTTCTTGAGGGGCTTGACATCGAGCTATCCGGGGCACTTCCAAAAGCACCATTTCGAGTAATTTGAATACTCGATTGGTATTCATTATGTAGGCCATGGTTTGAAGATCCAGAAACGATCTGGTTACCAAGTGAGATATTTGTTGATTTTGCAATACTTGTGTTGTTTAGTGTGCTAGGGCATGGGTTCTTCCCCCTTGTACTTCAAAGAAAACAAAAGAAAAGAAAAAGGGTAAGACAGAAGATCCAAAAGTGTAATAAAAGTAGAATTAAATGCAAAAAACAAGCTAATCAATTACAAGTTTCACACCTATAGTTTCCTGTAAGCGCTCTGTTGTTTTTCGGAAAGCTATTTGCAGGACTAGGAAGTTCAGAATCTGCAGGGTCATCACTATCAATAGAGCAATTACTAGAAACTGAAGCAGTAGCTAAACCTCCATCAAGCTCAGCTACATCAGGTCTTTTCAATATTGGATTAGATTTTGGAAGTGGTAAATGGAGCTGTGGTTTTCCACGCTTCTCTAGGATTGGCTTTGGTGTGTGGATTTCAGATGACTTATGTGGTACGCTTGAGTGCAATATAGGAAGAGGAAGTGGCTGTGCATTTGGTTGACCTCCAAAACTTTGACAGCGAGATACTTGTGCAGAAGGAGATGTAGACCTTGACTGTGCTCTTGATCTGAAACCTTTATCTAATATTGTGTCACTTTTACGTCTTCGACTCCCTCTTGATTTTGTACTACTTTTTGGATCAGTTGGACTTATAAACCGGCTCAATGTGTCAATAAAATTTTCCTTTGCATTCCTTTTCACATCCTTGGAAGACAACTTCCCCCACCATGAAGGCATTCTGGGTTGAGATACTAAACAGAACTGAGGGCTACCTGGTAGTAGCAAACATGGCAGAAAATATCTTGTTCACAAGGATAGAAATCAGAGATACACTTGAGCTGCAAAATATCTCGGATGATACTTCGTTATTGACCTGAAAGAAAGCAGCAAGAAGTGCCACATCCAAGAGAATTATTAAAAATGGACATCCATTAAATTTTCACAAGGGTTGAGAAAATCTCAATTAGCAGTTTAGCGTGGCATAGAATGTTTGCATCTAAATATAACAAAACGGAAGCATCAACAAAATGATATTATTCTCTCATCAACAACTCATGAAGTTTTAGAAGCATTCTCAAGTAGATACTGAATCAAGAAGCAAAGGAATACAAAGTTTGACTTCATATAACACTTGACAAAGTGGATAGATTTAACGGTTCAACAACAATGCAGAAGGGGCACACCACAAATAAAATTCCTAGTTGATATCAAAGTTCAAGATACTGATTAGACCAGTATATACCGACGATACTGGCCAGTCTTAATTTTATAAATATATAGACAAATCACTTTGAGAACCAAGCAAGAGGCTCTAAAAATCATAGCAAATATGTCACTGTAGAAATCAACAAAATGTTACATTTTTACTATCAAAAGTTTAGGAATGCCTTCAAACATATCAATATAGTCATAGCATCTTACATTAAATATTAAAGAATACATTCAATAGGTAGCACAAAAATGTAAGTTAGCTTAAAAGTTTAAAGCACGAAGAGGTCTAGAATAATTCTGTTGCAAACCTACTATGTTTAAATATAGCCATTATGCGAAAGGAAAAGTTTAAACCAATCCAAATTAAGGGAACAGTTAAGCAGAGCTAAATTAGCAAGTTGCAAGAGGAATAGATAAGATTTCTGCAGAATAGGTGCTCAGTATGAAACTAAATGAACTCAAGCAGGCAAAAAATATACAATAAATTAATATTACTACAAGAGATTTGTCAATTTAAAGATAAGGAATAAATCAACAAGGTGCAAGAAAAGTATACAGACAAGGAAGTCTTGACCAAAGAAATTTGAGTAGTTAAATGCAGAAAATATATTTATACATCACATAGCACAAGCCAAGTTGCCCATTTGAAAAGGAATTCCCGTACTTCATGGGAAATCAAAGAACTGAACGAAAATCTGTTTTACTTATTAAAAATGTCGATACTAACAATATAGCAAAAGATTACAGTATATCCAAAATAAACAATCAATATCTTTTGGCCTACAAAATATGACTTTCTTAGCACATCTTACCTATCCACTTACGATGCATAAAGTCCCCTGCCACTGTTAGACTTACAAAATACACTCTTGATAATGTATTTGTTTAGCTACACTGCAAACCTACAAAACTTCATGTATACACAGAGCCCTCCAAGGAGTTGCAGGACCACTTTCTGGCTTATGCCTATGTTCGCCTACTGATAATTAACATAAAATTAGGTTACTCAAAGTAGGCAAAAGGCGTGCATGTGCTTTCAGGCTAGGTTGCCGTAGGCTTAGGGTTTTGAATTCCATTAGTGGCATCTTACGGATTACGGACATTGTATTTATTATATATAATGAACTTCAAGGAGAAAGGTAGGCGAAAAGGCATTTTACAATACCAACATATAGAGGAGTCAGCCTACATGGTTTAGACAAGTTCGTAAGTTTTCAGCATCAATTTCCCAAAGGGACGACATGAAGAACAATTAAAAAAAAATCAAAGATTCGACCAAGCTAAGTAGTTAGATGATCGAATCTGCATTTTTCACTTATCACAGATTGGCATTATCTTTCAGTTTAATGTTTCCGATAATAACTAACACAAGCAACTAAGCCACCAATTCCGACTTTACAGACCAAAACCTACATATTAAATTAATTAAATTGTACAATCGCGCGATCTTCGTAGACAAAGAACATCTATAATCCGAGCCTTCTGGCGTGTGAAAAAATCCAAAAAAAAAAAAAGAAACTAAAAACATCAGCCAGTCCGCCAAACAACAAGAAATCCCACTATCCGATTAAATAACTAACCGCGAGATCCGAGCACCATTCGACGAGCTCCCAGCAATTACTAACAGTCAAAGCGCCGGATATCCTTCCGATCTGTTCCCGAGTACACAAACGCCCGTAAGAACCAAACTCCGGACGGTCCGGTCGATCGCGCTCCGGCGCTCGATCTCTGAACCCTAGAAACCCGTGGAAGAGCTTGGGAGATAGCCGAACCGAGAGAGGCGAATCTCTCAAGCGAATTCCATAATGAGTGCTGCGAAAAGGAAAAGAGGGGAGGATGCGAACGAAAGCGATGCGCCAGCGGGGCGAAAAGGGCTCGAGCAGGACACTGCGAGCGTGTGTATGCTGCGAATGAACGAGTATGCCGAGAGAGAGAGCGATGGGCCGATGGCCGAGCGAAGTCACTAATAAGAAATAAAACCTACAGCGGACGGTGCACCGCGGCTAATCTGCTCGCACTCAAGAGTCAAGGAGCCCACGAGGCTTCGTCGCGGGGCGGTCCGGCGGGTCCCTCACGAATTGCGCAGTCGCGAGTTGGGTGAGCGATTGGATGCTCTCGGGGAGTGTGGACAACGAGTTGTGGGCTACGAAGTGTGGAATTATTTAAATGACCAGCGACGACAATTAGTGGGGTAAGCTTGGGGACGTGTAGGCCCCGCCCTGCTTTTAGAAACTAATTACTCTACTCTACTTTCACTTTAAGTATGTTTTTTTTGACGAAATTCACAGTAAAAAAATAATAAATTTAATAATAAAAAAATTAGATTCAATATTTTTTTAATGTAAATAGATAAGTTTTTATTATCCTAGTTACTAGTTTGACATAAAAATTATAAGTATAATGTATCTTAGTTGTATATAAATATGTAAAAACTGACTTCTCGGCATCATTATGAGCGTTGAATCCTATCATTTTTAGGACTGTTTTGGTTTTTTTTCAAATTATTTAGAATATTATATATAATTATATTTATAATTCATAAAATTAGAGATTTTTTTAACTCTATAGGTTAAAGGTATAAATTTAATTATTTTAGGGTTATATAAAAAAGTTGATGATTTTAATTTTATATATGTGTGAGATATAAATTTATTTATTATTTATAATATTTAAATATAATAAATATTTTATTATATTAAAGCATTAATCTTGTTCATATAAAAATATATATTTAACTATTTATGGTATAAAAATATATATTTAACTATTTATGGTTGTACATGAGTACTTATAATATTAACATTTTTATATCATTAAAAATTTGATGTAATGTAAATTTAAATATTTAATGATAGAATAATATAGTATTATGCTTTAGCATTCTATACTATTATTTCAACAATAATTTTTAGCATTTTTTCAATTGTACTTATCCAAAAATAACATAATTTTTTTATTCTAATATTCATAGATTACTTATTGAATAAGCTAAAACAAAATAGCACTTATACTTTTAGCTCCATTAAACACAGCCTAAGTGGAAATACAAAGATCTAAACTATTTGAACGATTTCAAGGCTCTCCTAAAATCTTTCTTAAATTTTTCCCAATTTTGCACTTATACATGAACAACTTCATTAAAACAAAAATACATTAGAAAATCAGCACTTGTCGTATTATCAATTTACACCTAGTTTGCATTTTTTACATTTCAGCCCTTTTTATATATTTATATTTTGTTCATAAAATGTTTCCTCTCCAGTCTCCACTTTTCTTTAAATTACACGCACATAAACAAGTCGTTCCAAATTCACAACTTCCTTACAGTCTAATCAAGCTTCCTTAATTACCATCACTAAATAATTCAAATCTACTACAATTCATATAATATAAAATTTTCATTTTACCTGTTTAAATTCACACCTTCTTTTTGTAATTAATATTCCTGTAACCAAATAATGCATTCAATTAGTACTGCGCAACTGTGACCTTAATTACCGCCATTAATGGTTTCTTCTACCTCGCGAGTGCACAGCTTAATCGGGAATTGGGATCAAGCGCCGGCAGCCACGACCTCGGCCGCCGCCGCTCCCCGCGACAGCGCAGGAGCTGGCTTATTTATTACTTCGCTGGCGAAAGGGGCCAAGTCACGGTCATGCACTTCCATCTTGAGTCCGTACTTCATGAAAAGAGTCAGTGACATCTTCTGCTCCACTCGATGGCCGGCGGCGACGCGCAGGCGATGGCGCAGCAGCACGGCGGCAGCGATGGTCTTCATTTGCAGGTATGCTAGGTCCTTCCCGAGGCAAATCCGGGGGCCCGCATTGAACGCCACGAACCGAAACGCGTCTTGCGGCTCAAACCGCTGGCCATCGGCCGAGAGCCACCGCTCCGGCCGGAAGTCGAGACAGTCCTCCCCCCACACTGCCTTCATCCTACCGGCGGAGTAGATTGAGTAGGTGATGGAGGATCCGGCCGGCACGAAAGTTCCGTCGGGGAGGACGTCATCAGCTACCACGTGCTTCGAGTCTTCCGGCACCGAAGGGTACAGCCGCAGCGTCTCCGAAAGCGCAGCCTTGAGGTACACAAGCCGGTCTACCTCGTCGAAGGTCAGCGGGGCTGCAAGCCACGAGGCGGTGTCGGTCCCGCGGGACGCGTGGAGGACGCTCGCGAGCTCGAGGAGGACCCGACGCTCGACGAAGGGGTGGGTGGAGAGGAGCCAAAAGAACCAGCTGAGGGCCACAGCAGAGGTGTCGCGGCCAGCGAGAATGAAGCTAAGCGCCACGTGCTGCAGGGACGACTCAGTGTAAACGCCCTTCCGTATGAAGCGCGAGAGGAGGTCGTCGTGGCGGCCCTCGGCGGCGCCGGCGACGGCGAGCTCCAGCTTGCGCGTTTTGATGATAGCCGAGAGATAGCCGTCGACTTGTGCGACGCTACGGGACAGCGTATCCTCCATGCCCAAGCACATCCACTTCTTGAACCGCCAGAGCGACTCGGGGAGGATAAAGCGGTTGAGCGTTGCCTCGGTGGCACGGTCGAAGGCGACGGAAAAACTGTTCTCCGGCAGGCCAGGCGCCAGCGTCTCGGGGTCCTTCCCGAAGGTCAGGCCACAGATGTTGTCAAAAGTGAGGCGAAGGAGCATGTCCTGGAGGTCAACGGCAGCGCCGCCGGCGGCGGCGTGGCGGAGCATGGGGAGGAGCCGGAGGTGGATGGAGCGGCACACCCAGCGCGACATGGCGAGGCGCAGCGTGCGCGTGGTGAACTCCAGCGCGGCAGTCTTTCGCTGGAGCAGCCACGCCTCGCCGTCGGAGTTGAAGATGCCGTCGCCGAGGAGGTCGAGGAAAACAGCGTGGTAGGTCGGCCCCTTGGGGTAGTTGTCAAACCGGGTCTTCAGGACGTGCTCCAGGTTGCGCGGATCGCACGTGACCGTCACGAGGCCCTGCCGCCGGGCCAGCCCCGGCACGGCGCAGATGCAGGTCTGGTAAGTGCCCCCGCCTGCGCGAAGGTTGTCGGCGATCCACTCGTGCATGCGCTCCGAATGCTGGATGAGCCCCGGCAGACTGCCCACCACCGGCCACACCCGCGGCCCGGTCAGGCGCGAAGCCAGCCGACAGAACCACGCCACGTACGCTGCAACCAGCGCCGCCACCACCAACGCCGTCGCCACCTCCATGTCCACACTCACAGCTCTCACAGCGCACACCAATAAGTACTAATAGCGCGGGATCGATACGGTTGGAAGTGGATGGAGCACAGGCACGATACTCAAATTTACATTAATTTTCTAATTTAGTCCTTTATATAATGGCTAATTAGAGTACACAAGGAGGATAATACAAAGCTCGTTCTACATTATATAATTTACCGTATGCAAGAGCTGTGCGTATTAATTAGGGCATAGTTGGGGATCTTTAATTAAAAAGAGAAGAGAGGGCATTTAAGATGGCACCCTGTCCTTGCTGTGCCCTAGTTATCGCCTCGATCGCAAATTGAAGTTCAATTTTCTTGAGTGATCGACAGACGCAGGAGAAGGGACAATTGGTTCTTGCGCGGGCCTTTCAGCTTAATAATAACGGCTATTGAATGCTGTCAGAGTTAGCTGGATCAAGAGACAGCTAAAGGAGCACCAACAAATTAAAAGGCCAAGAGCTTTAATTGACACTACGACGACTTACGGTATTCCTACGTAAACTTGTCTCTCCACCATTGTATTCGCTGATCGTATTCAATTTCAGCGTGCACGTGGCAGCATCATGTACGTGTAAAAGCAAACCGCAGTTCAATTTTTTTTCTTTTTTTACGTATGTAGAATTTACGATTTTCGAATCCATTTTCATAATATAATTGCTGAATTCCTCGTTATCTTATTCTCTTTCTTCACCCACAATGTCAACATAAGGTTACCTTTGATTATAGAGACTTAAATTAAACAAACTGAAAATTCGGCTTTTCATTAATACTGACGGTGCTGAGTCACATAGTTAAGCCCACAAGCACAGCCGCAATAGTCTGTAACATAATCCTGTTCGTCGATTGAGATGAGTGAAGGGATTAGGGTTACCAAGTACTATGATGATGGGATAGTGGAGACAAACATAGAGCTATCGCGGGAGTTGATTCCCTCATCAACACTTAAATGCTCAATAGGTGAGGTTTGATAATTGATTGCTGATGGGGCAACTTCTAATACGTCAAGATTGTTAGTGTGAAATTAGTAGAGCAATGTATGCTGTATGTCATGTCCCGGCCTAAGGTTCTTGGGCAAAATTTTAGAACGACGTGAAATCTCTAAATTCTAGATGCAAAATTACCCCCAAATCAAAGAAATCGAAAAACCCCAATCATCGTCGAAGATTTATCACCAAATCGATAGAAAACCAGAACCCTAATTAAATTTAGCTTCTGCTCAAAATCAATTTTGACCGATCAACTCTGAAATCTCACGCACCGCTTTGCAAATTAAACTTCGACTGTTGACGTCATGCTGACGTTAGCCCTCCCGATCGCTTTCGCCGCTTAGGAATTCGCCTTCGCTGATATCAGCCTACGTCAGCTGCCCAAACGATTTCGCCGCTGCTAAATTCACGTTCTGTTGATGTCGATATTGTGTTAGCCACCCCAAAATCGTCACGCGCGAAATCAAGCATTCGATTTTGACCTGGTCAAAATCGACGTCTGTCGCCTCGTTTCGAATGCCCTCACGTAGTGTTCGTCTTCGTTGTCTCGAGCTCGAATGCCGCCTGCGTTCGAGTGTCTTCACTGGAGGGAGGGATTGCTCGGAGGGTTGGGCGTGATGACAGGAAAGAGGTCGTCGTCCACTCTTTAGCCAATCACCGTCGCCTGGCAGCCACTTCCAGCCGGATACCTCGCCGGAAGAATGTTGTGATCCAAAGAAGCAAGGGAAAGAAGAGGATCGAAGGTGAACTTTGTATTATTCCCAAAACAATACAAAGACCTCTCCTTCTCTCGTCGTCGGCCCCCTGGCCGCCGAACCCCTTCCCTTCCCTCGCCGGTCGTCCCCCTGGACACCAGTTACAAGTCTCTCTCACCGACGCCGGAAAACACCCAAGCGAAGCTTCCCTAAGCTTCATCCGCTCTCACTACTATTGCTGTCGGTGGTTGATATCTCCTTTTTGATCGTCCTCCTACTGGACGATTTATAGAGGCGCCACTCGCCCCCAAGCCACCTCCGATCTTTACGCATCGCCCGCACCCTCCTCCCAGCGTCCGCTTCTCCTGCGTGCGCCGACCACACTCCCGTCGTCCACGCCCGAGTCCTCTGGCGAGGACCCCGTCGCCCTGCCGCCAGAGCCCACGTCCGATGGTGGCGGCGAAGACGTGGCTGAAGGATGCCTCGAGCTCTCCGCGTCCGAGCTCTACGAGGAAGATGAAGGTGTCGCGGAGCGCTCACGTGCATGTTCTGCGTGTGGGTCAATATTGGGAGTTGACCGTTCAAATTTCCTCTGCGACTGGGCTTCGTTGTGACGTGGGCTTGAATTATCTCTCGGCCCAGTTCGTCTTGGTCCAGATGGTCTAGGCCCACTGTCCCGGGGCCTGACACTGTATATAAAATTATTGAGTAATGGAAGCTTTCAAAGAAAAAGTACACTTCATCAAAAGTAGTATTTAGATGTTGATAGCCGTGGCCCGTGAGCTACATTATTGTAGCAAGTGGAAATAAAAATGAGAGGGCATTGGTTACAATTAATTTCGAAGATAGTCCTGGCAACCGTTGACTTGATTCGCTACGAAAGTTAGTTGAGTTCATGTTAGGCGTAATTCTATTCAAGTCATAGTTGGGTCAAGTCAACTTATTTTTGACTTGATTAATTTCAAATCAAGTTAAATCGTAAGTGGACCGTCTTAAATATGTACAGCACAAGGCCCAAATAGCAAGTCCAATAGCCCATATAAAAAATTTATATGTGCCGCCACATAATACTCTGATTTATAAATAATAAAAAATTATTTATTAGGCCAATGACAATAGGGGACGTTACATATAAACTATAGCATCTGACATATACTAACTCTTAAAGGTTTAATATTCCCAGTTTTGAATTTTGATCAACTGAGTGTTTGAAGAGTTGACCTAACAACCCCGAGTGGGTTGCTTGGAAGCATAAAATTCAACTACATTGTTGCTAAAAGTAAATAATTAAAATAAACTAAAATAGTACTGCAAATTGCTTATAAATATAGTATGTTTACCTCTACCAAACCTCATCACAGCGATATTTTTAATACACAACTTACATTGTTAGTCGTGGCATTAACTCAGCACGTACTTCTCTAGTTAGCCAACCATGAGCGTGTAATAAACTCGCTCTCATAGGTGGTTGACCCACTTAATTTAATCACTTAATGATGGGACGATTTTTTAAAAAATCTTACATAAGCTACATTTTCTATCATTTAACGCAATATTCAAAATTTAATACTATAACAAATTCACTAGAAAACATACCAATCAAATAATTTTAGTTAACACTCAAAATTCACTTATTAATTGTTTTTCATGTATCAACGCATTGATACATGGATAGATGAAATTAGTAAATTATTTAAATATTCTTCACAAAAATCATTTTTATAACTGATTTAAATATTAAATTAAAAAATCACAGAAAAATTTCGAGTCTTTATACATAACACTATTCCGCATAGGCAACTATGCAACTAGTGCGACGAGAAGCATGCAGATGCAGTTGCCCATCAACTCCACCTGCTTTATGATTATATAAAGGTCGGCAAGAGATTAAGCTCGAATCAAGCATTCATTAGCAAATACCTGAAAAAGTATGTGCATATTGACGCAGAAAAATTCTATGCGCCAGTATTTGACTAAACTCCTGGCCCGCGGATCTAGGGTCAGAGTAAGTAGGAATAAAATTGTATTTATCTATTTTTTATAATATATATGTGTGTGTTTTTAAAATTTAAGTAGGACACGTAGATATGTCTCCGTTTACTGCTTCCAGATTTTTTTCGTGAAAATTAACGCACAGATGATTGCGAATTTTTCAGTGGCACGCTAAAAGCTTCACCCATGTGTTTTTCGTTGCTAATTTAATATTCGTCTCTGAGATGGCGGGCCACGTGGCAGTTGGTTAAATTTTGGAGTCGTTATTGTCAGGTCCACATGTAATTCCTTTTTCTTTGATTCATTATTATTTCCTGGTAGGTCGGCGGCTGGCTTTCATTGGCCCATGATTAACGTTGATAGCTTCCTTCAACATTTGATGAATTAATCTTGCAATCAACTGGGCAGCAGATCCGCGTAAGAACCCGTCTCCCCTCCACGTTTAGGACGTTTAAGTTTTCACTGCTACTGATGTGCCTAATCGCGGTTTACCACGTAAACTTTACAAACCTGCATTGTAAGACTGTTCCTTGCAATCCCAATCTAGCAATCACCGCAGCGGTTGGTTATCCTGGCCGTCCATGACGATGAACGGTGGATCTTATAGTCACAGTTAGACTTACAGTTGTTGGAGGGGATCCCGAGCCCGGAAGCAGAAGAACTGAAGAAGCATCGCGTGTGCAATGCGACGCCGACGCTGCGGGCAGCACCTCAAACTATAGATTACTTCTCGGGAACGTAGAAATGGTAGTGCTGAAAGGAGGAAAAAGAAAGTGACCTTTCTTCTTCGTCTCCAACCTCCTACTGCGAGTGGCGAGGGGAATCCGTCGCTTTCCTTCGGCAAAGATTCCTTCCTCTTCGATCAACTAGAGGGGATTTGGATTCGAGGAGGAGGGAATCTGGAAGAGGAGGATGTTCAAGTTGCATCGGCACAGGTCTGATCGATTCGGGGAGAAGGTGGAGATCAAGTTCTCCAATCTTCAGGCTATTAAGGTGCCTTTCCCCCATTTGATTCGCTTTGGTTTTCTCTTTGCGTTTGATGTTTCATGCTTGTATTGGACCATGGAGCTAGGCATTACGTTTGGTTTTCTGCGAAATTTCCTCGATATTTCGAATGGTTCCGCTACTGCGATATTGCCTATTATAGGTCTTAATTTGATTTTGCCTGGAATGCTGAAAAAAAAAATCCTGAATAGAAAATTTGGTTAAGCTTTGGATTAGTCGAACTTCAGCGGAACTTTTTAGCTTGCGAAAGTAAGAATCCAGTGAAAGAAGAGATGGCGCGATAAATTTCCGTTTGCTAAAAAATTAAGGATTGACTAAGAGTAATTAATTGCATTTCCTTTTTAGTACGATGAGTTATAAAGTTACTTTTCCTTTGAGCTTTGCCCTCTCTTTTTTAGTTCCTTGATTGGAACCGAGTACAATGATGTAGTGCAACAACCGGTAGTTGCTCAAAGGATTCGTGATTTAGCTTCTGAATCATCTCCATTTCAGCATTGTTCCCTATCTAATGTGACAATCGTGTCCTCAGCTTGGAGAAAACACAAGTACACATTTTCTTGATGAGCTCATGATTATTGATAATTTTAGAAATTTCTTAGATTGACCTTGGCGTCTATTTCATTTGGATATGGAACCTGGGCAAACAACTGATTGGATTACTGGATGCTTCAACGCCGTTATCCATTCATTTATTTTTCTCATTTTATGTCCAATGTATGAATGAATGTCAACTTGAAATCTATAATCCCCACCCGTTACTGTTACATGATAGTGAAAGAACAGCATCGGCAGTGATTATTCTTAAATTTAAAGCTAATAGAGATGTAGTGTAAATCTTGCATCTTCCGTAGTCACAGATTTGCTGGGCACAATATTTGGAGCTCTTTATAGCTTTTAAGGCTTATGTTCATTTTTTTTATTTCAACTTTCTTGCTCTTTGTTGCCTTCATTCTGCCCATTACGATAAGTTTGTCATTAGTGGCACCTTTAAGCTCTTCAACATTGTGGGCTACACTCTGAATAGTTCAGATACAAGATAAACGCTGTATGCTGAATTATCATTGAAAAAAACAAACATTTACTTTTGAATCCCCTAATCCAGACTTCAAAGAAATTTGAACTTGTATCTCATGAACCATGGCGATCTGTGCCTTTAGGGAATTCAACACTTGCAGATAGAGATCAAAACCAGCATATTTTGTTCTCCACATGTAGGCCTCCATGGTGATTCCTTCTATTGAATTTATATATTTTTCATGTCTTTTTGCATACGTAAATAGTAAGATTTAAGGAATTTTGTAAATTGGACATTTTGATTTTACGATTCAAATACACATTTATATGCAATGGCTCAATTTGAAACATACACATTTGATGCTATTCTTTAATTGTACAGGTTCCCAGAGGATGGGACAAGCTTCTTTTTTCTATTGTGTCAGTGGCATCTGGGAAAACGATTGCTAGATCTGGGAAAGCTACAGTAAGGAGTGGGAATTGTTACTGGACAGAGACAGAGTCTGTATGGGTGTTTCAAGATGAGACATCTAGAGAGCTTGAAGAATGCCAATTTAAGATAGTTATTTGTCCGGTTTGACATTAAACTTTAACAAATTTTCTTCTTATTATTAGATAATTGTCTTAGTAATCATGGTTATCATTTTCCAGTACTTTCATTGGATAGAAGGTATGAAGACATCTACCTAAATGGATTTCTTATGCAGGCTTCAGCTCGATCTTCTATCATTGGTGAGGTTACCTTAAACATAGCAGATCACTTAAGTTCAGGGGACACTGGCCCTCTCTTGCTTCCATTAGAGAAATGTGATTTTGGGACATCTTTACAGGTGATTACTCTATTCTTTTAAGAAAATAATTTCAGGCCCTTTGTTATGCCATGTTGTTAAATCAGTTTGAGTGTAAACACCATGCAGTAGTCACTTTCCAAAGCGTATGAACATACTATTAAGACTTATTGACATATAAGATAATCAAGTGATGCTTGGCTAAATTTCAATATTGGAGGTTTTCACTGCGACAAATATACACTTTAAGTGCCATATTTTAGAAGGAAAACATGCTAGTCTTTTCTTTTGAGGCATAAGATAGTTGATTAGAGAACTGTTGTGTTACTGTTATCATAGATATAATCTGGTATCCTCATATGGTCATAAGGTCACGAATACTAATTTTCGGAAGTGCTTTTTTTTCTCCTCATATGGTCAAAGGGTATATACACTTTCACTTTTTGCAAAGTGCTTTTTGGATAAATATTTTAACAGAACATTTCAGGTACAATCCAAAGCATAGTTAAAAAATATTGTAGACAAATTTTCTATATAGCTGTTGTTATAAAATTATAAAATGTAACCACTGGAATTTTTTAAAGAACATTGTTTCGTTCACAAAATTCTTTTTATTCCGTTATCTCTTTCTTCAGTAGCTCTAGTTTCTAAAAATAATTTAAATTTCGGTGGATAACTCGATTAAGAATCATCTACTTCATTGCATTGTCTGATTCCAATCTGACATCCCTCAAGGCCTGAAGAGAAGTTTTATGGGTTAGTAAAGTGTTAAACAAGTTCTATGGGTTAGTGAAGAGAAG
The DNA here is from genome assembly GCA_027563935.2 of Costus lasius. Lineage (NCBI taxonomy): Eukaryota > Viridiplantae > Streptophyta > Magnoliopsida > Zingiberales > Costaceae > Costus > Costus lasius. Next base: position 13,835,071 of record CM050450.1, on the reverse strand, counting down.
TTTTATGGGTTAGTAAAGTGTTAAACAAGTTCTATGGGTTAGTAAAGTGTTAAACAAAAAAAGAGCGGCTATCAGTGGTGTTGTTTTGTTAGGATGCTTGCACTGTTGTATGAGATATTGTTGAAACTTGAAACTAAACTCTGGAAGTTCCTATAATCTTTTTGTTATTTCAGTTTTGGTATTGTGAAAATCCCCACACCTATATGCCTCGGCTGTACTTATATTTGTCTCCCTATGCTAAGTACATAAACCCTTTGAATGGTGTACAAAATATGTACACACTCTTAAAATAGATTTGCAAGAGAAAGTGAAAAAAAAATAAAGATCTAAGCAAGTATGATTCCAATTGAACAGCTCTGTGAGCGTGAAGAACGACATGGAGATTCCCATTTTGATCGTGTAAGCTTAACTACAATGGTCATATATTATCCAATGGTTGGCCTTCTGCAAAAGAACAACTGATCTTCATTGTTCCTTGTTACAAGGGCAGCTATGCTATGTCCTACATCAGAGTCATAAGCTCCATCAGTATTTTGTTTATTGATCTATGCTTGAATTTGTTTCATTTCACCAGTACATGTTTACACTTTTCGAAGCCATTGGAATGAGGAATCTACATTATGTTTGGTTAAAGAAAGGTTTAGTTCCTTTTAAATAAGCCTCATTCCTCACAATCCAAAAGCACCAGTCATTGGAGCCCGATGGCACTCATTTTACCCAAGTTTTCACTTTCTTGTAGCTGATCATTCGGTTTCTAAGATTTTTAAAATATTTGAGCTAATTCCACAAACAAATATGGAATCATGGGATTAAATAATATATGATCTATGAAGACACAGTTTACGTTGAGTGGGAGAAATATAATATCATCATAAGTTGGTATAAAATGTCTTAAATAGAGGTTTCTTATGTCAATGCTGGAGCTAGATAAATGTTAACAACAATTATGACAGAAAATGTGTAACTAATATGATAGCTAATTAGAGGATTATAGAAGTGCCATAATAGAAGGATTTCCTAACATCTGTATTTGCTAATAATATTCTCATAAATTAAAGATGACAAAGTTCATGTATTATTGGGCTTGAAGCAAGATAATTGTTATAGATCAGTAGATATTTGACATTTAGATCAAGTTTTTTTGTGCTGCATAGAAGACGATATGCACTTGTTCGTGTTGGTAAGTTTGGTATCTATCGATTTGATATTGGATTGGTACATCGGCACCCATACAAGCTGAGATTGAAAACCATGATTGTAGATAGCTTTCATAATATTGTATTACCAACATTAATAAAAGAAGGCATGATAATTGCATTGGCTACTTGCAAATGGAAAAAAGGTGTAAAAGAGATAGCCGCTCATAAATAGGGTTATCATTCGGGTCAACTCGAACTAAAACCGAATTTTTTTTTTTAAATTTCTTTAAACTAAAACCGAAACAATTTTATAAAAAAATCGATATTTAACCAAACTTAGAAATTTTGGGTTTGGTTGGGTTTGAACCAAATTGATTTTTAAATAATTTTTAAAAATAATATATATTTTTAAATATTTTTAAAAATAAAATAATATTATAATATAAAAATTTTAAACAATTATTTAATTTTAGTTTAATCGATTCAAACCAAAAATTTATTGTGGAATCGAAAACCGAACTGAAACCAAACCAACTTGAATTTTTTAGTTTGGTTGAAATCGGGTTCTTGGGTTGACCCTACAAATGGACAATCCTACTTCTGCCTCATATCCAAGCCTAACAACTATCTAGTTGTAGTTCTAGTGCTCTTTGCCTTGTCTTTAAACTCAATGACCAAATCATGCTATCTCCATACTCCAATCTCAAATATTAGTTCATGATATCACTGAGCATGACTTTGTGCTATATTTCCAAACTTACTGATTTGTTAGTGCAATCTCTAAGCTACTTGCCTTGCCCTAAGCTGAATTACCAACTCATGCTATCTCTAAGTTTCTATTGCCTCAAAGCTTTACCTCGCTCAAGCCCTCCTGCAGCCTAAGCTTGATCAAGTTCCACCACTACTTTATCTAACTAAAACCTACCAAGACCTAACTGACTTCAGCCTAAACCCTTTGTACTAACTCACCCACTTGTGTAACTCAAACTTGAAACATACACATTAAAACGTGTTTGTGGTCTTAGATCTGGACTCACGCTTACCACCTAATGCTTGAGCTTACTTGCATCTCATCACTAGCTAGCCTCGACCAAAGCAATTTAAACCAAGGTGTAAAATATAGCCTACATTGCTAAATTGGTCCATGACTAAACCAGAATGTACTAGAATACCACCTAGACATAGTAAAGTAGGTTTAACTTGGGTCATCTTAGATTGAGTTTTAAGATATTTTTTTCCTCCATTTTGATGCCTTGATCCCTCTAAACTTGCAACAGATACAAATTTAATCAATTTTGGCTTGTTATAGTTGAAAATAAAGTGAAATTGGACATATAAGTATGGGATACCACAAGTTCATATCTTCTAGTTAAATTCTAAAAAAATTATGATATCTTATCATAGAGAGAAAGGCTTAGTGGCTTTGCTCTTGAACTGGCTTCATGTTGTGAAAACCTGAAAACTTTTTAAATTAGTGATTATTGTGTTATATTTGATTAAAGTTGGAATGAATGTACTAATTTATCAAAATATTATATTGTACATTGAATGGGAGAACATTTGGTTTGATTTTAATCTGACTTGCCCCTCCAATTCCATCCCATGTCCTTGGAATATGAAAATTTTAAAATTAATTATTGTATATAAATTGAAATTTAAAACCAAATATACTAACAAAAATCAAGGTATGATGCTTGTTAGTAGGAGTTCACTTACTAAAGTTATGTAAATTTGTTTATACTTCTAAAGACATTAGAGTGTAAACCCCCCCCCCCCCCCCCCCCCCCCCCCCCCCCACACACACACACACACACACATATTCAAACATTTTAGTCATACTAATCAATACTATATGTTGATACAAAGAGGTGCATCGGCATGGACTAGTATTTAAAATAATGACGGCTACAATATGAGTACATCATTGATTGTATGCGACTTTTGTCTATGCAATAGTTTGTCAGCACCCACATTTGGAACTCCTTCCACAAACCTATGGTGTTGGTATGTTAAAGTCCTATTACCTAATAAATTCACAAGAGTGACTACCTCTTATGGGGTTTCGGTATGTTGAAGTCCTATTACCTAATAAATTCACAAAAGTGACTACCTCTTATGGGATTGATACTATCACAATTGTGATTATGACAACACGATTACTAGGACTGGATGTAGATACATATATGATATCCTTTGCGGCTCGACTGAGACTATGATGAACCACCTTTTGATTTAAGAGTGGATATTATTTCTTCGTAGTCCTCTAAACCATGAGTTTTTTTGCTTAGTTGGAGTTGAACTCTTGCCTTTCCTCGAATATTGAAGTTGCATATTTGTGAATTGCAATAGTTTCATAATATGTTAGAAGATTTCATTCGTATTCTTGTGTTTATGGGGTGATGGGTTCTTTAATGCATCCTCATAGTAATGTGTTGCTGAAGGGTTACATAACCAAAATTAAGTAAATTGAAGGAAGTATTTTGTTGGTAAATTTTTTTTAAAACACTAGATTGACATTTACCAATCATTATAGGGACAAAAGCAAGCTCAATCTCATAATTAAGGATCTTTCAATGATCATGGAGGTAAGGGCATATTGGTTCCACCATCCGAAACACATGGTAGAACTATACTAGGTAATGGAAGGTTATCCAGGATAAAAAGTTGGGTCGTTCTAGTCAATATAAGAGAACGATTTTTGTGCACAAGGACTTTCCATGGAAAGTAAATGGTCCTCTTAGGAGGACCTTAAGTGTGTCGTCATAAATGGAGATCCTAAAACATCCCTTTCTGTGTTCACTAAAGAGGGATTGGAGCAGGCTTTGGCATTCTTTCTAAGAAATTGAATGGCTTCAAAATAAACAGTTACGCTGAGGTTGCATCCTACTTTTAATGTCTCACCAGGGAAAACACTAGGGGAGATGATACAAGAACCAAAACCCTCTCTGCCTTATGCACAATGCATAGAAACTTCATAATTATGTTTGTTTACATCTTCAATATAGATATCTTAATCCAAGGGCTCTCTTGGGCTTTGTCTTGCAACTTTTCTTTTCTGTTTTCATGCTAGGAATTATTTCCCTGCATTTGATACTTTAATAAATTCACCATTTCTAATGCAGAGTTTCCAACTCATTTGATATGCAGGTCAAAATTCAGTGTTGTACCCCAAAATCAAAGTTCAGGTTCAGTGGACATTTTTGTTCTGTACCCTATAGTCACCTTTGGGCGTTACTAACGATATGTTACCTGCAGGGCTGGAAAATCTTGGAAAGAAACCACTTCTCACCTTGAGGATCAAAATAACAATGACGAACTCGATAGCAAGTCAGATGGATCTGACAATATGTTCAATAGGAGTATTGGTTATTCTTCAAGTAATCATTTGGGCAATAGTCATTTGGACGAGCCCGGAAACAGGGTGTGATTCTCATCCAAATGCTAGTATGTTTTGCTAAAATAAGTTAGCATCATGCTGCATTCTTTCTATTTATTGTTTCATTGAGTTAGATAGTAAATTACAACTTTGACTAGCTTTTGACCCTTATATTTTGGTCCGCGAGGTTGATAACATGTACCACAAGACTTATTTTGGATATTTTGGACTCATGTTTAAAGAAAAGTACTTGACAAAAAGAACTATGACGAGTCCATGACATTGCCTTTCTCTAGGTTTTGATTCCAAACTCAGTACTTGTGACACCCCTCTATTATGCCAAAGAACCTTATGAGACCTAAATTAGAGTGCTTTGATGCAAGGTATTAAAAACCGTACCGTACGGTACCGGTCCGGTGAGCCACCGGTCCCGGACTAGCCGTCGGAGCACGGCTCCGAGGCAGATGGTGGAGGGAGGCTTCGGGCGAGCAGCGGCAGCGGGCGAGAAGCAGCGAAGCTTCGTTCGAAGCTTCCGCCGGCGCTGGAAGCTTCGAACGGCTCCGGCGCTTCCGCCGGCCCCTCATCCGCTCGCCCCGTCGCCCGCCAGCCACGCCTCCGCTCGCTTCCACCGCCTACCTCTCCGCTGCCGCTTGCTAGGGTTTCGCCGCGTACCGGACAGTAGGTACCGGGAGCGGTATGCTCCGGCGGTTTTTTAAACCTTGCTTTGATGCTAAGCTTATACTTGTATCATGGTAGGGCTAGTCCCTAAAAATGAATACCAGAAGAAAATGTTGAGAGTTGACAATAAATTAATTTATGAGAGCTGATACGGCTAGCTCAGCTACTGACTTTTCTATCAGGTTAGCAAATTACTATCTCTATTGATTCCACTGTATTGATTCTAGACACAATGCTCGTCGGACCTCTCCATTATACCGATATCATCTAGTGAGCCTGAATTTGACTTCTTTGATTCTAATCTTATACTTTTTGACAGTGAACACTGATTTCCAAACTCAGAACCCAAAAACCATCTGAATCAAAGTTGGAAGTAGATAATAAATAGACACAAATATACCTCTAGCTCTACAGCTGAAAATTCTGTTCAGAAAAAAAACATCAAAACCTCTATGACCATGGCTTTTAATCTCCGTCTGAATTGGTGTGCCACTCATGTCTCGATTGGTATGCTGACATATGGTACCCACTACCTAGTATGCTGAGTGTAATGAGGTCTGTAACTGTTCAAGATTAGCAAGCTTACTGCATAGAACTGACCAAAATTGAAATTCATGCATGAGACATTGAGTGAAATTGAAGTTCCTATTTAGCACACTGTTGAATATGGGAAATAACTAACCAGGTGCCATCCTATGAAGAAGTATAAAATGGAAAATATTCTAGATTAATTATTGTGCTATTCATCTTGATGCTAGAACAGCTCAAAAAGTTCACACGATTATTTTCTTTTCTCCAAGTCTCACCATTTGTATAAAATTATAGGTAGATCCTCAAATTTCTGTTGAAAAAGATTTTCTGATGGTCCATCGCCTGATTTCCTCGGCGTGGCATTGATTTATTTATCTTGAATTAGATCCACTTTGAGATTTTACATCTGGTTCTTGCTAAGCGGACATTTGTACCGGACCTAATCTGGATGAAATAAAAGCAAATGACATGTATGCTATGGTGTTTTTCATTCAGCTACAATTTGATAATTTTTCATTTCTTGTTATAGACGTACACTACATAGTTATTTGTTATATCCGTATCTTTTTCTAATGTTCATTTTAAGTCACTCACTAGTAGTTTTTCTCACAAGCTCTTGGCTGTGTATTATTTTATTTTATTTTTCTTCACTTGTATCAGTTACGTATTGTTGTTTTACCCTCATCATTTTGATATGTTTTTGTATTCATATTTGATCTTAGATCCAACCCACATCTGATCTTGTATGCAGCTAAATTTGTTCAATTTTATATCCTCTCCGTAGTAACTCCGCTCACCTTTCTAGACATGGAATGTATATCTTGATTGTTTGAGCATCAAGGAGATCTCTGTGGCTAATGTATATTGTTGTCTGTGTTTTTTTTTAGTGATAGATAAAGTCTGTTCTATTGCATTTATGATTTAATAAAATTATTGTTTTTCTGTACAGGATACAAACTTTTCTGCATCAGGCTCATATCGTAGTTCTGACTCTGGTGACAGTTTAGGCAAGACAAATCTTTCTCCAAAAAACAGCTTAAATGAGGGAAAATATGTTGGAAGACAAGATTCATCTGGCTCCCACCTTAGTGCAACTTATGGCAGAGGCCCTGGAGATGGACCTACACGAACAAATCCATCATCTTTCAACTCAATGGTCTCAAGTTCTTCTGTACAGAATGGTCAATGGCAAGACATGACTGCACAGGTTTCTGATAGTGGAGGTGCACCATCGTTGTTAAGGCCCTCTGATTCTTCAAAGGATCTTCTTGAAGCTGCTGAAGAAATAGAGGAACTTCGAGATGAAGTTAAGATGTGGGAAAGGCACTCTCGGCAGTTGAAACTTGATATTGAGGCTTTAAAGAAAGAAAATTCTGAGAAGTCCAAGCGTCAGGTAAATTTGGATAGAGATCTTTCAGCTGCATGCAGTGAACGTGATTCTTTAAAGATAGAAGTTGAACAACTAAAAGCAGCATTAAAGGAGTTGACATCAAAGCAAACTAATATTGGCAGTTCAAGAAAAGAAGATATGGTTCATGTACAGGAGTTGGCGGGTGAGCTGAAGTTTCAGAAAGAATCCAATGCTGACTTAAATCAGCAGTTGAGAAAAACCCAAGAATCAAACGTTGAGCTTGTTGCTATTCTTCAAGAATTGGAAGAGATCACAGAGAAACAGAGGTTGGAGATAGCTAACCTTTCACAACAAAGCTGTGTAGATGGAAATGGACAACAGAATAGTCAGAAGCAATTGGACAACCAGGCCGAATTGGAGAGAGAATTTTTATCTAGTGTAAGTCACTATGACTTAAAAAGAGAAGTTCAGACCCTCCAGGATAGAATACATGTGTTAGAGAGAGATTGTGCCGAACTTACAGAAGAAAATTTAGATCTTATATACAAGATAAAGGAATTGGGCAAAGATTCTGGAAGTGGGAACTATTCTCATGGTTTTAAGTCTAAAGAGTTTCAGGATCAAATTTCATCCAAAAATTGCAAATATGAAAATGGCTTGCTTAAATCTCAAATATATGAACTTGAGGAAGAGCTTAAAATGAAGGAAGTCATGACTGCAACGTTGTCAGGTAAGTTCAAGAACCTTGAGAAAGCTTCTGCTGATCTTGAGAAAGAACTGCAACATTATAAGGATGATGCAAGTGAGTTTGAGTTAAGACTCGGCAAAAAGAACAAGGAATTAGAGGAAATGAAGCTAGAATTATCCAATCTACGGCATAACCTTGAACATGATGAGGAAACTATTGATGCTTCTGCTTTGAGAGGGTCTGAAGAAGTGGATTCTTTCAGTTTGTCAACTATGCAAAATATTCTATTTGAAATGGATAAGCAAATTCGTCTTGCTTTAGTCCAAGCAAAAGACTTGCACTCCCGTGATAATTGTGATGCAGATATTGAGGGTGAAAGTAATGTTGATAATCCTACTCGGAGTACAGTTCATTTCAGTCAAAAAGATCAGGTGGAGGGTATTACTAGAAGTTTGCACGAGTTAAATGCTTTATTGAGAGAGAATATTTTCAGATATAGTTCTAAGTCTCTACACCAAAACCCAGGGACCAAGCCAAGAAGCTTAAAAAATTCAATAGAAAACAAGGAATGTGAAGACAATATTGAGGATGGGCTCCAGTTTACCTTGTTGTTAAAGGAACAAGATATAGATAGACGCAAGTGTTCTAACAGGGAACTCAAAGATCTTATTTCCAATCATCAAAAAGAGAAATGCCAACTGGAGGAAGATTTGGCTTCTAAACGAAAAGAAAATAGTGAAATGTCTAAAATTTTAGAAGATGTTGAGCTTGAATTAGAAGAGCTTACAACTAGCATGGAATTTCATGTTTCAGCTAATAAGACTCTTGAAAAGAGATCAACGGAACTTGAGAGTTGTAAAAATGAATTAGAGGTGCATGTATCTGAGCTTGAACAAGAAAATGTACAATTATCAGAACGGATATCTGGTTTGGAAGCCCAACTAAGATATATGACCAATGATAAAGAGTCCAACCGATTGGAACTAGAAGATGCCAGTTCACTTGTTGAGTATTTGAAGAATGAGGTTGAACAACAGAGAGGTGACATGGAGATGCAAAAAGCAGAAACAAAACAAAAGCTACAAGAGTTACAAATTCGCTTATCTGAAGCACTACAGGAGTCTGATGTTTCTAGGAGATCAAACTCAAAACTGCAATCTACCATTGAGAGTCTTATTGAAGAGTGCGACTCTCTTCAGAAACTGACTGCAGATTTGAAGAGGCAGAAATTGGATATGCATGAACATATTGCACATCTTGAAGTTGAATTAAATGAATCTAGGAAGAAGAATTTTGATTTTTGTGAGCAAGTTAATCTTTTAGAACGGAAACTTTCTTCACTACAAAAAGACATTGCTTTCAAGGAGAAGATACTGCTCTCACAACTTGAGAGACTATTTCAAGATAATAAGGAACAAGAAGAAAGAATAGGGGTGGCAAATATCATGTTAAATAAGATTGAATTAGAGAAAACATTTGAAATACAGAACCTTGAGAAAGAGATAACTCAGCTCACTGCACAAATGCCATCAAGTCATGATGAACGTGAAAAGCTAGCATTAGATGCAGTACATGAAGCATCTGTCCTGCGTTCAGATAAAGCTAGGCTCGAACATACTCTTCAGGAAGTTGATTCAAAAGCTAAGCTTTGTGAGGCTGATTTGCAAACATTCCAGAAAGAGTCCAAGGATAAGATTCAAGGATTAGTTGATTTGCTAAATGCTTCTAAACAGAGTGAGGAAATGCTAATGGCAGATATTGAGCATATGAAACGAATAATGGAAGGTGTCAAATCTAGTGAAGAGAAACATAGAAAAATGGTAAATGATTTGGAGTTGAAGCATAAAGCATCTCACTTTGAAAAACAGCAACTATTGGATGAGATATCAGGGTTAAAAGTTCAGCTGCAGAAGTTTTCTCTTCTACAGAATTCAGTCTTGGACCTTACAAGCTCTCTTGACGAGGCAAACTGTGAAAAGCGGAAAGTGGAGGGACTTTTGAAGTCAGTAACAGAAGAATGTGAAGAATTGAAATCAGAGAAATTTACCTTGACTGACAAGATTTCCAATATGCAGAAGGCTTTATGTGATGGGGAAGATGATAAACGTAGTAGGATTGCCTTGCAAGAAAAACTTCTGAGGCTGGAGAGTGACCTGTCAGCAAAAGAAGCATCATGTGCAAATGAAGCAGAGTTAAAGAATGAACTTAATAGGATAAAGCGTACAAACAGTGAGTACCAAAGAAAGTTTCAAAATCTTGAGCAGGAGAATATTGAGTTAATGAAGAAAGTTGAGACTTTGAAGACAGAACTGATGCTCAGAAGATCATCTCAGGATGAAAAAGTTAATGCTGAGGTATTTATTTAGTACTCTTTCTACATTAAAAACTGCATCATCTTATAAACTCATAGTTTTTATATATCTTAGATTGAAAGAACTTAGTATAATTTATCAAATTTTTGTTTCATAGATGTATGTTCACAAGATGTATTGTCCAATATTATGATCTAAAATTGTCACAATAGTTTTTGTTCATTGTCTAGATTTTCTAAATACAAGATTGTAGCCCACTGTATTAGCACGACTATTAGGCACAGGGAGCACTGATATAAAGTCCCATCATGAAGTATGAGGGGCGATAAATGTGCCTGAAAGAAGAAAGGAGTTGGAAGGAAGAAGAAAGAACATGATGAAAGAATAATTTATTCAATAAAAAAGAGAAAAGGTTGAGAAAAGTACAAGATACACCCAAATTAAAGAGTCAAGTCAGATAATCTTTATTTTCTCTCTCAAATGAGTACTATTTTCTATTTTCAGTTTGTAAGTTTTTTTTTCACAACGAAATCCCCATGTTTACAAATAGGACATTATAATCACTTGACATAAAAAAATTCCAAGTCAGAGCGTAACACTCCACAATCCAAAGGCCAGCAACTTGGTTACTTTCATTGCAACTTCTACTGTTCATATTTTGCTTCTCAAACTTGCGTTTTGATGGAATAAAAACAAATTTCACTTTATGTTAGCATTTCATTCATAATATCTTAAGTATATGAATAAATTGCAGACTCTAAAAACAAACTGATTGCTGCGGGTTAATTTTACTTTCAAGATGATGCTTTGCCGCAAAATTATTACTTAAATCTTCTCATATTTTCAATTGGACACTAGATGTCTATGTTCTCATAGAAGTACATCAACTTCACTTTTCAACTTTTACTTTCTTCCTATTTTTCCTTCCAAAATTATACAATGGAGTATAACAAGATAAATTTTGAAGTGCTGCGACTGTCAGGGGCCAAGGTCCAAGGCTCCAAGCATAAGTAATATCTTGCCATTTAGAAAAAAAAGTATAGGTCTATGATAGGAAATAATCAGCATAGTTTTAATGCTTGAAGACTATTTAAAATTTTAATTTCTTCACCATTGTTTCTCTTATTTTAGGGTGGAAAAAATCCACATGACCGTTTCGAAGTTCTACAAGGAAATGTTGAAGTTAATCATCAGTCAGAGACTTTACTTGAAACTGAACATACTAAGTCTTTGGAGGTCAATAACACGTCTATGGAGCAACTTAAAAGGTAAAAAGCGTTATCATTTTGCATCTCTGAATATTTAGTTATGTTCTTGGTATAATTTTATTTAATTCACTTCTCATTAGTTGTCTTCTAATATTGACATTTGACATCATTAAGAAACATTAATACAGTAGAAAACCTGATCAAGTATGAACTTATGGTGTTGTTATAACTATGGTTTCGGTGGTATTGGACTATTCTCAAATTGGTTCATATTAGACGAATTGGTACTAAAGTGTACATGTAATGATTGTAACGATACATGATATACCGATGCCGATTGTGTTTCAGCGTATATATCAGTTGGTCCGGATCAGTTTTAAAAGTATGGTTATAACTAAATTTCTTTTTGTATGACTACACCGAAAAGATTGTAATGCTTGACAAAAAGTGCCTCTGCCTTCTTGACATAAGCATGTGTATAGAATCAATGTACTTTTTGATGGAGGTAATGCCTTGAGTATGGGTATGCCTGCCTGCAATAAAACAAATTTTCATGGCAAGGAATATCTAGCTGAGATTCTACATTGTTATATTTTTCATAGTCAATTGCATTCCTCAAGGTAGGACATGCAAGGTGCAATGGGGGGTGTAAAGTATAGTTTCCAGAAGATATAAGACAGAGGAGTGCATAATTATTTCACCAAGAACTCAAGTTCCAAATATGATCTCCATAAGAAAGGAAGTCAAGACAAATTTGCAGTTCTGCTCTGTTGATACTGATGAAAAATTTACGGTAGAAATCTGTGTCGTCTTTGCTAGAAAAAAGATGGGCATTCTGCCATTGCTTAACGGTGGGCAAATATATCTTTAATTTCCATCAGTTCTAGAGTATTACTACGTTGATACTGGCTGAAATTCGGATTGAGTACTAGCATTGTTATGCAATCATATTGGACATGACTACTTAAGCATCATAGTTCTTATCCTCATATTAATAGAACATGTTCCTATACAACATTGTAATTGCAGCACGACATTAGGTACTGAACGAACCAAAATTATCGTATACTTTGTCATACCTTGTTTTATTTATCAATAATTTCTGTGAACGTACATATGATAATTCCATTACATCCAAGAAGCCTCATTTAGTAGAAAATTAGCCAAACATGTAGGATTTCAAATTATTACATGACTTATACCGTCACAGTAAAAGGGTTACGTGACATCATGTTCATCACAACACAACAGAAGGCTCAAAATTAGTTATCTCAGAAAGAGAAGATCAAGGAAGAATACTTGAAAATGAAGAGAAACAATTGATCCACAAGCTTATAGCGATTCGTGGAGGTGATTTAGAATAATCATAAGAAGAAAAGAAAGGTAGAGAGAAGAAGAAAAGAAAAAAAAAAAACTAGGCGGATTAGAACTCGTGACCTTAAATTCTAAAATCATATTATAGTTTGATTTGTAAAAAAATAAGCTATTAATAAATATTCTACTTATATATTTATGATCTCATTAGCTATGCTTTTTGTTGCATTGCGCTGATAAATGTCTCTATTGTGTGATATTAAATTATTTTTCATGTAATACTGGTATCTTGATTTATATATTTTTATGCTTTGCAATTTAAGTTCATTCTATCCAAGTTAATATATCGGTAAATCTACTGCTGGTTTCTGTTAGTTATCTCTCATTTTTTTTGCCTAGCTAGTAGTGCAATAGTTCAAACTAATTCAAATGGATTGAAGGTCTCAAATTTTGGACAAGCGTCATTGAAAAAGAATGTGTTTCAGTGAACTATAGAATGGTTAAAATCAAGGTTTAAACTATTGATGTGAGCATTCATTTCAATCTGGTGTTGCATCGATTGATAATGTATTGCTACCTTCTATGCCAACACACAACACACTTGGACGGTTGGACCACAATAAGGGCAACTCAGACAGCTTCAGACTTGGCACCACCCCCCTTTATTCCATTCCACAAGGCATGTTTAATGCGTAAAAAAAAAATAAACTAGCTACTTTAGTATCATTTATAATCAAATAGGCTTCAATTAACTAACATTTGAATGAGAAAATATATTAAACTGTGATATCTTACCTTACTAGAAGCTTCTCAATTAAGATTAATTTAGTTGGAAACCCTACTACATCCAAAACTAATGTCATTAATCAATATAGTTTTGCACATGGAAAAATTAGCTTAACTCAATGCAATAATTTTTTAAGCTCACATTTGGAACACTTCTATGACAAGTGATATTGGTTTGTTGATTTTCACTTGTGTGGCAAGCTGTTGTAATTCACAAATTTTCACTAAATAGCCTGAAATCAATACTACATATAAATAGATATACGAGTCATGCAATGTTTTAGAAACTAGTCGATACAAGTGATGTGTACCATTCTAACAATGTACTTTGCATTAGTACAAATCGAAATCTAAAACCATGGGGACGTCAAATGCCTCTAATCCATTGGGGTTGCAACCATAATGAAGATATGTATCAGACTTGACATTGGGTAGTTTCAATCACATCTCACTATTATCAAGAGTGTTGTGTTGTATCATCCTTGTTTGCCACTGCCTCTCTTGGAATCTCTCTGCTATATCTTTTCTCATTGTAATTTGAGGTAACTAGGTTGAAAGACCTTTAAAAATATTTGAAATAGTCGCAAATTTGATGGTTATCACGTGGAAAAAAAAAATCTAAACAACTAGTGGTTAGACTCGTACTGATTGGTACTATCGGCGTACCTTATGTACCAACAAACAATATCACACTATATTACAGCAGTATCGACTAGTACAATTGGCTTAAATTGAAAGTTTGGTATGAGCTCATGATTGGATCTCCATCCGACCGATACAAACCAAGCTTACTGCATATAATTCAGACACAGATTTAAATCCATGCTGATCTGTATGTACTTGTACACTGGTCAAACTAACACACAATACATGTGCTTTATATTTGTATCTATTGGCTTGACCATTTATACATGTCGTCGACGTGGTAATAATTGAGTGCACAAACCGGTTTGGACTGGACTCAATAATTGGTTAAAACACGCTGGCCAATTTCAAGTCAAAACCAACCAAAGATTTGGCAAGAAGGAAGGTAAAATGTAGCTCAAGGTATGGAAGTGTCGCTGATCTTTATTGATTAAAACACGCTGGCCAATTTCAAGTCAAAACCAACCAAAGATTTGGCAAGAAGGAAGGTAAAATGTAGCTCAAGGTATGGAAGTGTCGCTGATCTCCAAAAGGTCATGCATCATGACTTGAAACAGGTAGATGCGCCGAATTGATTGCCTCTTTTAACATGTACGTCAGATCATGCTTTTGCCTCCGTCTTGTGTGATGAACGGCTTTGCCGTCTATCCAAACTGTATGTTCCGTATATCAGTCATATATTATGGTCATTAAATTGTTCTAACTCATCATGATGCAACAACTTTTTACGCCTTCATCCTCTACATGTGAACAATTGTTTATAATTTATCATGAAGTTTGTGCAGAGACGTCTCTGGGATGCATACTGATGAACCTGAAGTCCTCGAGAAATGCCAGAGCAAGAACTTGGACAAAGTATCTTCTTTAGAGAAGGAGCTAAAAGATATGCAAGAAAGGTACTTTAATATGAGCCTCCAGTTTGCTGAAGTGGAGGCTCAACGTGAACAATTAGTTATGCAGCTTAAAAACCTAAAAAAAGAAAAGAAGTGGTTTTCGTAAAACCAGCTTTCCTACCACGTCCTTTCTCCTGCCTCATGTCAGTTTATATCTCTCTTTTTTTTTAAAAAAAAAAAGTTTGGTTCACATTCTTCATTGCCTTTCATTTTGGGTATTAAATGTATTCATCCCTAAGTCGTTCGTTAATGTAGATTAATGTTAAGTGGATTCTTGCAACAATATTCAAGAGAATCGTGGGACATCTGAAATGTACATACAGATGGTTATAATCGAGTAGACCTTGCTATCACTCCACATCAGAATTGTGCAGGTTAATTTTACTTTTATATCATTAAAAATGAGTTATTATTAAACCAACCCCCAAAATCGACATTTTGATTATATTAGTAATTTAATTTTGGTAAATTACTAAATAAAAAAAATATTTACGGTTACTGTCTTACTGACTACCAATTATTGTAAAAAAATATTATCAAAATTATTATTATTACGGTATTACCAAATTTACCTAATCAAACTTACTGATTTTTGTTAAAAATTTAATTTTTTATCAAATTTTTGCTCTGCGCATCAGAGGTTCAGGATTATTCCAAAATTGTAAGAAGCTTTTAAAATTAGAGAGTTAATGCCAATTATTTGTGGACACATCAAATTCTAATGAACAATACACAATATTTTCGTTAAGAAGTGATCCCCATTTATTGTTTCCTGAAGGAGAGAGTGGGGAGAAGAAGATGATATTAACGTTGATTTGGATTCGAAAAAAAAAGTGATTGTGTAAATTAAGGTGTTTTTATGTGCTCAAACATTGAGGTTATGAAAAAACGAGTTTAATGGATAAAATTGATCTTTACACCAGCGTATCAGTCATATTATTAAATGCACAGCTGTCTTTTTCTATGCCTATACATCTAAAGACCACCCCCCCCCTTCCCCATGTGTGAGACCCACGGCCTGTTTGACCTGGCGTGGTCAACTAGACTGTTGATTAGGTCCCCCCCCCATGTGTGAGACGCACGGCCTGTTTGACCTGGTGTGGTCAACTAGACTGTTGATTAGGTCAAAATTGGCCTAACCCAGAAGCCAAACCGAAATCGATTTGGGAAAATCGATCGATGCGGAATCAAATCCACATACGTCTTAGGTGATGACGGTGGAGCTTGCCAACGGCCGAAAGCCTCGGACCAGCCGACAGAGCTAGCGTCGGTCGGTGAAGAGACGCCAGGTGGCGATTCCCAGTCGGTGAAGCTTCGGCACGTGCGTAGGCGATGGAGCGGCGGACGCGATTGGACGGGGATGATGTGCGAGGCATGGATCCGGCACGCCTGCGACTCCTTTTCCACTATGGCGGCTTCCCACGTCTCCAACTAGAGGTGGCCAACGGGCCGGGCCGGCCCGCGGCCCGCACGGCCCGGCACGACACGGGCCGGCCCGGGCACGACACGGGCCGGCCCGGGCACGGCCCGTTGACCAAGTCAACGGGCCGCGGGCGGCCCGCGGCCCGGTTCGGGTCGTGCTGGGCCGGAGGTCCGCGGCCCGCGGGCCGGGCCGGGCACGGCCCGTGGTCGGGCCGGGCCAGGCACGG
This sequence comes from Costus lasius, assembly GCA_027563935.2. Classification (NCBI taxonomy): domain Eukaryota; kingdom Viridiplantae; phylum Streptophyta; class Magnoliopsida; order Zingiberales; family Costaceae; genus Costus; species Costus lasius. The sequence continues at coordinate 13,818,501 of CM050450.1, read as the reverse complement.
CACGGGACCGTGCTCGGCACGGCACGCGGGCCGTGCCAGGCACGGCACGCGGGCCGGCACGAGCACGGCACGCGTGGTTTAGGCGCCAACGGTAGAAAATTTGATTTTGGCATGTGTTTTTACCCAAATACCCCTATAACGGTTTGAAAAAATTTAAAAGTTAGGGATATAATTGTCTTTATGTTATAAAATTACCATTTTAGCCCATTTTAATAATTAAAAATAGGGGATAAATATGTAAATTTACACCCAATTCATCCCTATAAATTGACCCCCCAACCCTCTCATTTCTTCACACAAGTTTCCAATTAACTTTGGATTACTTTCTCATTCTCTCTTAATACTTTCCTAATCTCTTTTCTAAGTCTTGAGTTTCAATTAGCCATCAAGATTTCAAAGCTCCCTCGGTCTAGTCACGTGGAGAAGATCAAGTAAGTAGTAAATTAATTTACTTTTAGTCTTTTTTTAATGTAATTGTACTTAAATTTAAATTATTCTAATATAAATTTTTTTCATAATTATGATTAATTAAGGTTGTTGAAGGCTGAAACCTCAACTTCTAAGTTCTTACTAAGCGATCTTCAAACACGTGATAAGGTAATTTTTTAATGTATAATTTATTATTAGTAAGTATTTAATCTTATTTTATAAATTTTTTTTGCTAACTTTTAATATTATATGTAGAATTAATGGCGGGATTTAACAATACATGGGATCTTTTGCCATGGGAGATTGAATTAGAGCAGGAGCTAATGGGGACAACTAACCCCGTTATGCCACCCGATCAAGATGTCAACCCTCCGCCTTACGACCCAAATCAACAACAGCAAGATCATGTTGAATTTGAGCCTACTAACACTATGCAGGGAGAGGAGGGATGCAGTGCAAACCCTCACGAGTCTACTGTGTCAGGCTCAAGAAAACGCACGAGCGACGTTTGGAAGAGCTTCGATGTGGTGATGATTAACGGCGAAGAAAGAGCCAGCTGCAAAAAATGCAAAAAAGTCTTGACTTGCAAATCATCGGGTGGAACTGGTCATTTGACTCGCCACATCAGAAGCCATCAAACTCAAATCGATCGTGCACAGGCTACTCTAAATCTTTCCTCTAGTTCTTTTGAAATTTTTAATTATTCTACTGAAGTTCTTAGAAAAGAATTAGCTAAATTTATTGTTTGGGATGAACAACCATTTTCTTTAGCAGAAAATTATAAATTTGAAAAATTTATACATAAATCACTACAACCTAAATATAAAAAAGTAAGTAGACAAACCATGCGTAGGGATGCTATAAAAATTTTTTCTGAATATAAAACTAATCTTTTACAAGCTTTAATTACATTAACTTCTTGTATTTCTTTAACATCTGATATTTGGACCAGTAATCATTCTGATCAGTCATACATGTGTATTACGGCACATTGGATAGATAGTGAATTTTTTTTACAAAAAAGAATTATTGCATTTAAAATTTTTGAATATCCTCATACTGCAAATGCTATAGTTAGACAATTTCATAGCATTTTACATTCATATAATATAATTAATAAAATTTTTTCAATTAGTTTTGATAATGCAAGTAATAATGATAGTGCAATTGATAAATTAAAAAGATTGTTAAATCCAATATTTAATGGTGCTTTTTTTCATATACGATGTGCATGCCATATTCTAAACTTATGTGTTCAAGATGGAATAAGAGAAGTAGATGAACATGTAACTAAATTAAGAAATGCTGTTAGATTTGTTACTTCTTCTACTTCTAGAAATCAAGATTTTAGACAAATATGTAAATCTTATGGTTTGTCATATAAAAAATTTAAACTTGATATTAAAACACGATGGAATTCTACTTATGATATGCTAACAACATGTTTTCCATTTAAGGATCCTCTTACATTATTTTATAATGAAAGAATGCCTGATGGAAATATCGAAGAAAATGATTGGGATAAAGCAAAGTTACTACAAAATATTTTAGAAATTTTTTATAATGCTAGCACTCATTTATCTGGTGTTTATTATCCTACATCATGTTTAATTTTAGAACATTTAGTTTTAATTAGTGAAATTTTTTCTCAATATAGACATGATGAAAATGTTTTTCAAGTAATTTTAAAAATGGAAACAAAATTTAAAAAATATTGGAAAAATATATCTCCTTTATATTGTTTAGCTTCAATTATGGATCCTAGATTAAAATTAGAAGGTGTTCATATTTTATTAGATGAATATTATAAAAATATGGAACTTGAAGGAGTAGATGAGAAAAAAAATGAAGTTTCTACCTTATTAGATGAAATGTATAATGTTTATAATTTAAAATTTGGAAATACAATGAATCCAACATCCTCTCAAACTAATGTATCTACTAGTAGTAAAAATATTACAGGAAGAATACGCTCAATCTTAAATAGAAAAGGAACATCAACAAGTCGATCTAGTAATTTTAATGAATTAATATTTTTTTTAGAAAATAATCATACATCTTTACTCACAGAAGAACAAATAGATAATTTTGATATTTTATCATGGTGGAGATTACAAGGAAAATCATATCCTGTGGTTTCTGCCATGGCACGTGATCTACTCACTCCTCCGGTGTCTACTGTAGCATCGGAGTCTTGTTTTAGTGCAGGCGGCAGGGTGCTGGACGAGAAGCGAAGCCGAATGAACGAAGAAAGCGTGGAAATGTGTATTTGTCTTAAAGATTGGCTAGATGCTGAAGATCGTCTTCAAGATAAAGGTGGTCATTCAACTTCATCGGATGATGATGAACGAAGTCTTGGAAGTGCAAGCGGAAGCAACAATGGATAAACGTTGTAATAAATAATTATAAAAAAAGTTGTAAAAGAGTTGTAGAAAGAGTTGTAAAAGAGTTGTAAAAAGAGTTGTAAAAAAAGAACTACATAGACCTGATTCCTCCTTTGAGTGAGGTACGTAGGCAGCCTGTAATGGGTCCGGTCTAAAATATATAAAATTTTAATATTTGTTCAAAAATTTGTGCAATATACATTCTCAATTTCTCAATTTTTTTTATTTTTTCATATTTTATATATTTTAATTAAGTAATAATTTACTTATTAATTTTTTTTTTAAATTTGGCCCGCGGGCCAACTTTGGCCCATGGGCCACAATCGGCCCGCGGGCCAACTTTGGCCCATGGGCCACAATCGGGCCGGGCCAAACACGGCCCGAACCCCCTCATTTGGCCCGTTGGGCCGTATTCGGCCCGCGTGCCGAAATTAGCCCGCGGGCCGTGCCCGGCCCGCGTGCCGGATCCGTGCTCACGGTTCAACCGAACCGTGCCTGGGCCGGCACGGTTAATCGGGCCGCGGGCCGTGCCGGGCCCAAGAATTTTCCGGCCGTGCCGTTCCCGGCACGGCACGACTTGAACCGGGCCGTGCCTGGCACGGCCCGACCGGAAGCGGGCCGAGGCGGGCCCGGGCCCGGGCCGGCCCGGGCCCGGCCCATGGCCACCTCTATCTCCAACTGCCTGAGTACAACAATAGTGTAGGTGTAGCGTCACAGTTGCATGGAATGGGTGCAAGGTGTCAATGCTCGAACCAATGGGTTAAAGGGGCGGCGACGCTTGAACTAGTGGATCGAAGCAGAGCTGGTTGATGGCGCTATCGTGCAGCATGAGAAAGTATGAGCAGCACATCCAGTCCAGCATGGGCGCTCGTCCGGCGCGGCATGGGCGCAACTTGCTGCTGGGTCGACGTCGCATGTAGATGTCGCCCGCGTGTGTCGAGGCAAGTAATGGGAGATAGGGCCGAGCTGCCTATAAGAGGGGCGGCCGGCGAGCTCGAGAAAAAGGAGGAACAAAATTGTAAGGGATAGACTAGACTAAGAGAGAGAATGATTGGAGGAGAACAGTAGGAAGAACAGCCAAACGGTTGAGAATGAATCGGAGCTGTCGTCTTCCTCCCCGGCGCCCTCCTCGTCTCCATCGCATCTCCTGAGCTCGGCACAAGACTCCCCGATGAGGATGAGTGGCCTTTCCTTGTCGGCTAGCTCCAGTGGTGTGGGTGGTGAGGTTCGGAGCTTTGCCGTCACCGAGTTCCCTTCCCGAACTCTCTCCTGTCTTCTTCGTACGCCTCGTCTCCTTTTCGTCCGATCCCTACGAGTGCTAGGTAGCAGCCTCGATTGGACGACAAACTCGGGCGAGACAACGAGTGCTTGAAGGAAGGGGATAACGAGGGACAGTGGGAGCAGACGCCGATTTCAGGTGTTGACTTTACTACAGACACGGACCCGGAATCATCTGCGATTTCGAACGCGGGCGAGAGGATTTTTAGGTTTCGGATTCGGGTTTGGGATCCGACCCGATTAAGGTATAAGTTCTCCTTTTTCATTTCATTTTATATGCTGACGTGATTTTCTCTCTCCTCTCTCTCTCTTTACTCCTCTCTCTCTTTCCTGGGTTGGACGAAGGTCGAAACCCTTTATGGAGGTTAAGGGGCGCGTATGAGTGCACCTCTGACACTCACGCTGAACCTGGACGAACCAATTAACTCGTCTCCTGCATGAAACTAATAAATGATTTGAGCCCTGTGTGATAACAAAACTATTATAATAATTAATTAAAATTAATTCGTTATATTTGTATAATATAGAGTGTGACAGTAGGCGTTAAGGTTTTCTGCTTACAATTTTTATCCAATGGCTCGGCAATAACCAATTGATACAATAATATACTAGGATTGATTATAATTGTAATTTTATAAATAGGAGATAATACAATAATTTTAGATTTTCTTAAACAATACCTTTCTGTCTCTCATCATTATTGTATTTTTTTAAAAGGGGAAGATAGAAAATTAAGACAAAAAAAAAACGAAGGAAAAGAAAATGATGGAGAAGTGGCAAGCGCGAGGGGAGCAACGTTGGCTAGCAGCGTTTTCTTCTCTCTGTTTTTTCCAATTTGGGCGGATGAATTTGAGAAGAAAATGAGAAGATTTTTTTTTTCTTTCCAATAATTACAAAGGAGATATTTTTTTTCCTTTCTAGCCTCTTTTCTCTAAAAAAAAACACAGCATTAAAGATTTGAGAATTTGGACAATTCCAGCCTATGTGAGAATACCTCCTAAAAGTGCTTTTCAACCATATCAAATGCAAGCTAAATTGCACAAAAGATAGACCACTTCTAGACCTTGTAAATTAATCTAGGTATTGAAAATGAAATAGCAAAAAACAAAAACTAAATACATTATGAGAGCATTACAGTACTTTCATGAAGAATAGGTACATGGCCACACGCCAGGTCATATTGCTCTTGACAATGTTAGTGATATGTAAATCATTCCAAAGCACCATGGTGGTGCACCGTCATTATTCCAAAGCAAAAGCAGGTTTATTCTACACATTGAAACACTAAAGAAAATACAATCATGATAACATACTAAGGTCTCTTTATAATTAAGCAGTCGGGCGAATAGAGACAAGGAACATGCTAAGGTCTCAACTAATGACAACCGAATTATGTAGAAAGGAAACAAATTACTAGTAATATGACGAAATTATACGTATATACTAATCATGATAACATACCTCATGGATCTTTCTTCAAATTTACATTCTTTTCTGTAATTCAGAATCAACAATGACCTGTGGCCTAAACTCAGGCTTTAGGTATTTGGAAAATAATTCGGCATAAATTTCATAGCGCGCAGTCATCCGGAAACCCCATTTATCTTTCAACTGCCTGCAGAGATTGAGATCCATGTCTGAGATCATTAATCCATCCCTGTGGCGTGAGAGGGACGGGGTGCAAGAAGCATCCGGAGCAGAAAAATGACTAGAACCATAGAAGTGGCCAAAATCTGTATGTTGGGGTTTGCCGTCGCCCGAAGTGAATGGATTTGGGAAGTTCTCGGTGCCAACGCGATTGATTGAGCCAACAAAATAGCTATTAGCAATGGCAGCATTCCTAGCCTGTCATAGCATATGTTAATAGGGCAGTTGAAGCACCAAATTTACAAAGGAAAAGAAGGATTAATTGTTAAACCTAGCATAATATTTACATATTTTAAGTTTAACTGATTGATCTGGAGCTCAATTGTATAATGAATCAATACAAAATCTATGCAAACTTCATACTTTTTGAAGAATGTAGCTTAGTCATCCGTCATTGGTCATAGGTCATAGATCTGTTAGTTTGTCGCAGTGGACTACTTATTTGACACAATTCATAAAAGATTTCCGGTGATTAGCTAAACTCATTATATCCCTAGTTAAACATAAGATTGTATAGATTTGTTGCAAGCACTAAGTTTAGTAAACCAGTTAAAATATAGACATTAGGCTAGATTTTGGCATTTAATATAAAAAGTACTCTGGAAGAAACCTCAATAGGCCACATTGGTTCACTAAGTTCTCCGACAGTAGCAGAAGGGTTGAAGACAATTTCAGCTCCATTAAGCCCAAATGCTAGCCAATTTAAGGGATGGTGCCTTCCATAACAGATGTTTATTGCAATCTTTCCAAATTCTGTTTCAAACACAGGATGCCCAGTGTTTCCTTCCATGTAGTACGTGCTTTCATTGAAATCTCCAACTCTGGGAATGTGATTCTGAAGACCTTGAAATATGAGTTAACTTCTGTGAAGGAATATGTAGGAATTAATAGTAAGAAACAGGCTAACCTTTCTATGGAAACCAATTATGTTGCCATGATTTCCAATTACAACGGCAGTATTCCAAATGGTATCCCCATGGTTTACATCTCTTTCTAAGATGGGACTTACAATGATCATGTTATATTTCTTTGCAAGTTCTTGAAGATACTGAGTTGCTTCACCATCAACAGGTTCTGCAAATTCACACCATTTCTTCTCCCGAGTGCAAAACGCAAATGGCATCGTCCAAGCCTCCTGATTTGAAGGACAAAAATGAAAAATCAGCAAAAGAAGTGGGAAAAAAAAAATACTGTTTAGATTGACAACTGGAAGAATAAGAGATCACTGTGAAACAGACTAAACACATTAAGTACAAAAAGGAAATCCAGCAATGGAATTCAAAAGAAGAAACTATTGACACATTTTTTATTCACTAAATAATTTGATACATGAATGCAGGGAGTCTAATTTTGCAACATGGCAAGAAACATCTTGCTAAAGATTTTTTAAAATCAAAACATGTGTATTCAGAAGATGAAATGTAAAAAAAGCTATTGAATCAATTTTAGTACAGAACTTACTTGTAAACACAAGACATTGACCCCTGATGCTCCAGCTGCGTCAATCATGAGTTTCACTTTTTGCATGATAGCATGCTTCTGGTCTGCGTAGTGTGCTGTAGTTGGAAGAACAATAGAATTCTGGATAAGACCAACACGAACTATGCGTGCTTGCCTCAGTAACTCTTTATCAGCTTGAAAGCTAAAGGCCTGTTAGCAATAAACAAAGTCGTCAATGTTAAGGATATCAAACAACAGAAATGTTGACAAAATGAAACAACAGCAAAAAGAAACTTGATGAACACATAATATAAAAACATGGTACCTGCACAACATCAATCAATGACATAATTGTGAATTTGTGATACTTTTGTGAATTAAGTCTAAAGATTAGCACTACATAGTACACACCAAGTAATAAAAAATCAGTCAATACCGTCCAGTATAGGTGGTACGTACTAGTCAGAAATGGTACTAGTATACTTGTAGCATGTTGGTATGGATCGAGACTTTGAGCCTCAGTACAACCTACATCATAAGCTGTAGCAACTAGTTATTTTGTACCTTCATTTTGCATCATTCTTGATTAAGTAAGAGCTCCTATATATTGACTAAAACTTCAAGAAGTCTTCAAATAACACAAAGAGCAGCAATACAGTTCATAGCATCATCTAGAGAGCAAAGAAAAAGTACCGTGTGGTTACTCTAAATACTAGCAAGAAGCTTTTTCAAATTGTAGCCAGTGTTACAAACTTTGTCTTATAGTCAAATAACAGATATAAAATGATATTATACAAGATTTGGCAATGCTACTTATTACAGGATAAGTTATATCTCGTCAAACTTTGCTGTCAAAAAGAGGTACACTCAAAAATATTGTCGCCAAACTTATGAACCCATTATGTCAATTATTATGTAGCAATGATTCAACAACCATATAGGTTGCTGCTAAGGAAACAACAAAAAGAAAATCGGCAGTAGGTAAACTATGCTGCTGGGAATTAGGATAAACCTCCTACTAATAAGGTTTTCCAGCACAACAAGAGAAACAAAGAGTAGTAACATAGGAAGAGTTTCTAATGGGAACTTGTTGAGATTATTTGGTTACCACTTATTCTAAAAGTCAAACTTGTTAGGAGGAAAACCAATTCAACAATTAAGAATTTAACATGCCCTCTCATGACCGGCAAACCAGAATGAATAATTATGTAAGAGGTGACCCAGGGTTCAAATTCTTAACCTTGGGTTTGATATCATTTTGAGATTCCTTGGGTTAACATATATCCTACAAGCTTTAGCTGTCAGGAAATGACCAAATTTACAGTTTTATAATTTAACAGAACTAGCCTATCTTTAATTGTCAATTAATAGAACAAATACATATTCTACTATCAGAGGTAGACATTACTAGAGTAGAGATGGAGCACCTAAGACTAGTGCCACTAATCTTTGGTTGGTTGCAAGTAAAGGTCTTACCAAAAGCAAGTATATGCTAGCAGCGAGCTATCAATAATTTTCCATAAAACAAAGAAAATTTATTTTCAATTGTTTGAATCTAAATGATCAAGGAATGAGTGAAGGCAGAAAAAAGAGGTCAGGAGCGAGAGTTGTAGAAGTCATAAGTTAACACACTCAAAGAGGCTGTAATCTAATAATTTTCATTATCTTCACTACTAAGTGCCACCTAAATCAAAAGTAGATGGCAGGATAAGAAAATGGATAAGGGTATCCATTATAAGAGATAAGGAGGGTTGTTTGGTGGAGAAAAATATATTCTAGCTAAATGGTTGAGGAATAGCCACCCACCTAGATTAGATCTTTGCTGCCAAAATCTGAAACTCCAATAAGCAAAACAACTCCAAAGCTTATGTGGGCAACCCCCAAATCTAGGCAAAATTATTGTCAGTTTGCATCACAATGTAAAGATGGTCGGCATGTCATAAATCATAGCATAAGTTGATCACAGAATTAGTTCCTGCCACAGCGATATCATCTCCAAACTACATGTACTCCTACTTTGTCAAAAAGCAGAAATCGTGCATACGCAATGTTCCAATGTTGCTTGATAATTTTCATTGATCAGATTTGCAGAATTTATCTGTAAAGGATACAGATTGCAATAGAAATTTAATGAACAGATTGCAACATCTTATATGATAAACAGATAGAAATAAGAAAAATTAGCGCAAAAGAAATGCATTCTCGAGATGCAGAATATATCTGTAAAGGATACAGATTGCAATAGAAATTTGATGAACAGATTGCAACATCTTATATGATAAACAGATAGAAATAGGAAAAATTAGCGCAAAAGAAATGCATTCTCAAGATGCAGAATATATCTGTAAAGGATACAGATTGCAATAGAAATTTGATGAACAGATTGCAACATTTTATATGATGAACAGATAGAAACAAGAAAAATTAGCGCAAAAGAAATGCATTCTGGAGATGCAGATTTACAGATTGCAATAGAAATTTGATGAACAGATTGCAACATCTTATATGACGAACAAATAGAAAAAAGAAAAATTAGCACAAAAGAAATGCATTCTCGAGATGGTAAGTAATGGAGCCCAAACAAAACAGAAATTTAGATCATGTATCCTTTGGTTACATATCAGAAAAACTCGGTACCTGCAAATCAAAATTATGCCCTGCCGCAAGTGAGGTCGCTTCATCAGGCAAAGAAATCCGCTCAAGAGGGCGGCCACAGTTCAATCCCACCAGCAAGCGGCTCACCTGCTGTTACACCAAGAAAAGTTGCAGCAATTACGTCGCATGTTAAATAAACAATCGATTTTCCCACACTTGTTGAACAACAAAGTCGGAATTTTCATATAATACGTGCAAATCAGAAGGAAAAATAAAACAGGAGCAACAAACAAAAGCGTCGAGATCAAATTAATTCTCCAAGGTTGTAAATAGAAAGCTCCATTTTTCATGCATCAAAACCGTCAACTCGAACCATCACGAGGTAAATTCACTAAAACGACGTGATCAGCAAGGACAATCAACAAGCGGTCTCGATCCAACCACAGGGACAAAGCAAAAGCAAAACCTGAAATAACTCGGGCTTCAGGTTGGCTTCAAGAAGGCGATGAAGTGACTCGAAACCTCCGATGGATCCCGCCGGCAACGACGTAGCCGGTCCAATCGCCGCCTCTCCTCCCTCTCTCTGCTGTTGGTCTCCCATCCTCGGCTGTGCTCCGCGATGGACGGGAGAGATGGGATCGCGGGTGATCTAAGTTATGCTGTTGCTTTGAAAATAGTGCAATATTTGATGGTACCTTCACAATACTTAATCTGCACAATATATAAAGCAATATCAATAGTGGGCTAGGAGATCGGTTAAACTATCTAGAAGTCCATCCTCGCCTGCGTGTAGTCTTTTATCAGTACGAGTGTTACGCCCAAGCGGAGCCGGGCCGGGCTACGATGCATTTGGGCCTGGGCGGAGGCCCAAGGCCCGGTCGTTCTCCCCTTGAGACGGCTGCTGGGGGCGGATCCGGGCAGCGGAGGCGTGACCCGGATCTAGCTCTTCTTCCGCGAGAAGCACGCAGAGGCGCGAAATCGGCGGGGAGTTCCGAGGCAGACAGAGAGGCGTGTCCGGGTAGCATGCTCGGACGACGTTGGCAGCAAAGGAGGCACGCGTGAGGCGGATTCTTCCCCACGGATCTTCATTCGGACGAGAGCTTGCGGACGAAGGACGTCTTCCACCTCCTCGGCGAGCAGTGAGCGGTGCTCCTCCTCCCATCGGGCGAAAGCGGACGAGATCCTCCCCGGACGCGTTGGGTGACGATCTCCTCTGGCACGACCTCGATCTCTCGGTGGCGAGTATCGAGCGGAGTTCCCTCCTCCCCTCCGACGTAGACCAGCGGGCCATCCGGCAAGGGCTCTGGTGACGGCGAGGTCAGACGACAGGGCGAGCGGTGAGCGTGTACAGGGAGCATATACAGGAGAGGAGGAAGAGGGGTTTTAAGGCGCATGTATTGGAAGATAAACAAAGGTATCAGAGGCGAGACGGAGGTGGCTTCAGGCGCTCCCCGACGATCTCTGCAACTCCAGGAGCAGGCGGAGATGAGTTCCCTGGCGAACCGCGTGGCGCGGTTAGAGGAGCTTCTTGGTGTCTCTGGCGAGTTGGACACCGCACTGGCTCCTCAGGTGGAGGACCTGCAGCTTCAAGTGGAGGAGCAGCGGCTCCAGATCATCACGCTGCAGGAGGCGGTGGCGAGCATGGTGACGCTCGCCGATCAGGTGGCCGGATTCTCAGCATTGCTGCATGAGGCGCAGGTGGCGTAGCAGCAGATGCAGGCGGAGGTCGTGGTCTTGCGCATGGCGCTGGCATAGACCCAGGCGCACGGAGGGAGTCCACTACGACGATGGCTATGGGGCAGGCGGCCCCTAAGCCGAAGCTGCGGATTCCAGAGCCGACCACCTTCGGAGGAGTCAGATCGGCGCGGGAGCTACAGAACTTCATATGAGATATGGAGTCATTCTTCACCTCCAGCCGGATCCCCGACGACGAGTGCGTGCAGGTGTGCACCGCCTACTTGACGGCCGATGCGAAGCTGTGGTGGCGGACCACAGCTGGATCGACATCGGGAGTGACGACTTGGACTTGGGAGGTTTTCCTAGGGGAGCTGCAGCGGCAGTTCCTTCCGGGGAACTCGGTGGACCAGGCGAGGGACGCGCTGGACGCTCTCCGACACACCGGCACCATCCAGGAGTACGTGCGGGCGTACTCGACGCTGATGCTGGAGATCCCGGACATGTCGGAGGCGCACCGACGGCACTCGTTCCTTCGGCATCTGCAGCCCTGGGCCGAGGCGGAGGTCCGGCGACACTCTCCGCGGGACTGGAGAGAGGCTGCAGCGGTGGCCTAGGGACTGGTGGATACGAGGGCGTCGAGGCCGATGTCACCGAGGGCTTCGACGTCGCCCCCGAAGGGCGGCTCTCCGACGAGGACGAGAGCACCCCCTCAGGCCCAACACCCTCCACGGCAAGGCGGAGGCCAGCCGGCGCGTCCCCAGCCACGACAGTAGCCTCCCCGACCAGCGGGGAGGGCACCGGAGGAGTGGCGAGCGCCACTGGCGTGCTTCCTGTGCCAGGGTCCGCATCGGATGCGGGATTGTCCGAGCCGGGAGCGGATCTCGGCGATGGCGGTTCAGGAGCCGACCGACGACTCCAGCGGCACCCCAGCGAGGCTCGGAGGTATGGCGACTATAGGCGCGATGGTGGCGACGAGCTCGGCTTCCGGTGCACGGGAGACGCAGCAGGCGATGGATCCCGCGTGGGCACAGGCGAGTTCCTCCACCTCCCCAGCACGTTCACCCCCTGCCGGCGGCAGCCAGTGATGACGGCGCGCTGGGCGGAGGCGATGCTGAGAGAGGTGGAGTCCCGGATCAGCCGCGCGAGAGGCGGCAGGCGCGGATGATGGTGGACGGTGAGGACGTCGAGGGCGACGTCCAGCTCAGTCGGGGGAGATTTGTTATACCCAGGCGGAGCCGGGCCGGGCTACGATGCATTTGGGCCTGGGCGGAGGCCCAAGGCCCGGTCGTTCTCCCCTTGAGACGGCTGCTAGGGGCAGATCCGGGCAGCGGACGCGCGGAGGTGCGACCCGGATCCAACTCCTCTTCCGCGAGGAGCACGCAGAGGCGCGAAATCGGCGGGGAGTTCCGAGGCGGATAGAGAGGCGTGTCCGGGTAGCGTGCTTGGACGGTGTTGGCAGAAAAGGAGGCACGCGTGAGGCGGATTCTTCCCCACGGATCTTCATTCAGACGAGAGCTTGCGGACGAAGGACGTCTTCCACCTCCTCGGCGAGCAGTGAGCGGTGCTCCTCCTCCCATCGGGCGAAAGCGGACGAGATCCTGCCCGGACGCGTTGGGTGACGATCTCCTCTGGCACGACCTCGATCTCTCGGCGGCGAGTATCGAGCGGAGTTCCCTCCTCCCCTCCGACGTAGACCAGCGGGCCATCCGGCGAGGGCTCCGGTGATGGCGAGGTCAGACGACAGGGCGAGCGGTGAGCGTGTACATGGAGCATGTATAGGAGAGGAGGAATAGGGGTTTTTGTAGCTGGCTTTGTGGAGAAATAACCAGTGAAATTTCCCCTAAATCTCCTGTGTTTCCGGCGCTCCGGTTCTGTGTGTTTTCCGGCGTGATTCTGAGATTTCCGGTCGTCTTCTCCAGCGGATCGTTTCCACCTCCGAACGATCGCGTCCGGCGCCTGGAGGCGGCGCCGACGAACGAGGCTGAGGGCGGAAGAGGCGGGCGGCTCTTCCCCTGCCGTAGGCCCCCTTGGTCCCGGCTCCGGCGGTGACTCACGCGGCGGCGTCGAGTGCTTGCCGCACGCGAGGGAGACGAAGCGAACACACTCGCCTGGCGTTCGCTTCGAGGCGTGAAGGTCGGTCAAAATCAGTCAACCCACGGGCGAAAATTTTACACCGCGAGCGTGGATTGCTGACGTGTGCGGTTGGCACGGGATTAAGGGTTAATTAAGCTACTTAAGCTTAATTATGGCCTAACAACGAGACACTTGCATCCATACTGTGGGCTACGAGATTGTAAACCATGACTCCATTAGATTCTGGCTCGACCCCTGGTTCGAGTTTAGAATTCTCCTTGATTTTGCGGTAGACATAAGATTTGAGAACCCCGGGGAAGGATGCACGCCTCAGCACCATAATTGTAAATAATAGCTGGATGATTCCAAGGCCCAGATCCTCGAGATTAATAGATATATACCAGGCCATTTCGCAAATCGATATCCATTCTTCCCATAGCATGGACTGCTGGAAGCCGACCACCAATGGGAAATTCTCAATAAAATCGGCTTATGAAGGTTAAATTCAAGGGGTTGAGGTGTATTGGAAAGAAGCGGTGTGGTTTAAGGGGGCATATCCCATGATTTTCCTTCATCATGTGGCTGCTTTGTTTGGGTCGTTTAAGCACACAAATGAAATTATACGATTGGGGAATAGTTCAAGAGACTACATGCCCTCTCTGCAAATCTCATCTGGAAACTATTAACCACCTTTTCTTTTAGTGTGCGGTGGTTACTGATCTTTGGCAATTGATTAAAAGAGGATGCGGTATCCTATCGGCTGGGGACACTTGGGAGAGCATTCTGGATCATATCTCCCAGCATTGGAAGAACGGGGATGTCATTCGGATGTGCATAAATAAACTATTCCTCTCAGGGGCTACCTATTACATCTGGAGATATAGGAATAGTAAAATTTTCGATTCTCATGACAGGGGAATCATGGTCTACCTAGGTCGCTTACTTTCTGATGTCAGATCAAAACTCATGTGCAAAGACTCGTATAGTAAATCTCATCCAGCAATGGGAGGATCTTGCTGACTTTCCTAACGGCAGACCCCTTTCTTGATTTTTGTGGCTGTTGTTGACGGCGCCTAACTGCTTTTTTGGGCTACTTCTCATTATTTCTTGCAATTATTGTGGACCTCATATCTTCTCATGGATACCGCTTGCACGCAGGCTACTAGCATATACACAACCGTTTGTTCCTATGAAGGATAGATTTACATCTCGGCGACCTCCTGCACTGGTTCTCTATTCTGAGGTTGAAACCTGCGCATGAAAGACTCTTGTGAATGACAGATGCCAGCCAATATTGTTCAATGTGTTTAGTTCACCAATTTTGTGGATCTTATGGGATCGGTTTTGATTGGCTGTGATTGTTCTATGGTTTGGCTGGTCATATTTTGAGTGAGTTATTCTTGTGTTTGGCTATTTTTTCATTTTTTGGGAGTTCCGCACCTTGTATGCAGGATTCAAGCACTAGGGTTTACAGGAGAAATTATGTCAAAATTTTCTAGGATCCCAGGTGTCAGGCCTGGGTCAGGTCGGTTCGGCCCAAGGCCCAGTGGGACTAGCAAGTGAAGCAAGCATGGCCAAAACCCAAGCCCAAGCCACCAAAGCCCGGTCAACTGAGGACGTTGACCAACAATCAAATGCAGCTTCGCCTTTAATCCCGCAGCAGCTCGGATGTGCGGCGGAGACGACCGCTTCCATCGGACACGAGCGAGGGACGCGGACACTGGCGGACGCTGGCAAGTGGAGAAATCTTCAGACGCGGCCGCAGCGAGGAGCTTGGAGACGTGGACGAGCGGCTTTGGCGGATTCACGAGCGCGAGTGGCCGAGAGATTCGAGCTTCGCTCCCTCGGCGGCAAACCCGGACATGGACGACGATCTCGTCCAAGGCGGAGGTTTCGGAGCTCGATCCGGGTAGAGACGCGGAGACAGCTTCGTTCCCGGGCAGTGCGGACGAAGCGGGCGGGAGACACAGAGTTGCAGACGGAGTCTTCGGAGGAAGACTCGGACGCAGATGAAAGCTTCGGACGCGGCATCAGACGAGTCGATGAAGACTTTGTCAGCAGACGCGAGAGCAACGGACTTCGGCGGAAGACTCGGGCAGCGTCACAAGCGGAGGCGGCGGCGCGTCCTTATAAGGGAAGCCGCGATCGAGCGGAAAAGGTGTGCGCGCGGTGGCGACACCACAGAGGGGAGTGCGCGACGGGATAGCGACTCACCCAAGCGGGTCGGGGAGGGCGCCCCCTCCAGGGCGAGAGCCCCTTTACCAGTGGTGAGGTTGAGCGAGCCGGCGACGACGAGCGTCGAGGCGAAAGTTACAGAGTGAAAGCTTAGAGAGAGAATTGTAACCGGTGATCAGAGGATCACCGGCGAGGGAGGGAAGAGGGGCACCGGCGACGGTGGTCGTCGGCGCAGAGAGGAGCTTGTAATCCCTTGACAGTGAAATAAAAGGGTACTTCTCCTATTTCCTAGTTCCCCTGTTCTCGAGCTCTTCAGCGGCGACGGTGACAAGTTCTGGCAGCAGACGACTGTCGACGATGAGGTCGGGGGGGAGGCAGGTGACCTTCCCCTTTCTCGGCCAACTCTAGGGCGCGGCGGCGCTCGATAGCAACGCGAAATCGAATTCGGGACGCTGACGTCAGGCGGACGTCAGCGTGCAAAATCGAAGCGGCAAAAATGAAATTCGGCGCGGCGAGATTTCGATCGGAGGGCTGACGTCACGCCGACGTCAGCAAGAGTATTATTTTGACTTCGGTCAAAATCAGAGAGAGGTATTTCCAAATTAGGGTTTGATTCCGGATTTTCCTAAATTAGGGTTAGGGTTTCTGAGCGACCTAGTAATTTGGGAATAAAAAGTGAGCGGGGAACTAGGGTTTCGAATTCGGGGGTGAGATTTTCCCGGAAACCCTAGCGCGATCACGTTCCGGTGTTCCGCCGAACTGCCTTGAGACAGCGGATAAGCGCTGTTTTTAGACCGTTCCAACCGGGGCGTGACACCTGTTGTCACGCCCCAATCTTAAGGTTCTCTGGCAGATCTTCGTACCGCGCTGAAATCCCTAATCTCCGGGTGCAAAATCACCCCCAAATCAAAAGATTAATCGGAAACCTTAATTTTTCCCTAATTTCCCCCAAATCAATTTTGACTTGGTCAACACAAAATTGCCGCGCCGCTTACCGGATTCGGAGTCGCTGACGTCACCCGACGAAAGCCTCCAAATTTGTTCGCACGAAATCAAATTCGGCGTTTGGATTTTGACCCACTAAAAATCCACGTTGCTGCTTCTGCCTCGAAGCGAACGCCGCTGCGTTCGTTTCCTTCGTCGTCTTCGGCCGAGACATCGCCTGCACTAGACGACCGTCGCCGGGAAAGGGAAGCACAGTAGTCGCCGGTGCTCAAGCGTGATGGCAGGGAGAAGCTGTTGGGTTTCTTCCCTCCTACATGGAGGATGACATGGATATTGAGTCAAGTGGTAAACTTGTAGTTATTCAATCTTTAGGGTATTATTTTCTAATGCTTGTTTTTGTGTTAGGGTGACTTTGGTTTGTGGATGAAACGAATTTTTTTTCGTAAGTGTTACCAGCCACCAAAAAAAAAAGCGGGGAGAAAATGTCATATGCTGTGAACTTAGGGCAGCTCTCGTAAATCGGCCGCCGGCAAGAAGTTCACCGTCGGATCGTGCTGAAATTTGGAGAGAACATCAACGACTGGGTTTTCTGCAATCTGAGCGGTGCGATCGTCGATTGGAGGTATATTTTTGGAGTTATACTGAAAAAACCGAGACTCTGTCTTGAGATGAAAACTGGTTTTTCTCCTCTTTGTTATTTGCATCCATCTTGATGTTGATGATGAGTTGATGTCCAAGAAAGTTCTTGATGATGTTATTGTGCTCCCTATGATATTTGGAGGATTTGTGAACCCATTAAAATAGTTTAGTGGAAGTTTTGATCCGTGGTTTTTACTCCTTGCTTAAGGAGGTTTTCCACGTTAAATTGGTTGTCTCATTTTCACTATTGCTCTTATTGTTGCTGATTGAATTGGAATTTGATTGCTGCTGTGCTTGGAATATGTTGAATTGGAAATTAGATATTGTTCTTTGATTTGCCAAGTAGAATTATTGTTGTTGTGGAAGGATATTGCTTGCACTTGTTATAATGCAGACACAATTGAGAATGATTACTTGCAAGTGGTGAATTGCATCCCAACAACTGGTATCAGAGGTAGGGGTTTTTTCCTTGCAAGTGATTCTAAGTTTGTGCTGCACTATGGAGGTGAATACAAGCAGAATGATTCTCTTGAATGGTTCAAATTATCACAAGTGGAGAGGGAAAATGGAAGATCTCCTTTATGTGAAGGATTATTATCAACCAGTGTTTCTTAGTGAGAAGCCCGAAGGTAAGACAGAAGAGGAATGGAAGATTGCTCATCGACAAGTGTGTGGCTATATAAGGCAGTGGCTTGATGATAATGTGTTGAACCATGTTTGTGGAGAAGTGAATGCAAGTACATTGTGGGCAAAGCTTGAGAATATGTATGCTCGCAAGACTGGCAACAACAAATTGTATTTGATGAAGCTTATCATGTCTTTGAGACTTAAAGATGGTGGCTCAGTGAAGGATCACTTGAATACATTCCAAGGAATTCTCAATCAGCTGGCAGAAATGGGCATTAAGTTTGATGATGAAATACAAGGGTTACTACTCCTTTGTACCCTACCAGACTCTTGGGAGACTTTCAGAATGACTCTGTTCAATTCAGCTCCAGAAGGTGTGATGACAATGGATTTAGCTAAGAATGGTATTATGAATGAAGAAGAAAGAATGAGAGTTCAAGGATCTTCTTCCTCTACCTCAGAGGTGCTAGCTACTCAGAGATCTGGGAGAAGTATGAGCAGAGGTCCAAAAGGAAGGGATAAGAGTAAGCAGAGTGAAAGATACAATAGCAGAGGTAAGTCAAACAAGTTCTCCAATGTTGAGTGTTATCACTGTGGCAAAAAGGGGCACATCAAAAGGTATTGTCGACAGTTGAAGAGAGAGAACAAGAAAGACAAGAGCACTTCCAAAGAAAAGGATGAAAGTAGTGATGAAAATGATCACCTTGGTATCACTTCTGATTATTTCATGATTGTTGATGATCATGAAGTTGTGAATGTTGCTTCTCATGATATGAGATGGGTGATTGACAGTGGTGCCACTACTCATGCTACATCTCAGAGGGATTGCTTTACTTCCTACACAACTGTTGAAAAAGGAGCTGTAAAATTAGGAGATAATACAGTTCTCACTGTGGCTGGTATTGGTGATATTTGCTTAGAAACTAACAATGGGGCTAAGTTAGTTTTAAAGGATGTGAAACATGTACCAAACATCTGCTTGAATTTGATTTCAGTAAGCAAACTTGATGATGAAGGCTTTTGCAGCACATTCCTAAATGAGACATGGAAACTCACCAAAGGTGCTATGGTAGTATGCAAGGGTAAAAGATTCTCATCTTTATATCATTTACAAGCTAAGCCTTCAAGAGACACTCTTAATTCAATGAAGACTGATGATATTGAATTGTGGCATAAAAGACTGTGTCATATGAGTGAGAAAGGAATGATGCAACTAGCTAAGAAAAATGTTATCTCTGGTATTCAGAATGTCCAGTTGAAAATGTGCTCTCACTGTATGGCAGGAAAGCAACATAGAGTTTCTTTCAAAAGTCATTTGTCTTCTAGGAAGCCAGATATACTTGAGTTAGTGCATTCTGATGTTTGTGGTCCTATGAAGAAGAAGACACTAGGAGGATCTCTATACTTTGTCACATTCATTGATGATCACTCAAGGAAGACATGGATTTATACCTTGAAGACAAAAGATCAAGTCTTGCAAACATTCAAGCACTTTCAAGCCTCAGTTGAAAGAGAAACGGGGAAAAAGTTAAAGTGCATTAGAACAGATAATGGAGGTGAGTACATTGGGCCTTTTGATGAGTTTTGCAAAGAGCATGGTATTCGCCATCAAAAGACACCTCCAAAGACACCTCAGTTGAATGGTATAGCTGAGAGGATGAACAGAACACTCATGGAGAGAGTCAGATGTTTGCTTTCGCATGCTGGGTTGCCGGAATCATTTTGGGGTGAAGCTTTAGATACAGTTGTGCATGTTCTAAATCGTTCACCATGTTACCTTTTACAGTTGGAGACACCAGAAAAGGTATGGTCAGGCAAAGATGTTTCTTATGGTCATTTAAGAGTTTTTGGATGTAAAGCATTTGTGCATGTTCCCAAAGATGAGAGGTCTAAGCTAGATGTGAAGACCCGACAATGCATATTTCTTGGATATGGTCATGATGAGTTTGGATACAAATTATATGATCCAGTTCAGAAAAAGATTGTCAGGAGCAGAGATGTTGTCTTTGTAGAGGATCAAACAATACAAGACATTGATAAACTTGAAAGTAACTTGCCTCAGCTCAGTGATAATTTGATTGATGTTGATTTAGATCTTCCTAGATCTACTATCATGCCAAGACCAGTTCAAGAGGAAACACAGGATGACCATTATGATTTGGCAGAGAGCAGTTCTTCTGCACATACTGATGCTCAAGATGATAATGTTGGTGAGAGCATTCAGTTCCCAGATTCATATGCTTCAGAACCAGATGTGTCACTTAGACGGTCTAGTAGAGACAGACAGCCATCTACCAGGTATTCTACTAGTGAGTATGTATTACTTACTGATGGGGGAGAACCTGAATGTTATGATGAAGTTCTAGAAGATGAGCATAAGAAAGAGTGGTTTGAAGCAATGGCTGATGAAATGAAATCACTTCATGAGAATCATACATTTGATTTGGTCAAGTTACCTAAGGGTAAGAAAGCATTGAAAAACAGGTGGATTTATAAATTGAAGCAAAATATGAATACATCAGTTCCTCGTTATAAAGCCAGATTAGTTGTGAAAGGATTCTCACAGAAAAGAGGTATAGACTTTGATGAGATATTTGCTCCGGTTGTTAAGATGTCATCTGTTCGTGTTGTTCTTGCCTTAGCAGCTAGTCTTGACTTAGAAATTGAGCAAATGGATGTAAAAACAGCTTTTTTGCATGGTGATCTTGAAGAAGAGATATTTATGGAGCAACCAGAGGGCTTTGTAGTCAAAGGCAAAGAGGACTATGTGTGCAAGCTAAAAAAGAGTCTTTATGGTTTGAAGCAGGCGCCTAGAATGTGGTATAAAAAGTTTGAATCAGTTATGGGGGAGCAAGGTTACAGGAAGACCACTTCTGACCATTGTGTGTTTGTGCAAAGGTTCACTAGTGATGATTTTATCATTTTGTTACTTTATGTTGATGATATGTTGATTGTTGGCAAGAATGTTTCTAGGATCAAACAGTTGAAGAAGCAGCTAAGCAAGTTTTTTGCAATGAAGGACTTAGGTCAAGTCAAGCAAATACTTGGTATAATGGTATATCGAGATAGAGCCAACAAGAAATTGACACTTTCACAAGAGCATTATATTGAGAAAGTGCTTCAAAGGTTCAACATGGATAAGTCAAAAGCAGTTAGCTCCCCTCTTGCTAATCACTTAAGGTTGAGTGTTGATCAGTGTCCATCTACCGAGGAAGAGAAGAAAATGATGCAAAGAGTACCATATGCTTCAGCAGTTGGTAGCTTAATGTATTCTATGGTGTGTACAAGACCTGACATAGCTCATGCTGTGGGAACAGTGAGTCGCTTTCTCTCAAATCCTGGTAAGGAACATTGGAATGCAGTTAAGTGGATAATGAGGTATCTTCGAGGCACTTATAATTTGCAGCTCACTTTAGGTGATGATAAGTCTTTACTTATTGGTTACACTGATTCAGACATGGCTGGAGATATAGATTCTCGCAAGTCCACTTCAGGTTATTTGATTACTTTCTGTGGTGGTGCAGTGGCTTGGCAAAGTAGACTTCAAAAGTGTATTGCACTTTCTACAACTGAAGCGGAGTTTATTGCAGCAACAGAAGCTTGTAAGGAATTGCTTTGGATGAGAAAGTATGTTGAAGAGCTTGGTTTTAAGCAAGATACATATGTGTTGTTTTGTGATAGTCAGAGTGCTATTCATCTTGCCAAGAATTCTACCTTTCATGCAAAGTCAAAGCATATAGATGTAAGATACCATTGGATAAGAGATGTGTTGAATTCCAAGTTGTTATCACTTGAGAAGATCCATACTGATCAGAACGGTTCAGATATGATGACTAAAGCATTACCTAGAGAGAAACTTGAAGTTTGTCGGTCAATTGCTGGATTGGCATCCCCCTCCATGTCGTCGTGAGGGGGAGATGTGTTGGGTTTCTTCCCTCCTACATGGAGGATGACATGGATATTGAGTCAAGTGGTAAACTTGTAGTTATTCAATCTTTAGGGTATTATTTTCTAATGCTTGTTTTTGTGTTAGGGTGACTTTAGTTTGTGGATGAAACGAATTTTTTTTCGTAAGTGTTACCAGCCACCAAAAAGAAAAGCGGGGAGAAAATGTCATATGCTGTGAACTTAGGGCAGCTCTCGTAAATCGGCCGCCGGCAAGAAGTTCACCGTCGGATCGTGCTGAAATTTGGAGAGAACATCAACGACTGGGTTTTCTGCAATCTGAGCGGTGCGATCGTCGATTGGAGGTATATTTTTGGAGTTATACTGAAAAAACCGAGACTCTGTCTTGAGATGAAAACTGGTTTTTCTCCTCTTTGTTATTTGCATCCATCTTGATGTTGATGATGAGTTGATGTCCAAGAAAGTTCTTGATGATGTTATTGTGCTCCCTATGATATTTGGAGGATTTGTGAACCCATTAAAATAGTTTAGTGAAAGTTTTGATCCGTGGTTTTTACTCCTTGCTTAAGGAGGTTTTCCACGTTAAATTGGTTGTCTCATTTTCACTATTGCTCTTATTGTTGCTGATTGAATTGGAATTTGATTGCTGCTGTGCTTGGAATATGTTGAATTGGAAATTAGATATTGTTCTTTGATTTGCCAAGTAGAATTATTGTTGTTGTGGAAGGATATTGCTTGCACTTGTTATAATGCAGACACAATTGAGAATGATTACTTGCAAGTGGTGAATTGCATCCCAACAGAAGCCTCGTCGCTTCCTCCCTCAGCCGTTCATTACCGCCTGGAAGCGCCGCCGTTGTTGTCGTTGACGCGCTGGTGACGGAGAGGATAAGAACTCGCCGGAAACATAGGAAGAAACTCGTCAATAGGTGAAAGGGGAAAAGCTTCACTCCTATTCTCGAAAATACGAAGTTACAAAAACCCCTCTCCTCCCTCACGTCGGCGGCGACTCTCGCCGTCGTTTACAAAGTTCTCTCCCTCTCTCCGCTCAAGTTCGGAGATCTCGAATCTCTGCCTCGATCCTCTCTTCACTCTTGGAAGCCCCTCGCTCGCAAGTTCTTGATCTCTCCTTAGTCTCTCGATGCCCTCCTCGCTGCGTTCGTCTCGCATTTTATAGGGCAAGGAGGAGGAGCCGCCCTGTCCTCTCCTTGCCGAGTCTTCCGCTGAAGTCGCCCGAAGATGCCTCACAAAGTCCTCGTGTGCCGCTGCGAAGAAGTCGCCGAGTCTTCCGCGTGCGAGGAGGTCGCCAAAATCCTCATGCCTCAGCGTCCGCTTCTTCCATCGGCTGAAGACTCTGCTCATCCGTGCTGACGCTGTTGAGGAGGGAGCCGCTGATGAGATCTCTGCTCCTTGCATCCGCGCCTCTGCTGGCTGAGGAAGGCGAGGCTGACGACCTCGTCCGTTCCCCGTCGTTCACCTTTGACGAAGCCTCTCACACGCAAGCTCTCGATTTTGGCGTTGATCGCCGATTTCGGGCTCCAATCTTGGGTTTGCCATGTGGGCTTGGGCCGCCGTCCGGCCTAGTTCCTTCTAGCCCGGCCTAAAGGATTTTGGGCCTAGAAATTCTCCCCCGCCTAATTTGGACATCGCCTTTGATGTCCGTTACGAGTACAGGTGGCCATGGGCCGTGCCCTGGCCCAGGCCCGCCTCGGCCCGACTCCTGGCGGGCCATGCCTGGCACGACCCGATTGTAACCGTGCCATGCCGGGCACGGCACGACAGAAAAATACTTGGGCCCGGCACGGCCCGCGGCACGTTTAGGCGTGCCAGCCCAGGCACGGTTCAACTTCTGGCCGGGCCCGGATCCGGCACGCGGGCTGAAAATGGCCTGCGGGCTATGGTCGGCCCAACGGGCCGTGCTAGGCACAGCTCGAATGTGGCCCACGGGCCGAATTTAGCCCATGGGCCAACTTTGGCCCGCTTCATTAAAATAAATAAAATATTAATAAAATAAAAAATTAAGAGTTATGTATTTTGCATAATTTTTTTAAAAAAATATTTAATTAATTATTTTATTTTAAACATATATATTTTTAATTTTAATATATTTTATTAAATTAATATTAATTTATTTATTAACAATACTAACAACACATGACTAAAGTTAAAACCAACTCGATTAAATTTCATATTAATAAATTATACATTTAAGCTTAAATCAATTGCCGACATAATGGGCATACACAATTGACCCGTAGCCAACTACGCAAGCAGCTACTATGGAAGATATGCGAGCATTGTGTAAAGTATACTTGTGCTCCGTGCTCCATCTTCTTTATGCATATTGCGCACTCCATGTTTTCAGCTCTACCTCCTTCTTCAATAATAAAAAACTCAAGTGACTCTTGTGCTTGGTTTGTTTCGATATATTGCTCCGGCTCATCGTTGATATTATCACTATCCTCCTCACTATCACTTATTTCAAAGTCCTCTCAACCTCTATCTCAATCTCAACCCTAGAAGGAGAGGGAGAAGCCAAAAATTCTTCTCTTGCATGATCAGATAAGTGGATAAAATATTCTTCAAACCTGAATACATCAATTCGTATAATTTGACTAACACGTTCGATAATACTTAAAATAGTGATTCTCCATTGATCAGCACTGAAGAAATTTAAGGTAGATGTAAGGAAGATTGAATGTTAAGAATTTGGCATAATGATAATTATCTTCACTCTTCTATTATCTGTCATTTTTTTCTATGCCTCGTGCTCGTGCTCACCACGTGATAATTATATTATAAAAGTAAATTAATTTAATACTTACTTGATCTTCTCCACGTCTAGTCACGTGGTGAGCACGAGGCATAAAAAAAAATGACTAGTCTAGACCGAGAGAGCATTGAATTCTTGATGGCTAAAAAGAAGTTTAATTTTGAGTTCAATTAAGAAACTAATTGTAAATCAAGACTTAGAAAAGAGATTAAGAGAGTATTAAGAGAGAATGAGAAATTATTCCAAAGATAGTTGAAAACTTGTGTGAAGAAATGAGAAGGTTTGGGGGTCAATTTATAGGGATGAATTGAGTGTATAATTACATATTTATACCCTATTTTTAATTATTAAAAGGGGCTAAAATGGTAATTTTATACCATAAAGACAATTATATCCCTAACTTTTAAAATTTTTATAACTATTATGAGGGCATTTAGGTAAAAATGCATGTTCATTCACGTGTCGTGCCGTGCCTGGCCCGGCCCCGTGTCCGTGCCGTGCCTGGCCCGGCACGCCTGCGGGCCGTGCCCGGCCCGGCCCACGGGCCGCGAACCCTCAGCCCGACCCGGCCCGTTGGCCACCTCTAGTTACGGGCGCTCAGGCCCTCGCTCGTCAGTTTTCTTGCGCTGCTACCTCGGCGCATAGGAACTTATGTTGTTCTCTCTAGTTCTGTTCCCTCTTGCATTGGAGTTTCTCGTGCTTTAAAAGGATCGAAGTAGATGCTTGCCTCTCTGATTCTTCCGTGTCCGAAGAACTCGGCGAAGACTTCCGTGAAGCCTTTTTCTTCACTATTTGCTTCCACGTCTGCTTCTCCTGCGGAAGTCTCGCGTCCCCAGAGCTCATCTTCTGCTCAACAACGCCCTTGCCGACCGTGCCCTTCGGCCCTACGTCCGTGTTTGAGGAGGTCGGTGAAGTTCTGCCAGCGACCATTGAGGCAATACGCATACCTCCTATATGGGCCTCTGTTGGTTCGTCATCAACCACCTATTTTTCCACGAACTCTCGTTGCACTATTGCCGCAATTTGCTCTC
Organism: Costus lasius; assembly: GCA_027563935.2. NCBI lineage: Eukaryota > Viridiplantae > Streptophyta > Magnoliopsida > Zingiberales > Costaceae > Costus > Costus lasius. Next base: position 13,792,882 of record CM050450.1, on the reverse strand, counting down.
GTGTTGGGCAGTCACGCATCTGGTGTGGTCCTTTGCATAAGAAGCACCCGATCGGTCTCGGTCGATCCTGCACTCTCTTTGCAAGTCGGTTCTGCTCCTGCCGTACTGGCCGACCTCCGTTTCGCCGAGGAGAGTGTCTATCCCTCTCTGGTGCTCTCGCTCTTCGCAGAGATCGACGCTTCGGTGGCGACATCGATGCTCTAGAAAGAGTCATACATGAAGCTCTCAAATCCACGAGAGATTCGGCTATCACTGCGGCCGTCCTCCAGTCATGCGGTGCATGTCTTCGGACTTCAGCCTCTGCTCATGGTTGAAGATTCCGGAGAAAGGTGTAGCGTCGATCTGTCTCCGACATGTCCGTTATCTCCAACATGAAGGTCGAATAAGTCCGGACATACTCCTGGATTGGGCATGTATGCTTTAGCCGATTTAATGCGTCTTGTGCTTGTTCCTCTAAGTTCCCGGGAAGGAACTGTTGCCGTAGTTCTTCTTGGAACACCTCCCATGTCCAGCCAGCTACTTCGGATGTCGACTCAACTTTGGTCCTTCACCAAAGTTTCGCATCACTGGAGAGATATGTTGTACACACCCTCACATTTTCCTGGTTTGAAACATGGTTAACAGTAAAATATTGTTCTATATCCCAAAGAAAGTTACCCAACTCTTTGGATGATTCAACTCCTCCAATATCGTAGGCTCTGTGATGCGAACCTTCCCTCTGGGAGCTCCATACTCCACCATGGCTGCTGCAGGCGCACCACATGGTGCCCGTGCCAATGCCATGCGCATCACCGCGAGATCTGCCAGTACTTGCTTTTCTGCTACCATGGTGTTGATTACTTGTGCCGTCAAGGTTGCTACCTGTTCTTGCAGGACCACTACTTGCCCCTGTAGCGCTGCGGTCCCTTCAAATCTTTGCTGAGCCTCGACTACTCCAACCAAAGTTTGTTGAAGGGTAAGGATATGTAACCTTTGTTGTTCTACTATACATTGCAAATCCTTCACCTGAGTAATAACTGCTTTGTCACTGTTCCCCATCAAACCCATCACTTTTTCCAACCGTGCGATGCGATCTCCTTGATTCTCACCATCCTCATTGGATCTTTAGGCTCTAATACCAGTTGTCACTCCCCAATGTTAAGGTTCTCTGGTAGATCTTTGTACCACGCCAAAATCCCTAATCCCCGGGTGCAAAATCACCTCCAAATCAAAACATTAATCAGAAACCCTAATTTTGCCCTGCTTTCCCCAAATAAATTTTGACTTGGTCAACACAAAATCGCCGAGCCGCTCGCCGAATTCGGAGTCGCTGATGTCACCCGACGTAAGCCTCCAAATTCATTCGCACGAAATCAAATTCGGCGTTTGGATTTTGACCCACGTCGTTGCTTCTCCCTCGAAGCGAACGCCGCTGCGTTCGTTTCCTTTGTCGTCTTCGGCCGAGCGCTCGCCTGCGCTCGACGATCGTCGCCGGGAAAGGGAAGCACAGTCGTCGCTGGAGCTCAAGCGTGATGGCAGGGAGAAGCCTCGTCGCTTCCTCCCTCAGCCGTTCGTTACCGCCTGGAAGCGCCGCTGCTATTATTGTTGACGCGCTGGTGACGGAGAGGATAAGAACTCGCCGGAAACAGAGGAAGAAACTTGTCAACAGGTGAAAGGGGAAAAGCTTCACTCCTATTCTCGAAAATACGAAGTTACAAAAATCCCTCTCCTCCCTCACGTCGGTGGCGACTCTCGCCGCCGTTTACAAAGTTCTCTCCCTCTCTCCGCTCAAGTTCGCATATCTTGAATCTCTGCCTCGATCCTCTCTTCACTCTTGGAAGCCCCTTGCTCACAAGTTCTCAATCTCTCCTTAATCTCTCGATGCCCTCCTCGCTGCGTCCGTCTCGCATTTTATAGGCCAAGGAGGACGAGCCGCCTTGTCCTCTCCTTGCCGGGTCTTCCGCCACCCGAAGATGCCTCCCGAAGTCCTCGCGTGCCGCTGCGAAGAAGTCGCCTGAGAGAGTCGCCGAGTCTTCCGCGTGCGAGGAGGTCGCCGAAATCCTCGCGCCTCAGCATTCGTTTGCTGCATCGCCTCGACGTGCCACGTCCGCTTCTTCCGTCGGCTGAAGACTCTGCTCGTCAGCGCTGATTCCGTTGAGGAGGGAGCCGCTGATGAGATCTCCGCTCCTTGCATCTGCTCCTCTGCTGGCTGAGGAAGACGAGGCTAACGACCTCGTCCGTTCTGCGTCGTTCGCCTTTGACGAAGCCTCCCACACGGGAGCTCCCGATTTTGGCGTTGACTGCCGATTTCAGGCTCCAATCTTGCGTTTGCCATGTGGGCTTGGGCCGCGGCCCAGCCCAGTTCCTTCTAGCCTGGCCCAAAGGATTTCGAGCCTAACACCATAGGTGTGGGGGTGGATATATGCGGTTGTATATAAACTGTAACTATCTTTTTATACCATAATATAATTACCTTCGTGCCTTTGGCAAAAAAAAATATCAATAGTTATATTTAATCACATTTAACTTTTTTAGGCGGTGTCTCCCTCTAGAAAAATTTTTCATTGCGGGTTTGAGAAATTTTCCTAAATAGGGACGCCGCCTAGGAAAGTTAAGCGTGACTTGATCTAAGTCATTGCTATTACTTTGGAAATCGTATAATATTTGATGAAACAGCATAATACTTAGTCTGCACGATATGTAAAGCAATATCAATAGTTATATTTAACTATGCTTAACTTTTCTATGCGGCGAAAAATTTCTTAAACTTGCGTTTAAGAAATTTTCCTAGACGGGAACGCCACATAGGAAAGTTAAGCGTGGCTTGATCTAAGTCATTGTTATTGCTCTGAAAATCATGTTGAAAAATCGTTCTACATCCCATCGAGGCAGGCCATGATTTCCTGCAATTCTTTGTTCATTTTATAGTTTACAATTTAATAGGGAACGTCGATTTTTAAAAATCACTCTCGTGCATTCCATCTCAATGTCAAAACTAAGTATTCTCATACCTTAGTTTTACGGGCCTTACTTAAGGTTCTCAAACAATCCAATATCTATCTCTAGCATATTTTCATGTCTAAAACAATAATAATTTCTAGATCAAAACATCAACAAAAATTAAACTTCTAAAATCTAGAGATAAGAACACAACGAATCTCTTACGATGAGTTCTTATCATAAATTCTAGGATTCCAAGTTTTGCAAATCATCTTTTCAGTCCATATCACAAAACTCTAACACATGTTAATGAATGAAACTAGAAAAGATCAAAGACATTAATCTCTCAAGTAAAATTACCATGCCAAAAATATTTTGATGGAATAAAGATCATCTAGTCATTGAAATATCAAGGGGATTACACCCTTTGTCCTAAAAGAAGGTTTAAGCTAGCATAATTGAAGGATTACAATAAAACATGATTTTAGATTGATCAGAAATCGAAAGGGAAGAATAAAAGTTACAAAACAGGGTTGAAATAAAAATTACAGCCGTAATTCGCAGCAGAGTCGCGATGAATAGTGCAGGCAACCACGTTTTTGTTGATTTCTCCATCGATCGGTCTCCTTTCACTCTGAAACTTCTGTGGAGCGTTCTCCTTCCTCGAGCGAAGCTTCTTTTCAAATTTCATGGCCGGAGATGGTCTGTACGTTGAACAACAATGAACCCTAGAGCGGCGGCGATTTTCTCAAATTCTCCATGTCGAGTTGACGAAAAATTAGTCCTTTTGCTTCGAAAATCTTCCTTTGCTAATGTTGAGCCTTCCACTTTTTACGGATCTTCAATTGGTGCCCGAAATCTCGAGAAATCGACATTTTAAGTTTCCAGCGGAAGAATCGGGCAACTGGGCGCAAAATTACGGTACTGTGAAAAACATTACGGTATCGCCATAATTTCTTCTGAAGTTTTTGTAGGAAAATGGCCCGCAATTATGGCACCATAAAATTTGTCACATTAGTGCCGTAAGCTCCTCGATTTTTGCTGTAAGTTTCTGTATGAAATTTGCCCGAAATTACGGCACCATAAAAATCCTTACGGCAGTACCGTAATTCTTCCGCAATCCTCTGAAGTCTCTGCCTGAATTTGGACTGAAATTACGGCACCATGAAATATATTACAGTAGTGCCGTAATTTTCCAAAAATCTTCTGCGGAATGCACCCGTGAAATTCATTACGGTAGTGCCATATTCCTAGATTACGGCCGTAAAATTCATCACAGCACTACCGTAATTTCGCTAGAAAACTCAGTTTGTCTTGAAATTTGATATGCAAACTCCTCTTGATGATTAGAATTCGTCCACGCATTAAAATTGCTCGAAAACTCATGATAATGATGCTTTTTTATCTGAAATTGATCAAAAACCAAGAAAGGTGTAGATTCCGAAATATTTGATAAATAAGGTATAAAAATAAGCAACAAAGCATGATTATATCCCAAAAATACAGTAGATTTAGCAAGAAGTATGCTATAAAATTTAGAGTTATCAAAATACATAAGGCTCAAACGTTGCTTGTCCTCAAACAAATAAAGAAATCAATACTAATTATTAAAACAAACTTTCAGATGATGAATAAATTTCTAAGATACAATTACATATAAAAAATTCACATCAAATAATAACTTAAAATTTCAAATAAATATATCGTCCTTCGAATTCAATTTTTAATATCTATGACTCAATAAAATTTCGCAATGTGCATAAATAGAACTTTAATCTCATGAGTTCACCTAGTTTAAGTTTTGAGTTCATGATGTTTTTGTTTACGGAAATAGGATCCAAGGGTGAATGAAGAAGTGAGATGGATTTCCACTGTTAAAAAAAAATAAACAGCAAAATTGTTGCGATGTTAAGTACGTAAGTTTCTTTATTGAGAAAATTTGCAGTTTGCCCATCATGTTTAGCATTAATTTTAAACCTAAAAGCTTAAAATTTTCAATTTAGATTTTAAAATTAAATGAAAGGTGAAGCAACTACTACACTTATTATATATAAATTAAATTTTGTAATAATTATTATAAAACAATTATTTTATTATTATTATTATTATAAATAGCATTATAAAGTTATTTTACTTTAAACATTAATTTATTAATAGGATTTACACCAAATTAACAGAAATAGTACGTTATAATTGGAAGGCTCAAGTAATTAGTGAGGTTATAGTTGCCTTGCAAATTTTTTTTGTTTAAAAAAAGAATCCTCTAATTTCCATAAATTACAAGTACATCTTTAGAAATACAAATAGCTTTGCTCATTGTCAAATCAATGTGAGGTTCATAATTGAATTGGCCTACCGATGTCGAGATCTTATCATGGGTAAAAGACCAATTTATCTTGGGCCTCAATGGAGTGGTAGAAAAATGAGATTTTACGGAAAGAAAAAATGTATTATTTTATTTACATAAAAAACTGCCACCAGGGCCTCCTATTAAATAATAAAAATTTATAGAATTTTTTTTTTTTATCATTATTATACGAATTATTTTAATCACTAAATCACAATCTACACAGTACTGCATAGCCTGGGCCAGGTAACACGCATGCTGTTGGGCCTGGGCCCTACTAATAACTGATGTGTATTCTTTTATTTCCATTCCCTTTTCTTGTGTAGTTTTCGATGCAGGTACCGTGGAGAATTAATTATTATTATTATTATTATCCCCTCGCCATTTTTAATTTTTAAAATAATTTTCAACCTTTCTGTGGTAGACCTTTTTCTTCAATAATTAAATTTTGTTTTCGTACCGGAATGCAATTAATGTATTTTTCTCTCGGACTCCAGCTGGATTTTGCAGATAATATTTGAAACATTCAGATGGAACGTGCATGTATTAATTAATGAAGCGCATGTGGTGTAAATTAAAAAAATGTCTCACAGTTCATCAATTCTTAGGTTGTTATTGTCTAAAATTAATAGGGTCAAATTGAAATAATGGAGCAGTGTCGTGTTACTGTTTGATCCCTTCCATTAAAAATTGGGAAAGATAATTTATAAATATAGGGGAATATGAGGGGCAGTGTCAATAATTGAGGAGAGACAAGACTCATGTTGTTTCAGATCCAGCGGATTTGTTGGAAAATTGGACCGCTAGGTCCACTTTGAACCCACGCAGCACATGTTCCGTGGGTGACCCTTCAGGCTTGTCTCTTCATCCATCGTTCACAGAGGCAGAAGTAGAATAAATAGAAGCCAACAAATCAGCCAGAGTGGATCGTTTTAGAGAGAAAAACATTGACATGGGAAGCCAACAGTAAACAGGGTCCTACGAAACATGAGACCATGTGCAGGTGGAACAAGATTTGCCCAGGTTTTGGATGCTAAAAAATCTTTTAAATTCCGTTCCTTAAAATTTTTATGAAGCCAGTGTCATAACATAGAAATTACCAGGCAAAATGGTGCTTTAAGATTTGTACTTACAGCAAATCCAACGTCTAAGGAATGATTTTGATTTTTGAATGTCTAGGATTTTTTTTTAGCTCCGCATAATTCATTTTACGGGTAACCCCTTTAAGATTATTTTATTTCCATCGCCCAATCTAATTGCCTCGCTTGGATCGCGAGTGAGTGGCAGTTGTAGATGATAGCTTGGGCGAACCGCCACCACACAAGTGGAGGACACGACCCGATCACCTAACCATTATGACCAACCAGTCTTCTTCTCCTCCGGCGACTTCTACAAACTGTTCGCCCCCTTTTCGAGCGCGCTTCAATTTGCTGCTCCTTAATTCATTATAAATACTCCCTCATTGTCAATTCCTTCATACCTTCCTTCCCTCCGCCGTCATGGCTGTCTACGACTCATCATGGTCTTCAGCCTCGTCTTCCTTCCCTTACTCTTACCTCCACCACGACGAGTCGGGGGCCCCCACGCCGCAGACGAAGAGGCGCTGCATCCGGTACTGGGTATCACTCGCCGCCGCGGCCGTGGTGGTCTTCTGCGCCGTCCTCGCCCTCGTCTCCCAATATGGCAGCGGCTCCGGGACTAAATTAGCGCGGGATGAGGTTTTGGCCCCGCGCCGCCCGGACGACTCGAGAGGACGCGCGCACGACGTGTCCGAGAAATCCGCCGCGTGGGGGCTCCGCTCCTCGCCTTCGTTCGCCTGGACGAAAGCTATGCTCGCTTGGCAGCGTACTGCCTTCCACTTCCAACCGCAGCGGAATTGGATGAATGGTGCCAAAAAGAGTTCCTTTTTTTTCTCGCGATGATCTTTTTCTTGTTTTAATCGATCACTAACATACGCCTGCTTTGACTTTTTTTTAACGATCTATTGGATTCATCGTCGGCGTGATTAGATCCTGACGGTGAGGAACCGAATCAAATTAATTTTTTTTTTCAGATTGGTGGAATTTGAGCTGAATCAATGAATGCAATGCAGGACCAATGTACTACAAGGGATGGTACCACTTGTTCTACCAGTACAACCCGGACTCGGCGGTGTGGGGGAACATCACATGGGGGCATGCCGTGTCGAAGGACCTCATCCACTGGCTGTACCTCCCCCTCGCCATGGTTCCCGACCACTGGTACGACATCAACGGCGTCTGGACCGGCTCCGCCACCATCCTTCCCGACGGACGCCCCATCGTGGTCTACACCGGCTCGACCGCCGAGTCGGTCCAGGTCCAAAACCTCGCCTTCCCAGCCGATCCCGACGACCCGCTCCTCGTCGCCTGGAACAAGTCCGAAGCCAACCCTGTCATCGTCCCGCCGCCGGGCATCGGCTTGAAGGACTTCCGCGACCCCACCACCGCCTGGTTCGTCCCCTCCTTCGACGCTTGGCTGCTCGCCATCGGCTCCAAGAACGACACGCTCCGCCACGCGGGGATCGCGCTCGTGTTCAAGACCGCCGACTTCGTGCTCTACGAGCAGCTCCCGGGTGTGCTGCACGCGGTGGAGGGCACGGGGATGTGGGAGTGCGTTGACTTCTACCCTGTGTCGACGGAGGAGGCGTATGGGCTGGACACGTCGGCGGCGGCGGGGCCGGGGGTAAAGCACGTGCTGAAGGCGAGCATGGACGACAACCGGCACGACTACTACGCGATCGGGACATACGACGCGGTAGCCAACACTTGGGTGCCGGACGACCCGGCGAAGGACGTCGGAATCGGGCTGCGCTACGACTGGGGGAAGTACTACGCGTCGAAGTCGTTCTTCGACCCGGTGAAGCAACGGCGGGTGCTGTTGAGCTGGATCGGCGAGACCGACAGCGAGCTCACCGATCTCGAGAAGGGCTGGGCCTCCCTCCAGGTGAGTATAATTCAATTTAACAATAGTTTTTATTTATTTTATTTCTTCCATTTCCAAATATATAAATTAACCGTTCTAACTGAATCAAACAAATCGCTGCTGTAATTTTGACTCTTCCAACTTACACTATGGTTTCAAACGGTCAAAGGAGTATGTTTAGATTAAACCGCAACATAAGGGGCTAATTTGAAAATCTAATGCAAACTAGATAGTAGATAACTCCAACTCTCCAAGGCCGAACTGTAAATTATTGCAATCCATATGGGGTAAATTGAAATTAGCCAAGAAAAAAGTTGCACGCGCTTCACGTTGTGGAAATCTCATTTAGGTTAGGTTGAACAGTGCTCAATCTTTATGGCAAACAGGGCTTACCTGTAGCTCAATCTATGTACCACACTCGAGTATAAATAGAATCGATCCATCTCCTTGGATCCGATCGACATTTTGATCCATCTATAGATTGTTAATGAATTAATTCCCCTGTACGTCAAGTAATGGTTGCCTTATAAGGTTTGTCTTGTAGCCTCAAATCTTTTGTGACCTCAAAGATTCTCATCCACCTAATACCAACAATGTGTTGTCAAAAAGAACTTCTATACAGTGACGGAAACTTAAGTAAAATTATATCTTAAAATTTATATTTTTTTACTTTAAGATTCGTATATCGTATAATCTCTTGCTTTAAGAGTCGCATATCGTACTCTGTGCTGTCGTCTCCTCACGACACAGGAAAATGAGAGAGCGATCGCGTAACGTAAAGTGTTTCCGGCGACGTAAAACATTTTGAACTCTAGTTAGGATTAGGAACGCACTTCAATAATTGCACTCAGCCAAAAAGTCTGCGCTGGAATGAAAAGGGACGGGCATGAAAAAGCCAAAACAACTGGCAAAAAGCATCACCAATAATCTAAATTTCAACTTTGATGATAATTTTTTTGGTTTCTGACGATGCAGGGCATGCCACGGTCGGTCCTGTTTGACCAGAAGACAGGTAGCAACCTCCTCCAGTGGCCAGTGGAGGAGGTGGAGAAGCTGCGGCTCGGCGACGATGAGTTCGGTAACATCACGCTCACCGCCGGCTCCGTCGTGCCTTTGAATCTCAACGAATCCACGCAGGTTTGTTTGAGGCCCGTCAACTCGGTCGATGTTTAGCTTTCAGCTGCTAGCTACTGAGTGCTAGTATTTACGTGCAGCTGGACATTGTGGCGGAGTTCACCGTGGCGGAGTCGGCGCTGGCCAGCGTCATCGAGGCGGACGTGGGGTACAATTGCAGCACCAGCGCCGGCGCCGCCGGGCGCGGCGGGCTCGGCCCGTTCGGGTTCTTAGTTCTGGCCGACGAGGACCGCGTGGAGCAGACCGCGGTTTACTTCTACATTTCGAGGAGAACCGACGGTGGCCTCAGCACCCACTTCTGCCAGGATGAGCTCAGGCATGCAGATCTATCATACGTACCCCTCGTATCTATGTGAACGACCCAATCACGTGTGATTATGCAGGTCGTCGCTGGCGACTGACGTTGTCAAGAGGATCTACGGAAGCTTTGTTCCTGTTCTTGACGGCGAAATCCTTACGGTTCGGATACTGGTAAGCGGAAGACGATCGAGCCATGTGCGATCGACAATATTATACAATAATATTCACGACATTTGATTACTGCAGGTAGATCACTCCATCGTGGAGAGCTTCGCGCAGGGGGGAAGAACCGCTATCACGTCGCGTGTGTACCCGACAAAGGCAATCTACGGCGCGGCACGGCTGTTCCTCTTCAACAACGCCACCGGCGTCGACGTCACCGCCAGATCGCTCAAGATCTGGCAGATGGATTCGGCGTTCATTAGGCCGTTCAGTGACTATGAGCAGTCCATGATTTAAACTCGATTCTTGCAACAATTCACCAAGTGAAAGATAGTTAATAAATGCGGCCAGTCTTGTTCTTCTTCAAGGGAGCGAAAAACGGATAACTGGACCGCTAATATTCAAAGGGGAAGAGTGGTGATTCAAGTGATTCAATTAAAAGCATAAATTTTGAGAGAAGAGAGTGGGTTTTGTAACGAGAATTTTTTAATAAAAAAAATAATATTTGTCGGCATTTTTTGAATAAATTTGAGATATATATATATATATATATATTTACTTCTGCATGGAGGATGATATCTAAAAAATATTTTAAACCAAAAGCACTTTAAAAATATTTGTTAATATATCTACAGATTCTTTTAGCCTTTAAGTGTTTTTGGTCTTTTGGATATATCCACATATTCTCTCATAATTAATATTGATATATGAAACAAAAATCTAATTACTTAGAGATTAATCCGTATTAAGTAAGGATGGGATAGTGAGGAAGCTAAGCCATTATGAGGAGCGTGTTTTCTAAGAGTGACATTCCTATAATTTTGAGCAGGTGGGTCTAAAATAATAAAAATTTTGTTGAAATATACAAAATTAGTATCATATAATTTTCATTTAATAGCAGGATGATATTTAAAAAATAAAAAAATAATAGATCTACATGTTTCATATTTTTTCCTAAATATTTTAAATTATTTTATATTTTTTATATATAATAAAATTTATCGGATAAAAATTTATTCTTATTGGGATCATCAAGATGGACGATGATTACTGTCACGCCCTAAATTATGTTAATATTTTTTTATGAATTTTCACATGAGTCACCGCTTGACTCGAGTCCAAATTCGTCAACGTGACTATCGCAACGGCCGAAATCGCTGGATTGGGCATAACTGGCGGAGAGCCCGTCTATGGACTCGCACGCTAGTCTAAGGATCAAGCCGGCGCCCGATGATCTCGGACGATCGTTTACCCGACGTCGCACGCCGGTGACAGAAGGACGAGAGTCCGCCCGAGGCAGCAATGCAGGCCGGCATTAGCCGGTCTTGGAAAAACACAACGCTCACCTGAAGGCGAGCTCGGCTAAGGAAAAGACGGAGGAAGTGGGTGGCGTTTACCACCCACCGCACCTTCACGCTCGGAAGACACCGCGGCAAGTGTCTGCGGGAGAGCGAACCGGCGACTGACGGCGGCTGAACGGGGCTGGCGGCGGAGGGGACCACGGACGCCCGGCGGAAGCAGAAACGACCAGCGGCAGCTCACCCGCGCGAAGTGTCCGCCCGAAGCGGGAGAGAAGGGAGCCGACCTACAACAAGCTTCGACGGGAGAGGACAGGGGAGCTACAACCACACGCAGGCGGCAGATGTCGCACGCAGACGACAAACAGGTGCCGGAAAAGCTCGCACGCAGGCGAGGAGGGCTTCGGAATTTCCCACGCGTAGGTGGGCCGGCAGCCGAGTAAGAGGAGAACGAGGGCTCGCCGGAGGAGCAGAAGGAAGAGTCGGCCACGACAGGCAGGTAGTCGACGAGAGTTCGCCGGACCAAGAACGTGGCCGGGAATGAGAAAAAGAGGGGAGCGAGGGTACCTCGGCGGACACCTGGCCGCCGGCTCTTTCCAGTCGACGACGTGGATGGCCGGCCGTGCCTTCCAAGGCGGTCAGACAGTGGGGTTTCCGGCGTCGGTAACGGTGGAGACGACGACGCTCGAGAGGAAGAAACGGTCGATCGTGTTGAAGAAGACGACGAGGAGGACAGGGTTCTCCAGGGGCCTCCGTCCACCCACCCACACCACCGGAAGCTTTGGAGAACAACCGCCGACGACGGCGCCGACGAGATCAGTCGTCGGAGAAGGGAGAAGTGGCGCCAAAATCCCGAGACGTCGGCCGGCTTTGCTTGGTCGAAGAAGTCGTGAGGCGTTGGACGACTGCGTCGTCCGCTCTTCCCTTTTCTTTCTGCCCACACCGGCACGCGTCCCTATGCTCATGCCACGTCCCATCCGCCCACGCCCGATTCAGCCGTTTGAACGAATCGGATCCGGATTCGGGAGATGCCCGATCCGATCCGCAAATTATTAACAACGGGGCTGGGCTGAATTTTGGGCTAAAATCCGGCCCGCATGCCTAACAATTACGGCCTACTGCCCTTAAAAATTAGGCAGTGCCCTTATAAAATATAAATTTTTTTCATTTATGAGGGCCAACGTGTTGCTAAACACCATCACCATGTCCACCTTCACCACGCACCTCACCATCTCCTTCACCTTGCTGTCATCTGCGTCGGCGTCGTCGAATCCGTCCATGCACATGTCTTCGTCGGTGAGGGCCGTGCTGATCCACGTCTGCACGCTGTTGATCTGATACGTCGCGTCCTTCTCGCCTGAGCCTCCCAGGCACGCCATCGCCGCCAGCGACTCCCTCAACTCCACCACGTCGCCCAGGCTCTCCACACAATCCCTCACGGCGGCCGCGGCGCAGGGCGCTAGCACCACCCACCGCTGGGCGGCGAGCGCTCGCGTGAGCGAGGCCGAGGCGAAGTGCGCGCTGGCGAGGCTGACGGGGAGAGCGGCGTGGACGAGCTGCGTTGGGCTCATCCAATTCCCCCACAAAATTACTTTCTCTCATTCTAAACTCACTATGTAAAGAAACATATCTCACACTGCTGGCCTACTATTGCCTCTGTTCCAGAAATCCTAGAAAGACGGAAAAATATTTATCTTTGTCAGACAATCCATGGTGCAACATCTGCCCAGCCAAATAAAAAACAATCAACTTAACTGTATGCGTCGCAATCTATGACATCTAAGATCTCAATGCCCTTTTTATACTAAATCCAGCCAACAAACTGGTGATTCCTAAGAATCCTTATGTTTTTTTGACGCAAAACTAAGAAAAAAAGAATAAGAAACATATTAAATTTAGACGAAAAATATTGCTAGATTCAAGGTGTTGAAACACTAGTGTTAGCTGCAGTGTAGTGCCCTCAGTCTCTACTACCCCTCTAGGAATGATTTTTCTACTCTTAGAAATATCCACATCGATGCATCAACTATTTGCATAGATGCAAAATATCCTAGGCACATGCCTAAAATTCTTCGGCATGATAGCTAATCCATCGTTCAACGAAGTGCGTATTTTAAAGCTGCTCATGATGTTTATTCTATATAAGTTTTAGTTAAGTTTTAGACAAATTCGACGATATATGACAAAGTTTGACAATAAATTTAAATATAAAAATTAATGAAAATAATAAAAAAATAAATAAATTTACTAAAATTTACATAAAGGTATTCTACACTATTTCCACTCGTTCCACCTAAGTTTGATTTAAGTTTCAAAAAAAATTGACAATAAAATAATAAGTTTCAGACAAGTTTGATAATATATAAAAAAGTTCGACAATAAATACAAATGCAAAAATTAATAGAAACAATAAAAAAAATTTGACAAATTCACTAGAATTCACACCAATGTATCTTACACTATTTACATTGGTTCCATGCAAGTATAGGTCAAGATTCAATAATATATGAAAAAGTTTGATGATAAAATCATAAATTCGATAATACATGATAAAATTTGACGATATATGATAAAGTTCGATGATATATGATGGAGTGATGACACAAACACCGTGAGCAACTTTGGGATACACACTTCATTAAATAGTAAATTAGCCATTGTGCTGAAGGATCATAAGCACGGTTCATGCCTAGGGCAATTTTTTTTATAGTAAATTAGCCATTGTGCTGAAGGGTCATAAGCACGGTTCATGCTAGGGCAATTTTTTTTCTCTGCCCCTTTGCTGTAATTGGTGCCTCCTCCAGCCTAACTAGTTGCCTCTCCGACTACCACGTGTTAGCTACATCTAGCACTCTCATGCTCTACTACCTAGAAGGAATGACTCTTCTAGCCCTAGAAATCTCAACACGTGATGCATCACCTAGTGGCACATGTGCCTTGGCTCGTTTGCCTCAACTAGAGCCCTCCACAATATCATCTAAAATGTGTTGGAAAATGGGAATGTGGAGCCGTCGGAGAAACAAGTTGCTAAAATGCGAATGATGTTCAAATGCAACTTGATCTATTAAACTAAAGAAAAGCTTACATATTTATAGGGATCTTGTGTCCTTTAACCTACCACTAAATTAAATATAAAAAGATAACTAACAGGCTAATACATTTGCCTGTAATAATGTACACAAAATTCAAAGTGTCCAAACATATCTTTTTGAAATTCTCTCGCACCTTTTGACTTAGTAGAATTCAAGTTTTACTTTTCAACATTCCCCCTAAAACTTGAAATTCCTCTTTGGATCTTCATCTGGGTCTTCATCTCGGTCTTCTTTTGTGGGTCTTCGTCTGTGGGTTCAACAGTGATCTTCACTTTATTGTAAGTGGATTGTAAGTGGATTCTAATGGGTATCTTTGGCTTCCTCCTTGATGACGTTATAAGTACGTGAATTAAAAGATGTGATGTAGGGTTTCTTCCTTCTCATCGAGTTTTCTCCTTTCGACGTATCTCTTCTTCAATGTCGCGGTTCTTCTCTTAACCCGACTTTTGTCTACGCTAAGGTGCCTCGTTGACATTGCGTTTCACGTTTCCTTGTTACGGTCCTTCTCTGACCGAACAACCTTTCACGCTGCAGTATCCTTGACCGACAGCGGCTTCTTCTTTAGGAAACCCTTATCACACTTCTCCTTCACGATCTTCTCTCAATTTTTTTTACCTTGTGAGTCGTCTTCCTCCTCTTGACGACATAACCCTTTCTGTTTTTTTAGCCGATCTCTCCTCAATTTTTTTTCACCTAATCTCTCGCTCCTTTCTCAAAAATCAATTTAATTTTGACTTTTTCTTCAAACCTTTTTCCAGCCGATCTCTCTTGATTTTTTCAATTTTCTCACCTAAATTCTCCTCAATTTCTCAATTCTCTTTCAATTACTCAATTCACTCAATCTTCACTCAATTTCTCCATTTTCTCTCTCCTCTTTCAATTAATTTTTTTTTTCGCTCTCTAAAATCTCTCTCTCCTATCAATTAATTTTCTTTTCTCACTGACAGGCACTTTCCCTAATTACCTTTTCCCTTTCGATTTCTCACCTTTTCCTCTTCTGTTCGCGGCGAAGGCAACAACGTTCACTCGGCGGCATGATTTTTCTTCAGACTTCTTCCTTCTTCGTCGATTTCTCTTCCTGCAGCAGTGGATCTTCCAGTAAAAAGGTATGTAGGGTTGGTGCGAGTTTTTCTTCTCGTCCGCGAGATTTCCTGCAGCGTTGTTCTCTAGTGCGCACGAGATTTCCCTTCTCGGCCACCTCGTCGCGATCATTGTGTGTGATCTGACGATCTTTCCTTGTCATGGCTTCTCTTGCCGGATTATCTTCTTGTCACGATCCCTGTATGTGATCGGACTTTCCTCCTTCGCACAAACCTTGTGCTGCTTGCAGGCTCGACGAGACACTTTGTCCGTCGGCGATTTCTTTCTCCCTTCCTCAACACCAAACACTCACAACCTTCCTACTGTTTTTTTTAACGACGGCTTCCTTCCCCACCAGCTCTGATACCACTTTGTTGGAAAATGGGAATGTGGAACCGTCGGAGAAACAAGTTGCTAAAATGCGAATGATGTTCAAATGCAACTTGATCTATTAAACTAAAGAAAAACTTACATATTTATAGGGATCTTGTGTCCTTTAACCTACCACTAAATTAAATACAAAAAGATAACTAACAGGCTAATACATTTGCCTGTAATAATGTACACAAAATTCAAAGTGTCCAAACATATCTTTTTGAAGTTCTCTCGCACCTTTTGACTTAGTAGAATTCAAGTTTTACTTTTCAACAAAATGTGCATCTTACTACTACAATGTTCACCATGGCTTCGACATAAACCTTCCATTGGAGCCACACCCCTAAGTTTAAGGCACCTTAGGATCCTTATTATAATCTCTCTGATACCAAATAAATTATCATGCCCTAAACGGGTGTCAATCTAACCACCGTGGACTAACCACCCATAGGGATGTCAATATAAGTATGAAATTCATAAACTCACAACAAACTCGTAATTGATAAAAATTTATCAACATTACCTATATACAATATTGACATATTTTGCAAGTGCATGTATATGCCCAAATAATAAAAAGTATTGTTCCTACATAGACTTTGAAATTAAGCACTAGTTAATCATATTTATGTAATCTAAGCAAATCAATTTATCAAGAAGTAGTAAATTAAGAGCAAAAAGAGGGACAATCAAATTATAAGGGAAGTTTGGGTATAAGGTTTTACCATAATAATTTTCCTAAAGTAATATTATACTAACATGAGTTAAATTATTTTGGATTGTGAAAAAAAATCTAGTTTAAGTTACAAGATGTCCCATTTCAATAGTACATCCTAATATTTAATAAGTTCAGTCGTCTGTCACTTTAATTATCAATCATAATTAATATCATTAAGTATAAATTATAGATTATTTAATTCCTTATAAATTTAATTAAAAGTTTTAAGATATCATCTAGTAAGCTAAGTAGTTTTGGATCCATTCAGATGAAAAGGCTGACATAAATGTTATGGATCCAATTTTGTCCCTAGGAATCCATTTTTTATTTCATAAAGGAGCCGAATGAAATTTTTAATATAGAATAAGTTTCACTAATTAAATTATATAATCTAACTATTTTTGTAGTCTAATCTTTATAAGTTTAAATAGTGAGTTACAAGGTTAAGAGTCACCTTTCAATATTTGTCCTAATCCGTATGTCATTAAAGCATATTATTATCTATAATCAACTTTAACAAATGTAAATGAAATAACGACATGCCAACCTTTATCCTATTGATCTTCCATACAGTTGTCACTGCCTAAACCTCCATGCATACGCCATTGCTGTAGCCTCAGCTTTCGCACAGACGTTGTTGCTTCAATTTCCGCACAAATGTGACTACCGTTGCCATCGCCTTAGCTTCTACATCAATGTCTTCCTTCAGCAGTTCAGCTTCCACGCAGACGCGATTTCCATCGATGTCTCCTTAGTTGAGCTTCGACTCTATCGCCCTTGTTATCACCAATCACGTAAGTGGTTGATCAACACGAATCAAAACAACAATTCAATCCTAAATTGATTCAGTTTAATTTTTTAGTATTTTTTAAAATAAAAAACAAAATGAATAAAAAATTTTATATAAATTTCAAGATAAACCGAAACACTTTAACCTACCTGGAACCTATTTATTCGGTAATTTTGTAAGTTATAATGTGTAAACTAAACTTACGAAATTTATATATTTTTTCAGTAATTTACAAATATTATTAATTAACGTTTAACTGATAAGAAATATTGATGCAGTACTTGTATATATTAATAAATAATAGTTTAATAACTAAGGACTTTAGTTATTAATAATATGTTCTTAGATTTATTCCTATTTTTATTAATTATTTGGCTATTTTAAAAAGAAAGTACGTGTGGAATATAAATTTTTCTTGGCTAGAGAAATTTTAAAGACATGGGCATTTCTAATTTTGTTTTGGGAAGATGCCATAATCATTGTCCGTCTAGATGATTTTAACAATGTAAATCATCTTAGTTAAATTTTTACTATATATAAAAATATAAAATATTTAAAATATTTAAAAAATATATAAAATATATAGATCCATTACTCAGCAATATATAACACTAAATTTTTACCCTCTTAAATAAATTTCTATTATATATAAAAATTTTAAAATATAATATAAATATATATAATATAATATAAAAATAAAAATTATATCACACTAAATTTACACATTTCAAATATTTTGTATAATTTTTAATTATCTTAATCCACTCTTCGGCGGGGCTCCCCTGTCTAGAAAACGCGCCTGACGCCCTGATTGTTTCGCCTGAATTTAGGCGGACGTTCCTACAAAATTTTTTAGGAGATTTGTTGGAGTAATTGGCCATATATAATTTTATAAATCATTTTTAAAGACAACTTTATGGTTTGGCGGTTCAGCCCAAGGCCCTGGGCCTGGCCCAAGTCCAAGCCCAACCATCAAAGCCTGGTCAACTGGAGGTGTTGACCCAAGATTGGAGCAAAGTAGCAGCAGCCGCGTCAGCTACGTCGTCCTCCCCGATTTGTTCGGACGCGGATGGCTTCGTCGAACGGGGAGATCGGATGCGCGGAGACGGCGTCTACGGCATCGGACGAAGTAAAGGCGATGCGGTGCGGGCGGAGTCTTCATCCGCGCGAGAGTCGGACGCGGCAGCGACACCATCGTCGTTCCCGCAAATCTCGGGCACACAAAAGGAGGACGCGGGCGACACGACCAGGCAACGAAGGAAAGCGGCGCTTCCCTTTTAAAGCTACGGGCGAGGAGCGTAGGAGGGGGGGGGGGCACGAAACTGGAGTGAGAGAGGAGAGCATTTGTGAACGGTGGTGAGCGACGCTGCCGGTGAGAGAGAAGAGGGAGCTGATAGCGAGCACCATTTGCGAACCCGGCGAGCGGCGCGGATAGCTAGGAGTTTAGGGTTTTGTAACCTTTAAAGAAGGAATAAAGGTGAAGCTTTTCCTATTTCCGGTGTCTCATCTCCCCCTGTGTTTCTTCTCCGACGATCAAATTCCTTTCCCTTGTTTCGGTGTCTCGGTGAACTTCTCGGCGTGTTTTCCCCTTGACCGGCGAGGTCCCGACAGTAGAAGGCTGCTGCTACGCCGGCGACGAGAGGCAGAGGGAAGCAGGAGGCTTCCCCTTTACAGCAAGCAATCCTCGGTGACGAAGGGACGAGGCTCGACGCAGGCTGTGTTCGGGCCCAACTTGAAGACGAAGAGACGAACGCGTTCGGCGTTCATTCCGAGGAGGAGGTCAACAGCCAATATTGATTCAGCGGAATCGATTTGACGTGCTGACATCAGTGAGACAAATTGAAATCAGATCTCGATTTCGGCCGGCGGCTGACGCAGAGGTGACGACAGCAAAACGGGATAATTCGACGTTGACGGCAACTTCAGGTTGATTGGTCAAAATAGCATTGACCAGAAAGGTATTATTTGATTTAGGGTTCGGTTTTCTCGAATTAGGATTAGGGTTTTTCGGACTTTCTGAGTGAATTGTAATTTGGGGATAAAAAGCTTGTTCGGGAAATTAGGGTTTCTAATTGGGGACGAGATTCGGTCCGGAAACCCTAGAGAGCGTTGCGTTCTGGTGTTCCGCCGGACGATCCTAAGATAATGGATAAATGTTATTTTTAAGTCGATCCGACCGGGGCGTGACAAATAGGAAGGCATAGCCACATTCAAATTCACCGCCCACTCCACTGATGCTCGTGGATCAATCGTCCACTACCCTCCAAACAGAATGAAGAGCGGAGCACTCGCTCAACCATTCTTAATCCCCACCGCGATTCCCAAGATAAACCACCGCTCGCTGCTTCCGCTCTCCCCAATCGTCCGCTCTCCTCCGCCACATCGGCGCCTCCTCGCCGCTATCGCTTCTCCTCCTGTGCGCGCTCTCTCTCTCTGCCCCCAAAGAGGAGCCACTTCTCTAAATTGACTTTTCCGCCCTCGCAGGCAGCGGAGCTGGAGACAAAGAAGCTTGATCTCCTTCAAGCGGTCCAAGAGACGCAGCGTGGCCTCGCCGCAACCGCCGATCAGCGCTCCGCCATCGAGGAGGCACTCGTGAGCCATCGACGCTGGCGCCCGGCTTCGCCTTTTGCATTTCAACCCTTCTTCATTTCGTGATGCGACCGCGCTTGCCTCGTAGGTCTCCGTCGAGGAGTACGATGCCGGCTTGCCTGTGGATCTCTCTCAGCTGGACGGCACGTGGCGGCTCAACTACACTTCCGCCTCCGATGTTCTTGTCCTTTCCGAGGCTGCGACTAGGCTTCCCTTCCTCCAGGTCTTCCTTATCTTCCTTACACTCATTTTTGCCTCATTCCTTATGCTATCTGTTTTGCCCTGTGACAGATCGGCCAGATCTTTCAGAAATTTGAGTGCAAGGATCGATCTGATGGAGGAATAGTCCGTAACGTTGTGCGCTGGAGTATTTCACCGTTGTTGGAGGTAATTTTCCGCTGAAGTTTTTGTTTGCATATAGTTCGCTCAGGAACAAAATTGTGAACTAAGCGATGGTTTTAAGTTGATAACATACAATTCCCATCAATCCGAGCTGAAAGATTTTGCACGACAATTGGATAAAGTGGAGCTTGAGCCATATCGACCAGAACTCATTTGTGCTCTGTCAGCCACTTACAGAAAAAAGTATAGTCAAATTTTCAGGGTTTTGTAATGCTATAATGAGTATCAGGTATTAATATGTCAGAATGCACATATATTTTCTTACTGATATATGTTGGTTATGCTTATGCACCTCAAGCGAATTTAAGAGGTCTTTATTCTAAATAGTGTAAGATAAAAAAAAAGGGCCATCCTGATTTAGCTAGACTTTTTTTTTTCTAGTAATGATGAATAGCCAATACCTTCATGTACAAAATAGTAGTTTGTTTATATTTATTATTTATTTCATCACGTTCCCTCCCTTTTCTTGGTAATTCCATGTGAACAACCAAGAATAGCAACCTTATAAGGTTGGATTTTATTCTTCATAATATATCAAACCATATCTCCTAGATATAAAATGTAAGCACATTATTAGATAGGAAAAGTAATGGGTTGGGGCAAGGGCAAGTTTTGCTAGATCACTTGAAAACTCAACCCAAACATAACCTCACTGGGGTAAGGTTGTCAGGATCGAGATCCTACTTAGAAATGATAAAGGCTTTGTAGGATCGGAAGGTAGGATCGGGTCATAAGATCATAAGATCCTACCAAATCACTTAAAATATATAATTTTTTAAAATATATTTATCTAATTAGACTTAAGAGTATGATAAATATTCTAATAAGTAATAAGTACTAAAAAAAAGAATATATATCTATTTAGTATTATATATATACCTCTAACATTTTATACTATTATTCAGATTTATTAGTTGTATAGTGGAACTATGAAATTGAATATTTATAAGGTGATGATGACGGAGATAAGTTAGTAGATGATATATATAACAAAGGTGTAAAATGAAATTAGAAACAATAAAGACATGTTGTGAAATGAAGATAACAAAATAAAAACATGAAAAATGATGAAGATAAAGGTATACATGACAATAAAAATGACATTGACAAATATCACAAAGTTGATTCTAATAAATAGTTGAAGTAGACAAATATAATTATAGTCTTGTAGATGATAACGAGCTTAAATTGATAAATGTTGGTAAAAGAAATTACATCACATATTAATTAAAGGCTTTTAGCATAATAGGTTATTGATTTTAGTATAATATGAACTTATTTTACCTATTAACTTAGAATCGAGTAGTAGAATCGAGTAGGATCGGTGGGTCAGAAGATCCTACAAGATCCTAAGACCCGGATCGTAGAATCGTAAGATCCTATCATATTCTAGATCCTATATTCATTCCAAAACGGTTTACCAAATTTGGGTCATAGGATCGGAAGATCCTAAGACCCGATCCTATGACCCGAAACACATTTTTGATAACATTGCACTGGGGAATTGGTACTAGGAATGAAATACTTGTGGAGAAACCTGAACATCGGTAAGGGTGACAACAGTGAGCGATGGTAATGAGCGGCATAAGTAGTAGCAACAACAAGATTAATTGTTAAGGTATTTTAATATCATCAACCGTGACACCATGAGTGTATAGTGTATTATGTCCTGCTATCTTGGGGCATGAAAATCCTTGTGGGGCTTGGTTTTCATATGGTGGTAAGTGGAATATGTAAAATCAGTCCACCTTAAGCCAAATGAAGCCTTTAACATATATATGGCCTTTTGTGACTTTGGGATAATATTCAAGGGTTGAAAGTGCTTATATAGAACATACCTCTGGACAACTCCTGAGTTTAAAATTGAAGATTACACACTTTTTTCTCTTGCACTACACTCTTTGGACACACCTTGCACACATTTGTCTAGCGTCTATTGTAACATTTCATTTAACATAGTGATTTTCTTAATGCTCATCTCATAACATAGTGGTATTGGGTGTTTTTGTGGCATTTCATGCCACAAGCATATTACTTGTGCTAGCCAAAAATTCAAACGAGAGTATGAGACATTGAGGGGAGATTGCTTTTGTGCTATTGTGAGAGCAATACAATATCTTGCACAATGCCAAGCTGGCATTCTAGTTGTTGGATGGTAAGCTGCAAAAGTTCCCTGATTCTATCAAGGATGTTTTCCTTAGTGAAAATCTAAGACTGTGATGGTAAGTGGCAACAACAATAGCCGGTGGTAAGACTAGTGATGGCTAGTGTTTTTACCAAGGTGGATTGGTGAATTTTGTATTTTAAGTTAAGGATAATTTAGTAGTTTTATGTATATAGGGTGGGTCCTGGTTAGAGTTTGGAGTGGGTCTCGAAAATATTATATCCAACCCCAATTTGACTTATAATAGTCATATTTTACTTGAACTCAACTCGGAACCAGTCAGCTCAAGGTTTTTGCGGGATGAGTCAGGTGTAGGTATCTTTTCCATCCTTAATTATAAAAGCTTATGAGGTTAACTCAAAATTTCATATATGGCTATAGTCTCCTTTTCCGAAATGCATATGTTGGAATGTGAAAATAATTCAACTTAATATTGTCATGTCAATTTGTCAAAGACTCAAAGTCATTCTACAATTTTAGTATGCTCATCTTAAACTTTTAGAAATTGTCTTAAGATAAACATAAAATTTTATACACGTAAATCATGATGCCTTCAAAGAAGATCTGTTCATCTTGGTCCAACTTTTGGTCATCGTGTTTTCTATTTCTCAAAATGATACTACATAACATAACATGAAGGTGTTGGGAATCCCCGGGCTATTTTAAAAATCAAAAACACAGTGGAAGAGCCCTAAACAAGATTCCTAATTCAACAAGGACCGTCTTACAAAACTAACATCAGATGTGATAGGGTATATACCTTTTTGCAAATTTGAGGTTGTGGATGCCGACGATGGAGACGTGCAATTGCCCGTCCTCTACGCTCGTGCACACACGGACTGCCTCAAGATTCTTCATACACATGCTAGCTTCGGGAGAGGAGATCCACGCCAATAGGGAGTGATCACCTTGCTTGTACCAACACCAAGAGGCGCCAAGATGATGCTGCCCATTTGTAGTTGCGCTAACAAGAAGTGTTGCGCCAACAAGAAGTAGATGCTTCCCTCTTCCTCTAGATGTGCCACAAGCACAAAGGAAGAAGGAGGAAGCCCTCTAGTCCCTTCTTACGCCAATAGAAGCAAGCTGTCCCCTTAGAGAAAGGGGGCGACAATCTTCCTTGGTGGCGCCAAGGAGGAGGAGAGGGGCGGCTAGGTTAAGAGGGGAGAGTTAACTAGGCGGCTAGGGTTTAGAACAAGAGAGTACATCATGCATGCGCCCCCTAGCTCCTTATTTATAGAGTTTAGTCGAGGGGCCATCAACTTAAGCCGCAATATAAATATTCTAAATATTAATTTTGCTCTTAAGTTGTGGATTCCATCAGGAATCTTTCCGCTAAAATCATTTTAGCGCCTAAGCTGTGTCAGCTAAAATCAATTTAGCGCACAAGCTTTGGAATCGTCAGGACTCCGCTTAAATCATTTGACGTATCAAATAATCTCAAGCGTCATCCAACTCTATAAAGCGATCTCCCAACTCACTAGGACTCTCAATAGATCCGAATCATCCATAGATTCGATCTGAGGCTATCCGATCAATAAAGAATCTCTAGCATCTAGATGTGCGACCTTGTAAGTTCTTCAGACGTTGGCAGTGATGACCTAACTATCACAAGCAGTGAGTGACACGTAGCAGTGCATCGCTGCTACCCAAGTCACAAGAATAAATGTCGTCATTGACAACCTCAAAACTGTGATAAGATATATAAGTATACATGTCTCTTTGCCAAACTGATCATCCAAGTTGGACAAGCGTGTTGCACTTGTTTATTCCAACGATAATGGTCATGACTAAATTAGGCTAAACCTGGGTGTGACCATACACTTTTAGTCATGCACTATATAAGGGCCCATGGACATCAAGCTTTCCTTAGGGAAGGGGCAAATCCTCTATTGACAAGATACAACTCTCATACAGCTCAAGACATACCCAATGACAACCATTATGACCTCTCTTTTACGACGAGGCATTAGGTTGTATCAAAGTACATCCCTTACTATACAGAGACACAATCTCTCTCAAGTCAAAGGACATCTATAACTCTAACATTGTGAGATTCTTCTTGAGACACCAAGAAGAATCCACACGGCGGGTCGATCCAGTATATCTTCCTTGATATACCCATATGCCTGCATTGAGCAACCCGTGCTAACCAGCATATATACGAGTTTCACCCGCACCATAACTATCCCATTTCCACTATAGTACTTGATTCGGGACATAGCTAACTGAAATAGAAATATCTCGAGGGACATCATTATGTAAAACATATATATATGCGCAGATGTATAATAAACCATGATAACGACAATGCCAGGATATTTATAAATATCAATGAATATAGTACAAATATCGAGATCCAAAACAAGTTTTATGGCATAACACTAACATAAGGCTATGTGTGTACAATATGGCAGGTAAGAATATGCACTAAAGCAAACAGTGTAAAAAAGAATATACTGAATAGTATTTGGATGTGGTGCTGGGGTATTCTGTTTTTTGCCTCTTTGATGTAATATGATTACACCACCCCCTTAAATAAACATGGAGCAGCATTGGAGATTAGAGAAATTGAGAGAGAAGGGTTCCCTTTTCATGATAGAGTTCCTTTGATGTCTAGGCATGGGAGGCGAGACCTAATCTTGTTCTTTATTGCTCATGAGATGAGAGCTTTCAAGTGTGTGAGCATAGAATATTCATTGTGTATGTAGTCTTTCCTCTTCCTTTTCCCATGCATTATTACTCTCGTATAGTTTTGCTTGGATCATCTTTAGGCGGAGACGAATTTTATGCCACTTATATTGATGCTTGTTTTGAGGATGTGCTTGGTAAATTGTTCCACTAATGTTAACAAAGTTTTCACTGCATAGCTTTGCAATGAGTTGGTTTTTGCATTCGAGGTGCATGATTGAGATGTATGGAGATTGGTTTCAGGTGGTGATGTTGGTATTTCTTTGGGTAGCCTTAGACCTGAGCTTTTACAAATGGTACAGTTGTAGGTTGGATACATTTAGCAACTTATGTAGCACCTTTGTCTTGGGTTGAAAAGTTTGCAAAGGATATACATATATTGACATGGATTCTTGGTACGCCAAGGAATTCAAGGAGCATAAGATGTATTCTGTATTGAGATACAATAGGAAGCCTAATTTGCAAGACACTCTTTTTCTTTTTTTTTTTTGTGTTTGGTGGGGGGTGGTGGGTGGGGGACTAATTGAACAGCTGAGATGAGTGACATGGATTGGGAGACGATGAAGGCGAAATAAGTTTATGGAGGCATGTCGGGGTGAGCCCAAATGCCCAGACTGAAGCCAAACTGCTTGGCCTTGTAAGTAGCCCAAATATGAGTTCAGAGTACCAATTGATATAATTTAATTAATTTTCATCCAATCTAGTTAATATAAATCAATGGTCAATATTATTTTGTCTTTAACTTTGTGCTACAGAGGATATTTTTAATGATCCAACTACCCGTACTTCTGTATAAATCTATCTTAATCTTTTTGAATTTAGCCCTTGATCATCCATCAGATGTCCTCTTGAGGGAGATTTGAGTTTTCACCAATGAGTAGCGCACATTCATATATGTAATATATTTAGTTTAAAGTCTATGGGCCACGCTTATGCCATGGGAATTTTAGAGGGTTTGTCTCTGCCCTACACTTTGCATCTGTAATTTAAAACAGAGATCAATTTTCAGCCACCTAACTTCTATATCAAAGTTTAGATCATGCATGTTTGGATGGATATTCCAGAAATAATACACCTCTACAAATCTTTGTTGAGTTTTGTTACCTAGCCTTTGTTATTGTTTAATCCATTATTATTGCTTAAGTAAATTTTTATAATTTACTATAGTATCTTATTACTTGCATCGTCTCCACTCCATTTTTACCTTAGGATCTTTTCTAAACCTCATAAGAAGCTTATCCTATATAATTCGTATCAGCGCTATCGCATTAGTTTGGTATCAGAATAAGCCCTAATCTAAGGCTACCTTTGCTCACATCCAACACCTTTCATAAACTGCTAGCTTATGATAAATCTAGTTTGAGCACATTATTTATGTACTAACATTATATCTCATGTTCAGCTAGGGTATATGGACTAAGTGGTAACTCAATTGATCGATCAAGATGATATGATATGATCCTGATTTAGTTGTAATTAACAAGATTATAGACGTCATTAGATACTTATTTGATTACTTAGTTGTCATCTAGGCACAGACCTAACTACATGGGTCTATCAAAAGGAATTTAGAAACAACTTCCAGTAATCATAAATCATTATTATAATGCTTACATTGTTATCCTCTTTTAAAGAGTTGACTACATGCAATTTAGAAAAGAAAAAAAAATCTTTGTTATTTTAATTTCTATTTACATATATATGAGCTCCATTGTATTTGATTGATTCATATTGTCGAGGTCTCATATGTTTTCTTTGAGCTGCCTTAAATGCACAACCAATTAAAAATGACAATAAACACATTTGTTTCTCAAAAAACAATTGCACGACCGACAACAGCTCTTAAAGGCAAATGTTTGACAATATGTAAACAATTGAGGTTGTGGTAGGTATTAGTACTCCAGTTGTATCAAGAAAAACAATGCACTTCACCAAGAGGGAAAATCATTCAACCTAGGTGCAATTTGGAGCTTGGAACTAGGAGATAACCT
Organism: Costus lasius; assembly: GCA_027563935.2. Taxonomy (NCBI): domain Eukaryota; kingdom Viridiplantae; phylum Streptophyta; class Magnoliopsida; order Zingiberales; family Costaceae; genus Costus; species Costus lasius. The sequence continues at coordinate 13,765,890 of CM050450.1, read as the reverse complement.
TCTTTGGTTTTGAGGAGAGAACCTTGGAGCATGATAGTATTTAATACTCATTATGTAGGATTGTAGTGTGTTTATGTTTTGTATTATTACTTTTAAGTAGATGGGCATTTTTACTTTGTGGTACAAACACAAGCTAAACTATTTATATTGTTGTTCTCTTTACTATATCTTCTCGGTATGTTGTCACCCAAGGAGATGGAAAGTTTTCATGACACGGGCTTGCATGATTTGTTTCATATAGTTGTTGGATATCAACTTATAAGAATAGTTGAAAGTGATGATGTTGGTACCTCTAGTGCTAGCCTTAGACTTGCCTTTTTTTGATCCATTATTTGTTTGGCTATTAGCAAAGATAGAAACTATAATATAATGCAAAGATAAAAACAATGTTATTACTAACTTATGCTTCACTAAGGCATGAATTTTAAAGATTGGCTTTTGATGAGATATATTTCACAAAATATCCCTTGTTTGATTTGCTAAAGGTGATTTTACATATATGCTAATGTCATGCAATTTATCCCATTGTGGGTTTTCCTTTTAGTGATTACAAAGATAAGAGTTATGACCGGTAATAACATTTTGGCATTAGAACTTAGGTTGTTATTTTCTAACTATAATGGCTCAGCTCTTGAGTCTTTAACTAATTGATGAGACGAGCTAGATCAACTCTCTTGACCAATGATGGCTAAGCACCCATGAGCTTAAGACTTGTGGGTGATATAACTCAGATCCACTCTTTGACCAATGATGGATAGGCACCCGGAGCCTTGAAATTGTGGGTGACATGACCTAAACTAACTTGCTTGATTGATGATGGCTAAGTGCTCTAGTCAAAATTGTGAGTAACATGGCCAAGGTTTGATTGATAATGGATAAACACTTAAATCTTGGCCATAAACCCCTATTTAATTGGACATATGATTCGTTCCCACATATGACATAGATACCCTCTCATTCGTGGGGAAAGGACCTATCTAGCAAGCTTTATGCTCTTTAAGTGCTGTTGATAACAAAACTCTTCTCACACGTTATTGAGGCTACAGTCTACACACTATTTTATGATATCCTCTACCAACTTAAGCATCAAAAGGAGTGGTCGGGACATTTTGAGTGCCCCTATTTATACAAGTTTACATGTAGTAGAAATTGATGAAACACAATTAAAATCTTGGTTCTATCTGAGACAAAGAATTAAGTTGACTGAATACTCATAACTTGGATGATCAACGTTAGTCAACAATAATGATACAATTGGGACTAGCAATAATGATACAATTGAACACTGTGTTACTATCATTAAGACTTAAATTTTAAGATTGGATTTTGATGAGGGAGACAGATTTCATGAGTTACCGTATGTTTGATTTACTAAAAGTGCTTTGACATATATTGCTAATATCATGCATTATATTCTATTTAGTTGTTTATTTTGAGGTAATTTTTTTTATGAAGAGGAAATATATTAATCACAGAGAAAATTTCTTTTTATTGCAAATGAACAATCAAAATTTTCATTCTCAGTTGCTTTCTTTCTTAATTGCTTTTACCTTAAACTTTATCTTCTACTTTGGCTACTTGGCTCACTTTCTTGTAATGGAATTTTACAAATTTTGATTTGTATTGCATCTCATGTTTAGGCTTCAAGAGACTTGCTTCTAGTGCACCATTTTTAGTTATGTCGACACCAACATTTTGAATGAAAAGGATTCAAAAATGGATGGATTAGGAGCAAGCAGAAAGTGAAGTAGTTTGACAACTTTTAAATATCTTATTGTTGATCACAAGGAATCAAAACGTGCTACCCGATTTAGACTGTATGTACCGGTCCGTGATGATATAATAGCTAGTGTCAACAAATTGGTATGTACTGTACACCAGTATAGACTAAGGCCTTGTTTGGCCCTGCCTCAACACCACTTTCGAGGCAAAAGCTGTGAGAAGCCACGATTTGTAGCTTCTCACGGCTTACACATTTATTACCTTGGAAAGCGTGTTGAAGCGGGGCCAAACGAGGCCTAAGGCTTTAAACCTTGTTTGATTGTACTTCAGTAAAAGTTCCTTAGTGATTGATTAAAATATGAATAACTCCAAATCTTTGTAGATCAAGTAATTAATCGTTTGTTAAATATTAAGCACCTTATGCAATCAACTAAGTTAACCTCTAGATATAAAATTCCTATATCTATAATATGTCAAAATTAAAGTCAATCTAATTGCTCTGGGAAAGCTTGCTTTATTTCTGCATTGGAATGTGATTTTGATAAATTTATTTCAGAGAAAATTTGTTAACCGAGTGATTTTATTTTAGAATTAGTGTAGTCCTAGGACCTTAAAAGATTAATTGGTCTATTTCTTAGCAAAGGATATAGGGCGTAGTTGTAAAAGAATGCTACTCTCTCTAAGTCACCAATTTCCCACATCTCTAGAGGAGTCAGGCGCTGGCTTAGTTTTCACTTGAATAATCAAGTCGCATACATATTAATAACTATATATAGGTTTAATTTCATTCGAGTAGCTATATTTCCAAAGTAAATTACAAATTGAGGAAGGAAAATAGAGAATTTGTATGTTTATTGGCAGTTTGCGTCCTTTGCTTTGTGATTGAACTTAAACATCAACAAATTGTGCCATTGTGGTGATGCATATTGTCCAATGCTTGGTAGCAGGACAATCAACTTATATAAAAGAATGCTACTCTCTCTAAGTCACCAATTTCCCACATCTCTAGAGGAGTCAGGCGCTGGCTTAGTTCTCACTTGAATAATCAAGTCGCATACATATTAATAACTATATATAGGTTTAATTTCATTCGAGTAGCTACATTTCCAAAGTAAATTACAAATTGAGGAAGGAAAATAGAGAATTTGTATGTTTATTGGCAGTTTGCGTCCTTTGCTTTGTGATTGAACTTAAACATCAACAAATTGTGCCATTGTGGTGATGCATATTGTCCAATGCTTGGTAGCAGGACAATCAACTTATATAAACAATTATATTACGCAAATGTATTTTGACAATAGCTAAGAAAATTAGGGGAAAAAAAAATCAGATATCTGATACTTGTGTAACCCGATTTGGCAGACAGCACCAGGCTACTGACTTTATAAAATCACAAATATACTTGAATTTAGGGGTCCAAGGAACTCCTTGTCTAGTTCCAGCATTTGGGCTCTTGTTTAATATGAAAAAGAGGGTATTGCATCAGTTTGTGGTAAATTTTTAATTTCACATTGGGCTTACCTTAATAGTACCATATTGTTCCTTAGATAACAAACGATGTAAACATGTACTTCGAAAATTAGATCGATAATCATTTTTAAGCTTGTCTAAACATCATTAATTTGCTTACTCATTTGATGTTTTAAATTGTGAAAAGTGTTTTTACAGGAACATGAAGGTGCAACATTGTTGGTTTCTGCAAAGTTTTCAGTTGTTTCTAAGCGCAACATATTTCTGCAGTTTGAAGAGGTATGCTTATTTGTAGAGCCCAGGTGCAATGTACTGAGTCTGATCCATTATTATCAGTGGAGCTGCATGGCAAAGTTGCCAAATACTTATAATTCCATGTTGCAATAGCACACTTCACTTTTCCTCCACCATTTGAATCACCAGTTAACTTCAATCTGATGCATCTCAAAGACAAATATGGTATGATTTTGATACTAAAGATGTAGGATCCTGTTTCCTGTTTGTTCATGTTGACTTCACATATTATGCCTTAGCCAATTTGATAACTTGATTTTACACAAAAGCTACGAAGGATATATAAGTACAAATAACTTATACTATTCTTTCGACTCAATTAGGTTGTATGAGGTTCATGACCTTTAAATGCTAGAATATCTATGATATCAAAAGAATCATGGTCTTGGCCTTGGATATTTTGGATGTTTCTGTGAGACAAACTTTTGAGAGGTTAGTGGTTAGTTTTATCATACCTCTCTGACACCACTATATGATGTCCTAGGTTCCCTCTTATTACTCAACAGCTGAGATGCATTCGTTTTAGTTCATGCTTAGCGCCAATAAATCATACTAATGAAAATGGATGCAAATGAAAAAAAAATTACGCAGAATGCATTCCATTGGAAAGGAGTGATCCATAGTCAAAACAGTGAATGTCAAGTTCTTCAATATGTCTCGAGAACCTGCCCTAGGTAGTGCCAAGAGTGATGATGCTTAGAATCAATGGAAGGAGAGAAGATAAGCACTGGTTTTGGCAACACCTAATTTTTGAACATTACATTTATTCTTTAAATTACTAAAATACGCATGAGAACTTTAGAATAGTAATTTGTTGTGTAGCCTGTTCTAATTTGAGAATGTCTATCTTGGTTAGGTTGCTGTTGAAAACATCAAAATAAGTGAAGAGCTGCAAGCACTGATAGCTCCAGCTTTACTGCCTCGCTCATTTTTAAGTCTACAGGTAAAAATCAATTTAGTTATCTGTTTAAAATGGTAGGCAGAGAAGATATATTATGGATGCCAAATCCTTATAAACTAACTGGTAAGTAAATACTTTGCCGAATATCATTCTTGCCAATGTAATGGGATGATAGACTCTGAAAAAAAGAAATTTTCTTTTCTTTCAACTTGAGAAATATAGTTGGGGGCTGATTCAAGTGATCAGGTAATTACACACACACATATATATTCTCTTGAGAAAAAACTAAGCATTCTCAGTTACATGTACGAAAATTTCTTCCTTTCTGTTTGATACATCTTTTCGTTTGTTCCATAGTTCCCAAGGCAAAGAAGTCTAGCTATGTAATGAGTTTTAAGCAAGTCTTCAGACAGTGGGTGCCATGAGATCTTTGCTTGTCTAAAAAAACTATTCCATGGCCCATGCTATGATTAAATAGCTATAGGAATTGAACAGGTACTCATCTGTCTCAATTGTAGATTTGCAATGGCAACATTGATTAAGGATTTGAAGGCCTGTAGATATGAGTTGATCTTCATTAGTATGCGTCTTCTATTGAGCCACCCAAAGATTTTTCACTTGACGGGAATAGTTGCTTGGAAAGTTCTTTTGCTTGATTGATTAAGAATCTAATTTTGGTACTGCTTTTGTACATAAAGGCGTCTGTGAAAGTTTTGGTGGTGGTCTATCTCCTAATTATATCATCTTGCTTAAGAGACAGCTAGTTCTTATCAAAAAGAGAGTTAACCGGGAAAGGTGGGCATAATCTGCAATGAGATTCAGTTCAATAAATTACTTTCCATTTTCGGTGGACATGTGACTGATGCATCTATTTTTATAGTGGTTGCTTGAATATGTCTAGAAAAAGGCAGTGTTAATGGCCCAAGGTTTATGGTAGAAATTAGTATTGTTTCCATTACCAATGTTGGAAGAGATAATGTTAAAAAGGATGTCTTGGAACAATTTACTCCGGTAGGCATCTAAGTGCAAGAGAATAACAGTTTAAGATGGGTAATAGCATAAATGCTTGATTGTAAATCATACTAATATGCATTTTCAATGTGTGAAACTATTTGAGAATTTGTGTTGACCAATAGGTACAATAGTTTCAATAATGCTCTAATTATTTGATTTACCCACAACTCCCAACAAAACAATGCTTAACTATTTGAGAGTTTGTGTTGACCAATAGGTACAATACCTTCAATAATGCCCTAATTATTTGCTTTAGCCACAACTTCAATAAAACAATGGATGATGAGGATTAGAAGATATGGTGCAAGTGGTCTCCTCTCGTATCCCTCTTTAATGCTTGAACCATTCCTCCCCAATAAGGAACACAACTTATTTCGTTCGAAATCAGCCAATTCGTCCAACTGATCCAGTTGGTAGGGGAGCCTCAGCGGAAGTAAATCTAATAGAGGTTTCAACTTAATAAAAAGGGAACGCCTTGTGAAACTCTTGATCGAGGTTGATTACCTCATAGGCAATCATGAAGCAACCAAATTTGATCTAGCAGGATTGAAATCCATTTGAGAGTCACTTATCAGCATGTTACAGAAGAGTCTAAACTTGTCATCCAGCACTTTGGAATTTGGATACAATGCGCAGGATTTGATTAGTGTGGCTGTAAGAATGCAAAACTTTGCACATCAATTGCTCCTTCCTTTTTAGGATTAAAGTGACGAGAGCTCTATTTATTGTTGTGTGTGGAAGGTTGTCAGAGTGGATTATCCTGAAGAATTGTCATCCAATCCTCTTTGGAATTCTCCCAAGTTGCTTGAGTTTAACAACAATTTTATTAGGTCCAAGGGAATTATTTTATAACTATGCACTGCTAGAGAATTTCAAATTCTATGAAGTGCGCCTTTATCTGACTCATGTTAGAGAAAAGAATCAGTGTAAAGAGAATCCCAATCAATGCCGAGAAGTTGTTGTCCTTGCAGCCATGAAGATGTATGACCTTGAAAAAAAGACCCTCTCCCCTACGGTAAGGAAGACTTAGATTTGTTCCAATGATAGTGTTTTTTTAAAAGTTCCCTCCTACCAATGGGGGTGGGGGGATGAGGAGATTTTATTTTATTTGGGTGACTATATATAAGTGTTGGCAAGCAAAAGTCAGTATATACATAGTGTTTCCTTGGAAGGATATATGGAAGGATTGACAAGATTAGGATTTTTAATTTTTTTTCCATGAAGGAGAAAATAGAAATGGGAAAACTAGAGGTGGCAAAAAGTGACTTTTTCCTTTGTTTGGTCGTCCGCCCAAATCGAGAGAAAAACTCGACGGACAAAACTTTGGCATAGTTCTCTTTGGCATAGTTCTCTGTAGATCAAAGCTCCTCCTCTTGCCGAGTCACCGATCCACCACCCACCATGTTGTTCTTCACCGTCGCTAGCTTCTCCTTCGCCACCCCAACGGCCTCCTTCACCTTCTCTCTAGTCGTCTCGAGCCCTCCTTTCACCTTTCCCTTCGCTCTCTCCTCCGCTGACGGAGTCAGAGATACTTTTGGGGGCGTCCCACTGCCCCTAGAAAACAATTGGGAAGACTTCCCAAGTTGGGACGAAGCTACGCTAGAAATTTCAGTCCAGAAGCCATCTGCCGCCCTGAGTCGACACGGCAGTGACGGGCTCGCTCCAGAAACGCGACGCAGGCATGACCCCCTTCACGCCCGGCTCGGCGACATTCGGCCGACCTGAACACGGCTAGCCCGTGACGGTCGACACGGCCGAGCGAAGACGTGAATGCAAACACGGCCTCCGACACGGCCGTGACACCCACCGTGACGAGTTCGGCGGAAATCAGCCCCAGCAATCACGCCCGTGACAAGAAGCACGGCCAGGCCGTGAACGATTCTATGGATTTCGGCCTCCGCGATCACGCCCGTGATAAGACGCACAGCCAGGCCGTGAACGATTCTGTGGATTTCGGCCGCCGCGATCACGACCGTGACAGGAAGTACGGCTAGGCCGTGAACGACTCTGCAGACTCCAGACCACCTGTTCATGCCCGTGAATGCAAGCACAGCCATACCGTGAATGCCTCGACAGTGAAGATGGGTCCAGTTGTGCATGAAGTTCGACGTTCGCAACGATCCTCGCACCCACCTGATCGTTATGTGGGCATCGTGAGCCTCTCTTCGACTTCGGTGGACTCCATTCAACTAGCTTCCATGGCGCCTCTTCCCCGAGGGCCACCTCAAGAGCAACCGACGGATTGCTACAACAACCGAATCCTCAACTCGGCCCAAGAGACCGCTACCAACATCCAGAACCAGCCCACGATCAGTAAGTTCTGCTGCTTCGTGGTTGCTTGTTCTGAAATGGTCTAGCGCCCCGACTCTGGCCCGGACAACGGCCCAGCCCACCAAGACACGCGCCCCAACTATGTGATTCCCCTGCTGAGTTTGTTAGCTGCCTTTTCAGTTTGTTAGTAGTTGTTAGAGGGCATCTTGACCCTCTTTTAGTTTGTTAGGAGGGTGGTTGGCTTCTCCAACTCCCTCATGTGTTCCTCATGTGACCCTTCCCCCTCTTGTTCTATAAAAGAGGACTGAAGGGTTTGTAGTAGCTGCCTTTCCCCGCACAAAGGCCTAGGTCCAGCAAACTCCGAGGAGCTCATTTAGGGTTCCCTCGCCTCCCGTGTAACTCTTGTGCTATTTACTGCTTTCAATCAAAGCACCCGAAGAACCCGCTGCGGGCTTCGGGTCCTTTGCGTTTTTCATCTCCGTGTTAGCGTCTTGGACGAGCGTTTCCCTCCTTCCGTAGCAACGTAGAGGCTCCGCGCGCACGAGCATGTAAGGGAAAATTGGCTGTGCAAGATAGGTGAGTGTTTTCCATTAGTTATCAATCCGTGGCTTTCTCCGTGCCGAGTCTTGCTCAAGTAAATCTTTTGGTTCTCATCGGCTTCTCCCGGATTTCACTGATCGCACGCATTCTCTTTCCCTCGTCTCAAGACCCTCTCCCATTTTCAGCATCATGGTCTTCCCCACCTTAGAGTACTGAACTAAGGACACCCCTACCATTTTTCCGCTGCGCCATCCGCCTCCGCCAGTCGCTCCTCCGTCGCCTCCTCCCTCGCCCTCGCCTTGGCAGATGCCTCCTCCCACACGCCCGCCGCCTTTTCCTTCTCTTCGTTCGCACCCTTCGCTACCGCTTCTCTAGCCTTCTCTTTTACCACCTCCGAGGTCTCCTTGGCGACCTCCGGTACTCTATTCGCCACTTTCTTCTAAGCCTTTTGTTCCACCTCAAGTTTCGTTGCTGCTGCAGATGCTGCAGTAGCAGAACCACCAAACAGACGCGAGATCTACTGGCCATTGCTCATTTACGATTCACTGTCGCCATCCAACCTTAGTTGGCGTCGCCCTTAGCCCGTCGCTGGCGCCAGCTGTCTAGTCGCCCTTAGCCCATCGCCGGTCGTCCAGCCCGCCAACAGCAGAACCACAAAACAGACGGGAGGTCTGTTGGCCATTGCTCGTTTACGATTCGCCATCGCCATCCAACCTCAGTCGGCGTTGCCCTCAGCCTGTCACCGGCATCAGCAGTCCAATTGTCCATCGCCCTCACCCCGTCGCTGTCGCCCTCAACCCGCTCGCCACTTGTTGGGAAGAAATTTTTGGTCACATGTGAGTTTCCCGTGATCAAATTTTCCTCCCTTTTATATGCAATTGCGTAACTTTATGTCAAGATTTCCCTGTCCTGTTCACGTTATTGGGGAGGGGGTTTGGAGTTTTATTTTATTTTTTTTAAAGGGTGGTCGTAGGATTAGTAACTCTACTGGTCTGTTTGTAGTGGGTAGTGAAAGGTATAGCTAGACCATCTTATACATTGTTGATGCAGTAAAATGCTGCTGTGGTGACTGCTGAGCTTTATTTACCAACTGCAGTAGTGCTTCTTTGTATCGGAGAAAATGAATCCCTTGATTTCTGGATGATATGATTTATGCAGATATTGCAGTTTATACGGACTTTCCGTGCTCAAGTGCCTGTAACTGGTCCAGAAAGGTAGACAAGCTTTCCAGTAGAGTAATTTATGTATACAACAAAATGCTAACTAGGAACTCAATGATGTTGCAGACGATCGCCTGGAGGGTTGTATTATTTGTCATACTTGGACCGCGATATGCTTCTAGGGCGTGCTGTGGGTGGTGGAGGTGTGTTTGTCTTCACACGGGCACAACCTCTTACGTTACAGTAATGCTGTGTTTGCCCCAGAACCACAAAGTAGACCAATTTAGTCAATGGACTTAATATTTGTGCACATACAAATCCAATTCTAAGCATTAAGCTGATATGCGTACGAAATTGTTCTCGCACTCTTTGTTGATTCTTGTTGCAATTATATATATATATATATATATATATATCCAATTCCAAGCGTTAATCATTGGTATTACATGATTATATTATATTGGTCATATATATGTACAAGAAAATATCATACGCTTTATATAGTGTATAATATATATGATTGAAATAATTGTTGGAGAAATAGTTTTTTCTTTCCAAATTGGCATTGACAATGTTTTGGATTCTTTGACACATTACGCTTCTCTCTCCAAGTCCACCTGTTTTTCGAGGTCCTCTCTTTGACGGTAACCTACTGAATGTGTATGCAGAGTTTTATTACCACCAAATTTCTCCCAAAAAATCTTCAACTCAAGAGGGAGTCTCACTATGTGATTGTGATGCCAGAGTACAATATAACACTCGTGGGATACTAAGTGTCACGCCCCGGTCGGATCGTCCTAGGATGAGCGCTTATCCGCTTCCTAGAGCCGTCCGGCGGAATACCAGAACGTAACTCTCCCTAGGGTTTCCGACCCAAAATTTGAAACCCTAATCTCCCCGAATAAATTTTATCCCCAAATACAAGATCGCACGGAGAAAACCCTAACCCCAAATTTAGAAATCCGATCGGAACCCTAAATCCAAAATACCTCTTGGTCAAAATCAATTTTGACCCCGAAATTTGCCGTCCGCCGCTTCGAATTCGATTTCGAATTCGAATTTCCTTTGCTGACGTCACGCCTGACGTCAGCGTCTGAATTCGATTTCTGCCGCGTCTGATTTGCGATGCTGACGTGAGCCTTGCGTCAGCCCGTGAAATCGATTCTCGCCGTTGCCGATTTTGACTTCGTCAACGCCTCGTTTCGAACGCCGAACGCGTTCGAAACTCGCCTCCTTCGTCTTCGTTGCGAACGAATGCCGCCGCTGCGTTCGTTCGTCTGCCGCCGACCGGACAGTCGCCTGCTGCCGGAAAGAAGCGGAAATCTCCGCCGAGAACCAAGAACACAGGGAGGAGTATCGGAGAGGAAAAACTTAGCTTTATTCCTTGATAGAAGCTTACAAGCTTGTCGTCGTCAACCCTCGTCGGCGACGTCCCTCTAACCCTCCCTCACCGGCGAACCACTCGCCGATTACAATCTCTCAGTTCACTCTTGTCGAAGCTTCACCAAGCTTCGTTGTGGGTCGGTAATGGCGGATCGTAGCGTACCCGTCGAAGCTCCCCGAGCTTCCTTTTAACGATCGAGGCCGCCGCCTCTATTTCGGGCGCCTGAGCCCGATTCTTCCGCCGCCGAAGATCCCGTCGCCGCCGTCGACCGATTCCTGCGGAGACGCCGTTGTCGCTCGCGCCGCGTCTGGCGAATACGCTCTGCGCGAACAGTTCGCGTTCGGTGCGCGTGGCGACAACGAAGCGAAAGCTTCATTTACTTTCGATTTCCCGTGTGGGCTTGGGCCTGCATATGGGCTTGGGCCGAACCGGGTAGACCGGGCCCTGACAATACTCCCCCGCCCAATTTGGACATCGCCCTCGATATCTCTAACGGGCGGATCCTGCAGAACCATCGCTCTGATCCTCAAAGCACCAATCCGCGGTTGCTCGATTTCCTCAGCCTCCTCGGCTGGATCCTGTGCCGCTATTGCCATGAGCTTTTGCTTGCTAGGACAGTCCTTTACCCAGTGAGGACCGCCGCACCAAAAGCAACCCTGTGGCTTTTGCTCCCGTCGTCCCGGAGAACCCTTGTTCTGCCGGTAGAATGGTCTACCTCTCTCTGGAACTCTATCTCCCGGCGGTGTGCGTGGGGAGCCGCGCTGAGGTCCGCGCTTTGGTGGTGTCTTGGATTTCTTTGGTGGTGCTGGTTTAAAATTTCTGTTATCCACCAGAGACTCAGCCACCGCCGCAGCCGCCCTCCAGTCAACCGGCTCACGTCGTCGGACTTCTGTTTCTGCCCATGCCTGAAGGCCCCGGAGGAAGAAGTATCGTCTATCGTCCTCCGCCATCCCCGGAAGCTCCAGCATCAATATAGAGAAAGCTCTGACGTACTCCTGGATCGAGCCTATATGCCTCAGCCGATCCAGTTTGCCACGCGCCTGGTCCGCCGAGTTTCCGGGAAGAAACTGCCGCCGCAGTTCCTCACGGAAAGTCTCCCAAGTCCAGCAAGCAGTCCCTGAGGTAGAGCCGACTTTGGTTCGCCACCAAAGCTTTGCGTCGCCTGTAAGGTAGGCGATGCACACCTGTACCCGATCTGCAGAAATATGGTTAGCTGAAAACAGTTGCTCCATATCCCAGATAAAATTCTCGACCTCTCTGGACGATCGAGACCCTCCGAACGTCGCTGGGTCGGGCACCCGTATCCTCGGTTTGGGAGCCTCCTGCTCCACCGGTGCCGCTGTTGATACTTGCGCTAGGGCTAGGCGCAGTATCTTAACTTCAGCGTGCATGTCCTCCTTCATGCGAACCATCTCTCCTGGTAGATGGATCAGACCCTCCATGGTCTGTCGCATGACCTCGATCTGCAACCTCTGTTGCTCAATCTGCAACCCTTGTTGCTCGATTTGCAATCTCTGCTGTTCGATCAGTAATTCCTGATCCCCCATAGTCTTTTGAAGGTTTTCCACCTGTGGAATCATCCCAGTATCTCCACCACTAGTCATACCGAGCATTTGCTCGATGTGAGCAATGCGATCACCCTGGTTCACCATCTCCTCAGGATCAGCCGTCTCCTTGGCTTTTCCTTTATCCTGCCTGGGTCGAGCGTCCTCTGACGCTCCTCTAGCAGTATGGGTGATTTTCTGGAACTTCAGGCCTTTCCTCACCTTCGAGGGTGAGGCTGAAGGTGCCGTGGTTGCTAGAGCACGTTAGCCTGCTCTGATACCTGTTGTCACGCCCCGGTCGGATCGTCCTAGGATGAGCGCTTATCCGCTTCCTAGAGCCGTCCGGCGGAATACCAGAACGTAACTCTCCCTAGGGTTTCCGACCCAAAATTCGAAACCCTAATCTCCCCGAATAAATTTTATCCCCAAATACAAGATCGCACGGAGAAAACCCTAACCCCAAATTTAGAAATCCGATCGGAACCCTAAATCCAAAATACCTCTTGGTCAAAATCAATTTTGACCCCGAAATTTGCCGTCCGCCGCTTCGAATTCGATTTCGAATTCGAATTTCCTTTGCTGACGTCACGCCTGACGTCAGCGTCTGAATTCGATTTCTGCCGCGTCTGATTTGCGATGCTGACGTGAGCCTTGCGTCAGCCCGTGAAATCGATTCTCGCCGTTGCCGATTTTGACTTCGTCAACGCCTCGTTTCGAACGCCGAACGCGTTCGAAACTCGCCTCCTTCGTCTTCGTTGCGAACGAACGCCGCCGCTGCGTTCGTTCGTCTGCCGCCGACCGGACAGCCGCCTGCTGCCGGAAAGAAGCGGAAATCTCCGCCGAGAACCGAGAACACAGGGAGGAGTATCGGAGAGGAAAAACTCAGCTTTATTCCTTGATAGAAGCTTACAAGCTTGTCGTCGTCAACCCTCGTCGGCGACGTCCCTCTAACCCTCCCTCACCGGCGAACCACTCGCCGATTACAATCTCTCAGTTCACTCTTGTCGAAGCTTCACCAAGCTTCGTTGTGGGTCGGTAATGGCGGATCGTAGCGTACCCGTCGAAGCTCCCCGAGCTTCCTTTTAACGATCGAGGCCGCCGCCTCTATTTCGGGCGCCTGAGCCCGATTCTTCCGCCGCCGAAGATCCCGTCGCCGCCGTCGACCGATTCCTGCGGAGACGCCGTTGTCGCTCGCGCCGCGTCTGGCGAATACGCTCTGCGCGAACAGTTCGCGTTCGGTGCGCGTGGCGACAACGAAGCGAAAGCTTCGTTTACTTTCGATTTCCCGTGTGGGCTTGGGCCTGCATATGGGCTTGGGCCGAACCGGGTAGACCGGGCCCTGACACTAAGTGTCACGCTCCGATTCCTTCGCTGTTGCCGCGTCCGTCGAATGCGTTCCGCGCGAGCCGTTCGCGTTCGACACGCGTGGCGATGACGAAGCAACAGCTTCGTTTGCCTTCGATTTGGGGTCAACGCCCTAGTTTGACCGAAATCCTCTCTTGTTTGGGATGGCATGTGTGCTTGGGCCGAACCGGGTAGACCGGGCCCTGACAATACTCCCCCGCCCAATTTGGACATCGCCCTCGATGTCTCTAGCGGGCGGACCTTGCAGCACCATCGCTCCGATTCTCATCGCCCCGATCCGACACTGCTGCGCTCCTGTGGCAGTGTGTGGAACTACCTGTAGTGATCCAATCCGCGGTTGTTCAGTTTCTTCAACCTGCTCGGCTGGATCCTGTGCCGCTATCGCCATAAGCTTTTGTTTGCTAGGACAATCCTTTACCCAATGAGGACCGCCGCACCAAAAGCAACCATGTGGCTTTTGCTCCCGTCGTCCCGGTGAACCCTTGTTCTGCCGGTAGAATGGTCTACCCCTCTCTGGAACTCTAGCTCCCGGCGGTGTGCGTGGGGAGCCGCGCTTTGGTGGTGTCTTGGATTTCTTTGGTGGTGCTAGTTTGAAATTTCTGTTATCCACCAGAGATTCAGCCACTGCCGCAGCCGCCCTCCAGTCAACTGGCTCGCGACGTCGGACCTCCGTTTCTGCCCATGGCTGAAGGCCCCGGAGGAAGAAATACCTCCTATCGTCCTCCGCCATGTCTGGAAGCTCCAGCATCAAAGTAGAGAAAGCCCGAACGTACTCCTGGATCGAGCCTGTATGCCTCAGCCGATCCAATTTGCCACGCGCCTGATCCGCCGAGTTTCTGGGAAGAAACTACCGCCGCAGTTCCTCACGGAAAGTCTCCCAAGTCCAGCTAGTAGTCCCGGATGTAGAGCCGACTTTGGTTCGCCACCAAAGTTTCGCGTCGCCTGTAAGATAGGCGATGCACACCTGCACCCGATCTCCTGCAGAAATATGGTTAGCTGAAAACAGTTGCTCCATATCCCAGATAAAGTTTTCGACCTCTCTGGACGATCGAGCCCTCCCGAACGTCGCTGGGTCTGGTATGCGCATCCTCGGTTTGGGAGCCTCCTGCTCCACCGGTGCTGGTTTCGATACTTGCGCTAGGGCTAGGCGCAGTACCTTTACTTCTGCGTGCATGTCCTCCTTCATGCGAGCCATCTCCCCTGGTAGATGGACCAGACCCTCCATGGTCTGTTGCATGACCTCGATCTGCAATCTCTGCTGCTCGATTTGCAACCTCTGTTGCTCGATCAGTAATTCCTGATCCTCCACTGTCTTTTGGAGGTTTTCCACCTGTGGAATCATCCCATTGCCTCCACCACTGGCCAAACCGAGCATCTGCTCGATCTGAGCAATGCGTTCACCCTGGTTCACCATCTCTTTAGGATCAGCCGTCTCCTTGGCCTTTCCTTTATCCTGCCTGGGTCGGGCGTCCTCTGACGCTCCTCTGGCAGTATGGGTGATTTTCTGGAACTTCAGACCTTTCCTCACCTTCGAGGGTGAGGCTGAAGGTGCCGTGTTTGCTGGAACACGTTAGCCTGCTCTGATACCTGTTGTCACGCCCCGGTCGGATCGGCCTGAAAACAGCGCTTATCCGCTTCCTAGAGCCGTCCGGCGGAATACCAGAACGTAACTCTCCCTAGGGTTTCCGGCCCCAAAATTAGAAACCCTAATCTCCCCGGATAATTTTTCTCCCCAAAATACAATTCGCACGGAGAAAACCCTAACCCTAATTTAGAAATCCGAAAAGAAACAGAACCCTAAATTAAATACCTCCTCTGATTTTGACCAAAGTCAAAATTATAGTTTTGCTGGCGTCAGCGTGACGTCAGCCCTCGATCGGATTTCGCCGCCGCGCGTAAATCTCCGTCGCTGACATCACCTTCGCGTCAGCCGCCCGAAATCTCTTTTGCTGCGTCGATTTTGCGCGCTGCGTCCGCCTGACGTCAGCGTCTGAATTCGATTTCGAAATTGAATTCAATCGTTGACTCCCGCCGCTACGTTGACTCGCCTCGAAGCGCGGGTCGTCTTCTTCCTCACGACGCCGCGAACGTTCGCAACGCTCGAACGCCTCCTGCGTTCGAGCCGACACCGGATAAGGTTGACAACACAGGGAGGACGCCGCCTGCGTCTCGCCTCGTCGCCGACGGCCTAGCAGCCGCCTGCTGCTGGGAACTATCGCCGGAAAAGTCGCAATAGGGGAAAAACAGGGGAAGAGGAGAACGACGGAAAAGCTTTATTTCAACCTAACGAAAGCTACCGAATTCTTCACAGATGCCGACGAACCCTGTCGTCGGTGCCCCTCTCCCTCCCTCGCCGGTCGTAGCCGATTACAGATGCTAAGTTCCTCTCGCCGGTGCTTCCCTAAGCGCCGGAATCTCGCACTCTCAAGTTCGGTGGTCGAAGATACAGATCCAGATTTTTGATTCCGCTCCTGTCTGCGGCTTTTATCGAGCGAGCCGCCGTCTTCACTACTTGCGAATCTATTCCGAGTCTTCCGCTGAAGACTCGTTCCGTCCGCTCCACCGGTGGCCGCTGTCCGCGTCTTCCGTCGCTCGAGATGACGACGCTGCGTCCTTTAGCCGCGTCGTCCGCCAGCCGTACGGGTCTCGCGGAAACATCGCGCCGCCGGTGTCCGATTCCTTCGCTGCTGCCGCGTCCGTCGAATGCGTTCCGCGCGAGCCATTCGCGTTCGACGCGCGTGGCGATGACGAAGCAATAGCTTCGTTTGCCTTCAATTTGGGGTCAACGCCCCAGTTTGACCGAAATCCTCTCTTGTTTGGGCTGGCATGTGGGCTTGGGCCGAACCGGGTAGACCGGGCCCTGACACTAAGTGTCACGCCCCGGTCGGATCGGCCTGAAAACAGCCCTTAACCGCTGTCTCAGGGCAATCCGGCGGAATACCGGAACGCAACTCGCCCTAGGGTTTCCGACCCGAATTCAAAACCCTAATCTCCGCGGATAATTTTTATCCCCAAAATATAATTCGCACGGAGAAAACACTAACCCTAATTTTAATAATACCTCCCAAATCAATTTTGACCCGAAAGTCAAAATCACGCCGCGCCGACGTCACCACGTCAGCCGTCCAAAATCCGATTCGCGAAATCAGAATTTCGATTTCGCTTGCGTCAGCCGCCCAATCGCTGATGTCACCCGTGCAATTTCGTCCGCCGAATTGATTTTCTACCTTGCTGACGTCTGCTTGCGTCAGCCGATTTCGATTTCAAAATCGAAATCGTTCTCCGATCGCCCGTTGACTCGATCCTCGCTGCTGACTCCAAGTCACACCTCGAAACGAGTGCCGAAACTCGTCTTCAACCTCGCGCCGTCGTCTCCGCTCCGCGACGCCGCCTGCGTCGCGTCCTTCGCCGAGATCACTTCCATCGCCGTCGCCAAGACTTCGTCGCCGATTTACAGAGACGTCACAGAGACAGGGGAAAGATGGAAACGGTGAAGCTTTATTTGGAATCGAGACTACAATCCCTCTCTTCACTCCCCAGCGACCCCCGTCGCCGCCCTCTTTCCCTCCCTCGCCGTCGACTCCTCAGCCGTGGCTACAGTTCTCTCTATGTGCGCTCTCGTCGAAGCTTTCCCAAGTTTGGTTTTTGGTCGTTAATGGCGGAGAGTCCTCCTGTTGCCTTCGTCCGCAGCTTTATAAGGGAAGCGCCACCGCTCCCTTCCGCGCGACCCGTTCGCGTTTCCAGATCCAGCCGCCTCCGCTTTTGTTGTCGACGACGAGGTCGTCCGTGTCCGTGAAGGTCGGAGAAGATCGCGTCCGCATCCTTCAGCCGAGTCGCCCGCCAGCCATCCGAGTCTCGCGGACACGTCGCGCCGCCAGCGTCCGTTTCCTTCGGCGATGAAGACGCTGCAGTGTGCGTTTGCTTTCGTCCGGAAAGCACGCTCGGATCCGCGCGAAGCTTCGTCGTTCGCCGCCTGCGAACGACGCCGATGTGGCAGGAGTTAGTCGTTGCTTGGGCTTGGGCCGTTGCTTGGCCTAAATCTGTTCGGTCCTGGTCCCATGGGCTCCGGTCTGGACCGGGCTGAACCGGGCCTGACAATTCTCCCCCGCCCAATTTGGACATCGCCCTCGATGTCTCTAACGGGCGGATCCTGCAGAACCATCGCTCCGATTCTCAACGCACCAACCCGACACTGCTGCACTCCCGTGGCAGTGTGTGGAACTACCTGCAGTGATCCAATCCGCGGTTGCTCGGTTTCCTCGGCTGGATCCTGTGTCGCTATCGCCATGAGCTTTTGCTTGCTAGGACAATCCTTTACCCAGTGAGTACCGCCGCACCAAAAGCAACCCTGTGGCTTTTGCTCCCGTCGTCCCGGTGAACCCTTGTTCTGCCGGTAGAATGGTCTACCCCTCTCTGGAACTCTAGCTCCCGGCGGTGTGCGTGGGGAGCCGCGCTGAGGTCCGCGCTTTGGTGGTGTCTTGGATTTCTTTGGTGGTGCTGGTTTGAAATTTCTGTTATCCACCAGCGATTCAGCCACCGCCGCAGCCGCCCTCCAGTCAACTGGCTCGCGACGTCGAACCTCCGTTTCTGCCCATGGCTGAAGGCCCCGGAGGAAGAATTACCTCCTATCGTCCTCTGCCATGCCTGGAAGCTCTAGCATCAAAGTAGAGAAAGCCCGGACGTACTCCTGGATCGAGCCTGTATGTCTCAGCCGATCCAGTTTGCCACGCGCCTGGTCCGCCGAGTTTCCGGGAAGAAACTGCCGCCGCAGTTCCTCACGAAAAGTCTCCCAAGTCCAGCTAGTAGTCCCTGAAGTAGAGCCGACTTTGGTTCGCCACCAAAGTTTCGCGTCGCCTGTAAGATAGGCGATGCACACCTGCACCCGATCTCCTGCAGAAATATGGTTAGCTGAAAATAGTTGCTCCATATCCCAGATAAAGTTTTCGACCTCTCTAGACGATCGAGCCCCCCCGAACGTCGCTGGGTCTGGCACGCGCATCCTCGGTTTGGGAGCCTCCTGCTCCACCGGTGCCGATGATACTTGCGCTAGGGCTAGGCGCAGTACCTTTACTTCTGCGTGCATGTCCTCCTTCATGCGAGCCATCTCCCCTGGCAGATGGATCAGACCCTCCATGGTCTGTTGCATGACCTCGATCTGCAACCTCTACTGCTCGATCTGCAACCTCTGTTGCTCGATCAGCAATTCCTGATCCTCCACAGTCTTCTGAAGACTTTCCACCTGTGGAATCATCCCATTGCCTCCACCACTGGCCAAACCGAGCACCTGCTCGATCTGAGCAATGCGATCTCCCTGGTTCACCATCTCCTCAGGATCAGCCGTCTCCTTGGCTTTTCCTTTATCCTGCCTGGGTCGGGCGTCCTCTGACGCTCCTCTAGCAGTATGGGTGATTTTCTAGAACTTCAGACCTTTCCTCACCTTCGAGGGTGAGGCTGAAGGTGCCGTGTTTGCTGGAACACGTTTGCCTCCTCTGATACCTGTTGTCACGCCCCGGTCGGATTGGCCTGAAAACAGCCCTTAACCGCTGTCTCAGGGCAAACCGGCGGAATACCGGAACGCAACTCGTCCTAGGGTTTTCGACTCGAATTCAAAACCCTAATCTCCCCGGATAATTTTTATCCCCAAAATACAATTCGCACGGAGAAAACCCTAACCCTAATTTTAATAATACCTCCCAAATCAATTTTGACCCGAAAGTCAAAATCACGCCGCGCCGACGTCACCACGTCAGCCGTCCAAAATCCTATTCGCGAAATCAGAATTTTGATTTCGCTTGCGTCAGCCGCCCAATCGCTGACGTCACCCGTGCAATTTCGTCCGCCGAATTGATTTTCTACCTCGCTGACGTCTGCTTGCGTCAGCCGATTTTGATTTCAAAATCGAAATCGTTCTCCGATCGCCCGTTGACTCGATCCTCGCTGCTGACTCCACGTCACACCTCGAAACGAGTGCCGAAACTCGTCTTCAACCTTGCGCCGTCGTCTCCGCTCCGCGACGCCGCCTGCGTCGCGTCCTTCGCCGAGATCACTTCCATCGCCGTCGCCAAGACTTCGTCGCCGATTTACAGAGACGTCACAGAGACAGGGGAAAGATGGAAACGGTGAAGCTTTATTTGGAATCGAGACTACAATCCCTCTCTTCACTCCCCAGCGACCCCCGTCGCCGCCCTCTTTCCCTCCCTCGCCGTCGACTCCTCAGCCGTGGCTACAGTTCTCTCTATGTGCGCTCTCGTCGAAGCTTTCCCAAGTTTGGTTTTTGGTCGTTAATGGCGGAGAGTCCTCCTGTTGCCTTCGTTCGCAGCTTTATAAGGGAAGCGCCACCGCTCCCTTCCGCGCGACCCGTTCGCGTTTCCAGATCCAGCCGCCTCCGCTTTTGTTGTCAACGACGAGGTCGTCCTCGTGCGTGAAGGTCGGAGAAGATCGCGTCCGCATCCTTCAGCCGAGTCGCCCGCCAGCCATCCGAGTCTCGCGGACACGTCGCGCCGCCAGCGTCCGTTTCCTTCGGCGATGAAGACGCTGCAGTGTGCGTTTGCTTTCGTCCGGAAAGCACGCTCGGATCCGCGCGAAGCTTCGTCGTTCGCCGCCTGCGAACGACGCCGATGTGGCAGGAGTTAGTCGTTGCTTGGGCTTGGGCCGTTGCTTGGCCCAAGTTTGTTCGGTCCTGGTCCCATGGGCTCCGGTCTGGACCGGGCTGAACCGGGCCTGACACTAAGCAAACATTATGCACCATCAACTATTTCGTTTTGATTATTTTGCTCATGAGTAATTGTTAGGTTAGAATCTCATATGGTCCTACTTGTTTTAGCATAGTGTTCAATTAAGGAAATAAGTTTTCAGTTCATGTATAAATTTTTATTGATGCTCTTGCTTGTCGTTAGAATTATGTGAAGAGGCCAGCGTAAAAATAGGATGTTTATAATATTGTCCATTATTATGTGTTATTATAGTGAATAACAATAATTGTAAATATCAAGATAGATCTAATACATGCAATTGATATAAAAAAAGAGTATAAGCTAATTACTTTTGGTTAAGCCAAGAACAGTAGGGTCGAAGACCTACTGATCAAAAATTTCAGTGGAGTTTTTTTTGAGAATGCTGCGGCAATGTGTTTTCTTATAACTGAAAATTTATGATATTTGGAAATGGATTTATGGCAACTTTTCTTACAAAAAAAGGAGAGTTTTTGACTGTAATACGAAAATAAAACAGATCGTGACTATTTTCTAGGCATTCACACTCAGCATGAACAAAATCAAGTTAAATATCGAATTAGTCTAAACAACTGTTGATAGGAATATCATGCAAGCTAAGTCATTGTGTTCCTAATTATTATGACACAAATCAATTGCAAAATTTGTATTGAATTTTAATAGACTTCCAATTAATTGTCCCTCATACATAGGAAATCAACGGCAGCAGAAAAGACTAAAAAATCTCATAATTAAAAAAAAAATTCTTGATCCATGTGTAGATAAGATTTTTATTTTAAAAAAAGGAAAAAAAAAATATAAACAAAGACTCGAGAGCGCAACTTTAGTCAATAAATATTGCTCCCTTGAATTCTGATCGAAAGTCTTTTAAGAAAAGTAATTAGTACTACATCTTCCTACAAGTTTTCATTTTTTATAGTGAGAGACATTGACTTTTTTTTATATATAAAACAAGACCGACGACTTGGGAATTCTAAATCTAAGGTAATAAATTTTGGAAAATTAAGAGTTTGTTTGGCTCCACTGTTAATAATTTTATAACTATGTTAAACTGTGCTATACTGTACTGTGCTGCATTGTTAAAATTTATAAGATGTTTGGTTAACAACTTTTTAACTGCTGTTAAAATTTAAAATTATAAATAAATATATTATTTAAATTATTTAAAATAATATTATATTTTATTTTCCTTTAATGTGAAAATTTTAAATTATTTAAAATAATAATACCTAAAATTTTAAATAAAATTATGTAAATTACTTTTTTAGATAAGCAAAAGCTGTAAAAGCATCAAATTGTAGCTTTTATAACTTCTATTTTTTACTACTTTTTTCTGCTTTTACTTTTCATTACCAAATAATTTTTCTAACTGCTTTCTGTTTAAAAGCTGATTAAAATCAGCTTCAAAGCGGGGCCAAACAGACCCTAATTAATTAGAGGATAGTCTTTGTTTATTTGGCAAAAATAAATTTATAATTTCTCATTCGTATTTATTTATTTTATTCCTTAAAGAAAACTCTAAAACAGCTAGAAACAGGAGGCCAATAGCTAGATGCTCTAATAAATTCCTTCCAATTGCTGATTTGTCTTTAATTGTATAATCGTGTGCTCCGATTCTACCTTTCAAACTTCTCTTTTAAATTATTTATATATATTTTATTTCTAAAAGTTCATAAATAGAAATTGTTATATTTTCTATAATAATCTTCAATGAATTATTTATTTTTTATTTAAATAAATTTTTAGACTAAAAAAAGCATACTATTTGATATTATTTGATAATAGAAGGCAATAATATACATGGCAATGTTCTTCCGATCAAATCATAATCATATGATTACAATTTATAAATTTGATTATGATTCTTATTGACTTATCACGAACCAGTTGATGGCGTCATTATTGCTTTCACAATGCCTGTGTTGACTATGGCCCCGTTTGGATTGGCTAGATTCTAGCTTCTGCTGGTGCAGCCAGCAAATTTTAGTCAATCATGTTGTTTGGTAACACAGCTTCTCAGTCCCAACCTGAGAAGCTACACTGTTACCAGCCAACTGCTCAAAGCAGCTTTTGGCAGCTTCTCAGTTCTCATCACTGCCTCTTTCACGCGCCCGTGTCTGTTGCCCTCACACTCCTCTCGACCCAGGCCTCCGGTGTCTCCTCCTGACGCTCCGGCATCTTCCTCCCGGTGTCGTTAGCCTCCCACGCCTCGTTTCCTCAGGCTAGCTACCTCCCGATTCCCGTGGCTGCGTCGTCTTCCTCCCAGGCGACAGCATCTTCTCCGCGTTGTTGCAGACCGGCGGCACTTGGACGAAGCAGACGGCGCTTGGAGCTCGGCGGCCAGATCTCTGCCTCCCGGCGTCTTCATCCTCTTGGCCTTCTTCCTCCCGGCCTTCCTCCTCATACCCGTTGCCAGATCTCTGCCACTTGGAGTCGTTGCCTCGCTTCTCCTCACCAAGGGCCTCCGCTCGAGTGGCAATCAACGTCCCCTACCGCTCCTCCCGGCGTCTACCTCCCCATCCATGTCCGCTTTGGCCTTACCCAAGCTCCCCTTCTCCTCCCTCTTTCCTCAGCGCCACCATAGCTCCACCTCTCTCTTTTCTAGTCGCCGACCCGAGCACATCTTCGCCTCCCTCTTTCCTCAGTGCCGCCTTCTCCTCCCTCTTTCCTCCCTCTCGACCCAGGCCTCCGGCATCTCCTCCGCGAGTTCCCCTGCCATGAGAGCACCCAGCATGGACTCGCCACACCTCCGCGAGTTCCCTTGCCCGAGTGAGCCTCCTACTCGCGGTGACGCCCCCTCCGCCGCCTCCTACGAGCTCCCACTCCTTCACTGGCAGTGTAGCCCCCCACCCCACCGCCCCCCTGTGAGCAAGGCTCCTTTGTTCACGCTATCACCCCATTCTCCTTCCTCAGCGTCAACCTCCAATTTCTCCTTTCTCGGCGGCAGCCCAAGTCCGAGCTCCTTCTCCTTCCTCCTACGTCGCTTCCTCCTCCTCTCTCCTACGTCGCTTCCTCCTCCCTCCTATGTCGACCAACAACAGATTTCCTCGGCGCCGGCGCCAGCCCAACTCTCCCTTTCTCCTTTGTTCCACTGATTCTAACTCTAATATGAGTTAAAATTTATCCTTTGACCAGATTTGACTATCTTTGACTAGTTTTGACCAGCTAAAGTTTGATTTATCCAAATAGTATGAAATTTATCCAACCAGCTCTGGTCAAACTAGCTCTGGTCCAACCAGCTCCAGCTACCCCAAATTGGCCCTATTTCACATGCAATTTGGCGATCTCTATTGACTGACACGTGTTTTCAATAGAGAAATCAACAAGGGTTGGTGAGTTCAAATTAATAGCTTTAGGTGGTCGCCAGATGTGATGCCGAGTTACGATTGGGTCGGGCCAGAAGCAAACAAAGAGAGCAGCGGCCCAAAACTCCTTCACGGCCCAGGCGGAAGCCCGCCTATGTGGACAGTGCGGTTCCAGCAACGATGGTCTTTGGAATCAGCGGAGCTATTCTCGGCAAGCTTGTCGGCGCTGCTGTGGGCGTCTACTCCAGTGGGATAATCGGCACCAATAGAGGTGACGACAGCGGCGAAGTGAGGGGCGAGATCGACGGACCTTGGCGGACGCGTTCGGCACAGAGATCACGCGACAGAGTTCCTTCCAAAGCTGACAAGGCAACGTGATCTCCGGAAGTTCCATAGGGAAGGCCGGTTGGCGCTTTCCCTCCCTTCCATATCCGGCGACGCCTTTCCTCCTTAAGAAGACGGGCGAAGCGACGAAGAGGAAGGAGCAAGGTTTCCCCAATCGAATCCTCGACGTCTCCACCTCCTCCATCCCAGCTAGACTCCGGCCAAGTTGAGGGAAGAGGGGGAGGCGGGCGGAACCATTGACGGCATGCTTCCACCGCCTCCCCCATGCGAGACCTGTGAGTGAATGTGAGTCGGCAGCGAGGGTTTCCGTCGATGGGAACGAGGGAAGATCCGACAAGCGGATCTAGAAGCTTGAGCGAAGCTTGAAATAGGGTTTAGGTAGGTTCGACTTGATCAATCGAATGAAAATTTCCCTATTAAACTTGTCTTCTCCGGCGCCAGCGTACGTCTGGAAACTTCCGGTGGCGAAACGCATTGCAAGGTCCTTCTTCACCATCTCTCCGACGAGAGCTTCTGGCAGTGCGCCGACGAGGGTTGAGGCTCGGACGTAGTTTGAGTCTACCACACGCCTTCCCTGTCCACCTCTTCCGGCGCCGACAGCCGACGAACGAACGCAGGCGACATTCGTTCGAAGCCGTGCGAAGATGACGAGCCGCAGGTGAAGTTTTGAACGAGCGGTGTTCAAAACGAGGAAGAGGTCAATGCTAAGTCAAAATTGGGATCGCGGCTTCAGAATTTTGAATTTGGCGTTTGTATTTCGATTTCCAGGCACACCCACGCATTCGGTTGATGTGGATGGATGGATTATGTTGGGCATGACAGTAGTATCAAAGGAAGGTTTTCCGGCGAAGATGGTGATAGACTGAACCGAGATGGAGGAGATAGCGACGCTACCTGAGGAGGTAGCAGGTGCGCAGGCGGCGCACCAAGAGACAGGATAGCGGTGAGTGCGTTCCCCCCTTTCCAGAGTAGGAGGCTCTGATGCCGTCACCGGGAGGGCAACGAAGAGAGGCCGGTGGGGTCTCTTCCCAGAGCTCCAAGCGGGTACCAATGAGTTCCTCCGGCGAGTAGAGAGGAACTGTAGTCGACGGCAACATGTGGAGCGAAATTGGGAGAGCTCTGTGTGCTGTCGAGGGAGCGAAACTAGGAGAGCTCTGATGCCATCGCCGAGTGGGCGACGAAAAGTGGTATGCGAGATCTCTTTCCGGGACAGCGATTCCGATGCCGTCACCAGGTGGGTGACGAGGATTCCGGCATCTGTGAGCGAGATGCCGATGAGAGATCTGCGGGATCTCTTCCCGGAGCAGCAGGCTTCGATGTCATCACTAGGCGGGTGACGAGCATCCCGGTATCTGTGAGTGAGATGCCAATGAGAGGTCTGTGAGACCTCTTCCTGGAGCAGCGGGCTTCGATGCCGGTGCCAGGGGAGCATCCGATGACGTCGAGGGCGACGTCTGAGTTTGGTGGGGCAGAATGTGATGCCGAGTTCCGGTTAGGTCGGGCCAGAAGCAAACGAAGAGAGCAGAGGCCCAAAACTCCTTCACTGCCTAGGCAGAAGCCCGCGTGCGTGGACAGCGCGGTACCAGCGACGATGGTCTTCGGCATCAGTGGAGCTATTCTCAGCAAGCTTGTCGGCACTGTTGTGGGCGTCTACTTTGGTGGGATAGTCGGCGCCGATGGAGGCGACGACAGCGGCGAAGTCAGGGGTGAGATTGACGGACCTTGGCGGACGCGTTCGGCACAGAGATCACACGACGGAGTTCCTTCCAAAGCTAACGAGGCAACGTGATCTCCGGAAGCTCCATAGGGAAGGCCGGCTGGCGCCTTCCCTCCCTTTCATATCCGGCAACGCCTTTCCTCCTTAAGTAAGACGGGTGAAGCGACGAAGAGGAAGGAGGCAGTTTTCCCCAATCAAAGCCTCGACGTCTCCACCTTCTCCATCCCAGCTAGACTCCGGCCAAGTTGAGGGAAGAGGGGGAGGCGGGCGGAACCACTGATGGCATTCTTCCACCGCCTCCGCCATGCGAGACCTATGAGTTAGCACTGAGCATGGGCGGTTAACCGAACCGGTTGACCAGGTCAACCGATTAACCAAACCGTTCGGTTCAATAAAAACCGTGAACTATTCCCGAACCGGTTTGACCGATTAACCGGTTAACCGGTCATAGATTTTTTTTTCTTAAATTATCTCATTTGACTGGTTAACCGACGGTTAACCGCTAGTTTTCGGTTAGCCGCTTCAATTAAGTGCTAGTTCGATTAATTATATAAATATAAAATATTTATTTTTATATATAAATAAATATTTTATATAAAATATATTATATACCAGTTCGGTGGGTTAACCAGCGGTTCGGCCAAGTCCCGAACCGGTAACCGTTAGAACCGCCAAAAAATCGACCAGTTAAGGAACCATCGGTTCGGTTAACCGGAAAACCAATTTGGTTTGGTTCGGTTAACCGCGGTTCAACGGTTCCAACGGTTTTCTTGCACACCCCTACTGTGAGTGAATGTGAGTCGGCGGCGAGAGTCACCGTCGACGGGAACGAGGGAAGATCCGACGAGCGGATTTGGAAGCTTGAGTGAAGCTTGTAATAGGGTTTAGGTAGGTTCGACTTGATCAATCGAACGGAAATTTCCCTATTAACCTTGTCTTGTCCGGTGCCCGTGTGCGTCTGGAAATTTCCGGCAGCGAAACGCATCGCGAGGTCCTTCTTCATCATCTCTCCAACGAGAGCTTCTGGCGGTGCGTCGATGAACGAATGCAGGCGGTGTTCGTTCGAAGCCGTGCGAAGACGACGAGCCGTGGGTGAAGTTTCGAACGAGCGGCGTTCGAAACAAGGAAGAGGTCAACGCTCAGTCAAAATTAGGATCGCGGCTACGGAATTTTAAATTTGGCATTTGTATTTTGATTTCCAGGCACACAGTCCCACGCATTCGGCTGACATGGATGAGTGGATTATGTTGGGTGTGACACCAGACATCTGTATCAATCCTTTACTCTTATGTTACCTTTCTTATTTTGATTCCGCAGTGAGAAAGGAACAATTTCTCTGAACCAACGATTAGAGGCCCAAATAAATTATGCGGAAGAAAAAATTGACCGCAAAGGATTTCTACTTCTATTTAAATCAAAATTTAAATTATCTACGTCACAGTCCCACACAAATCACGTGATTTTCACGTGGGAGGGAAAGATGACAACGAAGCATCATGGAGAAAAAAAATATAAACAAATGACTTGAAAACGCAAGTTCAGGCAATGAGTTATTGCTCAATTGAATCTTCTGATCGAAAGTCATAAACAACAGTAGCGCAACGACCGCTAATTAATTGATGGAGAGTCTGTGTCTGTTTGTTGGACTAGAAGCAGATGAGAAGTTTATCTTCCTCCGCTAAGCTAAGGCAGCAGGTGGAGCTGAGATCTTGGGCGAGGACATGGGTAGCAATGTGTTCGGCGGCGAGAACCAGCAGGCTCGCTCCCGCGCCGCCCTCAACGACAGGAACGATGGCTCTAAGTACGACAACACCCACGACTACCTCAAGGATTTGAAAAAGAAATCCGGTGATGGGGTGTCCACCCTCTGCCTCATCTATAGTGCCACCGGCGAGCCTATCGTGTTCTTCACGGTCCACGACTAGTGGGGCCACGTGTACGAGCACAGTGACTGTTGGTCTAAAATTTTATTTACACCTTTTTATTTAAACAGAAAATATAAATATGAATTATAAGACAATAAATTTATAAAAGATAATTAAAAAGGAGTTAGAATGATAAAACCCGGAGGCACGATTCGTTGTCCTTAGGTGAAAATCCGGGCTCTTGTGCAAGTTAAATCCGGACTGAACACCTAGGATACAACCGGTACTCCTCTCCTGCGGGCACGACCGTGGAGAAGTTGATAGGACGTCCTTTCAACAAGGGGCAGCAAAATCCAAGAAGAAACCAAGAAGATGAAATAAAAAAAAGAAGAAGGAAGAAGGGGGAAAGAGGAGGCTCTTACCAAATCTCATGCTCTCGCATGAGATTATAAACCCGCCTTTAATGTTAGCTGCTAACGTTTCAAACGTTAGCAATTAATGCTAACATTAAATAGGATTTAATTTTAATTTTATTTCCAACAATCCCCCACAAAATTAAAATAAAATCTGAATATAATTAAACTTAACAAGATGATTAAATGAATTTAAATTGCTGCTCATGCTTATATCATGCGGTCAGTAAAGTGCACTTAAAGGCATATCCTTTACTTAGTGAAAATGTTTCCATCTGAAGGAAAGATAGTGAACTAGTCTTGAACTACTTCCCTTTGACCCAGACTTCAACAAATGCACACACAATACAGGGTTTGTCCAATCGCGGGGTTGCGCATTTTTGACCATGCGCATGTATCTTCATGAGAGTTTCTGAGGATTGTCCATGTCCTCAGCTGCGGCCGTATACAGACTCTCTCATATAGGAAGTTCCCTACAAGGGATGAGTGTAGAGGCTCATCTCATGGTAATTAACCACTTTGGGAAGTTTTTTCCTTACCTCTACAATAAGAAGCACAAAAAATGTATCCTCAAGAATGGGAGTGTAGAGTATCAACTCTATCACATAAATATTTTTATACACTGTAGTGTTTTATAATTTTTATTTTTCAAAGTGCTTCCCGGCCAATCAATCAGCTTGTTATTACCATATTGAACCTCCTTCAAGGGATCTCCTATCACAGAGATTGGGTTCCCACCGCTGAGAGGCCTATTTTCAGACTAATCTCATTCCTATCTATACCTCCAAGATTATAATCTTGGACAAGCTTTGGTTAATCCAATAGCTTTGTTGTGCTCAATCTTTATAAAAGAAAGAGCTGCAACTTTTTATGAGTCAAGCCATTATATAGTATATATATATATATATATATATATATATATATATAAATCTATTGCTGCTTTAAAATTTTATTTATTTTATTTTATCTTTATTATTGAATCTTTTACTCTTAGATTAAAATTTTTATTTTTTAATTCAAAGAAAGAAAGGATTTTAATTAAGCAGCAATTAGACCTAATTATTTAATTAGCTTTTTAATCACTCTTATAATAGAAAAAGCCATTTAATTAAATTTTCTGACTTTAAATTATTTCAAAGTCATTTTAATTTTAAGGGAATTAAATTTTGTTAAAATAATTTTCCCCCATAAGAATTATTTTAATCATAATCCTCATAAATATATTTAATTCCTTATGAACATAGTTTTCATGATGTTCATTTGACATATATGGAGATTATTTCCATTAAGTGTATTATGATAATTATTTATATTATGAATATTATGATCACCATTTGCATGTTATATTATGTTTATATTTTGCATAATGTCTCTTAGTTTAAATATTTAGATTACACATTATGCTTGATCTAATTTGGCCTAAGCCAAATTTAGTTGAATCAGATGATCAAATCTGATATAATTATAAGTTTTACAATAAACTAGGCCAACCCCCACATTTAGGATCATTAGCCTAATTTATAAAAGATATTATCATTTTATGAGAATCATTGTTAAAATAATTATCATGTGCATTATGTTTATTATGCACATCAGGTTCATTATGCATATCATGTTTATTAAGTGCTTTATATTTTTTTTATTATTATGTATAATATTCTTATTATACAAAATTTAATTTTCATGATTTTTTTTAGTTCTTCTACAGTAAAATTTTGTAGCATAACAATTATTTACAGAAAAAATTACTACAAATATGAAATTAATTCATCCTACTGCAATGCACAAAAGATTTAACATGTTTGTGTTACAACAGTAAACCATAAATAGAAAGTAATTACACATGCAATTCTATTTGCATAAGAATATGTAAATCAATTAAAAAAAAATGTTGGAAAGAGGATTCAAATTGAGAAGCACAATTTCCAAATAATGTTTAAGACCGACAACACCTTAAAGTTGGTCAAAGACAGTTGTTGGGTTTGGGATTGCTGGTGCGGCCAGCTGATTTTCCTTCAATGCTGGTGTTTGGGGTTTACAATCGCTGGTGCGCCCAGCTGTTTGCTGCTGCGCGAGAGAAGCGGGTAAACACATGCTTCTCCGCAGAATCAGCCTCGCGTGATTCAGCCCGTGACTCCCCGTGAAGACAGCAACCTTGCGTATCCAGCCTGCGCGTCTTCTTCCCTTCCGGCCGACCTCTCCTCTGCCCCACCGTCGTGACGTCCAGCTCCCCTCCGGATCTAGCTCCGCCGCCTGCTCTCCGCCGCCTTCCAGCTCCATGCCTCTGCAAGCTCTCCGCCGCCTTCGAGCTCCAGGCAAGCCTCAGCCTTCACGCTCCAGCCTTCAAGCTCTTCTCCGCCTTCAAGCTCTTCTCCGGATCTGCTCTAGCCGCCTCCAGGTAAAAATTATAGTTGCAACAATGGCACTACATAATTATATTAGGCAATCAAAAAACTCAGATGAGTTATTTCAAGAAGTTGATGCTAGTCCTGATTTGGGTGTGGAGGATAATTCTGAAGAAAATGAGACTAATACATATGAAGTAGATTCTACGGATATAGATATGATCTGTAATCAGATTGCTTTGAGTATCATGGTATCAAATGTGTAGTGTAGTATGTGATTTGGTTGTTTAAATGTTGTATTTAATATGGTATTAGACTTAAACACTATTTTGTATGTGAAAAAAAAATACTATTTGTGTTATATGAGACAATTATTATTTAAAATTTTAATTATGTTAAAAATTTCAGTTTAATTTAAAAAGCACAGTATTTTTATTTTGTTGACCAACAATTATAGTTTCCCAAACAGCTTTTGCTTCTCTCAGCCAGCTGCTTTTCAACTAGCAATTCTCTAGCCAGTAGCCAGCAGAAGCATAATCAGCCCCAAAACTGGCCCAGTGTTGCTTAACACTAAGCAGTAAAAACAAAATTGCTTAACGCATCGACTATAATTTTTAAAGCAAGCCGCTGTTGCTGACAAATAAAGTTTTTATTATTAATTAAAACAACATATCGGATATTTTCTTGTATCAACATAAACTGTAATTTAAAACAATAATGTAACAATGTCTAAATTAAATTAGTAACAGAAGAAATCAAATATGTTACATTGTTAGTGAAGTTGGAACAAAATCCAATATTGCCGATTGGAGATACTACCAAATAATGCTTATATATCAAGCATTATAGATTTAAATAAAAGAGAAAGATGTCTCGTCTAATAAAGACACAAGAAATTGCCATAATTGCGGCAATAAGAGATCTTAATCCACATGAATTGAAATTGCTATAATTGCGGCAATAAGAAAATTAAGGTAAATAGCTATAAATTGTGGCAAATAAGGTAACTGACTCACAGGTTTAACTATACAATTAATACTGTTAAAATCATATTGCAATATCAATTTATAAACATAAATAAATTACTGCATCATTACAGCAATATAAAATTTATTGGTAAGAATAATATTCTATGTAACGCAAATTTTGGTCTTTACCAATTTTTCTTAGTGATGCCCGTTACATATCCAAATAAAAGAAATTAACGTCTCGGCTAATAGAGACGTTGGAAACTTTAATTAAGAATGTATGGCAAGAGTCACCGGTTAGAATACTAATGATTTAAATACTTATTTTAGAATGTAACACTATCAAATAGCATCTAACATTAACGCAATAGTAACAGAACAATTTTAAATCAGTATATTTTCAATGATTAAATTATTACAAATGATTGTTCAACAGTAATATTTTCTTAATTTTTTTTTAAAAAACATAACATGATAATGATTTTATATTCTGCATTGCCCTTTTGATTTCTCAAATAAAAATTAACAATAATAAATGAGTTATTGAAATAATATAATAGACCGTAATAATTTTATGTAAACAGTAAATCAATCAGCGTACAGAATATGTAAACATAATGAAAACCCTTAATTTGAATTAACAAATTCTATATTTAATTTTTAATGCAGTAATTTGTTGTACCTCTCGTGAACAGAAAGATTTGCTAGTTTAATAAAGTCGACTAGCATGCAAATTTCAACCTAATAATAAATAGTAAATTAGTATGCAGATTTTCACAGATTATTGGTCTAAAATTTTATCTAGATCTTTTTATTTAAACAAAAAATATAAACATAAATTATAAGACAATAAACTTATAAAAGATAATTAAAAAAGAGTTAGAATAATAAAACTTGGAGGCGCGATTCGCTGTCCTTAGGTGAAAATCTGGGCTCTTGTGCAAGTTAAATCCGGACTGAACACCCAGGATACAACCGGTACTCCTCTCCTACGGGCACAACCGTGGAGAAGTTGATCGGACGCCCTTTCAACAAGGGGCAGCAAAATCCAAGAAAAAACCAAGAAGATGAAATAAAAAAAGAAGAAGGGGAAAGAGGAGGCCCTTACCAATTCTCATGCTCTCGCATGAGATTATAAACCCACCTTTAATGTTAGCTGCTAACATTTCAAACGTTAGCAATTAATGCTAACATTAAATAGGATTTAATTTTAATTTTATTTCCAACAGTGACTACCCTAGGGAGATCGGCAATAGCTAGTGGGGCGCCTTCTTCCACGTGAAGCGGAGCGACACACCCGACGGCTCTAATGTCGGCGTGGTGTACCGCTACAAGAACACCGCTGGCCACTACAACGACGGACTGGTGGCCTGGGACAACCCATGGTTCTATTGGACACTCAAGAACAAGGTGCATTGTTCGATCGTTGTCTTTGTTTTGACTCCATTTCTACCTCTATTTACTTCCTATTGGCTAATTACCCACAAGCAGGCTTATGCTGAGATCCACCTTGCCGGTTACTTTGATATGATTGACTGGAGTGAGATGGAGAAAAACATTGGCCGGGGCGAGCTGCACTATCGCGCTACATCGAATGGGAGCATGATAGATGTCAAGGCTACACGCGACACCACTTCAGACGTTGTGGCAATATATGCCTTGGAATAACATTTCTATTGTTGTTGTTATTGTTGAGACCCCTGTTGTTGTCGCTGTTGTTACTTTGAGCTCTACTATGTTTATGTTGTTGTTGTTGTTACTTTGCGTCTAATAGTTTACGAATGAAGAATTAATAAAAGAATAAGATATGATGGTGGTGATGGAGAACTTATAATTGTATGATCTAATTTACTTTGGTAATGAGACATTGAAATATTTAGTTGAGCTAGTGTTATATAGTCTTATTCTCGATACATATATTTGAGAATCCTCTTTCTCTGGGATCAATGATGTAGAGTGTTAGAAGTAAATTCTTCTGTTATTATACAGGATTTAATTGTAATGTTGGGTTAATGTGCAAATGGTCCAAAGATTTATATTTTTACCCGTCGAAACCTTTCTGTTTCTGGTTCCTCTCTTCTGGTTCCCCGAGATTCCCTTTCTCTCCCTCATCTTCGCCCTCTTTGTGTGCGGCGATCTTCCTAGCAATCGGCAATTGCATTTTGATTCGCTCGATGTCTCTTTCTTGGTGAGCGTCAGCGTGATTTCCTTCACTCCTCCTTCTGTTCTCTCAATTGAATCGAGGCAAGAGTCTGTCCCCGCCCTCTCTTCATCTTTCGTCTTTAGTGATCTAGACACGTCTTTCTTGTGCTTTGTCATCGTCAAATAGAAAGATGTTCCGGCGATGAGATTAGGGATTTTGCTGGTTCCATTATACTTGCATTTAATGAAATATTAGTCAATTAGGGTTTGTTTAATTGGGATTAAATTACTGTTTTAATCTCAATTGAATTCTAGCCGATCTTTCTTAGTGTTAATTCTCTTGGATTCTTGTCGTTATTTGAGCAACAGGCAACTCTTGTGAAGCATTGTGGAAATTCTTGTGGAATTTTTTTTGATTACTTGTATGCAACAGGAGGACCCAATAAAGCACAAAGAACAGATTGAAAGCAAGTTGTAAAATTTCTTAATTGAATTAGGTGGTAGTTCTAGTCCCAAGTTCGTTCTAATAACTATTATTTCTGAAGTTGCTTAGTTTTAACCCTTCCTTCCTAATTCTTTAACTCTATTCAATGACATCTGATAA
This sequence comes from Costus lasius, assembly GCA_027563935.2. NCBI lineage: Eukaryota > Viridiplantae > Streptophyta > Magnoliopsida > Zingiberales > Costaceae > Costus > Costus lasius. The sequence goes on along the minus strand of CM050450.1, from coordinate 13,731,790 downwards.
AATTAGATCATCGGCTAACTAATTCCTATGCTCTATAATTTGAGTCACTATAATAAATGTCATTATCATTTAATATTGATGTAATATTACAAATAGAGGATCATTTGTATCATTGGTCACAAACCCACCTAAGTCAATATGAACAATTACTTAGACTAGTAAGGTTGTTGAACTGTTGTTAATGCACAGTAAGAGCTTTAAATTCACCATACTGTTAAGTAATAAGGATACTTGTGTACGTTGGAATGTTAAATTGATTGGCCACAAGACATTGGAGTGTTAAATTTAATAATTTACAAATTTAAAGAAAATGTGTGGAGAAATTGATTATAAGAATGAGATCTATATTGACCATCGTTCTATTGGTGGTGATGGGAACTCAAACTTATATGATCTAATTTACTTTTGACTATTTGAGACTTTAAGGGTATATTTTGTTGAATGGAATCTATAGTGGAATGGATAAAAAATACAATGAATCTAGATGACTTTCATTATATTTTCCATCCATTCCACCATAGATTCCATTTAACAAAACATATCCTAAAATGTTTAGCTGAGATAGCTAGCGTTATTCAGTGCTATTCTTTTGCAATTTATTATTTTAATCCTTTTGAAGCCACTTGCAAACCTATGGGTGTGGTACAGAGGCTGCTGCATAGAGCGAGCCAATTCGGATAAACCATTAGAGAAGGGATGAGATGTGGGTTTCAAGAACCCAGGCCGACTCGACTATTGCCCATGAGGGCCATTCGATGCGAGGCTTGGGCCAGTTCATGGGGCTTTTTAGAAGGAGCTAGGAGTGAAAGGGTTGGATATTCGTATTTTCTCTCACTACTTAAACCCAATTCGACTTACATTATCCACTACTCGAAATTGACCCAAACCTAGGTTGAATATCCTATTATACAACTCTACCCTGAGTTGGGTACTTACGGGCACCCGAGTTGGAGAAGAGGTTGGAGTGGGTAGAGCAGCTGAAAGGTGGTGACTTGCCTAGGGTTCATGAAGTCGGGAGCTTAGGAAAGGAAGAAAGGAAAGTAAAGAAAAGAGGCACAGGCCCGCAACCACCGTAGAATCTCACTTAGGGCAACAAGTAAGTCATAACTCATAAGTGATATATTAAAATCGAATTCGGGTTTTAGGTACCCAAGGTCTTAAACTTGAATCTGATCCAAACCTAACACGGGTTATATATATATTAAACCTATACTCATCCCATTTAGTTAAATGGGTACTTAAACCTAATGTAAATGAGTTGGGTCAGGTCAGGTTCCAAACTCAATGAATCAAATTATAATCCCTAAAAAGAGCACGAGGGCTTCGATATAATTGAATCAGTTGCATAACATATATCAATCTAGAATTAAAACGAGTAGCACATTGAATATTAGCATTATGGATTATTGAATTCTACAAATTAGTTATTTTCTCATTGATCCAACATATCAAGTCTAAATTTTTAGGAACATTGGCTCCTTAAAAGTTTTGGGACCAATATACTAACTCTTATAAAGATTGCACTTGTTCAAAAAAAAAAGAAAAATAATATCATATTTAAATATTATTTTAAATATGTATTAGTAAACTAAAATACAAGCTTATTTTAGATTAATTAATTTGGCTGCTAATTAGTATAAATTATGTATATTGTAATCAAGACATGACAATTCGCACTTAGGAACGTTAAAATTGGGAAATCTAATTAATAAAAATAATTTTATTTTATTTTTTATGGTATTACATTTTTGCTTTCTATGCCTTAGCTAAAACGTAAGACTCATCCTGTCATATCAAAAAGACCCATCTCTTGGCTAATAAGTCTAGTGTCATTTAATTGTATTTTTTTACACCTTTTCTTTGTTTTAAAAAAAGACCCATCTAATGTGTCCAAGTAGCGCGAATAACTTTTTTTAAAAAAATTCTATATGCCCCAGGTTTTAGCTAATCTGTTGCATAAAACATGGATCCACAGTGCATGATAGTGACATTTGCCAATTAATTTCTCCCCAATTCATACCAAATATCAAGTTTATCTTACTCAAGCACCACTTGGCCCATGTATTTGCTAGCTAAATAATGTATGATCTAAATTATTTAGGTTAATCTAGATAAAATCAAAATATCTAGATGTAATTTTTTTACATGAATTTAAAACAACATGTAAAGCACATATTTGATTGAACCATTTAATTTTGTCTATCTGAAATTTATCCATAGCACAAGTGAAGATCTTTCACTTATTATCTCTCTATATGACGGCTCTCAATAGGTAGAAACCAAAATGATCGAGATGCAAATGGGAACTTATCCCATATATATAGTAATAGAAAACTCTAGACTATTCGCATCAAGTAGAACGAGTTTCGGGTGCAGAATCCGTAATTTGCTAAGAATTATCCATTATGATTTCTCTCAAACCTGTGGGCTATACAGACCGTCATTTATATTTATTATGAAACATTATTAGGCCCATTAAGTTAATAAATAATTAATTAATATTAGACTAATATATTCTAACAAATCAATAAGATTCATGTAACTTATTTATATTATATATTTATATATATATATATATATATATAAAGCTAATGAGTTGGTGAGTTAGTTTAGGTGATCATTATACTTTTAGCTAAAATTATATATAATCAGTTTGTTTTCCTACCAACGTTAAAGAATTTAAAGTGAACTACTCCACAATTGTCTCCACAATTGTCTGCCATTCATATATATATTCCACTACTTTTTCTTTGAATTGAGTGAAATGGGAATACAAAATTGGCGAACCAAAGTCACCCACTGCAATAGCTAATAATTAATTAACTCGTGCCTTTATACTTGATGTCACGCCCTTAATTATAGTAATATTTTTTTAAATATTTTGCCAGTGAGTCAACGCTTGACTCGAGTTCAACTGCGTCAACGCAGGTATCCTAACTATCGAAACCGCAGGACTGGGCGCAACTGGCGGGGAAGGTTCCTCGAACCGACCCCCAGCCTGACTATGGACTCAACTAGGATTGCTGCCGTTCCAACACGGCTCAGGTCAACATAGACGGTTCACCGGAGATCGGTGTCGTCGAGTCGAACCGGATTCACCCGAATCCAAAAGAGACGTATCTATGACCGACCGCGTCGGATGGGGTCTATAACAGTAGTATCCGGTTGTTTGCGGATCAAGCCGGTGACCGGCGATCACGTACAATCGTCCACCCGGCGTCGCACGCTGATAGTGGAAAGAACCCGGCCGGCTCCTCAACGCTCCGACGGTGACGTCCCATGTAGGGGACGAAGGAACCAGCGGACTCGTCCTTCTCGCGCGCGGGCGAGAACGGCCGGAAAGGAAGGTCCGCTGAAGGCAACCAACTAAGCCGACGACAGCTGGCGTCAAAAGGACCACACTCGCACGAAGGCGAGTTCGGCCGAGAAGAGAACTGAGGGAGAGGGTGGCCGTCAAAAGGACCACACTCGCACGAAGGCGAGTTCGGCCGAGAAGAGAACTGAGGGAGAGGGTGGCCCGGCCACCCACGTCACCACCGCAGGGAAGGGACGCTGCTGCAACGCCGGCGGGAGGAGGAAGTGTCCGTCCCAAGTCGACGACGAAGGCGACGTCCGCACGGTTACTCGACTTCACTGGCGGGAGAGCCACGTCTGCGTCCACCTTACTCCCTGCTCGAACGGAAGACGAACAGCAGGTAACGCCGGGTGTAGGCGGCAGTAGAAAGGAGATCTCGACTGGTCGTACGCAAGCGACCGCCAACGCCGGGAAGCTGAGCTCGCATGCAGGCGAGCAGAGGGGGAAAGGAGAGAGGAACCGCACGCAGGCGGCGGGCTCGTCTGGCGAGCTACGATCAAACTCCGCACGCAGGCGGATCCGGGGCCGGTATTTCACGCGTGCAGGCGGCCGGCACCGGACGGGGAGGTAAACGTAGAGGGACCGGCCACTTCAGGCAAGGGACGGCGAGGGGGTCCGCCGGAATCCGAGACTCGGCCGGGAACGAGGATGAGTACCTCGGCGAACACACGGCCGCCGGCTCCTTCTTTCCGGAGAAGTTTCTGTCAGCCGCGCCTTCCAAGGCGGTCTGGCAGTGAGATCCGGCGAGGTCGACGGCGATGATGGCAGCGACACGAAGAAGACGGCGGAAGAGGACAGGGAGCTCCTTGCGATCCGATCCACCCGCCCACACCTCCGGATGCGCAAGGGAGCTCAGGTAAAGACGTCCGACGACGTCGGGGTTAGCCGGAACTAGCCGGAGAGGGTCGAGAGGGAGCGATGCCAAGACGTCGGCGTTTTCTTTTTTTCTTTTCACGCTCGTGAGCAACGCCGGGGACGACGTCCTCTTTTCCTTTTCTTCGCACGCCCGCCCACGCCTTGCACGTCAGCCGAGACACACCCCGCGTCCCATCAGCGTCCAACACACGCGAAGACCTCGCGTTTCGTCGCCCGTTGGGGCGTAACGAGTTCGGGCTGCTACCCGACCCGCCCCATTACCCGGTTGACTAAAACATAGAGATGGGCTGGCTGGGCTGGGAATTGGGCCGCGCCCAATTTTCGGCTCATTAATTCAAAAAGGGCCTAACACTTGACTAGAATGATGAGAGAGTTAGACCTAATCGTAAGAAATTTAAATTAACATCTCTCAATCATTTTTTATATAGGCAAGATAAATAATAAATGCAAAGTTCAATTTCAGTAATATTATTTTCTAATTCATCAGACATTTGAACTTATCCTCTTCCATCAAGTGGTTCACCCGAGTAGGGACTTGGAAAGTTTCCAACTTTTCAACTGTTCAATCTCATATCACTTACAGAATTTAGAGGTTCCAACAACCTCTTCTGTGGGTGTGTTTGTCTTCACACGGGCACAAGCTCTTACATTACACTAGTGCTGTGTTTGCCCCAGAACCACCGAAAAATTTTTGCAGCTGGGTACCCGGCTGTGAGAGAATTTCATGATATGTGTGCCCTAGAATATCGTAAAATCTCCTACTTTCATGATTTTACGAAATTTATCGTGAACTTTCACGAAAAATTTCATGAAATCACCCCCGCTCAGCTGCAAAATTTTTTCAAAGAACCACAAAGTAAACCAATTTAGTCAATGGACTTGATATTTGTGGACACTGCCGACAGGACGCTCTTCTGCAGATAGATATATGTAAGTATATATACAAATCCAATTCTAAGCATTAAGCTGATATGCGTACGAAATTGTTCTTTTACTTGTTATTGATTCTTGTTGCAAGTAGATATATGAATCCAATTCCAAGCATTAAGCAATTGGAGCACTCATTATCTCTTTCCAAACTAGCATTGATTCTTTGACACATATTATGCTTCTGTTTCCAAACCCACTTGTCTCTGCCTTATCTTTTGATGGCAACCTACTGAATGTCTAGGCCGAGTTTTAGTGCCACCAAATTTCTCCTAATGAAATCTTCAACTCCAAAGATCCTAATAGGGGGAGTCCCACTATGAGGTTGTGATGCCAGAGTACAATGTAACATTGATGGGATACACCATCAACTATTCCCTCTTGACTATTTGGCTCATGAGTAATTACAAGGGGATTTCTTTTAAAAAAAAGGAAAAAAAAAAAAGCAAAGTGAAGCTGAGAATTGGGAAAACTAATTAATTAGCTGAGAGTCTTCGTTTAAACGTGAAGCTGAGAAGAAAAGCAAAGTGAAAGTCATGCCATTTCCTCAAGCTTACAAGAAAAGCAAAGTGAAAGTCAGAAGCGTAAAAGTTTGATTCCATATAAAAAATGAAAAGTCAAAACGAAGACTCAAAAGTTTGATTCCATATAGAAAAAGGGAAAGTACGTAACAACTTGTCTGTTTGTTGGACTAGAGGCAGATGAGAAGCCCTTGAGATTATTTAAACGCCTCAGCTATAGTTAAGGCAGCTTGTAGAGCTGAGATCTTGGTCGAGGACATGGACGTAATGTGTTCGGCCAAGTTATCGGCGGCAGGAGCCAACGGGCTCGTGCCCACGCCGCCCTCAACGATAGGAACGGCGGCTCTAAGTACGACAAGGCCCTCAACTACCTCAAGTATTTGAAAATAGAATTCGGCAACGGGGTGTCCACCCTCTGCCTCGTCTACAACGCCACCGGCATGCCTATCACGTTCGTCACGGTCCACGACTGGGGCCATGTGTACGAGCACAGCGACTACCCCAGGGAGATTGGCAATGGTCAGTGGGGCGCCTTCTTCCGAAAAAAATTTCTATTGAAGGTCCCAACATAGCCATCTTAGGTTGGCTCCATCCCAACCGTCCATCTTCGATTCTAAAAAAGGTAGAAAACCGAGCAACGTTTGCTCCCGTTAACATTTCTCTCCCCTCATTAAACCCTTCTCTCTCCTCCATAAACCCTTATTCTCCTCTCTCTTCACTCGAAACCTCTCCCTCTTCCCCTGAGAAATTTTTTTCGACCATCTGGCCTCTCATCGTCTCCTTGCCCTCGTCGCCTCTGCTCTTGCAATCGCCGGCATATTCCACACTCCTCTCCTTCGTTGGACTTCTCTCCTCACTCTTCTAGGCTTTCTCCTATCTCGTTACGGTGAAGAAAGGAAGCCCTAGCTGTAGCGCTGCCATTCCTTTCTGCTCACTCGATTTCGCCGCTGTTGGAGATCACCACCAACCCTAGAAAGGTAACTTCTATCTCCTCCTAACCGCCGCTTGCCCAGTCGACTTCGCTACTATTGAAGACTGTTCATCGCCAACCTAGGTTTGGCGATGCTCCTGTCATTTCCTCTAATTTTTCATATTAGTTTAATTAAATTTATAATGTTATTGTCAATGATTATGCAATTTTTTATATATTTACAGAAGTAATTCTTATTATATAAATTTTAGTTCTTACCGTAGAAATATGGGTGGTTTTGATTTATGTAAATGCGCTAAAAAGCCAAGTTATGGGTGGTTGAGAACCTCTTTAGTAAATATAATATTTATGCAAAGGATCACGCAATATGTTTTTACATTGTTTCAAAATTATTTCATATCGTCGGAGTTTTGATTCATATTGTAGAAATTTAAGTACATGTACTAAAATACTAGGTTAGGGAAAGCTGAGAATCTCATTACTGAATCTAATGTTTATGCTAAGGATCATGCAACTTTTTTTTTTTATGTATTTTTAGAATTATTTCATATTGTAGACATTTTGGTTTATATTGTAGAAATTCATGTAAATGCACTGAAAAACTAGGTTATGGGTGGCTGAGAATATCATTAGTCATATTTATGTTAAGGATCATGCAGGAGGCCCCGATTACTGTGGATGAAACTATGCCAGATGTACCATATGAGGATAAGGTAGTAGTTTGTATATATCTCATTCAATTTTTGTAGAAGATATTAAATATTAGGTTTTTCTATGATATTCTAGCTGATTTCTATGTATGTTGAATTTTTTCTACGATATTCTAACTGATTTCTACCGTATGATGGATTTTTTTTTTACGATATTCTAGTTGATTTCTACGGTATTCTGGAATTTTTCTACGATACTCTATTTGATTTCTACGGTATTCTAGCTAATTTCTACGGTATTCTAGAATTTTTCTACGATATTCTAACTGATATTCTACGATATGCTATGATATTAAATGATTCTTTTATTATATTACATTTATTCGGATAAACATAGAAGAGATTATCATGGGCGGCAGTACATAACTGAAGAACAAAAGACTCAGCTGGAGGAGTATATGACCTGGGAATTTAAAAGATTCAATGATGGGTTCGATTGGGGAATAGACAAATAAAGGGTGTATGATATATTATTTGGTCGATATATTTCGGATGATGTAAGGATTATCTAACTACTGAATTTGTTGTATATCTTTAATTAAGCTACTCAAGTGGGAACTAACTACTTTATTTGCATACAGGCCATTGATGCATATGCAACACTACTTATAAAGAGGCGCCAAGAAGACAAATTAAATTACCCTCCTTTTGCTTATATCTCCCCAAATTGCATATATTTCTATACGGTTGGTAAATTTGGTGCATCAGCTAGGTGTTTAGAACACTTGACCATTGAAACCCTTACAAAGATATGTAGAATTTTTGCCCCGATATGTAATGATGAACACTGGTTTTTATTGTACATAGATGTGGAAAATAAAAATATGAAAGTGTATAACTCGTTAAATATCCGTAGGGATCATGCTACAGTTCTTGCTATATTTGTAAGTAATGTTATTCTGGCATTTTAATTGTATGCAATATAGTATAATGATGCATTTAACAAATTATTTTTTTCCTTTGTAGGTTCTGTATTAAGGTCACATTTTAAACTCCAAACCAAGAATGACAGCATTGATATAGGGCATTGGCCACTAACTTGGGAAGAAAACTGCCCCAAACAATATGATAGTGCAGATTGTGGTATTTTTACAATGAAGTACATGGATTATCTGTGTAGCAACAAGGATTTTGATTTTTCACAGTCTGATATGCCAAGGCTTAGGGCCATTACAAGTTTAGAACTCTTTAGAGGACTTTTGGAGAGTGAGTATGGTAAATGTTAATCAATTTCCTAAACTGATGTAAGTTGTATACAATGTGTTGTAATTATTTTGTCCACCTAATGAATTTATAAATATATTGGTTATAAGGTTGTTTTCATAATCTTTGTGATTTTTGTCTATGATATCCAGGATTTTTCTACGATATACAGAATGATTTCTACGATATCGTAGAATTTTTCTACAATATACAGGATAATTTCTACAATATACTATTAGAATTCTACGATATCTTGTAAGTTGTATACAATGTGTTGTAATTTTTTTACGATGTCTAGAGCAGTTCTACGGTATATAGGATTTTTGTCTATGATATCCAGGATTTTCTACGATATAAGGATGATTTCTACAATATTCTAACATATTTCTACAATATACAGAATGATTTCTACGATATCCTAGAATTTTTCTACAATAAACGGGATAATTTCTACGATATCTTGTAAGCTGTATACAATGTGTTGTAATTTTTTTACGATGTCCAGAGCAGTTCTATGGTATATAGGATTTTTGTCTATGATATCCAGGATTTTCTATGATATAAGGATGATTTCTACAATATTCTAACATATTTCTACAATATATAGAATGATTTCTACGATATCCTAGAATTTTTCTACAATAAACGGGATAATTTCTACGATATCTTATAAGTTGTATACAATGTGTTCTAATTTTTTTACCATGTCCAGAGCAGTTCTATGGTATATAGGATTTTTGTCTATGATATTCAGGATTTTCTACGATATACAGGATGATTTCTACAATATTCTAACATATTTTTACAATATACAAAATGATTTCTACGACATCCCAGAATTTTTCTACAATATACAGGATAATTTCTACGATATTCTATTAGAATTCTACGATATCCAGAATTTTTCTACGATATACATTGTGCTTCACACATTCATAGATAAATACAACATGATATCCAGAATTTTATTTGGTTAAATCACAAACCATATTAAGCAGTCACATAATGTGCTTCACACATTCATAAATGCTAAATTTCATAGTACAAATAGATGAACAATAATATTTAACTAGTTACAACAAGAAGAGTTAAGAAGATAAATAGATTCTTTGTCTGCTTCGTTCCACATAAGTTTGTTGTCACAGACATGGATGTTCTTGTGTTTGATTTTGTTGGCCTGATATGAGAGATCCTTTGTCATGTTCCTGTGTTTGATTTTGTTGGCCTGATATGATAGATCCTTTGTCTGAGCACTGCATAAAGATAAATAGATTATTTGTCAGCAATCGACAATTGCAATTAGGTAGCTCTATTGCATAATGATAAATAGATTATTTGTGGTTTTATAGTGACATGTGTTCTATGAATTTGTCGTAAACCTTGTTTGCTACAAGAAAATTTATGAAATTTCAAACTCCCCATTCTTTTTGCATAGTCATTGTAAAAATTATATGCTTCAATTTCATTATCAAATGTCATACCAACAATGGGGTCTGCACATAATGTCATACCAACCACAGGTTTAACACTATTTTCCACTGGCTCAACTCGCTCAACTTTAACTAATGCTTCCATATCATCCACTTCTTGGCACGATAATTAAATCATTTAAAAATTACCCAAAATAAAATTCACACTATCATTTAGAGTTTTACTTACCAATTTTACAGTATTCCAGTTGATTTCAGGAAATACTTCATCGTCTGATGACTCGCAACCGAGGATCTTATTGTACATCATCGGCTTCTTTCCTTTCTCCATAGTGTCTTAGAATTTGTGCAGCGGTAATAATTCTGAAAAATTTAAAAAAAATAGCATAATCATTGTTGTAATTATAATAACTATTTCAGGCTAACAAACAACCGCTAACTTAATTTTTGACTGTATTTGACACGAATTTCTACGATATTGACTAGAATTTCTATGAAATTAAAAATTTCAAATAAAATGTTAAAAAGTCTCATGATCATTGTAATATCTGTTTAAGACTAAAATCATTCTCTAACTCAATTTTTTTAGTTAATTTGACATGCATTTCTACTATATTGACAATAATTTCTACGAAATAAAAAAGTTCTAAAAATTTTTAAAAAAATTTGCATGAGCATGATCATTATAATAATATTTGACAATAACACCTAAACTAATTTTTCGTGTATTTGATAAAAATTTCTCCGATAGTGAATAGAATTTCTACGAAGTAAAAATAATTCCAAAAAAATTTAAAAATTTTGATTTATCCTTAAATGACTACGAAGTAAAAGAAATTGGCTTTCCTGATTTAGCAATGATCAATTGAAGTGGCAAAAGTGGTGGAGCGAGCAGCACGACAGCTAGGGCAAATTTTTGCTCGTTGGCGATGAACGTATAAGGCGAGATAAGATAGTGAGGAGAGTGTGAGGAGGGAAGAGAGGAGACGCCGGCGAGGGTAGAGGGACTTCTTTGGCGAGTTCGACAACAACGAGAAAATTTTTTTCAAGTTGCCGCCGTCGGTGAGAAGTGCAGAAAGAGATGAAAAAAATGCAAGAACTTTTTCGAATGAGGAGAGAGAGTGTTCAGGTGATGAGAATAATGGTTTATGGAGGAGAGAGAAGGGTTTAATGAGGGGAGAGAAATGTTAACGGGAGCAAACATTGCTCAGTTTTCTACCTTTTTTAGAATTGAAGATGAACGGTTGGGATGGAGCCAACCTAAGATGGCTCTGTTGGGACCTTCAATAGAAATTTTTTTCCTTTCTTCCACGTGAAGCGGAGAGGCACCCCTGACGGCTCCAATGCCGCTGTGGTGTACCGCTGCAGGAACACCGCCGGCCACTACAATGACGGACTATAGCCTGGGACAACCCATGGTTCTATTGGACACTCAAGAACAAGGTGCGTTGCTCGATCGTCATCTTTGTTCTGATTCCATTTCTACGCCTATTTACTTTCTATTGGCTAAGCACCTGCAAGCAGGCTTATGCTAAGATCCACCCCGCTGGTTACTTTGATATGATCGACTGGAGCGAGATGGAGAAAAATGTTGGTCGGGGCGAGCTGCAATATCGCGCTGCATCGAAAGGGAGCGTGATAGATGTCAAGGCTACACGCGACACCACTTCAGAGGTTGTGGCAATATACGCCTTGGAATAAGACCGTTGTTGTTGTTGTTACGCTGTGCTTAATAGTTTACGAACGACGAATTAGTAATAAGAATAAGATCGTTCTTATGGTGGTGATGGGGAAGTCACACTTGTATCATCTACTTTACTTTGGTAATGAGACTTTGAAATATTTATATATAGGGTGTTACAAGTAAAATCAAACTAACTCTTAGATCTAATTGTAATGTTGGGTTAATGTGCTAATAGCCCAAAAATCCATCTATTTAACCGCTGAAACGTTGCTGTTTCTAGTTCCTCTCTTCTGCTTCCCCATATTCCCTTTCTCTCCCTCTTCTTTGCCCTCTCCATGTGTGGCGATCTTCCCAGCAATCGACGATTGCATTTTGATTCGCTCGGTGTCGCTTTCTTGGTGAGCGTCGGTGTAATTTCTTTAACTCCCGCTTCTTTTGTTCTCTTGGTTGAATCGAGGAAAGAGTCTGAAAAAAAAGGGAGAAAGATGAAGAGAAGACTCTACGGCTAGAAGAGAAAACTCCGCGCAAGAAATCTCTTCTATATCTCTAAAAAAATTATGCTGGGATCTCTATATCCCTAAAATAATTTTGCTAGGATCTTTATATCCCTAAAAATCTTGTTGGGATCTTCGTATCCTTAAAAATCATGCTAGGATCTCTATATCCCTAAAAAAAATTTTGCTGGGATCTTTATATCCTTAAAAATTATGCTGGGATATTCATATTCTTAAAAATCTTGCTGGGATCTTCATGTCCCTAAAAATCATGCTGGAATCTTTATATCCTTAAAAATCTTGCTAGGATCTTTATATCCCTTAAAAATCATGCTGGGATCTTTATATCCCTTAAAAAATCTTGCTGGGATTTTTATGCCTACAGGCTCTCCTTACACCGGCAAACCTATAGCCTAGAGGATCTGGTCATCCAATTATCGGATTGCCGGAATCGAGAGAACTACTGCCAGTGACCCTGTTTTCGCTAAAACCTTCGATTCGCCACTGATACTATATAGGAAGGCACCAAACTCCGGCCACGAGTCCCCTTCAACATAGAGAAGGTACACCTGAAACCAATTGGGTGGAGGAGTAGCGAGCGGCTGGCGATGGCGAACCCTAATTTTCGCACGTTGCCATCATCATCGAGAGAGACGAGATTTAATACGGACGGCTCAGATTTGCCCAATTAATCCAACGGCCCATATCCAAATCAATTCGACAGTCCTGATTCATTCAATTCAAATCGGACGGCTTAGATAGCTCAGATCAAATAAATTGAATTCAACGACTGAGATTCGTTCACTTCAAATCGATGGCTAGATTCAAGTTAAATATAAGGTCTAGATTACTTCATGTGAAATTGGATGGCCGAGATCACTCTGATCAAATAAATTGAATCCAACGGTAGAGATTCATCCAGTTCAAATCGATGGCCCAGATTCAAGTCAAATATACAGTCTAGTACTTCATGCAAAATTGGATGGTCGAGATCACTCTGATCAAATAAATTAAATCCAACGGTTCAGATTCATTAAAATCAAATCAACGGTCTAAATCTGAATCAAAATCTATGGCCCAGATTACTTCACACAAAATTGGATGGCCAAAATCAATCTGATTAAAAAAATTAGATCTAACGGTTCAGATTCATTCAAATATAATCAACGATCCATATTCAATCAAAATCGAATGGATCAGATTAAATCAAACGTTGATCAAACGATCCAGATCTTTACTTTGATCGAGCGATTAGGATCAATCATATGTGATCGAACGGCTCAGATCTATACTTGAAATGAACAGCCGAGAATGATCCAAATATATCTAGGTCAATCGGTTCACTTTTGACATGATCAAGTTATTGATCCCCACTATATCGAACCCAATCTTTCCAAATATGATATCGGATTTTCAATCCGAGACCCGAATTGATACAAATTTGTGAATTTAAATGAACGATCGTGATGAATCAGATCTAAATCTAAATCAATGGCTGATATTGATTTAAACATATCTAGGTCAATTAGTTGATTTTTGACATGATCAAGGAGTTGATCTCTATCAAATCGAACTTGATTTTTCCAAATATGATATCGGATCTTCGATCTGAGATTTGAAGCAAATCTATAAATTTAAGCAACTTGATCTTTTCAAATATGATATCAGCTACCGCCAACGGTTTCCGTTGAGAATAATTGAAACAACTGTTGAGTTTAAAAACATGCAGATCAGATATCATTACTGCGCAGCGGAATAAACGCAACAGATCTTTTTAACACAATAATTAATCAACTATCATGCGTTCTAGGATTCGAACTGAAATTAAACTGCGTACCTTTCTCCATCGCAGACGATTCTGGTGGGGATTGGAAGAGTATGCCTTTTCGCCTCTTTCCTTTGTCTTTTAGTTTCTCCTCGATGATCAGGAGATGGAAATCGGAGAGCTCGAAGCCGGAAGCAATTAATTTCTCTTACTATTGGTCTTTCTCGAAAATCGTGCGAGAGAGAGGTGAGAAATTGAATCGCCGTCCGCCTCTTCGATTTGGAAATTGCAAATTGAGAATGCACAGTACCGCTTCGAAAAGTCGTGTGTGAGAGAGAAAAAGGAATTTAATAATAAAAACGTGAGAGAGAAAATCTTAAATAGAATAAAATTAATATTTTATTCTAAACTTTTCAATTTCTTACTCACGTCTTCGATTAATTAATTATAAAATATAATTAATTAATTCCTTTCCTTTTAATCCTCATCCACGACTAATCACTTCCAAATAAATTTATTCCTTTGTTAATCTGTGTTGGGTTTATTTAGAATTAATTAATAAACAATTCATTATCAATTAATTCTAACCACACGATCAATCCCAATTAATCTCATCCATCCAAACTAATTTGATTTCCAAATATACTTTAATTCCAAATAAGGAAGAGGAGAGGGTTGACTAACCCATTCGCTGACCCACTTTTATACCCACCCCATCATCACGGGTCGGGCCCATTCTATCAGCGAATCAGATGTCGATTAGAATCAAGTTGGCTTAATTAAACCTCAAAAACATGTGAGCCACATACAGGGAAAATTTATCCAGATCAACAAAATTTACGAGCCTGTTATGGTCCGGAAACTTTACTATAGGAAATTTTCCAACAGTCTCCCACTTGGCTCATATGTACAATACAGGTTTAATGCAACTTAACAATTATTGATCAAAACAATACATCTAATCAACCAAAAGACTTTCATTGAATTAACTCTACTAAATCATGGCGGGCACACACCACTTACTATCGACATGCTTCCTTCCATGTATCACAGTAGAATCAACTCAACAAAACATTAAATATTGAGAAGATACATCAGTTCTCAATACAACTTTACAAGAGAAAATACTGCATTCCTCTATAACTTGTTTTTCACAAAACATTAATATGCACAAACAATACTGTGAAACAAGATTTCAACAAAAGCAACAATTTTATTGGAATTCCATAATAAAATGAAATTAGTGTATCAAAACCTTGTACATGAGCATTCCATTACATATGCATATAAGATCAACAATAAGGTTAACAAGGCTTTTCAATTATGCCCATCTCTACAACATGTCTAGAAAATGTCTTGGGCGATAATCCCTTAGTTAACGGATCCGCTATCATAAGCTCAGTGCTTATATGCTCAATTGATACAACTTGCTTTTGGACTTCTTCTTTTACTGCTAGATACTTAAGGTCCATATGCTTGGCACCCTTAGTGTATCTATCATTCTTTGCAAAGAAGACTGCTGCGGTATTATCACAATACATTCTCAGCGGCTTGGCTATGCTGTCGACAAGCCCAAGTCCTGAGATAAAGTTCCGCAGCCACTTACATTGAACTGTGGCCTCAAAGCATGCCACAAATTCGGCTTCCATAGTAGATGCAGCAATGACTGACTGCTTGCCGCTTCTCCAGGATATTGCTCCCCCTGCTAGAAGGAACACATACCCAAATGTGGATTTTCTGGAATCCACACAACCGGCGAAATCTGAATCTGAGTAGCCGATCACCTCAAGTTCTTTCTGAGATCTTCTATACAAGAGCATGTGGTCCTTGGTGCCTTGTAAATACCTAAGGACCTTCTTTGCAGCTTGCCAGTGGGACATACCGGGGTTACTCTGATATCGGCCGAGCATACCAACAACAAAACTGATATCCGGCCGAGTACACGTCTGAGCATACATAAGACTCCCGACCACTGATGCATAGGGAATACCATTCATACCTTTCTGCTCTAATTCAGACTGGGGACATTGCTTTCCACTGAATTTGTCACCCTTCTGAATAGGAGCTAACCCTGCAGAGCAATTTGACATATTGTATCTCTCTAAAACTTTAGATATGTAACTTTTCTGAGACAATCCTAACAGTCCTTGTGATCTATCTCGGAATATTTCTATTCCTATCACAAAGGATGCCTCACCCATATCTTTCATTTCAAAGTTATTTGAGAGAAACTTCTTTACATCATGCAACATAGATTTATCATTAGTGGCTAGCAATAGATCATCAACATATAGAACAACAATCATAAACTTGCTTCCCTGAACTTTCATGTAGATACACCTGTCAACAGGGTTCTCTACAAAACCATAAGCAGTAATGATATTATTAAACTTTAGATACCATTGCCTGGAAGCTTGTTTTAGTCCATATATTGATTTCTTTAATTTACACACCATATTCTCTTTTCCTGTGGTCTCAAACCCTTCAGGTTGGTTCATGTACACTTCTTCCTCTAAGTCCCCGTTCAGAAAAGCGGTTTTTACATCCATCTGGTGAAGCTCAAGGTCATAATGAGCCACCAAAGCCAAAACAATCCTCAAAGAGTCCTTTCTAGATACTGGAGAGAAGGTCTCTTTGTAATCAATGCCATCTTTCTGAGTAAAACCTTTGGCAACAAGCCGGGCCTTGTACCTTTCAATATTGCCTTTAGAGTCACGCTTGGTCTTAAAGATCCACTTACAGCCGACTCTTTTACACCCTTCAGGCAATTCAGCAAGGTCCCATACCTGATTATCTGCCATAGATTTTAACTCATCATTCATAGCATCAATCCATTTTATTGAATTGTCACTTTCCATGGCCTCATGGACTGAGACTGGATCTTTGTCAATGCTTAAGTCACATTCATTCTCAACTGAGTATACCACAAAGTCATCTGGAATAGCGGAGCGTCTTTGCCTTACAGACCTCCTCAATACTATTTCCTGTGGTTCACTCACGTTGTCATTACCTGTGACTGGTTCATTGGATTCACTTTCATTCAGTGGCACTGGATCATTTTCAGGTTGTTCCTGTGTGTTGTTGGACTGTACTACAACACTTGGGACAACTATTTCATTCGGGATGTCAGATGGAACTAAGTCCACCTGAACCTCCTGAATGTCCAATGTCTGTGGTTTCCCACTCCCACTGACCTCTTCAATCTCAATGAACCTAGCATTACCAGACTCAACAATCCTCGTACTATGGTTAGGACAATAGAATCTATACCCTTTAGATTTTTCAGGATAGCCAATGAAAAATCCACTGACTGTCCTAGAATCTAATTTCTTTTTATGTGGGTTGTATACCTTTACTTCTGCTGGGCATCCCCAAACATGGAGATGTCTTAAACTGGGTTTCCTTCCATTCCACAGTTCATAAGGAGTCTCAGGAACTGTTTTACTAGGAACCCGGTTTAAGAGGTACACAGCAGTCCTTAATGCATACATCCACAAGGATTGGGGTAAGTTACTATTTATAAACATGCTCCTAACCATATCCATAAGAGTACGATTACGCCTTTCAGCTACACCGTTTTGCTGCGGTGTATAAGGCATTGTGTATTGCGCACAAATGCCTCGACTTTCGAGGAACTTTGCAAACGGGCCAGGAATCTGCCCGCTTGAACCAACCTTACCATAAAACTCACCACCTCTATCTGATCTCACCACTTTTACCTTTCTGTCTAGTTGCCTTTCCACCTCATCTATAAATGTCTTTAGGACATCCACAGATTGAGACTTTTCATGGAGAAGATAGACATAACCAAACCGTGAGAAATCATCTATAAAGGTGATAAAGTATCTTTCTCCACCCCATGACGGGATATCGAAAGGACCACATATATCAGTGTGTATCAACTCTAAAAGTTGACTGCTTCTTGTGGTAGGGCCCTTTGCTATGTGCTTTGATTGTTTACCCTTAATACAATCAACACACACACCTAAGTCACTTAAATCCAATTGAGGTATGATATTACATTTCATCAACCTCATTATCCTTTCTTTGGATATGTGACCTAGTCGTCTATGCCACAAGTATGCATACCGTTCATCAGATGCACTACGTTTTAAACCAGAACTATGTTCAACAACAAACAGGGATTCAGCATAATTAACATCGAGATTGAAACGGTATAAATCATTAATTAAAGTACCAGAACCATAATAGTACTTATTTCTGAATAATGAAAATACACCATGTCCAATTTCAAAATTAAAATTCAATACATCCAGTTTCCCTAGAGATACAAGATTTCTAGCACAAGAAGGAACATAAAGACACTTTTCCAGATCTAGATGACAGCCAGTGTCCAAGATCATCCTGTAAGTCCCAATTCCTTCAATAGGTGCCTTCATCCTGTTTCCCATGAGCAGATACTGTTCAGCTCCTATTATGGGCTGGATCGAAAGAAATCCCTGTTTAATATGAGACACATGAGTAGATGCACCAGAATCTAACCACCAAGTATTATAAGGAACTTCAACAAGGTTGGTTTCTAAACATACAGAAATGTAATAAATACCTTTCTTTTCAAACCAAGCCTTCCTTTTAGGACAGTCCACCTTTATATGCCCTTCCTTCCTACAGAAATGGCATCTGGGTCCTTTGAAGTTAGGAGCATTGGAAACTTTAGCAATGCCCTTTCCTTTCTTTTTACCCTTATTTTTCCTTGATGGTTGACCTTTACTGCTATTGCCACTATCAAACTGTGCAAAGTGTATGGAGTGCCCTTTAGCTTTTCTGAGTCTCCCTTCCTCCTGAACTAACATGGCCTTTAATTCTTTTAGTGTCCACTTATCTTTAATGGTATTATAATTTACCTGGAACTGGCCAAATTCAGTAGGAAGAGATATCATAATAAACTGTACAAGCATACTTTCTGACACCTCCATATCTAAAACTTTAAGCTTTGCAGCCAAGTTTGACATCTCAGTTACATGCTCATGAATGGGCTTAGACCAATCAAATCTCTTAGTGGTAAGCTCAGTCATGAGGGATCCCACAATGGACTTATCAGCCAAGTCCGATTGTGAATGCTCTCTAATAAAAGTAAGTAATTCCCTTGCATTCATAGTCTTGGGTATTGAGGGTTTAACATTTTCTGCCATCGTCATTCTCATCAGCATCAGGCATAACTTATTCGATCTTTCCCAGGCTTTGAAAGTAGCTTTCTCTGCCTCTGTACTCGAATCAGTTATAGGTTGAGGCTGTGGTTCGGACAATGCCTGGTCTACATCCAATACACACAGGTGAAATTGGATCTGATCAGACCACTCGGCATAGTTCAAACCATTGAACTTTACTGAGGCATTCCCCAATGTATACAAGGTAGAAGAAGCTGCAAACCATAAAACATGCTCAACATTAATTCTTTGTGTTAACATTAATTCAGATTCATATTTTATAACATGTATTAAAATGACCTGTGGGCAACACTTTAATACATAACTATTGAGATACCAGAACTTTTATCTTTTATAGATAACCAATTATGCCACAACTTGATGTGAATGTCACTTGTGGGCTAGCATCACACCAAGCGAACATAATGGTTAATCTCTCTAATTGTTTGTGATTATAAGCAATGGTTCACCTGTGGGCAACCTCCTAGCTTATAATCAGCAAACTTAACTGTTCAAATACCTTACTGTCATTCTAATAATTTTAAACAGTTGTGTGTACAAAGATTTAATATTTATAACATTAGAGCAAGGCCTCTGTGGAGACTAACATGCTCTCATTACAATAAATATTTAATCTATGTACGGGTTACAATTATGTATACTTAGATTTAATATTTATAACAATAGAGCAAGGCCTCTGTGGAGACTAACATGCTCTCTTTTCAATAAATATTTAATCTAAGTATGGGCTATTAATTTCTAAGTTTAAAATTAGTGTTTATAATCATTTTAAGCAAGGCCTCTGTGGAGACTAACATGCTTCCTTTTCAATAAACAATTTAATTTTAAACAAAGACATTAATTATGGAATATACTTCAATTCCATACATCTTTTCCACGCAAATGCCTATACAGAATAATTTTTTTGTTTCATGCAATTTTCACTTATTAAGCGCATTACGGCCAGGCCGTTACAGTCATCACAGCCGTGACGCGCTAGGTATCAATACATGCAATTGCCGAGGCCGTTACGGCCAGACCGTGATGTACATCACGGCCGTGACCGTCTCGACGACAAAATTATTCAATCAGTAAATTTGCATACAATGTTCGTTTGCACTAGCATGCACCCTAAGTTTCATCATTGCAAAATTAAAACATTAAAACATGCAATTAACACAATTCTAGCATGAACCCTAATTTTACAACGATGAAAAACATGCTATTACTGAATCCAAGCATGCATAGCAATTAATTAGGTGTTAAAACCTCGCTCTGATACCACTTGTTGAGTTTAAAAACATGCAGATCAGATATCATTACTGCGCAGCGGAATAAACGCAACAGATCTTTTTAACACAATAATTAATCAACTATCATGCGTTCTAGGATTCGAACTGAAATTAAACTGCGTACCTTTCTCCATCGCAGACGATTCTGGTGGGGATTGGAAGAGTATGCCTTTTCGCCTCTTTCCTTTGTCTTTTAGTTTCTCCTCGATGATCAGGAGATGGAAATCGGAGAGCTCGAAGCCGGAAGCAATTAATTTCTCTTACTATTGGTCTTTCTCGAAAATCGTGCGAGAGAGAGGTGAGAAATTGAATCGCCGTCCGCCTCTTCGATTTGGAAATTGCAAATTGAGAATGCACAGTACCGCTTCGAAAAGTCGTGTGTGAGAGAGAAAAAGGAATTTAATAATAAAAACGTGAGAGAGAAAATCTTAAATAGAATAAAATTAATATTTTATTCTAAACTTTTCAATTTCTTACTCACGTCGTCGATTAATTAATTATAAAATATAATTAATTAATTCCTTTCCTTTTAATCCTCATCCACGACTAATCACTTCCAAATAAATTTATTCCTTTGTTAATCTGTGTTGGGTTTATTTAGAATTAATTAATAAACAATTCATTATCAATTAATTCTAACCACACGATCAATCCCAATTAATCTCATCCATCCAAACTAATTTGATTTCCAAATATACTTTAATTCCAAATAAGGAAGAGGAGAGGGTTGACTAACCCATTCGCTGACCCACTTTTATACCCACCCCATCATCACGGGTCGGGCCCATTCTATCAGCGAATCAGATGTCGATTAGAATCAAGTTGGCTTAATTAAACCTCAAAAACATGTGAGCCACATACAGGGAAAATTTATCCAGATCAACAAAATTTACGAGCCTGTTATGGTCCGGAAACTTTACTATAGGAAATTTTCCAACAACAACTGCTACTGGGAGGAGGAAATATAGAATCAAGTGTAGGGAAGAGACTTGTTCGAGCCATCCCATGTTTTCTTAATTCTCTAGTAATAACCAAACGGTGAATCTCGATCAACGGCGAGCTCTTAGCGCAGTGTAGGAAGTAGGAGAAGGACTATATATAGCCATCGTGTCCTGTTTACTTTTCACAGGACTTCTATCCTGCAGCCTGCCTCGAGGGTTTCATTCAATCAGCGATGGCAACATTCTTATTCATAATTATGCTGAACTATTGTGTACCTTAGCTGTCAAAATTTATAAACTATTTGATAAATAATTTTATAATTACTATCAAAATTTTAAATAATAAAAATATCTTATTTTAAATTTGTTAAAATAATTTTTATTAATAAAATTTTAAATTATTTAAATAAAAATATTTAAGATTTTAACTAAAATTGAGAGAATTATATTGTTCCGGAAGCATAAGCTATAAAAGCTCACATTACAATTATTTTCTTCTGAATTTTTCATTCTCAGTTGCTTTCTTTCTTAATTGCTTTTACCTTAAACTTTATCTTTTTTTTTTGGTTACTTGGCTCACTTTCTTGTAATGGAATTTTACAAATTTTGATTTTGTATTGCTAATGTGCTAATGCTTTACTACTTTATGGTTTATAAATATTACATTCACCTTGCATCTCATGTTTAGGCTTCAAGAGACTTGTTTCTAGTGCACCATTTTTAGTTATGTCGACACCAACATTTTGAATGAAAAGAATTAAAAAATGGATATGGATTTAGGTACAAGCAAAAAATGAAGTAGTTTGACAATTTTAAAATATCTTATTGTTGATCACAAGGAATCAAAACATACTACCTAATACAACCAGTATGTACTTGAGATGATACGGTAGCATAGTGTCAATACATTCAAGGTGGTATGTGCTGGTACACCTGTAGAGACTAGGGCATTAAACCTTGGTTGATTGTGCTTCAGTAAAAGTTTCTTAGTTATTCTCATGTCAGTGATTAAAATCTGAAAAAACTCTCAATCATCATAGATCAAGTAATTAATCGTTTGTTAAATATTAAGCACCTTATGCAATCAACTAAGTTAACCTCTAGATATAAAATTCCTGTATCTATAATATGTCAAAATTAAAGTCAATCTAATTGCTCTGGGAAAGCTTGCTTTATTTCTGCATTGGAATGTGATTTTGATAAATTTATTTCAGAGAAAATTTGTTAACCGAGTGATTTTATTTTAGAATTAGTGTAGTCTAGGACCTTAAAAGATTAATTGGTCTATTTCTTAGCAAAGGATATAGGGCGTAGTTGTAAAAGAATGCTACTCTCTCTAAGTCACCAATTTCCCACATCTCTAGAGGAGTCAGGCGCTGGCTTAATTTTCACTTGAATAATCAAGTCGCATACATATTAATAACTATATATAGGTTTAATTTCATTCGAGTAGCTATATTTCCAAAGTAAATTACAAATTGAGGAAGGAAAATAGAGAATTTGTATGTTTATTGGCAGTTTGCGTCCTTTGCTTTGTGACTGAACTTAAACATCAACAAATTGTGCCATTGTGGTGATGCATATTGTCCAATGCTTGGTAGCAGGACAATCAACTTATATAAAAGAATGCTACTCTCTATAAGTCACCAATTTCCCACATCTCTAGAGGAGTCAGGCGCTGGCTTAGTTCTCACTTGAATAATCAAGTCGCATACATATTAATAACTATATATAGGTTTAATTTCATTCGAGTAGCTATATTTCCATAGTAAATTACAAATTGAGGAAGGAAAATAGAGAATTTGTATGTTTATTGGCAGTTTGCGTCCTTTGCTTTGTGATTGAACTTAAACATCAACAAATTGTGCCATTGTGGTGATGCATATGGTTGTCCAATGCTTGGTAGCAGGACAATCAACTTATATTAAACAATTATATTACATAAATGTATTTTGACTATAGCTAAGAAAATTAGGGGAAAAAAAAAATCAGATATCTGATACTTGTGTAACCCGATTTGGCAGACAGCACCAGGCTACTGACTTTATAAAATCACAAATATACTTGAATTTAGGGGTCCAAGGAACTCCTTGTCTAGTTCCAGCATTTGGGCTCTTGTTTAATATGAAAAAGAGGGTATTGCATCAGTTTGTGGTAAATTTTTAATTTCACATTGGGCTTACCTTAATAGTACCATATTGTTCCTTAGATAACAAACGATGTAAACATGTACTTCGAAAATTAGATCGATAATCATTTTTAAGCTTGTCTAAACATCATTAATTTGCTTACTCATTTGATGTTTTAAATTGTGAAAAATGTTTTTACAGGAACATGAAGGTGCAACATTGTTGGTTTCTGCAAAGTTTTCAGTTGTTTCTAAGCGCAACATATTTCTGCAGTTTGAAGAGGTATGCTTATTTGTTGAGCCCAGGTGCAATGTACTGAGTCTGATCCATTATTATCAGTGGAGCTGCATGGCAAAGTTGCCAAATACTTATAATTCCATGTTGCAATAGCACACTTCACTTTTCCTCCACCATTTGAATCACCAGTTAACTTCAATCTGATGCATCTCAAAGACAAATATGGTATGGTTTTGATACTAAAGATGCAGGATCCTGTTTCCTGTCTGTTCATGTTGACTTCACATATTATGCCTTAGCCAATTTGATAACTTGATTTTACACAAAAGCTACGAAGGATATATAAGTACAAATAACTTATAGTATTCTTTCGACTCAATTAGGTTGTATGAGGTTCATGACCTTTAAATGCTAGAATATCTATGATATCAAAAGAATCATGGTCTTGCCTTGGATATTTTGGATGTTTCTGTGAGACAAACTTTTGAGAGGTTAGTGGTTAGTTTTATCATACCTCTCTGACACCACTATATGATGTCCTAGGTTCCCTCTTATTACTCAACAGCTGAGATGCATTCGTTTTAGTTCATGCTTAGCGCCAATAAATCATACTAATGAAAATGGATGCAAATGAAAAAAAAATTACGCAGAATGCATTCCATTGGAAAGGAGTGATCCATAGTCAAAACAGTGAATGTCAAGTTCTTCAATATGTCTCGAGAACCTGCCCTAGGTAGTGCCAAGAGTGATGATGCTTAGAATCAATGGAAGGAGAGAAGATAAGCACTGGTTTTGGCAACAACTAATTTTTGAACATTACATTTATTCTTTAAATTACTAAAATACGCATGAGAACTTTAGAATAGTAATTTGTTGTGTAGCCTGTTCTAATTTGAGAATGTCTATCTTGGTTAGGTTGCTGTTGCAAACATCAAAATAAGTGAAGAGCTGCAAGCACTATAGCTCCAGCTTTACTGCCTCGCTCATTTTTAAGTCTACAGGTAAAAATCAATTTAGTTATCTGTTTAAAATGGTAGGCAGAGAAGATATATTATGGATGCCAAAATCCTTATAAACTAACTGGTAAGTAAATACTTTGCCGAATATCATTCTTGCCAATGTAATGGGATGATAGACTCTGAAAAAAAGAAATTTTCTTTTCTTTCAACTTGAGAAATATAGTTGGGGGCTGATTCAAGTGATCAGGTAATTACACACACACATATATATTCTCTTGAGAAAAAACTAGGCATTCTCAGCTACATGTACGAAAATTTCTTCCTTTCTGTTTGAAACATCTTTTCGTTTGTTCCATAGTTCCCAAGGCAAAGAAGTCTAGCTATGTAATGATTTTTAAGCAAGTCTTCAGACAGTGGGTGCCATGAGATCTTTGCTTGTCTAAAAAAACTATTCCATGGCCCATGCTATGATTAAATAGCTATAGGAATTGAACAGGTACTCATCTGTCTCAATTGTAGATTTGCAATGGCAACATTGATTAAGGATTTGAAGGCCTGTAGATATGAGTTGATCTTCATTAGTATGCGTCTTCTATTGAGCCACCCAAAGATTTTTCACTTGACGGGAATAGTTGCTTGGAAAGTTCTTTTGCTTGATTGATTAAGAATCTAATTTTGGTACTGCTTTTGTACATAAAGGCGTCTGTGAAAGTTTTGGTGGTGGTCTATCTCCTAATTATATCATCTTGCTTAAGAGACAGCTAGTTCTTATCAAAAAGAGAGTTAACCGGGAAAGGCCGGCATAATCTGCAATGAGATTCAGTTCAATAAATTACTTTCCATTTTCGGTGGACATGTGACTGATGCATCTATTTTTATAGTGGTTGCTTGAATATGTCTAGAAAAAGGCAGTGTTAATGGCCCAAGGTTTATGGTAGAAATTAGTATTGTTTCCATTAATGTTGGAAGAGATAATGTTAAAAAGGATGTCTTGGAACAATTTACTCCGGTAGGCATCTAAGTGCAAGAGAATAACAGTTTAAGATGGGTAATAGCATAAATGCTTGATTGTAAATCATACTAATATGCATTTTCAATGTGTGAAACTATTTGAGAATTTGTGTTGACCAATAGGTACAATAGTTTCAATAATGCTCTAATTATTTGATTTACCCACAACTCCCAACAAAACAATGCTTAACTATTTGAGAGTTTGTGTTGACCAATAGGTACAATACCTTCAATAATGCCCTAATTATTTGCTTTAGCCACAACTTCAATAAAACAATGGATGATGAGGATTAGAAGATATGGTGCAAGTGGTCTCCTCTCGTATCCCTCTTTAATGCTTGAACCATTCCTCCCCAATAAGGAACACAACTTATTTCGTTCGAAATCAGCCAATTCGTCCAACTGATCCAGTTGGTAGGGGAGCCTCAGCGGAAGTAAATCTAATAGAGGTTTCAACTTAATAAAAAGGGAACGCCTTGTGAAACTCTTGATCGAGGTTGATTACCTCATAGGCAATCATGAAGCAACCAAATTTGATCTAGCAGGATTGAAATCCATTTGAGAGTCACTTATCAGCATGTTACAGAAGAGTCTAAACTTGTCATCCAGCACTTTGGAATTTGGATACAATGCGCAGGATTTGATTAGTGTGGCTGTAAGAATGCAAAACTTTGCACATCAATTGCTCCTTCCTTTTTAGGATTAAAGTGACGAGAGCTCTATTTATTGTTGTGTGTGGAAGGTTGTCAGAGTGGATTATCCTGAAGAATTGTCATCCAATCCTCTTTGGAATTCTCCCAAGTTGCTTGAGTTTAACAACAATTTTATTAGGTCCAAGGGAATTATTTTATAACTATGCACTGCTAGAGAATTTCAAATTCTATGAAGTGCGCCTTTATCTGACTCATGTTAGAGAAAAGAATCAGTGTAAAGAGAATCCCAATCAATGCCGAGAAGTTGTTGTCCTTGCAGCCATGAAGATGTATGACCTTGAAAAAAAGACCCTCTCCCCTACGGTAAGGAAGACTTAGATTTGTTCCAATGATAGTGTTTTTTTAAAAGTTCCCTCCTACCAATGGGGGTGGGGGGATGGGGAGATTTTATTTTATTTGGGTGACTATATATAAGTGTTGGCAAGCAAAAGTCAGTATATACATAGTGTTTCCTTGGAAGGATATATGGAAGGATTGACAAGATTAGGATTTTTAATTTTTTTTCCGTGAAGGAGAAAATAGAAATGGGAAAATTGGCGGTGGCAAAAAGTGACTTTTTCCTTTGTTTGGTCGTCCGCCTAAATCGAGAGAAAAACTCAACGGACAAAACTTTGGCATAGTTCTTTGTAGATCAAAGCTCCTCCTCTTGCCGAGTCACCGATCCACCACCCACCATGTTGTTCTTCACCGTCGCTAGCTTCTCCTTCGCCACCCCAACGGCCTCCTTCACCTTCTCTCTAGTCGTCTTGAGCCCTCCTTTCACCTTCCCCTTCGCTCTCTCCTCCGCTGACGAAGTCAGAGATACTTTTGGGGGCGTCCCACTGCCCCTAGAAAACAATTGGGAAGACTTCCCAAGTTGGGACGAAGCTACGCTAGAAATTTCAGTCTAGAAAGCCATCTGCCGCCCTGAGTTGACACGGCCGTGACGGGCTCGCTCCAGAAACGCGACGCAGGCACGACCCCCTTCACGCCCGTTCCCTCAGCCATGCTCGGCTCGCCGACATTCGGCCGACCTGAACACGGCTAGCCCGTGACGGTCGACACGGCCGAGCGAAGACGTGAATGCAAACACGGCCTCCGACACGGACGTGACACCCACCATGACGAGTTCGGCGGAAATCAGCCCCAGCAATCACGCCTGTGACAAGAAGCACGGCCAGGCCGTGAACGATTCTATGGATTTCGGCCTCCCGATCACTCCTGTGATAAGACGCATAGCCAGGCCGTGAACGATTCTGTGGATTTCGGCCGCCGCGATCACGACCGTGACAGGAAGTACGGCTAGGCCGTGAACGACTCTGCAGACTCCAGACCACCCGTTCATGCCCGTGAATGCAAGCACGGCCAGACCGTGAACGCCTCGACAGTGAAGATGGGTCCAGTTGTGCATGAAGTTCGACGTTCGCAACGATCCTCGCACCCACCTGATCGTTATGTGGGCATCGTGAGCCCCTCTTCGACTTCGGTGGACTCCATTCAACCAGCTTCCATGGCGCCTCTTCCCCGAGGGCCACCTCAAGAGCAACCGACGGATTGCTACAACAACCGAGTCCTCAACTCGGCCCAAGAGACCGCTACCAACATCCAGAACCAGCCCACGATCAGTAACTTCTGCTGCTTCGTGGTTGCTTGTTCCGAAATGGTCTAGCGCCCCGACTCTGGCCCAGACAACGGCCCAGCCCACCAAGACACGCGCCCCAACTATGTGATTCCCCTGCTGAGTTTGTTAGCTGCCTTTTCAGTTTGTTAGTAGTTGTTAGAGGGCATCTTGACCCTCTTTTAGTTTGTTAGGGGGGTGGTTGGCTTCTCCAACTCCCTCATGTGTTCCTCATGTGACCCTTCCCCCTCTTGTTCTATAAAAGAGGACTGAAGGGTTTGTAGTAGCTGCCTTTCCCCGCACAAAGGCCTAGGTCCAGCAAACTCCGAGGAGCTCATTTAGGGTTCCCTCGCCTCCCGTGTAACTCTTGTGCTATTTACTGCTTTCAATCAAAACACCCGAAGAACCCGCTGCGGGCTTCGGGTCCTTTGCGTTTTTCATCTCCGTGTTAGCGTCTTGGACGAGCGTTCCCCTCCTTCCGTAGCAACGTAGAGGCTCCCCGCGCACGTGCATGTAAGGGAAAATTGGCTGTGCAAGATAGGTGAGTGTTTTCCATTAGTTATCAATCCATGGCTTTCTCCGCGCTGAGTCTTGCTCAAGTAAATCTTTTGGTTCTCATCGGCTTCTCCCTGATTTCACCGATCGCACGCATTCTCTTTCCCTCGTCTCAAGACCCTCTCCCATTTTCAGCATCATGGTCTTCCCCACCTTAGAGTACTGAACTAAGGACACCCCTACCATTTTTCCGCTGCGCCATCCGCCTCCGCCAGTCGCTCCTCCGTCGCCTCCTCCCTCGCCCTCGCCTTGGCAGATGCCTCCTCCCACACGCCCGCCGCCTTTTCCTTCTCTTCGTTCGCACCCTTCGCTACCGCTTCTCTAGCCTTCTCTTTTACCACCTCCGAGGTCTCCTTGGCGACCTCCGGTACTCTATCCGCCACTTTCTTCTAAGCCTTTTGCTCCACCTCAAGTTTCGTTGCTGCTGCAGATGCTGCAGTAGCAGAACCACCAAACGGACGTGAGATCTACTGGCCATTGCTCATTTACGATTCACTGTCGCCATCCAACCTTAGTTGGCGTCGCCCTTAGCCCATCGCTGGCGCCAGCTGTCTAGTCGCCCTTAGCCCATCGCCGGTCGTCCAGCCTGCTCGCCAACAGCAGAACCACCAAACAGACGGGAGGTCTGTTGTCCATTGCTCGTTTACGATTCGACATGCTGCCTCAGCCAGCGCATCTAACATGTCTGCCTCAGCCGGCGCATCTGACATGTCTGCCTCCCTACATCATAAAAAAATAAATAAAAAAAAACCTTTTATGATGTAGGGAGGAATGCAGGACGCTCATGTCTGCCTCAGCCGGCACATCTGACAGGCCCTTTCTCACCCCCCGTACAACACTAAGGACTGGCGGAGCTCCACCGATCCCCTCAAGCTAGGCGGCTACCACCTAACCCGCAGGGTCCAGGGCACCGAATCCTAGCACAGTTATGTCCCATGCCTAGGCTGTGCAAATTTCGTCTGCAGCAGGATTCGAACCCTCAAACTTGGCCATTACTAACCAAGTCCCTCTAACCATTAGAGCTGCAACTCAACTTAGCCATCACTAACCATGTCAGATGCGCCGGCTGATTGAAAGCGAAGTTATAAAATTTCTTAATTGAATTGGGTGATAATTCTAGTCCTAAGTTTGTTCTAATAAATATTATTTCTGAAGTTGTTAACCCTAATTCCTTAACCCTATGCATCGACATATGATAAAATTAGATCATTGGCCAACTAATTTGAGTCACTAAATTTAATTATCATTTGATATTGATGTAATATTAAAATAGAGGATCATTTATATCATTGGCCACAAACCCACCTAGTCAATATGAACAATTACTTACGACTAGTAAGGTTATTGAACTGTTGTTAATGCACAGTAAGAGCCTTAAATTCACCATACTGTTAAATAAGTTAATTAATAAATTTAGGGATTTAAACCCTAATTGCCCCAAGTTCTAACGGTTATGAAGTAAATAAAAAAAATGCCAGTAATGATTCTGGTAATAAAATATTACGGTAAACAGAATTAATTTTATGTTAAATTCTATTCTAGAAATCGTGTTCTATCTGAAAATTTTTTTAAGAAAAAAAATTAAATTAAATAATCTGTTTGTTACACGAGATACAGAAATTTCTTTTAATGGATTTAAAATTTTCTCTCATCTCGTTGTTTCTCAGATTCTTTTCTTTTTCTTGTTTCAATTTTATTAACTATTAATAAATTTGTTACTTTCAGAATGTACGAGTTACATTAACCTTGTAACGTATTCTTAACGTTTTTATTTGCTTATCTTAATTTAATAATAATAATAATAATAATAATAATAATAATAATAATAATAATAACCATTTCTGTTCATTGTTTAATTATAATAGGATATTTTTAAATGCTGAAATTTTTCATTAATTTTGAATTGCCATTAGTTAAGAGTTTTAAAAGGAAAGTGGTGATTGTTACGCTACAATATACAATTTATTTCAACGTGACTAACAATGTAACATATTTGATTTATTATGTTACTATTTTAATCTAGTCATTGTTTCATTAGTATTTTAAATTACAGTTTCTATTTTAATCTAGTCATTGTTATATTATTTATTTATAAACCTCGATTAATTTGTTGACTGCTATAATATTTATTGCTTTATTTAATTATTTTTCAAGTAAGTAAAATTGCATGAGTAAAATATAATTTATTTTTGTTTATATACATGTTGAAGTTATTGGATAATATTTTGAACATATTAGATAAATAAACATAATGTATAATTAAATATTTAAAATAATATTTATAGAGATTATGCTGAACATAATTTAAAACATAAATGTCACAATATTTGTCATTCATAAGAAAGATAATGTACTCTCATAATGCACATCATGAAAATTAAATACATCATTATTATGATGTATTTGATGGTTATGTTGATCATGAAATATATATATATATATATATATATATATATATGAATAAAAAAATACATAGTCATAAAAAATAAAATGCAGTTAATAAACTTAATATGCATAAAGTTCATAATATAGTTCATGTGCTTACAATTTAATAATTTCTATAATATTTAAAGGATACGAAGCACATCATAAACATAATGTGGGTAATGAATCTGTTGTGCATAATAAACATAATGCACATAATGATTATTTTAACAATCATTCTCATAAAAGAAAATTATTTATATGAAAAATAATTTTTTTTAAGATTAAAATAACTTTAAAAATTAATTTAAAGTCAAAAATTTTTTTTTTAGAATTGATTTCACTCTATGATAAGAGTAACTAAAAGCCAAATTAATTTTTAGGTTTTATTGATGCTTAATGTAATTCCTTTCTCTCTTTATAAATTCAGGAACAAAAAATTTAAAGTAAGAATAAAGGATTCAAAAATATAAAGATAAATTTTTTAAAATTCTAAAGCAGCAATATACTTATGTATATATATAAAAAAGAGTAGTCGAGATAAAATTAGACAAAAGTTTATAAAATGGCTTGACTCATAAAAAGTTGCAGCTCTCTCTTTTATAAAGAGTGAGCACAACAAAGTTATCGGCTTGACTAAAGCTTGCCCAAGATTATAATCTTGGAAGTATCGATAGAAATGAGATTAGTTTGAAAATAGGCATCTCAACGGTGGGAACCCAACCTCTGTGATAGGAGATCCCTTGAAGAAGTTCAATGTGGTAATAACAAGCTGATTGATTGACTAGGAAGCACTTTGAAAAATAAAAATTATAAAACACTACGGTGTATAAAAATATTTATGTGATAGAGTTGATACTCTACACTCCCATTCCTAAGGATACATTTTTTGTGTTTCTTATTGTAAAGGTAAGGAAAACATTCTAAAGTGATTAATTATCATGAGATGAGCCTCTACACTCATCCCTTGTAGGGAACTTCCTATATGAGTGAGTCCGTATACGGCCACCCGTGGCTGACTAGTTCTCATGAAGATACATGCGCACAACAAAAAATGCTCAACCCTGCGATTGGACAAACCCTGTATTGTGTGTGAGTTTGTTGAAGTCTAGGTCAAAGGGAAGTAGTTCAAGACTAGTTCGCTATCTTTTCTTCAAATAGAAATATTTTCACTAAGTAAAAGTTATACTTTTAAGTGCATTTTACTGACCGCATGATATAAGCAAGAACAGCAATTTAAATTTATTTAATCATCTTGTTAACTTTAATTATATTCAGATTTTTTTTTAATTTTATGGGGGATTGTTGGAATAAAATTAAAAAATATATATATCTCTCTAACGTTAGCATTTAATGCTAACGTTACTAATGGGTTAATGTTAGCATTAACATGCTAACATTTGGCTTTGTAACAAAGCTGATGAAGGCTTTATCTAGGCAGCCGAGGGGATGGAATAATATTCTATTTCTCTCTTTGGTTTTTTCCTCTTTCCCCTTCTTTGTTTTTCAATTTTCTTTTATCTCTTCTTGGATCTTAGTTTTTTGCTGCTCGTTGCTGAAAGGGTGTTCGATCAACTTCTCCACGGTCATGTTCGCAAGAGAAGAATACCTGGTTATATCCTGGGTGTTGAATCCGGATTTAACTCGCACGAGAGCCCGGATTTTCACCTAAGGACAAGTCGCAACGCACCTACGGGTTCTATCTTTCTTATCTCTTCTTTTACTTATTTGCATATTAAACTTTTAATCTTGCATGATCTCTATTTTCTGTTTTAATAAAGGTCTACATGAATTTTTAGACCAACAGAACCCCGGCCGACTCGAGTATTGCCCATGAGGGCCATTCGATGGGAGGCTTGGGCCGGTCTATAGGGGGCTTTTTGGAAGGAGCTAGGGGTGACAACGGATCACGTACACCCTTATTTTTCCTCACTATCTAAATTTGATCAGATTTGCATTATCCATTGTCTGAAACCAAGTCTGGTATCCTATTATACAAGTCGACCCTAAGTCGGGTAGTTAAATGGGTACCCAAGTTAGATAGATGCTGGAACAGTTGACGAGGCTGGGCGATGGAGACTTAGCTAGGGTTCATGAAGTCAGGAGCTCAAAAGAGAAAGAATGAGAATTAAAGAAAAGAATCATATGCTCATTGCCACTATAGACTCTCACTTGGGGCAAACAGGTAAATCATAACTCATATGTGATATATTAAAATCAGGTTTGGGTTTCGGGTACCCGAGGTTTTAAACCCGAATCCAACCCAAACCCAACATGAGTTATATATATTAATCTCACACTCATCCTATTTAGATAAACGGGCACTCGAACTTAGTGTAAAAAGATTAGGTTCATGTACTCAAACCCGATGACTCAAATTGTCATCCCTAGAAGAAGCACTAGAGGGCTCCGATGCTAATAATCAAGACATGACAATTCTCACTTGGAACGCTAAAATTGGGAAATCTAATTAATAAAAATAAATTTATGTTGTTTTTATGGTAGTACTTTTTGCTTTCTATGCCTTAGTTGAAACGTAAGACTCATCCTTTCATATCAAAAAGACCCATCTCTTTGCTAATAAGTGTTGCGTCATTTAATTGTATTTTTTTTACACCTTTTCTTTTGTCTTTAAGAATGAATTCATTTCATTCTTTTTTGTTATTGAAAATCAAATGTGATTAAGATTTCAAAATTATTTTGTTGTAAGTTAGAGAAGACTTACTTCTAATGTGTACTAGTAGAGCTAATAACTTTTTTTAAATATATATATATATATATAGCTAATGAGTGGGTGAGTTGGTTTAGGTGATCATTATACTTTTAGCTAAAATTATACAGTCAGTTTGTTTTCTATCACGTTAAAGAAATTAAAGTGAACTACTCCACAATTGTCTGCCATTCAAGTGAAATGGGAATACAAAATTGGCGAAGCAAAGTCACCCACTGCAATAGCTAATAATTAATTAACTCGTGCCTTTATACTCGAGAAGAATGATGAGAGAGTTAGACCTAATCCTAAGAAATTTAAATTAATATCTCTCAATCATTATTTTTATATAAGCAAAGATAAATAATAAATGCAAAGTTCAATTTCAAGATATTATTATCAGCCACTAACGGACACCATCGATATCTCTCAAATTGATCTCATGATTATAAATATTCTTCATTATGAGATTCAAGGACCGGATTATGCATTATTGGGGCGAAAGGTTTCAAAGTTGCATATTGCTGACGTTATTATGAGCTAATCCAATCATGATTATGAGTGTTTACGATTTGGTTAATTGAATATTGACCCAACATTTCGTTATAAATCAAACCTATCCCAAAATATAAATAGTTCTCAAATTAAAAAAAAACTAGTTAACCCATTAATGGGATTTTTAGGAATTGGATTAATCAGTAATTATATGTGTATAATTTTTAACTAGTCATATGTAATATTAGTTATTTGTTAAATTGTTAATTTATAAAATTATCATTTTTAAAAGAATTAATTTATAAATATACTAATTTACATAATTTATTAATTTTTATATTATTATTATTATTATATATATATATAGTGTGTGTGTGTGAAGGTAAAGAAAGGAAGAAAAAAAAGTGAAGGTAAGGTTCAAAAATTTTTATATTTTAAAGTTTTTACACATTAATTATATAACCGGTTTAGAAGTTAACTAACAGTGCAGTTTTAAATAATCTTAATTATCTTCTTTAAAAATTGCTCAATTAATCATGATTTAGCAAATTTTTATTATTTTTTTTAACACACTAATCAAGATGCACCACTTTTTCTTTTACCAAATCGGCGAGGCAGACCGGCCACATTACTCATCCCGGTTCAGTGTCAACGTTTAATTCGGCCAAAAAAACCAAGCAACTGATTGTGGTGCGATCGAGCTAAGATTAAGCACAAAATTGATGAGTACGAGCACTACTCAGTGCATACTGATCAAGATATTTAGCAATTTTAACTTTTATGTGGGCGACTGGGGAGAAGAAAATGAAAATAAAAATGCCCGTAAAAAAATAATAATAATACATCAAGGTAATTTTTAGACATATGCTCATACGAAATCGATATACATAGTTCAGATAACAAATTTCAGATGTCAACCATTACAAGTTGACGAGCTCCAAAGTCAAACACAACGCACACTATCAAATACACACACTTTTATTCATTACTAGACATTGATTGAATACACAATCAAGTGCGCAGACTCTTTCATCGCTTCTCCAGAATCTCAATTAGCCTGAAGAGCCGGTGCCGCCGCTTGGTATAGTGGACATGTCAGACGCGGATTCGGTATGGCAACGAGCCGCACCGCCCGTGGCGCCGTGAGTCCAAACACGTCCCCCATGTCCAGCTCCGCCGGCTTCATGCCGCCAGGCAGCGCCCACGTGAAGCAATGAACCAGCTGTGCCACCGTCAGCTGCACCGCGAGCAGCCCAAGGTGTATGCCCGGGCACGACCGCCGCCCCGACCCGAATGTCAGGAACTCGAAGCAGTTCCCCTTGAAGTCCAGCGCCGCCGCCTCGCCTCCAGGCGCGAACCGCGCGGGCCGGAACTCGCCCGCGTCCTTCCACGCGGATGCGTCGCGGCAGATGGCCCAGACGTTAACCAAGACGCGGGAGCGCGCAGGAATGGCGTAGCCCTCGACCTCGCAGTCCTCGACGGTTTCGTGGAGGAGGAGCGGGATCGGCGGGTGGAGGCGGAGCGTCTCCTTGATGACGCACTTGAAGAAGGCGAGCTTGTCGAGGTCGCCCTCTCGGACTGGGCGGTCCAGACCGACCACGTCAGCGAGTTCTTCCTGCACCCGGCGCATGACGTCGGGGTTGCGCATGAGTTCAGCCATGACCCACCCGATGCCGGCCGCCACCGTCTCTGTCCCGCCAAACAACAGGTCCTGCGACATCACGTCCTCCGTTCAAGCATAAACAAAAAAAGTACGTGCCCAGGATAGATCTTGATCGAACACAAATTTTAAAAAATAAATTGCTCCTTTAAGGTGGGAAAAGTTCATCTGATTTATGTGCTCCATCAAAATCTAATATTAACTAGGAATTTTGTCTCATGGTCGTTTATAAATCATATATATTAACAAAATTAACAAATTACTAGTTCACTAATTAAAAAGATTTTGGAGCACGCACCATAATTATACCCTTAATATTGTCTCTCCTCAACCTGAAGCTTCCGTGAAGTTCATCCTTCTGATGACGGCCGCCGTCGGCCTCGTCAAGGAACGCGAGCATGTCGTCCACCATATCCCCGTCCGCATCGGCTTCCTTCAGATTCGCCATGTGCTCGTCGATGATCCTGTCGATGAACCTATCGAGCGCGCCCCGCGCGGCCCGAAGCCGTTTGTTGAAGCCCTGCAGGTCCGCCCAACGCAGCCACGGGATAAAGTCTCCCATGGTGGACACCCCGAACAGCTTCGAGAACTCCTGCAATATCGTTATGAACTCCTCCTGCCCCTTGTCCGTGCACTCCCCGAACGCCGCCCGCAAGATGATCCGCATCGTCAGACTGAACAAGAGCTCGCTGACATCGACGGCGGCGGCGGCGCGGGCCGCCGCTGCTCGCACCGTCGCATCGATCTCCTCGCGCACGGACGCCCACGACTCGGCGCGCTTGCGGCTGAAGAGCTTGACCACGCACAGCTTACGCATCTGGCGCCAGAACGGGCCGTAGTTCGCGAAGGCCATGTCGGCGTGGTTGTAAGTGAGGTAGGTGATGGCCATGGTGGCGGGGCGGTTGGCGAAGGCGCTGTCCTGCGCCTGGAGAACCTGCCGCGCTATCTCCGGGGTCGAGACAACGATGTTGTGGCGGAAGCCGAGGCGGAGGTAGAGGATGCCGCCGTATCGTTCGCCGAGTTTGGCGAGGCCCCGGTGGGTGAGCTGGTTCATCATCAGCAAGTTGCCGATGATGGGAAGCGGCCGCGGCCCCGGCGGATACGGCAGCTTCCGCCGACGTTTTCCGTTGATAATAACTGAAACAACTGCTACTGGGAGGAGGAAATATAGAATCAAGTGTTGGGAAGAGACTTGTTCGAGCCATCCCATGCTTTCTTAATTCTCTGGTTATGGTTATGACCAAACGGTGAATCTAGATCAATGGCGAGCTCTTAGCGCAGCGTAGGACTGTAGGGAGAAAGAGAAGGACTATATATAGCCAGGTTTTGTCGTGTTCTGTTTACTTTTCACAGGACTTGTATCCTGCAGGCTGCCTCGAGGGTTTCATTCAATCAGCGATGGCCCAGTTTCTGGTTCATAATTATGCTGAGCTATTGAGTACCTTAGCTGTCAAAATTTATAAACTATTTAATAAATAATTTTATAATTACTATCAAAATTTTAAATAATAAAAATATGTTATTTTAAATTAGTTAACATAATAATATTTTTTTATTACTAATATTTTAAACTATTTAAATAAAAATATTTAAGATTTTAAATAAAATTGAGAGAATTATATAGTTCCGGAAGACTACTGATTTTTCTTTCTCAATTGCTTTCTTTCTTAATTGCTTTTACCTTAAACTTGATCTTCTTTTTGGCTACTTGACTCACTTTCTTGTAATGAAATTTTACAAATTTTGATTTTGTATTGCTAATGTGCTAATGCTTTACTACTTTATGGTTTATAAATATTACATTCACTTTACCTCTCATGTTTAGGCTTCAAGAGACTTGGTTCTAGTGCACCATTTTTAGTTTTGTCGACAGCTGACATTTTGAATGAAAAGAATTCAAAAATAGATATGGATTTAGGTGCAAGCAGAAAATGAAGTAGTTTGACAACTTTAAATATCTTATCGTTGATCACAAGAATCAAAACATGCTACCTAATACGACCAGTGTGTACTCCGAAATGATACGATAGCATAGTGTCAATATATGCAGGACGGTATATAATGAATGGTACACTGGTATAGACTATGGCATTAAACCTTGGTTGATTGTGTCAATATATTCCTGAGTAAATTACAAATTGAGGAAGGAAAATAGAGAATTTGTATGTTGATTGGCAGTTTGCGTCCTTTGCTTTGTGATTGAACTTAAGCATCAACAAATTGTGCCATTGTGGTGATGCATATGGTTGTCCAATGCTTGGTAGCAGGACAATCAACTTATATTAAACAATTATATTACATAAATGTATTTTGACTATAGCTAAGAAAATTAGGGGAAAAAAAAACCAAATATCTGATATTTGCATAACCCGATTTGGCAGACAGCGCCAGGCTACCGACTTTTTAAAATCACAAATATACTTGAATTTAGGGCGTCCGAGAAACTGCTTGCCTAGTTCCAGCACTTGGGCTCTTGTCTAATATGAATGTATTGCATCAGTTTATGGTAAATTTTTAATTTTACATTGGGCTTACCGCTTACCTTATTGTTCTTTAGATACCAAACGATGTAAACATGTGCTTTGAAAATTAATTTGTTTCTAAACATCATTTTTAAGCATGTCTAAACTTGCAAAATAATTAAATAAAATAATAAATATTATAGCAACTAACGAATTAATCAAGATAAAACAGAAACTAAACGATGTAAACATGTGCTTTGAAAATTAATTTGTTTCTAAACATCATTTTTAAGCATGTCTAAACTTGCAAAATAATTAAATAAAATAATAAATATTATAGCAACTAACGAATTAATCAAGATAAAACAGAAACTGTAATTTAAAATAGTAATGTAACAATGACTAAATTAAAACAATAACATAATAATTCAAATATGTACATTGTCAGTGAGTTATAAATAGTCTTAGACATTTTATATAAATAGTCTTTAATGTTGAATGTTAAAATAGTAAATATTAAGTATGCTGAGTTTGGAAACATAAGTTCTTGCTTAAAACTATGATTAAATAAATTATTGAATCTATTTCAACAGAATTTGGCTTGGGCTAAATTAGATCGAGCATAATGTGTAATCTAAATATTTAAAATAATATTTATAAACATTATACAAATTTTAAACATAATGTAAAACATAAATATCATTTTATAGATATCATTCATAATATTCATAATGACATAATTATTTTATTGAACATAAAAAAAATAAATTCTTAATACTTACATTGACATGAGAGACTCATTGTATATTGTATATGAAAATTAAATTTTGTACAATAAAATTAATGTGCATAATGAAGATAATGTACATTTTGAACAAAAAATTGTACATAATAAACATAATGCGCATGATCATTATTTTAATAATGTTTTTCATAAAAGAAAATTATTTATCTATTCTAAAAATCATTCTCTTAAAATTAAATGACTTAAAAAACTAATTTAAAGTCAGAAAAAATTCTTAAAATTGGCTATGCTCTATGATAAGAGTAATTAAAAGCCTAATTAATTTGTAGGTCTAATTGCTGCTTAAAAAAAATTCCTTTCTCTTTTTATAAATTCAAGAATAAGAAATTTAAAGTAAGAGTAAAGGTTTCAATAATAAATATAAAATAAAATAAATAAAATTCTAAAGCAGCAATAAACTTTTTATATAAAAAAATACGAGTAGCTATATTAAAACTTAGACATAAGTTTATATAATGGCTTGACTCATAAAAAGTTGCAGCTCTTTCTTTTATAAAGATTGAGCACAACAAAGCTATTGGCTTGACCAAAGTTTGTCTAAAATTATATAATCTTCGAAGTATCGATAGGAATGAGATTAGTCTGAAAATAGGCCTTGAATGAAGTTCAATATGGTAATAACAAGCTTATTGATTAACTAAGAAACACTTTTAAAAATAAAAATTATAAAACACTATGGTGTGTAAAAATATTTATGTGATAGAATTGATACTTTATACTCCCATTCCAGAGGATACATTTTTTGTGCTTCTTATTGTAGAGGTAAGGAAAATTTTCTGAAATAGTTAATTACCATGAGATAAGCCTCTACACTCATCCCTTGTAGAAAACTTCATACCTCAGGTTCAATTAAAAATAATATGCAATTGCATAACTTTATGTCGAGATTTCCCTGTTCAGTTCACGTTATTATGGAGGGGGTTTGGAGTTTGTTTGTTGTTTTTTTTTTTTGAGGGTGGTGGTAGGATTAGTAATACGAAAATAAAACAGATCGTGACTATTTTCTAGGCATTCACACTCAGCATGAACTAAATCAAGTTAAATATAGAATTAGTCTAAACAACTGTTGTTAGGAACATCATACAAACTAAATCATTGTGTTCCTAATTATCATGACAACATTATTATGACACAAATCAATTGCAAAATTTGAATTGAACTAATAGACTCCCAATTAATTGTCCCTCATACATAGGAAATCAACGGAAGCAGAAAAGACTAAAAAACCTCACAATAGAAAAATTCTTGATCCATATGTAGATAAGATTTTTTTTTTTTTTTAAAAAGGAAAAAATAAACAGAGTGTCGAGAACGCAACTTTAGTCAATGAATAATGCTCCCTTGAATTCTGATCGAAAGTCTTTTAAAAAAGTAATTAGTACTACATCTCTAACAACTTTTCATTCTTTACAGTGAGAGAGACATTGACTTTTTTTTATATATATAAAAAAGGATCGACGACTTGGGAATTCCAAATCTAAGGTAATAAATTTGGGAAAACTAATTAATTAGCGGAGAGTCATTGTTTATTGTGGCAAAAATAAATTTATAATTTCTCATTCGTATTTAATTATTTTATTCCTTAAAGAAAACTCTAACAGCTAGAAACAGGATGCCAATAGCTAGATGCTCTAATAAATTCTCTTCAATTGCTCATGTATCTTTAATTGTTTAATCGTGTTCTCCTTAGGATTCTACCTTTCCAATAGAGAAATCAACAAGCGATGGTGAGTTCAAATTAATAGCTTTAGGTGGTCGCCGGACATCTGTATCAATCCTTTACTCTTATGTTACCTTTCTTATTTTGATTCAGCATATTTTGATTCAGCAGCGAGAAAGGAGCAATTTCTCTGAGCCAACGATTAGAGACCCAAATAAATTGTGCGGAAGAAAAAATTGACAGCAAAGGATTTCTACTTGTATTTAAATAAAAATTTAAATTATCTACGTTACACTCCCACGCAAATCACGCGATTTTCACGTGGGAGGTAAAGATGACAATGAAGCATCATGGAGAAAAAAAACAGATGAAATATAAACAAAGACTTGAGAACGCAAGTTCAGGCAATGAGTTATTGCTCAATTGAATCTTGTGATCGAAAATCTTAAACAACAGAAGCCCATCTTGAGATTATTTAAACGCCTCAGCCGAGCTAAGGCAGCAGGTGGAGCTGAGATCTTGGGCGAGGACATGGACGGCAACGTGTTCGGCGGAGTTATCGGCGGCGAAAACCAGCAGGCTCGTGCCTGCGCTGCCCTCAACGACAGGAACGGCGGCTCTAAGTACGACAACGCCCTCAAGTATCTCAAGGATTTGAAAGAAAAATCTGGCAACGGGGTGTCCACCCTCTGCCTCATCTACAATGCCACTGGCGAGCCTATCACGTTCGTCACGATCCACGACTGGTGGGGCCACGTGTACGAGCACAGCGACTACCCCAGGGAGATCGGCAATGGCCAGTGGGGCGCCTTCTTCCACGTGAAGCGGGCCGGCACCGCCGACGGCTCCTGCGCCACCGTGGTGTACCGCTGTAAGAACGCCGGTGGCCACTACAACGACGGACTGGTGGCCTGGGAAAACCCGTGGTCCTACTGGATATACAAGAACAAGGTCCGCTGCTCGATCGTCGTCTTTGTTTCGACCCCATTTCTACTCCTATTTACTTCCTCTTGGCTAATTACTTGCAAGCAGGCTTATGCTGAGATCCACCCCGCCGGTTACTTCAATATGATTGACTGGAGCGAGATGGAGAAAAACGTTGGCCGGGGCGAGCTGCAATATCGCGCTGCATGGAAGGGGAGCGTGATAGATGTCAAGGCTACACGCGACACCACTTCAGAGGTTGTGGCAATATATGCTTTGGAATAAGATTTTTGTTGTTGTTGTTGTTGTTGTTGAGATCTCTATGTTGTTGTTTTTTACTTTGTGCTTTGTTGTTGTGGTTACTTTACGCTTAATAATTTATGAATAAAGAATTAATAATAAAAATAAGATCCATCATCGTTATGATTGGTGATGGAGAATAATTTGTATGATTTAATCTTTCACATCATATTTCATCTTTTGCAGTTAAGAAATCTTGATACATGTTATTTTAGTTGTTACTTAATTTCAAATCTGATCTCGCATATCATTTTAAATCCTAATATTTGTTAATTTCTATTTATTCGCATTTATATCTTACCATTATTTATTTGCATTCCTCGCATATACATTAGAATTCGAACCCGCGTCCACACATTTCGCCCAAGCTTTCATCACAATTCTAAGTGATTTGTTACTGTATGTACATCTGAAGTTATTTTAAGCTTAAATGCTTTTTTCTTACTGTTAAATTTTTCTCTTTCTGATTAACTTTAACTCAAATTGCAGTTTTAAAAAACCTAACTATTTCTTTGATTAAAATTATAATGTCTAATGTAGAAATTATTTCACTTAAATTAAAAAAAAATCAATGGAACTGATTTTAACATATGTAAAATACAAATGGAAGTATGGTTGGTTGTTTTGGGACTTACTAGTACCATTGGCATAGAATATTCATATGAAAAAAAATAAATAATAAAAAATCTTTCTCTTCCTTAGATCCATAACAGATAAATCTCAATGTGTTGATTAAATACATGTGTAAGTTCAGAATTGTAAATTGTCTTTCTGATTAATTATTTGAAATATATAGTAAATTAAAAACTGCTAAAGGAATCTGGACAACTTTAATTGACACATATTATAGGGTTAATGAAAGAGTAAAAAGATTCTTTGCTTCAGATTTTAACAATTTTAAAATTATTGATAATATACTAATTTTTCAAACAAATAAATAAGTTCTAAAATTTAGTAACTCAACTCCAAATTGCTGGTTCCTCTTTTGATGAATCTTTCATCATTTTTTCTCTTTAAGACAAACTCCCTCCTTCCTAGTCTAGGTTTGCACCAGGCTTAAGGAAAAACATTAACATAACTACACTAAAAGATGTAATTGAAACTATTAAAATTAAAAATCAATATAGAGTCAAAGATTCTAAAGTTGAACAACTCAGGAATAGAATTCACTAAAGTAAATCCTCTAGTAAACCTTTTAACTTCAAATCTAAAAGTTTCAAACATAAAAATTTTAAAAATAAAGACAAGAATCCTCAAAATAACTAAAATTTTAATAAAAAAACAAAATGAAGGAAATAAAAAGGTAATACCAAGAGGAAAATTCTACTATATATGCGGAAGGGGAAATCATCTGGCCCCAGACTGCTTCTACAGAAAGAAGGAAATGGTGTCACCTAAG
The DNA here is from genome assembly GCA_027563935.2 of Costus lasius. Lineage (NCBI taxonomy): Eukaryota > Viridiplantae > Streptophyta > Magnoliopsida > Zingiberales > Costaceae > Costus > Costus lasius. Next base: position 13,688,453 of record CM050450.1, on the reverse strand, counting down.
AAGACATACCAACATCACAAACCTCAAATTAACATGGTAGAGGAGCAACTAGCCTCAACATCTTCCTTGAGGTTAGTCTCATATTTTCCCTCTATTAATCTAACTTATTAAGATTCAGATTGGTGGTTAGATACCGGTGCAAACGTACATGTATGTTCTAACCGGTTGTGGTTCACTTCTTACCATGACTCAAGTGGAGGAAGTGTGACAATGGGGAATAGATCTACAGCTATGGCTTTTGGACATGGACAAGTGACCTTGAAGTTTACTTCAAGAAATACTCTTATTTTAAATAATGTATTTCATATTCCAAAGATCCGTAGGAACCTTGTTAGTGGATCCTGTTTAGTTCAAACTGGTTATAAAATTGTACTTGATGCAAATAAAGTTATAATTTCAAAAGGAGAAACTTTTATTAGAAAAAACTTCACTTCAAATGGTTTATTTAAATTAAATATTATTTCTTTAAATAATAAAGAGTTTGAATCTTCCACTGCTATGAATGCTGAAAACAATGATAATTGGCATGGAAAATTAGGACATATAAATTTTAAATATCTTTCAAGAATGAGATGTTTAGGTTTAATACATAAATAAGTTTTAAAAAGTAAAACTTGTCAAATATGTTCATAAGAACCTAGAAAACCTTTTAAATCTATACCTTATAAGGACACAAGCTAAACAAATAAAAAGATGTTCAAGTGACGAGATTAGAGATTTTGCTATGTTCCTTTGCACTTGCATTTAATAAAATGCTAGTCAACTAGGGTTTGTTTAATTGGGATTAAATCACTATTTTAATCTCAGTTGAATTCTAGCCGATCTTTGTTAGCTTTAATTCTCTGCGAATGCTTTTGGATACTTGTCGTTATTTGAGTAACAGGCAACTCTTGTGAAGCATTGTGGAAATTCTTTTTTATTATTTGTATGCAATAGGAGCACCCCAATGAAGCACAAAGAATAGATTGAAAGCAAGTTATAAAATTTCTTAATTGAATTGGGCGATAATTCTAGTCCCAAGTTCATTCTAATAAATATTATTTCTTAAGTTGCTTAATTTTAACCCTAATTCCTTAACCCTATTCATCCAGATCTGATAAAATTAGATCATTGGCTAACTAATTTGAGTCACTAAATGTAATTATCATTTGATATTGATGCAATATTATAAATAGAGGATCAATGATTTATATCATTGGTCACAAATACACTTAGTCAATATCAACAATTACTTAAGACTAGTAAGGTTGTAGAACTATTGTTAATGCACAGTAAGAGCTTTAAATTCACCACACTGTTAAATCATGTTAAAGGACCACAGAGGATAGTTGTGTACATACATGAACAAAAAGAAATCTTTCTCTTTGGAAGGAATAATAAAAGAAAACAGTAAATCTTAGTCATTATTTGATGTTAGTGGAATTAATCTTAACACATGTAATTTTAAATATATAAATAAATAAGTAAATACAACAATAAAAGAACGAACTAACTGGAGGCGATGAGAATGTCGTCTGTCCTAAGACAAAGATTCCGACTCTCGCATGGGTTTTTGTCCAGATCTCTTGTCCCAAGGTACAACAGGTATTCTGCTATTGCCGGTGCGTCGGTGTAGCAATTGTCGCAGCCGCTTTCAACATCGTATGAGTGAAAAGAGGGAGAGTGAGAAGATTCGAATACAATGAGCGATGAATAGGAAACACTACGCTGCCTCTCTTTATATAGAGGAGGCGCCCCGTCTAAAAATAATAAATCTAGTCTATTAATAAATAATGCCTCGGTTGCCCACCTCTAAATAGGAAGACTAACAGCTAATTAAAACCAAGTAAATTGGCTTTAATATTATTTATTAATAGCATTTTCAAAATTATAATTGGGCTAAAAATAAAGAAGCTTAAAATAAATACCCTGAGAAAATAGTATGCGAGTAATTATTCGCTCGCACATAATTAGGGACTTTTGGGTTTTCTTAATAAAAACTCCAATAATCCCCCACAAAAATCAAAAGTTCATTAAAATTAATTTAAAGGAAACAAAATGTCATACGACGTTTATATCACGCTGTCAGGGAAGAGTAATTCACAACACACTTAGTGTCAGGCCTGGTTCAGCCCGGTCTAGCCTAGAACCCACTAGGCTGAGAGGCGGCCCAAGCCCACGGAACACGCCCGCACGAGAAGCCCACAAACATCTCAAATGCCACCAGCAACTGCTCGATACCACCAGCAACTGCTCTGAGGAAGCGGCGGCGCTTCCCTATAAAATCGTCCGAGGGCAGACGAAGAAGGGCATCGATACCACCAGCAACTACTCGGAGCTTGGGGAAGCAATGAGCGAGAGTGAGAGCTTCCAGCGGGGCACCGACGAAGTGGGCATCATGAGATTTTCTGAGAGACTTCTAACTGGCAACCAGGGGGCTGCCGGCGAGGGAGGGAACGAGGGTCGTCGGCGACAGGGGTTGCCGGCGTTAAGGAGAGGTTTGTAAGCTTCTACCGGCGGAATAAAGCTTCCTTCTCAATATCACTTTATTTCCCTCTGTTTTTGGGTTTGCGGTGGCACTTCCCCTCGTCTCCGGTGACAATGAGTTCTAGTGGCGAGGCGGACTCTAGTCGGTGACAGAAAAGCAGCCTGTCCTCTCCGCTGAACTCTCGAGCGTGGGCGGCGCTTGGCGGTGGAGAATACGAACGTGGAGGAATGACACTCGAACGCGTCGAAATGCAGCGATTCTAATTTTGACTAGGTCAAAATTGAGATCGCAAAATTCAATCACGCGGTGAGAGTGATTTCAGGGGCTGATGTGAAGGTGACGTCAGCCGGGCGGAAATAAAATTTGAAATGGTCAACGGCGGCGACGAAATCGGATTCCAGCGACGAATTCGATTTTGGGACGGCTGACGTTAGGCGTGACGTCAGCAAGCGAAATCAATCAAACGGCGAATTGATTTTGACCCAGTTTGACTTCTGATTTAGGGTTCAACATTCCTAAATTAAGGTTAGGGTTTTTCGCGCGATTTGTAATTTGGGGATAAAAATTAATCGGGGAATTAGGGTTTCATACTTGGGAGTGAGATTTTGCCCGGAAACCCTAGGGTCTCATGCCCGATTTGGTGCACCGTCGGACCACCGTTAGGCCGGGGTGTGACACTTAGTACATGGAACTTCACTTGAAGAGATGTAGTGAACCAGTTCTTGAACTACAACCCTTTTGACCCAGCTTGGAACGGTGCACACATGAAACAACTAACTATGACGCGGGATTGCGCATTTTTGGCCGTGCGCTAGTATCTTGTATCCGTGTGAGTTTGCTAGAGTTGTCTAGTTTCTAGTCTACGGCCATATATAGAAACTCACATATAGGAGATCCCCTCTAAGGAAGTGTGTAGAGTCACTTCCTAGGACATACCTTTGGGTCTCATTTAGAGTCATTAACTCTTCCTCACTCTACACAGGAGTACTAAAGCACCTTAGGAATGGGGTATTGGTAGGGGTGTCAATGGGTACCCAACCCTCCCCGACTCGTTTATGGCGGGTTCGGGTACTCGATTAGCTAATTGGGTCGGGTTCGGGTTTACTCTCATGGGTTTAGGTACCCGATTAAGATACCCGATACCCGATTAATATATAATAGAAAAGAAAATTTTATATTTATATAATAAAATAATTTTTAATAAATATATTTATTATTATTAATATTATTTTATAGTTATATTTTATAAAAATAATTTAAAAATAAATATGAATACCCGACTTGGGTTTAGTCTAGTTCGGGTTTGGGTTGAGTCGGGTCGGGTTGGGTACGGGTTTGGCCAAAACTAGCGGATGCCTGACCCGTTGACATCTCTAGGTATTGGAGCCTTTAAATATAACTCAAATAAACACCATAGTGTTTTTATAATTTTTTATGTTGTACTCCTTGGCCAACTAATCAGCTTGTTATTACCCATTGAACCTCTTTCCAGGTCTACCTATCATAGAGGTTGGGTTGCCACTCCGGGAAGGCCCATTATGGACTAATCCCCATTCCCCTTGTGCAACCATCACTTTGGTTTGGGTCAAACCTTTTGTGAGGCAATCAGCAAAGTAATTGTTAGTTTTAACAAAATTGACCAATATGTATTAGAATCTAGGGAATATTCTAGATCAACAGATTTAGGTTTAAATTCTTTCTTTTGAGTTATAGTGTATTGACCTTAGCCAAACACTCCTACATTCGGAAGAATTTCAGATGACATTTTCAAGCTTCATAGGAAGTCACAAAGAGTATTAGACAATGTGTAAAAGAAATAAAATTCTAAGCAACAAATAGTTCAAAGATGCAAGTGATGAATTTTTCAATAGGCAGCCAATATATATTTTCGCAATAAATAACATTAACTAATAACAGAAATTAAAACAAGTATTATTAATGCAAAGGAGTGCACTGTAATGATTAATACAAATAAAAAGCATGATTAACATGTCAAGTTATGTATTTAATTTTTGGTACGCTGGTCGCACACACGAGTGTATGGTGCGGTGCGAAAAGATTTTTGCAGAATGGTACCCTCCTGCAGTGATCGCAGGAGGGTCGTAGGAGGGTTTTCGTATCTTTCAAGCATGCATCTTAAAGCGTGCGTGTTATACGTTATTTGAGATTTATACGATACGGTATTATACAATAATACATATATGTTATATGATAAAAGTATTATACGATAATACATATATGTTATACGATATTTTAATTGTACATATTATACCATAATACAAATATATTATACGATATTTATCTTATAACACTTTTATCGTATAACATTAATACATTATCGTATAACGTCGTATCGTATAAATTTCAAAATATTGTATAACACACACGCTTTAAGATGTGTGCGTGAAAGATACGGGAACCCTCCTGCGATCTCCTGCCGATCACCGCAGGAGGATACCGTTATGCAAAAAATTTTTCGTGTGGCGCTCACCTCAGTGGCGGGGTCAAGCACACGCGACCATATTTAACGTTGGTTTTTAGCGTGATGAGCATAGCTCAATTGTGCTAGGTTTAATCTCAAATGCCGCAAATGAAAATAATTTCAACGAAATTCAATTAAATCAGATGTCATCTATAAGATTTGCAGATTTAACAATAGTCAATGATCAACAGCAAGATTAAGAAAACATATCTAATAATTAGGATTGATTGTGTAATTAAATCAGATGCATAGATTTAGAGTAATTAGAAGATAATTGTAACAAGGAATTGACCATTGCGACGATATTCCTCTTCAAGGATTCAGCAAGTGCCTGTTTGTTTTCCTTATTCTGTCTCTTTACAACCTCCAACGGCCATTCACTAATCAACTTATGTAGTTCATCTTCTACTTGTTTCTTCTTCTTATCAGGCAGGTTCTGATAGAGAAGATGAATGGTAACAGCAGCAGTCTCTGGCTTATTTTCAAGTAGATATCTTCTACTTGTTTCTTCGCTCGCTGGTTTTTTTATGCATGTGGTTCTTCATTTTCCTTCTCTGAGTTTGATGGCCATCTCTTGCCTTTTTATTCCTGTGGCCTTGCTGATTTTTTATCCACTGAGCTGATTATATTCCCTCATATGGTTCTAGTTATTATGCTGATGGAAGGCCTTACAACGCTATTTGTCACAGCTTTCAAGTTCCGCGACGGGAGTTTGGCGGGACCTTGCTATTCCGGCACTAACTGGCTTCTGATCCCACGCTCGGCCATCCTTGCTTGGACAACTTATGTTACACAGCTTCCTAACAGGCGAAGGAAAGGATACGAGCCTCCTGCATCAGCGCATCAACGCGTCTCGTTATTTTGGCATGCAGTGTAATGTGTATGTATTGTATTGGTACATATTTGTGTTGTGCAATGGTTCGTACACACTCCCTTGGCGTTTATTTTTGTTTTTTTTTTTTGGTTGACAGGGGTGTTATTAGCTTGTATTGCAACATTCATGCGATAGGATTACAGGGGAGACTATACCGGATTTTTTTTGGATCTGGTGTAAGGATAGAGTGGGAGTGAATGTATATAAACTTGTAACTATATCTGATGACACTAGGACAGCAGCGACAAAATAGAATTCTTCCCGCCCCCAGGTTTCCTTCTGTAAATTTTCTGATGACAGATTTCTTTCTTTCCCAGCATATTCCCTTCTGATGGAATTTTTAACACTCTACTGGCACTAGGATTTTTTTTTAGCTATGATCAGTGATCAAATTCTGTATTTCAACAGATTTTTGTATGGCCATGCCTTTCTCGACAATATAGTCAAGTAATGTTGGTGAAAACGACGAGGCAAATTCTCTATTCCCTCAAGCAGCAATCATGACAATATAACAGTGTATAATTTTTTTGGTATCAGATTTTGACGAGACTTCCTCCCTCCTTTTTTGTAGTAGTATAACCGTGATGCAACAGAGTTCTTCCGAGACTCTATACATCCTCTGCCTCTCTCTCAAAGCGGCACAGGACAACAGGGATTTTGCCAGGTAAGAGGCTTCTATGCTTACTGGTTTCTCTCTTTTTTTTTTTGTTTCCACTATCTCCCTCTCATTCTCTTTTTTTTTTTGTTTTCTTCACTACCTCTTCTGCAGCCCCTTTTTTTTTGTATTTTTCCTTTCTGTCGAGAGATTTCTTTTTTTTAGCCGCTTCTTCTTCTATTTTGATTGTCGAGAGATCTGCATGCCTCCTCTTCTTCATATCTTTGTTGCCGTGAGAATTTTTTAACACCCTCAACCTCGTCGCCATGGGTTTCTTTCAGCCGCCTTTTCTTCTGTTATTATTTTTTATTGTTGCCGAGAGATGCTTCACCACACCACCTCAGCGCCCCTTCTCTTCTTTGTTTTCTTGCTTCTTCTCCGCAGGGACTTTCTTCTTCTATATTTTTTTTTGCCATGGGACTCTTCCCAGCATCCTCTTCTTATTCATTTTTGGCCGAGAGCATTGCAACAACATCCCCTTCTTATTTTTTCTTGCCGAGAGCATTGCAGCAGCAGCCTCTTCTTCTTCTCATTTCTTTTTTGTTTTTGTTTTTGCCGAGTCTCTTCAGCCGAAGCCTTCTGTTGCCGATCACCTTTTCTTTTGCTGGTTCTTCTACCGCTTCCTTCTTCTCCTTTTTTTTTGAACTCTCTCCTTTTCGCTCTCAATCTCTTCTTTTTTGTTTACTCTCAGACTACAGCAGTTTCTTCCCTCTATTGTTGTCTCGTTGCTCTTCTCTCTTTTATTCACTCCCTTTTTTTTTACATCACTCCTTTTTTTTTACATCAGTCTTGGGGCCTTTTCGAACACGATGCAGTTAGGCATCATGCTCTCATACATGATGCAGTTAGGCATCATGCGTATCTATTCCTACTGGGGGGTTGAACATGATGCAGTGACATCATCATGTATTACATAAGGAAGAGACTCTCCTCCTTTATTTGATTGATCTTTTTTTTATGTCTTACGCTATTACTTTATCAGCCATCATCCTTCTTATTCAATTTTCCTTTTTTATTCCCAGCCCAGGCTCATCTAGCGGTAAAGCTTTCTTCTATTTTTGTTTGTGCCGCGCAGCGTCTCTTCCTTGATTTTTTGTTGCCTTATTTGCTGTAATTGTTTAATTGAGACTTTTTTCATTAATGATTTTTTTTGTTCTGCTTTCTTTCCTTTCCCTGGCTATCTATTTCTATATTCCTTCCTATTTTTTGCACTGGTGCACGCTAGATTTTCCACCTCTTTTGCTGATATGTAATTCTATTCAAGGTCAAAGCTAATTTTGACTCCCTCTTATTGCGCATGCATGCAATGATTTGTCACATATGCTCAATGGGCCAGAATAAATATAAACTATTTTCCTTTTTTTTAAGGCTATTCTATCCAATAGCTAGAAACCTAGGGCGTTTGACATTTGGCTTGCAAGGTAGATCATTATAAAATAGCAAAGGCATGGGAGCATTAATCTTTTCTGATTTTACCTACGGGCCAAAATAAATTTTGACTTTATCTCCTGTTATGAAATTTTATGGTTCAACAACTATCATCATGCTGAATGCGTGGAGCTGCCACAGATGGTTCTTCTCTTCCCGCTTCACCGGAATTAGTAGCTCAGTGCATCCAACTGAGCGGTAAACTTATTGCTTCACGAGCTAATCCAACCACTCGACCGAAATGGAAACTTTTCTTTGGTGTCGTTTCCTGTAATGCACCACCAACAACAAATGGTCATGTTAAGTAAAATCACGGATTATCATAATCAAATGCGATTAACACTAACACGGATCTTAAATCCTTATTTATCCTAAGTCCTTATGTCCCATGTAAAATCCTAAACCACGCTTTGATACCAAAATTGTTACGCCCCAGAGCGCCACCCAGGACCCACGCCGGGAATCCCGGACCTCCGGACGCAAGAACACTGTACCTGTCAAATCAACACAACAACCGAGAGGTACAGAATAGAATAAAATAACACACCAAAGGCCAGCCCGGCCACAAATATCTAGATACCATACACTGACACAAGACCGGCGCAGTGGTCAACAGAAACAAATAACAACAGGACCAGCGCAGCGGTCCACAAACCCAACTGATGACATGACCGGTGCAGCGGCCGGTCGACAAACCAAACAGATAGCAAGACCGACGCAACGGTCAACAAGTCTGACAACAACATAATATAACCATAGACAACTGAATAAATGCAACACAAGCCCACCCAGACTCACCATCTAACTATCTAAGACGCTCCAGATGGAGCCGCACCTGAACCTAGAGCAAGTCAAAGGGAGTTAGCCGGAGGCTAAGTAGGGATAAATCAAATTTCATGGTGCGTGATCAAAATGTAAGATTTTTCCAAATTACCACCGTAACTCTACATATCCCATATATCGTATAATCAGACTAAAATACGCATCAATATAATACCATCAAACACAGATAAAACTGGGAGCTGATACAGTAGTGGTCCGAGACTCGCAACTCTATAAATAGGGTGGTCCCTACTGATGGCTCCCCGAACAGTAGAGACGACTGTCCGTCGACAGTTCGCTAGTGTAGTGTCCTACACTCAGTACAACCCATCTCATCGGGTTGTCATATCCGAGACCTCAAGCCCATACACAACACTCTCTTGGTCTATCTCTGGCACAGTGAGACGATCACACAGCGTCTCCAGAATATAACAGGCAGTATCCGAGGTACACCGGACTATTTATCGCTAGACATCCAGCCCTCAATATATGTATACATAACTCATACCCACTATCACTACTGACCAGCATGCAATACCGATACTCATACCATGTTTCATACAGGTAGGTTATGTCAACAGGTAATAGACTCGAGCAGAATGGAAATCAGATAGTAATCAATAGTAATATCAGTAATATGAAGTTGCCGCTAACTAACATGCGATTGACACCGTAACAAAGGAAGGAGGTAAAATCTCTACCTCGAACAGTAGATGCACAGTATAGATCCAACCAGAGTAATCACGTATATCAACCAATAGGACCTAACATGTATATTATCGTGTAAGTCCAAAGTATTCCATTTTAATCCATTTTATAATAATAGTTAATTAACATGCTATTCCGTCATTAAGTGGTTCTGTTCAGATCCGGGTTATTTATTCGAGTCCAACAGATATACAAGTCTAGGTTGGTTCGCATGCGTTCTTATAAGTACATATAGAGTCGGGTCGGGGTACTAACCTAGTTTGCAGCCACGTGCAAACGTATAATCACCACACGACGTAAGAGTGCGCAAGAACCAGCCAAATACGCATCAGCACAAATTCCAAAGTTCGCCGGAACAGTAGCGCCGCCGGTACAGTAGCGCCGGAACAGTGTTTCCGGTGGCGGATCGAAACTTTTCGGTAGTCAAACTGAAGCCGACGCCGAGAGGATCTCGGCCGTACAATTCGTTTTGCGAAAGGGTGGGGTGCTGGAGTCACCGGAAAATGTCAGAAAACCACCGGTGGTGTCGTTCGTGAATCTCGCCAAAGTCAGAGAAGAAGACGCCCGAAAACCCACTAGAAGGCGACAAAAACGTTTGCCGTAGGTGAGGAAGGCCACCAGGGTCGCCGGAGACGAAGATCGCGCCAGATCTAGGGTTTCCGGTTGTAGTCGTCACCGCACACGTTCTAAATGGAGAAGGAGGCTTCCGCCGGCCGGGTTCTGGTCGCTGGATCTACGGCCAGGCATTGGATCTAGAGTGGACGCGCGTGAGGGAGGAGGGCGAAAGCAGATTGAAGAGGCGGAGCAGCACTCGTTTGCTTGGTGAAGGAGACGATCGCGACGGGAGGAGAAATAGGAAGGGAGCGAGACCCGGGCGACAGAACAAGATGGTCCAGGCATGGGCTTGACCACCGGTGCTAGAGTGATGTCCCATCGATCAAATCCACACCCAAAATTTAATACTATTTTATTCTAAAATTTTACCCTCTCATTTGTTTGTTTGCATCACGGGCGTAACATTATTCTCACCTTCAAAGAATTTGGTCCCCAAATTCCAAGCAGATTTATTGACGATAATTAAACAGGATTACAAAAGCACTCATACAATAGTCACTCATACAGAAATCACTCGTCTACTCCTCCATCTCGAGAAACAGATCCGGATGCCTCCTCATAAATTTGTCCTCACGTTCCCAAGTAGTCTTGCTCTCAAGATGATTTTTCCACGTTACTTTAATCAGGCTAATAACTTTATTTCTTAGTTGGTGCTCTTTGCGATCTAGGATTTCCACAGGCATCTCTGCATATGAAGCATCCTGCCTGACATGAACAGTACCATGGGTCAACACATGGGAAGGATCTGCCACATACTTGGGATACATGGACACGTGGAATACCGGGTGAATATGTGTGTACATTGGTGGAAGCGCTAGTTGGTAGGCAACGGGTCCAACTTTCTCCAGTATCTCAAAGGGACCAACATACCGCGGAGCTAACTTACCAGCATACCCAAATCTAGTCGTACCTTTCTTCGAAAAGATTCGAAGAAATACGTGATCACCGATGTCAAACTCGAGCGGACGTCATCTCTTGTCCTCATAACTCTTCTGTCGGCTTTGAGCAGTTAGTAATCTCTGTCTAATAATCTGGACCCTTTCAGCATCCAATTCCAACATAGCCAATCCTAACACACGGCTTTCACCTGCTTCGTCCCATAAAATTGGGGATCTACACCTTCTGCCGTATAAAGCCTCGAAAGGCGCCATCTGAATTGTAGAGTGGTAACTATTATTATATGCTAATTCTACCAAGTGTAGGTGGTATTCCCATACATTTGTAAAGTCTAAGACGATAGCCCGGAGCATATCCTCTAGTGTCTGTATAGTTCGCTCAGACTGACCGTCAGTCTGCGGGTGGTAAGCCGTACTAAACCGCAGTTCAGTTTCCAAAGCCTTCTATAAGCTGCCCCAAAATCGAGATGTGAACCGTGGGTCTCTGTTAGAAATAATGCTGGCAGGAACCCCATGTAGCTGTACAATCTCACTACAGTATAACCTTACTAGCTTGTCCATAGAATAAGTTTTTCTGATAGGAAAGAATTGAGCTGACTTGGTCAACCGGTCAACGATCACCCAAATCGAGTCGTGGCTAGTGCGCGACCTCGGAAGATCTGTCACAAAATCCATAGTAATATGTTCCCATTTCCACTCCGGGATAGAAATACTCTGCAACAGTCCCAAAGGTTTCTTATGCTCAATCTTTACTTGTTTGCATACCAGACAACGTCCAACATATTCCTCCACGTCCCTTTTCATTCCTTCCCACCAATAAGATTTTCGCAGGTCCCTATACATCTTCGTGGCACCAGGATGTACCGCGAATCTTGACTTGTGTGCCTCTTCCAGTAATTCTTCCTTAATGGCTTCAGGTACACATAAGCGATTCCAACACCTTATAACGCCTTCATCATCTTAAGTAAATTCTTCTCTCTTGCCCTTGGTGATAATAGATTGTAAATACCAATCATTTGGTTGAGCCTCAATAATCCTCTGCACAATAGGAGGCTGTGCCATCATCATGGCCAAGCATCCGTGCTCAGTGGGGCACACAACCTCAACGCCTAAATCTGCCACCCGTCTGGCCAACTCAGTAGGTGCTACCCTTAGATGTACTAATACCCCTGCAGTCTTCTTACTTAACGCATCAGCCACTACATTAGCCATGCCCGGGTGGTAATTAATCGTGCAATCATAATCCTTCAGAAATTCCACCCATCTTCGCTGCCTCATATTTAACTCCTTTTGTGAAAATAAATACTTCAGACTTTAATGATCCATAAAAATTTCAAAGGTAACGCCATACAAATAATGCCACCAAATTCTAAGGGCGAATACCACAGCAGCTAACTCCAAATCGTGCACCGAATAATTTTTTCATGTACTTTGAGTTGACGTGAAGCATAAGCTATAACTTTATCATATTGCATCAATACAACACCTAGACCTTGAAAATATGCATATGTATAAACTGTATACCCCTCATCATCTGTTGGAAGTATCAATATAGGTGCACTGATTAGTTTTTTTTTCAATTCCATAAAGTTGTTCTCACAATTTTTATCCCAGAAAAATTTAACTTCCTTTTTCGTCAAATTCATGAGTGGAGTAGCAATTTTAGAAAATCTCTCAACAAATTTCCTATAATAGCTAGCAAGTCCAAGAAAACTCCAAACCTCTGCCACAGTCTTTGGACTTTCCCACTCCACGATAGCCCTAATTTTGTCAAGGTCCACAACAACACCTTCACCAGAAATCACATGTCCTAAGAATGTGACTTTGCTTAGCCAGAAGGCACATTTGCTATACTTAGCATACAATTGTTCTCTCCTAAGGGTTTCCAACACAAGTCGAAGGTGTCTCTTGTGCTCAACTCTGCTACAAGAATAGATTAATATGTCATCAATAAAGACTACCACGAACTGGTCCAGATAATTAATGAATACCCGGTTCATCATATCCATAAAGGCCGCTAGTGCATTAGTCAGGCCAAAGGGCATCACAAGGAACTCGTAGTGCCCATAATGTGTCAGAAAGGCAGTTTTCGGCACGTCCTCTCCACGGATCCTCAACTGATGATATCCAGACCTCAAATCAATCTTCGAATACACGCAAGTACCCTTAAGCTGATCAAATAAATCATCAATCCGCGGCAAGGGATATTTATTCTTAATCGTCACTGCATTCAACTGTCTGTAATCCACACACAGTCGAAATGAGCCATCCTTCTTTTTCACGAATAGGACAGGAGCACCCTAGGGAGATGCACTGGGTCTGATAAATCCCTTATCAAGAAGCTCCTGTAACTGCACTTTTAACTCCTCAAGTTCACGTGGCGCCATCCGATAAGATGCTCTCGAGATAGGCGTTGTGCCAGGTTGGAGATCAATAGTAAAATCAATGGCCCGGTCCGGGGGTAATTTAGGTAAGTCCTCAAAAAATACATCAGGGAATCCCTTGACAACTGGTACACGTTCAATAGGGATCGGGGTCTGATCCCCTGCATCAATAATAGACATCAAGTATCCTTGACATCCACTGCTAATTAATCTCCTGGCTTGTAATGTAGATATAATAGGGGCAATATGACTAGGTACCCCAGTGAATGTATATACTACAGATCCATAACGCTTGAATACCACCGTGTAGTCGTAGCAATCCACTACTACACAGTTATAAGAAAGCTAGTTCATCCCCAGGATAATCTTGAAATCTGAAAACTCTAGTAACATCATATCCGAGTAGATAATCAGACCATTAAAACTTAGAGGGCACTGCTGTACCTCCAAGTAAGATCGTAATGTACCACCAGAGGGTACAAATACTGTCATATCATGTTGAGATAATATAGGTACTAATCCCAATTTCTTCATAAACGCATACGAGATAAAAGAATGTGAACTATCAGTGTCTATCAATAAGCATGCAGGTGTATCAAATACTGAAATAATACTTCGCATCACGTTGCCGGTCTCGCGCTGCACATCCTGCTCAGTCAGCGCATACGCCTGCCCAGTAGTAGGGACTTGAGCCTACCTGTTTTTGGGGAACTGGTGCTGCATATCCACGGCGAGGAGGTCGAGGCTGTCCTCGTTGAGGAGGTGGGGCAGATCTCTGAGTACTAGGGGCATGCTGGGGCTGCTGTCCCTTTCATGGGCAGTCCCTCTTACAGTGGCCAATCTCATTACAGTAATGGCACTGAACAAATTGAAGTGGGCAGTCCTGAGAAATATGGCCCACTTCCCCACACTGGTAACATGTCCTCTGGTCAGGACACGACCCAATACTAGGTGGCGGCGACTGAATGGAATGCCTTGACATTGTTACACCTCGAAATTAAGCAATGTGTAAAATCCAATAAGAGCGAAAGAAAACATATCTTTTATTAAAGCAATTGCAATTCTGACTCACTAATATCCAAGAATATCCAAAAAGGTATACAACTGATTCAATTGACTCAACTTGCTAACAACTAAACTCTATCAGAACAGCTAACCCATGGATGCATGCCACCTGAATCTTCAAGCGTAACTGTGCTTGCGGGGATTTACGGGACGATCTGACTCCTCCTGATCTGCAACTGCACAACGTCCCTCATGGGTTAGCACAAAAATGCTAAGCAAGCCTCTCCCCAGAAGAAAGGGTAGTCCCTTAGATCCAAAGGAGGGAAAACTAGCACAAAGCATAAATGATAAGATGGCAACAAGCTGAATACTGAAAACTGTAAACTGGAATGTAATCGAAGAGCTGAATTAATTTGGTTCATAAAAGAAAAGATCAATAATATTATGCAAGGAAACACTATGAGCAATACCTACTAGCTCGTGGGGTCGTCACCCCAAATACGCATGATAAGGTGAATCATTCACCTTACATGGTGAACACACGCGCTACCATGCGTCACGAATCCCGGTGCATGCTAATTTGGGACCCCGATCTGTCCACCGAGTGGATACTACTGGGTATGTGCTCAATAACATGCAACTGTTCACAAATATACTGTCCACAACGTGGATACTAAAAACAATAACTTGCTTGAATATACTTGACTGGTAGTGAACAATTGAAAACATACATGGCAACACTATAACTAGCAAATCTTTGTTATGCATAGGATACTTACTATTTGAGTCAATGAAAATAACGATCACAAACTTTTATATACAGAAATCTGGTTTGAGGTCTTACCTCCGAAAAGCCAAGAAAAACGATGCAAGCCAAATAGTTGTTCAATCACTCTGAAATACAAATTTGTACAAGAACTCTATCAAATAAGATTCAAACTGAAAAACAGAGACTACCAACAGAAGCGAAACATCTCAAAACCTAGGGAACCAACCTTGGATCCAGTGAACCGGACACAGAACCCACTGAACCACTCAAGATTGCAGTGAACTGGTCAGATTCGACCTGAACCAAGCCAAACTGACACTTAAAACCTAAATTACACAAAATATGCGAGTCATCTAAGTACACACAGGATACCATTGGATAGGCATTTTCATAAGCTTTCCAATGGCTACCTGAACCGGCCAGGATTCGACCGAATTAGAGTCGAACAGGACCAAATACCAGAACTTGGCTGAAATTGAAATTGAACCGCCCAAGCTGTTGAACCGGTCCAAATCAATTCCAAACTCAGCGAGCCGAGTTTATTTCAAATAAACCAAACTGAAATCCCGAAATCAGACCGGACCGGCCGCTCGCTCGCACCGCCCCATCGCCGCTGTGCAAGGCGGCCGGACAAACATTCGCCGCTTGCGCCGACGAGCTCCTGAGGGGGCATCGAGCGTCCGTTCGCCGTCAGATTTCACCAGAAGAGTTCTACCATCGCTGGGAAGCTCTTCAGCCTGCTGCGGTGAGCTTTCGACGCACGGTCGAAGCGCTCGTAGCAGCCGCAGGTATCGACGGTGGCGCCGCTGCCGTCGACACACCCAAACCTAACTAAACAGATACAGAACTTCACCGAAACTTCCAGGAAGCAAACTTACCTTGCTATGAAGCTGTATCGTAGCCTAAAACGAAAGGATCGTTGTCGCTGGCTGCACAGAAGGTGGAAACGGCTGCAACTCCGACAAACTCCTTCAAGCTCTGATTTCTCCCTCCTGGCAGCTCGTTGCGGCTCGAAGAGTCTTTAGGTTAGATGACGAACTAGGGCGAACAGAAGCCCCCTTAAATAGACGCGAAGCGCGTCCAAAAATAGCGAGGCCGCGGTGGCGACTCAGTCACCGCGAAAGACAGAGACGACGACGAGTTCACTCATCGCCCGAAAATCAACCAAAACGCGAATCAAATAAAATGGGAGCGGTTTAATAACTAACCGCGACTCAGCCTGGTGGTTCGGCTGAACCACGAAACAAACGACGTCGCGGGTTCGAGCCCTCGCGACGCGTTTAACAATTTTACTTAAAAAAAACAAGTTTTTAAATCTAAAAAAAATTCAGAAAAAAATTCCTAAAAATCAAAATAAAATCCAAAATATAAAATCTGAATTTTCTAAAATTATTTTTCAAAAATCTGGGTTATAACAGACATGGACCAGGGGCCCATGATTTCCGACCCGGCTGGATGGAACGAGAGCTAGATCGCTGCATAGGAGGACTCTTACTTGCAGAAAACCCAGAGTCACGAGAGTAGCTTGAGGCCGACGCTTTGCCCTTGTGCTGCTTCTGATCAATCGTCTTCTCGCACTGTTCAGATTGGCGAGCCATAGAAACTACAGCTTGGAAGTCCTCAGGAGGAGCTGCATTAGTCCCTTATGCAATATGAGGTTCCAACCCACGGATGAATTGTTCTGACTTATCCGCGACTGTAGGAATCATATTCGGGAACATTGCAGACAACCGTTGGAAATATGATAAGTACTCATCGACGGACTGTCCATTCTGCTCCAAAGTCATAAACTCGTGACGCAGCGTCTCACGAAAAGTCTTCAAAAAATATTCTGCGTGGAATGCCTCACGGAAGTTGTCCCAATCAAAGCGAGTTGTGCCAATAGTTTGTTCAAGCCCCCCGAACCAAGCCTTTGCGTCACCTTTGAAGAAATATACCACTAAATTTACCCGTTGATCATTAGGGCACCCCAACAGATTTAGGGTGTTAGTCACACTTTCCAACCAGTTTGTAGCTTCCCACGGATCTGGTATTCCAGAAAACACCCCGAATCTTCGTTCCCCCATGGCCGTAAAGCGAGACGCTAGTTCCATTGTCGCGGTCGACAGAGTTTCGCGTGCTCTACGCCGTGGCGGTTCTTGGACCAGAGGTTCTGGTGCATGTCGTCTACTTCCCACTTCACTAATACTATTGATACGCACCGCAAGCGCATGGTGTTATCGAAGTAATATAAAAGATTGTCGAACCCACAGGGAGCTAGGTCAAGTACCAACTATTCTGATTTTTAGAAGCTAAGCAATCCAATTTTTGTGTTTTAAGAATAAAGTAAACTAACTCAACTATAAATAAAATAGGAAAAACAACGATAGAAACATGAAAGGTGTGTAATTGTGAGATATCAGGACTACGGAATTCATCACGTTGACTGATCTATCTAAATTGGAATTTAGTTGATGCATGAGATACAGGTCGCCTCCTCTCGGAGGTACAACCTGGTACTTATCCAAAACAACCTCCTACTCTCGCGGTGGATCATTTTAGATAAATCCATTGAGTTCTATGAAAGATTATATTACCCTCGAGTGAAAACCAAGCACTCTCGTGTCATGGATTCACAAGTTTTACCTAGGTGTTCCACCGCCACGATCCTCCTCTCGGTATGAATTGTGTCGACTAATGCATAATATTACTTGATCAAGGTAATATTATGAAATAAGCACAACTAAATAAAATATGCTCAGATGATACTCAAAACATCAAGAAAATTTAGTTCATACAATAGATCAAGTCAAAGGGCTTCATCCGATCCCCAAATAAAGGTTTAGGCAAGAAAAGTCATACAAATCCACACAAATCTCTCAAATTGACAAATAAAATTAGAAACAAAGACTAAGGAGAGGTAGGAGAAGATGATGCAAACGTTTCCTCTAAGTTTGGTGAAGATCCGTCACGAAATCGCCCCAAAATCCTCTCCGGAAAGCCCTTGTCTCCGGTCCACTCGCCCTCGCCTCTTTGTCCATTGATTTCTCCCTAAATAGGTCATAAAAATTAGTGTTTTTATATTCTTTGTGTTCTCCTTTGAATTAGCTTTCCAAAAAGTCCTCTCTTGCCAAATTTGGACATCAAACGAGCTCAAAATCGCCAAAATTCTGAATGGGTGTTGGTCAACTCGCCTTTTCCTCGATTGCTCTCCAAATATGGCACGAAAAAGAGGGCTTTTATATCCAAATGATTCACCTCTCTGTTAGCTTTCCAAAACATTTTTTTTTCATATTTTTATGATTTATATTGGGCCCGAAATCAAAGAAAAGCCGAGTGGGTGTCGGGCTGTACGTTTTTGCGTATTGCCTCCGAGGGAATCACAGGGTGAACCCCGGTTCACCTGCCTGTGAAGTCTTTTGTACAGTTTTGTCGGGTAAGAATCACCGATGAACCCCATGGGGCTCACCAGGCCGTGAAGTTTGCCAATCATGGGTGAACTACGCCGGGTTCACCTGGCCGTGATTTTCAGGAAAAGCTCCAATTGATCCCAAATTTGCTGTGTAGCCTTGTCTTATTACTAGAAATCACTCTATAGCTTTAGAATATTCAAATAACCTCTAGAAATGAGTGATTTTACTTGAAATTGCATAAAGACAAGGAAAAGTGAAGATTCTGAATAAAACAAGTAAATAAGCCTGAATATTACATAAAAGCATCAGAATATGTCTTGTTTTCAGATAAAATGATATCAGAAAATACTACCAAAATGCAAGACATCAACTATCATCATGCTGAATGTGTGGAGCTACCATAGATGGTTCTTCTCTTCCCGCTTCACCGGAACCAGTAGCTCGGGGCATCCAATTGAGCGGTAAACTTATTGCTTCACGAGCTAATCCAGCCACTCAACCAAAATGGGAACTTTTCTTTGGTGTCATTTCCTGTAATGCACCAACAACAACAAATGGTCATGTTAATTAAAATCATGGATTATCATAATCAAATGCGATTAACACTAATGCGGATCTTAAATCCTTATTTATCCTAAGTCCTTATGTCCCATGTAAGATCCTAAACCACGCTCTGATACCAAAATTGTTACACCCCAGAGCGCCACCCGGGACCCATGCTGTGAATCCCGGACCTCCGGACGCAACAACACTATACCTGTCAAATCAACACGACAACCGAGAGGTACATAACAGAATAAAATAACACACCAAAGGCCAGCCCGGCCACAAATATCTAGATACAATACACTGACACAAGACCAGCGCAGCAGTCAACAGAAACAAACAACAACAGGACCGGCGCAGCGGTCCACAAACCCAACAGATGACACGACCGGCGCAGCGGTCGACAAACCAAACAGATAGCAAGACCGGCGCAGCGGTCAACAAGTCTGACAACAACATAATATAACCATAGACAACTGAATAAATGCAACACAAGCCCACCCAGACTGGTGGTCACCATCTAACTATCTAAGACGCTCCAAATGGAGCCGCGCCTGACCCTGGAGGCAAGTCAAAGGGAGTTAGCCGGAGGCTAAGTAGGGATAAATCAAATTTCATGGTGCATGATCAGAATGTAAGATTTAACCAGATTACCACTGTAACTCTACATGTCCCGTATATCGTATAATCAGACTAAAATACGCATCAATATAATACCATCAAACACAGATAAATCTGGGAGCTGATACAGCAGTGGTCCGAGTCCTGCAACTCTATAAATAGAGTGGTCCCTACTGATGGCTCCCCGAACAGTAGAGACGACTGTCCGTCGACAGTCTACTAGTGTAGCATCTTACACTCAGTACAACCCATCTCATTGGGTTGTCATATCCGAGACCTTAAGCCCATACACAGGACTCTCTTGGTCTATCTCTAGCACGGTGAGACGATCACACAACGTCTCCAGAATATAACAAGCAGTATTCGAGGTACACCGGACTATCTATTGCTAGACATCCAGCCCTTAATGTATGTATACATAACTCATACCCATTATCACTACTGACCAGCATGCAATACCGATACTCATACCATGTTTCATACAGGCAAGTTATGTCAACAGGTAATAGACTCGAGCAGAATGGAAATCAGTTAGTAATCAATAGTAATATCAGCGATAAGAAGATGCCGCTAACTAACATGCGATTGGCACCGTAACAAAGGAAGGAGGTAGAATCTCTACCTCGAACAATAGATGCACAATATAGATCCAACCAAAGTAATCACGTATATCAACCAACAAGACCTAACATGTATATTATCGTGTAAGTCCACAGTATTCCATTTTAATTCATTTTATAATAATCGTTAATTAACATACTAATCCGTCATTAAGTGGTTATGTTCAGATCCGGGTTATTTATTCGAGTCCAACAGATATACAAGTCTAGGTTGATTCGCCGGAACAATAGCGCAGCCACTATAGTATCGCCGGAATAGTGTTTCCGGTGGCGGATCGGAACTTTCTGGTAGTCAAACTGAAGCCGACGCCGAGAGGAGCTTGGCCGTACAGTTCATTATGTGAAAGGGTGCCGGAGTCGCCGGAAAACGTCAAAAAACCGGCAGCGTCGTTCGTGAATCTCGCCGCAGTCGAAGAAGAAGAGGCCTGAAAACCCACTGGAAGGTGGCGGAAACGTTCGCTGTAGGTGAGGAAGGCCACCAGGGTCGCCGGAGACGAAGATCGCGCCGGATCTAGGGTTTCCGGTCGCACACGTTCGGAATGGAGAAGGAGGCTTCCGCCGGCCGGGTTCTGGTCGCCGGATCTACGGCCAGGCGTCGGATCTGAGAGTGGACGCGCGTGAGGGAGGAGGGCGGAAGCATATCAAGGAGGCGGAGCAGCGCTCGTTCACTTGGTGAAGGAGATGATCGCGACGGGAGGAGAAATAGGAAGGGAGCGAGACTCGGGCGACAACAGGAGATGGTCCAGGCATGGGCATGACCACCGGTGCTAGTGTGATGTCCCATCGATCAAATCCACATCCAAAATTTAATATTATTTTATTTTAAAATTTTACTCTCTCGTTTGTCCGTTTTCACGACGGGCGTAACAATCCACGACTGGTGGGGCCATGTGTACGAGCACAGTGACTACCCTTGGGAGATCGGCAACGGCCAGTGGGGCGCCTTCTTCCCCGTGAAGCAGAGAGGCACCCCCGACGGCTCCAATGCCGCCGTGGTGTACCGCTGCAAGAACACCGCCGCCCACTACAACGATGGACTGATGGCCTGGGACAACCCATGGTTCTATTGGACACTCAAGAACAAGGTGCGTTGCTCGATCGTCATTTTTGTTCGGACTCCATTTCTACCCCTATTCACTTCCTGTTGGTTAATTACCTGCAAGCAGGCTTATGCTGAGATCCACCCCGCCGGTTACTTCCATATGATTGATTGGAGTGAAATGGAGAAAAACGTCCGGGGCGTGCTGTAATATCGCACTGCATCGAATGGGAGCGTGATAGATGTCGAGGCTATATGCGATACCATTTCAGAAGTTGTGGCAATATATGCCTTGGAATAATTAATTGATAGATGTTTTTTTACTTTGTGCTTTGTTTATGTTGTTGTTATTCTTGTTACTTTGCGCTTAATAATTTACAAATGAAGAATTAATAATAAAAATAAGATCCATTATCGTTATGATTGGTGATGGAGAATAATTTGTATGATTTAATCTTTCACGTCATATTAGATTTAATTGTTTATGTAATTTTTTGTAAAGAGATCTCGCATATCATCTTTTGTAGTTAAGAAATCTCGATACATGTTTTTTTTTTTCGCCCAGGCAAGAAGAAGATTTTATTAATCCAGTAAAAAAATATACATGTTTGAGGATAACCACTCTAACCCCTTACCTCCGCCAAAAAATTCCAAGGAAAATTTGGCAGAGTGTCCCCTGAAATATCCAACGCGAGGTGCCTGCGCTACATATATTTTTCACCCAAAAAAGAGACAAAAAAAAGAAAGAAGAGAGGGGAACAGACGACCCAACACACAAACAGAATTTTACAATCCAGAAATTGTGCCCAAATCAATACATTGCGCTTGCCATCTTGTTGGGATTGTTGAAGATTGCTCGCCCAGATAATAGAGAACAAAACCTGCTGCCGCCAGCCACCCTGATGACACGCGAACAGATAGCCTCCTGTGCTCAGATTAACCACCATTCCTTGGACCTTTTTGGATTTTATTTTGCGCAGCCTCCAGCAATCCGCATACGCCACCAACTATAGCACCACCTCGCTAGAAGAAGCAGCTTGAAGAAGAGAACATGATTTGTTTGCGTGTCTGCTAGTAGGCCCATGGAGGTCCCCTGGTTGCCATCTTGCTTTGGTACGCCTGCGGGCATCCTGCATGAACGTTTTGCAAAACCATTTGTTGATGAAGGCGTCAAAGAAAGTAAGCGATATGAAGAGTCCGAGAGGCCGGATGCTCAGGTCCATTAAATCTCCCATGATTGCAAGAAAACTCGGATGTTCAGGTCCATGTCCGGAGGCCGGATATAGCTCATCACTTTGGCCTTAACTTCAGTCATCAAAATATTGTAATAAGCTAGAGGGCCCGTATTTGGAGCGCCCAAGATCACCGCATTTCTATACCACCATATATAGTAGATAGCCCTTGATATGAAGAGTCTTCTAATGTAATTTTTCTTGCTATCCCCAGCCTTCCAATTGTCCACGAGAAGCCTCTCCATGTCGTCCCATGAGTTCTCGGTATTCCTGAAACCACATCCCCTCTTAATTAGCTTCCAAAACTCAGCGATGGCTTTGCATTGGAAGAAAAGACGATTGCGCACGTCTCTGGTTCAGAGTTGCAAAGCATACACGTCGGTTCTGTATGATCCCCCAGTTATGGAGCCTGGTACGAGTGCTCAGCCGCCTCAAACAAAGGAGCCATATGGTAAAGGAGTACCGTGGTATGAACCATACAATTTCCTTCCATGGCACCTCACTGTCCGAAGATTGCTTTTCGTAGGCCGGTTTTAGAGAGAAGCGCCCATGCGTAGTCCATCTCCAGTAAATGCGGTCGTCATGTAGGTTTGGATTAATAGGGACACAAGGAATGATCCTATAAATGTCTAACAACCTGATGGATCTCGGATGCGGTATCACCCACCTGTTGTTCACAAACATGGAGTTTAGGCGAGCGCCTTTGCCCGGCAGGTTCTCGAATCTAGTGTCCTCAACCAAATCTAAAAGGATACGAGACTCAAACCAGGGGTCAAGCCAGTGTAATAGATGCCACATTTGCAATTGTATAACCCACCATTCTTATGCATGTTATTTTAGTTGTTACTTAATTCCAAATCTGATCTCGCATATCATTTTAAATCCTTTTGTTAATTTCTATTTATTTGCATTTATATCTTACCATATCCTGTTATTTATTTGCATTCCTCGCATACACATTAGAATTCGAACTCGCTTCCGCACATTTCGTCTAAGCTTTCATCACAATTCTAGTGATTTGTTACTATATATATTTATTTTCTCTTTTCTTATAACTTACTGTTAAATTTTTATTCTTCTGATTAAACTTTAACTTAAATTGTAGTTTTAAAAATCTAACTATTTTCTTGATTAAAATTATAATGTCTAATAAAGAACTTATTTCTCTTAATCATAAAAATTCAATGGAACTGATTTTAACAGATAAAAAATACAAATTGAAGTATGGTTAATTGCCTTTGGACTTTTTAGTGTCATTGGCATAGAATATTCATATGAAAAAATAAATAATAAAAAAATCTTCCTCTTCCTTAGATAAATTCAAAATTTTAAGTTGTCTTTCTAATGTATTTTTTAAAACATATAATAAATTAAAAATTGCTAAAGAAATATAGACAACTTTAATTGACACCTATGATAGGATCAATGAATGAGTAAAAAGATTCACTTTAGATTTTAACAATTTTAAATTGATTGATAATATACCAATTTTTGAACAAAAAAATAAGTTTTAAAATTTGGTAACTCTAAATTGCTGGTTTCTTTTTGATGAATCTTTTATCATTTCTTCTCTTTTAGATAAACTCCTTCCTTCCTAGTCTAGGTTTGCACAAGACTTAAAGAAAAACATTAACATAAGTACACTAAAAGATGTAATTGAAACTATTAAAATTAAAGATCAATATAGAGTCATTGATCCTAAAGTTGAACAACCCAAGAATAGTATTCACTTAACTGAATCCTCTAGTAAACCTTTTAACTTCAAATCTAAGGCTATGTTCAGTTGGATGGAATCTACGGAATGAATCTAGATGGAAAGCCATCTAGATTCATTGCACTTTCCATCATTTCCACCGTGGATTCCATCCAACCGAACATAGCCTAAAAGTTTCAAACATAATTTTTTTTTAAAATAAAGGTAAGAATCCTCAAAACCGGATTTTATTCCACGCATGGGATTGGATATTTGCTTAAAGACAGATTTTATATTGCCTCTAGATTTTTTTAATTTGTGTTTTATTAATTTTACAGGATTACATGCAAAATACTCTTGTGCAGCAATCTTCCCAGCAATCAGCGATTGCATTTTGATTCACTCAGTCTCCCTTTCTTGGTGAGCGTCGACATGATTTCTTTCACTCTTACTTCTGTTCTCTCGGTTGAATCGATATAAGAGTATGTCCCTGCCTCTCTTCCTCTTTCTTGATCCGGACACGTCTTTCTTGTGCTTTGTCATCGTCAAATAGAAAGATGTTATGGTGACCAGATTAGGGATTTTGCTAGGTTCCGTTGCACTTGCATTTAATGAAATGCTAGTCAACTAGGATTTGTTTAATTGGGATTAAATCACTATTTTAATCTCAGTTGAATTTTAGTCGATCTTTGTTAGCTTTAATTCTCTGTGAATGCTTTTGGATTCTTGTCGTTATTTGAGCAACGGACAACTCTTGTGAAGCATTGTAGAAATTATTACGGAATTGTTTTTGATTACTTGTATGCAACAAGAGCACCTCCAATGAAGCGGGAAGAACAGATTGAAAGCAAGTTGTAAAATTTCTTAATTGAATTATGTGGTAGTTCTGGTCCCAAGTTCGTTCTAATAACTATTATTTCTGAAGTTGCTTAGTTTTAACCCTATTCAATGACATCTGATAAAATTAGATCATCGGCTAACTAGTTCCTATGCTCTTTAATTTGAGTATCTAAATATCATTATCATTTGATATTGATGTAATATTACAAATAGAGGATCATTTGTATCATTGGTCACAAACCCACCTAGTCAATATGAACAATTACTTAGATTAGTAAGGTTGTTGACTGTTGTTAATGAGAGCTTTAAATTCACCATACTGTTAAGAAACAAGGATAGTTTTGTACATAGATGAAAAAAAAAATCTTTCTCTTTGGAAGAAAAAATAAAAGAAGACAGTAAACCTTAATTATTATTTTATTCTAAACAAAAGAGTGTTCTGTGGACGAGATTTATAGGGATTGTGGTATCCCATTAATTTAATGGTTACACCTACATCTGTTAACTTAGAAAATAAAATTTATGTCCTCTTGTAATAGCCTGACTCATGTAAGACTTGCTTAAGGGTGCACAATTGTTCAAACAAATAGGTCTAAAATTTCGGTGGCTGTAGAAAAAAAAATCAAATAAAGGGTAAATATACTTTCTAAAAATTAAATTATTTTTTATTTTGTACTCTTCTAAAATTTGGATCAATATATTTGTGAGCAAATTAAATTAAGAGTCGCATGCTATAAAATTTTAGTTCTGTGCTCTTCTAAATTTTTGACCTGCTAGTATTAGACATTGTTACAGTTCCTAATTTGCTCTTTAGAAAGTAAAACAGCATACATAGATTTTTATTTACTGTATTTCTTAATATTATTCTTGATATGTTCAACCTTTTTGTCATAATATATATATTATTTATTTCAACAATAATTCTCATATTAAGAAAATTATTTATGCAAATAAATAATATTCTTATTTCCTTTAAAATAAAAATGGCTTTAGAAGATCTTTTTAAACTTGAGAAATTTAATGGACCAGATTTTGCTTGATGACAAGAGCAAATGGAAGTTTGGCTTATTTCTCAAGGTCTAATTACTATATTAGGAAAGATTCCTCCTTACACCCCATCTTCTTCTTCTTCCAAATCACCTAAGGAAATTGAATATCAGTGTAGGTTTCACATCCTCTCTAGTCTTAGTAGCAATTTTTATGAAACCTATAGGAATTTTAAAAATACCAAAGAGATTTGGATAGCTCTTGAAGAAACCTATTTAAAGGATTTTGAAGGTGCGGATAAATTTACAGCTTTTGAATTAAATTCCTTTAAAATGGTAGACCATGATCCTATAAATGATCAGATTTATGTTTTCCAAAACATGTTTCATGAAATCCATAGAGGAGGAACCATCTTTAGTGAAGCTTTCTTAATCTCTTGTCTTCTAGACAAACTTCCCCCCTCTTGGTCCAAATTTGGACAAGACATTAGGAGGTCCCAAAATCCTCAAACTCTTAGTTATATAATCCAAGCTATAAGAGTTGAAGATCAATATAGAAAAAGAGAATCAAATAAAGATGCTCCTAATCCTAGAATAAATATAACTGAAAGGTCCAAGCCAAATCAAAACAACTCTTTTAAACCTAATAACAAAAGGTTTATCCTAGGAGTAAAAACTTTAAATCTAGGAACACCAATAACACTAAAAACTCAAAACCGAATTTTAAGAGGAATAAGAAATTGAAGGATGACCAATTTTGCTTCGTGTGAGGAAAAGATAATCATCTAGTATCAAACTGCTTCTTCCGCAAGACTAAAAAGGTTCAAACTAAGAAAAAAGGCTTCAAACCTAAACCTCAAGTCAATGTAGTTGAGGGTGAACATTCCACAAGCACTATCAGGTCAGTTTCCTTCACTCCTTCTGTTAATTTAGTCCACCACGATTCTGAGTGGTGGCTTGACTCTGGAGCTATTGTACATATTTGTAATAATGAAAAATATTTGACTTTCTTTCAGAACACAAGTGGAGGAAGTGTAGTAATGGGCAATGGAACATATGTGAAAGTACTGGGACATGGGAATGTCAACCTGAAGTTCACTTCTGGGAAGTCAATAATTCTCAATAATGTTCTACTAGTTCTAGATGTGAAGAAAAATCTCATTAGTGGATAACTTCTAGTTCAATTAGGATATAAAATTGTTTTAGAAGCAAAGAAGGTTGTTATTATTAAAAAAAAAGATAATTTCATTTATAAAGGATTCATCTCAGGAGGACTCTTCAAAATAAATGTAGTTCCTTGTCAAATTAATAATGATTTCTTTTCTTCATCCTCTATTATATTAAATTCTGAAATGAATGATTTTGACATGGCAGACTTAGTCATGTTAATTTTAAATCTATTAACCAAATCATAAATTTAGAATTAATTCCTAAAATGAATTCTAAAGTAAATCCAAAGTATGAAATATGTGCCAAAGCTAAACAACATAGAAAATCTTTTAAAATAGTTGAATTTAGAAATTCACAAATTCAAATTCACAAATTCTAGAATTAATTCATAGTGATGTTTGTGATTCAACTTCAACATTAACAAGAGGAGGGAATAAATATTTTATAACGTTTATTGATGACTGTTTGAGATATTGTTAAACTTATTTGATTAAAACTGAAGATGAGGTATTAAAAAAATTTAAAATTTTCAAAGCTGAAGTTGAAAACCAACAAGATAAAAGGATAAAATAATTAGATTTGATAGAGAAGGAGAATATATGTCTAATGATTTTACATCCTTTTGTCAAGATCATGGTATAATCCACCAAATAACACCTCCTTATTCACCACAATCAAATGGTGTGGTAGAAAAAAAAAGGACTCTTCTTGATATGGTTAACTCCGTGATGTTGAGTTCTGGTATACCTCAAAATCTTTGGGGGAAAAGTTTTATTATCTTCTTGTTTTATTCGTAATAAAATTATTTAAAAGATAAAGATGTCACCCCCTATGAATTATGGAAGAGTTATAAGCCAAAGCTTATTTTTTTTAGAATGTGGGGGTGTCTTGCTAAAGTTAATATTCCTAAACCTAAAAAGAGAAAACTAGGTCCTAAAACTATAGATACTGTTTTAAGGTTACTCCTTAGATAGTAACACTTATAGATTCTTGGTAATTAATTTTAAAATACCAGATTCATATAACACATTAATTGAATCTAAAGATGCTTCCTTTTTTGGAAACATATTTCCTTTCAAAAATAAAGTCTCATCAAGTATTCAATCAACCATAAATCAACCAGAAACATCTTTAACACCTATAGTTACAAATCATTTTCAACCAACTGAACCTAGAAGGAGTCAGAGAGTCAGAGTTGAAAAGAATTTTGGTGATGACTTTATAACTTATTTAATTGAAGACACACCTAATTCTTATTAAGAGTCTTTTAACTCTCCTGATGCTCCTTTCTGGAAGGAGGCAATTTATAGTGGGATGGAATCAATCCTAAGTAATCATACTTGGATTCTTAACGATTTACCTCCTAGTAATAAACCTTTAGGATGTAGGTGGTTGTTTAAAAAGAAATTAAGAACTAATGGATCAATAGAAAAGTACAATGCACATTTAGTTGTTCAAGGCTTTGGTCAAAAGGCTGGCATTGACTATTTTCACACTTACGCACCTATAGCAAGAATAACTATCATAAGAGTTATGCTTGCATTTGGTTCCATCCATAACTTGTTTGTTCACTAAATGGATGTGAAGACTGTTTTTCTACATGGAGATCTAGAAGAAGAAATTTATATAAACCAACCTGAAGGATTTACCTCACCTGGTTTTGAAATAAAATATGTAGACTAGTTCGGTCATTGTATGGACTTAAACAAGCTCCAAAATAATGGAATAAAAAATTTGATAAAGTAACAGATCTGGGATAAATGGAATAGGATAGCAGTCTCGGACTGTTATCTTATTCAGGGCTCTGTAATCCACACAGAACCTCAAAAACTCATCCTTCTTCTTTTGGAATAGGACCGGGGCTCCATACGGTGACACGATTGGCCGCATAAACCCTGCTTCCAACAACTCGTCGAGTTGTTTGCGGAGCTTGGCCAACTCCACCGGCGGCATCCTATAAGGAGCCTTGGATGGGAGAGTAGATCCTGCCACAAGCTCTATCTTGTGATCGATCCCTCTCCTAGGTGGGAGGTGCTTTGGCAATTCCGAAGGCATCACGTCAGTGAACTCCTCCAACACTTTCTTGACTGCTAAGGGAGTCTCACTCCTTGTCGGGTGGGGGCCCTCCACCCAAACGGCCATAAGTGTCGGATCTTCTTGGCGCAACCCTGCAGCCAAGGCATTCGCTGACAAGGGCTCTCCCTAGGAGTCCTTCTTCTTTCCCTTCCTTGGCTCCGTGCTCCCAATGCACGGCACGAGGCAATGGGAGTCCTCATCATGTATCTGTATCCCATACAGATATGACATCACGGCTATTTTTGCCTTGACCAAAAGCTCGAGGCCAAAGATAACTTCATAATTTGGCAGTTTCAGAATCTTCGCATTGCAGTGGCCCTGCCAACTGTCGATTATGATATCCACATCGTACGATACCCCTAAGACCTCGGGGTCTACTGCACCAACCGACCTCACTCGGTCCTATGCTTGGGACATCTTAAGTCCAACTCTCTTAGCCGTGGCTTCGCTTATGAAAAGGTGTGACACACCTATATCAATCATAGCATTCACCGGTAGAGAGTTTATAAAGGAGGCAACATAGAGCAACATAGGCCTCCCACTACTAGTAGAGGCAGTGCCTAACACAAGGGGGTTCAGGAGCGCCTCCTGTTCCCTTACATTGCTCTCCTATTCTGCTGTTGCAGAAGGTAGGCGGTCTCCTACCGTCTTTGTCGGCTTCAAGGTCGCGGGCCGACTCTCTCGCGTGAATGGCTCTTTGCCCTTCACGGCGAATGAACTCTTCGTTCGCGAAGTAGAAGTGGTACCACTCGCAGTGGCCGGGGCTAAAAGGGGACATATCCCCCGGACCCCATGTGGTCCATCAAAGCTTCCGCAGCCTGATACAAATGCTGCGCATTGTTTCGGATGTTCGCAATAAACCGGACTTTCTTGAGGACGCCCCTTGCAGAAGACCTCAAGTTCCTTGGAAGGAACTGAGTCACGATCTCCATTTTAAGCCTCTCCCAAGAGAGCTTACTGTTGGGAAACCCCGGGGATATTTTATAATTTTTCAGAGGTTTATGGACACAAATACATTGTGCAGCGGAAGAATATCCCCGAAACAGGCCAGTCCCAAAAACCCAGTGAAGATCGCATGCAAAGGAGTCGACATGATGAGATAGAAAATACCTAAAGCAACGTGAGGCTGATGTCGAAGTAGGCGCCCAAGCGTGCGCCCTCTGCAGTCTCACACACACGGATGCCTCAAGCTCTCTTCTTCCTCGCCCGGTGCTAGCCTCGGGAAGAAGATCCAAGCCTTGTGCTTATTCCTCTAGCCTTGCGCCACCTCCAAGGTGTATGCGCCAAGTGGAAGATGAGGAGAAGGAAGTCGCCAAACACCACCAAGTTCCTCACGCCAAGAGGAAGAGAAGAAGGTGTGTTGCGGCTAGGGTTGGATGGAAGAAGAGTTGCGCCACTAGCCTCTTGCTTTCGCCCTCAAGAACTTGCCCTCTAGTGCTCGCCTCCTCTCTTGATCATGCCTCCAAGGAGAGAATTAGTATTTTGAGATGGGCGGCTTGGGGGGTATATATAAGGCAAAGAGCGGCTTAATGTGTGGCCACCATTCAAATTGAATGTGCGGCTAGGAGAGAAAATAGGGAATTAAGTCCTAATCCAATTAGGACTTAATTTGGGCGACTTGATCATGTCCTAATCCAATTAGGACTGATGTGAACGGTTTGATCAAGGCTAGGGTTCATGTGGACGATTTGATCAAGCTTGATTCCTAATCCAATTAGGATTTGATCAAACTCAAGTCCTAATCCAACTAGGACTTTAAGTGGGCGGTTTTGATGAAGTCCTAATCCAATTAGGACTCTAATCATTTATTTGAATTAAATCCTAATCTAATTAGGACTCTTATTAATTCAAATAAATCAGCCCATAAAATCCCATAAAATTAGGACTCTAATTAATTCGAATAATTAGCCCCAAGATTAATTTCAAACCTCATAATTCATAGGCGCTAACCCTAGTCTAACTAGGGTTAAGCACACGCCATCCCTTTTCTCCTCCTTAAGCCTATTAAGCCCAACTTATCAATGGGCCCAGCCCAATGTCCATTATGCATGTTAACCAAGCCCACGGATCCAATCCAATTTAACCCTAGGTCAAATTGGGCTAACCATGGTTAATATGCCATAAATGAAAGTTGGCCCCAATAAATCTCTTCCATCTCATCAGGCCCATTGGCGCTGATGAAATCTCCAAAATAGATCCGAGTTATCTAATAACTCGATCATAAGGCTTTCCGATCAATACGAGAATTCGAGTATCAAGGTGTGCGACCCTGTAGGTTCCTCTGACGTTGGCAGTGCTGACCTATGGTCATCACAAGCAGTGAGTGAGTGGCACCTAGCAGTGCATCACTGCTACCCAAGTAATCGGAATGGATATCGACATTGACATCCCCATCATCGCAACCAGGTACAGATGCATTACAGTCTCTTTGCCGAACTGATATCTGATTGGTCAAGTGTGTCACCACTTGTTTCCATCCAATCTCATGGCTATGACTAAATCAGGTCTAACCTGGGTATGGCCATACACTTTCAATCATAGAACCATAGAGGAACTCTATGGATATCAAGCTTCCCTTAGGAAGAGGCAAATCCTATGTCTGTGCATTGACCTTCTCATATGGGTCGTGACATGCCCAATGACAACTGTTATTACCTCCCAACTACGGCAAGACGTTAGGTTGTATCAAAGCATATCCCTAACCACATAGAATGGCCAATGACCTCGAGTCAAGGGATCAATGCATCTCCTATCACTTGTGAGGATAACTCGTGACACCAAGTCATTGCCTCACAGCGGGTCGGTCCAGTATATCTACCACTGATATACTCATATGCCTGCGTTAGCACCCCGTGCCTAACCAGCCCATATACCAGTCTTACAAGTACCATAGCTGTCCCATATCCACTAAGGTACATTGACTAGGGACAATAGTTTGAGCACAGATCCAATCTGTCTCCAGGGACATTATCATATAAGTACATGTTCGCAGATGTAAACAAATAATGATAACGACAATGCCAGTATGATATAAATATCAATGTCAAGTAGTACAAGTAACGGACCAGAATTAGGTCCTTAGGGCATATACACCAACACTTACGGGCTGGATGGATCCCGAATAATTAGGAGCGGCCTGAGTCCGCCTCCACAACTTCGCCTCTCCGGAGAGATACGCGATGCAAGCTTGGGCTTGCTTCCCCTCGGGGATCTGAGTAGCTTGGGAATATGTTTCCATATCCCAAAGGAAGTTCTCAAATGCCGTGGAGCAGCGCACCCCTCGGAAGGGGGCAGGCTCCGGGACATGTTTGGCCGAGATCGGCCACCGTCGGTGCTATCGAAGTCGCCGTAGCGCACTTCAGTAATGCAACCTCTGCCAGGGATGCCTCTAGCTCCTCAGTGAGTCGAGTCACCTGAGCTATGAGACGCTCGTTAAAGACGAGCAGGGTGGAGATAATCTCCACTGAGATGCGGGGATCCAAAACCCCATCTCTGACTATGTCCTCGAGGGATGATAGTCTGGTGTTCGTCGAAGATCCCATCTGCTCGCAAGCAGTTGGGCCAAATGAATCACAAGTACGACGCTCGTAGTAGTTGGAACGCGCAGACCTGGCTCTGATACCAAGCTGTCACGCCCTTGTTTATGATAATATTTTTTTATGATTTTTACTTGTGAGTCAACGCTTAACTCGAGTCCAAATACGTCAACACAGGTATCACAACGGTCGAAACCGCTAGATTGGGCGCGATTGGCAGAGTCGATTCCTCGAACCGACTCCTAGCCCGACTATGGACTCTGCAGAAGATCGTTGCTGTTCCAACACGACTTGGATCGACTCTCGCGATTTACCGAGAACTGGTATCGCTGAGTCAAACCGGGTTCACCCAAACCCAAAAGAGATGCACCCGTAACCTACAGCGTCGGATGGCGTCCACAACAACTTTCGAGCACACTCACGTGCTGGAGAGGGTAGAGGGGAGTAACCGGACGTTCCCCCATTGGGGAGCCGGACTCACCCACTCGTCCGAGGATCAAGCCGGCGCCCGGCGATCACGGACAGTCATCTACACAACATCGCATGCTGGTGATGGAAATAGCCCGGTCGGCTCCTCACTCGCACGTCGGCGAAGAGGCCGGACAGGGCTCCGTAGGTGACGTCCCACATAGGGGAGCCTACGACCTCGTCCTCCTTGCTCGTAGGCGAGAACGACCGGAGAGATACCCCGTGGGACTGTACGTACATACACGTCTACGCCGAGAGGGCCGGAGCTGACTGCTGCACTTGGAGACCAACCGGTCGCGTCCGCCAAGCAGGTTGTGCGGCTGGAGGGCAGGCGGCCCTTTTCTTAGTGCGGATCTTGGGGATAAGAAGGGGAGCGTCCTCCAGCAACGGACGTCATCGGGAAAGTGGCCTGGTGGCGCTAGTAAGGCGACTTGGCGGCTGAAGGAAAGGCAGGCGGACGGTAGTTGAGGAAACACGCACAGACAGCTAGACGAGCGAGGAAGAAGACTCGGGGCTACACTCCTCATTGGTGCAGGGGACGCCAGCCAACAGGGAACTCCTCATGTCGGCGAGAGCACCACCCAACCGCAACCGGACAGGGAAAGCACTACCGCACGCAGGCGGTGAAGAAGGTGTGAGAAGAACGTCGCATGTAGGCGATGCCGGCTCGGGGAATTCTCGCACGTAGGCGAGCCGGCAGCCGAAAGGGGAGGAGGGGAGCTGGCTCACCAAAGGAGCAGGAGAGGGAAAATGGCCACGATAGGCAAAGAACGGAGGGGTTCGCCGGAAACCTAATACTCGGCCGGGAACGAGAACCAGGGAGGAAGAGGAGGAGCACCTCGGCGCCAAGTGCTGGCTCTTTCTTTCCGGCGCCAAGATCCTATTAAACAAAAACCTTATTAATTTAAGGTGAATTTAATAAAGGTCATATTACATTTCAATGTAACACTTTTTGACCTCACACGTTTGTCTGCACTTGATAGACTATTGAAGTGGAAAATTGTAAATAGGAAACAATGTTCTCTCTACAATAAAGATGATGAAACCATAGATCATATATTTTTTGGCTGTTCTATGATTGTCAAGGTTTGGCGAGCTATACAAGGTATATGTGATATAAACCCTACTCTGACTTATTGGATAGATATCTTACCAACAATTGAAAAAAGATGGAATGGTAGAAACCCTTTGGATATTGCAAAAAAGCTGCTAATTACTGCTACTGTATATCATATTTGGATGGAAAGGAATAATAGAGCATTCTCCAACTCTCACAGGGAACCATGACAACTGCTTAAAGATATATTAGTTGATGTTTGGAGGAAGATGAAAACAGTGAAGTTTCAACATGAGAAGGAAAGTGTTTACCTTAAATTTGTAGAGATATGGGATATAGTGCTTAAAGATATAAGGAATTAGAGGCAAAGAATGTGCTATTGTTTTCATATGGTGATGTTAAAAAGGCAGAATTTCTGAAGGTATGTGGTGCTCTATTACATTCTCCTGCAGAAATCCAAAAAAAAACATAAGGACTGAAACATGTTAGAGGCCTGATAAGGATGATAATGGATCTTTCAGTTGCATTTCAGATTTTCCTGGTAATTCTTGTAAGAAGAAACTCTGGGATGAGAAACATGGAGTTTTAGGATGTCCGGTGCTGGCCGCCACTTTCACCATAGTGTGGGCAAATGCCTCCACTAAATTAGAACAATTCTATTTATATACATATATTTAAAATATCATATTGATATATATGCTAATGTTTGCCCCCACTCATTATTGATATTATGTTCTTTGCCCCCCTCTTAAATTGCCGTTTGTCCCTTCCCACTCTAATTTTTATTATATTTTTATTATATTAGACTTAATATATTTATATTATTATATTATTTTTTTTATATTACCCCCACATATCCTTGGGTCCTAGATCCGCCACTGAGTGCGGGTGCAAAACAATGCCGGTATTTCACATGATAGGGCCATCAAAAGTCTACAACACTGTGAATGCCCTTTGCCTTTAGTTAATTTGAGCAACTTACGGTTTGTGAAGGCATATTTAAAGAATCTGTTGTTGAATTGGTGGAAATTCCTACCCCCCATATGTCTTCATGTAAAACGGCATCCCAAATGCAGCCATTTGCTTCTGAAATTTCACCTTTTCCAACACCAAAGTGACGGATGAAATGGAGACAAATTCTGCAGGATTTTTTCTTTGATGTGTGGTGTTAAAACTCTCAGCTTTGTTGCTTTGTGTGTATGTGATTATGAGTTGATTTGTTTTGAATGAGTTTTCTGAATTGGCTAGTAGCTAGGCTTAGTTGGGTGTTAAAACTAACAGCTAGAAACAGGATGCCAATAGCCAGAAGCTCTAATAAATTCCTTCCAATTGCTGATTTGTCTTTAATTGTATAATCGTGTGCTCCCTTAGGATTCTACCTTTTTAAACTTCTCTTTTAAATTATTTATATATATTATTTCTAAAAGATCATAAATAGAAATTGTTAAATTTTCTATAATAATCTTCGATGAATTATTTATTTTTTATTTAAATAAAATTTTAGACTAAAAAAAAACATACTAAATCAGTGAGAATATAAAAGATAAAGAGAGAAAGGAGAGGATGATATGTTTGATATTATTTGATAATAGAGGGCAATAATATGTTTGATATGATTTGATTACAATTTATAAATTTGATTATGATTCTTATTGACTTATCACGAACCTGTTGATGGCGTCATTATTGCTTTCACAATGCCAAGGTGTTGCCTATTTCACATGCAATTTGGCGATCTCTATTGACTGACACGTGTGTTTCCGATAGAGAAATCGACAAGCGATGGTGAGTTCAAATTAATAGCATTAGGTGGTCGCCAGACATTTGTCTCAATCAAAATTGACGGCGAAGAAAAAATTGTCTACGTTAGAGACCCAAATAAATTATGCGGAAGAAAAAATTGACAGCGAAGGATTTCTACTTGTATTTAAATCAAAATTTAAATTGTCTACGTTACAGTCCCACGCAAATCACATGATGTTCACGTGGGAGGGAAAGATGACAACGAAGCATCCTGGAGAAAAAAAATATATATAAACATAGACTTGAGAAGGCAAGTTCAGTCAATGAATTATTGCTCAATTAATTAACGGAGAGTCCTTGTCTGTTTGTTGGACTAGAAGCAGATGAGAAGCCCATCTAGAGATTATTTAAACGCCTCAGCTAAGCTAAGGCAGCAGGTGGAACTGAGATCTTGGGCGAGGACATGGACGGCAATGTGTTCGGCGGAGTTATCGGCGGCGAGAACCAGCAGGCTCGCTCCCGCGCCGCCCTCAACGACAGGAACGGCGGCTCTAAGTACGACAATGCCCTCAACTACCTCAAGGATTTGAAAAAGAAATCCGGTGACGGGGTGTCCACCCTCTGCCTCATCTATAATGCCACCGGCGAGCCTATCACGTTCGTCACGGTCCACGACTGGTGGGGCCACGTGTACGAGCACAGCGACTACCCTAGGGAGATCGGCAACGGCCAATGGGGCGCCTTCTTCCACGTGAAGCGGAGCGGCACCCCCGACGGCTCCAACGCCGCCGTGGTGTACCGCTGCAGGAACACCGCCGGCCATTACAACGACGGACTGGTGGCCTGGGACAACCCATGGTTCTATTGGACACTCAAGAACAAGGTGTGTTGCTCGATCGTCGTTTTTGTTCTGACTTCATTTCTGCCCCTATTTACCTCCTGTTGGCTAATTACCTGCAAGCAGGCTTATGCTGAGATCCACCCTGCCGGTTACTTTGATATGATCGACTGGAGCGAGATGGAGAAAAACGTTGGCCGGGGCGAGCTGCAATATCGCGCTGCATCGAATGGGAGCGTGATAGATGTCAAGGCTACACGCGACACCACTTCAGAGGTTGTGGCAATATACGCCTTGGAATAAGGCCGTTGTTGTTACGCTGTGCTTAATAGTTTACGAACGACGAATTTGTAATAAGAATAAGACCGTTCTGATGGTGGTGACGGGGAAGTCACACTTGTATCATCTACTTTACTTTGGTAATGAGACTTTGAAATATTTATATGTAGGGTGTTACAAGTAAAATCAAACTCACTCTTACTTTTACTATCCAGGATTTAATTGTAATGTCGAGTTATTGTGCAAATGATCCAAAAATTCATATATTTACCCGCGGAAACCTTTCTGTTTCTAGTTCCTCTCTTCTGCTTCCCCTAGATTTCCTTTCTCTCCCTCTTCTTTGCCCTCTCCGTGTGCGGCGGTCTTCCCAGCAATCGACGTTTGCATTTTGATTTGTCTCTTTCTTGGTGAGCGTCGGCGTGATTTCTTTCACTTTTGCTTCTGTTTTCTCGGTTGAATCGAGGTAAGAACCTGCGCATGAAAAACAAGAGGAGTGGCGTGAAAAAAAGAGGAGTGAAGGGAGAAGAGAAGACTCTAACGGCTGGAAGATAAAATTCTGTGCAAAAAATCTCTTTTATATCCCTAAAAAAGTCATGCTGGGATCTATATCTCTAAAATAATTTTGATAGGATCTTTATATCCCTAAAAATCTTGCTGGGATCTCCGTATCCTTAAAAAATCATGCTGGGATCTCTATATCCCTAAAAAAATCTTGCTGGATCTTTATATCCCTAAAAATCTTACCAGGATCTTTCATATCCCTAACACTCTGTTTACTAGCAAGGACGGGAAAGCAAATGGATGGATTTAACGGAGGGAAGGGAAAAAGTTAACGGATAAAATTTTTTGTCACGTGAGAATCATGTGACTAGGTGAGATTGAGGGAGATCGGCGAGAGCTGGGCTAGTGAGGCGTTGTCGGCGAGGCAAGGTCGCTCGCGAGGCGTCATCGGCAAGGCGAGGTCGAACGCTAGCGAGGCAATCTCAGACGCTGGTGAGGCGAGCTGGGCTGGCAAGGTCAGACACGAGGCGTGGTCGGCGAGGTTGGATGCGAGGTCGGCAAGGTCGGATGCTGGCGAGGCGAGGTTGGACGCTAGTGAGATTGAGGTCGGCGAGGTCGGATGCTGGCGAGGCGAGGTCGGACGCTGGCGAGATTGAGGTCGGCAAGGTCAGACGCGAGGCGAGGTTGGACGCTGGCAAGATTGAGGTCGGCGAGGTTGGACGCGAGGTTGGACACTGGCAAGATTGATGTCGACGAGGTCGGTGATGTCAAACACAAGGTCGGACACGAGTCAAGCGAAGTGTAGTGTTTCCGCTTGATTTGGGCAGATCAGATTAAATCAAACGTTGATCGAATGATCCAGATCTTTACTTTGATCGAATGGTCAAGATCAATCAGATGCAATTGAACAGCTCATATCTCTACTTGAAATGAACGGCTGAAAATGATCAAGATATATCTAGGTCAATCGGTTGACTTTTGACATGATAAAGTTATCGATTCCCACTATATCGAACATGATCTTTCCAAATATGATATCAGATTTTG
Source organism: Costus lasius (assembly GCA_027563935.2). NCBI lineage: Eukaryota > Viridiplantae > Streptophyta > Magnoliopsida > Zingiberales > Costaceae > Costus > Costus lasius. Next base: position 13,649,664 of record CM050450.1, on the reverse strand, counting down.
ATTGGAGACCCGGATTGATGCAAATATGTGAATTTAAATGAACGATCGTGATGAATCAGATCTAAATCTAAATGAACGGCTGAAATTGATTTGAGCATATTTATGTCAATCAGTTAATTTTTGACATGATCAAGGAGTTGCTCCATATCAAATCCAACTTGTTCTTTCCAAATATGATAATGGATCTTCAATCCGAGACTTGAATTGAAACATAGCTGTGAATTTAAACTAACTTGATCTTTTCAAAGATGATATTAAATCAGCTTCCGCCGACGGTTTCCGTTGAAAATAACTGAAACAACTGCTACTGGGAGAAGGAAATATAGAATCAAGTGTTGGGAAGAAACTTGTTCGAGCCATCGCATGTTTTCTTAATTCTCTGGTTATGACCAAACGGTGAATCTCGATCAACGGCGAGCTCTTAGAGTAGTGTAGGAAGTAGGAGAAGGACTATATATACCCATCGTGTCCTGTTTACTTTTCACAGGACTTCTATCCTACAGCCTCGAGGGTTTCATTCAATCAGCGATGACAACGTTCTCGTTCATAATTACGCTGAACTATTGTGTACCTTAGCTGTCAAAATTTATAAACTATTCAATAAATAATTTTATAATTACTATCAAAATTTTAGATAATAAAAATATCTTATTTTAAATTAGTTAAAATAAAAATATTTTTTATTAGTAAATTTTAAATTATTTAAATAAGAATATTTAAGATTTTTACTAAAATTGAGAGAATTATATTGTTCCGGAAGCATAAGCAGTAAAAGCTCACATTACAATTTTTTTCAACTTCTGAATTTTTCATTCTCAGTTACTTCCTTTCTTAATTGCTTTTACCTTAAACTTTTTTTTTTTTGGCTACTTGGCTCATTTTCTTGTAATGGAACTTTACAAATTTTGATTTTGCATTGCTAATGTGCTAATGCTTTACTACTTTATGGTTTATAAATATTACATTCACTTGCATCTCATGTTTAGGCTTCAAAAGACTTGTTTCTAGTGCACCATTTTTAGTTACGTCGACGTAACATTTTGAATGAAAAGAATTCAAAAGTGGATATGGATTTAGGTGCAAGTAGAAAATGTAGTTTGACAACTTTAAATATCTTATTGTTAATCTCAAGGAATCAAAACATGCTACCTGATACGACCAGTGTGTACTCCGAGATGATATGGTAGCATAGTGTCAATACATTCAGGACGGTATGTACTTTGAGATGATAAGGTAGCATAGTATCAATACATTCAGGACGGTATGTACTGGTACATTAGTATAGACTGTGGCATTAAACCTTAGTTGATTGTGCTTAAGTAAAATTTCCTTAGTTATTCTCGTGTGAGTGATTAAAATCCGAAAAACACTCAGTCATCATAGCTATGATGTGCTTTTCCTGAAGGGAGCGATCTCGTGTATCTATAATATTTCAAAATTAAAGTCAACTTAATTGCTCTGGAGAAGCTTGCTTTATATCTGCATTGGAATGTGATTTCGATGAATTTGTTTCAGAGAAAATTTGTTAACCGAGTGATTTTATTTTGGAATTAGTGTAGTCCTTAGATCTTAGTTCTAGATTTAATGTGTTTTTCTTTTCTTTCCTTCTCTTTTTCTTAAGGCTTTATTTCCTTGAGAGGAAAAAAAGGAGGGAAGAAAAAGATTGATCGGTCAATTTCTTAGCAAAGGATACAGGGCGTAGTTGTAAAAAAATGCTACTCCCTCTAAGTCACCAATTTCCCACATCTCTAGAGGAGTCAGGCGCTGGCTTACTTCTGACCTGAATAATCAGGTCACTTACATATTAATAATTATATATGGGTTTAATTTCATTTGAACACTTATATTTCCGGAAGTAAATTACAAATTGAGGAAGGAAAATAGAGAATTTGTATGTTGATTGGCAGTTTGCGTCCTTTGCTTTGTGATTGAACTTAAGCATCAACAAATTGTGCCATTGTGGTGATGCATATGGTTGTCCAATGTGGTAGCAGGACAATCAACTTATATTAAACAATTATATTACATAAATGTATTTTGACTATAGCTAAGAAAATTAGGGGAAAAAAATCAGATATCTGATATTTGTATAACCCGATTTGGCAGACAGCGCCAGGCTACCGACTTTATAAAATCAAAAATATACTTGAATTTTGGGCGTCCAAGAAACTGCTTGCCTAGTTCCAGCACTTGGGCTCTTGTCTAATATGAATGTATTGCATCAGTTTGTGGTAAATTTTTAAAATTGTGAAAAATGTTTTAAATTGTGAAAAATGTTTTTACAGAAACTTGAAGGTGCAACATTGTTGGTTTCTGCAAAGTTTTCAGTTGTTTCTAAGCGCAACATATTTCTGTAGTTTGAAGAGGTATGCTTATTTGTAGAGCCCAGGTGCAATGTACTGGGACTGATCCATTATTATCAGTGGAGTTGCATGGCAAAGTTGCCAAATACTTATAATTCCATGTTGCAATAGCTAGCACACTTCTCTTTTCCTCAACCATTTGAGTCACCACTTAACTTCAATCTGATTCATCTCAAAGACAAATATGGTATGAATTTGATACTAAAGATGCAGGATATTGTTTCCTGTGTTGACTTTACATATTATGCCTTAGCCAATTTGATAACTTGATTGTACACAAAAGCTACCAAGGATATACAAGTACGTTTAACTTATACTATTCTTTTAACTCAGTGAGTAAATACTTTGCCGAATATCATTCTTGCCAATGTAATGGGATGATAGACTATGAAAAAAAGAAATTTTCTTTTCTTTCAACTTGAGAAAAAGAAATCTACCTATGTAATGAGTTTTAAGCAAGTCTTGAGACTGTAGGTGCCTTGAGATTTGCAATGGCAACATTGATTAAAGATTTAAAGAACTCTAGTGTCCGGTTTAGTCTCCTCTTAAGTAAGAGAAAAGATTATGGCTCCGTTTGGCCTAGCTTCTGATTCTAGCTTTTACTGGTTAAAGAAGTGCTAGTTGAAAAGGTGCTGGCTGAAGAAGCAAGGAGGGTGTTTGGATGCATAGCTTATGATTAGATTATTCTATTTATAATAAATATTTTTTTATTAAAAAATTACTAAAATAAAAATTATATGATTAAATTTGGAATTAAGTATAATTAAAATATTTATTAAAAATATTATGAGTTATACTATTAAAAAATTATTATTATATATAAGGGTTATTGAGCATAAGCAGGTAGGGGGCCAGAGAAGTAGCTTCACCCCTGCTTCTCAGAGAAGCAATTAATCTGTGGGTTGGAACAGAGAAACTAAAGGGCCAAACGCCTCAGCTTCTTGCTTTCTGCTGGCCGCAAAACTATAAGCAGGCCTAGAAGCTAGGCCAAACGGGACCTATATATTGTCCATGACTTAGTAGGTTTTTATTACTATTAATTTTAACTTAAATATTTTAATAAATTAGTCAATGAACTTAATACTTACGATAGACTCGAGATAGATATATGTAAGTATATATAGAAATTCAATTCTAAGCATTAAGCTGATATGCGTACGAAATTGTTCTTGATTCTTGTTGCAAGTATATATATGAATCCAATTCCAAGCATTAAGCAATTGGACAAGTAATTATCTCTTTCCAAACTAGCATTGATTCTATGACACATTATGCTCTAATAAATTTCTTCCAATTGTTGATTTGTCTTTAATTGTATGATCGTGAGCACCCTTCGGATTCTACCTTTCTAAACTTCTCTTTTAAATTATTTATATATTTTTTATTTCTAAAAGTTCATAAATAAAAATTATTAAATTTTCTATAATAATCTCCGATGAATTATTTTTTATTTATACTAAATAAGTGAGAACATAGAAGATAAGAGAAAAAAAAATGAAGCGGATCATGCGAAATTAAAATTATGAAAAAAAAAAATAAAATTACTTGTAAAAGATTTGACTATTGTTTAGACATTCACACTCAACGTGAACTAAATTGCAACTTATTGAATATATATAATTAGGAGTTCAAACAAACTGTCATTGTATATGTAATTATTATTGACAATTGTTGTAATGGCACAATTCAATAGCAAGATTTGAATTCAGCGTTATTAGACTTCCAATTAATTGCCCTTCATAGATAGGATATCAACGGAAGCAGAAAAGACAAAAAAGAAAAGACTCGAGAACGCAAGTTTTAGTCAATGAATAACGCTCCGTTGAATTCTGATCGAAAATCTTTTTTTTTAAAAAAAAAGTAATTCTCATTCTTTACAGTGAGAAGCATCTTTCTTTTTTTGTAAAAAAAAAAATATTGATGACTTGATAATTACAAAAAAAAAGTAATTTCACGTGTTAATACACCTGAACATTAGAAACGTTTTGGCTATTATAGAATTATTTATATGTATTTTATTTCTAAAAGTTCCTGATAAATAGAAATAGTTAAATTTCCTATAATAAACTTGATGAATTATTTATTTTTTATTTAAATAATATTTTAGACTAACAAGAAAAGCATGCTAAATCAGTGAGAACGTAGAAGATATAGAGAGAGAGGGGAGGATGATATGTCTGATAATGCATTTATTTATACAGCAATTATTTGATAACACAAGGGAGATCGGCAATGGCCAGTGGGGCGCCTTCTTCCACGTGAAGCGGTTGGGGACCGCCGACGGCTCCAATGCCGCCATGGTGTACCGCTGCAGGAACACCGCCGGCCACTACAATGACGGACTTGTGGCCTGGGACAACCCATGGTTATATTGGACACACAAGAATAAGGTGCATTGCTCGATCGTTGTCTTTGTTCTGACTCTATTTCTACCGCTACTTACTTCCTATTGGCTAATTACCTGCAAGCAGGCTTATGCTGAGATCCACCCTGCCGGTTACTTCCATATGATTGACTGGAGCGAAATGGAGAAAAACGTTGGCCGGGGCGAGCTGCAATATCGTGCTGCATCGAATGGGAGCGTGATAGATGTCGAGCTTACACGCAACGCCCTCACAGAGGTTGTGGCAATATATGCCTTGGAATAAAATTTCTATTGTTGTTGAGACCTCAATGTTGTTGTTTTTTTACTTTGTGCTCTTCTTATGTTGTTGTTGTTATTGTTGTTACTTTACGCTTAATAATTTACAAATAAAGAATTAATAATAAAAATAAGTTCCATCATCATTATGATTGGTGATGGAAAATAATTTTTATGATCTAATTTACTTGGTAATGAGACTTGGAAATATTTAGTTGAGCTAGTGTTATATAGTTTTATTCTCGATATATGATAATCCATATTTCTTAGGGATCAATGATGTAAGGTGTTACAAGTAAAATCAAACTCACTCTTACTGTTGCTATACAGGATATAATTGTAATGTTGGGTTAACGTGCAAATACCCAAAAATACATCTATTTAACTTTAGAAAATTAAAAAAGGATAAATATATTTTTTGAAAATTAAATTATTTTTTATTTTGTACTCTTTTAAAATTTTGATCAATATATTTGTGTGCAAATTAAATTAAGAGTCGCATGTTATAAAATTTTAGTTTTGTGCTCTTCTAAATTTTCGACCTGCTAGTATTAGACTTTGTTACAATTCATAATTTGCTCTTTAGAAAGTAAAACAATATGCATAAATTTTTATTTATTGTATTTCTTAATATGATTCTCGATATGTTCAACCTTTTTGTCATAATATATAAATTATTTATTTCAACAATAATTCTCATATTAGGAAATTTTATTTATGCAGATAAATAATATTCTTATTCCCTTTAAAATAAAATTGGCTTTGGAAGCTCTTTTTAAACTTGAGAAATTTAATGGACAAGATTTTGCTTGATGGCAAGAGCAAATAGAGGTTTGGCTTATTTCTCACGGTCTAATTATTGCATTAGGAAAGATTCCTCCTTATACCCCATCTTCTTCTTCTTCCAAATCATCTAAGGAAATTGAATATCAGTGTAGGTTTCACATCCTCTCTAGTCTTAGTAACAATTTTTATGAAATCTATAGGAATTTTAAAAATACCAAAGAGGTTTGGATAGCTCTTGAAGAAACTTATTTAAAGGATTTTGAAGGTGCAGTTAAATTTACAGTTTCTGAATTCGATTCCTTTAAAATGGTAGATCATGATCCTTTAAACGACGAGATTTATATTTTCCAAAACATGATTCATGAAATCCATAGAGGAGGAACCATCTTTAGTGAAACTTTCTTAATCTTTTGTCTTCTAGACAAACTTCCCCCCTCTTGGTCCAAATTTGGACACGACATTATGATGTAGGGGCATGTGCTCAATCCGATGAACTCAAGCTATTTGACCCAGGATGACTCAAGCCGTACCGATTTTGACTATTGCCTATGTTCTAACTTGCAGGACATTTTGGAGCATTTTAATGTTTAAGTATGCTTACATTTCAGTATTTAGAACTTGTTACACTTTGGTATGGGGTTCTATCTGGTCTTGTGTGTGATCAGATTGTAGAGCAATTTTGTAAGACAGTTTAATTTTGTACTTTGAATGTTTTATGTTGTAGTTAGGATCTAGCCTAGGATTTATTTTATGATGTCTCTGTTTTACTTTAGTGGTTGTAATAGGTTGTTCTAGCCCAGGTATTATGCACACATGTATTGCACATGCAAGAACCTAGCTTTCCAACGATAATGTGACCTTGGCATGGATCAATCAACATCAGCCCAACACCCAGCTCAAGTCAGCCCAACACCCAGCTCAAACTCAGCTCAGCCCAATCTCGGTGTGGACTGACCAAACCTAACGAAACCGAGCTCATAGTCCAAGACCAGCCTCATACTATGGAGTAGCTTCGCATGAACTCAAGACATCCTTTCAGCTCAGCCAACACAAGCAATACACGTCAGCTCCAACCATCGGCAAATCACCTCAGCCAACGGCTATAAACTTCACATCAACCTACTCCAAGAAATCATCACACAAGCTTCAGCATACAGCCTTCTCCACCAATGAGATCTTCAGCCAGGAATGCCAAGTGTTACTCAAGAATGTAATGTTGGAAAATTAGGTTTTAAGCTTGCATTGTTCACTTTTGGCACTTAGTTTGAATTTGCTTGAATCTGAAACCTTGTGTTTGCATTGCTTGTGTAAGAGTTGAGCTTGCTCCTCTTGAGGGTTGAGCTTGCTCCTCTTGAGGGTTGAGCTTGCTCCCATGTGGTTACCATCCCTTTCAATCGTTCCTTGCAAGCCCTCACTGCCGATCACCTTCATCCATTCAATCCCTCGCAGTACTGTTCCATTGCCGGGATCAGGTCTCCAACAAGTCATCTCTCGGATTGAAGTTGGACCACATTGGCAGCGTCATCATCAACTCCTTGAGGACCTCCCTGCCGAAATTCCTTGCCTAGAAGGATCATAAGGGGTTTCGGGCCCCTTCCCTTAAGGGGGCCCTAGGTGCATTCCTTCCACACTAGTTCTTAATCTTGCACTTACCTTTGTGTGATTAGAGCTACATACCTAAGGTGATTCTTGGGCTAGAAAATCATTTTTCATCACATTAGGAGATCCCAAAATCTTGGTTCAAATAACACATTAATTGAATCAAAAGATGCTTCCTTTTTTTAAACATATTTTTTTTTTAAAAAAAAGTCTCATCAAGTATTCAATCAACCTTAAATTACCTGTTGTTGGTCAAGATTGTACTACTTGATATTGATATTTATATATCATTCTGGCATTGTCGTTATTATGTTATGTTTACATCTGCGATTATATATATGGATAATAATGTCCTTGGAGACAGATTATATCTGTGCTCAAACGGTGTGTCCCCAGTCGAATACCTGAGTGTATAAGGGACAGCACTGGTACATGTGAGACTGGTATATGAGCTGGTTACGCACGGGGTGCTAACACAGGCATATGGGTATGTTAGTGGTGGATATACTGGACCGACCCGCTGTGAGGCTTTAACTTGGTGTCATGAGTTAAGCTCACATGTGACAGGAGATGCATTGATCTCTCGACTTGAGGTCATTGACTCTTCTATATGGTTAGGAACATGCTTTGATACAACCTAACGTCTCGCCGTAGCAGGGAGGTCATAACGGTTGTCATTGGGTATGTGACGACCCATATGAGAAGATCAATGGACAGACATAGGATTTGCCCCTTCCTACGGGAAGCTTGATATCCATGGGGCCCCCCTATGGTTGCATGACTGAGAGTGAATGACCATACCTAGGTGAAAGCCTGATCAAGTCATGACCATGAGATTGGGTGAAAACAAAGTGGTGACACACTTTGTCCAATCAGATATCAGTTAGGCAAAGAGACTGTAATGCATCGGTATCTTGTTGCGATGATGGAGATGTCGATGCTGATATCCATTCCGAAGACTTGGGTAGCAGTGATGCACTGCTAGGTGCCACTCACTGCTTGTGATGACTTAAGTTCATCACTGCCAACGTCAGAGGAACCTACAGGGTCGCACAACTTGAAACTCGGGTTCTCGTATTGATCGAGCAGCCTAATGATCGAGTTATTAGATAACTCAGATCTTTTTGGGAGAATCTATGAGCACCATTGTGCCTGATGAGATGGAAGGGACTTATTGGAGCTAACTTCATTTTTGGGTCAGATGGGCCTAATGGGCCCTATAGTCTAATTGGGCCAAATGGGCCGAATGAAGTGTTAGCATGGAGCATAGACCAATGGGCCTCCAAGCCCAATGGGCATGAGGTACAGTGGGCCTTGAGGCCCAATGGGCCATCAGACCTAATGGGCCATGACAATAAGTTGCCTAGGCCCAATAGAAATCATGAGAATTAAATACTGTATTTAATTCTCGAAATTAATTCTGCATTTAATTATGCATTTAATTCTGTAATTAATTCTAAGTTTAATGATGAATTTAATTCTGAATTTGATTCTGAATTTAATTCTGAATTTGAAGAGTCATATCATTAATGATCATTATGAGACTTTATTTCATGGTTTTAATGAGTCATTATGAGACTTTAATTCTATAATTAATTCTGAATTTAATTCTACAATTAATGATGGATTTATTACAGAGATTAATTCTGAATTTATTTCAGAATACCAGAGGTCACCGTGATTTCTATATAAGGGCTAGGAGGGTTGAGAGGAAGAAGTTCTAGATGAGGAGAAGTCTCCGAGAGACTCGCGAGGGGAGACTTCATTCGCAAGCTTGGAGCTTGGCGATTTCCCCTTTGAGACTCTCGCTTGAAGACTTGATTCGCAAGCTTGGAGCTTGACGATTTCTCCTTCTTCCTCTCCTCTTGGCATTCGCAAGGTTGGACCTTGGCGAGTTTCCATCATCCCTCTCCTTAGCGCCTTCTACTTGTGAGTAGCACAAGTTCTAGAGGAGGACTCCCAAGAGGCGTGGATCTTCTTCCCGAGGCTAGCACCGGGAGTGGAAGAAGAGGACTCGAGGTTCGGCTGTGTGCGAGACTACAGAGGGTGCACATTTGGGCGCCTGCATCGCATCCATCATCTTCGTTGCAAGGTATCATATCCTACTCACCGTGTCGATCTCCTCGCAAGACTCGATCTTTTGGGTTTTTTGGGACTGGCCTGTTTCGGGGATTGCTTCAGCTGTGCTTGTCTGTAAAATTTTAAAATCCCCGGGGTTTCCCAACAGTGGTATCAGAGCCATCTTGCGAACTCGAACGGTGTTTTATGCTTTGATTGTATGCTCACATGGCATCTGAAATTTTTCAAAAATTTGCATATGCGCATGGATTTTTCTAAGTAGGAAAAATAGTAAGTTTTTCGTTCCTAACATCTATTCGATCTCTTTGGTTTTTCGCTTTCTTTACATGGTGGGATAGACCCATATGTGAGAGAATTAATTTCTCCCCACGCATGTAGGATAGACCTACTGTGTGGGACTTCTTGGCAAGTTAAGGATTGCAATGGTAGGCGGCAAGCGTGCTTGGAGCATGCATGCGCCACTTGTAGACTCCCGAGAGAAACGAAAAATCCTAGATTTGTGAATGGACGTTGAGGTTGAAAGACAAGTTTTCTAAGAAACTAAAACTGAAGTTTTATGATTTCTTGAGCATATAGAAAAGCATGAGATGATTGTGCATCGTGTTGTGGTCATAGTCAAGCCCCTTGTATGCCTGTGATGTATTTATGTGAGGCCTGCGTGCCGCTTTGTCTTTTTATTTTGTAAACGCACAAAGAAGATTAGGGGCGCATCCCTCATGGAGCTTACATCTTGGCGCATCTTACTTGGTGGCACAAGTAAGGGCTTGGCCGAACCTAGGGTTCGAGAGCTATCCCTCTTGGCACAAGCATGATGGCGCATCATGCGTGGAGGAGCCACCAAGGTTTTGGCCGAACCCTAGGGCTTGTGTGCTATGCCTTGGTGTGGAGGACCTTGGAGCCGCACTTAAAGATAAAGCTTAGTGGCAGCTAGGTTAGGTCTGGTTGGGGCTTGTCACCTAGGTCAAGCATTGAACATCCTTTGGCATGTGATGGTTCAATGTGTTGATTAGGCTATGACCACATCGCTTGTTTACTATTTTCCACTTCTGCTAAAGTATGCCTGGTTGTTTTTTATTGTTTTGTTATCACTATAGGATTGCATGCCTGTAATGTTAGACAAAAGATAAAACTAAGAGGATGAGACCTCAAAAACCCTCAAAAATAATATCAAGTCTGGAATAGCCTTCTGACGCACAGCCCTCGTCAAACTATCGATCGATGGTGTTGTGCATTGTTTCCACCCTAGTGGACACACCCATCTATCTTTAAGAGGCGTGCGGTGACAATGTTTTCCCTAGTCCAGTTAAAATCCTGGACGCGCCTTTGCAAGGAATTCGTTGGCCCTGGGCATAACGGTCAGGATAGACTTGACTAGTTTTTCATATGTGGTGGCCACGTGATAGAACTCTAGAGGCAGCCTCGAGAAGTTAAGGTTTTGTGTTATTCCAGCCCTAGCTGGGCACAAAATGCTTGAACTATCTTGAGAAGGGGAATTGCCAAGTTGCAATTGGCCGGCGCGCCTACCTTGGGATACATGCGTCACCTCGTGCAGTATATCCTACCCTAGCGGGACGCGAGGCCGTGTGAGGAACAAGGATCCCATCTCACTAGGAAATCTCGAATTTCCCGATTGACTTTGTGGGTTGTCAATTCGATTAAAATAGTGGGAGCCATAATCATTTAATGCAAGTCCAGATTAAATGATTCGAAGTAGTACTAATCTGCTATCTTGGTTGTTGTAGATCAATGACTATGAACAATAGTAGATGGTCACTGCGATCTATCCTGGAAAAGGACAAGTTGGTTGGATCCAACTTGATGGACTGATATCGGAACTTGAGGATTGTCCTTAAGCTCGAGAGGAAGCTCTATGTCCTTGAGCAACCTATTCCAGAGCCACTTCTATGCTCGGCCTCAGCGGCTGAGAAGGATGCTTTTGATAAGCATCAGGCTGATACTTTGGAGGTTGCTAATTTGATGCTAACCAACATGTCGCCTAAATTTAGAGGGCAATATGAATCTAAGAGTGCTTTTGAGATTATTTATAATCTAAGGTAGCTCTTCAATGAATTGGTTGAGCTCAACCCTCCTAAAGTAATCATTCAGTGTGGTGAACCGAAAGGTTTGACCAAAGACCTGAAACTAAAGATGGAAAGGATCAGGAATAACAAGTGCTATTCATGTGGAGGGCCACCTCACATGTTGAAGGACACGGTGCGACTTCAGAATGAGGAGAAGAAAAGCAGGGCTTCGTCTTCTGGCTCAGGTATTTATGTTACCGAAGTCAACCTTTCTACTTCTATGTCATGGGTATTTGATACCGCATGCGGAGCTCATATTTGTACAAATATGCAGGGGCTCAAGAAAAGTAGATCGGTGCGGCCTGGAGAGATTGACCTACGTGTTGGAAATGGAGCACAGGTTGCTGCTGTTGCCGTAGGACTTTTGACACTCTCCCTGCCTTCTGGACTTCATCTAGAGTTAAATAATTGCTATTATGTACCTTCTCTTACAAAAAACATTATATCTATTCCTTGCTTGGCAAGGAAAGGATTTAAATTTGAAATAAAAGAGGACTCTTATTCTTTTTCATTTGCAAATGTGTTTTATGGGAAGGGTACCTTGTGCAATGGATTATATGTCTTGGACATAGATAACTCTATATCTAACATAAATCATAAAAGGATCAAACTAAATAGTTCAGTTGGTACGTACCTTTGGCATTGTCGATTAGCCCATATAAATAAGAATCGCATTCAACAACTCCATGCAAATGGATTGTTAGGTTCAACCTCCTTGGAGGAGTTTGATACTTGCGAGCCTTGTTTATTAGGGAAAATGACAAAGGCACCCTTCACCAAGATTGGTGAGAGGGCAGGAGGTTTGTTGGATCTCATACACAGTGATGTGTGTGGGCTATTCAGTAAACAAGCCAGAGGAGGGTACAACTACTTCATCACATTTACTGATGACTTCAGTAGATATGATTATGTTTATTTGATGAGACATAAGTCCGAATCCTTTGAGAAATTTAAGGAGTTCAGACATGAAGTAGAGAACGAGCTTGGTAGATCTATTAAGGCTCTTCGATCAGATCGTGGTGGAGAGTACCTGAGCGGTGAGTTCTTTGACTATCTTAGAGAGTGTAGGATTCTATCCCAACTCACTCCTCATGAAACACCTCAATGGGATGGTGTGTCTGAAAGGAAAAATCGTACCTTGTTGGACATGGTTCGATCTATGATGAGTCATGCAACTCTACCACCCTCATTCTGGGGTTATGCACTTGAGACAGCTTCTCTCATACTGAATAATGTTCCATCTAAGAGTGTCTCCAAGATTTCGTACGAGGTATGGAATGGGAGACAACCGAATCTCTCTTTTATTAGAGTCTGGGGATGTGTGGCTTATGTCAAACGTCAGGATTCTAGCAAGCTAGAACCCAGATCTGATAAATGCATGTTTGTGGGGTATCCTAAGGAAACTAAAGGATATTACTTCTACTTTCCCAGCGAGAACAAAATTTTTGTTGCTCGGGGTGCTGTCTTTCTCGAGAAAGACTTTCTCATGAAAAAAGTCAGTGGGAGGAAGTTTTACTTGGACGAGGTCCAAGTGCAATCACAAGACACCGAGATGGAACCTGAGCCATTTGCACTGGTTGCTGGGCAACTAGAGGCTCAGACGCAGGCCCTGCGTAAGTCTAGGAGGATTCGTCGTGCACCTGAGAGGTACGGGTCGCTGCCGACCCAACACGACGGGATCTTCATCATTGAGGATGAACTCAGGACCTATGATGAGGTGGTCGTTAGACCAGACTCCAAGAAATGGCTTGAGGCCATGAGATCCGAGATGGATTCCATGTCAGCTAACCAAGTCTGGGATTTGGTTGAGCTACCAGATGGGGTAAAACCTATCGGGTGCAAATGGGTCCTCAAGAGGAAGACTAACATGGATGACAACGTAGTTACCTATAAGGGTAGACTTGTGGCTAAAGGATTCAGACAAGTTCACGGGGTGGACTATGATGAAACCTTCTCGCCAGTTGCCATGTTCAAATCTATTCGAATCCTGCTTGCTATAGCTACATATCATGATTATGAGATATGGCAGATGGATGTAAAGACAACGTTCCTTAACGGGAAGCTGACAGAGGATGTGTTTATGACACAACCTGATGGTTTCATCCATCCTGCAAAGGCCAATAAGGTCTGCAGGCTAAAAAGATCCATTTATGGATTAAAGCAAGCCTCTCGAAGTTGGAATCTTCGATTTGATGAGGTAGTAAGAGATTACGGCTTTGTCAAGAGCGAAGATGACGCCTGTGTATACAAGAAATTCAGTGGGAGCTTGGTGACATTTCTGGTCCTATATGTCGACGACATACTACTCATCAGAAACGACATCCCTAGTCTTCAAGCTGTGAAGACATGGTTGGGGAAGTGTTTCGAGATGAAAGACTTAGGGGAGGCCACCTATATCCTAGGCGTGAGGATCTACCGTGATAGATCCAAGAAGCTCCTGGCCCTTAGTCAGAGTACCTACATTGATAAGGTCCTGGAGAGATTCAGCTTAGAGCAATCTAAGAAAGGATACCTTCCAGTGAGACATGACCTTATTCTCTCCAAGAGCAAATGTCCCGTTACACAGGCTGAGAGGGACGACATGAGTCGAGTGCCCTATGCTTTGGCTGTAGGTTCGATCATGTATGCGATATTGTGTACTAGACCAGACGTGGCTTATGCTTGGAGCATAACCAGAAGATACCAATCTAATCCAGGTCTACAGCACTGGGTGGCTGTAAAGAACATTTTATGTTTCTGAGAAGAACTAAAGAATGGTTCTTGGTCTATGGGGACAGGAAGAGCTCAGTGTTCAGGGCTAAACTGAGGCATCATTCCAGTCTGACCCTGATGACTTCAGATCGCAGACAGGCTATGTGTTCAGATTGAGTGGAGGTGCTATGAGCTGAGAGAGCTCTAAGCAATCCATTGTAACTGATTCTACGACCGAGGCTGAGTATGTCGTTGCTTCTGAGGCAGCCAAAGAAGTCGTTTGGATTCGGAAGTTCATTTCTAAACTTTAGGTGGTTCCAACTGCTGTGGATCCGATTGAGCTCTATTGTGACAACAATAAAGCGATGGCACAGGCAAAGGAACCATGGTCTCATCGAAAATCCAAACACATTCTCAGTAGATTTCACCTAATCTGGGAGATCATTGATAGAGGTGATGTCAAGATAAGCAGAGTTGACACAGACAACAATCTGGTAGACCCACTGACCATGGCTTTGGCGTAGTAGAAGCGTGTTGGTCATACGAGGGACATGGGGTTGAGTTTTCTCAGCAACTAAGTCTAAGTGCAAGTGGGAGATTGTTGGTGTATATGCCCTTAGATCCATTGTTGGTCAAGATTGTACTACTTGATATTGATATTTATATATCATTCTGGCATTGTCGTTATTATGTTATGTTTACATCTGTGATTATGTACATGGATAATAATGTCCCTGGAGACAGATTGTATCTGTGCTTAAACGGTGTGTCCCCGGTCGAATACTTGAGTGGATAAGGGACAGCTCTGGTTCATGTGAGATTGGTATATGGGCTGGTTACGCACTGGGTGCTAACGCAAACATATGGGTATGTCAGTGGTGGATATACTGGACCGACCCGTTGTGAGGCTTTAACTTGATGTTATGAGTTAAGCTCACATGTGACATGAGATGCATTGATCTCTCGACTTGAGGTCATTGACTCTTCTATATGGTTAGGAACATGCTTTGATACAACCTAACGCCTCGCCGTAGCAGGGAGGTCATAACGGTTGTCATTGGGTATGTGACGACCCATATGAGAAGATCAATGGACAGACATAGGATTTGTCCCTTCCTACGGGAAGCTTGATATCCACGGGGCCCCCCTATGGTTGCATGACTAAGAGTGTATGGCCATACCTAGGTGAAAGCCTGATCTAGTCATGACCATGAGATTGGGTGAAAACAAAGTGGTGACACACTTTGTCCAATCGGATATCAGTTTGGCAAAGAGACTGTAATGCATCGGTATCTTGTTGCGATGATGGAGATGTCGATGCTGATATCCATTCCGAAGACTTGGGTAGCAGTGATGCACTGCTAGGTGCCACTCACTGCTTGTGATGACTTAAGTTCATCACTGCCAACGTTAGAGGAACCTACAGGGTCGCACAACTTGAAACTCGGGTTCTCGTATTGATCGAGCAGCCTAATGATCGAGTTATTAGATAAATCAGATCTTTTTGGGAGAATCTATCAGCGCCATTGTGCCTGATGAGATGGAAGGGACTTATTGGAGCTAACTTCATTTTTGGGCCAGATGGGCCTAATGGGCCCTATAGGCTAATTGGGCCAAATGGGCCGAATGAAGTGTTAGCATGGAGCATAGACCAATGGGCCTCCAAGCCCAATGGGTGTGAAACCCAGTTGGGGCGTGAGGTACAGTGGGCCTTGAGGCCCAATGGGCCGTCAGTCCTAATGAGCCATGACAATAAGTTGCCTGGGCCCAATAGAAACCATGAGAATTAAATACTGCATTTAATTCTGAAAATTAATTCTGTATTTAATTCTGCATTTAATTCTGTAATTAATTCTAAGTTTAATGATGAATTTAATTCTGAATTTGATTCTAAATTTAATTCTAAATTTGAAGAATCACATCATTAATGATCATTATGAGACTTTATTTCAAGGTTTTAATGAGTCATTATGAGACTTTAATTTAGGGTTTAATTCTATAATTAATTCTGAATTTAATTCTACCATTAAAGATGAATTTATTATAGAGATTAATTTTGTATTTATTTTAAAATACCATAGGTCACTGTGATTTCTATATAAGGGCTATGAGGGTTGAGAGGAAGAAGTTCTGGATGAGGAGAAGTCTCCGATAGACTCGTGCGGGGAGACTTCATTCGCAAGCTTGGAGCTTGGCGATTTCCCCTTTGAGACTCTCGCTTGAAGACTTGATTCGCAAGCTTGGAGCTTAGCTATTTCTCCTTCTTCCTATCCTCTTGGCATTCGCAAGGTTGGACCTTGGCGAGTTTCCATCATCCCTCTCCTTAGCGCCTTCTACATGTGAGTGGCGCAAGTTCTAGAGGAGGACTCCCAAGAGGCGTGGATCTTCTTCCCGAGGCTAGCACCGGGCGTGGAAGAAGAGGACTCGAGGTTCGGCTGTGTGCGAGACTGCAGAGGGTGCACATTTGGGCGTCTGAATCGCATCCATCATCTTCGTTGCAAGGTATCATCTCCTACTCACCGTGTCGATCTCCTCGCAAGACTCGATCTTCTGGGTTTTTTGGGACTGGCTTGTTTCGGGGATTGCTTCCGCTGTGCTTGTCTGTAAAATTTTAAAATCCCCGGGGTTTCCCAACATTGCCTGTGTAAGAGTTGAGCTTGCTCCTCTTGAGGGTTGAGCTTGCTCCCATGCAGTTACCATCCCTTTCAATCGTTCCTTCCATGCCCACACTGCCGATCACCTTCATCCATTCAATCCCTTGTAGTACTATTCCATTGTCGGGATCAGGTCTCCAATAAGTCATCTCTCGAATTGAAGTTGGACCACATTGGCAGCGTCATCATCAACTCCTTGAGGACCTCCCTGCCGAAATTCCTTGCCTTGAAGGATCAGAAGGGGTTTCAGGCCCCTTCCCTTAAGGGGGCCCTAGGTGCATTCCTTCCACACTAGTTCTTAATCGTGCACTTACCTTTGTGTGATTAGAGCTACATACCTAAGGTGATTCTTGGGCTAGAAAATCGTTTTTCATCACATTAGGAGATCCCAAAATCTTGGTTCAAATAACACATTAATTGAATCTAAAGATGCTTCCTTTTTTAAAAAATATTTTTTTTTTCAAAAATAAAGTCTCATCAAGTATTCAATCAACCTTAAATTACCCGTTGTTGGTCAAGATTGTACTACTTGATATTGATATTTATATATCATTCTGGCATTGTCGTTATTATGTTATGTTTACATCTGCGATTATGTACATGGATAATAATGTCCCTGGAGACAGATTGTATCTGTGCTCAAACGGTGTGTCCCCGGTCGAATACCTGAGTGGATAAGGGACAACTCTGGTACATGTGAGACTGGTATATGGGCTGGTTATGCACGGGGTGCTAACGCAGGCATATGGGTATGTCAGTGGTGGATATACTGGACCGACCCGCTGTGAGGCTTTAACTTGGTGTCATGAGTTAAGCTCACATGTGACAAGAGATGCATTAATCTCTCGACTTGAGGTCATTGACTCTTCTATATAGTTAGGAACATGCTTTGATACAATCTAACGCCTCGCCGTAGCAGGGAGGTCATAACGGTTATCATTGGGTATGTGACGACCCATATGAGAAGATCAATGGACAGACATAGGATTTGTCCCTTCCTACGGGAAGCTTGATATCCATGGGGCCCCCCTATGGTTGCATGACTGAGAGTGAATGACCATACCTAGGTGAAAGCCTGATCAAGTCATGACCATGAGATTGGGTGAAAACAAAGTGGTGACACACTTTGTCCAATCAGATATCAGTTAGGCAAAGAGACTGTAATGCATCGGTATCTTGTTGCGATGATGGAGATGTCGATGCTGATATCCATTCCGAAGACTTGGGTAGCAGTGATGCACTGCTAGGTGCCACTCACTGCTTGTGATGACTTAAGTTCATCACTGCCAACGTCAGAGGAACCTACAGGGTCGCACAACTTGAAACTCGGGTTCTCGTATTGATCGAGCAGCCTAATGATCGAGTTATTAGATAACTCGGATCTTTTTGGGAGAATCTTTTAGCACCATTGTGCCTGATGAGATGGAAGGGACTTATTGGAGCTAACTTCATTTTTGGGCTAGATGGGCCTAATGGGTCCTATAGGCTAATTGGGTCAAATGGGCCGAATGAAGTGTTAGCATGGAGCATAGACCAATGGGCCTCCAAGCCCAATGGGCGTGAAGCCCAGTTGGGGCGTGAGGTACAGTGGGCCTTGAGGCCCAATGGCCCGTCAGGCCTAATGAGCCATGACAACAAGTTGCCTGGGCCCAATAGAAATCATGAGAATTAAATACTGCATCTAATTCTGGAAATTAATTCTGTATTTAATTCTGCATTTAATTATGCATTTAATTCTGTAATTAATTCTAAGTTTAATGATAAATTTGATTCTGAATTTTAAGATTCACATCATTAATGATCATTATGAGACTTTATTTCAAGGTTTTAATGAGTCATTATGAAACTTTAATTCAGGGTTTAATTCTATAATTAATTTTGAATTTAATTCTACCATTAATGATGAATTTATTACAGAGATTAATTCTGAATTTATTTTAGAATACCAGAGGTCACCGTGATTTCTATATAAGGGCTAGGAGGGTTGAGAGGAAGAAGTTCTGGATGAGGAGAAGTCTCCGAGAGACTCGCGCGGGGAGACTTCATTCGCAAGCTTGGAGCTTGGCGATTTCCCCTTTGAGACTCTCGCTTGAAGACTTGATTCGCAAGCTTGGAGCTTGGCGATTTCTCCTTCTTCCTCTCCTCTTGGCATTCACAAGGTTGGACCTTGGCGAGTTTCCATCATCCCTCTTCTTAGCGCCTTCTACTTGTGAGTGGCGCAAGTTCTAGAGGAGGACTCCAAAGAGGCGTGGATCTTCTTCCCGAGGCTAGCACCGGGCGTGGAAGAAGAGGACTCGAGGTTCGGCTGTGTGCGAGACTACAGAGGGCGCACATTTGGGCGCCTGCATCGCATCCATCATCTTCGTTGCAAGGTATCATCTCCTACTCACTGTGTCGATCTCCTCGCAAGACTCGATCTTTTGGGTTTTTTGGGACTGGCCTGTTTCGGGGATTGCTTCCGCTGTGCTTGTCTGTAAAATTTTAAAATCCCCGGGGTTTCCCAACATTGCTTGTGTAAGAGTTGAGCTTGCTCCTGTTGAGGGTTGAGCTTGCTCCCATGCGGTTACCATCCCTTTCAATCGTTCCTTCCATGCCCTCACTACTGATCACCTTCATCCATTCAATCCCTCGCAGTACTGTTCCATTGCCGGGATCAGGTCTCCAACAAGTCATCTCTCGGATTGAAGTTGGACCACATTGGCAGCGTCATCATCAACTCCTTGAGGACCTCCCTGCCGAAATTCCTTGCCTTGAAGGATCAGAAGGGGTTTCGGGCCCCTTCCCTTAAGGGGGCCCTAGGTGCATTCCTTCCACACTAGTTCTTAATCTTACGCTTACCTTTGTGTGATTAGAGCTACATACCTAAGGTGATTCTTGGGCTAGAAAATCGTTTTTCATCACATTAGGAGATCCCAAAATCTTGGTTCAAATAACACATTAATTGAATCTAAAGATGCTTCCTTTTTTTAAACATATTTTTTTTTTCAAAAATAAAGTCTCATCAAGTATTCAATCAATCTTAAATTACCCGTTGTTGGTCAAGATTGTACTACTTGATATTGATATTTATATATCATTCTGGCATTGTCGTTATTATGTTATGTTTACATCTGCGATTATGTACATGGATAATAATGTCCCTGGAGACAGATTGTATCTGTGCTCAAATGGTGTGTCCCCGGTCGAATACCTGAGTGGATAAGGGACAGCTCTGGTACATGTGAGACTGGTATATGGGCTGGTTACAAATTAACCAGAAACATCTTTAACACATATAGTTACAAATCCTTTTCAACCAACTGAACCTAGAAAGAGTCAGAGAGTCAGAGTTGAAAAGAATTTTAGTGATGACTTCATAATTTATTTAATTGAAGACACACCTAATTCTTATGAAGAGTCTTTTAACTCTCATGATGCTCCTTTTTGGAAGGAGGTAATTCATAGTGAGATGGATCAATCCTAAGTAATTATACTTGGATTCTTACTGATTTACCTCATAGTAATAAACCTTTAGGATGTAGGAGCTTATTTAAAAAGAAATTAAGAACTAATAGATTAGTAGAAAAGTACAAGGTGCATTTAATTATTCAAGGCTTTGGTCAAAAGCTAGCACCAACTATTTTGACACTTACACACATGTAGCAATAATAACTACTATAAGAGTTATGCTTGCATTTGCTTCCATCCATAACTTGTTTGTTCACCAAATGGATGTGGAGATTGTTTTTCTATATAGAGATCTAGAAGAAGAAATTTATATGAACCAACCTGAAGGATTTATCTCACTTGGTTTTAAAAATAAAGTATGTAGATGGTCATTGTATGGACTTAAACAAGCTCCAAAACATTGGCATAAAAAATTTGATAAAGTAATAATTTCTTTTGGATTTCAAATTAATGAATTTAATAATTGTTCGTATAACAAAAAAAATGGATGAGGATAAATTTATAATCTTATGTCTTTATGTAGATGATATTCTTATATTAGCACATACTTTAGAATTAAAAACTGAAATTAAATCTTATCTTTCAGATAATTTTAACATGAAAGATTTAAGAGAAGCAGATATAATTTAGGTATGAAGATAATAAAATCTTCAGATTCCTTAACTTTGTTTTTTAGAAAAAATTAGTTTTAGTAATTGTTCTCCTCTTTCTAGTTCTTTTGATTCTAATATTCTTGCAAGAAAGAACAAAAAAAATAGAGAATTTGACTCTAATGCTAAAATAAAACAAATCATATGCAAAATAAAAATCATATAAAAAATTATGACTATTTTCTAGACATTCCCATGGCATGAACAAAATCAAGTTAAATATAGAATTAGGCTAAACAACTGTTGTTAGGAACATCATACAAACTAAATCATTGTGTTCCTAATTATCATGACAACATTTTTATGACACAAATCCATTGCAAAATTTGTATTGAATATTAATAGACTTCCAATTAATTGTCCCTCATACATAGGAAATCAATGGAAGCAGAAAAGACTAAAAAAACCTCACAATAGAAAATTTCTTGATCCATGTGTAGATAAGATTTTTTTTTAAGAAAAAAAGGAAAAAATAAACAAAGTCTCTTTAGAACGCAACTTTAGTCAATGAATAATGCTCCTTTGAATTCTGATCGAATGTCTTTTAAAAAAATAATTAGTACTACATCACTAACAAGTTTTCATTCTTTATAGTGAGAGAGACATTGACTTATATATATATATATAAATTTATAATTTCTCAATCGTATTTAATTATTTTATACCTTAAAGAAAACTCTAACAGCTAGAAACAGGATGCCAATAGCTAGATGCTCTAATAAATTCTCTTCAATTGCTGAAGTGTCGTATAATCGAGTGCTCCTTAGGATTCAACCTTTCCAATAGAGAAATCAACAAGCGATGGTGAGTTCAAATTAATAGCTTTGGGTGCTCGCCAGACATCTGTATCAATCCTTTACTCTTAAACAACAGTAGCGCAACGAAGCATCATGGAGAAAGAAAAGCAGAGGAAATATAAACAAAGACTTGAGAACGCAACTTCAGGCAATGAATTTTTGCTCAATTCAACCTTCTGATCGAAAGTCTTAAACAACAGTAGCCCAACTGGGGATTATTTAAACACCTCAACTAAAGCTCAGGGAGCTTGTGGAGCTGAGATCTTGGGCGAGGACATGGACGGCAATGTGTTCGGCGCAGTTATCGGCAGCGAGAACCAGCAGGCTCGTGCGCGTGCCGCCCTCAACGACAGGAACGGCGGCTCTAAGTACAACAACGCCCTCAACTACATACATCAAGGATTTGAAAAACAAATTCGGCAACGGGGTGTCCACCCTCTGCCTCATCTACAATGCCACCGGCGAGCCTATCACGTTCGTCACGGTCCACGACTGGTGGGGCCACGTGTACGAGCACAGTGACTACCCCAGGGAGATCGGCAACAGCCAGTGGGGCGCCTTCTTCCACGTGAAGCGGACCGGCACCGCCGACGGCTCCAACGCCACTGTGGTGGCCACTACAACGACGGACTGGTGGCCTAGGACAACCCATGGTCCTACTGGATATACAATAACAAGGTCCACTGCTTGATCGTCGTCTTTGTTCTGACTCTACTTCTACCACTATTTACTTTCTAATGGCTAATTACCTTCAAGCAAGCTTATGCTGAGATCCACCCCGCCGGTTACTTCGATATGATCGATTGGAGCGAGATGGAGAAAAACGTTGGCCGGGGCGAGCTGCAATATCGCGCTGCATCGAATGGGAGCGTGATAGATGTCAAGGCTACACGCGACACCACTTCAGAGGTTGTGGCAATATATGCCTTGGAATAAGATTTCTGTTGTTGTTGAGTCCTCTATGTTGTTGTTTTTACTTTGTGCTCTGCTTATGTTGTTGTTGTTGTTATTATTACTTTATGCTTAATAATTTATAAATAAAAAATTAATAATAAAAATAAGATCCATCATCGTTATGATTGGTGATGGAGAATAATTTGTATGATTTAATCTTTCACATCATATTAGATTTAATTGTTTATGTAACTTTTTGTAAAGAGATCTTGCATATCATCTTTTGCAGTTAAGAACTCTTGATACATGTTATTTTAGTTGTTACTTAATTCCAAATCTGATCTCGCATATCATTTTAAATCCTAATATTTGTTAATTTCTATTTATTTGCATTTATATCTTACCATATCCTGTTATTTATTTGCATTGCTCGCATACACATTAGAATTTGAACCAGTGTCCGCACATTTCGCCCAAGCTTTCATCACAATTCTAAGTGATTTGTTACTATATATACATCTTCATTGAAGTTATTTTAAGCTTAAACTGCTCTTTTCTTGCAACTTACCATTAAATTTTTATCCTTCTTATTAAACTTTGACTTAAATTGCAGTTTTAAAAATCTAACTATTTTAACAGGTGAAAAATATAAATGGGAAGTATGGTTGGTTGCACTTTTTAGTGTCATTGGCATAAAACATTCATATGAAAAAAATAAATAATAAAAAATTTTCCTCTTCCTTAGATTCTATAACTGATAAATCTCAATCTTCAATACTTTCATTTGAAAAAAATAAATACATATGTAAATTCAGAATTTTAAGTTGTCATTCTGATTTATTATTTGAAATATATAGTAAATTAAAAATTACTAAAGAAATCTAGACAACTTTAATTGGCACATATTAGAGGGTTAATGAAGGACTAAAAAGATTCATTGCTTCATATTTTAATAATTTTAAAATTATTGATAATATACCAATTTTTGAATAAATAAATAAGTTCTAAAATTTGGTAACTCAACTCCAAATTACTAGTTTCTCTTTGGTGAATCTTTCATCATTTTTTCTCTTTTAGACAAACTCTCTCGTTCCCTGCGTAGGTTTGCACAAGTTTTAAGGAAAAACATTAACATAACTATACTAAAAGATGTAATTGAAACTATTAAAATTGAAAATCAATATAGAGTTAGAGATTGTAAAGTTGAACAATCCAGGAACAGAATTCACTTAACTGAATCCTCTAGTAAACCTTTTAACTTCAAATTTAAATGTTTTAAACTTAAAATTTTTTTAAAAGAAAGACAAGAATCCTCAAAACAATTAAAATTTTAATAAAAAAATAAAATCAAGGAAATAAAAAGGTAATACCAAGAGAAAAATTCTGCTATGTATACAGAAGGGGAAATCATCTAGCCCCAGATTGCTTCTACATAAAGAAAGAAATGGTGTCACCTAAGAAGATATTATAATTTAATTTAAACTAACTTTGTATTTTAATTCTTGTAGGACCTATATGTAATTCTTAAAGCTTTATGGGTCTAATTGCAAAATTCTTTTAAAACCCTTTTCTTTTTTTGTTGCCGAGGTTTTCTTTCTCCTTCCCGTTTATTTCCTTCCCTATCCACGAGCAGCGGTGACGGTGAGTCTTCTTTCTTCCTCTCCTTCTTCGAACAAAGTTTTCCCTCTTCCCTTCTATTGATTCCTAAAATTTGTGCTGGGAAGGTTTGTTCAGTGGCGTCTCTACTTTGGATCTGCTTCAAGAACTTGATCGGCGGCGTCTCCGCCTGGGACTTGCATCAGGAGGTGTGCGGCAGTAGTTTTGGATTTTCTTTTGTTTACGAGTTTTGAGATTAGGTACTCTTCTTCTATTCGATTTGTGAAATTTCTTTTTCTATCTCCTTCTTCTTTTGGATTGTGTGCGTTCTTTTATCTCCCTATTGCATCTGGATTTTTGGGCGTTCCTGATGGATTTAGGTTGCTGCTTAATATCTTAGAGTTCTTTCAAATTTTCATTATCATTTGATCTCCTTAAACAATTTCCAGATTGGTATTAACCTGTGTTTAATATTGTTTAACGTAGCTGCCAATCACGTTTCTTGGAAAAATGAAATCAGTGTTGCAAGTATTAATTTTCATTGCCATCATCTATACTTCGGATAACCATTTGAACACTGCGATTAGGATTTTCTCTTTCTCTCTCACTCTTTCTTGATTTGGCATGTTTTTAGGTGCTTTGTAAATTTAGCAAGGATATTTGGGATTTCTTTTTGCTGGGCTTGTTGTTCATGCATTTGATTTATGATTAATCAATTAAGGATTGTATATTTTGGATTAAATCTCATATCTAATCCTAGTTGAATTCTTTGTCAATCTTCCTTCGCATTAATTACCTATCAATGATTTTGGACTCTTGTTGTTGCTAAAGCTGCCTGCTATTCTTGTGAAACAATCAGCTTCCTAACGACAATTTAGGGGTGATATAGCACTGGAAAGGCCAAAATTAGTTACCACCTATAAGTACCTTGATAACACAGGCGGGTTGCAGAATAATAATTTTTTTTGTACAATGAATATAGGAAATTATTTTGTGTTGATGCAGCGCATGTCACAATATCAGACAAAATTATGCTAGGCACATCTACATACCATTGAAGAGCTCCAGCTCTGTTCATAGAATTTCACATATCTTTGATGTAATTTTGTCTGCATGCAATGTCATAAAGAGGAAAATGTATTTGATATGGATCTTTATCTGAACGGGTACAGTATAAGCCATATTTCTCCAAGTTTCATCATGAAGTTAAATAATTGCTGCTGTTACTATCATGCTCCTAGCTTTATTTCTTTGTGAAACTATGACGTATGCTACATAGCTTCCCTCATAGTTAATCTCTCCATTCAATGCCCAAAATATTGGTTCTGTAAGTGATATACTCGAATAGTTCCAATTGCTAAATTAGTATTGTGTATATGAATTTAATTATAATTTTATCTTAACTTACTTGGATTGCTTGCATGTGATCGTTAAGTGTTTCTTGAATAGTTGCTAATTCTTTTCAAAGACATAAGGATACAATAAGATAAATTGAAAAAGAGAATTGATTTATAAATTCAAGTTATGACGGCAACAAGATATTTAATTAAAATAATAAGGAAATGTATGGTAAGAAGTGGTGAATTAATAACTTAATTAATCTCAATGTTTTTGTGTTTGTGTACAGTGGGTTAGAATTATAAGGAAATTATTTGGAATTAATTAAAAATAGCAAAGAATATCAAATACATGCTTACATAACCAAATAGAATTAGTGATTGGGAACAAACAAATTTGTTCTGGTTAGAATTGGATAACAATTAATATACCAATATAACAAAAAAAAAACATATTTAGAATGAACCTCGTGAGAGAACTTTAAGATCCATGTCATTAAAGAAACAGTTAAATACATGCATATCTTTGTCTTGAATGAATTAATAAAGAAATTTTAATTGTGCACATAGTAATTCTTTCTCTTTGAAATGATTAGAAAAGAGGATAGCTAAGAGGTGATAAGTTAGAAAGTCAAGACTGGAAACTAAAGTGATTCAAAGATTGTGAGAATTGGTAAACTTTTGGCAAAGAAAATCAATCTTTGAGGTAGGAATCTATTCATTCACCTTTCAAAACAGTATTTTGAGTTTTACTTAAAAGCTGTATTATCTTATTGCTCTGTCCTATGATAATTGTTTCATTTCCTTTGTACTCAGCATTATTCATTTATTGATGCATTTTGATGACATGACATGACTTGATAGTTACATTAGTTGTTTGTTAAACATTGGTGATGGAAATTTTAGTACATTTGATATATGCTTGTAGTCGTGACATCGATTGATTTTATGATACCACCGTGGACTCTATAGTGCCGAGTGTGGATCGGCTATAGAGGTGCTAGCTAGAGGTCACCTGACGGGAAGTCATTAGACTAACCGGGGTCTTGGATGTTGGACGCAACATCCTTCGAGTTGTCTAAGGGCAGTTGTTCCATCGGTTGAGTAACGATGGAAATACTTTAATAAAGAGTGCGGACTCGATTGTGAGGTTATTATGTGGTTACGCTCTTGATTTACACAACTATGTGGATGTGATGTATACATGTAGAATAATAAAGTTATTTTTAATAATCCTTCTTTATTACATGCATTTTATGATTCCTACTTAGCTTTTCTTGCTAACTCCCTTGTTTTGCCTCCAGGTCCAGGTTCAGGTTCGGCCCAACCCCAAAATGAATAGCTAGATAGAGATTGCAATCTTGGGGAAATAAATAGTTAAAGTGGTTTTCTCGAGTTGTGATACTTGTGTTTTGGCATTGTTAGCCTAACTTTGAACCTTGTTGAAAAGTTTGAAAAATGTTGTAATAAGCACATTCTGGTTTGATTTCTTTTAGTATGGGTGGTGAGATTTGAAGTTTACATAATTTTGTTAGTGATTGTTATGTTGTGGTGTCATGATTTGGAATGTGATATTGTGTTGGCTTTTATCTTTTAAACTCTTGCGTCCTTGGCGGAGCCTTTCGCCGGGGCGTAACAGAAGACATACCAACATTAGAAACCTCAAGTTAACATGGTAGAGGAGCAACTAGCCTCAATATCTTCTCTGAGGTAGTCTCCTGTTTCCCCTCCATTAATCTAACTTATTAAGATTCAGATTGGTGGTTGGATACCAGTACAAACATACATGTATGTTCTAATCGGTTGTGTTTCACTTCTTACCAGGACTCAAGTGGAGGAAGTGTGACAATGGGAAATGGATTTACAGCTATAGCTCTTGCACTTGGACAAGTGACCTTGAAGTTTACTTCAGGAAAAACTCTTATTTTAAATAATGTACTTCATATTCTAGAGATCCGTAGGAACCTTGTTAGTGGATTCTGTTTAGTTTAAATTGGTTATAAAATTGTACTTGATGTAAATAAAGTTATAATTTCAAAAGGAGAAACTTTTATTGGAAAAGGCTTTACCTCAAATGGTTTATTTAAATTAAATATTGTTTCTTTATATAGTAAAGAGTCTAAATCTTTCTCTGCTATGAATGTTGAAAACAATGATAATTGGCATGGAAGATTAGGACATATAAATTTTAAATATCTTTCAAGAATGGAACACTTAGGTTTAATACATAAAGAAGTTTCAAAAAGTGAAACTTGTCAAATATGTTCACAAGTTGAAAAACCTAGAAAACCTTTTAAATCTATACCTTATAAAGACACTAACATCTTAGAATTAATTCATTCAAATGTCTGTGATTCAAACAGAGAACCTACAGGGGTAGTGAATATTTTATAATATTTATAGATAATGCTTCAAAATATTGCTACACTTTCCTACTAAAAACTAAAAATGAATTTTTATCTAAATTTAAAATTTATAAAGTATAAGTTAAAAATCAACTTAATAAAAAGATTAAAACTATTAGATCTAATAAAGGAGAGAAATACAGCTCAAATGAATTTGTTTTGTTTGTCAAAAACATGGGATTGTTCGTCAAGTGACTGCCCCATACTCTCCACAATCTAATGGTGTGGCTAAAAGAAAAAATAGAACATTGTTAGATACGGTGAATATCATGCTACAAAGTTCCACCATCAGAGGTTGTTGCAAATGGCTAATGGGGCGCCTTCTCCTTCTTCCACATGAAGAGGAGCGGCAAGACCGATGGCTCCAACGCTGCCGTGGTGTACCGCTGCATGAACACCGCTGGCGACTACAACGACGGATTAGTGGCCTGGGACAACCCGTGGTTTTACTAGAAGCTCAAGAACAAGGTGCGTCTCGCTCTATCGTCATCTTTTTCCGATTGCATTTCTACCCCCCATTTACTTCCTGCTGTCTAATTAATTACCTGCAAGTAGGCTTACGTCGAGATCCACCCCGCCGGTTACTTCAATATGATCCACTGTGGCGAGCTGGAGAAAAAAGCGAGTCGAGGCGAGTTACAATATCATACTGCTCGAATGGGAGTGTGATAGATGTCAAGATCCACCACATCAGAGGTTGTTGCAAATATTCGCATTAGAATAAGAGACCGTTTATTGTTGTTGCGTTTTTGAAGTTGTTACTTCTGCTTTGTTTGATTGGTCATAAGATATTGGAGTGTTAAATTTAATAATTTACAAATTTAAAGAAAATGTGTGAAGAAATTGATTATAAGAATGAAATCTCTATTCACTATCCAAATTTGAACTGATTTGCACTATCACTATCCGTTGTAAATTTAATAATTTACAACGGATCCTGTACACCCTTATTTTTCCTCACTATCCAAATCTGAATTGATTTGCATTATCCACTATCTAAAACCAAGTCTGGTATCCTATTATACAACTCGATCCTAAGTCAAGTACTTAAATGGGTACCCGGGTTAGAGAAATGCTGGAATAATTGACGAGGTTGGGTGGTGGAGACTTAACTAGGGTTTATAAAGTCAGGAGCTCACAAGAGAAAGAATGGAAAGTAAAGAAAAAAATCATAGGCTCGTTGCCACTATAGACTCTCACTTGGGGCAAATCATAACTCATATGTGATATATTAAAATCGGGTACTGAAGGTTTTTGTAAAGAGATCTCGCATATCATCTTTTGCAGTTAAGAAATCTGATCTCAAATATCATTTTAAATCCTAATGTTTGTTAATTTCTATTTATTTGCATTTATATCTTACCATATCCTGTAATTTATTTGCATGTTCTGATTAAACTTTAACTTAAATTGCAGTTTCAAAAATTTAACAGATGGAAAATACAAATGGAAGTATGTTTAGTTGCTTTGAGATTTTTTAATGCCATTGGTATAGAACATTCATATGAAAAATAAATAAATAACAAACAATCTTACTCTTCTTAAGATTCTATACCAAATAAATCTTAATCTTCAACACTTTCATCTGAAAAAATTGCATACATATGTAAATTCAGAATTTTAAGTTGTCTTTCTGATTTATTATTTAAAACATATAGTAAATTAAAAATTACTAAAGAAATCTGGACAACTTTAATTGACACCTATTATAGGGTTAATGAAGGAGTAAAAAGATTCATTGCTTCATATTTTAACAATTTTAAAATTATTGATAATATACTAATTTTTGAACAAATAAATAAGTTCTAAAATTTGGTAACTCAACTCCAAATTGCTTGTTCCTCTTTTGATGAATCTTTCATCTATTTCTTCTCTTTTAGACAAACTCCTTCCTTCCTGGTCTAGGTTTGCATAAGGCTTAAGGAAAAACATTAACATAACTACACTAAAAGATGTAATTGAAACTATTAAAATTAAAAATCAATATAGAGTCAGAGATTCTAAAGTTGAACAACCTAGGAATAGAATTCACTTAACTAAATCATCTAGTAAACCTTTTAACTTCAAATCTAAAAGTTTCAAACATAAAAATTTTTAAAATAAAGACAAGAATCCTCAAAATAATTAAAATTTTAATAAAAAATAAAATCAAGAAAGTAAAAAAGGTAATAACAAGAGGAAAATTCTACTGTGTATGCGGAAGGGGAAATCATGTGGCCTCAGACTGTTTCTATAGAAAGAAGGAAATGGTGTCACCTAAGAAGACGTACCAACATCACAAACCTCAAGTTAACATTGTACAGGAGCAACTAGCCTCAACATCTTCCCTGAGGTTAGTCTCCTATTTCCCCTCTATTAATCTGACTTATTAAGATTCAGATTGGTGGTTAGATACCGGCAGCGCATCTGACATGTCTGCCTCAGCCGGAGCATCTGACATGTCTGCCTCAGCCGGAGCATCTGACATGTCTGCCTCAGCCGGAGCATCTGACATGTCTGCCTCAGCCGGCGCATCTAACATGTCTGCCTCAACCGGCGCATCTGAATCCCCTCAAGCTAGGCGGCTACCGCCTAACCCGCAGGGTCCAGTCCTAACACAGTTATGTCCCATGCCTAGGCTGTGCAAATTTCGTCTGCAGCAAGATTCGAACCCTCAACTTGGCCATTACTAACCAAGTCTCTCTAACCATTAGAGCTGCAGCTCAACTTGGCCATTACTAACCATGTCAGATGCGCCGACTGATTGAAAGCGAAGTCATAAAATTTCTTAATTGAATTGGGTGATAATTTTAGTCCTAAGTTTGTTCTAATAAATATTATTTCTGAAGTTGTTAACCCTAATTCCTTAACCCTATGCATCGACATATGATAAAATTAGATCATTGGCCAACTAATTTGAGTCACTAAATTTAATTATCATTTGATATTGATATAATATTAAAATAGAGGATCATTTATACCATTGGCCACAAACCCACCTAGTCAATATGAACAATTACTTAAGACTAGTAAGGTTATTGAACTGTTGTTAATGCACAGTAAGAGCCTTAAATTCACCATACTGTTAAATAAGTTAATTAATAAATTTAGGGATTTAAACCCTAATTGCCCCAAGTTCTAACGGTTATGAAGTAAATAAACAAATTATTGTTTACTGAAATGTTTGTGCTTTAATTAATTTTTTTTAAAAAATCCATATCGGATATAATAAACTATCTGCTTTATTAGTATTTATTACTATTGATTGATATGTAATTGTTTAAGTTAAACCTGTGCGGTAGTTACCTTATTTGCCGCATCTTACAACTTTTTAGGTTAATATAATATTAGCCAAAATTATGGTAATTTTAATTCCAATTAATTATTGGACTTTACGGCATCCATAATTGGTAATAAAAAAAATGCCAGTAATGATTCTGGTAATAAAATATTAGGGTAAACAGAATTAATTTTATGTTAAATTCTATTCTAGAAATCGTGTTCTATCTGAAAATTTTTTTAAGAAAAAAAATTAAATTAAATAATCTGTTTGTTACACGAGATACAGAAATTTCTTTTAATGGATTTAAAATTTTCTCTCATCTCGTTGTTTCTCAGATTCTTTTCTTTTTATTGTTTCAATTTTATTAACTATTAATAAATTTGTTACTTTCAGAATGTACGAGTTACATTAACCTTGTAACGTATTCTTAACGTTTTTGTTTGCTTATCTTAATTTAATAATAATAATAATAATAATAATAATAATAATAATAATAATAATAATAATAAACATTTCTGTTCATTGTTTCATTATAATAGGATATTTTTAAATGCTGAAATTTTTCATTAATTTTGAATTGCCATTAGTTAAGAGTTTTAAAAGGAAAGTGGTGATTGTTACGCTACAATATACAATTTATTTCAACGTGACTAACAATGTAACATATTTGATTTATTATGTTACTATTTTAATCTAGTCATTGTTTCATTATTATTTTAAATTACAGTTTCTATTTTAATCTAGTCATTTTTATATTATTTATTTATAAACCTCGATTAATTTGTTGACTGCTATAATATTTATTGCTTTATTTAATTATTTTTCAAGTAAATAAAATTGCATGAGTAAAATATAATTTATTTTTGTTTATATACATGTTGAAGTTATTGGATAATATTTTGAACATATTAGATAAATAAACATAATGTATAATTAAATATTTAAAATAATATTTATAGAGATTATGCTGAACATAATTTAAAACATAAATGTCACAATATTTGTCTTTCATAAGAAAGATAATGTACTCTGATAATGCACATCATGAAAATTAAATACATCATTATTATGATGTATTTGATGGTTATGTTGATCATGAAATATATATATATATATATATATATATATATATATATATATATATATATATGAATAAAAAAATACATAGTTATAAAAAATAAAATGCAGTTAATAAACTTAATATGCATAAAGTTCATAATATAGTTCATGTTTACAATTTAATAATTTCTATAATATTTAAAGGATATCAAGCACATCATAAACATAATGTGGGTAATGAATCTGATGTGCATAATAAACATAATGCACATAATGATTATTTTAACAATCATTCTCATAAAAGAAAATTATTTATATGAAAAATAATTTTTTTTAAGATTAAAATAACTTTAAAAATTAATTTAAAGTCAAAAAAAAAATTTTAGAATTGATTTTACTAAGAGTAACTAAAAGCCAAATTAATTTTTAGGTTTTATTGATGCTTAATTTAATTCCTTTCTTTCTTTATAAATTCAGGAACAAAAAATTTAAAGTAAGAATAAAGGATTCAAAAATATAAAGATAAATTTTTTAAAATTCTAAAGCAGCAATATACTTATGTATATATAAAAAAAGAGTAGTCGAGATAAAATTAGACAAAAGTCTATAAAATGGCTTGACTCATAAAAAGTTGCAGCTCTCTCTTTTATAAAGACTGAGCACAACAAAGTTATCGGCTTGACCAAAGCTTGCCCAAGATTATAATCTTGGAAGTATCGATAGAAACGAGGTTAATTTGAAAATAGGCATCTCAACGATGGGAACCCAACCTCTGTGATAGGAGATCCTTTAAAGAAGTTCAATGTGGTAATAACAAGCTGATTGATTGACTAGGAATCACTTTGAAAAATAAAAATTATAAAACACTACGGTGTATAAAAATATTTATGTGATAGAGTTGATACTCTACACTCCCATTCCTAAGGATATATTTTTTGTGTTTCTTATTGTAAAGGTAAGGAAAACTTTCTGAAGTGATTAATTACCATGAGATGAGCCTCTACACTCATCCCTTGTAGGGAACTTCCTATATAAGTGAGTCCGTATACGGCCACCTGTGGCTGACTAGTTCTCATGAAGATACATGCTCACAGCAAAAAATGCTCAACCCTGCGATCGGACAAACCCTGTATTGTGTGTGGGTTTGTTGAAGTTTGGGTCAAAGGGAAGTAGTTCAAGACTAGTTCGCTATCTTTTCTTCAAATAGAAATATTTTCACTAAGTAAAAGTTATACTTTTAAGTGCATTTTACTGACTGCGTGATATAAGCAAGAGCAGCAATTTAAGTTTATTTAATCATCTTGTTAACTTTAATTATATTCAGATTTTTTTTTTAATTTTATGGGGGATTGTTGGAATAAAATTAAAAAATATATATATCTCTCTAACGTTAGCATTTATTGCTAACGTTACTAATTGGTTAATGTTAGCATTAACATGCTAACATTTGGTTTTGTAACAAAGCTGATGAAGGCTTTATCTAGGCAGCCGAGGGGATGGAATAAGATTCTATTTCTCTCTTTGGTTTTTTCCTCTTTCCCCTTCTTTGTTCTTCAATTTTCTTTTATCTCTTCTTGGATCTTAGTTTTTTGCTGCTCATTGCTGAAAGGGTATTCGATCAACTTCTCCACGGTCATGCTCGCAAGAGAAGAATACCTGGTTATATCCTGGTTGTTGAATCCGGATTTAACTCGCACGAGAGCCCAGATTTTCACCTAAGGACAAGCCGCAACGCACCTACGGGTTCTATCTTTCTTATCTCTTCTTTTACTTATTTGCATATTAAACTTTTAATCTTGCATGATTTCTATTTTCTATTTAAATAAATGTCTACATGAATTTTTAGACCAACAGAACCCCGGCCGACTCGAGTATTGCCCATGAGGGCCATTCGATGGGAGGCTTGGGCCGGTCTATAGGGGGCTTTTTGGAAGGAGCTAGGGGTGACAACGGATCACGTACACCCTTATTTTTCCTCACTATCTAAATTTGATCAGATTTGCATTATCCATTGTCTGAAACCAAGTCTGGTATCCTATTATACAAGTCGACCCTAAGTCGGGTAGTTAAATGGGTACCCAAGTTAGATAGATGCTGGAACAGTTGACGAGGCTGGGCGATGGAGACTTAGCTAGGGTTCATGAAGTCAGGAGCTCAAAAGAGAAAGAATGAGAATTAAAGAAAAGAATCATATGCTCATTGCCACTATAGACTCTCACTTGGGGCAAACAGGTAAATCATAACTCATATGTGATATATTAAAATCGGGTTTGGGTTTCGGGTACCCGAGGTTTTAAACCCGAATCCAACCCAAACCCAACATGAGTTATATATATTAATCTCACACTCATCTTATTTAGATAAACGGTCATTCGAACTTAGTGTAAAAAGATTAGGTTCATGTATTCAAACCCGATGACTCAAATTGTCATCCCTAGAAGAAGCACTAGAGGGCTCCGATGCTAATAATCAAGACATGACAATTCTCACTTGTAACGCTAAAATTGGGAAATCTAATTAATAAAAATAAATTTATGTTGTTTTTATGGTAGTACTTTTTGCTTTCTATGCCTTAGTTGAAACGTAAGACTCATCCTTTCATATCAAAAAGACCCATCTCTTTGCTAATAAGTGTTGCGTCATTTAATTGTATTTTTTTTTACACCTTTTCTTTTGTCTTTAAGAATGAATTCATTTCATTCTTTTTTGTTGTTGAAAATCAAAGGTGATTAAGATTTCAAAATTATTTTGTTGCAAGTTAGAGAAGACTTACTTCTAATGTGTACAAGTAGAGCTAATAACTTTTTTTAAATATATATATATATATATATATTAATCTAGCTAATGAGTGGGTGAGTTGGTTTAGGTGATCATTATACTTTTAGCTAAAATTATACAGTCAGTTTGTTTTCTATCACGTTAAAGAAATTAAAGTGAACTACTCCACAATTGTCTGCCATTCAAGTGAAATGGGAATACAAAATTGGCGAAGCAAAGTCACCTACTGCAATAGCTAATAATTAATTAACTCGTGCCTTTATACTTGACTAGAATGATGAGAGAGTTGGACCTAATCCTAAGAAATTTAAATTAACATCTCTCAATCATTATTTTTATTTTTATATAGTGCAAGATAAATAATAAATGCAAAGTTCAATTTCAAGATATTGTTATAGCAACTAACGGACACCATTGATATCTCTCAAATTGATCTCATGATTATAAATATTCTTCATTATGAGATTCAAGGACCGGCTTATGCAACATAAACACTCCAATGAGTATATTCACTTTGGCTTGCATTATTGGGGCGAAAGGTTTCAAAGTTGCATATTGCTGACGTTATTATGAGCTAATCCAATCATGATTATGAGTGTTTACGATTTGGTTAATTGAATATTGACCCAACATTTCGTTATAAATCAAACCTATCCCAAAATATAAATAGTTCTCAAATAAAAAAAAAACTAGTTAACCCATTAATGGGATTTTTAGGAATTGGATTAATCAGTAATTATATGTGTATAATTTTTAACTAGTCATATGTAATATTAGTTATTTGTTAAATTGTTAATTTATAAAATTATCATTTTTAAAAGAATTAATTTATAAATATACTAATTTACATAATTTATTAATTTTTATATTATTATTATTATTATATATATATATAGTGTGTGTGTGAAGGTAAAGAAAGGAAGAAAAAAAAGTGAAGGTAAGGTTCAAAAATTTTTATATTTTAAAGTTTTTACACATTAATTATATAACCGGTTTAGAAGTTAACTAACAGTGCAGTTTTAAATAATCTTAATTATCTTCTTTAAAAATTGCTCAATTAATCATGATTTAGCAAATTTTTATTTTTTTTTAATAATCTTAATAATCTTAATAATCACATTACTCATCCCGGTTCAGTGTCAACGTTTAATTCGGCCAAAAAAACCAAGCAACTGATTGTGGTGCGATCGAGCTAAGATTAAGCACAAAATTGATGAGTACGAGCACTACTCAGTGCATACTGATCAAGATATTTAGCAATTTTAACTTTTATGTGGGCGACTGGGGAGAAGAAAATGAAAATAAAAATGCCCGTAAAAAAATAATAATAATACATCAAGGTAATTTTTAGACATATGCTCATACGAAATCGATATACATAGTTCAGATAACAAATTTCAGATGTCAACCATTACAAGTTGACGAGCTCCAAAGTCAAACACAACGCACACTATCAAATACACACACTTTTATTCATTACTAGACATTGATTGAATACACAATCAAGTGCGCAGACTCTTTCATCGCTTCTCCAGAATCTCAATTAGCCTGAAGAGCCGGTGCCGCCGCTTGGTATAGTGGACATGTCAGACGCGGATTCGGTATGGCAACGAGCCGCACCGCCCGTGGCGCCGTGAGTCCAAACACGTCCCCCATGTCCAGCTCCGCCGGCTTCATTCCGCCAGGCAGCGCCCACGTGAAGCAATGAACCAGCTGTGCCACCGTCAGCTGCACCGCGAGCAGCCCAAGGTGTATGCCCGGGCACGACCGCCGCCCCGACCCGAATGTCAGGAACTCGAAGCAGTTCCCCTTGAAGTCCAGCGCCGCCGCCTCGCCTCCAGGCGCGAACCGCGCGGGCCGGAACTCGCCCGCGTCCTTCCACGCGGATGCGTCGCGGCAGATGGCCCAGACGTTAACCAAGACGCGGGAGCGCGCAGGAATGGCGTAGCCCTCGACCTCGCAGTCCTCGACGGTTTCGTGGAGGAGGAGCGGGATCGGCGGGTGGAGGCGGAGCGTCTCCTTGATGACGCACTTGAAGAAGGCGAGCTTGTCGAGGTCGCCCTCTCGGACTGGGCGGTCCAGACCGACCACGTCAGCGAGTTCTTCCTGCACCCGGCGCATGACGTCGGGGTTGCGCATGAGTTCAGCCATGACCCACCCGATGCCGGCCGCCACCGTCTCTGTCCCGCCAAACAACAGGTCCTGCGACATCACGTCCTCCGTTCAAGCATAAACAAAAAAAGTACGTGCCCAGGATAGATCTTGATCGAACACAAATTTTAAAAAATAAATTGCTCCTTTAAGGTGGGAAAAGTTCATCTGATTTATGTGCTCCATCAAAATCTAATATTAACTAGGAATTTTGTCTCATGGTCGTTTATAAATCATATATATTAACAAAATTAACAAATTACTAGTTCACTAATTAAAAAGATTTTGGAGCACGCACCATAATTATACCCTTAATATTGTCTCTCCTCAACCTGAAGCTTCCGTGAAGTTCATCCTTCTGATGACGGCCGCCGTCGGCCTCGTCAAGGAACGCGAGCATGTCGTCCACCATATCCCCGTCCGCATCGGCTTCCTTCAGATTCGCCATGTGCTCGTCGATGATCCTGTCGATGAACCTATCGAGCGCGCCCCGCTCGGCCCGAAGCCGTTTGTTGAAGCCCTGCAGGTCCGCCCAACGCAGCCACGGGATAAAGTCTCCCATGGTGGACACCCCGAACAGCTTCGAGAACTCCTGCAATATCGTTATGAACTCCTCCTGCCCCTTGTCCGTGCACTCCCCGAACGCCGCCCGCAAGATGATCCGCATCGTCAGACTGAACAAGAGCTCGCTGACATCGACGGCGGCGGCGGCGCGGGCCGCCGCTGCTCGCACCGTCGCATCGATCTCCTCGCGCACGGACGCCCACGACTCGGCGCGCTTGCGGCTGAAGAGCTTGACCACGCACAGCTTACGCATCTGGCGCCAGAACGGGCCGTAGTTCGCGAAGGCCATGTCGGCGTGGTTGTAAGTGAGGTAGGTGATGGCCATGGTGGCGGGGCGGTTGGCGAAGGCGCTGTCCTGCGCCTGGAGAACCTGCCGCGCTATCTCCGGGGTCGAGACAACGATGTTGTGGCGGAAGCCGAGGCGGAGGTAGAGGATGCCGCCGTATCGTTCGCCGAGTTTGGCGAGGCCCCGGTGGGTGAGCTGGTTCATCATCAGCAAGTTGCCGATGATGGGAAGCGGCCGCGGCCCCGGCGGATACGGCAGCTTCCGCCGACGTTTTCCGTTGATAATAACTGAAACAACTGCTACTGGGAGGAGGAAATATAGAATCAAGTGTTGGGAAGAGACTTGTTCGAGCCATCCCATGCTTTCTTAATTCTCTGGTTATGGTTATGACCAAACGGTGAATCTAGATCAATGGCGAGCTCTTAGCGCAGCGTAGGACTGTAGGGAGAAAGAGAAGGACTATATATAGCCAGGTTTTGTCGTGTTCTGTTTACTTTTCACAGGACTTGTATCCTGCAGGCTGCCTCGAGGGTTTCATTCAATCAGCGATGGCCCAGTTTCTGGTTCATAATTATGCTGAGCTATTGAGTACCTTAGCTGTCAAAATTTATAAACTATTTAATAAATAATTTTATAATTACTATCAAAATTTTAAATAATAAAAA
Organism: Costus lasius; assembly: GCA_027563935.2. Classification (NCBI taxonomy): domain Eukaryota; kingdom Viridiplantae; phylum Streptophyta; class Magnoliopsida; order Zingiberales; family Costaceae; genus Costus; species Costus lasius. The sequence continues at coordinate 13,610,879 of CM050450.1, read as the reverse complement.
TATGTTATTTTAAATTAGTTAACATAATAATATTTTTTTATTACTAATATTTTAAACTATTTAAATAAAAATATTTAAGATTTTAAATAAAATTGAGAGAATTATATAGTTCCGGAAGACTACTGATTTTTCTTTCTCAATTGCTTTCTTTCTTAATTGCTTTTACCTTAAACTTGATCTTCTTTTTGGCTACTTGACTCACTTTCTTGTAATGAAATTTTACAAATTTTGATTTTGTATTGCTAATGTGCTAATGCTTTACTACTTTATGGTTTATAAATATTACATTCACTTTACCTCTCATGTTTAGGCTTCAAGAGACTTGGTTCTAGTGCACCATTTTTAGTTTTGTCGACAGCTGACATTTTGAATGAAAAGAATTCAAAAATAGATATGGATTTAGGTGCAAGCAGAAAATGAAGTAGTTTGACAACTTTAAATATCTTATCGTTGATCACAAGAATCAAAACATGCTACCTAATACGACCAGTGTGTACTCCGAAATGATACGATAGCATAGTGTCAATATATTCAGGGCGGTATGTACTTTGAGATGATACAGTAGCATAGTGTCAATACATTCAGGACGGTATATAATGAATGGTACACTGGCATAGACTATGGCATTAAACCTTGGTTGATTGTGCTTAAGTAAAAGTTCCTTAGTTATTCTCGTGTGAGTGATTAAAATCTGAAAAACTCTCAATCATTATAGATCAAGTAATTAATCGTTGCTTAAATATTAAGCACCTTTTGCAATCAACTAAGTTAGCCCCTGGATATAAAATTTGTGTATCTATAATATTTCAAAATTGAAGTCAACTTAATTGCTCTGGAGAAGCTTGCTTTATATCTGCATTGGAATGTGATTTCGATGAATTTGTTTCAGAGAAAATTTGTTAACCGAGTGATTTTATTTTGGAATTAGTGTAGTCCTTATATCTTAGTTCTAGATTTAATGTGTTTTTCTTTTCTTTCCTTCTCTTTTTCTTAAGGCTTTATTTCCTTGAGAGGAAAAAAGGAGGGAAGAAAAAGATTGATCGGTCAATTTCTTAGCAAAGGATACAGGGCGTAGTTGTAAAAAAATGCTACTCCCTCTAAGTCACCAATTTCCCACATCTCTAGAGGAGTCAGGCGCTGGCTTACTTCTGACCTGAATAATCAGGTCACTTACATATTAATAATTATATATGGGTTTAATTTCATTTGAACACTTATATTTCCGGAAGTAAATTACAAATTGAGGAAGGAAAATAGAGAATTTGTATGTTGATTGGCAGTTTGCGTCCTTTGCTTTGTGATTGAACTTAAGCATCAACAAATTGTGCCATTGTGGTGATGCATATGGTTGTCCAATGTGGTAGCAGGACAATCAACTTATATTAAACAATTATATTACATAAATGTATTTTGACTATAGCTAAGAAAATTAGGGGAAAAAAATCAGATATCTGATATTTGTATAACCCGATTTGGCAGACAGCGCCAGGCTACCGACTTTATAAAATCAAAAATATACTTGAATTTTGGGCGTCCAAGAAACTGCTTGCCTAGTTCCAGCACTTGGGCTCTTGTCTAATATGAATGTATTGCATCAGTTTGTGGTAAATTTTTAAAATTGTGAAAAATGTTTTAAATTGTGAAAAATGTTTTTACAGAAACTTGAAGGTGCAACATTGTTGGTTTCTGCAAAGTTTTCAGTTGTTTCTAAGCGCAACATATTTCTGTAGTTTGAAGAGGTATGCTTATTTGTAGAGCCCAGGTGCAATGTACTGGGACTGATCCATTATTATCAGTGGAGTTGCATGGCAAAGTTGCCAAATACTTATAATTCCATGTTGCAATAGCTAGCACACTTCTCTTTTCCTCAACCATTTGAGTCACCACTTAACTTCAATCTGATGCATCTCAAAGACAAAGGCCCGGTTTGGGGCTGTGCTACACCTTTGCACCGCACCTTCGCGCGGTGCAGTGAATGACAGCAGAAGTGAGCACTGTGCTCGTGTTTATTTTACCAACTTTACTGCAAAACAATGGCAACTTTTATACTATTCAACGAAGTAGGGTAACCACCGCGGCGATTTTACTATAGTATTACATGCTACACTAAAAATTAAAATCTCTCTTTTGTAGCATCACGTTGATGTATTAATATATATTTAGTAATTAATTACTAAATATTAGTTTTAAATTAATTACTTTAAAACTAAAATTAATAATTGAATTTTATATTAAAATTATTTATTTGATCTTATAAAAATTATTTTAAATTTCAAAAATCAATTTTGTTTTATTATAAAAATACATAATTTTAATTTCCTACTTTAAAACTAAAATTAATAATTAAATTTTATATTAAAATTATTTGATGTTATAAAATTTAATTATTTATTAAAATAATTATTTTTTATTTTATTATAAAAATATTTAATTTTAATTTTAATATATTTTACTAAATTAATATTTTTTTTATTAATTATACCAATAATACAAAAGATCTATTCTCAAACAATTTTAACAATAGTTACTATAGTAATAACACAGTTGAATTCACTAAATACCTTGAACAACAAGTACTATAGTGATAATACAGTTATTACAGCACAGCTGCGGCAGTGCAATAGAACCAAACTAGCCCAAATATGATATGAATTTGATGCTAAAGATGCAGGATCCTGTTTCCTGTCTGTTCATTGTTGACTTCACATGTTATGCCTTAGCCAATTTGATTACTTGATTTTACACAAAAGCTACGAAGGATATACAAGTACGTATAATTTATACTAATCTTTCAACTCAATTAGGTTGTATGAGGTTCATGATTTTTAAATGCTAGAATATCTATGATATCAAAAGAATCATGGTCTTGGCCTTGATATTTTGGATTTTTCTTGTGAGACAATTTTTGAGAGTTACGTAGTTTTATCATACCTCTCACCTCTCTGACACCACTGTATGATGTTCTAGGTTCCCTCTTATTATTCGACAGCTGAGAAGCATTCATTTTAATTCATGCTAACTACCAATAAATCATACTATATTAAGCGGATTGTAAGTAATGGTTTTTAAGCAAAAAAACAAAAAACTTAATCTAAGGGGATAATATTGGGATGTGTTAGGGCTTGAGCTTGATATTCTACTTGACGAGGGCGATTAAGTCTTGTGAGGATGATTATAATACCCTGGTTTAGTCTTATATTAGAAATGAGAGAAAAAATTATATAGTCTATAAGACTCAATAGACTTACTATTATTAATCTGGGCTTAAATATTTTAATAAATTATATTATATTATCATTCTAGCTCACTAAATTAATGAATAATTATTTGGAATGTTCTTTTGTTTAATAGATTAAGAATCTAATTTTGGTAGTGATTTTGTATATAAAAGGCGTCTGTGAAAGTTTTGGTGCTGGTCTATCTCCTGGTCATCTCATCTTTCTTAAGAGAGAGCTAGTTCTCATTAAGAAGAGAGTTAACAGGAAAGGCGGGCCTAATCTGCTAGATAGAAATGGCAGCCTTGGGAAAGATAAATAACTACAGTTTGTTTACTTGAGTTGATTCATTTGTATTTTTGGCATTGTTAGCCAAATTTTGAACTTTGTTGAAGAGTATTGAAAAACATTGTAGCTTGCATACTTTGATTTGTTTTTCTTCTGGTTTGAAATTTTGAGACTTAATGCATATACAAGTAGTTGTTAGTAGATGTTATATTGTGGTGTTACAATTGTAGTAATATTTTGTTGGCTTGTACTTGTTAAACTCTTACGTCCCTAGTGAAGTCTTTCGCCGGGGCGTAACAGTTATAATCTGATCCGTCCAAATAGCTTTATATAGGTCTCTAGTCCAATGTAAAAGTTCAGTCAGTCAGTTGATTACAATTGAAGAAAGTTATTTTTGGAACCCTTTGGGTGGTGTCTTCCTCCTTGTGAGGTTAGGATTAGGGTATGTAGTCCCTTCTCTCCCCCCTAGCTTGCTAAGCTAAGGGTTCTCTCCTTCTCTTCTCTCCTCTTTTCTCCTCTTTTTCCCTTCTCCAGCACCTCCAACTTCCGCTCCGCGTCAATTGGTATCAAAGCAAAACCGTGAGAAACTCCTGTCTTCTCACACCGATCCACCATTGCCCACCGTTCATAGTTGCCATGTTTGCCCGCCATTCACCGGAGCTGGTCGCCTGGTTCTTTTCAGAACCCACGGCCAGCAATGAAGGGAGCTGGAGCCATGCACTTCATCATCCACATGCATCAACGTCCATCTTCCAGCCCTCTCGCGCCATCCATCTCGCCAGCAGCACTCAACCCACCGTCGCCCTAACTGCACCTCCCGTCGTCGCCGGAGTTGGTCGCTTGGTTCTTTTCAGAACCCGCGGCCAGCGATGATGGACGTTGGAACCTTACGCATCACCACACACTACAACGAAACAACTTCTCCAGCGACACTCTCCAGTCCACCTCCTCCATACAGCAAGCTCGCCATGATCCATCTCCGGAGCTGTTGTCGCCTGGTTCTTTTCAGAACCCACGACTCAGCAAGGAAGGAGGACAAGCTACACAAGATCTCCACAAGCTCCTTCCAACCAACACGCCGGCGCTCATCTTTGGCTTTCATGTCCGCCCATCTTCCGTGACATCAACCGGAGCTGGTCGCCTGGTTCTTTTTAGAACCCACGACCAGCGATGAAGGAAGCTACCTGTATCATCTTCTCCATCTGCTACGGGCTCTCTCCACTCACGCGTTCTCTTCCGTCATCACTCAGCCTCTTCGCCGGCCTTGCAGTAGGTTCAAATTATTTCACCAGGAGGTGAAATTTTCAAAGAGGGGGAGAGTTGATGAAGGAGGAAAAGGGCATAAAAAAGACGATGACTCTTCGGCTTCTGACGGCTACCATTATTACAATAATGACAGACGTTATGATGACTCTTCAACTTCTGATGGCTACCATTATGACAATAATGACTTATGTTACAATGAATCTTCGCTGCTTTTGAGATTATGATGTATTAAATATCTTGTTGATAAGTGTGTTATTGGACGATCTGATTTTATACATGTGTTACAATCTGATCTGTCCAAATAGCTTTATATAGGTCTCTAGTCCAATGTAAAAGTTCAGTCAGTCAGTTGATTACAATTGAAGAAAGCTATTTTTGGAACCCTTTGGGTGGTGTCTTCCTCCTTGTGAGGTTAGGATTAGGGTATGTAGTCCCTCTCTTTTCCCCCTTAGCTTGCTAAGCTAAGGGTTCCTTTTCTCCTCTCTCTTTCTCTTCTCCCTCATCTCTTCTCTTCTCCAGCGCCTCCAACCTCCGTCCTGCATCAAAGTACCCCTGGGAGATCGGCAACGGCCAATGGGGTGCCTTCTTCCACGTGAAGTGGAGCAGCACCACTGACGGCTCCAACGCCGCCATGGTGTACCGCTGCAGAAACACCGCCGGCCACTACAACGATGGACTGGTGGCCTGGGACAACCCATGGTTCTATTGGACACTCAAGAACAAGGTGCATTGCTCGATCGTCATTTTTGTTCTGACTCCATTTCTACCCTATTTACTTCCTATTGGCTAATTACTTGCAAGCAGGCTTATGCTGAGATCCACCCCGCCGGTTATTTCAATATGATTGACTGGAGTGAGTTGGAGAAAAATGTTAGCTGGGGCAAGCTGCAATATCATGCTGCATCGAATGGGAGTGTGATAGATGTCAAAGCTACACGCAACACCACTTCAGAGTTTGTGGCAATATGCTCCTTAGAATAATACTTGTTGAGGTTGTGGCATTATACGCCGCAGAATAAGGTTTGTTGTTGTTGTCGTCATTGTTGTTGTTACTGTAAGCTTAATAGTCTACGGACGAAGAATTGATAGTAAGAGTAATATTCCTATTGACCATCGTTCTGATGGTGGTGATGGGGATCGGAGAGCTCATAATTGTATGATCTAATTTACTTTAGTAATGAGATTTTGAAATATTTAGTTGCGATAGTGTTATATAGTCTTATTCTCGATACATATATTTGAGAATCCATCTTTTTCTCAGATCAATGATGTAGGGTGTTACAAGTAAAATCTTACCGTTATTATACAGGATTTAATTGTAATGTTGGGTTAATGTGCAAATGGTCCAAAATTTTATATATTTACTCGCCAAAACCTTTTTATTTCTGGTTTCTCTCTTCTGCTTCCCCAAGATTCCCTTTCTCTCCCTCTTCTTTGCCCTCTCTCTGTGCAGTGATCTTCTCACTAATCGGCGATTGCATTTTGATTCGTTCAGTGTCTCTTTCTTGGTGAGTGTCGGCATGATTTCTTTCACTCCTGCTACTTCTGTTCTCTCGGTTGAATCGAGGTAAGAGTCTGTCCCCACCCTCTCGTCCTCTTTCATGATCTGGACACTCTTTCTTGTGCTTTTTCATTGTCAAATTGAGCTTTTTCATTGTCAAATTGAAAGATGTTCCGGTGACGAGATTAGGGATTTTGTTGGTTTCGTTGCACTTGCATTTGATGGAATGTTAGCCAATTAGGGTTTGTTTAATTGGGATTAGATCACTATTTTAATCTCAGTTGAATTTTTGTCGATCATTCTTAGCTAATTATCTGTGAATGTGATGAGTGCTATCTTTATATGATTTAAAGTATCATTCATATGATATTTTCAGGTTTTATTCTTGTTTTAAAGCTTAATTTAGCATTTCTGGTTGTAAAGTTCAGAATCTTCACTCTTTTTCGATTTTCTATGGAATGCAGGTTATTTCCTTATATTTTTGAAAATATTTTGAAGATATGAAGTTATGGGAAAGTTCAGCACATTTCAAGCATCACACAATAAATTTTTGCGAATTTTTTGGACTTATATATGCTGAACACGGCCTGGCCGTGCTTATAGTCACGGCCGTGTTCATCACGGTGTCAGCATCTACATGTAACGAGAAGAACACGGCCTGGCCGTGATGGTTGTCACGGCCGTGTTCGACAGGAAATCCAGATTCGGCCGAACTCGTCACCGTCGTGCGCACGCCAGTGTTCTCCCGTTCCGAAATTTTTTGAGCGAAACACGGCTTGCCCGTGTTTAGACACACGGCCATGCATACGTACCTGTAGGTCACAGAACCGACGCCCGTGATCGCGTCCACTGTTCGCGACCATTCGTCCGTTTTCCATCAAATCCGACGCTCCAGATGCTTAGAAATTGGGGGAAACGCCCAATCAACATTCCTAACCACCCAAAGCTTCGTTGGAAGCATATAATCGAGATTTTTAGGGGGTTAGAGTGGTCGAACTTTGGAGAAAACGTGACTAGGGCGAAAAGGGGCGATTTTGCTCGTTCGAGAGCCCGATTCGACCAGATTCTTTGGGGCTTTCGAGAGAAGACCGAAGATCTGACGTCTCCTACCCTTGGATTGTAATTTCCCTTCTTTTCGAGTATTTTTACTTGGGTTTTCATTGTTAAACGATGCATGTTTTAGAGTAAAACCCTAGTTCGGGACTCGGGCGTAGCCCGTTGAACATATCTACACATGTAAAATATCTTTTATGAATCTCAGTGTGATTTTAAGTAAATTTACTTATTTGAATAAGTTGTGCTTATTGCGTATGATTGCTCTGATCAAACATTCGTATGTGTTAAGTGTTACGAGAAGTACTGAGAGGTGAATCGTAACACTCGATCGTTCTCATTGAAACTTGTGACTTGAATTGCGAGAGCCGTTTAACGTCACTCGAGGAGTCACGGTCTTTCATAGAGCTTAATGGGTCTCTTAGGTTAATTTTGCTACGAGAGTAGGAAATTAGCTTATGCTAGACACCGGATTACACTTCGACAGAAGGTAATCTGTACCCTAGGAGAGATCGCCTTAAGTTATTTACTGTCAGATTGAGCTTCGAGAGAAGGAGATCCGTTTTCTAATTTAATTTGATTCATTGTTTTGCATTTAATTAATTCAACGAGGTGAAACCTGAAGTTCCGAACACTTCATAAACTGTAATTTTCCCTTAAGGTCGTCGACTTCTTGATTCGATAATTTAGATAATTTAGTTTTAGTATAATTCTTTAATTCCGCGTTTGAATCATCTAGCTTTCAATGACACGAAAGGTCGGTACTTGACATCTACTCCCTGTGGGAACGATATTATTTACTACTTCGATAGTCCGTGCACTTACGGAGCCTATCAAGTTTTTGGCGCCGTTGCCGGGGATCGAACCCGGGTCATCCGCGTGATAGGCATGCCAAACATTTTCCTAGAATACTGTGATACCCTGAAGATAAATGGGGTAACTTCTGATGCTATACACTTACGTCTTTTTCCCTTTTCCCTTAGGGATCGCGCTCGGGCATGGCTACAGTCCCTTCCCCAAGGCTCAATCATAACATGGGATCAGCTTTCCCATGCGTTCCTCTCCAAGTATTTCCCGCCGAGCAAGACCGCTCAATTGCGGAACCAGATAACGAATTTCAGCCAGAGGGAAGACGAGTCACTCTACAAAGCTTGGGACCGTTTTAAGGAGTTGCTACGCATGTGCCCGCACCACGGACTGGAAAAATGGGTACTCGTGCATATTTTTTATAATGGCCTCTTGTATCACACTCATTTGTCTGTAGATGCAGCCGCAGGGGGTGCGCTCATGAAGAAGAATATAGACGATGCCATGAATTTAATCGAGGACATGGCTCTGAATCACTACCAGTGGATGAGTGAGAGAAACGTCCTGGTAAGAGGAGGAGATAAGCATGACCTAGACATGTTGAGTTCGTTGGCGGCCAAGATTGATTCCTTGTCTCACCAACTTACTTCTATGAACTTTAATGCATAGTCTGTCAATTCTATTTCTTGTGAACTTTGTGGGGTTTCTGGATACGGTGCTACTGACTGCCAGATAATGACACCTTCTTCTTCTTCTTATGTTTCTATTGAGCAGGCAAATGCTATAGGCAATTTCAACCAGAGGCAGCAGAATAATCCATTCTCTAGCACCTACAATCCCGGTTGGAGAAACTATCCCAACTTCTCCTACCAAAACAATCAGAACCAGGCAAACCCCCAGAATTTCACTAGTCAGGCGCCACCAGGAAATTTTGGCACTCAGTTTCCCCAGTCATCCTTCAGGCCTCCACCTGGACTTCAACAACAACAATGTAATCAGCCACATAAGTCCAATTTGGAAATATTGCTTGAGAACTTTGTCACCACCCAGTCTAAGAGAAATGAAGATGTGGATGAGTCTATCAGGCAATTGAGTTCTACAGTGGGGCAATTGAGTTCTATAGTGGGGCAGTTGAATTCTAAGGTGGATTTATTGCTCACTCATTCAAGGATGCTGGAGAACCAAATTGCCCAGCAGGCAAGTTCATCTGCCCGATCTTCTGGGAAGCTTCCTTCACAACCCGAGCCAAATCCAAGGGAGCACTGTACTGTCATTCTAACATGCAGTGGCACCCAATTGAAGGATCCCCAGGTGTTCCCTAGAGCTTGTCTTGTTGGAGAGTCTGAGGAGAATGACATAGATATCCGGTATTCAGAAGAAATACCTGTGGAGTCTGAGGTTCAGCAAGCACCGGTCTTTATTCCTCCATCACCTCACACGTCACCTATCTCTAGTCCTCAAAGATTGGTCAAGGCATTGACAGGACATTACAGTTCACTGATGCCTGCGAAACTTAATGACCCTGGCTGTTTTTCTATTTCTTGTAGTATCAATAATTTTTCTATTGAGAGAGCACTTTGTGATTTAGGGGCTAGTGTGAGTATCATGCCTCTTTCCTTGTTCCAAAGTTTGGACTTGGGAGGTCTGGAACCCACACCCATAGCTCTTCAATTGGCAAATGGCTCTATTCATCGCCCAGTGGGAATAGTAGAGGATGTGCCGATTAAAGTCGGGGATCTCTTTGTCCCTGTAGACTTCATAGTCTTGGATATGTCAGAAAATTCAAGATTACTATTTATCTTGGGCCGCCCTTTCCTAGCTACCACCGGGGCTGTTATAGATGTCAAGAAAGGGAAATTATCTCTACACTTTAGTAATACTATTTTAGACTTTAATCTTTTTGTTGATATGCCAGATCTTTCTTTTTCAGGTTCGTACTGTAGTGTTGCGACAGTGCCTGCATATGCCAGATGTTCAGGGGTTAAGTGGGATTTTCTTGCATCCCACCTTTGCACTGATATGGAAGCCGGTGCTACATTGACAAGGGAGGACCAGATCCTCCTAAACAACTTGGTTGATGCAGACCCTGATTTTGATTGCATGAAGATATTCCATAGTGGGGTTGATGAGACATATTTATTTGCTTTTGGGAAGAAAGAATTGGAACTTAAATATACATTTATTTCACATGATTTGAAGACATTCTATCTTGTACACCTATTATTATTATTGCTCATATCTATAGGTGTTACATTTAGGCGAAGAAAAAAGGGGTGAGTACTTGCCATTTCTTACGCCTCTAATCCACCAGACGTCCATTGATGCACAGACTTTGGTCGAGCTAAAGACCTTTAAACAAGCGCTACTTGGGAGGCACCCCGAGGATTTATCTTATTTTTTATTGTATTAGTTTAGACAGACTTCTATGTTGTTTATTGTTTTTTTGTTTTTGTTTAGTAAATTTTTTGTGATATCCCATGGCATAATTTTGATTGTTTTATACATTGAATAGAAACATCTTAAATATGGCAATTTTTGACATTTTTCAGGTGATTTTACTCATCACCGAGCTGTTCACGGCCGTGATCAGCTCGTAGATTTCCAGCAGAGGTTGCCGAAGCCAGCACGGGCATGCCGTGTTCGTCATCACGGCCTTGTTTTTATGCCATATTTTATCAATATCTGAAATCTACACTCTTTTCTGTTTTTGATGATTTTCAGGTAAAAAGGCACTATTTTTAGGCATTTTCAAGTGAAATCAAATACATAGAAGAATTCTCATCATCAAGAGGAGGTCACCCAAGAAATTTCATGCAAAACGGAGCAAGTCAGCAAATTACGGCAGTGTCGTAATCCATTTTACAGTACCGTATTTTCAGACAGTACCGTAACATCCAAGCCCTACCGTATTTTGAAGAATTTCTGAACATAAAGTTTTTCAGATTTTACAGCACTACCGTAAACAATATTACGGTACCGTATTTTAGAACGCTTCAGAACAGAAACTTCGCTCAATATTACGGCACTACCGTAAGAAACTACATGGGCCGTAATTGCCAGACGTTCGCGAACAGAGAGTTCAGCCGATTTTACGGCACTATCGTAAACTAGATTATGGTGCCGTAATTCTCGGACGACATCAGAACAGAAGACTCGAGCGATTTTACAGCAGTGCCGTAAACTATTCCACTACCGTAATTCATGTTCTAAACGCGACACCCAGGTCAACTTCAACGCCCGAATCTTGCGGAGAGGATTGCGAGCGATCCAGAACTCCAAATTGGATACCGTAAGAAGCAAAAAAGAGAGCTTTGGATGAAGGGAACGGACACACACCGGAAGCCCCAATTTTCATCGACTGTAGAGGGAGAAATTGTGATTCACGCCGCCTCCTAGGGTTTCGCCGCTGCGCTCAATCCAGACGATCTCCGACCGTGATTTTCATACTAAAGATTCGTCTGAAGGTGGAGACAACGGGCCAGAAGTTTCAGATCGAAAAGAGATCAATTGGAAGAGAAATCGAAGAAAGTGGAGTCGCCGACACTGTTCATCGACGATCTTTGCAAATTACGGCTGTGAAATACTTCACAGCCGTGCTGTATTTTCTAAACTTCTCCTTTCCTTTGATTTTTGATCCTCTGAAACCATGACTTATTGTAATTCCTTTATGATGATAGCTTAAACTACTTTTGGGACATGGGGGAATAATTCACTTAATTTCTAATGACTAGATAACTACTTTTTCACTATTTCGTTGAGTTTAATCTTAACATGATGATTTTGCTCATGTGATAATTGTGCTTAGACTCTCTATAAGTCCATGTTACTAATTATGTTTTTAGAGTTTTCGCAATGAGACTGAAAGGTGATTTGCTTGAGAACTTGGAACCCTAGAATTATATGTTAGGATCCCTTCCTTAGGTTAGATCTAATTTAATCTGTTCTAGTAGGTTAATTGTCATGATTATAACATGAACCTATAGATCGAGTCTATTTGTCAAATGTGGAGATCTTGTGCGAAAGCAAGGATCGGAACGTTGGAGATCCATGAGTAAAACTAGTGTAGAGACTCGGATGCACGAAAGTGATCCTTGAGACTCCACTAGAGATTATCAACCTAGAATTCGGATGTACGAAAGTGATCCTTGAGTTCATTATTTGATGATTTACTGATCTTCAGCGTTGGGACGAATCTTGCGCGAAAGCGAAGACAAATCCCTGTGCGGTTGTTTGCACGAAAGTGAAACAATCCTTTTATTAAGTCAATTACATCTTCATCATGATAAAATTGAACTGACGAAATCCTTATTCATATCTAGTCATAAAAGTTAAAGTAAACGAAACCCTAGACCTAGCTTTTCTCTCTGATAATTCGGTTTTAGCTTCCGATTTCTATTCTCACTACTTCGAGTAGCCTAGATAGTAAAAAATCAACTATTTAGTATTCGACAACATAGGTCTCTGTGGGTTCGATATCTTAATTATTACTTCGAATATCTGTGCACTTGCGGATCACAACACGGGCCGTAAGAACAGAAACTTCGCTCCGCATTGGCGTCGTTGCCAGTTTATCCCTCTTTTGTTAGTGTTAATGCTTATGAGTGCTTGTACTTTTTCTGATAGTAATATTGTTTGTGTTAGTGGTTTAGTGGTTTTTATCGTGGCTAGTGTGTTTTATTTATTATATATTTTGTGAAGTGTCATGCACTGAGTTTCTTAGATGTTTTTCATATTTTGATTTTGTGACTGCGTCAAACTTCTAAGTCTGTGATGCTTATGCTATCTTAACTAGTCTGAATCATTAAGCTAGTCTGAGTTACCATTGTGGCATGAAAAAGTGCTTGTTTTTGGTTAAAGTGTTTCTTATTTTATCTACTTTTACATTGTTACCTACCTTTTAGATTTTAATTGAGTATGATATTCTATTGTGGCATTATTGATATTCAATAGGTAAACTTTTCTTCTGATTTAGTTTTAAAGCATTATTACATTCTATGACTTCATTTTATTTATTATATTCCTTTTATTGAACCATCTGAGAAGGAGATAGGATGTTGGATGTTGTTAGTTAAAAAAAAACAAAAAAAAAAAAAAAACTTGAATCCAAAGGGATGACACAACAGGGGCAGTGGTACCTAAGTGAAGATGAATCTAAAGTTTCATTCCACAAATAGGATAGTTGTGTACATACATGAAAAAAAATAAAAAAAATCTACATAATAAAAGAAGACAGTAAACCTAACATCTGTTAACTTAGTGTTCTGTGGACGAGATGTATAGGGATTGTGGTATCCCATTAATGGTTACACCTAACATCTGTTAACTTAGAAAATAAAATTTATGTCCCTCTTGTAATAGCCTGACTCATGTAAGACTTGCTTAAGGGTGCACGATTGTTCAAACAAATAGGTCTAAATTTTCGGTGGTGTAGGAAAAAAAAATAAATCAAATAAAAAAGGGTAAATATATTTTTTGAAAAAAAAATAAATCAAATAAAAAAAATCGGAATAATAAAAGAAGACAGTAAACCTTAGTTATTATTTTATTCTAAATAACAGAGTGTTCTGTGGACGAGATTTATTGGGATTGTGGTATCCCATTAATGGTTACACCTACATTTGTTTACTTAGAAAATAAAATTTATGTCCCTCTTGTAATAGCCTGACTCATGTAAGAGTTGCAAACAAATAGATCTAATATTTTGGTGCAAGGTATTTTTCTCTCCACATGACGTGACAACGCAAGTGATAATGGAGCATCTTTGACAATTATAAGTCGGCTCCGGATATATCCAAAATAATCCATAGAGGCAAATAATTATAAATATTAAGATAGGACTAATACACGTATTGCTGTAAAAAGAAGGATTGATAACACTGGAAGAGGCAGATGAGAAGCCCATCTTCAAATTATTTATACACCTCAGCTAAGATTGCTAGTGAAGCTAAGATCTTGCAGGCATAGAAGGCAACGTGTTCGGCGGCCAGCAAGAAACTCGCCCGCGCCGCCCTCAACGAGGGGAACAACGGCTCTAAGTACGACAACGCTCTTGTAAAGGGTCTGAAAAAGAAATTCGGCAACGGGGTGTCCACCCTTTGCCTCGTCTACAATGCCGCTGGAGAGCCTCTCACATTCGTCACAATCCACCCACGGAGATCGGCAATGGCCAATGGGGCGCCTTCTCCTTCTTCCACATGAAGAGGAGCGGCACGACCGACGGCTCCAACGTTGCCGTGGTGTACTGCTGCATGAACACCGCTGGCGACTACAACGACGGACTAGTGGCCTGGGACAACCCGTGGTTTTACTAGAAGCTCAAGAACAAGGTGCGTCTCGCTCTATCGTCGTCTTTTTCCGATTGCATTTCTACCCCCCATTTACTTCCTGCTGTCTAATTAATTACCTTCAAGTAGGCTTACGTCGAGATCCACCCCGCCGGTTACTTCAATATGATCCACTGTGGCGAGCTGGAGAAAAAAGTGAGTCGAGGCGAGTTGCAATATCATACTGCTCGAATGGGAGTGTGATAGATGTCAAGATCCACCACATCGGAGGTTGTTGCAAATATTCGCATTAGAATAAGAGACCGTTTATTGTTGTTGCGTTTTTGATGTTGTTACTTCTGCTTTGTTTGATTGGTCATAAGATATTAGAGTGTTAAATTTAATAATTTACAAACTTAAAGAAAATGTGTGGAGAAATTGATTATAAGAATGAGATCTCTATTCACCATCGTTCTACTGGTGGTGATGGGAACTCAAAATTTTTTGATCTAATTTACATTTGACTATTTGAGACTTTGAAATATCTAGCGTTATGCATAGATCGGGTTGATTCGGAGAAACCATTAGGGGTTGAGTGGTGGGCTTCAAGAACCCAGGCTGGCTCGGGTATTGCCCATGAGGGCCACTCGATGGGAGGCTTAGGCCGGTCTAGGGGGCTTTTTGGAAGGAGATAGGGGTGACAACGGATCATGTACACTTTTATTTTTCTTCACTATCCAAATCTGAACCGATTTGTATTATCCACTATCTAAAACCAAGTATGGTATTCTATTATACAACTCGATCCTAAGTCGGGTACTTAAATGGGTACCCGGGTTAGAGTAGATGCTGGAACAATTGACGAGGTTGGGCGGTAGAGACTTAGCTAGGGTTCATGAAGTCAGGAGCACACAAGAGAAAGAATGGAAAGTAAAGAAAAAAATTCATAGGCTCTTTGCCACTATAGACTCACACTTGGGGCAAATCATAACTCATATGTGATATATTAAAATCGGGTTCGGGTTTCAGGTACTGAAGGTTTTAAACCCGAATTCAACCTAAACCTGACATGGGTTATATATATTAATCTTATACTCGTCCCATTTAGATAAACGGGCACTCGAACCTAGTGTAAATAAGTTAGGTTCAGGTACTCGATCCCGATGAGTCAAATTGTCATCTCTAGAAGAAGCACTAGAGGGCTCTGATGATTCAACCCTTACACACCTCAAATGATGTCAACTTTTGAAGCAGGCTAGTTCAACCTCGGCATAGTTTAACGGCCAGTGTATTTTATAGGGTGCCGATTTTTCTAGAAATTTTAAGTAATCTTGTTTGGTAAGATCTTACAAAACATATGTCAATCTTAGAATTAAAACAAGTATCACATTGAAATTTAGTATAATCCATTATCTAATTATACGGATTAGATATTTTCTCTTTTGATCCAACGTTAACACGTTTAAATTTTTACAAAGACGGGAACAATATAGTGACTCTTATATAGATTGGACTTGTTCAAAAAAAAAAAAGAAAAATAATATTATATTTAAATATTATTATATTATTTTAAATATGTATTAGCAAACTAAAATACAAGCTTATTTTTGAATAATTAATTAGGCTATTAATTGGTATAAATTTGTTGAAGGTAAAAAAATGAAATGAGATTAATTAATTAATTAATTAGTTACTAATTAATTAGTTACTAATTAATTGATTAAAAAATCTATGTCGAATTGAAATTGAAATTAAGTGAGAGATGAAATTGAAATTCAATTTTGACCCGATCTTTCTTGGAAATAAAAAAATATCGAATGAAAATTGGTTAAAATTGCTATTAATTTTGTTTGGTCAAAATTATATTCGATTTTGTCAAACAAAAATTGCAATTGAATAAACGTGTAGTGAATTTCGTTTAATCGCAATTGCCTCTAATTTTGTTTGGTCAAAATTGTACTTGATCCAGATTGTGTAGCTTTGGTCAAAATCACAAATTTGATAGGTTGTGCATACATGGACAAAGAAAAATAGTATAGCAAACATATGCTGTGTTCGAATTAGCAAAACATGATAATAAAATATTAAAAAAAAAACCTATTGCTGACCAAAGATGTGGTAACAGAAGGATCGTGAGAAAATTTCAAGCAAATACACATACGATTGAGATGAGATGAGATGAGGCAACGTTGCAAATAAATATATTTATTTATTGTAATAAAAATAACAAAGATAATTTGTATATAAGGGGTGCTTGGCTCTATAAGGACACAAGAAAAAAAAAATCTGACAACGTCCAGACGCTGCTGACATTAAGAAGGAGAATTTTATTTTTACATTCAGACGCTAACATCACGAAAAATACTGTAGAAGGATATCTTTCTCTACATAGGTATACATTTTTATTCCTCTTCTTCTTTTCCCACTTTATTCTCACAGAGAGTAAACTCCCATATCAAATCAGAGAGGATACTCCTACGAAAATCACCTTTACGAAAAGTGAACTCCATATCAAATCAGAGATGACACTCCTACGAAAATCACTGTTACGGAGAGTGAACTCTATAATAAATCAGAGAAGATACTCCTACGAAAATCACCTTTACGGAGAGTAAACTCTATATCAAATCGGAGAGGATACTCCTACGAAAATCACATTTGCGGAGAGTAAATTTCCGATTAAATCCTAGAGAACGATACTCTAGCCAAAAAAATATCGATCCCGCAAAAAAAAAAAATACTGTTTATCATCACCGTCACAACTCAGAATGTTCAAATGAATCTTTCGTCAAATCCAGCCATCCGATCAAGATCAAACTTTGGTCACACACTCTCCTCGAGCGTGCGCACCGACAGACAGAAAGATCCGGCGATCTGACGGCCAGATTGCCAAAATCGAAATATTTAATGCCCACGACCATGTTTCCGCCAAGAGCTTCGATTCGTCGTCTATAATCCACCGGAAGCCTCCAAATTCCGGCCACAAGTTCTCCTCTACATATAGAAGCTACCCGTAAAACAGATTGGCCAAAGAAGCAGCGAGTTGCCAGCGATGACGAACTCTAGTTTCGTTCGCCACCGCCGTCGTCGAAAGAGAGGAGAAAATGTTTGGACGGCTGAGATTCATCCTCCTATGATCGACGGTCCAGACCTTCATCAAAATCAACACTCCAGATTACTTCAGACTTAATCAGATGGATCAGATTAACCTGATCAAATAAATTTAAATCAACGGCTGTGATTCATCCTGTTCAAATCAACTGTCAAGATCCAAATAAGATCAACGCTCTAGTTCATTTCAAGATGGATCTAACAGTTTAGATCAACTCGTTTAAATAAATTGAATCCAACGGCTGATATTCGTTCACTTGAAATCGACAGGCCAAATTTAATTCAAATAGATGGTCCAGATTACATCAAGTCAAATCGAACGGCTGATATTAATCTGTTTAAATAAATTGAATCGAAAGGTCTAGATCCAATTAAATTAAATTGACAATCCAGATTTGAAATCAGATTGGCGTTCCAGATTATTTTGAGTTACATCGGACGGTTGAGATATTTCTGATTTATCAAATTGAATCGAACGGTTCAGACCCGTTCAAATCAAATCGTCGGTTCAGATCTGAATTAAAACAAATGAACGGCTGAGAATAATCGGAGCATATCTTAGTCAATCGGTTGAAGTTTAACATGATCAAGATATCGATCTCTACTATATCGAACTTGAGCTTTCCAAATATGATATCTGATCTTCGATCTGACACTCAGATCGATACAAATCTATGAATTTATATAAACGGCCGTGGTAAATCAGATTTAAATCTATATCAATGGCCAAAATTGATTTGAGTATATCTAGGTCAATCCATTGATGATCTACATGATCAAGGAGTTGATCCCTATCAAATAGGACTTGATCTTTTTAGATGTTATCAAATTTTCTATTCGAGACTTGAATTAAAACGGATCTGCGAACAATCAAACATGAAATCAACGGCTGAAGATGATTTGAGCACATCTAAATCGATCGGATGACGTTTAACATGATCAAGGAGTCGATCCCTATCAAATCAAACATGATCTTGTCATATATAATATCAGATATTCAATCCGAGACTTGAATTGAAGTGGATCTACGAATCTAAATAGACAGTCAAGATAAATTTGATTTAAATATGAAATCAATGGCTGAAGATGATTTGAGCATATCTGAGTCGATTAGATGACTTTTGACATGATCAAAGTATCGATCCCTACTATATCGAAGCTGATCTGTTCGAATATGATATCAGATTTTTTATTTGAATGCCGGATTGAAGCAAAGCTATGAGTAGGATCAAAGCCAATTGAAATTGAAATATACAACAGGCCATCAAGGCTATACACCTTTAAA
Source organism: Costus lasius (assembly GCA_027563935.2). Lineage (NCBI taxonomy): Eukaryota > Viridiplantae > Streptophyta > Magnoliopsida > Zingiberales > Costaceae > Costus > Costus lasius. Next base: position 13,592,090 of record CM050450.1, on the reverse strand, counting down.
TCAAATATCTAATAACCCATTAAGGCTGGATAAAGAATTAATTTTCATAATAAAATATTATTTGGGAGGTGCGTACGTCGACGTTTATCGTCGGAGTGTAACTCCTCAATATGATATTGTGTTTATTAAGACTAAAATATCCAACACGCCGCTAGGCCAGATATCTTTACCCAATAAGCCATTGAGGCAAGGTAACTTCTGAAATCGAATATCCAACAAGCCATCAGGCCGGATATCTTTACCCAATAAGCCGCAAGGCCGGGTAATTTTATCAAATTTAATTATCCGACAAGTCGTGAGACAGCTCAATGGTTAAAGGGTCATGACTCGTGAGGGTCATGGACAGGGGTCGAATCCCGCTGCAGACGTGAATTGTTTGGGGTAACAGGGATCCAAACCGGGATTCGTGAGGTCGGAGGGACCTAGCCCGCTGGGCCTGGACCTGTTACGGGTGGGGTGGCCCTAACAAAAAAGGCGCCTTTTTTGTTAGGGCCACCCCACCCATAACAGGTCCAGGCCCAGCGGGCTAGGTCCCTCCGACCTCACGAATCCTGGTTTGGATCCCCGTTACCCCAAACAATTCACGTCTGCAGCAGGATTCGACCCCTGTCCATGACCCTCACGAGTCATGACCCTTTAACCATTGAGCTGCAGCTCAGATGGTTAAAGGGTCATGACTCGTGAGGGTCATGGACAGGGGTCGAATCCTGCTGCAGACGTGAATTGTTTGGGGTAACGGGGATCCAAACCAGGATTCGTGAGGTCGGAGGGACCTAGCCCGCTGGGCCTGGACCTGTTATGGGTGGGGTGACCCTAACAAAAAAGCCGGATAATTTTTCCAAATTTAATTATCCAACAAGTCGTGAGATCGGATAATTTTCCCAAATTCAATTATCCAACAAGTCGTGAGACTGAATAATTTTCCCAAATTTAAATATTCAACAAGTCATTATGACCGGATATCTTTTCCCAACAAGCCATTGAGGCCGGGTAGTTCTCAAATTGAAGATCTCATAAGTCATTGAGACCGGATGCCTTCTTCAAATGCTCACAAGTCATCAAGACCAAGCAGTCGTCAATTTAAATATTCAACAACTCATTATGACCGGGTATCCTTACCCAACAAGCCATTGAGGTCGGGTATTTCTCAGGTTAAACATCCAACAAGTCATTGAGACCGGATGTCTTCTAGATCTAAATTATCCAATAAGCCTTTGTAAGGCCGGATATTTGGCAGATATAAATCATCCAAGTTGATGAAGACTTTTCTCTTCTGTTATTTTTTAATTTTGAAATCATCATGTATTTTTGATTTAATATTTAATGAATTATACTGTTCAGCCATTTTATTTGTAATTTATTTCATAACATAAATCTCTCAATCAAAGGTGCCCTGATTTTCAGGGATAATTAATAATGAATACTTGTGTTTATTGGAAGCCAGAACCCATTAAAATAAAAAAAAATATTTTATAAGGTGAATTTGAAAAAGATCAAATCATATTTTTAAATGCCAAAAATGACCCCACAAAATTATATATATAATAATCAAGACATGACAATTGGCACTTGGAATGTTAAAATTGGGAAATCTAATTAATAAAAATAATTATATTTTATTTTTATGGTATATTGCTATCTATGCCTTAGCTGAAACGTAAGACTCATTCTTTCATATCAAAAAGACCCGTCTCTTGGCTAATAAGTGTTGCGTCATTTAATTGTATTTTTTTTTTGACACCTTTTCTTTTGTCTTTAAGAATGAATTCATTTCATTCTTTTTTGTTGTTGAAAATCAAAGGTGATTAAGATTTCAAAATTATTTTGTTGCAAGTTAGAGAAGACTTACTTCTAATGTGTACAAGTAGAGCTAATTTTTTTTTTTAAAAAAAAAAAATCTATATGCCCCAACTTTTAGCTAATGATGAAATTTGCCAATCAAATAGTTTCTCCACAATTCATACTAAATATCAAGTTTATCTTACTCAAGCACCACTTAGATCATAATCAGGTCAAACTCATTTATGACCTAAATTGTTCAGATCAGTCAAGGAGATTCATGTAACTCATTTATATATATAGAAAGCTAGTGAGTTGGTTTAGGTGATAATTATACTTTTAGCTAAAATTATATAGTCAGTTTGTTTTCCTATCACGTTGAAGAATTTAAAGTGAACTCCACAATTGTCTGCCATTCACGTATATATATTTCAATCAAGTGAAATGGGAATACAAAATTGGCGAAGCAAAGTCACCCACTGCAATAGCTAATAATTAATTAACTCGTGCCTTTATACTCGACAAGAATGATGAGAGAGTTAGACCTAATCCTAAGAAATTTAAATTAACATCTCTCAATCATTATTTTTATTTTTATATAGAGCAAGACAAATAATAAATGCAAAGTTCAATTTCAAGATATTATTATCAGCCACTAACGGACACCATCGATATCTCTCAAATTGATCTCATGATTATAAATATTCTTCATTATGAGATTCAAGGACCGGCTTATGCAACAAAAACACTCACTTTATTCACTTTGGCTTGCATTATTGGGGCAAAAGGTTACAAAGTTGCATATTGCTTACGTTATTATGAGCTAATCCAATCATAATTATGAGTGTTTACGATTTAGTTAATTGAATTATGACCTAATATTTCATCATAAATCAAACCTATCGATTCTGCAAAAATATAAACAGTTCTTAAAAAAAAACTTGTCAACCGGTTAATCGAATTTTTAGGATTTCCATTAATCAGTAATTATATGTATATAATTTTTTGACTAATCTAATTTAATATTAGCTATTTATTAAATTGTTAATTTATAAAATTATCATTTTTAAAAGCATCAATCTATATATATATATATATATATATATATATATATATAGTGTGGTAAAAAGGAAGGAAAAAAGAGTAAAGGTAAGGAGAAAATTTCCTAGGCGGAGCCTAGGAATCTTCAGCCGAAAAAATGTTATATGTTGATCTTGCTTTATAATTCGTGTATACCTGTACAACATAGGATGAGTTGATATTATACGAAATTTATAGCAAAATCAATGGAGAGAAATTTCTCCACTAAAGATTCCTAGGCTGAGTCTCCGCGTAGAAAAAATTTTCAAAGGTAAGGTTGAAAATTTTTTATAGTTTTAAGTTTTTACACATTAATTATATAACCGGTTTATATAACCAAATCTCAATTATCTTCTTTAAAAAATTATTCATTGACTAAATGGATGAGTTTGATTAATCATGATTTAGCAATTTTTTATTTTTTTTAACACACTAATCAAAATGCACCACTTTTTCTTTTTCCAAATCGAACGAGGCAGACCGGCCACATTACTCACCCGGTTCAGTGTCAACGTTTAATTCGGCCAAAAAAAAAACCAAGCAACTGATTGTGGTGCGATCGAGTTAAAATTAAGCACAAACTTGATGAGTAAGAGCACTACTCAGTGCATACTGATCAAGATATTTGGCAATTTTTACTTTTATGAGGGCGACTGGGCAGAAGAAAATGAAAATAAAAATGCCTGTAAAATACGCAGACTTTTATTCATTAATAGACGTTGCTTGAATCTCAATTAATTGATGGTGCGCAGACTCTTTCATCGCTTCCCCAGAATCTCAATTAGCCTGAAGAGCCGGCGCCGCCGCTTGGTATAGTGGACATGTCAGGCGCGGATTCGGTACAGCGACAAGCCGCACCGCCCGTGGCGCCGTGAGCCCAAACACGTCCCCCATGTCCATCTCCGCCGGTTTCATGCCGGCAGGCAGCGCCCACGTGAAACAATGAACCAGCTGTGCCACCGTCAGCTGCAGCGCGAGCAGCCCAAGCTGCCTGCCCGGGCACGACCGCCGTCCCGACCCGAATGTCAGGAACTCGAAGCAGTTCCCTTTGAAGTCCAGCGCCGCCGCCTCGCCTCCAGGCGCGAACCGCGCGGGCCGAAACTCGGCCGCGTCCTTCCACGCGGATGCGTCGCGGCAGATGGCCCAGACATTGACCAAAACGCGGGAGCGCGCAGGAATGGCATAGCCCGCGACCTCGCAGTCCTCGGCGGTTTCGTGGAGGAGGAGCGGGATCGGCGGGTGGAGGCGGAGCGAGCGTCTCCTTGATGACGCACTTGAAGAAGGGAGCTTGTCGAGGTCGCTCTCTCGGACTGGGCGGTCCAGCCCGATCACGTCGTCGAGTTCTTCCTGCACCCGGCGCATGTCATCGGGGTTGCGCATGAGTTCAGCCATGGCCCACCCGATGGTGGCCGCCACCGTCTCTATCCCGCCAACCATCACGTCTAGGGATGGCAGCGGATAGGGTATTCGTATTTTTCATACTACCCGTACCTTAACCCGGAGAATTCTTTTACTACCCATACCCTAATAACTACCTGTATAATTTTTAGAACCCCTACTCGAACCCTACCCTATTAAAAATTTAACTACCCATTTAATACCTGAACCCTATAAATACCCGCTTAAATATTTACCTTATTAAATTTTAACATATATATATGGTTACCCAAATAATATTCGAGTACCCGACCCTATAAAAACCCTAACAATAGATAAATTTTGGGTAGAGTAAAACGGGTACCCACAAACCCGACTACCCTGGTAAAACAACATAGCTAGCATCTGAAAATAAATAACTATATTACATTCAGCAACATATGTAGCAAATTATACCTAAATTATCAACAACACAACAACATAGTTAACATTAAAAACAAAATAGCATAAATTGTAACATTCAACAGCATAGTTTTACATTCAACAATATAGTTCAACATTCAACAACACAAATAGACAAGTTCAACAAGATGATAAAGTCATAAAACATAGAATTCCACAAATGACAAGTCAATGTTAATCATGGTGTACAAATGTTATCAGAAGAAGACATTTATAAAAACCTATTACCGTGTTGCAATTCTCATCAACTTTCTCAATGTTATCAGAACAAGACATTTATAAAAACCTATTGCCTATAAAAAAATAAAATTAATCATGGTGTACAAATGACAAGTCATATAATTATAATAAAATAAATAACTACAACTACAAGTCTACAAATGAACATCTTACAACTAACAAGCCTACAAATCCACTGTTTTGTATCCGCCCAAATCGGGCGGATTTTTGGCGAACGAAACACTCGAAGCGCATTGATTTTATCCTCACGCCCTAATCCGCTTCTGCTCAACACTCTCGCGCTCGAAGCTCGCCGCTCGACGCTGACGCTCTCGCGCTCAAAGATCTCACCGCTCGACGCTCTTACAGCTCAACACTCTCGTCGCTTGAAGCCGCCGGTGATTTCGCTGCCGGTGATTTCGCCGCTCGACGCTCTTACAACTCAACGCTCTCGACTGAAGGTATTTTCTCCTCCTTGTCTTCTCCTCCAGCTGCTGCTCTCCTCTCTATTTCTCCTCCCTATCTTCTCCTCTGGCTGTTGCTCCTCTCTGTTTCTTCTCCCTGTCTTCTCCTCCTGCCACCATTCTCCTCTCTGTTTTCTCCTTTTACCGAGACAATTTGTAAGCATATGCATTTTTAGCTTTAGTAATTGATTTCATGCCATTGAGCTACTGAATCATTTCTTGCTGCTACTTTCATTTCAATTTTTAGTTGATATTGTGTCAGTTCACTTGTGCTTGACTTAATCTTGTCTTAGTTTTAGTTGATATTATGTCAGCAACTCTAGAGAACAATCTTGTTTGTGGGTGCTAGATTTCACTGGATTGCAGCCTAGTTCTGATGCCAAGCCTGCAGCCGATGAAATTTCACTGAAAAATCAGGCTTCAATGTTGACAGCAGCTTCTATGGTCTATTGTTAAATAGTTATCTACTTATCAAAAATCAGGCTTAAATTGTTTTGATGTCTTTGCCCTGCTATATTTTGTTGTTAATGAATAATATCCCTTTATATTGTGGGTGAAATCTTGCCCAATGAATTATCACTAACAAGCAATGAACTCCAAAGCTGGAATTATTGAAGAAACTAATGAGTTTTCAATTTGTTTTTGTTTGATTGAGTTAACTGAATGATTATTGTGTTGCCTGATATTGAAAATGGAGAGCTTCTCCATAGGAAAGCCAACTCTAGACCCTTTCTACCAAAGGTATATGGAACTGCTTAATTCTTTTTGAATTTGGTATGAGCATGAAGTTCACTGTAATTAGGATAGGACACATGTAGTTCACCTTGAGATTAATTGTAATATGTTTTATATTTGATATCTTTTTGAATTTGGTAAATTATTGTTTGATAAATGCAGCTCAGATGGTTAAAGGGTCATGACTTGTGAGGGTCATGGACAGGGGTCGAATCCTGCTGCAGACGTGAATTGTTTGGGGTAACGGAGATCCAAACCGGGATTCGTGAGGTCGGAGGGACCTAGCCCGTTGGGCCTGGACCTGTTACGGGGGGTGGCCCTAACAAAAAAGGCCTACAGCTCAGATGGTTAAAGGGTCATGACTCGTGAGGGTCATGGACAGGGGTCGAATCCCGCTGCAGACGTGAATTGTTTGGGGTAACGGGGATCCAAACCAGGATTCGTGAGGTCGGATGGACCTAGCCCGCTGGGCCTAGACCTGTTATGGGTGGGGTGGCCCTAACAAAAAAAGCTATCAAGGTATTTCAAATTATCAATCTCAAGTACGTTTATTTTAAAAAATTTAGATCATATTTGTAATATGTTTTATATTTGATATCTTTTTATTCAATAGTGATTATATTTAATATAATTTAATAAGTAAGTATAAGTATTTAATTTTTTTATTATTATGAGTATAAAAATCTAAAATCGGAGTATACATATCAATCCATCTTACTTTCCATCCTTTCAAGTAAACACAAGGAAGGAAATTTTTTTTATTTTCCCTTCCATCTAACTTTCCTATCCTTCTAATTTTCCCATCCTTCATATTTTCCATCCTTCCTAGTAAACACACCCTAAATGTTCATGATTTAATGGGTTCACTTGAAATGCATGAGCAAAGATTATGTAGGCATATTGAGCAATCACTTGAAAGTGCCTTTCATTCCAAGGCTAATGTCAAAGAGCCATTCAACCAACATGGAGTGAGAAGAGAAGCAATACGTGGTGGTATACATGGTAGAGGTAGAGGAAGACAAGGAAGAGGTGGAGGTAGAAATAACTTTCAAGATGAGAAAATGAGAACATGCAACTATTGTAAGATGCCTGGCCATATTGAAAAATTTTGTAGAAACAAAGTAAAGCCATAATGTCATCATTGCAAGAAGTATGAACACCTAGAGAAGTATTGTAGATTCAAGAACAATGAACAAGCCAATTACATCGAAGAGAAGTGTGGAGAAAGAAGCACATTCTATGCATGTCAAACGGCGGTTGAACAAAAGGAAGGTGTATGGTACATTGATAATGGTTGTAGCAATCACATGACCGGAGATCAATCAATCTTTTGCAAGCTTGACACGGCGGTTACAACTCAAATCACAATGGGAAATGGTGCAATAGTCAAATCCAAGGAAAGAGGTACAATTGCCGTTGCTTCAAAGAAATGAAGGATGTTGATACATGATGTGCTATTAGTTCCGGAATTGACACCAAATTTTCTAAGTGTTGGTCAACTAGTTGAGCATAGACATGCGGTTCACTTTGAAGGTTCACTATGTAAAATATATGACAAGGTTGAGAATAAGAGAGGCTTGATGGCGGTTGTGAAAATGGAGAAGAATAGAAACTTTCCTCTCATTCTCAAACCGGCAAGGAATATTGCTTTGAAGGCTAGTATACAAGACCTATCATGGTTATGGCACAAAAGAGTTGGACATGTGAACTTTGAAAACTTGGAGATGTTGAGTAAGAAGAATATAGTATATGGCTTACCAACCATTGAAGGTAATGATGATATATGTGAAGCATGTGCACTTGGCAAAATACATAGAGAATCATTTCCAAAGGTGAATGCATGGAGAGCAAAGGCACCATTGGAGCTAGTTCACACTGACATATGTGGTCCAATGAAGGCAACCTCTCATGGTGGAAATAGGTACTTTATTACTTTCATTGATGATTATTCAAGAATGTGTTGGGTTTATTTCTTGAGACAAAAATCGGATGCTTTTACCATTTTCAAAAAATTTCAAAGCATGGTTGAAAGACAATGTGGCAAGTTGATTAAAAAGTTGAGAAGTGAGAGAGATGGTGAATACAACTGTAAGGAGTTTGACAAATTTTGTGAAGACATTGGCATTGAAAGACAATTAACAGTTGGTTACACACCGGAACAAAAATGGTGTTGCCAAAAGAAAAAATAGGATAATTATAGAGATGGCAAGAACTATGATGAATGACAAAGGCTTACCATTCACTTTTTGGGCCGAGGTAACCTACACAGTGGTTTATTTGCTAAATAGATGTCCCACAAAAGCGATTGAGAACAAGACACCATTTGAAGCATGGTCCGGAGGAAGAAAGCCATCGGTGAATCACTTGCGCATATTTGGGTTCATTTGTTATGCTCATGTTCCAAAAGAAATGAGACACAAGCTTGAAGAGAAAGGGGAGAAATGTGTATTTGTAGGCTATAGCACTGAATTAAAAGGCTATAGACTATTTAGCTTGAAGAGGAACAAAGTAATTGAAAGTCAGGATGTGATCTTCAATGAGAAAGACAAGCTTGATTGGAAAGGAAATGGTGTAGAAAATGCTTTCTTACCAACTCAAGAGGAGGCACAAGAGACACCATTGAATGAAAATACAAATGAGTATGAAGAAGAAGAATACCGTCAACAATCTCCCTCAACACATGCCGGATCTTCTTCATCTTCTCCAAGTTCAACACCGGTAAGAATGAGACGGTTAAGTGATATTTATGCTACTTGTAACTTTTGTGTTGTAGAACCAGAATGCTTTGAACAAGCCATCAAGGAGGAAATATGGAGAAATGCAATGGAGGAGGAGATAAAGATGATTGAGAAAAATGAAACATGGGACTTAGTTGACAAACCAAAAGGAAAAGATATAATTGAGCTCAAGTGGATTTACAAGACAAAGACAAATCCGGATGGCTCCATACAAAAATTCAAGGCAAGATTGGTGGCAAAAGGATGTTCACAAAAATCGGGAGTTGACTACTAAGAGACATTTGCACCAGTAGCAAGACATGAGACAATTAGATTGTTGATTGCATTAGCCGCATACAAAAGTAGGAAATTACATCAACTTGATGTAAATTCGGCTTTCTTGAATGGAGTGTTGGAAGAAGAAGTATATGTTGAGCAACCAAGAGGCTTTGAAGTTGAAGGCAAAGAAGAAAGAGTGTACAAGTTAAAGAAAACATTGTATGGGTTGAAACAAGCACCAAGAGCATGATATGGGCAAATTGATGCATACTTCACCAACAAAGAATTCAAAAGAAGCCTAAGTGAGCCTGCCCTCTACATCAAGCATGGTAAGCATGGTATGCTTATAGTTTATCTTTATGTTGATGATTTGATATTTACCGGTGATGATGAAAAGATGATGCATGAGTTCAAAAATGAGATGATGAGTAAATATGAGATGAATGATTTGGGTTTACTTCATTATTTCTTCGGTATTGAAATTGAGCAAAGAGAAAATGGTATATTTATCTCTCAAAAGAAGTATGCTCAAACTATTCTTTCAATGTTTAAAATGGAGAATTGTAATCCGGTATTAACACCTTTGTTAGTCAATGACAAATTGGTAAAAGATGATGGTAGTGGAAAAGTAGATGAGGCACACTATAGAAGCTTAGTTGGAAGTTTATTGTATCTCATTACTACAAGACCCGATATCATGTATGCTTTCGGTTTATTGTCAAGATTTATGCATCAACCAACCAAAATGCATTTTGGAGTTGCAAAAAGAGTGTTGCAATACATCCAAGGTACTAAAGACTTTGGGCTATTGTATAAGAAGAATGAGAAAGAAAAAGTTGAGTTAATTGGTTTTTGTGATAGTGATTGGGCCGGTAGCATGGATGATTTGAAAAGTACTTCCGGATATGCATTTGCAATTGGTTCAAGTGTATTCTCTTGGGAACCAAAGAAGCAAGATAGAGTGACACATTCTTCCGCCGAAGCCGAATATGTTGCGACAAGTGAAGCTACAAAGCAAGTTGTTTGGTTAAGAAGAATTCTAGAAGACATGAGTGAGAAACAAGAGAAGGCTACGACTCTTTTGTGTGACAACAAATCTGCCATTGTCATATCAAAGAATTTGGTTTTCTATAGTCGAACAAAGCACATCAACATCAAGCTTCATTGCATTAGAGAAGCAGTTGAAGATGGAGAAATTCTTGTGAAACAAATCAACACCAATGATCAAGTTGCGGATATTTTTACTAAAGCACTTCCTTGTATGAAATTTAATTATTTTAGAGATTTGTTAGGAATGAAAAACAATAGTATTAAGGAGGAGTGTTAAAATATAATGCTATGTTATTAGCCTTATTGTTTGGTGGGCCAACCCTTACTTTGGGCCCACATTGCTTTGGGCTTCTATGTATTAGGAAGCTGATGTAATGTAAGCATTAGGAGGAATTGAAATTTCTGCGATTGCTTTGGGCTTCTATGTATTAGGAAGCTGATGTAATGTAAGCATTAGGAGGAATTGAAATTTTTGCGAGAGGCAGGGCATCGAACAGAGTGTGCCGCCTCCTTCTCTTAGCTTTCCATCTTCTCCATTCTATTTCTTCCACCATGAATGCTTGTTAGAAATTTTATGCTAGCCAACACAAATGGTGAATCTCAATCAATGGCGAGCTCTTAGTGCAGTGTAGGGAGAAGGAGAAGGAGGACTATATATGGCAATTGTGTTCTATTTACTTTTCACAAGATATCTATCCTGCAGCCTGCCTCGAGGGTTTCATTCAATCAGCAATGGCACCATTCCTTTTCATAATTATGCTGAAATAAAGTGTACCTTAGCTGCCAAAATTTGTAAACTATTTGATAAATAATTTTAAAATTACTATCAAAATTTTAAATAATAAAAATTATGTTATTTTAAATTAGTTAAAATAATAATACTTTATTTTTTATTATTAAAAATTTTGAATTATATAAATAATAATATTTAAGATTTTAAATAAAATTGAGAGAATTATATTCTTCGAGAAGCATAATCAGTAAAAGCTCACATTACAATTTTTTTCAAATACAGCTTTTTTAAAATTTTGCTTTTTAGTACCAAATGTTTTTTTTGCAACCAGGCACTTAGTGCTCGTTTGGAGCTGCCGTGCTTCCAGCGGCACTTCAATGGGCAGCATAAGCAGTTATATTTTTATCAACTTTTGAATAGCTTTACTTTTAAATAGCCTCCTCTTTGCTTTTGCTACTGCTGCATATACCTTGACGCGCGTGCCTAAATTTGTGAGAGGGGAACGAATCGAATCCCCTCACCAGCTTTAACTAAAATAAAAGTAGACTACAGTGAATAACTTTGATATTATATATTGCAGTAAATATATAACCAAAGTAAGGGGAACGGATCGAATCCCCTTACTATTTATTTATTTATTATTTTATTAATTATTTTATTTTATTATAAAAATATATAATTTTAACTTTAATATATTTTATTAAATTACTATTTATTTATTTATTATTTGATTAATTATTTTATTTTAATATAAAAATATATAATTTTAACTTTGATATATATTTTATTTAATTATAATTTATTTATGTATTTATTATTTAATTAATTAATTATTTTAATATAAAAATATATAATTTTTAACTTTAATATATTTTATTAAATTACTATTTATTTATTTATTATTTGATTAATTATTTTATTTTAATATAAAAATATATAATTTTAACTTTAATATATTTTATTTAATTATAATTTATTTATGTATTTATTATTTAATTAATTTTTTTATTTTATTATAAAAGTATATAATTTTAACTTTAATCTATTTTATTAAATTATTATTTATTTATTTATTTTATTATAAAAATATATAATTTTAACTTTAATCTATTTTATTAAATTACTATTTATTTATTTATTAATAACCCTAAACAACACAATAAATTTATAAAATAATTTTAATAATAGTTGCTACAGTGACAACACAACTAGATCCACCAAACACCCTTAACCGCAGGAGTTACAATGACAATGCAGCTATTATAGCGCATCTGCAGCAGCACAGCAGAACTAAACTGGGTCTTAGATTGTGATACAATGGAGAGTAGTGGGTCCAAATATTGTGAGGTACAGTTGTGCTGGTTACAAATTTATTGTCATGAAACTAGGACAATAATTACTTTGTCAGTTAGTTCAAATTATTGCCCTGAAAAGTGTTATTTTATTCAAAATTAAAGTATTTGCGTGATTTAATGTGCTAGGTTATAAACTAAACTATTATAGATTATCGTTAAGCACAAATCTTTGTTGAGTTTTGTTACCTAGACTTTGTTATTCTTTAATTCCTTATTATTGCTTAAGTAAATTGTTATAATTTATTATAGTATCTAATTACTTGCATCACCTCCACTCCAATTTTACATTAGTTTGGTATCAGAAATGACCTGATCAAGGTTAACTTTGCTCACATCCAAAACATATATATTGATGACATGAGTTTGCATGATTTGTTTCAAGAAGTTGGATATCCTCCGGTTTTTGATGAGACATATTTCACAAAATATCCCTTGTTTGATTTGCTAAAAGTGATTTTACATATACGCTAATATCATGTAACTTATTCCATTATGGGTTTTCCTTTCGGTGATTGCAAAAAGAAGAATTATGATAAGTAAGAACAATTTTGTACAAGAACTTAGGCTGACACTTTTTGACTATAATGGCTCGGTACCTGAGTCTTTACCTAATTGACGAGATGAGCTAGATCTACTCTCTCGATAATGTTGGCTAAGTGCCCACGAACTTAGACTTGTGAGTAATATAACTTAGATCCACTCTTTTGACCATCAATGGTTAAGCACCCAGAGCCTTAAAATTAAAATTATGGGTGACATGACCTAAACTAACTTGCTTGATTGATAATGACTGAGTGCTCTAGTTAGAATTATGAGTGACATGGGGTAGGTTTGATAGATAATGGATAAACACTTAAATCTTGCTCATAAAACCTTGTTTAATTGGACATGTGATTCGTGCCCACAGATGATATGAATACCCACTCATTCGAGAGGAAGGTGACCTTTCTAGCAAGCATTATACTCTATAAAATGTTGATGATAACTAAACTCTTTTCACACCTTATTAAGGCTACACTCTACACGCTATTCTATGATTTACTCTACCAACTTAAGCATCAAAAGGAGCTATCGGGACCTATTGAGTGCCCCTATTCCTGCAAGTTTGCATGCAGTGGAAATTGATGAAACACAATTAAAATCTTGGTTCTGTCTGAGACAAAGAATTAAGTTTACAATATATTTGATTTACTAAAAGTGCTTTGACATATATTGCTAATATCGTGCATTGTATTCTATTTAGATTGTTTATTTTGAGGTAATTTTATTTATGAAGAGGAAATATATTAATCACAGATAAAATTCTTTTTATTGCAGATGAACAATTTAACAATTGAATTTTTCACTCTCAGTTACTTCCTTTCTTAATTGCTTTTACCTTAAACTTTATCTTCTTTCTGGTTACTTGGCTCACTTTCATGAAATGGAATTTTACAAATTTTGATTTTGTATTGCATCTCATGTTTAGGCTTGCTTCTAGTGCACCATTTTTAGTCATGTCGACACCAACATTTTGAATGAAAAGAATTCAAAAATGGATGGTTTAGGAGCAAGCAGAAAATAAAGTAATTGTTATGAATTCAATTCTTGTGGACGCCTATGAATTTATGGTGACTCTTCGGATGATTCTCCATAACTCTCCTATTTAATGCATGTGACTCTTTGTTTTGAGTGGAAAGAATGTTTATGTATCCAATTAATGTTGATGTATCCAATTGCCATATAAATAGGTGTTGTAATTTCTATTTGATGAGATCAATGAGAATTCTCTCGACTTACTTCTCTCTCAATTCCATCTTTGTTTTCTAACACATTATCAGCACGAAGGCTCTTATCAACAAAGGAAGCTAGGTTCTTTGAGGTTGTAATAGGTACTTCTATTCATTCTGTTTTTAATCTTATCACTTTTGGTTCTTCGAGTTATCATGTCGAACCTCACAAAATTGGAGTTCATGGCCCTTGATATCATCGGGAAGAATTACCTTTCATGGATTCTAGATGCCGAAATTCATCTTGCTGCTAATGGTCTTGAAGATACCATCAAAGGGAAAAACACCACGTCCAACCAAGATAAGGCTAAAGCAATGATCTTTCTACGTCGTCACCTTCATAAAGCTTTGAAAATTGAATATCTCACCGTGAAGGATCCTCTTATTCTTTGGAACAATTTAAAGGAGAGGTATAATCATCTAAAGACAATCATCCTTCCAAAAGCTCAATTTGATTGGTTGCACCTGCGCCTACAGGATTTCAAATCTGTAAGTGACTATAACTCGGCAATATTTCGAATTTCTTCTCAATTCAAATTATATGGGGAAACTATTACTGACGAAGATATGTTAGAAAAAACATTCTCTACTTTTCATGCATCGAATGTGCTCCTGCAGCAGCAATACCGTGCAAAAAGTTTTGAGAAGTATTCTGAATTAATCTCATGTCTACTATTAGCCGAACAAAATAATGAGCTTTTAATGAAAAATCATGAGACCCATCCAACCGGATATGCTCCATTCCCTGAAGTGAATGCGACAGCATATAATTACGGAAGCCTAAATCGCGGTCGTGGTCATGGACGAAGACGTGGAATTGGACGTGAACGAGGTCGCCAATATTTTCACAATGATCACCCTCGTTACATGGATGAGGGAGAAAATACCAAAAAAGTGCATGAAAGCAAGAAAGACCAAGGCACTACAAGTATAGATAACAAATGTTATCATTGTGGTATGAAAGGTCATTGGTCGCGTACCTGTTGTACGCCAAAACATCTTACCGATCTCTTCCAATAACACATGAGAAATAAAGGAAAAGACGTGGTAGAGACAAATTTTATCTCTAATAATGATAATGTTGATTATGGCTTTGACGATATCCCTCAATTTGATGTAGCTAATTTCATAGGTCAACCTGAGGATAACGTCGAACATTTTATCTAATAAAATCTCGTATTTTCTTTACTTACAATATTACATTTACTTTATCTTACTTTTCTATTTATTAATTCTATTGTTTTATCTTTATGAAGAAAATGGAAAAACTTCCAATTGGATTCTCAATCTATGATGATGTTGAATGTCTCATAGATAGCACATCAACACATACTATTCTCAAAGATGAGAAATTCTTTACGTCGCTGGTAATGAATAATTCAAATGTGAATACCATATCAGGAAGTATGAAAATGATAGAAGGCTCCGGAAGAGCCAACATTCTTCTACCTGGTGGAACGAATGTTCATATTTATGAAGCATTATTTTCTTCTAAGTCTCCCAGAAACTTACTAAGTTTCAAAGACATCCATCAAAATAAATATCATGTCGAGACTATGAATGAAAATAATACTGAATATCTTTGTATAACAAGTAACATCTCGGGTAAGAAAAGCTTATTAGAAAAGTTACCTACAGTCTCATCCGGGTTATATTATACAAAGATAAGTGTCATTGAAATATACGCTGTTACAAACCAGAAGTTTGTTCAGCAAGACAATTTTATTGCATGGCATGAATGATTGGGGCATCAAGGTTCTATTATGATGCGAAGGATTATTAATAATTCAACTGGACATTCATTGAAAAACCAGAAGATTTTTCAGTCTAATGAATTTTCATGTGCTGCTTGTTCCTAAGGGAAGTTGATAATAAGGCCATCACCGATTAAAGTTAGGACTGAATCCCTAACATTCTTAGAGCGAATACAAGGTGATATTTGTGGGCATATTCATCCATCATGTGGAACATTCAGATATTTCATGGTCTTAATTGACGCATCAACGAAATGGTCACATGTATGTCTTTTATCGACTCGTAATCAAGCTTTCGCAATATTACTTGCACAAATCATTTGATTACGAGCACATTTTCCAGATTATCCAATTAAAACTATTCATCTTGATAATGCCGGAGAATTTACTTCCCAAGCTTTTAATGATTATTGTACGTCAATTAGGATAAGTGTTGAACATCCTGTAGCCCATGTTCACACACAAAATGGCCTTGCAGAGTCATTGATAAAGCGTCTTCAAGTAATTGCGAGACCTTTACTAATGCAGACAAAATTACCAATTACTACATGGGGACATGCTGTTTTGCATGCAGCGGCATTAATTCGCATCAGACTTACTAATTATCATGAGGTCTCCCCTTTACAATTGGTTTATGGTCAGGAACCAAATATTTCCCATCTAAGAATTTTCGGATGTGCGGTATATGTGCCAATAGCTCCACCACAACGCACTATGATGGGACCTCAAAGGAGGTTGGGAATTTACGTTGGATATGAATCTCCATCAATTATTAAGTATTTAGAGCCATTAACTGGAGATTTATTTACGACTCGTTTTGCCGATTGTCATTTTGATGAAATGATATTCTCAACATTGAAAGGGGAAAATAAGCAGTTGGAGAATGAGATTATCTGGCGTGAAATATCATTATCTCATTATGATCCTTGTACAAAACAATCTGAACTAGAAGTTCAAAAGATTATCCATTGAAAAATTTAGCAAATCAAGTGTCAGATGCTTTTACTGACCCCAAGAGAGTGACAAAGTCATATATTCCATCTACAAATGCTCCAATCAGAATTAGTGTCCCTGAAGGACAACCCATAATTGCAAATGAGCCTAGAATGCAAGTGAAACGTGGTAGACCTGTCGGTTCCAAAGATAAAAAAATCCTTGAAGAAGAAAAGAAATAAAGGCTCAAAATGAGGATGTTATGACTCTAGAAGAGACTCCAGTCATTCATAATATGATTCCAGTAGAATCTCAAGTACCTGACAATGAAGAGATCTCCATAAATTATATTATGACTGAAAAAAGATGGAACCGAGGTGAAATCGACGTCGATGATATTTTTGCTTATCATATTGCATGCAATATAATGAAACATGACGAGAATCATGAACCAAAGTCTGTTGAAGAATGCATACAAAGAAATGATTGGCCAAAATGGAAAGATGTGATTGATGTTGAATTAAAGTCTCTCGCAAAACATAAAGTTTTTGGACATGTAGTCCGTACACTAGAAGGTGTCAAACCAATTGGATATAAATGGGTGTTTGTGCGCAAACGAAATGAAAAGGAAGAGATTATCAGATATAAGGCACGACTTGTTGCCCAAGGGTTCTCTCAGAGACCTGGGATTACTGCATATTTGTATGGCTCACTTGACAATAACATTTACATGAAACTCCCTGAAGTATTTAAAATGCCAGAAGCATTTAATTCAAATCATCGAGAATTATTCTCAATTAAATTGTCTATATCTCTATATGGATTGAAACAATCTGGGCGTATGTGGTATAAACGTTTGAGTGAGTATTTGTTAAACAAGGGATACCAAAATAATCCCATTTGCTCATGCATTTTTATTAAGAGATCTGGATCAAAGTTTGTGATAATTGCAGTATATGTTGATAATATAAATATTATTGGAACTCCTGAAGAGCTTTCCGACGCGGTTGGTTATTTGAAGAATGAATTTGAGATGAAAGATCTCGGGAAAACAAAAATTTGTCTCGGACTACAAATTGAACATTTAGAAAATAGAATTTTTGTTCATCAATTAGCTTATATAGTCAAAATGCTGAAAAGATTCTATATGGATAAAGCACATCCATTAAGTACCTCGATGGTTGTTAGGTCGCTTGATGTAAATAAAGATCCATTGTGACCTCAAATGAAAGATGAAGATTTGATTGGTCCAGAAGTACCATATCTTAGTGCTATTGGGGCACTAATGTACCTCGCTAATCATACTCGACCGGATATCACATTTGCTGCAAATTTATTAGCAAGATATAGTTCTTCTCTGACAAGAAGACATTGAAATGGAGTTAAACATATATTTCGATATCTTCGAGGTACAATGAATTTGGGATTATATTATCCTCACATGCCTGAAGCTGAATTAATTGGATATGTAGATGCGGGCTATTTATCTGATCCTCATAATGGTAGATCTCAAACAGGTTATATATTCACATGTGGAGAAATAGCTATATCTTGGAGATCTATGAAACAAACTATTACTGCCACATCTTCTAATCATTCTGAGATCATAGCAATTCATGAGGCAAGTCGAGAATGTGTATGGTTAAGATCTGTTATTCATCATATCCGGGAAGCATCTGAATTGGCTTTAAATAAGAATGTCCCGACGATATTATATGAGGATAATGCTACATGTATAGCCCAGTTGAAGGAAGGATATATTAAAGGTGATCGAACGAAACATATATCACCAAAGTTTTTCTTTACACACGATGATATTGATATTCGACAAATTCGTTCGTCGGATAACTTAGCGGATTTATTTACAAAATCATTGCCTACTGCAACCTTTGAAAGGCTTGTTTATCAAATCGGAATGCGCAAGCTCGAAAATTTAAAGTAACATTACAATGAAGGGGAGTAAACGACTGCACTCTTTTTTCCTTCACCATGGTTTTTTCCCACAGGGTTTTCCTGATAAGGTTTTTAATGAGGTAGTACCTGAAATGGCATCCAAGGGGGAGTGTTATAAATTCAATTCTTGTGGATGCCTATGAATTTACGGTGACTCTTCGGATGACTCTCCATAACTCTCCTATTTAATGCATGCGACTCTTCATTTTGAGTGGAAAGAATGTTCATGTATCCAATTAATGTTGATGTATCCAATTGTCCTATAAATAGGTGTTGTAATCTCTATTTGATGAGATCAATCAGAATTCTCTCGACTTACTTCTCTCTCAATTCCATCTTTGTTTTCTAACAGTAATAAAATAGTTTGACAACTTTTAAATATCTTATTGTAGATTAGGGGTGGGCATAATTCGGTAAAAATTGAATTTATCGATTTACCGATCAGTAAATCGGTTCGGTAAATTCGGTTTCGGTTTTTGGTTCGGTATTTATTTTTTGGTAATTCAGTTTTCGGTTCGGTAAATAAGTTTTCGGTTCAGTAATTTACCGATTTACCGATATATATATTAATATATAAAAAATAAATTTTTATTTATTAATCTTTAATTTCTTATTGGTAATTTACCGATTTACCGATCGGTTTTTACCAATCGGTAATATTTTAATTAGGTAATATTTAATATTTTAATAATTTTTTAAATAGATTAATTATATAATATTTTAGTATTTTTTAATCGGTAAATCGGTAATTTACCGATTTACCGATCGGTAATTTACCGATTTACCGATCGGTAAATACCAAGTTCGGTATCAGTTTCGGTAATAGGTTTTTCGATTTCGGTAAATCAGTTTTCGATTTTTCGATTTTTACCGAATGCTCACCCCTATTGTAGATCACAAGGAATCAAAACGTGCTATTGTGTACCAGTCCGAGATGATACAGTAGCATAGTGTCAACAGATCGGTATGTACTATACATCGGTATAGACTAAGGCTTTTAAAAGTTATTCTCATGTGAGTGATTAAAATATGAAAAAAAAAAACTCCAAATCATTGTAGATCAAGTAATTAATCATTTGTTAAATATTAAGCACCTTATGCAATCAAGTAAGTTAACCTCTAGATATAAAATTCCTGTATCTATAATATGTCAAAATAAAAGTCAACCTAATTGCTCTAGGAAAGCTTGCTTTATTTCTGCATTGGAATGCGATTTTGATAAATTTATTTCAGAGAAAATTTGTTAACGAGTGATTTTATTTTAGAATTAGTGTAGTCCTAGGACCTTAACACTGTGTTTACTAGGAAGGATGGAAAGTATGGAGGATGAGAAAATTAGAAAGATGGGAAACTTAGATGGAAAGGAAAGTGAAAAAATTTTCCTTCCTCGTGCTTACTTGAAAGGATGGAAAATAAGATGGATTGATATATATACTCTAATTTTGAATTTTTACACTCATATTAGTAGAAAATAATTAAATACTTATAATTAATTATTAAATTATATTAAATATAATCACTTCACTATTAAATAAACAAATATATAATATAAAAAATATTATAAGTATGATCTAAATTTTTAAAAATAAACATACTCGAGATTGATAATTTGGAATACCTTCATAATTTAAAAATTTATCAGGCAATCATCTACCAAATACGAAAATCTATTTTAAATACTTTGCTATCATTCTATTTTTTTTCTTATTTTTTCCCTATAAGAAACTACCGGAAAAAAAAATTAATACTTTGCTATCATTCTATTTTTCTCTCTCATGAATTTTCTTTCATTGTAAGATACTAGAGTGTTTTTTCGGGCTCTAACCAACAACAAAATTAAATAATAATAATATTAACAACAAATTACAAATGTTAATTCCAATGTCTTAAACTAACTAGATTAGCTGGTGATTGAATTAAATCTACTACTAATGGCCAGCCTCGTGTGACATGCTAATATTGGACCCTAGATTTTGACCGGTCAACTAGGTCAACATCGATATGAAATCAGGGCCAAATCTAGGGCTCTCCATTGAGGGGAACAGCGACGGAGTCCATTCATGCGGCGGTGCTGGAGTGTGGCGCGGAGATGGCTCAGGCGAGTGGCGATGACGAGCCAATAGGGGCGGAGATGGCTCAGGCAAGTGCCGACAGCGAGCTTCGGCGTGGCGCGGCTGTCGGTGGCGCTTCGACTTCCAACACTACCTAGACACGCATGCGGCGGGGCTCGCGGCTTCGTTCGTTCGTCTGGCGATGAGGGAGTGAAGCCAGCGATGAGGGAGCGTGGTGTTGTCTTGGATTGGAAGCTCGCCTGGGCATGTGTGGATGCACGGGAGTGAAGCTAGCGATGAGGGAGAGAGAGGATGAGACGCGACTATGGGATGCTGGAGGCGCGCGGCTGGTGAGGATGTTGCAGGCCTGCAGGCTGACGTGCGGGCGTACGCGGCTAGCGAGTCCTCGAATGCGTGCATGCCTCACTCGTCCTTCCTCGAGCGGCAAGAGGCATGAGGATAGAAGCAACAAAAGCGTGACTATTTTGTACGAAAATAATCCGCCCGATTTGGGCTGATACAAAAGTGTGGATTTGTTCCAAAAAATCCATCCAACTTTCCTTCTTTTTGATCCGTCCGTTCTAGTATACGACGGATTTTTCTAATATTCATCCCTTCCCTCCTAAAATCCTTCCTGGTATACAGACCCTTAAAAGATTCATTGGTCTATTTCTTAGCAAAGGATATAGGGCGTAGTTGTAAAAGAATGCTACTTTCTCTAAGTCACCAATTTCCCACATCTCTAGAGGTTCAGGTGCTGGCTTAGTTCTCACTTGAATAATCAAGTCGCTTACATATTAAATACTATATATAGGTTTAATTTCATTTGAGTCCCTATTCGTTCATCGACGCCTCTGCCTCAAGAACTCGACATCCGACTGTTGGATATCATTCAAACCATGCCTACATGCTCTCCTCACGTCCGCGAAGCTACAGGCTAGAGGATCCATCGATCCAATCACTGGATTGCTGGAATCGAGCGATTTCATGCCGGCGATCCTGTTTTCACCAAAACCATTGATTCGCCTCCGATTCTCCACTGGACGGTGCCAAACTCTAGCTACGAGTCCTTCTCGACATAGAGAAGGTACAGGCAGAGCCGATTGAGTGGAGGAGCAGCGAACAGCGAGTGGCGGTGAACCCTAGTTTTCTTTCGCCGCCACCTCCGTCGCGAACGACGACAGAAAGATCGGACGGCTAATATTCGTCCACTTGAAATTAATGGTACAGATTCAAATCATATCGATGGTCCAGATTACTTCAAGCTTAATCGAATGGCTAAAATCAATCTAATAAATTGAATCCAATGGTTCAGATTTATTCAAATCAAGTCAACGATCTAGATCTGAAATAAAATATACGGTCCAGATTACTTCACGCAAAATCGCACGGCTGAGATCAATCTGATCTAATAAATTGAATCCAATGGTTCAGATTAATTCAAATCAAATCAACGATCCAGATCTGAAAAAATATCTACAACCTAGATTACATCACATGAAATCGCACGGTCGAAATCAATCCGATCTAATAAATTGAATCCAACGATTCGGATGCCTTCAAACGTTGATCGAACGGTCCAGATCTTTACTTTGATTGAATGGTCAGGATCAATTAGATGTGATCAAACAGTTCAGATCTAAATTTGAAATGAACGACTGAGAATGATTGGAACATATCTAGATCAATTGAATGATGTTTGACATGCTCAAGGTGTCGATTCTCACTATATCGAGTCCGGTATTTCCAAATATGATATCGGATTTTTGATCCAAGACCAGGATTGAAGCAGATTTACAAATTTAAATAAACAGTCATGATAAATCAAATCAAAATTTAAAATCAACAGCTGAAATATATCTTAGCATATCTAGGTCAATCGTTGACGTTTGACTTAATTAAGGTGTCGATCCTTACTAAATCAGACCTGATCTTTCCACATATGATATCAGATTTTTGATCCGAGACTTGAATTGAAATAGATCTGCAAATATACAAGAATGGTCATAATAAGTTTGATCTAAATATGAAATCAACGGCTGAAAATGATTAGGACATATCTAAGTCAATCGATTGACTTTTGACATGATCAAGGGGTTGATCCCTATTCAATCGAACCTGATCTTCCCAAATAAGATATCAGATTTTTGATCCAAGACCTAAATTAAAGCAGATCTATGAATTTAAATCAACGATCATGAGAAAATCATATATTTGATGACCGAGGATAGTCTGAGCTGATTGGAATATCGAATAAGCCATCGAGGCCGGAATATCCAATAAGCCATCAAGGCTTGATAAAGAATTTTTGAAGACCTTAACATATCATAATAAACTATTATTTGGGAGGTGCGTACGTCGACATTTACCTTTGGGGCGTAACTCCTCAATATGATATTGTGTTTGCTAAGGTTGAAATATTCAACAAGCCATTGAGGCCGGATACCTTTTCAAACTGAATATCCAATAAGCTATTGAGGCTGGGTGTTTTTCTTTCAAAATATCCAATAAGCCGTTAAGGCCGGATACTTTTTCAAATTGAATATCCAACAAGCCATTTAGACCGTATATTTTTCTTTCAAAATATCCAATAAGCCATTGAAGCCAGATACTTTTCCTAATTGAATATCCAACAAGCTATTTAGACCGTATATTTTTCTTTCAAAATATCAAATAAGCCGTTGAGGCCGAATACTTTTACAAATTGAATATCCAATAAGCCGATGAGGCCGAATAATTCACAAATTAAAATATCCAATAAGCCGTTGAGGCCGGATGTTTTTCTTTCAGAATATCCAATAAGCCGTTGAGGTCAGATACTTTCTCAAGTTGAATATCGAACAAGCCATTGAGGCTAACAATACATAGCTATGTTTGTAGGCATGTCAGCCGATCTTATCCTATTGTATAGCTATGTAATAGGATAAGATCGACTTTATCTCATTCGTGTAACATGGTATAACAAGACTTGTCATTCGTGTAACATGGCATAGACATCGTATAACACGGGACCATATAACTTTTTATTGGACAAACATGGTATAACATGGTCTTTTTATTCCATGTTTGTCTCATGTTATACGAATTTCAAATCTTGTTATACCATTTTTGTCCCGTGTTGTACGATGTCTGTGCCGAAAATCCCTTCCAGTTCTACCGAAGTCCTAGGCCATTGAATTTCAGGTCGTGTTATACCATGTTCGTCCGTGTTATATGATATCTGTGCCATGTTATAACACTATTTCAGGTCGTGTTATACCATGTTCGTCCCGTGTTATACGATGTCTGTGTCATGTTATAACACTATAGCCTACAATGGTATAACACTTCACATACATGGTATAACACTTCACATACATGGTATAACACTTCACATACATGGTATAACAAGACACAGAACAATGCACAACATTGCATATTCAAATATATAGGTGTATGTAAATACAGATATTGAATATACATGTGTATGTATGTACATGTGTTTTAATTACAATGTCTTTTAATTCCCTACCAGTAACTTTCCTTCAAATAGTTCTAAACTAACCAGGGCCCTCAATCTTGGCATGTCTTGAAGTGTGAAATCAAACGGTACCCCTCTAGATAGGTAGTCCATAAATTTCATGACAAATATCCCACAATCTACACTTTCGCCATCTTGCTACGGGCAGACCTCCCATGTCAATGGCCAACAAGAACATTCCTTGGGATTGCCAGACTGGAAGGAGAGATGAAAGTGCAGTATTTCAAGCTGTCCAACAGAACAATGCACAAGATAATGTTACAAGAAATGAAAAATAACAATAGAAATGATACGGTATGAAGTCATATCAGATGATAGATACTCACATATCTTTTAACATAGCCCTCAGCTACCCTGGAAGGGGACAATGAATTATAGCACTGTACGCGTTTCCTACGTAGATCCACTACCATCAGAAACCAGTGCAGCTTGTGGCATACTGAGGCGAATATTGTGCGAACATATCTTATTGTCGGATTATTCAAATGCTCTAAGCCTTTGAAGGCCGCCCCACCTAGCCACCCATATAAAATTGTAGGACATGTGAGGGGATGTAAGCAAAAGCCTTAAACTTTTTCCTATTATCCATTACTCTACGGATGAGGAGTGATGCATACAAATCTATAGCCTACAATGGTATAACAAGTCCATTAGCAAAAATGAACCAAATATACATAGTGTATTCCATACATGCTTACCTCATCAACAACTAACTTTCCGAAGAGAATGCTACAGACATTGGCTTTCGCAATGTTCTGAATAATAGAATGATCTTGCAAGGAGATATAAAATTCCAGTTGCGATTTAATATTGTCCGGTAGTACATCCCGACCACAATAGTCCTGTCTATTTAGATACTAAAGATGCAAGAAAAATCTATTAGAATACTCACATATGTCAATGCTCCCAGATATATACAATTGTGATAAATACTATTTATGCCACCATACCATATCAACCTAGGGTGCAGATTCCGCATTTTCATCTACCTCCACTGGCTGAAAGAAAATTAGAAACATAGACATGTTAAAATTAAGGCTCGAGCCTATGTTTACAATGATGTATGATACTTTTGAGTTAATGGTCTTACCTTTGATTCCATAGCCTTCTTCTTCTTCTTCTTTTGTTGTGTGTAAGGGGTGAGAAGAAAACATGAAGCCTTTTTTACACTTTTCTTTTTGAGTACCTCACTCATCGGGGCAGACGTCTCAGCTTCCTCACCCCCCGAGGCCGACTTGTCATCTTCCTCACTCCAGCTCAACTCTGCCCCATTCTTATTTTGTAGCATCTCAATGTCTGCTCTCAGTTTTTTATTTTCCTCCACTAGCTCCTCAATTTTTTTTTGCAATTCGGCCACCTCTAAGCTAAAACCGGCCTTGATGCTGCAAATCTCAGCATCCTTCTCAGCAGCTTCATCTTTAAGCAAGTATTTATCATTCTCCAATTGAAGAATGATTTCATTCTTCAATTTATTATTTTCCTCTATAACTATGCACAATTTCGAATTCAAGTTCAAAACTTCTTCATGGCTCTACGCACAAAATTAACACAAAACCGTCAGTATCGTACAATACATGATCTAACAGTAGTATGAATATAATGAGATACTGTTATACCGGCAATTGATACATTTTATACCAAGTTTCGGCTATGTTATACCAAATTCAGAAGGCTGTTATACTAAGTTTGAGCCATATTATACCAAGTTCAAAAGGCTGTTATACTAAGTTTGAGCCATGGTATACCATGTTTCGGCCATGTTATACCAAGTTCAATAGGCTATTATACTAAGTTTCAGTCATGTTATACCAAGTTCAGAAGGCTGTTATACTAAGTTTGAGCCATATTACACCAAGTTCAGAAGGCTGTTATACTAAGTTCCATTAAGGATAAGGCATGTTATCATATTACATACTTACAGGGCCAAGAATAAAGGGGATGTTTGTTTGACTATGGGATGGGCCCGCAACACCAGCTTCCTCAGGGGCTGCATCTAATGCAAGGAGACTATGTACAACCTCACGCTCCACTTCCCCTCCTTCCTCAAGTTCAAAAATAATCTGCAAGTGTAATCATTATTAGAAACTCTTAACTTCAACTGACTTAGTACACTTACACATAAATATCTTACTGCATCTTCATTTAATTTGACACAATTTTTGAAATATATTGTCCGTCGAGGTAATTTCACATTGGGCCAACGGAACAACCGAGGATATACTCCCTCCACCTTACTATCTATATACAAGTTTGTATGCTCATAAAACCAAATCTACAAAAAATAAGAAATAAATCAATAACTTATCATAAAATTAACTATGTTTGAAATACAGGTTCAGATATTGAGAATACTTACACCAAGGACTATGACACAACCAACAATCCACGTCCCTTCTTCTTTGAGCTGGAGGTCAATTCGACGCAAAGAAAATTATGTACAGCCTCTGCCCAATTGTAATGAGCCAATGTTGAGAGGTCTTCTACAAAAAATACAAGTCCCGCATCCAGGTTGTATGTCAGTCGGCTGAATAAAAAACAATAAAAGAGATACAAAATGGCCAATCTTGTAAGCCTCTCCTCATTTTCCGCCAGGCCTTGTGAGCAGATAACTTTCAATTTTCCTTCAATGGCTTTGGTGTTTGGTAACTTCCCATCAAATTCTTCCTTGTAATATTTGGTAGATGGTCGGTCAGTGTCCCATCTAACTAGCTCCCCTACCCGTGGGAGACCAAGGATGATTGATACATCCTTTACTGAGAAGGGCACGAAATTACCATTAATGTTGAATCCTCTTCTGTTACCATCCCATATAGACTGCAAATATTCCGCAGCAATCATATCCAGGGAAATGGCTGGCCTTTGCAGCAAATGCCCAAAAGGGGTCTGTAGGAGCACTCGTTTAATATCCTCACCCCCTTCCACTGTGTTGACAAACTTGTGAATCCGGATCTACTCAGTACCCGACGAGGTTTGGCCCCCTTGCAGTGATACTCCTTTTCGTCTGAAGACCTATCAGATGGGCTTTCATGTGGGTGGCTTTCATGAGTAGCCCTATGAGTAGCCGTCATTGTACACATGAACCTACTGTTAAAAAAGTTAGAACTATATTAACATGACGAACTCAAAAGGTGAAGCTATTAAACGAAAATGAGATGCTGTTATACCATGTCTGTGCAGTGTTATACTATGTGTGTGTAGTGTTATACCATGTCTGTGTAGTGTTATACCATGTTTGTGCAGTGTTATACCATGTGTGTGTAGTATTATACCATGTATGTGCAGTGTTATACCATCTCTGTGAAGTGTTATACCATGTCTGTGTAGTGTTATATCATGTCTGTGCAGTGTTATACCATGTCTGTGCAGTGTTATATCATGTCTCTGTAGTGTTATACCATGTCTGTGCAGTGTTATACCATGTCTGGGTAGTGTTATACCATTTCTATGCAGTCTTATATCATGTCTGTCAAGTGTTATACCATGTCTGTCAAGTGTTATACCATATCTGTGTAGTGTTATACCATATCTGTGCAGTGTTATACCATGTCTATGTAGTCTTATATCATGTCTGTCAAGTGTTATATCATGTCTGTGCAGTGTTATACCATGTCTGTGTAGTGTTATACCATGTCTGTGCAGTGTTATACCATGTCTGTGTAGTGTTATACCATGTTTGTGCAGTGTTATACCATGTCTGTGTAGTGTTATACCATGTCTATGCAGTGTTATACCATGTCTGGGTAGTATTATACCATGTCTATGCAGTCTTATATCATGTCTGTCAAGTGTTATACCAAGTTTGGGGCATGTTATACTAAGTTTGGGGCATGTTATACGTGATGCAAGGCTTCTTTATACTAAGTTTGGGGCATGTTATACGAAATCTAGGTTTCTCTATTCACTTTTAACGGACTAAATTCCAAAAGAAGTAGGAATGGTTTTCTAAAATGCAAGCTTCAAATGACGCACTTATGGCAATTGATACTATCAGCAGATTTAGCAACTAACAGGTTCCTTTTAAGACTATTTTCCAAACAGCTTCAAGGATAATACAAATTATGCAAATATCATGAAAGTGGGTATACTAATTTTCCAAGCATGTTATACCAAAAATAGGTCATTAATACATCAATGTACGTATTCATAAGATAAATTACGACATTAACCTTAAAGGAACATTGTAGTCTGAGGAGGCGCTCGCCATGAGATCCTGTAAAAAAAAACAAGATTAGGAAACCCTAGCCCAAACAAGAACAAGTCTTTATACCGTAGCAGGTCGTCAAGCAACAATGGGACGTTTTCGGAGGTCGTCACACTTCCCCGGAGGTCATCGGAGGTATACGCAGTTCAAAAGAGGTCGTCGGAGGCTGTCAGGGAGGCTCGGAGAGCGTGCGCGACAATCGGGCGACAATTTCGTCAGAGCAAAGTTAGGGTTTAGAGGTTACAGAGTGAGGGTTGAGCGGGTTGGGCGGGTAGGGAAATTTCGAGCATTAACCAGGGTTAGCTCCGCGCCTGGTTAGTTCGTAACGGACTGCTATAACGGGCGGGTGTTATATCGGAGAGGAGATGGTATAACACGGGGAGGAGATGCTATAACGAGCTTAAGTATGGGTTGCTTGGAGATTCGCGCGCTGGGT
Organism: Costus lasius; assembly: GCA_027563935.2. Lineage (NCBI taxonomy): Eukaryota > Viridiplantae > Streptophyta > Magnoliopsida > Zingiberales > Costaceae > Costus > Costus lasius. The sequence goes on along the minus strand of CM050450.1, from coordinate 13,563,223 downwards.
GCTTCAAGATTGATGCTTCACATCTCAGCCCACTCCTCCGCAAAATTTACGGAGGGGTGCCCCTCTGCAAAAACGCCACCCACTCAAAGTAATTCTAGAGTCGCTTCACAACACCAAATTGTTATGTACTTATCACAAACAACATGTTTAGTAGAAAGGGATTGATTGAAAGTTATAGAAAGAGTTATAAAATTACATTTAATAAGATGGGAAAAAAATAAAGGAAGAAAAATAAAAAAAATATAAGAAAAAATAGCCATATTTTGCTTCTTGTTCTGCTTTTTTTAATGCTTATTTTTATCTTTTTATTTTATGTTGGTTCTTCTTCTTATGCTTATTTCTATCATTTTCACGGTCACTTCTCATCATCGTTGTTGGTGTAAAAATAAAAAGATAAAATATGTTTATCAATCTTTTTAATTTCTTTCTCTCTAAACAAATACAAAAAAAAATTTAATTATTTTTTTTATTTTTTAACTTTATTCCTTTCCTACTAAACACAACTTTAAGAGTTAACTGACGACATTAGCTATAACATGCGAAGATGACTTAAAATGACGTAATGCTTCCCCAAGCACAATTACATTTGTTTCATGAATCCACAAAATCAATTATAAGTGCCACTAAATTTGAGCACCGGCAATACTCTGTATGCGTTACCATAAAATATTAAAATCATGGCGTTCAACTTTATACGTGTTAACAAAATTAAAGTTACTTTAAAAGATATTTTTTAAAATGAAAATTAGTTGCATCTTATATTGCATAAAAGGTGCATTTGTGAATACTTAATTTGTAGAAAAAAAATAGCCTAAGCTGGTGCCTTAATTTGCCGTACATGAATCTTAAAATAATAAGGCTGTCATATTAAAAATAAACTTAACATGGCAACCTAGAGACGATTAATCTATGTGACAACGTGGAGACATGCTCCACGATTTTGAACGTGGTTTTAATTTTAGCAAATAGTTATTTTGAGTTTATTAATTTTAGTAAAGACATATTATTTATTACCTGGTTTTGTTAACGTAACACAATCAATATGTCTCCACGACTTTGAACGTGGTTTTAATCTTAGCAAATAGTTATTTTGAGTTTATTAATTTTAGTAAAGACATATTATTTATTACCTGGTTTTGTTAACGTAACACAATCAATAGACGAGCTTTATTTCTCTTCTGCGATGGTCTCGTGTGTCTTCGATTTTAACATGCCGTGTGTATTCTGATGCCCGAAACCGCCATTTTGACCATGTTCCTAGCTTTTACCATCGCTCATCCACCTTTCGTTACCTCTCTCCCCTTAACATGGTTAACATGTCAAAAACCCGAGCACGCATCGTTTCGTATTCCAAGCATCCCGTTCCAAATATCCCTTTGTGTCTTAGCTCCGGCAATTCTTTATCTCTGTCCTTGTCTACGGCCAAGGCTCTCCTATTCGTGCCTCATTCTCTTTGGCGAATGCTCTTTGAACCTCCCTACTCTCGTCCGACCTAAAGGTTTTTCTTCATATTATTTCTATAACAATATGTATATTTTATTCATCATTTTTTTTTCTCTCTTCCTTGTAATCTAAGTACATCATCTGTAGCTTAGATTTTTTTGTTACCGACCATCGTGTATCCGGTAATTCCTTATCTCCAATCATATTTTATCATTGATATCAAGTATATTTTATAGTTGATATAAATATAGTTGATAACAGATGATATTTGATTGTTGATATCAACTATAATTCATAGTTGACAAAAAATATTTTATAGTTGATTTCAATTTATAGTTGACAACAATTATTTTATTGTTAATATCAACTATATTTTATTATTGATATCAAATATATTTTTTAAGATATTTTAAAATTGATATCAACTATAATTAATGATAGATGATATTTTATAGTTAATTTTAACATGAAGTGACATAGTTGATTTCAACTATATTTATAGTTTACAGACGAGAATTTATAATTAACAAACGATATTTTATTATTAATATATGTTATTTTATATAATTAATATCATTCATATTTCATAGTTAATCAAATTTTATAGTTAACAGAAGAAAATTTATAGTACGACATTTTATAGTTGACAAATGGCATTTTATAGTTAATATGCCATATTTTATAATTAACAGACGATATTTTATAGTTGATATACCATATTTTATAGTTAACAGATAATATTTTATAATTGATCTACTATATTTCATAGTTGATAAATGATAATTTATAATTCATATACCATATCTTATAATTGATAGATGAAAATTTATAGTTGATATATCAATCTATAGAGTTGATTGACAGTTTGTTCTAGTCTTCTCTTCATTTTTCTTTTGACGGACTTTTAATCATTGAAGCATTAAAAAAATAAGCAGCTCTAATTTCAGCTAGCAATGATAAATATATTTTACTGATGCGCAACATGATAGAAAAAAAAAGAGGGCAAAAAAAATCACACAACTGAACTTTAATAAGTACTTCATATTAAGACTCCATGACCACATGAAAAAAAAAATGCAATAATTTGTTTAAAAGATCTTTAAACACAAAGGTGACCCCTTCAAAGCAAATAAATCCTATAAAAAAATGCGGAAATAAACTCAGATCGGACACTGCCGGCATATTGTACTCGAATTACGTGTTTAAAAATCACATCCACGAGTTACAGATTGCATGTCGACAATCCATTCGACAGACTCTTTATTCTCCCATCAAAAATGACAATATACTCATTCATCAAAATTAGGTTTCATTGGGTGTACAAAAAAAACATTATAACTATAATCGGATGAATTATTTGCATGGTGAACATTGAATGACCTTTGCACCATGCTAGATGTCTCGAAGAATATTAGAAGTGCTTTTTTTACCTTTTCTTAGGTCTTTTTCTAGCTTTCACTGACTTTTCCAAGTTTCTAATCCGGTGGCTGATCACAGAAGACGAAGATGCCCTTCTCTCCGGTGTTGTGATTTGTTCAGGCACTTGAGCTTTTGGTAGAAAAGTAGCAGGCATGTTAGCTATCGATGAAGAGGCTTCCGGCGTCACTCGCTTGGACCCGCCGCCAAAGAAAGAGAAGTTCGGCTGAGTGGCAGAGGCAGGCTGGGGAATTATATCGGGGATATTTAAATATTTCCTCACGGGAGGGCGTTTCAGCACTGTCAAGTGAAGAAAAAGGCATATTCATTAACTAGTAGAGACCAAGCTCTTAACAGAGACGCAAACCAAATGTCAAGGAAAAAACGAGAAAAGATCAGGAGATGAGGATAGACTTTACAACGGAGTAGACTCACCAAAACCATACAAAAGTGAGAAAAGGTTTGATGTAATCCAGTAACAGAAGATGGCCTGCAAGATCAACAAAGGTATCAGTACAAAAAATAAGAAGAGCCTTAGCTTCTATGCAAATAGACCATATGTCCATCTGAATGTTAACTTGCAGATATAATATAAGATACCGACGTAATTTAATTAGTCATTTCCACAAGTAGCTAGAGTGGCAAAATAGTGGACCATAAACAATCATAGGATGTTTGAGAAAGATGTGGAAAGTCTTAGTCATCAGTAATTGAAGCAAAAAAAAAAATAAAAATCATGCTTCCAGTTGAGGTACAGATTTCTGAAAGTGGAGAAACTTAAAAAAAGCTTCAGATGAATTCTGGAGCGGGCAAAACATGCACAAATCATCCATGTTTAATCCCTAAAAGAGATGAACTAATCAACAGTTGACATGCATTCCTTTACAAGTATCTTAATCACAATTAATTGCTAAAAAGGATTTGTGTAATATATATGTATCATAAGGACTTCTTATGTAAAGATTGCTATTTTACCACAAAAAAAAAACTTTAATTGATGTTTTGGGATTTTTATATTATCGAGATAAAATGCTCAACAAGTTTAATACCTTCGGAAAACCAGCAGTAAATGGGACGGTCAATAGTGCAAGAACTCTGGAGAAGTTCTTCATGGTCTTTGCCATAGGATTTCCTTCCATTCCCTCCTGCATATTAAGCTAAGCGGAAGAAGACAGATAACAGTAAGATATTCTTCTCGGAGGAATCATATTAATTAATTCATGAACATGTAAAAGAGACATTGTAAAGACTTCAGATTCAGTAGTAACAATGACGCTTGCAAGCAAATAGAGAGCAAGTTGACTTTCCCATGTCATCGAACATGAACCTTCTAACTCAAAATTCTAACTTATCAATGTGATCAGTCTAAATTTAGACAATTACAAAGCTGCAGTAGTTGCATAACATAAATCTTGATCTCCTCCTTGCGTTTTCTTATAATGAAATGAAAGCTAAGACAAATGTTTATATGGACTCGATCCAACTTGACTTGACTTCAGGGATAAATACAGGTAAATATTGGACAGTCAAACAGTAACACCTTAGTTATCACAAGTCCCCTGCATCTCAAAATTATTTTGGAGACTTCGATGACTAGTGTTAAGACAACTATCCTTGTGTACGAAAGAAATGAAAATTTGATTCTATCAAATGGTACCCTCATATGAATAGTCCATGAAATTTGAACTAAGATACTGCTCCTGTAAATATTCAGAGACCTTTCTTTCTTTTCAAAAATATCCAGTTCGGTGTAGACATAATATCCTAGCCAAGCTTCAAAAAATGTCTACCTGCACGATGCAGAACAATACAGCACATAGACAAGTCTGATAAATATCCGGAACAAAGTCCACTTTCTTTTCATGTTACTAAGCACGATCATATATGATGCACATCACCCGCATATTTTTTTCAACCTTCAACAGTTAATTGATAGTATTGCCAACTAATTACTCTATTAAGCATAATAAAGTTGAATGTTTGTAACGATCCTTGGATATTATACTGCTTTTCAGTGTATGCTAAATAGTTAAAAGGGATTCCAGTCGTGGTTGTTACGTGTAAGGGTGGCAAAAACTACCAATCGGACCAGGAAATTCAAGTTATTTATGTTAGTTTGGTGGTTTTGGTGTTTCGTTTCCCAAGACATTATTGTGAAAAAAGACAATATGATACACCTTCTAAACTAGATTTCAACACTAAATGTACTACACATGACATCACAAAAAAAACGTCTATTGGTGGAAGAAGGTTACCTCCACAGTTGCCAAGAAGGCCAATGCTGTTAACACTGGAAAAATGTATTGGGAATCAGGTGTTGTCAAATCAGTAAACCAGAATGCTCCACCTCCTTTAAATGAAGGAACTTTCTCAACCATGTTTGATATCTAAAACAAGGAATGCTAAATCAGTTTTCCACAAACAGTAAATCACTAGATGACTAATTATTACACTAGAAATTCGAAAGTGAGCATGTAAAATGCAAGCAAATATTTCTCAATTAGATAACAATACCAAATTTGCAATGACGTCAAGGAACTTACAGCAAAAAAGAAGCTGATGAAAATTGGCCCTTGGATAAACATCCCCTTCAATGGAGTAAATGGTGTAACCCCATGCCTATAATTATCAATCAAAATCAGAGATAGCAGTTGAAAATTTTTCATAGGAAAATGAAATACATGGCCAGAATCATTTCAATGAACTAAAATCAGAGAACCCGTGGCAATCAGTGTAGTTTTCCACATAGTACTATAAATGCAGCACAAAACAAACTACTAAAATCTTACCATTTGACTTTCTGAAAGTTTACCCAAATCACCACCTAGAAGGCTAACTCTATGATTCTATGTGCCTATAATAATATCATTTGACTTTCTGAAAGTTTACCCAAATCACCACCTAGAAGGCCAACTCTATGATTCTATGTGCCTATAATAATATCACAAGTTCGTATTGTATATTTTATAAAATCAATGAAATCAATTAAGAGCCATAATGAGAGACCACAAAGAGTCACTGGAATTGCTACAAGGACTCCCTATTTTAATAGGGAAAAATTGACCAAATGGGCTCCTAATTAGCTTTAACTGAACTTGGCTATCACATATTTCACGTCACTGCATTCTAAAAAAGAGAAAACCAAAAAGCTAAGGCTGCATTTGGCTTCTAACTTTTGCTGAAGAAATACTAGTGGAAAAGATGCTGGCTAAAGAAGTTTAAAAGGTAATTAGATGCACAACTTTTAGTTAGATTATTCTATTTATAATAAATATTTTTTAAAAAAATTATTAAGATAAAAATTATATGACTAAATTTTTAGTTAATTATAATTAAAATATTTATCAAAAATATTATGAATTATACTATTAATTTTTTAATAATAATTAAAAAATATATTAAAAATATTATAGATTACACTACTAAATTTATTTAAAATAAATATAGTAGTGGGAGAGGGAAGAGGAAAGGGAGAAGCTAGGAAGGGGTCTAGATAGGCAGGTTTTCCTTACTTCCTACCTAAAGTAAAACTTCTCAAATTGGGACCGAAAAGTTGCAAAATCAAACACTCCAGCTTCTTAAAATTGGCTGGCCGCAGCCACACAAGCTGCTAAATAAGCTAGGCCAAACACAGCTTAAATGGTCTAGAGAAAGTAAAAAATACATCACACTAACATAAACAAGGACAACAAACCCCCTTCTTGCAAAGAAACTCTTCAAAAATCAATACATGTGTAACTTCCCATTTCATATAGTGATTCTCAGTGCTCGTCAAAGGACCTCGTGGTATGGGGTGTTTATGTGGTATTTCATGCCCACTTAAAAATTCACAAGAGGTAACAGATGAAGGTCAATTATCGAGAGCCATGTAGAAGTGAAGTGAAAGATTCCCCGATTCCGCTCAGGAATGGTAGCACATGCAGCAAGGAGAAGTTGCGCCCATGTGGCTTTGGAACCAACGGCTGGATGCACAACACAAAGAAAAAGTTTCGCGCATGCTCTAACATAAACATACTTTTTGAATAGTTCCTTCATTCGCTTCTGACCCTCCTGAGCTGATTGGGGATCCATTGCCTATAAGAAATCATGAAATATCAATGCATGTGACTTAGTTAATTCATAAGAATGAAAAGAAGCAAAAAGAAAGGCAATGACTGTAATATATGTAACATGGAATTTTTTTCAAGGAAATATTATGATATCCTATGGTTCTGCACTGTATCAATGTTCAAAAGTGAAACCATACATCTATTTGTTCCTTAAGCTCCTCCAACTCTGGTCTCATTATCTGCATAGGAGAAATTGAAGCATTAAAAATGACTATCACATATTTTGCGAGCCAAAGATAACTGAATCAGCATAAATGCATGACAATTCAAGATGAGAAATAAAAAGAGAAATAAAGCGTAACAGCTAGTAATGGAAATTTTAAAACATAATAGTGTAGCACATACTAGAAGACAGTAATCAAAATTAAAATGAATTATTTGATGCCTCTGTGACACAATTTTACATAGTCGCTCTTGAAAGTTTAATTGAAGAGAGCTGCAATTCATACACTACAGACAGTATATGGAGTGAATAAAAAGACCTTAGAGTACTAAAATCAAATGTAGCTGCAAAAACGTAATTGAAACAAAAACATGATATAAAAAACTGTATTAATAATCTTACTAGAAGAATCAACCAATTATGAGTGTGCAGATTTATCTACATTTTGGAAATACCAATCGACCAAAGAAAGAAGAAGCAAAGAGAGGGTGAAAGTAGTTTTAGATGGTACAAACTATTCTAAAATTCATAGTTGCCATTTCCATGAGGAAGCAAGTGAGCTGCAAGGTGTGAGATTCATCAATAAGAAATTTTCATTCGCATCAGTTAAGATAAGTACACTTTTCTAGAAGCAATGAATTGTCTAAACGCAATGCATTTTCTAGAAGCTAGATAGTTTCTAGAACATAGATACTTATAGACTATAGAAGTTTCTAGAAGATAGATATCTGTAATAGAAAACCTATAGAATATGTAAAGCTTCTAGAATGTTTTAGAAGTAGAGATACTTCTAGAAGCATCACTCCACTTCCATAATTGTCTATAAATAGGCATGTAAGTAATCATTTGTACTCAAGCAAAATCCAAGCAAAGCATTCCTCTTCTATACAACTTCCTTCCAACTACAAAAGCATTTCTCCTTTCAACTAGTCAACCTCTCAACTACTCTACAATATCATCTTACCATACATTACAATATACTAAGATTCATCTTCTTCCCAAATTTCCTAACAGTGGTATCAGAGCTTTGTTCAATTATACTGGGCGTCCGTCTTTAGTCATATGGTCTCATTCTCAACTATCAATTTCTCATTAGTTCCTATTCCAGTTTTCACTGGTGAAAATTATGATTTTTGAAGATAAAAACTAAGGACATATCTTGTCTCCAAAAATCTATGGGATATTGTCCAAAATAGACATGACATTCCAATTGATATGTCCTCTATGTCCGATCAACACCGAAAGGAATTTGAGGATAAGAAACAAAGAGATGCTCAAGCCTTATTCGTCATTCGGCAAACTGTTGGAGATACAATCTTCACAAGAATATCAGGACTTCAAAATGCCAAGAAAGCATGGGATATATTAGAAGAGGAGTTTCATGCCAGTGAAAAGGTCCGCACTATAAAACTCCAATACTTGAGAAGAAATTTTGAACTTCTGAAGATGAAATATTATGAGACTATTGCACAGTACTATGCAAGAATGATAGAAATAGTTAATCAGTGAAAATTATATTGGGAAGACTTATCTAATAAGAGAGTGGTAGAAAAGATTTTTATCACTCTTACAAAAAGATATAATCTAGTAGTTATGACTATGGAGCATATAAAGGATATATCATCTTCATCAATAACTGAGTTGATAGGTGCTCTTGAAGCATATGAGAAAAGAATTAGTAGGCATACTGAAGAGACAGTTGAAAGTGCATTCAAAACTAAGCTCAACGTAAGGTCTCAGAAACCTAGAAATGATGTTAGAAAATTTAATCAAAATTTACACGGGAGTGAAAACAAAAGATATTCACAACCACAAAGAGAGCTTAAGGAAAAATACTCTCTATGTGGTATATGCAAGAAAAGTAATCATTAAAAAAAAGATTGTTGGTTTCGAGGTAAACCACAATGCAACAATTGTACGAGATTTGGGCACTTGGAGAAGGATTGTCGAATTAAAAATATTCATCGGGCCAGTGTTGTAAAAGAAAAAAGTGAAAACTTATTCTTCACTGGTCAAGACTCCTCACAAAAGTCTCATGACACTTGATATCTAGATAGTGGATGTAGTAATCACATGACACCATATGATGATATTTTCTCCAAACTAGATACAACCTTCTTAGTGTTAGACCAATGATGGAACGAGGTTATGCATTACAATTTGAAGGAGATAAGGTTACTATATATGACAAGTCAGATGATAGTATTAAAGGCCAAGTAAAAATGGGAGAATGTAGAGATTTTTCTATATATTAGAGTTATAACGTAGCATTGAAGACACAAGTAGATGACTAGTATAGAAGATTTGGACACTTCAACTATAAAAGTCTTAATATCCTACATAAGAAAAATATGATGAGAGATTTACCAAGTATTAAAGAAGTAGAAGAAATATGTGAAGGATGCATGCTTGGCAAACAACATAGACAATCATTTTTATCTGGACAATCATGGAGTGCAAAAACAGTTTTGGAGTTAATACATACTGATATCTGTGAACCAAGGAAGACATTATCTCATCACCAGAATAGGTATTTCATTCTATTTATTGATGACTACACAAGAATGACTTGGGTATATTTTATAAAAGAAAAATCAGGAGTTCCTAAGATATTTTAAAAATTTAAGCAACTAGTTGAAAAACAAAGTCGACATCATATCAAAACATTAAGAAGTAGTCGTGGCAAAGAATATACTTCAAAAGAGTTCAATAAATTATGTGAAGAAGAAGGGATAGAGCATCAATTGACTGTTGGATATGCCCCAAAACAAAATGGAGTCTCAGAAAGAAAAAATAGAACGGTGATGGAAGTAGCTCGAACAATGCTGAAAGAAAAAGAACTTCCAAATACTTTTTGGGCAAAAGCAGTATACATTTATCTACTTAATAGATGTCCAACTAAAGTAGTTCATGATAAGACTCCTAAAGAAGCTTGGAGTAGATGAAAACCATCAGCAAAACATCTTAGAGTGTATGGATGCATCTGTTATGTCCATATCCCATATCAAAAAAGAAGCAAACTAGATGAAAAGACAGAACAAGGAATATTTTTAGGCTATAGTACTCAATCCAAGGGCTATCATGTTTATAATCTAAAGACAAAGAAGCTAATCATTGGCAGAGATGTGGAATTTGATAAAAATGCATCATCGAATTGGGAAGAAGAAAAGATAGAAACGAAAGATATATATGTACTTGCATATCAAGAAGAAAATAACTAAAAAATATATAGAAACATCAAGTATTTCATCTACTAAAACCTCGGTTCAAGATACCCTCTCTCTAGAATCACCACCAAGAAAAGAAAAATCTTTGAGTGATATATATGAAAGATGCAACTATGTCACAATGGAGCCCGAAAGTTTTGAAACAGTTGTAAGACAAGAAGTTTGGATTAAAGCTATGGAAGAGGAAATCTATATGATTAAGAAAAATGATTCATGAGATTTGGTGGAAAAGTCAAAAGATAATGATGTCATTGGAGTTAAATGGGTTTATAAGATAAAAATTAATCTAGATGGTTCTATACAAAAGCACAAAGCTAGACTTGTGGCTAAAGAATATTCACAAGTAGCTAGTATTGACTACAATGAAACATTTGCTCCTATGGCATGAACATGATACTATGAGGGCATTAATTACTTTAGCAGCACAAAAACAATGAAACCTTCATCAGCTTGATGTGAAGTTAGCCTTTCTGAATGGAGTACTTGAAGAAGAAATTTATGTAGAACAACCACATGGGTTTGTGGTAGAAGGATCAGAAGATAAAGTGTTTAAATTGAAAAAAACACTTTATGTATTAAAACAAGCACCACGAGCTTGGTATAGTAGAATAGACAAGTACTTCATAGATCAAGGTTTCAGGAGGAATCAAAGTGAGCCAACATTATATATCAAGAACCAAAGTAATTCTGAAACTCTTATAGTTTTCCTATACGTAGATGATCTCATATATACAGGGAACAATGAAAAGCTACTTCAACTATTTAAAGAAGACATGATGAAGACCTTTGAGATGACCGACTTGGGCCTTCTACATTATTTTTTGGGCATAGAAATAACTTAAGATGAAAAAGGGACATTTATCTCTCAAAAGAAATACACAGAGGAATTGTTAAAGAAATTTAAGATGGATAATTGCAAGATAGTTTCTACTCCCATGGTACATAACGAAAAGCTACAAAAAAAGGATGAAAGAAAAGATAGATCTATCAAGATAGATCAGCCTTATTGGAAGCCTTCTATATTTGAAAACTACAAGACCATATATTATTTATGCTCCTAGTCTATTATCCAGATTCATGCAAAGTCCAACTCAAAAGCATTATAGAACTGCAAAAAGAATATTAAGATATCTACAAGGTAGAAGAGACTTTGGAATTCAATATCATAAAGTACAAGATTCAAGATTAATAGGATATACTGATTCTGACTGGGCTGGATCAGTGGATGATATAAAAAGTACTTTAGGATATGCATTCACATTTGGATTAGGACTATTCTCATGAGCATCAAAGAAACAAGAAACAGTTGCTCAATCTTCAGCCGAGGCAGAGTATGTGGAAGCAGCAAATACAACCAGTCAAGCAATGTGGTTAAGGAAAATATTTAAAGACATGAGAGAGGAAAAAGATCAACCAATAGAAATCTACTGTGATAGCAAATCAGCAATTGCTATAGCTAACAATCCAGTGTATCACAGTAGAACCAGACATATTTCTATCAAATATCACTTTATACGAGAAGCAATATCAAATAAACAGATAAAGCTCAGATTCTGCAGCATAGAAGAACAACTAGTTGATATCTTCACAAAGGCACTACCAAGACAAAGGTTCAAGCTCATACGAGGTATACTTGGAGTAATTGACAGGTGTACTTAGGAGGAGTGTTAAGATAACTACACCTTTTAGAAGCAATGTATTTTCTAGAAGCTAGATAGTTTCTAGAACATAGATACTTATAGAGTATGGAAGTTTCTAGAAGATAGATATTTGTAATAGAAAACCTATAGAATATGTAAAGCTTCTAGAATGTTCTAGAGTCAAGAGAAGTGGAGATACTTCTAGAAGCATTACTCCACTTCCATGGTTGCCTGTAAATAGGCATGTAAGTGATCATTTGTATTCAAGCAAAACCCAAGCAAAGCATTCCTCTTTTACACAACTTCCTTCCAACTACAGAAGCATTTCTCCTTTCAACTAGTCAACCTCTCAACTACTCTATAATATTAGCAAACAGTCTTCATACTGTTTTGAGTCGACTAAATAGATGGCCTGAATGAATAAATAAGACAAATGTCCTTTACAACTGAACCAATTTATTGTCCTTCCTTTTAAACAGTACCCAAAAGAATTTGTGGTTCAGTTGGCTAGAATAAAGAATTTGATATACAATCTCATCAGTCACTTGTTATGTCAGGTTTCTAAAGATACATTATCAGGTACATCGATGCCTTAGTGGCTTTTGTTATCTTATGTTGCACTTGTTCATCTTTCCAGATGACTAACAAGCAAGCATTTTTATTTACTTACATAAAACTGTTCTTTCGTGAGAAATTTGATCAGTAGTTCCCTCTAATTCCCGTAGAAAAAAATCATTCTGTTAAGTGGCTGACCAAATTGCTTATTTTACAAGCAAATGAAGAAACAAAAGGAGCAATTTCAAAAATAAGTTAAAGGGATAGAGATAAATAGAACAATTGGTCAATTTTGAGAGTCGATTCAGAAATTCAGCATTGAAAGATCTGGAAATAAGCAGAACTCCAATATACAGAAACAGTCCCCGAGCTTTGGAAAATGCCAACATAGAAGTGAGAAGGAAATCAAACTTAAACTCACACCGAGCTTCACTGAAGCTTTCATTTGATTCAACAGAAGCGGAACAGTAGCCCCTCTAATCAAAATAGTCGTCAGAGCAATAGAAGCCCACCTGAATAAAAAAAAATCTCCTCAAAATCTATAGAAATTTTCTTCCCTCTAACAACATCTGAACACCATATACATAATATAAGGTAAAGATCTGCAAAATATCTGACCAGTTTAGTCCCGTGAAAGAATGGATTGCATCAATCAAATGCTGCAGAGCTGCCACGGGGAGGAACGAATCTGCTGCTGCAGCTGCCACCTCCCCAGGAAAAGGAGCCGGAGCTGCAGCAGCCGCCGCCGCAGCTGCAGTTTCCACGCTGCCGGTTGACAAGACCTCCGCGACATCCTTGACGAAGCCGATCTCATTCGATCCGTCCGAACTCGAAGAGTAGCTCCGCAGAAGCCAGGGGTCGAGGGCCAGCGGAAGAGACAAGCCGAAGCTCCGCCTGCCACCGAAGCTGGAAGTGGATGGGGCAAAGGCAGAAGCGTGGCGACGGGGTAGAATCGTAGGCAAAGGAGGAGGACTTGGCGGTTCGGTCGATTCACGGTTGTCGCGGAGGATGTGAGCGAAGGACGGGTTGAGGCGACGGGTGAGGCGGGTGAAGCTGGAGGTGAGGCTCCGCCGGCAGCAAGCCATAGCAGAGGAGGAGAGGGAGGGAGAAGATCAGAGGTTTTTAGGGTTTAGGGTTCTGAATGGCACGGTGGTGAAGGGAAGAGGGATATTTTTTTATCGAAGAGAAAGATGAATTTGTGTAGTCTTTATAATATGTTCTTGATCCCTATGGCTTCTGAGCGCCATCGCCCATCGGTGAGTGACGGCTGCAGAGGCCGGAGGCGGTAGGTCTTGTGTTTAGCTTCCGTCTCCGAAATGTAAGGAAGCGAACCCGGTTCGATCCTCACGGAAAATGGACGAGTGTAAATTACGAGATCCCAGTAGAAGCCATCCACAGAGGAGCCCAGCCCAAGTTCAACTAAAGTGTATGTGCGTAATAACATAATGTTTTATAATATATATATATATATATATATAAGATCAGCCAAATCGGCTCGCTAGTTTACTTGCAATTTTGTTAATTATGTTACAGATCAATATTTATATGGCCGCTTATGGCCATTAAAACTGACTTCCCTTCGTGAAAAATCAACCGGCCACAAACACAAACTAGAGCATATACCGAAGAACATTTCAGCATGTACTCGAGAGACAATTGAAAATATCACTTTAAGCATCTTTTACAAATTTCTTTAGCATCTAAATTTGAATGAACGAATGAATCAGTATACTGGTATATTCCTATGTAACTCAAACGCCAGCACGCCTTTCAGACAATTTTTGCAGTAGGCGACCGACATGCTATACATAATGATGGTATGCAACCAGTTTGAACTGCATCACCAAAACCCGACCTGGAGCGGGAAGAAAAGAAAAAAGAAAAAAGAAGGTTAAAAAACACATCAACATTGCAGAATATCACAGGAACTTCACCTCCTGTGCCTGCGACAACTTGTAGATGCTCCCAAATATTCGAGGACAGTAACATATCTACAGTAAGGCGCATGCAAAATTGGAAGGGCCATCAGCATGTGCTTCCTATGTAGGAAAAGGTCTTCAACTGGACCAGTAGTATCATCTTTACCAGTAGTCTGGCTTAAGTGATGCCAAACAAAAGAAACAGATACAAACGTATGAAGGCCAAAGTCATCAAAGATGGACCGGCAGACCATAATTCTGATAGGATCTGATACATCCATCCCCCCCAGCGGTTACTATCACTTGTCCCCAAGCATGGGAGGTATTCCGGGAAGACGTCTTCAAGAATTTGTAAGTAGATTCGGACAAGCTAGCTGCAGCAGGTCCCAAGGGAAGTTTCTCCTCAGGCCAGGTTGCTGAGCCCTTTGGAAGTAAATCCGAGATGAATTGACGATGCAGGGTAAAACCGCCGGAGGATGAGAGATGCAGGGTCTTACTGCCACATGAATCTTCTATACCGCATTTGGAGTACTTCGAGACTCTAAATTGTTCAGAGTGTACTTTTCGTGAATTGAGTACCTTAGATGTCGGACAGGACTGATTCATAGAACTGAAACCAT
The DNA here is from genome assembly GCA_027563935.2 of Costus lasius. NCBI lineage: Eukaryota > Viridiplantae > Streptophyta > Magnoliopsida > Zingiberales > Costaceae > Costus > Costus lasius. The sequence continues at coordinate 13,548,131 of CM050450.1, read as the reverse complement.
CCCAAGGTATTGCGATAGAAGAATTGCTGGAGAAGAATTGCTCACGAGACCATATGTTCTTAGCATGGTTGGGCATTGACGCATCATGGACGTCATGGTTCCAGACGCAGACATTGCAATCCTCGCTTGCAGATATAATATGCTTCCCATCTGCAGTGAAATATGCAGATATCTGGCTTCCTGAATTGTGGAAACCTAAAAATAGAGCTTGAATATGTGAGGACGGATGGACAAAAATATTGCCCGCAAAGATTTGAAGTAGATCAAAAGGAAAAGGAGCACAGTCAACATATACCTTTATATTTGGAGACCACATCGATCCCATTGAGAATTCTAATTTGTGAGTCTGCAGAAGTGACCATCAATATTTTGGGATCCTTTGGGCAAAACTGGATGCGGCAAAACCAGGAGTCAGAAACTACATGACGTAAGAATCATTGCTAGTCATGAAGGACATTGATGCCCTCAAAAGCTACCTGAAATCCAGTAATCTGCTTGTATGGAGGCTTTTGTTTACCCCGTAAGGAGACCTTAGCCTCTATTTGCAGATGATTGGCTGTTACACAAATAGAATAACAAGTAACACCATTTTAATATATGCAAAGATGTAAAGTGTGACACTATTTATCAAAGAAACATAAGTCACCGCTGATGATAATAGCAGTTATCAAACCTTTAATTCAAACAAAATACAGAAAAAAAAAATCAATATGAAAGAGAAATGCCTGCTGCATGTGTTAGTGGAAATGCTTTGATTAAAACTGTACCCAATGGAGGTGGAACAATAATTATTTGGAAATAAGGCGGTGCCTAGTTAATCATACAATTAGCAAAAGTGTAAACTGAAGATTTTATGCTAAAAACAAGCAACATGACATCAAGAGATTTACAGAAAGCACTGTACAGAGATGGCTCAATATTTAAAAAGGCAGGCAGGTTAGCAATGATGTAGATGCTGGAAATTTTTTTAATGAACAAAATGTTGTTATTAGCGACCAAATAATGGAATCAGGTTTACAAGGATGTAAATTGATCAGATCTTAAGATAATGCACCTGAACAAATGTTGTTATCCACCTGAACAGCATTGATTAGTACAGATGAAGAGCACAAGAACAGGTCGATAGTTCATCCGAAAAATGAAATGAACTAATGACAAAACAGAATTGAAGGGTAGATTTTTAAAAAATAAATATGACAAAACTGAATTGAACTAAAGCAGTTCAAGAGCTGTATCCTATAACTAAAACAGAAAGAAAGATGCAGCATGCTAAGGGCATTAACTTTAGGAGGTTAAACTGAAGCAAGAAATAAACTCAGAACTTTAGGAGGCTAAATTGGACCAAGAAATAATCTTACAAGTTGTAAACAGAGATGCATAACTAAAATGTTGTCCTTGCAATCTCACAAGAAAGTCCCCAAATTATCCGTTTGAAGAGACAGGGATGTACATATTTTTACAAATATTTCTGATAGTGTATTGAGGTTTAGCATTAAGTAAAATTTCATAAGACCATAATCATACAGAAATAACAGAATCTCTCTAGACCATACTTATTGTACCTTTCATTTACACAGGAGTATGATCATACACTGCAGTAATATGTTTTAAGGCATTCCATCATTCTTGACATACTCATTCATGGCACAGCTGGTCAAAGGATAATTCGTAACGCTTGCCGAAACAAACATCAAATAAAAAATCATTTATACATACACCTGTTTTGAAAGCACCTAGCTAATAGCTTTAACAACAGCATCAATATTAAGTTGCAATTTTCTAAGCCATAACAATGAGTTGTAGATGGCATTGCAAAGTAGTTATGAAATGTTGCAACACCAATAATTCTAAATACTTACATGATATATCATAAAAACGACAATTTCCATTCAAGGTGCCAACTACCACTCCCTGTAAGAATCAAGAAAAATTCAATGTTCAAATTAAATTCCTAGAACATTGATCCATAAAAAATAATAAAGTATACCTTTCCATTGGGCTGGTAACAAATTGCAGTAACTATTTCTTTGATGTCAACCCAATTTACAACTTGACATCCTGAAATATCCCAAATGCGAACTTTTCCATCTATAGATCCACTTACGAAGAAATTCTCGTCAATGCGATTGAACTGAACGCATGTAACTGCATTGTTTGTTGGAAAATACAGAATAATATATCAGAGTGAGTAGAGAAAAAGGATTGGTAAGTGGCACGAGAACATGACTACAAGTACCAACCATAGTCCCTATGAGAGAAAACTTTGAGGCAGCTGTCTGATCCGACTTTCCAAAGGCGAACAGTAGTGTCCTTGGAAGATGACAATATGTGCTACATGCAAATAAAGTAAGTGTCAATCCTCTTGAAAGTAAAATTGACAGACACAAGCACAGAAGTTGACAACGGAAAGGTAAATGACCTTATTCGTAGACCATGATAGGTCCAATACGTCTGCATCATGCCCATGGAACACATGCACCGGCTCTCTGCACAACCAAAAACCATCACGAGGAAATACAACACGAGATGAATCTGCAGACCTTCTCATCCGGTTGGACTTAGACTTGTTATCTTCATCAGCACGGAGCTTTAACTCGGCATTATGGTCCACTGTGAAGTAAGGATCATCAAGATTTCTAATCTGAGCTCTCATGTCGCATTTCATGACACGCCACACACGGACAATCCCATCTGTGCCTCCAGTTGCTAAATACTGGCCATCAGGACTAAACTTCATGGTCAAGATTGCACCATCGTGTGCTTTAATGTCTTGTCTCTTGTAGACTGCAGAAAATTCCTTTAAATTCTTTTTGCACGACCTAACTTTCACCCTGCGAGTTCGAGCAATTTGACTCTCTCTGGAACCAGAAAAAGAAAAATGAACCTTCTCATGTTGCTTGTCCGGAATGCAAACGAGAGCACCTAGTTTCCTCAGCCAGCCAAGCCTCTTTTTCTTGGCTGGCATGTCAGATTTACTTGATGATTTTTCCCCTCGCTTTTCAAGCCATCGAAAACAAGATGATGAACTCGAGCCTGAGCGCATCACAAGTTCATTGTATGTTTCCATCTCAATTGAATCAGATTCAGCAATGCTACTCGAGCCACCATCTTGCTCCATCTCATCCAATATGAAAACTGTACCATCATCCAGTCTACACCTACTGGACGTTGAATATTTGTCCTCTCTATCAGAGGCACTCAGCAAAGCTCCACAATCCGATGCGATCCTGTCGGGAACTGGCCACATCTCATCGACCTGCATCTCTCCATCAATATCATCGGAGTAGTTAAAGAGATCCATGTCCATCCATTTCATGAATTTTTCTCTACGTTCCCTCACGCAGTCGGGGCTCTCGAGCCAAAAATCGAATTGGGGGCCGGGCGGCACCCGACTGATAATCTGTTCTTCGAGAAAAGAATCATTCTTTGAGGGGCTGCCAGGGCACGAGTCGAATATCGACGTGATTTCCTCCCTGGAGTCGAAGAACAAGTCCTTCTCCTCGCCTTCCTGAATCACGAAGCCTCGAGCCATGATTCCTGACGTCAATACCTGAAATGGAAAAAAAAAGAATCCCAATATTTTCAAATTTTTGGCAAGCAAGACGCGTGTCCCCTGTGCCGAAACGGAAAAGAGGATGTATGTTTGAAATTGTAAATAGCTCAAATCAAAGGGAACGAATCTTGCAAAAAAATAATAATAAAAAACATTCGATTAACCAAGGAAGAGCATAATCTTCAACCAGGAGGTCTCCCGACCCATGTCTTTACATGGACAAATAACAAAACAAACAACAAATCAACCAAAACTACTACATTCCCCCACCCAAAAACAAAAAAAACAAAAAAAAAAAAAAAAAAGCAGAATGGAACAGGTGCCGATCAGCTCACCTGAGCTCCCATTGGAGGGTGCGGGGGGAGCGGACTGTCTTCCGCGGGCAGTCCCAGCTCCACGCCTCTACGGAGCTGCTCTCTCTCCCTCCTCCAAATCGAACATCAGATGGGGCCTAGGGCGAAAAATTCAACACCCCGGTCATAGAATAGTGATTTTCGCAAGGAAAAAAACAAACAAAGAACAGTAGCCAGAAGCTTCGAATTTGGAGATCAGATGGGCGCGAGGAACGAGAAGAGGAGGAATCGGAACGCGAGCTCTCGCTCCTCGTCGTCCCCTTCTCTCTCTATGCAGCAATCCCTGCCTTTGCTCTCAATTTTTTCCGAAAGTATGCTGCGTCCTTTTATCGCGTCGTCCGCTTCGCCTCGCACCGCGGATTCTCTCTCTATTGGGTGGCCAAACCTCGAACACCCTACCTTCCTCGGGCAACGTTATTCCCATTTTGCACTAACACCCTCGTAGGCCTCTTCATTTTCATTTCAGAGCCAACCTCCTGCCACTTTGACAAAGACAAATGCTGTACGCAAGGGAAGCGACACGTTGTCAACATGCATGACGTGTCCGATGCGTTATTGGCTGCAATGGCCGACAGTCTGACATGTGACCTTAACATGCCAAGCTATGCGGAAAAAAAAGCTGGTACCCAAAAATAATTTTTTTTATTTTTTTATAGTAATGACATATACTTTAAATTATCGAATGATATTAATATTATTATAAATAAGATTACATATAATGAAAAATTAACCTAAGTTATTGAATAATACTAATATTATTATAAATAAAATTACACAAAATAAAAAATCAATCTAAATATAAATTAATTTCTCATTATATATAATCTTATTCATAATAATATTAATGTCATTAGATAGCTTTTTTAATTGAATATAGGGTACCCAGCTTAAGAGACTTAAATTGAATACCCAGCTTAGGCTTTTTTTTTTTTTTAAGCTATGCATGCGCAACAATTTGCTATTTTTGACGACGCAATCTTGTGTTTATTTTAATCTTAACAATTTTTAGTCAATTTCCCCAATTTATACTTTATCTTTTAGCTTAACTTGTAGTATTTTTAAAATATTTTCTTTGTTATCCAATTTTTTTTGGATTGTCTTTGTATTTGTTTTAGTTTGACACAAAATTTAGAATGATAAGGACAACCACGGTCTCTATTTTTTTCTCTTTCTTAAAATAAAAGAAATAAGGTAGGGTTGATTGTCGAGGTGTCATTGTTCAAACTTTCTATTTTTGTGGGTAGCCATAAGTGATCTAAATGGAGCCTGGAGTGGTGGAGATTATTTGATTTGGTGATGCCAAAGTAAAATGAATGCCAAAAAATTAATTCTTTAAAATATAAACATAATATAGATAGTGTGTTTTGGAAAACTGAAAGAAAAAAATAGAAAATATATTGAATTTAGACTCAAAACGCCACTAAATTTAATGTACTTTCCATTCTTACCTCTTAATTTTTTATCCAAGGAAACACATAATTCAGTACTTGCCATCCATTTGGGTCAATCTTGATCTTAACCGTTTAATTCAATCAGAACTAAAAATTATTAAAATCGATATTGTGTTGAATCAGTGGAAAGAGTGGAGTGGTAAAAGCACACCAGCAGCGAAGAATGAGAGGGAGGTATAGGGGTGGGCAATCGGATTTTACCGAAACTAAATATACAAATTAAGATTTACTGATTAAAAATTTATCGATTTTTTAAAAATCGATACTGAACCGATTAATAAATTATCGAATCCATACTGAACCGAATTTACCGATTGTTTTTCAATAAATTTGGTAAATTACCAAATATTAAAAACAAACTTGTTTACGTATGATATTTTGCTTTGATTTGTTGATCTTTTCAATTTTTAATATTTGTCTTGATTTTTTAATCTTTCTTGTCCTTATCCTTGGCTTAGAAAAAAAAAATTGTATTATACATCTTAAATTTCATATACTTAAAATTAAAACAAAGATGTTGGATTTCTTTATTTTTTTAATCAAAACAAAGATGTATTTAATCTTCATCATGTGGTAACAATATTATTATTTTTAACCATTTTTTGACATTTCCTCCATAAACACAAATTGATTGAACTTTCGTTTTAAATTAATAATAATACTTGACTAGAAATAGAGAATGTGGATGCGGGTAGAACCGGGAAGAGACTAAGAGAGTGAGATACTGAGATATTAGTTAATGGATTAATTTAATGGAGGATTGTCAGGTTTCCAGGTTTGTAATATGCCCACTTTTCTTTAGTTGGCTTTATTAATTATTATGTGTGCATCGCCGCGTTACCAACAAAGAAGTGGACCCCATCCGACTCAGCAAACATGAAGCATCAACATACTCGTAACTCACTAACTCATAAATCGGTATTCGGTAATGAGTAACAACGGTTATCTAACAGAATAGATTTTAACCGAGGTAAATCGATTTTACCTAATATATAAATTATATCAACCAATATATATCAGTAAAATCGATAATTTATCGAACCGAAAACTTTTTATCGATACCAAAACCAATTATACAAAATATATATACTGATACCAATACCAATACCGTTTTTATCAAACCAAATTTACTAAAAATTTTAGTAAATCGATAAATATCGAATATACCGAACCCGATTGCCCACCCCTGGTGTCAGGCCTGGTTCAGGTCGGTCCGGCCCAAGCCCGGGTCCACACCAAAACCTCCAGCCAGGTATTGGCCTAACCTCACAACCCAGCCCGAATCCGCGAAAGGGAATAGACACGCAGCCGCGTCTTCCTCGCGCATCGCAGCGATGCCTTCCCCGAGCAGATCGAACGCAGCGTCTTCAGCAGAGCTTGAGTACGCGAGACGTAGTCAGAGCGGAGAAGCGACTTCAGCGGAGACTCCAGCACAGAGATCCGACACGGACGACGCACGCGTCGTCGTCTTCTTCGGGCGACCGATTCGTGCAGGTGGAGAAGTCGAGCGACTTCCTCGCAGGCAAGAGGCGGTGCCTCTTGTCTTTAAAGCTGCAGCGGGAGCTTGAGGGAGGGGATCGAGCAATTGATCGATGAACCGCAAGCGAGAATCGGCGAGTTGAAGTCATCCCCTGTTCTGAGAGAGAGAGAGAGAGACCGGGAGTCCTGTGAGTCGGCGTGATAGGTCCGCAAGTGCACAGTCTATCGAAGTAGTAAATAATATCGTTCCCACAGGGAGCAGGTGTCAAGTACCGACCTTTCGTGTCATCGATAGCTAGATGGTTCAATTTAAAAAATGGAAAACAGAACTAATTCTAAAGTATCGAATCAAAGAAATCAGCGACTAAAAGGGTAAATTACAGTTTAAGAAGTGTTCGGAACTTCAGGTTTCACATCGTTGAAAGCTTTAAGTATAAATCAATCAATGAATTGAAATAGAAAAATGATCTCCTTCTCTCGAAGCACAATCCGACAGTGAACAACTTAAGGCGATCAATCCTATGTTACAGATTACCTTCTCTCGAAGCGCAATCCGGTGCCTACTTAAGCTAATTTCCTACTCTCGTAGCAAAATTAACTTAAGAAAGACCCAATGGGCTCTATGATGATCGTAAATCCTCGAGTGACTTTGAACGACTCTCGTAATTCAAGTCACAAGTTAAAATTAAGCAGTCGGGTGTTACGATTCACCTCTCGGCTCTTCTCGTAACACTTAACACATACAAATATTTGGCCAAAATATTAATACGCAATGAAGCTCACCCAATCAAAATAAGAAAATTCACTAAAAACAACACTGAGATTCATAAGAAAGTTTTACATGTAGAAATATGTTCAACGGGCTACGCCCGAGTCCCGAACTAGGGTTTTACTCTAGAAAGTACATCATTTAACAATTAAAACCCAAGTAAATGAATTCGAAAAGAGGGGAATTTACAAACTAAGGGTAGGAGATGATGAAGCTTCGGTCTTCTCTCGATAGCCCCAAAGAAATCCATCGAATCAAGCCCAAGAATGTAAGTTTTCGCCCTAGTCGCGTCTTTCTCAAAATTCCTCTCTCTAACTGCCTAAAACTCTCGATTATATGCTTCAATCGAAGCATTGGGTGGTTAGGAATGTTAATTGGGAATTTTCCCCAATTTTCTGGCATCTGGAGCGTCCAATTTGGTGGAAAATGGACGAACGGTCGTGAACAGCGGACGCGAACACAGCCGTGATGATGAACACGGGCCGGCCGTGTCGGGCTCGATGAACTGCGGATAAGTGAACACGGCCGTGTGTCTGAACACGAGCAAGCCGTGTTTAGCTCGAAATTTCCGGAACACCAGAACATGGGCGTGTGCACGGCGGTGACGAGTTCGGTCAAACCTGAATTTCCTGTCGAACACGGCCATGACGATAAGCACAGCCAGGTCGTGTTCATTTTGCCAAATGCTGATTCTGAAGACGCGATGAACACGGCCGTGATCACAGGCATGGGCAGGCCGTGTTCATCATAGGAAGCTCCAAAAATTCTAAAATTTTGCTTGTCTGATGCTTGTAATATGCTGAACCTTTCCCTAACTTCAAATCTCGAATAATCTTCACGAAAATAAATAATAATGACTTGTATTTCATAAAGAAATGAAAAATAGTGAAGATTCTATACTTTATGGGAAAAAGGTATCAAATTGTGACATAAAATAGAAGTTAAGCCTCAAATGATGGTATAAATAAGACTCTAAATCCTATAAAAATTACATCTATCAAAATATCACAGACTTAGAATCTTGCTTGTCCTCAAGCAATTACACTAATTGAAATAATCAGATATCAGACAGACAATCTGCTCAAAAGGTGAAGTATGAACCACATAAGAAAACAATGATATGAATCCTAGGTTGAAGAATGTAAATTGACATAAACTGTGGACAAAGTATAATATTTCAAGGTAAACCACAATTTCTAAAAGTGAGAAACACTTCATCATATTAAGACTATTCATGATCACCAATTCCTAATGAAGATAGCCAATCAAGTCAAGTTGCTTGAGATAAACATATTAGATATGGAACCATGAATTTTTAACCGGTCGGTTCAAGCTACTTCCCTGAATTCATTTTCAACCTTGTCATGCGAAGGACAAACATTTGTGATGAATGTGGTATGTGCTATACTAACGCACAACTAACCGCAAGCGTGACGGTTTCGTCGCGTGTAGTACTTAAGATGTCGAACCCACAGGGACAGTGATCAAGTACCAAGAGATTATAAATTAATAGCTAGTCAATTGATTAGGTGGTTTTAGATCTTAGAAAAGTAGAGTAAATTGAGTCCAGCAAGGGAAAACTTTGTGAAGAAAACCAGGGTTAGAGATATCGAAACATCGGGTTCATCTCGTTGAAGGATCTTAAATTCTTACAAGTTAAAATTATAGCAAAACAATCTTAAAGATGCTCAAGGAAGTATCAAAAGGTACAGATTACCCTCTTTCGAAGGTGTAATCCGGTATCAATCTAGATCGGCGTCCTACTTTCGTGGCTCACCGCCCCTAGATTGATCCAATGGATACAGAGATACTATGAAATTCCTCATATAAATCCTGCCCAATTACTTGACAGGTTAGAGCATGATCGAAAAGGCAGATCTAGCATCGCAATTCACCTTTCGGTCCTTCTTGCAGCGCCTAAGAAAAGTATTTGCGTGATCAAGGAAAAACTAGCAATAAAACAGCACAGATCGAATAAGCACAAGATAAAAATTGCTTTTGCTATAAAATAACAAGTTCAACAATAAGATACAAAAAATGAGACTACACCCTTAGTTCCGATAAAAAGATTACGCTATCATAGCGTCGTTAAGTACAATCTCTAAGAAAGAAGATACAAAAGTGAAGACAGGAAGTAAAAGAAGCCAAAATCTTTAAGAAAAGGGCAGTGATTCTTCTCCTTCAAGCCTTCTAGAGTGGCGCACAAGAGCCTTCCTTCTTCTCCCAAGAATTTCACCAAAGTCTCAACCCTTCCCTAGAACTCGTCTAGTTTCCAAGGGGTATTTTGCCCTTTATATAGAGTCTGATCCCAAATCTGAACACATGAATTGATGGAGCTTTTAATTAGCTACGTTTTGACACCTTAAACGTCAAAAACGGAGCTATAATGACAAAGTTATTGCTGTTTTAAATTTGGGTGCGCAGGGGAGAATTACGGCCGTAATTATAATTACGGGCATGCCTGTAATTCTGACACTGATGCTCTTCGACTCTTTAAATCTTCATACAATTATGGGCCTTTAAATACTCGTCGTTTTTACTCCAAGAACGCCCAAAATGGAGTTAAAACGACTGAGTTATGGCCATTTAATGCGAGCCATTTAATGTGCATGGTGAAGATTACAGGTGTATTGAAGATTATGGCTATGCCCGTAATTTCGGTAGAAAACTCCGTTTCATCTAAAATTTTGCGGGCGTGCTGGCCTTTGACTCGTCTTTGATTCCGGCCATAGTTTGACGTCAGAAGTTGCCGGTGGGAATATTATGGGCAGGTAGAAATTACGGTCATAGCCGTAATGTTGTCTGTTGAAGATTTCTTTGCCCAAATGACTTCCAATGAGAAAATTAAAAGCACGTGTTCAATGTATGATTATGCTTACATAATAATGGGTTTTTTTAGCAATTCAACTGAGAATTATGGCCATAACACAGATTATGGCCTCGGCCGTAATTTCGGAAATTAGCCCCATTTGAAGCAAAATTTCTTGTCAAGGTCCTTGATTCACTCAGGAACATAAATATGCTTCCAATTAGCTCAAAAAGTGAGTGAATTGTCATGTATTCATTGAATGAGACAAGAAGTGAAGATTCTGAATAAAATCAATAAAATAAGCTGGAAAGAGATGTAAAAGCATGATATTATGTCTCGATTCACTAGTAAATATAGGCCTAAAAGACTATAAAAATACGAGACATTAGAATGCACCCCCGGTACTTAGTTAGGAAACGAACTCAAGGTGTATGCATCACATAATGCACATAAACTCATTTCTTCATCCTAAGGTAGAAGAAAGATGAGTTGTTCACTTTTCCCTTTACCCCTTCTTTTCTCATGTTCCCTTCTTTTTATTCTCATCCAGTTTTGTTTTTTGTTTTTTTTTTCTTTTTTGTTTTCTCGACAATGCCAAGTTAGATGAATGGTTTTAAGATTCATCATTACTTCGGTACCATTGTCACTTTTTCTATTTTTTTAATAAGCAAACAAGACTGCAAAGCTGTCAATCAGGAATATAATGAGCATGAATTGTCAAAAATATAACTACATGTAAGAATGAATTCAGAAAATGAAGGTGAACCATTGACACATTATATAAGCCACAATACATTAGTCACAAAACAATCTCAAATCATGGATCAAAAGTATCAAAGCTGTCAAAATAAAGTTCCATATCCGTAGCTCAAGAGACAAAATATCTATATGATTCGTCATAAGTCAAACCAGCATAATAACTGAGGACAAGATCATATAAACCATCATCACAGACTTAATTTCTTGACACAAGCACAAGATTCGAAACACAGGCATGAAATGAACTCAGTGCATAATAATGAAAACCAAACTGCAAACACTCACAATAACATAGTACATAAGCAAAACAACTAAAAGAACATAGTCTATAAACACAATACAAAACAAAGAGGGAAACTCTCTACCCACGGCAAAAGAACTGCATAGGAGACCACGGCAAAAGAACTGCATAGTCTCCTATGCAGGAAACAGTACATGATAGCATGAAAAGTAAGCAACTTACTAAGGGATATCGGCAGGAGAAAGATAACAGAAGCAGGGCAGAAGACAGCCGGAGATCACCACTGCTTAGTATTCATTTGCCGTAACATCTCCTGAATAGCCAGATGGTCCTCGGCCTGTAACTAACTCTGGCGGGCCTGCTCCTCCATTCTCGTCAAGCGGCGAAGGACATCCTGCATCTCCAAGCGCGACTCCTATTGGTCCTCATGAATCGCCTTAAGATAGCCCTCAATATTTGCATAGGCGTTCGCGGTGGACGCGGAAGAAGAATGCTCAGCATGACGGAAGGTGCGGAAGGATGGGGAAGGGGGTGTTGTCTCCATCGGAGTGTCGTCATCAGGTACCGGGAGCATGCACCAGTTCCGCCTCTCGCGGATGGTAATATGAGGAGGGTTCGGCAGCGGCAGCGTGAAGTCACTATCACGGAAGAGAAGGCAATAGATATCGCCCTCGCGGGCGATCATCTTCATCGAGAGACAAGACTTGATATCAATCCGCGAACTCTCCCTGGCCTGCGCCACCCAATGAAGGTTGACACTCATGGAAAGAGCGATTGGTGTGATAAGGCCGCCTAAGGCGACGACCCCCTTTTGCGCGGTAGCGAGCTTCTGCAGTTATTTAACAAAATAAAATGCAGTATTAATTTTGAAAGAGTGTACCATCTCCCATAGGAAGAACACCTCGGAGGCTCGTACCATGCCGTCGCACTCGCCCCGTGCAAATATAGTGTGCGTCAAGACCCGATGAATATAACAGAAACAAGGGTTACTGACGTAGCTTGCCCGTGCTGTCCGAGATACAAAGGGGTGGTGCCCATAAATCACAGCCCAAAACTCATTATCACTATACTCATCCAGAATGTGGCGAGTACCATCCACTGGGAATCCGAAGATCTGATTAAGCTATGAGAGGCTGAGAGTGCGCTCCTGGTTCCCCAATCGGAAAGAAATACATCCATCATCATTATCATCGTGAATGTTGACATTAACCTCAAGCGACGATAGGAACTCCAATGTGATCGGGATATAAGTCGGTGGAGCTATCTCAAAGAACTCCGTCCACCCGATGTTCTGGAATATCCAATAAACATCGTCGAATAAACCCAAAGACGTAAGAGTCCCTCGATCAAGATACCGGATAGTGATAACCCGTCTGGACTCAAGCAGCTCATAGCGGGCCTTCTGTACTGGATCCCGGAAGATAATGCTGTATTGGTTCGGCTCCTCCTCCATAGAGGGACGCTTGGAGGACTTCTGCGCCATCACCTTCCTTCGACCAGACATGATGAGAGGACTAAGGTAGTCGGCTCGAACTCGAAGATGGAGACTAGTGGTAACGAGCCGCTGGTGGCTTGGCTGAAAGCGGGCGGCAGCAGAAAGGTAACAGCTCTGCCGGCGAACGAAAAGAGAGCTAGCGGCAGATTCTGGCGAAATGGCGGCGCTTACTGGTGAAGGAACTGCCGGCTGGATGGCTGAGAGTATCGGGAGAGTGACCTGAAGTTGGGAAGAGAGAAACAACGGCAATACTGAAGAAAACTGGTGGCAGCGACTGGAAGGAAGAACCAGTAGCGATGCTGAAGAAAAGACCAAAGATCTGGGGCGAAATCCATAGATATGGAAAATGGAGAATGCTGGAAGGTCAGGAGGACTGATGGCCGTAAATAGGGAAGCTCCGAGACTCGTTGGCGGCGAGATCCGGCGAAAATCAGTGAAGATCGGCTGCAGGCGGCGAAATCCAGCGAGTGGGCAAAATTTGCCCAGAAAAGGAGATCTGGGTGTCGCTGGACGGTGGAAAAGGGCGGAGAAGCGTCGGGCACTGGCGGAGAGAAGTTCCGGCGAGGTAGGAGCTGTGAGGCAAGGAGAATGGGTGGCGGCGGCGCTGGAAACGGGCGGAAACCCTAAATTCCGCCGCCGCCTCCTTTTATAAACGGGCGTGTTCGAAGACAAACACGGGCGTGTGTGGAGACACGGCCCAGCCGTGTTCAACTCGGCGCAAAGGGTTTCCCTCTCAAGCACGGGTGTGTTGACACGCACGGGCTAGCCGTGTCCATCACGTCAAAAACTTGACCGCTGCAAACACGCCCGTGTCGCCACGCATGGTCCGGCTGTGTTCAACCCGTCATGCGGCTCCGCTGGCTGCGAGAGGATCACGACCGTGTTGGTACACACACCCAGGCCGTAATAGTCACAAAATGCTGCTCTGGAATCGGCGAGACGATCACGGCCGTGTTCGGACGCACGGCCTGGCCGTATTCAGCTCGTCCTTGAGCACAAAATTCCCTGAAAATTAAAAAAAATTCTCATTATTAATATGATGCTATTCAATGTATAAAATAAGTAAAATAATGCCATGGGATACCACTAAAATTATCAAAACAAATAAAACAAAATCAACAAGACACAACAAACAACAAACATTAAAGCCTAAACACAACACAAGATAAATGCATGGGGTGCCTCCCATGAAGCGCTGGTTTTAGGTCTACAGCTTGACCAATGAACATGCTTCAGTGCACATCCAATGGATCAGAGGCAGAAGAAAGAGCATGGAAATGCTCCTTTCTTCTTCTCCTAAATGTAACACCTATAGAGATAAGCAATAATAATAATAGGTGTACATAGGAAAATGTCCTGATGTCATGCAAAATAAAAAAGTTTTTAAATTCACTGTCTGTCTTTCTGAAAAATAATAAATGTTCCTCTTCATCCCCATCATGAAAAACCGCGGTGCAACCAGAATCAGGGTCCGCATCAAACAAGTCATCCAGCGTGGTCCATTCATCCCTCATCTATTCAGCCCGTGCTTCCATATCAGTGCAATGGTGGGATGCAAGAAAGTCCCACTTGTGGCACGAACAATGTGTCAGCGCAGGCACTTTCTCAACACTGCAGCACAAGCCTGAAAAAGGAAAACCTGGCATATCAATAGATATATGAAAATCTAAAATAGTATCACAAAAGTTCAGAGAAAGCTTCCTCTGCTTGACATCTATAACTACCCCGGTGGTAGCTAGGAAAGGGCGGCCCAAGATAAATGATAATCTTGAATTTTCTGACATATCCAAGACTACAAAGTCTACAAGGACAAAGAGTTCCCCGACTTTAATTGGGACATCCTCTACTATTCCCACTGGGCGGTGTATAGAGCCATTCACGAATTGCAAAGCTATTGGCGTGGGCGTCATGCCTCCCAAGTCCAGACTTTTGAACAGGGAGAGGGGCATGACACTCACACTGGCCCCCAAATCACAGAGTGCTCTCTCGATAGAAAAATTACTGATACTGCATGGGATACAGAAACTGCCAGGGTCAGGAAGCTTCGCATGCATAAGTGAGCCGTACTGTCCTGTCAATGCTTTAACTATTCTTTGTGGGCAGGGGACAGTTGGTAAATAAGGAGGTAAAGGAACAAGGACTTGCTCTTGGGTGACCTCGAACTCTATGGCCATTTTCTCAGAATACTGGACATCTAAGCTATGCTCTTCAGACTCTCCATCAAGCACTTCTCTAGGCATCATCTGAGGATCTTCCACTTGAGTTCCACTGCATGTAACAATCACGTTGCAGTGCTCCTTTGGATTTGCCTCGGGTTGAGAAGGAAGCATCCCCAATGGCCTAGAGGTTGAAGCTGCTTGCTGAGCAATCTGGTTCTCCAGCATCCTCGAGTGAGTGATCAATGAATCCACCTTTGAATTCAATTGCCCCACCGTTGAATTCAATTGCCTGATAGACTTGTCTACATATTCATTTCGCTTAGACTGAGTGGTAACGAAGTTCTCAAGCAATATTTTCAAATTGGACTTCTGTGGTTGGTTGAATTGTCGGGATGGAAGTCCAGGTGGTGGCCTGAAGGATGTCTGGGGAAACTAAGTACCAAAATTTCCCTGAGGAGCTGGATTGTTGAAGTTACGGGGAATCTCCTGGTTCTGATTATTCCGATAGGAGAAGTTGGGATGATTTCTCCAACCGGGATTATAGGTGCCTGAGAAAGGATTATTCTATTGCCTCTGATTGGGATTGCCTAGGGCATTCACCTGCTCAACAAAAACATCAGAAGAAGAAGGTGTCATTATCTGGCAGTCAGTAGCACCGTGCCCAAAATTCCCACAAAGTTCACAAGGAATAGAATTGATAGACGATGCATGAAAATTCATAGAAGTAAGTTGGTGGGATAAGGAATCAACCTTCGCCGCCAACGAACTGAGCATGTCAAGGTCATGCTTACCTCCTCCTCTTACCGGGACATTTCTCTCACTCGTCCACTGGTAATGATTCAGAGCCATGTCCTCAATCAGATTCATGGCATTGTCAATGTTTTTATTCATTAACGCTCCACCCGCGGCTGCATCTACAGATAAACGAGTATTATATAAAAGACCATTATAAAAAATATGCACTAGTACCCATTTTTCCAGTCCGTGATGCGGGCACATTCGTAGTAACTCCTTGAAACGGTCCCAGGCCTCGTAGAGCGACTCGCCTTCCCTTTGGCTAAAGTTTGTTATCTGGTTCCTCAATTGAGCAGTCTTGCTCGGCGGGAAATACTTGGAGAGGAACGCATGGGAAAGCTGATCCCATGTTGTGATTGAGCCTTGGGGAAGAGACAGTAGACATGCTCACGCGCAATCCCTAAGGGAAAAGGGAAAAAGACATAAGCGTATAGCATCAGAACTTACCCCATTTATCTTCAGGGTATCACAGTATTCAAGGAAAATTGACAAATGTAAATTTGGATCATCCTGTGGTGAACCGCTGAACTGGTTCTGCTGAACCATATGCACAAGGGCCGGCTTAATCTCAAAGTTATTTGCTTCGACCGACGGTCGAGCAATGCTAGAGTGCATGCCCTGTACATTGGGTGCAGCAAAATCCCGTAGTGAGCGGTTCTGGTCCATTGCAGTAGGCAAGTTCGGATGGGCTTCCTCAAGCTGTTGATCATGATTTTTCCTCTGAGCTTAGAGGGTCCTTTCAATTTCGGAATATTCTGGAACTAGCTGACCTGTTCTAACTGTTCTTGGCATGCACAAGGTTAGCTAACCAGACAATACAAACGTGAAGGAAGGAAGAAGACAAGAAATATGAACAAATGAACTTAAATAAAATAAAAAAAAATAAAAAAAATAAAAAAAAAAGTATCTAGTCTATCAAATCAACTTTTTAATCGATATTGACTACGCCTTGCTCCCCGGCAACGGTGCCAAAAACTTGATAGGTCCGCTAGTGCATGGTCTATCGAAGTAGTAAATAATATCATTCCCGCAGGGAGCAGGTGTCAAGTACCGACCTTTCGTGTCATCGATAGCTAGATGGTTCAATTTTAAAAATGGAAAACAGAACTAATTCTAAAGTATCGAATCAAAGAAATCAGCGACTAAAAGGGTAAATTACAGTTTAAGAAGTGTTCGGAACTTCAGGTTTCACCTCGTTGAAAGCTTTAAGTATAAATCAATCAATGAATTGAAATAGAAAACGGATCTCCTTCTCTCGAAGCGCAATCCGACAGTGAACAACTTAAGGCGATCAATCCTATGTTACAGATTACCTTCTCTCGAAGCGCAATCCGGTGCCTACTTAAGCTAATTTCCTACTCTCGTAGCAAAATTAACTTAAGAAAGACCCAATTGGCTCTATGATGATCGTAAATCCTCGAGTGACTTTGAACGACTCTCGTAATTCAAGTCACAAGTTAAAATTGGCCAGTCGAGTGTTATGATTCACCTCTCGGCTCTTCTCGTAACACTTAACACATACAAATATTTGGCCAAAATATTAATACGCAATGAAGCTCACCCAATCAAAATAAGAAAATTCACTAAAAACAACACTGAGATTCATAAGAAGTTTTACATGTAGAAATATGTTCAACGGGCTACGCCCGAGTCCCGAACTAGGTTTTACTCTAGAAAGTACATCATTTAACAATTAAAACTCAAGTAAATGAATTCGAAAAGAGGGGAATTTACAAACTAAGGGTAGGAGACGATGAATCTTCGGTCTTCTCTTGATAGCCCCAAAGAAATCCGTCGAATCAAGCCCAAGAATGCAAGTTTTCGCCCCTTTTCGCCCTAGTCGCGTCTTTCTCAAAATTCCTCTCTCTAACCACCTAAAACTCTCGATTATATGCTTCAATCGAAGCCTTGGGCGGTTAGGAATGTTAATTGGGAATTTTCTCCAATTTTCTGGCATCTGGAGTGTCCAATTTGGTGGAAAATGGACGAACGGTCACGAACAGCGGACGCGAACACGGCCGTGATGATGAACACGGGCCGGCCGTGTCGAGCTCGATGAACTGCGAATAAGTGAACACGGCCATGTGTCTGAACACAGGCAAGCCGTGTTTAGCTCGAAATTTTCGGAACACCCGAACACGGGCGTGCACACGGCGGTGATGAGTTCGGTCAAACCTGAATTTCCTGTCAAACACAGCCGTGACGATAAGCACGGCCAGGCCGTGTTCATTTCACCAAATGCTGATTCTGAAGACGCGATGAACACGGCCGTGATCACAGGCATGGGCAGGCCGTGTTCATCATAGGAAGCTCCAAAAATTCTAAAATTTTGCCTGTCTGATGCTTGTAATATGCTGAACCTTTCCCTAACTTCAAATCTCGAATAATCTTCACGAAAATAAATGATAATGACCTATATTTCATAAAGAAATAAAAAATAGTGAAGATTCTATACTTTATGGGAAAAAGGTATCAAATTGTGACATAAAACAGAAGTTAAGCCTCAAATGATGGTATAAATAAGACTCTAAATCCTATAAAAATTACACCTATCACGGCGGCGATAGCTGCCGCCGACGGGTGTGGGAGAAACGACAGGAGAGGGTTTTTGTAACTTACTATTATGAGAATAGAAGTGAAGCTTTTCCCCCTCCACTGTTTATCCTCTCCGGCGACTCCTTCCCCTGTTTCCTCTATGTTTTCGGCGGCAGGCGGCCTCTGGACATCAGCGAAATCAAGGGCAGGGTGTGGAGGACATCCCTTTATCAGTACGTCCCTCTCCGGTGAACCCACGAGCACCGGCGGCGCTTAGCGAGAAGGACGACGAAGGCGGCAACTGGCGTTCGGCGACGCGAGGCGGAAGAAGACGATACTGTGCCGATTTTTATGGGGTCAAAATCCAGACAGTGAATTGCAGAGGAGAAATCGAATTCATTCGATTTCGGTGGCTGACGTCGGCGTGACGTTAACGAAGAAATTTAATTCAAGCGGCGGCGTGATTTCAGTCGACGATTTTGACTTCGGGCGAGGGTTGACCGAGGGGTATTTGATTTAGGGTTTCCATTCATTTTCTGAATTGGGGATCGATTTTGGATGGCTAGGGTTAGGGTTTTCTCATCCTTTTCGTGCGATTTATAATTTGGGGATTCAAATTGTTCGGGGAAGTTAAGGTTTTCAATTTGGGGGGAAAACCTAATCTGAGCGGAAGTTCACGCTCTGGTGTTCCGCCAGACGACCCTAAGACAACGGTTAAGCACTAGTTTGGGATTGATCTGACCGAGGCGTGACAAAGGTATCAGAGCCTAAAGATTCAGCTAGGATGGTGAATCAAGGAGATCGCATAGCACGAATCGAGCAAGTGCTCGGTTTGACAGGGAACAGTAAAGACGCGGTGGCTCCTCGGGTGGAGGATCTCCATCGCACGGTAGAGGAACAGAGGTTGCAAATCCTTGCCCTTCAGCAAACTTTGGCTGGAGTAGTTGAGGCACAGCAGAACGTTGAAGGGACGGCAGCGCTACAGGAGCAAGTAGCGGCCTTGCAGGGACATGTGACAACCTTAACGGCACAATTAACCAACACCACTGCAGCCCAGCAGCAGATACTGGCAGACCTCGCGGTGATGTGCATGGCATTGGCACAGGCCCAAGGCGGGGCCCCTACAGCAGCCATGATGGAGTATGGAACTCCTAGAGGGAAGGTTCGCACCCCATAACCTACAGTGTTCCAGGGTGCCAGATCAGCCAAAGTGTTGGGTAACTTTCTTTGGGATATAGAACAATACTTTGATGCTAACCATGTTTCAAACCAGGAGAAGGTGAGGGTGTGCACAACATACCTCTCAGATGATGCAAAACTTTGGTGGAGGACCAAAGTTGATTCAACATCAGAGGCAGCTGGTTGGACATGAGAGGTGTTCCGAGAGGACCTGCGGTAGCAGTTCCTTCTCGAAAAATCGGTGGACCAGGCACGAGAGTCGGTGGATCGGCTAAAGCACACAGGGATGATCCAGGAGTATGTCAGGGCGTTCTCCGCACTAATGTTGGAGCTACCTGAGATGGCGGAAAGAGATAGGAGGTACTTCTTCCTCCGGAATCTCCAACCATGGGCGGCGGCTGAGGTTCGACGACATGTGCCGCAAGACTGGAGAACGGCCGCAGCTATAGCCAAGGCTCTCGTGGACCAGAGAACTTCAGGAACGAATTTTTCAAGAGCACCAAGGCCGCCCCCGAAGAGACCATCTCCACCCAGAGCAAGAGCGCCAGAGAGAGAGAGAGGCTCTCACCCTGGTAGAACGAAGGTCAGCCGGAACGGCAGGAGCAGACCCAACCTGCAGAGAGAGGGCAGGATTGACTAAGACCGATTGCTTACTTCTTGTGCAAAGGACCACACCGGATACGCGATTGTCCGGACCAACAGTGGGTGAGCGCAATTGCAGCGATCGTGCATCAGGAACTAGCTGAGAAACTGGCGGTTGACGACGAACCAGTAGTGGCCCGCATAGGAGGTATGCGCATTGCCTCAATGGTCGATGGCAGAACTTCACCGACCCCCTCAGATGTAGGGCCGAAAGACACGGTCGGCCAGAGCAACATCGAACAGAAGACGAGCTCCGGAGATGCGCTACTTCCACCGGAAACTCGGACATGTGCGCAGGTGGCATATTCGGTGAGTGAGGGGATGCAAAGATGACGTCTCCCCCACCGGTTTCTTCGGGCAAAGATTGTGGAGCAAAGGAAGCAGTGACAGCAAAGAAGACCCTTCCCTATAAATCCTTTGCCAAGCGATGGAAGGAAAAGGAGGCGCAAGGTCCAAATTGGTTTAAGAGAGATCTATGTGGAGAGAGAACTCTTGAAGAATGCCGACGAGCGCAGGCTTGAGCGCCTGTCATGGACATCGAGGGCGATGTCCAAATTGGGCGGAGGAGAATTGTCAGGCCGGTTCGGCCCAAGCCCAGGCCCACGCCGAAACCTCCAACCAGGTATTGGCCTAACTTCACAACCCAGCCCGAATCCGCGAAAGGGGAATAGACACGCAGCCGCGTCTTCCTCGCGCATCGCGGCGACGCCTTCCCCGAGCAGATCGGACGCAGCGTCTTCAGCAGAGTTTGAGGATGCAAGACGTAGTCAGAGCAGAGAAGCGACTTCAGTGGAGACTCCAGCACAGAGATCGGACACGGACGACGCACGCAGCGTTTTCTACTTCGGGCGACCGATTTGTGCGGGTGGAGGAGTCGAGCGGCTTCCTCGCAGGCAAGAGGCGGTGCCTCTTGTCTTTAAAGCTGCAGCGGGAGCTTGAGGGAGGGGATCGAGCAATTGATCGGAGAATCACAAGCGAGAATCGGCAAGTTGAAGTCGTCCCCTGTTCTGAGAGAGAGAGAGAGACCGGGAGTCCTGTGAGTCGGCGGCGAGAGCTGCCGCCGACGGGTGTGGGAGAGACGAGAGGAGAGGGTTTTTGTAACTTACTATTCCAAGAATAGAAGTGAAGCTTTTCCCCCTCCACTGTTTATCCTCTCCGGCGACTCCTTCCCCTGTTTCCTCTGTGTTTTCGGCGGCAGGTGGCCTCTGGACGTCGGCGAAGTCAAGGGCAGGGCATGGAGGACATCCCTTCGTCGGTACGTCCCTCTCCGGTGAACCCACGAGCGCAGGCGGCGCTCCGCGAGAAGGACTACGGAGGCGGCAACTGGCGTTCGGCGACGCGAGGCGGAAGAAGACGATACTGTGCCGATTTTGATGGGGTCAAAATTGAGACTCTGAATTGCAGAGGAGAAATTCGATTTCGGTGGCTGACGTCGGCGAAGAAATTTAATTCGAGCCGCTGCGTGATTTTGGTCGATGATTTTGACTTCGGGCAAGGGTTGACCGAGAGGTATTTAATTTAGGGTTTCCGTTCATTTTCTGAATTGGGGATAGATTTTGAACGGCTAGGGTTAGGGTTTTTCGATCCTTTTCGTGCGATTTGTAATTTGGGAATTCAAATTCTTTGGGAAAGTTAAAGTTTTCAATTTGAGGGAAAACCTAATCTGAACGAAAGTTTACGCTCTTGTGTTCCGCCGAACGACCCTAAGACAACGATTAAGCACCAATTTGGAATTGATCCGACCGAGACGTGACACCTAGAGAAATAGAACAATGGAAGATGAGGACAAAAAGAGGGGAGTCGGGGGGGGGGGGGGGAGGCAGCATTTTAAACAATCATAATAGCGAGCAGCCTCACTAAGGCTACTGAAATGTTTCTATCTACTCAAATCTGCAATGCATAGTTACAGGTTCCTTCATAGATTTATCAAGTTATATCCTATTTTGTCTGCTTTTAAAACAAATTTATAATATGTTGAGATGCTCCAACAATCATAATAGCGAGCAGCCTCACTAAGGCTACTGAAATGTTTCTATCTACTCAAATCTGCAATGCATAGTTACAGGTTCCTTCATAGATTTATCAAGTTATATCCTATTTTGTCTGCTTTTAAAACAAATTTATAATATGTTGAGATGCTCCAACACTATTTTTCTTTTTAAATTGGTACCCGATATCTCAAGTAGATGTGCATAAATCCCAACCTAACCGAGTTTAACATGATATTTTTTTTCTTTAAAAACACGAGATGAACGCATTCAACATGCAACGAAAACCCGTCAAATTTCTTCCAATTAGATGTTCAGAATCATAATATATGGAGTCTAACTTGGCAAATAAAAAGAGAACTGAATAACCAAAATTATCCAGCAAATAGTACCACCCGGCACCCAGCACAAGACACCCACAAATTCACATTGATCGACTTCCATAGGCAAGTTTCTGTGGGATTAGACGTCCCCCGAGGAATACAGCATCCCGATCTTGAATTATATTACAGTCATAAACTCAGTAAATGTGGAAAAGTTTAATAACAGAAACAGAAACTAAGACAAGATCAGGACTGAATAGGCTTTATCTTGAAGTGCAGAGAAATCAAAGAAAAAACGAAGCACTTGAGATCCTGCGAGAAGCAAAACACACCAAGAACTCATTAGTAACAAAACAAATAATATGTTATCTCTGATTAACTGCTTAGCATCTATAATCCTAAGAATGACGCGGTAAAAAAATATCGATGGAAAATCAGGATGATTCAGTTTGCTTATTTGTTCAAAAGAGGTAGGCGATTCAAAAGAATTGCAAAGAATCAGTTGGTGTTAAGAGTTTACTAAATATACTGAAATTGAACAGCAACAAAGTGAGCCAATTAAATTAAATCATATTGAACCATATCTTCATTGAAACAAGGAGGCCAACCTTTCATGGCATACATTTTAAACCACCATTTATGGCACCTCAATTAAACACAATAATGAGTAGAAACACCAACATCAGGGCAGAAAGGCAGTGCCAATAGAACTATAACATCAATTTATAATATATGAACCATCCTACTTAAACAAATATCTGATGATTGTGCTTCTCAGGTTTACATAGATGCCAGGAACTCTCAACAAGGTTTAGGCCCTGTTTCTTACTTTCTTTAGAGGGAATCCACCGGAGATTCAGACGGTGGATTCCCTCTAAAGAAACAGGCTTTAGTGACTCGGCTATGCAGCAGAAAAGTGCCAAGGTTCCTAAACTATGATTATATTAACCATAATAGGGGAAAAATATGAAGTAGTATGTTAACGTTAGGTTAAAATGAGAACCAAATCATAATGCTTTAATAAGGTAGACAAGGTCTTAGTTATTGCAAATCAAAATAACACTAATCAATAAGATCTTTTAGCTATTCATGTTCTTTTGTATATAATCTAAACCATAAGACAAAGCTGATTTTCTAAACTAAGGAAGTTTTGAACACATAATAAACATAGTGCACAACCGTGCACGTAAATATGAAGCTGCTATTGCACAAATAAGACAAATGTATCAAAATTAGTGTTATTGTTGCTACAGATCAAATTGCACGACTTTGATCTTATTGGATACCCTACTAAAAAAAGGGGACCATGTGTTAAAACTTTAGCTTTATTCAATAATTTTAACATACAAGCATTCATAAAAATAGAGATCTAAGTTTATGTGAAGATATAGACTAACCCAGACCCAGCAATCACAAAGCAATATAACCAACTAGCATCTTTCTTAATTGTACCATAATAATGTTTTAAGTACATTTGCAACTAAACAATAATGACTACCATAAGTGATCTTAAATAAAAAATTCAAATTTGGATATATGTTTTTTTTTGTTGGAACTATAATTCTTGTAGTTAAGGTTTAAAATATCAGTCCGAACCAGTGTACTAGTTTAGTTTCGGATAAGTTGCTATAATGAAACTGGCACTATGCTACAATGAAACCAATTCAATACTACAATCAAACCAGTCCGAACTCATACAGAACCGACACAATACTACAATCAAACCAGTCTGACTACCAAAATTTCAAACCTTGCTTGTTCTAATAGTTAGCTGTCATGAAACAAATATCTTCATTAAAAGAAGAATGCAATACCATGAAAATTGCCAAAAGAAACCACCTTAAGATTAGTGTATTCAAAGTGCTTTTAGAATAATTCTTGTACTAATTATTCTAGGGTACTAGACAATCATCATTTACCAAGGTGCTTGCTCTAAAGTTCCGTGCATTGCCAGAGGTACTAAACATTTGCTAAGGCAATTTTCTGAGCAAAATTTATATAAGACAATAAAATCATCAAAACAGTAATTCTATCCAATAAAACAAGGCCTGGAATCCTTAGTATTTCATCTCAGCAGAACAGGAGTTGCACTCTTTTTGAATGAAACAAAGGATATACCAAAGGAGTTGCACTCTTTTTGAATGAAACAAAGGATAAACCTTTGGTATTTCATTTAAGCATAACATGAGCAGTTAGATCATTACATAATAGACATAAAAAATAATACTCGCCATAATCTATAAACAAAAAAAATCCAACCATCACAATTTTTTTTCCAAGAAAGAGTCATATTTTTCAAAAGAACACTATGCAAGATGCTGGAAACATGTTAGTGATTTTCACTAGAAACAAGGAGTAATTAAGTTCTCAAGATGCAACTCATCATGCCTTATCACCTAAGTAACACCTAGAGCACCAAATGCCAACGATGATGATAGGGGCACCAAAAGACCATATTTGCCACATCAAGTTGTGGCATGGAATGAGAGATTTTCCTGGCATCTTCTGCTTAAACCTAAAGTTATCATGTATTTGTTGCATAAATACTACTTCAGTCCGCTCACATATGAGAAAAAAGAAGCTGTTAAAAAGTCTAAGATATCGAAACAATATTTTCACGTGATGCAAAATGAGACATACTAAATGATCCAGAAAAAAAATTAATGACCTGCAAAACATTATATAAGTAAAATGCATCGATGCAAAAAGGTCTTATGTGAAGATCCACTTCATAATGGAGTCACACACCTTTAGGAAACAGGACATTAAGAGAAAGAATTTGAAAATATCAATACTCACACCATAAGAAAATTCTGGTCACAAATAGAGCTAAATGAAACAAAATATGAGAGGTCATAGCAAAGCAAACCAGCAGATATTTTACCCCCAAAATATAGCCTAAGAAACTGCACTAATATTGAACAGGCTTGTGTGAGAATAAAAGAGCCTGCAAAAAATGTCCAACTCGAGTTGAAATTGACAATTTGTTCACAAACTAAAGAGTATCTTAGTGGGATCCATCAAAATATTATCAAAGAACACTTTAATTAGGTATTCAAGTTTAAATAAGACAAATAATACGTAGATTAAATTGAAGACAGCAAACAGAGCATTTCCAAGCGCACAAACCTGGACGAGGTAATAGAAGACGCGAAGCCCTTCAGGATCCTGGCTACCTTGGACGTCGACGAGCGACCCAATCTTCGAAGTAGTGAAGGATATGTGCTCGTTGTTCATCACGATCTCCAGCTCCTGCCTGCCAACCCGGTCAGGAGGCGGCCAGTTGTTATCGTCCTCCTTCATTATCTGTGATTCGACGACAAACAACAAACTATAAGAGGATCATCGTGTGAGCGACATGAAAACCCTAGAACGGAACAGAGAGCAGAGACTCCTACTAATCCTAACTCTAGGAGGGAGGTAGGGAGAGACCTCGCTGTCGGAAATGATGCGGCGGCACTCACGGAGGACGGCGGGGGAGACGAAGACTTCCTTGCGTATCATCGTGTCATTCTTGTAGTTGGAGTTATTAGCGTACCGAAGCTTGCCGTCAGGGCGGAACTCGAACTCCAGGAACTCATGCCCGAACTTTCCCTTGTGTCCGACATAGTAACGCAGGTAGAACTCATCCTGATCACCAGTGCCGGAGCTCCCCAACGCAGCCATTGCTGTTCCAACCGCCGCTTCTATCTCCCCCTCGTTTGGGTATCGACGAAACCCTCATTTATATCACCAAACTTGCACGTGTTTTTCACGTGACAGAATCCTCATATTATATTTATTAATCACTAATAAGACTGTTTAATACGAGGGAGGAAGTAAAGGAAAGAATACGAGGATGGCAACGAGGGTGCTTGGCGTGGGTAGGCGGATGGTAGCAGACAACTCGGACTGTGGCAAGGGCGAGCCCGGGCTCTTGTAGATGACAATGAGGGTGAGGTGGCCAATGGTGAGAGCAAGACGAATAGTGGATTAGCTCAAGGGTACGTTGATGCTAGAGCTCTTATGCCCTAGTTAATAAATTTTTAATCAAAATACATATGAGTTAACATTTGACTCAGAGTCCATACACGCCCACACAGGGACACCACGGTCAACACCATGAGATTGGGTGCGACCGGCAGGAATAATTCCTCGAATCGGATCCCAGCCAAACCAGGGACTCGACATGGATCTTTGTCGTCCCAACCCCGGTAGACTACCGGAGACCAGAGTCGTTGAGCCGGACCTGATTCGCCCAAACCCGGTAGACTCACCCGGAACTGACTACGTCGGACAGGGTCCACCAAAAGCACAAATGCGTCAACTGAAATGTCAGCGTCGAGGACGTCGCAGAACATCACAACGTCACGTACATTATGGGTGACGAGTTCGTACTCCAAGTCAAACGCGAACATATGGCCAGAAACCTTAGACTGAGGATTCAACACGTCTTCACATTGAACGGACGACCAACGACTAACATCAACGGATTGTCCCACTCTTGGCGTCGCACGCTGGAACAGGGGAGACCAAAATGGTCATTATCCGAAAGGAACCCAAGTTGTGTAACCCAAGAGGGGCGGAGCCGCCTCTGCTTACGACGCGGGAACGAAAGGGGTGTGTGAATGCCAACTGAGAAGAAGGGTGGTCGGCGGGCGTCTACGCCTGGAGAAGCGAATGACGAAGACGGGGGCCGGATGACGGTGGTTAACGAGCAGAAGGCGGCGAGATACCGAGGGGCGACGACGCGGAAAACCTCACGCAAAGCCTTCGAGCCAGGATGGCTAAAAAGTTGCGGGACCACCGAGAAGCAGAAGGAGTCTTCGTGACGAGGTACGGGCGTCAGAGCAGGGTTAGAAAACAGAAGCCTTTGACCGCCGGAGAGGCATGAGAGAGAAGAAGGTA
Organism: Costus lasius; assembly: GCA_027563935.2. Taxonomy (NCBI): domain Eukaryota; kingdom Viridiplantae; phylum Streptophyta; class Magnoliopsida; order Zingiberales; family Costaceae; genus Costus; species Costus lasius. Next base: position 13,520,714 of record CM050450.1, on the reverse strand, counting down.
GTCCGCACGCAGGCGGAGGCAAACGCCGGACGGCGAACCCGCACGCAGGCGAGCCGGGCCCAGGATTTCTCGCGCACAGGCGAGCCAGAACTTGAAAAGAGAAGGGGAGGAAGGGCTCGCCGGGGAGCACGCCACGGCCATCACACACATACCGATGTAGAGCACAAAAAGAAAACGGCATCGTCGGCTAGAGCGAAGGGCCGAGACGAAGGGCAGAGGGGAGCCATTTCCTACAGAGGTTACCTCTGCTCTCTGCCTGCTCCTTCAAGTCGATGACGTTGATGTAGGCTGCGCCTTCTAGAGGGAGACGATGGACACAATGGTAGCAACTGATAGATCAAGGAGCTCGACACGAACCGAACCTCCCACCCACACCACCGGTCATGCGTTGAGAGCTTTGAGGAGACGACCGACGATGTCGTCGGCGCCAGAGAGGAGAGTCAGGAGGAAAATCAAGTGAGAGCAAAGGAATGGCATTTGAACGAAAGAAAAAAAACCTTCATACCCTCCAAATGATGCCCGTCGTCATTTTTTCCTCCTTTCTTTTGCCTCGGTCTTCGAGCCAATTACCTGCCTCGCTGACACGCCTCATCAACCGCCCATCCCGCGTTGAACGGAACGAATTCGTTTGTTCAAAACAAATCCAATCGGGCGTCGCCTGATTTCTTTTGTCCACTAACCCGTCTAGGTTAGTTCAAGCTGATGTGGGCTTTAGACTGAAATTGGGCCGCGCCCAATACTCAGCCTGCAGGCCTAACACTAGTGAATGCGAGCTCAATGTGTGAATAGCGGCATCTTAGTGCATTTTCATTGGGCATTTTTATCTTTTTTTTCTTCCTACTTAGGGTTTATTTGGTCCGTTGTTAATAGTTTTATAATTGTGTTGTATTATATTATGCTGTATTGTTAAAATTTATAAGATATTTAATTAATAACTTTTTAAGTACTATCAAAATTTAAAATAATAAATAAATATATTATTTAAAATTATTTAAAATAATAATATATTTTCAGTTTCCTTTAGTGTTATAATTTTAAATTATTTTAAATAATAAAACCTAAAATTTTAAATAAAATTATGTAACTTTTTTAAAAAGTTGAAACTGCAAAAGCATTAAATTATAATTTTCCCAACTTCTACTTTTGTTTTTTAAATGCTTTCTACTTAAAAGCTGCTTAAAATTAGCTTCAAAGCAGGGCCAAATAGTCTCTTAATAAGAATATATATATATATATATAATTTTTTTTCATATTTTTCTTTTTATTTTCCTTCTTGCATAAAAGGAAAAAAGGGATAAAACAATATATGGTGTCTGGTTGTCGGCTTTCACCCAATGCACAAAAGACATGGCCCACATATACTTTCCAAGGAAAAAAATTTTCCATGGAGGGCCCCTTCTGCGCGTGATCGCAGCTGGGACGCACGTTGTTTCAGACACGAATCTTGACGCAAAGTCCATTACACGTAAATAGTCAACGCACACGAAGTTAACTTACCTGATATTTTGTCAACGTATATGAAAAATATAACTGATGGTCAACGTTTCCGTTTGTTATCAAAGCCCTTAGGGTAAATATTTGAGTTCTACCGCCCCGCTCTTTCCATCAGGAGAGAAAATTTTCTCCCGCTCCCATTCACCCATCATCGAGGCGATTTCCGGCAATCAAAATGCCCTCTCCATCTCTAGCGATCAAAACACCCTCTCCCTCTCTGTCTCTGTCTCCGTCGTCAACCGTTCAAAGAACAAGGGATTCCGAGCGTTGTCCACTCGGGCAAGATCGAGTGGAAAAGAGTAGTGAGCTTCTGCACCGTGGAGGTGGCTGGCGATGCCTAGATTGCCGGCTGCTAGAGGAGGAGAAGGAAGCTTTTCTGTGAGGTTATTTTGGGATTATTTTTTAATTAGCCTGTTAAGTTATTCTCACTATTACATGTGCGTTATTTATAATTTTCTTTTCTGTTGGAATGATTCGGTTGTTGATTCAGTAGTGGAACTTTTCCTTCTAATTATTGATCAAATATGAGGGGTATAATTCTTGTTGATGAGTTTCATCTGTTGGTGGTATGAAATTTAGGTCCATTGGCATAATTATAATCTTAACTAGAGATGGACTTAAACTTAGCACTTAGTATATATAAGATGAAGGTTAGTCTGATTTTGGGAATGAGTATGGCCTAACAGTTAAATGAAAAACGTACTTAAATATTGAATTACAACTTTCAACATATTTAGGGTATTTTACGAAAAATGGTTTATGGTTTGTTAATGCTTAGTGTGTTTGCTTTGGTTTTGTTGAGTTATGTTCAAGGCTTAATGTGTTTGCTTTGGTTTTTGTTGAGTTGTGTATTGCATGCTAACAAGATAGTCTAAATTAGAAATTGATGTATTTGTTTATTGCATTGCTACAATCGTGTAATCTTTATATATTTATGTATAGTTATATCTAGATCAGCATGGAGAAGGGTAAAAATAAGGTGACAAGTGTTCGTAAGATGTTTGGGTGGTCATCATCTAGTGATGAAAAATACATATCAGCATCATATAGTGAGCATCATATATCATTAGAACCAACAGAGCTACCTGAATATGACCCTAAAAATATAAAACCAGAAGTTCCTAAAATGGAAGCACATACTGATGACTCAAAAATTCATAGTATATTTTATATTAATTGTGTATTTTTTTGAGTTATATTCATGCTCTTTTGCTTGTTTTTAAGTCTTATTTGTCAAATATTTCAGAATCTACACTTCTTCTCGTTTTTAATCAATTTTAGTTAAAAAAAAGCATAATTTTGATGGATTTTGAAAGATCTGAGTGCACAACTGGATTCCAGACGTCGAGACAAAACTGCCCGTGAATTTTCATGTAAATAGGAGATAATTTAAAAATTACACCCCTACTGTAATTATTTTCACGGCCATAATTTTCTACCCAAAATACACCCCTGCCCTAATAAAAATTACGGCCGTAATTTCCTAGAGATTTTACACAGAAAAAATTACAGCACTGCCGTGATAATTTTTATGGGCCATAATTTCATTGAAATTTTTCACAGACGAAATTACGGCAGTGCCCTAAAAATTTCCACGCATCGTAATTCTTAAAAATCACTGTTGCCCGAGTCTTCTGTTGCCGCCTCCCATTTCCAAAATTTTTGAAGCTAAATTGAGGAGATCTAGGGCACCATTTCAAAATCTGAAAATATGGGATCGTTCTATAAAAGGAGGAGAAGATTTCATGATAAAAATCATCCAATTTCATCACCAATCGAGGGAGAAATCGACAAGGGCGCCACTAGGACTCGACCTCTCGCCGAAAGGCATAGAGGCCACCTCTGGCCACAAAATTTTCAGGAGAGCTTCGCCCAAGGGAGGAGAAAATATACCAGAAATTTCAGATCGAAAGGAGTTCGATCGAGGCAGAAATAAGCAAAATAAAATTCGAGTGGAAGGGAAAATCGTGATTTATTGTAGCAGTACTGTACCAGTATTATAGCAGCCCGAAAATTTCCAAAATCACGGGGCTGTGATTTTTTTTACACCCCTGTGATTACAGTAAACCCTTGCTTTCTCTTTTTTTTGAATTCTGAATATTTATTGTGTTCTTATGACTTTGGTAGCGTAATTCTTTTCTTTGAGACTTAGGGAGTAATCCCTTTTTAATTCTGTAATGACTGAATAATTACTCCTTTTTAATTATGTAATGACTGAATAATTCTTACACTAATGGTTATTCTTTTAATGATAATTTTGCCTCTGTGATTTATTTACTTTGAAATTATTATTTGCATGTTTTAGGGTTTGTAATATAGACCGAGAGATGATTTACAAACTTAGAACTCTTAGATTAAATCTAGAAACCTAGATTATGAGAATAGCTAAGTTCTATAACCCTAATTTATGATGCTTATTTTACATGTGAGTTTTGATTTCATTGTTTCAGACATGATAATATGGACTGAGAGGTGATTTTGACTATTAGAACCCCTTAGACAAAACCAGTGAAATTAAGATACGAGGGTATTTAATTTTACTTGAGAAGTAGACTTTGAGAGTTAAATATGGACCGAGACGTGATTTTAATTTTCTTTGTCTGGTTACTTTTATTTAACACTGAGCAGCAAGTCACGAGAGTGAAGGCTATTCCGTGTAAATTGTTGTCGCGAGAGCAAGATAATTTCTTTATAAGTAAATTATTCTTTATCATGATTTGAATAATTAATAAAATCTTTATTATGTCTAGTCATGAAAATTAAAAAGTGATGAAACCTTAGTCCCAATTTTCTCTCTCCGATCTTCTACAACAGTATTCGCTATTTTCGTTCTATTTAACACCATCTTACATCGATCGCTTAGCTAGTGAGAACATAACTATTTGGTACTTAGCACGTAGGTCCCAATGGATTCGATATCTTTTATTACTTCGAGTATCCATGCACTTGCGGACACAACACATACATTTATGAAAAGTGAGGAATCTGAAAGTTTGTTTGCATCTATGAAAAGTGAGGAATCTGAAAGTTTGTTTGCATCTCCAATTCCAGCCGTTGGTATGACTTTTAATGATGAAGAAAAAGTTTATGAGTTTTATAATGAGTTTGCTAAAAAAAAATAGGATTTAGTATTAAAAAGTATCATATAGAATATAGAAAGGATGGTACATTGAAATTTCGAAAGTTATGTTGTAGCAAGCAAGGGGTTAAACAACCTCGCAAAGGTCATGTTCCTAAAAATCCACATCCAGAGACCCGAACAAACTGTATGGCTCAGGTCAAATTTAAAATTGATAGGAATAATGTGTGGACAATATCGAAAGTAGAACTAGAGCATAACTATCCCATGACAAGTCCAAATAAAAGGCACATGCTGATATCACATAGAAAAATATTACCCCACCAACATGCTTTAATAGATCAGATGACAAATTCTACATTAAAGTCCATCATGTATTCAATTATTTTAACTCTGGTGCAATTGATAATGAAGTTGGTTTTACAAGGGATGTTAGTACTAATTACATTCAAAGAGGTAGAAGAAAAATATTGAATGGGAAGAAAACCTGGGGTATTCTCAAATATTTAAAAGAGAGACGAGCAGAAGATCCCTCATTTTTTTATGCTATTGAAGCTGTTGAATGAGGAGAGATTATTCATTTTTTTTTGGGCTGATGGAAGATCGATTATAGATTTTTAGTATTTTAGTGATGTTATATGTTTTGACACTACGTTTCAAACAAATCAAACATGACATGCCATTTGCACCAATTGTTGGTCTAAATCATCATAAGCAAACTATTATATTTGGTGCGACATTACTGTATGATGAGTCTGCTGAATCTTTTGTTTGGCTTTTTGAGACCTTTTTGCAAGCGATGTCCAGCCGTCATCCTGTTACAATTTTTACAGATCAATCGGCTGCAATCGCTCAAGCAATACAGATGGTAATGCCTAATACTGCTCATCGCTTATGTTTATGGCATATTTTTAACAATGCTACAACATATCTTTCTCATGTCATTCATGGAAGTACTGCTTTTAAGTCAGATCTAAAGCATTGCATATATGAGCGTTCTAGTGTGGCTACTTTTGAGAAAATGTGGATTGATCTATTAAATAAGTACAAACTACATGAACATCAATGAATGATTAATTTTTATAAAATACGGGAAAAGTGGGCTACCTGCTATAGAACTGAGACATTTTGTGCAGATATGTCAACAACCCAGCGAAGTGAAAGTATGAAGTTCCACTTCAAGAGATTCTTTAAGAAAAGATCTGGTCTATTTGAGTTTTTGGAAGAGTATGACATGACACTAAAATTCTTTTGGGAGAAGGAAATCAAGGCTGATTTCAAGACTAGAAACAACACACTAGTTCGTATTTTTGGTAACATGTGTAAAGAGGCAACTACAATTTATACCAGAAAAATATATAAGGAGTTTGCACAGTAATTTGAAAAGCATGTAGATTGTCTTGTTGAATGCATTGGCTCAGATGGGTATGAAAGCATATATAAGATATTTCCGCCAAATCATGCCAGAGATGAACATGTCAAATATAACCCTTCTTCTACTACACTTAGCTGCTCGTGTAAGATGTATGAGAGTAATGGAATTCTATGCATGCATATCATAAAAATTTTGACAATCAATAAAATTAACTATTTACCCAAGCACTACATTTTGAAGAGATAGACAAAATATGCTAGGGAAGGTGATAGATCCAGAACATGCCCGCCCACTATTGATTCATTAGGTAATGAGAGCTTTGACATCTATGCATACTCAAGTGTGTCAAAACCAGTGTTCTATCTCAACAATGAGTATGCACTCTAGAAGAGCACTTGAGCACATTGAAATTGCAACTAGTCAACTCAGAATTAATATAGAACATATATTACGTACCGATCCTCAAACTCTACCTGAAGGTGCCTTACCTAAAGAGATAGCAAATGATAATAATGAGAAAGGAATGGATTCAAATATCAGTATCAAGCCACTAGCAGTGAAGAAATGTCCGAAAGAGAAAAGGAAGAAGGGCGTGCTTGAACGAAGATTGAAAAAAAAAACTGCAACTTCAACAAGGGCAAGTATGAGAAATCCACCACTCGATGCAAGCATCCATCATCCGATGGTATGAAAAATCTATATACATAATTTCAGCTTTGATATGAATCAGTTATAATTAATTGTTGTTTCAATGTGATAACAGATGCCACCACTCACAGCAAGCATCCACCACCCGATGGTATGAAAAATCTATGTACATAATTTCAACTTTGATATGAATTAGTTGTAATAATTTAATGTTTCAATGTGATAACAGGTGCCACCACTCGCTGCAAGCATCCACCACCCAATGGTATGAAAAATCTATGTACATAATTGATGTTATGATATGAATCAGTTGTAATTAATCATTGTTTCAATATGATAACAGGTGCCACCAGTCACTGCAAACATCCACCACCCGATGGTATGAAAAATTTATGTACATAAATTCAGCTTTGGTATGAATCAGTTGTAATTAATTGTTGTTTCAAGTTATGTCTTAAGGTGTCATCAATCCACTAGTCAATGCAAGCATCCCCATTCTTTTCTTATACAGGCATGATGATGGGAACTTCTCCCTCTTACAATGTATGTTTATCTCTTGGTATAGGCTTTTTAATCAATGGTTCTCTTATCAATATATTCTCTTCTTATGTAATACATTTATTAGATGAAGGTTCATATATTCAAGCTGGACAAATTTCGTCTCAAGAGGGGTTCAATTATTCTCAATCCACTACTAAGCAATAAATTTCTCAGACAAGCAATGCGAAAAAATGGTTATATTTGACATGTACTCTTATTAGTATAACTATAATGTCAAGTTACTAAATTATGAAAGTGCACTTTACAAATTTACCTCGTCTATTTCACTGGGTTTAGCTACATCTTCATCTATCACCTCAATGACCATCTTTTTTTTTCTTGTCTTCTGTAAATGGGTGACTGTTGCCCATGATTCTTTCCTAAGTCTTTTGCTCCTTTGTTTGACCCCCATGCCAATGAGTGCTTCAAAATCACTACTTGAAGCTTCCTTTAGTAAATCCTCAATTTGAGTCTTAAGCTTGCCATTTTCATCAAGGGCGTTCTTGATCTTTTGTTCTAAGGTAGCAACTGATCTTTTTCAACACAGGTCCTTGCAACTTCAAACTTCAAGGCTACCTTCAGCTGGTCTATCTCAACAATATTTTTTTTTTTTATCAAATCGTGTGTTATCTTTTTCAACACACCACATCTCTATTTGTTCCTTCAAGCGCATATTTTCTGTTTTAATATAACACATTTCTAAATTCAATCTTTTAATTTCTTCATTACTCTACAAAAAATATCCATAGGTTAGTTTATGAACACAAGCTCTGCAAATTATAATACTCACATGGGTGTCACAAAAATCTTTATTGATCTGTGATGTGGTTTCAATCAGGTGGTCGTGGTTATCAATTTCTATATTTATCTACAAAAAAAACTTCCATATGTTAGTTTATGAACACAAGCTCTTCAAATTATAATACTCATATGGGTGTCTCTTAAATCTTCATTGATCTGTGTTGTGGCTTCAATGGGTTCAGGTGGTGGTGGGTTATTTATCTACAAAAAAACTTCCATATGTTAGTTTATGAACACTATAATACAAAATATAATACTCATATAGGTGTCTCCCAAATCTTCATTGATCTACGATAAAAATAAAATAAAATTAGTATAAATATAAGGATATAATTCATACTATTCTAATTGGTATGTATACTCATATAGACAAATGATAAGACTGATTTATTTACAATAGCAGCCTCAGCATCATCCACTTGAAGATCAAAAATAATCTGCACACAATATTATAAGACAAAATTATAGATTAAAATTTTTAAATTATAATGATTGCATACCATTGATTCATGTAACTTCGAAAAGTTCTTGAAATAAGAACTTCATCGTGGAAGCTTGACTTTAGCCCAATGGAAGAGCCGTGGGTAAACAACAGTAATAGAAGAATGAGCATATATAAGTGTATGCTTATATAGCCAAACCTATACATCATCACAAAAATGATATATTAGATATATATATACAATGCATATATATATTATAAAGTAATTTACCCAAGCACTATAAAGATAGACGAGTTTACACATAATATAATAGCACATCCGCCAATACCAGATATCTTCTTCTTTGCAAAACTTGTAGTCAGCTTGGTAGACAAGTAATGGTGGACTACTTCTGCCCAATTGTATGCTACCAATCTTGTCACATCCTCAATTAAAACCAAAATACCGGCATCCAAATGGAAACTAGCATGACTGAACAAAAAACAGCAAAACATGTACAATATTGCCAAATTTCTAAATCTCTCTTCCTCTTCTATATGTCCATGTGTGCACATGTTTCTCAATTTATTCTCTATTACATTTCAGTTTATTGGGAGCCCATAAATTCTGAGAGACAAAACAGAGTGCAGGGTCGATCATGGCTAAATCGAACCAACTCTCCTTCTTGGTGAAATCTAAGGATGATAGATACATCCTTCACAGAAAATGGGATAAAATGCTCATTAATATTAAACCCACTTCTCTCACAATCCCACCTAGACTGTAGATACTCTACAGCTATCATATCTACTTGAATGGATGGCCCTTCCAATAAGTGCCCAAATGACGTCCTTAGTAACTGTTCCTTTATTGCACCTCCCCCTTTTACTTCACTCATAAATTTGTGAAGCCTATTCAATGAGCATCTACTAAGCACCGGCCTATGATCCTCAACTTTCTTTTTCCTTTCTACTTGGGCCCGCTTCTTGATTACAAACTGAGGGGCAACATCAACATCGTTACTAGAGTTTGAATGACTTATTGTATCAAAATAATCTGTTTAAACACAATTTAAAAAGCCTCAATAATATTGTAGCGTGATAGATAAGAAACATAAATGAATTATGTATATATGCAACAATCCACGATTCTAAATTAAGTAGCGTGATAGTTTGCCACCATCTATAAACAAGAAATATTAATGAATTCTGTATACAATTGCAGGTTTGATTTCCAGTAATATGTTTGTAAAATGGATTTGCAGAGACGGTAATGCCTAATGTTATTCAGAATACCCAATTTAAGGTCTAGTAAGAGCAAACCTTTGTGTAAAATCCCTTTGTTTATTATACTCAGTGCTTATGCATAATGCTGTTCAGGACATCCAATTTAAGGTCTAGTAAGAGCAGACCTTTGTGTACAATAGTCATCCAATCTTATCTAACATTTTTCACAGAATAATTACAAAAATTAGAAAAGATTGCATTGTATTCTATTCTCACTATGAGCATATATATGTTTAAACCGTATTCTAATCTTACAAACTATATGCGAGAAGATATCTTAACCTTAGTGAAAACTTATATAGACATTTTCTAAACCCATCCTTAAAACTAATCAAACCAAGAAACTATGAAATTAATATCATAGACTATACCTAAGGAACCCAACGTGTACCCTAGAACTCATCCCTTAAATTGAATTCATAGTTCCAAATCACTTAGATTCTGTTCCTAGAGATAATATTGAACATTCTTTGTGCTTCTGTTTGGATCCTTGAAGTTCAAGTGCACTTTGATCAGAAGATGTTTTAACACTTTAGTTTTCTTTCCTACTGTAATCTACTACATGGTAAAGCCAATTAAGTAGAAAAAATCAAGTTCGAGCATGAAAGACAAATGTACGAGAACACAATGCGTAAATTTGAGATCTGAAGGAAACAAATGCATCAAGAATGCCAACAAAAGAGTGAAAAGAGAGAGAATGCAATTTACCACAAGGACCTCGACATTGATAGAAATCGAGGACAGTCGAGCGAGCAAGGTGGCAGATGAGGAGGAGAGCCCAGTCAAAGAGAGGGAGCGGAGGCAGCGGCGAAGGTGTGATCGTCCAGACACGATCTCTGAGTTCGTTGGACCTGTAGCCCCTTGTTCACTGGAGATCGTCGGAGAAGGCCAGAGATCACCGGAGGTTGACGAGCGAGCGGGGAGCAAGACAGAGGTCACCGGAGACAAGTGAGCGGGGAGCAGGACAGAGGATTTTGGAAATTTTTTACCTTGAGCGAGGCGGGTGAAATCCAAATTTTGCCCTAACTGGGCGGTAACGTTGACTAAAGCTAAAAATATTTTCGTGTGCGTCAACGCACGATCGAGTAAGTTAACTTCGTGTGCATTGACTATTTACGTATAATGGACTTTGTGTTAAGATTCGTATCTGAAATAACATGCGTCATTGTTGTGATCACGCATAGAAGGGACCCTCCACGGAAAATTTTTTCCTATCGGAGGGCCTAATCTGTGCACTATTTGAATTGATTACAAAAGCCGAGTAACAATTATTATATAAATAATAATATAATCATTATATAAATATATATATTTCTTAATATTAAAAAATCATTAAAAAAACACGTCTGAACCTGTGCCAAATAAAATTAATTTAAAATAATATACAATAATGATCATATTTTTAATAATATAATCATTAAAGAAACCCAGTAACAGTTGTTATACACCTGTGACACAATATTTTTTTATTATTAAAAAGTAATAAATATATAAATATACTTATTATTATTATATACAATAATTTAAAATTATACATATTTTATCACGGGTTATGCAACAGGGTCCGACTTATAAATATAATAATAATAAGTATATATATATATATATATATAATTATATAACCACGCATGTTGAAATTTTCCGTTCCTTAGTTTTTTTTTCCTTCTACTCATTATTTTGACGGAGATTAAGTATTAATGAAGATGGGATTGGACTCAAAGTTTATTTATTTTTTCTTATAATTATTTTTCAGATCCGTAGATGCTTTTCGATTCTCATCATTTTTTTCGGTTGTATAAAAGAAAAATAATTTAAGCGGCATATTTTTTCTATTTTAAGATTTCGTAAAAAAAATGTAAGTGCATCGGATTGGCCAATGGCTCATATTTGTCAAAAGGTTTTGAATGGCTTGCCACTGCATTTCTGTGTGTTGCTGTTACGGTAATTGCTGAAAACTATTTGTGTTTATTGTGAATCTAACCCTTTCTTTTGCTCTAAAAATCGTGCAATAATTCTAGGCAATCAATGTTGCAATAATTCTTTTGCTCTAAAAATCGTGAAAACTATTATACAGGACTTGATGAATCAATATTGTATAATTTTCAAAGCAAAAGCAAGGATTAAATTAGACCATGTACAATAATTCTAGGCAATCAATGTTGCATAATTTTTAAAGCAAAAGCAAGAATTAAATTAAATTAAATTTTCCTATTTCCAATTCTCACAATTGGTCGCTGAACTGAAAAGTTAGGTTTTTAGCTCACATACTAACTTTTACCAAATTAATTGCTAGATTTTGCTTGTCCCTCACAATTTCACCTTTTTTTAATCTAAAATATTACAAAACAAGGCTAAAAATAATTCATTTATTATTTTTTTAAAGCTATAAACACGAGTTTTGATGACGTCTAAAGTTAAATTCTTAATTTCAAAGCGAATATTTTTTTAAAAAATTTTTTGTCATCACACTGAAATTGGTGTTATATGTATTTTCTAAAACTAACATCACCTTTTTAGAATTAGGAACATTTCTAGAAGTTTATCAAAAGTCAAAAGGCATAGGCCGGGATTGGAAGTTCGACAATCCAAGTTAACAACAAACACATCTCTGATTTGAAAGACTAGCTTGAATTCTCTATTTTTTAAAAAATAAATTTGAAATTCATTGAAGACAGATTATATCAATAAAACAAATAAATCTTTTGAGTATTTTTTTTTAAAAAAATATAAAAACTCTAAATCAGTCCTTCTATTCTCAAATATTCATGCCATGATGAAGAAGAGCAATATCAAGAATTTTTTGTTGGATTCTCATTTAAAATATTCACAAACTAAAAATTATATACTCTACTTGTACTAGCTACTAACCTTCAATCTTACTCCACTCGCCTCTACTGACCTCCCTAACCTCCACTCAATCTTGCTCGCACTCGCAGTGCCCGCGTCTCTCATTGGCCAAGTAAGTGCTGGGCCCACTTCTCACGTTGCCAGCTTCTCTCTCTTACGTTGAATTATGTCAGCATACGGTCATAAAATTCACCCACTTCTCTCCAAACGCACTGAACCTCCACTGTGGTCCCACGGAAAGTACATTTTCGCCTGAATCCACTAAAATCTCTGATTGAATGAAACCCGCAAGCCAGGCTGCAGGAAGAAAAGTCTGGAGATAGTAAACAGTAATGTCAGATTACTAGTGTTACATTTCCAAATCAATCCTTGCCAAAATTATCAAATTAATGGAAAATGAATCTCTCTCCATTAATTTGATAATTTTGGCAAGGATTGATTTGGAAATGCATTAATTTGATAATTTCGGCAAGGATTGATTTGGAAATGTTACAGTAGTAATCATATCAATTCTTGCTGTCATTAAACAGGACACGACAAAATCTTGATATATAAGTCCTTCGCCTTCTCCTTACTCTGCCATAAGAGGACATGGAAAGCCTTCAAGAAGTCTCTTCCCTGCACTTGATATTTTGCTTCCTTCTCCCAGTAGCGATGATTTTAGTTATTCTCAAGGCGAACCGTCAACGGAAGCTGCCGCTCCCGCCGGGACCACGACCGCTGCCTATCATCGGCAACTTGCTGATGATGGACCAGCTCACCCACCGGGGCCTCGCCAAACTCAGCGAGCGCTACGGCGGCATCCTCTACCTCCGCCTCGGCTTCCGGCACAACTTTGTGGTGTCGACCCCGGAGATCGCGCAGCAGGTCCTCCAGTCGCAGGACAGCGCTTTCGCCAACCGCCCCGCCACCATCGCCATCACCTACCTCACTTACGACCGCGCCGACATGGCCTTCGCGAACTACGGCCCGTACTGGCGCCAGATGCGCAAGCTGTGCGTGGTCAAGCTCTTCAGCCGCAAGCGCGCCGAGTCGTGGGCGTCCGTGCGCGAGGAGATCGACGCGACGGTGCGGGCGGTGGCGGCCCACGGCGCCACTGCCGTCGATGTCGGCGAGCACATGTTTAGTCTGACTATGCGGATCATCTTCCGGGCGGCGTTCGGGGCGTTCACCGACGAGGGGCGGGTGGAGTTCATCGCGATACTGCAGGAGTTCTCGAAGCTGTTCGGAGCGTTCAACGTAGGGGACTTCATCCCGTGGCTGCGTTGGGCGGACCTGCAGGGCCTCAACAAGCGGCTCCGGGCGGCGCAGAGTGCGCTCGACAGGTTCATCGACAGGATCATCGACGAGCACCTGGCCAACCCGAAGCAAGCCGATGCGGATGGGGACATGGTCGACGACATGCTCGCGTTTCTTGACGAGGCCGGCTGCGGCCATCATCAGAAGGATGAACTGCACGGCAGCTTCAGGTTGACGAGGAACAATATTAAGGGTATAATTATGGTGCGTGCTCCAAAATCTTTTTGAATTAATGACCATCAATCGATCAACTTTTGACTAATGTTTTAATTTGACATTACGTAGTTGAGTTGTGCTACAAATTAACCACCAAACTCCTGTCGCTCTGACCCTAGTAATAAATAGAACTTTAGGAACGACCATGGGAACGAAAGTCCTAGCTAATATTAGATTTTGATGGAGCAGATAGATCGGATGAACTTTTCCCACCTTAAAGGAGCATATTTTGTTCATATTTATTTTTTCTGAAAAAACTTGTATTCGATCGAGATATATCTTGTGGCACGCGGTTTCTTTGTTTACGCTTTTATGTTAAACGAAGGACTCGATGACGCAGGACGTGATGTTTGGCGGGACGGAGACGGTGGCGTCCGCCATCGAGTGGGCCATGGCTGAGCTCATGCACAGCCCCGAAAACATGCGCCGGTTGCAGCAAGAACTCGCCGACTTGGTCGGGCTGGACCGCCCAGTCCGCGAGGGCGACCTCGACAAGCTCCCCTTCCTCAAGTGCGTCGTCAAGGAGACGCTCCGCCTCCACCCACCGATCCCGCTCCTCCTCCACGAGACAGCCGAGGACAGCGAGGTTGCGGGCTACTCCATCCCCGCGCGCTCCCGCGTCATGGTGAACGCCTGGGCCATCTGCCGCGACAAGTCCGCGTGGAAGGACGCGGACGAATTCCGGCCAGCGCGGTTCGCGCCTGGCGGCGAGGCGGCGGCGCTGGACTTCAAGGGGAACTGCTTCGAGTTCCTGCCGTTCGGGTCGGGGCGGCGGTCGTGCCCGGGCATGCAGCTTGGGCTGCTCGCGGTGGAGCTGACAGTGGCGCAGCTGGCTCATTGCTTCTCGTGGGCGCTGCCCGACGGCATGAAGCCAGCGGAGCTCGACATGGGGGACGTGTTTGGGCTGACGGCGCCGCGGGCGGTCCGGCTCGTCGCCGTACCGACTCCGCGTCTAACATGTCCATTATACCAAGCAATGTCGAGCTAGAGTAATTGAAATACCGGAGAAACGATAAAAGAGACTGCGCACTTAATACTATATGTATAATCTCCTTGTTCATGCAATCTATATTGACTAATAAAAGTCTTTGTGAGTTTAATATGGTGGTTTGGGTTTGAGACTTTTGAGTTTATGAACTTGTAATGGTTGACTTTTGAAGATTTTTATATGAGCAATGAGCCACGATTTCGAATGAGCAGACGTGTAAAAAAAGTCTAGATTTATAATTTTTTTTCTATATTCATTTTTTTTCCATTTTCTTGTCTTGAGGTGCCCGGTAAAACTATCAACCGTTTGAAATTATTATTTTATTACTCAATTGGCACTATCCATTGTAATAATTGGCACTATCTATTCTAATAGATGTCAACAAAAAAAAAAAAAAAAACCCAGAAGCGTGAACCGTTTGGCATAGTTGCCTGCCATTTTTTACGTTTGCGCAATCAGCTTTTCCTCCATTGATCAAGATTTATCCTTCCCGAACGCAGCACTTGTCGTTTGCGAGCAGCCAAAAAATAGAAGCTATTTGGCAATCAGCTTGTCAGTGCATTGTTTAGCATATGCGATGACAAGGGTGCTTCTCGAAGTTGAGAAGCAACTTTCTCCCAATAGTACCTTCTTCTCCCGATTAGTTGTCATCTCATCGCCCATTCTCTTAATTTTTTCACTTATTGTCGCCAGCATTCGTCACACATCGTCACCGGTATTCGATCGCCAGGCCCTTCTCCTAGTGTTACAATTATGTTAGCTATCATTTCAAGATGTCACAAAGGTTAGTGACCGTAAAGCATTACAATTAAGCTTAATATGTTAAATTTTGAACCGAAACATGTCTTGTTTTACCTAATGTCTATGATTATCACTCTTTTCAGCCTTCAACACGTTGAATGCCACATCAGGTGAACCTTTGAAGGTAAGTTTTAGCTCATATAATATGGTTATCTGATTCTTAAGTTTGTTTGTGATTATTCATTTAAAGGCATCCAAAAGGTTTTCCTAATTTCAATTGATGCTTTAGGTTATGAGCATGCTTATGATTACCTACCCGTGGCACTAGAAGCTTGCAAAAGTTTTCTTAAAAACATCATTCTTATATATATGCTCAAATAAAATAAGGGGTGTTTGTTTGTTATAAGATTATATTAATGCATGTAATAACTTAAAAAAAATATTTATTAATGTATTAGATAATTTTTAATTTTTATATATGCTTTGATATTAGAAAATTTTATTTCTATTATAAATTATAAAGTTTTATATGTATTTATAAACTTTTATTTAATAGAATATAACAGTATAACACAACATTTCTAAACTGCTAACTAGATTAATAATTTTTATCAAAACAACCTTAATTTTGCAAATCAATTCTAATTAAACCAGCTAAAAGCCAGAAGTTCCAGCCGCTCCAAACTAGGCCATTATTTGCACAAACAAATTCACATTACTGGCCGCTCGATTTCCTTTTTACCTACATTACTGGATTCCGTTCCCACTGTAAATGGCCTGACGTAGATTGCGTTAGATTGACCCAAGAAGTAAATTATGCCCCACGACCAGTTGTGCTTAGAAGGGAATAGATATTTCTGTAGTGAGCTTAATCCTGGTTAGATTGCACCACGACCCGTTTTTGGTCCTTTTGGACGAACCAAAAGTTGACATTTGGTCAAGAAAAAAACTGGATTCGTGTGCATATTGATTGGATCCGATCGACCCATAGCAGTGGAGGCCTCGAGACTTGAGAGTGGTGGTTGACTTTGAAACCTTCCATTACAAGCAACTTGATCTTGGCAAATAAGTTAAGCCAAAGTGTATTAATTTACTATTTACTCAGTGGTGTACGTTGACTTGTTCTGAGAAAAAGAGGTATGCGCAATGTCAGGCTAATGTTCATATTACGCCAGCCAAGTCCCTTAATTATTTAAGTGGAGAATGTTTGTCATCATGAGATCAATTTGCTAGATCTTAACTTAAATTACTCACAATTAAGTCAAACTCAAATCATTCTTCTCAGTTGGTGAGTTTCTTTCACCCACTTTTCACTTAATTTTTTTTTAAAGTAGCGGGCTATATATTTGGAAGACAGATGATTGTGGAGTTCGCTTTTAAGTTCTTCCATCAGCTGATAGCAAAACAAACTAACCAACAGTGCTGTCTTTGGTTGGGGTAGCTACGACTGATGAGCTGATTCTTTCTTCACAGCTAAAATAATCAGAGATTTGAGATCAGATTTTGGTGAATCATCAGCGTAACTATGTGGAGTTAGTGATCTACTTGATCTAAGTTATGCTCAAGTTTGGTGACGCACGCCCTAGATTGTCATTTCCATCCTAGCTATGTAATTTCCTCAAAAAAGTTGTCATTTATAAATAAGTTTTGACGTAAATCCATTCAATTTTGACCTCAAAGAATAGAGTAATCTTTCGTATAATGAAACATGAGATTGGACCTTATTCAATAGGAGAATACATTTTTTTTAATTACCCAAGACAATAAAACACCATTTACTTTATGCCCTCTAAATATAATTTTGACTTATATATATATATATATATATATATATATATATATATATATATATATATATATATATATATATAATAATACACTTAGTGTTGAAAGTCTATGGGTAAAAAAGTCAAACCAAATGGTAAACCTAACTACATTAAGAGAGTCTCAAGCAGGATAACTAGGGGATATGTTAAGAATCATGCTCATTTTAAGATTATTTTGATAAACATAGTTTAAGGAAAAAAAATTTCTAAAAATGTTGAAAGAAACCAAAAATGGATCATGATAATTTTAATATCATTTTATTTTAAAGATAAAACTAATAGAGAAGAATTAAAATTTTTGTAGAAAGTTTTTCTAAGCGGTACCCTGCATAGGATCAGAAAACAAAACATATCATGCCTTTTAATTTTGCCTCTAGATTCGTACTTTATGCAAATCCTAAAGCAATATTGAAGCAGCACGAATCTCGATAGATGATGAAGAGACGTAATGTGCCAATTATTTTAATTCTTTTTTTTTTATAAATCTAAAATCAATTAAGTGGCCATGAAGAAAATGGCCCAATAGGAGCAAAATATATTACATATTACATATTACATTGTACTTTTGAGTAAAGTCTCAAAAGAACTTGGAATATCTAAGCTTGAGTGTGAAAAAAAAAGAGCTCTAACTCTACTCAAGTTATTAAGATTAATCAATGACAAATTGAATAAGAGGTCCCGGTCCAACTTTATATCTTTAAAAACTTTTTTTATTTCTGGCTCTCCAAATAGACCATGCTATAATGTAAAAAAGCAATCTCCATATATCGTGCCCTTAGTTACTGTCTACCATGATCCAAAACCCCATTGATTGTCGATGGGCATATCCATTGTTGACCAATCTACCTCATTATTTTACTCCATATTTCCCATAAGAATAAGCAGTGTAACAAAATATACTCATCTATTTCATTGTAATCTCCACATATAGGACAACAAACATTGGAATTTGGAAAAATGCCTCTATTTGCTAAGAAAACTTTTGTAGGCGCCCTCTCACGCATAGCTAGCCACATAAAAAATTTTTACCTAGGAGTTTTGTCCTTGCACTTTCATATTTTTGCAATTGGAATACATAATCGATGTTGAATATTACTTAGGTAATTCTATGCAAAAGAAAAATGCTACAGAATATTGTTTTTTCTCCCCTAGCAACAAAATCATATTGTCAAATTTATTCTGCTTCAGGTGAATAAAAGTTATAATATTTTTGAGTAAGTCAAATTCATGAATTTCCCATATGTATAGATTTCTCCGTCATGCAAACATCCAAACCCAACTAGTATCTTCGCATATGCTCTTATGTATTATCTTTGCTTCCTTATTAAGAGTAATTAAGTCTTGGGAACTTTTCAGCTAGAGTTTTATCTCTACCCTAATGATCATTCCAAAAAGAACAAAAGTGCCCATCTCCTACCTTCATTTCCATGTTCTTTGAAATAAAGTCCCAACAAAGATTGAAGAAGACTTTTTGAATAGCATCCCAAATGGAGAGATAGGAGGGTCTCTTGCTTTAGGTAATAAGTTATGGTAATTGAAAATGTATTTGCTTCTAATCAAATCTTACCACATTTCATGATGATTTTGATGTAGCCGCCAAATCCATTTGAATAGTAATGCTGAATTTCTAGTATTAATTGTATAAATATCAAATTCACCTTCTTCATAGCCACAACAAACCTCATTCCAGCTTACTTTACTTAAAAATCTACCATTTTTTATCACTCCATAGAAAAATTCTCATAATTCTATTTATTCTTTTAGTAACTGATGTGACATTTTAAATAAGGACATAAAATAGAGAGGTAGATTAGCCAACACTGTTTTAATCAAAACAAGTCTTCTTGCCATAGAGGTTAGGCTTCCTTTCCATAAGACCAATTTTCTTTCTACTCTTTCTATCACAGGAGACCAAGTTGATAATCTTCTAGGTGGCGCATCTAAAGGTAACCATAGATATGTAAAAGATAGGGTTTCAATTTTGCACGAAAGCATCTTTGCCTCTTATTGTGAAAGTTCATTTCTTACATTGATTCCAATTAACGAACTTTTTATGAAATTGATTTTCAAACTAGAAATGGCTTCAAAGCACTGTAAAATTCTTTGCATATTAGATAACACTCTAAGATCAGCAGGACAAAAAAAAATTTATCATCTATAAATTAAAAAAATTAATATTTCACCAAATTACTCTTTTATTTGAATACCCTTTATCAGATTTAGAGCTTTACCCTTATCTATTATTCTTGCCCTTAGACCTCTATCTTTTCTATTTTATACTTTTATAAAAATGTAAATGCTTAGTAAAATGCCTAAACTTGTGTTTAATTTAGAGCTACAACTTGCAAATGCAGTGCCTATTAGGATAATAAAATGGATTGGATTATAATTTATTAACAACAATATGCTATAAATTAATACATAAACGATTATAGCATTTATAGATTATTCTATCAACAATAAAATATTATTTTTTTTTAAAAAAAGAGTGTTATATATGTTGAATAGGGAAATAACCAATCCATATATTTAAAATACTAGTAAATATTTTTTTAAAAAAATTAATACTTATGACAACAAAAATCCTAATGAATTTATCCGTATCTACACATGGTTTTTCTTTTTTATAATTCAAGGATTAATTAAAATTTTTAAATTATATATATATATATATATATATATATATATATATATAAATTATTTAAATCTCACTTATGAAGGTTAATAATAATGAAATGTTGTGTTGTTATATATATATATATATATATATATATATATATATATATATATATATATACACACATGATCTTTAAGCAGTAGAAGCAGATCAAAATTTTGGGTTCTCAAATGCATGCCTTAAAATAAATTAAGATGATACAATTATGAGTTCCCGGCAGCACCGTGAATGTCGATAGAGATCTCAATCTTATTCACAATATTCACACAGTTTTTTAAAATAAATCCGCAGCTGTAGCTGGAACAGCAACAAGTGTCTTATTCGAGCGCGAAAATTGCCAAAAATTCAGATGTGGTGTCGCGCGTAGTGCTGACATCTATCACGCTCCCACTCGACGCAGCACGATATTGGAGCTTGCCCCGTTTCACATTTTCCTCTACGTTGTCCCAGTCGACCGTGTCGAACCAGTTCGGTAGATCTCAGCAAAAGCCTGCATGCAGTCAATTAGCCAACAGTCGATAAGGTGTAAAATTGGAGGAGACATCTGAGGGAGCGGCAAGAGTCAGATTTCATAAGAAGGACGACCATTGAGTACTCACTATTGTAGTCTGTAAATTGTAGTCCGTAAATGCACGAATATTCAAAATAATAATTAAGATATTAAATTAAAGAGACCTGCATGTTAAGTATCAAATAGTAATTTTCTCACTAGCTAAGCAAATCAAATATGATGAAAGTACAATCGAAAAGTAAACTAAATATCTGAGGGAGAAACTGAGACTAGGGTTTTATCCACCTTAATTTCTATGACTAAATATAAATATGTGTTCGTCAATCTAATCTTATTATGATAAAGACATAATTTACTTCATAAAGAGATCATCTCGCTCTCGCGCAGACAATCATACAAAGAACCAATCCTCACTCTCGTGCAAGATTTATTCAATGCTAAAAATAAGTAAATCATCAACAAAGAACTCAAGAATCACTCTCGTGCATCCGAATTCTAAGTCAATCATCTCAAGTGGAAACTCAAGGATCACTCTCGTGCATCCGAATCTCAACACATGTCCTACTTATAGTTCTCCAACTATCTGATACTTGATCTCTCACAGTATCATCATGTTTATCACATTAACTCGATCCTAAATTCAGATTATTAACATGTCATTGTACTTCTAAAATTGAGAGATAAGACAAACCTAATTTCTTACGATGAGTTTATAACATTCAATTTTAGGGTTCCAAGTTCTCAAGCAAATCATCTCTCGGTCCATATCGCGAAAACTCTAAAACATGCTAACAATATGAATCTTCAGAGAATTAAAGATGTTCATCACATAAGTAAAATTATCATAGTAAAATTATCATGACAAAATAAAAATCATCTAGTCATAAAAATTAAAGAGCATTAGACCTCATGTCCCATAAAGTGTCTAAGCTAGCATGGTAGAAGAATTACAATAAATCATAGTTTAGAACGATTAGAAATCAAAGAGAAAGGGTAGAAGTTACAAAACCGGGTTGTAATGAAAATTACACCCCGTAATTTTGCGAGTGAACAGTGCCGGCACCCACTCTTTCGTTGATTTCTCCTCCGATTGATCTCCTTTCGCTCCGAAACTTCTAGGGTATCCTCTCCTCCTCCAGGCGAAGCTTCCTTGAGAAAATCGCGGCCTGAGGTGGCCTCTACGGCTCTCAGCGTGCCGTAATTGCTGCGAAATCTTCTGTATGGAATCTATTCCGAATTACGGCACCGTAAGGTATATTACGGTAGTGTCGTAATTGCCTCTGAAATCTCTGAAGTCTCGGTAAGAAATCCGCTTGAAATTATGGTACTGTGAAAATCATTACGGCGGTGCCGTAAAATAGGTAAAACCTTCTGGATTAAAAGGGACCAAAATTACGGGTGATAAAATATGTCACGGTAGTACCGTAAAAGAATTATGGTACTGTAAAAATCATTACGACACTACCGTAATTTTGCTAAAAATTCAAAGATTGCCGCTTATCACAAAAAAATCAATCTGGAATTACCTACAAAGAGAAAAAGAAAAAGTTAGTGCACAAATAACTAAAACAAAAGCAAAAAAACAAAAATAAAAGGAAAGAAAGAGTGCTTGGGTTGCCTTCCAAGAAGCGCTAATTTTTAGGTCCATAGCTTGACCAAAACTCAAATATCATGGTGAAGCAGGTGGATTAGTACCGTAGTAAATAGCATGTAATTTTCTGCATTTCCATTGTCCTAAAAGTTTAGCCACTAATCCAACTATCTAAAAATTCATGTAAATCATGATCAACGTGGCTTTCTCAAATATGCAGAAATTAAAATCAATATTTTCAACTTCACTCTAAGGATATTCAATGATCTTCCTATATTTATTAGAAAACAAAATCATTAGTCCTTTCTTCAAAATTATATCTTTAATTGCAATAGGACTTTCATCAAAAGATTCAAGTATTGGATCATCAAAATAGTCTTTCTGTCTCACATTAGGTTCTTCAATAAAGCATAATTTTTCAAATAAATCAGAAGATATGGGCAAAACATCAGAGTGAGATTCAACAGTGTTCATAATTTTTAAATCCTTTTCAAATTCTTTATGTCCATCATCAAATAATTTATCAATTTCAAGATTATCATCAAAATCAAAATAAGACTTTTCAAAATCAATTTCCTCATGCTTTTCCACAAATAATTCATGATCAGAAAAATCAAAAGAATCAATCTCACATTACAAGAATCAGATTTAACCATAAATAATATATTATCAAAAGAATCAATTTCATCATTATCACTAGAATCAATAGGGGATTTTTCAAAATCAATTTTTTCAAATTTTTCCATAAAATTATCAAATGAATCAATTTTACAATCATTAAAATCAGAGTGAGATTCATTAATGTTCACAAAAGAATTAATTTCAAAACAATCAAAATCAAAAAGGGATTTTTCTAAATCAATTTTCTCAATTTCCAAATCAAACTCAAATGAACAAGCTTGTTGTACTATCTGGGTTTCCCAAATTTTCTTATGAGCTGTTAAAGATCCTACTTGAGAAGCAAGCTGACTAACTATCCCCTTAAGATCTTCAATTTCCTTATTTCGATTTGTCATAAAATTTTCAAGCATGGGTTTTAACCTAGATTTTTTAGTATCCTCAAAGTATGGTTCAGAAACATGATTTGGATGAGTTAAAATTGGCAATCAGAAATATAATGATCAAAACATCCACAAATATCACATCTAATAGAAGAATAAGATGTCCTAGAAGGATGCATATAAGAGTGTAATTTTAATTTATCTGCAAGAGTGCACAATGAATCATCTCTATACTTATCTTGTGGCATATATACCTCACCACTTTCAGTTGCCCAGGAGTTGTGATTAAAAGACATATCTTCAAATTTATCAAGAACAGAAAGATTATCCAACACCAATCAATCAGAATTTTTTTTTGTCAAAATATAAAAAACACATAACACAAGCAAATTCTAAAATTTCAGAAATCACAGTTCTGTCACAACTTGTGAAAATCCAAAACCTGCAAAAATAGAAAATAAAGTTAAATCTAAAATAAATAAAACATAGTCTAGCAATACTAACAACTATTTTGGTATTAACAAATCTAAGGTCCCTGGTAATGGCGCCAAAAACTTGTTGTAGTCTGCAAGTGCACGGATACTCGAGGTAATAAAAAGATATCGAACCACAGAGATGATAGCGCCCACACATATAGTAGGCGTTTTCCGCAAGTGCACGAGTCTATTGAAGTAATAAAATATCGATCCCACAGGGACTAATGGGAAATTACCGACAGATCTCGAAATGACTAGCTAGATAATGCCGAAATTTGTGAAGTTTAAGAT
Source organism: Costus lasius (assembly GCA_027563935.2). Classification (NCBI taxonomy): domain Eukaryota; kingdom Viridiplantae; phylum Streptophyta; class Magnoliopsida; order Zingiberales; family Costaceae; genus Costus; species Costus lasius. The sequence goes on along the minus strand of CM050450.1, from coordinate 13,496,605 downwards.
AATGAAATAATTAAAGTGCAGGAATGTAAACAGAGGAAATCACACGAGAGGATTTTAATGTGGAGATGTATCAGGATATGGGTTCACCACTTTGACTCCTTACAGTTGAATAGTTAAACTCTACTGCCGATGTCCTGTCTAGTTCAAGGGGGCACAACTTCCTTGTCACATAGGTAGCTCCCCTCCAATAATCTTGTCTATTCACATAGATTAGGTTATTGGTCCAATCTGTAGGGTTCTGACGCGTGGTTGGACTAGAGTCTCTCCGACGCGTCTAAGCTCCTTATAATCCCTTCAAGTAAGTACAGATCCACAAGCGAGTAAAAACTCCTAGAGATGCTGATTAACAACCTCACTCAAGACGACTTAAAGGCTCAAACACTCCCTTTCGAGTAGTGTAGGCATAGCACACCAACGAAATGGATAAACCCTCAACTAAATGGGTCGGACGCATGGTTGGACTAGAGTCTCTCCAACGCGTCTAAGCTCCCTACAATCACACAAGCAAGTACGAATCTGCGAGCGAGTTTTTCTTCCGGAGATCTGATTTACAAACCTCACCTTGGTATTTCCCTAAGTGAGTACAGTCTAGCGGGCAAGTTTTCTCCTCTAGATCCGATTAACAAACCTCACCCTTGCAACTCAAGGCTTAAGTTTACCTTTCCGGATAATGCTTTTCTTTAATCCTACTGGTAAGTACAGCTATGCAAGCGAGTAAACTCCTAGAAAAGCTGATTTACAAACCTCATCCGAGGGATTAGAGGTACGAGCATATCCTTCCGGGTAACGCAGGCAATGCACACACACAAGGCCAAGCAAGGACTTTGGCTAATAAACTTAACTATCACAACTAGTAAATCATCAAGGGCTACCCCACATCCTGAATTAGTGTTTAGCCAAGCATTCTCATGGTGAAAGCGTGAACAACAACATTAATCATCTCATACATGAGTAAGTCTATGCAGCTATTACAAGAGGAAGGAAAGATCTTAAAAGGTTCTACTAAGATTTGACAATGAACTCAATAAGAATCAGGTGTATTCCCAAGACCTTCCTTTACAAAATCAGTCCAAAGATATTCTGCGCAAGAAGAGTCTTCAATGTTACCTGATGCGCGGCTTCTTCTCCTCCTTTGCAAACACAAGTTCTCCATGCGTGATCTCTCTGCCGAGCGATCCTTGAATGATCCTCTCTTCTCCCTTTTATCTCCTCTCATCCTGCATCTTTTTCTCCTTCCCATACCCTGCAAAAAGGGCTCTGCGGTTACTTTCTTTGCTCAGCCGAAAGAAGACTCTGGCGCCTACTCCCATGCCCTGCAAAGCTGCCGCCGCTACTATTCTTCATGGAATCATCACTCCTTGCGCCGATTTCTCTTCTGAAAGGCTGCTCCAGGTCTTTTCGTCAACGGGGGAAAAAAGTCCTAGGTGGCCTTGAGCTTTCCTAGGGTTAAATTGAAGAAAACAGAGTAAAAATCGCGGTTTCGAAATAGGCGGGTCCGCGATCACGGGCGAGAATTTGGTCGTGACCCGGTCATGTTTTATCAGTTTTAGCTTCAGGCATAACGACAATCACGGGCATGATTCTGATCGAGGCCCGGTCGTGATTTCCAACAAAGGACCTGATGACTCCGAAATCTTCCAGTTTGGATCATCTTGGGTTAAGACAAGCCCCTCTGTCACAAAAGTGTCAGAATCTACTCTCTTTGTGGTCGTTTTGACCTGAAAACGCGAAAATACCGAAATAGGTATAGATTCCACAGATGTATCAAAATGAAGGCAATTATAAGACTTAGAGTCGTGAAATAGACATGATTTCATAAGTAAAATGACGTGTAAAACTCTATATAAATCTGTGTCAACAGAATACCTACGACTTAAGTCTTTGCTTGTCCTCAAGCAAAAAGAAAGAAATGAAGTTCCATGAGGGTTGTTCAACTGCAATTATATTCTCCAACGATCTATAAATGTGAAGTAATTATAGCTAGTCACAGGATGCACAAACCACTACAGACTTTAAAGATGTCAAGATGAAAAGTAGAGTATCCAGGTTAAATCTATAAACAACAGTTGCATGATAATATTTGATAGAAAATAGTTCCTTACCACATGAGACACCAATACACTCAAAGCACAAAAAGGGTAAACTCTAAAGTGGTAGTGAAGGCCTTACTCATGACTTCGGTACCACCGCACTTTTACTTCTTTTCCGCAGTGCCAAGCCGTAGCTTCGGTACTACTGCCTTCTTTTCTTTCTGGTTTGCAGTGCCAAGTTACAACTTCGGTACCACTGCCCTTTTCTTTTCAATCACTTTCTCTTCTTTTAGTGGCAGTGCTAAGTCAGAACTTCGTACCACTGCCTTCTTTCATTCTTTTTCTTTTTGTTGGGCAATGCCAAGTTGTAACTTCGGTACCACTGCTCTTTTTTCTCTTTTATTTTCCTTCCTATTTCTTACACGGTGCCAAGTCAGAGATGTTCGAACCAAAACTAATACCAAGAGTTACCAAGGGTGGTAAGTGTGTGTGTCAATTGGTTTGGTCTATAATCTTCCAAATAAATAGTACTCATTTCGACATACAGATATTTCCTAGACTCAAAGCTTATCAGAGTTCGATCTTCAAGTCTCCAGTGAATAAGGAATCGAGTGGCTAGTTGCTCAATCATGAATGTGATCTAAATGTAGTGTGAGGGTCTAAATCAATCATAAATCAGGTAAATAAAAATATCAATCAATGAAAGTAAGAAATCTCGGCTAGGACCTACGACTTAGGACTTTTGTATGTCTAGACAATAATGGTTAATGAAGTCTTGATCCTTATCTATAAAGTCATAATGAAAGCATGTGAGAAAGGTACAGCATGTTAAAGAGGTAGAGTCATGAGAATATCTGTGCCAAGCAGAAACATTATCAAAGTAACTTACAGTAAAAATATCATGAAAATAGAGTGCATCGATAGTAAAGAGAGTTAAAGCTTGGCAGATGTGCTACAGCAGCACATTAATAACATAACAATAAATATTACCAGTTCACCATCACATGCAAACAGTATAAAGTTAAACCATCAGTACAACATTCATCATGAAAGAGTAAAAGTCATGATGACCTATCAAAATGTGTAAGTACCCTCACCCAGAGCAAAAGTTGCATCATCCTGGATGCACATAGTATAGGTATGTATCAAAAGGGGTGAGGGAAGACTGACTAGAGTGCAGCCCTACTCACTGCACTCCGCCGGGTCGTCGTCATCGTCGTCGACCTGCTCGGATGAGTCGGAATCAGAAACATGGATGGTATCGTTAGTGTCCTCGTCTTCGTCTCTCGGTGGTGGTGGTGCCATGTTGCTATGAAGAAAGATCTCGATGCACTTTACCGTGTCCATCAGAGCTACTAGCTACTTCCCTTGTTCAATCTGGTCCTGGCGAAGCAGGTGAAGCATGTCATCCGCGGAGGGTCTGGCAGCAGTCCTTGGTTGAACGCCGATGGAAGAGCTGGGGTCAACATCTAGTGGTGCCGTCTGATCCTCGGGCGCTATCGGCTCCGGATATAAGCGCCAGTTGGTGCCGTCCCTGATGTCTGTGCGAGCCGAGTTGGGTAAAGCCATGGTGGTATTCATGTCTGCAAAGGTCAGGTGGTAGATGTCTCCGTGCCTCACGATCATTTACATCGAAAGCAAATGTTCCAAGTCCAGTTGGCGGCTTCCAACTGCTTCAGGTTGACCATAGGGGTTATGTCCAAGGGAGAGAGCTATCATCGTGATCATCTCGCTGATGCAGATGACTCCTTTCTGCGCATGGGCTACCCGCATAAATTGCCAAGCGAGATGATAAACGGCATTAATCTGGAAATGGTGCAAGAGCCCCCACAAACATAGTAGCTCGGGCTAGCATACAATTCCGTCTCCTTCCCTCATGAAAATCGAATGCGCGAGTAACCTGTGTGCATAGCGGATGCAGGGGTTGGAGAGTGTCGAAGCTCTGGCATTCCGGGGTGAGTATGCGCTCATGGAGGAAATGCAACGCCAAAAGATGTCTTCATTGAAGTTGAGTGGACCGACCCTTGAAGCATATGCAGGAAAATCGAAAATTTCATTGAGATCAGCTATAGTCAGTCGGTATTCTGTATTCGCGAGCCTGAAAGTCAGCAATCCTGGATCTGTGTCTAGAGCAGAAACCTTGAGTTCGACTGAGCTCAAAAATTCGAGGGTGAAGGGGATATATGTTGGATGGGCGTATTGCAGAAAGCGTCCCCAGCCAACTTGATGAAAAACCCAAAGTAGATCGTCGAAAATTCCAAGTGCGGCAAGCGTCGGTGGATCGATATATCAGGTATTAATGATTCTGCAGTTAGATAAAACCTGGTACCTTGCCGCCTGATGATTGTCTCTCATTTGTATTTTCGGCGGTACGGGTTGTTGCTGTGGTGGCGCTGCCGGTCCAAGGATCGTTGCTCCAGCTGGACACTTGCCGGTGTTCTTCTTCCTTGGCGGCATGGTTGAAGAGGAGCTCGTTGCGAAATAAGGATCAGGAACTTGGAATGAGAGTTCGCCGGAAGTTGCTGGTGTCGCTGGAAGAGTCACCGGAGAGCTGGTGGTCGGTGGTGAAGTAGACGTCGGCGACTGGTGGGGCACACAGTAGTGGGGTCGCGCAAGGTATGGACGCGGCTAAAAAAAATCAGGAATCCTAGATGGAAAACTCAGGCGAGCTGCTTAAGTGAAAGCCTTAACGGGTTGCTTAACGGGTCGGGCTGGCCAGGCGGATCCGCTAAGCTGCTGAGGTTTAGTGATCACGCCCAAGATTTTCATCAGGACCCGGTCATGATATTTTGTACAAACCTCTACTGGAGAATGTCGGTCGAGAATTTTGTCGGTACCCAGGTGTGATCTTCTCGCAGATTTTTGGTGTAAGTTTTTACGGCCGTGACTAAATCATCGGACAACCGTGATGCTGTCGTCAGATTTGTACACATTAAGTCTTTTTAGAAATCTTGCCCATGATTTTCGTCACGACCCGCCTGTGATTGCCTTCTGTAAGGTTGCGCGCAGATTTTACGCCCGTGACCAAAGTTACAGCACTGCCGTGGTTCTCTCGGCAAATTTGCTAATGTTGGACTGAGTGGGAATCACGGTCAAGATTTCTGTCAGGACCCGCACGTGATTTTTGGAAAATTGGCAGAGAAACTCTCCTCCTTACTGCATCAGTTTGCGATATTCCTGTGTCATTCCAAACCAAGTACGAACATCAATATCCACAGCTAAATAAATAGAAATACCTTCAAACAATGCAAGTAGTAAAAGGGCACTACAAGGCCCAAGTATCGTTTTTCAACTTTTCTGAGGATAAATTGCCAATGATGAAGATAAACAATATCAGTTTTTGAATGCATATAGGTTCCCAAACAGAAAGGATCGAAATTGATTGGTGCAGGTGCAGCTTGTGCTCTTCTTGGTGAGTGTTTCTTGTTGAGGACCTTCACACCCTACTTCAACGTCGGTATCTCGCACCAAAATTTTGAATTTAATGGTTGGCATCGACATAGTGCTTGCGCACTTCCTGCAAGATTACCATTAGTGTTAGACTCCAAAACCATGCATTAGAACAAAATGGCTACAACTAAGAGATGAAATTCCAACTCATTGTAGAAAAGGTTCAAAACATTCTAAGGCTGAATTGGCGTGTCCAGGCATGCGATCACTAAGGTTTCAACTCCAATTATCAAAAGAGCTTCTAAGAATATGCAAACTAACCGAAGCTTTGACAAAACATGAAAACGAAAAAGAAAGATGTTGAAAATGAATTTAACTAAAGTAAGATGCTTGGGTTGCCTCCCAAGAAGCGCTGATTTAATGGTCCGTCAGCTTGACCATAGTCTGTGTCACTCTGGTGAAGGAAGGTCCGTGAGGAGCAGTGCAGTGTCCTCCGGTATCGGTTCATGGGAGATGTAGTGCTTAAGTCTCTATCCGTTGACTTTGAATGTACCAGTCGACTCTCGGAAGATATCTACAGCACCATGAGGGTAAACCTTTTGTACTACATATGGTCCCGTCCATTTGGTCCGAAGCTTACCAGGAAAAAGCTTGATCCTGGAGTTAAACAAGAGTACCAATTCACCTTCGCGAAATTCCCTCCTCATAATTCTTTGATCGTGCCATCTTCTGGTACGTTCTTTGTAAATCATGGCGTTCTCATAGGTTTCCTGTCCAAATTCATCAAGCTCATTCAGCTGAAGCTTTCTGATCTTTCCAGCTTGGTTCCCATCAAAATTCAGTCGCTGTATCACCCAATATGCTTTGTGTTCGATTTCAACCGGTAAATGACACGATTTACCGTATACTAACTGAAATGGGGACATACCAATTGGGGTTTTGAATGCTGTACGGTATGCCCATAATGCATCATCAAGTTTAAGTGACCAATCGGTGCGAGTGCACGATACCGTTTTCTCAAGTATGTGTTTTATCTCTCGATTTGATATCTCCACTTGGCCGCTAGTCTGAGGATGGTAAGAGTGGCAACTTTGTGTAATACTCCATATCTCTTGAGAAGCGATTCAAATCCTCGCTCAATAAAATGAGATCCGCCATCGCTGATTACCACGCGAGGCGTTCCAAATCGTGGGAGTATTAACTTTTTAAAAAATCTAGTGAGCACCTTGGAGTCATTTGTTGGTGCAGCCAAGGCTTATACCCACTTGGAAACGTAATCGACTCCAACTAAAATGAATTTGTTACCACAAGAAGGTGGGAATGGACCCATAAAGTCGATTCCCCATACATCAAAGATCACGATTTCAATGATGGTATTGAGAGGCATCTCATTCCTTCGTGATACTCCACCCATCCATTGGCAACGATCGCAAGACTGTACATAGTCCCTTGCGTCTCTGAATAAAGTTGGCCAAAAGAAACCACATTGGAGAATCTTATGTGCTATTTTCTTGCCACTGAAGTGCCCTCCATAAGAAGAAGAATGACATTGGAATAGGACATCTAGAATCTCTTCTTCCGGTAAGCATCTTCGAATGATACAATTAGCACAACACTTAAACAAAAGTGGTTCGTCCCAATAATAGTGTTTCGCCATAGACATAAACTTTCTTCGCTGTTGGTATGTGAGTTTCGGAGGCATAATACCGGCTGCCAAGTAATTTACCAGATCGGCATACCATGGTGCTTTCACAGCGGTGACAGCTTGTAATTTTTCGTCTGGGAATGTATCGTCGATCTCTTCTTCCAAATTGTTTTCGGCAGTAAATGTCAGACGGGAGAGATGGTCTGCTACCAAATTATCGGCTCCCTTCTTATCTTTAATCTGAACGTCAAATTCTTGCAACAACAGTATCCATCTGATTAGCCTTGGTTTCGCGTCTTTCTTTTCCATGAGATATCGGATTGCCGCATGATTTGTATAAACAATAACACGCGAGTTAACCAAATACGATCAGAACTTATCAAAAGCGAAAACTACAGCTAGAAGTTCTTTTTCTGTGGTGGCGTAATTGCTCTGTGCTCCATCCAGTGTTCGGTTGGCGTAGTAAATGGCATGAGTTCGGTTGTTTTTCCGCTGTCCCAATACAGCTCCTACTGCATAGTCACTAGCATTGCACATTATTTCGAAGGCTAGCGACCAATCCGGATGTTGTATTATTGGAGCGGAAATCAACGCTTTCTTCAATTGTTGAAACGCATCCATGTAGTTCTGGTCAAAAATAAATGAAACATCCTTAGCAAGTAAAGATGTTAAAGGCCTAGCAATTTTAGAAAATTTTTCAATGAAACACCTATAAAAGCCTGCATGGCCCAATAAACTTCTTATTCCTCTGACGGAGTTTGGAGGTGGCATTCTCTCTATCACACTGGTTTTTTGCTTTATCGACTTCGATACCGCGCTCCGATATCAAATGACCATGAACGATTCCTTCTTTTACAATAAAGTGGCATTTCTCCCAATTAAGCACCAGGTTCGTCTCTTCACAACGCTGTAGCACACAGGTCAGATTAGATAAACAAAAGTCAAAACTGGACCCGTATATCAAAAAGTCATCCATAAAGACGTCCATGATGTCTTCAATTAGATCGGAGAAAATAGCCGTCATGCAACGCTGAAAGGTAGCTGGTGCATTACATAAGCCAAACGACATACGACGATAGGCGAAAGTACCGAAGGGGCATGTGAACGTGGTTTTCTTCTGGCCGTCTGGATGTATCGGTATTTGGAAACATCCTGAGTATCCATCCAAGAAACAAAAATAAGAGTTAGTGGCTAATCTTTCAAGCATTTGATCAATAAAGGGGAGAGGAAAATGGTCCTTGCGAGTGGCCTTGTTCAGTTTCCGATAGTCGATACACATGCGCCACCCGGTAACGGTTCTTTGCGGGATCAATTCGTTATTTTCGTTCTTTACCACCGTTACTCCTTCTTTCTTTGGTACCACATGTACTGGACTTACCCATTGGTTATCCGAAATCGGGTAAATAACTCCTGCATCCAATAGTTTCAGAATTTCTTTCTTAACCACCTCTTTCAAGTTCGGGTTCAAACGTCTCTGGTATTCAATAGATGGTTTGCTGTCCTCTTCAAGGTGTATCCTGTGCATGTATAAGGAAGGGTTAATACCTTTTATATCATCCAAAGTATAGCCAATTACCTTCTTATATTGTTGAAGCTTATATAGGAGAAGACTTGTTTGCTCTCAATCAAGATGATTTGCTATGATGACAGGATAAGTAAAATTCTCGCCCAAAAAGTCATACTTGAGGTTGCTCGGTAAGGATTTGAGCTCTATGTTAAGTTGTTTACAAACCTCAGATTTCGGCGCAGATGGTTCCTCAAGCTTCTCTCCATTTGGTTCAATTTCTGTGCTCGAGTCTAGAATATCGGCATAGGCACGGACTTCTTCCTCCTGCTCTTCGTCGTAGTCACCCAGTAGGCATAGTTCGAGAGGGTCGACGTTTGTCCGAGGGATATAAGTCGGATCAAGCTCATCGTCGACGATTCCGATACTATAGTAGGAATATGCAAAAAAAGGTTTCTTTAAGCTCTCGGTAATATCAAATTCAACCGTGTCTTCACCTACGCGCAGTGTTAACTTCCCATTTTTAACGTCAATTATAGCACCGGCAGTTGCCAAAAATGGTCTGCCCAGTATGATAGGAAGTTTGGAGTCTTCTTCCATCTCAAGTACAACGAAATCTGCTGGAATGAAAAATTTACCGACCTTTATTGGCACGTCCTCTAGAATTCCTACTAGATGTCGTACGGAACGGTTGGCAAATTGCAAAGAGATGTTCGTCGACTTCAAGTCTCTGATATCCAGTTTCTTGCAAAGGGAGAATGGCATCAGACTTACACCGGCGCCAAGATCACACAAAGCGCGGTCAAAAGGTGTGTCTCCGATCAGGCATTGAATGGTAAAGCTGTCTGGATCTTTTAACTTTGGCGGTAACTTGTTTTGGATGATTGCGCTGCATTCCTCGGTTAATGCCACTGTGCCGTGTTCTTCCATTTTTCTTTTATTTGACAAGATTTCCTTCAAAAACTTAGCATAGGATGGCATTTGTGACAAAGCATCGGTAAATGGTATATTAATATACAGTTTCTTTAAAATTTCTAAAAATTTACCGAATTGATGATCGAGTTTTGCTTTTGCCAACCTCTGGGGAAATGGAACGGGCGGTTTATAGGGCGGTGGAGGCACATAAACAGGTTCTGTCTCTTTCGTTTGTGGTTCACTCTCAACAGGTTCATTTGGTTCCTCAGATTCAGGGGTTCTAGTTTCATTCTCACAATGGTAATCCTTGGGCATTTCTGGTTCCTCAAGTTGCTTGCCTCTACGCGTGGTAATGGCATTGCAATGTTCTTTGGGATTCATCTCAGGCTGTCTAGGTAATCTGCCTGGCGGTCTAGTAGATGTACTAGCCTGTTGGGCTATTTGGTTTTCCATTATCTTCTAGTTTTTGGTTAAGTTTTTGATTGCCTCTAACACAAAGTCCATTGCTTTTGTTTGCGCTGACACGAAGTTGTCAAAGCGCGATTCTAAAGTTTGTTCCTTTGGTATTGTGTTGGTGCTTGGTTGTGGTGGCTGGTCAAATTATTTAGGCTGATACCTGGTATTGGATGAATGAAATCCAAGGGGCTGCCTAAAGTTTGATGGTTGAGCTGCATTGTTGTTTCTATAGGAAAAGTTGGGATGACTTTTCCACCCAGGGTTGTAGGTGTTAGAATAAGGGTTGTTTTGAATCCTCGGGATAAGGTTACCTACAGCATTTACAAAAGCAGGTGGGGGGTCTTGTGATACCATATTTCCTAATTGATAAGTGTCAGAAAGATGACCTTCTATACCACAAATTTCACACATGGCAGCATTATGATGCATGTTCATAGAGTCAAGCTTATAAGATAACGAATCCACTTTTGCAGCAAGAGAACTAAGAGCATCAAGTTCATACTTACCGGCTTGTCGAGATGAAGTACCTCTTTCGCCCGACCATTGGAAGTGGTTGAGCGCCATTTCTTCGATCAAATTGTAGGCTTCATCAACTGCCTTGTTCATCAAAGCTCCTCCAGCAGCTACATCAACGGTAAGACGAGTGTTATAAAGCAAGCCATTATAAAACGTATGTACCAGTACCCATTTCTAGAGGCCGTGGTGAGGACACATTCGCTGTGATTCCTTGAAGCGGTCCCACGCCTCATATAGTGATTCGCCTTCTTTTTGAGAGAAATTGGTAATCTAGTTTCTCAGTTACGCGATTTTGCTCAGAGGAAAGTATTTTGCAAGGAAAGCATGTGAGAGTTGCTCCCATGTGGTAATGGATCCAGATGGTAATGACTGCAACCAAGCTCGCGTTCTGTCTCTAAGTGAAAAAGGAAAAAGTCGTAGCCGCAGAGCATCAGTGGTTACACCGTTCATTTTAAGAGTGTCACACTATTCAAGAAAAACAGATAAATACATGTTTGGATCCTCAGTTGGTGATCCACCGAATTGGTTTTGCTGTAACATTGATAGAAGTGATGGTTTTATCTCAAAATTATTCGCTTCTATTGGTGGACGTGCAATACTTGAATGCAGTCCTTGAACAATTGGTGACATTTGGTGCGGCGAAGTCTCGGAGTGACTTGTTACCGTCCATGATTGATGTTTGCGAATTCTTTTTCAGTTGATACTTCTGAAGATTCTTGCGACGCCGGAATGTTCTTTCAATTTCTGAATCAAATGGTATTGCAGGTTCCGGTCGCGGAGTTCTACGCATAAACTAAAATTCTAACAAGTAGATGTTCCGTTAAATCAAGAAAGGTGTAAAATGAAGTAAAAGAAAGTATATTAACAAACTAAAATGTCTAGTCTAATAACTTCTTAATCTTATCAATATTGCCAAAATTAGTCCCCGACAATGGCGCCAAAAACTTGATAGCGCCCACAGATATAGTAGGCGTCTCCCGCAAGTGCACAGGTCTATCGAAGTAATAAAATATTGATCCCACAGGAACTAATGGGCAATTACTGACAGATCTCGAAATGGCTAGCTAGGCGATGCCGAAATTTGTGAAGTTTAAGATAACGAAATAATTAAAAGTGCAGGAATGTAAACAGAGGAAATCACACGAGAGGATTCTAATGAGAAGATGTATCAGGATATGGGTTCACCACTTTGACTCCTTACAGTTGAATAGTTAAACTCTACTACCGATGTCCTGTCTAGTTCAAGGGGGCACAGCTTCCTTGTCACGTAGGTAGCTCCCCTCCAATAATCTCGTTAGGCTATTGGTCCAATCCGTAGGGTTCTGACACGTGGTCGGACTAGAGTCTCTCCGACGCGTCTAAGCTCCTTATAATCCCCTCAAGTAAGTACAGATCCACAAACGAGTAAAAACTCATAGAGATACTGATTAACAACCTCACTCAAGGTGATTTAAAGGCTCAAACACTTCCTTTCGAGTAGTGTAGGCATAGCACACCAACGAAATGGATAAACCCTCAACTAAATGGGTCGAACGCGTGGTTGGACTAGAGTCTCTCCAACGCGTCTAAGCTCCCTACAATCACACAAGCAAGTACGAATCTGCGAGCGAGTTTTTCTTCCGGAGATCTGATTTACAAACCTCACCTTGGTATTTCCCTAAGTGAGTACAGTCTAGCGGGCAAGTTTTCTCCTCTAGATCCGATTAACAAACCTCACCCTTGCAACTCAAGGCTTAAATTTACCTTTCCGGATAATGCTTTCCTTTAATCCTACTGGTAAGTACAGCTATGCAAGCGAGTAAACTCCTAGAAAAGCTGATTTACAAACCTCATCCGAGGGATTAGAGGTACGAGCATATCCTTCCGGGTAACGTAGGCAATGTACACACACAAGGCCAACCAAGGACTTTGGCTAATAAACTTAACTATCACAATTAGTAAATCGTCAAGGGCTACCCCATATCCTGATTTAGTGTTTAGCCAAGCATTCTCATGGTGAAAGCGTGAACAACAACATTAATCATCTCATACATGAGTAAGTCTATGCAGCTATTACAAGAGGAAGGAAAGATCTTAAAAGGTTCTACTAAGATTTGACAATGAACTTAATAAGAATCAGATGTATTCTCAAGATCTTCCTTTACAAAATCAGTCCAAAGATATTCTGCGCAAGAAGAGTCTTCAATGTTACCTGATGCGGAGCTTCTCCTTCTCCTCCTTTGCAAACACAAGTTCTCCATGCGTGATCTCTCTGCCGAGTGATCCTTGAATGATCCTCTCTTCTCTCTTTTATCTCATCTCATCCTGCATCTTTTTCTCCTTCCCATACCCTGCAAAAAGGGCTCTGCGGTTGCTGTCTCTGCTCAGCCGAAAGAAGACTCTGCCGCCTGCTCCCATGCCCTGCAAAGCTGCCGCCGCTGCTATTCTTCATGGAATCATCACTCCTTGCACCGATTTCTCTTCTAAAAGGTTGCTCCAGGTCTTTTCGTCAACAGGGAAGAAAAGTCATAGGTGGCCTTGAGCTTTCCCCAGGGTTAAATTGAAGAAAACAAAGTAAAAATTGTGGTTTCGAAACAGGTAGATCCGCGATCACGGGCGAGAATTTGGTCGTGACCCGGTCGTGATTTATCAGTTTCAGCTTCAGGCATAACGACGATCACGGGTATGATTCTGATCGGGATCCGGCCATGATTTCCAACAAAGGACCTGATGACTCTGAAATCTTTCAGTTTGGATCATCTTGGGTTAAGACGAGCCCCTCTGCCACAAAAGTGTCAGAATCTACTCTCTTTGTGGTCATTTTGATATGAAAAAGCGAAAATACCGAAACAGGTGTAGATTCCACAGATGTATCAAAATAAAGGCAATTATGAGACTTAGAGTCGTGAAATAGGCATGATTTCATAAGTAAAATGACTTGTAAAACTCTATATAAATCTGTGTCAACAAGAGACCTACGTGTTAAGTACCAAATACTTATTTTCTCACTAACTAAGCAAACTGAATATGATAATAAACTATCGAAAGCTACACAAAAATATCAGAGAGAGATACTGGGACTAGGGTTTCATCCATCTTAATTTCAATGACTAGATTTAAATAAGACGTCGTTAGTCAAATTTCATTATGATAAAGATATAATTTACTTTATAAAGGAATTATCTCACTCTCTCGCAGATAATTATACAAAGAACCAATCCTCACTCTCGTGCAGGATCTATTCAATGCTAAAGATAAGTAAACCATCAATAAAGAATTTAATGATCACTCTCGTGTATCCGAATTCTAAGTCAATTATCTCAAGTGGAAACTCAAGGATCACTCTTGTGCATCCGAATCTCAACACAGGTTCTACTTATGGTTCTCCAACGATCCAATACTCAATCTCTTGCAGTATCTTCACGTTTATCATATTAACTCGATCCTAAATTCAGATTATTAACATGACATTATATTTCTAAAATTGATAAATAAGAACAAACCTAATTTCTTACTATGAGTTCATAACTTTCAATTTTAGGGTTCCAAGTTCTCAAGCAAATCACCTCTCAGTCCATATCGCAAAAACTCTAAAACATGCTAACAATATGAATCTTCGGTGAATTAAAGGCGTTCATCAAATAAGTAAAATTATCATAGTAAAGTTATCATGACGAAATAAAAATCATCTAGTTATAAAAATTAAAGAGCATTACACCCCATGTCTCATAAAGTGTCTAAGCTAGCATGGTATAGGAATTACAATAACTCATAGTTTAGAATGATCAGAAATCAAAGAGAAATGGTAAAAGTTACAAAACAGGGTTGTAATAAAAATTACAGCCAGTAATTTTGCGAGTGAACAGTGCCGGCGCCCACTCTTTCGTTGATTTCTCCTCCGATTGATCTCCTTTCACTCTAAAACTTTTGGGGTATCCTCTCCTCCTCCAGGCGAAGCTTTCTTGTGAGAATCACGGCCTGAGGTGGCCTCTACGCCTCTCGGCGCGAGGCCGAACCCTAGGGACGCCTCCTATGATTTCTCTCTGAATAGTGAATAAAAATTGGGGCTTTCAGTCTCCCCGTCTTTTCTTCGTTTAGACGAGTTTATAGCTTCTTTCGGATCTCAAATTAGTGCCCTAAAGTCTGAGAAATCGCGAATTTAAATTTCTGGCAAAAGAATCGGGCATCTGGGTGAAAATTACGGCACTGTGATGGAAATTACGGTAGTACTGTAATTGCTGCAAAATCTTCTGTATGAAATTTGTTCCGAATTACGGCACCGTAAGGTATATTATGGTAGTGCCGTAATTGTCTCTGAAATCTCTGAAGCCTCGGTAAGACATTGGTCTGAAATTACGGTACCGTGAATAATTTTACTGCACTGCCATAATTTGCCCAAAAAAAATTTCAGAATTAAACCGCCGTGAAAATCATTACGGTAATGCCATAATTGCTGATTACGGCCATAAAAATCATTACGGCACTGCCGTAATTTCTCCAAAAAACTTGGTGTGACTTGAAATTTGATGTGTAGTTTTCTCTTGATGATAAGAATCTACCCATGCGTTGGATTTGTTTGAAAACCCATCAAAACGATACCTTTTTACCTTAAATTGATCAAAAACTAAGAAAAGTATATATTCCAAAATATTTGATAAAAAAGATATAAAACAAGCAAAAGAGCATAAATATGACATAAAAGACTAATGAAATGACACAAAATATAGTATGAATTTTGGTGTCATCACCTATTATGTTCTTGCTTCCCCATAAAGACCACGGGTTGTCCCAGCCAGCAGTCCATCATTGTGCCTGCCGGCACCGTTTTTGCAGCGGTAGACCACGGCAGCGTTGGAGCTGTCGGGGTGCCACTCTGCTTCACGTGCAAGAAGGTGCCCCACTGGCCGTTGCCGATCTCCCTCGGGTAGTCGCTCCCTTCGTACATGTGGCTCCACCAGTCATGGACTGCGACGAACGTGAGAGGCTCGCCGGTGGCATTGTAGACGAGGCAGAGTGTGGAGACGCCATTGCCGAACAGCCGCCTCAAACTCTTCACATATGCAAGGGCGTTGTAGTACTTAGAGCCGCCGTTCCTGTCGCTCAGGGCGGCGCGGGCGCGAACCTGCTGGTTCACGCCGTCAATAGTGGCGCTGAACACATTGCTGTCCATGTCCTCCCCCAATAATCTCAAGTTGGACTTTTGATCTGCTTCTAATCCAGCAAGTTAGTCACTTATATAATGCGATTTTGCATCAAAGAATCTAAGTTTCTCCATTAATTAATTAGCAATTGGTGCGCTTTTATTATTTTTTTTTAATTTTTTTATGTTTAAATTGTACGGAGCACGATCATGTACAATCAGTTGACAAATTCAAAGTCAAACGTCTTCGGAGGATGTACCATTCAAACACTCGAGGCATCAATTTATTAAAAAAAATGTCAACGCCTCTCGTTATAAAGAATGGAAATTTATTAGAGTTGTCGTAATAAATCATTGCCTCAACTTGTGTTTATTTTAGATCTACAACTTGCAAGCCATTGAACAACTGCAATTCTAATAAAATGTAATGCATTATAGTTTATTAACAACGATATGTTATAAATTAATATATACATGATTATAACATTTATAGATTATTCTATCAACAATAAGATGTTAATTGAAAAAAAAAAAGTGTTACTCCGTATCTTTAAAATACTTGTAAATTTTTTATAAATTTCAATACTTATGGCAACAAAAATGCTAACGATTTTATTAGTATCCATAAATTGTTTTTTCTTACATTCAAGGATTAATTAAAATTTTAAAATAATTTATGTATTCAATTTTTTAAAATTTATTTAGGGCCAATTTAGAATTATATTACATGTGCTCCTATTGTTACATTATTGTAGACTCAAAAGCAGCATTGTTTACTGTCAAAATACTCTAAATAATTGTTGGAAGAGATATTATAGATATTATAAATATTATTAAAAATAAAATTATATAAAAATTAAAATAATTAAGTAGATAAAATATCATCAATAATCACAGGTTAAGTTATAGATTGCATAGATGGCTGGTGTATATATATATATATATATATATATATATAATATTTTTATTTATATATTAAAAAATATATATTTTTATATGTCTTTATATTTTTATATTTTTTATATTTTTTATATATTAACTGTTATATAAATTCTATTTATATATATTGTAATATATAAACTCAAGTTGAGCTCTGATTAGGAGGTTAAATTAAAAAACAAGTGGGGCACCCTGCGCCTGACCTGGAGGGGAAAGGCTATAGGGGCTACGTTTTCTCATAAAGTTTTTTTTGAGAAATTTTTTGAAAGTTGATTATTTGTTATTGGATTGATACAAATCCCAATAAATCTATTAGTTTATTCATTTCATCGTTAGCTCCCCGTTTTCTTTTCGTTTTTTATTGTATATACCACCATCCAAAATATTTTATAATATAGTGAAATATTTAATGCGTTGATAGAAATTTAGTAAACATGGTGGAAATTTAGTAATACAAGGTAGAAATTTAGATAAATATTTTTTAAAATCTAAATTAATTATAGTAATTAAGTTAACACTAATAAAATAAAATATTATATAAATTATATTTTATTTATGCATATTTTTTATTTTTTATGTATTGTTTTTATATATATTATAATAATATAAAAATTTGATTCAATAAAGTAGAAATTTCATTGAACTTTATGTTAAACTTAAGAAAATAAAATATTATATATATTTTTTACTTATACATATTTTTTTATAATTTTTTATATATATTATAATATCGTAGAAATTTAATATTATATAGTGGAAATTTAGTTAACTACCTTATTACCATGAAAATAAAATCCTAACAAGCTTACATAATGGAAATATATATATATATATATATATATATATATATATATAATAGATATCAAGATAATATATATATATAACATAGTATAACTATATTTCTATTATATTATATTAAATTTCTATGATATTAATATATATATATATATATATAATTCATTAAAAATATGTATAAATAATAAATAACTTTTATAATATTTTATTTTATTACTAGTTAACTAAATTTCTACTAAGTAAGCTAGTTTGGGTTTTATTTTCTTAGTATTAAGGTACTTAACTAAATTTTCATTATATAATATTAAATTTCTACGATATTATAATATATGTAAAAAAAATTAAAAAATATATGTATAAATAAAAAAAATCCTTAAACCTAAGAAAATAAAATATAAATATATATTATATATATATTTTATTTATACATATATTTTAATATCATTGAAATTTAATATAATATAATAGAAATATAGTTATAATATGTTATATATATATATTATCTTGAGATCTATTATATATATATATATATATATCGTTATGTAAGCTAGTTAGGATTTTATTTCCTTGGTAATAAGGTAGTTAACTAAATTTTCACTATATAATATTAAATTTCTACGATATTATAATATATATATATATATATATGTATATAATTATAAAAAAATATGTATAAGTAAAAAATATATATAATATTTTATTTTCTTAGGTTTAACATAAAGTGCAATGAAATTTCTACTTTATTGTATTAAATTTTTACATTATTATAATATATATAAAAACAATACATAAAAAATAAAAAAGTATGCGTAATAAAATATAATTTATATAATAATTTATTTTCTTAGTGTTAACTTAATTACTATAATTAATTTAGATTTTAAAAAATATTTATCTAAATTTCTACCATATATTACTAAATTTTTATCTTGTATTACTAAATTTTCACCATATTTACTAAATTTCTATCATAGCATTAAATATCTCACTATATTATAAAATATTTTGAATGATAGTATATATGGTAAAAAATGGAAAAAAAACTAGGAGTTCACGATGAAAATTGAGTGAATAAACTATTAAATTTATTGAGATTTGTGTCAATCCAATGATAAATAATCAACTTTCCGAAAATTTCTGAGAAATTTTTTTTTTGAGAAAACGCGGCTAGCGCATGTCTCTTCTTTTTTTTTTATTCACGCGGGTCAAATGAGTCGGTCAATGCTGCATAGTTGCATAAAGTCAGATTACTGCTGTGCGTTCTTCCCGTTTGACCAATTTGACCTTCAGCTTTACCTCCAATCTCAAACCCACTCAGATTCCACCTGTGTAGGTTAATTATAATGAAATATTGTGTTGTTCTATTTATTGTTAAGAGGATATTAAAATCTATATATTTAATACTTATTAGTTTAATTTATGACCTTTGGATTGTGTGAGCAGACACAAGACAAGATGCACACGTTTTGCCGCTTCCTTTCGCCCTATGGATTAGCTCGATGAATAGACAGATAGATGCCGGATTATAATAATTCAAGGCTATTATAAATGTTTATGAAATCGCGCCAAATCTGTAATGATTAGAGGTGTTTATAGTTCGATTAATTCAATCGTCAGGTTATTTTTTAATATAATTAATTATTTATTTTTTTATTAACGTTAGTGGACGTATTTGTCCAATTCACACTTCCAAAGGAATTCGACTTATTGGATCCTCGATTCATAGAGAGTCCATTTTATGAAATATTCCTTTTTTAGACGGAATTATGTGGAAAAAAAACATATTAAATCGGTGTAGATAATTTATTTAATGTGTTTTTTCTTTATATTTTTAATTTAAGAAAATAAGAAAGATCATAAGAGGTAAAGATAATTTATTTATCATAAAAAAGAGATGGAAATTCTTTGGCTTTAAATCGGTGTATTCAGAAAGAACATTTTTTTTATACAAGTTAAGTAGTTGAACTAATTATCAAAAATTAATAGCTAATCGAATAAATATTAATAATTATATAAATAGTTAATTAAGTAAGCGACTCTGTTTGACTTAATTATTCAAATTAAAATGTATAATTAGATTATTTTAATTGGTTAATCACTTTATCATTTATATATAATTGGTTTAATATGATTGCCTACCGATTTGACTTATTCTTGAATCGGCCCTGAACCATAAATCATTAACCATGGTGTTAATTTGATTTGACCGGTTATCTATTGATTCAAGGGTTTTTTTAACACCCTTAATAAACTAAACTCAAATTAACTCAATTATGTTATGTTTAAATATCTGATTAGTTAAAGTGGATAATTTTTTTAGCTATATTAATTATAGTTTAGAATTTATTGGTCATGTTTGGCTTGAGATATTCCAGCCAGTCTATCACATGACTACGATACTCCCATTTTTCAGGAGAAGAAAAGCAACAACTTATAAAACGAATGCAGATACGAACGTGTGATGGACGCGGATGTGCAACAACATTAGGATGTTGCGACTCGAATCGTGAATAATGTCAGCTGCACCGCCCCAACGAACCTGGACGCCGCCGCGCCTATAAAGCCGGACCTCTTACTGGCTTTTGAAGTCGAATTACATTCGCAGCACGCCAACTCGGTGGATCGGATCTGATCCTATGGCGGAGGTAGCGGAGTTGAGGCGGCAGAACTGGGAGCTGGAGAGGGCGGTGAGGGAAGGACGGGAGAGGGAGGCGGAGGTGCGGCGGGAACTGGATCGCACGCGGGAGCGTCTGGCGGCGGTGGAGGAGGCGGAGGAGCGGCTTTGCGGCGAGATCGGCGAGCTCGAGGCCGAGGCGGTGGCGCAGGCCCGGGAGTATCTCCTCCGCATCGAGGCCCTCTCCCTCGAGCTCTCCACCGCCCACGCCGCCCTCGCCTCCGCGGGCATCCAACTCTCCGCTTCCTCTCACTCTCCCCTTGATTAATCAATCAATTGATTACTCTACAGTGATGATCTGAAGCGACGGTATGAGCTTTGGATTGTGAAATTATTTGAAGTGCATATTGTTTAGGGATTTGATGGTGAATGTTCCGATCTAGTGCACACGGAACATATGGCTTGGTTTGTCCAGTAAATACTAAATAAAATCTTCCTCATCGAAGAATGCGATCGAGATGCCGATGATCTCCAAAGTTGTGAATGCCCTTTTTTTTTTTATTTACTCTTTTTTACTATTGGTTTTCGATCGAATGCACATTTGTCTTGTACCGTGAACTTTGTTTTGTCCGCCGACGAAAGGAAGAAACATTTCTATTTTTTAGAAATTAAGAAAAAACTAAAATCGACCACAGCAAACTTCCGTGAAGTCGAAGGTTGTGTTTTTTTAATTAAAAATTAGGTAAAAAAAATAAAAAACACATTAAATTTAATAGTATTTTTTATTTTTTATTTTTATCTAATTTACCCTCACAAAAGGTTGGTTGATTTATTATTTATTTCTTAAATAACTCTACAGTTAGTAGATGTGATTGTAGCAAATATTTGGCGTGGGGGTTTGGTTTTGTTGTAAAGGGACCGAAGGCTGATGTAACACAAAGCGAGGAAGAGACATATCTGGAATGCTATTTTAAGGGCAGAAGAATGGGGGGCCATCAATTATGGCTTTTGGCATTGCAGTTTTATGTGGTGAAGGATTGTTAGGTAAAAAAATTGAAGAGTAGTTTAAAAGAAAGAAGATTTTCAATCTATATTAAATAAATTATAGATTATTGTGATGTATGGATTAAGATATTTTATTAAGTTTATATTGTATTATTTTAATTTTAGTTTGAGTTGGAGAAGGCTTCAGTTTAGTCACATCTAGTCGTCCAAATAAAGAATCCTATTTAAAATAAAATTTTAAATTAAACAAATTTAAATAAAACTACATATCCATTAGAAAAATAAAATAAAAAACCTAGGTCCAAAACTAAAATCAAGTCTCCGACTTGGCCCAACTCAAGCACATACCCTTGTGTGTAAATTTAGATGGATGAAATTGAGTTCAACCCAATTATTAAATTCCCTTGAAATGATCAAAGAACTTTGAGCTTATAATAACATATAAAAAACACATTATTCCTGATTCTTCTCAAAGTTAATAAATTTATTATTTTCTCATTTAACATACACAATAAATTAAGCTTTCAGCTTTCTTTATCTAAAATATTAATACAGCTACTTTGTCGACACATTGTAAAGTTCTTAAATTTCTTCATTGTCTATAATTTTAATCTAAATCTTTGCTTTTTGTAATTAAGACATTGCCTTTTTTTAAAAAAAAAAACAAAAATGATTTTTTTCTGAAATTTTTTCAAAAATTTCTAAAAATGTTTTTACAGGTGACTTGATCTGATTTCCTGGCAAGAATCATTGCTCACTGCTCTGTTTGGGTCGCTAATTGCGATCAGGCAATCGATTCTTGAGGCTCGTCGCTAGAAACTTGTACTTGCTAATCGACACACGCTTTGGAGTTTTGGCTGTGGCTTGTGGGACAGTCGGTGCAATTTTTTTATATGAGCAAATAATTAATAAAAGTAAATTTTAATTTTAAAATCTAATTAATAATAATAAAAGTCTTTACCAATTCAACTTTATTTGCCTATTTATAATTAGATTACATTTAGCTTGAAGATATTTAAAAAATGGTAAATGTATTTTTATATGTGTATATAATGTAATTTAACTATATTATGATGGTATTAAATTATCTATTATTTCAAAATTTATATGTTGTTATAATATTTTAAAATTTATTTATCACTTATATTTTAAGTATACTATGTGTTAGGCCTAGGCCTAGAATTAGGGCTCAAATTGGATCAGTCAACCGGTGGGTTGACCTGGTCAAAATCGGGCGAAAACATCACATGAAAGCAAATTCGGGCTCGCGGTTTTGATTTTTGTGGGCGACGGTGACGTTGCCCCGGAACGGACGGCGACGTCCGTTACCAACGCCTGTTGTCCTCGAGCTCTGCGGCGGCCGGTGACAGGCGGCTGGAGTCCGGTGGTGGGTTCGACGCGTGGAGCACGCGGAGAGGGTGAAGATCCGGCGGGGATCTTCAGTGCGTAGAAACGAGCGACGGCAGCTCGTTTCCAGGGGCACGTGTGTCAGACGAGGGAAACAAGGTCGGTGGCGACCTCGGGCAGGCACGGTGGACACACGTGGAACTTCGTCGGCGGATGGGGCTTCCGCGTGGTGTGTACACAGTGGGCGACGCCGTCGGACAACGAGGCATCATCTTCGGAGTTGGAGGACGGGCGGCACGAGGAGCTTCGGTCGAGGCGTCGGTCAGCCGCGTGGCGAGGCGTGGTTGGCAACTCCTCCCGAGTTCGCGTGCGAGCATGCGTCAACGGGCGACGCAAATTCCTGTGGGCGGCGGCCGCGTGGCGCGTCACGACGGGAGGCGGCGGCCGCCTCGTGGTGCGTCACGACGGGAGGCGGCAGCGGTGGGTTGCTAGGCTGGTGCCACTCACTTCCGCTTTCCTACGTGGAACCAGGTGGTGAACTGACACTGTCCGCATGTGCACGAAAATGTCGCAGTAATACAAAAGATATCGATCCCATAGGGAGCAAGGTGAGTACTAGAAAGTCTAATTTTTCGGAAACCAAACTAATCGAATCATGGTTTTTATAACTTTAAAAACTAAAATTAAGCAAAATCGTAAGCAAGAATTCAAACAACTACGGCAGGGAAAATATATGAGAGAGAATTTCAGGGCAAGGTTTCCACCACTCTGATGATTTTATTTGCGTTAAGAATTAAATAACAGTTACTTGGATCTACAGATATGCATAAGGAATCTATCCTATGGTACAAGGTGCCCTCTTTCGAGTGTACACCCCGGTGTTTACCCAGAACGTTTCCTACTTTCGCGGTGGATCATTCTAGATATACCCAATGGGTTCTGTAGTAGATTATGAACCCTCGAGCGAAGAACAAGCACTTTCGCGTCGAGCCTTCACAAGATTCACAAAGAGGTTCGGTCGTTATGGTCCTACTCTCGTTATGAACCGTAACAACTATGACATGATAATACTTGGCCAGAGTACAAATCAAGAAATCAATACATCAAGTAAAATATGCTTAAGATATAATCCAAATAGCAAAGTTAATATATGAGATGCAAACAAAAATCGTCAGAGGGCTTTAACGTAGCCCTGAAAATAGGTTTACGCTACAACCATCGTTACAACGCTCAAAATCCTCTCTTTAATCATGCGAAAATGACAGGAAAAGGTTTCTAAGACGGAGGAGAAGATAAACCGAATGGAACAAGCAAGATCGTGGTCTCTTCCCATCATCGGCAACTTGCTGATGATGAACCAGCTCACCCACCGGGGCCTCGCCAAACTCGGCGAACGCTACGGCGACATCCTCTACCTCCGCCTCAGCTTCCGCCACAACATCGTGGTCTCGACCCCGGAGATAGCGCGGCAGGTTCTCCAGTCGCAGGACAGCGCCTTCGCCAACCGCCCCGCTACCATCGCCATCTCTTACCTCACCTACGACTGCACCGACATGGCCTTCGCGAACTACGGTTCCTCCTGGCGCGAGATGCGTAAGCTGTGCTTGCTCAAGCTATTCAGCCGCAAGCGCGCCAAGTCGTGGGCGTCCGTGCGCGAGGAGATCGACGCGACGGTGAGAACGGCGGCGCTCGCCGCCGCCCCCGTCAATGTCAGCGAGCTCTTGTTCAGCCTGACGATGCGGATCATCTTCCGGGCGGCGTTCGGGGCGTGCACCGACGAGGGGCAGGGGGAGTTCATAACGATACTGCCGGAGTGCTCAAAGCTGTTTGGGGCGTCCACCATCGGGGACTGTTAGCGTACCGCCCATGTGGCGGGTTTATTCAAAGCGGACCAGGAAGACGAGGAGACGGACGGGAGACGAGGAGGCAGATAAGGCAGGAGAAGATGAGGAGGCGGGAGACGAGGAGGCGGATAAGGTGGGAGACGAAGAGGCAGATGGTTCCGGAAGACAAGGAGGTGGATAGATGGAGGCGGAGAGGTATTTAATGGGAAAGGGAGGAAGAGAGTGGGTCATGTAGAGTTATCTTCTTTGAGCGTTAGGGTTTGTTCTCACCGGAAGACCGCCGGTTGAGGTTGTGAGTGTTCTTTTGTGTCTTGTTCGTGTTCGTGGAGTAGTCAGGAGTCTTATGTTGAATCTTGTTTTTTGTTCAATAAAATTCTCTCTAATTCGCCTCCATAACTTGTCGTTTGTGACTTGAGGGACGATCTGATTCTTCGGATCGTATCAGGGACTTCATCCTTTGGATGCGTTGGGTGGACTTGCAGGGCTTCAACAAACGGCTCCGAGCGGCACGGGGCGCGCTTGATAGGTTAATCGACAGGATCATCGACGAGCACGTGGCGAATCCGAAGGAAGCCGATGCCGACGGGGATATGGTGGACGACATGCTCGCGTTCCTTGACGAGGCCGGCGGCGGCCGTCAGCAGAAGGATGAACTTCACTGAAGCTTCAGGTTGAGGAGGGACAATATTAAGGGTATAATTATGGTGCGTGCTCCAAAATCTTTTTGAATTAGTGAACTAACAATTTGTTACTTTTGTTAATATATATGATTTAGGAACGACCTTGAGACGAAATTCCTAGTTAATATTAGATTTTGAGGGAGGCATGGAGCACATAAATCAGATGAACTTTTCCCACCTTAAAGGAGCAATTTATTTTTTAAAATTTGTGTTCGATCAAGATCTATCCTGGGCACGTACTTTTTTTGTTTATGCTTGAACGGAGGACGTGATGTCGCAGGACCTGTTGTTTGGCGGGACAGAGACGGTGGCGGCCGGCATCGGGTGGGTCATGGCTGAACTCATGCGCAACCCCGACGTCATGCGCCGGGTGCAGGAAGAACTCGCTGACGTGGTCGGGCTGGACCGCCCAGTCCGAGAGGGCGACCTCGATAAGCTCGCCTTCTTCAAGTGCGTCATCAAGGAGACGCTCCGCCTCCACCCGCCGATCCCGCTCCTCCTCCACGAAACCGTCGAGGACTGCGAGGTCGAGGGCTACGCCATTCCTGCTCGCTCCCGCGTCTTGGTTAACGTCTGGGCCATCTGCCGCGACGCATCCGCGTGGAAGGACGCGGGCGAGTTCCGGCCCGCGCGGTTCGCGCCTGGAGGCGAGGCGGCGGCGCTGGACTTCAAGGGGAACTGCTTCGAGTTCCTGACATTCGGGTCGGGGCGGCGGTCGTGCCCGGGCATACAGCTTGGGCTGCTCGCGGTGCAGCTGACGGTGGCACAGCTGGTTCATTGCTTCACGTGGGCGCTGCCTGGCGGCATGAAGCCGGCGGAGCTGGACATGGGGGACGTGTTTGGACTCACGGCGCCACGGGCGGTGCGGCTCGTTGCCATACCGAATCCGCGTCTGACATGTCCACTATACCAAGCGGCGGCACCGGCTCTTCAGGCTAATTGAGATTCTGGAGAAGCGATGAAATAGTCTGCGCACTTGATTGTGTATTCAATCAATGTCTAGTAATGAATAAAAGTGAGTGTATTTGATAGTGTGCGTTGTGTTTGACTTTGGAGCTCGTCAACTTGTAATGGTTGACATCTGAAATTTGTTATCTGAACTATGTATATCGATTTCGTATGAGCATAAAAATTACCTTGATGTATTATTATTATTTTTTTACGGGCATTTTTATTTTCATTTTCTTCTCCCCAGTCGCCCACATAAAAGTTAAAATTGCTAAATATCTTGATCAGTTTGCACTGAGTAGTGCTCTTACTCATCAATTTTGTGCTTAATCTTAGCTCGATCGCACCACAATCAGTTGCTTGGTTTTTTTGGCCGAATTAAACGTTGACACTGAACCGGGATGAGTAATGTGGCCGGTCTGCCTCGCCGATTTGGTAAAAGAAAAAGTGGTGCATCTTGATTAGTGTGTTAAAAAAAAAAAAAAAAAATTTGCTAAATCATGATTAATTGAGCAATTTTTAAAGAAGATAATTAAGATTATTTAAAACTGCACTGTTAGTTAACTTCTAAACCGGTTATATAATTAATGTGTAAAAACTTTAAAATATAAAAATTTTTGAACCTTACCTTCACTTTTTTTTCTTCCTTTCTTTACCTTCACACACACACACTATATATATATATAATAATAATAATAATATAAAAATTAATAAATTATGTAAATTAGTATATTTATAAATTAATTCTTTTAAAAATGATAATTTTATAAATTAACAATTTAACAAATAACTAATATTACATATGACTAGTTAAAAATTATACACATATAATTACTGATTAATCCAATTCCTAAAAATCCCATTAATGGGTTAACTAGTTTTTTTTTAATTTGAGAACTATTTATATTTTGGGATAGGTTTGATTTATAACGAAATGTTGGGTCAATATTCAATTAACCAAATCGTAAACACTCATAATCATGATTGGATTAGCTCATAATAACGTCAGCAATATGCAACTTTGAAACCTTTCGCCCCAATAATGCATAATCCGGTCCTTGAATCTCATAATGAAGAATATTTATAATCATGAGATCAATTTGAGAGATATCAATGGTGTCCGTTAGTTGCTGATAACAATATCTTGAAATTGAGCTTTGCATTTATTATTTATCTTGCACTATATAAAAATAAAAATAATGATTGAGAGATGTTAATTTAAATTTCTTAGGATTAAGTCCAACTCTCTCATCATTCTAGTCGAGTATAAAGGCACGAGTTAATTAATTATTAGCTATTGCAGTGGGTGACTTTGCTTCGCCAATTTTGTATTCCCATTTCACTTGAATGGCAGACAATTGTGGAGTAGTTCACTTTAATTTCTTTAACGTGATAGAAAACAAACTGACTGTATAATTTTAGCTAAAAGTATAATGATCACCTAAACCAACTCACCCACTCATTAGCTAGATTAATATATATATATATATTTAAAAAAAGTTATTAGCTCTACTTGTACACATTAGAAGTAAGTCTTCTCTAACTTGCAACAAAATAATTTTGAAATCTTAATCACCTTTGATTTTCAACAACAAAAAAGAATGAAATGAATTCATTCTTAAAGACAAAAGAAAAGGTGTAAAAAAAATACAATTAAATGACGCAACACTTATTAGCAAAGAGATGGGTCTTTTTGATATGAAAGGATGAGTCTTACGTTTCAACTAAGGCATAGAAAGCAAAAAGTACTACCATAAAAACAACATAAATTTATTTTTATTAATTAGATTTCCCAATTTTAGCGTTCCAAGTGAGAATTGTCATGTCTTGATTATTATCTATATATAATTTTTACCAATTTATACCCTAATTAATTATTCTAAAATGAGAAAATATTCAATATGTTATGCAAATGAGAAAATAATTTTAAGGAGCCAATCTTCCAAATGAGAAAATATCTAATTTGTAGAATTCGATAATCCATAATGCTAATATTCAATATGCTACTCGTTGTAATTCTAAGATTGATATATGTTATGCAAATGATTCAATTATATCAAACAAGATTACTTAAAGTTTCTATAAAAACCGGCACCCTATAAAATGCATGGGCCGTTCAGCAATGTCGAGGTCGAACTAGCTTGCTTCAGAAAATAATATCACTTAGAGGTGTATCGGGTTGGATCATCGGAGCCCTCTCGTGCTCCTCCTAGGGATTACAATTTGACTCATTGAGTTCGGGAACTCAACCCATTTACATCAGGTTTAAGTACTCATTTAACTAAATGAGAGGAGTATGAGTTTAATATATATATAACTCATATTAGGTTTGGGTCAAGTTTGAGTTTAAAACCTTAGGTACCAAAAAACCTGAATCCGATTTTAACATATCACTTATGAGTTATGGCTTACATATTGTCCTAAGTGAGATTCCACAGTGGCTGCGGGCATGTGGCTTTTTTTTTTAACTTCCCTTTCTTTCTTTTCTAAGCTTCTGACTTTACGAACCCTAGCCAAGTCACCACCTCCTAGCCTCGCCAGTTGCTCTAGTCATTCCAACCTCTTCTCCAACTCGGGTGCCCGTTTAAGTACCCAACTCTAGGATTGAATTGTATAATAGGATATCCGACCCAGGTTTAAGTCAATTTCAAATAATGGATAATATAAGTCGAATCCGATTCGAATAGTGAGAGAAAATATAGATACTTAACACGTTGTCACTCCGGGATCCTTCCAAAAAGTCCCATAGATCGGCCCAAGCCTCGCATCGAATGGCCCTCATGGGCAATAGTCGAGTCAGCCGCTCTGTGCAACAACCTCCATACCACGTCATAGGTTTGCGAGTGGTTTCAAAAAGATTAAAATAATACAATCGGTTGCACTGTGTAACGCAAGTGCTAGCTCAACTAAATATTTCAAAGTCTCAAATAGTCAAATGTAAATTAGATCGTACAATTGAGTTCCCATCACCACCACCAAAACAATGGGCAATAGAGATCTCATTCTTATTATCAATTTCTCCCCATATTTTTTTTAAAATTTATAAATTATTAAATTTAATACTCCAATGTCTTTTGGTCAATCAAACACACCAGCATAACGATGATCAATAAAGATCTCATTCTTATTATCAATTTCTCCCCGCATTCTCTTTAAATTTATAAATTATTATATTTAACACTCCAATGTCTTGTGGTAAATCAAACAAAGCAGAAGAAACAAGGTCAACAGCACAACAACAACAAACATTCTCTTATTCTAACACGAATATTGCCACAACCTCTGATGTGGTGTCGCGCGAAGTCCTAATATCTATTCGAGCAATCTAATAACTAATGTTTACTGTTTTCTTTTATTATTCCTTCCAAAGAGAGACTTTATTTTATTTTTTTCATCTATGTACATAACTATCATGACTTCTTAACAGTACGGTGAATTTAAAGCTCTTACTGTGCATTAACAACAGTTCAACAACTTTACTGGTGTAAGAGCCTAGCTTGATTTTAAGTAATTTTTAAGTAAAAAATAGTTAAAAGTTATATGGTAATTAAAAACATAAGCAGAAAAAAACTGAAGTTGAGAAAACTATAATTTGATGCTTTTATCGCTTCTGTTTCTTCCAAAAAATAATTTACATAATTTTATTTAAAATTTTAGGTGTTATTATCTTAAATAATTTAAAATTTTAACACTAAAGGAAAATAAAATATATTATTATTTTAAATAGTTTAAAATATTATATTTATTTATTATTTTATATTTTGACATTAGTTAAAAAGTTATTAACTAAATATCTTATAAATTTTAAGAGTATAACACAATATAATATAACACAGTTTAGTATATTTATAAAGCTATTAATGGTAGGGTAAACAAGCCCTAAGTAATAGAACTACCACCTAATTCAATTAAGGGCCTATTTGGCCTCGCTGTTAATAGTTTTATAATTGTGCTAAATTGTACTGTACTGTACTATGCTGTCAAAATTTATAAGATGTTTGGTAAATAACTTTTTAACTGCTGTCAAATTTTAAAATAATAAATAAATAAATTATTTAAAATTATTGAAAATAATTATATATATATATATATATATTCTTTTTCTTTATTATTAAAATTTTATATTATTTAAAATAATAATAGTTAAAAATTTAACTAAAATTATGCAAATTACTTTTTTAGAAAAGCAAAAACAGCAAAAGTATCAAATTGTAGTTTTCTCATATTCTGCTTTTTCATTATTATTTTTGCTTTTGTTTTTCATTACAAAACATATTTCTAAACGCTTTCTGCTTAAAAGTTACTTAAAATCAGCTTTAAAGCGGGGCAAATAGGTCTGAAGAAATTTTATAACTTGCTTTCAATATGTTCTTTTCACTTCATTGGGGTGCTCCTGTTGCAATAATAATAAAAAAAAATTCCACAAGAATTTCCATTATGCCTCACAAGTGTTGATTGTTGCTCAAATAAGACAAGAATTCAAAAGCATTCATAGAGAATTAACACTAAGAAAGATTGGCTAAAATTCAACTGAGATTAAAATAGTAATTTAATCCCAATTAAACAAACCCTAATTGACTAACATTTCATTAAATGCAAGTGCAACGGAACCCAGCAAAATCCCTAATCTCGTCGCCGAAACATCTTTCCTATTTGATGACGACAAAGCATAAGAAATACGTGTCCAGGTCACGAAAGAGGAAGAGAGGGCAGGGACAAACTCTTACCTCGATTCAACCAAGAGAACAGAAGCAAAGAGTGAAAGAAATCAGGCCGATGCTCACCAAGAAAGAGACACCAAGCGAATCAAAATGCAATTGTCGATTCCTGGGAAGATCGCCGCACATGGAGAGGGTGAAGAAGAGGGAGAGAAAGGGAATCTGGGGAAGCAGAGGGGAACTAGAAATAGAAAGGTTTCCGCGGTTAAATAGATGGATTTTTGGGCCATTTGCACATTAGCCCAACATTACAATTAGATCCTATGTAGTAACGGTAAGAGTTAGGGCCTATTTGGCCTTGCTTTTACGTTCATTTTAAACAACTTTTTAGTAAAAAGTAGTTAAAAAATTATTTGATATGAAAAATAGAAGTAGAAAAATGCAATAAAAAAATAGAAGTGAGGAAGCTACAATTTGATGCTTTTACAGTTTCTATTTTTTTTAAAAAGTAATTCACATAATTTTATTTAAAATTTTAAATATTATTATTTTAAATAAATAAAATCTTAATACTAAAGAAAAATAAAATAGATTTATTATTTTAAATAATTTAAAATAAAATATATTTATTAATTTAAATAATTTAAAATAAAATATATTTATTATTTTAAATAATTTAAAATAAATATTTATTTATTATTTTAAATTTTGACAGTAATCAAAAAGTTATTAACCAAATATCTTATAAATTTTGACAATGCAGCACAGTACAATACAGTACAATTTAGCACAATTATAAAACTATTAACAGTGGGACTAAACAAACCCTTAATTTAATTTTACTTGTAACACCCTATATATAAATATTTCAAAGTCTCGTTACCAAAGCAAAGTAATCACACAAGCATGAGTTACCCGTGGCCACCTTCAGAACGATCTTATTCTTATTACTAATTCGTCGTTCGTAAACTATTAAGCACGGCGTAACAACAACAACGGTCTTATTCCAAGGCATATATCGCCACAACCTCTGAAGTCGTGTCGCGTGTAGCCGTGACATCTATCACGCTCCCATTCGATGCAGCGCGATATTGCAGCTCGCCCTGGCTAACATTTCCCGCCATATCGCTCCAGTTGATCAAATCGAAGTAATGGACGCGGTGGATCTCAGCATAAGCCTGCTTGCAGGTAATTAGCCAATAGGAAGTAAATAGGGGTAGAAATGAAGTCCGAACAATGACGACGATCGAGCAACGCACCTTTGTTCCTGGATGTCATGTAGGACCATGGGTTGTCCCAGGCCACCAGTCCGTCATTGTACTGGCTGGTGGTGTTCTTGCAGCGGTACACCACGGCAGCGTTGGAGCCGTCAGGGGTGCCGCTCCGCTTCACGTGGAAGAAGGCGCCCCACTGGCCGTTGCCGATCTCCCTGGGGTAGTTGCTGTGCTCGTACACGTGGCTCCACTAGTCGTGGACCGTGACGAACGTGATAGGCTCGCCGGTGGCGTTGTAGATGAGGCAAAGGGTGGACACCCCGTTGCCGAATCTATTTTTCAAATGCTTGAGGTAGTTGAGGGTGTTGTCGTACTTAGAGCCGTCGTTCCTCTGGTTGAGGGCGGCATGGGAGCGAGCCCGCTGGTTCGCGCCGCCGATAACTCTGCCGAACACATTGCCGTCCATGTCCTCGCCCAAGATCTCAGCTCCACCTGCTGCCTTAGCTTAGGCGTTTAAATAATCTCAAGATGGGCTTCTCATCTGCTTCTAGTCCAACAAACAGACAAGGACTCTCCGTTAATTAATTAGCGGCCGTTGCGCTACTTTTGTCTAAGACTTTCGATCAGAAAATTCAATTGAGGAAGAAGTTGAGTTCTCAAGTCTTTGTATATAGTTTTTTTCTCGATGATATCATCTTTCCCTCCCACAAGAAAATCACGTGATTGCGTGGGACTGTGACGTAGATAATTTGTAGATAATTTAAAATTTAATTTAAATAGAAGTAGAAATCCTTCGCCGTCAATCCTCATCAATTATTTAGATTTAATTATTGTTTTCGAATTGTCAATCATCATAATATTTAGATCTAATTGATGCTTGGGAGAAATTGCAACTTTGAAGCTTCAAGAATAACAAGGGTAACATAACAGTAAAGGATTGATACATATGTCTGGCGAGCACCTAAAGCTATTAATTTGAACTCACCATCGCTTGTTGATTTCTCTATTGGAAACACACGTGTCAGTCAATAGAGATCGCCAACTTTGCATATTAATCAGGCAACACCTGGGCATTGTGAAAGCAATAATCACGCCATCAACAGGTTCGTGATAAGTTAATAAGGATCATAATCAAATTTATAAATTGTAATCAAATCATAATCATATAGGTACGATTTGATCGTAGGAGCATTGCCATTTATATTATTGTCTTCTATTATCAAATAGTTACTGTATAAATAAATGCTTGCATCAAACATATCATCATCCTCTTATTTCTCTCTCTATCTTCTATGTTCTCAATGATTTAGTGTGCTTTTCTTTGTTAGTCTAAAATTTTATTTAAGTAAAAAATAAATAATTCATCTAAGATCATTATAGAAAATTTAACAATCTCTATTTATGAACTTTTAAAAATAAAATACAAATAAATAGCTTAAAAGAGAAATTTAGAAAGACAGAGTCGGGAGGCAATACACGATTATACAATTAAAGGCAAATCACTATTGCAAAGAACCTTTTAAGGAATAAAATAATTAAATACCGAATGAGAAATTATAAATTTATTTACGCCCCGCTAATTAATTATTTTTTCCCAAATTTATTTTTACCTTAGATTTGGAATTTTCAAGTCATCAATCCCTTTTTTGTGCAAAAAAAAAAGTCGATGCCTGTCAGTGTCACTATAAAGAATGAAAACTTGTTATAGACGTAGTTACGAATTACATTTTTTAAAAGACTTTCGATCAGAATTCAACGGAGCATTATTCATTGACCACTCTTTCAAAATAAAATAAAATAAAACTCCAAACCCTCTCTCCAATAACGTGAATAGGACAGGGAAATCTTGACATAAAGTTACGCAATTGCATATTATTTTTAATTGAACCTGAGGTATCATATGCAACAGTTTGTTTCCTTGCCGAGACAGAAAACTCAGAGGGCGAGAAATTAGGAGGTAGATCAAAAATAAAAAGAAGGAAAACTTGGTCACCTGAAACTCACTTGTGACAAAATTATCCCTTCCAACATTGGTACCGGAAACAATACTAATTTCTAAGGGTGTGCAATAAAAACCATCAAACCATCGAATCGCAGTTAACTAAATCGAACCAAACGGTTCTTAACCGGTCGGGTTTTTACTCGTTGATCGGTTATCGGTTCGGTTACGGTTAGGAACTTGGCTGAACCGCAATTAACTGAATCGAACCATTATATAATATTTATTTATATATAAAAATAAATATTTTATATAAAAATTAAACTGGTTAACTATCAAAAACCAACGATTAACCACCGAAATCCAACGGTTAACCATTGAAAACCGACGATTAATCGAAAGTATTTATATTTATTTATCTTATATTATTTTATAATTTTAAATAATTTTTGTATATGTAAATACTACAATTAACCGTCGGTTTTTAATTAACCATATCGAAAAATCGATTAATCAGTACAAATGGTTCGGGATCGGCGGTTCGATTTTTTGGCATGATTTAGTTAACTGAACCGTGCACACCCCTACTAATTTCTACCATAAACCTTGGGCCATTAACACTGCTTTTTCTCAAAACAATTTCTAGACATATTCAAGCAACCACTATAAAAATAGATGCATCAGTCACATGTCCACCGAAAATGGAAAGTACATTTAGTGAACTGAATCTCATTGCAGACTATGCCCGCCTTTCCCGGTTAACTGTCTTTTTGATAAGAACTAGCTGTCCCTTAAGCAAGATAATATAATTAGGAGATAGACCACCACCAAAACTTTCACAGACGCTGTTGAACTATTTATTTCACTAACAGACAGAAAAAGAAGGAAAAGGGGAAGTAAAAGAAGAGAATGTTGAAGGAGGACTCGGACCTCTAATAAGTAAATGAAATAACAAACATTAAATTCGCAAAGCAAGAAATAAGTCCCTCCTAAAATTAGAATGAACTCAGTCCAAGATATAATGTAAATGCTTGATACACCCAGCTCATGTTGAAAACTGAGAGAAGGCTCCCACCGATTGAAGGATCACTAATCACCCAATAGGATGATCCAAATATCAGATTATACTTACAAGGGTTACCTGGAAAAAATATCGAAGAAGGCCAAAGAAAGTTAACGGGTCCTTGAAATTAGTCAACACGCCTGCAATAGATAGAGCAGCTGAGTCAAAATCATGTTCACTCTAAGTAAAGTTGAAGACACGTCAAAATGGAAAGTGCATAATAAAAAACCTAGAATATGGGCAGAGGAGATGGGACACAGGCCCATACATAGACAAGACAAATCCCTAACAAATTTTAAAAAAAAAGAGACAAGGGGAAAGGCGAGCGTAATAGTTGACGATGAAGAGAGAAAAAGTCAATAGATGGGAAATGACCGGGCCAATGAGGAAAACAGGGCGTGCCCATGACAGTGGATAGAAAAAAAATTAGAAAGTGCAAAAAAAAAAAGGAGGAAATCAGTGGAGTAGTCTATAAGAAGAGAGAAAGGAGACGAAAAAGAGGAGGACGCGGTTGCAAGGGAGAGCACCAGGAAGCTGTGAGAAGGAGCATTCGAAGGTAATAAGGGAGGTTTGCTTTTATTTTTTTAGGCCTAAGGCGCACTAAGCGCCCAGTGGCACCACAATAAACACACACGCACATTTTCTTATTTTTAGGCCTAAGGTGCATTAAGCATCCAGTGGCACTATAGTGAATAAAGAGGAAGAAAAATGTTGAGAAGAGCAGGGGAGGTGATGCGAGATCCCTAAAAGGGGAGAGTCTGAAGAAAATATAAGAACAATAAACAAGGGAACAAGTGAGGAAGCTGATGAAGTCGTGTAACAAAAAAGAGAAGAAGAGGAAGTTAGACAAAAAATCACAAAAGATGCAATCATAAAAAAAAATTGGAGGGTCAAAGAGACGCACGAAGAAGCTGACAAGAACCGAAAAGAAGCTGACAAGAACCGAAAGAAGAGAGAAAGGAAGGAATGTGAAGGAGTTGCTAAAAAAAAGGAGTTCGTAAAACCCGTATTAAAAAAAAAAAGGAAAAAAAAAAGAAAAAGAAAAAAGAAGAAGAGCTTGTGAAAGGGAAAGGGGAGAGAGATCGAAAGCGATACGTAGAGGCGTCATAAAAAAATAATAAAAAAAAAACAGATCACGGAAGAACAGAGAGTAAAAAAGGTAAGGAAACAAATACCTGTGTATGTTTGCTGAGTCTCCAACCCCCTTCATCACCTCTCTGAAGGGTCAGGTATGAAGCTAAGTTCAACACAAAGTAAAGAGTCCCCTTCCTTCGTCCAAATCTGAAGTATGCGGTACTGGAAAGAAGAAAAAAAGAGATTAATAATAATAATAATGAAAATAAAAAATAAAAAGAGTCCCCTTCCTTCGTCCAAATCTGAAGGAGCTCGTGAACTTGTAATGGTTGACATCTGAAATTTGTTATCTGAACTGTGAATCACGATTTCGTATGAGCATATGTCTAAAAATTACTTTGATTTATTATTATTTTTTTACAGGCATTTTTATTTTCATTTTCTTCTCCCCAGTCGCCCATAAAAGTAAAAATTGCCAAATATCTTGATCAGTATGGACTAAGTAGTGCTCTTACTCATCAAGTTTGTGCTTAATCTTGACTCGATCGCACCACAATCAATTGCTTGGGTTTTTTTGGCCGAATTAAACGTACACTGAACCGGGATGAGTGATGTGGCCGGTCTGCCTCGTCCGATTTCGTAAAGAAAAAGTGGTGCATCTTGATTTCTGGTGTTAAAAAAATTAATTGAGATTTGATTTGAGATTGGTTCAACTTTGAGCGGAACTAGTTAACTTCTAAACCGGTTATGTATATAAAAACTTTACCATAAAAAAAATTGAACTTTACTTTACTCTCTTTTCCTTTCGTTTTTTAGCATCACACTATATCTATAAATATATTTAATTACATATGTATATATATATATTAATAATTTATATAAATTAATATATTTATAGATTAATATTTTTAAAGAATAATAATTTTAAAAAGTAATAATTTTATAAATAACTAATATTAAATATAACTAGTTGAAAAATTTATATATATATATATATATATATATATATATATATATATATATATATATATATATATATATATAATTACTGGTTAATTAAAATCATAAATACTTGATTAATTGGTTAGAGTTTTTTTGTTTGGAAATAATTTGTATTGTTGCAAAACCGATAGGTTTGATTCGAGATAAAATATTGGATCACGGTTCAGTTAACTAAACCGTAATACCCTTAATCTTGATTGGATTAACTCAAGAGTTAATTAATTATTAGCTAGTGCAGTGGGTGACTTTGCTTCGACAATTTTGTATTCCCATTTCACTTGATTGAAATATATATATATATATGAATGGCAGACAATTGTGGAGTACACTTTTAGCTAAAAGTATAATGATCACCTAAACCAACTCATTAGCTTTCTATATTATATATGTATATATAAATAATATAAATGAGTTACATGAATCGACTCCTTGATTCACCCTAAACACTTTTGGTCATAAAATGGTTTTGACATGATTATGATCTAAATATGATTAAGCTTGATTTAAAATCGTCTAACCTTATGTTATTCGAGTCGGGTTGAGTTGGCAAATTGTATTTAATTTTTGTCGAGCTTTTCTGTTTAATATATTTTCTTCCTCGGTTTTGTATAATATTGCTAGCAAATACATGGACCATGTGGTGTTTGAGTAAATAAATATGAGATTTGGTATGAATTGTGGAGAAATGATATGATTTACAAATTTCACTACCATGCGCTGTCGATCCATGTTTTATGCATCAGATTAGCTAAAAGCTGGGGCATATAGAACTTTTTGCTTTAGTCTGTGTTTTCTTGGAGGGAAGAAAAAATAGAGGGGGAAGAAGAGTTGAACAGAAAGAAAAAAGTTTCACGAGGTTCTCATGTGACAGACTTTGCCTCCCTTGACAAAAGAAAAAATCGGAGCAGCGATGTTGGTTGGGGCATGGGAGCATGGAGGTGACGACAGCGGGCACTAGCTCGACGGGAGACAGCAAGCCCAGCCGCAAGCTCTAGGGAGGACTGGCAGCGTGGGAGGCAACAAGCTTAGAGGGTGTGAGTTCAGAGGCGAGCAGTGTGCTTGGTAGCGGCGGCGATTGATGCGAGGTTGGTTGGGGTGTGGGAGCATGGAGGTGACAGTAGCAAGCACTAGCTCGGTGGGAGGCAGCAAACCTAGCCACAAGCTCTAGGGAGGATTGGCGGCATGGGAGGCAGCAAGCTTGGAGGTGAGCAGCATGCTTGGCAGTGCCGATAGCTGGTGCGAGGTTGGCCGGGGCATGCAAGCTTGGAGGCGAGTGATGGGGTGCCGCAATTGCACGACCTATCGAAGAAATAAAAATATCATCCCACAAAAACCAATGACTAAATACCAACTTATCTTAGGATTATTTGTTATGATCTGCTTAGCCCAAGTTAATAATAGCAAGCCCACTAAACCTTATATACCATATAATCTTTTCTCCTACTTGCAATGTAGGACTAAACTCGGGGTATTACATTATTTGCTAGATGAATCCGAAAAGAGTTGAATTTAATCTTAACTTTGTTACAGGAAGAGTAAAAGAAAGACAATGGGTTGTAATCAAATTGTGGAAGCTGAGGATTTTTGAGTTCACCACTCTAAGCCTTATGACTTTACTAAGAAGATATACCTTTAAGAAGGTTTTTACTGTGATGAAGGGGATTTATCTAAATATACAGATTGTCTTCTTTTAGCTGTGCAATCCGGTGTTTATCTGAATTAATCCCCTACTTTTGTGGTTATTAACTCGAAATAAACCCAATGAGTTCTTGACAAATCAAGTAAAATCCCTCAAGTCGATTCGAATTACTTTCGTGATCGAATCAGTCTGTCCAAAAATTATAGATCCAACATTGCAATTCACCTTTCAGTATTTCTTGCGACGTCTAAAGCATGCAAATTATAGCTAGTAATCAACACGTAAATAAACACAAGATTGATTAAATCAAACACAAGTAAATTGCTTCAAAAGATGAAAATCAATAATCAAGTCATAATAACATAGAGGGCTACGCCCTAGTCATGAAGTGAAATTTACGCTACTATGTTCATTGTGTTAATGCTATAAAAATCTCTATTTTTTTATTACAATTGGAAAATAAAATAAGAAATCAACAAAAATGATGAAATTTGAGGCTTCCTGATGAAGATTGACGCCAGTCAACCGGAAAAAACGACGCTTTTCTGGTGATGAAATGCTAATCGCCGCCAGTAGCCCTAGATTTCGCCTCTTCATCGAATTTGCCTTGAAAATTAGCTAAAAAGTTCCAATAATCACTCCTTCGGTCACTTATATAGTTCCCCCCTTCCTAATTAGGTTTTCCTCAAAAGTTAGCTCGAAAACTAATTCTCTTGATAAGTTGGCTAGTCTTTATTGTAGAGAAATTGTGCAATTACATGGAGTGCCTGTTAGTATTATTTCAAATAGGGACCCAAGATTTACATCTAGGTTTTGGGGTAGTTTGCAAAAGGCATTGGAAACATAGTTGCGTTTTAGCTTTGCCTTTCACCCTCAGACTGATGGGCAATCTGAAAGGACCATTCAGATTGTAGAAGAAGGTGCAGGACACCATTGTTTTGGGGTGTGCCAAGAGAGCAACCTTTGTTGGGTCCTCACATGTTAGAAACTAAGGCAAAGATAATTCAGCAGAGAAGGAAAAAGCTAGTAACTGCGCAAAGTAGATAAAAGAGTTATGCAGATAAAAGAAGAAGAGATCTTGAGTTTGCTGTGGGGGATCATGTGTTTTTGAAGGTATCGCCTATGAAAGGGATAAAGAGATTTGGAAAGGAAGGTAAGTTATCTCCTTGTTTTGTAGGACCATATAAGATTTTAGAGCGTATTGGCCCTGTGGCATATAGATTGGCCTTACCACCATCTTTAGCTCTTGTTCAAACGTGTTTCATGTGTCAATGCTGAGAAAGTATATACCAGATCCCTCATATGTGTTGCAATATAGTCAACCAGAAATTATGCAAGATGTTAA
The DNA here is from genome assembly GCA_027563935.2 of Costus lasius. Taxonomy (NCBI): domain Eukaryota; kingdom Viridiplantae; phylum Streptophyta; class Magnoliopsida; order Zingiberales; family Costaceae; genus Costus; species Costus lasius. The sequence goes on along the minus strand of CM050450.1, from coordinate 13,456,924 downwards.
CTACCCAGAGCATGCTGTACAAATATTGGATAGAAAAGAGCATAGATTGAGAAATAAAGTTATTAAACTTATGTAGGTTAAATGGCAGAATCATCTACAAACTGAGGCTACTTAGGAACATGAAGAAGATGTCAGAGCTCAATGTCCAAATTTGTTCGAGAGAGATGATGAGAATGATGTTTCTGAAAATGCGTGAATTTGGAGGACCAAATTCTTATTTGGTAGGGAGAATGTTATAATTAATCCGAATTTTGTAATTTGCTTTAAGTGGAGGGAAAATGTGTAATTGGGAGAATTCCAAATCGAAATCGAAAAACCGGCACCCTATAAAATGCACCTGTCATTCAGCAATGCCGAGGTCGAACTAGCTTGCTTCAAAAACATGACATCACTTGAGGTGTATCGTGGGTTGGATCACCTCTCGTGATTTTTGTAGGGATGACAATTTGACTCATTTGAACGATTTACACCGGATTCGAATACCCATTTAACTAAATGAGATATTTATGACTTTAATATAACCCATGTTAGATTTGGGTTTAAGATCTCGGGTACCAAAAATTTGAACCCAATTTTAATATATCACTTATTAGTTATGACTTACTTGTTTGCCCTAAGTGAGAGTCTGCAGTGGCTGTGGGCCTGCGGTTCTTTTCTTTAGTTCCCTTTTTTCCCCTCTTGAGCTTCTGACTTCACGAACCCTAGCCAAGTCACCACCTCCCAGCCTCGCCAACCACTCCAGCCACTCAAGCCTTTTCTCCAACTCAGGTACCTATTTAAGTACTAGACTCAGGGGTCGGGTTATATAATAGGATACTCGACTCAGGTTCAGGTAGTAGATAATATAAGTCAAACCAGGTTCAAAAATTGAAGAAAAATACGAGTTTCTAAACCATTGTCACCCCTAGCTACTTTCAAAAGGCCCCATAGTCCGGCCCAAGCCTCGCATCAAATGGCCCTCATGGGCAGTGGTCGACTTGGCCTTGGAACTTGAAACCCACATCTTATCCCTTCTCTTAATGGTTTCTCTAGATTGGCCAACTCTATGCGGCAGCCTCCGTACCATGCCCATAGGTTTGCAAGTGGCTTCAAAAAGATTAAAATAATAAATTGCAAATGAATGACACTGTGTTAGATATTCAAAGTCTCAAATAGTCAAATGTAAGTCACATCATACAATTATAAGTTCCCTACACCACCAGTAGAACGATGGTCAATAGAGATCTCAATCTTATAATCATTATAGGGCTGTTCACGGGCGGTTAATCGAACCGTTCGGTTCAAGAAAAACCTTGAACCGGTCCCGAACCGATTATACCGGTTAACCGGTCAAACGGTTAACTAGTCAACCGGTTAACCGGTCCGGTTAACAGGTCATATTTTTTTTTAAATTATATCGTTTGACCGGTTAATCGATTCGATTAACTGCTAGTTTTTCAGTTAACCGTCGGTTAACCAGTTCGATTAATTACATAAATATTATTATTTTAATATAAAATATTTATTTTTATATATAAATAAATATTTTATATAAAATATATTATATACCGGTTCGGTCGGTTAACCGGCGGTTCGGCCAAGTCCCGAACCGTAACCGAACTGTTAATCGTTGGAACCGCCGAAAAACCGACCGGTTAAGGAACCGTCGGTTCGGCTAACCGGAAAATCGGTTCGGTTAACTGTGGTTCGACGGTTCCAACAGTTTTCTTGCACACCCCTAATAATCAATTTCTCCACACATTTTCTTTAAATTTGTAAATTATTAAATTTAACACTCTGATGTCTTGTGGCCAATCAAACATAGTAGAAGTAATAACATCAACAGGAAGAAATTTTTGACGCAGGCCCCCTGCTGCCTGATCGCAGTAGCGTGTTGCAATCTCATAAGCATGCTTTTTGAGGTAAAGTCAACGTATATTGATCAACATAAATGATGATCGTGTACGTTGACCAATATCGTGTACCTTGACTAAAATTTTTGAGGTCAAAGTACACTATATTGTCAACATATACAATCTTCGTGTACGTTGACTAATATCGTGTACTTTGACCAAGAGATCAAGGTACATCGTGTACATTAACCAATATCGTGTACGTTGACTTTACCTCAAAAAGCGTGCTTGTGAGATCACAGCGCACTGCTGCGATCGGACAGCAGGGGGGCCCTGCGTCAAAAATTTCTTCCATCAACAGTGCAACAACAACAAACGATCTCTTATTCAAAAGCGAATATTGCCACAACCTCCGTGTGGTGTCGCGCATAGCCTCGTTATCTATCATACTCCCATTCGAGCAGCACAATATTGCAGCTCACCCCGACCCACATTTTTCTCCATTTCACCCTGTTGATCATATTGAAGTAACCAGCGGGTGGATCTCGGCGTAAGCCTGCTTGAAGGTAATTAGCCAATAGGAAGTAAATAGAAGTAGAAATGGGGTCGGAACAAAAACAACAATGGAGCGACGCACCTTGTTCTTGAGTTTCTAGTAAAACCATGGGTTTTGTCCCAAGCCACTAGTTCATCGTTGTACACCGACGGTGTTCCTGCAGCAGTACACCACGGAGGCATTGGAGTTGTCGGGGGTGCCACTCCGCTTCACGTGGAAGAAGGCACCCCCTAGGCCGTTGCTAATCTAGTCGCTCCGCTCGTACACATGGCCCCACTAGTCATGGACTTCGACGAACGTGAGAGGCTCGCCGGTGGGATTGTAGACGGAAAAAAGTCGTAGGCACGGCCCGTGCCTAAAATGGCTTAGGCACCGGCTTTATCCAATGTTCAATGAGCAGCATTGAGCGCACATCTTAATGCCGCTCACGGTGTTTGCTGGCTGTAAACTTTGGTTAAGGTTAAAAAAAATTTGACAATAGCAGGCAAAATTCGACAATAAGCATAAATATAAAAATTAACAAAAATAATAAAGAAAAAAATTAATAAATTTACACCAAAATATTCTTCACTATTTTCATTGATTTATACAAGTTTTGATCGAGTCTTAGACAAGTTCGACAATATATGACAAAGTTCGACTATAAAATCGTAATTTTCAAAAAAAGTTCAACAATAAAATCATAAGTTTTAAAAAAGTTCGACGATAAAATCATTTTTAGAAAAAGTTCGATGATATCCAAAAAAAGTTCGATGATAAATTTATAAATTTTATAAAAGTTCGATGATATATGTTAAAGTTTGATGATATATGTTAAAGTTCGACGATAAAATCATGTTTTAGAAAAAGTTCGACGATATCTAGAAAAAGTTCAACGATAAATTTATAAATTTTAAAGAAGTTTGACGATATATGACAAAGTTCAATGATGAAATTATAAATTTTAAATAAGTTCGATTTTTCGATCAAAAACAAAAAAAGTACTATGTGAAATCTTCGGTTTTTTCCTCTTCCTCTATCCCTACCCCATGTGTTAGGCCCTGGGCTCCCCGGTTCAGCCCAGAGAAGATTGGGCCTGACCCAAGACCAAGAAGGAGGAACAAAGCTTACGCGTGAGGGAGAATACCTAGTCAACATGGGATGTTGACTCGCAAAGCCGCTCGAATGCGAGCGCTTCGGACGGAGTTTGCGGCGCAGAGCTTGGACAGGGCTTCAGACGCGGACTTCGGCGTCTTCATCACCACGCACGCGAGATGCAGAGGATAGCGGCGAGATGAATTCGGATGCGGACGACGCACGCGGCGTCGTCTTCTTCGGGCGACCGCTTCGTGCGGATGCCGAGGGGACGCAGCGACTGAAGCGGGCATGGAGCAAGACGGCGACGGCTGGAACGTGGTCAGCGGGCGAAGAGTTCGGACGTTGGCGAAAGTCTCGGCGATTTGGAGTAGAAGACGCAATCGTGGAGGCGGCACGCGAAACGCGAGACCCGGACGCAGAGCTTGAAGAGGAGGACGTGCGCGGCGGCTTGGAACGTTAAAAGGAGGTTCCAGATCGAGAGACAAGGAGAGGGAGAGAGAACCAGAGTGAGAGGTCCCCTACGACGACGACGAGCATCACGTGTACCAGTGAGCACTGTGAGTGGCGGCGACGCCGACGTGAGGGATAGAGAGAGGTGAGGGAGGAGTTTTGTAGCTTGATTAACGAAGGAATAGAAGCTTTCTTCTCCATCTTCCCCGTCTACACCCTGTTTCTGTGCTCGGCGACGCTTCACCATCGACTCCTCGGCTCCGGCAGAGCGTTGGCGGCGGGCGGCTGCCAGGCAGAGGCGACGAGGTTGGGAGAGACGAGTCGCGACAGCTTCCTCTTCTCCGGCAGCGTAGAGGGCTGCGAACGGTGCTCGGCCGACGAAGACGACGACGCAGGCGGCGTCGTTAGTTTCGTGCGAGGAAGACGAAGGCGAGCGACGAGTTTTCGAATGCGGCGGCGTTCGAAACGAGGAGTCAACGGTCAACGCAGTAAAACGAAATCGAATTCGATTTCGATCGGACGCTGACGCAACGCGAACGTCAGTAAGAAGGATAATCTTCGCGCGCGGCGAAATTGAAGGCTGACGTCAGGCGTGACGTCAGCAATCTAATTTCGAAAACGGAAGAGGGTTGACCGAGAGGTTGATTTTGACTTCGGTCAAAATCTGATTTGAGGTATTTTGATTTGGGGTTTTTGATTCTTTTCGGATTTCCTAATTAGGGTTAGGGTTTTCCTTGAGTGAATTGTAATTTGGGGATAAAAAGTTGAGCGGGAAACTAGGGTTTCGAATTTGGGGATAAGATTCAGTCCGGAAACCCTAGCGTGATCACGTTCTAGTGTTCCGCCGGACGGCTCTAGGAAGCAGATAAGCACTGTTTTTAGACCGTTCCGACCGGGGCGTGACGCCATGGGTACAGCGTTTGAATCAATAGAGAACCTTTTCTTCTGTATGAATCAATATTTTTACATTCCAATTCCTTCCCGATACCTCCCAAGGAAAATCCCGAATTGGATCCAAAATTGACGACGATATATAACTATTATTAAACTTATTTTTGTCAAACTTTGTTGTTTATTGTCGAATTTGGTTATTGTCAAACTTTACATTTATTGTCTAACTTAACAGAAATGTGCACCGAAGTAACTCCGTGAGCAACATTGAGATGCGCGCTAACTGAATGGTAGATGAAACCCGTGTCTAGGCTATTTTAGGCATGGTCTGTGTTTAGGATATTTTTCCATTGTAGATGAGGTAGAAGGTGGACACCCCATTGCCGAATTTCTTTTTCAAACCCTTAAGATAGGAGAGGACGTTGTTGCACTTCGAGCCGCCATTCCTATCGTTAAGGGCGGCGCAGGCGAGTTACCGCCGAACACATTGCCCTTCATGTCTGGATGATCTTAGCTTCACTAACAATCTTCGCTGCGGTGTTTCAATAATCTCAAGATGGCCTTCCCATCTGCCTCTTCCAGAGTTATCAATCCTTCTTTTTGCAGCAACTACGTGTATTAGTCCTATCTCAATATTTATAATTATTTGCCTCTATGGATTATTTTGGATATACGCGGAGCCGACTTATAATTGTCAAGGATGCTCCATTATCACTTGCGTTGTCATGTCATGTGGAGAGAAAAATACCCTCCTCCGAAATATTAGACCTTTTTGTTTGAACAATTGTGCACCCTTAAGCAAGTCTTACATGAGTCTCACACTATTACAAGAGGGACATAAATTTTATTACTTAGACCTTACTAGTCTAAGTAATTGTTCATATTGACTAGGTGGGTTTGTGACCAATGATATAAATGATCCTCTATTTGTAATATTACATCAATATCAAATGATAGTGATATTTTAAAGACTCAAATTAAAGAGCATAGGAACTAGTTAGCCGATGATCTAATTTTATCAAATGTCGCTGAATAGGGTTAAGGAATTAGGGAGGAAGGGTTAAAACTACGCAACTTCACAAATAATATTTTTTAAAATGAACTTGGGACTAGAACTACCACATAATTTAATTAAGAAATTTTACAACTTGTTTTCAATCTATTCTTTGCGCTCATTGGGGGTGCTCCTGTTGCATACAAGTAATCAAAAAAAAAATTCCATAAGAATTTCCACAATCCTTCACAAGAGTTGCATGTAGCTCAAATAACGATAAGAATCCAAAAGCATTCATAGAGAATTAAAGCTAAGAAAGATCAGCTAGAATTCAACAGAGATTAAAATAGTGACTTAATCCCAATTAAATAAACCCTAATTGACTAACATTTCATCAAATGCAAATGCAACATAACCCAGCAAAATCCCTAATCTCATCACCGGAACATATTTCTATTTGACGATGACAAAGCACAAGAAAGACATATCCAAATCACAAAAGAGGAAGAGAGGTGGGGACAGACTTTGACCTCAATTCAATTGAGAGAATAGAAATAGGAGTGAAAGAAATCACGCCGACGCTCACAAAGAAAGAGACATCAAGCGAATCAAAACACAATCGCCGATTGCTAGAAAGATTACTACACACGGAGAGGGCGAAGAAGAGGGAGAGAAAGGGAATCTCAGGGAAGCAACAGAGAGGAATCAGAAAGAGAAAGGTTTCGGTGGGTAAATATATGAATTTTTGGACCATTTGCACATTAACCCAACATTACAATTAAATCCTGTATAATAAACAGTAAGATTTTACTTGTAACACCCTACGTCATTGATCCCAGAGAAAAAGATGGATTCTCAAATATATGTATCGAGAATAAGACTATATAACACTAGCTCAACTAAATATTTCAAAGTCTCATTATCAAAGTAAATTAGATCATACAAGCAAATAGATGGACCAAGTGGCGCTGGAGTAAGATAAACTTGATATTTGGTATGGAGAAATTATTTGATTGACAAATTTCATCATTAGCTAAAAGTTGGGGCATATAGAATTTTTTTTTAAAAAAATATTAGCTCTACTTGGACACATTAGAAGTAAGTCTTCTCTAACTTGCAAGAAAATAATTTTGAAATCTTAATCACCATTGATTTTCAACAACAAAAAAGAATGAAATGAATTCATTCTTAAAGACAAAAGAAAAGGTGTAAAAAAAATATAATTAAATGACGCGACACTTATTAGCCAAGAGATGGGTCTTTTTGATATGAAAGGATGAGTCTTACGTTTCAGCTAATGCATAGAAAGCAAAAAGTAATACCAAAAAAATAAAATAAAATTATTTTTTTTAATTGGATTTCCCAATTTTAACGTTCCAAGTGCCAATTGTCGTATCTTGATTATTATATATATAATTTATACCAATTAATAGCCTAATTAATTATTCTAAAATAAACTTGTATTTTAGTTTGCTAATACATATTTAAAATAATTTTTAAATATGAGTACATTGCTCCTAGGAGCGAGTCTTCCTAAAAATTTAGACTTGATATGTTGGATCAAAAGAGAAAATATCCAATCCATATAATTCGATAATGCATGATGCTAATATTCAATGTGGTACTTGGTCTTAATTCTAAGATTGACATATGTTATGCATGTGACTCAACCATATCAAACAAGATTACTTAGAGTTTCTAGAAAAACCGGCACCCTATAAAATGCACTGGTCGTTCAGCGATGCCGAGGTCGAACTAGCTTCTTCCTTCAGAACATCACTTGAGGTGTACGAAGGGTTGGATCATTAGAGCCCTCTTGTGCTCATTGTAGGGTTTTGACTCATTTGATTTGAGTACCCGACCTATTTACACCAGGTTCGAATACACATTTAACTAAATGGGATATATATGAGTTTAATATATATAACCTGTGTTGGGTTTGAGTCGAGTTTGGGTTTAAGATCTCGGGTACTCGAAACCCGAACCCGATTTTCATATATCATTTATGAGTTATGACTTATCTGTTGCCCTAAGTGAGAGTCTGCAGTGGCTATGGGCCTGGGTTCTTGAAACCCACCTCTCATCTCTTCTCCGAATCCGTCCGCTCTATGCAGCAGCCTCCGTACCACGTCATAGGCTTGCAAGTGGCTTCAAAAAATTAAAATAATAAATTGCAAAAGAATAGCACTGTGTAACGCTAGCGCTATCATAGCTAAATATATCAAAGTCTCAAATAGTCAAATGTAAATTAGATAATACAATTTTGAGTTCCCATCACCACTGTAGAACGATGGTCAATAGAGATCTCATTCTTGTTATCAATTTCTCCACACATTTTCTTTAAATTTGTGAATTATTAAATTTAACACTCCAATGTCTTGTGGCCAATCAAACATGAATATTGTGACAACAACAAACGGTCTCTTCTTCTAACATGAATATTGCGACAACCTCCGATGTGGTGTCCCGCGTAGCCCTAACATCTATTCGAGCAACCCTAATAACTAAGGTTTACTGTCTTCTTTTATTATTCAGATTTTTTTTTTATTTTTTTCATGTATGTACACAACTATCCTTATTTCTTAATAGTATGGTTAATTTAAAGCTCTTACTGTGCATTAAGAACAGTCAACAACCTTACTAATCTAAGTAATTGTTCATATTGACTAGGTGGGTTTGTGACCAATGATACAAATTGATCCTCTATTTGTAACATTACATCAATATCAATGATAATGACATTTATTATAGTGACTCACATTAAAGAGCATAGGAACTAGTTAGGATGATCTAATTTTATCATATGTCGTTGAATAGGGTTAAGGAATTAGGGAGGAAGGGTTAAAACTAGGCAACTTCAGAAATAATATTTATTAGAACGAACTTGGGACTAGAACTACCACATAATTCAATTAAGAAATTTTGCAACTTACTTTCAATCTATTCTTTGCGCTTCATTGGGGGTGCTCCTGTTGCATACAAGTAATCTAAAAAAATTCCACAAGAATTTCTACAATGCTTCACAAGAGTTGTCTGTTGCTCAAATAATGACAAGAATTCAAAAGCATTAACAAAGAATTAACGCTAAGAAAGATCGGCTAGAATTCAACTGAGATTAAAATAGTGATTTAATCCCAATTAAACAAACCCTAGTTGACTGACATTTCATTAAATGCAAGTATAATGGAATCCAGCAAAATCCCTAATCTCGTCGCCAGAACATCCTTCTATTTGAAGACGATGTTAAACCATAAATTTTCACTCAAAATAATAAAGTCAAAATCGATTTTGACTATGTAGAAAATTTGAGACGTACAAAAAAAATCGATCAAATCAAATAAAAACAAAATCAAGAAAAATCAAGTTGAAGAATCGAAGTTGCCAAAATTATTAACAACTAAAATTAGGGGAAATCAAATCACGAGAAGATATATGGAAGAAAATAATATAAAAAGGGGAGAAAATTATTGCACAACTTTCACGCTACGCTTGGCAAAAAAAGGAAAGTAATAAAATAAACAGGGAAATAATCAAATCATCTTGGAGGAAAATTTATTGTGGATCTAGGCCACAATTAGAAAAGAGAGAAAAATTCTTATAAAAGGGAGCCATCGGCAGATAAAAAAAGGAGGAGATTCTAAAAAAAAACGAAGAGGGGTGCATGGGCTCTCGGCTGGAGGACTCTCAATAAAATACAAGAGAAGAAAGAGAGGGGAGGTCCCGGGCGACTCACAAAATTTGGAAGGAGGCAGCCAAGAAAAAGAAAAGGAGAGGCAGCCGAAGGCATTAAAAAAAAGAAGAGCGGCGATAGGAGAAGAACAAAAAATCTGGAGAAGGAGAAATTGAGGGGGGGTCTCGGCTTCAGATAAAAAGGGAGTCTGCTAGAAGGAGGAGGCAGCCGAAAGCAAAAAAAAAAAAAGGGAAAGGAAGATTAAAAGAGAGAAGGAGACATCTCTCTCGGCAACATAAAAAAATTGAGAGCATCCAAGCTCTCGGCAAGACACAAACAAAGGAGAGGGCAGCGGCAATAAAGAAAAGGGAGAGGAGATGGAGAGCTCAGCACAAGAATTGAGAAATTGAGAAGAAATTGAGAGAAGGTCTCGGCAACGTGACAAGAGGCTGAGAGAAAAAAAAAGGAGAGAGCCAAAGAAAGAAGGAGAAAGAGACATCTCTCGGCAACAAAAAAGGTAGAGAATTTTTCAAGCTCTCGGCAACAAAAGGAGAGGGAGTTTTTATTCCTATGATTTTTTATCCTAGACTATTTCTAGGATCCTTGTATCTCCTAATTTATCCTTATAATTTCATATCCTAGATTATTTCTGGGACCTTTATATCCCCTATTTCATTCCTAGGATTTCATATCCTATATTATTTCTAAGATTTATATCTCTATTTTATTTCTAGGATTTTATCCTAGACTATTTCTGGGATCTTTATATTCCTATTTTTATTCCTAGGATTTAATATCCTAGACTATTTCTGGGATCTTCATATCCCTTATTTCTAGGTGTCACGACCCGGTCGGATCGGCCTGAAAACAGTGCTTAAACGCTGTCTCAGGGCCGTCCGGCGGAATACCGGAACGCAACTCTCCCTAGGGTTTCCGACCCAAAATTCGAAACCCTAATCTCCCCGGATAATTTTTATCCCCAAATACAAGATCGCACGGAGAAAACCCTAACCCCAATTTAGAAATCCGGAAAGAAACGGAACCCTAAATTAAATACCTCCTCTAGTCAACGATTTTGACCAGTCAACGTCGACTTCACCGAATTAAATCGAGTCGCTGACGTCCGCCTGACGTCAGCCTCTGATTTTGATTTCTGCCGCGCCGATTACTCGTTGCTGGCGTCGTGCCGACGTCAGCTGCCGAATTCGAAATCGATTTCGCGATTTCGTCCCGTTTGGATTTTGACCCGGTCAAAATCCGCGTGTTGCCTCGAAGCAAACGCCCAGCGCGTTCGTCGTCTTCAACCTTCGCTCGACGCCACCTGCGTCCGAGCGTTCGTAGTTCGTCGGAGAAGAAGACGTCCGACAAGGAAGGCAGCCGCCTTCCTTCCTCTAGCCTTCCGTCGTCGGCAGCCACTCGCCGCCGAAGCTCGTCGTCGCCGAACAGGGAAGATCGCGTGGAACAGGGGAGAGGAGGTGGAGAATAACAAAAGTTCTTATTCACCGTCGGAACTTACAGAAATCTCTCCTTTGTCGTCGACCCTCGTCGGCGATCCCTCTAACCCTCCCTCACCGGCGAACCGATCGCCGATTACAATCACTATCTTCCTCTCAAACTCGTCCTCTCGAGTTCGTCGCTGCCAGGTGCCAATCCCCCTTCCTCTAATCACCTGATGGATTTATAGGGAGAAGTCGCCGCCTCTCCTTATGCGCGTTCGCCGCCTGCGACCGCGTCCATCGCTATCTTCCGCCGCTCGCGTCCGCGTCCGCGTCCGACACGCGCGGAGATGCTGCCGATGCTGTTTCTGGCGCACGCGACGAGCTCGCGTTTGCGTTTTGCGTGCGTGGCGACGACGAAGCAAACGCTTCGTTCGCCTTTTCCGCGGTCAATCCCAGCTTTGACCGGAATCCTGGTTTATTTGGGCTGACGTGTGGACTTGGGCCGAACCGGGTAGACCGGGCCCTGACACTAGGGGTGTGCAAAAAAAAACCGTCCAACCGTCCAACCGCGGTTAACCGAACCGATTTTCCGGTTAACCGAACCTAATGGTTCTTAATCGGTTCGGTTTTTTACTTGTGATCGGTTATCGGTTCGGTTACGGTTCGAAACTTGGCCGAACCGCGGTTAACCGAACCGAACCGTTTATATAATATTTATATATATAATATTTATTTATATATAAAAATAAATATTTTATATAAAATCAAACCGGTTAAACGTCAAAACTAACGATTAACCGTCGAAAACCAACGGTTAACTACCAAAAACTAACAGTTAAACGAGAATATTTTTATTTATTAATTTTAAATTATTTTATAATTTTAAATATTTTTTTACATAAATAATATGGTTAACCGTCGATTTTTGGTTAACCGTACCGAAAAATCAGTTAACCGAACATCGGTTAACCGGTACAAACGGTTAACCGAACATCGGTTAACCGGTACAAACGGTTCGGGATCGGTTCAGAATTTCTTTGAACCGATTCCACCGGTTCGGTTCGGTTTTTTGACACACAGTTCGGTTAACCGAACCGTGCACACCCTTACTTATTTCATTCCTAGGATTTCATATCCTAGACTATTTCTGAGATCTTTATATCCCCATTTTATTTCTATGATTTTATATCTTAGACTATTTCTGGGATCTTTATATCCCTTATTTTATTTCTAGGCTTTTATACCCTAGACTATTTCTGGGATCTTCATATCCCTTATTTCATTCTTAGGATTTTATATCCTAGACTATTTCTGGGATCTTTATATCCCTTATTTTATTTCTAGGATTTAATCCTAGACTATTTCTGTGATCTTTATATCCCTTATTTTATTCCTAGGATTTTAATATCCTAGATTATTTCTGGGATCTTTATACCCCTTAAAAAATTTTGGGATTTTATATTCCCTTATCATACCATGCAAAATTACAAGAAGAAATTTATTCCAACGACGAATGCAAACACTCAGAGACGGAAGCTTCATCGTCGAAGCTCTCAACGTCCGCCAACGCTCTATTATAAGAACTCGAAATCCGACCGTCAGATCTCCCTCAAATCATGACTGCATGCTCTCCTCATGCTGGTAAACTTACAGCTGAGAGGATCAATCCATCAGAAAGCCAGATCACCGGAATCGAACGCAAAACCGTCGGCGACCATGTTTCCGCCTAAATCATCGATTCGCCTCCGATACTCCACTGGAAGGCTTTAAACTCCAGCCATGAGTCCTTCTCGACATAGGGAAGGCACTGGCGGAGCAGATTTTCCGGAGGTGTGGTGATCGGGCGGTGGCGACGAACCCTAATCTTCGAACGCCGCCGCCGTTGTCGAAAGAGATGAGAAAATAGACGGACGGCTGAGATACGTCCATGAAATCAACGTTCGAGATCTAATGTAAATCGACGCTCTAGATTATTTCGAATAAAATCAAACGACACAGATCTAGCCGGTTAAATAAATTTAAATCAACGGATCAGATTTATCCCATAAGATCAATGGTTGAGATCCGAAGCAAATCGACGGTCAAGATTATTTCAACCTTCATCGGACGATCGAAATCATTTGATCTTTAAAATTAGAACCAACGGTCTTGATCTATTGGAAATAAGATCAACGGCCACGATCGCATGAAATCCAACGATCCGGATTACTTCAAATAGAATCCGACGGGTGAGATCAATATGAGATAATAAATTTAATTGGACGGCTGAGATTCTTCCACTCTTAATCAATGATCCAGATTTAAATAAAATAAACGGCTTTGATCGCTTCATATGAAATTGAACGGTCAGGATTAATTTACTCAAATAAACTACATCCGACAGATGGGACTTATTCAAATATAATCCACGGTCCAGATTCCATCAAAAGCGAACGGATCCGATTAAATCAATCGTTGATCGAACGGTCCAGATCTTCACTTGGATCAAACAGTCTAGATTAATCTAATGCGATCAAATGGCTCAGATTTAAATAATTAAATGAACGGCTAAGAATGATTAGAGCATATCTCGGTCAATTAGTTGACGATTGATATGATCAAGATGTCGATTCCTACTATTGAATTGTCAACTATATTTGAAGCAAGGGACATATACTTTGGTTCTATGGTCAGGGATCTAATTTTATCCACACTTAGATACCTACAAGATATTTGCTAATAGTTGGAACCTAGCAAATACAAATATAACAAGTACTTGGACAAGATGGGGGCACCTCATATGGAAGAGACAATGCCCGAAGGGTTCTTATACCATGATTGAGAAGGTCAACATAAGTCAAAATTAAGTCCAATCTTTCCAAATATAATTTTGGATTTAAATTAAAACATATTAACTCACTCAACCTATTTTGATCAAACCATCATATCACAATATAATATTGTTTGAGAGGTGCATACGTCGATGCTTGTCATGGGGCATAGCTCCTCAATATGATATTGTGTATGTGGTGCTTCAAGATAAAATAATTATTTCTCATGACAAGTTAAATTCAAATGCTCACAAGTCATCAAGACCGAGCACCAATGAAATTCAAATGCTCACAAGTCATCAAGACCGAGCACCAATGAAATTCAAATGCTCACAAGTCATCAAGACTGAGCACAAATCAAGTTCAAATACTCACAAGTCATCAAGACCGAGTATCTCAAATCCAAATACTCACAAGTCATCAAGACCGAGTATCTCAAATCCAAATACTCACAAGTCATCAAGACCAAGTACAAATCAAATCCAATTGTTTATAAGCCATCAAGGCCGAATATTCAAATTTTAAGCTGTTCATGAGCCATGTATTGATATAAAATTTATAAAATATTTTTTGCCCTCCAATTTATGGAACGTTGTTTATTATATATATCTCTTAATCAAAGGTTCCCTGATATCATGGGTAATTAACGATGAGTGCTTGCGTTCATTGGAAGCCAGAACCCATTAAACAAAAAGCCTTATAATTTAAGGTGAATTTAATAAAGATCAATTACATTTAACCATGACCAAAAATAACCCCACAGACGACAAAGCATAAGAAAGATGTGTCCAGATCACGAAAGAGGAAGACAGGGCAAGGACAGACTCTTACCACGATTCAACCGAGAGAACAGAAGCAAAGAGTGAAAGAAATCACGCCGACACTCACCAAGAAAGAGACACCGAGCGAATCAAAATGCAATCGTCGATTGCTGGGAAGATCGCCGCACACGGAGAGGGAGGGAGAAGAAAAGGGAGAGAAAGGGAATATGGGGAAAGCAGAAGAGAGGAACTAGAAATAGAAAGGTTTCGGCGGTTAAATAGTTAGATTTTTGGACCATTTGCACATTAACCCAACGTTACAATTAGATCCTATATACTAACAGTAAGAGTGAGTTTTGATTTTCCTTGTAACACTCTATTTATAAATATTTCAAAGTCTCATTACCAAAGTAAAGTAGATGATACAAGCATGAGTTCCCTATCACCACCATCAGAACGATCTTATTCTTATTACTAATTCGTCGTTTGTAAACTATTAAGCACAGCGTAACAACAACAACGGTCTTATTCCAAAGCGTATATTGCCACAACCTCTGAAGTGGTGTCGCGTGTAGCCTTGACATCTATCACGCTCCCATTCGATGCAGCGCGATATTGCAGCTCGCCCCGGCCTACGTTTTTCTCCATCTCGCTCCAGTCGATCATATCGAAGTAACCGGCGGGGTGGATCTCAGCATATGCCTGCTTGCAGGTAATTTTCCAAAAGGAAGTAAATAGGGGTAGAAATGGAGTCAGAACAAAGATGACGGTCGAGCAACGCACCTTGTTCTTGTATATCCAATAGGACCATGGGTTGTCCCAGGCCACCAGTCCGTCGTTGTAGTGGCCACTGGCGTTCTTGCAGCGGTACACCACGGTGGCGTTGGAGCCGTCGGAGGTGCCGGTCCGCTTTACATGGAAGAAGGCGCCCCACTGGCCGTTGCCGATCTTCCTGGGGTAGTCACTGTGCTCGTACACGTGGCTCCACCAGTCGTGGACCGTGACGAACGTGATGGGCTTGCCGGTGGCATTGTAGACGAGGCAGAGGGTGGACACCCCGTCGCCAAATTGCTTTTTCAAATCCTTGAGGTAGGCGAGGGCATTATCGTACTTAGAGCCGCAGTTCCTGTCGTCCGATAACTTCAGCGAACACATTGCCGTCCATGTCCTCGCCCAAGATCTCAGCTCCACCTGCCGCCTTAGCTTAGCTGAGGCGTTTAAACAATCTCAAGATGGGCTTCTCCAGTCCAACAAACAGTCAGAGACTCTCCGTCAATTTCTTAGCGGTCGTTGCGCTACTTTTGTTTAGGACTTTTGATCAGAAGATTCTATTGAGCAATAACTCATTGACTGAACTTGCGTTCTCAAGTCTACGTTTATATTTTTTTCTGCATGATGCTTCGTTGTCATCTTTCTTTCCCACGTGAAAATCACGTGATTTGCGTGGAACTGTGACGTAGATAATTTAAATTTTGATTTAAATACAAGTAGAAACCCTTCGTTGTCAATTTTTTCTTCGGCATAATTTATTTGGGTCTCCAATCGTTGGTTCAGAGAAATTGCTCCTTTCTCACTGCGGAATCAAAATAACAAAGGTAAGATTAGAGTAAAGGATTGACACAGATGTCCGGCAACCACCTAAAGCTATTAATTTGAACTCACCATCGCTTGTTGATTTCTCTATCGGAAACACACGTGTCAGTCAATAGAGATCGCCAAATTGGATGTGAATTAGGCAGCATTGTGAAAGCAATAATCACGCCATCGACAGGATTGTAATAAGTCAATAAGAATTATAATCAAATTTATAAATTCGTAATCAAATCATAATCACATAGATATGATTTGATCGTAGAAACATTGACATTTATATTATTGCCTTGTGTTATCAAATAATTGCTGTATAAATAAAGCATTATCAGACATATCATCCTCCCCTCTCTCTCTATATCTTCTACGTTCTCACTGATTTAGCATGCTTTTCTTGTTAGTCTAAAATATTATTTAAATAAAAAATAAATAATTCATCAAGTTTATTATAGGAAATTTAACTATTTCTATTTATCAGCAACTTTTAGAAATAAAATACATATAAATAATTCTATAATAGCCCAAACGTTTCTAATGTTCAGGTGTATTAACACGTGAAATTACTTTTTTTGTAATTATCAAGTCATCAATATTTTTTTTTTTACAAAAAAAGAAAGATGCTTCTCACTGTAAAGAATGAGAAGTTGTTGTAGACGTAGTACTAATTACTTTTTTTTAAAAAAAAAAGATTTTCGATCAGAATTCAACGGAGCGTTATTCGTTGACTAAAACTTGCGTTCTCGAGTCTTTTCTTTTTTGTCTTTTCTGCTTCCGTTGATATCCTATCTATGAAGGGCAAGTAATTGGAAGTCTAATAACGCTGAATTCAAATCTTGCTATTGAATTGTGCCATTACAACAATTGTCAATAATAATTACATATACAATGACAGTTTGTTTGAACTCCTAATTATATATATTCAATAAGTTGCAATTTAGTTCACGTTGAGTGTGAATGTCTAAACAATAGTCAAATCTTTTACAAGTAATTTTAAATTTTTTTTTCATAATTTTAATTTCGCATGATCCGCTCCATTTTTTGCATTAGAGTCAGACTCTATTTATGTCTTTTTTTTTTATTTTTCTTTTAAGACAATTTGCCAGAAATCCATTTCCAATATATTAGACCTATTTGTTTGAACAATTTGTTGGTCTAAAATTTTATCTAGACCTTTTTATTTAAACAGAAAATATAAACATAAATTATAAGATAATATATTTATAAAAGATAATTAAAAAGGAGTAAGAATGATAAAATCCGGAGGCGCGATACGCTGTCCTTAGGTAAAAATCCGGACTCTCGTGTGAGTTAAATTTGGACTGAACACCCAGGATACAACCGATACTCCTCTTCTGCGGGCACGATCGTGGAGAGGTTGATCAGACGCCCTTTCAGCGATGAGTAGCCAAAATAGAAAAACCCAAGAAGATAAAAATGAAAAGAAGAAAAAAGAAAAAAGGGGAGAGAAAAAAACCGATAGAATTCCACATTCCATCCTCTCGGCGCATTTTATCAAGCCTTCATTGGCTTTGATACAACGCCACATGTTAGCAAGTTAATGCTAACATTAAATAATTAGTAACGTTTACAATAAATGTCAACGTTAGGGAGATTTTATTTTAATTTTATTCTCGTGCAAGTTGATTCCGAACTGAACACCCAGGATACGACCGAGATACTCCTCCTGCGGGACACGATCGTGGAGAAAATGACCAGACTCCCTTTCAGCAATTGAACAGCAGAAAACCAAAGAACTAAGAAAGAAAATTAAAAGAAGACGAAGAAAAGCTAGTGCAAGTTCTCGCTTAGACTTATTTTTTTTTTCTGCAAATTAATATTATATAAAAGCATATGAAAATTATTGTTAAAAATAAATTTTGAAAATTCCCCACAACACAATTGTGCACCCTTAAGAAAGTCTTGCATGAGTCAGGCTATTACAAGAGGGACATAAATTTTATTTTCTAAGTAAACAGATGTAGGTGTAACCATTAATGGGATACCACAATCCCTGTAAATCTCGTCCACATAACACTCTGTTGTTTAGAATAAAATATTAACTAAGGTTGGTTTACAGTCTTCTTTTATTATTCAGATTTTTTTTATTTTTTTTTCATGTATGTGCACAAATATCCTTATTTCTTAACAGTATGATTAATTTAAAGCTCTTATGTGCATTAACAGATGTCATTGAATGGGGTTAAAGAATTAGGGAGGAAGGGTTAAAACTAAGCAACTTCAGAAATAATATTTAGTAGAATGAACTTGGCACTAGAACTACCACGTAATTCAATTAAGAAATTTTACAATTTGCTTTCAATCTGTTTTTCGTGCTTTATTGGGGGTGCTCCTGTTGCATACAAGTAATCAAAAATAATTCCGCAAGAATTTTCACAATGCTTCACAAGAGTTGCCTGTTGCTCAAATAATGACAAGAATCCAAAAGCATTCACATAGAATTAACCCTAAGAAAGATCAACAAGAATTTAACTGAGATTAAAATAGTGATTTAATTCCAATTAAACAAATCCTAATTGGCTAACATTCCATCAAATGCAAGTGCAACGGAACTAGTAAAATCCCTAATCTCGTTGCCGGAACATCTTTCTATTTGAAGACGACAAAGCATAAGAAAGACGTGTCCAAATGTCCAAATCCCGAAAGAGGAAAAGAGGACAAGGACAGATTCTTACCACGATTTAACCGAGAGAACAGAAGCAAAGAGTGAGAGAAATCACGCCAACACTCACCAAGAAGGAGACACCGAGCGAATCAAAATGCAATCGTTGATTGCAGGGAAGATTGCTGCACATGGAGAGGGAGGGAGAAGAAGAGGGAGAGAAAGGAAATCTAGGGGAAGCAGAAGAGAGGAACTAGAAACAGAAAGGTTTCCGCGGGTAAATATATGAATTTTTGGATCATTTGCACAATAACTCGACATTACAATTAAATCCTGGATAGTAAAAGTAAGAGTGAGTTTGATTTTACTTGTAACACCCTACATATAAATATTTCAAAGTCTCATTACCAAAGTAAAGTAGATGATACAAGTGTGACTTCCCCGTCACCACCATCAGAACGGTCTTATTCTTATTACAAATTCGTCGTTCGTAAACTATTAAGCACAGCGTAACAACAACGGCCTTATTCCAAGGCGTATATTGCCACAACCTCTGAAGTGGTGTCGCGTGTAGCCTTGACATCTATCACGCTCCCATTCGATGCAGCGCGATATTGCAGCTTCCCCCGGCCAACGTTTTTCTCTATCTCGCTCCAATCGATCATATCGAAGTAACCGGCGGGGTGGATTTCAGCATAAGCCTGCTTGCAGATAATTAGTCAACAGAAAGTAAATAGCGGTAGAAGTAGAGTCAGAACAAAGACAGCGATCGAGCACCTTGTTCTTGGATGTCACGTAGGACCATGGGTTGTCCCAGGCCACTAGTCCGTCATTGTACTGGCCGGCGGTGTTCTTGCAGCGGTACACCACGGCAGCGTTGGAGCCGTCGGGGGTGCCGCTCCGCTTCACGTGGAAGAAGGCGCCCCACTGGCCGTTGCCGATCTCCCTAGGGTAGTCGCTGTGCTCGTACACGTGGCCCCACCAGTCGTGGACCGTGACGAACGTGATAGGCTCGCCGGTGGCGTTGTAGATGAGGCAAAGGGTGGACACCCCGTTGCCGAATTTATTTTTCAAATCCTTGAGGTAGTCGAGGGCGTTGTCGTACTTAGAGCCGCCGTTCCTGTCGTTGAGGGCAGTGCGGGAGCGAGCCTGCTGGTTCTCGCCGCCGATAACTTGGCCGAACACATTGCCGTCCATGTCCTCGTCCAAGATCTCAGCTCCACCTGCTGCCTTAGCTTAGCTGAGGCGTTTAATAATCTCTAGATGGGCTTCTCATCTGCTTCTAGTCCAACAAACAGACAAGGACTCTCCGTTAATTAATTGAGCAATAATTCATTGACTGAACTTGCCTTCTCAAGTCTATGTTTATATATTTTTTTTTTCTCCAGGATGCTTCGTTGTCATCTTTCCCTCCCACGTGAACATCATGTGATTTGCGTGGGACTGTAACGTAGACAATTTAAATTTTGATTTAAATACAAGTAGAAATCCTTCGCTGTCAATTTTTTCTTCCGCATAATTTATTTGGGTCTCTAATCGTTGGTTCAGATAAATTGTCTCTAACGTAGACAATTTTTTCTTCGCTGTCAATTTTGATTGAGACAAATGTCTGGCGACCACCTAATGCTATTAATTTGAACTCACCATCGCTTGTCGATTTCTCTATTGGAAACACACGTGTCAGTCAATAGATATCGCCAAATTGCATGTGAAATAGGCAACACCTTGGCATTGTGAAAGCAATAATGACGCCATCAACAGGTTCGTTATAACTCAATAAGAATCATAATCAAATTTATAAATTGTAATCAAATCATATCTATATGATTATGATTTGATCGTAAGAACATTGCCATTTATATTGTTGCCTTCTACTATCAAATAATATCAAACATGTCATCCACTCTTTTCTCTCTTTATATTCTATATTCTCACTGATTTAGTATGCTTTTTTTTAGTCCTAATTACTTTTTTAAAAGACTTTCGATCAGAATTTAAGGGAGCATTATTCATTGACTAAAGTTGCGTTCTCCAGACTTTGATTTCCTATGTATGAGGGACAATTAATTGGAAGTCTATTAGTTCAATTCAAATTTTGCAATTGATTTGTGTCATAATAATTAGGAACACAATGACTTAGCTTGCATGATATTCCTATATTTAACTTGATTTTGTTCATGCTGAATGTGAATGCCTAGAAAATAGTCACGATCTGTTTTATTTTCGTATTAGAGTCCAAAACTCTCTCCTTTTTTTGTAAGAAAACTTGCCATAAATCCATTTCCAAATATCATAAATTTTCAGTTAAAAAAAAACACATTGCCGCAGCATTCTCAAAACAAAAGGAAAAAAAAAAAACTCCACAGAAATTTTTGTTGCAAACATAAATTACTCTACTGGAAAGCTTGTCGACCTTTCTGGACCAGTTACAGGCTTTTGAGCACGGAAAGTCCGTATAAACTGCAATATCTGCATAAATCATATCATCCAGAATTCAAGGGATTCATTTTCTTCTCAGATATAAAGAAGCACTACAGCAGTTGGTAAATAAAGCTCAGCAGTTACCACAGCAGCATTTTACTGCATCAATAATGTATAAGATGGTCTAGCTATACCTTTCACTACCCACTACAAATAGAATAATAGAATTACTAATCATACGACCTCCCTTTCAATAACTGTTATAACAAAATTTACAAAGTTAAAACAAAAATGAAAAAAACCTGGAAGCGCAGAATTCTACTGACCTTTCGTGAATATTTGAACTCTCGTACAAGCTTAATCTAAATAGAATACCCAAAATACTTAAAAACTCTATTTAAGACATTTCAATGAGTTTAACTAGGATTACAAATGTATCTACTTAATTTAGATACAACAAAGGCTATGTCAGGTCTAGTTCTTTTTGAAAGGTAAAAGTGATCCTATACATTGAGTATATTTTTCTTGATTTATAGATTTTTTATTATTCTTTTCTAATGGAACATTAGAATAAAAAAGGACTAGAAAGAGGAGAACAATTACTAAAGCCAAATTTTTCTAAGAGACAAGGTTAAGGAATCTGAAGATTTTATTATCTTCATATCTAAAATCACATCTACTTCTCCTAAATCTTTCTTGTTAAAATTATCTAAAAGATAAGATTTAATTTCAGTTATTAATTCTAAAGTATGTGCTAATATAAGAATATCATCTATATAAAGACATAAAATTATAAATTTATCCTCATTCATCTTTTTGATATACGGACAATTATTAAATTCATTAATTTGAATTCCAAAAGGAATTATTACTTTATTAAATTTTTTATATCATTGTTTTGGAGCTTGTTTAAGTCCATACAATGACCGAACTAGTCTACATACTTTATTTTCAAAACCAAGTGAGATAAATCCTTCAGGTTGATTTATATAAATTTCTTCTTCCAGATCTCCATGTAGAAAAACAGTCTTCACATCCATTTGGTGAACAAACAAGTTATAGATGGAAGCAAATACAAACATAACTCTTATGGTAGTTATTCTTGCCACAGGTGCGTAAGTGTCAAAATAGTCAGTGCCAGCCTTTTGACTAAAGCCTTGAACAACTAAATGCGCTTTGTACTTTTCTACTGATCCATCAGTTCTTAATTTTTTTTTAAACAACCACCTACATCCTAAAGGTTTATTACTAGGAGGTAAATCAGTAAGAATCCAAGTATGATTACTTAGGATTGATTCCATCTCACTATGAATTGTCTCCTTCCAGAAAGGAGCATCAGGAGAGTTAAAAGACTCTTGATAAGAATTAGGTATGTCTTCATTTAAATAAGTTATGAAGTCATCACCAAAATTCTTTTCAACTTTGACTCTTTGACTCCTTCTAGGTTTAGTTGGTTGAAAAGGATTTGTAACTATAGGCGTTAAAGATGTTTTTGTTTGATTTAAGGTCGATTGAATACTTGATAAGACTTTATTTTTGAAAGGAAATATATTTTCAAAAAAGGAAGCATTTTTAGATTCAATTAATGTGTTATTTGATATTTCTAGTATTTTAAAATTAATTACCAAGAATCTATAAGAGTTACTATCTAAGGAGTAACTTACTAAAACGATATCTTTAGTTTTAGGACGTAGTTTTCTCTTTTTAAGTTTAGGAATAGTAACTTACTTCTTTATCTTTTAAAGGATTTTATTAAGCTTCTCCCCCAAAAATTTTGAGGTATACCTGAACTCAACATCATGGAGTTAACCATATCAAGAAGAGTCCTTTTTTTTTCTACCACACCATTTGATTGTAGTGAATAAGGAGGTATTATTTGGTGGATTATACTATGATCTTGACAAAAGGATATAAAATTATTAGACATTTATTCTCCTTCTCTATCAAATCTAATTATTTTTATCCTTTATCTTGTTGGTTTTCAACTTCATCTTTGAAAATTTTAAATTTATTTGATACCTCATCTTTAGTTTTAATCAAATAAGCATAACAATATCTCAAACAATCATCTACAAATGTTACAAAATATTTATTACCTCTTCTTATTAATGTTGAAGTTGAATCACAAACATCACTATGAATTAATTCTAGAATTTGTGAATTTCTAAATTCATCTGTTTTAAAAAATTTTCTAGATTGTTTAGCTTCAGCACATATTTCACACTTTGGATTTACTTAGAATTTATTTTAGGAATTAATTCTAAATTTATGATTTTGTTAATAGATTTAGAATTAACATGAGTAAGTATGCCATACCAAAAATCATTCATTTCAGAATTTAATATAACAGAGGATGAAGAAAAGGAATCTTTATTAATTTGACAAGAAACTACATTTCTTTTGAAGAATCCTCCAAGATGAACCCTTTACAAATGAAATTATCTTTTTTTTTAATAATAACAACCTTATTTGCTTCTAAAACAATTGTATATCCTAATTGAACTAGAAGTGATCCACTAATGAGATTTTTCTTCACATCTGGAACTAATATAGACCTCCTAAAAGTGAACTTCAGGTTGACATTCTCATGTCCCAGCACGTTCACAGATGTTCCATTGCCCATTACTATACTTCCTCCACTTGTGTTCTGAAAGGAAGTGAAATATTTTTTATTAGTACAAATATGTACATTAGCTCCAGAGTCAAGCCACCACTCAGAATCGTGGTGGACTAAATTAACAGAAAGAGTGAAGGAAACTAATTTGATAGTGCTTGTGGAAAGTTCACCCTCAACTACATTGACTTCAGGTTTAGGTTAGAAGCCTTTTTTCTTAGTTTGAACCTTCTTAGTCTTGCGGAAGAAGCAGTTTGATACTAGATGATTATCTTTTCCTCACATGAAGCAAAATTGGCCATCCTTCAATTTCTTATTCCTCTTAAAATTCAGTTTGGAGTTTTTAGTGTTATTGGTGTTCCTAGATTTAAAGGTTTTACTCCTAGAATTAAACCTTTTGTTATTAGGTTTAAAAGAGTTGTTTTGATTTGGCTTGGATCTTTCAGTTATATTTATTCTAGGATTAGGAACATCTTTATTTGATTCTCTTTTTCTGTATTGATCTTCAACTCTTATAGCTTGGATTACATAACTAAGAGTTTGAGGATTTTGGGATCTCCTAATATCTTGTCTAAATTTGGACCAAGAGGGGGAAAGTTTGTCTGGAAGACTAGAGATTAAGAAAGCTTTACTAAAGATGGTTCCTCCTCTATGGATTACATGAATCATGTTTTGGAAAATATAAATCTAGTCATTTATAGGATCATGGTCTACCATTTTAAAGGAATTAAATTCAGAAGATGGAAAATTTAACTGCGCCTTCAAAATCCTTTAAATAGGTTTCTTCATGAGCTATCCAAACCTCTTTGGTATTTTTAAAATTCCTATAGGTTTCATAAAAATTGCTACTAAGACTAGAGAGGATGTGAAACCTATACTGATATTCAATTTCCTTAGGTAATTTCGAAGAAGAAGAAGATGGGGTGTAAGGAGGAATTTTTCCTAATGCAGTAATTAGACCTTGAGAAATAAGCCAAACTTTCATTTGCTCTTGGCATCAAGCAAAATCTTGCCCATTAAATTTCTCTAAGTTTAAAAAGATCTTCCAAAGCCATTTTTATTTTAAAGGGAATAAGAATATTATTTATCTACATAAATAATTTTCCTAATATGAGAATTATTGTTATAATATACAATTTATATATTATGACAAAAAGGTTGAACATATCAAGAATCATATTAAGAAATACAGTAAATAAAAATTTACCCATGATGTTTTACTTTCTAAAAAGCAAATTAGGAACTGTAACAAAGTCTAATGCTAGCAGGTCAAAATTTTAGAAGAGCACAGAAATAAAATTTTGTAGCATGCGATTCTTAATTTAATTTGCACACAAATATATTGATCCAAATTTTAGAAGAGTGCAAAATAAAAAATAATTTAATTTTCAGAAAGTATATTTACCCTTTCTTTTATGTGATTTTTTTTCCTACAGCCACCGAAATTTTAGACCTATTTGTTTGAACAATTGTGCACCCTTAAGCAAGTCCTGCATGAGTCAGGCTATGAAAAGAGGGACAAAAATTTTGTTTTCTAAGTGCATTAACAACAGTCAACAACCTTACTAATCTAAGTAATTGTTCATATTGACTAGGTGGGTTTGTGACGATCCTCTATTTGTAATATTACATCAATATCAAATGATAATGACATTTAAAGACTCAAATTAAATACCATAGGAACTAGTTAGCCGATGATGTAATTTTATCAGATGTCATTGAATAGGGTTAAGGAATTGGGGTTAAAACTAAGCAACTTCAGAAATAATAGTTATTATAACGAACTTGGGACTAGAACTACCACATAATTCAATTAAGAAATTTTACAACTTGCTTTCAATCTGTTCTTCGCGCTTCACTGGGGGTGCTCCTGTTGCATCATGCTCAAATAACGACAAGCATCCAAAAGCATTCATAGTAAATTAACGCTAAGAAAGATATGCTAGAATTCAACTGAGATTAAAATAGTGATTTAACCCCAATTCAACAAACCCTAATTGACTAACATTTTATTAAATGCACGTGCAACGGAACCCAGCAAAATCCCTAATCTCGTCGCTGGAACATCTTTCTATTTGACAACAACAAAGCACAAGAAAGACATGCCCAAATCACGAAAGAGGACGAGAGAGCATACCTCGATTCAATCGAGAGAATAGAAGCAAGAGTGAAAGAAATCACGCCGACACTCACCAAGAAAGAGACACCAGGCGAATCAAAATGCAATCATCGATCGCTGGAAAGATCTCACAGGGCGAATAAGAGGGAGAGAAAGAGAATCTTGGGGAAGTAGAAGAGAAGAACTAGAAATTGAAAGGTTTCTAAAGTTAAATAGATGTATTTTTGGGTATTTGCACGTTAACCCAACATTACAATTATATCCTGTATAGCAACAGTAAGAGTGAGTTTGATTTTACTTGTAACACCTTAGATCATTGATCCCTAAGAAATATGGATTATCATATATCGAGAATAAGACTATATAACACCAGCTCAACTAAATATTTCAAAGTCTCATTACCAAAGTAAATTAGATCATACAAATTATTTTCCATCACCAATTATAATGATGATGGATCTTATTTTTATTATTAATTCTTTATTCGTAAATTATTAAGCGTAAAGTAACAACAACAACAATATAAGAAGAGCAAAAAGTAAAAACTAACAACATAGAGGTCTCAACAACAACAACAAGAAATGTTATTCCAAAGCATATATTGCCACAACCTCTGTAAGGGCGTTGCGTGTAACCTCGACATCTATCACGCTCTCATTCGATGTAGTGCGATATTGCAGCTCGCCCTGGTCAACGTTTCTCTCCATTTCGCTCCAGTCAATCATATGGAAGTAACCGGTAGGGCGGATCTCAGCATAAGCCTGCTTGCAGGTAATTAGCAACAGGAAGTAAATAGGGTAGAAATGGAGTCCGAACAACAATGACGATCGAGCAGAGGACTTTGTTCTTGTATATTCAATAGGACCATGGGTTGTCCCAAGCCATCAATCCGTCGTTGTAGTGGCCGGCGGTGTTCCTGCAGCGGTACACCACGGCGGAGTTGGAGCCGTCGGCGGTGCCTCTCCGCTTCACGTGGAAGAAGACGCCCCACTAGCCGTTGCCAATCTCCCTAGGGTAGTTGCTATGCTCGTACACGTGGCCCCACCAGTCGTGGACCATGACGAACGTGATAGGCTCGCCGGTGGCATTATAGACGAGGCAGAGGGTGGACATCCCGAGGTCGGATTTATTTTTCAAATCCTTGAGGTAGTGGCAGGCGTTGTCGTACTTAGAGCCGCCGTTCTTGTCGTTGAGGGCGGCGCGAGAGCGAGCCTGCTGGTTGTCACCGCCGATAACTCCGCCGAACACATTGCCGTCCATGTCCTCGCCCAAGATCTCAGCTCCACCTGCTGCCTTAGCTTAGCTGAGGCGTTTAAATAATCTCAAGATGGGCTTCTTCTGTTGTTTAAGACTTTCGATCAGAAGATTCAATTGAGCAATAACTCATTGCCTGAACTTGCGTTCCCAAGTCTTTGTTTATATTTCCTTTTTTATTTTTTCTCCATGATGCTTCGTTGTCATCTTTCCTTCCCACGTGAAAATCACGTGATTTGCGTGGGACTGTGACGTAGAAAATGTAAATTTTGATTTAAATACAAGTAGAAATCCTTCGTTGTCAATTTTTTCTTCCGCATAATTTATTTGCGTGGGTCTTTTTTTTTTCTTCCGCATAAGTTATACGTACTTGTATATCCTACAATCAAGTTATGAAATTGGCTAAGGCATAATATGTAAAGTCAACATGAACAGACAGGAAACAGGATCCTGCATCAAATTCATACCATATTTGTCCTTGAGATGCATCAGATTGAAGTTAAGTGGTGATTTAAATGGTTGAGGAAAAGACAAGTGTGCTATTGCAACATGGGATTATAAGTATTTGGCAACTTTGCCATGCAACTCCACTCATAATAATGGATCAGACTCTGTACATTGCACCTGGGCTCAACAAATAAGCATACCTCTTCAAACTGCAGATATATGTTGCGCTTAGAAACAACTGAAAACTTTGCAGAGACCAACAATGTTGCACCTTCAAGTTCCTGTAAAAACATTTTTCACAATTTTAAAAATTTACCACATACTGATGCAATACCCTCTTATTCATATTAGACAAGAGCCCAAGCTTGGACGCCTTAAATTCAAGTATATTTGTGATTTTATAAAGTCAGTAGCCTGGCGCTGTCTGCCAAATCGGGTTATACAAATATCAGATATTTGATTTTTTTTTCCCCCTAATTTTCATAGCTATAGTCAAAATACATTTATGTAATATAATTGTTTCATATAAGTTGATTGTCCTGCTACCAAGCATTGGACAATATGCATCACCCCAATGGCCCAATTTGTTGGTGCTTAAGTTCAATCACAAAGCAAAGGACACAAAGTGCAAATCAACATATAAATTCTCTGTTTTCCTTCCTCAATTTGTAATTTAGTCCGGAAATATAAATGTTGAGTCATTTTTGGTCATATATGATTAATATATTTTGATCTTTTAAAATTCATCTTATAAAAATAAGATTTTTTATTTAATGGGTTCTGGCTTCTAATGATCACAAACACTCATTGTTAATTACCCCTGAAAATCAGGACATTTTTTTATTGAGATATCTATGTTATGAAATAAAATAAAATAGCTGAACAAAATGATTCATTAAACATTATAATGAAAATACATAATTGAATTCAAAAATAAAATAATAGAAAAGAAAAGTCTTCGCCAACTTGGATGAATGACATTTAAGAGATATCCGGTCTCAACGACTTGTTAGATAATCAATTTGGAAAATACTTGGCCTCAATAGCTTATTGGATATTTTGATCTAAAAGATATCCGACCTGAATGGCTTATTGGATGCTCAATTTAAGAAAATTATCCGGCCTTAACGGCTTGTTGGATATTTGTGAATTATCCGATCTTAACGGCTTGTTGGATATTTGTGAATTATCCGGCCTCAATGGCTTATTGGATATTTTGGATTTAA
This sequence comes from Costus lasius, assembly GCA_027563935.2. Taxonomy (NCBI): domain Eukaryota; kingdom Viridiplantae; phylum Streptophyta; class Magnoliopsida; order Zingiberales; family Costaceae; genus Costus; species Costus lasius. The sequence goes on along the minus strand of CM050450.1, from coordinate 13,428,153 downwards.
GAGATATCTGGTCTCATTAACTTGTTGGATAATCAATTTGAAAAATACCCGGCCTCAACGGCTTATTGGATGTTCAATTTGAGAAATATCCCGCCTCAACAGCTTGTTAGATTGATTTGAAAGAAAAACATCCGGCCTCAACGACTTATTGGATATTCAATTTGGAAAAATATCAAGCCTCAATGGCTTGTTCGATATTTGAATTTTGAAAGAAAACATCCGGCCTCAATGGCTTGTTAAATATTCAATTTGAAAGAAAAACATCTGGCCTCAACGACTTACTGGATATTCAATTTGGAAAAATATCAAGTCTCAATGGCTTGTTTGATATTTGAATTTTGAAAGAAAACATCCGGTCTCAATGGCATGTTAAATATTCAATTTGGAAAAGACTACACTCCGGTTAATAATATTGTGCTTGTGTAACATGTAATTTTATAAACTTCGCTACTGAATATTGAAATTGAATGTTACATGTTATTTCAGATCCTGTTATACCATGTTCGTCCCGTGTTATACGATGTTAGTGCCATGTTATACGAATTTCATATCGTGTTATATCATGTTCGACCCGTGTTATACGATGTCTGTACCATGTTATACGAATTTCAGATCCTGTGATACCATGTTCGTCCCGTGTTATACGATGTCTGTGCCATGTTATACGAATTTCAGATCCTGTTATACCATGTTCGTTCCGTGTTATACAATGTCTGTGCCATGTTATACGAATTTCAGATCGTGTTATACCATGTTTGTCCCGTGTTATACGATGTCTGTGCCATGTTATACGAATTTCAGATCGTGTTATACCATGTTCGTCCCGTGTTATACGATGTCTGTGCCATGTTATACGATTTTCAGATCGTGTTATACCATGTTCGTCCCGTGTTATACGATGTCTATGCCATGTTATACGAATTTCAGGTCATGTTATACCATGTTCGTCCCGTGTTATACGATGTCTGTGCCATGTTATATGAATTTCAGATCCTGTTATACCATGTTCGTCCCGTGTTATACGATGTCTGTGCCATGTTATACGAATTTCAGATCCTGTTATACCATGTTCGTCTCATGTTATACGATGTCTGTGCCATGTTATACGAATTTCAGATCGTGTTATACCATGTTTGTCCCGTGTTATACGATGTCTGTGTCATATTATACGAATTTCAGATCGTGTTATATCATGTTCGTTCCATGTTATACGATGTCAGTGCCATGTTATACGAATTTCATATCCTGTTATACCATGTTCGTCCCGTGTTATACGATGTCTATGCCATGTTATACGAATTTCAGATCATGTTATACCATGTTCGTCCCGTGTTATACGATCTCTGTGCCATGTTATACGAATTTCAGGTCGTGTTATACCATGTTCGTCTCGTGTTATATGATGTCTGTGCCATGTTATACGAATTTCAGGTCGTGTTATACCATGTTCGTCCCGTGTTATACGATGTCTGTGCCATGTTATACGAATTTCAGATCTTGTTATACCATGTTCGTCCCGTGTTATACGATGTCTGTGCCATGTTATACGCATTTCAGATCCTGTTATACCATGTTCGTTCTGTGTTATACGATGTCTGTGTCATGTTATACGAATTTAAGACATGAGATTCGTATTGATGGTATAACAAGACCTGAGATTCGTATAACAAGTCACAAAGCACAATGTATAACATTGTGGATCCAAATATCACACACTGTATAGGACAATACTATTTACAATTTACTAGGTATATGTAGATACATATAACACAATGTATAGGACAATACTATTTACATGGTATAACAAAACAAATGATTGTCATAATCTGCTATAGAAAATTTTCCTTTAGTCTACACACTCAAATGGGTGTCTAAAAGTTTTACCTGCATAAATAATGGCACAACAGATTATAAAACTTCAATATAGGAAAACTAGTCATGCATAACAAATATACTAAACACTCACATATGCATTCGCAACTTCCACATCACTCTTACGGGCTTTCAATGAATTATAAAAAATAATCTGCCTCTGCCTTCTAATTACATACATCAAAATCCAATGGTTTTCATCGCAAATTGGCGCAAGTATTTTTGTAGTGTAACGAAGGTTTTCAGCTACCATATGTTCCAAACAAGCAGCACTAAATCCGAATTTATTATCTGAATACAAACCCATATAGGTTAGAGATATGTAATCAAAAGCCAACAACTTCGTAATTAGTTTGAAATACAAGTTCAGATAAGCCAACAACTTCTTTGTTTGTATTCTACAACAAAGAAGAATACAAACAGTTAACTTATAATTAACGTAATTAGTTTGAAATACAAATTCAGATAAGTTTGAGGCATGTTATACCAAAATAGAGACATGTTATACCAAGTTTTATACCAAATTAGAAACATGTTACACCATATTATACCAAGTTTGATACTAAAATAGAGACATGTTATACCAAGTTTGAAATCTACAACAACGGAACAACTTCGTCTTCTTGGGATGCTGTTATACCAAGTTTGATACCAAATTAGAAACATGTTACACCAAAACGGTTATACTAAGTTTGAGGCATGTTATACCAAAATAGAGACATGTTATAAAAAGAAACATGTGTTATACTAAGTTTGTCCCTTTTTATACCAAAATGGGATGTGTTATACTATCATTAATACAACAATGTACGTATTAAGAAAAATATAGCAAAATTATGTCATTAATGTAAAAATTATGTCATTAATACACAAATTACGATATTTATACCTTAAAGGAACATTGGAGTCGTCGGAGGAACTCGCCATGAGATTCTGCAAAAAAAAAATAAAATTAGGAAATCCTAAGAAGACAAATTATATCAATTTACTTATTTAAAAAATAAATTATGCCATTATACCTTAAACGAAGAGTTTGGGTTCGTCGGAGGAACTCGGCCTACAAATGGTAGTGGACGGAAGATGAGATCCTACAAAAAATAAATCAAGATTAGGAAACCCTAAGTGAACCAAAAACTCAACATTACGCCGTAGGTCGTGGGACGTCATCGGAGGTCGTCGCAGTTCGCCGTAGGTCGAGATTAGGAAACCCTAAGCCAACCAGAAACTCGACATTACGTCGTAGGTCGTCGGAAGATGTCGCAGATTGCCGCAGGACGTCGGAGGTCGACTGCACAAAAAACACAAAATTAGGGCTCGACACGACCACGAAGTCGGAGGCCGTGGGCTCGACACGAGCACAAACTCAAAGGTCGTCGGAGGCCGTCGGAGAGGATCGGGCGACAAAACTGTCGTCCGAGAGGAAGGGTTTGGTCACATGTAAGGTTAGTTCAGGTGGGTGGATTTTTCGTGCGCGGGTTTTGAAATTTTGAGGAACCAACCATGGTTAGTTTGGTTGTAACGGGGAGGGGCGTAACGGGCAGCGTTATATCAGGATTTGGTATAACGCGTGACGGGATGTATCGGCGCTATCCGCACTTAAGTATGAATTGTTTGAAAATTCGTGCGAGGATGCTTTAGGATTCGTGTCTCGAATCTCAGCCCACTCCTCCGCAAAAACGTAGCCCTTTGAGTGAGCTACTCCCGAGTGATCCAAAGTGCGGAGGAAGAGGACACTTTAGCTTATAGTCGAGAGAGCGAATTGCTTGTGCAATTTTGGGGATTTAGCCTGCTAAGTGGTCATTTTAACTCAAACTAGAGCGATTGAATGACTTCAATTGTTAAGTGGTTGAATGATTTGAATCATCAACTGTGCAAGGTCTTCATATTTAATGTGAACAGAGTCTCAAATAGAGAGCATCAGCTACTCTACGAAACAAAATTCAGAAGCAATAGATTAATATGGATGGTGCATACAGCTTGCAAGATTCATTCACCTCCCCCAGCATTTTATATTTATTTGATGCGAGCGAGCGAGCCGCCGACCGGCCTTTATGCTTTCTGTCGCACCCACAGTGCGTCGCTTTGATTCTTCGGCTGTAGGATGGCAAGCGTGTTCGACCAACTCAGCTGCAGATGCAGTCTGTTGGCTAAGGTTCTTGAAGCCGTTGACTTTTGCAGGTGTGATGGCTGACCCGCCACTCATCTATGCATCCGTAGATTTGCCCTAATCATTATCATGAAATCTTTAGTGTCGCACTACCAGTCTTACTGTTGAGTCAACTCGTCATTCTTCTTCTTCGCCTACCCAGCTAATCTAATCTTCCAAGCAATTACTTTTAAAGCTCCCTTGTTGACTTTTTCTCTCAAACATTAATCATCTTCTTGCTTTTGCCATTCAGGCAATGCAGGAAGAGGCCGGTCCATCCAATTTCTTCCCCAAACATGAGCGATGCTGCAAAATGGAGAAAGGATCCACCATCTGTGACAAGACTTGAGATACTCTTGCTGCAAATTGAAGTGGTCAGTGTAGAAAAAACCTAATGATCTGTTGGTGACATGAAGTTTTGTCAGGAAGCTAATTAATATGGAAAAAATTCTTCCTTTCTTGGACCTTGGCTGACTACTTTTGCATGTGCTGAGATGGAAAGGGAGCTTTTTTCTTGGAACAAGCCTCAGAAAGACAAATGTCTGCTTGCGTTAAGCCCATTTTGATTCCCTTGCAATGGAAAGTAGCAATTTGGAAGAAGGGCATCCATCTGCCCAAAGATATTATTAACAAAGCAGAAAAAGCTTATTCCTCCAATCTTAAGAGTTACTTAACGATAACATTTTCAAAGGGTTGCGAACTTTGAGGGATTTCTCCAGTTTCCAATGAACTCATCCAATCCCCTCGCCCGCTCCCCGCTTGGCACGTTGTCAAATGACAGACATTCTCAATGAATTTTTCCTGAAATGGTTGTGCAAGAACCTGCTTTCCTGATTAAGTATGCAAAAGTCTGAATAAGAATCTCCTTTTTTTCTTTCTTTAATCACCATGGCCTGCTTGCACGGCTGGATAGAAAAGAGAACGCATGAGGGTGGTTGTTGTGAGGGGAGAAAATGGTCCATTACACAATAAAAGTCAATAGATTATCGTGTAATTGGATTTTATTGTGTAATACTGATTTTTATTGTGTTATGGACTTTTTTCCCTCACATAAAATCTATCCTCCTGGGTTCATTTGCCTAAGGGTCCCTTTGGCAAAAATTTTCTCGCATGCGCCCTCTTCGCCTCTTTATAAACCCTTACCCTACGCATTCCGAAGGAGGAGCTGCATACAAGCTGGTTTCTTCAAGCTCTAGGCGATTGTTCGTCGACCGAAATGTCAAGGATGCAGGATACGCTCACAGTTGGGAGAGTGGTAGGGGACGTGCTGGACGCTTTCTGCCCTAGCATGAACTTGGAGGTCGTTTATGGCGCCAACAAGCAGGTGTACAATGGCCACGAGCTAATGCCTTGTGCCGTGCGAGCGAAGCCCCGGGTGGAGGTTGGCGGTGATGATCTGAGGAACTTCTACACACTTGTATGTTGATCGTAATTAGTTCTTCTTCCACGTTAAAAAATTTGTTTTTATCTGATCATTGGATGCATGCATACTCAATATTGCAGATTTTGACAGACCCTGATGCTCCGAGTCCCAGTGATCCTCACCTGAGAGAACACCTCCACTGGTCAGTACTATATCTGTTGTCTTCTCCTCCTTATTTCTTCTTCTTCTTCTAATGTGAGGATGCTACAGGATTGTCACCGACATCCCCGGCACAACCAATGCTTCGTTTGGTGAGTAGCAGCAACCTGTACAGATTAGTTGATGTCGCAGGGAGGGAGACAGTGACACACAGATTATATAATTGGTGTTGCAGGTAGAGAGATAATGAGCTACGAGGCACCGAAGCCCTTCATCGGAATCCACAGGTACGTCTTCGTCCTATTCAAACAGAAAGGACGGCAGACGGTGTACGCGCCGGCGTGCAGGGACCACTTCAACACCCGAAGCTTCGCCGAGGAGAACGGCCTCGGACTCCCAGTCGCCGCCGTTTACTTCAACGCCCAGAGGGAAACTGCAGCCAGAAGGAGATAGAATGATCTCAATCTATCTTCCTCACTAAATTTGGCAAAACCTAATTTTAATTTGTTTCTGCAACTTTGTTGTTTGTTCTCCTTCTGATTTGAGAATAATTGACATCAGTGTCAGGGATACTATGTTCAGTACATTATGCACTTTGTTTTTAAGTACTCATATCATTCATTTAAGACTCGATTTCAAAATCTTGTTATCAACAACAAAAATTCTTACCGATTGAACCAACTGATACCTCGATTAACAAAATGACCACAAATCCATAATATTGATTAATCCTATCAATCTCACATTAGTTCTACATGATAATATTATGGATGGTATATTAATGGTGGATGATAATTACAATTAGATAATAAGAAATTCATTTACAAATTGTTCACACTTTAGTAAACAAGCATACACTATAGTTAGTTTAAGCCCTTGATCATTGGGGAAAGGGGGTTATCCTGCTTACTGATTCATTATGTTCTCTTGGATGTATGAAAGTGATTTTTTACTTGATGATTAAATTAGAAGCAAACTATTGCTTTACATGGCTTATGAAATGCAATAGAGTTAATTTAATAACAATTTGGAGTTAATTTGAGCTTTGAAATCTTCAAGACTTGAAGAACTTGGTTAATGCTAGAATATATTTCTTTATCTACTCATCTTCTAAGATCGCCTCAAGCTCTATTGTTATGGCATAATTAAACTATTCTTATTATATCCTTGCTACCTTTGGGCCATCTTTTGTATGGTTTCTTATATAAAGACTCAAAGAACACATAGTTAATTTAGTTATGATATTAGTTTGAACTTAAGTTGGATGATATAGCTAATTTAAAGCAAAATTATTTTTTTAAAAAAAATTGATGATAAAAATAACTTAATTGTTAAATTTGAACTTAATTGCTCTAGTGTAAGCCATTTGATGTTAGTGACATTAGTATAGAACTATTAGATTTCTTTTATAAAAAATAATTTAATTTCAAAACCTATATTTTATCCTAGTACTAGGACATAATATTTATAAGGTATCATTTTAGTCACTTAAGTATAGAATAATCTATAGTCTTAATAGTCATATATTTAGTTCCATGATTTTTTTAATTCCTTGTAAAACCAAGGAAAATATATGAGTAATGATAATAAATTTAAGAATAACAATGACTAATTCTGTAATTCATAATTTTTCATACTATACAAGCTTTTATATAGAGAAAAATATCTAAAATTTATAATAAATTTAATGGTTATAAATTAAATATTTTTAAAATTAAAGAAAGGATAATTTAGTAGTAGTCATAAAATAAATTTACTTTAAATAAAGAATAAATATACAGCGCAAGTGAAAGAAAAATATTAATAATTAAGGTAAATAAATTATAATATACTAGGACTTAAAGTAAAATATTTAATTTTATACATGTACAAATTATATAACTTTTATATATATATATATATATATATATATATATATATATATATATATATATATATATATATATATATTATGAAATATGAATACATGCAGTTTCTTATATAATTTTGATTGAACAAAAAATAATATAAAAATTATCGTAAGCTAAAATTAAATTATATGGTGATCCAAGATGATAAAAAAAACTAAAGATAAAATACATACAAATTTACGTGGTTCGGTGTAAGACTACATCGACGAACAAAAATAAAGCAAGTTTCACTATAAAAATATTTAAAGTGTATAATAATACACAAATACACAAGGAAAAAATAATGCCTCTTTAATAATAATCTCTCTTGATGTGTATGAATAAATTTGTATCTTGATTGAGAGAACAAAATCTTCTAATTATAAAGTAAGTATGAGGAGATTTAATTTAAGGAATAATGACTTTCATCTTTCATCAAGTGTTGTTGTTGAAGAGAAAATCCTCTCTGAAATTGAGATGAGAGAAGGAAGCCCTGAAAAACAAAGTCTAGAATGCATAATATTGCATTCTTTACATTAAATATAGGCTAATGAGTTAACAAGTTGCTGGATGCGCTTATTAATTAGTTTTTTTAACTTAAAATTAAATTAAATCAAATATATAGAAATACAATAAATTTCTTTTAAAAAAAAAATCAGGAGAGGCAATCGCATGCACTCAACTAAATGCTTTCTTCATGATGGCGACAACATATTCATAAACTTTAAGTAGAATATAAGCATTCTCATTAATGTTGGATAAAATTATAGAATTTAGAAAAAAATTTTATTAATATACCATTACCTTGTGAGTTTGATAACTTGGTATCAGGATGGGAAAATTGTGAGGCGTTATTTCGTTTCTATTAATTAACATCGTGTTTAGTAGGAAGAAAAAGAGGAGGGAACAAATAGAAAGTTAAAAGGAGGGCTATAAAATTGTGTTTAGAAGGATGGATGAAACATAGAAAAGAAAAATGAAAAGAAAGTATAAGGGAAAAATAACCCTCTTTGCTTTTCATCCAAATCGGGTGAAAAATTAGACAACAAGTTGAATTTGCCGTTCTAACGTCTATTTTCACCCTTTTTTATGCTCGCTCTTCATCTCGTGCTTTTTATGCAACCTTCTTCATCGTCATTATCGTCGTCATTGCCATTGTTGTCGTCGTCATTGCCGTCGCCATTATTGTCGTCGTCATCGCCATCGCCAATGCCATTGTTGTCATCGTCATTGTCATCGCCATTATTGTCGTCGTCATCGCCGTCGCCATTGCCGTTGTCGTCATCACCATCGCCTCTCACCTCTTGTCACCGCCTTTTCACTATCGCCTCTCATCGTCTTCATTGATGTAAAAAAAAAGAATGAGTTTATCAATCTTTTTAACTTTCTTTCCCTCTAAATAAATACAAAAAAGGAAAATTTAATTATTTTTTTTCTTTTTTTCTTTATTTTTCCTTCTTTCTTACTTTCCTTTCAAGTTTCTTTCTTTCCTTCTAAACACAGTATAAGAGTTTGAGTCTTCGGAATTGTTAGTGACACACTAGTTAGGTTCATTCTTTGATAAATAGTAATTAAGCATTTGAGACGAAAAATGAGTTGGAGTAGTGCAGTTAATCAAAAGGTGCCGTACAAATTCAAAATTTAATTTGTCATAATTTTCATATATTTAAATCAACAATGAAAAAAAATAAAATATATATATATAAAAAAAGAGATGACGGAAAAATAGAATTTAGAGGCGTGTTAAATCTTGTTCTTAACACTGTGTTTCAAAGGAGGAAAATTCGGAGAGAAAGGAAAGAATTTTTTCTTCCATTTTCTTTGTTTCAGAGGAAGGAATGGACAGAAAGGAAAGAAAAAAAAAATCTAATTCCTTTCTCTCGAAAATGTTCTCTCCAAATCGGACGGAAATTAATTTCTTTCCGTCTTGCACTCGCGTCCAAGCTGCTGCCAATCCTAAGCTCGCCGATTTCTTTCCCGATTTCGCCGCCCCTTGTTGCCGGCTTGCCTCTTGCCTGCGATCTCGCGTTCAAGCTGCCGCCGCTCGCTCATATCCAAGCTGCCAGAGTCTCGATTTCTCCCCCACTGCTACCACAGCGGCACCCTCCTGCTGGCAAAGATGGACTCGGAGCAGGCAATTTTTGCCTTCCAGATCTAGGTGTACAAGATGCCGCCCGATCTGAACATCTCCAATCGATGCGCCCAATCTAATTTGTGTAAGATTTGGGTTCAGTTGACCGGTCAAAAAATTTTCTTTCCTTCCATCGAAACACGAGACCTGAAAAAGAAAACATTTATTTTTTTCTATTATTATTTTCTTTTCTTCCTTATTTCTATCTCTCCACCGAGCAACACAGTGTAAGTGAAAATTTAGCTTTTTTTTCAAGTTAACTCAAATTGAACCTCTAGATAGTGTTTCCTTGGACGGAAAATTAGGAAAAAAGAATAGAAAATACATTGAATCTAATCACATTTTGCTACTAAAATTCAATGTATTTTTCATTCTTTCCTCTCAGGCTACTAGGTTGTTCTTTTACGGCAGCAAAGAGAATAAATTTAAAAAAAAAAAAAATAATAATCAAAAGTTGATTGAGAAAATTGACTAAATGCCTTTTTGATTGAATGTTATTATATAAGTAAAGCCCAAAAGACTCAATAATTAATCTTTTGAAAAAAACATTTGGTAATGGTCAAAATCATCGCACATTAATATATGACGACTTCTAATCTCTAACAACACATTAATGAGTGATGACTCATAATAACGTTAATAAATAGGATATGTTTTAATCTTTTACAATTACTTATCAAAGCTTGAAGGATGTCTAGGCTGTAAACGCATCAAACATATTGACTCAGCAAGCTTACCTTATCAAGCCGACTGCCACCGTATACACATCGAGGATATTACAGACTCAGCAACAAATAAACAGCCACCATTGTTTCCCAATAAAGGTGATCTACCATCCAAGCAAACACCATTGTTTCCCAATAAAGATGATCTACCTTCCAAGCAAAACTAGTCAGAAATCAAATCAAATCAAATCAAATCACATATTGATTTGCAAATCAATTGTAAATATTGACATTTATGTATCATAGCACTCTATATATGCGCATGTATGATTCTTTTGTAAAGACAAGGAGAAATAAAAATATTTCACTCCACATATCTGTTGTGCCCATACCAGTCCTTGGTCGCTCGACATCAACGTCATCTTACATGGTATCAGAGCGTGTCCTGACGAGAGCCTTGGAAGAGATGGTGCTCTGATTAAGCACCGAGGCCTACCCTGCCCCACGTCTCCACCTTTGTTTACGACTTCATCTGCGATTGGTGAGAGATTCAAAGCTTTCTTTTCGCTAACTCTGGTGACCTTTTGTACGTAATACTTGTTATGGATTCTGAGCTCAATTCCGCATCCTCCCAACACTCAACTAGTTCAACGAACTCATCTATTTCTCTTAGTGGAGTTCCCATCTTACCACTCAAATTAACAAATGATAACTACTTGCTGTGGAAAACTCAGTTTATTCCTCTCTTCCGAGTTCATAGATTACTTGGTATTGTTGAAGGCACCGACCCCATACCATCACCGACTGATCCAAACTTCCATGACTGGATCATCAAGGACCAACTTATCCTCACCTGGATCAACGCTACACTTACTGAAAGTGTCTTCCCCATGGTGGTTGGCCTCAACTCTGCTCACGAGGTATGGACTGCACTTGCTAGGGCCTTTCAATCAAATTCCAGAGCTCGTATACTACAACTTAAAAATCAATTACATATGATTCAACGGGGGAGCGACTCTGTTCATGACTATATGCAAAGGATAAAATCTGTTGCGAACAGCTTAGCTGCAATTGGCAATCCGATTCCTGATGCGGACTTGATTATGCATGTTCTTAATGGGCTAGGTCCTATATACGACAATCTTATACCTACCATTACTACACGTGTTGATGATTTCACCTTAGAAGAAGTTCACGGCATGCTCTCCTCTCATGAGCGCCTTCTTCAAATGCGGCACACTGATTTTCTTGCTCCTTCTGTCCACATCACCAGTCACCAGGACAATTCGTCCAACCGCCACGACAATATCAGCAGCCAAGATAGAGGCTTAAACATCAGCTATAATACCAATAGCCAAGGCAGAGGCCACAACACCGGCAATCGTGGCCGTGGACGATCCCGTGGCCGAGGCAGAGGTAGATGTCAAATATGTTTTATTCCTGGACACTATGCTCATGAATGTCGCAAAAGGTATGACACAAATTTCGTTGGGGGGTTCTCTCAACAACAAACAAGTTTTCAATCTCATCCACGGGCCTACTCAATGACTGCGGCATCACCTAATCCAATTGAGTCACTACCTCCTCATGCATCAGCTTCGTGGTATCCTGACTCAGGCGCAACTCATCATGTCACGCCGAACCTTCAGACCTTACAAGGGGCTACACCTTATGATGGTCTTGATGAAGTCCACATTGGCAATGGTACAGGTTTGCATATTACTCATGTTGGAAACACATTACTCCCCTCTTATGCTCACAATCTTACCATGCGTAATGTCCTTTGTGTACCATCTATAACCAAAAACCTTCTTTCTGTTCGTCAATTTACTCATGATAACAATGTTTTTTTTGAATTTCATCCTAATGAGTGCTTTGTGAAGGATCGCACAACGGGGAGCACTCTTCTGCAAGGAACAATTAAGCATGGTCTCTATCACATTTCTTCACCGTCCAAAGCCACCTACCTTGGAGAACGCGTCAGCCCATCGCCTTGGCATGCCCGACTTGGCCATCCATCCCTTCGCATCGTTTGACAAATAACAAGCCACTACGGCCTTCCTACTCATCGCTCTACTTTTTCTACTTTATGTGATGCATGTATGAAATCAAAATGTCATAAGCTTCCATTTTCTCCAACTCACAATAAAACTTTGGCTCCTTTGGAAATTATTTATTCTGACATTTGGGGCCCTGCTCCTATTCTATCAAACACTGGCTATTCCTATTATGTCTCGTTTATTGATCATCATAGCAGGTATACGTGGCTCTTCCTAATGAAGCGCAAGTCCGATCTATTAGATATTTTCTGCCATTTTCAGAAACACGTGGAACGTTTTTTCAATAAAAAAATTCTAAACGTCCATTCCGATTGGGGTGGGGAGTATCAAGCACTGCATTGGCATCTCATCAATTCTGGCATTGCTCATCGCCTTTCCTGCCCACACACTCCTCAACAAAATGGCACTGCTGAACGTAAGCATCGCCATATAATTGAAACTGCACTTGCCTTATTGAATCATGCATCAATTCCCCTCAAATTTTGGGATGCTGCCGTCACCACTGCTGTCTACCTCATCAACCGCCTTCCCACTCCTCTTCTTCAAAATAACACGCCATTAGGTAAACTCTACAATTGCACTCCCAATTACAAGTTTCTTCGAACCTTTGGTTGCGCGTGTTATCCTCTTCTCCGGCCTTACAACAAACACAAACTTCAACCTCGCTAGGACTTGTGTGTTTTCATTGGCTACAGTAATATGCATCTTGGCTACCGTTGTCTCCATGTTCCCACTGGGCGGATATATATCTCTCGACATGTTATTTTTGATGAAACTTCCTTTCCTTTTGCAACAGCCACACAGCTAGGCTCGGCCTCCGCCTCGCCATCTCCGCTCACTTTACCCGGTCTCCTTGGCGCGGCTCCACGCATGCCTGTGCCTAGTATACGGATCCAACCTCCGGTCCAGGCTGACGACAACTCTCCTGCTGCTGCTAATTGCGGTCCATCCACCGCACAGCTCGACTCAACCTCCTCGACACCAAGTTGTATTGGCACATCTCCACGCCTGCCAGATCATCATATACGCCTCCCGCGTCCACTGTCGGCTGGCGACGAACCCCTTGCCGATGACTGCACGTCTTCCCCGCCTCTTGCCAATTCTCCGGGCTCATCTGCTGCTCCGTCATTGGCGACCGGGCCTTCTCCCGACTCTGCTACACCACCTCGACGCACTCGGCCTCTTACAGATATTTACAGGGACTCTGATCCCATCGTTCTTCACACAAAATTTCGGTGTAAACATCCTCTACCTTCGATCCTTATCAACTCAGTCACAGCAGTTGAACCTAGCTGTTTCTCTCAAGCTTCCAAGGATCCAGCCTGGCGGGCAGCTATGGCGTCAGAATTTGACGCCCTCCTTCGCAATGGTACCTGGACCTTGGTCCCGTGGCACACCTCTATGAATGTCATCGGCTGCAAATGGATTTTTCGCTTAAAGCGTCATGCGGATGGTTCTATTGAACGGCACAAGGCTCGCCTCGTTGCGAAAGGTTATCGTCAAATTCCAGGTATCGACTTTACAGATACCTTCAGTCCTGTTGTTAAAATCACAACCGTGCGATTACTACTGGCCATCGCCATAAGCTCCAACTGGACTCTGCGTCAATTGGATGTCTCCAACGCATTCTTACATGGTCATCTCAATGAAACTGTCTTTATGGATCAACCACCAGGATTTGCTCATCCTCAATTTCCTCACCATGTGTGTCATCTTAAAAAGTCCCTCTACGGCCTTCGTCAGGCCCCTCGTGCATGGTTTCAGCGTCTAGGTGGTTGGTTACAACAACACGGCTTCGTTGGCTCGAAAACTGATACCTCTCTGTTCTATCACTGCACTTCCTCCTACAATGTCTATATTCTGGTCTATGTTGATGATATTCTCATAACTGGCGATAACTCTCCATTCATTGATGCCTTGATCAAGGCGCTTGGCACTGAATTTGCAATCAGAGATCTTGGTCCTGCACATTACTTTCTTGGCATTCAATTATCTGACCACTCATCCGGCTGTCATCTCAGCCAAAGCAAATATATCATGGATCTTCTTACTCGCGCAAAGATGGACGGCTCGCGGCCTATTTCGACGCCCCTGGCTATTGAGTCTAAACTTGTCTCATCCTCTCCTCTGGAGGATGCCACACTCTATAGAAGCACCGTTGGAGCCTTGCATTATGCCACTACCACAAGACCCGATATTACTTATGCTTTCAATCGTGCATGTCAGGCCATGCATGCACCTACTATCCAGCATTGGGAGGATGTCAAGCGTATACTCCGTTACTTAAAGGGTACCATTCTTCATGGCCTTCTTGTTCATCGAAGCTCTTCTCGCGAGCTACATGCTTATAGCGACGCTGATTGGGCTGGCTCCCTCACCGATCGGCGCTCCACAAGCGGTTTTGCTATATTTCTCGGCCCAAACCTAATCTCCTGGTCCTCTAAGAAGCAGGCTACGGTCTCACGCTCCAGCACCGAGGCTAAGTACAAAGCTCTTGCAAACGCCACAGCTGAAGTCATCTGGCTCCAATCTCTCCTTTCCGAGCTTAACTTATCTTCCACCATAACTCCAACTCTCTGGTGCGACAACATTGGCGCTACATACCTCGCGGCCAATCCTGTGTTTCATACGCGGACGAAACATATTGAGATTGATTTTCATTTTGTCCGGGAACAAGTCGCGGCTAAACAACTCAATATATCATTCATTTCCACACGGGATCAGCTTGCAGATATATTCACCAAACCTCTATCTCGTGTTCGTTTTTTATACTTAAAGACCAAGCTCAACGTTGTACCTACTACCGATGAGCTTGTGGGGGAGTGTAAACGCATCAAACATATTGACTCAGCAAGCTTACCTTATCAAGCCGACTGCCACCGTATACACATCGAGGATATTACAGACTCAGCAACAAATAAACAGCCACCATTGTTTCCCAATAAAGGTGATCTACCTTCCAAGCAAACACCATTGTTTTCCAATAAAGATGATCTACCTTCCAAGCAAAACTAGTCGGAAATCAAATCAAATCAAATCAAATCACATATTGATTTGCAAATCAATTGTAAATATTGACATTTATGTATCATAGCACTCTATATATGCGCATGTATGATTCTTTTGTAAAGACAAGGAGAAATAAAAATATTTCACTCCACATATCTGTTGTGCCCATACTAGTCCTTGGTCGCTCGACATCAACGTCATCTTACATAGGCATCTAAAAGCTGAAGAGAATCAAACTTTGTTTCATACTTTAGGGTAGACTTTACAAAATTACAGAGATGGTTTCTGGTGAAGCTGATTGATTGGAAGGATGATCTGACAGCATCTAATTTCATTGTTAAGTGGTTGAATGATTTGAATCATCAACTGTGCAAGGTCTTCATATTTAATGTGAACAGAGTCTCAAATAGAGAACATCAGCTACTCTACGAAACAAAATTCAGAAGCAACAGATTAATATGGATGGTGCATACAGCTTGCAAGATTCATTCACCTCCCCCAGCATTTTACATTTATTTGATGCGAGCGAGCGAGCCGCCGACCGGCCTTTATGCTTTCTGTCGCACCCACAGTGCGTCGCTTTGATTCTTCGGCTGTAGGATGGCAAGCGTGTTCGACCAACTCAGCTGCAGATGCAGTCTGTTGGCTAAGGTTCTTGAAGCCGTTGACTTTTGCAGGTGTGATGGCTGACCCGCCACTCATCTATGCATCCGTAGATTTGCCCTAATCATTATCATGAAATCTTTAGTGTCGCACTACCAGTCTTACTGTTGAGTCAACTCGTCATTCTTCTTCTTCGCCTACCCAGCTAATCTAATCTTCCAAGCAATTACTTTTAAAGCTCCCTTGTTGACTTTTTCTCTCAAACATTAATCATCTTCTTGCTTTTGCCATTCAGGCAATGCAGGAAGAGGCCGGTCCATCCAATTTCTTCCCCAAACATGAGCGATGCTGCAAAATGGAGAAAGGATCCACCATCTGTGACAAGACTTGAGATACTCTTGCTGCAAATTGAAGTGGTCAGTGTAGAAAAAACCTAATGATCTGTTGGTGACATGAAGTTTTGTCAGGAAGCTAATTAATATGGAAAAAATTCTTCCTTTCTTGGACCTTGGCTGACTACTTTTGCATGTGCTGAGATGGAAAGGGAGCTTTTTTCTTGGAACAAGCCTCAGAAAGACAAATGTCTGCTTGCGTTAAGCCCATTTTGATTCCCTTGCAATGGAAAGTAGCAATTTGGAAGAAGGGCATCCATCTGCCCAAAGATATTATTAACAAAGCAGAAAAAGCTTATTCCTCCAATCTTAAGAGTTACTTAACGATAACATTTTCAAAGGGTTGCGAACTTTGAGGGATTTCTCCAGTTTCCAATGAACTCATCCAATCCCCTCGCCCGCTCCCCGCTTGGCACGTTGTCAAATGACAGACATTCTCAATGAATTTTTCCTGAAATGGTTGTGCAAGAACCTGCTTTCCTGATTAAGTATGCAAAAGTCTGAATAAGAATCTCCTTTTTTTTTCTTTAATCACCATGGCCTGCTTGCACGGCCTGATTAATAGATTTTATTGTGTAATACTGACTTTTACTGTGTTATGGACTTTTTCCTCTCACATAAAATCTACCCTCCTGCGTTCATTTGCCGAAGGGTCCCTTTGGCAAAAATTTTCTCGCATGCGCCCTCTTCGCCTCTTTATAAACCCTAACCCTACGCATTCCGAAGGAGGAGCTGCATACAAGCTGGTTTCTTCAAGCTCTAGGCGATTGTTCGTCGACCGAAATGTCAAGGATGCATGATACGCTCACAGTTGGGAGAGTGGTAGGGGACGTGCTGGACGCTTTCTGCCCTAGCATGAACTTGGAGGTCGTTTATGGCGCCAACAAGCAGGTGTACAATGGCCACGAGCTAATGCCTTGTGCCGTGCGAGCGAAGCCCCGGGTGGAGGTTGGCGGTGATGATCTGAGGAACTTCTACACACTTGTATGTTGATCGTAATTAGTTCTTCTTCCACGTTAAAAAATTTGTTTTTATCTGATCATTGGATGCATGCATACTCAATATTGCAGATTTTGACAGACCCTGATGCTCCGAGTCCCAGTGATCCTCACCTGAGAGAACACCTCCACTGGTCAGTACTATATCTGTTGTCTTCTCCTCCTTATTTCTTCTTCTTCTTCTAATGTGAGGATGCTACAGGATTGTCACCGACATCCCCGGCACAACCAATGCGTCGTTTGGTGAGTAGCAGCAACCTGTACAGATTAGTTGATGTCGCAGGGAGGGAGACAGTGACATACAGATTATATAATTGGTGTTGCAGGTAGAGAGATAATGAGCTACGAGGCACCGAAGCCCTTCATCGGAATCCACAGGTACGTCTTCGTCCTATTCAAACAGAAAGGACGGCAGACGGTGTACGCGCCGGCGTGCAGGGACCACTTCAACACCCGAAGCTTCGCCGAGGAGAACGGCCTCGGACTCCCAGTCGCCGCCGTTTACTTCAACGCCCAGAGGGAAACTGCAGCCAGAAGGAGATAGAATGATCTCAATCTATCTTCCTCACTAAATTTGGCAAAACCTAATTTTAATTTGTTTCTGCAACTTTGT
Source organism: Costus lasius (assembly GCA_027563935.2). Classification (NCBI taxonomy): domain Eukaryota; kingdom Viridiplantae; phylum Streptophyta; class Magnoliopsida; order Zingiberales; family Costaceae; genus Costus; species Costus lasius. The sequence goes on along the minus strand of CM050450.1, from coordinate 13,410,253 downwards.
TGTTTGTTCTCCTTCTGATTTGAGAATAATTGACATCAGTGTCAGGGATACTATATTCAGTACATTATGCACTTTGTTTTTAAGTACTCATATCATTCATTTAAGACTCGATTTCAAAATCTTGTTATCAACAACAAAAATTCTTACCGATTGAACCAACTGATACCTCGATTAACAAAATGACCACAAATCCATAACATTGATTAATCCTATCAATCTCACATTAGTTCTACGTGATCATATTATGGATGGTATATTAATGGTGGATGATAATTACAATTAGATAATAAGAAATTCATTTACAAATTGTTCACACTTTAGTAAACAAGCATACACTATAATTAGTTTAAGCCCTTGATCATTGGGGAAAGGGGGTTATCCTGCTTACTGATTCATTATGTTCTCTTGGATGTATGAAAGTGATTTTTCACTTCATGATTAAATTAGAAGCAAACTATTGCTTTACATGGCTTATGAAATGCAATAGAGTTAATTTAATAACAATTTGGAGTTAATTTGAGCTTTGAAATCTTCAAGACTTGGAAGAACTTGGTTAATGCTAGAATACATTTCTTTATCTACTCATCTTCTAAGATCGCCTCAAGCTCTATTGTTATGGCATAATTAAACTATTCTTCTTATATCCTTGCTGCCTTTGGGCCATCTTTTGTATGGTTTCTTATATAAAGACTCAAAGAACACATAGTTAATTTAGTTATGATATTAGTTTGAATTTAAGTTGGATGATATAGCTAATTTAAAGCAAAATTATTTTTTTAAAAAAATTGATGATAAAAATAACTTGATTGTTAAATTTGAACTTAATTGCTCTAGTGTAAGCCATTTGATGTTAGTGACATTAGTATAGAGCTATTAGATTTCTTTTATAAAAAATAATTTAATTTCTAAGCCTATATTTTATCCTAGTACTAGGACATAATATTTATAAGGTATCATTTTAGTCACTTAAGTAGAGAATAATCTATAGTCTTAATAGTCATATATTTAGTTCCATGATTTTTTTAATTCCTTGTAAAACCAAGGAAAATATATGAGTAATGATAATAAATTTAAGAATAACAATGACTAATTCTGTAATTCATAATTTTTCATACTATACAAGCTTTTATATAGAGAAAAATATCTAAAATTTATAATAAATTTAATGGTTATAAATTAAATATTTTTAAAATTAAAGAAAGGATAATTTAGTAGTAGTCATAAAATAAATTTACTTTAAATAAAGAATAAATATACAGCGCAAGTGAAAGAAAAATATTAATAATTAACGTAAATAAATTATAATATACTAGGACTTAAAGGAAAATATTTAATTTTATACATGTACAAATTATATAACTAATAGATATATATATATATATATATATATATATGAATACATGTAGTTTCTTATATAATTTTGATTGAGCAAAAAATAATATAAAAATTATCGTAAGCTAAAATTAAATTATATGGTGATCCAAGATGATAAAAAAAACTAAAGATAAAATACATACAAATTTACGTGGTTCGGTGTAAGACTACATCGACGAACAAAAATAAAGCAAGTTTCACTATAAAAATATCTAAAGTGTATAATAATACACAAATACACAAGGAAAAAATAATGCCTCTTTAATAATAATCTCTCTTGATGTGTATGAATAAATTTGTATAGAGAACAAAATCTTCTAATTACAAAGTAAGTATGAGGAGATTTAATTTAAGGAATAATGACTTTCATCTTTCATCAAGTGTTGTTATTGAAGAGAAAATCCTCTCTGAAATTGAGATGAGAGAAGGAACCCTGAAAAACAAAGTCTAGAATGCATAATATTGCATTCTTTACATTAAATATAGGCTAATGAGTTAACAAGTTGGTGGATGCGCTTATTAATTAGTTTTTTTAACTTAAAATTAAATTAAATCAAATATATAGAAATACAATAAATTTCTTTTTAAAAAAATCAGGAGAGGCAATCGCATGCACTCAACTAAATGCTTTCTTCATGATGGCGACAACATATTCATAAACTTTAAGTAGAATATAAGCATTCTCATTAATGTTGGATAAAATTATAGAATTTAGAAAAAAAATTTATTAATATACCATTACCTTGTGAGTTTGATAACTTGGTATCAGGATGGGAAAATTGTGAGGCGTTATTTCGTTTCTATTAATTAACATCGTGTTTAGTAGGAAGAAAAAGAGGAGGGAACAAATAGAAAGTTGAAAGGAGGGCTATAAAATTGTATTTAGCAGGATGGATGGAACATAGAAAAGAAAAATGAAAAGAAAGTATAAGGGAAAAATAACCCTCTTTGCTTTTCATCCAAATCGGGTGAAAAATTGGACAGCAAGCTGAATTTGCCGTTCTAACGTCTATTTTCACCCTTTTTTATGCTCGCTCTTCATCTCGTGTTTTTCTTGCAACCTTCTTCATCGTCATTATCGTCGTCATTGCCATTGTTGTCGTCATCATTGCCATCGCCATTATTGTCGTCGTCATCGCCTTCGCCAATGTCATTGTTGTCGTCGTCATTGTCATCGCCATTATTGTCGTCGTCATCGCTGTCGCCATTGCCGTTGTCGTCATCACCATCGCCTCTCACCTCTTGTCACCGCCTTTTCACTATCGCCTCTCATCGTCTTCATCGATGTAAAAAAAAAAGGAATGAGTTTATCAATCTTTTTAACTTTCTTTCCCTCTAAATAAATATAAAAAAGGAAAATTTATTTTTTTTTCTTTTTTTCTTTATTTTTTCTTCTTTCTTACTTTCCTTTAAACTTTCTTTCTTTCCTTCAAACTTTCTTTCTTTCCTTCTAAACACAGTATAAGTTTGAGTCTTCGGAATTGTTAGTGACACACTAGTTAGGTTCATTCTTTGATAAATAGTAATTAAGCATTTGAGACGAAAAATGAGTTGGAGTAGTGCAGTTAATCAAAAGGTGCCGTACAAATTCAAAATTTAATTTGTCATAATTTTCATATATTTAAATCAACAATGAAAAAAAATAAAATATATATATATAAAAAAAGAGATGACGGAAAAATAGAATTTAGAGGCGTGTTAAATCTTGTTCTTAACACTGTGTTTCAAAGGAGGAAAATCCGGAGAGAAAGGAAAGAATTTTTTCTTCCATTTTCTTTGTTTCAGAGGAAGGAATGGGCATAAAGGAAAGAAAAAAAAAATCTTATTCCTTTCTCTCGAAAATGTTCTCTCCAAATCGGACGGAAATTGATTTCTTTCCGTCTTGCACTCGCGTCCAAGCTGCTGCCAATCCTAAGCTCGCCGATTTCTTTCCTGATCTCGCCGCCCCTTGTTGCCGACTTGCCTCTCGCCTGCGATCTCGCGTTCAAGCTGCCGCCGCTCACTCATATCCAAGCTACCAGAGTCTCGATTTCTCCCCCACTACTACCACAGCGGCACCCTCCTGCTGGCAAAGATGGACTCGGAGCAGGCAATTTCTGCCTTCCAGATCTATGTGTACAAGATGCCGCCCGATCTGAACATCTCCAATCGACGCGCCCAATCTAATTTGTGTAAGATTTGGGTTGATTTTGACTTAATCAACAGCTCAGTTGACCAGTCAAAATGTTTTCTTTCCTTCCATCGAAACACGAGACCTGAAAAAGAAAACATTTATTTTTTTTCTATTATTATTTTTCTTTTCTTCCTTATTTCTATCTCTCCACCGAAACACAGTGTAAGTGAAAATTTAGCTTTTTTTTCAAGTTAACTCAAATTGAACCTCTAGATAGTGTTTCCTTGGATGGAAAATTAGAAAGAAAGAATAGAAAATACATTGAATCTAATCACATTTTGTTACTAAGATTCAATGTATTTTTCATTCTTTCCTCTCAGGCTACTAGGTTGTTCTTTTACAGCAGCAAAGAGAATAAATTTTTTTTAAAAAAGAAAATAATCAAAAGTTGATTGAGAAAATTGACTAAATGCCTTTATGATTGAATGTTATTATATAAGTAAAGCCCAAAAGACTCAATAATTAATCTTTTGAAAAAAACATTTGGTAATGGTCAAAATCATCACACATTAATATATGACGACTTCTAATCTCTAACAACACATTAATGAGTGATGACTCATAATAACGTTAATATCTAAGGCATTAACACATAAATAGGATATGTTTTAATCTTTTACAATTACTTATCAAAGCTTGAAGGATGTCTAGGCATCTAAAAGCTGAAGAGAATCAAACTTTGTTTCATACTTTAGGGTAGACTTTACAAAATTACAGAGATGGTTTCTGGTGAAGCTGATTGATTGGAAGGATGATCTGACAGCATCTAATTTCATTGTTCTTCCAAAATTGGTTATACCCTCTAGTGTTATTTCCTTACTTTTTATTACATACAACATCTTCAGTGAATTTTTTTTCTCATTAATTCACTTATAGAGTTTCATCAGCCTCTTGTCATCTTGCATCAAACTTGTAGCTTCCTTCTCATCTAAATTCAATTATCAAAAGTTACAAAGAGTTGAGTATAATCTTTTAAATTTATTCTCATTAATTCACTTATTTAATAATAATAATATTATATATATATATATATATATATATATATATATATATATAAATCCATAGCGAAAAAAAATATAAAATAAATTTAATAGATTTTGCTAGTAAATTTAATGTATTTTTTTTATTCGCTGTGAATTTCGTCAAAAAAATACAGCATGAAGGAAAGAAAAAAATAAGTGAGCCATCAAAACAGTACGCGTCGTCCCGCGGAAGTTTCCCTGTGCGCCAATGCCGCATCAGTTGCCGTCGACAGGAACGCTGAAGCCAGCTAATTTTTTTTATTTTTATTTATAGTGCGAGGGCTACGCGGTTTCGCGTCTTAACTCCTAATTTATTTCGTCTTCTTCACTGCTGTAGCAAGCTATAAAGATTCGCATACTTTTTTTATATATACATATAGATTCGCATACTTAATAAACCATCAATGTAAATATTTGTTTATTTCTATTTACTTATTTATTTATATCAGAAGTCAGAACGGGTCCGTTTATTCACATATTTATATTTAATTAATCTTCTAATAGAATGTATTTTTTATTTAAAAATAAAACATATTTAACTAAATTAAGTAATTCGAAAATGTTCGTGAGAAAAGCGCGTAAGTTTTTTTTTATATAATTTCTGCCCTTTTTCCGGTCCTTCACATGGCACTACATTTCACTATTTAAGATTTTATAGAGCCCCAAACGGAACTCTCAAATCGAATCTCACTTTCAGTTTTCACTAAGCAGAAGAACGATCGATTTTCGCTTACCACAAGCGAACTCGCGCCTACATTAGGTCACCGAGCACCTCCGGCCATGTCCAACCCCGTGCCCGACGTCGAGAGGGGCGCCGCCGGCGGCGGCGGGAAGGCCAAGGGGGCCGCGGCCAACGGGTATCGCATCCCGGGGAGCTACCCGTCCCCGTTCTACTACGATCCCGGGGCGTCGGCGGGGCGGGAGTGGACGTCATGGATCGTGCCGCTCGGCGTGGTGGCCAACGTCGCCATGTTCGTAGTCACCATGTACGTCAACAACTGCCCCGGACACCGGAGTCTCTTCGGCTCCTGCGTCGCTGGATTCCTCCGCCGCTTCGCATTCCAGCCCCTTCGGGAGAACCCACTCTTCGGGCCTTCGTCTTCGACGTACGTTGCCTTTCCTACCCCTCGTCTGACTCTTTTCTTGTCGATTGCGTGGTAGGATCGATAATTTTAATGCCCTGGCCGCTCGTGCGTCGTAGATCTGGAAGGAAGAGGACTATTTAGCAAGCTAAACATATCGTATTTCTTCACTTTTTGAACATATTGAAAAGCAATGCACAAGTCTTTTGGTTTTCAAGTCCAACTTACCTATGCTTTCTTTTGTAGTCCCTTTCTCGAGATACTTGACTGCTCCTTAGTGTTTATTATACCCCTTGCAGATAACATTGTAGGAGAGAATAGTCCTCGAAGCGAGTTTCTGATCAGTTTTCTTCTTCGCTCTTGCTTATTTTAGTAACCACAAAATTCCGCTGTTGTTGGTTCTGATCGGAAGCGGAGGCCAACAGTTTTCAGGTCTTACTTTAACAGGACAAACAGTTTAGTCGTAGCAAAAAAAAAAAAAACCGAACTGCTGATATAAGGACAAACAAACTTCTGAAGTAATAGCAAGGATATCGATGGAACCAATTAATGCTCTTATACAAATAAACACAAACTTTAGTTCTGCAATAATATTCTGTTGCTTTTATCAAAGCATAATGCTATCAATCTGTGCTAAAGTTGACATTTGTATCAAATTAGTCAGGTACTTTTAAGGTGTTCTCCGACAATGATGCTACTTAGTATGTAGTCTATGTTTACAAACAGATCTCTTTTTTATTACCAGATTGGAGAAGTTGGGTGCTCTCGAGTGGGAAAAAGTGGTAAACCAGCATCAAGGATGGAGGCTTGTGACATGTATGTGGCTGCATGCTGGTCTTATACATCTAGTTGCCAATATGCTAAGCTTGATTTTCATTGGGATTCGCCTCGAACAGCAATTTGGATTTGGTGAGGAATACTTAGATCAATTATATGCAACATGGAATCCGTTGTGCCTTTTTTTGTTTATTGTGATAATATATTATTATTGATATTCTTAAAGGTTCAGCCGCTGTTTTTTGCAGTGCGGATTGGGGCAATATACCTACTTTCTGGATTTGGCGGTAGTATTCTATCAGCTCTTTTCATCAGGAATAGTATTTCTGTTGGTGCATCTGGTGCTTTGTTTGGACTTCTTGGTGCAATGCTGTCAGAATTAATCACAAACTGGACCATTTACACAAACAAGGTATAATCTCTGTACTGCATAGCTTATTGATTGATTAAAATTTATTTCATGCATGACATGATTCATGATTTGCTTTTGTAGGCTGCTGCTTTATTTACTCTGTTGATCATCATTGTGATCAACTTGGCTGTTGGAATACTACCACATGTTGATAATTATGCCCATATTGGAGGATTTTTCACAGGCTTTCTCCTTGGTTTTGTATTGTTGCCTCAACCTCAGATTGGTTGGCTGGAAAGCCATAATCTGCCTTCTGCAGATAGGGTTAAGTCGAAATACATGGCATACCAATACACATTAGGGGGATTCTCGCTGCTTTTGCTTATTGCTGGGTAAGCTTCATCTGCCTAAATCTTACTTCTTCAGTTACCTATGCATTGATTTAACCATTGGGTACGATAATGTCACCACTGAAGGTTAAATTCTGATCAAACCAAGTAAATGGAAGGGAAACAATTGATGAACCGTAGCATTAAAAGTAATCTGAAAACATCTTTCCTTATAATATATCTGTAACTAAAGAATTGTCCACAAACTTGTGCACTAATCATGCACATTCCTTCAGCCATTTTAAGAAATACTTGACCGGAATTAATATAGTCAATTTTTTATAGCCACAGTAATCACTTTGAGAAACTTTTCTTTTCTAGCTCCTTGTTCTCTTTTATGTTTGTTTTGAATCGATGAGGATAAGGAAAATAGTATGATGTTTCGTCAGACTAGATAGAGAACCAAGCACCCTTTTTCTTAATTAAGCAAATGACCGATTAGTCATTGTACTTGAAACATAATTCTCATATACATGAATTATTCGTCCATCAATTACTTAATATAAATTATAAAATTATAAGTAAACATTGAGTTCATGGTTAATTAAAAAGTTGTCGGGGTCAAAGAACCATTAGACATTGAATTTGAGGGTTACAAAAACGACATTCTTAAAATTTGATTATACCATTGTAATACATCCACGGCAGCACTAATGTAAAAAATAAAATAGATAATCATGTTGCCATGGAGACCACGGTTTAAGGAAATATACTTGGTACTGTCTCTATATTGATGGCTTATTCTTTTTGATCTGCACCCCATGAAATTTAAAAAAAGGGATAAAACGGGCAGACTGATAACTGTATTACTTAGATGTTAGTATGATTGATCTATTTGCAAGGTCTATAGATCTCTCTGTTGTTCGCGCTTCACTTGAAGTGGTGATCTACTTGTTTATTTTGACCTAATTGTAATTGCTTACTCTTGGCAGATTTATTGTTGGCTTGGTGATGCTGTTCCGAGGAGTGAACGGGAATGATCACTGTCACTGGTGTCACTACCTGAGTTGTGTACCTACATCTCGATGGAGCTGCGGAAATTGAAGAACAAAAACATAGTCTCTTGGATTGCCTGGATTCTTTTATTTTAGAGTATAACAGATACGTGTATATTAGATTATTATTTCTTTGTATTTTGCTTATATGTACATTGTACAAGTTGATTTAGTTTGATTCCTAGGATGTTGATGGACTAAATGGTTCTTACATCATGTGAGAGCTGATGTATTGATCTTTCCAACTACAATTCTTTGAGCAAAAACTGCACCTTATTTTGTTGCTCTAACGTAGGAGTAAAAAAATTCCTTGTTGCAATTGGATATGCAGGAGTCACCACCATGTTAAATGTTACTTGTCCCTGAAATTGCCCCTTGTTTTCCCCCACATATAACTCTTAGAATATTTTAAAATGGCCTCAGTTATTTAGGGCTTAGAATACTCGTGAATGCTGACATTCAGAATGGCCTCAGTTACAATACTCGTGAGAATTCCAGGTCGCCGTCGCCCAAGTACCAGAAAATTCACTCTATCGCAGAGCATTACTAAACCCTATTTAAACTTCGGAAATCAGCTACTGAACTTTGATAGTTCATATTGTTCATCTCTTTCTGCTGTATTCTGCTATTCCTTCTTGTCTTTATGATTTGGTTCTATTTGACTCTGATGTGAATGCTCAGGAGATGATTCTGTCATCCAAGATTTACCTGCTACTGCATGCGCGGACTTATGCCCAGCTGGATTAATTGATCAGAAGGTACATAAAAGAAATATGGTTTAGATTGGTGTAAAATCTCTTGATAATGGCTTTAAATTGCCAATACTATTCTAATTAGGCATTTCCGTGGGATTGTCCCTGTCCTAAACAAGAGCTCTAAATGATTTGAGATTCAATCGACGACTACATGTGGCCATCTTGATAGCGAGTACCAGATTGGTTCTGCTCCTTCACTGCTGTGTCCATTCATATTCTCCACAAAATTTCCTGTGAGTTGTTCTTCCTTAGCTGCATGATTTATTAGTGGTGATATCTAGTTGCTTCTCATTGCTTTATGTAGAATTACGTGCTATGCAATGCCATAGCAAAATCATGATCGACTAAACTAATTCTACATGTAGTACTAGTTATAAAATTTTTCCCATGTGCTGCATCACTCTTCAATAAATTTCAAAGCCAAAAACATCCAGATGACTGTTAGAGGGGGCTATGGAGTTGAGACAGTATGTTATCCACCATTTTTCCTTCTTTACTTTTTAAAGCTCAAGTCATAGTGAACGTATGCATTGAATTGATCCAAGTAGACCAAATGAACATGGACAAATATTACCAACTAGGCCGAAAGAGGAAAATTTTTAATATGCCCCATGGTTCAATTGGTTAGTTTCCTGAAGTTGAGTATGAAACACTAATCTGTCAACTCTTATTGATCCACAAACTTGGGGTCTAGTACTTGGTTGTCTTATAACTTCTTAGTTGTTGATCAATCAAGGCTCAAGAAACTATCAATCTTAATCGTAACTAGTTCAATAACTAGCAAGGGTGAAGGTATTCACCCAATAGCTCAACTTTGATGTTGAACTATTAAATTTTAATCATGTGTGCAGCATACCCAAATACAGGGTTTGTGAAAGGCTAATATGTCCAGAAATTACTCAGTCATTACTTGACTTTAAAAATCTCAGCAAAGATTGTGAGGATTGAAATCAAAGGATAAACAGTTAAATGTGTTGATATGATTATGAGGCCTTTAAAAATTAGGATATGGTTTAATAAGCAGAAATGGCAGGATTTCAATGAAATCTACTCGAACTTGCTAAGATATGGCTCATCAATAGCAAAATTTGACGATGTTTATTATTAAACCATTAAAACCATATGCGCAACATTTGTTCATTTACCAAATCAATTTCTAAACCCCAGCAATATCTTGTGATGGCTAAAATCAGAAATCAAGTGGTGCAATGTATCAATGTAGTTACAGGACTTGCAAAAAATTTAGAAATCCAGATGCAGATTACCAGAGTAACAAGCTGGAAAGATACCTGTTTAATGTCGAGAGGAGCGGCAGCATACGAGGATAATCCAGATAAACGCTTGGACTCCTTCCAAGTTCCAAATAAGTCCAAATCAAATACAACCAGCCAAGCTTAACAGCTGCAAGAAAGAGCCTCCCGCCTCATCGCATATGTTAACCTTGTAAAGAAGTTAGGCGAGCAGGTATTTGAAGGTAATGTTGGATTCATTCTTGAGATGAAGTCAGGACAATCAAATTCTAAAATGAACCCTAACAAAAAATTGCAAAAGAGTTGAAAGCACATTCTAAGCAGAGTTGAAAGCACATTCTACTACTCAGAAGAAGGGCTACAAAGTATGTGAGGGTGAGAAAGGCAACACTTCAAAGGCGTAGTAATTCTGAAGAAGGAAGACATATCTAGAAGAAACACAAAAAGATGTTGGTCGTTTTACATGGTGGTCATTCCTATTCTAGGGCAGCACTTCAAACTCCGAAGAATTTCATTTTCTTGGTTCAATGGGAATATACGAATTCATGGGTCAGCATTTAACATAGAGCAGTTGTGTATATCATGAAGAAAACTAAGCATGTAACATAGAGCAGCTGTGTATATCATAAAGAAAACTAAACATGTGAGGTAAAGCAGTCAAAGTATATCATGAAGAAAAACTAAACACCCAAATATGAGGAGTCCTATCGTTTTGGGAACATGATGAAATTGGTTCCTTTTCCAAATACTTTGTTACAGGAAATCTCTACTGTTTCATTTACCAGTACCTCTTTAGTGTGATATGTCCAAAGCAAATATCTGAAGCCAGCTCTCCTCCCAATCACTTATGTATAATATGTATGGACGCCTAGAAATAGAATTACAAAGTTGTCATATGCGTGATTCCAGCTCGTCCTTTGAAGGATACAAATTGCCAAAGAATTTTTGATGAATACATAATCATCTATGCAAACGTCTAATGTAAGTGAAGCACATGGCTGCCGAACCCGAACCAGTAATCACGCATGTGCAACAAAGAATGGTCAAAATCAATTTTGACCAAAATCACACGTCAACAGGAAGCTAAAAAGAAGAGAGTCTGGCGCATGCAAGAGAGATAATAAGACAAATAAGACATAAAGACAAACGTAAAAGAAAATTCTTTTTTTTTAAAAAAAAGGAATGATCGCGGCCAAAACAAAGAAAAAAAGGGGACAAGCTACCAATAAATGGAAGTGATCAGAGCTGATGAAAAAAAAGAACATAGCTGATGAAAAAAAAAAAGGAAACTTAGGAAAGTGCTCGTGGCAACGGACAAAATAAGAATAGAAGGGGCATGAAGGAAAAAAGGGAGAGGGAAAGCATCGGTCTACGTAAGGAGGAGACAACGTCAAGAAAGGGGCATCGCAAGAAGGCAGGGTCGCAAGAAAGAGGAGAAGGGAATACAGAGGCTACAAAAAGAAGGTAAAGTGAAGGGAAGTTTTCTTTTGCGTTCATAGGCTTCATGGATGCATTAAGCATCTAGAGACACGATGGGTGCACACACTATGAATTATACGCATTTTTCTTTTTAAAGCCTTACGGATGCATTAAGCATCCTGGAGTTGTAACTGAGAGTTAGATTAGGGGCTGAAAATTTGATCTCGGGAGCTTACAAACAAAAAAAACCAATGACAAAAGAGGACGTGAGGGGTCGGAAGTTCGATCTGGAGTACTCACGCAAAAAGAGGGGGGAAGGAAGGCAACGGAGAAAAGAGGAGTAGTGTCAGACCCAGAGGATATTGGGCCGGGCTGGACCGTGGTTGGCCCACGACGGAGGCCCAAGAGCCCATCCACCTCAGCTTGAGCGGATGGCGGAGGCGGATCCGGGCAGAGGGCACGTGACCCGGATCCAACCAGCGAGGCGAGCGCGGCGGCGCGAGGTGACAGCTGCGGCGTCCCGAGGCTGCGTCCCATCCGTGCTGCGTTCCCAGGCGGCGGTGGCAGAGGAAAAGGTGAAGAAAGGGAGGCGGCTTCCTCCACATGGATAGAGCGATCTCCTCGACGCGAACGAACGAAAGAGAGCTAGGGAACCGAGGAAGAAGCTTCGGGCGATCTCCATCTCTGAGGGCGCGAGCCAGCTTCCCCTTTCAGGCGACGACTTCCGGCAGCTTCGCAGCGAGGACGCCGGCGATGGGAAGCCAGGCGAGCCGAGGGCGAGTTGAGGGTGTAAATCAGTGTACAGAGAGTGGAGAGGGAGGGGTTTTAGAGCTGCCTTACTTGGAGATAAATAAAGGATACGCTTTCCCCTCATTTCCGGAGTCTTTGCTGTGTTTTCCGGCGGGTTTCCAGTCATCTTCTCCGGCGGAATCTTCCCCCTCCGATCTCGGGTTTCCGGCGCCCAGAGGCGGCCCCGACGAGTAGGCTGAGGGCGGAAGAGCTCGGCGACTCTTCCCCCTGCCGGCAGGCCCTTTCCGGCGACGTCCGTAGCCGCGGCGCAGAGCTCAGCGTTGAGGCGTGCGTGACGCCGCGAGGAAGACGAAGCGGGCGCTCGCTCGCTTCGAGGCGGTCAAGGTCAACGCGCGGCTGAAGAACGAAATCGGGAAGTGGGGCGTTGATTTTGGTGACGTGGACGTGCTGATTGGGGATTATGAGTAATTAAGCACGCTTAGCTTAATTCGAGCGACAGTTGGAATCAGAGCCTAGGTGGAGGTATATTCTAAGTGGAGGTGGATTCAAGTGATCGGGCGATGAGTCTGGCAGCGGCGGAAGCTCCTTGACGATCACAGAAGACTCCGGGACAGAGTGGAGATGAGTTCCCTGGCAGACCGCGTGGCGCGGTTGGAGGAGCTTATTGGTGTCTCTAGCGAGTTGGACACCGCACTGGCTCCTCAGGTGGAGGACCTGCAGCTGCTGCGAGCGGAGGAGCAGCGGCTCCAGATCATCACGCTACAGGAGGTAGTGGTGAGCATGGCGACGCTCGCCGATCAGGTGGCCGGATTCTTTGCACTGCTGCAGGAGGCGCAGGCGGCGTAGCAGTGGATGCAGGCGGAGATCGTGGTCCTGCGCATGGCGCTTGTGTAAACCCAGGGAGGGAGTCCCACTTCAGCGACGGCTACGAGGCAGGCGGCCCCTAAGCTGAAGCTGCGGATTCCAGAGCCGACGACCTTCGGAGGAGTCCGATCCACGCGGGAGCTGGAGAACTTTATATGGGATATGGAGTCCTTCTTCACCTCCAGCCGGATCCCCGAGGACGAGCGCGTGCAGGTGTGCACCGCCTACTTGACGGCCGACGCGAAGCTGTGGTGGTGGACCACAGCTGGATCGATGTCGGGAGTAGCGGCTTGGACCTGGGAGGTTTTCCTGGAGGAGCTGCGGCGGCAGTTCCTTCCGGGGAACTCCGTGGACCAGGAGAGGGACGCGATGGACGCTCTCCGACACACTGGCACCATCCAGGAATATGTGCGAGCGTACCCGGCGCTGATGCTGGAGATTCCGGATATGTCGGAGGCGCACCGATGGCATACCTTCCTTCGGCATCTACAGCCATGGGCCGAGGCGGAGGTGCGGCGACACTCTCTGCGGGACTGGAGAGAGGCTGCAGCGATGGCCGAGGGACTGGTGGATACGAGGCTGTCGAGGCCGACTTCCCCGAGGGCTTCGACGTCGCCCTCACAGGGCGATTCTCCGATGAGGGCGAGAGCACCACTGCGGGTGCGACAGCCTCCACGATAGGGCGGAGGCCAGCTGGCGCATCCCCAGCCACAATAGGAGGCTACTCGACCTGCAGGGAGAGGTCCGGAGCAGCGACCGAGACCACCACTGGTGTGCTTCCTATGCCAGGGGCCCCACTTGATGCGAGACTGCCCGAGTCGGCAGTGGATCTCAACGATGGCAGGACAGGAGCCAGCCGACGACACCAGTGACACCCCGGCGAGACTCGATGTGATGTCGTGCGGCGCGATGGTGGCGACGAGTCTAGCTTCTGGCGCGCGGGAGGCGGTTCTCGCGTGGGCACAGGCGAGTTCCTCCACCTCTCCAGAGTGATCACCCACCGCCGGCGAGCAGCCACGGATGATGGCGCGCAGAGCGGAGGCGATGCTACGAGACGTAGTGGCCCGGATCGACCGCTACAGAGGCGGCGGGCGCAGAGGAAGCGGGGGACGGTGGATGGCGACGACGTCGAGGGCGACGTCCAGCTCGACCGGGGGAGGATTGTCAGACCCAGAGGATATTGGGCCGGGCTGGACTGTGGTTGGCCCACGACGGAGGCCCAAGAGCCCATCCACCTCAACTTGAGCGAATGGCGGAGGCAGATCCGGGCAGAGGGCGTGCGACCCGGATCCAACCCGCGAGACGCGAGGTGATAGCTGCGGCGTCCCGAGGCTGCGTCCCATCCGTGCTGCGTTCCCAGGCGGCAGTAGAGGAAAAGGTAGGGGTGAGCATAAAACAGTAAAAACCGAATTTACCGATTTACCGATCGGTAAATCGGTTCGGTAAATTTGATTTCGGTTTTCGGTTCGGTAATAATATTTAGGTAATTCGGTTTTCGATTTTTGGTTCGGTAAATAAGTTTTCGGTTCGGTAATTTACCGATTAACTAATATATATATTAATATATAAAAAATAAATTTTTATTCATTAATTTTTAATTTTTTATCGGTAATTTACCGATTTATTGGTCGGTTTTTACCGATGGATAATATTATAATTATGTAATATTTTAATATTTTAATAAATTTTTTAATAAATTAATTATATAATATTTTAATATTTTTTAATCTGTAAATTAGTAATTTATCGATTTACCGATCGGTAATTCGGTAATTTACCGATCGGTAAATAGTATGTTCGGTATCGGTTTCGGTAATAGATTTTTCGATTTCGGTAAATCGATTTTCGGTAAATCAGTAAATCGGTTTTCGGTTTTTACCGAATGCTCATCCCTAGGAAAAGGTGAAGAAAGGGAGGCGGTTCCTCCACATGGGATAGAGCGATCTCCTCGACGCAAACGAACGAGAGAGAGCTAGGGAACCGAGGAAGAAGCTTCGGGCGATCTCCATCTCTGAGGATGCCGACGACGGGAAGCCAGGCGAGCCGAGGGCGAGTTGAGGGTGTAAATCAGTGTACAGAGAGTGGAGAGGGAGGGGTTTTAGAGCTTCCTTACTTGGAGATAAATAAAGGATACGCTTTCCCCTCATTTTCGGAGTCTTTGCTGTGTTTTCCGGCGGGTTTCCAGTCATCTTCTCCGGCGGAATCTTCCCCCTCCGATCTCGGGTTTCCGGCGCCCAGAGGCGGCCCCGACGAGTAGGCTGAGGGCGGAAGAGCTCGGCGACTCTTCCCCCTGCCGGTAGGCCCTTTCCGGTGACGTCCGTAGCCGCGGCGGAGAGCTCGGCGTTGAGGCGTGCGTGACGCCGCGAGGAAGACGAAGCGGGCGCTCACTCGCTTCGAGGCAGTCAAGGTCAACGCGCGGCTGAAGAATGAAATTGAGAAGTGGGGCGTTGATTTTGGTGATGTGGACGTGCTGATTGGGGATTATGAGTAATTAAGCATGCTTTGCTTAATTCGGGCCTGACAAGTAGCGTGGAGGAGATGGTAAAAAAAAACGTTTAATAGAGTTAGAGAACTAGGTGTAAGAGAAGAAAGGGGACTGAGGGGTACGCAAAATGAAGCAAAAGAAAAAGAACATTGAGAGTTAGAGAACTAGATGAAAGAGAAGAAAGGGAATCGAGAGGTACGTAAAACGAAGCAAGCAAAAAATGAGGGGAAGCTAGCAGGCTCAAAAATAAAATAAAAACACACACACACGAAGGGGAAGCTTACAAGATTATGCGAAAGAATATGAGAGGGAGTTGGCAAAAAAAACCACGAGGAGGAATTCAATTACACAAAAAAAAGAACCAGAAGCAGGGGAACGAACGCGTAAAAAATGGGATAGAGCCCGTGGCTGAGCCAAAAAAAAAGAGTAGGAGAGAAATACCTATCGCAGCTCCCTGTCTCTCCTCCTTGCTTCTCCGTTTCGGAAGATCACCGCAAGGGCCGTTAAAAAAAAAACTGAAAGGCGGCTAGTAGAGACTCGTCCGTTCCAGATCACTCCCTCCGGTCCAAAAAGAATGTCTGAGATTCAAGTGATGAAGAAGTTAAAAAAAAGAGAGAGAGGAGAAATTTCAAAAGAATCAACAGAGATGGACGAGAACCTAAAAAAAAGGGGTGCAGATTTCCCCATCTCTTTTGATCAAGGAAGATGTCGCTATGACTCAAACAACAGAGACCAGGCGGGAGGATCAGAGTCTTTTCTCGACCTTGAAGAAAGAAACTCGAAACAGGCAGATTCGGACCGTTGGAACGAAGGACACCAAAAAAATAATGATAATAATATATAATTGAAAATTACCTAAACTGATCTTCACCGCTTCAATGGCAAAAGGAAGAAGCCTGCGACTGTCACTGATCATACCACCTAGTTCGGGGTCATTTTCCTAATCAGCCCTCTGGTGACTTCCAATACAGCTCCTTCCCCAGCCATCCGCTGAGGGTTATTTAGCCCAAGGTCTTAGTCAGTCAACGACTAAGCGTTCGGCTGGAGCAATGCGACGCCATTAGCGTGAGCTTCAACTCGCCCAAAGTTGTAGTCGCCGCAAACCCAAATCGCTGATGCCAACCCCTCCAGGGATAAGCCGCTAGGTTAGCGTATTCTTCACCCTGTATTGGCGACCCCGACCCTCTACCTCTTTTGAAGCTCAGATTCGGTGTGAAGTTGCAGTAGCTGCAACATGATGTGTCGATCGTCATCCTTCCCTTCGCCTGATCAGCAATACCATCGTCGCCGGAAATGACAGGCCGACGTCATCGCCGCTCCTGGAGACGGGCGAACATCCTTCGCCTCTGTCGCCGCCGAAAGACATCCTCAATAAATTCGCAAGCACTAGCCCGTCCGAAACCATCGGGACCGTTTACAGCCCACTGCCGATCGAAGCTCAGCGTCGCCGGAGATGGAATAGCGTCCCGATTTCACCCGCCGGCTGGCGCCGAGTCACGCTCGGAATGAAGAGTAACTTTATTTTTCTGGAAATGAAGAAAAATAATAACAAATAAGATAGAAAATAATAATAAAGACAATACTCTCAATATGATGATATACCAACGGAATTAATTCGCAAACTACCGCTAAGACGCCACCTTTGAGTGCTCAAGGGAGACTTTACATTTTGACTAAGATATCATATTAATGCGTATGAGTGGGGTGGCGTCAATTTTATCGCCTAAAATAATAGAACCCCGGCCTAAGATATAATAATTCTCATCCGGGTGAATAGTAAATAAATACGTAAGCAGACATGTAAAGAAAAACGTAATAACAAGCCCATGGCGAGTTCGCCCATGATGCAAGCTTAAATTGCGCCTATATAGACACGTAACCCTCAATCGAATATTCAGAAAATATTATACTAAAAGCCCAGACGCATCGCAACAAAGTATTATTTGGAAGATGCGTACGTAGATATTTATCGTCGAAACGTAACTCCTCAATACGATGTTGCATTCGTTAGGGTTGAAGTATTATTTTCGAAATCCAAATTACTCAACATGCCGCGTGGCCGAGTGAATTTCCAAATTAAATTATCCAACACGCCGCAAAACTGGATAATTTTTCAAATTAAATTATCCAACACGCGGTAAGGCCAGATAATTTTTCAAATTAAATTATCCAACACGCCGTAAGGCCGGATAATTTTCCAAATTAAGTTATCCAACACATCGCAAGACCGGATAATTTTCCAAATTAAATTGTCCAACTCGTCTTAAGGCCGGATAAACTTCCAAATTAAATTATCCAACACACCGCAAGGCCGAATAAATTTTTAAATCAGATTATCCAACACGCCGCAAGGCTGGATAAATTTCCAAATCAAATATTTAATACGTCTGAATGCAACTACGATAGAATATTGTTTAGGAGGTGCATACGTCAATGTTTACCATCGGGGCGTAGCTCCTCAATATGACATTGCGTTGCTTAGACCGGATATCACCTGATGAGGTGTTCTGAGGCCGAGCATTTGACAAACACAAATCATCCAAATTGACGAAAGCCCCTCTCTCTTATCATTTACATATCATGTCGAACTATGTATCCTCATCATGTTTATGAATGATATCATTTGACTTGTTCTTCTCATTTTGTTGCGTATTATAGATCTTTTAATCAAAGGTTCCCTAATTCTAAGGGTAATTAACGATGAGCGCTCGGAAGCCAGAACACATTAAACAAAAAAACCTTATTAATCTAAGGTGAATTTAATAAAGGTCATCTTACATTCTTAATGTAACACATTTTGACCTCACATTTGAAGTTGTTTATGGCTGTGTTTGGCGTAGCTGAAACTTTTAGCTTTTGCTGATTGAAAAAATGCTAGTTGAAAAGTAATTAGTTGAAAAAATTAAAAGGTGTTTGGCTAAACTGTTATGCTGGTCAAATTTTTTATAAAAAGATATTAAAAATAAGTTTAAATTTAATATTTTTTTATTAAAATATTAATTTTTATTATCGTAAAGACATACGAATATAGGTGCGGACATGAGATGCAAGAAGAAAAATAATTAAAAAGTAGCCAAATATAGCTCCCTCCTAGCTTTTCCAAAATCATGCTAGAAGCAGCTTGTCAAACACTCTAACTTTTTAAAATCAGCTGTTTTGACAAGTAAAAACAGCTGACAAGCTATGCCAAGCAGGGCTCATGTTGGTGAAGAAAAAAAAAATCAAAAGGGCTCACATCTTAGCGAAACTAGTTACTATAGTTGGTCGGGCACTTGTAATAGAAGTCTTATACAATACAATTGACAAGTCTAAGAAAATAGTCAATGGATATGAGGAATCTACATTGATGGAAAGATTGTGAATTTTTTGAAGCGAAAGATTACTTATGGATCAAGCTGAAGCCTAGACCATTACTACATGATAATATACTAAGAACTCTTCTAGCTGAACCTACAACATAATGCTTCAAAATTCACCTAACAATGCAAGTAATATTAGAGACATCACTTAGCCCTTTGAAAAATGAGGATTAATATACTATGAACCATGTATTTAGCACTAGAAAGAAGTATCATATTATTCTGGCAGTTGTATATTTTACGAAGTGTGTGGAAGTTGAGGTAGGCACTAGAATCAACATATAAAAAGTCTAGGCTTTTCCCTTGGAAAAATGTCATTGCTTGATTTGAGCTACCTCGAGTGTTGATCTTATTTTAATGGAACATAGTTCTCGTGCAAGAAGATCTAATAGTACTGTGCTAAACTTGGAATCTAATTTAGTTGGTCATTCACAAACGAACGGGTATAGAGGCTACCAGATAACCATTCTCCATTGTCTCAAGAAGTGAGTTAATGGAAGGAAAGAGTAATTATGTGGTGGTAGCATCCTAACAAACATGGTAAAATGTCTCCATAAGAGAAGATAGATGAAGCAACTTGATAAAAATAGAATGAAGCATACAAATGAACCATCTCTAAACATCACAATCAGAAGGTTATACCTAGCATATTGAAGATTAATGACTTAGTCATGACTCATGAGAAGGACAAAAGTTTCCATCCTAATACATCAATGCAAGCTTTTCTGATATCGGTGGTGAAACCCTATTTACTAACATGGACTAACCTAAAACTTATTGACTAAAGACCCTTGTGGTAGAACATACAATTGACTCAAGCTCCTTCAATATGAAGGGTGATACATCTAACATCCTTTGTTTATAGCTTGAACATGAAGGGTGTCCTAGGGAAACTGGTAATATTTGGATACTATATCTCCAAAGAGAACTAGCTAATTGTAGTTAGTGACATCTTCACCCAAGATATACTTCCAGGGTATTTAGTATTCTAGAATCATACATTAAGCACATATTCACCCAAGCCACCGTATATAGTTTTTTAGAATCATACATTAAGCACAAAAGGGCTTAGATAGCAGCAATAATAGCTTGTCCATCTATGGCAATGAACCCTATGCTATCAATTGAGATGCTAAAATTAACTAATATTTAGTGCCCATACTTGATCTTTAATATTATTCATATTGGCTTATAATTGACTTGAGAAGGACTCTTGGCGCCAAACAAAGTTTTTAATTCTCTTCTTGAAAAATCGCTGAGCCATTTCAACCTCAATTGCAAAAGTATCATTTTGAAATCTTCAGTAGTGCTTGCCAAAAGGGTCTTAGGTACCTAGGACCCTGTTCTCTGTTATCTTTCCCTCCAACAATTGTGAAGGAGGTTAGAGATGAAATCAACTTAGGGTCAAATCTTTTGGCTAAGACTTCTCATTTGACCATCTTTCAAGTTCATCCATTTGAACAGAGGTTGCATCATTAAAAAAAAAAATAGTTTGAAGAGAAAACATTCACTTCAAACATTAGTTGATCGCTTATGATAAGAGTTTTGCTAAGGCTAATCAAAACAAGCCATGACTAAAACATCAACTTTAGAGAGGGGAAGTAGCTAAAGAAGTTTTTCTTTTTGGAGACAATTGAGGAATTAATATCTACCTCTAGCATTGTACTAAAAAGCCACTCATTGATTATTGAGCCTAAAATAAAAAATTTGTGAGGGTTAAGTCTTGTTTGATGTTGGTACGTCATGATATCCCGAGCTACCAAAAAAAAAAGCACAACCCTACACTTGAAAATAGTTTACACACAGTCAATGTCAAAGTAATTTAATTTGTCTAATGCTCCCCGCTAGATCATAATAAATATTTGTGAGCGTATGGAGAAACTTGGGAAGATGCGAATCACATGAATTTAAACATTTTACATTTAAATAATCTAACTAGAATGTGAGGTGTGTGCTAAAAATTCAAACAAAATAAACAAAAGATGAAGAATGTTTTGAAATGGTTCTAATCTCCTAAATGAATAACGATATAAAAATGACATGGAATAAAAACTTGGCCAAATATAGTTTGACCATAGATGATCAAATTAAGATAGATCAATAAAAAAATATTTCCAATTAGAAATCTTGAGTCATAGTTAGTCCTAGAAACCTAAGAATGATAGTATGTTAAAAGAACAATTAGATGAGTGATCCATGGCCTCAAGATCAATCCAAATATGATCGTCATAAGACATGGGAAGAAGTAAGTGTTATTTTCTACTTAGGGATGGCAACGGGGCGGGTCGGGGTCGGGTTTTGCCATCCCCGACCCGACCCCGACTTCCCCAAACCCGTCCCCGAACCCGATCCCGAACCCGACGGGTTTAGAAAACCCTGCCCCACACCCGACCCCGCGGGGTAACCCGAACCCGCGGGGAAACCCGACCCTGCCCGACCTAAAAAATAAATATATATTATAAATAATATTTTAAAATTAATTTACATTTTTTATTCATAATATATAAATAAAAAAATATTTTACATAAATTATATCATCATTTCTACATAAATTATTAAAATTTAGTAACTAGGTTATAACTTATAAGGGGTAAATTTGTTATTTTAATTGTCGGGGCGGGTTCGGGGTCGGGTTCGGGGCGGGTACCTAAATTCCCATACCCGACCCCGACCCGACTATACCCCCGTCGGGTTTTCCCCAAACCTGACCCGACCCCCAGTCAACTCGGGTTTTCCCCGTTGACTTCGGGTTGGGTCGGGTCGGGTCGAATCGGGGATGGGATTTTTTGCCATCCCTATTTCTACTCAACGCCACCAAAGGCCAAGTATTGCCCTGAGTCAAAAAAAGTCCAAGAGACAGCAATGTGGAAAAGAAGTATATTACTTCAAATGAGCACTAATGAAGTAGATGTAGATGGATGATGTATGAGTCCCTATGGAGGTGAAGATATGCATGAGTTCCCCAAGGAGGAGATCTTCTATCATAAGGGGCCGTTACTTTTTAGATTGACAATTAACTTTCCTTGGATGAGATCTAATCTTGGAATCAATGGATAATTCTTGGAGGAAAATATTCTGATTATATTCTTATATTCTTTTGCTATGTTCTGTTAAATAAAATTCACGATGAAAAGAATGAAAAATACAATGAATCTAACCATTTCTATTATTTCTATCATATATTTTATTCAATAGAACATAGCCTAAGTGTGATATATCGGATTCTAAAATATCCTATATCGACTCAAAGACCCTCAAGAACTATAGTTAAGCTCTTTTAAAGACGATCAAATCTTGTATTATTAGGGGGCCTTAAATAGGATTTTATGTGAAAGTCCCCTCTCGAACCATCCGATCACACTAATATGGTTTAAGAGTAGTTGAGCTAAACTTTTCTTTTCTCTTTTGTTTTTTTTTCAAACAACACGAAATTATATCCAAGCAATTGGATGATTGAAAAATGGCCCTTCACATGAAGGCCTACAAGGCCGCATCTTTAAACAAAATTGCAAAATAGCTCGACAGGGCAACACGAGTTACCGTGGTGCTGATTGAAAACCAGTAATTTACTGGTGAACAAAATGCCAACTGAGACAGGTTTGGCAATTCACACAATCACAAAACCTTGGAATTAAGTACTGCATAGATTTTGAATTTACTATATGGTTCGCTTGTATTATATACTGCAAAATGACATTCAATTCTCTAATTGCATCTCCTAATTGCATCACATAACAAACGAGAGGAATCAATTCATAGATTTTGAATTTACTATTTGGTTTGCTTGTATTATATACTGCAAAATGACATTCAATTCTCTAATTGCATCACATAACAAAAGAGAGGAATCAATGCATAGATTTTGAATTTACTATTTGGTTCGCTTGTATTATATACTGCAAAATGACATTCAATTCTCTACTTGCATCACATAAAAAGCCACAGATGATTCCTACCTTCGTGATGAACAAAACTGAAAACAGAAGGAAAAAACTGGAATTTAGCATATCAAGTTGTCAACGTGGGGCTGCAGGCAACGTCCAAAATGTTTTGGTCGCCACAAGAATTCTCTCGCCGCCACGGGATTCCGGTTCACTCTCGTAAACCTGGGTGGTCCACCGGACCGCATGAGCTATCTGAACCACCTTCTCTATGACTTCTGCTGAATCTCTCACCACTGCTGTTCCTTCTGGTCGAAGCATTCGATCCATCTCCACCATCAAATCGACAAGACTACACCTGGACAAATGAAGAATACATCACAGTTATACTTTGAAATGCTCAGTAGCTTCAAATACGAGAATGTTTCGTAATATATTCCTGTCAGAAAATGGAGACAGGAAACACAAGTGCTATCGCAGGTTGCATGAGTGCTTCTGGCATTTCATAGAATTATAAAATATAACACATAGTACTTGGTGTTCCTCGTACAATCAGACGCTAGTATTAATTCTTTTAATTTGTTGGAAATGCACGCAAACATGTACAGAATAGGGCGATATTAAACCATCTAATTGTTTCCTCTAAACGGATACATTCATTCTGCACAATACACGTCAAAAATGCATTTGTCAAATGAACCTATATCATGAGCATTCAGTAAAGTAAATACAAGTTATTTAGACCTATCAAACTTCAGATACAATTGCCATGACATATTTAGAATTGAAATGTGGAACAAATAAAAACTGAAATGTTCTTCAGTATGAACCTTTTTTTTACGTACCTTTTCTTGCCAGAACTATCTCTTACCAAAGAGCTAATTCCTGCCGCATGAATTAGATCATAGGTTCTTGGGTACGTAGAAAAAGCTTCACACCTATCATCACAAACTAGACTCCATTAACGGATAAAAAGTGCAATATTACATCAATTACAACCTATTGTCACAGAATTCGCAAGTGCACAGATATTAGGGTTTTCAAAAGAGCAATATACTGAAGAAAGATTAGAACAGTATGAATTCTGATTCACAAATTCCAATGAGATGATATATTCCAAGAAAACCACGGTTCAGTTAAAGATAAAAGATATGAAGATTGAAGACATGAATTATATTGTGTTATTAAAAATCTAAGAAGCATATTTGGCTTGGTAAAGAATTACTATGCAAATAGGTCTCAATTAACTGGAACATCTGCAATCCGCTCTACAAGATAATGTTTACGTGAATTAGATTGTTTGGAAATGAATAAACCATTTGTTAGGAACATGATGGAAATCATACAGCGAATCAAAAAATAGTAAGAAAATCGGACAAAGATGGAATCAAAAAGCTAGTAGAAAGACAGATGGCTGGATTGCAAAAGCACCCGGTGTTTTGGAGTAGATCAGGATTGATGATCATTGAACAGGTCCAGTGATCCCAATGATCAATGATCAGTTTTCATGACAGGCAAAGTCCAATCCTGCTTAAGTTGTGGATAGAGTGGATCATTATGGAACATGTCAAACCCATGGACTAGTACCATGACAAGTTCAGTGCCTAGGATTTCAAATCTATCCTAATTATGATAGATAAGAGTCAAGAAGAATAAGGTGTTTCTAATTATGATAGGAAATATTTTAAACGAGCAAATTTCATCTAGGAAAGAGTTTCAAATGGTGAAAGTCAGAAAACATCCAAACTAAAAATGAAATAAGAAATGACAGTTCATTGAACAAGAGAGCACTCCTTGCGAAGATCCTAATGTGCCTGTCACAAATTCAGGTGTTTCTACTTGTTCCCGTATCTAATACACATGTCGTAGCAGCTAGGCTGCAGTGTGCTCTGCAGTAGAAAGCAAACACGGAGTCCTAAACTTCTCAATAGGTCAAATAAATGATGTTACGCTGTTAACAAACCAGGATCGTACCTTTACATCACTGACTATATGCCACAATGAAGTTTCCAGAAAATGAATGTACTATTGCAAAATCCATTAAAGAATTATAAATTTTGATAGCCTATATATCCTTTTAAGTAAAATCATTTAAGACAACAGGCGTAATATGCTGTTAACAACTTACCAATCATGATATACTCCAATAAAACCTCTGTCATAAATGACACCAAGAGTTAATGGCTTTCTTGCAGGTACAACATTCATGACCCATACTGGGTCATAATTCAATGCTGCAGCAAAGCCTCCAAAGAACGCATTCATGTCCATAACATTGCGTATATGTGGAGTCCCCAGTTTAACCCCTAGAGACTTCTTATAATATGAAACTCGCCTTGCCCAACGCCTTGTGTCAGTCTCAAACACATCAATCCCACTTTTCATGAGTGAGACCCTAGCGGGAGGTCTTGACAGCCTCTCTGGCCATCTAGGAATGGCCCCAATAGATATTTCAGCTGAAAGGGGTACTTTACTGACACATTTCTTTAATTTAAAGTACCTAGAAGAAAAGTTCACTGTCAATGCATAATCCCAACCCATCATTTGGAGGTGGTCAGCAGCAAAAAATTGCTAAAGCTAGAATTGCTATGCACAAGACAACATGGCAGAATTGTCGTTGAACTTACCATGCTTCATTGGGGTCATCTTTGTCACTGCATTGATCAAGCCTAAAATTGTCTAGGTTAGGAAGACAAGAAGCACCTGAAGGCTTCTTCCATATCGCAGTATTACCATCTACCGTAATAAGTTCATAACACAAGGCATGAGTCATTGCCTGGAGATCAGCCCACTCCTTTTCCTGTTTAGCCCATTGCACTGGTGGGCCAGATATTACTAGATATCCTTCAGGTCGAAGCACACGATCCACTTCAATAAGGTAACTTCCATCTGCACAGCATAGATTAAATTAGATAAAAGTCAAGGAAAGGAGGCTCTAAAAGATGGATCGTGGCACTTGAAAGAAAAAACATCTATGAAGTAAGAACAGGATATCTCACTATGGGAAGTAAAGGGAATTAAACACCGTGAACAATGAACTAGGTCAAAGGAATATGCAGAAAATGGTAGTCGCCGAGAGCCTAGCATAGCAACAAATGCAGGTATCCCTCTTTCTAATGCAAACTGAATCTGGGATTTATGTGAGTCCCTTGGAGCAAATGAAAGAGTCGTGATATTCTCCTTAAGCAGGAACCCACCAAAGCTGGCCACCTAATTGAATAAGGACATCTATTCTCAATTTAAATTACAAAGAGGAAAGTGATCAGAATTGAATTGGAAGAAGCTTCATAACATAGCGATAGACCTCTTACCCCACATCCCATGTCCAAAGCTGTCCTTATGAGGCCATCGTTGATAGGAATAAATTGGCCAAGTTTTGCAATGTATTGTTCAGCTCCATCAGGGAACATGGTACCTCCACCTGGAAATATAAAATATGGGCCTTCTTCCTTCATCCAGCCCTGATGACCTTTCCGCTCTGCAATTTTATCGTATGGCATGTTATTATGCCATATCTGCATTGGAGCATAGAAAATAATATGTATTATTATATCCTATCAGCTAAAACCACAAATACTGAGGATCCCTGATTGCTTGCCGTTAACAATACATGAGCATGTAATTACATAAAAGAGGTTCACTGTACCACAAGGAACGTTACTAACTTTTCCAAAAATCTCTTAGAACAAGGACATAAATATAGAGACAAAAGAAAAAGTAATTGAACATAGAATTGTTATTTGAACAAGATAGGAAAAAACAGAAGCATTAGAAAGTTTGGTTCTTGAGGGCAATATTGATTGACAAGAATTAGGCAAAACTAAACAAGGAAGAACAAAATGAATATAACGTCAATGTTGTTGGAACTAGTAATAGACTTAGTAATATTAGAATAATAGTATCTATATATACTAAGTAATTATTAAAATATTATTTTCATATACTTAATTCCTCTATATATATAATGTATCTTCTACTATGTAATACAACCTGATTAATACAATATAGCCCTGATTTTTTTTATCTCTTCTCCTCTCTTCTATCTATCTTTTTCCCTCCACTTCCACTTTAACATAATATTAAAGGGATTTTCTAAACTCTAACTGCCACTTAACTGTAGGGGGAGTATTAGAATTAGTAATAGTTAGTATTAAGTAATATTATGAATAGTATTATCCATATATAATAATTAACAATTAAAGTATTATTTTCATGTATGTGATGAAAAAGGATTTTTCAACATCAAATCCATACCACGACATAAAGCAAACTTAATAGCAATGTATTTTCATATTAAAAATGGTTGTCTGGTGTCGATTTTGGATCACTACTCCAAGATCTACCCTTTGGAGCTTTATGTTCTAGCCATCCATTGCACCGGGAACCTATCAGCAAACGCTAAAAGGAGATCATGGGCACTAGTATTCTACAGATATCATCAATTGCCAGATCCATAAAGCGCTTGCGCCGCTTCATAAAGGAAAGGACGGAAGGCACCTTGAGGAGGCTGTCAGGCCACGGAACCGGAATCCGGTACCCGTTGGGCGGGGGGACGAGGCAGAGCGGCATCTCCTCCGGCAGTGGGCAGTGGCGCTCGCGATAGAAGTTCATCTCCCTGCTAAACTGGCTGTTCCGGCGGGGATCCTCACAGGGCATGCTGTCCACCTCCTCGGCCGGGCAGGCGTCGATGACGACGGCCCGCCCGCCGGCGGCGGGAGAAGAGGAGAAGGAGGAAAGAGGATCGAGGATGGCAAGGATGCGCTGGCGCTGGCGCGGGTCGGAGGTGGAGGAGCGAGCGAGGGCGCGGCGCCCGGAGGCCGCGAGGGAGTCGCCGAGCGAGGTGAAGATGAACAGGAAGAAGACGAGGACGGCGGCGAAGAGGGCGCCGGAAACGAGGTCTAGAAGATTCCAGTGCCGCCCTCCCGGCCCCCGCCGCCCCGGCGGCAGGTTGACGTGCCCCATCCCCACCTCTGCCGGATCTGGTGGGGAATGGGAGCCCAAATCAAGATCGGAAGATGGGAAGATGGGATGGGAGAGTGAGGGTAAGCGCTTATTAAGTATACTCCAGAGTGAAGGAAAAGGGAAGAAAGTGGCGCAGGTAAATCGGCAATAGCAGTGGGGAATGGGCCGGTGGAGTTTTTGAGAAGTGGAGTGAAGTGGCCTGCAACTTGCAAAGTGGTTACTTCACACCGCAAGAGATGGATTGTGCGACTCCGCGTAGTGCTTCTGAGCCTACTTTCATTTGTCCCAAGTGTGAAGTGAACGCCCAATTGACTCGTGACGCCAGAAACGGATTAGACAGTAATTGACCTCTGTCTTCCGTTGATGGCCTTTAATTTATAATTGTTGTCACCTTTAAACCCGACTGATGTCTTTCTTTAATGACTGTTAACATAGGTGTCGTTTGCCAAATCAATACATTGGTTAGATGGGTATATCCGAGGTAGTATCCGTATCGAATTCTCAAAAAAAAAAAAAAAATTATTAGTATCGGAGCCGATGCTTTTTTGTTAATTTAGTGTTTTTTATCGAATTCTTAAAAATTATTTTAAGATACCAAAAAAAATTAAAAAAAATTATTTTAAAATATTAAAAATTCCTAAAAGTAATGAGGGCAAATTTTCTAGAATAAAAAAAAATCAGAGAGTGTATAGTTGTCTGCTTGTGGTAGAACTTATCAATTTGATTTGAGCATTTAACTTAATTAAAAAATATATATTTTTAGTATTTTTGCTCAAGAGTGGTGAAAGAACGGATTCGAATCTGACCAGGATCTGTTACAAAATTTGGGCCTGTTTAGAAATCTTAGATCCCAGGTCGGGCCTAAAATCCAAGATCTACCTAGCCCAATCCAACCTCTAATCTGCAAGCGACACCGGCCCATTTCAAAATATGACATTTGAAATGGGGTCAAAGTGCGTAGCAGAAGAAATGGAAGGATGAGAAATGTTGACTACGCAAATAGAAATTAAACAATGTTTTATTTTATTAATTAACTTGTTTGCAAATATTAATGGTGAAAGTATAGTGCGGAGTTGGTATAGAAGAAAGAAATTTTATTTTAGACTTATTTTTTCAGTATATTTTTTTTAAAAAAAAAAAATTGATGTCTCTGCCACGCTTGTCCAAACCAGTTGACAAAACAATCTTTGCCGACCGGACATTTCAATTTTCTTATCCCGACTTTTGGTGTGATTAATATGGCAATTAATGTGGGTGTTGATTAACGACTATTGAGAAAGATGCATCGATATTCCTTTGACTTTGAACGATCGCTGACTTGGTCAGCGGACATCTACCCATCTCTCTCTCTCTCTCTGCATGAGTGCGTGCGTCGGAGGTGGGAACGCGAAGCATGTTTTGTGGGCGATGTCAGTCGCCATTAATTCTTGGTGTTGCGTTGCATCCACAAGAATTCTATTGATACATTCCTTCTCTCCGTATTGGCATAGATTTCATCTGAATTGACGCATGTGTTGAGATAGATATACTACTCGTGCTATTATTTGGCAATTCTAGGGTTTATCCAAGTTTTTGAAGTTATAAAATAAATGATGATGACTATGTGTGCTTTGTGAAGATGAATTGGAAGAGTACAGCTGCAAATAACTTAGGAATGTCTTTCTAAAGTTACTTTAAATACTTGGGGCGACTTCTCCTTCGCCCCCAACATCGCACGTTCTGTTACTGCTCTCCGCGGCGTGGCTGAATCGATGAGGACAAGGTGCAGAGCCCGACGCCTCCACCGCCCTTGCCGTTAATTCCTCCTCCTCCGCCTCCTCTTTTAGAGGCTGCTTCTTTTGTTTGTACGATGGCGCAAGCATTTTGATACAACAACTGGTACAGTCACAGTGAACTCGATTCAAATTGGCATGGACAAAACTCGGTAATATGGACCCAAACAGATTAGCCACAACCCTTCATGATTGTAGAGAAGATGTGACAAGCTAGTCAATAGTAATATTACGGTGCCATCACGTTGTGTGGGACAAGGGCAAGCCATGTATCTCTATCTATCCATCTGATTTTTCCCTTGTTTGTCTGTAGCTGCATTCGTCCTCTGACTCAGCCATTTGCTCGATTGTTCAATGCACAAGGGACGGCTTTCGACTTTCTCCGACACTCGCCGACGAACATGTGCTCTCCTCTAATTAAATCTTCAATTTTTTTTTCCTCTTCATTATTCCACATGTGCTGACCAGTCTGAGCTGATCCGCACAGGAATACGATCGATGGAGAGGACAAGCTCTTGACCTTCCTTCTCGAAAAAGGCCCAACCGAATCCCTGCTTTCTTTGACTCGGTCGTCGGATTGCGAGCTTGAGAATACAAAGTAAGGCTCTGGAACGAACTCATCTTATTGAATGAAGAACGTTAATTTTACCATGGCATGTACTACATGCAGCAAACAACAACCAAGAGAAAGCAAACAAAAAGCCTCCCGCAAGATACAAAACATTCCCATTCGTCTGCAAAGACAAGAGTTTGACAGTGACTGACGCGCTTGCAGCGAAGGATCTGTGAGATTAATGGTGACATTTCACTGATCGAATCTTCTTAGGGGCATCCCTAGTCTATCCAACCTCCCGGAGCCAGGATAAGCCCTGTTTGCGAACTTGGCATGCACGGAAGATGAGCGCTGACCGAATCCAGGGGCGGAGAATCTGTTGATCGAGCCAGACTTTTCAAGCTCAAGCCTCTGCTTCGGCGCGCTGTGAGACCGTGACCTCGCCATCGATGACTCCGTCTTTGCCATGTAGCTCGGGCAGCCTAATGATCCGCCGAAGAAGCAGTCCAAGTAGTCAGCGCTTGAGGGTGCTAACCATAGGGAGCTCAGGCATTGCTGCAAGTCGACGGAGGATGGAGCGATTGTGGAGTCCTTCGATGGAGAATCCTGCACGGTTGTGTAGCTCCGACTGTGGTGTTCAGAGGTCAAGGTAGAGTTCGAATTGGATTGGTGATGCACGTTTCTTGTGTGGCTGAATTGTGGCTTGCCACGATCTGCATCATGCATCTTCCCAATCCTGTCGCCATTGACCGGAGCAAAAGTTCCACCCTTTCTCGCGGCGTCATATCCGCAAGTTTTGGAAGAATTCCTCTGCTGATGAAAGCGGCATGGAGTGGTTAGTTTGCTTACCCTCTGCCCCCATGATTCGAGAAAAACACAGTTGAGATATACCTTGAGAAAGAAAAACCTGTTGGATTTTGTGTCAATTGCGTGAACACCTTGTTCATAATCCTCAGGTCTTAGCAAACCCTACACATTGTACAAATTATGAAATCAAAACTAGATAATAATTATATAAGAACAAGATCTGGCTGGAAGAGAGTTTAGAGAAATGAGACGGTGCGCTTACAGCTCGAACACGGGAATCTTTATCAGACCTGCTCTTCTCCAAACTCAGGGCTCGGCGAGCCCGGGCTCGAGTTTGGACTCTCACAAGTGCTTGCATGCATCGGAGAGTCTCTGCGGCTTGCTTTCTTACAATGTTGCCTCTGACCAAAGCCTGAAGCTTCACCAGCCCTCGCAACGCCTTCAACGCTCTCCTTGCCTAGGGATACGTGCAATGGAATCAGTCGGTCAAACAGAAGCACACAAGAAAAACGGAGTTGACTTTGTCAACTAGGACTCGATGTCATTCCTCTGCGCCGAGGACGATGAAACTGGAAGCGAAAAATGAGACAGAGCAACTGGAAGTGAAAAGGTTAAAAAGAATTCTCCACAACAGAATACAGAGGACGATGAAACTACGGCGTGTGAGGCCTCTCATAAGTGAAAAATATGGCACTTTTGAGTTGTTATGAGCTGGCAGGAGATCCTTTTTCAAGTTTCGCCATCTTTGCTTCAAGATTAACGTGTTTAAGAAAAAATTAAAGAAAACAGGATAATTTATCTTTTCAAGATTCACCAAATTTTGAATTTTCGAGGAAGAAGAATCCTTTTCAGTTTCGACAGACGATTGCTAGGAAAAGAAATAACCCTAATTATCAAGAGAATGGGAGTAAGCTCACCAGGTATCCCCGGAAAGCAGACTGGATCTTGATCGCCGCCCACTCCTCCCACTTCCCGGCCTCGAGATCCACCACGATCCGCCTGCTACTGGTTAGCCTGACCACCACGGCGGCCGCCTTTGCCGCCGCAACTGCAGCCTCCGCCACAGCCGAGGTCGCCGCCGCCACCGCAATGGCCCGCTTGTTTTCCTCCTCCTCCTCCTCCTCCTCCTCGTCAGCCATAACCAACCCCGCCGCCCTAAGGGGCCATTTCAACTCCTCGGACGCAGTCGTTGAACGCGGCCGAGGCGACTCCCCCCTCCCCTGCTGGCGCTCCTTCTCTCGGAACGACTTCCCCAAGCCCCACCTCCGCTTCTCCTTTGGCTCCGCCGGAGACAGCTCGCCGGAACCCGCCTTCTTCCCGCCGAGAAGCCCCCGGAGCCACCGCGCGGCGCGCCCCATCCGCTCACCGCTCCTCCCTGCGCGGCCACCCGATCCGCCACATACAGCAGCGGGCTCCAACGAAGGGCGGGAAATTAGATGCCACGCAAGAGGAGATTGGTGGGAAACGAAGAAGAACGGGGCGGGGGCGAGAAGAGGGACCGAGCGAGTTGCTTTATATAGCAACCTTTATACCCGTTCGTGACTGTTGTCGTAGTACTTGTTGGAGTAGTGAAAAAGGTGCGCAGCCGGCGCCAGAACGAACGGGGTCGGTGTTCGCACGTGGATCTACGGAAATACCCCTGCCGAGTCTACAAAATTTCGTCGTTCCCCGTCGGCCGTACCCCCTCGCGAGTCACGAACGCAGCCGGTACGCAGGCTACTCGCCTAGGCTCATGTGGGGTGAGCCTAACGCTTGCTGCTGTGGCCCGGTACGTTCCGGCAAGGGTGTTCGTCACTCCACAGCCGATCCTTGATCGACGCGTGGCGTGGTACCCGCTGCGCTCTACGAGCTGGCGTCCTCTGCATAAAATCGACTGGTGGGCCGGCCCACGGCGGTAGGTGCATAGGAAAATAACAATATAATTTTTAAAAATATATTATTTTCCATGTAGGAATTATTAGCAATATCTAACAAGAGAGAACAACAATGCAGTTTTCGTCTGCATCAACAGACACATCGACTACAATTTTAGATTGATCAAAAGATATATAGGCCTTCCTCACACCCGACGGTTGAACTTGTATTTCCTCATTGCCTGTCCTCCTTGTTTGCCGTCAAACTAGCTCTTCTGCTTTGGTCAGACTTGCCTGTCAAAACACTATGAACAAGCAAGAGGAAGAGAGTCAATTTGCAGCTTAATGGTACTTCTTTCTTTGGCTTCAACACATTGCTGGCTATTTCTCTGCAAGCTCCATGCTCGATGCCACCACCTGAACGGCTCCGCAGGACAAGCTTTGAAGCCTGCATGTTCTTGTTCTGTCGAAGAACATCAACGCAAGATGAGAAGGAAAACAAGCAAAGATTTTAATTCAGGCACATCGACACAGTTCTTGAGCTTCAGGGTGGAAGGGACAAGCACCGTGCTGATATTGTTCGAGGCAGATGAGGCGATCTGCGCTCGCTGGCTCCACTGGACTCGTTTGCGGACTTTGAGTTGGCCTTGCATGGATGGATCTCTGCGTGGCCTCGGCTCCTCCAAGGACTTGTCATGAAGCCATGCGGCGTCGCTTGACACGGTGACGATACCGATGAGAGCGCCGTCTTCGTATAACGGGCTCTTGGTCACCATCGCCACGAGCATCTCTCCTGACTTCTTCTTGAATGCAATAAGGCTCGACCATGATTGACCTTGGCTCAACTGCTCCGAGATTTTTGCAAGATTTGGGTTGACTTCTTCACCATGTACCATGAGCAGGTCGTCGACCCTTTTGCCGACAGCTTCGTGGTCCTTCCAACCATAGAGATTTTCTGCCGATTGATTCCTGTACCTTGCAAATCTTAATATATATATATATTGTGCTCCCTAATGAAAACTGGGATTAGAGTGGGAGCTAATCTTTCATGTCAAGTGAGGAGGGAGAGGAGTGGCAGCAGACCAGAAGATGATTTCGCCGGTGCGGGGGCGATAGATATGGAGGGCATGGCCGATGTGCTTCAGCACGCTGCGGTACGGACCGTAGACGAAGTGGCCGGGAAAGACACCGCCAAGCTTGCCACCTTCGCGTCGAGTATTTCTGTTCGTCGTATGGCCGTGGATGATCAAGTGCTTCAGCTGATCCCTTAGCTGAGCCTGGCTAATTTCCAATTCTTGGAACCTCTTTACTACCTCCTCCAACGAGCTACCCATGGCTAGGAACTCCCGTGTGGCTCCACCGCTCATGTTGCGTTGTTGGTATTGCCTCACTCATTTAAGGTGAATTTGATGCTTCGTATCGCCGTCCCACCTAAAAGGATCACCGGTATGTCGCCACCGGCTCGGCCTCTTCTCGTGAGTCGCGGATAATTAATTTGGTTATTAAGAAAAAGCAACTTTATTTTCTTTGTCCAGAAACAATTCACGCTGTAGTCCGTGAAGCTTATTGAGAACAGATCGTATCACTCTTTGGAGGCATTCCACATGTTTCTTATGATTGATCTTGTACATATATTCATGCGATAGGGATTGTAAAGAAACAATCTTCCTAAATATGAACAACGTGGAGGACAAGAGAGAAATGAAAGCAATTGTATATACAGAACAAAGATACGATCAAGATTTGATCTTGCTTCCGCTTGTTCCATTTTTCAAGTTAGCTGCCGGAACGAAGCACGAATGAACCAATAATGTATTGGATGGAAAAGACTGGTGATTGGTCCAAACTTGATCAAGTGAAAAACCCTTACCACCGCCGAACGGTAGCACAATTTAAATCTGTGGAGATCTTTCATCCTCAACGTATATACATAACAGGCACCGCGATAAAGTAATTCTAATATAAAAGCCAATGTCCCGCTATATATCAACCATGGACTTGATATTATGACGCAAAAGAATAAGCAATATCATCATTCATTCATGAGACGCATATTCGACCAAGTCCAGTTATGAAATCATCCCCTACCGCTTCATAGTTTTCTCGCTGCCTTCTGGATGCTGTCGTGCTTGATCAAATTAGCTCTCAGCAACATGGCCCTAACATCTCTGTCAAAGTCCACACCAGTTTGTAGGACACGCTGAAAGGTTGCATTTCTTTGATCAGCATGCCTTGCATAAAGAATTTTGTTATGAGAATCGATCCGAGCCTGCAGCCAAATCACAAGAAAATTGAATCATTAAATCGAGGAATGCTCGCATGGAAGGTTACATGATAATGAAGGAATAACTTTGGATGCCTTATCATTACAAAAATGAGAGAGTGATTTAATAATGCAGGACTGTGTATATGGGTGCACAGAAGTGGAAAAGATCTATAAAGCGGTCATTCACGGGGAGCCTTAAAAAGGATTCATCCCGATAATTCATTTCATATTGGGATTTTCTTTTCCCACTACCACTAGTGTGGTAGAATCAGTTTACAAATACTTCTAAGTATACAGTTCGAAAACTCGAATACTTGAACTTAGTGGTGACCAATCCAATCAGGTATAGGTATTTGGCAGCCAACTTGGATAATCACATGGAGAATATAGTAGTACATTGTAAGATCAAATCAATAATAATAACTTCAAATTATATCTTTTTAAGCTAAAAAGAAGACAAAATGGGTGGAAACAGTGGGAACATCGTTCTAGGTCATGCGATTGGTTAGATGTAGGGTCCCAACTAACAATATTGAATCCCTAAACGAAAACCTAATAATCCATTAATTTCAAACTCTAATTAATAGGTAATTCAAGCAGCATGAATCTAATTTCATCTTCTTCTTGTCTACTCGCCATCTTCTATTCAACCACTAATTTTTAGAGACAAAATAGTTTCATCTAAGACGACATCAACATCTTAGTTTCTCGTATTCCAGTGTTGTCTTCTACTTAACCAAAGGCTTCAGTGGATGAAATAGTGTCAATATCTTCATTAATGAGCTTCGTCCGTGTGGACATTGACGACTTCCATAAACTTAACATGCAACAACTTCCATAAGCTTAATATGCAACGAGCGCCAATTCATCACAATGAACTTATTTTCATCATCTTCAACACCGTGATTTTGTTTTTGTTGCATTCATTCACTGCCATATATTTCATCGATACCTTCAATCAACCCACAAGAAGGAAGGTAACCACTTCACCAATCATCACAGCTTTTTATCATCTTGGCACTTAAAGAGCTGCATAGAGCAGTAGAGCACAGTAGATAACACTTTTAACTTTTGTTTATATAGTGTTACTATTTAGTAAGAGGTAACATTTAATCATTCTTAAATCTATTTGATAGTTGAAAGATGATACACATCTATTAACTAGTATTTAGTAGAATGTTGAAATTTTTGGCTGAATTTGTTTGAATCCAGATTTCAAATTTCGTATTTGTTTTGTTTCCTTTGATCAAAGTTTACCTTGGTTGATAATATGAAAAGTAAATATTGAGTATATTGCAAAATATTGCATAAACATATACAGCAGTAGTGTTACTATTGTTGTAGAAACTAGGAAGTAGTAGTATGTTTGTTATCAGTGCGTAATGCCATAGGCATTTAGCATGGAGATATGTTTGTATTGTAGCATGTAGTTATAGCTATGTAACATCTCATTTTGTATGTTTCACTTACTCTTTTTTGTATATTTTATAATGGCGGACACTAGTAACTCCAAGAGGAAAAATACACTAGAAAGTAGATTGAATATTGGTTGGAGGCATAGCTTTGAAGTATATAATAACCCAATAAAGATCATATGCAATTATTGTGATAAGGTTATATCCAGAAATATATTTTGGTTCGAGCATCATTTATTTAGCTTATTATAGGAAAAAATGTTGAACCATGCAAGCTAGGATTAATAATGTTAGAATATAAATCACATATGTTATGGCACAGTAGAGCAAGTTGCACAAATGAAGAAAAGATGTGATCAGCGAGATGAACTTATGAATGCGATTGAAGAAAATATTTCAAGAAAAAAAGGAAGACAATTGTGGATTCTTTGGCAAGAAAGCTTCCCTATTTATAGTTAGTAACACTCAAAATCAAGCACTATTAATCTAACGTTTAAAAGAGACTTGATGGAAAAAGCTTGCCAAAAATTGCACTATTTTTAACACTAGTTCTATTCCTTTTAACCATGTAAAAAACCAAAGTTGGTAAAAACTTTTAATCTTGTTGCAAGGCATGGTATTGGTTTTCCACCTCCTACTTACCATGGGATTAGAGTAACTTTTTTTAAAAAAAAAGAAGTGAACAAGACAATAGTTATACTTGAATCTGATAAACTTGAGTGGAAGAAAATTGATTGTTCAATAATGTCCAATAGGTGAACTGATAGAAAAAAAAAAAAAAGATTTATTTATAATTTTCTAGTGAATAGTCCAAGGGCATTGTGTTTTACCATTGGTTGATATATCTAATATTTCTAAAACAACTAATAAAATTTTTGAGATGTTAGATAATATTGAAGATTGGAGATGAAAACACATTACCATGATCTGATTCTTGGAGACTTTGAGGGAAAACTAAGAACACATTGAATAAATATTGGTAAAAGTAAAAGGACTTGCCTGAATAAATACTACAGTTATCTCAATATTTTGGGAATTTATGGAAGGCAAAGATTTGATTAGACTGGCTATTACTCAATTTGCAACAGTATATTTAATTTTGGGGTCTCCTAGTGATTCAAAGGGTGCAGTAATACTGTGTTTACTTCTAATTAGTAGAAGTCAATCAAATATTTAGGAATTAAGGAAGGGAAGAAGATTCTGCGGCTAGGGTAAGGATAATAGTTTTGGAAAGATGTTATACTTGGTCTTAAAGATGTTATACTTTGAATGGTTGATTCGTATAAAAAATCAACTGTAGGCTTCATTTATGAAGAGATAGATCACGATAAATAAAATTTCTAACTTAATTTCAAGTGTGTTAAGAAAAGGCAATCTTATATTAATTGTTTTATTTAAATTGTGTTTATTTTTTAACCTTTTATTATACATATATCAGTTGATTTGGCAAATTATTGATGAGAAGTGGGATATACATGTTGCAGGTTATTTTCTAAACACTCGGTTCTATTATAGCCCTGCTTTTAAGTATAATGCTTAAGTTATAAGAGGGCTATATAGTTGCTTGGTAATAATGGTGCATAACCCTAAGGAAATATTAAACATTGATATGCAACTTAAAGATTTTATGGATGTAAGTGATTATTACGTACTGACCTTGGAATTATGACTAGAGTAAAAAAATATCTGGCTAAATGGTGGGATTCATATAAAAACAAGTGTCCTAAGTTCCGGTTATTTGTTATATAAATATTAAGTTTAACTTGCAATTCTTCATAAAGTGAAAAAAATTGGAGTATATATATGAGCAAGTTAGAATATATTTAATTTACTTATATATTGAATATTATTTAGCAGAACTGTCTTGCTCTTATTTTTAATTTTTAAATGCATTCAAAAAGAAGAAATCATTTATACCATATTTGATTTTTGTAAAGCATAATCTAAAACCTAAATGAAGAGGAGAATATTAGAAAATATCATTATTGAATGATTATGCTTGAATGAGAAATGGATAACTGATAAGTAAATGGTGCCTCTTAATATGGATAAAGAGGCCAAAAGGGCCAAAAGGGCGAAGATAAAGGAGACCATGGGAATGAGGAGGCTTCTAATGATGTACACTATTAATGAGGTTAAGGAAGAAAATAAGCTTTTGTTGATGTTATCATGGAAGAGATAGAATTGATAAGAAAAATGACAAAGAGGAAGAAGATGACAATTCCAATGATAAATCTACCAATAATTTATTTTAAGGCTTACTCTTGGGACTTGTATTTGAATCATTTGATATTCAGTCTTTTAGGTTTGTAACTTTGAGGCTTAAGCTATTGTTGTAATAATTGGTTGTAACTCATGAGTCTTGTGACCTTATGGATCTTTTGATATTTCATACTTGGTTATCTGGTTCACAACCAGTTGGTTTAAAATAGTTAGTGCTTATTGATATAGTTTCCTTTTTTAAGTCATTACGTGGGAATAGTTGCAAAATATCTAATTTGGTTGGTTGCAAAATATTTGGTGCTTCGCTAGTTAATACCTAATAGTTATGATCTTTCATTATTAGTTGTTTATGTTATAGTCTTCATAATTCATATTACCTTTAGTATATGAAATACGCTTTAAAAGATATACATTTTAAGCCTTTCAATAGGATCTTACAATCCTATAGTTCGATCCTATGTTCTAATCTTCCTAGATCCTAACAACCTTGACTTGGACAGATCTGGACTAAGAAATTTAAAGGATTCAAACCTAGACCAAGACTTGAAAAATTCTGGCTGTGGATGCTGATCAAGTTGAGTATCCCTATAGTTGAGTATCCCTCAAATAATTAAACTAAGTAATTTGAAGGATCCAGACCTAGAGCAGGGCTTGAAAATTCTGGCTGTGGATGCTGATCGGTTGACCACTAGGGTTTCTTCCCGTCCATAGTTGTATATCCCTCAAATAATTGAACTAAAACTTGATATCTACAAGTGAAACTCTTATATCCGTTCCTAATGTATCTAATTGTGAGAAAGTAACCGACAACACACAATTTAACTGAACATAAATAGGACCAACACTGGTATTAATTTAAATACTGTTAACCAACAGCAAAGATAAAACTTATTATGCTTTGGTTCACAATAATTGAAAGAAAGGCTATCAACTTACTTGAATTTGATTGTCAGTAATTAAAGCTTCAAGTTCTTTTTCTAACCCAGCAACATTCGTTTTGAAGGCAGCAGCCATGGTATGCAGGTCGACAGAAATAAATGGGTGTGTATACTGAATGATTGCTTTATGGCGAACTTCAGTGTATAGTGCTTCAACATGATCATGCAAATGGATATCCAGCAGTAGATTTGGTTTAAGGTTCTCAAGATACTCTAGGCAAGAGGCATAGCGACTGCAAAAGGAAAATTTGTCAGAAAGAGAAGTGTAGAACTTAAACTTGAAAGCAATAGTTAAGATCCAAACTTTGTGTTCAAGGATAAAGACATTTTTAAGAAGAGTGATTTCATATCATGTGTTAGTGGATGGATCATGTAATAATGGGATAATTATGCATTAAGAGGTTGATCATGTGTTAGTGTTGTACCATATGTTAGAAACAGAGATAGTGGCGTAAAATAAAAACTTTTAGTTGAAGGTTTAGCACATGAATGAAAAGGGCATCAACTTTCATGCTGACGGTATAAGTGTTTATAGAGATTTGAATATTCTCATTTGTTATGCAAACTCTTCTCAAAATGGGTCATCTTAAAAAAATAGAGAGCACAACTATGCTTTCGCACATTCTTAATGCTCTATCGATCTTATTATTCAAGAAAAATTGTGATTCATTCTCAAGACAAGGTTCATAACAATATGAAGCTTTTGAACTTGCTATAAAGGAAGGGAAAACCAATACTGGGATGTAAACTGCAGACAGTGAAAAAATAGCCATCAATTGGCTCAAAAATTTAGCAGAAGTTTACACGTAGGTTGAATCATCAATTACTTACATAGGTGTATATATGCAGTCAGCAAAGATGCAAAGGTTAGTTTGCCACGAGTCAAACATAAAAGGGTTGCTTAAGAATCTCCCATGTTCACGGCTTACACGAATAGCTCCAAAAAGAATATTTGGATGCTGAAATTTCAGCATGTGGTACATATTTATATTAAATATGACATAATAATCCATCTCTTGACTTTAAAAAGTAGATGCATGTAAAACACCACCAGTTCCATGTGAGGCAATGCACATAAAAATCAATGTTAAGCAAATACGGGAATACAAATCAATATAAGAAAGAAACGTTCACCAGCTCTCTGGAATGATTGCACTAGTATTTAACCAGGTAGCTGTAGTAGGTGCAAGGACTTTAACTATCCATTGACACTAAAAAAAGTGCTGAACCACAATTAACTTCAATTGTTATGCTGTGCATCATACTAAGAAATATGAGCCGTAAGAGTATTAGTCTTAAGTCTTGACTAATGCATATCATGTTTGGTTCGTATGGTCCATATCCAAGAAAATCAAAACAAACTATGACATGTCGGCCTTGACTTCTTAGCAACTTAGCAGTAGAATAAAGATGTCAATACATGTCTGGACTCTAGGAAGCATGGAAATGGTCACAGGAATGCACATTAATAAAATTGCGCTGCTATCAGAAGAGCACATTTAGAAGTAGGACAAAACAGATATAGCACATGTATACTTTTACATGTTAAACTGATTTGGTTTAAAATGTTATCCATACCCATTGGAGGTCCAAGATTCCGGACCATCCAATTTTAATCGAGCCAGTGCCACCTCAACTACACAATTCCATAGGGTTTATTACCCAGGCATGCTCAAAATTTTGGCATACAACACTGCTGACAAGTGTCAAAACCTAATATGTATCAATACATGCATCTTGAGGCAAGCATCAAGTATTAAACTTTTGGTGCATTTGTATACAAGTTTATGCATATGGAAGCTCTTGTCGCCCTTTTAATTTTCATTACGTATCTTGCAATCATTCTCTCAAACATCATGAGACGTTCCCTGTGTTAAGCCTCTCCAAGGCTCCATCAACCGTCACACTTGGTTAGAACTTTTGCTTGGTTTCAATTTTTATTATGGGATGACTTCGAATTTGGGAACATTGACCTCACATATTTACATTGGACATCATGTGCAGCACATAACATCAGCTTGACGATTAAAGAAACATGTGAGGGATCATAGTATGTAAGGCAAGGATGAGAGTGAAATATGTCATAATCATTGTTGGTGCAAACCTTTACTCGTAGATATATTTTAATACTTGGATACTAGGTTTGCGACACATGTTATCACCTTTGAGGTTGCTTCAACAAAAGGCCACCTTGAAGATCATATTTACAATTCAGACATCTAAGATGCTATAACTTCCAGGTTTATACACCAAGGGCCAAGGTGATATTAAGGTCGAGAACATCTGATTTTGCTTATACTATTATTACATTCGGGGACTTTGTGTGTATGGCCTTGCAAAAGATGGTTTCGTACAACACACCAATAAGATCACAAAAACATACACACACAAAAAAAAACTTGTAGATTGGAAGAAGTGCAAGGCTTATATGGATATCATACGCACATGGTAAAAAAACCAGAAAATACTCATTTTGAAATTGAAATGATTCAATAATTAATAGTATTTTAAATTGAGAAATCTAGGTTTTAGTATCCTAATGATATAGGATAAGTTCTTGTAGATAGAAGCAGTACACTGTTACACATGCTCTATCTTTCAAATTTATACCCCAAGGTGATATAAAGAAGGTCAAGAATATCTGATTTTGTTTATATTATTTTTATTTTTGGGACCTTTACGTATATGGTCTTGCAAAAGATGGATTCTGTATAACACTTACCCATAAGATCACAAAAATGCATTAAAAAAACATGTAGAGTAGAAGTCCAAGGCTTATATTGTAATCATACGAAGAAGGTGAAAAAAACCAGAAAAATACTCATCTTGAAATTGAAATGATTCAGGAATTAATAGTTTTAAATTGAGAAATCTAAGTTTTAGTATCCCAATGATATAGGCTAAATTCTTGTAGACAGAAGCAGTACACTGTTACACATGCTCTAACTTCCAAATTTATACCCCAAGGTGATATGAAGAAGGACAAGAATATCTTATTTTGTTTATATTATGGTTACTTTTGGGGCCTTTATGTATATGGTCTTGCAAAAGGTGAGTTTGTATAACACTTATCCATAAGATCACAAAGATACAAAAAGTCTTGTAGAGTAGATGAGATACAAGGCTTATATAGAAATCATACGCAAAAGGTAAAAAAACAGAAATATACTCATTTTGAAATTGAAATGATTCAAAAATAAGGAAGAGAGTCATGTGAAAAATATAAATTGAATTTTTTCCTGAGAGCTTAAATTTAACACAATTATAATGTGTAAAACGCCTTAACTGTATAACATTGTATCTTACTTAAAAATTAAAAGGAAACCAAATACAATCTCACCTTGCATAAAAGTCATTAATTAGTTCTCTTACTTCAGGCACCAACTCTAAAAAATTTCTGAAGTTAACATTGTCAATAACTTTAGTCTGGAATTAAAAAAAAATCCTAGTTAGCCTTGAATACAGGAGCTTCAGAGTGGAGTAAAAGAAAACCAATAGAAAGAGAAGCAAATAAATACCTTCAACTCTGTTCGATCAAAAGAAGCAAGCGCACAAAGTCCACCATAAGTAGCAACATCTTGTGGTGCTATTACATCAGTATAATTAATACCTAGCTCGGGCCCTGTCTCCAAAAACTGTAGAATTTACCACAATTAGTGTGACTGAAGAAAAATCATCAATAAGAAAGAGGTGAGTCTGCCAAATTTGTGGTAATGAAGCATTAACAGAACATGCAAAAGAAGTAAAAAATTGAAGATATGTGACTTTAGCAGTAGTATGCAATTAATTTCAACATGTTGAAAAAGTATAACTCACTTTTGAGGGAAAAAATCACAATATAATTAATATAGGATTTATATAAAAGGGAAAAGGACAAAGAAGTTAGTTCCAACCAAAACTAGATCCTGAGACGTTCAATAGTTAAAGATTTCTTTAACTATAAAAGTGAAAACTCTCATTTCAAATTTTCAGGACATCATCTGAAAAACAAGCTAAGAGCAAGTTAAATGGATAGAGTACGGAACAGGTACTATTAGAGATTACTACTGTGTTACTGGTATTTTTTGAGATCTATAATTTTGTATTGAGCCAGCCAAATTTCTTATAATTTTACACAAAACGGAAATGGAGTATTCTTTTAATACATTCCTTAAATAAACAATAGCTATATCACCTTATTCACAAAAAAGGATTAAATATCATAACGATATCAAACAAAAAAATTTCAGCACTCGCTAAGATCAGAAAAAAGCATTCAAAGAGTGCATAATTAATCATGATAATGCAGATTGGCAACAAAGCAACAAACTAACCTTTCGAGCTGCAAGCTTATACTTTTTAGTCTCCAAATAAGCCAATCCTGCAGCACATCGCAACTTTGAGTGGGTAATAGCATCCAATTGTTCAGGAGTTTGCTCTGCTTTGCTGACATAATTTGAAACATGCATGAACTGGCCCAACTCAATGCTAACAAGGATAACATTTAAGCACATCTGGATTATGTGTTTTGAGGTAGTGCAATAATCACGAGTACGGACATAATTTTTGAATGCATCACCAAGTTGTCCATGAGCATAGAAAAATTCAGCCAAATCATTCAAACCCATTCTGA
This sequence comes from Costus lasius, assembly GCA_027563935.2. Taxonomy (NCBI): domain Eukaryota; kingdom Viridiplantae; phylum Streptophyta; class Magnoliopsida; order Zingiberales; family Costaceae; genus Costus; species Costus lasius. The sequence continues at coordinate 13,365,925 of CM050450.1, read as the reverse complement.
TGCTTTCTTTGATCATATTTGTCTGCATATAAAATTACAAGAAGTTACTCAACATTTATCCACTAATATAAGAACAGAAATAAAGAACTTCTACTGCAAGTACAAACATTGAGGAGAAAATTAAGCAAGAAAAGTTCTATAATTGACAATATAAAGCAATGAAATAGCTAAGGATGATGTATTTTGAGTCCAAAATTAACACAATCAAGTGTGCATATTGAGACTAAATAAACATCCTTAAAAGTTTATAAGAATTCGTATGTGATTGATTATAAGGGAGTAAAGATAGTTAAACTAATGCACCGGAAGTGGATTTGGAAAAAAAAATGACTAAAGATCGTAAGCAGTAAAGAGATGCCCTAAGTAACAAAAAGAAATAGAATCAAAATATCATCATCATAAGCTTCTGATAATCACACTAACCTTTTACCTGAATTGGGGTCAAGTATGTGTTAAGCAGTTAATCAGAAAAGAAAATGAAATAATATAATCAAAGTGGAAGCTCTATTTATCAGTCATAAAAGAAGTAACCTACAAATAGGGAAATTTAAAATACGATCAAATATCTCCTGAATTAGGGTGCAAAGCGCTTTATGTTTTTCATTTATGGGGCACATCTCAAGTAACGTGCAGAAGCGAAAAAACATTAAACTGTGGAGAATGCAGAGGGCAATGGAAATGTCACCTTATAAGCATTGAACTCGTTCTCGAGTTTCTCCTTGCGCACCTCGGCGCGGCGATCCACGTTGTCCGCCCATGCCTGGTCAAGGGCGTAAGACGGACCAAGCCGGCTTGCGATCAGGGATGTGATCTCGCGGTAGAGGTGGGTGTCCTCCCTCTTTTTGATCTCATCGTGGGCCATACGAAGGGCATCCAGCCGCATGCCCGCGTTTCCGCACCGCTCGGCGATGAAGAGAAGCCGTGCCACCTTGGTCCGACCGGTGTAGAGCGAGGCGTAGGCCTCCACGTCCATCTGCTCCCCGGCGGCCCTGCTCGCCCTCGCTGGCCGCGGATCGTCGATGGCGTCGCCATTCGAGCACGTCGCCTCGTCGGCCATAGGCACTCCAACAATGCCCTCGTAGTCCCCGTCCATAGTTTCTTCTTTCCCTTCCGACCGATTCGAGGATTGCTTCAAAACCCTAGCAGAATCGCATTAGTAAAACGGAATAGAAAAAGGAGCGAAGCGCTTGTGCGAACCTTTGTAAGTGCGATCAGGACTTTTTCTCACCGTTAAATAGAGATCGAACGCTAGATCAAATCCTATGCTTCATTGATGAAGCAAACTAAATATTATCCTTTAGGTTACCCTAATGATTTTTTTTTAAAAAAAAAAAAATTCAAAATAATTAAGGAATTTGCTGGTATGAAATTAAGAAAAAAAAACAAGATTTTCTATAATTATATTTTTAATAAGGCTTAGTTGGTTAAAAACCAGAAAGATTCGAAACACAAGTTTATAAGATTTGAATTGAATATTTATTGCTCTATTACTTGCTTTTGATATTGTTGCGTGAGATACCTTCTCAACCATAATTTTATCTAATCACAAGTGAATGATAAAAGATTGTATTAAACTTCCTTAATAATTAATTAGTTCAGCTGGTAAAAATCTTAGAGACAAGAATTAAGAGGATAAGATTTATCGATTAAAAGGCTTACTCTTAACACTTTTTTTAATGATAAAAAAAAGTCATAAACTAAAAAGTCTATTTGGTCTTGTTGTTAATAGCTTTATGACTGTGCTAAACTGTGTTGTGTTGTACTATCAAAATTTATAAGATATTTTGTTAATAGCTTTTTAATTATGGTCAAAATTTAAAATAATAAATAAATATATTATTTTTAATTTTTTTAAAATAATAAATAAATATATTATTTTTAATTTTTTTTAAAATAATAAATAAATATATTATTTTAAATTATTTAAAATAATAATATATTTTAATTTTCTTTAGTATTAAAATTTTAACTTATTTAAAATATTAATACTTAAAATATTAAACAAAATAACTTAAATTACTTTTTTAATGACGCAAAAGCATAAAATTATAACTTTCCTAATTTTTTATTTTTTTATTATTTTTTTTTTACTTATATTTTTCATTACCAAATAGTCCTTTGTCTACTCTCTACTTAAAAACTGTTAAAAAATGGGGCCAAATAAGCCCTAAGAGAGTTAACTTTCCTTATAGGTGATATTAAAGTGTAGGACGTATATATACATATATATATATACATATATATATATATATTAAATTATATCAATTTGGGGTTAATTATTTTAATAAATTAAATTATATTATTATTTAACTCGCTAAGTTAATAAAAAAAGACATATATTAGTATATGGGTTTAATAAGTTTACTACCGTTAACTTACTTTGTAAGACATGGTGCTTGCTCTATATAATTTTTTGACACCTTGGTGATGCAAGAGACGGAGACCTCGGTTTTTAAAGACCTAAAAAGTCAATTATTTGACTTGTCAAAATTTTGTTGTTTGGATATTGCTTAGTTAGCTACTTTTTATACGCATCCGAGCTCAATCCAGTTTCTGCCTAATTTCATCAAAAAAATCTGATAAAGATTTTGATTACTAGATTATCTCCTAAATTAAATACCTAACCAAAGTTGAAGTTGACTAAAAGAATTATATCACGTTACAAAAGAAAAGAAAAGATACCAAGTTCAATAATTGCTATTCCCTGCACTGACATGAACTACACAATACACATCTGCGTCTTAATGAAGACCCCTGCATTACTTTATGCTGTGGACAGGGAGGTGGAGGGACAAACATACAAAGGGAAAGATTCTCAACCACATACCCTACATTGATCTTATCTAGTATTCAACTTAACAGCTAAGATTCATGTAGCCTTTAGGAGGTGATGAGAGATGGCCTGCCTCCACAGGGCAAAAGCTAAAGCCTGAAGTTTCACCTCACTCAAAGCACTTGTTCTGACAAAGCAAGAGTAGCTTTGAAGGCAGACAGACACCTTAATTGGTTCCCATGTTGGATTTAATGTCAACTCTACATGGCCCATTCATTGCAGTAACTAGCGCTGCATGAGTGAGTATCACAGTTCATGCATGTTTGACTTTATATGCTTGCTTTGAGATCCAGAGAGCAAAAGGTATTCATATCATTCACAAGGTTGATGATCAGGATCATAACTCTAGTATTGACAAATGCAATTTACTAAGAAGAAGAGACATTGTTTGTCATGAACTTCCCCTCTACGTTTAGTTCAGCTTTATCAAGAAGGCATAAGATTATGAAGCAAATTATGGATCGAAAGAATTTGTGGAAAAAAAAAAACAAAAAATGAGTACTGAAATGTCTAGATTTTTTGTTCTTGGTTCTGATCAGGCGCTGTCCAGTATGTCTTCGCTACCAAAAGAAGCTTCTCCCTGAGAAGCGGACCGTCTTCGTGATCCACAATTTGGCTGTCCCACTTCATCCTATCTGTGATGCTTTTGACCTTAACCAGGATATCCACGTCATCTCTGAAGATCACTGTGCCCTCCGGCCGGAGAATCCGATCCATCTCCAAAAGAATGTCCTCCATTTCACACCTGAATTGGAGAAGTCAGTATTGCAGTTTAAGGAAGCAGAAGGAAAGCAATTCCTCTGTACCTGCCCCTGTAAAGACTGAAGACTGAATCTGCATGGAGGAGATCGTAGGTTCTTGGATATGTAGACATTGCCTCGCACCTGCAGCAAAAAGTCAAATGTGCAAAGCGCTAGTAACAATCGCAGTAGATAGATGAGCTGCTGATTCAATTTTACCAGTTTTGGTAGGTTCCGATCAGTCCTCGCTCATAGATGACGCCGAGAGTGTTGGAGTTCGCCGCCGTCGGGACCACGTTCATGACCCAGACCGGGTCGTCAATCAAGGCGGCGGCGAATCCACCTAGGTGGGCATTCATGTCGAGCAAGTTCCGGTAGCGGCCCTTCTGCCCCAGCTGGTTGATCACCGTCTTGTAGTAGCCCAGCCTCCGCTTCCACAGCTCCGCGTCTTGCAAGAATGCCTCTGCTGTAACGCCGTCAATGCTTCCACTGGCAATCCTCGGCGGCACCGCCGAAAGTCTGGCGGGCCACTTTGGCAGCTCTCCGCCGGCGATTTCTCGGATGGTGGCCACCTCTGGCAGAGGGGTGATGCAAGTCTCCATCTTGGTGTACCAAGCGGTGTCGGGATTGGGAGCTCGGCAGAATTGTGGTGACTTGATGAGTCTCCGGTTGGCTTTGCAATGGATGTGGTTTGTTGGCTTCTGCCAAACTGCGATGTCCTCCTTCTGCGTAAGCTTCTTCCAGCAGAGACTCCGGGCGACGGCTTCGATGGCAGACTGCTCGGCGATCAAGTCCGGCTCTGTTCTCTCCCAGCCCCTCCAGTGCCGCCTCCAGTTAATCGGCGGCCCCGAGAGGATCCAATAGCCGCCGGGCCTCAGGATGCGGTCGATTTCGATCAAGTATTGCCCATCTGTGTTCGAAGACATTGCCAGCGCTTTAGGAAAACGCCTTGGGTGAAAGGAACGGAGCCAATTAGTAGTTACCGTAGAGATGCCATGGAATGAGGCATCGAGAACAATGGGCCATGTCGAACGCCCGGGCAGGGTAGGGGAGGCGGTTGGAAGCGAGCACGCCGATCATGGCGGGGACGCCGCGCTCTAGCGCGAACTGGACTTGCGCCTCGTGGGAGTCCCTAGGCGCGAAGGACATCGTTAGAATGTTGCGCGACAGAAGGTAAGCTCCCCAGCTCGCAACCTGCAACAGCCATGGCCGAACCAAGTTCAAAAGCAGGAGTTGATTTTGACTGAGACTCGATGGTTGAGTTCAAAAATGAAACGCCAAGAAAGAACAGGAATGTTTGGATCAAATAAATATCTTCAAATTGTTGTTTCATTGGTTTTTTTTAAAGAATCGATACTCGACGCTCGCAAAACGAGATATTTTAGTCATATTTTTCTCCAAAATCCAAGCTGTAGCCTGGAATCGCGTTGCCTGCCGGCCACGGGCCGATGCCACCTCCACCGAATTCATCAATCAAGCAGAGATAACGAGAACATAGGAATGAGTGCAGTTTGAACTACTCACCCCGCAGCCGGTGTCGACGGCGGTGCGGATGGACCCGTCGCGGAGCGGAATGAGCCGTTCGATGTCGTCGATGTAGGCATCCGCGCCGTTGGGGAACATGGTGCCGCCGCCGGGGAATCTGAACTTGTCGCCCTCGACCCGTATCCAGTTCTGGACCGCCTTCTCGACCGTGAGCTCCTTGTGCGGCACGTTCGCGAACCACGCGCCGTCGCGGCTCGCCGGCCACGGGAACGGGTTCCGGTACCCTGCCGGCGCCGGGATCAGGCACTTGAGCAACTCGCCCTTCCCAGGGCAGTGCCGCTCCCGGTAGATGAGCCGGTCACGCTCAAACCGCAGCGAGCGGTCCCTGTCCTCGCACGGCGTGTACTCGGAGTACTTGGCATCGCAGGCCGGGAACTCCTGCGCTGCGGGATGCGGTGAGTTGGACTCATCCGCCGCGTGGTGGGCTGCGAAGTCGAGAGACAGAGCGCCGCCCGAATCCGCGTAAGCCCCGGCCTTCTCGCCGCAGGAGACAGAGCTGAGTAGGGCGGAGGTGAAGGAAACAGAGCTACTACCGTGCTGCCAGATGGCGAGCAAGTAGGAGGCAGAGCAGAGGAGTAGGAGGACGACGAAGGGCACGATGTTGACCCTCTTACAATACGGCTGAAACAGCTTCGACAAGCTGGAACACTGTGTCATACTTCCAGCCATGCTCCTATAACGCAAAAGGCGACAACTTTGGTGGTTTCTCCGGCGAAAGGCGTCGCCTTTTCGAGCTACAGTGAACAGATTAGAGAGCAGAGCTCACAATATAGGAAGTTTCGCAAGAGAGAGTGGTTTGGTTCGGGATGCATGTGGGAGAGGGCTTAGCTTATGATTTGGGGCAGGACTCGGGGAGTGCTCATGCGTCGGAAACTGCTGAAACCATTAATTTATGGCCTTGCTGTGCGCGAAGAGAAGCAGAGTGAGCTGGATGAGGATCCAGTTGGAAGGAGGCGCTGAGTGAAGTGTGGACGCAGACGCGCGCAGTCCCAGGCTGAGTGGAAACTGGAAAGTGGAAGCTGGAGCAGGGTTGGTCGTCGTCTTCTCTGACCTGCTCTCTTCTTTATGCTGGATTGGCTTGGCCAACGTTGAGCGCACATGCACGCATGGATGGCAAGTCATCCGAATGGCAGAGGCTGATGATATCCGTGAGACTTTCCAAAATGATGAGGTCATGGGAACTTGGCTTGTCCGGGATCAGGTATTGTTTTGAAGACGCTGATCCTCGCAGTTGACAGTTGGTTGACATTGAATGGAGAATACATTTTTCTTACATATACAAATTCATGTAAAAAATCCTTGGAGAGAAGATTTCTTAGCAACATGCTACTGTGTATGATGCTAAAAACTGTATTGTGCAGTGCAAATTAATTTCTCCTCCAAATTCATGGGTTAATAATTAAAAAATATTTTAATATGATGAATGAATTGATATAACTTGTTTGTTTTTACAAAGGCAAAAAGCTTTTTGACACATAAAATTTTTAGGTAGCCCATAAATTGTTAGATAAAAAAAACTGATTTATAAATTTCGGAGTAAGTTAACATAAATGCTAACATGCACTATAGTACCTACTCGAATCTAATGAGATGGATAAGGAAAAAAAGAATCTGATACATAGATTTCGGTGCAAGTATGGTATTGCCCTAATCCAATAAAAATAAAGTTTCATAAAAAAAGAATCTAATTCATAAATTTAGGTGCAAGTATGGTACTATTCTAATCCAATGAAAATATAGTTATATAAAAAAAAAATCTGATTTATAGATTTCGGTGATAAATATTAATATACATTATAGTACCTATTAGGTAGGTAATTTAGGCTTCATAAAATTTAGAGAGAGAGAGAGTAGAAATGCACCCCTTTAGGCACGCTGTGCTTAAAAAAATAAAAAAAAAAAATCAGAATGGAGTCGATCTTAAAAAGTTCATACAATTTAGGGGATTGAGACACTTGTCTCCCTGAGTGGAACACGAGGCCAACGGTTTGACGTAAACGCAACGTCAAATCCTACCCAAAGCACGCTTAACTTGACCTCTGGTTTGGTCAAATCACCGTACATTTCAGCACGAACTTTTTTGGGTTGGTTTGCGTCGTCATTGAAAGCCTGAGCCCGGTCTGAATCTTTCATTCCCGTGAGCCGTGGTCCGAAAAGAATCTGATTAAGATTCCTAGTGTCAACAGCCAAAGATTTTAGCCCGGTTTGGGATTCTCGGTGCGGCCATCTGATTTTTATTGAATTCAGTTGTTTGGGAGTAACCTTCGTTGGGCGCAGTTTACTGCTGCGTGAGAGAAACAAGTAAACACCTACTTCTTAGGAGAATCAGCCCGTGACTCATCCGCTTGACCCTGCTCCAAAACTTCTAGATCCAGCCTCTTCCCTTCCGGCCGACCATCCTCCTCTGCCCCAGCGTCATGACGTCTAGCTCCCCTCCGGATCTAGCTCCGCCACCGGCTCTCCGCCGCCTTCCAGCTCCACGCCTCTGCTAGCTCTCCGCCGCCTTCAAGCTCCAGGTAAGTTTCAGCCTCCTCCAGCTCGGTCTGCTCCCCGCTTGCTCATTCTCCCCCGCCAGCCCCCTGCTCAAGCTCCGGCCTCCTCCAACTCCCCGCCCGCCCCAGCTCAGGCCTCCTCTAGTTGCTCCCCGCCTGCTCCAGCTCCCTGCGCCGGATCTACTCCTCGCCTGCTCTAGTGAACCGAGAGCTCCTGCTATAGCGCCTGCTCATTCTCCCCCACCAGCCCTCTGCTCCAGCTCCAGCTCCAGCTACCTCCAACTCTTCGTCTGCCCTAGCTCCAGCCAGCTGCTCCCCACCTGCTCCAACTCCAGAGCTTCGGATCTGCTCCTGCTCCCCGCCTGCTCCAGTGAACGGTAAGGAGAACTCCTGCTCCAGCTCCAGAGAAGGTGCGGCCTGATTTTTTTGGCATTTCAAGTGGTTGCTCTTCTTAGAACTACCTTTACCTTGTAATATTTATGCCTATCTAAAGCTACTTGTTTTACCTGAAATCAAGTAGTTTAGTCCAAATGATTTCTTACGACTTAGGTGCTCCAACTTGGTTGTAATTTGCAAGTTACAATTACACTTATCTATGAGATATGATCGAACTAGTTTGTAAGTGGGTAATGCTCCATAAGTATTTGAGTGTAAATAATCCCAAGTATAGTGACCAAGTTGTAGTTTGCAAGTTACAATTACACTTATATTAGTATGACTGGCATCTTGATAGATATGTGTTAGTGGCATTAGATTGACACATTGTTATGGATTGGGATTGAAAACGCTGTGTTAGTACACTTACCATGAAGCATGAACCTTGATTAATGAAATTTATTTCACTTACCAGCAAGCTAAGAATAGTAGTATGTTTTAGACTTACTACTCATTTGGTACACCTAAACACCCATTTGGAATTGAACTGTTAGTAGCCATTGATGAAACTTGACATCCTGTGGATTTGATCAGATCAGTTCCCACTGTCATTGAATTTGCTAAGTCCATTTGTTAATTGGTAGATTTTCTAAATATTTTTTTGTGAAAAGTTACTACTTAGTTTAGTAGTAGTAAGTGGTTACTTTTCTTAAAATTATCATTACACTTTTTGTTTCTTGTTACGATTAAATTGTAGCATGTATTGATCAATTTTTATGTTTAATAGTCTTATCTTAATAGTTTAATAGTTTAGGATACTAAAAGTCTTATTTTTATTTTTCAAGCTTCTATGACACCAAAATCCAAACCTAAGGTCGTATGGAATATGCAAACCACCATGCTATTTTGTGATATATGTATTACTGCTATTGGAAAAAAAATATGCGGTCTGGAACACATTTTAACGCACAAAGGTGGAAGTTCGTAATAGAGAATTTTCAAGAACTAAGTGGGATGAATTATGACAAATTACAATTAAAGAATAGATGAGATCAATTGAAGGCTGACTGGAAACTATGGAAGGAATTGAAAGGGAGAGAAACTGGATTAGGCTGGGATGCACGGTTAGATACAGTTGATGCAACTCCAGAATGGTGGGCTAATAAAATTGTGGTATGAAAGAATTTCTTATTATTAATTTTGTAGTTATATTTAACCGTATGATTTATACTTTTAATGTAATTGTAGATTAATAAAGAGTATGCCAAGTTCTAGAAGAAAGGGCTTCATCCTGAACTTGAGAGGAAGAATAACGCAATGTTTGGAGACACCATTGCAACTGGTGACTTCTCCTTCTCACCTTCTATATTAGAGGAGATGTAAGAAGGTGATACACTAGGAGGAGAAGCTAGCACTCAACCAATAGAAGAACCAATTCCTTCCACACCCTCATCTCAACCATCATCTCAACCTAGCACTAGTTTGGCAGGTAACAAGAGAAAGGGTAAAGGTACATCTTCGGTCAACCTACAACGTGATATATATAGGTTGGCATCAACGGCTGAGAGAAGAGTGGAATAGAAAGAAGACCCTGAAGGATATACTTTTCATGAATGTATGAAAGAAGTCAGATCTCTCCTCCAGATCCATCAGGGTTCACCATTATATTATTTTGCTTCTTCTCTACTTGAGAAGTAGTCAAAAAGAGCCGCATGGAAGGAGATGGGAACTGCAGAAGATAAAATGGATTGGTTGTAGTTTCATTATGAGAACTTCAGAAGATAGAATGTTTGGCTAGGATGAACATTGTTATGTCACTATTGATCAGTTGTATTATTGTGTTTGGACATGTTAAGTACTTGTATTATTGTGTTTGGACATGTTGAGTAGTTGTATTATTATGTTTGGACATGTTGATAATGTTATGTTTGATGTTATGTTTGATATGTGTGTTATTTGTTAGTTCTAATGTTATATTTGATATGGTAATATATGTTATATCTGCCCCAGTTTTAATGTGTGAACATATTAATGTTGTCTTTTTTTATCAGATATGGATTCTGATAACAGTAACGATACACACTCCTCTAGTGAATTATCTCATGAATTTTGGGGTATAATTCAGTATGCACAGGTTGCTATACAGTTATACCAAGAGAAATATTTGAACAAAACACCTTATAGTACTTCTGAGTACACAGGAATGAGTTGAATGAGGGAAATATTAGAAGGACACCCTGAACGGTGTAGGAGAATGATAAGAATAGAGCGAAATGTTTTCTTACAACTATGTAGCACCTTAGAGAACTCTTATGAGGTAAAGGCTTCAAGAAATACTTTAGTTATTGAAAAGGTTGGTATTTTCATCTTCACCTTAGCCCAAGGTGCATCGAATAGAGCAGTCCAAGAAAAATTTTAACATTTTGGTGAAACCGTAAGTAGGATCTTTCATGAAGTATTGAAGTCAGTTTGTAAGTTTGCTAAAGTGCTGATAGAGCCAAATCATAGAGATTTTGCAGACATTCCAAAATAAATATTATATGACAATCGTTACATGCCTCATTTTAAGGTAAGAATTGTTGTTTATTATAATACAAAATTATGACTTCTCTTTCTAATATTTTCAATCTAATTTTATAGGATTGCATTGGAGTTATTGATGGCACACATATAGATGCAGTTATACCGATTAGAGATCAGTTGCCATTTATAGGAAGAAAAGGCCGACCAACCTAAAATATCCTAGCTGTTTGTTCTTTTGACATGAGATTTATATATGTATTAGCTGGATTTGAAGGTTCAGCTCATGATGCTCGTGTTCTTTCAAGAGCAATCAATACACCAAATTTAAGATTTCCACACCCTCCTCCAAGTATGATGCTATTTGTTATGAATATCATTTTTATTAAATTAAATATCATGTTAATTGACATACTACATGAAATTTACAGGAAAATATTATTTAGTTGATGCTGGTTATACACAGATGCGTGGGTATCTTAGCCCTTATAGAGGAGTAAGATATCATTTTCAGGAATATCAACAAGGGCGCCCACTACAAGGGCTGAAAGAAGTATTTAATAAGACATACTCATCTCTTAGAAGTTGCATTGAAAGATGTTTTGGAGTGTGGAAAAAGAGGTGGGATGTATTACGTGATATGCCATCCTTTCCATATCGAACACAGGTAAAAATTGTAGTTGCAACAATGGCACTACATAATTATATTAGGCAATCAACAAACTTAGATGAGTTATTTCAAGAAGTTGATGCGAGTCCTGATTTGGTTGTGGAGGATAATTTTGAAGAAAATGAGACTAATACATCTGAAGTAGATGCTATGGCTATAGATATGCTCCGTAATCAGATTGCTTTGAGTATCATAGCATCAAATGTGTAGCGTAGTATGTGATTTGGTTATTTAAATGTTGTATTTAATATGGTATTAGACTTAAACACTATTTTGTATGTGAAAAATACTATTTGTGTTGTATGAGACAATTGTTGTTTTAATTTTTAATTATGTTAAAAAATTTTACTTAATTTAATAAGCAGAACATTTTTATTCTGCTGACCAGCAATTGTAGTTTCTCAAAGAGCTTCTGCTTCTCTCAGCTAGCAGCCAGTAGAAGCAGAATCAGCCCCAAACTGGCCCTTTGTCGGAAAGAAGTTAGCCCGCAGGTGAACAGCCAAGAGCTGATTCTGGTGGTTGAGAAATTGCTAATTAAAAGGTAGTTAGCTAGGGAAGTATTTAATTGTTTGGTTTAAATAACTATGCTGCTAAGTAAAATAAACTGTTTGTGCTGTAAAATTAAGCAGAGATCAGAAACAACACTAAATTTATTGCTTACACCCCAATGTAATTTTAATAACTTAACAAGTTCACAATTTGATGCCACAAAGAGTTTATAGATAACACAAGAAATTCATAATATGTCCAATACAACACCAAAATTATTACATACAATGAAATTGTTTCTTGGCTACACAGCTTATGTTAACAAACTTAAAGCAATCTGATTATGTATCATATCCATCTCAGTAGGATTTAATTGCTCTTCATCAGCCTCCTCAACTTGATCAGAGTTATCTTCCGGAACAAAATCAGGAATAACATCAACTTCTTGGAAAATAGAGTCTGTATTTATTGTTTGCCTAATGTAATTGTGTAGTGCCATTATTGAAATTACAATTTTTACCTGTGTTGCATAAGCAAATGAAGTCACGTCTCATAATACATTCCATTTTTTTTAGACTCCAAAACATCACTTTATACAAACTTCTAAGCGAAGAGTGTGCCTTATTAAACACTTCCTTAAGTCCTTGTGGTGGACGCACTTGTTGATATTCTTGAAAATGATACCTCACTCCTTTGTAAGGCCCAAGGTACCCACTCATCTGTGAGTAACCAACATCAACTAAATAATACTTCTCTATAAATTATAATTTATAACAATGAAACAAACAACAATTACTAAATAAGATTCATACTATAATTTTTGTTGCCCACAAGTCAGGGGTTGCATCTACTGTGTCCAATCTTGTATTCCATCCAAGTCTAGTTTCCCTACCCTTAATTCTTTACACAATTTATAATCAGCTTTTAGTTGATCCCATTTATTTTTTAATTAAAGTTTATCGTAATTCAATCTAGTGAGTTGATGAAAATTCTCGATCATGAATTTCCATCCTTACACATTCAAATGTGTGCCTGGACGCATGTTTTTCTCAATTGAAGTGATACAAATATCATAAAATATTATGGTGGTTTGCATATTCCATGTTGCTTTATTTTTATTGTTGGTGCCAATGAGCTTGAATTAAGAAGTATGCAAGTATAAGTATAAAAACATATGCAAATATAAGCAAGATCTAAGCATGTTATCTACGATAAGATTACTTATAAACATATGCAGATATAAGCAAGATCTAAGCATGCTATTTGTCACGCATAGAATTAGGGTAATAAAATTTTTAATAAAAATACAAGTGAGTCAACACTTGACTTGCACCCAAGCACGCCCACGTAGGGGCTAAGCGGCTGAACCATGGATCCGAGCGCGACCGGCAGGAGCACGTCCCCAACGTACCCCTCAGCCTATCCAATACGGCCACCTGACTGCTCGTCTCGACGAGTCGTCGACCGCCACGCATCTACTGAGGACCGCTACACGAACTAGCTCTAAAGTCCACCTGAGTACATAACCCGAGACTCGACGCTGGCGCAGCGCACGTACGAGTCTGGCACACTAGAAAAGAAACAACCACATGCAGGCGGTAGCGCACACTCGTGGAAAAGATGACGTCACACAGGATGCCAGGCACATGCCCTAACTCTGACTAGACAGCACGCAGGGGGCTAGACACACCCACTCGCTCAAAAGGGACGCCTCGAAGACGTCCAGCACAACAAACTGGCAAACACGGGGCAACATCACACATGTCCGGCGCACTTAACTCGAACGCGGAGAGGGGTGAGGAGTCACCGACCGAGAAGGACGACTCGGCCGGGAGCGCGAAGCTCAGGGAGCCGGAGAGAGGAAGACGCCGACCGAGGGCAACTGATCGGCCAGGAATGGGAACTGCGTTCGAAACCTGTTAGAAGTGCGTGCACAGAAACCGAGGTAATGGATCGACAGTCGGAGCTCGCCGGAACACCAACCAGCCGGACCTAGGCTCACCGGAATCACAGGCGGCGCCGGCGAACTCGCCCTAGTTCGCCGGACGCCAACCAAAGAAGGGAGCCGCATCCCTGCACATCGGACGATGCCGGAAACCTAGAAGATGCCAGCGATCCCTTCGCCGGACGTCACCAGGGAGGAGAGCCAAACCCCAAAGCCTCGTCGGCTAGCCCGACCTCGCAGGAGGCGAGGAAAGCTGGAGACGCGACGAAGGGGGGGGGGGGGAAAGAAAAGGGCGGCGACGCTCGCCGACCAAAAAACACGCCCGCCGGACGAAGCCGGAGCGGGAGGAGTGAAGGACGTACCTCAGCGGACGTCCTGTACCGCCGTAACCACACCACCAGGAAGTCGTCGAAAGATCGTCGCCGCCACCGGAACCCTCACCGGAAGTCCACTCGGGGGAGAGGTCGGCCGCCACCCGCCGCCGACTCGCGTTCGAGCAAACGTGTCGCTTCGACGCTGCTACTGTAGCAAGGGCATTGTAGCCCTAAGTCGACCGCGTAAGTGAGCTACGAATGGAGCTCCGCCAGTCGCTTGAATCCGACCTGCTTCAGCCCGCCCGATCCGCCTGACTGAGATTTTGGGCCGCAACTGGGCCAAGGCCGCATGCGCGCGCGTGGCCCAGGCAACAAAAAAAATGGGCTTAACATTCTCCCCCACCTAAGGTGGTCGCATTCCTCGGCAACTCGAGGTAGCTCCTCAGCCAACCCTCGTACACCAAACTTTGAAGCCTCATACCAGATGACTACTTCCTCGGGTATGACCCTCCCAATGAATGAGAAACACCCATTGTTTACTCATCCAACTATGACCTAAGAGTCGATAACCTCAAATCTAGACAATCCTTAGATCGAACCTCTTTCGAACCATCGGAGGAGTATTGTTCGGAAGCTTTATGCCAGGTTGCTTCCTCCATAGGGGATCCATCCCATCGGATGAGAAACTCCGTACGTCGATCAACTTGCTTTGCCCCAGCACCTAGTGATATAAAATATCACATATCTCTTAGTCGAACTCTGTTCTAACCATCAGTGGGCTTGGTAAGACAATGACCGGATCCTTGTGAAACTTTCTCAAGTTAACATGGAATGAAGGGTGTACCTACATTCCCTATTGGAGTTTCAAACGGCATGCTATTGAGCCTACTCGACTCAGTATCTCACACGGACCGTCGTATCTTCGGATAAGACCCCGGTGAGTCACCCTCACCAAGATCTTCCTACAAATCTACGAGGTAAGTCAGAGAAGAACTAAGTCGCCCACGACTAATTCTTCATTTCAACAATGACGGTATGCATACCTTTGCATCCATTGTATAGCCAACTCCTAACTACCTCAAGCCCCTCAGAGTGAATCGATTCGTTCCCGAGCTTTCCATTGAGTCGCAGGGCACTTCCCCTTGGAATCCCTTCGCACCACATCAACGGGGGTTAGGGGCTGACTCCCTAACACTATCTCAAAGTTCAAATGAGGTGGGACCTGTAGATGATGACCTTTACAAGTCATAGGCATTCCATGCCACATCCATCCATTTCACCCAGTCATCCTGACTAGCGATCACAAAGTGACGGGGGAATTCTTCCACAAGAGCATTCACCCACTTATATTGCTCATCCGCCTGAGAATGATTGGCTATGGAGAAACTTACCTTGGACAACTACTTATTGAACAATGTGGTTCAAAAGTGTCCAGTAACAACAGGCATCCCTATCACTCACGATATCCATTAGGAGGCCAAAATGTTTTACCACATTTTGGAAGAATAGATCTACAACAACCCTTGCTGTACACTGCTCAAGTGCTGGGATAAAGACTTCATCCAAGGAGAATCTATCCACGACTACCGACACTGAGCTTTTTTCGTCAACTATAGGAAACCCACCAATAAAGTCCTTGGACACCCCTGTCCAAGATGCCTCGGGAACAGGTAGTGGTTGTAACAACCCTACTTCTAGTCTCCAATCGATCTTACCTTCCTGGCAATTTTAGTAAGTGCGGACACACATCCCCATTTACGCATGTATTGGGCTAATAGCACAGACGTGCTGACAGGACACTTTTCCCCTTTTGTCCTGGATGTCTTGCCCAAAGCCTGTCATGGAGCTCCCTTAGTAGCTCCCGGCGCAGTCCGCCCATCAATGGGATTAGTGGCCTATCACCTCTGGCCATAACAATGTCATCTGGACCCAGATGGTATTGTCGGATCATGCCTGACATAATCTGCTGAACTTAGTTTTTGATCCTCCCTATCAAAAGCTGAGACTGCTTTTATTCTGCTTAGCAGATCCCCTTTTCACACTAGATAGGGTACAACATATAAGGGCATTTAGTCTACTGAGCTCGTAAGGAAACACGTTGCCTTTACCCGATTTATGTTCCCCCTGGAATTGGAATTCACCCTAGAATTCCGGCCAACGCGCCTATTTTGCCGACAACTTCTTTATGTGGTGTAAATTGTCGGTCTTCAGTGTCTCGAGAAGGTTCTCCGCGTCCGGAGATAGTGGACTCCTACCACCTTTTCCTTTTCGTGGCCAAATACCGTCGCTCAGTCCTGTTAGCTTTCAACTCCTAAAAGCTAAAGGATGCCCATATAATAAAAGTATACCACCGATAGCTTGGCCCGAAGCATCGGTGTGTAGCTCGAAAGACATACTAAAGTCGGGTAACTTCAGGATCGGTTCAGGGGCGATACAGACCTTCAACTCCTGGAAGGCTGACTGACACCGATCAAGCCACTCCCATTTCGAGTTCCCTTTCAGCAGATTACTGAGGGTAAGGCTTTTCTCGAACAGCCTTCGATAAACCTTTGATAGAAGTTCACCACACCGAGAAACTCCATACTCAGTTTAATTTGAGGGGGCACGCTATTCCACAATAGCTGGGACTTTACAATGTCCACGAGCACTTGTCCGTGGTCTATCCCGTGACCAAGGAATGAAATCTCATTCACCACAAATGAGCATTTCTCCAACTTCATATAGAGTTAGTTTTTCCCCTCGACACCAGCCTTAGATGGCTTTCAGTATTCCTTAACGCTTGAGAAGAGAACCACGATATTGTCCATATAATCAACTATGTAGTCATCTAAGACAAGGAGTCAACACTTGTTCATCAGATGACAAAACATAAAGGGGGCTTTGGTAGTTCAAATGGCATCACTTTGAACTTTCAAGACTCATATCGGGTTACCCATATGGTTTTCTTATCCGTTGCCCTTGGCATAACGAATTTGTTAGCGACTTGCCCTCATGTCTAGTTTAGAGAAAACCCGTGTGTTCCCTCGTTGATCTCTCAGATCAGAATAAGCAGTATAAGATAACAGTCTTGCACCGTTATTTTGTTCAAGGTTCTATAGTCTACCCAGAATCTTAGCGACCCGTCCTTCTTCTGTTAGAAGAGGACTAGGGCTCCATAAGGCAATACCATAGGCCAAATGAACCCGGCTTCTAGCAATCCACTCCATTGCTAAAGAAGCTCAGCCAACTCTATTGGAGAAATACGGTATGAAACCTTAGATGGAGGAGTAGATCCCACCACAAGCTCAATCTTGTGATGATCCTTCTCTATAGGGAAAGGAATTTGGAAAGCTCCGAGGATAACACTTCCAACAACCCTTCATCAACAAGGGGACCTCTCCTTCGCAAGGAGAGTCGTCAACCCATGCCTTTCTATGGCACAACTAGGGATGGCAACGGGGCGGGTCGGGGTCGGGTTTTGCCATCCCCGACCCGACCCCGACTTCCCCAAACCCATCCCCGACCCCGACCCCGACGGGTTCAGAAAACCCAACCCCACACCCGACCCCCGCGAGGAAACCCGACCCCGACCGATCTAAAAAATAAATATATATTATAAATATTATTTTTAAATTTATTTTTATTTCATATTCATAATATATAAATAAAAAATATTTTATATAAACTACTCAATGATTTCTACATCAAATTACTATAAATTTAATACCTAAGTTATAACTTAGAAAGGGTAAATTTATCATTTTAATGATCGGGGCGGGTACCTGAATTCCCATACCCGACCCCGACTTTATCCGTCGGGTTTTCCTCGAACCCGACCTGACCCCTAGTCAACTCGGGTTTTCCCCGTTGACTTCGGGTTGGGTCGGGTCGGGTTGAGGTGGGGATGAGTTTTCTTGCCATCCCTAGGCACAACCCTACCGCTAGGATGTAACTAATAAAGAAACCCCTCGTCTCCAGCATCACCTGGGCATACCAGCGGATGTAGTCCCGTATAACCCAGTATGACTTAGTCGTTTTAGGGTGCCTCGTGCAGCCCACGACAAGTTTCCCAAGTAGAAACTACTATTTGATCTCATTTTTTTGAGATCTCCTCACGAGAGCTCAAGGATCGAACTAAACCCCAAAAAGACTGTGTGCGGCCTAAGTCTGCCACCACAGCTTTGCATCTCTAAAGAGATACACGATACCATTATGTGCCTGCTCCTCAGCAGGACCCTGGGTATTCTAGAAATACAATTCCAATACCCCATAGGAAGTTCTCAACTTCCTCAGCATAGAAAACCCTTGAAATGGGTACTACCTCGTGAACATGCCGTCTCACGGCGGTCACATGAACACTCTTGGCCGGAGTCCCAAATATCGTCGCACTATATCCCTCGAGTCATAATGCCCTCAATTCTTAGAATGTGTCATCGCACGACAATTATTTGACCACCATCGGCCGGTCTCTAGGATACGCCATCGCACGACAATCCTATGGAAACATCGGCTGGCGTTCGGGACACATCATCGCATGATTGCCCCTTTTTGGACATGTCATCGCACGACAGTCCCCATGGCCACCCATGGCCATGGTCAGTGCTATGAAAGCAGTGTTAACACGTGCTTAAGTAATGTGACCCCCAAATATATGTCCCCGCTAAGGAGACAGGAAAATGGAGCCGTGAGGCTCTAGTTGGACAAAGCCAACACGGTCGATAGCTTTGGAGCAAAACTCCCCCATATTCGACAGTCTCCACCAGCAACTCAATGCTGTGGACATTTGTGATCATCGGAATGATCACTGCTGCCAAATAATATACAACGCCGGTGTACAAGTTGCAACGTGCAGAACTTTGGCTCTGATACCAGTCTGTCACGCCCAGAATTAGGATAATAAAATTTTTAATAAAAATACAAGCGAGTCAACACTTGACTCGCACCCAAGCACGCCAACGCAGGGGCTAAGTCCACCTGCGGGACTGAGGACCGCTGCACGAACCAGCTCCAAAGTCCACCTGAGTACATAACCCGAGACTTGACGCCAGCGCAGCGCACGTACGAGTCTGGTACACCGGAAAAGAAATTACCGCACGCAGGCGGTAGCGCACACTCGCGCAAAAGACGACGTCATGCAGGACGCCGGGCACATGCCCTAACTCCAACTAGACCGCACGCAGGCGGCCAAACACATCCACTCACCCAAAAGGGATGCCTCACAAATGTCCAGCACAACAAACCGGCAAACGTCGGACAACATCACACATGGCGGGTGCACTTGACCGGAATGCGGAGAGGGGCGAGGAGTCGCCGACCGAGAAGGACGACTCGGCCGGGAGAGCGAAGCTCAGGTTACCGAAGAGAGGAAGATGTCGGCCGAGGGCAGCTGATCGGCCGGGAACGGGAACCGCATCCGAAACACGTTAGAAGCGCACGCACAGAAACTGAAGCAGTGAATCGGCAGCCAGAGCTCGCCAGAGATCCGCACGAGGCTTGCCAGAACACCAACCAGCCGGCCCAGCCTCGCTGAAACCACAGGCGGCGCCGACGAACTCGCCCTAGTTCGCCGAATGCCAAACAAAGAAGGGAGCTGTGTCCCTTCACACCGGACGACGCCGAAAACCTAGGAGACGCCGGGGATCCCTTCACCGGACATCACCAGGGAGGAGAGCTGAACCCCAAAGCCTCGTCGGCCAGCCCGATCTCGCCGGAGGTGAGGAAAGCTAGAGACGCGACGAAGGGGGGGGGGGAGAAAAGGGCGGCAACGCTCGCTGACCAAAAAACACGCCCGCCGGACAAAGCCGGAGCGGAGGAGTGAAGGACATACCTCGGCGGACGTCTACCCGTCGGCTCCACCACCAGCGACGCCGAAGAAGGAGGAGGATGAGGGAAATGGGGACGCCACCCCTATGCTCCGTCGCTTCCTATATCGTCGCACCCACACCACCGGGAAGCCGCCGGAAGATCGTCGCTGCCACCGGAACCCTCGCCGGAGGGGAAAGGGATTGGGGGAGAGGTCGGCCACCACCACCGCCGACTTGGGTTCGAGCAAACGTGTCGCCTCGATGCTGCTACTATAGCAAGGGCACTGTAGCCCTAAGTTGACCGCGTAAGTGAGCTGCGAATGGAGCTCCGCCAGTCGCCCGAATCCAACCCGCTCGATCCGCCTGGCTGAGATTTTGGGCCGCGACTAGGCCAAGGCCGCATGCGCGCGTGTGGCCCAGTCGATAAAAGAAATGGGCTTAATACTATCTATGGTAAGATTTAAACATATGTTTAAGTTAAACGTATGCAGATTTAACTTTAATATTTACTTAAACATATTAAACATATGTTTAAGTAAATCTATTAAACATATGTTAACTTAAGTAAAGATATGTTTACTTACACCTGAGAAGTCACGGGACACATAGTGAGTTGCCTGATGCAGAGGGAGTCGCCGAAGCTTGATCCGGAGCTGGAATGGGTCACCGGAGCTAGTCGTCGGGGCTGGATGCGAAGCTGGTCACTAGAGCTGGATGTGGGGCCGAAATGCAGAGTTGAATGCGAGGCCGATTTTGTCATCGAGATGCAGAGATGGATGCTTGAGCTGGTTCGGTTGCCAAATCTAATCTATCGCCAAAGCTGGTTCATGGACATAGATCAATCGCCCAATGATTGCCAAGCTAGTTTGCAGACGCAGATTTGTCACCGATTGTTGCCAAGCTAAGAGCTCTATTGCGAACACAGATACGTTGCCAAATGTTGCCGAGCCGAGGTCTGTTGCCGGTTGCGGACGAAAATCTATCTCCGAGCTGGATGCGGGGCCGATCTGTTGCCGGAGTCGAGTACGCAGATCCCTCATTGAGTCGACGCTTGAAGGGGAGTAGCAGCGGACGATGGGCGAGGAGCAGTAGCGGATGGTGGCCGAGGAGTAGCGACGGCATGCGGATGCCAAAGGGACGCAAGAGAACAGGGGGAGACTCGTGAGAGAAATCAGCTGTCGCTTTTCAGCAGCAGCTGGATTTCCTTAGCTTTCCAACGGGAGTGGGATTCTGCTGCCGCTAGGTTGGGAAGTAGCGACAGTAACCTCAAACGCGCCCGAAGTCGCCCGATCACCATAGCCTCAACCATCCTGTGGGATGAGAACCTGAGGATCCGAGAGAAATCTTTATCTTTTATATACCCTTGCGTCAAGTTTAAATAACTAATGCTCCCATCTGGGTTACTCCACACGAGGTGCACCGCATCCACTTACTTGCTTACGTGATCCAATGTGATGCCTCTGCACGTAGTCTAAATAAGCGCCCTACCTCGTGCACACGTCCTGCTAGATCTGGTGTCAAACATGCACAATCAAAGTCAAGCTCACCTCCCGGAGCACCATGCGCCGGCTACACAACACCCAAGAATATAATTTCGGATGGCAACAGGTTGGCAGGTACGACCAGTGTACGCGGCCCAACCCCTAAGTGCATGTCCGACTGCCCAAAACTAATATCGTGTGCGACATGAGCTACGCAGGTCTTGCCGTATCCGTATCCTAGATGTGATTCTCCTCTAAACCAGCTCAAATTGACCACTCGTCTGCTGTCCAACTCTAGGATATAGACGTGCCCATACAATCCAAACTCACATGGACTCGACACTCCTCCTGGCTTGACACAACGAGACTCATGTCATAACGCACCAATCTTGGCACTCCGCCCAACCTCTTGTATCCCAGCCCACGTCATAATATGCCACAATACCCCCAGTACTCTACCCAACTCAATACGATCAGGTTCACGTTATAACGCATCATACACATAAACGCTCTGCCCAACTCAGTACAGTTAGGTTCAAGTCATAACGCATCATACACACAGATGCTCTGCCCAACTTAATACGGTCAGGTTCACGTTATAACAACGCATCATACACACAAATGCTCTGCCCAACCCACCGTATCCAAGTTTATATTATGGCACATTGGGTCATCAGCATTCCGCCTGACCTGGCACGACTAGGCAGTGTCGGCACTTCGCCTAGCCCCTCGTGCTAAGTCTACGCCATAGCATGCTAGAATTGCTCTAAATCTGAGCACTGCCTAATCTTGCATGCAGGGTTGTCACACTTAGGATGAGCCGCCTAACATTCAACGCACGAATTTTGAAATATGCTAATTTTAAAATATTTTTTACTAAGATAGAATGTGATTTTACAAAAACAAAATGCAATTTTATTAAAGTAGAATATAATTTTTATTTAAATAAAATGTAATGCATTATAACCATAGGATTGTCAGGCCCGAATTACGCAAAGCACGCCACATCAGCCAATCAACACCCGAATTCGATTTTTCGCTACGCCGTTGACTTTGACCGGGCACCTCGAAGACGAATGCTGCTTCCTCACAAGCGTTGGGCCTGCGGCAGGGGAAGGGTCACGTGCCCTCCACCCTCAGCCTCATCGGCGTCCCGCTGGACGCCGATAACCAATGCCGGAGCTCGCCGGCCAGAAGCCATCGGAACATGAATGGAGGGGAAATTTTCACCGGTTTATTCATCTCAAAATCCAGTTACATAAAACCCCTCATTCTCTCTATATACATCCTCACCACTCTCCCTCTCCATCTGACTTTGCTGGCACCGGAATGCTCGCAGACCACGCCATCGAAGATCTCCGTCTGGGGAAGAGGAGTGTGACCATCTTGCACCGCTGCTCGTGGAGGTCTCACCGTGGAGGAGGAGGCGACACCCTCGTCGCCATCAGCCACTCGAGGAAGAGGAGGAGAAGGCACTCCTGCCTTCGTTTTCTCCACGCCGGAGACGACGGCTCGCATCCTCCCGATCTCGTTGGAAAGGCACCCCTGTCCGAGCCTCCACTTGGAGAGCTGACACGCTCCGCAAGTGCACGGTTATGTCAAAGTAATATAAAATATATCGATTCCCACAGGGAACAAGGTTGAATACTAGAAAATCTGAGTCCTAATAGCTAGACGAATCGAAATTGGGTATTGAAGACAGAAATCGAAAACAAACAATTGCAACTACGTCGGTAGAGGTCAAATATGAGAGAGATATCAGGGCTACGGTTTTCACCGCGATGATAATCTTAATCGCACTAGAAAGATATTAATTATTTGGTTTATTGATTTTGCACAAGGAGTCTAACCCTAGGGTACAAGGTGCCCTCTCTCGAGTGTACACCCTGGTGTTCGTCTTAGACCGACCTCCTACTCTCGCGGTGGATCATTCTAAGACGAACCCAATGAGTTCTATGGCAGACTGTGAAATCTTCGAGCGAAGACCAAGCACTCTCGTGTCGAGGTCTCGCAAGTTTTACTAAGAGATTCCACCCTTACGATCCTTCTCTTGATATGAATCGTAACGGCTAACACGTGAACATACTCGGCCAAGGTAAAATCACGAAATAAATACATCAAAGCAAAATATGATCACAATTCATTCCAAATAACGAAAATAGATACAAGGTTTGCGATCAAAATCATCAAAGGGTTTCAACCAAGCCCCGAAATAGGGTTTATGCTACAATCATCATTGAAACGCTCAAAATTTCTCTTTTAATGAAAGGAAAAGTACAAGGAAACGAATCTAAGAGGAAGGAGATGATAAACCGAAGGAATCCTGAAGAAATCGTGATGATCTTATGTCTCAATCTCCGAAAATCTTCAAAAATTGCCTCGTCGCTGTGTTCTTCCATCCCGGGCCGCTTCCTTGTGTGATTCCTCGATAATTAGGGTAATAAAATTAGGGATTTTATATCCCAAGCGTTCGCCTCTGAAAGAGCTTTCCATAGACACCTTACGTGCCAAATTTGGACTCCGAACGAGTGAGAAATCGTTGAAAAACTGAGTCAATGTCGGACTCATGCGTGCCCTGGGTTAGAATCACGGTGAACCCCGCCGGGTTCACCTGGTCATGATTCATTCTGTGAGTTCAGCTGAAAAAAGCGCGGTGAACCCTGCCGGGTTCACCTGGCCGTGCTTTGTTCTAGGCTATTTTTGGTCTGAAGGAAATCTGGTGAACCCCGCTGGGGTTCACCTGGCCGTGATTCTCAGGCAAACTCCGAATGAGCTCAAATTTGACGGGCGGCTTCGTTTTCACACAAGAAATCGTTCCATGGCCTCAAAATCTTCAAAATATGTCGAAAAAAGGGTGTTTTTACCTAAAATTCTATAAAAGTGCCAAAAAGTGAAGATTCCGAAGATATGAAAGAAATAAGGCTATAATGAGTATAAAAGCGTTAAAATAGGCCTAGATTTGACATGAAATATAACGGAAAAATACTACCAAAATGCGATGCATCAAAATACTCAAGACTTAAATCTTTGCTTGTCCTCAAGCAATAAAATAAGATGAAATACATGTTTGGTATAAGAGTAATCTTTCGTGTCAAGATATACATCCAAGTTAGAAAAACATTTAATAACAATCCAATATCTAATGAGGAGAAATTAAGTAAATGGTTGCCTCAAGTGTTCAATAGTTTGATCCCACAATACTAGATGCCAAACAACCTAGTAAGCAGCAAACATAGGATTCAATCAAGCTTACACAAAACACTCATGCAATTCCAATCCTTCGTAGTCAAATAGTTGGGGTTAACTCAAATGTTTCATTTAGGGTATGATACACTGATTATTGCATTAGACTTCAACTCATAACCTTAGGTACCATTACCAATTTTTCGCAATGCCAAGTAGAGGAGTCTCTTTATTGTTTTCAACTTCACATACCTTAGATTTCAACTCATGTCCTTCGGTACCACTGCCAATTTTTCGCAGTGCCAAGTAGAGGAATCTAAGGTTGATAAATATATTTTTTTTCTTTTTATACCAGCAGTTGATAACACATCCTTTTTGAACACATGTAATGTCTCCCCAATAACAGAAAGGAATTCAAAGAATAACAAAGTGAATATGTATCTCAATATGATTCTCATGTAAGTTGCAAGCTTGAGTTGATTCAACAATCATATCAATGTTTGCCCATTAATGAACATCTCAAAATCAATCCAAATCACAAAATTTCTAAATCATAGAACATATGGATATGATCAAATAGTACTTCTAACAAGGAGGTATCACTCCAGACTTAATTCTTTGATGATTCCTACTCAATTATGCATTCAACTCAAAATACTCAAAATTTTGAAATAGCCATCATAGGACAAGACTCATACACATGCAAAGTCAAACTCATGGAAAAATTTACACAGCATGAATGAAAAGCATAATGACCATAACAAAGTGCGGACACAAGCAAGAGAAATAATGTCATAAAAGTCTGTCAGAGAGTGGGGCCTGAAGAAGTGGACTAGGCCCATGAATAAAATGACATATAAGATATAATGCCACATAATATCCATCTCAAAATAAAAGTCTCAAATCCAAACATAGCAAAGTCAAGCAATCACTGTCAAATACCCACATGTAGCAAGAAAATAGAAACCGGAGTATAGAAAGCTCACCCACTCTAAAAGTTTGCATCGTCCTCTATGCAATACCATGATGTGAGAGGAGTGGATGATGATGATGCTGATGGTGATGGGAAGCTACTTTCGCTTACGCGAGCGAGAGCCAGAAGCCCTGGAGCTCTTGCTCTTCCCGCGTGCGCTAAAATCTGGCTCGGCCTCCTTGTCAGAAGAGATGTCCATGCGTGCCATGTTCTCCTCATTGATGAAAGCCAGCCTATCATCCATGCGTGATAGCTTCTCCCAAACAGAACCCATCATCTTGTGTTGCCTCTGCATGTGTGCTTCCATCGACTCCCATTGTGAAGATTGGTTCTGCTGGATGTAGGTAACAGTGGTGTCCAGGTGATCGATCATCTCTCGCTGATGAAGCTGCTCCTCTTTAATTTCCTGCAATACAGACATCATAGAATTGTGAGAGGAGGTGCCGCCAAAAGAAAATGCTCCAGGTGCTGGTGGCGCAGTGTCGACTGGATCGGGCTGTGTGTCCTCAACTGGCTGGATGCACCAGTTTTCACGGACTCTAACTGATGTGCGCTCCGGGTTTGGCAAAGGCAGACAGAAGGGGTTTCCCTTGAATGTCATGCAATATGAATCACCCTTGTGTATTATCAGTTTCATAGGAACACAAGACTCGATGTCGAGCCTGTTGTTGCCGGTAGCTTCCAATGTGCCGTAGGGGATGATGCCCAGGGAAACTGCCAAAGGTGTGATCAAACCGCCAATTACTATCGCCCCCCTCAAAGAACGGGCGACGCAGCTGAGATTCTTTGCCAGATAATACCCAGAATCGACTCTAAAACTGTGGAGCATGCACCAGATATAGAATAACTCAGTCTGTCGAACCATACCGTCACTTTCACCGTGGCCAAAGAGAGTGTGGGCCAATACGCGGTGAACGTACTTGATCACTGGGTTGCACAGACTGGAAGCACGAGCTACACGAGCGGAGTAGATGTGCTCGTTAGTGATAGCGCCCCCAGAAGTTCTGCTCACTGTACTCGGTAGGGACTTTGCGTGCACAAGGTTCTGGAAAATCGTAAATGCTGCGAAACTATGAAAGAGTGAGGATGTGTTCGATATTACCCAAGCGGAAAGATAGACGGCCTGGATCGTCCTCAATGATAGGATCTACCTTTACTTCCAATGAACTCAGAAATTCCAGTGTGGTGCCAATGTAAGTGGGTGAGAATAGCTGCTGGAATTGCTCTCACTCTATGGTTGCATACATCAAATCAACGTCTCCTAACATCCCTAGCATATGTAGTGTGGTTTGGTCAAGATACCTCGTATTGAGCACGCGGCGTTGTCACAGTATCTGATACCGTGCCTCTTGCGCCGCGTTCCGGAAGATAATCCCGAACTCGTTCGGGGGAGATACGTAGGGCTGTGATCGGATGGCAGGTGTGCGACCATGGCGAGACAAAGAGGAGCCTGGCGTAGCCGAAGAAGGCCGGTAGGAAGGAGGAGTAGGCATCGGCTCATACTCCTCATCGTCCGTGGCGGACGATTCTGAGAGCGCTTGCTGCGGTCGTGCGGTTCTTTTGCTAGCCATAGCTTTCTTCCTCGGAGGCATGATGGT
The DNA here is from genome assembly GCA_027563935.2 of Costus lasius. NCBI lineage: Eukaryota > Viridiplantae > Streptophyta > Magnoliopsida > Zingiberales > Costaceae > Costus > Costus lasius. Next base: position 13,338,984 of record CM050450.1, on the reverse strand, counting down.
GGCGAAGATCAAGATCAGCAGGGAAGCCTTGAGGAAGAAGATCTGGCCGGTGGCTTGAGGAAAAGCGCAGGTGGCGGATCGGCAGTAATAAGCGTCGAAGAAGAGGCGGAACGAAAATCTGGGAACACCTGAAGAAGAGACTTGTCTGGACGATGGGAAACTTGAATTAAACTCTTGGATATCTTCCTCGGGTGCTAAGATGGAGAGGAAACAACGCGATCTGGTCGGCTTCGTCGAAATTGGGAGGCAGTGGCGGATCGGGTAAAAGTCGAAGAACAGCGGATGCGCGAGACTGAGATCTGGAGTTGCTTAGAGAGAATACCGGAAAGGGAAATCTGGATTGAAGCCTTAGAGATGTTCTTCGTGTTTTGAGAGGATCGGAGAGAGGCGCAATCGACCAGATTTCACCGAGATTGGATGGCGGCGGAAACCCTGTGCGTGCGATGCCCTAACTCGGCTGAGCACAAATTGAAAATCCAGTGAACCCGCCCGGGTTCACCAGCCCGTGAAGTTTACTGTGGTTGGGCTGAAGCAACAGAAACACGGGTGAACCCGCTGGGGTTCACCGACCCATGAAACGTTCTGGAAATTTTCTGGTCTTTAGTAAGATGGTGAACCCCGTGGGGTTCACCTGCCTGTGAAGCTCACTGGATGGTTTTTGCCCAGAAAGAATACTGGTGAACCCGCTGGGGTTCACTTGCCGGTGGAATTCTCTAGGTCACAAAGTCTGGGCGTACCATGGGGTTCACCAGGCCGTGATGTTCACTGTACACTCGAGAAAATCTGAAAAAAAATCTGGAAAAAATTTCCAATGCTCCCTCTTCTTCCTACAACGTATAGAGACATCAAATTAGTGGCGATCCCTTCTACAAAAGCAAAAATAAATGAAAAACAAATTAACGATCTAAAACACTAACTAATGACAAGGAAAAATTATGCATAAGAACTAAAATCAATCAAAAACTTGGGTTGCCTCCCAAGAGCGCTAGTTTAGAGTCGGTAGCTCGACCATAAGAGTGTTATTCATAAATCAGAATGAAGATGAAATTACCAAGTGGTTCATACCTTGAAGGGTCAGAAAATGATTTCAAGCTTATTTTACCTTCATCAGTTACCTTGGTTGTTTCCCTATGCAAATTTTCAAATTGTACCTTCCTCAAGTTGATTAGTTCAGTTGAATCAAAGAGTTTCACAAAAGCTTCAGCTTCCTCATTATCCTTCACCTCATCTTCAGCTGCAAAATAGATTTTTATAGGATCCACAAACAATTCACTAATCACTTCTTGGTTAACCACTTCCTTAACAACATCAACCTTATGACACGACCCTACAAAATAAGATATATCCTCAAGTGGTTTCTCATGTTCTATCTCTTCTTTTGATTGTTCAAGTTGAAGTGTCTCAGGAGATTTAATCTCAGTGTCATGTGCAGGCATCCTAGGCTCCTCAAGTTGTTTGCCGCTCCGAGTGGAGATTGCATTGCAATGCTCCCTCGGGTTAACTTCTGGCTGTGATGGAAGCTTCCCTGGCGCTCTAGAGGATGAGCTGGCTTGCTGGGCAAGCTGGCTCTCCAATATTTTATTGTGCATCTCCAAGGAGTCCATCCTTGTCATCATCAGTTTCATCATATAGGTCAACCCTTCTATTTGCTTACTCAGTTGAGAGTCTTGGGCCGGTCTTGGTTGTGGTGGTGGTGCATTGTAGTTCCTAGCTTGAAATCCTGGTGGTCTGAAATTGTTCTGTTGGGGTTACCTAAAGTTTCCTTGTGGGGGCTAGGTTTGCTGTGGTGGAATTTGTCCAGGCTGAATCGTGTGAGTTGTCCGGTAAGAGAAATTTGGATGGTCGTGCCACCCTGGATTGTAGAAGTTGGAATAAGGGTTGTTATTAGAGTTGAAATTTCCAACAGCATTCAATTGCTCAGAGTTGATCGCAGCCATCTGTCTATCTCCCACCTGGCAATCTGCCCCTGCATGACCTACAACTCCACAGACCTCACAAGAAATAGTGTTAATATCCATCGAATTAACAGACAAAGAATCAAGTTTTCTAGTCATATTATCAACCTTAGCCGTGAGAGCAGTCAGAGAGTCTAGGTCATACTTACCTGACTTCTTGGTAGAAGTACCTCTCTCAGATGTCCATTGGTGATGGTTGATCGCCATATCCTTGAGAAGGTTCATTGCATCCTCAACTCTCCTATTCATCAAAGCACCTCCTGCTGCAGCGTCCACTGTAAGTCTCGTGTTGTAATCCAAACTGCTGTAGAACGTTTGGATCAAAACCCAAGTTTCAACTCCGTGATGTGGACACATCCTTTGGAGCTCCTTAAACCTCTCCCAAGCTTCATATAGAGACTCTCCATCCTTTTGCATGAAACTCATTATCTGATTTCGCAATTGAATTGTCTTTGATGGAGGGAAGTACTTGGAGAGAAAGGCTTGAGAAAGCTCTGCCCATGTTCTTATCGAAGCAGCAGGTAGTGTGTGCAGCCACCCTCTCGCCCTATCCCTCAGAAAGAAGAGAAATAGTCGCAACCTGATAGCATCAGCAGACACACCGTTAATTTTCAACATATCGCAATATTCTAGAAAAATAGAGAGGTGCATATTGGGGTCCTCAAGAGGAGAACCACCAAATTGGTTTTGTTGCACCATAAAAAGAAGAGCAGGTTTTATTTCGAAGTTATCGGCCTCAACAACGGGCCTAGCAATTCCTGATTGAAAACCATAAGCATAGGGAGCAGAATAATCTTTCAGTGTTCTGTTGTTATAGTTGTTCCCCATTAGTTGTGGTACTCGGTCATTGTTTGCATCAAGCTGAATGTGCTCCATCTGATTTTCTCCTTCTGGATGGTTCATGACTTCTTTCTTCAAAATTTGATTTTGCTTCCTTCTTGTCCTGAAGGTGCGCTCGATCTCTGGATCAATGTCAAAGAATGCTCCTGTCCTAGAACTTCTTTGCATAAAATGGTCAGTCAAGATTATAAAGTTCTAAGACAGCAAGTAAATAAAAAGAAAAAAAAATAGCAGTGCAGTAAGGAAAATCTAACCTAAGGCCTAGTCTTCCAATTCTCGGAAGTATACTAATATCAACCGTTGCTCCCTGGCAACGGCGTCAAAAACTTGACATGCTCCGCAAGTGCATGGTTATGTCGAAGTAATATAAAAGATATCGAATCCCACAGGGAACAAGGTTGAATACTAGAAAATCCGAGTCCAAATAACTAGGCGAATCGAAATTGGGTTTTGAAGATAGAAATCGAAAACAAACAATTGCAACTACGTCGGTAGAGGTCAAATATGAGAGAGATATCGGGGCTACGGTTTTCAATGCGATGATAATCTTAATCGCACAAGAAATATATTAATTATTTGGTTTATTGGTTTTGCACAAGGAGTCTAACCCTAGGGTACAAGGTGCCCTCTCTCGAGTGTACACCCCGGTGTTCGTCTCAGACCGACCTCCTACTCTCGCGGTGGATCATTCTAAGACGAACCCAATGAGTTCTATGGCAGACAGTGAAATCCTCGAGCGAAAACCAAGCACTCTCGTGTCGAGATCTCGCAAGTTTTACTAAGAGATTCCACCCTTATGATCCTTCTCTCGATATGAATCGTAACAGCTAACACGTGAAATACTCGGCCAAGGTAAAATCATGAAATAAATACGTCAAAGTAAAATATGCTCACAATTCATTCCAAATAACGAAAATAGAAACAAAGTTTGCGATCAAAATCATCAAAGGATTTCAACTAAGCCCCGAAATAGAGTTTACGCTACAATCATCATTGAAACGCTCAAAATCTCTCTTTTAATGAAAGGAAAAGTACAAGGAAATGAATCTAAGAGGAAGGAGACAATGAACCGAAGGAATCCTGAAGAAATCGTGATGATCTTGTGTCTCAATCTCCGAAAATCTCCAAAAATCGCCTCGTCGTCGTGTTCTTCCACCCTGGGCCGCTTCCTTGCGTGATTCCTTAATAATTAGGGCAAGAAAATTAGGGATTTTATATCCCAAGCGTTCGCCTCCGAAAGAACTTTCCATAGACACCTTACTTGCTGAATTTGGACTTCGAACGAGTGAGAAATCGCTGAAAAACTGAGTCAAGGTCGGACTCGCGCGTGCCCTGGGTTAGAATCACGGTGAACCCCGCCGGGTCCACCTGGTCGTGATTTATTCTATAAGTTCGGCTGAAAGAAGCGCGGTGAACCCCGCCGGGTTCACCTGGCCGTGCTTTGTTCTGGGCTGTTTTCAGTCTGAAGGAAATCTGGTGAACCCCGCTGGGGGGTTCACCATGGCTGTGATTTTCAGGCAAACTCCGAATGAGCTCAAATTTGACGGGCGGCTTCGTTTTCACACAAGAAATCGTCTCATGGCCTCAGAATCTTCAAAATAAGTCGAAAAAGGGTGTTTTTACTTGAAATTCCATAAAAGTGCCAAAAAGTGAAGATTCCGAAGATATAAAAGAAATAAGACTATAATGAGTATAAAAGTATTAAAATAGGCTTAGATTTAACATGAAATATAACGGAAAAACACTACCTAAATGTGATGCATCAAGAGCTTTCGCTCGCAGCCCATTCGAGACTCCGTCCAAAGAGAGAGAGCTCGTAGCCCTCTCGTCACCTTTTGAGCAGGTCCGCACGCCGCCCGTCAGCTCCGACGGGACGCAGGCAGAGAATCCGCTCCCATCACGTCGCTCGGATCGCGCGCCGGATCTTACTCCGAAGCTCCGCGGTCGTGGGCCTCGGTAGGCCCACTGGTTGTGCTCAGCCCAGCCCGGGACCCATCTGGTCCTCGGGCATGACAGTCTTCCTCGGCGGACGTGGACGCCGTCCTCGGCATCCGGCTCCTCTAAGCCTCCGCCATGGCTAGAACTGCAGTCCACGCTGTGCTCCGCCTCTGCGGCTCCACCGAGGGAAAAAGGGCACCGCTTCCTTCCCCTTCGTCACGCCCATCGCTCGGGGAAAGGGACATCGCCGCCACGGTTGTCCAGAGGAGCGCCGCCACTGCGTCGCTCTTGGGAAAGCCGGTCACTGCTCAACCCTCGTCGGAGCTCGCGTCCGGTAGCAGGGAAGCTCCACTCACTACTCGTCGCTCGTCGACGGGAGTCCGCGCGTGGAGGAGGTGGCCTCTGCCCCTCGTCGCCTTCTTCTATCCCAACTCATTGCTCGGCTGGGTGGGTGGAGCGCGCCGCTCCCTTCGACCTGAGAAGAGGACCTCCACTGCTACCACGGCGCCTTCATCGTTGTCCCCGGCTCGTGGGGAGACGACGCCGCCCGCATATAGCCACCGCTCTCATGGGGGAGACGACGCTCACGTCGTCCTCTAGCTGTCGGCGTCCTCCACTTGTCGCCTGCCGCCCGAGGGAAGGTGGGACTGCCCAGCCGCCTGCGTCGCTGCCACCGCTCGGAGAACCAACGCCGCGGCCGCTGCTGGCTCCATGCGCATGACGATGGAAGATCGGATCCGGATCCTCCGTCGGACCGACTTCCTCGTCGTCAGCCCCCTTCATGTCGTCGGGCTCATCTCTCGACCGCCTCTGCGGTAAAAGAAAAGACTCCGTTGTCCGCCTGCTTTGCTCCCATCTCCAAGGCAACAACGTCAACTGCGTCTCGCGCCTCCGCGCGTTCGTCGACGGAAGCGGGCGGATCCGGATCCTCCGTCGGATCCGCCTCCTCTCTTCTCGAAGGAGATGACACTCGCCATCATCCTCCCTCGTGCCACTGAGATCGCCGGAGCAGCCACAAAATGCCCGGCTCTGATACCATTGTCAGGCCCGAATTATGCAAAGCACGGCACGTCAGCCAATCAACGCCCGAATTCGATTTTTTGCTGCACCGTTGACTTTGACCGGGCGCCTAGAAGACGAATGCCCGTCAGCTCCACACGCCGCCCGTCAGCTCCGACAAGACGCAGGTAGAGAATCCGCTCCCATCACGTCGCCCAAATCCGTGCCGGATCGTATTCCGAAGCTCCGCGGTCGTGGGCCTCGCCAGGGCCACTGGTTGCGCAAATAGACCATACAGCACATTGCCACATTCTACTCCCACACGTACTGTTAGTCACGTGCTTCTATATATCTTAATCGGACGGCTGCAGTACATCTTCCATCCTATCCGACGGCTGCGAAGAATCTGTCGGCTGCTTCCAGGATTGTTATCCCAAACTCTCCGTCTTACAGCCGAGGTGTGAGCTGCAAGGAGGGACTAACGCTCCGTGGAGGGAATGGCTGCGAGCAGATGCAATGCTTCCGTAGTCATTGGCTCCAAGCGTTTGCTCCGGCTTGAGCACCAGGATGCTCGCATTGGTCTCGGATTTTGCCGCTTGTCGCCTCTTCTTCGGTCAGGAAGCCCCTTTCTCCGCCTCCCACATCGCCGCCGCTGCCTCTTCACCGTCGCGGCCCGAGATTCTAACGCTCAGCAGAAGCAGCTGCAGCAACAGCAAGAGCTCGACGTCTCTGTCCTCCGCTTCACTTTCGGTCCCGTACTCCTGGACTCCATTTTCTCTTGTCGATCCACGCGCAAACATCCCTTGTCCCTCGTTTCTCTCATCATTTTCGATGTGAATTTGCAGGGATTCCAGGTCTTGACGAATCCTACCTGCCACGATACATCGGGATTGTCTTTGGAACCCTAATTGTGCTCAACCACGTCTTATCTGCCTCCCCGCCCACTCCTGCTCTGCTGGTAATGCCGCCTCCTTTTGTTTTATTGAATTCCATTCCGCCGATAGTAATTTTGCCCGAGAAATAATTTCTTCGCCTTATCTCGCTCTTTACAGAGAACTGAGGCTCTTGGGATTTGCTTGTCTTCGTTCTCGATCGCCCTTCCTTATCTCGGGAGGTTTCTGCAGGTGCTTTCACATATCATTTCTGATCGTCAATGAAATGGATCTTAAAATTGGGATTTCGCTTGTTTAATGGGCATGGTGGGTACAATTGCACAACCTGACCGATCTTACTGCTGGTTATCACCTTATACATAGAGATCAAGTTTCATATCATTTGTGCTGAAAAAGCTAGCGGGCATCTGATTGAATTATAAACTGGACAATTTAGCTCTGGCAGGACGATCACCAGTTCACCACAGAAACTATGGGTATGGTTTCTTGGTTTGTTTAGTTTTAGAAAAAGGTTACTTCAAGTTGTGGATAGCATGATCTCACACAAGCTTGTGTGATTTAATTGAACCGCATCGAACGTGCAAAACCATAATGCATGGAGTTCATAGAAGAATCTTGGCTATTTGCAATCTTGTTCTTGTACCCTCTCTAAGACTCTAACCCTATTTACTGTCCACCTTAATATGCAAGTGGGGATTCTTTCAACTTCCCCTTTAGGAGGAGCTGATTTCATGTATTGTTGGATCTGGCATGAAAATCTGAAAGAGCTCATTCTTTCATTGTTTTCTTGCTATTTGTTCTTTCTGAAAGCAACTCTTTCCAAAACCTTGCAGAAAACAAAACAGTTGAACTGTAGCGGGTATTTGGTTATTACACAAGCATTTAGCTTCTCTGGTTGCTAGTTATACTGTTTCCTATAATGGGTCTGTGTCTATTATATTCAGTCTGAAGTATCTGTTGGTTATTTTGGATGGCTTTTAGTGGCACCATTATCGGATGAACTCTCACTTCAAATGTATCTGAAGAAAACTTGGCAGTAAATGACAGCACTATGATACTGATGCGTAATGTTAGTTCTTTATGCATACTTTACCACAACTATCAGGCATTGTCTTTGGGTTTCCATGTGGGGCAATGACTTATGACTGTACACAGCTGATCCCTCTCTAAGTTACTAGCTACTTTGTTCGTTTTATTCTTGTGCGATCTAGTGCATATAGTCATTAGTTATTTTTTTGTTACTATGGATATTTTCTATTGAAAATTTGGTAGTTATAAAATCATCTTTTCCAATAAACATTCTCTATATCTTCGTTATGTTCATTGATTGGTCAATTTTCTTCATTTTTTACATTTTTTTTTCTGAAACATGGTCAGGGTGCAAATGCAATGGGTCGTTCATCACTACCAGAAGAAAATAGGCAAATCTTCCTCTTGACTAACGACGTCTCTGAGTCTCAGAAGGAAGATTTGGCATGGGCATCCTATGTTCTGTTACGCAACACAAACAGCATGTCAGTGGTATCGTTTCAGATTTCAGAATGAAAATGATCAAAATTAAGAGGGAGCTCATTCATATGTGAGAAGTGTTTTACACTTTCCTTTTTCTGTTTAACCCTTTTAATGGCCAGATTATAGCAGTTAATGGAATGTTATGTGTACGTGGCTATTGGGATGTACCTGAAGTTAAAGATGATTCCAGAGATCAACTACTGAACTGGTTCAATAATCAGATTCAACAAACTGGATTTTTGGACCTGAAAGACACGCTATACTTTCCTCGAAGTTCAGGTGAGAGGATTTCTGCTTCTAGAAAGTAGAAGTTATATCCGTTAAATTGCCTGATCTAGTATGGAATGGGTAGGCTGAACAAATTCTAGACCATTAATTTATTCACGTGCATCAAACTGAAGTAAGTATCTGCAATGGTGATGGATCAGTTAGTAGTTATCTTCAAGATTAGATTACCATTCTTGCCTTGTAGATTGTTGGAGACAATGGAAATGAATATTTAGATAATCTGAATTATGTCAACGCAACTATTTCCATGACTTATAGCAACCAAATCCAAGCAGCTAAATTGTGCATGCTAGTAAAAATAGCAAAAACATGCATTAATCAGATATATTTGTCCAGACACCTTTCTCAGTTTGATTGGAACTGTATACTATACCATGCAGTCAATTTAAATGTTGTTCTAGCTTTTAAAATGCCTGTTAAATAGGTGATTGGAACTTACTCAATTTTCTCATAGAAGTTTTGTTGTCTCACTAGATGGTGCTTTCTACAAGGTATCTATTACTTCTGAAATTCTATTTTTGAGCATGCATACCTTCTTTCAGTGAAAGTGCACGTTGTATTGACAGAAGAGTATTATTGAGAAAATAATATACCTAGGAAAAGAACGTCATAATGTGCTACTTTATTTTGTCTACTCAAAATGGTTCTTTACAATTTTTAGTTAATTTTGATGTTTAATTATACTTTTTTATAATTTACACAGATTTGTTTTCCTCTTTCCCTCTTTTCCTGATGTGTACAATTGTTTTTCTTACTGGAACTATTTTCCAAGCTACAGATTCTGAGTTTGGGATCTTACTACCGAAAGGGACACTTTCAATACTAGTGCAGCCCATGATCAGAGCTTCTGATGCAATTGCTAAATTTTCGGTGAAGAACGAAGGGTTTGTCTTCCTAGCATCTAATGTCAGATATGCATATTCTGAGAAAGATAGAGCTTGGATAAGAGCAATTGCAAACAAATTTTTACACACGAACGGAGTTAATAATATCCAAGGGCTTGGAACGTCTCAATGAGGTATTCACTCACATATTTTGCTCAGTGTGATGTAGACATCATTTTTTAGATGCCACAGTTTTAAAGTTCCAAATACACGTTTGGGAATATGTTACGGAGGAAAGTCTTCATGCTTCATTAAGAAATAATATTGATCGTTTAAAATCCTCTTTGTAATGGAGATGTTATGGAGGAAAGGGATTATTTATGTTATTTATTAATGAGCAATATTCATTTTATAATAATGCTTAGTCTTACCTCTATATATGATTAAATATAATGAATATTGATATCTAACAAATAGTCAAATACTCTATACTTCAATTATTCTATTATTTTGTTATGTGAAATTTTTATCTCATCAATCGAAACAGTTTGTAATTTAATTTTCATTTGGTAGTTCCCGTGCTTTGCAATTTTGTGAGCAAAATCACACTGGCCACGTACAATTGACTTTGATGTCTAGCTTTATGGGAGCAGCTGTTCGCTGCAGATCAATGTACACGTGGATGATGGGTTAGTGGCATTTATCCTTTGCGTTGACAAAACAATCAGCACAGTTACCCTCCAACGATTTTTCAATCCAACCAGATGGTTGAATCATTCTGCCCAAGTGTTCACCAAATTGGTTGTTTCAAGTCAGTCAACGCCAATAAAAGTTGAAAAAATCACCAATAAGTCAAATTAGTTGACCTCTCTCGTTGGGCATGTTCTTGAGCCGCTATTGCATCAACTTCTGATCCGAACCAGCTGCGTGTCCGGCCTTTTCATTTCATTTTGAAGGGGAAAATGTCGGAGCGTGAATCGCCAAATTAGCCACTTTTAGCCGCTGTCTCTTGGAATCTCTGTTCCCCTTATCTGGAAAAGAAACACAGATTCTTCATCTTAATGAAAGTCTATCCCGTGCGGCCTCCGCAGACCCGCACTTATCTTCTGTGAGGCCTCGACAGATCTGTCAGCACACGAATCTATATGCTCTATAGTCTATCCTTTGTCCACCGTGTTATCCGCAGCGGCTCTACTCTGCGGAATGGCGCATGGAATTTCAGCGACTGCGGAGAAGGGACACGACATAAGTCACAACTAGGCGCGCCCAACGTTTTCTCGCTCTTCCCCGTTCCCATTCTTTGCCATCACCCAAAGCGATGCCTTGAGCTCGATATGCGTGTCTTCAAGTTCCCTCCCCACCCACATCATCCCTCACGGCGGCGGGGGCGGCGGTGGTGGAAGAGATCCGAGAGTTAGCAGAGGGACGGAGAGATAGATCATTAGATCGGAGGTGAGAAGGAAAACGGCGGCGGCGACGACGGCGGTGTAGAGAGAAAAAAAGAGTAGATGTTGGGATCGGGGTTGAACCTAGTGACGACTGTGGTTGGATTCGGGATGAGCGCCACGTTCATCGTGTTCGTCTGCACCCGCCTCCTCTGCGGCCGCATCCGCTCCACCGACTCCCGCGCCACCCCTGTAGACATCGAACTCCGATCCGAAATCGACCAGGTCAGTCGCTGCTGTAGCTCAAATAGTTTTCCTCCTTTTTTTGCCTTTTACTGATCGCTAACTTACAAAGATTTCATATTGGTACATTTAGAAGCTTGATTTTGTGAAGAGCTTAAAAAGAAAAGTTGTTGGAGCGATCATGAGTTGTTCGACATATTCTTCCAAAGAAGAAGATTTGTAACTAAGTTGTCTCAGAGGTCGATACCGTTTGCCAAGATGGGGATGATTCAGTGTCTCCAAACTTTAAAGCTGAAATTTTTGGCTTCAAAGTTGGGCAAAAATATAACTAGATTAAGCATAGTAGAAACCCTACGTTTCAAGAGGAAAACAGAGATAGAAAGTTTGCTATTTGCGATCGTTTGTGTTGTCAATCTTACTTCCTTGATTGGTTTGAAATCGATTCATGTTAATGCTGCGGAAAGGATATGTAGCTTGCAACTTTTTCTGCATAGAAAAAAAACCGAGTCTGCCATTGGCCATTAAGAGACTACTAAATTGTGCATATGCCAAGCGGGGAAGTCTTTGTCAGCATTAACCGGTGACTGAAATAGCTGGTTGTTGAGGGTGGTAGTTCTACCTAATTATTCTGTGTTCATAATTATACTCACAGTGGGAAAATATGGTGTCACATGATCTTGAAGAATTTTGATTAATTGCTGCATGCTACTTATTTGAGACCACAGCTCAAAGATACAGCTGATATCATGCTAGTTTCAAGGAAATAAGAAATAAGTTGCATTCACTAGGAAATTTTACAAATAGTACAAACATAACAAGTAATTTAGCTATAAAACTTAAGCTTGGCTTATCTAAGCACGGAGATGTTCACCAGGATACACACAAATCGTGCCAGAAAATTTCTATTCGAGGACGGGTGATTCTGATTTTGACCAAAAGGCATCCACACGTTTGATTCCTTTGAAAACTGTCTTTATCATTTCCACTGACTTGCTTTGTTGCCACTATTTAATCATTGTGATACTCATTTTCCAACAGTCAGAGCGCACAATCAGCGGCTTGGAACCTGTTCTTGTTGCTTCCATTCCCACTGTGAAGTACAAGCGGGAAGATTTTTCTGCCAGAGAAGATGCCCAGTAAGTAAGCAATTGCGGATATCCTTTCTTTAGATACACATTAGTCTATTACTACCTTGACATGATATTATTGTCTTAGCCAACCTGCTTCTATTAACTACACTGTGCCAATAAGTGCAGTCCTGCATCCTAGTTATGTAGCCGCATCCACATAGAACACTATGGAAATATCTGGTTGGTGAGTTTTAATGGGGAACGCTAAAAAAGTTTTGTTGCTGTAACTTCTCATTATGCTTAAATATGATGATCTAAAGTCCGAGGAATCATGACTCTTGCTGCCTAGTGCCTAGATTCAATTCAAATGCTATAGGAGACTAAGAAAGAGAGATCAATATAATCACAACGACCAAAATAATGCATTTGCTAACAAATGTCAATATTGAGCTAGATTCTTTTTATTTTCTAGAACCTATGAGCTAGATTCACTATTGATTACAAACTTTGCATCTGTGCTGTTTTTTTTGGTCTATGGCATTTTTTTGCCAAGCATGAACACACACATGCACTTGCCCACCTTCAGCATGAAGATGATCGAGTTTGAGTACATGCAATAGCTGGTGGCGAGCAGGTTGTTCCCTGTCCACCACACATTCACCATACATCTCTGCTCCATTTGATTCAGCTACCATGAAAGCATGAACACATCCAAGTTTGAGGTGCAATTAGTGGCAATTTGGAGAGTAATTAATGATGAAGAAACCAACTGTACATAATAAAAATTCCTATTATTGTTTTTGCTGCCTAAGTTCATTCCAAATGCTATAGGAGACTAAGAAATGACTTGTGTGTCTAGCGTAAAAACCAAAATAGGCCTTTGCGAAAAACAAGCTGAGCTAGATTTATTTTAGTTGTCTAGAACCTCTGAAAGTTGTGCGTCTCTCTCACCAAACCACCACCACCACATCCACCGTATTGACCACAAACTTTGCATCCTCACTGCTTTTTCTGCCGGCAAATTCTTACAATAGTTTGAACTAGACTAATAAGCCAAATGAATGCTGGTCATGTATATCGGGAGCCCTGAATAGCTAGTAAAACAATTACAGATACTGATCTCTCGCGCATCCCTAGGTTTGTTTTAATAGAATAAAACTTCACGTTCAGTCAGTTTTAATTGTTTTCTTTCACCAGATGCTCAATCTGCTTAGGAGAGTACGAGGAGAAAGAGATACTTCGCGTCATGCCATCTTGCCATCATAATTTCCATCTAGTATGCATTGATGTCTGGCTGCAGAAACAGTCTACTTGTCCAATATGTCGATTGCCGTTAAATGAGTCTCTCGAAGCAAAATATGCTGCATCCCTGTTGTACGAAGAACAAACAGGGCGCGGTCAGGACATTTCTGATGATCAGTTCAGCCAATGGTTACTTCCTAGAGGACAGCGTTCGGAGCGTGCAGAAAACAGCCGCGAGATTCATGAACCTGAAGGCATAATTATTGAAGTGCCATTTAGCGAAGATCGATCATCTAGAGCATAGCACGAACGAAAACCACATTCTTGCAGCTCAGTGTTTGTTCAAGAATCTGTAAATTTCAGCTATCCTTTTTTGTCTACAAATACAACAAAGTATAGACGTTGCTTGTGGCGAATTGAACTAATGGGCCGAATGATTTTTATAAAGCTAGTACTGCTGAGGTTCATTTGAAATCAGGGGGTATTTCTTCGACTTCGGATCTGCATATATGTTCAGAAAGTGGGTATAGCTAGAGGCGGATGAGCATCATAACAGTCTGTAAAGCTTGTTTCTTTAGATTCTGTACATTGAGATTCTTTACAATCTTTCCGATGTTTTGCATCTTGTCAGTATCATAACACCTGTTCTGTATAATATGAAATTCAGTCCAACTAAATCTGGAATTTTTGGTTTAGCTCTGGTTAGTTCTAGAGGGTTCAATTTGAAAAAATAATTAACGTAAAATTCAGTTTGAAGTCAACTGAATCAGTTTTATCTGGTCCAGTCGAACCGAATAGACGTACTTATCCTGACCGACCCAAAACAACCGGGAATCTAAACTCTTAACTGCGAGTGCTCCGTGCCATGTCGCTGAGGGGACGTCGGTTGGTCGGGCCTACGCCGGGTGCGATCGACATCTTCAAGTACGATGAACCACTTGAAATTAGGCATATCGAAGGCTGACGCGCCGATGGTACGGACGACGCGGACGTGTTGGCTCGGCCACTTGTGCCAAGCCCCCCTTTCCTCAGGTGGGGCTAGGCACATTGTACATGGCCGTAAACGGCCTCCATTTGGAACGTGCATGCCACCTTCCCTTGATGTGATTACATTCTTCATTTATTAGCACTTCAATTTCAAAAATTAAATTTTATTATTTGAAAATGATCTGATTCGGACTCGTTCAAAGCAGGGAAGGTGAGGACTTCGCCATCCAATACCAGCTAAGATTTTAATCTACACTTTCCTATCGTTTTCTGTCGATCCATAACTATTGTTTTTTTTAAAAAAAAAATTATGTATAATTAATTAATAATTTTCTATAATCATCTGCATAGTTTCTACGTGATAAAAAGCTAAATGAATTTTTAGTTTTGATGGACAGTCCACTTTATTATTTGTTCTAATTTATAATGGTTTTTCAATTATCATAGACATTGAATTGATTTGGTTGATTCATTATCAATTTAATCTATCTCTAAACTATTGGTTAGTCATTTTTAAAGTTTAATTTACTAGTTTAACTTTTTTGAAAACCCCTATTTACTCAATTGGCAAATAATAATACCCTAGCAAACTTGTTAGTACCCAAGTCAAATAATAACTCTAATTTATTTTGAACACTATAATTAATTGCGTATTGTGTGAGGTAAAACTACAGTACATTCGATCTTTTACTCTTTTTTTTTTCTACGAGAGCAGATCATATAGTAGTAATCTACTTAATTATATCCACTAAATCTATCAATTACCCTTAATTTTGTAAAAAAAAAAGAAGGAAGAATTAATAAGATATATTTTAAGAGAAAGACTTGTATATTTTGAGACAAAACAAGATGTCGTATTATCCTTTTTTTCTTAATTATTTAAAGAAACGATAAAGACATTAGAGGTCTTATCAACATGTTAAACATTTCTTTGACCTTGTTAATTAATTAATATTCCAAAAAAAAAAAATCTAAAACAAAATCCAACAATAATGGTACATACAATACAAGCCGCCACTGTTTGTACATGTATATCTATTGAGCACATGCTGCAAAACTGTCGACAGCGAGTCAACATTAGATCTCCCCGCATCCATTCCAAAATATCTCTGCGGCGAAACTAGCCAACTAAATTGTCCAGAATCTAACCCTTCCAACTGATCCCGAACAAACGAGCTCCACTTGCAACACTTGTCACACCAAAAACATTTCAGAACGCAGCTAGCGATCGCGGAGGACACTGTTTTGTGATGGAGGCAGAAATTAATCCCCCCGTCGCTCTCGCCAAGTGACCAAAAGGGCAGCGCCCTGTGTCTTGCTCCTGGAGCACCAGCTCATCGCTAGCGGGCGCCCAAACCGCGTTCCCGCCATGTCCAACGCCCCCTGCACCTACTCTTTCACTGCAACACTCACTTCCCGCGAAGCCCACCGCGCGCCTTTTCCCCTTATATACCTTGCATGCGCCGGTTCCTCCCTCCCATTTCCCCTCCTCTCCGCCGGGTAAACGGGAAGCCGATAAATAAACCGTCTATTTTCACCTGATTTATATATATATATATATGAGCTTCTTTTCTTTCCCCTACAACATGGCCGACCAGCCCTCGCACGTGCAACGCTACCAGCACGTGCACTACTCCCCGCCGCCCACCGGGCGCGGCGCGCGCTACCGCGGCGTGCGGCAGCGGAGCGGCAAGTGGGTGTCGGAGATTCGCGAGCCGGGGAAGCCCACCCGGATCTGGCTCGGCACATTCCCCACCGCGGAGATGGCGGCCGTCGCCTACGACGTCGCCGCGCACGCGCTGCGCGGCCCCGACGCGGTCCTCAACTTCCCGCGCGACATCGCCGGGCGGCCCGCGCCGGCGTCCGGCTCTCCCACCGCCATCCGCGCTGCCGCGGCGGAGGCAGCCGCCGAGCTGGGCCGCAGGGCGCCGGACGACGACGAGGTCGGCGCCGGAGGGGCCGACGCCGGCCCGAGCGCGTACATTGACGAGGAGGAGATATTCGACATGCCGCAGCTGCTGGTGAACATGGCGGAGGGGATGCTGATGAGCCCGCCGAGGTTGAGCCCCGGCGGAGGGGATGATTTGTCGGAGGCGGTTTACGGAGCAGAGAGCTTGTGGAGCTATCCTTGAGCTGGTGATATATACGGTATGGCATTGCGCCGAGCAGTTGGAGCGATGACGTTGGGGAGTACTGAGCAGGTGGCAGTTAGATTTATTAGGTGCTTCGCTGGATCTTGTCTAATAGTTGCATAATTCCCTCCAGATGTATGTACGTATAATGATTGACTATGTAGCACGGTCATGTTTGATTATGAGTGCGTTGGGTTATTTCTTATATTTTAGTTCAAAAATAAAATTCCTCGCATTTAGGCTAATTCGGCAATATTTCCAACGCTTTAATCTACCAAATTAACTAATAATCCAGGTATTATTTTATATTAGAAAAGTAAGTAATTAAATATACGAGTTTATAAATAAATTAAACAATATTTTTTATAAAAGAAATAAGATTGATTGTAAATGGGTATTTAATTAAAGAATTAGAATTAAACCACTCTATAATGGTGATAGACATTAAAAATATTTTAAAATTTAACTATAAGCATAAAAAATATAACTAAAAAAATCTTAATATTAATAAAATAACACCTTATATGTATTTAACTAAGTTTTCAAAGCCTTTAAATTATAATAAAATAGATATTCATCATTAAACTATCTTTGTTAAGGTGTCCAAAAATAAATTTCTGAAATAATAATAATAATAATACCATAAAAAATTTTTAAAAATCTTATCGTTGTTTTTAACATCGAACCATTTTTTAATCACGTAATCGATTACCATATAGAATATACACCATCTAAATGAAAATTAATAGGCTACACAAAATTATCTATTAATTACAATATATATATATATATATATATATATATATATATATATATATATATATATATATATATATATATAGAACAAAAGCTAATTTTAGCTCGATGAATAATTTGATTTTACTCCACATATATTTTGTCATTAATTTATCATATAAAATTTTCATTTTACCCCATATTTATATGGAGCAAACTCTCCCTCCACCTTAATGTCATTAAGAACAGTAGAACACCGTATACATGAAAAACTAGCAATACCATTTGGCATAACATAGTAGCAATCTAGAGATGCATTTTATGGAGCTTTTTGCCTACTCTCTACAATCAATGTTGGTCGCCCAACGGTTGTTCTAATCGCTAGGGGCTTTTTTTTTAAAAAAAAGCTAAATTTATCCGACTTTTTAATACTATAGCAACTATCTGTCAAAAATAAAAAACTCCAAAAGCAGCTTCAGTCTCATCTACATAATGCACGGGGGACAATTTTTGAGGGTTGCCACAGTGCTTCACCCAGTGTATATAATGCAGCCGATCATTCACCAACTTCACTGCTCACCTGACCACTAACTTTCATTTAATTCCAAGAAATTCAATATTTATGATCCGGTGAAAAGCACAAGTGACCCTTCAGTAAGAATCAAGCTTCACTGTATCATCGGTAAACAGATAGATAATTGGCCTCTCATTCTTTTAATTAATATGTATATTAATTATATCATAACTTTATGTTTACCTATATGAATAGCAAGAATCACATCGCCTTTTATTTCAGGTTTTTGACAAAATCTATGCGATAAGCAAGCATGTAATCAACACTGAAGAACAGTATCTATGGCTCTTTAATAGCAGGAGAAGGTACACACCCAACAATGAACTACAATATGCAGAATCTAAGGAGGTGTTGCTTGCTTGTACCTTCATGTAACTTGAATACTGCATGCATGGCGTCTACTCCTTTTCGGCTGCAGCTGGCGAGTGTCTGATGCGTGAGGCGGAAATATCTTCTGATCGGCTCTTTCCTGGAAGGTTGCAAGTGTAACCGGTGGAAGGAGAATGGACGAGGTGAAGCCGCTCCAAGGAGAAGTTGGGAAGAATATAATCCACTTACGGATGTGTGGACGTGAGGCAGTGGTTGGAAAGTCGGCGCCGAAATTTGCACCAACCCCAAAGTCAATAAAAAATAATTCATCGGTGACTTGGCACTCGGCAGTGATCGAGAAATTAACCCTGGATTGAAGCCCCTTGTACTCGCGTTCCTACCCTCCTGACTGTATTCCTGTGTACCGTCGGCGTCGAGAGAAGACAAGGATAATCTCTCTCTATCTCACTACTGTTGCAGTTGAAAAAGGCAGTCTCTGGAGAGATTTATACCTTCTAACGAACGGGAATTCCGAGCAAGATAGCTATGTACGATTAAGTAGAGAGGAGGACCATGGAGTTCCATCGGATCCCATATCGCTACTCTAGTTCATCTCTTTGCACAAGCTCTGCATTGTCGTCGATGATGATTGATGAGTCTCCAGTGTCCCGAGCTAAGGCTAGGAAACTTCCTAGCTCAATGATTCAAGCCCGGCCCAGTCCCGTCGCTTGGCTCAATTTTAGAGGCAGAGGAAGGCCCGCCCAAGAATTGCCTGTACTGTTTATCGTGTTCCACTTGATTTAGGTTCGAATTTGGCCCGGCCCAGGAAGAAGGTTTTCAATAAGTCGATAGAACTGGGCCTAATTTTAGTGGCGGAGAAAGGCCCGCCCAAGAATTGCCTGTACTATTAATTCCGTTCCGATTGAGTTGGGATCGAATTGGGCTCAGGAGGAAAGTTTCGAATGAATCAATGAACTGAAGAACTGGACCCAATTGTAGAGTCGGATCAAGGCCCACCCAATAATGGGCTGCACTGTTAATCTTCACCAATTGAGTTGGGTTCAAATTGGGCCCAGGCGGGGTAGTTTCCAATGAGTCGATGGAACTGGACCCAATTTTGAGGCGGTGGAAGGCCCACTCAAGAATTGCCTATAGCAGTTCAGTTGGGATCGAATTGGGTCCGCGAGGAAAGTTTCCAATGAGTCGATGGAACTGGGCCAAATCAAGGACCGCCCGAGCATGGCCTGCACTGTTAATCGTGCTCCAATTGAGTTGGGTTAGAAATGGGCCCAGGGAGGAAATTTTAGTAATTTACGAGTGAGTCGATGGAACTAGGCCCAATTGTAGAGACAGATCAAGGCCTGCCCAAGAATAACCCGCACTGTTAATCCTGCTCCGTTTGAGTTGGGTTTGAATTGGGCCCAGGGAGGGAAGTTTCCAATTAGTCGCGCCAATTAACTGCTCCAAATTGTCAACGCCTGAATTGAGCCAACGGACCCGTGCTCGTCACGCTGGAAGCCAACTAATTTATAGATTGTGACCGAGTCGATACATCTAGGCTCGACCTAGCACAAGTACCCAATCCGAGTAAGAACAGCGACCCTATATCACATCAATCCGAAGATTCGTTGATCAGGACAACGAATAACATAGGTTCATTGATTTATTAATAATTAAAAATTGCACTGGCTAATTTAGGGACCAGGTCCCGTTGAATTAAGTAATGATCAACGTCACTAGAGCGTCTAAATTTAACTGAGTTGAACCGAGTCGAATTAAACTTTTCAATTTGATTTAGTTTCAAATTAAATTCAGTTCGGTTTAATTTAATTTAAGATGGTTAAAAAAATATTAATTCATTTTCAGTTTAGCTCAAAAATTTTTAATTAAACAGAAAAAATTAAAATTTTAATATTATATTATATTATTATTTTTATTTATATAAATTATATTATATTATTATTTTTATTAAAAATTAATAATATAATAGTATAAAAATAGCTCTATATATATTTTTTAAATTGGATTTTTAGAAAGTTCAATTTAATTTTGGTTTAATTTTTTTTTGTTTTATTTGAAATCGGGTTGAAGACACCCCTCTTGGTGGGGAAAACGAGTAAAACCACTGGGATAATTCCTTTTTTTCTATTTAAGAAAATTGACTTTTTTACCCGTACTCAAATGAGACGACCCCGAGCAGACCGAACGAAACCCAGCTGTATCCTCCACATCCGTACATCTTCCGTTGTCCAACCTGGCATTCCGTGTGCCGCGTCCGACAGCGACTCTTCCCGCCACCCAATTTATACCCGCCCGCCTGCCACACCGCTCTCAGACTACCTAAGCAACAACAGAAACAACTGACTCGAAGAGGATCAACGGTCGTGATGGAGAGCTTTCGCTGTGACTCACTGGACTCGCCGTCCGCCCGGCGGTCGGCGTCGGATGAGGAGACGTACTACGCCACCGTGTCATCGGCGCCGCCCAAGCGGCGGGCGGGGCGCACCAAATTCCGCGAGACGCGCCACCCGGTCTTCAAGGGCGTCCGACGCCGGAACGGCGACAAGTGGGTGTGCGAGGTGCGCGAGCCCAACAAGAAATCCCGCATCTGGCTTGGCACATTCCCCACCGCCGAGATGGCCGCACGGGCGCACGACGTCGCAGCCATCGCCCTGCGAGGCCGCTCCGCCTGCCTCAACTTCGCCGACTCCGCGCGGCTCCTGCCCGCCCCGGACTCGTCGAGCCCCGCCGATATCCGGAGGGCGGCGGCCTACGCGGCCGAGGCATTCCGACCTCCGGAGGCGGTCGCAGCTAGCACTACGGAGCAAATGCAGTCGATCACGGAATGGGAAAGTGAACAGCCGCCGGTGGTGGTGGTGGCGGCCGCCGCCGACGCGTTCTTCGCGGAGGACGGGCTTGACCTGGGGATGCAGGGGTATGTGGACATGGCCGAAGGGCTGTTGATCGATCCGCCGCCGCTGCCGCCACTGAATGACGAGGACTACGGAGATGTGCCACTGTGGAGCTATTCCGTTTGAGACTGGAACTAGAAGCTTCGCTGTACAGCGTAGGCCAAATTTGCTTGTTGGCCGGGAATGGCGGAAACCAGTGTGGGCAAATCTATTATCTGGTGCTTAGTTTCATTTTAACAAGTAAAAATCTAGAAGAATGAGTATGCTATGTATCCCCAATTTGGTATGCCAACAACTTCCTTCAAAAGTCAAAAAACTTAGAATCACCTCATAAGACAATTCCGAAGTTTGAGGAGAAATTGGATTCCTGGGAACCTTTCATCATCTGGAAGTAGATACTGTGGTAGTTAACAGTTAGATTGGAAGTTTAACTCCAGCCACACGCGGCAGCAAGGTTCTAGATTTCTTTCCTTCCAGGACAAAATCCAGCTGCTTGAGATCTACACTAGCTCCTCTCAATTCTTGCAATCTCAACTAATTTATCATTGCTTGAGCTTCGTTTTCTGCCTAGTTTAGTTTAACACAAGATTGCGAAGCAGCCCTCCGAGAAAACTCCTACAGTATAAACCAGAAATAGTGAGTCAATCATTCATATAATTATGGCTTGGCTGGGATTGAATCTATTTCTATTTCTAATTTGATTACCCTCGAGCCCATACCTTGTTGGTCAAAGCTATAATAGTGACTAGACATTTGCCCATCTCTAACTCCAGCTCCCTTGCAATAAATGACTCCTCTGCAAGGTATGGCTTTGATGGAAAACTTGAAGACAGTGTCAAATTAAGACACTCCATTTGACTTAAAACTTTTGAGACAAGTCAACTCAAGGGCGGGCATCATCATTGGTTCATGAGTTGAACAAATGACTTCTTGGCGTTCTCAAATTGGAAAATTTTCCTCGTCAATTTTCACCATTGGAGAAGTTTCTATCTCCCTTCCTTAACTTTGTCTAGTATCTCCTCAGTCAAAGCTACCTCGACACTAACTGAAGACAGTCTTCTTCTCGATCCTCACTCACAGAGGGTACTCTCTCTGAAAAATTTCATGACCACTGATTATTGCGATAATCTCAAGTCATAGTGCTTGACTCAGGTTGTTCAAATTAGTTATGTTTGATCAAACAGCAGTAAAGTCATCATAGAAAATTTTATGAATAAAATCTTTGTATTTTTTTTGTTAAAATTTAAGTGATAATAGTAATTAAGGGAGGTAGAAATGGAAGAAAAGATCCAATAAACCCTAGCTGTGATTTCCCGATGATGCGGGAGGTGGAGGCAGCGCCGTTGCCCGGGCTGCGACAGGCGCGAGGGCCCCGGCGGTGTAGGCGTGCGATGGGCACGTGGTGCCGGAAGAGAATACCCTCCACCAACATTCCCAAGAGTAATGTGAGCTATTATATATTGTGAAGTATTATTGTAGATATAGATAAAATAATATATTAAAATTAATACGTATAATTGTTAATAATAAATATATTAGTATAGATGAAAGATATCTGAGTGAATACTTAATAACTAATATATTGGATTGATTTTTTTAATGAAAATACTATATGAACTATTAGATACCTGTCATAAGTAATTTTCAACATAATAATATTATTATGTGTGATATTTAGATTTGCAATTACTGTAGATTCTTATAACATGAGTAATGTATAATATTGATTTTATTTATTTAAATTAATATACTTAAAAAATTAAGAAATATAATAATTACACTATACAACAATAACATAATTTATGATTTGATCATTTATTAAACTAGCCAATAATGCTTTTTCTCTGTTTTTCTCACCCATCTTTGATTTCTCTCCTTCCCGCTCGTGAGACGAAGACAAGAAAATTGATAAATTTTTAACTCTTAGATGTGTTTACTAGAAAGGAGGGAAAAAGTAGAAAATTATTTTTTTTTCTAGAAAAAAATCTCATATAATTTTATTTACCTATAAGAAAAAGAAAATAAAATAGATTGATATATATATCTCATAATTATATTCTTCTATTATTATTATTAAAATATAATTAAATACTAATACACAAACAATTTAGTGTTTACTAAATCTTTGGAGCCAGATACAATAATATCCAAGACTACCTAAACAAAGCAGATAGCACCAAACATCCATTAGTCCTTCCATTATAACAACCCTAATAAATACAAGAATCAAGTAAATAAAAAAAATAACACTCGCATCTCTGAGCAGATCTATGAGGGAAGTAGAGACAAAAGGGCGGTAGAAGGGGAAAGAGGTGGAGAGCAGAAAGCTTTGAAAATCGAGATATCAAACTTCAATCCAAAAGGGTGGTAGAAGGGGGAGGTGAAAAAGGCGAATGGTGACACAAGAGGAGGCAAAGGCGAGGCAAAGAGCGACTGTGGAATGGTAGTTGCATCGATTAACATTGAACAAGATCGGCAAGGAGGCAACACGTGAAGAGAAAAAATAGTATAAGCATAACACAACTAGGGAAAATTTTCCTTCACATTTTCTTTTCGAAGTTTTCTATCTTTCCTGGTAAACGAGGGATTTTAAAATTTTTCATTCTTTTTTCTCTCAAGTAAATAAGCTGTTAATATTGGCAGTCAAGAGATAAACAAAAAACCGGAGAGCCTCCAATCGATTGTATAGATACCAATGAAATAAGGGAGGCGAAATCTTGGTCTGACTTAATCCATTGGAATAGTCAGATTAACAGACAAAACAATACAATTTCTTTCAGTGATTAAATACACTAAACTATCGAAAAAAAAGAATCACAGTGCAGTCCAATACGGACGTGCACAAAGTAAATTGGAATGGTGTACAGGGAATTAGGTATACACGTATATTTTCCGGAGGTACACAAAAAATCCTTGTGGTCTTTTGATGTTAATTGCAAGCTGTGATTCTTTTGATGTTAATTACAAGCTGTGATGGCAAATGAGGCTTTACTCAATATGCGGGAATGCTGCTCCAAGTGGCTGGCCCGTGTCCCCGAGAAAAGATATAAAAAATGAGGTTTTCTTGAATAGCGAGCTTTAGTGGCAACCGGGACACACTGCCGTTGATCCGGTGGAGTGATGCTGGAAATGGTTGACAAGCGCCGTTGAGAAAAGAATTAAAAACTCATATAGTGAGGTTTTCCTGAATCCCAAAAAAGGATCCACAGATATTGCCACCAATATCTGGGAAGGCTTCATATCCAGGAACAGGCCTCACTTTGCCTTTTCGATCAACATCCACTGGGTACTTCAGTAGGTGGCCCGTCATTTCAGAAATGTCATCAGCTACATATTGTCTCCAGTTAAACAGACTGAGTTCACGAACCCTTCTCATGCATTCAAGGCTCTCTGGACAGGTAAAGCATTCCTCAACAGTTCCAAGGTGCTCCGCCCACAGTGACATTCTGTAACCAAAGATCTGCTTGTTTGACAAACAGACACCGATCAGATCCGAGTGTACTCAATAGAATCTACAAAGAAAAAGACACATCGGAAATATTGAAAGTTATCCTAAAACCAATTATCTCAAATAATTCTCAAATGAACAAAACTGAAGGTGAAAAGAAACTACCAAAAACTCTTGAGGAATACCAATCAAAATTAAATTGATTAGTTGAAAGACAAAATGGATATTTCTCAAGAACCAATGCGTTATGTTGTGAATAAACTGTAAAAATAAAGTAAATCCAAAAAGATCCATGGTCAAAGGGAATATATTGTAAACCAAACGTGCTGCAGTTGTCATGTTAAGTACGGGAAGACCACTAGAGGGATGGATATAATATCAAGCTGACAGGATACGCTATTATATGGATGTAACAGTAAATTAAGGTAATTGAGGATTATTTCTAATACCTGTCCACGTGGACCAGAGTACTTTCTTGCCCATGTATGTTCCGGTTGGTATGCACCCATTGCAATCTCTGTGTCCCTGGTACCTTCTAAGGACCTTTGGTTGATATTTGCTGATCCAAGTATGACAAATTCATCATCTACTATGATGCCCTTCGAATGCACGTAGATCATGAAGCGTCTATTCTTCTTTGCAAGTGCCTGAAGGAATTGGAACCATTGAAGTTGTTAGAATTTAGTCAAGACAAATCCATCCAAACGCCAAGTCGACCATTTGGTTCAAATTGGTTCTAATAATTTTATTATACAATAAAAGCTAGCTGACCCTCAGATAGTCGGACTTAAAAACTTCTTTATGTTCGTGCATCGAACAATAGAAGATAACAAAACCAGTAAACCTTGCCTAGTCTTTGGATCAAATTATTAAGGCTAAATGCATCGAGTCATGCTAGTGTTTGCTAAAAAGGAAACACATTACTTGAGCTTTGGATCTAGGTATAGTTTTTACAGGAGCAACAACCAATGGTTATGTTTGATCAGTGGTTCATGCTGATTAAAACGAATAGAATGTCTTCAAGGGTTCTTACCCAGAAAAAAAAGAAACAAACGTGAATCAGAATAGAACATCTAATGTAATTGTCTGATATAGATATGGCTGGAAATTACTTGAGGGGTGGTTTCCGCAGTCTGAATATCAGTGTGTAGATCTGGAACTTCACGATTACCAAGGCAAAAGAAGTTCAAATAATCTTGTGGCTCATATGTAGCGTCCAGGCCAACTTCCTTTAATGCTGTATAAATCGTCTCATACATCATTTGCATTGTTTTGTTCTGCAAACATGAACAGATACACCTCAATTATAACTTACTCTATTCGAACTTTAAAGGACAAATTGTCATGCATAGAAAAACAGCCAATGCGGTGGGAAACATCAAAAGGTGCATAATGCATTCAGCAAGAAAGAGAAACATGAACCTAACTGTAAAGGCCACTTCAAAACATAAAAACGGCTGCTTCTATAATCATTAGAAGACAAAAGTTAGATAGTTTTCAGCACAAACTTCACTTTGGTTTTTGGATAAAATAAATCACTGCTGGTCATTATTTTGGTCTAACCATGTCGTGGAATTTAATGAAGAAACATTTTGGCATGGCATATTAAAAGTCCTCCAATTTGTGTGGAGAGTACAATGCGAAATGTTCAGAAAAGCCGAATAACTAAAGACAATCAAGAAAATCAAGTTAGAAGAGAAAATAGGTGAAGGAAAACAAAGAGATGATGGAGAAAAAAAATAAATTACCATAAATATCGATCATATTGTCCACCCATCATATATCTTTGATGCATTATCAAATTTAAGGTTAGCTAACCTGCCAGTAAAGAATCCTTTGTGTAGGAGCACCAGTTGGATTACCCTCAGGCCACATGGGGACGACGATATATGCAGAGAACCTCTCATTTGCTTTAATTTTGTTTGCAATTTTAAAGGCAATTTCAATTGGTATCAGATTATTAGCACCTACAAGACAAACTGTTTTTTATAGTCTGCTAGCAAGGAAGAAATCAACAGGATTAAGTTTATAGATACATTAGTTTTACAAAAAGGGCATGTTAAGTAAATTGGTTTGGATACTCCAATATAGTAGGTAGACAGAGGATGCTAGAAACATGCTAGCAGCGAAAACAGATAAATCCATTGTCCCTATTTGACCTTTATTGCAAGAGAAAATTAAAAAAAAAAAAGAGAACAAAGAAACTAGATACAAATTTAAATACAAAATTAGTAACTTATAAAGTCAATTGATCCAGAAGTTCAGAACAGCAAAATGTAGTTAGCAAGCGTCTGTTGTTTACATAGTTTAATATTGTGGAGTTCATTCTAAATATCAGAGTACTTAGTTACAAGTTTTGGAGTCCTTCCCATCATGGGAAAAAATGTAAATAACAAATTCAGGTTGAGAACTTCCAGATCTATTTTGCTATCAGGACCATATCAGAGTGCTATTACAGTTGAGACTATTAATGCTACATTGAAAGAACTGAATATGAGATGAGAGAAGTGTCCACCTCTTCTATTTCAGTTTAACAAATCACTGCATTTAAGACAATTTCTAGTTGAACCAATAGGATTTATTGTACGTGTTATCATCCTTTCATATCTTCCAGAGCTCCATCTAAGATCTTTCTTGCAGGAGGCTGAACTGTGGAGTCAAGTTTTGGGTATTCTGGAGGCATCCAAGTCCTGAGACCATGACCCAAAATTTTGAATGAACGCCTAACACAATGGTTCTGGGTAGGTTCCAACAATTTGCAAGATAGAATAATAATTTTCCTAATAAATATATTTTTATCATAAAAAATTTGAGCAACATTATTTTAAAGCTAAGAGGATAAAATACAAGATATAAGATACGATTGGATGGGAAAATTTTCTAAAACCAAAAATTGAAAGGTTCTTCAGTATGAAAGACAGATCTGAAGTCAGCAGGACTGAGTTTTCAAGCCCATTTTCGTTTCTAGTTCTTTGCCCACTTCTACTCTCTTGAGACCAGAAGATCCTTGGTCTAAGGATGGTTACAATACATTGTTAGGTGCCTATATATAACCCTTCCGACTATAGTAACTTGTTATAGTCACCATTGTCATTCATTTACTCCTCAAATATCTACAGACAAAGATGCCTGCAAGTACTTTTTCCTATAAAAGAAATCGTTTTGTGCTATATGTCGAGTATTACTATTTAAAGAAATTGGATGATATGACTGAACTTAACCAACATCACCGTAAGTACTGTCCAGAATCCTGGATCTTTGTACGAAGTTACACAATCTGATACTTGAATTATAGATGATTAAAATTAGACTATGATTCAAAATTGAAAGTTTTTACATGCCTTTTGAAACTACTATATGAAAACTATCAACAGCCCTGTTTTCACTCAAAATTTTAAACAAACAGTCAAATGATCATGGAATAAAAATATCTGGTACGATAAAAAAAGTGAATCTATTTCACTCAATAACTTGGATAAATGGAACCACTTCATCATAATGACATGATAATATTAACATATGCATAGAATGTGAGCATTCCAACTAAAGGCTAAATTCCACATTTTAGTTTTTTCCCATTAATTGTTTTGAGCTGGCAAAATATCTATCAAAACCTACAGGGAGTTGCACTATAATAAAACCCTTTAATGTTTAATAGAAGTACAAATATTCAGTGAAGTCTCTAAAATAAATTGATTTCAGGATCATCACAGAAGAGCGCATATATAATTCTTGAAAGCAGTCAACAAACATTTCTATAATTAATGTAAAATTTACTAAAACAAGGGATATGCCATAAAAGTGCAAATACATCATCATCATCATCATTAACTTATGCTTACCCAAGTTCTTATTTGTATCCCAGTTAAAAGAAGAACCCAGGAAATACTGATTCTCAATGTAAATGAAGTGTTGTGCAGATCGGATGGCATGAACATAAGCTGTATGTATGCTCATGTCGATCAGTACATTCTTTCCACAAACGAGATTCTGTTAGACAGAAGTTTTCAAGTTTGTCATTACAAGGTGATAGAACTGGCAACTAATAAAAGTTCAAATCAACATTTACAAATTGGTAGAAACTCTTTTATATGCTTGCCCACCTTATAAGTAGCCTCTCTTGGATCTTTCGGGAAACCTTTTGCTGAATTTGAATCAATTGATCTGAAAATCTGAAATGTTAAAGGAGGAAAATTTTCCGTAAATATCCTTAAACAACTACCAGTTGAGTACTCGGATTTAGAAGAATTCCACCTGAACATGCCAAGTCTCTGGGTCATTGTCATTCCTGTATGATAAATCGTCAACCCCTATGATATCTGGAATTCTGTCAATTCTGAGTAAAGCATCATCTGATCTCTTTAACTTTTTGATCCTTTGATGCTTTGAAGCTTTTAACCAACGCTCTTCAAAGTTTTTTAGAACATCATAGGCTGCTGGACCATCAATTTTAGAATGCAAATCATGCCATGGTTCTCTAGGACCACTCTCATCATAGGTCTACAAGGAAAATGTGGTTAGAATAGAGCTGGTTCTTAACAATCATTACAAATAAATTTCATGTTTGAAAATTTGTCAAGAGAACATTAAACATGGAAAAGAAAAAGTAAAAAAACTTGCATGTTTCTTAAAAGAAGATGCATGATAGTGAAAAGAATGATAAAAATAAAACAAAAGAAAAACTCAAGGACTAGGCATTGGTAAAAAACAAGCAGCAGTTAGGTTCTCTCCACGTCAAATGAATTCGCAAAAAAATCCCAACACATATCATAACTATTTGATGGTGTTTCTTAGATGTCTCTATGAGTAGTAATAACAAACAATATGCTAACTATGTATAACTCTTGGTAAAAATTTTCGGTTGACTATGTAGAGGAATAGTGCATGATGATGTCATTGAATTAGTAAACCAAGATAGAAGTGGAATCTATTCAACTACAATTTTCTGACAGACATGCTTAAATTTGAAGCCCTTGTATTTCTTTCATATTCATTCATGTCTATGATCAGTTACATAATAATATAAAAATGAGGAAATATTATATATAAAATCATATGTTGAAGCTTGTAGCAAATGAAATGGTAATCATCAAGGATTTAAAAACCAATTAGTACTGCTACGATGGAATGGTAAACATCAAGGATTTAAAAACTAATCTGACAAGATACCGATATCGGTACTTGTAGTGTCAATACATCTAGTCGGGGTGTTCACCGTTCAGTTAACCGAATCGTGAGTGGGTTTTCCAAACCGAACCGATCTAATTGGGGAAAATAAGAACAGGCCCCGAACCGTTTGAACCGGTTAACCGGAAATCGATTAACCAGTTTTTCAGTACGATTAATCGAAAACTGACGGTTAACCATATTCTTTATATATAAAAGAAAATTATTTAAAATTATAAAATAAATTAAGATAAATAAATATAAATATTTTCGGTTAGCTGTCAGTTTTCGATGAACCGTTGGTTTTCGGCGGTTAACCGGTTCGATTTTTATACAAAATATTTATTTGTATATATAAATAAATATTATATACCAGTTCGGTAGGTTAACTGGTGATTCGGCCAAGTCTCGAACCATAATCGAACCGATAACCAGTCAATAGGTAAAAATTTGACCGGTTAAGAATCACTCGGTTTGGTTAACCAAAAAATCAATTCGGTTAACCGCGGTTCAACGGTTTTTTTTTTTTGCACACCCCTAATATCCGGTACTAGTACTATCTAGTGTTGGTACGAGCGTTGCTACCTGTCTGAGTCAGGACCATTACACTAGTACGAACCGAGATTTCAATCCTTGATAAGCATACATGCATTCTACTGTAAGATGCCTATAAAAGATAAGCTATTCAACGTCTTGAAATATTTGCTGGAAACTTGTGTTGTGTGACCAAACAGGTCAAACAAGAAAAAGATCACCCCAAATCTGAAATGCCCCTGATGCAGATGCTTAAAGGAATTACCAACTGAATCTGCATTTGCAATTTTTTGAAGGGCGCTTTGAATTCATCATGTTGCCTCGCCAACATCTTCAAAGTGTTCTCTCTAATACTCCCTCATTTAATCAGTGAATGTCTCGAGGATTTTCGCTAGAAAATTGCATTACTTTTTTCTTCCTAATGGACCATAACAGAAAGTGATGAGAGATCTATGAAGGGGCCACCTTTTTCCTTTGAAGTTATCATCAAAATTTATCTAACTTTGATTGGTAAACCAACATAGAAGTGGAATCTATTCAGCTACAATTTTCTGACATACATGCTTAAATTCGAAGCCCTTGTAATTCTTTCATATTCATTTATGTCTATGATCAGTTACATAATAAGATAAAAAATCTTATGTTGAAGCTTGCAACAAATGAAATGGTAAACATTAAGGATTTAAAAATCGATTTGTACCGCCGGTACAATTGGAATGGAAACATCAAGGATTTAAAAACCAGTCCGAGATGGTACCAACTTTGAAATTATTTTTGCATTAATCAGTGAATATCTCGATGAGTTTTGTAGTAAATTGCATTATTTTTTTCTTCCTAATGAGCCATAACAGATAGTGATGAGAGATCTATGAATGGACCACCTTTTTCCTTTGAAATTATCATCAAAATTTGTCCAACTTTGATTGTTGCATTCATATTCTTTATTGAAAATAATCCTATAAAGTATGTGTCTTTCATTTACTGATGTAGAGAAATTAAGAAAGCGTATGTTTCATTGCTGATTTGCAAATTATACCAAATTATCCTGATATTGGTTAATGAATGTAGATAGTAGGCTAAAGACCAAAGAAAATATTGTGAACATTTATACTAATGAAATAAGTAAAATAATTGAATAAAAGAAATGAGTGAGTGCCAGCCTAAGTGTTTTTTTTTTTTGCAATAATATCAATGTATAAAGCAGCATTATTATCCTATTAATATGCCTCAAGCATTAATGAATCATATAATATATTTCTCTATCGTTGGCTTCTTCTCTATATCAACTTTCAACAACGTATAGAGGCTCCATTGCCATATATATACGTACAGGGGCTCCTTTGGCCTTACAAGGTTTACTATGCATTTTATTGCTTTAAAGTTATTACTTATCATTCTAAACACCCATTATTAGGATAATATCAGCAATATTGTAATATTGTACCCGATGCCGGTTGTATATGAATTGAGTAATATTGTAATATTTTGTGTTGTCTTCATTGTGTTTTTAACCTTATCGACGTCCTCAATATCCTTTATCATTAAGTTGATGCAATAAGCAGCAGAGCAAGAAGTCTATATAATATAGGAGTAATTAGCTTGAATCAACTCACCAACTAGCTTAAAGTTGCTCCCATTGTCTCTTACTAGTTGGACAATATACTTATCCTAATGGCCCTGATCCAAGCATCATACATAAGAGTAATGCTAAAATCCTACCACTGCCCCTTTATGCTTTTAATCTAAGTGTGGTATTCGTCCACTTCTTCATCTAAATATGGCCCAACAATATCATATGGTGCTTAACACTAGTCACAGCTCCACAAGATATTGTTTAGTAGACATCTTCGTGTATTTGGAAACATTGGGATATTATTGCTAAGATGATGCTTAACACTAGTCACACCTTCACCTTTGAAGATATTGTTGCAATGAATGCATTGTTAATGGTGATGATTTTCTAGCATTTTTTGTGTATGATACCAACCCATATCAACGTGCAAGCTTTTAGGAGCCATATAATGCTAATAAAAAATATTTTGAGTAAACAAAGAAAAATTTAAGAATTTAAGAAAGTATTGCAGAAAAGATTAGATGTATTAAAAGGAATTGAAAGAACTCGGAGAAGTGTGAGTGAAATGAGAGGAGAACAAGAGCTTATATTAAAGCCTACGAGCTCGTTTGGGGTAATTTCCTACCCCGCTTTTGCTGGGGCGGGCAGCAGAAGCTGGTCCAACTAGATGGTTTGGGGTTGCTATAGCTGCTGGAGGCAGCTGTAAATCACTGCCAACAGGAAGCTGGGGAGAATTAGATTCTCCCTGAAGCTGAAACTGTAAATCGCTGCCACTGCTGCTCGTCGCCCGTCGTCTGGCGACTCTGTCTGCGACTCTGGCGACATATCTCGCGCTGCTTGACTTTCCTCCCATCCGCTCGTTGCTCCACCAACGCCAGCCGACCTGCCGCCGCATTCTCAACCGACCTAAAGCTTTAGATCCGTCTGATGTCGTCGTCTCAACCGACCTGAAGCTTCAGCTCTACAACCTCAACTCCGGGCACCACATTCTCAGCCAACTTGAAGCTTCAAATCTGTCCGTTGACCTGCACTTTCAGCTCTACAACCTCAACTCTTGGCACTGCATTCTCAGCCAACCTGAAGCTTTAGATCCATCTGCTGCAGTCGTCTCAGCCGATCTGAAGCTTCAGCTCTACAACTGCAACTCCTGACACTGCATTCTCAGCCAACCTGAAGCTTCAAATCTGTTCATTGCCATCGTCTCAGCCGACCTGAAGCTTCAACTCTGCAACCTCAACTTCTGGCGCCGCATTCTCAGCCGACCTAAAGCTTCAGATTCGTCTGCTGCTGTCATCTCAGCTGACTTGAAACTTTAGCTCTGCAACCTCATCTCCAACAACCAACAGCTGGCGGCCAACCTCAGCTCCAATTGTCAATTCACTCGAAGGAGAAGAGGAAGAGGAGGGAGGAAAGAGATAAGAAGAAGCAAGAGAACACGTTGAGGACAGGCACAAAGTTGCAAAAGATCACCAACCCCAAGACGTTGAAGAAGATTGTCGAGTCCAAACATTGCAATTGATTTCGATACATGTGTCTAATTCTTATTTTGCTGAACAACCGTTTGTTCGTTTGGAGTTTAATTAATATCATAATACATGCATTATTCATGTTTTTGTTTGCTGAATAAACATGTGTTTGTTTGGATTTCAATCCTAGGAGAGTTATATCGTTTTTCTTGAATGTTTGTCAACTTGCAGTGTTCTTCGACCAATAGAATGCAAAATATGTTCTTTTGAAGTAAGTAATGGATGTGTTTTAGAATTGTCTTGGAAAGAAAATATAGATATTTGGCCAAAAGAAAAAAAAAATCTACTGTTTTCCTAGTAGCTTTACCAATCAATTCTACTGTTTTCCTGTTGGTACTAACCGGTTTTTAAAGTTTTTGAGAATACGAGCAGTTTTACCTTGGTCCGTGTACTAGTCCCTATTTGAACTGGTACAAACTGATTATATTACTCAATATAAACTAATTTTTAAAACACTGATATTGAAAACATCTTCTTTATAGAACAGATAACTCTACAAACTGATTATATTACTCAATACAAACTAATTTTTAAAACACTGATATTGAAAACATCTTCTTTATAGAACAGATAACTCTATAGGACAGATAAGTGAGATGAACAACTATCATCCTCCAATGCTATTGTCTTTTAGTTGCAATAAAACTTCATAGTGCCCAAGTTCTCTATAAGGCTGATAAGTTTGATGAACTACTACAATATCATCCTCCTATGCTATCGTTTTTCAGTTGCAAAAAAGCTTCATAGTGGCCAAGTTCTTATGAGGACTAGATAAGAACTTATTTAGTACCTATCATTAGTTACTAGAAACTTTGGAGAATGTCTTTTCCATATTACTGTGTTCCTATGGCCTCCTCTTCACTTGAGTCTAGGATTGCACTTCGCCTCACAATTCAATGGTAGAGCCAAAGCTCTTAGCTCCATTCATGGATGTAGTCGTGCCTCGTTTTTTTGCTTGCACACGCTATGGCAGAACTAACCATTCCTTTGATCATTGTTGTTCTAAGATAGGAAGACCACCTCATGCACGGGAGGTAGTTGGCTCAATTGAGGTGATCAACACTCAATAACTCTCTAGCATTCTTCGGAATAGTCTCTAGCCTCAACTTGATTTGGTTTCGTCGACTCGTGTAGCATCCAGCGCCACCTCTTCCTCCTCTTCCTCCTTTGGTATAATATCCCTTGCTACTTTTGATAATTCATAGGTCCTAGATTTAGGGCTACTTCTCACATGTCAAGTAATAAGAAATTGTTTTTCTCTTACCTTTACTAACAAAAATCCTCCTATTCAAATAGCATATGGTTTATTTATATCACTTATAGGTGTTGGCTCCATTCACTTTAATGCTACACTTGTTCCTCAATTTGCAAATTTGTTGTCCATTTGTGCCATTACCAAAAGCTTCAATTGTCCATTTGTGTCTCAATTTCCAAATTTGTTGTCCATTTGCGCCATTACCAAAAGCTTCAATTGTTTTGTAGCATAGTTTCCTTCACATTGTATCCTTCAGGACCTATGAATGAAGGAAATAATGGGTAGGCAGTGTAAAAATAAGGGAGTATGTGTTGATGGAGTCAATGCCTCTTCCACAAGTTTTCATGTCATTGTTTGTTTTCCTATTTCAATGACACTATTAGCTTGGTCATCCCTCTCCCATCAAGATTCGGCCTTTTTTTCGCTAAATTCATGTCTTGTTTTTATACTTGTCAACTTGATAACTACTACAACGTCTTCCCCCTTAGCCATCATAGTCTTAGTGATGAACTATTTGATCTTGTTTACTAAGTCATATCCCTTCCAAGGATAGTCATCGTTATTTTGTTATTTTATAAATGATCACTCTTGTATATGCTGGGTTTCCACCAAACTACATGCCTATATATATCCCAATAAAATAGAATTGCTGAATATATAAATCATCATATTTTAGATATTGCCGGATCTCTTCTCTTCCACATGAGTGTGCATCACCAATACTAGGGAGATGTTGTGGTGACTGCCACATTATATATCATGTTCTCATGTCACTTGCATGTAACTCTCCTTTTTTTACATTGTACCATCTCAAATCCTTTTTCACCTACCCTTAGGGTGTTTTGGTGTCTATGCTATGTTCAAATTCTTGGCATAAATTACAATCCTAGGTCACTCATTGTATTTTCTTGAGTTATAATTGTGCACAAAAAGGATATAAGTGTTATAACCCCACTTCTAAATGGTCACTCACTAGTGTTGATGTCTCATTTTGTGAATTTATTCCCGCATTCTCTACTTATAAAGTGACAGAATCACCACCATGTCAAGATATTTCTCTTTTAGCTCTAGTACTCTACCTATTCCATCTTCCACCACTTATGCTCCAAAGGTCTCCATAGCACAACCGATGCTGTTACAACGGTCTGTCTCTGCACTTCGAGTATTCTGGCCCCTAGCCTCATCTTCTTCCCATCACCTTGCGCAAAGGTAAACGACATGTGGGCCCTTATCCTATCAATCACTTTGTTTCTTATACCTGATTATCCAATTCACAAAGTGCCTTCATTAATCCTCTTCCTTCTACTATAATCATCAAATCATTTGATGAGGCTAGTCTTTTTCCTAAGTGGCATCTTCCTGCAGAGGAAGAGATGGAGGCTTTATACTCACGCCATACCTGGTCGTTGCTTCCTAACTCTTTTGGGTTCTTTTTAGAACCCAAGCATAGTCCAGATGGTTCCGTGAACAAGTACAAAGCTGAACCGGTGGCTAAAGGGTTCACTCATACTTTCACTATTGATTATTTTAGACTTTTTTCCTCTAGCTCGCCCTTAACTTTGTTTGGGTTATTTTCTCCCTAGTAATTAATTTAAACTAGCAACTATATCAGGTGGATGTTTGTAGTGCCTTCTTAATTAGTGACCTTATGAGGATGTTTATACAGAGCAATCACTACATAAAACAATGGCTTGAAACAATGCCCAAGTGCATGGTTTCATAAAATTTCTCAAATTATGACATTAGCCAATTTTCAGGACAACAAGGTTGATCATTCCATCTTCACATGACATTTAGATTGTGGTGTAGTATTTCTTGTTGTATATGGTAATGAAATTATCTTGACTTGGACTGGCATGACAAGTATAAATAAACTAAGGTTTATTTACAATCCAAGTTTTCTCTAAAGAATTGGTAGGCAAAATATTTCATAGGAATTGAGATTTGCTTAAAGGGCTGAGCATATCACTTTCATAGTGAAATATGCACTGAACTTGAAGAGACTAGGATGCTTGGTGTAAACTTGTGAAAACTCTACCTGTTCCTAGTCAGAAATACTCATATGAGATGGATTCTTGAACTATCAGCAGCTACCATCGCCTCCTCCACCGCCTTTGCCTCCTAGGAAAGCTTATATATCTTATTATCACAAGACTTTGACATTTCATATAATGTAGTAGTAGTGAGTTAGTTCATGCAAAAGCTAAGGAAGGTGCATCTAGAAGTTGTAATGAGAATAATATATTAAAGGAGAACTAGAAAAGGGGTTATTATATAAGAACTATGGCCACACAAGAATTGATGCATGATAGAGTACCAATCTCTGGCTTATGTACTTATGTTGGTGGTCATCTCATAATGCGGAAGAGCAAAAAAAAATGTGGTATCAAGATCTAGCAATGATAAAGCAATGACACATACTACTTGCAAAATGATGTGGCTCAGCTACTTGATCTTGGAATTCTATGTTCTCGCTCGATATCTAGTTGATTGCTATTTTGAGTGAGATGTAGTCTCCAACATTCTTTTTTTGAAGAAGGGCGGACTGACATCTTCACAAAGGCTCCAAGGACTACTTCAGTCTTGTACTCTTTGTAACAAGTTGGCATAAGGGGGAGTATTAAAGTATTGTTGGGTTGTCGGTCAACAGCAACCCAGTCCACTCTTCCTATTTTTTGGTTTTTCTCTCTGAGTGGCTGGTCAGGGTGAATGCTTATTCTTTCTCCTCTGTTCCAACACCTATAATATTTGTTTTGGGAATAGACTTAATCAACTCCATATTGTATTAGATTTAATGGTTGACATATGCATGGGAATGATTGTAGCTACTGATCCAACTTCACTCATGTTATTATAAGCTCTCATCCCCGTAGGGAGAGTTTGGTCCTTTAAGACTACCTTTATCCTACAGCCCACTCTCATTATCATTAGTTGTTTCTTTACTATTTACCTACCTCACTTCACCTTGACAGTCCAATATGGAAGCATCTACTGCCCCCCTTCCCTACCGAACAGAGAATCCTTAAATGGACCTGACCACTAGACTAAAATGCTAGCACAACTAAATGCCAGACTTGAGTCAGGAGAATCTAAGTCAATTGATTAATTTGAATGTCATAAAACATGCCTAAAGGCCCTAGAGGCATCTAGGGTGGCACATTACTATTGGGAGCATAATACAAGCATACTTAAAATTTGACCTAGAGATGATCCACATTTGTATTATCCATGACCAAGTATAGGACAAATCCAGGCTAGGTGAGTTTTTCTTCTAAAGCTTTTGCAAACAACTTTGGGAACGTGAGGCCTCTAAGAACATTTCCTCCTATCCCAGGAATCATGAGGATCCTACTTGATTAAAATCAATCCTATCATATTAAGAATCTCAATTCTCAAGTATTTTTTGACTGGACTATTAAGCAATACTTTAATTAGTCTAAATCCTTAATATCAGTGTTAAGTTCAATGAGACAATGTTGACCAGTTTGAGTGTACCAAATATCCCCAGTTGATAGTTAGGTTAGCATGAGTTGCTTTGACCAGCTCATATCTCAATATGACGTCCAAGAAGACCCTAAACCTAACTTAGCCCATTTTTAAAATGGTTTTGTATCTAGAAATTTGTAAGGAGATATTACACACCATCAAATTCTAGAGGTCACCTTCTAGAGAACCCGTGAGATCAAGCACTATCATAATGGAATCTTACAAGAGAACCTTGCCTCTTCTTATAACTAGGAAACCCCTGAAGCCACTCACTCAAGCTATGACTAGATTATCCCCTATAGTGTCTACCTAGGTCACACTCCTATCACCACAGAGAGGAAGGCCCTCAGCACCTCATTATCTATGACTATAAATGGCTTCAATTCTTTTGGTCTCAGCAATTTAGTGAATACTTCAAAGATTGTTGAAGAGAGCTGTTACATCTGACATTAAAAAAAAAAAAAAAAAAAAAAAAAAAGAGATGTGATCGATGGGATGAGACACTGCTTTGTCCCATCCCCATCTCTCTCTTCTCTCTCTCAATGCATGAGACCCGATCTCTCTCTCTTTTCTCTTCTCCCTCACTTGCTTCTTCCCTTCACCACAAGCCTCCTTCTGCTCGCATCTCTCATACTCATGTTGCCCTCTCTCGTGTGTTCGGCAAGCAGACACCAGTGTTGAACTTTGACGAGCTCCTACCTTCAGTGACGAGCTCCAACCCTTTCCTCCTTCCCACGCTGCTTCGTGCGGCGAGACGCAACTGGACATGGGCGCACCGAACCCCAACTCCGGGGACGCCTCTCTACCCCAGAAGTTCCGATACTCGCCATTAAGCTTGGGCGAGGTTGGCGACTAGTCCTGGTGGTTTCCTATCACTTTCTGTCAGTTCCAGGTGGTTTCGACGATTTCCGGCGAAGGTTTGTTCACGCCTCTTGCTACTCCGACGAGCTATGCGACACCACCATCTGCAACTTCGGAAGAGTCCGCCGGCGCCGGAGATGAAGTATTGTTCCGGCAAACTTTCTGGTGAACTTTCCAGCGACGTCCATTCGACCCCGACGATTGGTGCGTCCACATATGCTGTGGAAGAGGTTAGTGCATAACTTGCCTCGTACGTATTTAATTAAAGAAATCCTACATGCCTATAGTCTTAGACGAGTATTTATTTAAAATACACTGATAACTACATATAAATGGTAGAGGATTAGATGGTACGAACATCAATAATTACCGTGAAAGTAAACCAAGAAAAGAGAAAATAAATAAATAAATATATGTATAGTAATATGGTTTAAACAGGAAGATTAATATACGTGGATTTCATTTCTATGTAAGGGCTATAGACTTGGACGAGCAGGCTTCGCTTGGACATCGAGATCGAGATTAGTCATACCTATAGTGGCAGGTAGGGATCTTTTCCTATACTTTGATCAAGGTGTCTACCGCTTGGTTAGAAGGCATCCTACAGTTTGCTGTTACCGCTTAGTTAGGGACGTCTTGCTGATTTACTCTATGGTTAATTTGTTATCCTTTCCATTAGATTATTATTCCATTGTGCATGATTATGAATAATTATTTATGTTTTGTTGCATAATATATTCTTATCCCAGATTACTGGGATTTTACACTTATTCACATTGCATGTGTGCTCTCTAGCATAGTATATTAGTTATTCGAGTTGTACTGGAGGCGGTGGAGTGTCAATCAGATGTGTTTTGAGGCCGGATCTACATAGTGCTATGGAAGACGACCTCGTAGACTATGTTGTTATCATCATATAATTGTGCTATGATTGCACGGGTATGGTTGGGTACTAGATGTAGTACCAGCGGACTGTTGACGAGCAATTATTTATAGTATGCTAGCTGACACTGGGGACCACTTAGATATAAGTGCGTGTCCATTAGGGACGAGTTAACCCTTAGCCCTGTATTATTAAGTGTAATAATATATATTTATGATATTTGAGCATAGTTTACAAAGTACATATTTGGTGTATCCTGTTAGATTATGTTGTATGTATGTATGATATGATTTCCCTTAGTAAATATTGCACTAATTAATCCCTACTTAGCCCTTCTAGCTAATAACTCCTGCTCATGTGTTTTATTTTAGGTCATAGTGTTGTCCGTCACGGGCGGATCAGGCGTAGATAGATAGTGATAGAGGACTCCCGGGTAGGGTATTGGTATCAGTACGTGTGTGTGTATATATGGTGATGTTTTAGCTATGTGGCTAGGATATTTGTCTCATCGGTGTTGACAGAGGTTGTTATGATGTTGTATAGATTTTTTAGACTTTTACTATTGATTTGATGTTATTAGTTGATAGGTCGTGCTGAATTAGCAGGTCCAATTGTCATATGCCATAGGTGGGCTACCGGTTGGGGCCAAATACCTATCGGGGCATGATAAGAGCCTTATGTATAATTGAAAAAGTAATTTACAGCCCCACCACCAACCTTAGCTAATTGTTTGAGTAAATCATGCAAGTATGCCTAATACCCAATGATATTTGATCATCCACTTGATCATATAACACAACCAAATTGAATGTGATGTTAATTCTATGGATGTCAGTAAAGGAAATCCATGACCATAGAACCTTGATGCCACCCATTACAATAGACACAGCATTTTTAATATTAGAACATGAAAATTTAAGCTGAATACCTCCAAAGGAGGATAAGGGCACACTTCTAAGAGCAAAATCTCCAAAAGATTGTGCCTACTAGCCCCTATACATTTTTACAACAACTTTTCTTTAAGTCTTAAAATAAGATACTATATAGAATATAAGTTGTTAAGGAAGAAATACAATGTGTCATTGATCCTATTAAAACACCCTAGGTATAGATCCTACTTTGACCAATTCTCGAACATCACTAATAAGAAACTCTCTAATGAGTCACCTCTCAAGCAAAAAATGCAATGTGTCATTGACCACAATCCTACTAACCATGACAAGCTCAAGCAATAAGTCAATGACCACAATCCTACTAGACCTTAATCCTTATGTCATATCATCCCTTTCCCACCCCTATAAAGTTGGTAGCTAGCTAATTCCATCGCTTATCATGCAATAAACAAAATCATATAAAATATTGATCATAGGTTTGATCATTTGTTGGATCTCCTAAGTCGGTTAAGATGATTCCCAAAAATTGCCTTGAGTGGGTGTCACCAAATACATAGTCAATTGAGAAATGAACAAAAAAGAACCTCAAAATTAAATATGACCTTTATAAGTCATAATTCTCGTTGAGTTTCTCAAAAGCACCCTCCACAGGTTTTACAATATTACCTAGGAAAGTTTCTTTATCATAAATTTATATGGCATCTTAATTTACAATATAACTTAATAATGGAACACATTAGAATAATTTTTTGTGATCCTTTGGAAAAAAATATGGTTGAAACCAAAGTTTTAAAAAGCATCTCGTATTGGTGTACTAATATCGAAGCATATTGGTATGATCCAATGCATACCGACATATATTGGTCATTTGGCCCCACGACATGGTAAAAACTTTATGCAACCTGGCATGACACTCAGCATGCGAAAAAATTTGCACAACATAAATTTTTAAACCAATAATAATATTATTATTATTTAAAATATGAAAAAATTTAAAAATTTTGGGAAAATAGTGTTTTTATAATTAAAAGACAACTATGCCCTTATTTTTAATTTTTAAGGACATTTTATAAAGGCAAATAGGTATAAAACTATTTGAGATTTGAATTAAAAAAAAGTTGAAACATGCCAGACCCACAGACCATGACGTGTCTAGCCTAGAGTGTCATGCCTAAATACCTTGATTGAGCCCAACCGGTTCCTATGCCACCCATGGCCTATTGATTGGTCAACAAGTTATGTCGTGCCTAGCTTAGGCTTTGTCGAGCTAATGTGGGTTGCGGCGGCCACCTCTAACTATATTAGTATTCCAATATGTATAAATACATATAAATAATATTAAGTCATGAGATATCTTTGGCCAACGAGACAAAGGAGGCAACAGTAGCACCACCCTTGAATTCATCTATCTCTAATCACCCAATATTAATCCATTTGTTGCCTTCTTCAAGCCTTTGAATTCAGGTGGTACAAGCCAACTCCTAAAATTATACCCTTTGTATATCAGTGCTTGGTATACCATATATTGGTGTGTCAAACATATAATAAGTAATGTCCTTGATGGCTAGAAAACTAGTCATTTGGTTTTTCTACTTACACTAGCCATTTGCACAAGACTATGGAGATTCATGACCGACAATAGAGCTAGAGGAGATAAAGGTAGTGGTGACGATGCAGCAACAACTTGAGAGTTGATATAACATATAACATAAGATGAACCAATGAAGACAATCAAGAATATTTTAGTAGATACGAAGGAGATGTTATATTCCAGTATCATAGAAAAGGCAAGGGATCAACAGAAGCAAAATAATAAACAAATGCCTTAGACAACTATGACAAGATGAGATCCACCTTACCTTTAGAGTTTGAGAGTAGATCATGAAGGATATAAAGGATACAACACAAAAGCTACCTACAAAGTGTCTTATATGTATCCTTAATTAGTCTCAAATCTCAATACCTGTGTTCGCCCCAATTATAGTAGTCTAACAAACAGTAGCATACCATGCTAGTTAATTATAGTAGTAACAAACGGTAGTAGACCATGCTAGTTTAGTAGGGTTTAAGTCGGGTGCAACCATCTATTATTCCAAAGAGTCTGCTCATCTTAGATGTAGCAGTGGCTTTTGTTATGCACTTTAGTAAAGAACTCCTACTATAGTAAGTAAGATAACAATTTCAACTAAAATTATGGGTTTTCCTGGTAGTAGCAGCATAGTGGTATGCGCAAG
Source organism: Costus lasius (assembly GCA_027563935.2). Lineage (NCBI taxonomy): Eukaryota > Viridiplantae > Streptophyta > Magnoliopsida > Zingiberales > Costaceae > Costus > Costus lasius. The sequence continues at coordinate 13,296,287 of CM050450.1, read as the reverse complement.
ATGGAGCACCACTCTTGAATTCATCATTCTCCAATCACCTAAAGTTAATCCATTTACTAGTTTCTTGAATCTTTAGATTTATACTCTAAAGAGTCTTATACTTTCCTAAATATGAGGTTTAGTAATCAATTGACATTGAAAGATCTTTTTTTTGTTTAAGAGATTTGGGCTTGGGCTATGTTGGGCTATGTGGCAATGCTGGCAAAGGTTTGCAGGCTTTAAGAAACCAATTTGAGTGGTTGCAAGCTCACGCATCACCTATTAATCTATAAACCGTTTGGTCCTTTTCTACTGCCCTCAACCTAAGCATTTTGTAGATGGATTGCAGACGTCAAGACAAAATTGTCCATAAAATTTCATTCAAATAAGAATTTTGTAGAAATTATGGCCCATATGTGACAATTATCATGTCCATAATTTTTGGATGACCCAAAGAAATCATGGTCAAGCCGTGACAGATATCATGGTCATGAAATTCTCAGCATACAAATTTGAGGAGTTTGCATAGTAAAAATTATGACCCATTCGTAATTTCTATCATGGTCATAATTCTCTCGACGCACGCGCTTCGACAGAATCTCACCAACAAGATTATGACCAATTATCACAGCCGTAATTATTTCGAACACACTTCACAGAAAGCCATAAGACTATTGCCCACCTTTCATCCACCAGCCGTGATTTCAAACCCGCTTCTTGCCCGATTTGGCTCGTTTTTTAGCCAGATTTTGGGCAAACTCTTTTGGAAGTTCTTGAAGGGATTTAGGGAGTTTTTGGAAGGTTTCAAGGGCCCTTTGGCAACTTTTGGAGGTGGATTTTGTGCAGGCGATGGCGAGGGCAACCAGGCAACGACTGTACCGATTTCCCTTCGTTTGGAGGCCTAAATCTGCATAGTCTTCATTGATCTATCTGAGGGAGTCCTAGATTTATTCCTCCTAGGAATTTCCTCTATTTATTTTGCGATTGTAATTGATGTTTGAGAGATTTGTGCTTGAACAATGATAATGTTAGCGTAAACTCTTAATTAGGACTAGGGCGTAGCCCGCTGTATCATTTTATGAATTAAAACTTGATTTTTATCTTTTAAAGAGATTTTCTTGTGCTTGATTTAAATATTGTTGCGCTTATTATGCGTTTATCCTTGGCCAAGGTTAACATGTTATTAGACGTCGCAAGAAAAACTGAAAAGTGAATTACGACGTCGAATCTACAATATTTGAACAGTTCAATTGGGGCACGAAAGTAGAAGCAATTGATTTAAGGGATTATATAATTTATCGAGAACTCATTGAGTTTATTTCGAGTTAATGACCACGAAAGTAGGAAAATAACTTGGGTAGATACTGGATTATACAGTCGAAAGGGGGCAATCCCCTTCTACACAGTAAAGTTCTTTAATAAGATAAATTTTGTTATTTATATCATGTGACATAGTGTGGTGAATTTGAAGTCTTGATCTCTCTTAACTTGAATACATTACTTTGTTACCTTCTGTTAGTTAATTTAGTAGTTTAATTTAACTAAATTTAAATCAACTCCATTTTTATTCATCTAGCGAACAATCTTCGAATTAGTTAGTACTTGACCATTGGTCCTTGTGGGATAATATTTATATATTATTTCGACAAGCCATGTATTTGCGACAAGCCCATCACATACAAATGTCTTGAAAGGAATGCAAATAGAAAAAAAAAAATCAAGTAATAAGTCCCACAGGAATACATTTTAGGCGGAAAGATGAAAACAAAAACAAGCTTAACAAGCTTACAACAATGAACGTTAAGTAATTACCAGAAAATTGGGATTGTGATAGTCATCCTTATGCACTGTTTGTAGTGTCCTAAATAAGGGATGGTTGGGAGTGTCGTACCTCCCGCCACACAAGTCAAGGCCTCCAATGAAAGCTATTATTCTTCTTCTATTGTCACCAGCATCAGCATCCACAACCACTTGTTTTTGATGATGAGTGTATATGGTTCCAGTTTCCTGATATAAGAGCTTTCCAATTAGAAAATGGTTCAGTACATATTGTTATTCATAGAGAACATAACAGTAGATCATTTATGCTTTATTGATATCTTTTACACAAATTATTCTTAAATACTTAGAGATTGTAGCTGAGCGATGCATAATATTCTTGTCTTGCGATGCTATGCTGAGTAGGTAGATTTATTGTGTACATGGAGGCATAACTACATCCAACCAGACTCCAGTACAACATTGCATATTTTTATGTTAAATATCATATGGTACTTATTGGTCCAACTCCAACTATATACCAGTACATAAAACATATTCTGTATTAATATAGTATATATTATATAGTATATATAAAATATCAATACCATGTGCCAGTATGTACCGAACTATACAATTTGGAGTCAACACCAATGTAAACTTAAATTTTAAACCTTGCAACAATGAACACATGTTATGCCAAATAGAATTAGCACATTATCATGCCACAAAAGGGCAATGCTTGACTAAATTAACAAAGTTAAAATCTATAGTGATTGATTCCTGCAAAGGGGAACCTAAGAACAATGGGCAGTGGCAACCTGCCATTTTATAAAACAATTAATAAAACTAAAATCTAACATTTCAATTATGCAAGGTTTAACCACATGTCAACGTGCAGACACCATGCAGAAACAAAATTGACAAGAATAGACATAATGATAAGCCATGGAAATAGGTATCTAAGAACAGTTGACAGCGGTAACCTGTTGTTTGGCAAAACTGTGTTTTTTACCAGCTGAACGAGGACAGAGCAAAATTTGTACAGACGAGTGCTTGAAAAAGCGGCGAGTCTCTTCATCACGGGTTCCCATTAAGCCATCCTGCATTTCATTGGACAGAATAGTATAATAATTGAAGTGATCGATTGTTTTACAGAAAAAAAAAACATGAAGCTTTAGTGAACACAGGATTGCTACAAGGTTGCTGCACCAGCAGGAGATAGAAAATTGAAATGATTTGAGTTAGTTTTGAGAGAAGAAAATTTTTGCCTCAGTTTTTATATATGCTAGCCTCAATTGGATGTCACCAATTGTCCGAACGTGTGGGAATACAAATGTGATAAACTACTCGTGTTATGATCTGCTCATCTGCTAAATCTAGATTTGTTCATTTCTGCATTGGTTTTAACTCCCTATCCTAGAAACTTCGATACAAAGATTGAGGGATATTAGATATAATAGTAAGAGCTGTTGGATAACTCAAACTGAAACAATATCAAGATGACAAACCAAACCCAACACAGAAGAGAATAAGCATCATTCTCCAAATAGACATAAAACTGGAGCTTTGATGCGTATAGAAGGTTCAATTCAACGAGAGAATAGGACAAATTGCATGCAGGACTAGGAAAGATCATGGTTTAATAGTAAATTAGTTTTGCAAACATTTTAAGTGAAAATAATTGAATAAACCTACTAGGATATCATTTTGTAATATATGAAATGTCTTTGTTCTTATTTCAGCATTAAAATGATCTGTTAGTTAATTGTACTTAGTTAGAGATTCTACTTTAAGATATTTATTTGTTCAACAGAAGGAATTCTTATTAAGTGCACTTTATGTAACAAAGAAACTATAAAGCACCTTCCAATGGTTGTGACCCTAATAAACAATGATACTTAGTTGGGTCACAGTCGTTGGAACCATAGTCATTGCTAGGTCATTAGTCATTGGCGTGTCATAAGGTCTATATCCAAGAAGACTAAGTCTTCAAGAAGATCAAAGGCATTATTCCTTTTATAAAGATGCAATCCTTTGGTCTTGCAAGCACTTTTGTTCCAAAGAAATATCTAGGTTTTCCAATATGTTTTATAATAAACCTATTCTTTAAATGATTTCTTACTTATTGAATGCCTCTAGTATCACTATCAGTGAGGAGAGCATCATTCACATAAACTACAAAAATAACACCCCCAAGGAAGTTTTTTTGCCTACTAAAAATAGAATGTTTTGTTTTGTTGCATTTGAGTCCAAGTTGTACTACCATATAGGACTTATCAAATTATGCTTTTGGACTTTGTTTAAGTTCATATATAGCTTTTCTTCATTTTACATCTTTGTTTCTTTCTTTGAGCAATGTACTTTGGAGGTTACTCTTATAGTCATCTATATAGACATCTTTAGGAAGATCATCAGGTAAGAAAGTGTTTTTCAATTTTATATGAAGCATGATCTAATTTGATTGGTAACGAAAGAGAATAATGCTCTAAAGTTAATCTAGCGACCAAAGAAAAAGTCACAAGGTAATCTATTACATAGGTTTAAGTAAAACTCTTTACTACAAGTCTACTAAACAGTGTCAGCATGATTGTACTTGATAGTTTACACCCTCATCCACCAAGAAGAAGCCTAACACAACATGAGTCTTGGAATAAGTTCTCATACCTCCACTTCATCATTCATAGCTTGCTACCACTCAGGAGTATACATAAGTATGAAAATAGTAGAAAATAATGCTTTTTAAAAACTATTCCACGTAGCTTGGTCCAAACGGCACATATCAGTGTTTACCAATTCTGGTACAAGATCGGTGCAATATGTGTATATATATAATGGTACCAACTTGAATCATTGGTATCATGTGCCGATACTAACTGTTACATACTAGTCTGACACTAGACTAGTATGGAGGGAAATTTAAAACCTTAGTAGAAAAGGATAATATAAAAGACAAAAAACATGAAGATAAAGATAAATTGTCATATGTAACAAGAAACGGGTCTGTTATAGTAAAATGGGTAAATTAGAATTTAGAGGTGGTAGACCAGCATTGCAGGAGGTGATGGCAGCAGTTGAGTATGACGATGATGATACCAGGGGTGGTAGTATGACTAGATGAGAGTTATTAGTACTGGTGAGGTCAAGCTATAAAGGCAAGGAAAAAGGAAGTGGCACAAATGACATAGTAAAGACCATCACATCAAACCTATTAGATAATCTCAAAGTCTCATAAAAGGTAACATCAACAAAGGTGTATTACTTGTATCAAATAAGACCATAATATCTACAATCCTTTTGTATGTGAGAGTATTTAAGAAAAAAAATACCTATATCCAGATCAAGGGCTCGGCTTGTCATGATCTAAAAGGATAAACATCATAGTACACAATTCTATTGAGAGATATAAGAATTAAATGATTTGGTGAATGACGTCCCAAGAGATGCAAAAGGTAGACTTTAATAAATATATCAAACTGATTTTTCATTATAAAATTTATGAAAGACATCAAAGAAGTTAGATCTATTCTTTCAAAATATAGCTAAGTCATGTAATAATAATCATCAATAAAGGTTACAAAATAAGAAAACAAAATTAATATAGGATTAGAGCCCAAAATATTTACTCAAAAGGAGATATAATATTACTAGTAGAATTATTTGTAAAATACATGATAGTGCTTACCAAGTTGACATGCTTTACAATGAAAAATAAAAAATAAAATAAAGAAAATAATTAATTTATACTTTATAGATATGGGTGGCCGAGACGCAATGCTAGTGATAAGAAGTCCTAGTGGCAGAAAAAATTGATAAAAATCTATTATTAAAGTAGTAGATGGCACCGGACACATACTCTCCATCAATTATTGCCTTCTTCTACAAGTCCTGAAAGGTACAATATGTGAGCAAAAAAGGTTACATAACAACTTAAAGATTTTGTAAGAGAGAGAGCTAATGGAAAGTGTAGGTATATAAAGAAATCTTAGAAGATAGAGAAATGGACCCATATCCTCAAACAAGAGCAAAAGAACCTAAGAGCAATAAAAATAGAGGTATGAGAAGTAGAAGTATAGAAATCCAAAAATAATTTATGATCACTTATCATATACGATGAAGCCCCAAAATCTAAGATATACGGGGAAGACAAAAGGGCCACAAAGCTATACTTGTATTAGCTAAGGCAAAGCAATGAATGAAAACGAAAAGGTAGCTAGGATTACATGAGCTCCTCGTAGTCAGCCACAATTTAAAAAACCAATCCATACCCGGCGATGCTGCCAAGGGCGACAGAACTAGTTTGTACCAAATTTTTTTAGTAAATTCAGAAAATTACTAAAAAGTTTGATATATTCAGTTTTTACTAATTACCGAAAATTTTGGTAAATTTGGTCTAGTAAAAAAAATTGAATTTCGGTATTAGTAATAAGTTTTATAAAATTCGATTTCTGGTTTTGATTTCAGTTTTTTACTTTTTTGGTTTGGTAAAAAACTATATTTACCAATACATATTAAAATATAATATTTTATATATATATATATATATATATATATATATATATATATATTATATCCTAATCTTATTATAGTATAACTAGTTACTAAAACTCTAAAACCCATTGCCCAATTACCCATCACTCAATTAACTAAATCCTTAATAGCCTAACTTTCAATAATTTACCAAAAAATTTTGGTAAATTCAGTTAAGTAACATTTTGGTTTTTAAGAAATTCAGTTCGGTTTTAGTTTTTAACATTTCAGTATAAAAAAATTCAGTAATTGTTTTTGGTAAATTCGGTATCAGTAAATACATAATGCTCACCCCTACCAGTACATGGAACACATGAGAGCTGAGCAGAGAAAAACAAGAAGAAGAAGAAGAAAGAAAGAGAACAAGAAAAAGGAAGGAGAAGCATGCATGTCCATTGCTCAACACGTTCGCCAAAGAAGGAAGGAGAAGGAAAGTTGGAGGAGAAGGAGAAGCATTGCACGTCCACCGACAACTCCTCCTATGCTGCTGCCGCTACGAGTAGCTCGGTTCCATCCAGTTTCGAATAGTTTTGGATCCTCCAACAGTAAAAGCAAAATCCTCTTATGCAATAACTGAATAACAAGTGCATACTCGCCAAAGTCCTGGTAAGACATGCTCAAGATCTAAAATAATATCATCGGCTACTTTGTGCAAAAGAATATGAATAATAAAGACTTTACATGAACTTTGCCACAAGAAAATCCTAATGTTGCTTTAATAGGTCTTCTAGATTCACAATGGGTGGGTGATATTACTATAATTTATCCCACTTGGATTTTAGTAGAGAATAGTATTCCTAAAGTGGCTTGTCTTCTTGCTTTAGATTAAATAGTTCCTAGTACAATGAATAAACTCTTATACCATTCTTCTATGAAGAATAAGTTTTCTATAAAGTGTCCCATATCTCTTTGACAGAAGAAAAAATAGAACAGTATTTTATATAGGAGACTCCGTTCTGAGGATTGAAGATTTGGTCTGCGGTCGGACCAGTATGTACTGGTCCATATTAGACAAGAACGGGTCTATACTGGTGGAACTAGGTGGAGTAGTTGGCGAAGCACAGAAGAAGAGAAAAAAGAAGAGGAGGAAAAAGAAAAGGAAGAAAAAAAGGAGGAAGAAGAGAGGTCGTCCACATCAGCGTCTTCGTGGCTCCTTGGTTCAGTCCTAACCGGTACGAACTGAAAACAACCAGTGGGTTCGGAAGGGGTTCTTTAAACCTTGCTCCATACTACTAACAAGTCATACAAGAACACTTTAATCAAATAAAAATAGGATACATCATTACAGGAGTTGAGGCAAAATGATGAAGCTAGCCTGAGACAAGGAGAATTTGATAGCTCTTGTCTTAAGATACAGTTATTGCCATTAAATTTAACTATAGTACCTTGAAGATGATGAGACTTATCTTTGACATATAGCTAGAGTGATCTATTCTTAGTGAAGTAGAGAAGCCTCACAATAAACTATCTATCCTAACCTTTGAAGCTGTTAGAAGACTGTTGTTAAGGAATGGCAACGGCTATGAACATCATTGTGGCAGCTGCGACAAAGGCCAGTTCACAGCAGCTGCAGTGGCAAAGGCTATGAACTCAGAAGTGAAAAGTGAGCCGCATTTCAATTTTTTTTAAAAAAAAAAAAAATTGAATCCTTTTCCCTGCCTTGGACCAAATAGGGCGGGGGTATAGCTCTAATTTAAAATTGTTGAATTTCTGCTGGAGGGTGGGGTTATGAAGAAGCTAAATTCAAAATTTTGAATTCCTGGGCTGAAGTCAAAAGTGTGTTTGACATTAAAGATGTTGATATGACATAGTATTTTAGACTTGTAAGAAAGCTCATTTATCTTATTGTTACTAGACCAAACATTTTTTGTATTATTGATATAGTGAGTCAATATATGTTGAATACCAAACAAAGTAACATGGAAGCAGTTCTTAGAGTTAGAATTCTTCAGTACTCAAAAGGCTCCCATGGAAAAGGAATTTTTATGAAAAATATGGACACCTACAACATGAATTTTATACTAATGTTGATTATGGTAGTAGCATCAAAGATAGTGAACATATTTTTTATTATTGTATCATATTTAATGAAATATTGTCACATGGAGAAGCAAAAGATAAAAGTATTATTGCAAGGTCTAAAGTAGAGGTTGAATGTAAGGCAATGATTCTGACAGCGAGTTAATGTGGCTACAATCTTTCACGAAAGAATAAAATTTCCTCATGAAAAACCTATAACTATCAAATATCCCAATCAGGAAACTATCTATAGTGTAAGTAATCTTGTGTTTCATGTGCAGACAAAATATATTAAAGTGGACTGCCATTTTATAAGAGCTGTAGCAATGTCTAACTCTAAAAAGATATGCACTTCCTTCACTATTTTAGAGAATCAACAAGACATTTCCACCAAACCTCCTACTTTTGATAGGTTGTCTATCCTTTTGTGACATGTTGGGAATGATTAACATGAAGCTCCAACTTGAGAACTTATCTAATAGGCCTTAACACCCACATCGGGAGTTTGGAACATCATATATCTTAAATTGGTCTATATAAGACCCGTGGCCTTTCTCATTAATAATATGGAGCAATTTTACATTTAATTTACTTGAAGTGATTTAAAGAGTAGTTATTAGTCAAAACATGTTCTAGCTTCTAACATCTTTTTGGTGGTTTGAAGCATCAAGTGATCCAAATGTTCTACCAATTACTCTTTAACACCATTGCCATGGTCTTTGAGAAGAATCCAAGTGCCTGGCATCTGGTTAAAAATACCACATTACTAAATCCAAATTGCTAAAAGAAAATACAAAATCAGGGCAATTATGTAACTCCAGCTAAAGGAAAAAAACAAATTAACTTTCAATAGACTTGTACGCCTATCAGGTACTAGAATTAAGTGTGTTTAAGTTATATGAGTTAGTTCTTGTGCGTAAGGAGGCTAATGAACTAGCAGATTATAGAGAATTTCATGTGATTAGTGAATTCGTTATTATTGGGTAGGCTAACTGGCATCTTATGAGCTTGCTGTTAGACAGGGTTGGTCACAGTCATAATTTATTGGTTTTGTGATTAATTAATTGTCAGATATTTACGTTAGGAAAAAAGGGGGAAAAGAAGGGCCTTACTGTTCGATAACCCAAGATGCTCCTGGAGGTAGGATCGTCCCAAACAAGAAGCAAAACTCTCACCCCTTCTTGTGATTTGGCCTTGAGTAGGTCCCCTAGGGTGGTAGACGAGGAATTGGCACAATCTCTTATTAGACAAACAGTATGGAAAACTGACCAACCGACAATGTATATCAAACGACGAGCATTGCTTATTGCATCATAGATGTCGTGCCAACACTTCCCGTGCTGGTAATACATTCCATTTCCCAGGATCAGGTCCTGGAGACAACCATCGGGAACATGAGCGTCTTGATAGAGTGTGACCTTCCCACCTTTCCTGAGAGGGAAATAGGTATCCGGCACGCCGATGTAGTTGGGGCCAGCGCCAACTCCATGGTGGTAAATGCTGAGCCTCTCGATTGGGATATACTGAATTGATAGCCGCAGCTCCGCTCCGGGCTTGCATTGCTTCCCACTGGGACCAATAATTGGGTAACAACCTTCCACCTTGTGGCCTGAGTAAATCTGCTCTGCTGAGATCGAAACCGAGCCGATAAGCTGCGCCCCAACAACGTCACTGTCCTTGACCAAGAACTCCACCTCCGCGGCGTGGTGCGCCACTGGAACATTGAAATGCTGCAACCAAGCAGGGTTCTCACTATTGTCCACCACATATGTCCTGCCAATTGCAGCATCAGACACCATTATGGTTACATAAGGGTCGCTGGTGTTGGATACCACCTGCTCCCCCTTTCCGGTTATAGAGCTCGTGATCCGGGTGCCAAACATGTCGCCCAAGGTCTTGTGGAACATGTCCAGGTTGGGGAGATTCTTGGCGCCGTACACCCATATGTCGAGGCTCCCATGAAGCAGCAGCACCTTGAGCGACACCCTGACCTTCGATGGCTGCGGCCCAGGGAATGGCACGATTGCCCCGTGCTGCGGTTCCCCATACATGACGATAGCCCCGTGATGCGGGTCACCGAATGGGACCCCCTGCACAACATCGGAGTGGAGCTGGTGCTGGAAGTCGTAACTCCCAGCACGGTGATGCGGCGGTTGCTCGGCGATGTGCGGGAAGTCGAAACTCCCACCACGGCGGTGCGTCGGGTGCGGTGGTTGCTCGGCGATGTGCGGGAAGTCGTAACTCCCAGCACGGTGATGCGCCGGAGGCGGCGGTTGGTCGGGTGGGCGGACATTAGAGTGAAGATGGTTGATCGGGTAGTGAGACGGCGGGTGGTGGATGGGGGCGGAGGCGGAATGGTGGATCGGCTGGTGGTGGTAGACGTAGGGCTGGTGGTAGAAATATGGATCGAAATGGTAGTTTGGCGGCGGTGGGTAGTGCTGCGACGGGTAGTGGGACGGCGTGCCGGTGACGATATTCAAATGGGGCGGCGGTGGTGCGGGGGGGTAGAAATATGGAGGAGTCGCGTAGGGCTGTGGATAAGGAGAGGCGGGGTTGGGCTGAGGCGACGAATTCTGGTAGTCGTAGGGAGGAGGATGGTGATGAGGATATCGGTATGGATTGTCCATGGCCTCTTCCTCGTCCTCTTTCTCTGTCGTCTCACGTCGCTCTGATTGGGTGCGGTTTCTTTTTTGGTGTTTGATAATTTTGGAACCATGGAACGGGAGATGAAGAAGAAAAGACGTGAATGCGAGGGGAGGGAGAAAAAGGCGTGCGATTACGTTGGCCACCTGAACCTGAACCAGAACAAGTTACAAAACTAAAAAGGCAGCGTGAGTTATTAATTTATTGATTTATTATTATTTACTATTTGAATTGGATTTATCTCATTATGCCCCTCCATTTTATGCTTTGGTTGGGGTAGATACATGTATACCCTTTTATGTTTTAAAAAATAAATACACGACTCTATAATACTTAATACAATAAATATAATATTTATAAGATTATCATATCTCAATATTTTATTTTGCTTAAATTTCATCGTAAGGGTCTGTTTGATCTCGCTATTAATAACTTTATAACTGTGCTAAGTTGTGCTGCATTATTAAAATATATAAGATATTTGGTTAATAACTTTTTAACTGCTGTCAAAATTTAAAATAATAAATAAATATATTATTTTAAATTATTTAAAATAATAATATATTTAATTTTTTTTAGTGTTAAAATTTAAATTATTTAAAATAATTATATATAAATTTTTAAATAAAATTATATAAATTACTTTTTTAGAGAAAAAGCAGTAAAAGCATCAAATTGTAACTTTCATAACTTCTGCTTTTTTACTACTTTTTTCTGCTTCTATTTTTCATTACTAAATAGTTTTTCAACTACTTTATGCTTAAAAGTAGCTTAAATTCGCAACTTAGAGGGACTTGGTTAGTAATGGCCAAGTCGAGGGTTTGAATCTTGCTGTAGATGGAATTGGCGCAGCCCAAATGTGGGTAGCTGCGCCGGGATTCGACACCTTGGACCTTGCGGGTTAAGCTAGAGACTCTTAACCCGAGGAGATTAGTGGAGCTCTGCTGATCCTTGATATAATGACAAAATATTTATGGATAACATGTTAGGGCCTGTTATATATATATACATTTTTACAAATTATTCTATTATTCGCTTTATAAAATTAAGGGTGAGGGTATGCAGTTTAATAGAGGGTATATAGTTTTGAGATCGCTTTTGTCATATGAAAATTTGACCTTAATCAACTCTTTTAGGCCTTGTTTACTTGGGGGGAAAGTTAGAAGAAAATAAAAGAAAGTAGGAAGGAAAGGACTATAGACTTGTTTACTTGGGCGGATGGATAGTTTAGAAGGGAAAGTTAGTCATTAATCCCTCCATTTGCTTTCTGCCCAAATCGAACGGAAAGCTGAAACTATGACTTAACTTTACTAACTTCACACCTAACTTTTCACGGCACCGTTACTTATTTTCGCTCAATACGAGCTTTTCTCGACTACTCGTCCTTGTCGTCGCTGCTCGAGCTCGCCACCATTGCTCGTTCATGCAGTAGCTGCTTACCCTCGCCATCGTCGCTCGTATTTAATATTTAATATTTAATAATATTATATATTTATATACATATATATAATATGAATAAAAAAATAAAAATTGTGGTGTATATATCAATCCTTCAAACTTTCTTTCTATCCAAGTAAACACAAGGAAGGAAAATCTATAACGCATTCCATCCATCTATTTTTCCTTTCTTTCATTCTTTTCTTTCCTTTGTACTTTCCATCCATCCAAATAAACAAGGCCTTAAGGTTATTCAAAGGAAGCAAAGTAGAGGTGGACAGTTACTAAATATCGATACCGAATAAATCAAACCAAATTTATTAATTAAATATTTACTAAAAATTTTAAAATTGATACCGAATAATAAAATTATCGACTAGGTACCGAACTGAATTTTTGGTAAATTTGATAAATTACTGATTAACCAATTTAAATTATTTTATTCTTATAAATATAATAATATTTTTATTTTTAAATATATTTATTAAATAAATTTAATAATTTTATATTTACATCCATAAATTTGGTAATTTATCGAACTAAATTTACGGATTAAATTAGCGAATTTAATAAACAGGTAAGTAAAATTAAGTATATTAATTTTAATCGATAAAATCAATTTTTTACTGAATCAAAAAAATTTAACCGATAACCGATGTATTAAAAAAATATTACCGATACCAATACTTATATCGATTAAATTAAACCGAATTTACTGAATAAATCAGTAAATCGATAATTATCAATTTTTATCGATCCGAATGCCTACCCCTAAAGCAAAGTGGTGTCTTGAGAGGTATGATTGCATGATCATCATTAAATGTGAAGAAAAAACTAGCTATAAAATTATGAAAATAGTATTATAACAAATAAGCAATAAAAACATATACTTAATTTTTCATCTTAAAAGTCATAAGAATAAAATTCGCCATGCTTAGCTCTTGCATTTTTTTAAATATTTATTTGCAGAAAATAATGAAAATGTAATTCGTTAAATATCTAATATTATTAATGAATAATAATTTGTTTAAATGAATTCATATATTAAAAAAACAAATGAAAACAAACCCTCATGAATATAAGTATAAAAATGTTAGGGAAAATACTTTTGAAAGCATTTTATCAAGAAGATATATAAAATTTTTATGATTTAATTCTACAAATTTTGTAATATTATATATTAATTGTATTTCGAATTCCTACGTTTGTGGTATTGTATAATGGATATACATTAACTATTAAACAAAAATATTTTAATATATGCTTAAAATTACATGATTTATTCATAGTATTTCACAAAATTATAATATAACCAAAAGTTTAATTGTTTTTATAACGTTGTAATAGTTAGATATTAGTTTATCTTTTTAATGTAAATAATAAGATCTACAATATTTTTTATGTTCATTATATTTATTCTATGCATTTTATGTATTTAAGATGGCATAATAAACAAACATAAACATGCAGACTACTAATATTTTCAATAACTATATAAATTATAAAAAAGCACTATTTAAAAATGTAAAAGTTGATATTATAATAATATGTAGTGATAATTAAGATACGTTGTCAAATTTTTTTTTAATTAATTTTTTATTTAAAAATAATAGCATACAATATTTAAATTATAATTTATAACAAAATAATCATCGTTATATATATATCAAAACTTAAATTCGCCTGTTGACCTAACCCGACTCAACACGAAATTAAACGGATTCAGGTCATAAACAAGTTAACCCATTTATGATCCAAAAATAATCGGATCGTGTCGGATTATAAACGGATTAACCGGCTTAACCTGATTACATTATATATTGATATATATATAAAATTTAAATATAAACTCACCTAGCTCTCATTGCTAGCTTATAAGCTAAATATCTTTTAACCCAGATTTTAACTTCCACGATAAATTTAAAATTTTATTATTTTTAATAAATTTTTTATTAATTTATTATTTATATTTAAAATATAAATAATAAACAAATTATTCAAATCATATCGAGTTAATCCGATTATATTATTTAAATAATTTAATCTAATAAATTATATTCAAATTAATTTAATCGAGTTACGCCATGATTGATACGACGCGTTTATGATCATCGATCCAAATTGCCATGTCTGAATTATCATCATATCTCACCCAATTTATTTAAATATGTATTTAACGAGCTGGGTGGTGCCTGGGTCCGTGCGTGCCGTCGTGCAGCACGCCAGCGGATCTAGATTATAGGGACGCAGTTAGCGGGTTCGGATCCTCCAGCCTTATCACTCGATGATCGACGCGTAGTTATGTCGGGATGGGCTTCGTAACGTACACGCGTGACATGTCATGTTTCGTTCTGCGCAAGGCTGACAAATGTCAGACGACTCCTCTGTCTCCTCGCCAGTAACGACCGTCTGCTCCAAATTCTCTGTGCGCGCAATCGTCAACAAATTACTGCCGTGCCAACGTCGCAACATGCCGCCGTTATCTTCGCTACATCCTTCAGTTCCAGCCCCTACTAATAATCATTATCAAACTATAGGACACATGCTATCATCCTTATCTAAAGAAAAGACTGATTTCTAATATTAATTATTGTTAAGGACCGATTTCAGAAATTACCAGGCCGGTTCTTTTGAAGCTTTCTCGACTCGAGCTGTAACGTGAACTCGTCGACGGGTTGGTAACTGACGGCGTCACGGTGGCTTGTCCTGCAGGCCGCTGCTCCATTGTTCTTTTTATTCCCCAAGCATGTCGATCAGTGGATGGCTGGCTAACTGAGCCGTCTAATCAGTGTTAATGTGGCCGCAGCGTTAGAGAGAAGAAAAGGAGCTTGCATCTCTCACCTCTCCGCGTGGGTGGAGTTCGTCTTGATCGTGCGTGCGCTGCCTCCGTGTTCTCTGTCGTTGATTCCGGATCATGATGCAGGAGCATGAATCGCCGCCGTCGCCGCTGGAACACGAAGAAAAAGAACAAGACTCGCCCGTATCGTCGCCGCCTCATAAGATCGCGCGCGCGTGCCTGATCTCCTCAGACGAAACAGGTACTCCGCGCGCGCTTCAGTGAGTCCTTCCCTCTCTTTGATTTTGATTTGGTGGTGACGCCCTACCCTTGTTGGTTTCTTGCACGTTGGAAGAGCTTGTGACTATGGCGGCGCCCTCGCCGTTGATGCTGGGGTTGGGGTTGGGGTTGAGGCTGGGGCGAGGGCTGGAAGCTTCTTCGAAGCCTGCCTTCACCTTCATGCAGCTGCAGGAGCTGGAGCACCAGGCGCTCATCTTCAAGTACATGGCCGCTGGCCTCCCCGTGCCCGTCCACCTGGTCCTCCCCATCTGGAAGAGCGTCGCCGCCTCCTCCTTCGGCCCCTACCATTACCCTTCATGTAGTTGTAACCCTCTGCTGCTTGTCCTTTACATAAAGAGTCTGGATTACTAACCAAATTCGTGGTGTCTTGGAGCAGTGATGGGCTATGGGAGCATGTTCTTGGACTACCGAAACAGCATGGAGCCGGAGCCCGGGCGGTGCCGGAGGACGGACGGCAAGAAGTGGCGGTGCTCCAGAGACGTCGTGCCCGACCAGAAGTACTGCGAGCGCCACATGCACCGCGGCCGCAACCGTTCAAGAAAGCCCGTGGAAGCAGGAGCCGCGGAACCCGGCAGCGGTCCTACGAGCTTCGCCGCCGGCAGCGGCGAAGGCAGCAGCAGCATCCAGCTGTCCATCGGTACTCCGGCTGGTGGGCGGCGTCTGCTGTCGGCTGGCGTGGCGGCGGCCAGATCCTCGGGCGTTAGCGCTTGTGAAAATGTTTGACATGTGAAAAGATTTTGTTCGATGGGCACGACCTTTTGCTTTCCTCTCTCTCTCTCAGTCTCTCTCTATATCTCTGCAATCAAATCTGTGGTGTTTTCCAGTCCAGTGTTGGTTGGTTTCGAAATTAGCTGAGGGCAGGGGGAATTAAAAACGCGGTGGCCCGTGAAGCAAGTTGGCCAAAAGTTGCCATTAGAAGCAGCGGTCTCTGCTTCATTCCTTTTCATCTCCTTCTCAGAGGCGACGAGGAGAGGAGGGGGGTTGGGCGGGTGGACCACGGCGGTGGGCGTCGGCTTGGTGATGGCTACAAACTCTTGCTTGCGATCCTGGCGTGGCTACATCCACAGTGGGTCAGTGTGAGACAGCTCAGTGGTGTTGGTGTGTGCCATGTCATGGTAAATCAATTCCAATCTCTGACATTGTCAGGCCGTCGCAGCTTTCTTTGTTTTTCTATTTGAATTCGTCCGTACGTACAGGCTTGCCGCTGTAGGTCTTGTGAGGCGCCTCCACATTTGGCTTTTTTTTTGTGCATTCGCTTGGTTATGTATG
Organism: Costus lasius; assembly: GCA_027563935.2. Classification (NCBI taxonomy): domain Eukaryota; kingdom Viridiplantae; phylum Streptophyta; class Magnoliopsida; order Zingiberales; family Costaceae; genus Costus; species Costus lasius. Next base: position 13,279,576 of record CM050450.1, on the reverse strand, counting down.
TGATTCGATGTTCTTTGAATTTCATCTCACGAGTTCCGTTGTGCTTTTCCGTTAATAAGATGTGATTGGGGCTTCTGAAGACAGTTTTTATACTGCAAAGAAGGAACAAAATTGCCAAAAGTCAAGGCCTGTTATCCGTGCCACGTACGAAGCTTTATTCACAAGCCATATTGACGTGGCACAACAACATGTGACAGGCGTCAGTACGTGAACACGCCGCGGGATGTGAATCCAGCAGGGCCCGAACCGTCGGTGTATCCAACGTACCAATGTTATCTAAACCACAATCAATTGAATAACAAAAGAGGACAAACAAGTAAAATAGCCAACAAACATCAACGCACCTTTCAAAAGAACTTGTAGCTGTACAACACTTGTGCCCTTAAAATTTAACAACAGCGCTTCGTTGCAGGTTAAGCACTGAATTGCACTTGTGCTTTATCAGCTCAATACACACTGTAATTGAGATTGAAATATAAAATACATAAAAATGCTCTCCTTTCAACCTCAGCATGTCCTACCTTCGAATGAAATGAAAGCCTAGAGACATTCAGATCATTGATGTAATGAACACTAAATGCAACAAATACCTCAATAATATTATTCACAGATGAGTAATGATCCACACGAACTTCATTTGGTAATATCTTGTAGTTGCGTAAATATTCAAAATCGGCATTAATGATATACGCACAAGCAATAAGTTTCTCCTCTCTTTCTGGTAGCCTGGAGTATAGTATTCTGTACGACACAAGGAACAGAGCCGATATTCTACTGCATTCTTGCAAGATGGAGTCCTAGAGAGATCGAATGATCAGAAAAAAGCACTTGAGATATAATCAAACGTACATGATCTGCGGAACCATTATGAATTTGCAATTGCTAACTGAGCTCATCAACTTGAAGGTTTTGAAGAGTTCTCTTAGCATAGATAGTAATAGCTGCGGTAGCTGCGGCTGCAACAGAGAACCCAATGCCGTCATAGATAATTTGTTGCACTGAAAGGAAACCTCCGGTGTTCGCTGCATCTGCTAAGCTTCGAATGATATTACCACTGATCACGCAGGTCATTCATATGAAAAGAATGAAATACAGTTAGCTATTGCATTGAAGTGGGCACCTTTTTTTTTTCTTTGTAAAGGCATAAATGAACCTCCCCAGATGAATCAATATGTAAAAGTACACTTCTAACTTAGCTACTCTATCACATGTTAATCACTAATTTGGTATCAAAACATGTGACGGGCCGCCGGTTAGAATCAGGCAGATCATGTAATTCTGTTATATACAAAATATATTATAAAAATTAGTTCCTATATTCTTTTTATTTTATGATTTGTTCTAACGGAGAATATAGTAGACATACATGGAAGGATGATTATTAGCAACACACGACACAGTCAACTCACTATTATTCAATAATATACAAATGATGTAATATTATTATATCTCATAGTCTCATAATTATTTTCACCATGACATTACCATATTACATATTTCCATCATTGTACTGCAGCCTCCCTATGTATCGAATCGACATGTAACTATTTTATTGTTCACCATTCCACTTTTGTAGTAGTTCATCGACAACCTTGTAAACGATAGCAATTACAACGCCACACAGGTTGTAGATACTACATTCAAAAGCTAACAATCTTGCCATCAGTCCCTCGCTAGTTGGCAAATCCTACAACCCACTTTCTTCTTCTCAAATTCTAGTTTTTCCACCGTTGTCTCTTTCTATCAATTCTTTGGTGTGTCAAACCACCCTCATTACTTCCTTTTTCCACAAACAAACAGCTCTTACCGTTGCATACAAATTGGCATAGATTGTGCATAACTAGGCAATTCTTGGCTACTTGTATGCCTCTTGGATTTTTATCATAGCACAAACAAGTAGTGCCCTTACTATTGTATGCAGATTGATATAGATTTTGCATGTGTATTTATTGGCTTTTAGTTGCTTATATGTTACATTCACTCTCATGCATAGAGAACAAACTTTTGTCGTGGTCCAATTGATACCTTCTCTCAACCGCAACTTTAGTGTTAAATTCAAAGTTGCATCAATTTAATTGTCTTGAGTTTTACAAGGGGAGCATTAGAGAATATGAATGTTGCACAATAAAAGAATTATAAATCATGATGATCTTCATCATATATTTCTCCTATATCAACCTAACCTCCAAATTATCTTTCAACTTATTTGTCCTTACCACATATGTACTTCTTTTTTTCCTTGCAAGAAAGTAAGTGATGGTGGTTAAAGTGGAATGTGATCCTATGACCACATTATCAATAACTAAGATATTTACCCATTGAACTAACTATATTGTTAGGAAATCAATAAACAATGTTTAATCAATAACACAACTTTGATCATTGAACAAATGAGCATCATAGACAACTAACATTACGGTCACAAGGATACGATCATTAAGGCTGTGTTTCCTTGGACTGAAAACTAAGAGGAAAGAATAGAAAACACATTGAATCTAGTAGCATTTTCCGTCTCGATTTAATGTGTTTTTCACTCTTTCCTCTTAATTTTTCGTCCAAGGAAATACAACTTAAGGTCCATGAGATGAAGAAGATTCTCTGTCCTTCGAAGAATAGTACTCTTCTGTGATGCACAATATTGAACAACCCAACTATGAGGTGGGCAATGACAAAGGAACAGAGGGCAACAATATAGCAAGTTCCTCTTTAACATCACACATGTTGAACATAAGCATTAGCATGCATAAGGATCTAGTAAGCAATGATTGAAATACCGGTCCGGCGACTCGGTCTGGTGAGCCGCCAGATCGGTACAGTACCGGTACTGTACCATATGTCCTGGACGGCACTAGCGAGCAAGGGCGGCAGCGGTCAATAGCAGAAAGCTTCGATTGAGCTTCTAGCATCAGAAGCCGTGGAAGCTTCAATCAAAGCTTCTGGCACCGCTGGAAGCTTCAATCTAGCCACTGCTGGAAGCTTCGACGCAGAAGTTTCAATCGAAGCTTCTAGTCGCCGTCAACTGCCGTTGGCTGCCTCCGTCCACCGTCCGCTCGGAACCATGCTCCAACATCCGTTTCGGGTCCCGTCGTCGTTCAGACCGGTATCGTACCATACAAACTGTACAGTATGGTTTTCAAATCCTTGCTAGCAAGCCAAAATGTTCTGTCCATAATTGTGCAAAAGCACTAGGGCTATGCAAAGAATGTGCAACCTAAGTGTGATATTAACCTAAGACCCTTCCATTGCAACATAAGTGTGATCTAGACGATGTTTACACAAGGAAGTTGAATATTGGTCATGCAATATCTAAGATTCAAGAGAGTGGATCTAGGATTTAGTGTTTCACCTGATGTATTTGTCACTCGTTACTTTAATAATAAAGAAGAGTGTTATACACGGATTCAATGCGTAATAGGTGAATGAAATGATTTTGGAGTAACTTTGTTGTATTAAGCATGAACCAAGCCAACTCAAATGAGTATCATCGAAGTATAAAGTGATCTTCCATAAGTCAATCATGACTTAGCCAATTACCACAAAGCAATATACATTCACTGTCTCATGAAGGAGGTGGTACTGGAAGATCGATCCCTAGCATATTATACGAATCATGAGGGGGCAACAACGGAAATTTCAAAAGAACCATTTTACTACATATGTTAAGGACATGCGGCCGTAACAAGCATCAGCTTGATAATCAACATTTAGTACCCTCAACCTAGTGAAAAGATAGTTGAGAGGTACAACCAATCACTTTTTTTTTATAACCAGTTTTGAGTACACTCTATGATGTAGACCTTCACGAAGACAAAGATCTTATGTCTTGGCATTGCCTTAAAATCTCTCATTTCAAAGTCTTAATTAAAACATTATATTTTATGAGGCTATGAGTTAAGAATATAGTTGGGGGACGAGAAGGTGATAAAGAAGATCATTCATAATGCTCAACTTTGGGAGAATATGCATGATATCATAATCATCACAAGCCTCATAAGCCTGTCATGCAATTTAGGAAAAAGACATAAATGAAGCGAAAAAAAATCACAGCATTGTTAAAATTTTATTTTGTTTGTATTTGAATGTCATTTAATTATGTAAACAATTTTAATAATTTTAGCTTACTATTGATGAGTGTTATTTTTATATGATTTAAAGTATCATTCATATCATCATGTTAGGCTTAAGTCTTGTTTTATAACTTAATTTAGTATCTTTTCTCGTAAAGTATGGAATCTTCACTATTCTTCCGTTTGTTTGTGAAATGCAGGTTATTTTATCCCATTTTCATGAAGATTTTAAAGATTTAAAGTTATGGGAATATTCATCACATATCAGCGAGGTTACAGAAAATTTTTTAATTTTTTTGGAGTTTTCTATGGAGATCATGTCTTGGCCGTGACAGCCATCACGGCGTGATCATCTCACAGATCCAGACATCATATTACGGCAAGCACGGTCAGCCCGTGATGACGATCACAGCCGTGATCGTCAAGTGAAGGAAATTCGGCGAAGTCAACATCAGCATTGAGCACGGGCGTGATCTCCATCCAGGAAGTTTACGAGCTCTTCACGGCCTAGCCGTGATCATCATCACAGGCGTGAAGACGTCGCTACAGATTGTTGAACTTGTCACGGCCTGGCCGTGACGGCCATCACGCTCATGACATTGTTCGCACATCGTGACCATCTGACCAATTTTTCATCAAATCCGATGGTCTTGGAGCCTGAAAATTGGGAAAAACTCCCATACAACATTCCTAACCGCTAGAGGAGTCAATTAAGGTATAAAAGTTGGGATTTTGGGTGGTGACAAGGTTCGATTCTTCGAGGTACGTGACTAGGGTGAAAGACGGGCGAAAACTGCGTTCAAGGGCTTGATTCAACAGATTTCTTTGGGGCTTTCGAGAGAAGACTGAAGATTCATCGTCTCCTACCTTTGCTTTGTAATTTCCCTCACTTTTGAATTCAATTTCTAGGGTTGTCATGTGTTAAATGATGTATTTGATAGAGTAAACCCTATTTCGGGACTTGGGCGTAGCCTGTCGAAAAATTCTTTATATGTAAAACATCTTTTATGAATTTTAGTGACATTTTCAAGTAATTTGTTTATCTAATTTGGATGCGCTTAATTGTGTATGTGTGTTTTGGCCGAACATTATGTATGTGTTAAGTGTTACGAGAAGTACCGAGAGGTGAATCGTAACACTCGACTGTCCAACTTAGACTTGTGATTTGAATTACGAGAGTCGTTCAATATCACTCGAGGATCAACGATTATCATAGATCTCTTTGGGTCTTCCTTAAGCTAATAAGCCACGAAAGTAGGAGAGTAGCTTAGATAGACACCGGTTTACGCTTCGAGAGAAGGTAAGCTGTACAATAGGACTAATCGCCTTAAATAATTTACTATCAAATTATGCTTCGAGAGAAGGTAATCCGTTTCTAATTCGATTCATTTATTGTTTTATTTTAAAAACATTCAACGAGGTGAAACCTAAAGTCCCGAAGCTTTCTTTTAACTGTAATTCCCATTAGTCGTCAATTTCTAGATTCGATAAATTAGATCCAGTGCGATTCTTTCATTTCAAATTTGATCGGTCTAGCTATCAATAATGCTAAAAGTTGGTACTTGACACCTAGTTCCCTAGGGACAATAATCTTGTACTACTTCGATAGAAATCGTGCACTTGCGGTACGCCTATCAACTATATATTATCTTAATCCAACATATCAATATTGTAAAACTTTGGTAGAAGACAAGACCTAGTTATGTACTATATAATGTGATACTGCACATGGATTGAAGATGAAGTTGCGAACGCATAATGGGAAAAAGAATAACATGTTCTTAGCAATATTATGGAATATTCTAATTTATTTTAAATTTTCAATGGAGTGGTGGTTGTAATTTGGCATAAGACCCCCAAGCTTTTGCAAAATTATTATGTAAATCCTAGCATATGCATTGTCAAATGGTTGCAAGAGTAACTCTTTCACATCTGCATTAATTCGCATAGAAGTTCACAAATATGCTCCCGTACCATCAACATAAGAAGCTAAGTTTATGTGCAATATAACATGCACTTAAAGTAATAATTATACAAGATGAGTGAGAGTAGAAGAAAGTTGTCGATATTTTTGATTCATTGTTTGTCAAGCACAAGGAAGACCATATGCAAAGGTCACCTTTAGTCAATGAAGATCCAAACATATATAAGCTAGGAGATCCATTGTGTTCCTCACAATCATGGTTTAAAATAATGGTTTCAGCCAATGTACCATCTTGCTTAGACTAGTACATATTGATACTTAGCATGATAGACTCATATAGTTATTATAATTATTTTGGTTAATATATTGTGCAAGTCGATAAACATGTGGCACATATTTCAGTTCATGGTTTGACTGGTGCGTACCAAGCTTAGTACACATTATGGATTACTCAATATCTTTCCTAGCAAATTGAAAGGTTAGCAAGTATTTCTGAGCAGCCAACATAGCTACTAGATAGACTACAAAGCAAGAAATTAAATCGTTGTAATTCTTAGTCACAACAAAAATCTTCCAAAGTGTCTTGTTCACATTGTCAATCCAAGTGAAGGTTGGTATAAAGCAAATTGGGGCAACCAAGTTAGCTAGGTTGATCATGAAAGGTTATCATAACAACCTTACTGCGCAAGACAAAAGAATGAAGCTTTAGGTAAACCCTTAGCTTCTATTGAAGAGGAAGCCTCAAATAATAAGACCATCTTCCCTCTAATGCATTGCCCTGACCCTTAGCTTCTATTGAAGTGGAAACCAGAGATGACAAGACTACCTCGCCGTGGTGGAACTACATAGAGGAAAGAGGAGACTAATGTACTATCGACTCAACAAACCATCATGTCATGGACATGGACCTACCATGCTCAATGGTAATGCCACAATAGATATAAATTGTTAGAATTGATATTAGTTAGAATTATTGATATTGAAAATACTCAAAATAGCATTACATATAATAAGTAATAATTAAAATATTATTATTTTTGTACTTAATACCTATATATATAGAGGTTGCATCTATTGTGTAGTTGAGAAAGAAGATTTAATATAACATAACCCTTTAGGTGACCCTTAGCTTCTATTGAAGTGAAAGCCCGCCATGGCAGAACTACATAGAGCAAACAATGAGGAGATCAATGTGCTATCAACTCAAAAATCATCATGTCATGGACCTAAAATGCTCAATGGTCATACCATAATAGATAAATGTACTATCAACTCAAAAACCATCATGTCATGGACCTACAATACTCAATGGTCATACCAAATACATAAGGATCATCATGGCTAATAAAAGTAAGACCTATAAATCAAGCACCATTAGAGGAGTGGCTTTATGATATGAGGAGTCAAACAAAGACCATACAACACAACAACATAATGCTAACAATGAGATGTAATCAAATCTCTTAGTTTATAATCAATAGATCTATATCACCTTCACACTCTAGTTATGGATCAGAAGCATTCCATGATTATTTGCATCCAAATTATGGATCAAAATCATCTTGTGACTGTCTGTAAACTAACTCACAGACATCCCATGACTCCTTTTATGTCTATCTATATCTAATGCCTATGACTATGGTCATACCAGTTATAGTGCCCATTGTTATTTTGGCTTTTCTAGTACAAATCATGCACTACAACATCTTTGCCAAATGTAGGAATTCAAATCTCAATACCACATGCCTGAAGAGGAGTTCCAAATATGGATTTTACAAAATTATGAGGTGAACTGAAATTGAGTGTTCCATGTGCAAAGCTTTGATGAAAAATGACATTTATTTTGGATGTAGTAATGGCTCTTCGTAATCTTAATAAAGAAAGCCTAGTAACAAGATATTGCAATTTCATATCTTTCATTTATTTCATTCAAATATAGGTTAATTTCAATTTTATTTGACCAAAATGATCCAAATCCTAATTTAAACATTGCTTCTTGGCCAAGTTTTGATGCTGCCTGGGAAGCTATTCTCTTGTCCAGTAATGTAACATGTTGACATAGCGTGGTATTGCATTGGCACCACTTTGGGACCAAATTGAGCCGGATCAATTTTTATAACTTTGCTTTCATATTTTTCATATTCCTAGACATGATAAAATTCTCACACAAGGAAATAGAAGTATAAGGACCCAGAGCCCTAGACTTTCTCACAGACATCGGTATGCCTTTAGTGCTTGCAATTAACTAAAATGATATGATGACAATAGCATGGATCAGGTCATACAATACTGTCTTCACCAAAAAATACAGATAGATCAGCATAGAAATCTACATCATGCATAGATGAAAATGTAAACTGGAGAACTCGAAGCCTGTGCTATTGTATAATATGCTAGGTGTATGAATCAGGTATAAATGAAACCACACAGGACGCCACTAGAAAAAATGATCTGATTCAACATAGATGCCAGCAACAATACTTCAAAGCACAGATAGGAAGGGCTACTAGAATAGATTTTCAAAAAAAGAAAAACTCTAAATACATGAAGTTCATCGTTCATACTAACCTGTAAATTGTTATAAAGATATCATGTATAGTTCCAACTACAGAACCTGATATATATGGGCCATACTTTATGTTGGTCACAACAGCCGCATAGTTAAATATGATATAAGGAAACGGTGAAATCCTGAGCAAAATAACTGCTCGGAATTGATGAAACCAATCCCCTTCACCGGCTAATCTAACAATGGCTGCTTTCTTGGGCCACTTTTCCAACCATCTCTGCAGAGTAAGGACCAAATTTATTGTCTAAAGCAACACAAGTAGATAGAAAACTGAAACTTGTAGTAGAGACTAACATTTATATTTTGACGAAAGAATGACCCAAGAAAAAAAGGCAGTGACATGCCTACACTGCTCCCAGCCAGAATTAGCAGAAAGCCATAACCATAGCCAAAAGTCGTCCCAGCTATCCACATAAAAGGTGAAGAAGGTAGCAACATTGTTGGAAACAAGGCAATACAGGCAAAAAGGAGAAGTCCAAGAACCGTTCTGCTGAATGTTGCCCTCTCCCAGTCCAAGATTGGCACAACCACCTGCCAAAAGGATACAGTCTGTCAATGACGGAAAGAATTAGAGAAATAGAAGCTCAAATTGGAATCAAAATCTATGACTCACAGTGAGATCATTCTTGCTTCTATTTAAATTAGAGAAACATATATGAGTGCACGTATTGAAACAAAATTGTTGCCTTGAAATTGGGCATATGTTACAAATGCATTGCCGCCACAAACTAAGGTATATTCTTTAAGATTTCTTCAACATTGTGATGCGTACAGTAGCCTAGAGCTTTTTAATGAAAGAAAGATACAGTAGACAGGTCTTTTTCCTTGACAAGAAATTAAAGACCAATTAGATGATGAAGCAAACAATTTCGTGTTTGGACTACAAGTCTGTTATACCTTTGGCAAAATTCCTATTTAGAATCAACTGAGTATGGGAGTATCCATATTGCTTAGCTTTTCCAAAGTACATTCTCAAAGCACAAATAGAATACAAACATATAAAAATTTGTGTATGTAGCATTTGGAAGACATTGTTTTTGGTGAGTTTTTTGGTTTTTATAACAGGTGCACCAAACACTTTAAAGAAGAATCCGGATGGTACCATGCTACGTCGGTACATCCGGAACCATGCTATGTTGGTACATTTGGTACCGAAATTTTCATGTGTCGATACCTACCGACCAAAATTCAAAATCTTGCCTCAACGTTAACAGCATTCTGGAATTGGTTTCCAAATGCACCTTATATTTCTATGTGGCAAAGACTTGTGGCGTGAAGTGGCCTCTAATTCTTTAACTAAGCACCAAATGTTCTAGCTCTGCCACAAATATGTGACTATCACAAAAGACAGTATCACATTTCCTCAAAAAAAAAAAAAAACAAATACCACTATAGAATCAGAACATAAAGCTACTGTGATTTGATAAACAATTTTAAACTATAAATAAATCTGTGATTTTTCCAAATACAACAGAAAACCAGTCTCGGAAAACTTCATTAATTTGATCTTTCTGTCAGTTCCAATCACTGAATTAACCTAAGCAAAAAAAAAATGTTTCTCGCAATACTTAATGCTTAGTTATCTACAATTTCTAAAGACAAATCCCAAGAATTCCAAATCTCATCATTAGCAACCACTACCATTCTACCAAGGAACATATGCTCCTGTTATTGCCACCTTCCACCATTTGTGTGGCAATTCAGCACAATTCAGCACAAATAGAATACAAACATATAAAAATTTGTGTATGTAGCATTTGGAAGACATTGTTTTTGGTGAGTTTTTTGGTTTTTCTAACAGGTGCACCAAACACTTTAAAGAAGAATCCGGATGGTACCATGCTACGTCGGTACATCCGGAACCATGCTATGTTGGTACATTTGGGACCGAAATTTTCATGTGTCGATACGTACCGACCGAAATTCAAAATCTTGCCTCAACGTTAACAACATTCTGGAATTGGTTTCCAAATGCACCTTATATTTCTATGTGGCAAAGACTTGTGGCGTGAAGTGGCCTCTAATTCTTTAACTAAGCACCAAATGTTCTAGCTCTGCCACAAATATGTGACTATCACAAAAGACAGTATCACATTTCCTCAAAAAAAAAAAAACAAATACCACTATAGAATCAGAACATAAAGCTACTGTGATTTGATAAACAATTTTAAACTATAAATAAATCTGTGATTTTTCCAAATACAACAGAAAACCAGTCTCGGAAAACTTCATTAATTTGATCTTTCTGTCAGTTCCAATCACCGAATTAACCTAAGCAAAAAAAAATGTTTCTCGCAATACTTAATGCTTAGTTATCTACAATTTCTAAAGACAAATCCCAAGAATTCCAAATCTCATCATTAGCAACCACTACCATTCTACCAAGGAACATATGCTCCTGTTATTGCCACCTTCCACCATTTGTGTGGCAATTCAGCACACTTCAGTACATAGCCATCCTATCATTATGTGACAAACTTTTGATAGATAGTGCAGAGCATAATATCTTCTATCAGCATGTCTTTAAATAGCCTTAGCTAGTTAATAGAATATACTTTGACTGCAAAACCAAGGCTGGGTTGAAATCAGTCAAAGGCCTTTTGACTGGATGAGTGACATCTCACAGAGGTAGCTACGGAACTTAAACAACTACAAACAGCTAGCCCTCTAACGTAACAAATTCTTCACCATAATGAAGGAACTATTATCATTAAAACGAAAGATGTTGTATCAATTTGGATGATTTGGCATTGACATATACCCTCTCTTTATTTAGTCTCCATCCTTCCTTTTTCCATTTATTGGCGTGTTCACTGTCCAAGTATGGAGAGGCGCGTCCCTAGCAGTCAAGGTATGGATGCTTCCTTCAAGTTCCATATTCTCTTTCAGTTGCATTATCAAAAATGCTTGACCATATGCATATTCATTGTTAAGTCCATAAATGATCTAAGCCATCTTTCTCGATAAGTTATCCATTACAATTTAGATTCTATTTTGGAGATTTCATTCTGAATTTTTATTGTTAATGGCCATATTTAATTAGAGAAGTGTGTATTACGTTAGACGGTGTTGGGTTATAGCATGCAAAGATTACGACATTCATCCTGTGTTACCATTCATTTATACAGCTTAAATCAGGCTTAGGATGAAGATTATTTTGAACCAGTTTCTGGTAGTGGAAATTATTAAGTTGTTTCCCAACAGCAATCTTTTAATTAATTTATAGTTTAGACATGATGGAAAGTTTAATGAACAATTTGTGCATCATCTTCTACTTAATAAATAGTGCAAGTCAAAAGCTTACCATTGTTGTGATGAGATTATATTCACTAATAGTAACTCGGGAAAAAAATATTATAACTAACATTATGCTAGCATAAAAATTCAATAAATTAGAGAAGGATCATTTTTAACTGATTATGTTCAATTATATTATCTTTTACTCTAAAAGTCTAACAATTTGATTAAAAACAAAGTCTAAATTAAATTTTTTTTTGGCATAGGCTGGCTAAGTAAAGAAGGCGGGGTTTAAACCCAAGACCTTGTTATCAATGAAGTCCTTCCTAGTTGAACTAACTAATATCCTTAGAATTAATTTAACTTAAATAAATTATGTTTAAAAAAACCTGAGAATTAATTTAACTTGAAATCAAAAGTAACGATATGATTATATACTGATTTGTTAAATAATCTGAACATATTAGAAATAATTTAGTTCAAGTAGCTTATTTGAAATAATAATAATTACTCAATCAATTACATTTTTTTTCCAAATTTATTCAAATATCAGTTTTGGTGGGCATTTACTTGTAAGATGAGCTCATTAGGTTGTGCATTGAGGTAACATTGACTTATGATATTTGAAATCCATATGCAGATCAATTCATCTGACCTTTAATGTATACATCAAGATCAAGATACAAGCTCATTTTGCATCAAGATAGTTGCTCTGATTCAATTTCAATTCTTGAATTTGTCAATGCATATAATTAGTATATTATATAATACAGTAAGACTCTGTAATGAGGATATGCACATATGCTTAACTGTGATGTTATTTGTGTTACCTATGATAAATGCAAAAACATTGCCCATTAGGGATTATGGATTATTAGACATGAGAGTCAATTGACGTTGAAAGGAATCCATCTTGCAGTTGAGAACAAATATTTGAGAAAATTAAATGTGGTGCTGGTGCATTCATGTACTTATGCATGCGTTATATTATTTATGATATTATTGATGTGATGAGCTATATGAATATTATGTGATGTGATATAGTATCTGCTTATTTGGCTTTGTAATTTGCTGCAATGTAAAAAGTCGGTTCTCATTACTCTATCTATAGACTTCCCGCATGAATTGTGTATTGCTAATACTATAAACTTATACATCACAATTATGATTTATATGTCTTTATTGCCTTTCATTTGAATTCCTCATATTCCCTGCTAGGAATTTGTACTCAAACCTCAAACCTACTTTTTCAAGATGCTATGAAAATTTTAATCTTGAACTATGGTGATAATTGAGACGAGCCTGATAAGTGAGAAGAGTAAAGAGTTTATTTGAAGTAATAAATTATTTCTTTATATTATATGAGTTTAAAATATTAGTTTACATACGATGTAAGTTGGATTAACTTAAGGCATAACATGCTTGAATAATAGGAAGAGAATCCTTTGTGTCTGAAAGGATATACCTCTGAGGGTCAATTTATAAAGGAATTTGGTAAAGGTTTTTAGTGGCCAAGACCGCCTTATAAGTTTTCAGTAATAGGATAGCCAAGAGAAAGATAGAATAGTAGAATAGTGAAGCCCCATGTCCAATATTGTCATGGTTCAAACCTAATATGACTTTTGATCCCACATCCAATATTTTGAACTTCAAATGTAAGGCACTGGACCGTGGGCCATGATCCCATGCCACTGATCCCTACATTTGCGATGCATATCAGCCATGCTCCTCCTATCCACTTGCCCCAAAACTAGTTTGGCTTAAGCATGGACCTATTTTGATCAAATTTAGATAATAGTGGTGCTAAGCTATTTTTGGGCGTTCAAGATATAATCTTCCAAGTCACTGGTCATGCATATCCTTAAAACGTGATGATAATATAACTCCATTTTATAATTTTTTTATATTCAATTTTAAATTTAAGAAAGAAAGGGCAGTCTAGTGCATTAGATTCCTTGTCCTTTGATTTGAAGACGATTCATTGGCAGTCTACAGAAGATGTTTCAGTAAATTTTGATTTTTTTTTAATAATGCATAATTTCGTCAACAATTAGCAATTTCAAGTAACCTGAAAAGAAGACTGGTGCTGTGCGTATTGTTGCAAACAAGCTTGCTATGATAAACTCACCAATGTTTTCCGCAACCACAATCTGATCTTATTGTGATTTAGTAGAAATGATTCAGATATATACTTACAATATTTTGTCAAGTTTCCATTTCCTATTTTGCAAGGCATCAAATTTGATAAAGAAACAAACAAAATTAGTCAAGCCAATGGCCATATCACCAGCTTCGTTTAGACAGAAATATTTAAAACCTAAAGTTATCAAACGAAGTATGTAAGAAGGCCGTGGCTAGAAATCATAAAAGAAGTGTTCTAACTTCTACCTTTGATCCTCGAACAACTATAAGAATCGTTACCGTATGCATCATACTACAGAGATTATCTTAGCTGAATTTATGGAATTTTGCACATCAAAATTTTTCATTAAGATAAACCGTATTTTTAATTAATTAAGTAAAGCAAGTTCCAAAAAACGCAGTAGAAACATATACCCAATTATCAAGAAAGAAACAGAAAAAACAAGGAGGGACCTTTTTGATGATCCATGGACCGGCGAAGATGACGATAGGCACCGCGGCCGAACACAAGAAAACACCCAAGAGAACCACCTTGACCCACCACCAAAGGGAATTCCAGTTCCTGGGGGAGCATTGAGGCAATGACTCAGTAGACCTTGGGGGCTCACCATCGCCCAACCTCAGGTAATCCCCATTCCCAATCCCAGCCCAGGGCTTCGTTTCTATAACCACGATGCCCTCATTGTCTTGAGAACTGTAGGTCATTGATTACCAAATCGATCAACCAAATATCCGATTCCAGCAAGAAACCTTGTATACAAGCAAAATCGCTCCAAATGAAGAGAAGAAACCGATCCAATCGGGCGGTTCCTGCAAAAGGAACCAGAGAGGCGCAGTCGGAGGTGATTAAAGAGCTTCGAATTCTGATCAAGAACCCGAAAGTTTTGCACGAGATGAAGAAACTTCCTTCGCCGGAGCACAGCAAGGCTGTTGCCTTTACAAGGATCTCCTCGAGAACGCTTTAGCTGACCCAGAAAAAGACCACGATTTTAACTCGCAGATGGGACGAACTAACGAAAGACATTAGCCAATTAGAGATTTTTCTTATATGAATTGGTAGTACTTTTGAGTCGCTTTATTTAAGCTGGTCGTGGGAAGAGGGACCTTTGACGGGTAGATAGGAAACGGTTTTGGGTAATCACAGTAACCAACTGCTTCCGTACCCGTCACTGCACAGGTGGGACACACGAACGGGTAGACGAAAGGGTAGGTCTTTTTTATTGGGATATGAAGGTAAACGACAATGTCACGTGGCGTTTGGCGTGGCTGAGGTGGCAGGCTCATGCGATGTCATCACCATAGTCGACGCACCAGACCAACGAGGCGCGGTCCCGCGCGTCGGCGGTCGACGGTTGAACCCAACGGAAATCTTTTGACTTTTTTTTTATGACATCTATGGATATTGGATGGACTTTCATGTGTTATTAAAGAGCAGAGTCAATGAAGCAAAAAGCTATCGACTTTTTTTGAATGGTTGCCCTGGCATGAGATGCTTGATATTTATTACAATAATTGTGCAATCAATATCAGTAATTAGCTTAATTCAATTAAAATAAATTTTAATTTAAACAAATATGCATTCCTAAACTAACTATTCAATTAGTGTAAATTACATTGTGATTTAAACAAATATGTATACGAAATGACCTTTTTTTCCTCATAGAATATAGTAAAAGTAAAGAAAGAGGGGAGCAAGTAAAGAAAAAAAAGGAGGGAGGATTATTTATTCATTGGATTTCATTTTATAAAGAGAACATTTATTCTCACTATTTTTTAAAAATTAATTAGATAGTTTTAAAATCCTAAAGTTGTAATTGTACGTCAATTAAAATGTTATATTTAAATTTGGTAAGATATTTTTATTTTTATTTACATTTTTACTACTCATCGGATAATATACATGCAAACAAAATTGTAATATCAAAAATATAATTTATATAATATCTAAGGCCATTTTTTTATTTACTTAACTTTCTTGTTTTCATTCAACTCAGATGAGATCGAAATTGGAAATTCTTTTTTATCTTCGAAAAATATCATATATATATATATATATATATATATATATATATATATATATATATATATATATATATATATATATATATTATTTTCTTCTTTTCCATATATTCTTCTTTTCATCTTTAGCTTTCCATACAAGTAAGCAACAATTTATTTGCTCTCCATCCCTTCGCCTTCTTTTTCCCATCTTCTGCAGGTTAATTAATGTTAAAATTGGATCATCATATTCCCTAATTTGAATGTTTATGAAGAACAAATCATCAGCATGATTTTTATCTAAGAAATACTTCAACCATCATGTTTTTTTTGAAAAAAATAATGAATGCTTACACTCATACACAAAAAACTACCCAAAGAATTTTGTTTTCAAAAGAAAATAGGTCAATCTCAAAAAAGAAAAACAAACAATGCCAAATATTTGGAACAAAATATCATCATTCCATATAATTCATAGCCATTCATTACTACATCATTCTGCTGTTTCTGTAGATGACAGGCATTTTTGGTGATGAAACATCTGCTAATTGATTGATATCTGCTGATTTATAGGTTGTCTGAATTATGAGAAGCAGCCATTGCATTGGCAGCAAGTTTCAGACGTTGGACTTCAGCATTCAAGGCCTCATTTAGAGCTGCGAGAATGGAAGAATTACAGATGGATTTGACTGAACATTTCAGTGGAATATGACTAAGGTCACTGAAATAACTAGTTATGCAGTCTGACTTAATATTGAATAAATAGTAGTTCTTACCATCTTTCAGCTGAGCCTGCTGCTCCATAGCTTGAAGCCGGAACTTCAACTCATTGTTTTGATTCGCAAGCCCAGCTGAGCTTCTCTGGAGGTTAAAAGAAGAATTAATCTCGGAAAAAGGGCATCTTTTTTCCTTCATTGCTTGATGAATGAATGGAGGATGAGAAACCTTAAGTACTCACCTGCAACAAAGACAGCTGAGCTGACATTGAGGAAGTTTGTGACTGCAATGACTGCAGTTTATGTTCTAACTCCGCAATATGCCTCATCTTGCGCTCCTTTGAACGCGCAGCTGATTGCCTGTTGGCTAATATCCTGAGATTTCGGAGCTCAAGCCAGATCATTTCATTTTCAGAGCAGTCAGAAAATTAAGCAGAACAGTTCTTTTTAAGTACAAAGATCCACAAACAAACCTCTTGACTCGTTTAGGATCCGCCATTGCCATCTCAACGAGCTTCTCATTCTCCATGACTTTCTTCATCTCAGCAGCAGTGAAGTGGCCACTGCCGAATTCCAAGCTGAAGGTGTTGGGAGCCCCGTCCAACGACTTGACTCTGGAGCTCTGCCCCAATCGCAGTCCAGGTGAAGGTAATGGATCAGTTGCCTCCTCAAAGTTGAAGTTGCCCATGAAACTATCGATCGAAAGACTTCTACAATGCCTAGAATTCGTCGTTGCCCGACAGGGATCGGGCGCAGCACTTCCTTTCACCTTTTCCTT
This sequence comes from Costus lasius, assembly GCA_027563935.2. Classification (NCBI taxonomy): domain Eukaryota; kingdom Viridiplantae; phylum Streptophyta; class Magnoliopsida; order Zingiberales; family Costaceae; genus Costus; species Costus lasius. The sequence goes on along the minus strand of CM050450.1, from coordinate 13,262,145 downwards.
TTTCGGCTTGTCAATGGAGCACAACCCACCGGCATCTCCTTTCCCGTTGCTGACGGATTCGTTCTCGTGGTTTTCCTCGGAGGAAGTCAGCGTGTCAAGTCCTTGCAGATTCATGTAAGCGTTGAGCAAGTCATCGCCGGGGCCATCGGCGTCCAGGCCGCGCTCCCATACACCCTCTGCCTTCACTCCCGCCGCTGAGAGTTTGGCAGAGTCAAGGAACCCCGCGGTGAGGGGAGCAGCAGTTGCCTGGAAGGAAAGTGACGGCGGGAGAAAGGCAAACGGGACGTCGCTCTGCCAGCGACGGTGAACCTTGCGAGTGGGGAGACTGTCTCCAGCCGTGGCGACTGCGGCGGTGGGGTTCTTGGGCAGCAGTGACGTGGAGCTGGAGGCGGACGCTTCGTGGTCATCCACGGAGACGGAGTCGGAGTCGGAGAGGTAGGTGGTGGGCGGAGAGAGGGGCGCCGGGGAGTCGAGGGAGAACAAGGCCGGTTGGGAGCGGGAGTGAAGGAGGCCGGCGGGTGGAATCTGCTGCTTCGGAGGCGGTATGAGGCTGGAGTGGGGCGAGGCCGGAGGGACGCCGGGGCGATTGCCGCCGTACGGCCCGGCGCTCTGCTGCTGCTTTGAGAGGAACAGCATCGAATTCATCTGCAACTGCTGCATGAGATGATTCTCGGCGTTCTCCATGCCTTGCACCACGGGAACCCAGGAAGGGCGCGTTAGATGTTGTGGAATTTGGAGGTCATAGCGAACACCATTATGATCACAAAGAGGGAATTATTGAGGAACGAGGAGGGTCGCGTCCATTTGGAGAAGAAGAGAGGAAAGAGAGGAGGGAGAGGCATTTGGAAGCTTACAATTGAGAGTGCAAACACGACCTGCAGTTATGTGGGGCCGCGGGCTCCGTTTGGAGCCTGCTGCCCGCAAGCTTTTGCGTTTGTTTGATAGCTTTTCGGTCGGCGATTGAGAAACTCTACTGTTTCAAGGAAGCGGTCGTGGACGGCACGTCAGCGTCGAGTCGACGTGCAAGCACTGTCCATGCGTTTGTTTAGAAGAGAGGAAAAAAGAGTGACGAACTGGGCGAGTCTCCGCCATGGACTTGGGTTTGGAATTGGTTTTTGGAGAAAGGTTTTGATTTGATCTGGCAGGTCTATGGCGGTTCGGTAGCGTAGGTTGGACTTAAGTTCCGGACCCGATGCGTGGCGCTCACGTTGATCGACGTGCCTCTAATTCTCGCAAACGCGTATGGGCTGGAGACGTGGTTCCCTTCAATGCGGATCCTGCAATTGTTTGTGAGTGGTTGTTTTCTCGTTTGTGAATTAGCGTTAATTGTAATGTACCTCGAGGCTCGATGTCTTCAGGTTGGAAGGCTTCCTGCTAAAACCATCGACATCGATAGACTGGTGCCTGCACTTCACTTGATGGTGACGGCCGCCTTGAGAGGGGCAGCAAGCCATTTGGTTTCCACCTATTATTGCTTCGTCACTACTTGTCTGTTAGGATGCCCCTCCTACTATGCCATCACAAGAAAAACAAGCTGCAACTACTGCTTGCTTCAAGTTTGAACTAATAGCAAAAACAATCTTGCAATTACCATTAACAAGAACAATCTTCAATTTCACGTCAAAAATTACCATTAACACGAATATAATCAAGGTACATAAAGAAATCTACATTCAAAACCGATCAAAATAGCAGAACCTGGCAGAAAGTTTCAGCTAGATGTACACTAAAAGCACACCATGTCAAGCAGCGTCCGATAGATCCAGCTACACAGCCGGATCGGGGCTCAACCACATAGGCTGTTGACTTTTGTTGCGTAATTCATCGCAGGTAGCAGATCGACTTGGTTTTGGAAGTCAGCTCTTTAACTCAAAGGGCGTTGTATCCCGTGAAATTTTTACAGTTGATGCCCTTCATATTATCAGTGATTGACATTTGACTGGTGATCAAAGAAAGAAAAAGCTGCAAAATAAAAGATCATTCAGATGCCATCTTTCTTCTCTTTGATTCGATCTGTCCATCAACTTTCATTTTTTTAGCCTCACGACGTTCCCTTTTCAAACCCTTAATGTCATTTGAGAGTGCAATGCCACCAACCTTGAAAGGAGAAAACGAAGATCAGAGTCATTATTGATGATGCTTTAACATAATAAATCCAATTATAATAACTAAGAACACAGGAAATAACTGACCTTTTGATCTGGTATGTATATCTTCCCTAGCTTACCTTGCACTGCATCACTGCTTACATTTTTTATCTGCAAGGAGAGATGAATAGTGTGTAACTTTCACTTGAGAGTAACATATTGGAAGGTCAGGCACGAAAAACTGGTCCATTGAAAACGAAAATTAAAGCGGTCTTTGTGACAAGTACAAATTAACATGAAGAAGACAATGTAATTCCTTAGTTCCATTCAAGGTCTCAGAAGAAACAGTATATGCTGTCTGAAACTGCAACTGGAATACTCCAGTAAAAAGCATCACTTGAATACAAAAGAACATCAGGCAAAGGCAAATTAGAGCAAACCTTCTTTTTGGGCTGCTCAGAAGTAGTCCTCATTGCCTCTTTCTTTAAGCTATCATTAGGAAGCCTGTGCCGGCGGATCACCAAATCCATAGACGGTCCAACTTCAACTAGTTCCATTCTAGGAATAACCGTGCCAGATTTTTTCAGCCTAAGAGCACAATGAGTGAAAAACACTGTATTTGAAGATAGAGCTGTGCACACAAACACATGATCTATGCCGGCAAGATTTAAATTTTCCACAACCTGCACTAGGCAGAATAACAAGCTATCATTTCTAGAACGTTCACACATTATTAAAAACGAATGTTCCAGAAATCTACCTCTCCTCTGAAAAGGTCAAGCAGAACTTCCTTCAAGTGCTTCAGCTCTTCAACACTCTCAAATCCTTCCCCTATGAAAGCAAAAAATGGCTTTGATCCAATTCTCGGAGTTAATTTCTTGTCATACTCAAATCTTTCCATTGATTTGAATTTATCAACTCCAACTTCGACAAGATCATATATATGGTGATCAAACATCCGTCCCATAACTAAGTTGTTTGGCCTTTTCTTAGAATGAGAACCAAACTGCAGAGCCAAATTATACAAGTTACTTCAAGGGTTCTAATAAAAGATTAATAAAAAATACATGTGTAACTGCCGTCTCCATTTCTTTCTTCTTAAGAATTGTTTAAAATAAGACTAATAAAAGATTAGTCTTTTGCCTTAAGACTTGCTTTAAGTCACGAAAATAATATGCAGGCCACAGGGCTGTAGATCCATCTTTGCTTTTCAATAGAATTTACATGGAGAATCAAAAGGAAACCCGTTTAAGAATTAAACTTAATGATTCATGACTATGGGGAACGAGGAAACCAGAATGAACGTTATGACGGAACACACTATGACCATTAGACTGAACAAAACAAGTTTACTCTAATTGGCATAAACTAAAGAAGCTTTAAAAAAATCGTCTAAATCATAATTCCAACAATTTTATCAACAATACTAATTCAGGGTAAATGCAATAGAATTACAACCAAAGCATAGTGAAAGAAATACTAAAAATTTAGAAAGATTACAAGAAATAATATATAAAGAAAGGTTAAAAAAGGATAAAAGAACAGAGGAAGGGAAGCGTATTCTCACCACAAAAAGGCTGCAGTCAGTTTTAAGTGAGTAAAATTCTAGAGATGTCTCACCGCCGCTCTCAAAAGGCCTTATGTTTTCGTTTTTCTTAGTGTACTTCACGGCATTGTCTCTCTTCAGATGGTGAATTTGCGTTAGCACCGCATTCAATACATCACTCGTCTTTGTGCCATGAAGTATAAGAGTTTTCTTGCCATTCTCAACCTATGTACCAGAAACACATAACGCTTCAAAAAAGAAAAAAAAAACTACCCAATACAAGAGTAATCGGCAATGATAGCTGAATGGATTACCAGTTTAGGGGCACGCTTCTCCACTTCTCGTTTCGATCGTTGAGTCTTAGGGGTTTTTATCTTCAGCATGACGAACTGCAACAGTAAGATTTACTTCAGAAATACACCTCCAAGCACAAACTGAAGAAAAAACAAAGATTTTTCGATCTAGTTCCCAAATTTAATCGCGGCAACAGGTAAATTACAATCCAAATGAGTTGCAGCGCCGCCGCCGCCGGAGGTTTCGATAGATATATGGACAGGGAATGAGACGGATCGCGCCTTAACTCTTACCGACGGTATACCGGCGCAGGTGGCGGTCGGCCGGAGGATGAAGCTGGAGGAGCCGTTACAAGGTCGGCCGCAGGGGCAGCGATATGAAAGAGGGAACCAAATCTCGCGTGCTAGGGTTTCGTCAGGCCAAACCAACGGATTAATAACTGTCGGATCCTCGAATTTTAGACCCAAAATCCTGTATATTTTTATCGGGTCAAATCAACCCTAATGAGATCCGATCCACAAAGCACCTCTTGGCTCTTCCTCCGATAAAAATTGAACGGCGTCGATCGGGTCGCGAGCAAAAACCCTAATTTGGCAAACCATCGCCTTTATATTGCCTCCTTGGCCATCAACTTCCTCCATCTCGTCGTTCCCACTCTGCTCCGTCGTATTGTTCATATGTTCGAAAGGTTTTCTCCGATTCTTCCTCTTACCCTCTCGTAGTCTTTGGCATTTGATTTCTTTCTGGGATCTAAATGATGAGCACTTCTTCGAAAGGATGCATCCAGTTTGTAGGATTGGGTGTGATGATAGTTTCTTTCAATTGAATAGGAAGATCTGATAGATCCCCTATATGCGCTCTTTTGCCCCTCTTTTCTTCTCTGCAAGTGGTGTAGTTTTATTTCGTGATCGTGGTAAAATTGTGGATGATGAGATCAATGACAAAATGCAGTTATCCCTGTCTGATCATTTAGAATGGGTGCTGAAGATAATAGATCTGACACATCTTTGATCTTCATCTTTTTTTTGTTATTGTTTGGTGTTTCTACGATTTAGTTATTGTGAGCTCATACATAATCTTTACTCTCTTTTTTTCATATTTGATTCTATCCAAGGCGATTACGTGTTCAGAATTGGTTTCGCGGCTGTTGACATATCGCAGTGATGCAAGTTCTAATTTTTTTGGTTGCCAATGATGACAATTTTCCTGGCTGAATGCAAGTTCTTACACTTGTAGCAAGTTGAAAATTTTGAGTACTAGGACGGTCTGAGGCATTGGATTTGTTTTACAATGTTTTCTCTTGTTTAGAATTAGTTTGCTGTCGTTTGAATACATGGGCATATGTTCGATATCTTGTCTGCTCTATGGCCAATCTAATGAAGTCATAAACAATCTTTTAAAAAGAATCGACTAAATGGTCATTAAAATTAATGATCGTATGTACAATCGTAGTTATTGACAATTCAAGTCTCCGGATTGACTTTTGAATTAAGCCTTCCTGAAGGTTGTATAACTCTCAAATTTATACGAAAACTAAATTTAAGTGTAAGTTGACTATGATAGTTGTTAGACCATTGAGCCGAGGCCCAAATTTCCAGCCCAATTGAATTAAGCCCAACCCATCCATTACTCATTAGATGGATCGGATAGCGGATTGGATCGGGCGCCGCCCGAATCTGGATCCGAATCCAGAAATTTCTCCAACGGGAAAATGCTCGTGTGGGATGCACGGCGGATGGGATGGGGTGTGGGCGTGCGTGACGTGCGTCGTCTGACGCTGGTGAAAAAAAGGAGAGAGGATGTCGTCCTCGTTTTAGAGCTTCAGAGGAGCTTTCGAAAAAAGAGAAAAAGAAAACTTTCCGGCGGACCTTAGTCTCTTCTCCTCTCCCTCTCCGATCTTCGATCCTCGTTGGATGCTCGTCAGCAGTGTGGTCTTCAGGCAGTTCCGGTGGTGCGGGTGGGAGGTGGAACGCCTTGGAGAACCCCGGTCCCCATTTCTTCGTTGCCTGCCGCGCGCGTCTTCTCCGACGCCGGCGACGCCTCAGAGCGCCTCGGAAGGTGGCGACACATCAGCTTCACCGACACGACAGAGCCGGCGGCCAGTGTGATCGCCGAGGTACACCCTTGCTTCCTCGGTTTTTCGGCGCTCTTCCTCGGTTGAGCTTGCGGCTCCCGGGCGGCTTCCTTTTACGTTTCCGACGGTGGTTTGTTTGGTGGCCGCGTCTTCTCTTTTCTGCTCCCCGCGCGAGCCTCCCTCTCTTGGATCGACCGAGCTCCGGCCGCTTGCGCGCGTGAACTACTGGGCTCGGCGTCCGCCTGCGTGCGGACGAGGTCCCTCTCGTCTTCTCGCCTGCGCGCGAGCTTGCCTTGGCCGACCATCTACCGTCGCGTGGTGCTACTGTTGAAGTCGGGACCGTCAGTTCGAGCGAGCGGCTGACGGGCGTGGAAGGGCGTCGCGTTTCTTCCGTGCCTTCGACGTCTGCGTGTTCTCCCCAGCCGCCAGACTTCTCCCCTGCAGCTGATCGCCGAAGGACAACTCCTCCTCTCCGGCGAGGGTGTAGCAGGGTGGCCAACGCCACCAGCTTTTTTGGCAGCCGAGCTCGCCTCTGCGAGCGTCACTCGTCCGGCTTCGGCAACGTCGGCCGCCTTGTGTGTGTCGCCTTCGTGCGATTTTCTTCCTTACGACCGTTCTCATCTCGTATGAGAAGGACGGGGCCGCCATGTTCACCAGTGGAGCGTTGTCCGGCCTCTTCGCCGGTGCGCAAGTGAGGAGCCGGCCAGGTTCTTCCCTTCACTGGCATGCGACGCCGGGTAGAAGTCTATCTGTGATCGCCGGGCGCCGGCTAGATCCGTAGACGTGTTGACGAATGGGTTCGGATGGCCCCGGTTCGACTTGATGACACCGGTCTTCGGTGAATCGTCTATGTTGACCTGAGCCAGGTTGGAACGGCAGCGAGCTTCCGCATGAGTCCACAGTCGGGCTGGGCTCCGTCGGTCGCGCCCAATCCCGCGGTTTCGATCGTTGGGATCCTTGCGTTGACGCATTTGGACTCGAGTCAAGCGCTGACTCACGGGTAAAATAATTTTTTTAAAAAAACATTACCGTAAATATGGGCGTGACAGCTTGGTATCAGAGCCCAGGTTCTGCACGTTCCAATTTGTGCGAGCGTCGTACGTGCATTTTGATAGATCCACTGCTTGTGTGCAGATAGAACTCGAGCGTCTCGTAGCTCAGGGGACTTGACTCCTCGAGGAGCTAGAGGCATCCCGGGCGAAGGTTGCGATGCTGAAGCGCGCTACGGCGGCTTCGATAGCATCAACCATGGCCGATTGCGGCCAAGAGACCGTCTGCGACGACCCACATTTCGGTCCACGGCCCACGTGAGCGCTCTCGTTATTCGGGTCGGGGCACGTCCTGGGAGTGGACCCATTACCCACAGGTTGGAGGGGTGCGTTGCCCCATGGAAGTTGCGAACTTCCTCTGGGATATGGTGACATATTCCCAATCTATTCGGATCCCTGAGGGGGAGCAAGCCCAGGCTTATGTCGCGAATCTCTCCGGAGACAATATGAGGAAGAGATAGCAGACCCTAGAACTGCTATTTGGGAACAAGGAGAGTGGACGAGGTCCAACTAAAACAAAAGGGATCCCTCTCCTTGGTCCAACCGAGCCAACTTCGCATAAGGGACGCCTTATGTGGGGGAAGCTTGGGAGGACAGCAAGGAAAAGTCCTTGCAAACAGTCCGGGGTTCCTCGGCATATAGGGACGCCTGTATGAGCGGAGGAGACCCAGGGACAAAATGGTAATTGGGGCGAGCTAGGTTAGTCTTCGACGAGGGTGGTATGGGACGCCTTCGAAGAGGACAAGACTTAGGCGTGGCCAAGTTACGATGTTAGACGAGTTTCTTGGGAACAGATGTAATCTGATTGGATCGCGGGTGTCGTAGGACCCTTCCTACAATTCAGTGGAAATTACGAGTGCTAGTCGAGTCGCACTAAAAGATTCGTCTAGGACGATGGATGGTTATAAGATTTGGATTTGAGAAGTCCCCAGCACAGGATCGAGGGAGGTCGGTCGGTGCTGCAGACCCCGAGGTCTTAGGGATATTGTACGATATGGATATCGTAAGCGGCAGTTGGCAGGGTTGCGCCAACGAGATCCGATACTTCGGATCAAACGTGGACGAGGTGTTGATACATGATGGGTGTCCTATAGCTTTCAATAGTCGAAAGTTAAAATGAAAAGGAGCGGAGATACTCTGCGCATGGAAAAAGAGATGGTTGCAGTGTCGCACTGCTTCTAAGGATGAGAGTCCTCCTGAGTATCGCCTTCGTGGCAAAAGTGGATAAGGTGGTGAATACTTTCACCACTCGGAAGAGATTGTCGGCCAAACTGGCCCGATGGTAGGAATTCCTAGCAGAATTCTAGTTCCGGTGAGAACACAAGCCTGGAAAGGCTAAGGTAGTGCCGGATTCACTGAGTAGGCTAAACACCTTAGTTCGCTTTGCGATCTCCGGAGTGGAAGGAGATCTCTTTACGAGGATAAAAGCAAAAGTTGTGATCGATAAGGAATATCGAAAGTCTGTTGAGCAGACCAAGTCGGGTACGACTTGATGATAGTATTTGGGTAGACGGAGTGGGTTAATGTCCTCACGGAGGACTGCCTTCGTCATTTGGTGACTGCGAGTCAAAAGACTGGGTGAAGTGGATTGATTCGGCACAATTTGCCTATAATCTCCACAGATCATCGTCTACTGGGCACGGCCCTTTGAGCTAGTGTTAGGGAGACAATCCCTAACTTCGGTTGATATGGTGATGAGGACCTCCGAAATGAGATGTCCCGCTATCTTACGGGTAGCTAGTGAGCGAGTGGAGTCGCTCTGGGAAACTAGGGACAGCCTCGAGTTGGTGGTTAGACGAATGCAACCTTATGCGAATTGTCGACGTCGGGATGAAGAATTCGTCTTGAGCGATCTTGTGCTTCTCCGACTTATCCCGCAGATATGGAGGGAGATATCTGCGAAGGCAGCACATCGGGGACTTCTGCAGAGATACGATAGACCTTTTGAGGTGTTGAGTCGGGTCGAATCAGTGGCGTATCATTTGAAGCTCTCTGATGGGGTGAAGCTGCGGCCGACATTCCATGTGAGCTTCAAAAAGGGTTTTCATAAGGATCCGAGGGATCCAACTCGGTCACAGTGGCTTCGTGCACCCTGACGATTCGAACGGAGTTCGACGAAAGGATCGGAAAGATCTTGAATCACCGAGTTTTGGGAAATAGTGGGATGAACCGACGAACAGAGTTTCGTGTTCGATGGAAAGGTTCCCTAACGGAAGAAGCTACATGGTATGAGGCGTTCGAATTGTGGTAGTTCGAGGATGAGATCCGACGTTACTCGGAGTTGCCGAGGGGGGCGACTCACTCCGGAGGGGGAGAATATTAGACCATTGAGCCGAAATTTGGGCGCTGCCCAATTGAGTTAAGCCCAACCCATCCATTACTCATTAGATGGATCGGATAGCGGATCGGATCGGGCGCCGCCCGAATCCGGATCCGAATGTAGAAATTTCCCCAACGCGAAAACGCTCGCGTGGGACGCACGGCGGATGGGACGGGGCGTGGGCGGGCGTGACGTGCATCGTCTGACGCTGGTGAAAAAAAGGAGAGAGGACGTCGTCCTCGTTTTAGAGCGGCAGAGGAGCTTTCGAAAAAAGAGAAAAAGAAAGCTTTCCGGCGGACCTTGGTCTCTTCTCCTCCTCTCCCTCTCCGATCTCCGATCCTCGTTGGACGCTCGTCGGCAGTGTGGTCTTCAGGCAGTTCCGGTGGTGCGGGTGGGAGGTGGAACGCCTTGGAGAACCTCGGTCCCCATTTCTTCGTTGCCTGCCGCGCGCGTCTTCTCCGACGCCGGCGACGCCTCGAGAGCGCCTCGGAAGGCGGCGACACATCAGCTTCACCGACTCGACGGAGCCGGCGGCCAGTGTGATCGCCGAGGTACACCCTTGCTTCCTCAGTTTTCCGGCGCTCTTCCCCGGTCGAGCTCGCGGCTCCCGGGCGGCTTCCTTCTACGTTTCCGACGGTGGTTTGTTTGGTGGCCGCCTCTTCTCTTTTCTGCTCCGCGCGCGAGCCTCCCTCTGTCGGATCGACCGAGCTCCGGCCGCCTGCGCGCGTGAACTACCGGGCTCGGCGTCCGCCTACGTGCGGACGAGGTCCCTCTCGTCTTCTCGCCTGCGCGCGAGCTTGCCTTGGTCGGCCATCTACCGTCGCGTGGTGCTGCTGTTGAAGTTGGGATCGTCAGTTCGAGCGAGCAGCTGACGGGCGTGGAAGGGCGTCGCATTTCTTCCGTGCCTTCGACGTCTGCGTGTTCTCCCCAGCCGCCAGACTTCTCCCCTGTAGCTGATCGCCGGAGGACAACTCCTCCTCTCCGGCGAGGGTGTAGCAGGGTGGCCAACGCCACCAGCTTCTTTGGCAGCCGAGCTCGCCTCTGCGAGCGTCACTCGTCCGGCTTCGGCAACGTCGGCCGCCTTGTGTGTGTCGCCTTCGTGTGATTTTCCTCCTTACGGCTGTTCTCGTCTCGTACAAGAAGGACGGGGCCGCCGTGTTCACCAGTGGAGCGTCGTCCGGCCTCTTCGCCGGTGCGCGAGTGAGGAGCCGGCCAGGTTCTTCCCTTCACTGGCATGCGACGTCGGGTAGAAGTCTATCTGTGATCGCCGAGCGCCGGCTAGATCCGTAGACGTGTTGATGAATGGGTTCGGATGGCCCCGGTTCGACTTGACGACACCGGTCTTCGGTGAATCGTCTATGTTGACCTGAGCCAGGTTGGAACGACAGTGAGCTTCCGCATGAGTCTACAGTCAGGCTGGGAGTCGGTTCGGGGAATCGACTCCGCCGGTCGCGCCCAATCCCGTGGTTTCGACTGTTGGGATCCTTGTGTTGACGTATTTGGACTCGAGTCAAGCGCTGACTTACGGGTAAAATAGTTAAAAAAAAAAACATTACCGTAAATATGGGCGTGACAATAGTTGTTGTGCCCGTTATTTGGTGTTGGGCCAGACACGCGAGCGTAGCCCAAGCCCAGTACGGCGGTGGCCCAATTTCCTCTGTAGCAGTGGATTAATGGGTTCGCGGGTGAAGCGGATCGGGTGGGTGGCTTACCGGGTCGGGCGACCCGTTTGGAGAAAAGGAAAATGAGGGCTACTGTAGCCCTAGCGGACGATATGTTCGCGAAACGCGATCGCGAACGGCGGTGGCGACCGTTCCTCTCCCCCGATCTCCTTTTCTCCCCTCCGTCAAGAGCGGCTCCGGCGAGAGGTCTCCGGCAACGTCCCGGTGGGTTGGGTGCGGCGGTACGGGATGCATCGGAGCAAGGGGCGGTGTTCCCCTTTCCTTCCACCTCCTTCGTCTTTGGCGTCGTCGGTGGTGGATCCGGCGGCAGTCGCCCGCCGAAGGTATGCTTCTACCTCCTCCCGCTCCGGCTCTGTCCGGCGGGCAGGTTGTTGTCGGCGAACGTCGCCGACTGCTTCTCTTCTCCTCTCGCCGCGGTTTTACTAGATCTCGTCGTTTCCAACGAGAACGCGGGTGGCCGGCGAGGCTGGGTTCGTCCGGCTGGCCTGTGGGCTTCAGTCCTCTCCTGGTAGCGTCCGGCGGTTCTCCTTCAGGCGTCCCCTGCTGCTTCGGTGAACGTGGGGTTCGCCCCTTGTTCTGGCGGCGTTTGGCGGACCTGGTGGAGTTCGCCGGCGCCTCCCTGGCTTCCAGCGATGTGGGGCTCGGCCGGACGGCGCTCCGGCGAGCCTCAGGCGGTTCTCCGACGAGATCCACTGCCTCGGTTTGTGTGCACATGCTTTGGTTGGCATGCACGTGCCTCGTTTTCTGTGCGCGTGCCTCTATCGGGTTCCGGACGCGGTTCCTGTTCCCGACCGATCAGCTGCCCTCGGTCGGCATCTCCTTCTCTCCGGCTCCCCGAGCCTTGTGCTCTTGGCCGAGTTGTCCTTCTCGGTCGGCGTCTTCTCGCCCCTCTCTGCATTCCGGTCAAGTGCCCCGGCCATGTGTGGTGTTGCCCGGCGTTGGCCGGTTTGTCTGTGCTGGACGTCTGCGAGACGTCCCCTTTGGGCGAGCGGTGCGTCCGATCGCCTGCGTGCGGTCTCGTCGGAGTTATGGCGTGTGCCCGGTGTCCTGCGTGACGTCGTCTCCTGCACGTGTGTGCGCCTCCGCCTGCGTGCGGATTTGCTTCTTTTCCGGTGTACCGGACTCGTACGTACGCTGCGCCGGCGTCGAGTCTCGGGTGTTGTACCTTGGTGGACGTTGGAGCTGGTTCGTGTAGCGGTCCGTGGCAGACGTGGCGGTCGATGATTCGTCGAGACGAGAATCGAGGTGGCTGTCTGGGATAGGCTGAGGAGTACGTCGAGGACGTGCTCCTGCCGGTTGCGTCCAGATCAGTGGTACAGCCGCTTAGCCCCTGCGTGGGCGTGCTTGGGTGCGAGTCAAAGTGTTAACTCGATTGTATTTTATTAAAAATTTTGTTACCCTAATTCCGGGCGTGACAGACTGGTATCAGGGCCCAAGTTCTGCACGTTCCAACTTGTACACCGGCATTGTACTCGTTTTGCAGCAGTGATCAATACCATGATCACAAGGGTCCACAACATTGAGTTGCTGGTGGAGACTGTCGGATATGGGGGAGCTTCGCTCCAAAGATATCGACAGAGTTGGATTTATCCAACTAGAGCCTCACGGCTCAGTTTTCTTGTCTCCCTAGCGGAGGCATATCTCTTGGGGGTCGGGTAGCTGAAGCGCAATACCGCAGCTTCTACAACATCGACCAAGGCCAGAGGTGGCCATAGGGACTGTCGTGCGACGACATGTCCCGAAGGCAGTTTATTGCGCCTCTGGGGATAATCGTGCGACGATGTATCCCGGACATCAATCGATGATGTCATAGGACAGTCGTGCGACGACTTGTCCTGGAGAATAGTTGCTGGTGGTTGATTGAGGGACAATCGTGCGACGATGTGTCATAGACACCAGCTGATATCTCCACAGGATTGTCGTGCGACGACGTATCCTAGGGACTGGCCGATGGCGGCCAAATAATTGTCGTGCGATGACACGTTCTAAGAACTGAGGGCATTATGTCCCGAGGGATATCGTGCGACGATATTTGGGATTCCGGCCAAGATTGGCCATGTGACCGCCGTGAGATGGCGTGTTCACGAGGTAGCACCCATTTCAGTGGTTTGCTACATTGTGAAAGTTGAGGACTTTCTAAGGGGTATTGGAATTATATTTCCAGGATACCCAGGTTCCTGTTGAGGAGCAGATGCAAACTTGTATCGCATATCTCTTTAGAGATACAAAGCTGTGGTGGCGGACTTAGGCAGCACACAGTCTTTTTGGGGGTCTATATTGACCCTTAAGCTCTCGTGAGGAGAGCTCAAAAAGATGAGATTGTGGTATAGTTTCTACTTGGGAAACTTATCGTGGGTTTCGTGAGGCATCCTAAAACGACTAAGGCATATTGGGCCACTCGGGACTATGTCCAGGGGTATGCCCAGGTGATGCTGGAAACAGGGGATTTCCATTGTCAACAACACCCTAGCGGTAGGGTTTTGCCCTAGAGAGACAAGGGTTGACGATTCTCCTTGCGAAGGAGAGGTCCTTTCGAAGGTGAAGGTTTGGTTGGAAGAGTTATCTGACGAGTTATCTTCGGAGCTTCCTAAATACCTTCCCCTAAGGAGAAAGATCGATCACGAGATTGAGCTTGTGACAGGATCCACTCCTCTACTAAAGGTCTTATACCGTATTTCTCCAATGGAGTTGGCTGAGCTTCGTTAGCAATTGAGTGGATTGCTCGAAGCCGGGTTCATTCGGCCTACGGTATCACCTTATGGAGCGCTGATCCTCTTCTAAAGGAAGAAGGATTGGTCGCTAAGGTTCTGGGTGGACTATAGAACCTTGGATAAGATAACGGTGAGAGACTGTTATCTTATACTGCTTATCCTTGATCTGGGAGTTCGACTAGAGAAAGCATTGGTTTTCTTAAGGCTAGACTTGAGAGCAGGTTAATTTGGCAAATTCGTTTAGCCAAGGGCAACGAATAAGAAAACCATATGAGTAGCCCGATATGAGTCCTTAAGTTCAAAGTGATGCCCTTTGAACTTCTAAAGCCCCTTCTATGTTTTGTCATCTGATGAATAAGTGTTGACCCCTTTTCTTAGATGACTACATAGTTGAATATCTGGACGATATCGTGGTGTTGAGGGAAAAACCAACTGTATTTGAAGTTGGAAGAAATTCTCATTTGTGGTGAATGAGATTTCTTTCCTTGGTCTTGGGATGGACCATGGATAAGTGCGCATGGACAAGATAAAAGTCCAAGCCATTGCGGAATGGTGCACCCCCTCAAATTGAACCGAGTATGGAGTTTTCTCGGTGTGGTGAACTTCTATTGAAAGTTCATCAAAGGTTGTTCGAGGATAGCCTTACCCTCAGTGATCTGCTGAAACGGAACTCGAAATGGGAGTGGCTCGATTGGTATCAGTTGGCCTTCCGATAGTGAAGGTCCATATTGCCTCTGAACCGATCCTGAAGTTACCCGACTTCTGTATGCCTTTCGAGTTTCACACCGAAGCTTTGGACCAAGCTATTGGTGGTATGCCTTTATAGGATGGGCATCCTTTAGCTTTGGAGAGTTGAAAGCTAATAGGACTGAGCGATAGTATTTGACCACTCGAAGGAAAAGGTGGTTGGAGTCCATTATCTCCGGACGCGGAGAACCTTCTCGAGGTTATGAAGTCCGACAACATTTCACCACATAAAGAAGTTGTTGGCAAATAGGCAAGTTGGCCGGAATTCTAGGGTGAATTCTAGTTCCATGGGGAACATAAATCGGGTAAAGGCAACGTGTCTCCTCACAGGCTCAGTAGACTAAATGCCCTTATGTGCTGTACCCTATCCCGAGTGGACGGGGATCTGCTAAGCAGAATAAAAGTAGCCTCAGCTTTTGATAGGGAGGATCAAAAGCTAAGTTCAGTAGGTTATGTCGGACATAATCCGACGCTACTATTTGGGTCCAGATGACATTGTCATGGCCAGAGGCGATAGGCCATTAGTCCCATCGATGGGCGGACTGCGCCGGGAGCTACTGAGGGAGCTCCATGATAGAATTTGGGCAAGACATCCAGGACAAAGGGGGAAAATTATCCTGTCAGCACCATTGTGCTATTAGCCCAATATGTGCGCAAACATGAGGATGTATGTCCGTACTTACCAAAATTGCCAGGAAGGTAAGATCGATTGGAGACTAGAGGTAGAGTTGTTACAACCACTGCATGTTCCCGAGATGTCCTGGATAAGGGTGTCCAAGGACTTTATTGGTGGGTTCCCTATAGTTGACGAGAAAATCTCAGTGCCGATAGTGTGGATAGATTCTCCATGCAGGGAGTCTTTATCCCAGCACTTGAGTAGTGTATAACAAGGGTTGTTACAAACCTATTCTTCCAAAATGTGGTAAAACATTTTAGCATCCAAGTGGATATCGAGAGCGATATGGATGCCCATTTTTGGCTGGACACTTTTGAACCATGTTGTTCAATAAAAATGTGTCCAAGGTAAGTTTCTTCATAGCCGATCATCCTCAGACGGATGGGCAAATCGAGCTGGTGAATGCTCTTGTGGAAGAATTCCCCCGTCACTTTGTGATCGCTAGTCAGGGTGACTGAGTGAAGTGGATCGATGTGGCATGGAATGCCTACACCTTGCAAAGGTTGTCATCCACAAGTCCCACCTCATTTGAGCTTCAAGTTAGTGTTAGGGAGTCAACCCCTAACCCCCGTTGATGTGGTACAAAGGGATTCCTACGGGAAGTGCCCTATGACTCAACGGAATGCTCGGGAACGAATCTATTCACTCGGAGAGGCTAAAGGTAGCTAGGAGTTGGCTGTACAATGGATGCAAAGGTATGCATACCGTCGTTGTTGAAATGAAGAATTAGTCGTGGGCGACTTAATTCTTCTCCGACTTACCTCACAGATCGGTAAGAAAATCTCGTTGAGGGAGGCTCACCGGGGTCTTATCCGATGATACGATGGTCCGTGTGAGATACTGAGTCGAGTGGGCTCAGTAGCATACCGTTTGAGACTCCAATAGAGAATGTAGATGCACCTTACATTCCATGTGAGCTTGAGGAAGCTTCACAAGGATCCGGATGATCCCCTTCGGTCATTGTCCTACCAAGCTACACCGATGGTTCGAACAGAGTTCGACCAAGGGATATGTGATATTTTATATCACTGGGTGTTGGGGCAAAGTAAGCTGAACCGATATACGGAGTTTCACATCCGGTGGGATAAATCTCTTATGGAGGAAGCAACCTGGCACAAGGCTTCCAAATTATACTTCTCCGATGATTCGGATAAGGTTCGATCTAAGAATTGTCGAGATTTGAGGTTATCGACTTTTGGATCGTGGTTGGATGAGTAAACAGTGAGTGTTTCTCATTCATTGGGAGAGAGATATACCTGAGGACAAAGCTCTTTGGTGAGAGGCTTCAGAGTTCTGGTTTATGAGGTTGTAGCTGAGGGGCTACCTCGAGTCGCCGAGGACGGCGACCACCTCAGATGGGGGAGAATGTTATGCCCGTTATTTGGCGTTGGGCCAGACACGCGAGAGCAGCCCAAGCCCAGTCCAGCGGTGGCCTAATTTCCTATGTAGCAGTGGATTAATGGGTTCGCAGGTGAAGCGGATCGGGCGGGTGGCTTACCGGGTTGGGCGACCCGTTTGGAGAAAAGGAAAATGAGGGCTACTGTAGCCCTAGCGGACGATATGTTCGCGAAACGCGATCGCGAACGGCGGCGGCGACCGTTCCTCTCCCCCGATCTCCTCTTCTCCCCTCTGTCGAGAGCGGCTCAGACGAGAGGTCTCCGGCAGCGTCCCGGTGGGTTGGGTGCAGCGGTACGGGATGCATCGGAGCAAGGGGCGGCGTTCCCCCTTCCTTCCACCTCCTTCGTCTTTGGCGTCGTCGGTGGTGGATCCGGCGGCAGTCGCCCGCCGAAGGTATGCTTCTACCTCCTCCCGCTCCGGCTCTGTCCGGCGGGCAGGTTGTTGTCGGCGAACGTCGCCGACTGCTTCTCTTCTCCCCTCGCCGCGGTTTTACTAGATCTCGTCGTTTCCAACGAGAACGCGGGTGGCCTGCGAGGCTGGGTTCGTCCGGCTGGCCTGTGGGCTTCAGTCCTCTCCTGGTGGCGTCCGGCGGTTCTCCTTCTGGCGTCCCCTGCTGCTTCGGTGAACGTGGGGTTCGCCCCTTGTTCTGGCGGCGTTTGGCGGACCTGGTGGAGTTCGCCGGCGCCTCCCTGGCTTCCAGCGATGTGGGGCTCGGCCGGACGGCGCTCCGGCGAGCCTCAGGCGGTTCTCCGACGAGATCCACTGCCTCGGTTTGTGTGCACGTGCTTTGGTTGGCATGCACGTGCCTCGTTTTCTGTGCGCGTGCCTCTATCGGGTTTCGGACGCGGTTCCTGTTCCCGACCGATCAGCTGCCCTCAGTCGACGTCTCCTTCTCTCCGGCTCCCCGAGCCTTGCGCTCCCGGCCGAGTTGTCCTTCTCGGTCGGCGTCTTCTCGCCCCTCTCCGCGTTCCGGTCAAGTGCGCCGGCCATGTGTGGTGTTGTCCGGCGTTGGCAGGTTTGTCTGTGCCGGACGTCCCCTTTGGGCGAGCGGTGAGTCCAACCGCCTGCGTGCGGTCTAGTCGGAGTTATGGTGTGTGCCCGGCGTCCTGCGTGATGTCATCTCCTGCGCGTGTGTGCGCCTCCGCCTGCGTGCGGTCTAGTCGGAGTTATGGTGTGTGCCCGGTTTCCTGCGTGACGTCATCTCCTGCGCGTGTGTGCGCCTCCGCCTGCGTGCGGATTTGCTTCTTTTCCGGTGTACCGGACTTGTACGTACGCTGCGCCGGCATCGAGTCTCGGGTGTTGTACCTTGGTGGACGTTGGAGCTGGTTCGTGCAGCGGTCCGTGGCAGACGTGGTGGTTGATGATTCGTCGAGATGAGAATCGAGGTGACCGTCTGGGATAGGCTGAGGAGTACGTAGAGGACGTGCTCCTGCCGGTTGTGTCCAGATCAGCGGTACAGCCGCTTAGCCCCTGCGTGGGCGTGCTTGGGTGCGAGTCAAAGTGTTAACTCGATTGTATTTTATTAAAAATTTTGTTATCCTAATTCTCGGCGTGACAATAGTGTACTTGACCGCATTTGAAATTTGATTTTTTTTTTTTCATTAAGATTTGTGTAAGAAAGATCGTAGTACCATATTATAATTTTTGGGATAGGGTGCTTTTGCCCTAAATTTTTTTCTCATAAACTTGCACTTAAAATAGTGCTATACTGTGCTTTAAACAAACATGTTTTGTAATAAATTAAATCATCCAAATGAATATATACTGTGAGTTAATATCTCAAATAACTCAAACTTAAATGCACAAAAAATGTTACCAACTAGAATTCAAGCCGTAAACAAGTCACACATCTTAGTAAAAGCTCAGCTGATATGTTTCACCTTTATATATTTATTGACTAATTAAGTTTACCGTTTATTCGTACCATTAATTTATAAAAATGTGCATAAGCAAACTATTGAACAATCATCTAAGTCCTTTTACTTAATTGGGAACTCAAAAAATCAATGCTGATGGATCTACGGTAATTGAATTCTTGTCTCTACTTTTACTGGAACGAGAAGAGGGGGCACGATCGTTGGTGGGTCCTTGCAAGTTGGGGAAAAGGGTGAACCGGTGAGCGATTAGGGTTAATAGGAGGTGTTAAAGGCTTTGCTCCACTTGTAGCTCTTATTCCTACAAGACTTGTTGGTTTATTTGGAAAACTCATAATGAATTTTTTTTTAAAGAATTATGCCGAATTTAAAGAATTATGCCGAATTTAATGAATATTACAACGTTAGCCCTATGTGAGTTTAAGGATATGCTGTTGGTTTTAAATTCTGAGAGATATGGATCACCTTGGATAAACAGATTAGCTGCTGGATGGCTGCTCGAGGTCACCCAAAAAGGTTAAATATAAATGAATGTAGATGGCTCTTGGATTCCAGACTCTTGGGTTGAGGGATTTGGGGGATAAACTATCTGATTAGAAAAGACAATGGTCTTTGTTGCTGAGTAATATCTACTTACAAGCTTATTCTATAGTATTTACTGAACTTTAGACAATCACCTATGCTTTGAGCTTCTTATATACAGTTCTACTGAATACTTAATTATGCAAGTGATGAAACACATAACAAAGGAGCTCTACTTCTCATTGATGGATCAAGCCAATCGAAAGGAGAAGATTATATTAACTTTGTAAGTGAAGTAAACTTCCTTAGAAAATATCTAATTGTACTCTATCTTACTTCCACAAGCTGATCTACACTCCTAGAATAGATGTTATATGAACCTTGGTTTATAAAGAAGGAATATCCAATTGCACAAGCTGATCTACACTCCTACAAGAGCCAATCAAGCTACGGACTAGCTAGCCAGGGCTGCAGCTGAAAGTAAAACAATTGTAATTTGTGATCCTTCGAGTGCCCCTCCACTCTTTCCCATATTTTGAACTCAAACCTACAATTCTAATGTTTTGAATAATATTTGATTTTAGCAAAAAAAAAGTCTCTTGCATTGTAAAATATACATTTATGATCATCTATTTTGCATGATCAACGAAGGATCTAAACATACAATCAGATCACAATATGATACAAAGACAACACGAGGACAATATACAAATTCAATGTGCAACAGAGTTAATAGTATGGACACATTCCTGGCTAACTCTCTCTTTATTAATAGATGTAACAAAAGTACTGTTTATAAATGCAAGAGATGTTTATTTGCGTTAAATTAGTTTAGCTTACAAAATCGAATGATCTTCCTCGTGTTGGTATAACCAACCAAAATAATTAAATTCGTTTCCGGCGATGATTCAGGTTTACAGCTTGCTACAAGAATCAATACCAAAATTTTGTTATTTGCTGACCTTTTGCACCTCTTGCTGCCAGTTTTGTGCAAAAGACAGTGAGACTAAAATGATGATTCTAAGAAAGCCTCACAAGCATAGTAGAACAAACGTACAAAATGTAATTAATCAGAGGGGCCAATCATTTTCTCGGGTACCACAAGCGCATCAAATTCTCTTTCAGTGAGTACATTAAGACTCAAAGCAGCTTCCTGCAACAAGGAGAAAAAAGAGATGAAAGGTTAACAAACTAAGAAAAAACCAACAGTGAAAATAAACAAGTAAACAAAAATTCAGAGAGTAGCAGGAGATTAAATATACAGCGAATACACAAAATGATCTCTTAAAAGACGAATATTGCCCCATATTTTCTTGTGCAATTTCACCACAAAAGTTGGTGCTTTCAATTGAACATAAACATGATTATGACCGAGCAATCTTTTAGCACAGTACAGAACACCTGTCATTCATGATATCCTCTGCTGATTAACAATCAAATGCATGTCTACAAATCGAACATCCAGTGCCTATTAGATATTGCACTAGCTTGAAATCCAAATAATGCGTAACAAATCAAACTTGAAACTAACTATTTATTATTTGTTGTGTACTTGTCATCACTGATAAATGAGAGTTAACCTCATCAAAATTCCATGAGATATTGAATAACAATATACCTAGTAGATGTTATTCAAAAGGAAGTACCAATATCAAACAACATAGAACACAAAAGTAATTCGCTTCTTTAAGAATCATGTTTAGGGTGTGCAATAATCTATTGCTGAAACTATCATCTGAGTAATATATTGCCTAGTTTACTGCTGAGCAGTGTACCAATCCACATGTATTAATTTACTGTTGGACTGGTATGTAATGACAAGTAAAAACAGTTTTTAAAACCCTACTGCCGAGTATATTTTATAAATATTTTGCAGTCATTATCTTATCACAAACATTAGTTGAAGGTTGAGCTCTGTCCAGAAAAATGCAAAAAGAACTTAATGAAGACAAAACTAATCAATTTAGCAATTGACCTCTTGAATAAATACTCTCATGTTTAATGAAGAAGAAAGAAATACTAAACATGCAACGGTCTCGTTTAACTCACCTTCAGTGTAGTTCCTTCTTTGTGAGCTTTCTTGGCCACAGCTGCAGCCTTATCATAACCAATTTTCTAAATTATGAGAAAGATGATGATCAGAAGTGTGTCGGGCAATTTATATATGGAAAAAAATATCCACCAAGAAAATAACTGAGCTCTAGTTACAGTATACTCACAGGGTTCAAAGCTGTGACAAGCATCAAGGACTGAAAAGGACAAAGGGACAGTTGTTATTTTTCAAAGAAATTACTATATATTAAAGGTTATAAAAATGCATTTAGGACACCATTAATGGGAATGGAACCGATGGCAATTAGCATAAATGGGCTAATAGTCCAAGTACAGAGACATGGGCATATATTTATTATTTTGAAATTTAATAAGAGGAAATTGAACTATGCAACAGATTAGTATGGAAAATATACCTCTCGCAATAGCTTAGAAATCCTTTCACGGTTAGCTTGAATTCCTCTCACACAATTCTTCTCAAAGGAGGCAGATGCATCCCCAAGTAACCTAAGAGACTATCAAGAAATAAAATGGATTTAGAGATTCATTATCTATTTTTAACCAAAAGAATTACAAATTCTACGTGATTGTTTACTCTTAACAAATTCTATGTGATTGCTTACTTTGAAACCATCTTTCTGGTAGATAATGCTTAGACAATTTCTCATCGTCAATAAAACAAACCATTCATATAAGAGACAATAATGATAACATAAAACTAATCTTACACGAAGAAGACCACTGGCAATCAGTGGCTTGAAAACGTTCAGCTCAAAATGACCATTTGACCCTCCTATAGTTATGGCAACATGATTGCCCATCACCTGAAGAAAAGAAAATAAAGGATATATGAGATCCATGACACCAGAGACAAATTAAATCAGGGTTAAAACATAAGTAGATTAAGCATTATCATGGTTTCTTTTGAATAGCCCTGCGGCTTCTATATTACCAATTCACAACATAAGGCCAAATAGAAAAGCCTTTTGAAAATCCCACTAGCACGCACTGCTCTGTAAGTATTGATTCAAACATTGCATAAGCAAGAGAAGAAAGGTTTAGCTGTCTCTTCTTAGAATCAGTAAGAATCACCTGCCACATCAACGGTCATAAAAGAATTGGAAAATAGAAAGAAGTCAAGCAGACTAATACACAAAGTTTGCAATACCATGGTGGAGGTACGTACTAGTGGTACCATACCGGCGGGTACCAAAAATTTACCACATGCTAGTACCGATTTATAGTCGGACTGGTATGTACTATCACACACGGGGTACTTTAAAACTTACCCCATGCCTAAAACCAGAGGAACCATTCTCTGGATTTGATTTTTTCCACTATTTATTATCAGATGTTCCCATCCAATGGTGCAAATACCAACCATATACTAGTACCTAGTACGGACCGATTTTATAAAGCTTGACCACTTTTTGGATCTACCTAAAAAACCAACGCAAATCAAATGGAAAATTTTAATTTGGTTCAATCTTTAACCAAATCAAATCTATCTAGTCCAGCTTAGAATTTTTTTAAAAGATTAGTTTAGTTTCCATCTATTTTCCAATTCAACAACAAAATTTCATATTGAACTAAATAAACCAAAATTTTTGAATAATTAGTTACTAATTTAATATAAATATTTATATTATAATATTATTTTATTTAAATAAAAATAAAAATAATGTAAATATAAAAGAAATTTGGTTTAACCCAAACTAACCTAAAATTTTCAATTCATCTTTGGTCCAATTTTCTAAATTTTTTGTTTGAATTTGGTTTACAAAGATTTAAAATTTTTAGTTAAATTAAATTGATTTAGCTGGGTTCGGTCAGGATGAACCAATGGATAGGCCTACTTCTAAGTTTCAATCTATATTTCTATCTTTGTATTTTGGGCTCGCATCGGGATTCATATTTTATGTTAAAAATCTAAAACATTTGAACCCAACATAGAATTTTATTTTTTAAAAAATAAATTCAGACCTTAAAAAACCCTAGAACTCACAAAGGAAGCATATAGTGTAATCATGACAAAATAAAACATTAGTCTATATTGTCTCTACTAACTTATAGTTACACACAATTTTCTTAATACAAGACAACAACTATTTATTAGCATAAATCAATATTTGAAAAATTGCTCTTCTTCAGCCAGTGCAAACGCTCTTCTTCAGGCAGTGCAAACCAGGGACGGGCACACAAAACAACTCTAATTTAGCATAGCAGAGCAAGAGGAGAAAGGGAGAGGAGAGGAGAGGAGGAGAAGAGTTGTGTCTACAAGCGCATGTGCACACATGCACAAAGGGGGGGGGGGGGCCAGTGCAAACGCTCTTCTTCAGGCAGTGCAAACCAGGGACGGGCACACAAAACAACTCTAATTTAGCATAGCAGAGTAAGAGGAGAAAGGGAGAGGAGAGGAGAGGAGGAGAAGAGTTGTGTCTACAAGCGCATGTGCACACATGCACAAAGGGGGGGGGGGGAAAGAAAGGGGGAGGAGAAGCTCATGTCTGCCACTCCGCTTGCCTTCTGCTTGCAAGTTGGTACCATGTCTGTAGCACCGACCGGTACCGGTCGGTATACCATGTCTCATATTGGTTTTTTAAATCTTGACTTTAACTATATATCATTATGTGCCATGTAGTCACCATGTCAATAATATAGTTTTTTTTTTCTTTTTATTGCTGGCATGCTAACAGTAATAGAGCTATAAAATAAATAAAAACTAATGAAAATACATTTTGCTTGTTGACACAAAAATATTAAAGTATGATTAAGCTCCTTTTCATGTTATTATTTATTGGTATTTTCATTTTTAGTTGGCCTCGGAAACATGGTTATTTATATGCTCACACAATAGGATAGAAAGAGTTAGGCCAGTGAGGGTCATCGCATAATTTAGGATACTCATCTGCAGAAGCATTGCACATAATTTAATTAGGTGATAACTTATTCCAGAGGTTAAATTATTTGGAATGAACCTAATTTATATATTTGTGTCCCACTAAAAAAAATTATAATCAGCAGACTTATAACCCTTCATGAAGTGGACAAAAAGCAGCCACAGAAGGAAAAAAGATCAACTAGAGAATGGCTAGACATGCAGGGGAATTCAAACTTACTTTGATGCCATGTTATAACTAGATTAGGTGAATAGGTGACCTCTAATGCAAAAAGATGAAGCTGTTGGGAGAAGACCCAACTTATCTCACTTTGATCCCACAAGATATGAGATAATATAATATATTGCACTAGCAAGTAGAACATGAAAGCTCATTTTATATAGCTACTAAACCAGTCTTTTCCTAACACCACATATCCTGGTTTATCAGTCGGTATTTCCGTGACTTCATTTTAACATAAAGTCACCTTATGTGAAGTTTGAAGTTATTGCTCCATGATGAAAACAACACATTATCAAATTTCATGTCGAGGATACATCAACAACAAATCTCTAGAAGCTTTCCCAGATGAATGATCTTAAAACTATAGAAAGAAGAATAATTACCTGAGCACAAACCATTGTGAGAGCCTCGCATTGGGTAGGATTGACCTTTCCCTGTGACAAAATATAAGGGTTCATAAGAGGTAAGAATCTAAGATTAGCAACTAATCTAAAAAGAAAGAAGTTTATGGAATTTCACAAAGAAAAAGAGGATCCCGCTATATCATTTTTTTCAAAAGGATAATCTACTAGTTCTGCAACACTTATCTTCTCTCCTTCCCATATTCTGGGAATATACATGCTGATGATTGAGCATTGATACATCATAATCCAAAATATAATTAAATAAAAATTGCACGATTTTTTTTTAAAAAAAATAACCTAAGTACTGAAAGAAAAAAAGAACCACCTCAACATCCCTTGCTTAGTTTTCTTAAAAATTGTGCAATTTCTTAAAACTAGCTCCAGATCAGTCTAACATTCAAGAACCACCACGACATCTCTTGTGCTATTGTAAAGTTGCTTGCCAAATTTAATGATTTTTAGACCTCAAGATTACCAACTGAAAAGTTTTCCTTGAAAGTTATAAAATTACATTATGGGATATTCCAAATATATGTAACTTGACAGAAAATCCTAGAATGCTGCTGATTTGGGGGCATTCCACCCTGAAATTTTTGTGCCAATATGGGGTGCTATTTTTTCAAAAAAATTACACGTGCAATTATTAGAATTCATATGTTGGATTGGCTCGTACGTTAAGCTTCTGCCAGCGCAAATGTGTAACCATACTAAGAAAGAAGAGCAAAGTGGAGGATCAGAGAGGAATTGTGAACTTAAACCAATAGAAGGTGCCCTTTTGATAATTTCACATGGAGGTTCACAGTTTTGAATAAAAAAATTTATAAACGAATGTATGGTGATAAATGCTCCAAAGAAATGCTGTGCATGTCAGTTCAGCAGATACAGCAATTTATAACAAATGGAAAAAAAGATTACAGGCATTATACTGCTGCCTGGCTCATTTTCAGGTAGGATAAGTTCTCCAAGCCCGCATCGTGGACCACTGAAAGATGGCCAAATAAAAAGTTAACATTTACATGAATCAGAAGGAAAAAAAAATCAGATTTTTTATGCACAAAGCAAGAACTTTTATATAGTACATCTTTTACAAGTATAGATACCTTCCCAGTAGTCGTATGTCATTTGCTATCTTCATAAGAGAAGCAGAAATTGTGTTTACGGCTCCACTGGACTCAACAAAAGCATCATGAGCAGCCTGCAGAAGAAACAACAATTGGAGGGCCATTATTATAGTCTTAAAAATAACTGGACCAGCGTAGGGAGATATGACAGGAGAAATGGAGAGCTTGGGATAAGAAATTCACTTGGCTAATAAATAGTTAAGAAATTTCCAGATTTTAGTAATACAATACATTGACAATAAACGCAAGAGTGATAAGCCAAATTATGGTATAGAACAAACTAAATTTTCTTAAATTAGAAGAAAAAACAGAAAAATTTTGTAGAAATACATGTTACTCAGTTGTTGGCCAAACGTGATAGATCGCACCATACTATTTAGTATTTAGAAAACAAAAAGAAAATTATGTGAAGTGAAATTCGATAGAAGAAACAACTAATAGAAGTATCAAGGATCAAGACTGAAACAGATTCAGGCAGTATTTAAAAATGGGATTATACCAGATCAGCCAGCTTTCATAACAAAAGATTATGATTTGTTAGAAACAACATAGGATCATAATTAGTTGCAGCTAATATGATTGATTGCGAATTAGTTGGGTCAAAAAGATCATTGCCAATCTACTGACGTCATTCACTACAAATGAGATTTTGAAAGGCTCCCCAACCAGTGGACTAGTATTAGAGCCAAAAGCCAAGGTTGTCTAGATCCTACCAAGAAAAGATGGAGGGTTTGTAGGATTGGGTCATAAGATCATAAAGATCCTACTAAATCACCCAAGATATTTTCTTAAGAATATGCTTATCTAATTAGACTTAAGAGTAGGATAAATATTATAATAAGTAACAAAAATAATAAATATCTATCTAGTATCAAACACCAAGGGTAAATAATATATGTATAGGGTGTATAGTGTAGAATTATAAAATTGAATATTTGTGAGGTGATAATGATGGAGACAAATATATGAAAATGGACACAACAAAAGGGCACAATAAAACTAGAAACACCATAGTGAAATGAAGATGACAAGATAAAAGTATGAAAATGATGAAGAAAAAGGTATACATGGTAATGATAATGAAAACGACAAAAATGACAACAAATGTGCTAAATAAAGATAACAAAGATTACAAAATTAATACTGATAAATAATTGAAGTTGACAAATAGTTAAACATGACAGAGTTTAAGTTGATGAATGTTTATCAAAAACGACGAGGAGCAAATGATGATAACTAAAGGTGAGAAATTGCATCTCATAACAATTTTGGACTTTTGACGTAATAGATTTTTGATTTTTAGTATAACAATAGTCCGAACTCATTCTATATATTTACTTAACATCAAGTAGGGTCAATAGAATTTTTGACAATGTTACTAAGAAGAAAGCATCAATCACCGATATAACAACCAAAACAATAGAAAGTATCTCTTCAAGGCTAAGCATGGCTGATAGATGTACTGCATATATACAAAAAAGTAACTCATGTATCAACAACAAATAATCCCTGAAACACTTTCAATCATTTAACACAAATCCAAGAGCATTCAACAAGAGCCGGTGCACAAAATGGATTGACATGACAACTAGATGCCACGCATTAAAATGTGCCAGTTCTTCATGGCTATTAACGCAAGGTATTCTGTCAAAGTTGACAGTACAACAGGAAAAAACATCATGAAATTGGTTCTGATATCACCTTCCACAAAACAAATAAGAAGAAAATGTTGAACATGAAAACTTACTAATGCTTCAAACTTGTTCTCTGCAGTGACAAATGGTAAACTGGTTTCTTCAGCCACTGCAGCTGCAATGTTCACATCAAATCTGCAATAATATGCAAGAAAAAGCATGTTCACGTGTGAGAATGGGTGGAGAAAAGATATTTATTAATTGGTGGAAGTTGAAAGTATCAGAAATGAAAAATTAAAGGAGGTAAAAATCATAATTGTGTTCAAAGTCTAGATATTTTGTGATTTAAAGGCATCATTTCAGTTTCAAGTTTCTGGAGCATAATTTACTTAAAACAGTTGTGCCCCAAGTTAACGAATTTATGAATCAAACAATGAAGAACTTCACGAGACATGAAAACAAAAGTATGAAATTCAAGATGCGCATGATAAGTACCAAACAAAATAAGCAAAAAAATTTGATTGCCTTCCTACAAAGTAAATAAATCATAGAAAATACATGGTTCCTAGTGTCAAGATGTTCTTTCAAGGGATTAATAAATAAATAAATTAGCAAAATGCAAGTATTATATTAGAAGAAGAATGTACAAAATATACAAGTCATGGCTTTTAAGAGCCCAAAACTATAATAATCCTACTATAGCATCAACTAGCAAGATTAAATTCTCAATACTCAAAAAGGAAATTATAGTGTCTCTCTCCTTTGCAAACTCCTATAACCAAATATATAATTGTACAAGAGGAAAGAAAGATAACCAGGTGAATCTTAGAAGTACAATAGAGTTGCAGCTTTGCACTTTAAGTAAACAAATGTCAATTAAAGATCTCATATGCAAGCAAAACTAGACAGCAAAACATAACACAGTTTGCGGGATAACCAAAGCTATGTAAGGGAAGCACATAAAAGAAACAGGAATGGTTGTGAAATAAATCATACCCTTTTTTGGTGTTCAACCCGGTGCCTACAGCAGTTCCACCTTGGGCAAGCTGCTCAATATAACATTTTGTCAAGAAAGATATTCATAGCATAAAACTGTTGTAGCTATGAAGAGAATACCTGATACATGCGAGGCAGAGTATCGGATATTCGATCTATACCATACTTAACCTAAAAAATCACTTTAAAATTCAATATGACACAAACTGTCTATTGATAACAAAATGACACACAGGGAAAAAGAAAATAATGAATATCCAAATTAAAAAAAACCTGTGTGGTATAACCACTGAATTCCTGGCCAAGAGTTAGAGGAGTGGCATCTTGGGTATGTGTTCGGCCAATCTTGACAATATCTTTGAATTCAACAGACTGAAAACCACAGTAATAGATAAGCAAACATATTTCACACAAGTTATCAGGCTCAATAATTCCTTTAGAGGAGAAAAACGTCCACAAATGCCTTAAACAGAGTGAAATGCATAAGTTTCCATTAGAACCATGTGGAAAATAAGAGCATCATAGGTCTACAGGGTAATTTATACGAACTAATAGATATATTAAGGTGCACAACCCAGTCCAGGAGAGTTACAAGCCTGTGTTTGTCTCTCTTCAACCCTTCCTTTTGTACCATTTTACTCCGATTTGCTAAGATACAATAACCAAATCTTTATTAATATATGAAAATTTCTAGATGTTCAATTAAAACTGAGACTCCAATTTTAGTCAAATAACAACAGAGGTAAACAAGAGAACTTGCATTTAAGAGATAGTGGAATTGGAACTCTAAAATAATTGAGAACTATAAGATAAAGCTATATGAAGAGATCAATATCTTGCAATTTGTATGAAATATGACTAAATGCTACGCGGGATATAGATGAATTATAACCTTGGAATGGAGTGAATTGTGAAGTTGTTTCAAACTTGGTATGAACCTCGAGTTAATTTCCACAGCTGCAGCAATGTGCATAACCTGGACACGAAAAATCATCTGTTAATATCAACAACAAAATCCTTCCAGAACAGCTACAAGTTTAGATTTGAGTCTCTTTGCCTTTTGTAACATCAATGATCAAACGAGGTGATGAGGTAATGGAAGATATGCAGATTAGTCTAATATATTATGATCATCTCAATAGTTCCAAACTGAATATCAAGGATTAGAATTGTAGATAATTATTTCTAGAAAATGGTTTCCATTAGCATAATTAGCATCAAAAAAATTATAAACATTATAATCATGTCTTTTATTGAACTAAGAACACAACCAAATATCCTAAATGATATACACAGTTACACACACTCAATGTACTTACAGTTGGAAATGTATCATTTGAAGATTGAGACCTATTGACATGATCATTTGGATGCACAAACTTTTCACCTCGTTTATGACCAAGAATTTCTGCTGCTCTATTTGCTATAACCTGAAATTAACAATGCAACAAGCAAGTCAGGGAATATAACATGTAAAATGTGAAAATAACTATTGACAAAAAGCAAATGCAGGTGGACCACAAAAAAAGGCTTGAACAGAAGAAAATTAATAGAAAAAATGAATTCTATGGACATGGATATACATCATTGATTAGGTACTTTATTGACAGGTACAAAATTAAAGGGAAAAAAAATTGAAATTAGTTTTATGGTTACTGCACCACAACCACCAACTGAAATAAGTTTTCCAGAATTTTTGATGTTTATATCATATTCTTTAAGTTCTTTGTTGTGCTAGCTGACATGATTTTCATCAAATTCACAATTGTTGGCAGCATAACCAATATCCCACTGATTACATATTATTTCCTTGTGTAGACTGTAAAGCTCTGGCATCATCACCTAACTATGACCACTATTGCCAATTCCAACGTCACTATTTCATCATCACTGTCACTAATGCTATTAACTAAACCACCACCAACATAGCAAGAAATTAAGGGGCGAGAATCAGATAATGAGAATAAACTACTATTTATTTCAAATAGATAACATCCAAGATTATATTTTGTTGAGTGAACAGCATGTTGGGACACCACAACATCATGTGACTTCTTGTCATTATTGTAGAATCGAAGTGGAAAGTAGGCATGAGAACTTTTCTTCTTTAAACAATCACGCTTTTAGATTCTCTAAAAGCTTAACACTAATAAAAAAACTACTCCATACATTATAAAGCAAAGGAATTAATCTGCACAGCTTAGTATATGAAGGAAAACCTTACCTCATTTGCATTCATGTTGCTTTGAGTCCCGCTGCCAGTTTGCCAAATGACTAGGGGGAAATGGTCATTCAATTTTCCCTCCGCAACTTCTTGGGCAGCTTGCATTATTGCTTTCCCAATGGTTGGATCGAGACCATAATCCATGTTTACCTGCAGAAGCATTAGCTTGAGCAGTGTATATCAGTAAAGCAAAAGTCATAGTTAAGGAAATCAAGAGAAACAGCAAAATCATTAAGGAAAAGATAAAAGATATAGAAACTACAGTTACTGGAGGAAGCAATGAAAATTTAGAAGATCTGCATTAGTCCACACTCCACTCTCCACATCCATATGAATGTTTCGGCATGAACCTCAATGTAGGAACTACGGTCTATTGAATATGGCGTGCCATCTAATTGCTAATCAAATATTAAAATCAAGATTTTATATTTGGAGGGGATTTAAGAAACTTGAGATTTTAAAACCTGCAAGTATGTCATATGTACATAGTTAATATAATTAATTGCCATTATCACTTATCAGCAATATATAGCATTAACGACTTTGTAATAAAAAAGCTAAAGGGAATATCTTTTTTTCCCATCCTTGCTCTAAAGCACTATGGGATATAACCAAATGAGGCAGGATGAAGTTAAATAAAAAAGAAATTAAAAGATTGGAAAATATAGAAACTCTTGCATGATAAGCAGGACAGGAGAAAAGTTGCAGAATTAAGTATGCATTCTCTTCCTGAAAAGCGAATAGGATGGGAATGTTAAAATCAGTGGAGGGTAGGGTAGAATGTACCATCCAATGGGAATCATTGTTATCCCTAATAAATAAACTTCAAATACATGCAAAACGTAGGTACTCTAAGGATTGCACAACATGTGACTTGTATTGATTAGATGAATCAGTGTGAAAGTTTTAAATATTTAGAAAGAAACATTTGCAATATTATTTTTTTTATTGGCATATATGGGATTTCCAAACTTTCAAAGGATAAATATATATTACGTCAATGAAGAAATGTAAATTTTCCAAGGAAAAAGTGGTGGTCAAAAGGTGTTTGATTCTGATTTATTTTGAGATCAAATTGAAGGACAATCAGTTAGCCTCCTCAGGATCCTTCTTGAAGGGGGCCTGTTTTTAGCTACGCATGAAATATAACCTACAATTATCTTTGACATTAAGCTTCAATTACATTCAACAACATTAAACTATCTGCACTAAACAATTTATCTGAGATATCAATCTAACATATAAAGTTGATATCTCATATTCCTCAAAGGAAAAAGAGGGTGTCAAAATAATTATAATTTGTTGAATAGTTGACTCAAAGAAGATTAACATAACCAAAGTTGCATTTTTGAATAACCACTTGAATTCAAATATAATGAAAGCAGCAACAACAATTTATATCAAAGTTCAATAATTTGATAAAACCATTAACATGGAATACATTCTTCAAGACATCTATGCCAAAGCGACCATCCGACCACAGTCTTCCAACTAGTTAAATGGCTTGATAATATCGGGATTGGATTTGTCTCAAGATGCCTTTTGCTTAATTCTGTAGAGGATTCTCTAGAGTACATAATTTTTCAGGTGCCCTTGGTAAACTAGGATTTTTGATCGGATAGAATGAAAACAACATATCTCTTTTCACTGGTGTCTCTTGTAGCCCTGTTATCCGTACAGCCTGCTTATCTAACTTCTTTTGGCAGGATTAGGATGTTTTGTTTTCTGTCAAGCACCAGGCGGTTTAGATCACCCTTATTCCATTGCCGTTACTCGTTAGAATTATAATATACTTGTGAGAGAAATTTGTATTGCCTGCCTACTTTGGTCACTTGAGATAAATCTCTATAGCAGGGATGGTATAAAGTTAACGTTGATAGCTAATTCCACTTTGATTCTAATAATGAGGGCATTGTTTGTTTTAGGAATAGTGATGGTACATTCGTTGCTGCTGGCTGGAAAATAAATACTGGCAATCTCCCACTATTATGAAATTGTTTCTGTTCTTGAGGCCCTATGCTGCTAGCATGGCAGCTTCACATGAACTTGCAAAAGTTATTATTGAACTTGAATGCTCCAAACTTATTGATACTTGAACGGCGTGTGTGGACCCATTTGGTATTTGTATAAAGACATTAAGACTACATGACAGAAACTTTCTTCTGTTGCAAAACTCGTATCTGCAATCCTCAGCTAACTATGCTAGGGTCATTACGACTAATCACGCTTCACTTCATAATTGGAATAACCACCTTGCTAGTATTTGATCTTGGATATTTCTGGCGTACGTTTTTGTAATATATTTTCTTTTCTGTTTGGGAAACAAGCGTCCGCCAATTTTTTTGCAATAAATATAACCATTTGAAAGTTATATAATCTACACCAAGATATTACTGAGGATGAAATTTAATAGAATTTGATGGGAATTTTTTATACAAAAGGATAGCAACAAACATTTGCATACCGTTGTGGAATATCCAAAGACAAACAAACAAACCTACCTTAGCAGCGCACTTTTTGAGAACACCAAACGCTCTGATGATCGGCTCCGGCATCCGTTCCCGTTCACCACCAATGTCGAAATTCTGCAGCGATCTCTGCGTCTGCGCGCCCCACAACCTAAACAGATGGAAATGTCAGAATACAAATAACTTGTAAAAGCAAAAAAAAGAACAATTGCAAATGATGACCCTAGTGAAAAAGAGGTGGCACGGACCTGTCGTTAGGGACCAGGATCGGACCGAAGGTGTCTCGCTCCTCTCTGAAAGCGTTCGACATGGTTTGGAGCGTCGCCGAGCGGAGCATCAAGCTCGCCGAAGCCGGCGCCATAGCGGATCGGCCTCCTAGCCGTCGTGCCGCGGCCGCCATCATCGCCATCTCGAACCTGGATGGCAATTCCCGCCGATCCTTGGGGAGCGTGCACTAATAGAGAGATCGAGAGGAAGAGATTTGCGGAGAGGTTGAAAAGAAATGAGTTTTCTGTCATTCTCCCGGTGAGCTTACCTCCCTACTCTAATTGGGCCAGTCGGCCAGCCCGGTCGTGACTCGTGGCGATCTTCTTATATTTGTATAAATATATTAAATTTTTGATTTTAAATGCTTACACAAGTAACAAGTAAATATCATATAAACATCTAATAAATGTTTAAGTAGCAATCAACACATTCTACTGCTCTAATTTAAAGTAGTAAAGAAAATTGTGAAGCTCTTTTGGTGCCTCTTTATAGTAAAATAATTATAGAATCATCATTTTAAAATATGAGAATTTCACTTACTTGCAGTGATTGCGATTGTGAGCACTGACTCTTGTATCGTTAATTTTTAAAGTTTGCCACAACTTGTTCTCTCTTAAACGCCCAACACGACCCATTGTGCAATATTATAATATCTTAGGCTGCCTTTGCCACATCTATTGTTGTTCTATTACTTACCACAGGACAACTTTGGTTAGTTAATCCGATCAATGGTCAGTATGATGATGTTTCTAATAATAATACGGTACATATTTCATATGTACCTTATAAGTTATTATTATTAAAATCCGATCAATTCACCGATGGTCAGTATGATGATGGTCAGTATAATTGTAAGTGTTGCTGTTATTTAGTGAATACACTAATCTAATTTTATCATTTGTCTTTGGTGTTTCTTCTTTCATAGTAACTTTTCAAAATTCTTTCCCTAATTAATTATAAAAACAATTAGTACATAAATATAATTTTTAATTATATACATGTGCCTACTAGTTTAAATACCTAAGTTGAGTTTTAATTATGTAATAATTAGATTATATAATAAGATACCCAAAGTTCAAATTCAGTTTGGATATCAAATTTATACAATTAGGGTTGAGTCCGAGTATCAAGTACAAAACTAATACTCAACCTATGTCATTTTAGCGCGCATATATATATAAGAGTAATACGAGAGCCCAGTGTACTTCAAAGGTATTATGGTGCACGTTAGCATTCTTGCTAATAGGTACTAGGTGTCACGCCCCGGTCGGATCGGTCTAGAATTAGCGCTTATCCGCTTCCTAAAGCCGTCCGGCGGAATACCAGAACGTAACTCTCGCTAGGGTTTCCGACCCGAAATTAGAAACCCTAATCTCCCCGGATAATTTTTATCCCCAAAATACAATTCGCACGGAGAAAACCTAAATTAATTTAAAAATCCGAAAAGAAACGGAACCCTAAATTGGAAATACCTCCTCTCTCTGATTTTGACCGAAGTCAAAATCATGCCTTTGCTGACGTCGGCATGACGTCAGCCCTTGATCCAAAATCTCGCCGCGCCGAATTTCCGCCTTGCTGACGTAAGCGTGACGTCAGCGCTCCAAATCGAATTCACCGCGTCGAATTCGATTTCGCTCGCGTTGACCGGCTTCGATCGTTGACCGCCTCGAAACCCGAGTCATCTTCTTCCTCTCGACGCACGCACGACGCCGCCGCGTCGTTGCTTCAACCGAGCACCGCCGCGCCCGGGAGTTGGCCGAGAAAGGGAAACGCCGTCCGCCTCCCTCCGACCTCGTCGTCGGCAGCCGCCCGCTGCAAGAGGTTGTCGCCGGAAACACCGAAACAGGGGAAGGAGCAGTGAGAGGGAAAGCTTCGTTTTATTCCTCTTAAAACGTTACAAAACTCCTCTCTTTGCCGACGATCACCGTCGCCGGTGCCCCCTTCCCTCCCTCGCCGGTCATCGCCGGTTACAAACTCTCCTTGACCTTTTTCCTCTCTCGCCGACACCTGCGCACCGACCTTCGCCCCTGGCGGCATCAGAGCCCAGCTCTGGAAGCGGCGACGGCGCCCTCGCCGTCGCCGGTGGAGTCGCCCCAGGCGCTCGCTGTTGTGGTGTGGTGACGCCTCTGCGCGCCGATCCCGTCTGCTTCGTCGAACATATATAGGAACGAAGCTCCCTTCCGATCCGCACGCATCCGCCGCTATCCTTCCTCCGCGTCCGAGTCTTCCTCCGGAGATTCCGTCCGAGCGTCCGCTTCTCTCGCTTCTCTCGCCGTCGCCGAAGTCGTCGTCCGCATCTTCCGGCGGAGAGCTCGTGCCCGAGCTCCGTGTGAAGACGTTGAAGAAGCCCGCGTCGCACGCTCCCGCATGCGAGTCTTCCTCTAAAGTCGCCACGCCGTCCGCAACGCTCGGCGTCGTCCGCTTCGCTCGGCGACGACGCTGTCTTCGCCGCGCCTCAGTTTCGCGAGGCACCGCGTCTTCCGACGCCATGTGAAGCTTCTCGGCTCGAGTCCGCGTCCGACGCGTTGTCGACCGCGTCTCGCGGCGGCGACGAGTTTGCGTTCGTGTTGTGCGCGGTAGCCGAAGACGAGCCCTGGTCAACGTTGCTTGTTGACCAGGTATTCTTACCCTGTGAACGGGCTCCGCTCCATGTTTTGCCGAGTGGATTTGGGTTGGTGCTTGGGGTTGGGCCGAACCGCCGGAACCGGGCCCTAACACTAGGTGTCACGCCCCGGTCGGATCGGTCTAGAATTAGCGCTTATCCGCTTCCTAGAGCCGTCCGGCGGAATACCAGAACGTAACTCTCTCTAGGGTTTCCGACCCGAAATTAGAAACCCTAATCTCCCCGGATAAATTTTATCCCCAAAATACAAGGTCGCTCAGAAACCCTAACCCTAATTTGGAGAAATCCGATCGGAAAACCCTAAATTCCAAAATACCTTTCTGGTCAATGATTTTGACCAGTCAACGTCGACCTCGCCGGATTAACTCGAATCGCTGACGTTCGCCTGACGTCAGCGTCTGAAATTGATTTCCGTTGCGTCACTTTGATTTGTTGTTGGCATCGTGCCGACGTCAGCCGCCGAATTCGAAATCGAATCAATTTCGATCGCGATTGCGGGTTGACCGTTGACCTCTACCTCGTTTCGAACGCTCGACGCGTTTGAAACCGTCTTCTTCGTCGCGTCTCAGATGAGTGCCGCCTGCACTCGTTCGTTGGAGATCGTCGTCCTCCGCCGGAAAGAAAGGTGCGTAAGCGGGTGGAGGACGCCAACGTCCCTCTCCACCTCTCGTCGACGTCTAGAAGCCGGTCGCCGCCGAGAACACCTCGCACTGTCGCTGCCGCGTTGAAAACAGGGGAGGGTGAAAGGCTTCGTTTTATTTCCTTAAAATAAACTACAAAACCTTCCTGGCCGGCGACCCTCGTCGCCGGTGCCCTCTATCCTGTTGGGGTATGCCCTTAAGGCTAATGTTTGAGGCCTTGGGATTGTAAAAGTATCATGTAATAAACTCTTATGTTTATAAAAGGCATGGTTATTATTCAGGTTGTTACCTTGTCTGCTGTAATAAGTGTACTTCTGAATAATGTCTCAAAGCTGTTCAGCTAGGCTGACAGGCTATAAGTCCTTAGTCGAGATATCTTGGTGAACATGAGACAGCCTTGATATGATTGAGACTGATATGAGTGCTACTCCTATAGGATGCTTCGAGCATGGAATAAGATGTAGACTCATGGGTACATTGGATGTACTGGACAGACCCTACTGGGATATTCCATTGCTTGTCACAATGTGAATGATCCTTGTAAGCAGCAAGTGGCACATGTCCTTTGACTTGAGATCACTTGTGTTTCTAAATGATGATTGTCATTGTTTTGAGGTAGTTCAATATCATTTGAAACATAATGATTATAGACTATCTTGGATGGTGAGCTTGAGTCAGGTTAGGGCACTTGTGATAGATAAAGGATTGCCGTCTCCTTGTTCAAGGAGTGTGATGTTCTAAAGGGGCCCCCCCTCTATAAGAGATGATTGAGAAAGTGTATGGCCATACCCAGATGACAGTGTTCATCTGATCTAATCATGCTCATAGTATTGGAGTTACAGGCTTGACATGCTTGTCCAATAAGAACATCCAGTGGCAAAGGAAACATGCATGCCTCGTGAGTTTGATTCACACTTGTGCTATGGTTTGGGAGTAGTCTTGGAAGACTCTTTCCTTTATATCGGGAGACAGTGATGTGTTGCTAGATACCCCTCACTGATCGTGATAACGTGAGTTATCGTTACCGACATTTAAAGGAAACCCTCAGGGTCGCACAAATTGGAGATATGGCTTACTTGAGTAAGATCGTGTGGACTGAATTGTTTGGGTTCAGTTTAAAGGGATTTAATCTCTGATTGTAAGTGAGATCTGGTCTGATCATGTTTGATTGATTAGGGCTTGAGATCGGTAAGCTTCGATCGAGAGAGATGATGCTAGATCGGTGAGATCAAGAGCATCAGGAGATGAACGGTTAGATCTTGAACCATTAGGTTCATAGATGGTCTAGACCATTTATTGGCTTGGCTTGGGTTAATTGGTCTTGGACCAAACCGACATTGAACCGGCTCATGGATGAGCGCATGGTTCATGTAAGGTGAGTTAAGGGCTTGGTTCACTTGGCGTGAACGCTTAAGCCTTCAACACATTCCATATTTGGAATTCGGTTTTCAAATGGGATGTGTGTAACGCCTCCACATAAGTGTGGGAGGTTACTCACTTGTGGAATGCGCTTGTGAAGGCTTCTCCAATTTTCGGTGAAGCACGACAAGGACGAAGACAAGGAAAAGGAGTCTCGCCAAGCAAGCTATTCTCTCCCTTCCATACGGCAAAGAACCTTGAAGCCTTGCTAGCACAAGGACGACAAGGTGTAGGCCATTTTTCTTCTTGTGTGTGGCACACTTTGGAGGAGAACCCTATCGTTCTCTAGCTTCCAAGCCGACTCCTTCCCATGGCCATGGTAACGAATCTCTCACTTGTTATTCAAGTTGATTATATGAAAGTATAGAATGCGATCTTATGTGGAAACCCTAATTCCGCTGCTATGAGAAAGAAAGATATGACTTGCGCCCCCCTCATGAAAGGGGTTCTTCTCACAATAGGGTTTGCGCTCCCCTCTTGAAAGGGTTCCATCAATTGGTATCAGAGGGAATCTATACTTTTTCATATGATTGCTTGCGGTTCTAATGAGTAGATCATCATGTTTGATCCATGAATATGTTTGTGAATAGATCTAAAGGTGATTGCTTACATGCCGAAACCTACATGCTAGTTTAGAACTTAGATGTATGTTTCTTCATGAGTTGCGCATGTTGTTGTGTTGGCGCATGATAAGTATGTTGAATGGTTGAATGATATTTCATCAAATCTTATACCTACTTGCGCGCAAACATTTAGATCTATATGCATCTACTATAAACCCTTAGATGGGTTGATGGGGCTGAAGTCACCTCTAGGTTAGATCCATTAGTCTGATCAGACCATCTGACAGTCTAGATGGATCGACCAGATGGCACCTGTGCGCAAGCACTAGGTGGCCATAGGTCGATTGCATCTTAGGCGTGTAGCGAGGTCTGGTTGAGACAACCAGTGAACACTCTTGAGTTAGGCCCGGGGTCACACCCGCTTGCCAAACCTCTTGAAGGTGGTTCAGCCCTTGGGGCATGCATGGTTGACCATTAGGTCAACTCGGGTCAGTTAGGACTCGGTGCATGCAAGGGCACAGGATCTAACTAGATGGATGAGTGGATCCCTATCAATGGACCATTGTAAGGTTGTAGGGCTCATAAGGAAATTAAAATTGATGCCATGGGGTTTTCAAAACTTTTAATTTCAAGATGATTGGATCACATGTTGATTGAACCATATGCTTGTTTATTTAGTCTTATGTGGGTTGCCCAATTGTGTGCTGTGCTGGGGCCTGCGTGCCTGGACTTAAAAATTGTAAATTAATTTGTGATCTGCGAATCACATTGTACTTAATTTATAATATGTTGTTGACCTGCGAGTCAACCTTGTCTAGATAGATCAAATGTACTTTGATTAGACAAGAACAAAGGCACACATCCAAGAGGGGCATTCACCTGGTGGTGCACCTGAGGTGCTCTTGGCGCTAGGGCACTGGGTTGGACCAGATGAGATGCCATGAAGCTCAAGTGAAGACTTAAGTAATATTAAGGTCTTACTAGGGTTCATGGGCTTTTACCACATAAGATCATGCTTTCTACTTATTGCTAATAATTAGAATTGCATATTTATGTTTATCTTCTGCTATAGCCATAGGACATGCCTGATAGTAAGAAGATAAAAGACCGTTAAAATCCAACGCTAACATATCAAGCTCGTAAGCCTTCTGACGCGAAACCTCACCTTTCTGACTATCGTTGGAGCCGTGTTGAACCCACTCAGTGGGCACGTCCATCTATCTTCAGACGGTGCTGGATTTCACCTGCGTGTTACAGAGTTGGGATTTATCCCCTCTCGTTGCTCAGCATAGCACGTGGTGGTCCAGGGAGTAGGTCAGGTCAGCTTGACCATGTAGACTACATATGTGGCGCATATGGTAGCACATGGAGGCAGCCATCTCTGGGATCAGAGACTGTGTTGTACCAACTCAGTTGGCACAGTCTGCTGGATTGCCAAGATGAAGGGGAATCGCACGGGTTAGCGATTGGCTGGGACAGCCTACCAGAAACTAGTGCTTGTCATCTCTGTGCATCTTATCTCGCCTGAGCGGGACGCGGAGACCAAGTATGAAATCTGGATCCCATCTCACTAAAAGAGTGTTTACTCTTTCGGACTGTTTACTGGATTTTTCAGTCAGACAAAATAGTGAGAAAAGAATCTTTCTTAAGTCCTGGATTGATTCTGAAACATTGATACTGACCTTGCTGTTCTTGCTTGTTGTAGATTCCTGCAGCAACGAACACCATGAGCTTCAATGTGCGATCCCTACTGGAAAGGGAGAAGTTTGCTGGGCCGAACTTCTCTGACTGGTTCGGACACCTTAAGATTGTTCTTAAGGCAGAGAGGAAACTGTATGTCCTCGAGACGGCGATACCGCCGCAGCCCGCTCCGAACGCCGCAAGGGCGGTTCGGGATGCCTACGAAAAGCACGTCAATGATAGCATTGATGTCGCTTGCCTGATGCTAGCGTCTATGACGCCACCGCTGCAGCGTCAGCATGAGGATATGTCGGCTATAGAGATTATAGCGAACCTCAAGATGCTGTATGCTGCACAGGCGAGGACAGAATGCTATAATCTGACGAAGCTCTTCTTTCAGAGCAAACTGGCTGAAGGGAGCCCAGTGGGAGCTCACGTGCTCAAGATGATTGGGCACAAGGAGGCTCTGGAGAAACTGGGGCATACCATCAACCAGGAGCTTGCTGTGGACATTATTCTGCAGTCTCTTCCGCCCTCTTTCGATGCGTTCATTATTAACTTTAATATGAACAAGATCGATTGTACGCCGGCAGAGCTGCTAAATATGCTCTTGACCACTGAGGAAACTCTGAAGGGTAAGCCTTCAACCTCTGTCTTGATGGTTCCTTCTAGGAACAAGAAGAAGGGGAAGAAGGGCAAGGCCCCTGTCAAGAATTACAGCAAGGCCCTGAAACAGAAGGTGAAGCGGTCGAAGGATAACAGGTGTTTCCACTGTGGCCAGCTGGGTCACTGGAAAAAGGACTGTAAAGCGCTCCAAGGAGATAAGAGGGGAAGCATCGCTTCTGGCTCAGGTATATATGTGACTGAGGTCATGTTATCTTCTTCTACCATTTCATGGGTGTTGGACACTGCATGTGGAGTTCACATTTGTTCAAATGTACAGGAACTCAAGAGAAGAAGGCAGGTGGGACAGCATGAGGTAGACCTACGAGTTGGAAACGGGGCACGGGTTGCTGCTGTTGCTGTAGGAGACTATTTCATTTCTTTACCATCTGGCGTTGTATTAGAATTAAACAATTGTTATTTTGTACCGAGTATTACCAAGAATATTATCTCTATTCCTGCTCTTGTCAGGAAAGGATTTGCCTTTGAATGCAATATTTCAAAGTGTGTTTTATCTCATGATAATATTGTGTATGCAACTGGTTCAATTAACAATGGGTTATACATGTTGGACATGGAAAATTCTATACAAAACATTGATAATAAGAAAGCCAAGTATGCTGATGACAGCACCTTGCTATGGCATAGTCGTTTAGGCCATATAAACGAGAAGCGCATTAAGCGGTTGCATGATCATGGACTGCTGGGATCATTCTCCTATGAGGAGATTGATACATGCAAAGCTTGTTTGATGGGTAAAATGACGAAGTCACCTTTTTCTAACAAAGGTCAAAGGACTTCAGGTTTACTTGACCTTATACACAGTGATGTGTGTGGGCCATTTAGTAAACATGCCAGAGGTGGCTATCAGTACTTCATTACCTTTACTGATGATTTCAGTAGGTATGGGTATGTCTATTTAATGAGACATAAAAGTGAATCTTTTGACAAGTTCAAAGAGTTCAAAAATGAAGTACAAAATCAGTTAGGCCGAAATATCAAGGCACTTCGTTCTGATCGAGGTGGAGAATACCTGAGTCATACGTTTACTGGCTATCTGAAGGAGTGTGGGATTATCTCACAGCTCACTCCGCCAGGAACACCGCAATGGAATGGTGTGTCCGAGAGGAGAAATAGAACGTTACTAGACATGGTTCGTTCTATGATGAGTCAGGCTACTCTTCCATACTCCTTTTGGGGTTTTGCACTGGAAACAGCTGCAAAGGTACTAAACCGAGTGCCATCCAAGGCAGTTTCAAAGACGCCATATGAACTATGGTATGCGAAACAGCCAAGCTTGACATTTATCAGGATCTGGGGTTGCGAGGCTTATGTCAAAAAGCTCGCCTCTGGGAAACTAGAGAGCAGATCTGAAAAATGTATCTTTGTCGGTTACCCTAAGGAAACTAAGGGTTATTATTTCTACGATCCCAAAGAGAACAAGGTGTTTGTTGCTCGGACGGCCATATTTCTTGAGAAGGAATTTCTTCTGCAAGAGGCCAGTGGGAGAGAAATAAAGCTGGATGAGATTCCAGAGGAAGGACAAAGTAGTCAAGCAGAGTTGGATGAGCCTGAGCCGGTAAATCAGGTTATTGAGCAACCTGAGGCTCAAATATCACGGGAACCGCGAAGATCGGGTAGGATCCGTCGACAGCCTGAGCGCTATGACGGAGTCTACATCATTGATAATGATGAACCCCTAACTTATGCGGATGCGGTCAGTGGACCGGAGTCAGCTAGATGGCTTGAAGCTATGCGAGCCGAGATGGACTCCATGTCAGATAACCAAGTCTGGGATTTGGTTGATCCGCCTCCGGGAGTAATCCCTATAGGCTGTAAATGGATCTTCAAGAAGAAGATTGACATGGATGGTAACGTGGTTACCTATAAAGGCAGGCTAGTTGCGAAA
Organism: Costus lasius; assembly: GCA_027563935.2. Classification (NCBI taxonomy): domain Eukaryota; kingdom Viridiplantae; phylum Streptophyta; class Magnoliopsida; order Zingiberales; family Costaceae; genus Costus; species Costus lasius. The sequence continues at coordinate 13,219,379 of CM050450.1, read as the reverse complement.
GGTTTCAAACAAATCTACGGGTTAGATTATGATGAAACTTTCTCACCTGTAGCCATGTTTAAGTCTATTCGGATTCTTTTCGCGATAGCAGCATATTACGACTATGAGATCTGGCAAATGGATGTGAAGACAGCTTTCCTTAATGGAAATCTGGATGAGGATGTGTATATGACACAACCGGAAGGTTTCACTAATCCAGCAGATCGTCATAAAATATGCAAGTTAAAGAAGTCCATTTATGGACTTAAACAAGCATCAAGAAGCTGGAATATTCGTTTTGATGAATCAATCTCTGAGTTTGGTTTCATCAAGAACGAAGATGACCCGTGTGTATATAAAAGGTTTAGTGGGAGCGTAATTACATTCCTAATCCTCTACGTCGATGATATCTTAATCATTGGAAATGATATTCCTGAACTGCATGCTGTTAAGGCATGGTTAGGAAAATGTTTCCAGATGAAAGATTTAGGAGAAGCAGCCTATGTATTAGGTGTGAAGATCTACCGGGATAGATCTAAAAGGCTTCTCGGGCTGTGCCAGAGCACTTACATCGATAAGGTCCTGGAGAGATTCCATTTAGAGAATTCTAAATGTGGATATCTTCCAGTCAGACATGGTCTGAATCTTTCAAAGAGTCAGTGTCCACAAACACAGACTGAGAAAGATGAAATGGACAATACGCCTTATGCTTCGGCTATTGGGTCCATTATGTATGCGATGTTATGTACTTGCCCAGACGTCGCTTACGGGTTAAGCGTGACCAGTCGATTCCAAAGTAATCCAGGTTTGGCGCACTGGATTGCGGTCAAGAACATTTTAAAATATCTGCGGAGGACCAAAGATATGTTCTTGATATATGGTGGTCAGGAAGAACTCAGTATAGAGGGATATACTGACGCTTCGTTCCAGTCGGACCAGGATGATTTCCGATCGCAGTCAGGCTATATTTTTAGCTTGAATGGTGGAGCAGTGGTGTGGAAGAGTTTCAAACAGTCAACTGTTGCTGATTCCACAACAGAAGCCGAGTATGTTGCAGCCTCGGAAGCATCCAAGGAGGCAGTGTGGATTCGTAAGTTCGTGAGAGAACTTGGTGTCGTTCCTTCGAGTGCTGATCCTTTGGTTATCTTCTGTGATAACACTGGAGCCATCGCACAAGCAAAGGAACCGCGGTCGCACCAGAAGTCCAAGCACATACAGAGACGGTTTCACTTGATCCGGGAGATCATTGATCGTGGCGAGATCAAAATATGCAAGGTTCATACAGATGACAATCTGGCAGACCCGCTTACCAAGCCTCTGGCGCAGCAGAAGCATGAGAAGCATTGTAATAATATGGGTTTGAGATTTCACAACCATTAGATTAAGTGCAAGTGGGAGATTGTTGGGGTATGCCCTTAAGGCTAATGTTTGAGGCCTTGGGATTGTAAAAGTATCATGTAATAAACTCTTATGTTTATAAAAGGCATGGTTATTATTCAGGTTGTTACCTTGTCTGCTGTAATAAGTGTACTTCTGAATAATGTCTCAAAGCTGTTCAGCTAGGCTGACAGGCTATAAGTCCTTAGTCGAGATATCTTGGTGAACATGAGACAGCCTTGATATGATTGAGACTGATATGAGTGCTACTCCTATAGGATGCTTCGAGCATGGAATAAGATGTAGACTCATGGGTACATTGGATGTACTGGACAGACCCTACTGGGATATTCCATTGCTTGTCACAATGTGAATGATCCTTGTAAGCAGCAAGTGGCACATGTCCTTTGACTTGAGATCACTTGTGTTTCTAAATGATGATTGTCATTGTTTTGAGGTAGTTCAATATCATTTGAAACATAATGATTATAGACTATCTTGGATGGTGAGCTTGAGTCAGGTTAGGGCACTTGTGATAGATAAAGGATTGCCGTCTCCTTGTTCAAGGAGTGTGATGTTCTAAAGGGGCCCCCCCTCTATAAGAGATGATTGAGAAAGTGTATGGCCATACCCAGATGACAGTGTTCATCTGATCTAATCATGCTCATAGTATTGGAGTTACAGGCTTGACATGCTTGTCCAATAAGAACATCCAGTGGCAAAGGAAACATGCATGCCTCGTGAGTTTGATTCACACTTGTGCTATGGTTTGGGAGTAGTCTTGGAAGACTCTTTCCTTTATATCGGGAGACAGTGATGTGTTGCTAGATACCCCTCACTGATCGTGATAACGTGAGTTATCGTTACCGACATTTAAAGGAAACCCTCAGGGTCGCACAAATTGGAGATATGGCTTACTTGAGTAAGATCGTGTGGACTGAATTGTTTGGGTTCAGTTTAAAGGGATTTAATCTCTGATTGTAAGTGAGATCTGGTCTGATCATGTTTGATTGATTAGGGCTTGAGATCGGTAAGCTTCGATCGAGAGAGATGATGCTAGATCGGTGAGATCAAGAGCATCAGGAGATGAACGGTTAGATCTTGAACCATTAGGTTCATAGATGGTCTAGACCATTTATTGGCTTGGCTTGGGTTAATTGGTCTTGGACCAAACCGACATTGAACCGGCTCATGGATGAGCGCATGGTTCATGTAAGGTGAGTTAAGGGCTTGGTTCACTTGGCGTGAACGCTTAAGCCTTCAACACATTCCATATTTGGAATTCGGTTTTCAAATGGGATGTGTGTAACGCCTCCACATAAGTGTGGGAGGTTACTCACTTGTGGAATGCGCTTGTGAAGGCTTCTCCAATTTTCGGTGAAGCACGACAAGGACGAAGACAAGGAAAAGGAGTCTCGCCAAGCAAGCTATTCTCTCCCTTCCATACGGCAAAGAACCTTGAAGCCTTGCTAGCACAAGGACGACAAGGTGTAGGCCATTTTTCTTCTTGTGTGTGGCACACTTTGGAGGAGAACCCTATCGTTCTCTAGCTTCCAAGCCGACTCCTTCCCATGGCCATGGTAACGAATCTCTCACTTGTTATTCAAGTTGATTATATGAAAGTATAGAATGCGATCTTATGTGGAAACCCTAATTCCGCTGCTATGAGAAAGAAAGATATGACTTGCGCCCCCCTCATGAAAGGGGTTCTTCTCACAATAGGGTTTGCGCTCCCCTCTTGAAAGGGTTCCATCAATTGGTATCAGAGGGAATCTATACTTTTTCATATGATTGCTTGCGGTTCTAATGAGTAGATCATCATGTTTGATCCATGAATATGTTTGTGAATAGATCTAAAGGTGATTGCTTACATGCCGAAACCTACATGCTAGTTTAGAACTTAGATGTATGTTTCTTCATGAGTTGCGCAAGATGTATGTTTCTTCATGAGTTGCGCATGTTGTTGTGTTGGCGCATGATAAGTATGTTGAATGGTTGAATGATATTTCATCAAATCTTATACCTACTTGCGCGCAAACATTTAGATCTATATGCATCTACTATAAACCCTTAGATGGGTTGATGGGGCTGAAGTCACCTCTAGGTTAGATCCATTAGTCTGATCAGACCATCTGACAGTCTAGATGGATCGACCAGATGGCACCTGTGCGCAAGCACTAGGTGGCCATAGGTCGATTGCATCTTAGGCGTGTAGCGAGGTCTGGTTGAGACAACCAGTGAACACTCTTGAGTTAGGCCCGGGGTCACACCCGCTTGCCAAACCTCTTGAAGGTGGTTCAGCCCTTGGGGCATGCATGGTTGACCATTAGGTCAACTCGGGTCAGTTAGGACTCGGTGCATGCAAGGGCACAGGATCTAACTAGATGGATGAGTGGATCCCTATCAATGGACCATTGTAAGGTTGTAGGGCTCATAAGGAAATTAAAATTGATGCCATGGGGTTTTCAAAACTTTTAATTTCAAGATGATTGGATCACATGTTGATTGAACCATATGCTTGTTTATTTAGTCTTATGTGGGTTGCCCAATTGTGTGCTGTGCTGGGGCCTGCGTGCCTGGACTTAAAAATTGTAAATTAATTTGTGATCTGCGAATCACATTGTACTTAATTTATAATATGTTGTTGACCTGCGAGTCAACCTTGTCTAGATAGATCAAATGTACTTTGATTAGACAAGAACAAAGGCACACATCCAAGAGGGGCATTCACCTGGTGGTGCACCTGAGGTGCTCTTGGCGCTAGGGCACTGGGTTGGACCAGATGAGATGCCATGAAGCTCAAGTGAAGACTTAAGTAATATTAAGGTCTTACTAGGGTTCATGGGCTTTTACCACATAAGATCATGCTTTCTACTTATTGCTAATAATTAGAATTGCATATTTATGTTTATCTTCTGCTATAGCCATAGGACATGCCTGATAGTAAGAAGATAAAAGACCGTTAAAATCCAACGCTAACATATCAAGCTCGTAAGCCTTCTGACGCGAAACCTCACCTTTCTGACTATCGTTGGAGCCGTGTTGAACCCACTCAGTGGGCACGTCCATCTATCTTCAGACGGTGCTGGATTTCACCTGCGTGTTACAGAGTTGGGATTTATCCCCTCTCGTTGCTCAGCATAGCACGTGGTGGTCCAGGGAGTAGGTCAGGTCAGCTTGACCATGTAGACTACATATGTGGCGCATATGGTAGCACATGGAGGCAGCCATCTCTGGGATCAGAGACTGTGTTGTACCAACTCAGTTGGCACAGTCTGCTGGATTGCCAAGATGAAGGGGAATCGCACGGGTTAGCGATTGGCTGGGACAGCCTACCAGAAACTAGTGCTTGTCATCTCTGTGCATCTTATCTCGCCTGAGCGGGACGCGGAGACCAAGTATGAAATCTGGATCCCATCTCACTAAAAGAGTGTTTACTCTTTCGGACTGTTTACTGGATTTTTCAGTCAGACAAAATAGTGAGAAAAGAATCTTTCTTAAGTCCTGGATTGATTCTGAAACATTGATACTGACCTTGCTGTTCTTGCTTGTTGTAGATTCCTGCAGCAACGAACACCATGAGCTTCAATGTGCGATCCCTACTGGAAAGGGAGAAGTTTGCTGGGCCGAACTTCTCTGACTGGTTCGGACACCTTAAGATTGTTCTTAAGGCAGAGAGGAAACTGTATGTCCTCGAGACGGCGATACCGCCGCAGCCCGCTCCGAACGCCGCAAGGGCGGTTCGGGATGCCTACGAAAAGCACGTCAATGATAGCATTGATGTCGCTTGCCTGATGCTAGCGTCTATGACGCCACCGCTGCAGCGTCAGCATGAGGATATGTCGGCTATAGAGATTATAGCGAACCTCAAGATGCTGTATGCTGCACAGGCGAGGACAGAACGCTATAATCTGACGAAGCTCTTCTTTCAGAGCAAACTGGCTGAAGGGAGCCCAGTGGGAGCTCACGTGCTCAAGATGATTGGGCACAAGGAGGCTCTGGAGAAACTGGGGCATACCATCAACCAGGAGCTTGCTGTGGACATTATTCTGCAGTCTCTTCCGCCCTCTTTCGATGCGTTCATTATTAACTTTAATATGAACAAGATCGATTGTACGCCGGCAGAGCTGCTGAATATGCTCTTGACCACTGAGGAAACTCTGAAGGGTAAGCCTTCAACCTCTGTCTTGATGGTTCCTTCTAGGAACAAGAAGAAGGGGAAGAAGGGCAAGGCCCCTGTCAAGAATTACAGCAAGGCCCTGAAACAGAAGGTGAAGCGGTCGAAGGATAACAGGTGTTTCCACTGTGGCCAGCTGGGTCACTGGAAAAAGGACTGTAAAGCGCTCCAAGGAGATAAGAGGGGAAGCATCGCTTCTGGCTCAGGTATATATGTGACTGAGGTCATGTTATCTTCTTCTACCATTTCATGGGTGTTGGACACTGCATGTGGAGTTCACATTTGTTCAAATGTACAGGAACTCAAGAGAAGAAGGCAGGTGGGACAGCATGAGGTAGACCTACGAGTTGGAAACGGGGCACGGGTTGCTGCTGTTGCTGTAGGAGACTATTTCATTTCTTTACCATCTGGCGTTGTATTAGAATTAAACAATTGTTATTTTGTACCGAGTATTACCAAGAATATTATCTCTATTCCTGCTCTTGTCAGGAAAGGATTTGCCTTTGAATGCAATATTTCAAAGTGTGTTTTATCTCATGATAATATTGTGTATGCAACTGGTTCAATTAACAATGGGTTATACATGTTGGACATGGAAAATTCTATACAAAACATTGATAATAAGAAAGCCAAGTATGCTGATGACAGCACCTTGCTATGGCATAGTCGTTTAGGCCATATAAACGAGAAGCGCATTAAGCGGTTGCATGATCATGGACTGCTGGGATCATTCTCCTATGAGGAGATTGATACATGCAAAGCTTGTTTGATGGGTAAAATGACGAAGTCACCTTTTTCTAACAAAGGTCAAAGGACTTCAGGTTTACTTGACCTTATACACAGTGATGTGTGTGGGCCATTTAGTAAACATGCCAGAGGTGGCTATCAGTACTTCATTACCTTTACTGATGATTTCAGTAGGTATGGGTATGTCTATTTAATGAGACATAAAAGTGAATCTTTTGACAAGTTCAAAGAGTTCAAAAATGAAGTACAAAATCAGTTAGGCCGAAATATCAAGGCACTTCGTTCTGATCGAGGTGGAGAATACCTGAGTCATACGTTTACTGGCTATCTGAAGGAGTGTGGGATTATCTCACAGCTCACTCCGCCAGGAACACCGCAATGGAATGGTGTGTCCGAGAGGAGAAATAGAACGTTACTAGACATGGTTCGTTCTATGATGAGTCAGGCTACTCTTCCATACTCCTTTTGGGGTTTTGCACTGGAAACAGCTGCAAAGGTACTAAACCGAGTGCCATCCAAGGCAGTTTCAAAGACGCCATATGAACTATGGTATGCGAAACAGCCAAGCTTGACATTTATCAGGATCTGGGGTTGCGAGGCTTATGTCAAAAAGCTCGCCTCTGGGAAACTAGAGAGCAGATCTGAAAAATGTATCTTTGTCGGTTACCCTAAGGAAACTAAGGGTTATTATTTCTACGATCCCAAAGAGAACAAGGTGTTTGTTGCTCGGACGGCCATATTTCTTGAGAAGGAATTTCTTCTGCAAGAGGCCAGTGGGAGAGAAATAAAGCTGGATGAGATTCCAGAGGAAGGACAAAGTAGTCAAGCAGAGTTGGATGAGCCTGAGCCGGTAAATCAGGTTATTGAGCAACCTGAGGCTCAAATATCACGGGAACCGCGAAGATCGGGTAGGATCCGTCGACAGCCTGAGCGCTATGACGGAGTCTACATCATTGATAATGATGAACCCCTAACTTATGCGGATGCGGTCAGTGGACCGGAGTCAGCTAGATGGCTTGAAGCTATGCGAGCCGAGATGGACTCCATGTCAGATAACCAAGTCTGGGATTTGGTTGATCCGCCTCCGGGAGTAATCCCTATAGGCTGTAAATGGATCTTCAAGAAGAAGATTGACATGGATGGTAACGTGGTTACCTATAAAGGCAGGCTAGTTGCGAAAGGTTTCAAACAAATCTACGGGTTAGATTATGATGAAACTTTCTCACCTGTAGCCATGTTTAAGTCTATTCGGATTCTTTTCGCGATAGCAGCATATTACGACTATGAGATCTGGCAAATGGATGTGAAGACAGCTTTCCTTAATGGAAATCTGGATGAGGATGTGTATATGACACAACCGGAAGGTTTCACTAATCCAGCAGATCGTCATAAAATATGCAAGTTAAAGAAGTCCATTTATGGACTTAAACAAGCATCAAGAAGCTGGAATATTCGTTTTGATGAATCAATCTCTGAGTTTGGTTTCATCAAGAACGAAGATGACCCGTGTGTATATAAAAGGTTTAGTGGGAGCGTAATTACATTCCTAATCCTCTACGTCGATGATATCTTAATCATTGGAAATGATATTCCTGAACTGCATGCTGTTAAGGCATGGTTAGGAAAATGTTTCCAGATGAAAGATTTAGGAGAAGCAGCCTATGTATTAGGTGTGAAGATCTACCGGGATAGATCTAAAAGGCTTCTCGGGCTGTGCCAGAGCACTTACATCGATAAGGTCCTGGAGAGATTCCATTTAGAGAATTCTAAATGTGGATATCTTCCAGTCAGACATGGTCTGAATCTTTCAAAGAGTCAGTGTCCACAAACACAGACTGAGAAAGATGAAATGGACAATACGCCTTATGCTTCGGCTATTGGGTCCATTATGTATGCGATGTTATGTACTTGCCCAGACGTCGCTTACGGGTTAAGCGTGACCAGTCGATTCCAAAGTAATCCAGGTTTGGCGCACTGGATTGCGGTCAAGAACATTTTAAAATATCTGCGGAGGACCAAAGATATGTTCTTGATATATGGTGGTCAGGAAGAACTCAGTATAGAGGGATATACTGACGCTTCGTTCCAGTCGGACCAGGATGATTTCCGATCGCAGTCAGGCTATATTTTTAGCTTGAATGGTGGAGCAGTGGTGTGGAAGAGTTTCAAACAGTCAACTGTTGCTGATTCCACAACAGAAGCCGAGTATGTTGCAGCCTCGGAAGCATCCAAGGAGGCAGTGTGGATTCGTAAGTTCGTGAGAGAACTTGGTGTCGTTCCTTCGAGTGCTGATCCTTTGGTTATCTTCTGTGATAACACTGGAGCCATCGCACAAGCAAAGGAACCGCGGTCGCACCAGAAGTCCAAGCACATACAGAGACGGTTTCACTTGATCCGGGAGATCATTGATCGTGGCGAGATCAAAATATGCAAGGTTCATACAGATGACAATCTGGCAGACCCGCTTACCAAGCCTCTGGCGCAGCAGAAGCATGAGAAGCATTGTAATAATATGGGTTTGAGATTTCACAACCATTAGATTAAGTGCAAGTGGGAGATTGTTGGGGTATGCCCTTAAGGCTAATGTTTGAGGCCTTGGGATTGTAAAAGTATCATGTAATAAACTCTTATGTTTATAAAAGGCATGGTTATTATTCAGGTTGTTACCTTGTCTGCTGTAATAAGTGTACTTCTGAATAATGTCTCAAAGCTGTTCAGCTAGGCTGACAGGCTATAAGTCCTTAGTCGAGATATCTTGGTGAACATGAGACAGCCTTGATATGATTGAGACTGATATGAGTGCTACTCCTATAGGATGCTTCGAGCATGGAATAAGATGTAGACTCATGGGTACATTGGATGTACTGGACAGACCCTACTGGGATATTCCATTGCTTGTCACAATGTGAATGATCCTTGTAAGCAGCAAGTGGCACATGTCCTTTGACTTGAGATCACTTGTGTTTCTAAATGATGATTGTCATTGTTTTGAGGTAGTTCAATATCATTTGAAACATAATGATTATAGACTATCTTGGATGGTGAGCTTGAGTCAGGTTAGGGCACTTGTGATAGATAAAGGATTGCCGTCTCCTTGTTCAAGGAGTGTGATGTTCTAAAGGGGCCCCCCCTCTATAAGAGATGATTGAGAAAGTGTATGGCCATACCCAGATGACAGTGTTCATCTGATCTAATCATGCTCATAGTATTGGAGTTACAGGCTTGACATGCTTGTCCAATAAGAACATCCAGTGGCAAAGGAAACATGCATGCCTCGTGAGTTTGATTCACACTTGTGCTATGGTTTGGGAGTAGTCTTGGAAGACTCTTTCCTTTATATCGGGAGACAGTGATGTGTTGCTAGATACCCCTCACTGATCGTGATAACGTGAGTTATCGTTACCGACATTTAAAGGAAACCCTCAGGGTCGCACAAATTGGAGATATGGCTTACTTGAGTAAGATCGTGTGGACTGAATTGTTTGGGTTCAGTTTAAAGGGATTTAATCTCTGATTGTAAGTGAGATCTGGTCTGATCATGTTTGATTGATTAGGGCTTGAGATCGGTAAGCTTCGATCGAGAGAGATGATGCTAGATCGGTGAGATCAAGAGCATCAGGAGATGAACGGTTAGATCTTGAACCATTAGGTTCATAGATGGTCTAGACCATTTATTGGCTTGGCTTGGGTTAATTGGTCTTGGACCAAACCGACATTGAACCGGCTCATGGATGAGCGCATGGTTCATGTAAGGTGAGTTAAGGGCTTGGTTCACTTGGCGTGAACGCTTAAGCCTTCAACACATTCCATATTTGGAATTCGGTTTTCAAATGGGATGTGTGTAACGCCTCCACATAAGTGTGGGAGGTTACTCACTTGTGGAATGCGCTTGTGAAGGCTTCTCCAATTTTCGGTGAAGCACGACAAGGACGAAGACAAGGAAAAGGAGTCTCGCCAAGCAAGCTATTCTCTCCCTTCCATACGGCAAAGAACCTTGAAGCCTTGCTAGCACAAGGACGACAAGGTGTAGGCCATTTTTCTTCTTGTGTGTGGCACACTTTGGAGGAGAACCCTATCGTTCTCTAGCTTCCAAGCCGACTCCTTCCCATGGCCATGGTAACGAATCTCTCACTTGTTATTCAAGTTGATTATATGAAAGTATAGAATGCGATCTTATGTGGAAACCCTAATTCCGCTGCTATGAGAAAGAAAGATATGACTTGCGCCCCCCTCATGAAAGGGGTTCTTCTCACAATAGGGTTTGCGCTCCCCTCTTGAAAGGGTTCCATCATATCCCTCCCTCACCGTCGACCCTTGTCGATGGTTACAGATCTCTCGTCGAAGCTTCACCAAGCTTCGTTTTGGGTCGGTAATGGCGGATCTCCCTTTCCTCGATCTGATCTGCCTCTTAAAGGGGAAACCGCCGCTTCCCTTCTCCTCTTAGGACGTCCGCCGCCCTAATCTCTCGCGCGTCCGCGTCTCGCGGGGACGCCGCCAAATCCGTCGAAGTCGTCGACGCCATCCGAAGCTTGCGGGGAAGACCACGTCGCTCCATACCTTCCGCCAGCATCGACTCTGTCGTCCGCGTCCGAATTCTTTGCTTCGCCAGCCGCGCGGACGCCGTCGCCGTCCCGCCCGATTCTTCCGCGTCGTCTGCGGATGCAAGATTCGTCGCCTGCGTCCGCGTCTTCGGCGCCAGCTGGAGTAGTCGCCGAATAGCTCGCTGCCGCGTTCGTCGAACGTGTTCCGCGCGAGCCGTTCGCGGCATTCGCCAAATCGAGCGTTGCTCTCAATTCCTCGTGTGGGCTCGGGCTTGGCATTGGGCTTGGGCCGAACCGGCCTGACCCAGGCCTGACAATTCTCCCCCGCCCAATTTGGACATCGCCCTCGATGTCTCTAGCGGGCGGATCCTGCAGAACCATTGCTCCGATTCTCAACGCTCCAACCCGACACTGCTGCGCTCCCATGGCAGTGTGTGGAACTACCTGCAGTGATCCAATCCGCGGTTGCTCGGTTTCCTCGGCTTCCTCGGCTGGATCCTGTGCCGCTATCGCCATGAGCTTTTGCTTGCTAGGACAATCCTTTACCCAGTGAGGACCGCCGCACCAAAAGCAACCCTGTGGCTTTTGCTCCCGTCGTCCCGGTGAACCCTTGTTCTGCCGGTAGAATGGTCTACCCCTCTCTGGAACTCTAGCTCCCGGCGGTGTGCGTGGGGAGCCGGGCTGAGAGCCGCGCTTTGGTGGTGTCTTGGATTTCTTTGGTGGTGCTGGTTTGAAATTTCTGTTATCCACCAGAGATTCAGCCACCGCCGCAGCCGCCCTCCAGTCAACCGTCTCGCGACGTCGGACCTCCGTTTCTGCCCATGGCTGAAGGCCCCGGAGGAAGAAATACCTCCTATCGTCCTCCGCCATGCCTGGAAGCTCTAGCATCAAAGTAGAGAAAGCCCTGACGTACTCCTGGATCGAGCCTGTATGCCTCAGCCGATCCAGTTTGCCACGCGCCTGATCCGCCGAGTTTCCGGGAAGAAACTGCCGCCGCAGTTCATCACGGAAAGTCTCCCAAGTCCAACTAGTAGTTCCTGATGTAGAGCCGACTTTGGTTCGCCACCAAAGTTTCGCGTCGCCTGTAAGATAGGCGATGCACACCTGCACCCGATCTCCTGCAGAAATGTGGTTAGCTGAAAACAGTTGTTCCATATCCCAGATAAAGTTTTCGACCTCTCTGGACGATCGAGCCCCCCCGAACGTCGCTGGGTCTGGCACGCGCATCCTCGGTTTGGGAGCCTCCTGCTCCACCGATGCTGATTTCGATACTTGCGCTAGGGCTAGGCGCAGTACCCTTATTTCTGCGTGCATGTCTTCCTTCATGCGAGCCATCTCTCCTGGTAGATGGATCAGACCCTCCATGGTCTGTTGCATGACCTCGATCTGCAACCTCTGTTGCTCGATCTGCAACCTCTGCTGCTCGACCAGCAATTCCTAATCCTCCACAGTCTTTTGGAGGTTTTCCACCAGTGGAATCATCCCATTGCCTCCACCACTGGCCAAACCGAGCACCTGCTCGATCTGAGCAATGCGATCACCCTGGTTCACCATCTCCTCAGGATCAGCCGTCTCCTTGGCTTTTCCTTTATCCTGCCTGGGCCGGGTGTCCTCTGACGCTCCTCTAGCAGTATGGGTGATTTTCTAGAACTTCAGACCTTTCCTCACCTTCGAGGGTGAGGCTGAAGGTGCCGTGTTTGCTGGAACACGTTTGCCTGCTCTGATACCTGTTGTCACGCCCCGGTCGGATCGGTCTAGAATTAGCGCTTATCCGCTTCCTAGAGCCGTCCGGCGGAATACCAGAACGTAACTCTCTCTAGGGTTTCCGACCCGAAATTAGAAACCCTAATCTCCCCGGATAAATTTTATCCCCAAAATACAAGGTCGCTCAGAAACCCTAACCCTAATTTGGAGAAATCCGATCGGAAAACCCTAAATTCCAAAATACCTTTCTGGTCAACGATTTTGACCGGTCAACGTCGACCTCGCCGGATTAACTCGAATCGCTGACGTCCGCCTGACGTCAGCGTCTGAAATTGATTTCCGTTGCGTCACTTTGATTTGTTGTTGGTGTCGTGCCGACGTCAGCCGCCGAATTCGAAATCGAATCGATTTCGATCGCGATTGCGGGTTGACCGTTGACCTCTACCTCGTTTCGAACGCTCGACGCGTTCGAAACCGTCTTCTTCGTCGCGTCTCAGATGAGTGCCGCCTGCACTCGTTCGTTGGCGATCGTCGTCCTCCGCCGGAAAGAAAGGTGCGTAAGCGGGTGGAGGACGCCAACGTCCCTCTCCACCTCTCGTCGACGTCTGGAAGCCGGTCGCCGCCGAGAACACCTCGCACTGTCGCTGCCGCGTTGAAAACAGGGGAGGGTGAAAGGCTTCGTTTTATTTCCTTAAAATAAACTACAAAACCTTCCTGGCCGGCGACCCTCGTCGCCGGTGCCCTCTATCCCTCCCTCACCGTCGACCCTTGTCGATGGTTACAGATCTCTCGTCGAAGCTTCACCAAGCTTCGTTTTGGGTCGGTAATGGCGGATCTCCCTTTCCTCGATCTGATCTGCCTCTTAAAGGGGAAACCGCCGCTTCCCTTCTCCTCTTAGGACGTCCGCCGCCCTAATCTCTCGCGCGTCCGCGTCTCGCGGGGACGCCGCCAAATCCGTCGAAGTCGTCGACGCCATCCGAAGCTTGCGGGGAAGACCACGTCGCTCCACACCTTCCGCCAGCATCGACTCTGTCGTCCGCGTCCGAATTCTTTGCTTCGCCAGCCGCGTGGACGCCGTCGCCGTCCCGTCCGATTCTTCCTCGTCGTCTGCGGATGCAAGATTCGTCGCCTGCGTCCGCGTCTTCGGCGCCAGCTGGAGTAGTCGCCGAATAGCTCGCTGCCGCGTTCGTCGAACGTGTTCCGCGCGAGCCGTTCGCGGCATTCGCCAAATCGAGCGTTGCGCTCGATTCCTCGTGTGGGCTCGGGCTTGGCATTGGGCTTGGGCCGAACCGGCTTGACCCAAGCCTGACACTAGGTGCACCTTAGAATTTTTACGAAGATTAATTTTCCTAAATTTTGGGTAAAATATAAAAAAAAATTTTGGTTTTACTCATAAATTAGGTCATATTGAATTGCTCTAACTTTAAAAAAAAAATCATTTTTTTTACTTCACACTAAAATTTTGGATTGAATCAATAGAACAGGTTTTGATTAATTACTAATGATATTACATAAATATTTTTATAGTAAAAAATCAATAGTTATTTAAAAATATTTAAATTGAGTCGATTTTGGTTTATATTTTAAAACGATCAACACTATTTTAATTTATAAAATGATTACGTAGACACATTCGATCATTAAGAAAAATATTTGCCTTATTAGGCTTACCTTAAAAATATACTGAGTCATGTGACAATAACACATAAGGAAGAAAAAATACACTCTTTCTTGGAAAATACAATAAGATCATCCAAAAAAAATGAAAAACAATAAATAGTCAAAATAGTACAAAGAAAGGAAAATTTTGTTTTTATTTCAATAAATATAACTCAACTTCAAATTTTTATTATTACGCCTAAATTTTGTAAATTTATTCTTGTAACTCTACCACAGCGACCACGCCATAACTCTGACTTTAAGATTCGTATTTACAGCGAATTCGACGGCCATAGCGTGACCCTTCCTAAGATGACGAGGCAGGGTCTGAGGAATTTTTCACCCACATCCGTAGTTAGTTATTTATTTCACAATTCATTTAATTCAGGTCCACATCATTGACTTTCTCGTTCCGACTTCCGACCATGAAGCATCGAGCAACTCTTCCCTGCACGCTAGATTTTGCATAAACTAGTAATGAAGCAGCGGCAGCAGCAGAAGCAGAGGCGCCCGGCCAACGCCAGCCGAAACAAGTGCTCGGTTCGGGAAGTTGAACCACCACCTACCCATTTCCTCATTCAACAACCGATCTTAATGACAAATCCATGCCGTCATCATCGTGCCTCCCTCATCTTTCTCTATTAATCCTAACCTCAACGCTGTTCTTGCAAGTTTGGCTGCTTCAGAGATCCAAATTCTTCCACCTTAGTTTGAGCAGAGCTGCTGGGTTGCAGTGCCATGGTCGGAGGCGAGGCCAGGCCGTCCGCGGTGGCAGTGGCCGGGCGCCTGGCCAACGAGTTCCTCGGCTTTGTGGTGTTCACTCTGCTGGACGCGGTCGACCTGCTCCTCTGCTTGGTGTACAAGCTGGCGGATTACGTGGTGGAGGGGGAGTGGAAGCCGTGCTATTGCTGCTACTCGCCCGGCGGCCTCATCGCCGGCGCGAGAAGCAGCATGGTGCTCGTGCTTTCGGTCATCTCCTCCACCAAGATACAGCTGGAGGACGTCTCCGACACGCTCTATGCCCGCCCCTCCGTCGTTGCTGACGTCTCCACGAGCGTCCTCCGCAGGTTCAAGCGAGCGTCTCGGAGGCCCGCGAGGATGGCCACTGCTCTCACCATCGGTCCGACCACAGTCCAGATGCTGCAGGGGAAGATCCGCGGCCGGGAGTGCCGCCCGGTGCCCTGCTGGTCCGACTGCGCCTGCGGCAACTGCTCGCCGTCCGGCTCCTCGGATGCGCTCTACGTGCACGCCGAGTTCCCCAGAGGTTTAGTGTTTTCTTTAATTGGGAGGTTAAGTTGATGGGAAGTGATTAAATTGGTACGGGATGCAGATGGGAGTGCGGCTACGGAGTCTGTGGTGTTCATCCATGGTTTCATTTCGTCGTCTGCGTTTTGGACGGAGACGGTGTTCCGCCACCTGAGCGAGGAAGCACGGGCGAGGTACCGGCTTTTCGCGGTGGACCTGCTGGGGTTCGGGAAGAGCCCGAAGCCCGCGGACTCGCTGTACACGCTGAGAGAGCATGTGGAAGCGATCGAGCGGTCGGTGCTGCAGCGCCACCGCGTCAAGTCCTTCCACCTCGTCGCGCATTCTCTCGGCTCTCTGCTCGCGCTGGCGCTCGCCGTCAAGCACCCCAGCGCCGTCAAGTCGCTCACCATCCTGGCGCCGGTATGGCTAGCGCACTACACTAACTAATACATTGCATGACTCAAGGGCGCCGCCTCGCCGTGCAGTTGACTAATGGCGTCAAATTTGCAGCCATATTTTCCGGTGCCCAAGGGGGTGCAGGGGACGCATTACATGCTCCGGCAGGTGGCGCCGCGGCGTGTGTGGCCGCCGATCACGTTCGGGTCGTCGGTGATTTGCTGGTACGAGCACATCAGCCGGACCGTCTGCCTCGTCCTCTGCAAGCACCACCGCTTGTGGGAGCTCGCCTTCAAATTCGTGACGATGAACAGGTTCATTAATTGCCACTCTGCTGTGCACGTTAAATTGAAAAAAAAAATCCTTCGATTATATATATTAAATGATATTGCAATTGAGTATAAGAAAGAACTTGTCGATCGATTGGGTGGTGAGCGACCGTGGTTAAACATGCACCAGAGTTGACTCTAGACTGTGGTGGGTATGATCAGCTCACCATCCCACCCGACATCGGTCAACCCAAGTGGGATCCAAGTCAACTGCTTACGTGGCTTCACCGCGAGTCAATTTGTTTACATTTGCAGAGTGAGGACGTACTTGATGGACGGCTTCTTCTGCCACGCCCACCACGCTTCGTGGCACACGCTCCACAACATCATCTGCGGCAGCGCCGGCAAGGTGGAGGACTACCTGGACACGGTGCGGGACCGGCTGAGCTGCGACGTGGCGGTGTTCCACGGCAGAGACGACAAGCTCCTCCCGGCGAAGTGCAGCTACGCCCTCAAGGCCAAGATCCCGCGAGCGCGTGTCAGGGTCGTCGACGGAAAGGACCACATCACCATCGTCGTCGGCCGGCAGAAGGAGTTCGCCGGAGAGCTGGAGGAAATCTGGAGGAATGCTAGACATTGAATGCTAGCTTAAAGCTTAAATTAATAGCACTATAATTGTGGAAAATTTAGAGGCGTTGTGAGAGGCAAAACAACAAATTAAAAGAAGCACACAAGGACAAAAAAAAAAATGAAGTGATGATATCGATCTTTGTTGTTTCCCTTTCTTTCTTTTTTTTTTCATATTAATTAATTTTATAATTTTATGCATTTTCATTTTGTTAATATAATTCATCCATTCCCACTAATCATGTAATATTCCTTATTTTTTTTCAATCAAAAGAATTGACCACATTCAATCCTATTGATACAAAAAAACTTTCTACGAGCAATGGTTTTGGTTTTAGTCATATATCTTATAAAACATCATAAAATACATGAATCTTAAAACAATATAGATGTAACTTTTGCTTTAAAATTTGTAATTTCAAAAAGATGAATGACTAAGATAGGATGGACCCTAACATTTCTAAACAAAGATCTTAGAATTTTTCTCGAGCCCACATATGTGTCTAATAGAATATGCATACCCTACATAAAAAAAATATCTATATGATATTAGACTGATTTTTATATACCCGCATGCCATGCATGCTAACTTTATGCATAGGTAGTATCTCAAAAAGGAAAATAACAGACAAATTAAAATGTCAAGCTATCAATTATACTCTAACATCAAATAGTTTAAATATTTTGCAAAATAGAAATTTGAATAATTCATTAAAATTTTAATTAGAAAAAAATTAGGGGGAAGATACAAAATTCAAAAAGAAATTATTAACATATAAAAATACAAAAAACCCTAAATTAAAATATAGCAAATGAGACTTTATATTTTTAGTATTTTTTAGTCTTAGCTTCAGTATCTTTTTAGTGTATTTTTTAATAAATAAACATTCAAGGAAATTCATCTAACATGAACTTTAGATTCACATCACGTTAATCTATACTTGATATCTTTTAAATTTAAGAGGAACTCTTTCATTTCTTTTTTTTTTAAGGAATACTAATGCAACCTTTTTAATTTGAAGTACAGTCAAGGAGTTAACCAGTTGACAATAATGTCTTAATCTTATTTTTATATTAACTATATTAATTCTAGACAATTTTTTTATAAATAATATACTATACTTTATATTATTTAAACAGAGAAAAACAAAGGCAAGTTTGATATCGAAAGACATGCACCATAATTAAGTTGAATAAAAATATTATTCTATAATTTGAAACTAGTATTAAGGCCTAACTTCTCAGTTTCTCTTTTTCAACAGACACAACGAATTAATGATACAATTAAAGTATCAAATGTAAAGAGTTTAATCAAACTCAATTTATTACACCTTTCATGCCCAAAGGCCGAGTTCCTCTTATCCTCTCTTCAACAAAGTTTGTATCGCTCTCTTCCCTTTTTGCAGCCACAACTTAGGCGATATATATGCTCCTTTAAACTATCAAACACAGTAGTAAAATTATGGCGGTTTCAAAATGCACTCTTAATAGTGTTTAGATGTGTGATGTGTATATTGATAGCAAACTTTATACACATTATATCAGCACATGCAAAGTGGATATTGATGTCATACTAGTCATGTTCATATACATGATATATTAGCATATAAATATTGATATTGATTCAACAATAAGATGTGATTATTCTTAGAGTAGAGGTAAAGAGAGTAGATGGAAAATCCTCTTATGATATATATAATCCGCTCCTCTTATGAAAGGGCTAGCGCACGGGCTTCTGGGGAAAATTGAACAAAAACTAATTGAGATTCTATACAATATATCTTGCCAGATTACAACTAAAACAAATAATAATAATAAAATAAGAACAAGAAAAGTTGACACAAGACTTGGTAATGGACCAATTGTCCTATATTGAAATCCAACCCTCTTGTCAGATATAGATATTAGATACTACTGTCCCAGCTTAAATCACTGCCTACCGGGACAAAACAACAGGTAGCACATCCATGCTAGGTTTAACTTTTGGAGTGACCAAGGGGTGATAGGACAGATTTGTGGAAAGATAAAATAGTATATATATTATAATTACAGTATGTACAAATAAACATGTTGAACTGTACTGTTATTAGCAGAGATAGCCAACCGTCATTTAGTATAGTCATGTGGAATAGGACAAACCTCAGCCATCAATACTAATCTTGGAACCAGGATAAGAGAACAAGCGTGCAGCATTCTGAAAACTTAGTTCTGCTAGTTCATCGTCCGGTATTTCAAGCAATGCTGCAACGTAGTTCAGAACCTGAAAAAAGGTCAAAGCTCTCACTCCAGAAGTTCGTCAAGTGACAACAACCGTATCTGACAACTGCAACAATATTTAAGCGATAAAGGAACTATTGTGACATCTCATTTACTATATATTTGACTTTGAAACGATCAAGAAAGGAACATAGTATAAAATATGATAATTCCAATTATATATTTGACGTTGCATTTTGCCTCCAACAAATAAACTCAACTTGACCCAATAAGGCACCAACATTTTAAAAATCGGTCCGTCATCTCGGTTCAGTATGAACAATGCATATCGATACTGTGCTACAGTAACTTTGTGCCTACCAATATATACTACACTAAAATCGGTTTCGTACCGGTTCAGAGTCTCAGGTACAAACTGAAAATTTGATCTAATTTCAAACACACTAATCGACCATCCATGCATATGGAATCTAAATTAATTCAGCTTGAAGACTATCGTGGTAACTAGTTTTATGTCTATCAATGCAACAATCTAGCCGATCCAATTCGAGCAAATTGTTTGAGCTTTATGTGCAAACAACTATACCAAAGTCCTATATTAAAAATACCATAATGTTTGTTCCACTATGATTTTTCCAACTTATAAACTGATATTTAGTATTTTACGGTGTCGGTTAAGTGTCTAAAAGACTGTATATTATAATGTAGTATAACTCGCTATTTATTTAATTTTGTTAATGTGTTAGTGGGTTTTTCGGTTCAAGTTTATAGGTAGATCATGAGTTAACATTGAACATTGTATACATATATGATTTTGGCACTTTGGTCTATTATAATAAAAAATTACGATACAAAGTGATTGAGAATATTATCTTCAAAGTGTACTCTCCTCTTCTCATTCCCTTCATTTACCGTGAAGCACGCGGTATTCCATTCCTCCCTTTCTCTACATTTTCTAATTTGTTCTGCTCTCTAACTCCTATTTTCTCTCTCCCCCTCTTCTTAGGCTGTGTTTCCTTGGAAGGAAACCACAGCAGACAAAGTGGAAAGCATTGCTTTCCCCGTTTCTTTCGACGGAAAAAAAACAAGGGAAAGAAAACTAACAAAAGTTTTCCGTCGATTTCCATCGAAAACGTTACCAAACTCAAGTCACGTTCATGCTCGCCTCGCCGAGCCTTTGCCCTGCCCCTCCTCCTTCCCTCCCTCTTCGCCAGTGCCGCGTCAGCTCCTTCCCATCCTTGCCGGTGCTGCCCCCCTCCTTCCCTCTCCCTCCTCCCTCCTCCCTCCTCTCTCCTCCCGTCGCCGAGCTCATGTCGCTGAACCAGCCAACCTCGCCTCGCCTCGCCTCGCCTCACCTCGCAAGCCCTGCCAAGCTCGCGCCGCCTTGCCTTTGGCCGCCTTTGCCGAACCTCCCATCGCCAGCCCCCCTGAGCTCACGTCGCCTTTGTCGAACCTCCAGTTTCTAGCCTCGCTGAGCTCGCGTCGCGTCGCCTCGCCTCCCGTCGCATTTGCCGAACCTCCAGTTGCCAGCCTCGCCTCGCGTCACCGAGCCAGCCAGTCTTGCCTCGCCTCCCATCACCAGTCTCGTCGAACCAGCTAGACTCGCTTTCTGTTGCCGACGTCGGCAAGCTCGCCTCGCCTCCCGTCGCGATAGACGAGCCCTCCTCACCTCCTATCACTGACTTGGATGAAAAATCTTTCGCATGTAAATCTCCTCTCCCGCGACCAATGAGAAGCGGCGGCAAGCTCCGCTCGCGGCCAGGAAGAAAGAAATTTTTTCTATTTCACATGCGTAGCACGTGTTATACTTTCCCTCTATGCCATTCTCCTTTCCATAGCTCTCTCCCTTCTCTCGTGCTCTCTATCTGTTGTAGGAAACAGAACCTAAATGCTCCTACATTAATTTGGCATCTCGTAAGGCCACCAACATCGAATAAAAGTTCTAAGTAGTAAACGAACGGTAGCCCCATCCACCGTTCACATCTACTTTAAGACCTCTCATTAGGTTATGTTTCCTTGAACGAAAAATTAGGAGGAAATAATGAAAAATACATTTAATATAGTAGTATTTTTTGTCCAGATTTAATTTGTTTTCTATTTTTTCCTTTCAATTTTCCATCCAAGAAAACACAATATAAGTGTTTGGAATGATATGAACGGTGGTTATGGATGGTGGATGGGGCCAGCTATTAACTTTTTTCCGCCAGCACCTCCTCACTCTCCAATCACAACTAGCTCCTCCATTTGACATGGTCGCCACGTGACAGCATGTGCCAAAAACAGGGCTACTTTACATCGAACAACAAACAAGAAATGAAAAATAATATATAGGAAAAAAAGAGGACAAGTAAAAAATAGAAAAATATTGTCCCCTTTCCTCTCTCTCCAGGTTCTTCTCAAATAACTCAATAATGCGTCATAATGATAACCAAGATCCTACTGGAATAAACGACCAAATTCCACATCCAGTCTACCATACTCTTGTAGGTTCCTAGACCCTAGATCCAAGAAATCTTGTAGATTCATATTTCATATAATTGAAGGACACAACATCCACTCAATCTTCAAATTCATACAGCACTAACTTACATTGTGAATGTTTGCAGGATGATTTAGTGGCTCTTTGGAGCGTCTCTTTCTAGCTGCAGTTGAGTCTCTAAACTGATCATCTGGCTCTCCTTCACAAGCAGTATCTGGTACTGGAATCAAGGAATCAGTGTTCACTGTTGGCAAACCCTCAGGCGAGTCTGTCTCAATCAAAATTCTGTCTCTAGGTACCTATATAGAACATGTGCACTCAAAAAAGCCAAAAATATACGAAGGTGTTTTTTGTAATACAATAATAATACTCACTGCTTTGAGCATTTTCTTAGCTTTCTGTGGTTTCATGGATGTAAGAAATCCAGAAAACGAGAAGTAGGCACCCAACTTTGCAAAGCCAGAGACTGACTCAGCAGATCCAAGATATGAGTGTAGGATAACGCCCTCTGGGAAAGGGCCAATGCATCTGGTAATAAAAAAAATAAAATCTATGCTATTATTCCATACTTCAATGACAGTGATGATGTAGAGATCAAGAATTGAACTTTTCTGCAGACATCAGAATATTTAATCCTCAAATCTACAGAAGACAACAATAAAGATGAGGTCCGATAGTGCTTGAATCCGGAGCTCATACCTCCGCAATTTTGTTTACCACCAATTACAAAACTAGAGAACAGAAATACAGAAGCCGTGAAGGGTCAGTGGCCGGAACATATGTCTAGGTTTATTTTTGGCCATTAAATTGTGAATCATATAATCATACTTGCCTATGAATATCTGAATAAAAATTTCTGATATAATTTCATATCTAGTTTGAATTTTTTCTATATATGTAATCATATTTCCACTAAACCTTTATCTTTGCATTAAAGACTTCTAGATATTCAGAAAATTGCATCCAAATCTTACGGAAAGAGTACATTGGACAAGCAAGAAGAACCAGAAGATTTAATCTCACAGGAAACCAAATATAACACATGATTATAAAAATATTTGGCACCAACTAAATTCCCCCATAAGCTTTATCAGTCTTCTACAATGGGGGAACGGGCAACGGGCATATCAATAATGCAGCGAAAATGAAAAAATCATTCACTTTGGATCCATGCAAGAGGAGAAGCCAATACATGTTCTTAATTGTATCGTTATAGTGTGATAAGATTGAATCATTAGCCAAAAACACTATAATATCTGCTTTTATGGTATCCACGCAGCCTCTTCTATCTACTATTTAGTGCTAAGAGTCAAGAGGTGAAAGTTTTTCCCTCCACTCATTGCACGTGTAGGAGGAAGAAGAGAATTTTATCTCACAAAATTCTTGAGCACGTTGAAGAAAAGATTATTCACTAGCCCGTCATCACATGTCCTCTATCATAGAAGTAGTGCATAAAAAAACTGTAGGCTTTACATATGTTTTTTTGCAACAACGAAGCTTCCATGAAATTTGGTCCATGCCTCTACATCTCCACATAACCTAATTCAAAATTTGAATTAAAATTTGAATTTGATTTTGCAAAAGGAAAACGTTGTATTTATGGTTTGGAGCCAAAATCTACTACAACTTGGTGATCTCTATCACTATCATACACTAGGACAACTTTTGTCAACAATTTAGACTCCATTTAATCTTAGTGTGTAACTTAGATTTGTACAACATACCGTTTGTGTTACGGGCCCATTAGTGTTAGTAGGTTATTAATAAGTGGATCCGGGTTGGCTTGTCATACCCGGTCCGCTAAGTAGGAAGAGTCTATAAATAAGGGCCTAGGGTTAGGGTTGAGTTTTGTCTAGAATCTTGTTATTTTCCACTTTGGCGTGCTTAGCACCATAGTTCCTATCAATTGGTCCGACCTGCCGGATCGATCGCCGGGGAACCGGTGGTCCGGCGACGGATAAAGGCAGAAGGAGTTTCCGTTGTCGGTTTTAGATCTACACAGCAGATCTATTATCGTAGGGCAAGCTGAAAAGATCGGCGGCTGCAAGCAACATCGGTGGCTGGAGATCGATTATCGTCTTCCCCGGGAGTTTTCTCCATTGCGGCCGCAAGCAGGCCATTCCCCAGCGAGGCATCTGCGACCACTCGTTGGCTCACGCGACATCTGAGTGGCAGCAGAAGGGAGGCGCGGCGTTGTCCGTTGTCTTTGGCGGCGGACGGGCGTCGTTGTGGCAGTGCTTCGTCGATAGGAAGAATCGGCAGGCGACTACGGGCTGGCACCATCGCGAAGACAAGGCAACTGTGGAGGCTTCCTTCGACCCCTGCGTGGAGACCGGCGGAAGCGGGAGCGAGAAACGGCGTTCGGAAGCGGCGGAAACATTGGTAGAGGAAGACGCCGGCGGCCCCCTTCCACACCCTCCTTTCTCCCGGAAACCCTAGCCGGCGGCGGTGAAGCAGGTGTCGGAACCCTAGCCGGCTGGATCTGTTGGCCGGCAAGCGTCGCCCGCGTGGAAGCGGCCGTAGGCGGAGGAGTCGTGCGGATGCGGGCGCGAGCGTAAGAGATGCACTGTAGCTAGTAAAAAAATTAGAGAGTTAAAAAAAATGGGTACTGTAGCTTACTGTAGCACCAAAAAAATTTCAAAAAAAAAATCAGAAGGATGACAACGAGAAGTAAGGCTCGGTTGGAGGCTTTGGAGAAAACAATAGGAGAAGTGCATAGTTCTCTTGCCATTATACGAGAGGAACTTCAGTCTACAGGAGAGAGAAGGAGGATTGAAATGCTGACAGCCGAAGAAGAGTGAAGTCAATATCGAGAGGAAGTCGCTGCACTTACTAAGCGACAGGATGAGATAGATCGTCACTGGGGGTTATTGATGTGTTGACGAGCGAGGTGAGGAACTTGGTTGCGACATTAACAGGCAGGCTAGACGAACAAAGGGAGGGTTCAACAGGCCCTCATCATCGCCCAGGCAAGGAGCCATACCGCCCACCCCCTTCACGGGAGCATTGGCCCCCACCAGAGGCAAACATGAGGCCGAACAGAATAGAAATCATTGATGAAGACAGACTAGGAGGTGGAGTGCATTGGGGAGGAGAAACAAATAGGGGGATGAATTCGGGGGAGAATATGCGGTGGATCCATAAGCGCATAGAGCTGCCAGGATTTGATGGGACTGATTCCGTAGGATGGATTGCACAGGTTGAGCAGTACTTTGATATCCAGGGTATGACAGATGAATACAAGGTCCCGATGGCTTTTGTGAGCATGGAGGGCTCAGCAGGATATTGGTTTCGGTGGTTGAGGCGGAGGACTCCCAATCTGACATGGAGGAGGCTGAAAGAAGAAATGCTACAGCGCTATAGTGAGTTCCCAGCCACTTCAGCCTATGAGCGTCTAGCAGCCTTAGAACAGAGTCTCCTGACTGTGACCGAGCACATTGGAGTTTCTAAAGAGATTGTCTCATAGCTACCTGACCTATTTGAGGAGCAATACGTGGGTTTCTTCTTAAAGAGCCTAAACAGCACTATCAGGGAGAAGGTGCGCGCCTTCTTATCCACTGATGTTATGCGTGCCATGACTCTCGCTCGAGTCATCGAGAGGGAGCTAATGGGGGGACCACACCACAAGGGCAGATAGAGACAGAAGAGGTGGTAAGCAAAAGTCAGATATGCAGTGGGAACTACTCTTGGGGAGGAAGCATTCCTCCTAATCCAACTATGCCAGATTCACCATCTCAAGTGGTTTCGGCCTACAGTGTCCAGCAACCCAGGAGGAGCATTAGTGTAAATTCTAGCATTACACTGCCTGCTGAGGGAAAAGGAAGTGTGTCATCCCAAAATGGTTCTAAGGAGGTGGGAGGCCAACGCACATCGTCAAGCACCTATGACCGGTCCAAAAGGAGTCAAGCTATGTCCCACCAGGAGTACATCAATAAGAGAGAGAAAGGATTATGCTTCCAGTGTGATCAACCATATCATCCAATGCACCGATGCGCAAACAAGCAATTCAGGGTGATGTTGCTAGCTGAAGATGAAGATGATGAAGATTTGGAGGGAGAGGATCGCGTGCCGTGAGATTCTGACGACGACACAAGAGGAAGTTTTCAGTCTTGAGGACAAGGCTAGTTCAAGAGGGGGTCAATTGTTACGGGCCCATTAGTGTTAGTAGGTTATTAATAAGTGGATCCGGGTTGGCTTGTCATACCCGGTCCGCTAAGTAGGAAGAGTCTATAAATAAGGGCCTAGGGTTAGGGTTGAGTTTTGTCTAGAATCTTGTTATTTTCCACTTTGGCGTGCTTAGCACGATAGTTCCTATCAGTTTGAGTTACAAATGTCCTAATTCAACATAACCTTGTCTTTGATAGCGCTCCCATGTAATTTAGTCTCTTTGTCCTTGATATTTAGACTAAACCAAAGTAATCAAACATTATGTTTCTTGATTTCTAAATAGACTAATTTAACAAATAATGCAGTTGATATTTTATATTGAGTCATTTTAATACAATCATAAAATTTTAGACACACGTTGCTCAAGATACCAACACTCTTGTTATATAAGAGGGACAAATCCTATTTTAATCATTCACATTCCTCTCTATAATTTATAATATACCCAATTACAACCTTTATGATCAACCAATTATCAATGATGTTTGGCTATATCAAAGTATACAGCTAGTGATATAAAAATTTATGGTGATTTTAAATTTATGAATCACATACACCATTGTCACAATAAGAATGCTTATGACACTCATATAATAATCCATATAGCAGTCTTATGATGGGAATGTTTAGCACATTGTTCTCCAACATTTACTCATGCATTAACTTAATATCTTATATTATAATAACTCTGTCATTAGTCACTTCATATGCTAGTCTCATCATATTATTATTGTCTAAATCCATAATAATATTTTGACTTGGAGATATAAGAATGATTTCATTATTCTCCCGGCATTATTATAATAGCTTACATTATATAGATATTAAACAAATATAATAACAACAATATCTTATATATATGAGTATAATAAAATATATGTTAAAATCATTATCTAATGATTGGTATTTATGACATTTAAAACCTAGGATCAAGAGACCCACATCTCATAAGAAGCAACATACTGGGCTATATATTTTACTATAATATTAATTCTATAATTCTATAATATAATATAAAATATTATAAATATAATAATAATAATAATGGACTATCTTATTTATTCAATTTATACTGGCCTCCCTAACCCATCTTTTTAAAGAATGTATAATGATAGAAAAGACAAGTTTTATTATGCCACGGAAGTTAATCTTCACAGGGCGGTTTTGATAAGCTATAAGTTTGAGTAAAACTTTCAACAAATTTTATATCAATACTTTATAAGAAAAAGGAGTTGGGACTTGTGATGTACTTTGACCATCCTATGGAAGTGTTTCTATTTAGTTATGTTAGGAAAAAAAAGATAACAGGCTACAATATATCAAATTATTTAAGTAAATTATCCTTTTTTTGAACAAGGATGCTCTATTTAAGTATTGAGAACAGTACCTGTAGGCATACTGAGGTAAAAGTGATGTATGAAATTTAACCAAATGCCTGACTGATGGCTAAACAAATATAGGTTGAAAAAAAAAGTCACCAAAGGATAGAGGAAAGCATAAAGAGACATGAAGCTACCAAATTCCGCAAATTACAACAGTGCTATTATAAGTCAAACTTTTGAGGGTTTTGACATGGGTGTCTCATTTTGGAGGTGTACTGTTAGCTTGTACAATGTACAACAAGTATTAAATAAGTGACTTAAATATTATGTAGCAACCAAATAAGAAACTCCTAGATTCTTTTTAACGAAAGTTAAAACCTTACGACATGATTTCTAGAAGGTCTCCAAAGGCACGTACACAATGAACAGAGACAGGTTTCTTTAACTCTTTGGCAAGTTGAAGTTGCTGGCGAAAAACATCAGCCTAAAAGAATGATGAAATAGTAATTCCACTAGAAGGTTAAAAGGTAGGTAACCGCAACAACAGGAAAAGGAAAGGCATTACTTGTTCCACAAAATCGATTGTTTTGCCATGTGAGCCTTTGTCTAAACCAATCTGCACAGTTTCAATTTAGGCATATTAATAATAGATATCTGGAAAGATATAATCTATCAGATAATGGTATAAAATATCTTTTTTGTAAGTCAGCAAGAAGGAAAGAATAAAATAAAAGAAATGATTAATTCAAAGTGAATAAGACCACAATGCACAAGGTTTCCGCCATAGCAATTAACAGGGTATCACAGCCTGCTATGCAGGAACCAGGAATATCCAATATGCATAGATTTGGCTTCGAATATTGAAACTAATCCATCATGTTACAATAAAAGAATTGAGTAATAATTGTTTGTCTACTCTAAGTTGATACCCTTTGGGTCATTTAAGAATGATAATTGCACCAGACACAACTCTATTTCTCACTCCCATCAAGTACATGGTTACAAGAGAACCCGTATCATGTTTCCAAAAAAAACCTTTTTTTTTCTTTAAGGGTGGCTTGATTGTGCAAATTATATTTCTACTGCTTGATTTTTGATTCGAGTGTAAAGAGATTAAGCAGAGAAGTAACCATTAGGTTAGCAAGTCCACTTCAACTAAGCATCTAAATTTCCTTATCTCCTAAACTAACATTATTATGCATTTTTATGTAATGATACAGGATCATGACATTAATATGACAAAAAATTTCAACATAGCAAGAATTTTGTGCCAAACCTAGCGAATTCTATAGCCTCAAAAGGAGAGACATATCTATGGTGGTTTATTTTTGCAATATATATATTTTTTTAAAAAAATCAGAATATCAGGGAAATTACATCAGTCTTTCCTGAACTATACACCGAATTTGATTTAGATCCTTATTCTAATGTAATATTCAGATTTTTTGGAATTAATAAGATTGATACATCATCTCCAGTTAGTTAACTTAGAAACTTACAGGAATTTTTAAGCGAAGGACTTGAGACGTTGGGAACCAGCATCATAAAAAAATAATTTAAGGACTTAAATCAAATTAGATGTATAGTTATGTACAATTCATATAATTTTCCCAAAAATATGTTTTTGATAATTGATACTAAACAGAACATAAACATCTTAGTTTCTCAGCTACACTCACCCTTTCATTCTTCAATATTGTTAGCGCATCCTTCCATCGGTTATAAACAAATAACTTAATCAAAGTAGATCCAAACGATCGCCCTTTAAAATTCAAATTATATAACATGATGAAACAAGACATTCCCACTATTACTTAAGCCTCTTTACGTTCCTACCTAATAAGGTTGCACAGCAAACGGAAGACAGCAAAAGCACCAAGTGGAAGTGCTCAAAGAAGTAGATATGGAAAAGAGGTAAATCTCACCTCCCCAACTGCGGAAGCTGGCGTGTCAGCTAGGAATTTCCTCAATGATGTGAACCAATTCGGGGATCTCTCCGCAATGAACCTATTTGACATTTACGAAAAATTCGCAATACAAAATCCCTTCAACAGGAAAACAACAACAAAATTTAAGGGAGTGGCTACATCTCACCAAGGATGGAGGCCAAAGCAAGGAATTATGCTGGGGTACTCATCCCCCATCTGCTTTACGATATGCCAGTCCGTCTACAAAAGGTCATGATCGCAAGCAACAAACCAAAAGGCAAAACTGAACTTCATTTTCAAAGAGAATGCACAAAAATAAGCTAAAATGGAAAGAATTCACGATGGACAAGGATCACTGGTTTCGATACCTCTGAGACGCCATTGACGGCAAAGCGTTGGACGCCGGAGTCGATGGCGGCGCGGATGAGCTGTGGCGCGATGGCCGCTATCCTCCGGTCTTGCAGGTGGCAGTGGGCGTCGAAGAGCCTCATCGTTCCCGCCTGCCGACCGACACCAACGCCGCTCATCTTACGATTGATTTCGACGAGACGAGAACTCTGACCAAACTTGTAGCTTGTCACGGCGGAATAGGGGCCGGATCCAGATTTGGGCCGGGCTTTTAGGCTCATTAATTAAGGATGGAGGAACGAGGCTTCGTAGCATATTGGATAATTGGGCTTAATTGGGCTTAATTGTTCCTGCTCAAGTATATTTATATTTATTAAAATAATTTAATACATTCACTATAATAGATTTTTTTTTCCTGTGATATATAAACACTCATTTTTTTTTATCAATAACATGAATAAAATAATTGCATAATTTCTATTTTTTTTCTTAGCCGGAAAACAATTTGGTTTTATTCTATAGGTTTCTATCAAATTTGTCAACCCTTTTCCATTACTATTTTGAAGTCAACTCCAGTTGTTTAAGCAAAATTTATTTATATTTATAAAATATATCTTGCATAAGGTACTTTATATGTTCCTTAATATCATATTTAGGTAAACCACTCAAAAGTCTAGTTTAAGATAAACATAATTATAAAAGTATTTAAATATTTTTATATTTTTCTCCCAAAGTGTTTATGTTTGATTGTCAAGCTTATAAAATACTTTAAATTGGTTCTTAAGCAAGAGATAAGTAAGAATATAGATTTTACAAAAAGGATTATTATCTTATTTTAAGAAATAATTTATATAGGATCTTAATTGATTAATATATTTTTACCGAATTGGAAACAATTTAGTTTTGTAAAATATTTTATAATTATAACCTATTTTATTGTTATAAAAAAATAAAAATTTGATTAAATAGAAAATTATTTCATTAGAAAAAAGCTAAGAAAAAACACAAAAAATTAGAGGCTTGAATGGAGACATTTGCTTTATTTCTTTCCACAAATAGAGTGGCCGCCGCACATGCTCGTCCACAAATAGAGTGGCCGCGCACGTCACGGTCGTCGACGGCAAGGACCTCACTATCGTCGTCGGCCGGCGGAAGGAGTTCGCCGGAGAGCTGGAGGAGATATGAAGGAATGCTAGACATTGAATGCTAGCTTAAATTAATAGCACTATAATTGTGGAGAATTTAGAGGCGTTGTGAGAGGCAAAACAACAAATTAAAAGAAGCACACAAGGACAAAAAAAAATATATAATGATATCAATCTTTGTTGTTTCCCTTTCTTTTTTTTTTTCATATTAATTAATTTTATAATTTTATGCTTAATATAATTCATCCATTCCAACTCTTCCTGTAATATTCTATTTTTTTTTAATCAAAAGAATTGGTCACATTCAATTCTATTGATAAAAAAAATTCCTACGTGGAATTAGCCCTCTATCTCATAAAATACATGAATCTTAAAATATGATTTTAAAGAGATGAACGACTAAGATATGTAATTTAAAAACATTAAACGACTAAGATATGATCTATCTAACATTTCTAAACAAGGAAACAAGGAATACTAATGCAACCCTTTTAATTTGAAGTACAGTCAAGGAGTTAACAAGTTGACAATAATGTCTTAATCTTATTAACTATATTAACTATATTAATTTTAGACATTTTTTTATAATTAATATACCATTGTTTATATTATTTAAACATAGAAAAACAACTGAAAATTTGATATCAAGAGATAAGAGTAGTAAAATTGGCAGTTCCACTTTTCCTCTCTTCTCCAACAAAGTTTGTATTGCTCCCTTCCTTTCTTACAGCCACAACTTAAGGCAATATATATGCTCTTTTAAACTATTAAACACATGAGTAAGGGTCTATTTGGGCCCGCTATAGGATGGATGAGCACGAAAGTCAAAAGTAATAAAAGCTAAAATTTAAGAAGTTGCAATTTTTAACTTCTCTAGCTTTTAAGATGATTATCATTTCAAAAGTTGAGCTATAATTGGACGATAGCGAGGCCAAACAGGCCTTAAATTATGGCGGTTTCAAAATGTACTATTAATTGTGTTTAGATGGTGCTCTATATTTGTTGGAACTTTTAAGGAAAACCCAGAAAGCCCAAACCCATTAAGTGTATTTATTTAATTTTTTATCAGGCACTAATTTACTGTTTATTATTTTTTGCCCAAATACTATTTATTTCCTATTTTGGTAAATAATTAAGACGTATTATTCCCGTCTTAATTATGGCCGAACGCCTACCCATTTAGGGGCAGGCGTGCGCTCGCATGGCCAACCAAAAATAGCCTTTGTCCGTGGCCAACTTCAAAATGACTGATAATATTCCCATCTTTGAACAAATCAACAAGTTCCAAAATCTGGTAACTCAACTCCAAATAGCTGGATCTACCTTTGATGAATCTTTCATTCTCTCCTCTCTCCTTGACAAGCTTCCTCCTTCTTGGGCTAAATTTGCTTAAGATCTTAGGAAGAATGTGAACATAAGTTCTGTTAGAGAAGTTATCCAGTCCATTAAAATTGAAGACCAGTTTAGAAATAGAGATCCTAAGTCTGATTACTCTAGGAATAAGATTCATCTCACTGAGTCATCCAATCAGCCTTCCAGCTCTAGACCCCAAAACTTCAAGCCTAGAAAATTCCAAAACAAAGGCAAAAATCCTAAAACCTTCCACAACTCCAACAAGAAACAAAATCAAGGAAATAGAAAGGTTCCCAGAGGCAAATTCTGCTTTGTTTGTGGAAGAGGCAACCATCTGGCTCCAGATTGCTTCTACAGGAAGAAGGAAATGTTGCCTCCTAAAAAAACACAGCATTCCAAGCCTCAAGTTAACCTGCTATAAGATTCTCCTGCTAATTCCTCACTTCGGTTAGTTTCTTGCTTCCTCACTGTTAATCTAGCTTATCATGAATCTGATTGGTGGTTAGATATTGGTGCGAACGTACATGTATGTTCTAATTGCTCTTGGTTCACTTCTTACCAGGACACAAGTGGAGGAAGTGTAACAATGGGGAATGGATCCACTGCTGCTATTCTTGGACATGGAGAAGTCACCCTGAAGTTCACTTCAGGGAAATCCCTTGTTTTAAATAATGTCTTACATGTTCCAGAGATTCGTAGGAATCTTGTTAGTGGATCATGTTTAGTTCAGTTTGGTGTTAAAATTGTATTAGATGCCAATAAAGTTGTTATCTCCAAGGGAGATCTTTTCATTGGAAAGGGATTTACTTCCCTTGGCTTGTTTAAACTTAACATTGTTCGTTTAAATATCAATGAATCCTCTTCATCTTCATCTCTGAATGTTGAAATTTTTGTCGATTGGCATGGTAGACTAGGACATTTAAACTCCAAATATTTGTCTAGAATGGCTTATCAAGATCTTATCCCTAAATCTTCATCTAAGGATGAAAATTATCAGATCTTATCCCTAGAAAAACTTTTAAGTCAATTCCTCATAAGGACTCCTGTAGAGAACTTACTAGGGGTGGTAGTAGATATTTTGTAACCTTCATAGATAACTCTTCTAGATACTATTATATCTATCTTCTGAAATCCAAAGATGAAGTTTTATCTAAGTTCAAGATCTTCAAAGCTGAAGTAGAAAATCAGCTGAATAGGAAAATCAAAATTATTAGATCTGATAGAGGTGGGGAATATACCTCAAATGAATTTACCCAATTCTGTCAAGAACATGGGATAGTTCATCAGGTCACTGCCCCCTATTCTCCTCAGTCTAATGGAGTGGCTGAAAGGAAAAACAGAACCCTGCTGGACATGGTAAATGCCATGCTACTAAGTTCTGGAGCTCCCCCGAACTTGTGGAGGGAGGCTATCCTTATAGCCTGTTTCATTCAAAATAGAGTTCCTCATAAAAACATCCCTGTGACTCCCTATGAAGCTTGGAAAGGTTATAAGCCTAACTTGAAATTCTTTCGTCTGTGGGGGTGTTTGGCTAAGGTCAAAATACTAGAACCCAAAAAAAAGAAAATTAGGCCTAAGACTGTAGATGCTGTCTTCATAGGCTACTCTTTAGACTCTAATACCTATAGGTGTCTTGTCATAAATTCTTAAATCCCTCTTTCTTTGAGAATGTTTTTCCCTTTAAATCCTCAACACCTCAACCTGATCTGATTCCTAGCTCAAGTCAAACCTCTGATATTCATCTTGATCAATCTGATTATGTTTCTCAATCTAATCATATTGCTGAACCTAGGAGAAGCAAGAGAACTAGAGCAGTTAGAGATTTTGGTGATGACTTCGTCACTTATATGATTGAAGACACACCAAAAATTTACCAAGAAGCTCTTAGTTCTCCTGATGCTCCTTTCTGGAAAGAAGCAATAAACAATGAATTTCAATCCATTGTCAGCAACAACACTTGGATCTTAGTTGACCTTCCTCCTGGGAATAAGCCTTTAGGTTGCAAATGGATCTTAAAAAAAAAATTAGAACTGATGGTAGTGTTGAGAAGTTCAAGGCGCGTCTAGTAGTTCAAGGTTTTCGTTAGAAAACCGACATAGACTACTTTGACACCTACGCGCCAGTTGCTAGGATCACTACCATTAGGTTCCTTCTTTCTCTTGCATCCATTCATAAATTGATTATTCACCAGATGGATGTAAAAACAGCTTTTCTCCATGGAGACCTTGAGGAGAAAATCTACATGGCTCAGCATGAAGGATTTATTGTGAGCGGCTGTGAGGGAAAGGTTTGCAAACTGGTCCGTTCTCTTTATGGCCTCAAGCAAGCCCCTAAACAGTGGCATGAGAAATTCGATAAAGCAATTTTGTCATATGATTTCCAAATCAATGACTCTGACAACTGTCTTTACTATAAGGTATCAAATTCTAACTTTGTGTTACTATGTCTATATGTAGATGACATTTTGATCTTGTCCAATAATATGGATATGGTAATTGACACTAAACATTTCCTTTCAAAACAATTTGATATGAAAGACATGGGAGAAGCTGATGTCATACCTGGCATGAAAATCTTAAGAGATCAAAACTCAATTTCTCTATCTCAATCTCATTATGTTGATAAGATTTTAGAGAAATTTCTTCCTGCTTCCATCTCTTCCCTTAGTTCACCTTTTGATCCTTCTAGTCATTTAACTAAAAAATCGAGGAAGTGCTGTGAACCAAGAGCTATATTCTAAAGCTATTGGTTCACTTCTTTTTCTAGCCAATAGAACCAGACCAGACATTGCATATGCTGTCTCTAGGTTGAGTAGGTACACTAGCAATCCTTATAATGATCATTGGAATGCCATCAATAGGGTTTTCAGATACCTTAAGGGAACCAAAAATTATGTCCTAAACTACAGTGGTTATCCTTCTGTGTTAGAAGGCTTTTGTGATGCCAATTGGATCTCTAATTCTAACGACATCAAATCCACTTCTGGTTTTGTGTTCTCCTTAGGTGGAGGCGTTATTTCATGGCAATCCACAAAGCAAACTATCATTGCTAGGAGTACCATGGAAGTAGAATTAGTTGCTCTTGACTTAGCATCTTCTAAAGTTGAGTGGCTCAATAATCTATGTTCCTCCCTTCTAATGGAACTAGTCCTAAACCCTCCAGTTTCCATTAATTGTGATACTAAAGTTGCTATTGATTTTTGTAAAAAGAAATTAGTTAATACAAAATTAAGCAGACATATTAAAATTAGACAGAAATCCATTAGATGGTTATATTCACATAATGTAATTTCTCTGTCATTTGTGAAAACTGATGATAATTTTGCTGATTGCCTCACTAAAGATTTGTCTCAAACCAAAGTGATGGCCTCATCTAGGGGAATGGGGGTTTGTCCATAATGGGCCCTCCTACAGTGGCAACCCAAACTCCGTGATAGGTAGACCTTAGAAAGAGGTTCAATGGGTAACAACAAGCTGACTGGTTGGCCAAGGAGTACCAACTAAAGATTTATAAAAACACTATTGCGTTTGTTGGAGTCATTATAAAACTCCAATGCCCCATTCCTAAGGTGATTCTATACTCCTCTTTTCTGCTGTCAGTCGAAAGCTTCTTGTGTTAAACTGCTACACCGACGTGCCGGCAGTAGCGGCATCTGGTTGAATCTTCGAGGCTACAATTCTGGACAAATCCTACGCGAGGGATGGAATCTGCCTAAAGACAGATTCGCAAGAATCGCCTTCAGGTTTTTCAATTCAGTTATTTATAGTTATTTTACAGGATTAGAAATAACAATATTCACTTATGTGATGTGTATATTAATGGCAAACTTATACACATTATATTAGCGCATGCATGGTGGATATTGATCTCATGCTTGTCATAATATGTTAGCATATAAATATTGATATTGATTCAACAATGAGATGTGATTATTCTTAAAGTAGAAGGTAAGAGGCAAAAAGAGAAGAGATGGAAAATCCTAAAATGACTATATTGTATTAACCGGGTTGTTTAATTATATTGTAAAAAAAAATTTTATATGGAGAGAGATATTAAGTAAAAAATATTATTTTAATCATTATTTACTATATGTAAATAATATTATTTATAATATTTGTGAGTTTAACTATTACTAATTTTAACAATTATAATATCATAGATCAGCTAACCCTCTCTTGAACTCTATTATCATTTTTAGTAACATCTTTAATTGCCACCTGAAAAAAGAAATATTCATGATTTAATAGCTGAAGATCGAAATTTAGTTGATGCATGATTCTTATTGTGTAATTGAGGCGCAGTAGAGGCCATGAAGGACCTATCCTTGGAAGCAGAAGATTCTCGACCCTTTTCGTGATCGCTTGAGAGTTCTCTCCTAGGTTTGAACTCTCATCCATGTGACACCTCTATGTTTCTCTCTGCCGCCTTCGAGTCATGGACGCACTTTTGGCCTAGCCTGCTCTTATGTTATGAAAGGACTACCTGCCCACATCTATTTTTGTAATCGTTGATTAGCAAATTTCCTAGAAATTTTAAGAAGGATAAAGAATTTTTTTTTGAAAACATTATATCCTATACATTCTAAGCTATCCAATAGTATTAATAGTAAGTAAAAAAAATATTATTTTAATCATTATTTACTATATATAAATAATATTATTTATAATATTTGTGAGTTTAACTATTACTAATTTTAACAATTATAATTTCATAAGTCAACTAACCCTCTCTTGAACTCTATTATCATTTTTAGTAACATCTTTAATTGCCACCTGAAAAAAGAAATGTTCATGATTTAATTGCTGAAGATCGAAATTTAGTTGATGCATGATTCTTATTGTGTAATTGAGGCGCAGTAGAGGCCACGAAGGACCTATCCTTGGAAGCAGAAGATTCTCGACCCTTTTCGTAATCGCTTGAGAGTTCTCTCCTAGGTTTGAACTCTCATCCATCAACACCTTTATGTTTCTCTCGGCTGCTTTCGAGTCACGAATGCACTTTTGGCCTAGCCAGCTCTTCTATTATGAAAGGATGACCTGCCCACATCTATTTTCGTAATCGTTGACCAGCAAATTTTCTAGAAATTTTAAGAAGGAAAAAGAATTTTTTTTTTTTTTGAAAAAAATTATATCCTATACATTATAGGCTTATACACGATGAGAAATTGAAGAAAATATTATGGTGGAAAAATTATCGACGACTATAGTAAATTTTTTCTACTATAATATTTTCATTAATTTTTCATTGTGCATATGTGTATTCACAATAATATTAGTATCATTGGATAGCTTAGTGTGTATAGATTATGTGGATATATATATAATTTTTTTCATCCTTCTTAAAATTTCTATTTTTCCATCGTTGATGCCTACCGCACAAGCTTATGGGGAAAAATGA
Organism: Costus lasius; assembly: GCA_027563935.2. Lineage (NCBI taxonomy): Eukaryota > Viridiplantae > Streptophyta > Magnoliopsida > Zingiberales > Costaceae > Costus > Costus lasius. Next base: position 13,182,302 of record CM050450.1, on the reverse strand, counting down.
ACAAAAAGTAATTGAGATTCTATACAAGACAATATTACAACTAAAATAAAAAATAATAATAAAATGAGAACAAGAAAATATTGATCTAAAATTTCATCTAGATCTTTATTTAAATAGAAAATAAAACATAAATTATCAAGCAATAAAATTTGTAAAATATATTTAAAAAAAATTAGAATAATAGAATTCGGCGGCGTGTCGCAACTTCTCCTTAGGTGAAAATCCGGGCTATTGTGCAAGTTAATTCCGAATTGAACACCCAAGGATACAACTGGGTATTCCTCTTCTGCGGGCACGACCGTGGAGAAGTTGATCTAGATGTCCTTTCAGTAACGAGCAACGATATCAAATATCCAAGAAAATAAAACAAATGGAAGAAAAGAAGAAAATGAGGGGAAGAGGATAAAACCAGCACCTTACCCATAGGAATTAAAGCCTTTAAAACAAGCCTTAATCCAATAGTAATGTTAGCACTTAATTGCTAACATTAAAGACTATAATGTTAGCAATTAACAACTAACATTATTTCCTTTTTTTTTTAATTTTTTCTAATAATCCCCCACAAAATAATATAATTAAACTTAACAAGATGATTAAATGAATTTAAGTTGTTGCTCATGCCTATATTATAGGGTCAGTAAAGTGTACTTAAAGGCATAATTTTTACTTACTGAAAATATTTCTATCTGAAGGAAAGATATTGAACTAATCTTGAACTATTTCCCTTTGACCTAGACTTCAACAAATCTACACATAATACAAGGTTTATCAAATCGCGGGTTTGCGCATTATTAGACGTGATATACGTATTGGTCGTGCGCGTATATCTTCATGAGAGTTTTTGAGGGTTATCCATGTCCTCAGCCGCGATCGAATACAAACTTTCTCATATAGGAAGTGCCCTACAAGGGGTAAGTGTAGAGACTCATCTCATGGTAATTAACTACTTTGAAAAAATTTTCTTACCTCTACAATAAGAAGTACAAAATATATCCTCAGGAATGAAAGTGTAGAGAATCAACTCTATCATATAAATATTTTTATACACCGTAGTGTTTTAAAAATTTTATGTTTTCAAAGTGCTTATCGGTCAATCAATCAGTTTGTTATTACTATATTGAATATCCTTCAAGGGATCTCCTATCACAGAGGTTGGGTTCCCACCGTTGAGAGACCTATTTTCAAACTAATTTCATTCCTATCTATACTTCCAAGATTATAATTTTGGGCAAGCTCTAGTCAAGCCAATAGCTTTGTTGTACTCAATTTTTATAAAAGAAAGGGTTGCAACTTTTTATGAGTCAAGCCATTTATAGACTTAATATCTAATTTTAATATGGCTACTTTTCTTTACCTAATTCTATTGCGGTTTTGAAATTTTATTTATTTTCTTTTATTATTGAATCATTTACTCTTGGTTTAAATTTCTTATTCTTGGTTTATTATTGAATAAATTAATGTGGACCACACGTATATTAAAAATAATTGTATATGACTATCTTAAATTTTAGTCTTACTAAAGTAATCGATTAAGTAATTAATTGTTATGACTAAATTATCTCAATTGTATGAAATATTATTGTATGCAGAGACTTAGGATTTATTTCTATTTTTGTGATAGGTTAGAAATAAAAATAATAATAAATATGTCGTGGTCACGCGTGTGTTTTCTTAATTAATTAATAAGGAGTTTTCTCTCCTTCCCCTATATATATATATATATATATAGGCGAACCCCATCAAGAAGATGATGATGATATTATTCTGAGTCTAGGAAATATAAAGCCTATGGAAGACCAAGACAGGTTCTTTTCTCAACTCCAGATTTACTATGGATTCTTCACTTCCTCTTTGGTCTCCCTTTTCTCAATGTTTTAACATATTATCGTGTTGTGTTTCATAGTCATAACTTTTAGACAATCCTACATCATTTTACTCTTGGTTTAAATTTCTTATTCTTAAATTTATAAAGAGAAAAAAGAAATTTTTTTTTAAGCAGCAATTAGGCCTAAAAAATCAATTAGGTTTTTAATTACTTTTATCATATAGTGAAATCAATTCTAAAATTTTTTTGACTTTAAATTATTTTTCAAAGTCATTTAAATTTTAAGGGAATATTTTTTTTTTTACAATATTTTTATTATGCATATTATGATGATTATGAGCATGTACATCATTTTTTAATATACATTAAGTGTATTTCCATTACGAATATTATAATAATTATACACTTTACTTATTTTATATCTTTGTATGTAAAATACATTATTTATGTCTATTATGACCATTATGTTTTATATTATGTCTATATTTTACATAATATCTATAAATATTATTTTAAATATTTAAATTACATATTATGCTCATTTATCTAATATGTTCAAAATATTATCCAATATTTTCAACATAAATATAAGCAAAAATAAACTACATGTATTAATGTAATTCTACTTGTAACATAATTAAATAAAGCAATAAATATTATAGCAGTAAACAAATTAATCAATCTATATAAATAATTAGACGAATGAATATGGAAACTTTTCCTTCTTATTATCACATCAGTTGCGTAGCCGTGCCTACAATTTTTAATGCAAGCCGCTGCTTCAAGCACGCAATTAAAGTTTTAATTATTAATTAAAACAACATAAGATAGTTTCTTTGTATAAATAGAAACTGTAATTTAAAACAATAATGTAACAACGACTAAATTAAAATAGTAACATAATAAATCAAATATGTTTGTCTCGCTCGAAATATATCAAAGCCGAGTGTAAATTGACCGGCCTAATTAATTAATATTCTTTAATTAAATTAAACCAAACAGTAATGGAAGAATGTTGAAAGAAATTACTACAAGTCGCGGTAATTAAAATAGACGGGTTAATGCATTGCCGTTGGGCAATAAAATCAATTCAAGATGATAATAGTACTAATCATTATGTAACAGTGCAAAACAGTATTCAATAATAATAATTGTAGCAAATTTGTTACCAATAGAAAACAAACATGACAGTTTGGTTTTACTGTGTTGCTGGCTGCATGTAGCCCATAATATTAAGAGTGTTTGTGGATTTAATTGTATTGTCACTATAGTAATTATTGTTAAAATTATTTGATAGATTTATTATAGTATTGGTGTTGTTAATAAATAAATCAATAGTAATTTAATAAAATATATTAAAAATTAAAATTATATATTTTTATAATAAAATTAAAATTATTTTTTAAGTATTTTAATAAAATTATTAAATTTTATAAGATCAAATAATTAATTTAATATAAAATTTAATTATTAATTTTATTTTCTAAGTAAGAAATTAAAATTATATATTTTTATAATAAAATAAACAAATAATTATGTTAATAAAATTATTAAATTTTTTAAGATCAACTAATTAATTTTAATATAAAATTTAATTATTAATTTTATTTTTAAAGTATATATTTATAATAAAATAAAATTTATTTTTGAAATTTAAAATAATTATTTTAATAAATTTATTAATTTTTATAAAATTAAATAATTAATTTTAATATAACATTTAATTATTAATTTATTTTTATAGTAATTAATTTAAAATTAATATATAATATATTACTAAATATATAATATATATTAATATAAACCCAAATGCGATGTAGATTAAGGCATCCGTGAATAGTATTAAATTTCTTACTATTTACAGCAAAGCTATTGAAACAAATGCGAGCATAGTATTTCTGTGTGTCGTTGGAAGCAGCGTAGTCTAAACGGGGCCATAATGTTACGCATAATATTATAAATCAACTAGTTTAAAATGTTATGTAAAGAGAAACTGAAGAACAATATACAACAATAAGTTTAAAAGTTACAATTATCAAAATTATTATTTGCAGTTTAATGATTTAGCAACTGAGTTTACCCAAAACGTCAAGGGGTTCAAAACCCATCATAAACATATTGTGCACACAAATTACAGAGGGCTAAACTATTTGTTCTTAATAATATTCAGCCAAATAAGACAAAATCATATTGCAATGTCAATTTATAAACATAAATAAATTGCTACACCGTTACAGCGATATAAAATTTATTTTATTTTATTGGTAAGAACAATATTTTACTAATAATTTATGTATTGCCAAATTTGGTCTTTACCAATTTTTCTTAGTTATGTTAAAATAAGTTTTCATCAATTTATTTAAACAGAAATAATATTTTAAAACAGATTATATAAACGATAAAATTTTAATTAACGAAAGAGTCTAATATATTTTTTTTAGTCGGCATGCTTAATGTTAGGCCCAAATTGGCCTGGTCAATATGGGCCATTGACCAAATCAAAATCAGCCCAAACCTCCGCTAAGGCTTGTGGCTGGGTCGAGCGGCAGACGGCTTCGAAGCGGTGGCGGCATTTGGTGCCGACTCCGACCAGCAGCGCGACGCCGCATGTCAACTTCCTTGCAGGCTTCGAGTCCTCGAGCAGTGAAGTTGACGGCAGATGGAGCAGGCGGATGCAACGTTCAAGCCCCGTGGGAGATCCGGCCAAAGAGAAAGTGCCATGTGGTGTAGCCGCAACGAGCGAGGTCGACGGCATGCTTCATCTCGTTGTCTTCATGGCTTCGTAGGCTGCTGGAACATGAGATCGCAGTGGGGACGCAAGGACGCAAGTTCAGGGGCCGAACGCGTGACGCGGATGGCACTCCATGACGTCGGCTTGTGAGGCGACGGCAGCATGGCGCGAATGGGTCCGGTAGGCTGGACGAACGGCTTCGTCCGTTCGAGAGGTTGGCCACGCGGTTTCGAGCATTGAGGTGCGTGGCTGGTGGATCTCTGGCGTCGCATGGACGCTCGGGAGAGAGGAGCTTATCGACGGGCTCTCGACGCCCATGCGTGACGAGCTGATGACACAGATTCGGGGTGAACCGGCGGATGCATAGGCAAACGCGGCTACCAAAGCTAGGCGGCGGGGAAGAGGGAGGTAGGCGACACTTCCTTCCCTGGCTGCTGACTCGACCAGCGAAGGACGAGGAGGCGCTCGCTCGTTCCTACGCCCCTCTTCTCGTCTACCCTCCTACTCTCATTTTTTGGCGATCGGCGGCGATCATCCGGCGACCTCAAGCAATGTCTAGTGGACTTCGGTGGCGAAGTCTGGCCAGCTCTAGTGGTGTGTGGTAGGTGATTCAAAGTGCCGAGAGGTCTCCCCTTCCGCTCCGACGATCGCTGGTGGACTCCGACGAGCGATCGGACTCCGACGACCGATGATGTAATGTGGGTTGTTCGGCGTTGATGAGTCCACACTGTTTCCCGTCTCTGGCTCGGTGTAGCCACAGTGACAACATTCCGACGAGCTCCGATGATCGATAGCAATCTTCGGTGAACTTTATACGACGACCTATGGTGTGTGGTGGGTGGTTTAGTGTAGAGGAGTTCAACCCAATAGTCTGTTGTACAGTAGTGGAGCCGGTGGATTTGAGTCTGGATTAAACACCCTAGGCTACAACTAGGTATTTCTCTCCTATGGGCACTATCGTGAAGAAATTAATTTGGATGTCATTTCAGCAACTAGCAGCGAAATCAAAGATTTAAGAAAATAAAATAAATAGAAGAAAAGAAGAAAATGAGGGGAAAGGATAAAACAACCACCTAACACACATGAATTAAAGCCTTTTAAAAAAAGACTTAATCCAATGGTAATATTAGCACTTAATTGCTAACATTAAATACTGTAACATTAGCAATTAACAGCTAACGTTATTTCGTTTTTGTTTTATTTTTTCCAATAGAAAAGTTGACACAAGTATGGTATTGCGACTTGGTAATGGACCAATTGTCCTATATTGAAAATCCCACCCTCTTAAGTCATATAGATATTAGATACCACTGTCTCAGCTTAAATCACTGCCTACCGGGATAAAACAATAGGCAACACATCCATATTAAGTTTAACTTTGAGGTGACCAAGAGGTGAAAGGAGAGATTTATGGCAAGATAAAATAGTATATATAAAAATTACAGTATGTACAAGTAAACATGTTTAACTGTACTGTTATTAGCAGAGATAGCCAATCGTCATTTAGTATAGTCATTTGGAATAGGACAAACCTCAGCCATCAATACTAATCTTGGAACCAGGATAAGAGAACAAGCGTGCAGCGTTCTGAAAACTTAGTTCTGCTAGTTCATCGTCCGGTATTTCAAGCAACGCTGCAACGTAGTTAAGAACCTGAACAAAAGGAAAAAAGCTCTTACTCCAGAAGTTTGTCAAGTGACAACAACCGATCTGACAACTGCAACAATATTTAAGCAATAAAGGAACTATTATGACATCTCATTTACTATAAATTTGACTTTGAAACAATCAAGAAAAGAACATAGTATAAAATATGATAATTCCAAGTATATATTTGACGTTGCATTTTGCCTCCAGCAAATAAACTCAACTTGACCCAACAAGACACTAATCGACCTACTCCCATGCCTATCTGATCTAAATTAACTCAGCTTGAAGACCAAAGTGGTTTAACTAGTTTTATGTCTACCAACGCAACAATCTAGCCAATCCAATTCGAGCAACTGTTTGAGCCTTATCCGCCAAAAACTGTACCAAAGTAACTAAATTAAACAATACCATGATGTTTGTTCCACTATGATTTTTCCAACTATAAACTGATATTTAGTATTTTACGGTGTCGGTAAGTGCCTAAAAGGCTGTCTATTATAATGTAGTGTAACTTGCTATTTATTTAATTTTGATAATTTGTTTGTGGGTTATTCAGTTCAAGTTTTACGAGGATAATTAGTAGATCATGAGTTAACATTGAACATTATATATGTATTGACTTTGGCAGTTTGGTCTATTATAATAAAAAAATTATGATACAAAGTGATTGAGAATATTAACTTCTTGTAGATTCATATTTCTTATAGTTAAAGGACACAACATCCACTTATCTTCAAATTCATACAGAATTAACTTACAATGTGAATGTTTGCAGGATGATTTAATGGCTCTTTGGAGGGTCTCTTTCCAGCTGCAGTTGAGTCTCTAAACTGATCGTCTGGCTCTCCATCACAAGCAGTATCTGTTACTGGGATCAAGGAATCAGTGTTCACTGTTGGCAAACCATCGGGCGAGTCTGTCTCAATCAAAATTCTGTCTCGAGGTACCTATAAAACATATGCACTTAAAAGAGCCAAAATATACGAAGTTGTTTTTCATAATACAATAATAATACTCACTGCTTTGAGCATTTTCTTAGCTTTCTGTGGCTTCATGGATGTATGCAATCCAGAAAACGAGAAGTAGGCACCCAACTTTGCAAAGCTAGAGACTGACTCAGCAGATCCAAGATAAGAATGCAGGATAACGCCCTCTGGGAAAGGGCCAATGCATCTGGTCATAAAAAAAATAAAATATATGCTATTATTCCATACTTCAATAACATTGATGATGTAGAGATCAAAGCACAACAAGAAATGGACTTTTTTGCGGACATCAGAATATTTAATGCTCAAATCTACAGAAGACAACAATAAGGAGATCCGATAGTGCCTGAATTCGGCGATCATACCTCCGCAATTTTGTTTACCACCAGTTACAAAACTAGAGAACAGAAGCACCGAAGCCGAGAAGGGACAGTGGCTGGAATATATGCTAAGTTTATTTTTGGCCATTAAATTGTGAATTATATAATCATGTTTGCTTATGAATAATTGAATATCTGAATAAAAACTGCTGGTATAATTTCATATCTAGTTTTAAGTTTTTCTATAAATGTAGTCATATTTATTCACCCACTAAATCTTTATCTTTGCATCAAGGACTTCTAGATAATTCAGAAAATTGCATCCAAATTTTAAGGAAAGAGTACATTGGACAAGCAAGAAAAATTCAAGAAGATTAATCTTCCAAAAAAAAAATAAAATATAATACATGATTATAAAAATATTTGGCACCAACTAGATTCCCCTATAAGCTTTATCAGTTTTCTACTATGGGGAATGTGACAACGGGCAAAAAATAATATTGTTAAAAAAATAGTGAAAAGCTAATAATCTATAATATGATGTAGCGGATAGCGTGTGAGCAAATGACATAAGTTACAGTTGAAATATATATTATATACATTAAAAAAATTAAACATAATGGTTGAAATACATATTATATACCTAAAAAATTAACTTGCATAAAAATAAAATAAGTTATATAAAGAAAAATAACATATTACCGAACTCAAGTGATAAGTTTAATTTCTTAAACTTTAAAATATAATAATGATGCAGCTATATTAAGAACACTGAGCAAAAATAAAAAAAAATCATTCCCTTTGGATGCATGCAAAAGGAGAAGCCAATTGATGATTCTTAATTGTACCTTTATAGTGTGATAAGATTGAATCATTAAGCAAAAACACTATAATATCTTGCTTTTATGGTATCCACGCATGATTGAATGGAGTATCTTCTATCTATTATTTATGCTATGTTTTCTTGATAGGAATCCATAGCGGAAAGACGGGAAAGCATTGCATTCCATTAATTTTTTGGCCAAATGGAAAACCAATAAAGGGAAAAACTGTGTTTCCTTGGTAGATATCCATAGCAGAAAGAAGAAAAAGCGTTGCATTCCATCATTTCTTTAGACAGATGAAAAAACAACAGAGGGAAAAATATGCTTTTCCTTCTTTGTGCTATGGATCCCTACCAAGGAAACAGAACCTTAATGCTAGAGTCAAGAGGCATAAGTTTTTCCCTCCATTCCTCGCATGTGCAAGAGGAAGACAAGAATTTTATCTCACAAAATTCTTGAGTAGGTTGAAGAAAAGATTATTCACTAGTGCGTCATCACATCTCCTCTATTATAGAAGTAGCGCATAAAAAAACTATAGGCTTTATATATATATATATATATATATATATATATATATATATATATATTGCAACAACGAACATCCATGTGATTTGGTCCATGCCTCTATATCTCCACATGAGCCGATTAAACCTAATTCAAAATTAAAATTAAAATTTTAATTTGATTATACAAAAAGAAAATATTTTATTCGTGGTTTGAAGCCAAAATCTACTACAACTTAGTGATCTCTATCACTATCATACACTTGGCACTTGGGCAACTTTTGTCAATAATTTAGACTCCATTTAATCTTAGTGTGTAAACCTAATAGATTTTTTCAACATATTATTTGAGTTACAAATGTCCTACTTCAACATAACCTTGTCGGTGATAGTGCTCCCATGTAATTTAATCTCTTTGTCCTTAATATTTAGATTAAATCAAAGTAACAAAACATTATATTTCTTGATTTCTAAATAGACTAATTTAACAAATGATGCAGTTGATACCCTTATATTACACACTTAGATCAAAAGGCTAAAGACACCAACACTCTTGTTATATAAAAGAGACAAATCCTATTTTAATCACTCACATTCCTCTCTATAATTTATGACATACCTAATTATAACCTATATAGTCAACCAATTACCAAAGTATATGACTAGTCATATAAAAATTTATGGTGATTTTAAATCTAAGAATCACATACATCATTATCACAATAAGAATGCTTATGATACTTATATAACAATCCATGTACTCTTATGATGGGAATGTCTATCATATTATTCTCCAACATTTACTCATGCATTGACTAGATATTTCATATCATAACAACTATTTGTCATTAGTCACTTTATAAACTAGTATCATCATATTATTATTGTCTCAATCCATATTATTATTGTCATTACATAGATACTAAACAAATATAATAACAACAATATCTTATATATATATATATATAAATATAATAAAGTAAATATTAATTCATCATCTATTGATTGGCATTTAGGACACTTTAAACTTGCCAAACTTGCCATCAAGAGACCTACATCTCATCAACAGCGACATATTAGGGTATGTATGACACTCATAGAATATCAACCTTGAAGACCTAGATGGCTCCGTTTTATTTGGTAGAAGATGTAGACTTTGGGACTGATGGCTAAACATATATTGGTTGAAAAAAAACAGTTACCAAAGGAGAGAGGAAAGCATAAAGAGACATGAAGCTAGCAAATAGTGTCAATTACAACAGTGTTATTATAAGTCAAGCTTTTGACTTTTGAGAGTTTTGACACGGGTGTCTCATTTTACTAGCAATTTGCAAGGGATTCACTTAATATCTTACACATTAATACAGCTTTTTTTTTTCTATTTAATCAGCACATGACAGTATTTTTCCTGATCGGTACAGTTACAACATATCGAATGACTTTTTAGAGGTGTATCGTTAGCTTGTACAATGTACAACAAGCATTAAATAAGAGACTTAATATTATGCAGCAACCAAATAAGAAACTACTAGATTCTTTTTCACTAAAGTCAAAACCTTACTCCATGATTTCTAGAAGGTCTCCAAAGGCACGTACACAATGAACAGAGACAGGCTTCTTTAACTCTTTGGCAAGTTGAAGTTGCTGGCGAAAAACATCAACCTAAAAGAAAGATGAGACAGTAATTCCACTAGAAGGTTAAAGGTAGGAAACCGCAGAAACAGGAAAAGGAAAGGCATTACTTGTTCCACAAAATCGGTTGTTTTGCCATGTGCGCCTTTGTCTAAACCAATCTGCACAGTTTCAATTTATGCATATTAATATTAGATATCTGGAAAGACAACCTATTCAATGGTTTAAAATATTTTCTAGTAGAAAAAATTTTGGCAGAAGGGCACCAGCTGGTGCATCTGCAGTTGTAGTTGGGTGCCCTCAACTGCAAGATACGATCTCAAAGCTTATTTTTTGAATTTTAAAGCAAAGTCAACATACACGAACACTGGTCAACATACACAAAGATTTAACTCTTTTAATCTTAGTTTAAAAGTCAACTTACACAAAAACTAGTCAACTTATACGATTTTGATCTCCATTAGAATTTCGTGTAAGCCACCTAGATTTTTTGTGTAATCTCACTCAGTTTTCGTATAATCTCACCTATTTTTCATGTAATTCCACCTATTTTTCGTATAATCTCACCCAGTTTCGTGTAATCCGCTCAGAATTTCGTGTAATAATTTTAGTTTTCGTGCCGCCCAGTTTTCATGTAATCTACTCAAGATTTCGTGTAATAATATTAGTTTTTGTCAATCCGCACGAACTAATCCGCCCAGAAGTTCATGTACATTAACTAGTTTTGTATAGATTGACTTTTAAACTAGGATTAAATAGTAATTATATTTTCATGTACGTTGACCGAAGTTCATGAAACCCCGCTGCCGCTTTGAGATTCGCATCTCATGGATGAGGGCACCCAACTGCAGATGCGGCAGCTGGGTGCCCTTGTGCCAAAATTTTTTTCTTTTTGTAAGTTAGCAAAAAGGAAAGAATAAAATAAAAAATGATTAATTCAACAAGTGATTAAGACCACCATGCACAAGCCTTCCGCCATAGCAATTAACAGGGTATCAAAGCCTGATATGCAGGAACCAGGAACATCCAATATGCATAGATTTGGTTTCAAAATTTGAAACTATACCATCATGTTACAATGAAAGAATTGAGAAATAATTGTTTGTTTACTCTAAGTTGACACCCTTTGGGTCATTTAAGAATGGTAATTGCACCAGGCACAACTGTCAACCACGAGTATTTCTCACTCCTATTAGTGCATGGTTGCAAGAGAGCCCTCAGCATGTTTCCAAAAATACTCTTTTTTTCTTGAAGCCATGTTTACTTGGACGAATGAATCATATAAAGGAAAGAAAAAAAAGAAGAAAAGGAAAAATAGATGGATGAAATATGTTATAAGTTTTCTTTCCTTGTGTTTACTTAAAAGGATGAATAATTTGATGGATTTATATATACACCTTCAATTTTTATTTTTTCACTCATATTACATAAATCCTATTAATATTGTAAAATTATTATTGATACTATTAAATAATATAAAAATTACTAAATATTATTTAATATTATTTAAAATTATAAAAATTATTAAATGCTATAAAATTATTAAATATTATTTAATACTATTAAAAAATATAAAATTAAAATATAAAGAAAACACGACACATAACTTTCTTAAAATATTATAAGTTTCCAGCGAAGTAAGCAGCGAGCAATCTGCCCGATTTGGGCAGATTGAGAAATAAAAGAAAATGCCATATTTTTTCTTTTCATTTTCCTCTGTCAGTTTTCCATCCACCCAAGTAAAGGATGAAAAAAGGTATAATCCATCATTCCCTTCCTCTTTTCCATCCAAGTAAACATAGCCTAAGGGTGGCTTGATTGTGCAAATCATATTTCTACTACTTTATTTTTTTATGAGGGTAAAGAGATTCAGCAGGGAAGTAATCATTAGTAATTTTTTGGAATTACTAAGATTGATACATCATTTCCAAGTTAGTCAACTAAGAAACTTACAGGAATTTCTAAGCGAAGGACTTGAGACGTTGGGAACCCGCATCATAAAAATAATTTAAGGACTCAAATCAAATTAGATGTATAGTTATGTACGATTCATACAATTTTCCCAGAAATATGTTTTTGATAATTGATACTAAAAGCACATAAACATCTTAGTTTCTCAGCTACACTCACCCTTTCTTTCTTCAATATTGTTAGCGCATGCTTCCATCAGTTATAAACATATAACTTAATCAAAGTAGATCCAAATGATCGCCCTTTAAAATTCAAATTAAATAACCTGATGAAACAAGACATTCCCACCATTACTTAAGCCTTTTTAGGTTCCTACTTACTAAGGGTCCATAGCAAACGGAAGACAGCAAAAGCATCATGTGGAAGTGCTCAAAGAAGTAGAAATGGAAAAGAAGTAAATCTCACCTCCCCGACTGCGGAAGCTGGCGTGTCAGCCAGGAATTTCCTCAATGATGTGAACCAATTTGGGGATCTCTCCGCAATGAACCTACTTGACATTTACGAAAACATTCGCAATACAAAATCCCTTCAACGGGAAAATAACAACAAAATCTAAGCTAGGCGTGGCTATATCTCACCAAGGATGGAGGCCAAAGCAAGGAATTATGCTGGGGTACTCATCCCCCATCTGCTTGACGATATGCCAGTCCGTCTACAAAAGGTCATGATCACCAGCAACAAACCAAAAGGCAAAACTGAACTTCATTTTCAGAGAGAATGCACAACAATAAGCTCAAATGGAAAGAATTCGCAATGGACAAGGACCACTGGTTTGGATACCTCTGAGACGCCATTGACGGCAAAGTGTTGGACGCCGGAGTCGATGGCGGCGCGGATGAGCTGTGGCGCGATGGCTGCGATCCTCCGATCTTGCAGGTGGCAGTGGGCATCGAAGAGCTTCATCGTTCCCGTCTGCCGGCCGATACCAACGCCGCTCATCTTACGATTGATTTCGACGAGACGAGAGCGTTGACCGAACTTTTAGCTTGTCTAGACGATAGAGCAGCAAAGCGGAGAAATTTTATAGGAATCCGCGGATTCCTATTTTTTTAAGAAGCCTCGGCAAATTGCCGTTGATCTGCGCACCACGCGCGCCAATTTCAAGGCATGGACGTTCATTAGGATTAGTATTAATAATTAATATTAGGATTAATATTAATATTAGTAATAATATTAGCATTAATATTTATTAGTATTAGAGTCTTTTAGTCTCGAGATTTGTACTTATTTTAACCAACGGCGAACAGCCGGCTTCCAAAAATTCTAGGAATCCGCGTTTTCCTATAAAACGCGCGGGACGGATCCAGATTTGTGGATATAGCTCTTGATTACGGATAGTTTATTGCTATTTGGGCTCTCCGGCAAAACTATCATTTGGGCCGGGCTTCTAGGCTCATTAATTGAGGAGGGGAGACGCTTCATAGCATATTGGGCTATTGGGCTCATTAATTCTTCTCATCTCAATTCTCAAGTATGTTTATATTTATTAAAATAATTTAATACATTCACTATAAGTCTATAATAGATTTTTTTTCCTGTTATATATACGGATTCATATTTTTTTATTAATAACATGAATAAAATAATTACATAATTTCTACTTTTTTCTTAGCTGGAAACCAATTTTGTTTTATTCAATAGTTTCACTCAATTTTGTCAACCCTTTTCCATTACTATTTTGAAGTCCACTCTACTTGTTTAAGCAAATTTTGTTTATATTTATAAAATATATCTTTCATAAGGTATTTTATATGTTCATTTCTAGCATATTTAGGTAAACCACTCAAAAGTCTGATTTAAGATAAACATAATTATAAAAGTATTTAAATATTTTTATACTTTTTCTCCCAAAGTGTTTTTGTTTGATTGTCAAGCTTATAAAATACTATGAATTGGTTCTTAGCAAGAAATAAGTAAGAATATAGATTTTAAAAAAGTATTATTATCTTATTTTAAATAATTTTTGTAGGATCTTAATTGATTAATATATTTTTGCTTAATTGGAAACAATTTAGTTTTGTAAAATATTTTATAATTATAACCTATTTTATTGTTAGTAAAAAACAAATAAAAATTTGATTAAATAGAAAAAAAATCATTAGTCATATTTTATATATTATTTAGGATTTACACAATCATTTATGAATATTTAAAATAATAGGTAAGAAAAAACACACAAAAAATTAGAGGATTGAATGGAGACATTTGCTTTATTTCTTTCCACAAATAGAGTGACCGCCGCACATTTCTCGTCCAGGATTTGACGAATGTTCTTCACTTAATCGCTTCCCGCTCGATCTGCGCCATTGGCGATGATTCCTGCCAACAGGACGAAAGCTCCTCCAGCGTCGCCCCAAATGGCCATCGATAAGCTGCTGCATCCATCGCAGTCCAGAATCAAAACGGTATGCCCAAATTTATTTGACAAGACAAGTTTTTCAAGCAATCTCTCATGTTTTATCCTTCCCAAATAGGCCGCGAATAGGTCAATCATGAATCCGCGGACCATCGGAAGGGAAATCCAGCTAAAGGCCAACCGCCGGGCCCGAGAGGAGTCAGAGCCACCAGATCCTTGCCCCCAATTCTTAGGGTTCTTAAAGACGAGCCCCTCAACTATAGACATCTTTGTACTGTTGCAGTTTGCAGGTTAGTCGGCTCAAGACAATGATTTGGTTAGGGTTCCTAATCATCTTCTTCAATCTTCATCATTGTTTACTGTAGGATGATCTGCAAGCTCAAGCATTGAGGAAAAGCATAAGAACAGAGTGATGGCTGAAAGAGGTGCTGATCAATCATGGGACCCTAAACACACATGGAATGGTTGAAATGTGTTGCCGCTGATCTGACATTTTGGAGAGAGCATCTGCATTCTGCACGATTGCATTCATTATCAGCTGGATTGCATCCTATCTTTTCTTGCTTGAAGTTACTGCTGAGGAGACATTTTTTGCACTGTGGCTGTAGACTGCGTGCAGTGGTCAGTAATGGCCACTGCTCCTCGGGATGAACTCATGCACTGCCCTTCTGTCAGTAATATCATGAGATTGAATGAATGATCATGAGATTGATTGGCTTTCAAGCAATGTTAAATGGCAGTATGTGAGCTATCAGAATCTAATACTAGTGCTGAATCATCGTCTTTCTGTCACTCAGCTTTTTCAATATTAAATGGTTGTTTGGAAATCCAAATAGTACTTCATTTCTTATTCTATTTTTTGCATGAGGGTAGGTGAGATTGCACTTGTAAGAGAAGGGTAGCTGAGGATATTTGATCTGGGCACAGTTCTGTTAGCTCCCTCCAATTTGGACAATTATTCTGTGGATTTAGAAATGGTTTTCTTTGTCGGCTGAATTATTTATTCCAGGAGATGATGCGGCAAGAAGCTGTTATCTTGTTCCTTTTCTTTATTATTTTAGGGGTGAAGGGTTTCCGGTCCAGAAAGCAAGCAACAGTGACAAGCGTTTGTCAAAGAGTTCACTAAATGCATATTCTTTACTGCAATCAAACCCTGAAAGTCTTTTCAAACCTGGAAAGTCAAGCTATCTCCGAAACAAGCTACTGGCTTCTGATCTGAATACAGAAAACCAGCAACTCAATTAAAGAATACAAGGTAGTTCAAATTGACTAGCAGGCGAGAAAATTAAACTAGCAAATACCAATTCAGGCATTCAAAGGTTTCGTAGTCAAAGCTTGCACAGAGCTTTCTAGTTGAAACAATCTAACATAAACTAATGCCAGCGGAATAAACAAATGATTTTAGAACATGTAACAGGTACAATGTCAAAACTTTAATAAAGATATTAAACCAACCAACATTGCCCAAGGAACTAAAAACTCAACCATCCCTAAACACTTATTAGGCCAGCCACCATGTACCACATACCCTCCTCATATATGTACAGACCATAAGAACAGCAAGTCTTTACAACTTTGCTGATCAGATAACAAGAAAATTTTGTCTGAATGAATGCTCACATGAT
This sequence comes from Costus lasius, assembly GCA_027563935.2. Lineage (NCBI taxonomy): Eukaryota > Viridiplantae > Streptophyta > Magnoliopsida > Zingiberales > Costaceae > Costus > Costus lasius. The sequence goes on along the minus strand of CM050450.1, from coordinate 13,165,879 downwards.
GGTGCAGGAGTTTGGATTCTCCTCCGCGCTGTGCACAAAGTATTGTGCGGTCATGTAAGGGTTGTAATTGTTAGCTTTGTACGCGTTGGCTAGTTCCGCCATCATCAGCTCATAAGGTTCCGGTTTCTTGGCCTCCTCTTTCTTGCCCTCTTCTTTCTTCTCCTCCTTCTTCCCATCTTTGCCTTCTTCTTTCTTGGCCTCTTCCTTCTTCCCCTCCTCCTTCTTCGGCTCATCCTTCTTGGCCTCCTCCTTCTTCTCCTCCTTCGCCGGCCCCACGGAGACGATATCGGTTTGCCAGAACTTTCTCAACTTGCTCACGACGTCGATCGGATCGGCGGATCCCACCACCGTCATCTTCCTCTCCTTCATGTCCATTGCGATCAAATCAATCCCTGCCAGTGAAATCAGTCAATCCAGCTTCTCTACTGAACACACCAAAGAAGATAAAAGCATACAAACCTTGAAGGGCGGCGACGGTCTTCATGGCTTTCTGCTTTTCCTTATCATCATGCAAGTCCAATTTCACTATAATTTTCTGCGAGGCGAAACCAGATGATGAAAAGAAAACCAACAACTTAAATTATATCAGGCGGATTCAAACCCTCAAAGCAGCTGATACAGATTAAGATTCATTCTAAAAGATGCTCAAACAAGATATTCCCAGACATATATAATTTAATAGAGAGGCATCAAACTTGGTTCAAGAATCATTCGGCAAGGGGAAAGGGAGAATCCAAGATGCACAGGAATAGAGGCTCACTCACCTTCATCTTCAGTTCAAGGAGACGACAGAAGATCTTGGAATGGATGATCGGGGGGAGACGGGGAAGGGGCAAAAATGAAGGGGCCGCAAGGGGAATTCCGACGCAAGGGGGGGAGAATGAGAGTGGGTTGGCGAGCTGTCTTTTGTGCAATAAAAAGCGAGAAACGATGTACGTCTGTGTCTTCCCATTGGTCGTGATATTCTGCTGAGCATTTTTTTTTCTTATTTATCAGCAGAGTCTTCACTTGCATTCACCACTTCTTTTGATTATTTTATATACAAAATTGCTCTCATATTTACAATTTACATTGCTCACTCATTTTCGAGAGAGATCGATGGAATTAGTGACATGTTTTTCTTTCCCTATCTAAATAGTTGGTTGTGCACGTGACAGCTACTCGGCCAGGAGATTTTGTCCCTGGATTAATTAATAATCATTGATGATTTTTCATGTTCATAAACGAAATAATAGTTCAACCAATCAGAAAATCACAAAATTTAACGATAAGAGGATTGTCTTAATCTCAATAAGTCGTCTAAAAATGATGTATTTAATGATCATAAAAACACACAGCAGTGCATCGTCTTTTTTTCGATTAATTTAAAAAAAAATATGTAGCCGTAATGCAATTTAATAATTTTGTTATAATAAAAATAATAATTAATGAAATTCATAATTTATTAGTTTGCCTCTTTCGACATGATAACCCATGGATCTGATGATGACAAATGACACCGTGTCAGCCATTAATTGCTGCTAGTCATAAATCATGAGTCCGAGTCTAACACGTGTTTAATTGCCAAAAAAATTCCGTGACGTACCAAAATTGGCCACCTCAACGGATCAGGCTTTAGCCGCCATTTCACTTTCAACGCCCGTCCCAAGTCCCCAGCGAAGAAGACTCTAGACATTCAAAGTCAAAATTGTGGACTTGTCTATACTTTTGCCCAATTTGTCAATGCTGTGCTTTCTGTTGTGGGCGGACCGTATAAGCAATCATTGTATACATATTTGGCTCATGCACTTAGAATATTAATTTGTATATTCTTCGTAGCGATCAAAATTGAGCTCTATTTGTAGAGTTATATTGCTGTTGTTGCTTAGAGCAAGCCCAAAAGTTAATGGGCCATAATTTTAACTCAAAATAGCTACCTAGCAAGTATTACCTTACTTTTAAGTATTTTTTTTAGTAGACAGTAGAAAAAAATTATTTGATAAAAAAAATAAAAGTTAGAAAAACTATAAATTGATATTTTTTTCTTCTTCAAAAATGCAATCTGAAATAAGAAAAAAAAAATAATCCCATAGTTTATCATATTTACGATTGTTGCTATTAGGAATGCATGGCTTCATATATTTTGTAAAGGTCGGCGGCGGCGACTGAGAAGATTCGTCGTACCTAACTAGCGCCGGATTACTCTCTGTAGTTTTTTCTGGAATAAATACACTACTACCCGATCCTTCGCTCTGTCTGTAGCCTGGTACAGGGATGGGCAACAATTCTAGATACCCCAATATACCCTGCTGCTTCCTTGCAGAATTACACCCCGAAACGAAAATTCACACTTCATTCTCAGTTCTGTTCTAATGTACAAGTTGGTCCAATTGCTAATTGGATGTATTAGGACAGCTAGAGCTGCAGCTGCCGTTCCTAGCTGCGGCAGTATAAATAAAACAAGAATTCTTCGGTCGTTCCTCGTCGCTTTTCCTGTGTGCGCGAGGGCGGAACTTGTTAGCTTTCGCCGGTTTCGAAGAGAACAAGACGCTGTCGTGCGTCAACGGAACAGAGGACCGGCGCGAGATCTTTTAATTTGAGCCACCGGCGTCGACGACGACGGCGACGTCCGACTTGAAGTGCAGAGAGACGGAGGTGGTGGGGGCGAACCGACTTATCGCTGCAGAGGAGCTAACGTGTGGCATTCCACCAACGCTCACATCAGTAGCATTCCTGGAGAAACTAGGAAGAAAGAGCAGGTTAGAAATGAATCGGCTCTACCTCTCAAAATATAAATTGCTTATAATTGTAGGGTCCAATGAGGTCGCGGTTCGTGTCGGGTCCGTTACTGGAAGCCACTGTAGTGGTCTGGTTTGTTCCGTCACGCAGCACCGAACGGAAAGGCGTAAGTGGTCGTAGTGCAGCACCACGGCGAATAATGCAGGCCACATGACATGCACGGGTGACACGCGTCCCCACCTCGCCTCATGCCAAATCAACTACGAAATATTATAAGTAGCAGATCGGAACGGACCAACCCAGCCAAGTTATAAGCTCGAGTCAAGGACACAGTCCACCTCTGCGTCGCCTTCCTCGCCCGCCTGGCCGCCACACACCGACGTTAGCGCCGACCACTCTTTTCAGGAGAGAGAGAGAGAGAGAGAGAGAGAGATTTACCTGCATTCATCACTCAACTTTTGATACTTGGGAGTTCGTAGGACTAAGCGCTGGCCATGGCGGCCGCGATCGCTGCCACTGCTACAGTTCGGTGCCGTTTCACCGCGAATCCGTCTCTGCCTTCGAGATCTGCCGGCGATTGTCTGCTGCTTTTCCGCCCCTCACCCGGCCGGCCTTGCTCGATCCGGTCCCGACGGCGGCGGCACGCAGCCCCCGCGATCTGCTTTGTGCTGAAGGAGGTGGGTGCGGACACAGACAAGGATGGCAGCGATGGGCCAACGGAAGAGTTACGGATCTCGTCGGACGGCAGTAGCACGGAGAGGAAGGCGCGGAAGCAGGCGGAGCGGCGGACGTACCTGATCGCGGCGGTGATGTCCAGCCTCGGTATCACCTCCATGGCGGTCGCCGCCGTCTACTACCGCTTCTCCTGGCAAATGGAGGTCGCGCCGCGAACGCTCTCGATTCGATTGTTGTACCATCGAAATTTCGCCCAATTTTAAACTCGGATTTGAATTAATTGATGTGCAATGCAGGGAGGAGAGGTTCCGTTGACGGAGATGTTCGGGACTTTCGCCCTCTCCGTTGGTGCGGCGGTATGGCGCGCTCTCGATCTAGAATCGTGCCCCCTTTTGTCAAAGTACTCCCAATAAATCAAATTAAACTAAAGCAATCCATGGTGTACTTTAGGTGGGAATGGAGTTCTGGGCGAGGTGGGCGCACCGGGCGCTCTGGCACGCGTCGCTGTGGCACATGCACGAGTCGCACCACCGGCCGCGCGACGGCCCGTTCGAGCTGAACGACGTCTTCGCCATCATCAACGCCGTCCCCGCGATCTCCCTAATGTCCTACGGCTTCCTCAACCGCGGCCTCCTCCCCGGCCTCTGCTTCGGCGCCGTAAGTCGTTACCCCTTCTCTCTTCCCTGCTCCGATTTCCGCAACGACGCATACTCCACTGACGCGGCCAGCTCCTACAGGGCCTGGGGATTACTCTCTTCGGCATGGCCTACATGTTCGTTCACGACGGCCTGGTCCACCGCCGCTTCCCCGTGGGCCCAATCGCCAACGTCCCCTACTTCCGCCGTATCGCCGCCGCCCACCAGGTACGCGCCACCGGCCGTGGGGCATCCCCCGATTCCCTTGGCAACAATCTGCGCATTCCTTTCCATCGACTGATGCCGTTCACAAACTTCGTGTGGCTGTAACAGATCCACCACATGGACAAGTTCGAGGGGGTTCCGTATGGGCTGTTCTTGGGACCCAAGGTGAGCTCATGGCTCAAAATCGTTTGGAGCAATGTCGCACATTTCTGATTCCAGAGACCTTCACCTCTAATATTGTTTGTATTTAGGAGCTGGAGGAAGTGGGCGGCCTGGAGGAGCTGGAGAAGGAGATCAACAGAAGAGCCAAGTTCTACAACAATTCTAATCAAAGTGGTTGAGAAAAAATTTCTTTTAAGCCTCGTCTAATTTTCTAGTGTTTTTCCGCGGATCAAGGGATTGCTTAATTACTTCTCATTGAGAAGCACGAATATTTTGACATACAAAGTACAAATTTTGATGGTGGTCAATAGATTGTAGTAGGTTTCGAGACTCCAACGCAGTCTCTATACAATGCATAGGTTACATGATTGGGAGATCAGAGATCTCCATGAATGGAGTCCAATGTGAAAAAACAAATCTTTTCCATCGAGCTGCTCAGATTAACCAGGTGCCAGTGACAGCACGCACTGCTTCTAGTTCAGCAAGTTAAATGAAATTATATTCAAACTCAACTTACTCCCAAATGTTTATGTGCAGAACTAAAGAAGTTATAGTTTTCTTTTGTGAACAAAAATAAAAGAGATGTATGCTCTGAATATAAAATCCAAATTTGCAGGACTTTAAATTTTTTTTTACTAATAATTAAGGATTAGTTATTTTAATAGGTAAGAACCTTAGTTATTGTCGTTATTATTATCATTATTATTATTATTATTATTAGTTAGAGTATTAGGGTTATAATATAAAATCATTCAGTGTTTGTTAAGTGCTTCGACTCCAATATTTTCATATGCTCAGATTCAAAGTATTATTTATCTGAGTGTTTGTTATGCATTTGAGTTTAACGCTCCTTAGTGTAGAAAAATCTTATAGACCATGCGTATTGTCACGCACTGAATTATGCTAATAAAATTTTTGAATATTTACAAGCGAGTTAATGCTTGACTCGCACTCAAGCACGCCCACGCAGGGGTTACGCAGTCGAAACTGTGGACACGGACGCAACTGGCAGGAGCACGTCGGGCCCGACGTGCTCCTCAGCCTATCCAATGCGGCCACCTGGCCATATATCTTGACGAATTGTAGACTACCATTTATCTGCGGAGAACCGCTACACGATCTAGCTCCAATGTACACCTGAGTACACATCCCGAGGCTCGACGCCGAGCAGCATGCGTATGAGTCCGGTACACTAGAATAACTAAAGTTCCGCACGCAGGCGGTAGCTCACACGTGAGATTCAGATTTTAGTTTCTGACCTTCATAATATTCAGTCCTCAGTTCCTGAGATTTCTCAACCAGTGAATTCAGATGAACCTCTTGACTCAAATTAAGAAGTTATTACAGAAGAACAAACTTATCAAATTCAAGAAGAAATGTCATTAAGAAGATCCACTAGAGAAAGGAGAAGTGAGATTCCAGATGATTATGTCATTTTTCTCAATGAACATGATATTGGAATGGTGGAGGATGATCCAATCAACTTTCACCAAGCCATTGAAAGTGTTAATTCTCAAAAGTGGATTGATGCCATGAATGAGGAATTAAAGTCTATGATTGACAATGACGTTTGGGATCTTGAATCACTACCTGAAGGTGTGAAACCCATTGGTTGTAAATGGATATTTAAAACCAAGCGGGATTCAAAAGGTAGTATAGAGAGATATAAAACGCGTCTTGTTGCAAAAGGCTTTACTCAAAAGAAAAGCATTGACTACAAAGAGACTTTCTCACCAGTGTCATCGAAAGACTCTTTTAGAATTATTATGGCATTAGTAGCTCATTTTGATCTTGAGCTGCATCAGATGGATATAAAGACTGCGTTTCTCAATGGAGACATTGAGGAAACGATATATGGTGCAACCAGAAGGTTTTGTATCAAGAGATTCAAAACAACTGGTTTGCAAACTAAAGAAATCCATCTATGGATTTAAGCAGGCTTCTCGTTAGTGGTATTACAAATTTCATCAAGTGGTCATCTCTTTTGGTTTTGAGATAAATGTAGTAGATAACTATATATACCATAAGTTCAGTGGGAGTAAATGTATTTTCCTTGTTTTATATGTCGATGACATATTGCTTGCCAGTAATGATATATGCTTATTGTACGAAACCAAGAGATTTCAATCAAAGAAATTTGAGATGAAAGATCTTTGGGACGCCTCTTTTGTATTAGGGATAAAAATACACCGAAATCGCTCTTGGGGTATACTTTGATTATCACAAAAGAGCTATATCGAAAGGGTATTAAAAAGGTATGACATGCATAATTGTAAACCAAGAGATACCCCTGTTGCTAAGGGAGACAAATTTAGTCTCAAACAATGCCCTAAGAATAATTTTGAAAGTAAAGAAATGCAAAAGATTCCTTATGCATCTGCTGTAAGGAGTCTGATATATGCTCAGGTTTGTACGCATCTGGATATTGCATACATTGTTGAGATGCTTGGGAGATATCTAAGCAACCCAGGAATGAAGTATTGGATAGCAGTAAAAGGGGTTCTGTGATATTTGTAGAAAACTAAAGATCATATGCTCACATACAGAAAATTAGATCAGCTAGAGATCATTGGGTATTCTGATTATGATTATGCTGGATGCCAAGACAGTCGCAGATCTACTTCTAGCTACATTTTTCTGCTAGTTGGAGGAGCTATTTGCTGGAGAAGTGCTAAGTAGACGCTTATAGCTTCTTACACTATGGCAGCCGAATTTGTAGCATGTTATGAGGCATCCAACTAGGGGATATGGCTGCGAAATTTTGTCACAGGATTGCACATTTTGGATAACATTGAAAGACCACTAAAGTTATTCTGTGACAATAAACCTATAATATTATATTCCAATAACAACAGGAGTTCGTCAAAGTCTAAGCACATTGACATTAAGTTCCTAGTTGTTAAAGAAAGAGTTCAGAGTGGTCAAATATCTATTGAACACATTGGTACAAACTCTATGATTGCGGATCCACTTACTAAAGGTTTACCACCCAAGGTCTTTCATGAGCACACTGCTCATATGGGTGTTATATCACTTAGTGATATATCAGTTTAGTGGGAGTTTGTGTTTGGATTAAGGTGTATGCTCACTGAAGAATAAATTTTTCAGTTTCACTATGAACATAAAGTTTTGATTGATCTCATAAAGAATAAAGTTGGACCAGTTGGAAATAGGTATGTTATGATCACATTACATGAAATTTCCATGTTACACATCCATACATGATCTATGTTGTTGATTGTATTGACATACATGACCATTGTTCAGGCTAATCACGTTACTCAATGTGATGAAGGCCGCTTTGATCCTATGTTACTATATTCATGAACAAGATTGATAGAGATAATTTCAAATAAAAGATAGCATTAAAGAGCTCATAAAGGTATACAATTATATCAGGTAATATATATGTGGCCCAAGTGGGAGATTGTTAAATCAATTATTGTGGACCACAAAAATATTAAATTAATAATTGTATGTGGCTATCTTAAATATTTTAGCCATACTAAAGTGATCAATTGATAAATTAATTATTATGGCTTTAATTATCTCAATTGTGTGGAATAATTATTGTGTAGAGACTTAAGTTTTATTTCTATTTTTGTGATGAGTTAGAAATAGAAATAATATTATATATGTAATGGTCCCTACAGGTGTATTTTCCTTAATTAATTAATTAATAAGAAGATTTTATCTCCTTTTCTTATATATATAAGTGAGCCCCCATCAAGTAGACTGTGATAATTATTATTTTGAGTCTAGGAAACACAAAGCCTGTAGAAGACCTACACAGGTTTCTCTTCTCAACCTCAAAAATTTTGCTATGAAATCTTCAGGTATGCTTCTGCTATGGTTTCTCTTTTCTCAATATCTTAACATATGGATATCTTGTTGTGTTTATGTTTTATCACAACCTTTAGTCGATCCTTACAAGGAAAAGGAGTCGGCAACAGCTTTCGCCGATGAAAACACCCCCACCGGACGAAGCCGGAACAGGAGGGGAAGAGGAAGTTACCTCGGCTCCACCATCAGCGTCGCCGAAGAAGAAGGAGGAAGAAGGAAATAAGGGGTCTCTGTCGCATCCCGAACCACCCGCCCGCACCATGGGGAAGCGCAGAGTGCCGCTACCGCCGACTCGCCAGAAGGCCCCACGACGGCCAGAGGGATGAGGTCGGAGAAGAGAGGGGTGGCAGTGCTGCTGCCATTGCCCCGTCGTCATCGCGCATCGGGCGGGGCAAGGATGGCACTGTAGCCCAAGACGCGAGCCTCGCTCGCTTTTTATGAATATAAAATTTAATCGAGTTGATTTTTTACTTTAGTCATGTGTTGTTAGTGTTGTTAATAAGTAAATAAATATTAACTTAATAAAATATATTAAAATTAAAATTATATATTTTCAAAAATTTGTACAACATACATAATTTTCAACTTCTCATTTTTTAATTTTTTCTTATTTTATATATTTTAATTAATTAATAATTTGCCTATTTTTAAAATTTATTTTAATTAAAATTTTATATTATTTTTATATTCGGCAGGCGGGCCAAAGTTGTCCCGCGGGCCGAATCCTGACCCGTTGGACCGGATTAAACCTGTGTGCCGACTCCAGTCCGCGAGCCGATTGCTGTATCTAAGCCGAGTAAATGCTTGAGCCGTGCCTGGGCCAGCACGACTAATCGTGCCGCGGGCCATGCTGGGGCCACAGATTTTTCCACGATTGTAAACGTGCTGTGGCACAGCCAGGAGCCGGGTAAGAGCTGGTGACGTGACAACACTGATAACATCTTGCTAATATGTATTAAAATATGTGGATCAGATTTTTCTATTTTAATCCAACGGTTTTAGATAGCCTTTCCTAACAATTATAAAGAGAGCCTATAATTTTATAGGGAGACAATCTCTTTCAAAATTTTTACCGGGCAAACAAGGGGCGAATGGGGGGCGAATGTGCAATGAGTATTTTGCTACAAAAATTTATTTTAAAGATAACAGAAACTTGCTTCATTACGTGGGGTATCTTGCTACAAAAATTTTCGAATTCCTTCTCAAGGACTGATGCCATTCATAAAATTCGTGTTGCTGTAACAGATCCACCACGTGGACAAGTTCGAGGGGTGGGCTGTTCTTGGGACCCCAGGTGAGCTCATGGCTCAAAAATCGTTTGGAGCAATGTCGCACATTTCTGATTCCAGAGACCTTCATCTCTGATATTGTTTGTATTTAGGAGCTGAAGGAAGTGGGCGGCCTGGAGGAGCTGGTGAAGGAGATCAGCAGAAGAGCCAAGTTCTAATCAAAGCGGTTGAGAAAAAATTTCTTTTAAGCCTCTTCTAATTTTCAAGTGTTTTTCCGCGGATCAAGGGATTGCTTAATTACTTGAGTAGCACGAATATTTTGACATACAAAAAGTACAAATTTTGATGGTGGTCAATAGATTGTAGTAGGTTTCGAGACTCCAACGCAGTCTCTATACAGTGCATAGGTTACATGAATGGGAGATCAGAGATCTCCATGAATGGAGTCCAATGTGAAAAAATAAATCTTTTCCACCGAGCTGCTCAGATTAACCAGGTGCCAGTGACAGCACTGCTTCTAGTTCAACAAGTTAAATGAAATTTTATTCAAACTCAACTTACTCCCAAATGTTTTTGTGCAGAACCAAAGAAGTTATAGTTTTCTTTTGTGAACAAAACTAAAAGAGATGTATGCTCTGAATATAAAATCCAAATTTGCAGGACTTTAATTTTTTACTAATAATTAAGGATTAGTTATTTTAATAGGTAAGAACATTAGTTATTATTGTTATTATTATTATTATTAGTTAGAGTATTAGGGTTATAATATAAAATCATTCAGTGTTTGTTAAGTGCTTCGACTCCAATATTTTCATATGCTCAGATTCAAAGTATTATTTATCTGAGTGTTTGTTATGCATTTGAGTTCAATGCTCTGGAGTGTAGAAAAATCTTATAGACCATGCTTATGATTTTGGAATAATTTACTACATTTAGTAGAATATTACCAAATTTTATAAAATCTAATTAAAATTTATAAAATTCTTCAACATTCTATAAAGTATAATTAAAATCTATAAAATTTAGTTAACACTCTACGAAATCTAATTAAAATATTTAAAATCTAATTAATATTCTATAAAATCAAATTAATATTCTATAAAATTTGATTTGAGATTCGTAATCTTCACTGCATTTTCTCCCCAATAGGAGTCTTGGGAGTTCACATTCCCCTTAGAGTGTGTTTCCTAGGAGAGATGGATTTTTAGGGGATGGAAAACTTGAAAGTGACAAAAGACTTAATTAGTTCAGCGTGGTCAAGTTTTGGGCATTCACACTAGACATTTTCCATCTATAAATACTGTATTCATCCTCCATGAAGTGCAAATCCAGAGTTGCTCTGATTCACTACTACACCACAATAAGCTTGATATTATGGTATTCTAGCTGCTGTATCTATCATTGATCTAATTAATCTTTTTATTTATATTTTTTAATATTAGAAGTGAGTAAATGGTACTGATATCAAAGTATTGTACTAAAAATTTTAATATTTAGTATTTTGAATATAGATACTTTGATGCTTTGGTATTGATACCACTCTATGTTGAAATTTTAATTCAAAATTTTTCTTGAACTCCTAAAGTACTGAATATATAATTTATTTACTTTATATTTTTATACTTATAAATAGCTAATTTTCTAATAATTAAATATTTTAGTTCATAGTACTAAAAAATTAAATATTTTTAGTACCAATTTTTGTACTGCATGCCACCCATCACTCACTTGTCGCTCATCGCCTATTGCTCACCCGCAATTGTCTGATTGATATTTTGGAATTTTCAAAATAAATTTTATGAATTTCCAAAAATATATATTTTAAGAATTTAATATTATTACCAAAATAAATTTCCAAAACTCAGTAGTATCGAAATTCCAAATACTCATCACTACTTGATATAACGCATAATTATTTGCTATCGTTTGCTGCAGGCGGGAGTAGCAGTACCAAAAACCAGTGGAGCAGTCGAAGTGGGGCCTTGGGGACCAAATTCCATTAGTGCAGTCGAAGTGGGGCCTTGGGCACCAGCAACCGGTGAAATATGGAGCACGGAAATTTTCACGCATCTCAAAAATATCACTGTCTATAGCAACGGCAAAAGAATATGTGGCATTCAGTTCACCTATTGCATCGGCTGTAAATGGTATACTACTATTGTCTTTGGATCGAGCACTGCCTGCAATGACCGAAAGCGTTCTGTAAGCCCACTTACCTAATCTTTGTACTCTTCTTTATATTAGCCTTTAATTTTTCATTAAAAAAATAAGCCCCATATGCCACTAATCTATGTGTATGTTTCAAGTGTAATAAAGATATTATATCCTCATTATTATTTATTATTTGAATTATCATTAATTTATCATTAATTTTTTCATTATAGTTTGATTTTGAAGACAGACGAATACCTCACAAAAATCAATGGAGAATATGACGACATAGCTCTTACTGCACTCACTTTTGTCACAAATAACCTCGCAGGTACCGGAAGTTTCTGTCTACCTATCAAACAGGGTGGTTTCTTTGTGGGTTTCTTTGGATATGCTATTTGTGCATACATCACAGTAATTGGAGCTTATTTGAAGCCAAACTAGTCGCATGCAGTCTCTTAATTTCATTGAGTTATGCTGTTGTTATAGTTTCTATGAATAGTAAAAAAAAAGTTTCTATGAATGCAATAGTAAATAAGTCATGTCATATGGCATTTGGGTCTAGTGTCAACATGAGTCCGGTAATGTAATAGCTATCTCATGTGTTGCAAATAAAGGCTCAGTGAAGTGTTATTATGTGAAAATTATTTGCAATATTTTACTCTACTAAATTAATATTATCTTATAATTTTTTTTTAAAAAAAACTTTAGCGAATGTTATAGGAAAGAAAAAGATAGATTTATAGATATATGTTTAGAAGAATGTTCTAAAACTGACAAATTATGACAAAATAATTTTTTTCCGAACAAAAGTACTACTTTAGAAGTTGGAACTATGTGATATTATAAGTTTTTAATCATTAAAAAATAGTTTTCTTCCAAAAATAATTAGCAAAACTACTTTATATATATTTTTAATATAGACAAAGTAATTAACCAAAGAGGAATTTTATTATCAATAATAAAAGTCATTACTATTTGAATTAATGCCCTCCATAACTAATTCCATCACTATTATCTCAATTTCTTCCTCAAACCATTTCATTTCTTGTAATCAAAATAATGACATAACAAAGACTAATTGATCTTTTGCCACCGCTGCCCTCAAAAGATTCGAAACATTTAAAGTTAAAATTATTATTATTATTCTAGTGGCTCTGTCAATCACAGCACAATATTATTGTTATTATAGTTTATTTCAGAAAGTGAAATGAAAAGATATGAAATAAAAAAAAATAAAAATTACTGAGTAATTTTTTTCATTTATTGGAATAAACTAAAATAATAAAAGGATTTTCTTAACTTTTATTTTCTTTTTTCTTGCTCTTTTTAGGGAACGAGATGAAAACAAGCCTTGTTTTGTTTCCCTCTTTTTTTTTTCCTCAAAAGATTGTCTAGGTTTCAATAACTTCCATGAATTGATCATCGCTCATCAATTTTCTTTTAAAGAAAAAAGATGTTTTAGGTGCCACTTAAAAATATATTTAGTAATTGGTTTGATCATTTGCACAACTTAAAAGCAAGAGGAAACTGTACCAGCAATGAGTGGCGACGGCAATAGCGAGTGGGAGGGGCGGCAGCGACATGAGCAAGATCTAGAGAGAGCTATCAGGGATTTTAGAAAATTTTAGGGTGTGTTTTAGCAATTTTATTAAAAGGAATGAGTTGGACTTTGAGGTTGAGGTAGGTTTTAAATATTCTACGGCTGCGTTATGTCGGACTCTAACCTGACTTTTAAAAGTCAGATTTTTTTTTTAACCCAACATGACACCCAATCATGTTAGGATTTTTTTCATCAAAATCAACGGCCACAAGAGTTCAATTCAATAATCTCGTTGTCGGATTAATATGAGGACAGTGAGTAGTCTCGAGAGCTGGCGTTCGTCTTAGTTATTCCATGAGACAAAGAAGTAATTAATTAATTGACCAAGGTAGTGTTCACACTACACATTTTCCTTCTTTGGATACTGAACTCATCATCCTCTTTAGCTCTCCGGGGAAGTGCTGCAAATCCAGAGTTTTGTTATTTATTGCTTCATCATAGCAAGCTCGACGTTATGGTATGCTAGTTGCTGTTAATTCTGGTTGCTCTTGCATTAATCCATCGTTCTCCTTTTCATGTTTCTGAATGCAAAGCATGAGCATGGGCTGTCTGCCATAGGAGAGAAAGAGAGTCCTTGCATATGGCGAAAGCTATTCAGAAAATATCCTAAGCTGGTCATAGACTCATAGCCTTGAATATTGTGGAAGGGTGATAGGGTGATAAATTTCACTCTAGATTTTGCCTTCATATCTGTGCTGTCCAGTAATATTCATACATTAGTGATATGATATTTTCTTGAAACTACTGGGGCATGAGAAATGCCGCGCGTATCATAACGGTACATCACGCCGACTGAATCCATGGCCTTTAAATCCAATACATCTTGAATAGTAAGTTCCATTCAACTCTTATCTATGGAAGCCGTGCCGGCCACAGCCACATGCTGATGAAGAATGATTTAAGGCAACTGGAGTTAACTTGATTTAAGCCACATTCATATGCCATTTGTGTCCCGTATATGTCATTAGTTGGTGATGTTCGAGTTTGACATTAAACAAGAGTCTACTATGCTTATTGTGATGCTCTTGAAACTTAACACATAAGTAAGTTTCATCACATATCAAGCACGATGAATGACTTGATTCTCATCATCCGACAGTTGGAAAAACATTAAGGTGGCTAAAGCTCAGGGGTGCACGTGGAGTGGCGACAAGGGTTATAAATAAATTTTAGCTGTGAGGTGGTGACAACATCGACAACAAGAAGAAAACAACAAATGACCTCGAGCTTCAATGCATTGTTGACTATGGTACTCTCAGAGTGCTCCTCGACAATGATGAGAAATCCTATGCAGGAGTGGATCAACAACGTCAATCCCAAACCTGTAGAATCCCCTCCTCCATCAATGAGGAGAACAACAGTGAACTAGGAGAGAGACATTCTCTCTCTCTCTCTGGTTGAGCAAAGGGGGAGAACACAGGCAATGTTCCTCCCCTTTTTCCGGTGGCACCCTTTTAGGTGATGGTGTCTCACACGCGGTAGTGTCTCATGGACAAGTTCATCGTCTTCAAGCACAGTGGCGCCAGTTCTTGGCAGGGTCATGACAAGTAATGGCAACGAGTCGAGTACTCAACCCTATCATGCAACCTGAACCTGACTCTGGAATTTAAACAAGTACCTGTTTAAATAATAAATTTTTATTTTTATTTTTATTTTTAAAGTAGTATACAAAATTTAATTGTATATATTATTATTATAAAAATATATTAATTAATAATTATTATATATATTTATAATTTATAAATCGGGTATTGGGTATCCACGCATCCAAATGTGTACCCAACTTATTTAGGTAATTCGGTACCTAAACCCGCCTTAGATGGGTGAGGTTGGGTACTTGACTGAGACGGGTATTTTTGCCACCCCTAATCACGACAGTGGTGGCCGAACCAAGTAGGCAGTGACATCTCCAAGTATGCCGAGCCTAGGAATAAGCTGTCTCCCTTCTCTTTCCCTCAGCATCGAGGCAAGTAGCCAACTCCGTCCTTCCTCTATTACGATGTGAAAGACATGTGGGGAGTGACGACTAAGGTTTGGCAGTCTCGCCCAACACTAAGTGATGGTGCAGCAGAGCTAAGAGGAGTGAGGCATGCATCCAAGTAAAATTTACCCCTCTTAAATCATATATGGTAGTTTAATGTTTTAGATAATATTATTATATTATTATTTGTGTCTGTTGTCCCATCAAAGGGCTAGTCTTGCTGTTGCATTGCTCGCTTGTACACTGGCCTTGTCATCCCGAGGTAATTATGACATTAAGGAGTACCAATCGAGGTGTTTCTTTGTGAGTGCAAGGAGAGTGTAGAGTCACTTATCCTTTGCACGTGCATGAACAATTATTGTGAGCATACGTGGTGATTTGGTGAGTCATCGAATTTTGCCAATGAAGGGATGAACAATAGTGGTCCTTAGTGCTTCTATACTAAAGGTGGTTTTAATATATTACCTAACTCTAAATTGAGGCTTTGGGGGTCTAGTTTGAGATCCTCTGGTCTCGGTGTAAAATTTTGAGTTAATAAAAAATTGCCCCAACACTTATATTAGTTATCATTTGTGTCACAAATGTAGCTCAATGAACTATTATAATGTGACTAAATGAAAGTGTCTTTCTACTATGCAAAATAGATTTTATTATTGCATAGATTTGATGAAAGGTTATAATTCGATATATTCTTACATATTTAACAAACTCCTTTACTCATCAAAAATCGACAAACGTACCTGGTAAAACTAGAGAACCCTTGAACTTTCCATCCCATACATCTGCTAGGGTTGTTGAATTTTTGATTCAACCTGAAAATTGAATTGAACCAAAAATTTCGGTTTAATTCGGTTCGGTTTGAAATTTTTTTAAAACTTTCAGGTTTTTAGTTTAACCTCAAATTATTGAATAAAATATCGAATAAAATAAATATGCTAAAATTAGAACTAGATTAGCATGAATAACTCAAATGTTTATGTATATTTACATTGTACATGAAAATAATATGTTGTTATACTATGTTAAAGAGCTGTTATACTTAAAAAACGTAAGCAAACATGCTGAAATAGAATTAGATTAACATGAATAACTCAAATGTTTATGTATATTTACATTGTACATGAAAATAATATGCTGTTATACTATGTCAGGGGGCTGTTATACCAAATTTTGCTACTGTTATACTATGTTAAGGGGATGTTATACTTAAAAAACGTAAGCAAATATGCTGAAATTAGAACTAGATTAGCATGAATAACTCAAATGTTATGTATATTTACATTGTACATGAAAATAATATGCTGTTATACTATGTCACGGGGCTGTTATACCAAATTGTGATGTTGTTATACTATATTAAGGGGCTGTTATACTTAAAAAATGTAAGCAAATATGTTGAAATTAGAACTAGATTAGCATGAGTAACTCAAATGTTTATGTACATTTACATTGTACATGAAAATAATATGCTGTTATACTGTGTTAAGGGGATGTTATATGGAAATGAACATATTATACAACAAATTATGTCATTAATACATCAATGTACATATTAAGAAGACCTAGGAGACCTTACCTTCACTTTTAGTAAATTTCGGTATAATTAAAAGGGTGCTTGGAGTCGTCGGAGGAACTCGGCCTACCAATGCTATTGGTCGGAACCTTAGATCCTGCAAAAAAAGGAAATAAAAATTAGGGTTCTAGCCAACCAAGAACAAGTCGTATAAAGAGAGGAACTCGGAGGTCGCCGTAGGTCATCATCACAGAATGGGAAGTCGTCGGAGGTCGTCGCAGGTCGACTGCACAAAAAACACAAAATTAGGCCATGACACGACTACGAACTCAGAGGCCGTCGGAAGTCGTAAACACAGAATAGAAGGTCGTCGGTGGTCGTCGGAAAGGATCAGGTGACAAAACTTTCGTCGAAGAGCAAGGGTTTCGTCACAGCAAAGATTAGGGTTAGAGAGGTAAAGAGCGGGTTACGCGGTTTGGGCGGGTAGTGAAAATTCGAGTAATAACCTAACCTTGGTTAGGTGCTGTAACAGCTGCGTTTATATGAGATGAGGTTTCGTATAATGCAGACTGGATATCGTATAATGGGGCACTTAAGTAAAGGCTAAGTAGAGATTCGTGCTGTCTGCTGTTTTAAGATTTGTGCTACGGCGATTAAGATTTGTGCTATGGCGATTGGTGTTAGGCCCTGGGCTTCCCGGTTCAGCCCAGGAGGTGGCCCAGGCCCAAGCCCAAGAACCCGGTCAACATTCGATGTTGACCGAGAACTCCGAATCGAGTGCAGACGCGGAAAGGAGAAGGCAAGCGTGGTCTTCGGAGGCTTCGCGTGCGAAGCGGACGCGCGAAGATGGCGTCGAAGCTTGCGGAAGAAACGGAGATCGTGCGGCGTCGTCGTCTCCGCGAGAACCGGACGCGGGGCGACGGGCTTTAAAAGGACGGAGCTGTGAAGAGAGTTAGGGGAGAGACGGAAGATCGGCACCGTGAGCGAACGAAAGAGAGAACACTGTGAGTTGAGAGCAGAGAGAGCGACGAGGAGAACCGGCGAGCGAACCTTGTGAGCGACGGCGGCGCCGACGCTGTGGAGGAGGGTTTTGTAACTTTGATTTACGAAGAAAT
Source organism: Costus lasius (assembly GCA_027563935.2). Lineage (NCBI taxonomy): Eukaryota > Viridiplantae > Streptophyta > Magnoliopsida > Zingiberales > Costaceae > Costus > Costus lasius. The sequence continues at coordinate 13,148,029 of CM050450.1, read as the reverse complement.
AAAGTGAAGTTTTCCCTTCTCCCTGTGCTTCTTCTCCGACGTGGTTCCGTGCCTTCCGGCGAGAACCCGGCTACGGCGATCTCCCCTGTTTCCTTCCACAGCGGCGACGGTGTTCTGTATCGGGTCGGCGACAAGTGACTTCCGGCGGGCGATCTCCAGACGTCGACGAGAGGAAGGAAGACGACGGCTTTCCTTTCCGGCGCGATCCTCCTTCTCCGGCGACGTTAGCGTCGAACGCAGGCGCGCGTTCGACGCGTGAGGACGAAGAAGACGAGCGCGGCGCGCGTTCGTTTCGAGGCGAGTTGGCGGCTGACGCAAGCGGACGTCAGCAGGAAACGGTCAAAATTTGCGGCGTGAATTCGAAATCGAAATCGATTTCGCGTGCCGACGTCAGCGTGACGTCATCCAGAAAACGAGTTCGCGGCGAAAGATTTAATCGGCGGCTGACGTCAGCAAGGGCGATTCGGCGGCGAGTTTGCACAGTACAGGTGATTTTGACCAGGTCAAAATCAGGAGAGGTATTTTGATTTTCTGATTTGGGATTTTCGATTCTTTCTCGATTTCTCAAATTAGGGTTAGGGTTTCTTTGAGAGACTTGTAATTTGGGAAGAAAAATTGAGCGGGAACTAGGGTTTTGAATTTGGGGACGAGATTCTGTCCGGAAACCCTAGCGCGATCACGTTCCGGTGTTCCGCCGGACGGCCCTGAGACAACGGATAAGCGTTGTATTTGAACCGTTCCGACCGGGGCGTGACAATTGGGGCATTCCGCTACAAAGTTTGCAGAGGGACACCCCGCTGCAAAAACGCAGCCGCCAGATAGGGACGGGCCAAGCCACAGCCCAAGCCCAAGTGAAGCATACGAGCACGGCAGCCCATACCCAGAAATCTCCTCCATGCCACCTCATCCGCGCAAACCTCTCCTCCGCAAGCGCGTGCGGATTCGTCGGCTGCAACAAAGCAACGCGGACGAAAGCAACGGCGGTGTGCGTGGAGGAAGCGGATGCAGGCGGCTGGCGAGGTCTTCGGGCGGGCAAAGAGGAGGCGTTGGACGCAAGCTCCTCGGGCGGCGCCTGGTCCGGATGACGCGGACGCAGACTCGGCGTCCCCTTGCTTCCCTTTAAAACTGAGGAGGAGGCTGCAAGGAGGATCATCAGAGGGGAAATCCAGAAGTCTGCAATCGAGATCTGGCGACGGGGAGCGTTGTAGATTAGAGAGAGAGCAGTGGGAGAGAGCCTGGGAAACTGTAACGGCGGTGAAGGTCACCGCCGACGAGAGGAGTGAGAGCGACGAGTGAGTGAGGGGTTTTTGTAGTCTTTGACGTGAATAAAGGCGAAGCTTTTCCCTTCCACAGTTGTATTCTTCATCTCCGACGAGCTCCCCTGTTTTCCCTGCTTCCGGCGGCGGCGAACTCTCTTTTACGTCACCTTCAGGCGGTGCTTCCAGGCGGCAGCGGAGGCTGAGGGAGGAGGCGACGAGTCCCTCCCTGCCATCACGTCCGAGCTCCGGCTTCCCCTTTTCTCCGGCGACGACCGTCGAACGCCGGCGAGCCTTCGACCGAAGATGTCGAGACCAAGAAGACGAAGGAAGTGAGAGGCGCGGCGTTCGCTTATTACAAATTTTTATTTGAAATTTTAGTGTTAAGAAAAAAAGAAAACGAGTTACATTTTAGAATAATTTTGTTTATTTTTTAATACAAATAATAATAATAATAATAATACAAAGTAGGCAAACGTGATAAATTAATAAACTATTAATAAAAGAGAATAATAGAGGAATATCGAATACTAAATCCCCGCCCCTATGTTGAAAAAGAAATGTTGGACTTGTGTGCATGCCAAACAATAACATTGAATGCAATAAATAATGTCTTTCTTTTATTTGACCTCCATCAAGTGTAATCTAACAAATTTTAGAAAATTTATAATACAAATCAGTAAAGTCGCAATATATAATTAATAGATACGGATAACAAAAAAATATTAGTATTATATCCTCCTACATCGATAGCACAGGGAGTGCGAGCAAGTATCCCAAGCATCCGTAGCATGAGAGTGTAAATAAGCTCCCCTCACACACAGAAAATTTTTGCAATAGGGTCTTACTATTTTCAAGACACAAATCTTAATGCAACTCAACATACACATTATTAGATGTTTATGTACATTAACACAAATCTTAACTTTAGATGTTTATGTACATTAACAGAAATTTTGTGTATGTTAACTTGCATTAAGATTTATATTTTTTAGCTAGATTTATGTCTTATAAATTGACAGAAACTTGCTTCATTGCGTAGGGTATCTTGCTACAACAATTTTCGCATTCCTTTCCATGGAAGGATGCCAATCATAAAATTCGTGTGGCTGTAACAGATCCACCGCGTGGACAAGTTCGAGGGGTGGGCTGTTCTTGGGACCCAAGGTGAGCTCATGGCTCAAAATCGTTTGGAGCAATGTCGCACATTTCTGATTCCAGAGACCTTCATCTCTGATATTGTTTGCATTTAGAAGCTGGAGGAAGTGGGCGGCCTGGAGGAGCTGGAGAAGGAGATCAGCAGAAGAGCCAAGCTCTACAACAATTCTAATCAAAGCGGTTGAGAAAAATTTTGTTTTAAGCCTCGTCTAATTTTCAAGTGTTTTTCCGCGGATCAAGGGATTGCTTAATTACATCTCATTGAGAAGCACGAATATTTTGACATACAAAGTACAAATTTTGATGGTGGTCAATAGATTGTAGTAGGTTTCGAGACTCCAACGCAGTCTCCATACAATGCACAGCTTACATGAATGGGAGATCAGAGATTATATGCAGAACTAAAGAAGTTATACTTTTCTTTTGTGAACAAAACTAAAAGATGTATGCTCTGAATATAAAATCTAAATTTGCAGGACTTTAATTTTTTTACTAATAGTTAAGGATCAGTTATTTTAATAGGTAAGAACCTTAGTTATTGTCGTTGTTATTATTATTATTATTATTATTAGTTAGAGTATTAGGGTTATAGTATAAAATCATTCACTGTTTGTTGAGTGCTTCGACTCCAATATTTTCATATGCTCAGATTCAAAGTATTATTTATCTGAGTGTTTGTTATGCATTTGAGTTCAACGCTCCGGAGTAGAAAAATCCTATAGACCAAGCTTATGGTTTTGGAGAAATTTACTAGATTTAGTAGAATATTACCAAATTTTATAAAATCTAATTAAAATTTATAAAATTCGTCAACATTCTATAAAGTATAATTAAAATCTATAAAATTTACTCAACACTTTACAAAATCTAATTAATATTCTACAAAATCAAATTAATATTCTATAAAATTTGATTTGAGATTCTTGATCCCCCACTGTATTTTCTTCCCAGTAGCAGTCTTGGGAGTTCACATTCCAGGCTGTGTTTCCTAGGAGAGATAAATTTTTAGGGGATGAAAAATTCAAAAGGAAAACAAACAAAAATCGAAAAAAAAGTGTTTAGTAAAATCTTTTCTTGTGTTTACTTGTGAGAAAAATAAGAAGGATTCCTTACGTCTGCGTCGGCTGCTCTTTTTCCCCGATCTGAGCGAATTAAAAATGAGGAATTTGCTCATTATTATTCCTCCTATTTTCTTTCGCTTTTGATTGGTTCTTCCTAGTAAATGAGGAATTTTATTAGAACTCATCTCTTACTTCCTGAAATTCCTCCTACTAAACAAACCATTAAGTTATTGAATGTGACAAAAGATTCAATTAGTTCGCGCGCGGGGGAGGGGGGGAGTGTAAAACCAGAGTTGGTCTGATTCATTACTACACCACAACAAGCTTGATATTATGGTATGCTAGCCGCTGCATCTATCATCGATCTAATTAATCTTTTTGTTTATGTTTTGTAAATATTAGAAGTAAGTAAACCGTATTGATATCAAAGTACTGTATAAAAAATTTAGTATTCGATATTTTGATATAGATACTCTGATGCTTTGGTATTGTTACCGCATATATTAAAATTTTAATTCCAAATTTTGTAGGATCGACTAAAAGTTATGACTAAATCATAACAACATAATTTATGTTAAAGCATTGAGAAAAAGTCGTAGCGGAAGCGTATATGAAGAATCTATAGTAAAATTCTGAAGTTGAGAAGATCACATGTCTTGGTCTTCCACAGGTTTTGTATTTTCCATACTTAGAATAATAATTATTTTAGTCTTCTTGATGGGACTCACACACACACACATATATAGGGGAAGGAGAGAAAAGTCCTTATTAATTAATTGAGGAAATACACGCCTGTAAGGATAGAAATATATCCTAAGTCTCTACACATAATAATTTTCTATACAAATTTGAGATAATTAAGCCGTAATAATTAATTACTTAATTGATCACTTTAGCATGGCTAAACTATTTAAGATAGCCATATACAATTATTAATTAATATATGTGAGGTCCACATTGATTGATTTAACAATCTCCTACTTGGGCCACATATATATTACTTGATATAATTGTATACTTTAATGAGCTCATTAATGCTATCTTTTATCTGAAATTATCTATATCAATCTCGTCTATGAATATAGTAACATAGGATCAAGGCGGCCTTCGTCACAATATGTAACGTCACAATATGTAATTGTATACCTTAATGAGCTCATTAATGCTCTTTTGCTTGTTTTTAAGCCTTATTTGTCAAATATTTTAGAATCTACACTTTTTCTCATTTTTGATCATTTTCAGATAAAAAGGGCCTATTTTCGATGGATTTTGAAAGATCTGAGTGCATAAATAGATTCCAGATGTCGAGATGAAGTTACATACCAAATTTCATGCGAATCGGAGCTAGTTTAAAAATTACACCCCACCTGTAATTATTTTCACGGCCGTAATTTCTGCCCAGAATACACAGAAGGAATTATGGCATTGCCCTGATAAATATTACGGCCATGGTTTTATTGGAATAAATTTGGAGTTTACAGAAAGAATTATGGCCCTGCCCTAATAAAAATTACGGCCGTAATTTCCTGGAGATTCTTCACAGAAGAAATTATGGCAGTGCCCTAAAAATTTCCACGGGCCATAATTCTTAAAAATCACTATTGCCCGAGTCTTTCGTTGCTGCTTTCCAAAGTCTAATTCTTCCGATGCAAAATTAGAGAGATCTAGAGCACCATTCTAAAATCTAAAAATTCAAGGATCTTCTATAAATGGAGGAGAAGACTTGAGAACAGGAATCATCCTATTTCATCAAGAATCGAGAGAGAAATCAAGGAAGAAAATCATAGCTGGAAGAGGATTTCGCGATTTACTGCAGCACAGGTACTATAGCAACCTGAAAAAATTCACAGGGCTGTGAAAATTTTCACACCCCTGTGAATTCGGTAACTTTTCTTATTCTTCCTCTATCAAATTCTGATTATGAATTTTTATTGTGTTTTCAACTCTATGATTGCATAAAATCATCTTTGGGACTTAAGGAGTACTCCCTTTTTAATTATGTAATGACTAGATAAATTTTTAATCTATTAGTTTATTCTTTGAATGATAATTTTGCCTTTGTGATTGATTTTTTTTAAAATTATTATTTGCATGTTTTAGGGTTTGTAATATGGACCGAGAGGTGATTTTGATTGTTAGAACCCCTTAGGCAAAACCTGTGAAATTATGATACGAGAGTATTTAATTTTACTTGAGAAGTAGACTTTGAGAGTTAAATATGGACCAAGAGGTGATTTTAATTTTCTTTGTCTGGTTTACTTTTATTTAACACTGACCAGCAAGTCACGAGTGTGAAGGCTGTTCTGTGTAAATTAGACATTCGAGAGGAGACAATTTCTTTTTTTAAAGTAAACTTTTCTTTATCATGATTTGAATAACTAATAAAAACTTTATTATATCTAGTCATGAGAATTAAAAAGTGATAAAACCTTAGTCCCAGTTTTCTCTCTCAGATTTCGACGTTAGTTTTCATTATTTCATTTTAACACCGTCTTACATCGTTCGCTTAGCTAATGAGAACGCAATAATTTGGTACTTAACATGTAAGTCCCTGTGGGTTCGATATCTTTTATTACTTCGAGTATCCGTGCACTTGCGGACACAACAATGTGTAGCATGGAAATTTCATGTAATGTGATCATCATATGCCTATTTCCAACTGGTCCAATTTTATTCCTTATGAGATCAAAGCAAAACTTATGTTCAGAGTGAAACTGAAAACTTTATTCTTTAATATATACACAACATAATCTAAATACAAACTCCCACTAAACTGATATATCACTAAGTGATATAACACCCATATGAGCAATATGCTCATGAAAGACCTTGGGTGATAAAACTTTAGTAAGTGGATCCATAATCATGGAGTTTGTACTAATATGTTCTATCAATATCTGACCACTCTGAACTCTTTATTAAACAACTAGGAACTTAATGTCAATGTGCTTAGACATTAACGAACTCATATTATTATTAGAATATAATACTGCAGATTTATTGTCACATAATAACTTTTAGTAGTCTTTCAATATTATCCTGAATACGCAGACCTGTGACAAAATTTCACAGCCATTTCCCATGGTTAGATGCCTCATAATGTGCTATAAATTCAACTACCATAGTGGAAGAAGCTATAAGTGCCTACTTAGCACTTTTCCAAGAAATAGATGTTCCAGCTAGTAGGAAAATGTAACCCGAAGTAGATTTATGACTATCTTGGCATCCAACAAAATCAAAATCAGAATACCCAATGATCTCTAGCTGGTCTGATTTTCTGTATGTGAGCATATGATCTTTAGTTTTCTGCAAATACCGCAGAACCCTTTTAACTGCTATACAATGCTCCATTCTTGGGTTGCTTAGATATCTACTAAGCATCCCAACAATGTACGCAATATCCGGACGTGTACATGCTTGAGCATACATCAGACTCCCCACAGCAGATGCATAAGGAATCTTCTACATTTCCTTAGTTTCAAAATCATTATTGGGGCATTGTTTGAGAATAAATTTGTCTCCCTTAGCAATAACAATATGTCATCAACATATATAATAAGAAAAATATATTTACTCCCACTGAACTTGTGGTATATACAATCATCTACTATATTCATCTCAAAACCAAAAGAGATGACTACATGATGAAATTTATAATACCACCGACGAGAAGCTAGTTTAAGTCTATAGATGGATTTTTTTAGTTTGCAAACTAATTGTTTTCAATTTTTCGATACAAAACTTTCTGATTGCACCATATATATCGTTTCATCAATGTTTCCATTGAGAAATGCAGTCTTTACATCCATCTGATGTAGCTCAAAAATCAAAATGAGCCACTAATGCCATAATAATCCTGAAAGAGTCTTTTAATGATACAAGAGAGAAAATCTCTTTATAGTCAATTCCTTTCTTTTGAGTAAAGCCTTCTGCAACAAGACGCGCTTTATATCTCTCGACACTACCTTTTGAATCCCTATTAGTTTTAAATATACATTTACAACCAATGAGTTTCACACCTTTATGTAGTGATTCAAGATCCCAAATGTCATTGTCAAGCATAGACTTTAACTCCTCACTCATGGCATCAATTCACTATTGAGAATTAGAACTTTCTATGGCTTGGTCGAAGTTGATTGGATCATCCTCCACCATTTCAATATCAAGTTTATGGAGAAATGCGACATAATCATATGGAATCACACATCTCCTTTCTCTAGTAGATCTCCTTAATGACATTTCTTTTTGAGTATGATGAGTTCGCTCTTCTATAATAACTTATTGATTTAAGTCAAGAGGTTCATCTGAATTCACTGGTTGAGAAATCTCAGGAACTGAAAACTGAATATCATGAATATCAGAAACTGAAATCTGATCATTCTCACCAATGATCAAGGGAAGAGTAATGAATTCCTCTTCAAAGACAAAATCTTTAACTTTATTATTTTCCATCTCAAACTCATCATCCTCAAGGAATTCAATAATTCTCATCTCAAAAAATAGATTTATTGGTAGGATTACAAAACTTATAACCCCTAGACCTCTCAGCATAAATAATAAAATAACAACTAATAGTTCTGGAGTCTAATTTTTTTTTCATTTGGCCTGTAAGGCCTTGCTTCAATTGGACATCCCCAAGTGTTCAAATGCTTTAGATTAGGTTTCTTACCTATCCAAAGCTCATATGGGGTTTTATTAGTTGCTTTAGTTGGTACTCTATTAAGGATGTAAACTGTAGTCTTTAGTGCCTTTCTTATAGGAATTTAGCAAAAGGACCTGGACGTTGTTCTCCTAATTCGTCATATTTGCCATAGTACTCACTACCACGATCAGATCTAAGGCTCTTAATAAGCTTGCTAAGTTGATTTTTAACTTCAACCTTAAAACTTTTGAACATGTCCAAGGCCCGTGACTTCTTTTAAATAAGATAGAGGTAGCCATATCTTGAATAATCATCTATGAATAAAATATCATTGACCATTCCAGAAAGCCGAAGAGAATGGTCCACAGATATCTGTATGAATTAATTCTTAGATGTCTGAAGTTCTATTGGCTGCCACTTTCTTCTTTATGTTTGTTTATTTCCCCTTTTACAAATAATACAGATTTCAAAATTTATAAAATCAAGAGGCTCGAGAATTCCATCAAACACAAGTCCTTCCATTCTCCGCTTGGAGATATGACCTAATATTTTGTGCCATAAGAATGAGGAATTCTCATTTGTTAATTTTCGTTTTATACCATGAACAAGCAAGGTTTCATTAACTGAAGCAATTGTAAGATTATCAATAGAACTTAAGAAACCAGTTGCAATAAGACTTGAATCTCTATATAAAAATAATTTACTATCCCTAAATGAACAATAATAACCAAATTTGTCCAAAAACAGGAATAGAAATTAAATTCCTTCGAAAGGATGGAACTACAAAAGTTTTATTAAATCTAAATAACAACTAGTCTTTATTGATAATCTAAAATCTTTTATTGCTTCAACTTCTATAGTTTTGCCTTCGCCCACAAAGATGAATCTTTCAATATCATTTGGCTTTTGGCAATTCAAGCAACATAGACACACTTATGTGAGTAGTAGTAGTTGAATCTATCCACCAAGTGTGACAAGGTACATTAGTCAAATTAACCTTAGAACAAACCATAGCGAGAAGCATACCTTTCTTTGCACGCCAAGCATGATACTTGGTGTAATCCTTTTTAGTGTGTCCACCACCTTTACAGAAGAAACAGGTGAATACCTGAGTCTATTTCTTCCTTTGCTTCTTTTGTTGTGCACTCACTGTAGTTTCTTTATCTTTCATACTTTCGAAAATGCCTTAAGATAGAGGTCAAATGAGTATTCTCTGTCTTGTCTTGCCTTAATCTCTCTTCCTCTTACACACAATTAGAAATTAACTTGTTAAGGGTCCATTTCTCCTTTTGGCAATTGTAGTTAACCATAAATCGGTTAAACTGAGTAGGAAGATAAATCAAAACCAGATGCATGAGCAAATCTTCCGATAGCTCTGACTTTAGTGCCTTTAATTTTGAAGCAATGTGAGACATTTCCATAATGTGCTCCCTAATGTTTCCTTTGCCTTTATACTTTAAGGAAATGAGATTTGCCAATAATGTACTTGTTTCTGCTTTTTCATTTCTAACAAATCTCTTCTCAAGTTTTTCAAGAAAACCATTGGTTGTAGACACCTCATCAACCATAGAGCCCTTGAATGCTTCTGGTATGACACATTTCAAAATCAAGAAACATATGCGATTTGAACGATCCCATCTTTCCAATTCCCTTTTATCATCAGAGGAACTTGTACTGGTAAGATCAGTAGGACGTTCGACCCTTAGCGCAAGGTTTAGATCTATGACGCCAAGAGCAAAAGTAATATTCTCTTGCCATGTTTTAAAACATGTGCCATTAAGCATATGAATGGAGTTAATATTAGCAGTAATACTGGAAGCAGAATTAATAGCTGTAGGAAAAATAAACTCACATCAGTGCCAAATCATACTTAAATTAAATTCAAGTATTAAACAATAATAAATTCAAACAATGATGGGTGTATAACAAGATACCTAGCACAACGTTAATATTTCATCTTTGGACATAAATATTAACTTGTAAGTGGTACTCTTATTGTAGTAATCAAACACTAATAAAAAGTCTCATCTGGCATTAAGCCTTTCTTTGGACCAACTTAATATTGACAAGCAAACTAAATAATCATCACATGTCATTACCACATGTGTGCACATAATTCGGCCAAATATCAACCTTCCTTTGGGCCAATTAATACTTGCATGAATTACACACACACACCATCTTAACAATATAAAATAAATTAACCTACATAATCGATGGGCCTTACTTTTATTAGATTTAAAGTCTTATTCTTACGTGTTTTTCAGGCTTAAGTTTTGTTTTCTAGCTTATTTTAGATTAGTTTCCTTTAAAGTACAAAATCTTCACTATGTTTAATTATTTATGAAATACAAGATAGTTTCCTCATTTGTCATGAAGATTTTGAAGATTTGAAGTCATGAGAAGATTCCTCACAGTGCTAAGAGGTCACATGTCAAATTTGAGGCAAATCGGAACTTTCTGCAAAGAACACAGGCAGGCCATGATCATGATCATGACCATGATATTCTCAGCAGAACTCTACACATTCGACGAGACAGTCACGGCTAGGGTGTGATCATGTTCATGGTCGTGAACAACATTGACGAGATAGCCACGGCCAGGGTGTGATCATGTCCACGATTGTGAAGAGGTAAAAATCTGTGCGACGAGATGATCACGGCCAGACCATGATCATGATCATGGCCGTGACAGTTTCCGCCAGATTTGACCTTTTGACTTTTTTTGCCCGATTTAGATGATTTTGAAGTCAAAATTTGCTGAAATTTTAGGAGAACCTTCCTAACTGCCTAAGAAAGAGATTGAGCCATAAAAAGAGGATTTTTGAGTAGTTATAGGGGTCGAATGTTTCAGTGGTGTGGACTAGGGCGAAAGTGGGGCAAAACTTGCATTCGAGGGCTCATTTGGACAGATTTCTTTGGGCTATCGAGAGAAGACAGAAGATTTATCGTCTCCTACCTGAGATCTATAATTTCCCCTCTTTTTGAATTCATTTTCTTGGGTTTTAGTTGATAAACGATGTATTTTCTATCGTAAAACCCTATTTCAGGGCTTGAGCATAACCCATTGAATAATTCTCCAAATGTAAAACATCTTTTATAAATTTTAGTGATATTTTCAAGTAAATTATTTATCTAGTTTGGATGTGCTTACTTGCATGTATGTGTTTTGGCCAAACATTGTATATGTGTGAGGGTATCCCTCCTTGCTTGATTATGGATTGCATTATGTTAATTTGCTTCTGTTTTGGACTGAGTTATGTTGAATGCTGATGATATATTCTTGCTTGTGATCTTATGATAGTGCAAAACTCTAAGTTTGTGATAGTTTTTCCAGTAATTCTCACTTTATTTTTGATTCTTAAGCTATTTAGAGCTATTATGTAGAAAGTTTAGTTTGTTCTTTTTGTTAAAGTAGTTCTTATTATGGCTACTTTTATGCACTCAATCCGAGTTTTCAGATTATTATTGAGTATGATTCTACTATAGCATGAATGATGTTCATTTTTCTGACTTAATTATTGGCACGAAGCTATGTTGTTTATTGGTCATGATTATATTATTCTTTGTTTCAACCCTTCAATCTGGTTGCATACATTTGCTTAGTGAAAAAAAAATAAAAAAAAATAAAAATAAAATAAAAGAGTTTGAAAAAAAGGGGTAGTGGTATCTAAGTGATGATGAACCTAAAGATTCATCCAACTTGGCACTGTCGATAACTTAAAAAAAAAAGAGAATATAAGGGATCATGAGAAAAGAAGGGGTTTGGTAAAAGTGAACAATTCCACTTTCTTCTACTTTGACTTAGTGTAAAGAAATGAGTTTGTGTACATTATGCGGTGTACACACTCTGAGTTTATTTTCTAATCAAGTACTGGGGGTGCATTCATTACAAATGTTTGTCCTTCGTGTAACAAGGTTAAAGGCATATTCAAGAAAGTAGCTTGAGCCAACCGATTAGAATTCATGATTCCATTATTGCAATTTGAAAAGCTCTTTTGTGGTTAGATTAGTTGACTCCATAAGGAATTGATGATTATGCATGGTTTCAATATGGTGATAGTGTTTAATTCTTTTTCAGATTTGAGGTTTAACTTTGAGAATTAATTTTGTTATCAGTTCTGATTGTATGTCAATTTTATTCTTAAATTGTGGATTGAGTATAATGGTTTTCATGTTAGACAATACTTTGACCTTAGAACATTCTTCTTTCATTACCATTGATTTTCTAAATAGTTTAATTGCTTAAGGACAAGTAAGATTTTAAGTATGTGATATTTTGATGAGCCTTACTTTTATTGGATTTAAAGTCTTATTCTTACGTGTTTTTCAGGCTTAAGTCTTGTTTTCTGGCTTATTTTGGATTGGTTTCCTTTAAAGTATAGAATCTTTACTATTTTTAATTATTTATGAAATAGGATAGTTCCCTTATTTTTTGTGAAGATTTTTAAGATTTAAAGTTACGAGAAGATTCCTCACAGTGCTAGGAGGTCAAAGGTCAAATTTAAGGTAAATTGGAGCTTTCTGCAAAGAACACGGGTAGGATCATGGCCATGATCTTCTTGGCAGAACTCTGCAGGCTGCAGCATTCGACGAGATAGTCACAGCCAGGGTGTGATCATGTTCACGGTCGTGAACAGCATGAATGAGACAGTCACGGCCAGGGTGTGATCATGTTCACGGCCGTGAAGAGGTAAAAATCTTTGTGACGAGATGATCACAGCCAGGCCATGATCATGATCACGACCATGACAGCTTCCACTAGATTCGACCTTTCGACGATTTTTCGCCCGATTTGGATGATTTTGAAGTCGGAATTTGCTGAAATTTTAGGGGAACCTTCCTAACTGCCTAAGGAAGAGATTGAACCATAAAAAGAGGATTTTTGGGCAGTCATAGGGGTCGAACTTTTTAGTGGCATGGACTAGGGTGAAAGTGGGGGTGAAACTTGCGTTCGAGGGCTCATTTGGATAGATTGCTTTGGGGCTATATTTAGAAGACCGTAGATTTATCGTCTCCTACCTAAGATCTGTAATTTCCTCACCTTTCAATTGTATTTTCTGGAGTTTTATGTGTTACACGATGTATTTCATAGAGTAAACTCTATTTTGGGACTCGGGCGTAGCCCGTTGAACAACTTCATGTCTTGAATGCTTTCTAAATCTAAATGAAATATAATTAAACTTGTTTATTCAATCTTTGTTGTGCATATTTTGTGTGATTGCTTCGGCCGGGCTTTCTACGCATGTTAGGTGTTACAAGATGGACTGAGAGGTGAATCGTAACACTGGACCCACTTATTTTGAACTTGTGACTTGAACCACGAGAGTTGTTTAAAGTCACTTGAGGATTAATGGTCTTTTATAGAGCCCATTGGGTTTACCCTAAGTCAATAAGCCACGAGAGTAGGAGATTGGCTTAAGTAGACACCGGATTATGCTTCGAGAGAAGGTAATCTATATAAGTGGATGATTGCCTTGAGCAGTTTAAATTTTTGAACTTGGATTGTTTAATATTTTATATGTAGCTTATTTAACGTGGTGAAACTTGATGTCCTGATATTAACTAAATTGCAATTTTTCATTTTAGTCACTAAATCTTCGATTTAGTTTTATTAATTTAGTTTAGATTTCTTAATCTATTTTGAATTGTCTAGCTACCAATAAAACGATATGTCAGTACTTAACACCTAGTCCCTGTAGGATTGATAACTTTTACTACTTCAATAGAAATTGTGCACTTGCGGTCAGGCTATCAATAATACGCTACTTTGGTAGTTATATTGTTTTAATTAATATATTCCATAATGTCAGACTTTTTATTATTTAGACAATAATAAAAATAATTATGCCATTATTTAAAATTATTTAAAATTATTTTTTAGATTTTATGAAAAATTGACAGCAGGCTGTCGCTGCACAGCATGCCAAGTAGAACTCGGCTGCTTTTGCACACAGTAGAAAAGCTGGCCCTGATGACTGAGCCCAAACTAGGCCCAGACAGTAAAAACAGCATAGCAACTTGCTTTTGCACAAAAGTAGCATTGCTTCTGCTCACAACACAGCATGAGGGGCAAAACTTAGCCTATGCCCAGCAAGCCAGGCCCGGGCGTCAGACCAAAGAAGCAAGCCAAAAAAAAAAAAAAACTAGATCCAACCCACCAGCTAGACCTAACCCGAATCCGTTAAGGAAACATATTAAATCTGATTAAAACGGATCCAAAACCGGATCCACTCCACAGATGTGCCGACCCGTTGCCCTCTACACCCGCGAGCAGCAGAGCCTCGCCTCTGGATCCGCCTCAAGCTCACGCCTGTGTGTTTGCCCTAAACGCTGCGAGATGCTCACGCCGCCCTCATCTGCACGTCGCCAACGCCCGGCTACTGCGCCCAGTGACCCACGTCGCCCGGCCGAAACCCGTTCGCAGCCGTCGTTCGCGTCGCCCAAATATTCGCCGAGAAGCTGCATGTCGTTTGTCTGCCCTACTGCTGCATCCAGCGACCCACGTCGCCAGGCTGAAGCCCGTCCGCAGCAGTCGCCAGCGTTTCCCAAGTATCCGCCGCCTCCAAAATTTCTATCGTCGCTGCTGAAATCAATGCCACTGGCGTCGAATTCCTTCTCCTGTGGTCGTGAATCGAAGATTGGAAGCGTCGATTCGTCGATCGAGTCAACCGAATCGACGATTCCAACCTGAAGTAACAAGTGGCCACCTCTGATGGAAAAATTGATGAAGGAATCGGCGACGATTAGCGACGACAACGTCAGATTCGTCAGCGACGATTAGGGCAAACGCCCTGAAGCTCTTCGCCGACCGAGAATTAGGGCAGAAGCCCTCGCTTCGATTGGAAGACGACGAGATGCGGCGACGATTGAAGGATGACGCTAGCGACGATGTCAGCAACACGATATAGGGCAAAGATCTGAAAAATCGAACGGAGAAATTTCGTCCGATAGCAGCACAGTGTCGACGACGGAATTTTTTTTATTAACCTGATGTTAGTGATGAGAATGCTGACGAAACAATTTGACAAAAGTAATTAGGGCAAAAGCCATAATTTGCCTTCAATCGATTTCAGCCGACAACCATACGACAGCTGAAGAAATTTTCGGCAAAATCCAGATGAAATCCAAATAAAAAATCAAAACATTAATTTGCCGTAAACGAAAAACAGTTTTGATTTTCTTTCCAAAAGAAAGTTCCTAATCCAAATCGTGTTATGAAATCAAATAGATCAGGATAAAAATTTTCTCAATGAATAATATGAAACCTAGCTCCGATAAAGGTTATGACTAAATCATAACAACATAACTGAAGAATCCATAGTAAAATTCTGAAGTTAAGAAGATCACATGTCTTGATTTTTCACCGGTTTTGTGTTTCCCAGACTCAGAATAATAATTATCTTAGTCTTCTAGAAAACTCATTATTAATTAATTGAGGAAACACACATATGTAGGCACGACATATTTATTAATTATTTCTATTTCTAACTCATCACAAAAATAGAAATAAATCCTAAGCCTCTACACGTAATAATATTATATATAAATTTGAGATAATTAAGCCGTAATAATTAATTACTTAATTGATCACTTTAGCACGGCTAAAATATTTAAGATAGTCATATATAATTATTAATTAATATATGTGTATGGTATACATTGATTGATTTAACAAATTTTTCTTAAATTCCTAAAGTACTAAATATATAATTTATTTATTTTATACTTTTATACATATAAATAATTAATATTTTAATAATTAAATATTTTATTTCATAGTACTAAATAATTAAATAGTTTTAGCTTTGGTACTTTTGTATTTCACGCCACCCATCACTCACTTGTCGCTCATCGCCTATTGCTCACCTGTTAATTGATCTGATTGATATTTTGAAAATTTAGTATCGACACCGAAATATATTTTAAAAATTTAATATCATTATCAAAATAAATTTCCAAAAGTATCAGTATTGTAATAAATTTTAGTAATTCGGTACTATTATCGATTAAACTTTTAGAATTTTAATATTGATATTAGTACCCAAAAAAAATTTATTTCAAAAGCCAGTATAAAAAATTCCAAGTACTCATCAATACTCGATATAACGCATGATTATTTGCTATCGTTTTCTGCAAGCGAGAGGAGCAGTCGAAGTGGGGCCTTTTGGAATAGAAATCGGTGGAATATAGAGCACGAAAATTTTCACACATATCAAAAATATCACTGTCTATAGCGACGCCGCCGGCAGAATCTATGGCATTCAGTTCACCTATTATATCAGTGATAAATCCTATACAACTATTGTCTTTGGATCGGGCATTGGCCAAAGCTTCTCTATAAACCCACTTACACAATTTCTCTACTCTTCTTTACATTAGCCTTTTATTTTTTATTAAAAAAATAAGCCCTATATGCCAATAATCCATGTGTACGTTTCAATTATAATAAAAATATTATATCCTTATTATCATTTATTATTTGAATTATCATTAATCTACCATTAATTTTTTTTCATTGGAGCTACTTTGGCTTCAAAATAGTCGCATGCAGTCGTCATAATTTCATTGAACTACAATGTTGTTAAAGTTTTCAGGTATGTAATAGCAAATAAGATATGTCATATGACATTTGTGTCTAGTGTCAAATGAGTCCAGTATTGTAATAGCTATCTGTTGTGTTGCAAATAAAAGCTCAATGAAGTATTATTATGTGAAAATTATTTGCAAGATTTTACCCTACTAAATTAATATTATCTTATAAATTTGAAAAAGAAAACTTTAGGGAATGTTATAGGAAAGAAAAATATAGATCTATAGATATATGTTTGAGTTTGAGTTTGAGGTAGGTTTTAAATATTGTATGGCTGTGTTATATGGGACTCTAACCTGAGTTTAAAAAGTCAGATTCTTTTTTAACCCAACCTAACACTCATTCATGTTAGGATTTTTTCATCAAAATCAAGTCGGAGTTTAGGTTGAGTCAAATTGAGTTTGGGTTTTTTTTGCAAAACCTAATTGATTAGAAAAGAGTTGGAGAGGGGTAGCCATAGGTAAGAGCTGGTGACATGACAACACTGATAACATCTTGTTAATATGTATTAAAATCTGTAGATTATATTTTTTTTTTAATCCAACGGTTTTAGATAGCCCTCCCTAAAAATTATAAAGAGAGCCTATAATTTTATTTTATATAATTTTATATGGAGACACTCTCTTTCAAAATTTTTACTGGGCAAACAAGGGGCGAATGTGCAATAAGCATTTAAGATGCATGCGACGTAAACAAGCAACAGCCCCAAGAGTTCAATTCAATAATCTCGTTGTCGGATTAATGTGAGGACAGTGAGTAGTCTCGAGAGCTGGCGTTCGTCTTAGTTATTCCATGAGACAAAGAAGTAATTAATTAATTGACCAACGTCAAGGTCTATGGTGTTCACACTACACATTTTCCTTCTATAAATACCGCACTCATCATCCTCCTTAGCTCTCCAGGGAAGTGCTGCGAATCCACTGTTTACTGCTTCATCATATCAAACTCGAGGAGAACAGCAATGCACTAGGAGAGAGACATACGTCGATTGACGAGAACAACAGTGAGCTAGGAGAGAGATATAGGCCCTGTTTGGCTCAGTTTTTGTTTTTAGTTTTTGCTGGTTGAAGAAGTACTAGTTGAAAAGATGCTGACTGAAGAAGTTTGAAGATATTTGGATGCACAACTTATGGTTAGACTATTCTATTTATAATAAATAATTTTTTATTAAAAAATTACTAAGATAAAAATTATATGATTAAATTTGTAGTTAACTATAATTAAAATATTTATTAAAAAATATTATGAGTTATATTATTAAAAAATTATTATTACATATACGGGTTATTGAGCATAAGCAGGTGGGGGGGGGGGGGGTCGCTAGAGAAGCAGCTTCACTCCTGCTTCTCAAAAAAGCAGTTAATTTGTGGGTTGGAACAGAGAAGCTGAAGGGCCAAATGCCCCATCTTCTTTTGCTAGTCGCAAAGCCATAAGCAAACCTAGAAGCTAGGCCAGGTGGGGGGGGGGGGGGGGGGGGTCGCTAGAGAAGCAGCTTCACTCCTGCTTCTCAAAAAAGCAGTTAATTTGTGGGTTGGAACAGAGAAGCTGAAGGGCCAAATGCCCCATCTTCTTTTGCTAGTCGCAAAGCCATAAGCAAACCTAGAAGCTAGGCCAAACAGTGCAATACTCTCTCTCTCTCTCTCTCTCGGTGGTCAAGCAAGGGGGAGAACGCAGCCAATGTTCCTCCCCTGTTTTCGGTGGCACCCGTTTAGGTGATGGTGTCTCGCATGCGTTTGGCGACACGATTCAGACGAGTGATGCAATAATAGGAGTGGTGCTTGATGTCTCGCACGTGGCAGCGTCTCACGGACAAGTTCATCGACTTCAAGCACAGCGGCGACAGTTCTTGGCGTAGTCACGACTAGTAATAGCAACAAGTCGGATACTCAACTCTATTATGCAACTCGAACCGACTCTGGAATTTTAAGGAGTACCCGTTTAAATAATATATTTTTATTTTTAAAGTAGTATATAAAATTTAATTGTATAAATTATTATTATAAAAATATATTAATTAATTAATAATAATAATTTTATAATATATATATTTAGGTAATTTGGTACCTAAACTCGCCTTAAACTGGTGAGGTCGTGTACTTGATTGAGACGAGTATTTTTTCCACCCCTAGTCACGACAATGGTGGTTGAACCAAGTGAGTAGTGACATCTCCAAGCACGCTGAGCCTAGGAATGAGCTGCCTCCCTTCTTCTTCCCTCCGCATCGTGGCAAATAGCCAACTCCATCCATCCTCTATCACCATGTGAAACACATGTGGGGAGTGACGACTAAGGTTTGGCGGTCTCACCCAATGCTAGGTGACGGTGCAGCGAAGCTATGAGGAGCGAGGCATGCATCCAGGGTAAAATTTGCCCCTCTTAAATCATATATATTAGTTTAATATTTTAGATAATATTATTATATTATTATTTGTGTCTGTTGTCCTATCAAAGGGTCAGTCTTGCTGTTGCTTTGCTCGCTTGTACATTGGCCATGTCATCCTGAGGTAATTACAATAGTAAGGAGTACCGATCGAGGTGTTTCTTCGTGAGTGCAAGGAGAGTGGAGAGTCACCTCGCCTTTGCATGTGCATGGTGTGAAAAATTGTGAGCATATGTGGCGGTTCAATGAGTCATCGAATTTTGCAAATGTAGGGATGAACAATAGTGGCCCTTAGTGCTTCTGCACTAAAGTTGGTTTTAACATATTACCTATCTTTAGATTGGGGCTTTGGGGTCTTATTTGAGATCCTTTGGTTTCTGTGTAAGATTTTGAGTTAAAAAAATTGCCCCAACACTTATACTAGTTATCATTTGTGTCACAAATGTAGCTCAATGAACTATTATAATGTGATTAAATGAAAGTGTTTTTCTACTATGCAAAATAGATTTTATTATTTGGTACATTTGATGAAAGGTTATAATTCTATATATTCTTACATATTTAACAAACTCCTTTGCTCATCAATATTGACAAACTTACCTGATAAAACTAGAGAACCCTTGAACTTTCCACCGGATACATTTGCTAGGGGTGTTAAATTTTTGATTCTACCTGAAAAATCGAACTGAATCAAAAATTTCAATTTGGTTCGGTTCAATTTGAAAAATTTCCAGGTTTTCAATTTAACCTCAAATTTTAGGGTTGAATTGAATAAACCAAAATTTTTAATAATTATATATATATAATATTATATAATTATTTTAGTTTAAAAATAACTTTAAATTAATTAAAATAATATTATTATTAATAAAAATTAATAAAAAAAATTAATTTTCAGTTTGGTTATAGTTTGATTTTTTAAAAAATCGATTTAATTTCGGTTTCCAAACATAAAGAAAAAATCGATTTGGGTTAAATTAGTTTGGTTTGGTTCAGGTTGAACCTATTGATTGGACTCTACTAACGTCTGCAAGGAGAAGTGACCAATCCATGAGGCCTTAGTCTCTCCATCTAAGGATAGCAATGAGGCAATCCCAACCAAGCTCATAAAAACAAAGCCACAGGCAAGCGAACGAACAAACGTCCCCAGGCCTAGTCTCAATGGATCCTCAAAAGCCAAAGCAACGGGTGATTATGCATCAAGATTTCCAATTTTAATGATTATCTTCATTATCTCCATGCCATTCAGCAACCTTGGGATCCATGAGGGACTGCTTAGCTTGGATGGACCAATGACTACGCTCAAATGCTCATAATTTACCGATCGGTAAATCGGTAAATTTGGTAAATTACCGAATTACCTATTTTAATTTTCTTACGCTTCTCTGATCTCTCCGTCCATCTATTTTCCATTTTAATCCGAATTCGAATCGATTCGAAATCAACCGCGCTCTCTGATTTTGACCATGCCGTTGACCATGATTTCCTTGAAACGAACGCCTCACCACGGCGTCGTCTTCACGCGATTGCGAACGAACGCCTGGCCATGGCGCTGAGGTCGTCGCCAGGGTTCAGGGGAGATAACGTCGCTGGAAGAACTAGGGCTCGTTGGCGCCTGCTGGGTTTCCACCTTCGTCGACGCCGAATCCCGCTGATTCGGTTGTGTCGCTTTCGCCAGAGAGCAGTTGCCGACAGTGCCGCGGAAATCACCGTCGTCCTCGCCCCAGCCCTCGGCGTCGTCCTCGCCAGAGCAAATGCAGTCGATCCGGCTGCAGATGTCGCCGAAGACCTCGCTGGCAGAGCCCACCTCATCCGCCTTCGCTTCCCGAGATCGATGAAACAGCCGTTGCCTTCACGCGTTGATGGATCTGGATCAACAAACGGGAACTTGGGCTGCCGTCCCAGCCCGTTTGCACCTCTGCTCCGGTCGCGAGGCGAGGAATGACGACAAGGAAGGATGGCGAGCAATCCGGCCGACGAGGAAGGTGAGGACGAAGCTTTGCGGCGAGCGTCAGTGGCGTTTCGGGAGTTCCGACTTTCGAGTGACTGTAATGTTTCGAGTGGCAGGCGGCACTCGGTAGCTATGTTAGGGTAATTAATTGGGTAATAAGGATAAATGAAATAATGAATAACATTAACAGTTATGAGTTAACACTTAACACATCCCGTAAAATAAATTAAAGTTACTAAACTAGTGTATCGGTTAATCGGTAAATTACCGAACCGATCAGTTTTTTACCGTTACCGATACCGAACACCGAACAACAGAAATATATTTACCGTACCGAAAACCGATACCAAAAATACTGTACCAATTTACCGATTTACTGATTTACCGATTGGTAAATTCGGTAAATCCCGAATTATGCTCACCCCTACCTCCGAGTTATTCCATGAGACAAAGAACTAATTAACCAAGGTCAAGGTCAGGGGTGTTCACACTACACATTTTCTAAATACTGCACTCATCATCCTCTTTAGTTCTTTGGGGAAGTGCTGCAAATCAAGAGTTCTGCTGTTTAGTGCTTCATCACAGCAAGCTCGAGGAGAACAACTGAACTAGGAGAGAGACATAAGTCGATCCCAAACCTCCCCTCTTCCATTAATGAGAAGAACAATAGTGAACTAGGAGAGAGACATACAGTGCACTAGGAGAGAGACATACGTCGATCCCAAACTTGGGGAATCCCCTCTTCCATTAATGAGGAGAACAACAGTGAACTAGGAGAGAGACATACTCTCTCTCTCTTGGTGGTCAAGCAAGGGGGAGAACGCAGGCAATGTTCCTCCACTATTTCCAGTGGTACCCTTTTAGGTGACGGTGTCTTGTAGGCGTTTGACGACACGATTCGGACGAGTGATGCAATAACAGGAGTGGTGCTCGATGTCTCGCATGCGGCAGCGTCTCACGGACAAGTTCATAGTCTTCAAGCACAGCGACCACAGTTCTTAGCGGGGTCAACGAGTACCTGTTTAAATAATAAATTCTTATTTTTATTTTTAATTTTAAAGTAGTATATAAAATTTAATTGTATAAATTATTACTATATATATATATATATATATATATATATATATATATATATATATATATATATATATATATATATATATATATATATAATAGGTATAGGGTACCCACGCATCCTACCTAAATTCACCTTAAACGGGTGAGGTTGGGTACTTGACTGAGACGGGTATTTTTGCCACCCCTAGTCACGACAATGGTGGTCGAACCAAGTAGACGATGACGTCTCCAAGCACGCTGAGCCTAGGAATGAGCTGCTTCTCTTCTCCTTCCCTCTGCATCAAGGCAAATAGCCAACTCTGTCCATCCTCTATTACCATGTGAAACACATGTGGGGAGTGGCGACTAAGGTTTGGCAGTCTCGGTCAATGCTAGGTGATGGTGCAGCAGAGCTATGAGGAGCGAGGCACGCATCCAAGGTAAAATTTGCCCCTCTTAAATCATATATGTTAGTTTAATATTTTAGATAATATTATTATATTATTATTTGTGTCTGTTGTCCTATCGAACGGTTAATCTTGTTGTTGCTTTGCTCGCTTGTACACTAGCCATGTCATCCCGAGGAAATTACGACAGTAAGGAGTACCGGTCGAGGTGTTTCTTTGTGAGTGCAAGGAGAGTGGAGACTCACCTCTCCTTTGCATGTGCATGCTGTGAATAATCATTGTGAGAATACGTGGCGGTTCGGTGAGTCATTGAATTTTGCAAATGCAGGGGATGAACAATACTGGTCCTTAGTGCTTTTGCACTAAAGCTAGTTTTAACATATTACTTCTCTCTAGATTGGAGCTTTGGGGTCTCGTTTGAGATCCTTTGGTTTCGGTGTATGATTTTGAGTTAAAAAAATTGCACCAAGACTTATAGTAGTTATCATTTGTGTCACAAATGTAGTTCATGAACTATTATAATGTGATTAAATGAAAGTGTCTTTCTACTATGCAAAATAGATTTTATTATTTCGTAGATTTGATGAAAGGTTGTAATTCTATATATTCTTACATATTTAACAAACTCCTTTACTCATCAAAAATCGACAAACTTACCTGGTAAAACTAGAGAACCCTTGAACTTTCTACTCGATACATCTGCTAGGGGTGTCCAATTTTTGATTCAACCCGAAAAATCGAATTGAACCGAAAATTTTGGTTTGGTTCGATTCGGTTTGAAATTTTTTTAAAACTTTCAGGTTTTTAGTTTAACCTCAAATTATCAAATAAAACAAATTTTCAATAATTATATATATATATATATATATATATATATATATATATATATATATATATATAATGTTATTTTAGTTTAAAAATAATTTTAAATTGATTAAAAATAATAATATTATTAATAAAAAATTAATTTTTAGTTTAGTTATAGTTTGATTTTTAAAAAAATCGTTTCGATTTCGTTTTCCAAAGATAAAGAAAAAATCAATTTAGGTTTAATTAGTTCGATTCGATTTAAGTTGAATTGATTGATTAGACACTCCTAACGTCTGGAGGGAGGAGTGACCAATCATGAGGCCTCTGGATTCGTCTCTCTATCTCAAGGATAGCAATAAGGCAATCCCAACCAAGCTCATAAAAACAAGAAAAAATTTCCTGAGCAACGGGGTTGCTTAGGATTCCTGAGCACAGCTCCTTACGATTCATTTCTCGAATCTTAAAGCGCATCAGATCGCGTGAATCTCAATGCCTACCCGCTCCCGTTAACGTCCCGTTACCCGGCGCTACAGCTAACCCTGGTTATTGAAAATAGGGCTGAATGTAGATAGTGTATATTTGGGCGTGGCTTTAAATATCCTTATATTTGCCAATCTGTTATTGAAAATAGACTAGTACTTTTGACATCATGGATAAAACAAAAACCGGGTAAACATGCAATGAAGATATTGAGTGGGCATTCAGTGAAGAGATTGAGCTTGAGCTTGAGCTTGAACTTGAACTGGAAAATGATCCCCTAAATGTTAATATGGAAGAGGAATTAGAGGAAATTAATCATTGTTCAGCTGTACAAGAGGAAGACGACCTTGGTGCATCAGATATTAATAAAGTGCAACCTTCCTGCTCATCTGCAATTCCCATGGTTGGTATGATCTTTAGTAGTGAGGATGACGCCTACAAATTTTATAATGACTATGCTAAAAGGGTAGGTTTTAGTATAAAGAAATTTCAGGTTGATAGGAGAAAAGATGGCAGTTTGAAAACGAAAAGGTTTACCTGTAGTAAGCAAGGAGTCAAAAATGTACATAAAGGACATATCACAAAAAAACCACAAGCGGAGACAAGAACAAACTGCATGGCCCGGGTGGAGTTTAAGATTGACCTACACCAAGTTTAGACATTAAATAGAGTTGAGTTAAACCATAATCATCCAATGACAAGTTCAAATAAGGTGCAAATGCTGAGATCTCACAGGAAAATTTTACCATTTCAATGAGCTCTAATTGACACAATGACAGATGCTGGGATGAAAGCTCATAATATCTATGATTTTTTTCGGTCAAGGATAAGCAATAATGACGTAGGTTTCATAAGAGAAGATAGCGTTAACTATATCCAGAAACGTAGAAGAAAATTATTGGATGGTAAAGAAGCTCGAGGTATTATGAACTTCTTGCAGAACAAGTGAGCTGTTGATCCATCCTTTTTCTATGTGATAGAAATTTAGGAAACCAAAGAAATAGCAAATTTCTTTTGGGCAGATGGTAAAGCTATTACAGACTATGCCTATTTTGGGGATGTTATTTGTTTTGATACCATATTCCAAACCAACGAGTATGACATACCCTTTGCTCCTATTGTTGGGGTGAATCACCACAAGCAGACTATTATTTTTGGGGTTGCCCTATTGCCAAAGCCATACAAATTGTTTTGCCAAGTAGCGCACATCGACTCTGTGTGTGGCATATTTTTCAGAATGCCGCCACACATCTATCCCAAGTCCTTCATAATTTCCCATAATTTGCCCGTGATTTCAGACATTGTATTTATGAGCGGTGCAGTGTGGAAACTTTTGAAATGTTATGGCAGGACCTATTGAATAAGTCTAATTTGCATGACCATGCTTGGATGGTAAACTTCTACAAATTGCGTTCTAAATGGGCTGCTTGTTACCGAACGGAGACTTTCTATGCAGATATGATGACAACACAAAGAAGTGAGAGCATGAACTGTCACTTTAAACAGTTTTTTAAGAGAAAATTATCTTTGTTTGATTTTTTGGAACAATATGATAAAGCCATCAGCTTCTTTCGTGAGAAAGAGACAAAGACAGATTTTAAGTCTAGGAATTCTACTCCAGCTGGACAAGCCTCTCATTTCCGTATGCTGAAACATGCAAGTGGACAATACACGATGACCATGTACAATGAGTTTGAGAAAAAGTTTCTGGCACAATTAGATTGTTGTATTGTGTTGAGAAGTGCTGATGAGATAGAGATGAATTACAGCATAAGTCCAGCTGGAGGCAGAGATGAAGTGGTCACATACAATCCATCAACTAGAGTTGTTACTTGCACATGCAAGAAGTTTGAATGCTGTGGAATCCTATGTATGCATTCCTTAAAAGTGTTTGCGGCTCAGAATGTGATGCATATTCCGGAAGAGTATTTATTGAAGAGGTGGAACAAATATGCACGGGACGGATATGGTTCAACTATTTGTCATTCCAATTTAGTTGCAGATGGACACCAAAGCTTGATCTCCATATACACTCGCATATATCAGAAGGCTTACAGCATTGGAAATAAGAGTTTATTATCCAGAAAAGGACTTGAAAAGATAGAACAGGTGTTGGATGGACTGACGTTAGAAGTTGATGAGATATTGCGGAATGAAGAGATAGTTGAAGGGGACAAAGATGATAGCAACCATGTATCCCCCACACAAAATATTACTATAAAAAATCCTGTGTCTAAGAAAGGGCCAAAAGAGAAGAGAAAGAAGTGTGTACTGGAAAGAAGGGTAAAAAGGAAAAAAATAACTCCTACTACTGCATTTGTTGAGTCTGTGTCCATGCCAACATAGGTGAAATCAAATAGCTTGTTTGATTTTGTCTATCACACTCTCATTGGCTATTTTCACTTATCTCTGTAGAATTTTGCTTGTAGGACTCTCAAGTAATGTTTAGGATCCCTTCGCAACCAGCCTCTGGTTCCCACCCTGATATGTCATGCACTGCTATGATGATGGACAGTACTACATCTTTTTATGTTAGTGTTAACTTATCTTCGTTTTTTATTGTAATAATTTACTTACAAATACTAATTTATTTGTATGTTGCAGTGCTCAGATGCATTTTCACACGTCCAGGATCAGGAGGACATTTTGAATGAATAAGTTAGGTGTATAGATGACTGATTAATTTATAATGTATATTTGTCCCAACTGTCCCAACTGTGCATGGTGGTAATTGCAACGAATAGTTGTATGTAAAAAAGGATATTTCTTTGTATGTAACTTGCATATACGATATCTTTAATTTGAATGGATTTTCATTGATGGTAATGAATATAGTGGATAAGGCTGTAATATCGTGGGTTGTAATGAATATAGTAGATGTTTTGAACATCGTGGATTATTGCCCAACATCGTGGATTTTTAGGAATAGAGTGGATTTTTATTAACATCGTAGATTTTTCCATAACATCGTGGATTTTTCAGAAACATCGTGGATTTTTGGGAAACATCATGGATTTATGGCTTACATCGTGGATTTTTAGGAATATCGTGGATTATTGTGAACATCGTGCATTTTCCAGAACATCGTGTATTTTTGGGAAACATCATGGATTTTTAGGAATATTGTGGATTATTGTGAACATCGTGGATTTTTGGGGAATATCGTGGATTTTTGGCTTACATCGTGGATTTTTAGGAATATCGTGGATTATTGTGAACATCGTGGATTTTTCAGAACATCGTGGATTTTTGGCTTACATCATGGATTTTTAGGAATATCGTAGATTATTGTGAACATCGTGGATTTTTCAGAACATCGTGGATTTTTCAGAAACATCGTGGATTCGTGGCTTACATCGTGGATTTTTGATGAACAACGTGGATTTTTATGGAACATCGTGGATTTTTCTAAAACAAAGTGGATATTTCATAAACATTCTATAACAATGTCTTTACACCTGTAATAACGTGGAAAAAAACTGCAAACATGTGTATCAGTGGACATAATACAATCCAACTAGCAGACATTTATCATTGATAGCATATTCAAATTGTACAGCTGCTTATTCAATTTGTGCATACAATAATTATTGTACCCAGTCAGCAATTAAACCACCCTTAAATAGTTCTAGGCTTACTATCGCACGAATTTTTGGCATGTCAGATTGGGAGTGATCAAAGGGACGATCATAAATTAAAGATTCTACACACTTTAATAGAAATAATGCACAATCAGGGTGGTCTGGATCCTGAATCGGGCATGCTTGCTGCCATTCTACTTCCCAACGCCGCATATCCAGCTTCCCATTTGTCTCTTGGGCATAATGATCCCCTAAAAAGACTGACTGCAAAGGGAACAAAATTGTTTTCAAGAGCATCAATGTATCTAATACCAAGTTAAAAACTAAAATTGATATGTACATATTTACTAATTATTCGTTTGCCAGAATGGGTGGTGCCTAATGAATTGAACAATAGCATCTTTTTCTGCACGAAATTAAAATAAATTAGGAACCAGTGATTGTTGTTAATTATGGGGCAGAATAATCGCTTCAAGTATCTCATTCGGCTTCCTGGCAAATCCTCCTGTTGGCCTGCAGCTACGATCGGTATTTTCTTTGCCTTATAATAGCAGCACAATGGGGAGATATAACCAAATCCATGAATCTTTTGCTTCTTTCTAGTTTTGTATGTAATGGACTGTGCTATCAGAAGTGATGCATATGCATCCATAACCTACACAAAATAGAAGAATTAGCTAACTTGCTTGTGATACTTACAAAATGATGCAAGAATGAAATGATACCTACCGAATCGCTCACATG
The DNA here is from genome assembly GCA_027563935.2 of Costus lasius. NCBI lineage: Eukaryota > Viridiplantae > Streptophyta > Magnoliopsida > Zingiberales > Costaceae > Costus > Costus lasius. The sequence continues at coordinate 13,119,911 of CM050450.1, read as the reverse complement.
TTCATTGAACAACACTTGGCAAATTAAGGATTTGTGTAGTTTCCATGGATACCTCTCATTAAAAAGTTGTAAGCCCCATGACAAGAAGGTTTCAATTTCTTCTTTCATTGCCGGTGTTAATATGTCGCGTCCAACATAATCATTCCTATCTTTGTACTGCAGACACAAAACTCATATGTCAACATAACTTACCAACTAAAATAACAAATATAAATGTGGTTAATATTGAGATTTACCTTATCAGCATAAATAGGATCAGGTGCCTTCTCGTCCACAACCACTGGCGCAACTACTTTGGCCTTTTTCTTTCCTTCTGTATATGGGCTTGATAGTGCTCTTGATCGTTTCTTGGGTCTCTTCCCTTTTAGTTGGCTCAATTGCACTTGCCCAGCGGAAGCAATTTTAAGCCCTGATGTAGTGGGAACGTCGCCCCAGCTGCTTGAATCCTCTTCCCAATTAGCTGATTCATCATCCTCCTCCTCCTCCTGCCCCTCCTCACCATATTTCCTCCCTGATTTCAGCTTATTGTTCTCTTCGACTAATTCCATAATTCTTTTATTCAATTCTTCATGTTGGATTATTGCAGCCTCTTTACCACTACTGATTTCTTCCAGTTATTGGTTTATTCGTGATTCATGGTTAGCTTTCATCAGCTGACTAGCTAGGTCTGACGACTCCTTCAGACCCTTATTCTCGGCCGAAAGACTCTACAATTTTGCAACAAACTCATAACTCTGCAATTTTGCAACCTCTTTCAGATTTTTATTCTCGACAATTTGAGATGCAATGCGTGCTTTCGACTTATTCACCTAACAATGTCACAGATCAACTTATCACACGTTCTATTATTCATATAAACAAAGTGATTAAATAGACAAACTCACCAACTCCTTCAGGTCATGGTTTTCCTGAAGCAGCTCATACACGCGAGCCTTCAGGGGATTAATCTCCTGAATAAGCTCCTCTATATGTGTATCAGAATTATTTACCTACCAAAATATATGTCATTCAGACCCTTCAACATATAAGACAATCAGGTTACCAAAATACTACTATAACATGACAAGTGGAGGACTAACATTTACATGCGAATGCAATTCTTCCTTTAGTGACTCATTCTCTTTAAGAAGCTCGGCAATTCCGGCTTCCATCTTATTTATCTAACAAACAAGTCCATTAAGCACTGTTAGTTGCATACATTCCCATAAGATCCTAAAGATAAAATTAACATGTCAATAACTTACTGTGTCTCTATAGAATGGCGTGGTTGCTTCCAGCTCCTCAGCATCCTTGATCGGGCACTCTTCAGCATTCTGTTTAGCATGCTGTTCTGCCTCTTCAGCACCCTGAACAGCATGCTGTTGTGCCTCTTCAGCATGCTGTTCAGCGTACTGTTCTGCCTCTTTAGCATGAGACAGTGCTAAATGACAAAACACCATCTCATGTGCATCGGGAACCAGGTCAAAAATGATCTGCGCATATTAACATCCTGACTGAATAACCAACCAAGTAACAAACATTATCTAATACAAGTAGCAAACATACTGTGTCAACTATCATTTGCTCAATAAGTTTATGATAAGTCAGTCTTCGGCCCATTTTTACTTTGGACTATCTGAGTAGGCGAGGGTATATACCCTCAAATCCATCTTCCCTAAACTCATTGTACAACGTACAATGCTCATACAACCAAACCTGCAAGGGGAACATTATGTTAAATATAATTACAAATATCAAATTACCATAAATAAATAAGATGTTCAATTGAAGAAAACTTACACAAAGCACAATGGCACATCCAGCGAATCCACTGGGCTTTGCCTTCTTTGTACACCTTGTCAAATTGTCAATCATATAACGATATATTGCTTCAGCCCAATCATACTGGGCGACCTTGGAAAGGTCTTCCACAATGTCTACTAAAAACCCATCTAAGTTATAAGTTATCCTACTAAATAAAAATGTGCAGCATATATACAGCAGTGCTAGAACCCTAGCTCTATCTTCAAGATAACCTTTATTGATTTCGTCCTCCTCCTCAATGGCCATCTTTAGCTTACTTTCCAACAGCAAACATGTTATTCTCTTCCCTTTAAATTCCTCATTGTAGAAGGGGGACGCACTTGATTGATCAAAGTCTACCAATTCCCCTCTTCTTAGCAGTCCTAGGATGACTACAACATCCTTTACTGTGAATTCCACAAAATTATCATTCACAGTAAATCCCTTCCTTTCCTTATCCCAGTTGGATACCAAATATTCTACTACAACAGAATCCATCTAAATTGCTGGCCCTTGAACCAAATGGCCAAAGGGGGTTGTAGCCAGTAATTCCTTAATCCTTGGCCATTGTGGTAATCCGTGTAAAAATGTATTCATTCGATGCATTGAACACCTACTCATGCGCGGTCGAGGTACTTCCTTCTTCCTTAGGGACTTAGCTGGCTTTCTAACACATGTCTTGAATCTAACCCTATGCCTACTTGTGTCAGCATGTGTGTCAGATCGTGTGCTACCACTACCATCACTTGAACTACCATTGGAACTCTCACTTTCAGAGTTCATATTGCTGAAAATATCTGTAAATTATGAAAAACAAACTGTATTATGTTATGCATTGTGTAGAAACAAGGTTACATTGGTGGTGTCCACGATGATGGACACAGTGTCCATGATGTGGATACCAAGGATTAGGGTTACATTGGTGGTGTCCATGATGTGGATACCAAGGATGAACCCTAAATTCTACTAAATTAGGGTTACATTGGTGGTGTCCACGATGACGGACACAGTGTCCATGATGTGGATACCAAGGATGAACCCTAAATTCTACTGAATTATGGTTACAATGAGGGTGTCCACGATGATGGACACAGTGTCCATGATGTGGATACCAAGGATGAACCCTAAATTCTACTGAATTAGGGTTAAATTGGTGGTGTCCACAATGAGGGACACCGTGTCCATGATGTGGATACCAAGGATGAACCCTAAATTCTACTGAATTAGGGTTACAATGAGGGTGTCCACGATGATGGACACCGTGTCCATGATGTGGATATCAAGGATGAACCCTAAATTCTACTGAATTAGGGTTACATTGGTGGTGTCCACGATGATGGACAACATGTCCATGATGTGAATACTGATAGGTGTTATTTTTATAGAATTTAGAGTCTTATCTATACAATCATTTTAGGCTTAAGTTCTATTTTATGTCAAAAATTTGATATCTTTTACTATTAAGTCCAGAATCTTCACTATTTTTCGATTATTTGTGAAATACAGGTTATTTTCATATAATTTCGACAATATTTTGAAGTTTTGAAGTTATGAGAAGATTCGTCATAGTTTGGCAATGTCACAGGCAAGATTTCAGCATTTTTGGAGCTTCCCATGAAGGACACGGCCTGCCCGTGTCCAGAAGCACGCCCGTGCTTACCTTCCTGCACTTCACAGAGGCAAGCACGGCCTGGCCGTGCTTATTGGCACGGCCGTGCTTACATTCCTGCATTCTGCGAGCCAGACACGGCCAGGGTGTGTCTAGAAGCACGGCCGTGACAGCTTCCACGCAGATCGACCTTTCGACGGTTTTTTGCCCGATTTGAGTGATTCCGAACTCGGAATTGGCTAAAATTTGGAGAGAAACTTTCTAACTGCCTAAGGAAGATATAGAACCATAAAATAGGATTTTTGGAGAGGTTTTGGGGGTCGAACTTTGGAGAGAGGCGACTTAGGGCGAAAAGGGGCGATTTTACTCATTCAAGGGCTCGATTCGAAGGATTTCTTTGGGGCTATCGAGAGAAGACCAAAGATCTATCGTCTCCTACCTAAGATCTGTAATTTCCCTTCTTTTTGTATACATTTTCATGGGTTTTAATTATTAAACGATGCATGTTCTAGAGTAAAACCCTAGTTCGGGACTCGGGTGTAGCCCGTTGAACACATTTCCTCATGTAAAACATTTTATTGAATCTCAATGATAGCTTTTAGTAAATTGACTTATTTAAATGAGTTGTGCTTATTGTGTATTTATGTTTTGGCTAAACATTTGTATGTGTTAAGTGTTACGAGATGAACTGAGAAGTGAATCGTAACACTCGATCGTTCTCATTTAAACTTGTGACTAGAATTACGAGAGTCGTTCGACGTCACTCGAGGATTTACAATATTTCATAGAGCTTAATGGGTCTCTTAGGTTAATTTTGCTACGAGAGTAGGAAATTAGCTTATGCTAGACACCGGATTACGCTTCGAGAGAAGGTAACCCGTACCATAAGAAAGATCGTCTTAAGTTGTTTACTGTCGGATTGCGCTTCGAGAGAAGGAGATCCGTTCTCTATTTTAATTCATTGATTGTTTTACATTTAAAGCTTTCAATGAGGTGAAACCTGAAGTTCCGAACACTTCTTAAACTGTAATTTTCCCTTAAAGTCGTCGACTTCTTGGTTTGATAATTTAGTTAATTTAGTTTTAGAGCTATTCTTTTATTCCGTGTTTGAATCATCTAGCTTTCAATGACACTAAAGGTCGGTACTTGACACCTGCTCCCTGTGGGAACGATATTATTTACTACTTCGATAGACCGTGCACTTGCGGAGCCTATCAGATACCAAGGATGAACCCTAAATTCTATTGAATTAGGGTTACAATGAGGGTGTCCACGATGATGGACACTGTGTCCATGATGTGGATACCAAGGATGAACCCTAAATTATACTGAATTAGAGTTACATTGGTGGTGTCCACGATGATGGACACCGTGTCCACGATGTGTATCCATGATAGTTTATTTTAAATCTACGATAATTTGAATTTGCATTCACGATAAAAGTAAATGACTTTACTTACTAAGAAATTTGCAGAAGATGTTATGAACTAAGCCTGACTGCTTGAGTGATCTTGTGCTTCTCAGCTTACTGTTGTTTACTTGCGTAGGACCTCGTCAGAGCATAAAATGCATCAATCATTAATATCTAAAACCATTAAGCAGTAAATACCAAATGTAACAGAAATATTAAATATTAAATACATCTCACCTGAATCGATGGGACAGACGGAGCAGTTTAGGGTTACGATTGGATGGGGGAGACGACAGCGAAACCCTAAAGAGGGAGAAGGAGAGGATGGAGGACAGATTCTAGCTTCGGTTAGGGGTTCAGACGAGAACAAGGATTGTGCCCTCGTGGTATCTATGCACAATGGAGAAGGCTAGGGTTCAGGGCGTCGGGCGAGAGGTCGGCTAGGGTTCAGTAGTCGGGCGAGAGGTCGGCTAGGGTTCAAGCGTCGGGCGAGAGGTCGGCTAGGGTTCTCAGCATCGGCGAGAAATTTTGGGAAATTTTTTCGCAGGTTGAGGGTCGGGCGAGAGGTCGGCTAGGGTTATCGGCGTCGGTGGGAAATTTTGTAAAATTTTATCGTAGGTTTAGGGTCGATGGTGGCGTAGGAGAGAGAGAGCGCGCGGGCGGGGTTTAATGCATTCGGAAAAGTAACCAGGGTTAGCTGTAGCATCGGGTAACGGGACGTTAATGGGAGCGGGTAGGCATTGATATTCTTGCGATCTGACGCGCTTTAAGATTCGAGAAATGAATCGTAGGGGGCTGTGCTCAGAAATCCTGAGCAACGGGGTTGCTCAGGAAATTTTTTCTAAAAACAAAGTCATAGGTAAGCGAAAAAATTTCCTGAGCAAGGGGGCTGCTCAGGAAAAGTTGAGCAACCCCCCCATAATAAATTCCACGATGTTTAAAAAATTCTGAAAAAATTTCACGATATAGTCCACGATGAGAGCTATCCATGGACACCAAGATCGTAGAATTTGGATGTATCCACGATAAGATATCGTGGATACAAACATAGTGGATTTTTGCTACAGTAAATGGGCCAAAAATCCATGATGTTTGTTTCCACGATATCTCATCATGGATATATCCAAATTCCACGATCTTGGTGTCCATGGATAGCTCTCATCGTGGACTACATCATGGAATTTTTTCAGAATCTTTTAAACATCGTGGAATTTATTATGGAGGGTTGCTCTCAGAAAATTTTTTCTAGGTAAGCGAACGAACAAACGTCCCCAGGCTCACTGGATGCTCAAAAGCCAAAGCATCGGGTGATTATCTTCATTATCTCCGTGCCATTCAGCAACCTTTGGATCCATGAGGGACTGCTTAGCTTGGATGGACCAATGACTACGCTCAAATGCTCAGAATCCTCCACATCCAGGACAAAATCGACATAATATGGTGAAGCCAGTTGCTGACCTGTGGCATCCGAAAGATCAAAATCTTCATAAGCCAAATGGCCATTGATGACGACATTGAAGCATAGTTGATCAAGGGCCAAACTGGCAATGTCGCAGAAATGCATCCGAACAAGGAACTTGGAACCAGAATTCACAGGAAATTTCCATGCCATGCTGTAGTTTGTCCCTGAAACACTGGAAGAATGTGTAACTCTTACAGAATTATAGACGTTATTGGGAGCAACTTCTCGGCTCGCCCCACCACTAAATTTCACAATCTTGGAAGCCGAATCGAGCACCCACGTCCTCATAAAATAATATTTGTTTTTAAATATCACATACATTAATATGACATACATTACAAAAATATTTGTTTTTAAATAAAATAATATTATTATGTAAAACTCATAAATTTGATAAATTACTTATTACAAATTTTTATTTGAAACTTTAGTGTTAAGAAAAAAAAAGAATCGAGTTACTTTTTAGAATAATTTTGTTTATTTTTTTAATACAAACAATAATAATAATACAAAGTAGTCAAATGTTCAACATACACACTATTAGAATTTCTTGAACGTCATATATATTGACTTTAGATATTTATGTATATTAAGGAAAACTTCGTGTATGTTGACTTGTATCAATACTTATGTTTTTTATCGAGATTTATGCCTTAAAAATGATAGGAGATGTGGTATCTTGCTCCAAAAATTTTCGCATTCCTTTCGATGGACTGATGCCATTCAAAAAATTCGTGTGGCTGTAACAGATCCACCATATGGACAAGTTCTAGGAGTTTCCGTATGGGCTGTTCTTGAGGCCCAAGGTGAACTCATGGCTCAAAATCGTTTGGAGCAACGTCGCACATTTCTGATTCCAGAGACCTTCATCTCTGATATTGTTTGTATTTAGGAACTGGAGGAAGTGGGCGGCCTGGAGGAGCTGGAGAAGGAGATCTGCAGAAGAGCCAAGCTCTACAACAATTCTAACCAAAGCGGTTGAGAAAAATTTTCTTTAAGCCTCGTGTAATTTTCAAGTGTTTTTCCGCGGATCAAGGGATTGCTCAATTACTTCTCATTGAGTAGCACGAATATTTTCATATACAAAGTACTGATTTTGATGGTGGTCAATTGATTGTAGTAGGTTTCGAGACTCCAACGCAGTCTCTATGCAATGCATAGGTTACATGGATGGAGTCCAATGTGAGAAAACAAATCTTTTCAAGTGTTTTTCCGCGGATCAAGGGATTGACATACAAAGTACAAATTTTGATGGTGGTTAATAGATTGTAGTAGGTTTCGAGACTCCGACGCAGTCTCTATACAGTGACAGCACTGCTTCTAGTTCAGCAAGTTAAATGAAATTTTATTCAAACTCAACTTATTCCCAAATGTTTGAGTACATAACTAAAGAAGTTATAGTTTTCCTTTGTGAACAAAACCAAAAGAGATATATGTTCTGAATATAAATTCCAAATTTGCAGGACTTTCTTTTTATTCTAATAAATAAGGATCAATTTTGATCAATTCTTTTAACTGAATCTTTATTCTTATTATTATTATTATTATCTATATTATTATCAACGGCCCAACAGCAGTCTTGAATGAGACAAAGACTTAATTAGTTGAGCAGGTCAAGTTCTTGGGTGTTCCCACTAGACATTTTACATCTATAAATACTGTATTCTTCCTCTACCTCACCAGTGAAGTTGAATCTAGAGTTGCTTGCTGTAATTAGTTGAGCAGGTCAAGTTCTTGGGTGTTTCCACTAGACATTTTACATCTATAAATACTGTATTCTTCCTCTACCTCACCAGTGAATTTGAATCTAGAGTTGCAGCACAGCAAGCTCGATATTATGGTATGCTAGCTGCTGCATCTATCTATCGATGTGATTAATATCTTTGTTTATATCTCTTAATATTAGGAGTGAGCAACACTAATATTAAAGTATTATACCAAAAATTTTAGTATTCAATAATTTGATATAAATACTTTGATGCTTTAGTATCAGTACAACTTGTATCAGATTTTAGTTTAGAATTTTCTTGAATTCCTAAAGTACCAAATATATAATTTATTTATTTTATATTTTTTATTTATAAATAATTAATATTCTAATAATTAAATATTTTACTTTACAATACTAAAAAATTAAATATTTTTAGCTTTGGTACTTTTGTATTGCACGCTGCCAATCAATCACCTATCAGCTCATCGCTCATTGCTCACCCGTTGCTCGATCGTCTAATTAATATTTCAGAAATTCGGTATCAGTATCAAAATATATTTTAAGAATTTAACATCGTTACTAAAATAAAATTTTGGAAATTGGTATGTAATAAATTACAGTAATTTAGTACTATTACCAATTAAACTTTTAAAATTTAGTACTGGTACCAAAAAAAATTATTTCAAAAAGTCTAATAGTAAAATTTTGGCACTATCGAAATTTGGAATACTCATCACTACCCAATATATAACGCATGATTATTTGCCATCTTTTGCTGCAGGCCGAAGGAGCAGTCAAGGTGGGGACTTGGGGAGTAGAAACCGGTTCATAATGGGACATGGGAGTTGCCACACATATCAAAAATATCAATGTCTATAGCGACGGCAGAATATGTGGCATTCAGTTCACCTATTTGAATGATGGTGTACCCAATACAACTCGTATCTTTGGATCGGGCTCCGGCAAATGCTTCCCTGTAAACCCACTTATACAATTTCTCTACTCTTGTTTACATTAGCCTTTTATTTTCATTAAAAAAAATAAGCCCTAATATGCCCATAATCAATGTGTGTGTTGTTGGATCGATTAAAGGTTATGACAATGAAACACAACATGAAGATATGTTAAAGCATTGAGAAAATACCGTAGCGGAAGCATACCTAAAGAATCCTGAGATTGAGAAGATCATGTCTTCTACAGGTGTTGTGTTTCCCAGACTCAGAATAAAAATATTCGTCACGAGTCTTGGTAATGGGAGTCACCTATATATAGGGGAAAGAGAGAAAACTCCTTATTAATTAATTATGGAAACACACGCCTGCAGGGACCACGACGTATTATTTATTATTATTTCTATTTCTAACCCATCACAAAAATAGAAATAAAACCTAAGTCTCTACACATAATAATATTCCACACAAATTTGAGATAATTAAGCCGTAATAATTAATTCTTAATCGATCACTTAAGTACGGCCAAAATATTTAAGATAGTCATATATAATTATTAATTAATATATGTGTGGTCCACATTAATTGATCTAACAATCTCCCACTTGGGCCACATATATATTACCTGATATAATTGTATACCTTAATGAGCTCTTTAATGCTATCTTTTATCTGAAAGTATCTCTATCAATCTCGTCCATGAATATAGTAACATAGGATCAAGGCGGCCTTCGTCACAATATGTAATGTGACTAGCCCGAACGATGGTCACGTATGTCAATACAGTCAATGACATAGATTATGTATGGATGTGTAGCATGAAAATTTCATGTAATGTGATCATAGCATGCCTATTTCCAACTGGTCCAACTTTATTCCTTATGAGATCAACCAAAACCTTATGTTCAGAGTGAAACTGAAAGCTTTATTCTTTAATGTGTATACTAGATAATCCAAATATAAACTCCCACTAAACTGATATATCACCCATATGAGCAATGTGCTCATGAAACTTTAGTAAGTGGATCCATAATCATGGAGTTTGTACCAATATGTTCTATAGATATCTGACCACTCTAAACCCTTTCTTTAACAACTAAGAACTTAATGTCAATATGTTTAGACTTTGACGAAATCCTGTTGTTATTGGAATATAATACTACAGATTTATTGTCACAGAATAACTTTAGTAGTCTTTCAATATTATCCAAAATGCGCAGACCAGTGACAAAATTTCGCAGCCATATCCGATGGTTGGATGCCTCATATATGCTACAAATTCAGTTGCCATAGTGGAAGAAGCTATAAGTGTCTGCTTAGCACTTTTCCAGGAAATAGCTCCTCCAGTTAGCAGAAAAATGTAGCCCGAAGTAGATCTGCGACTATCTTGGCATCCAGTAAAATCAGAATCAAAATACCCAATAATCTCTAGCTGATCTGATTTTCTATATGTGAGCATATGATCTTTAGTTTTCTGCAAATACCGCAGAATCCTTTTAACTGCTATCCAATGCTCCATTCTTGGGTTGCTTAGATATCTACCAAGCATCCCAACAATGTACGCAATATCCAGACGCGTACATACCTGAGCATACATCAGATTCCTCACAGCAAATGCATATGGAATCTTCTGCATTTCCTTAGTTTCAAAATTATTCTTGGGGCATTATTTGAGACTAAATTTGTCTCCCTTAGCAACAACAATACGTCATCGACATATAAAATAAGAAAAAAATATACTTACTCCCACTGAACTTGTGGTATATACAATTATCTACTACATTCATCTCAAAACCAAAGGAGAGGACCACTTGATGACATTTATAATACTACTGACGAGAAGCTTGCTTAAGTCCATAAATGGATTTCTTTAGTTTGCAAACCTATTGTTTTGAATTTTTTGACACAAAACCTTATGGTTGCACCATATATATCATTTCCTCAATATCTTCATTGAGAAACGCAGTCTTTACATCCATCTGATGTAGCTCGAGATCAAAATGAGCTACTAATGCCACAATAATCCTGAAAGAGTATTTCAATGATACCGGAGAGAAAGCCTCTTTCTAGTCAACGACTTCCTTTTGAGTAAAGCCTTTTGCAACAAGACGTGCTTTATATCTCTTTACACTACCGTTTGAATCCCACTTGGTTTTAAATATCCATTTACAACCAATGGGTTTCACACCTTCAGGTAGTGATTTAAGATCCCAAACGTCATTGTCAAGTATAGACTTTAACTCCTCACTCATGGCATCAATCCACTTTTGAGAATTAGAACTTTCTATGACTTAGTGGAAGTTGATTGGATCATCCTCCACCATTTCAATATCATGTTCATGGAGAAATGTGACATAATCATCTGGTATCGCACTTCTCCTTTCTCTAGTGGATCTCTTTAATGACATTTCTTCTTGAGTATGATGAGTTTGTTCTTCTGTAATAACTTCTTGATTTAAATCAAAAGGTTCATCTGAATTCACTGGTTGAGAAATCTCAACAACTGAAGACTGAATATTATGAATATCAGAAACTAGAATCTGATCATTCTCCACCAGTGATCAAGGGAAGAGTAATGAATTCCTCTTCAAAGACAAAGACTTTAACTTCATTATTTTCCCTCCCAAACTCAGCATCCTCAAAGAATTTAGCAATTCTCGTCTCAAAGATAGATTTATCAGTAGGATTATAAAACTTATAACCCCTAGACCTCTTAGCATAACCAATAAAATAGCAACTAATAGTTATGGAGTCCAATTTACTTCTATTTGGCCTATAAGACCTTGTTTCAGTTGGATATCCACAAGTGTACAAATGCTTTAGACTAGGTTTCTTACCTATCCAAAGCTCATAAGGAGTTTTATTAGTTGTTTTAGTTAGAACTCTGTTAAGGATATAAACTGCAGTCTTTAATGTCTTTTTTATAGGAATTTAGCAAAAGGACCTGGACGTTGTTCTCCTGATCCGTCATATCTACCGTAGTACTCACTACCACGATCAGATCTAACGCTTTTAATTGACTTGCCAAGTTGATTTGTTCAACTTTAGCCTTAAACTTTTGAACATGTCCAATGCCTGTGACTTCTCATGAATAAGATAGAGGTAGTCTTATCTGGAGTAATTGTTTATGAATGTAATGAAATATCATTGACTATTCCAAGAAACCAAAGGGAATGAACCATAAATATTTGTATTTATTAATTCATAGACATCTGAAGTTCTGTTGGCTGCCACTTTCTTCTTTAGGTTTGTTTGTTTCCCCTTTATACAATTAATACAAATTTTAAAATCTGTAAAATCAAGGGGCTCAAGAATTCCATTAGACACAAGTCCTTCCATTTTCCATCTAGAGATATGACCTAATCTTTTGTGTCATATGAATGAGAAATTCTTATTTGTTAATTTTCACTTTGTACCACATATATGCTGGGTTTCATTAAATGAAGCAACTGTATCTAGCATATAAAGGTTATTAAATGAACTTAATAGACCAGTACTAATATGATTTGAATCTTTAGACAAAGTAAATTTACTATTCCCAAATGAACAATAATATCCTGATTTATTCAATATAGGAATAGGAACTAAATTATGTCTAAAAGACGGAACAACAAATGTCTCATTCAAATCTAAATAGTGACTAGTCTTACATAATAACCTAAACATGTCTTATTGCATGAACTTCTACTATTTTGCTATTGCCCACATAGATGAATATTTTAGCATCAATTGGCTTTCAACAATTCATGTAACCCTACATGGACCTTATGTGAGTAGTGACAACCGAATCCACCCACCATGTGTGTCTAAGTACAACAGCTAAATTAACTTCAATATAAACCAAAATGAGAAGTGTATGTTTCTTTATGCACACCAAGTATGATACTTGGTGTAGTCCTTTTGGTATGTCCACTATCTTTACAGAAGAAACATGTGAATACTTGAGTCTGTTTCTTCTTTTGTTTCTTTTGTGGTCTACACACTGCAGTTTCTTTATCCCTTATTTATTTAATATGCTTTAAGGTAGAGGTCAAATGAGCACTCACTGACTTGTCTTGCTTCAATCTCTCTTCCTCTTATACATAATGAGAAATTAACTCATTAAGAGTTTATTTCTCCCTTTAGCAGTTATAACTGATTTAAAAATTGATTAAACTATGTAGAAAGAGATATGAGAACCAAATGCACTAGTAAAGTCTTTAAATAACTCTAACTTAAGTGCCTGTAACTTTGAAGCAAGAGTAGACATATTCATAATGTGCTCTATTATGTTTCGTTTACTCTTATACCTTAGAGAGATAAGGTTTGTTAGTAGTATGCCCCTAAATGCTTCTAGTATGACACACTTAATGATCATAAGACTCATGCTATTTGAACTGTCCTATCTTTCCAACTCCCTCTTATCATTAGGGGAACTTATAGTGGTAAGAATAGTAGGACGTTCTACTCTAAGCGCAATGTCTAGATCAATGACTCCGAGAACAATGGTAACGTTCTCTTGTCATATTTTAAAAAATTTGTGTCATTAAGCATATGAATGGAATTAATATTAGCAGTAATGCTGGAAGCAGAATTAATAACTAAATAAACTCACATTAGTTTCAAATCATACTTAAATTAAAAATTCAAGTATTAACCAATAATAAATTTAAACAATGATGGGTGCATAACAAGATACCTAGCACAACGTTAATATTTCATCTTTGGACATAGATATTAACTTGTAAGTGGTACTCTCATTGTAGTAATCAAATACTGATAATAAGTCTCATCTAACTCTAAGCCTTTCTTTGGATAGACTTAATGTTGACAAGAAAACCAAATAATCATCACATGTCATTACCACATGTGTGCACGTAATTCAGCCAAGTATCAACCTTCCTTTGGGCCGATTAATACCCGCATGAATTACATACACACCATCTTAACAATATGAAATAAATTAACCTACACAATACGTTACTTTGGTAGTCATATTGTTTCAATTAATATATTTCATAATGTTAGACTTTTTATTATTGAAACAATAATAAAAAATAATTATGCCATTTGAAATTATTAGAAAATTACTTTCCTGGATTTTATGAAAATTGACAGCAAGCAGCCGCTACACAAGACATCTACCCAAATAGCTTTCTGTTACTTCTGCCCTGGCAGAAAACTCAACCCAGATGACTAGGCCCAAACTAGGTCCAGACAGTAGAAATAGCGCAGCAGCCTGTTTCTGTGCACATTAACATTGCTTTATGCGCACAACACAACATAAGGGGGACAGCCTAGGCCCAAGCCTAGCAAGCCAGGCCTAGGCACAAGACCCAAGAAGCAAACCCAAAAATAGCCTCAATCCAGCCCAATAGCTAGACCCAAAATCCAAAATCTGACCCGAATCTAAAAAGAACCGAATTTGGACCCAAATAGGATTCACACTAAAGGCCCAAACCTGGATCCGGATTCAGCTGACATGCACGCACGCCACAACGCCTTCTGCCCTAAATTCCGCCGCACACACGCAGCAATCGTCGGCGTTCGCACGTCTTGTCTAGCTGCACGCGACCCACGTCGCACGTCGCTTCGCCGAATGCGACTTCGCCGCACAGAAAAATCCCGCCGGCTGTTGCAAGTCCTCGAGAAGCAGCCCTCATCGACTGTTACAATCGTGATGCAAAAGACAGAAGAGGAATAATAAAATATAATATATTGATTTAATAATCTGATTTGATGAGACAGTGTTGTCTCATCCGGTTCCCTTCCCATCCCCGTCAATGTGCGCTCGTGACGAAGCCACACCTCACCCGTTTCCCTCTATCGCGTGCCTTTCCTTTTATTTCTCCCCATCCGCTTGTCTTCTTCACCGAACGAGCGAACGAAGCTTTTGAAAGTCGCCCGTTCTTCGATCTCACCTCCTCGTCCTCACCTTCGTTCGTCCAGCGACTCCTCCGGCCAGGTCTGGTACCGGCGACAATGAGACCCTAACCCTGTGAGCTGATTTCGGCGTTGCCCCTTTCCTCCGCTCGCTAGTATTGGTTCGGCGGCGGACGCATCATGCTCTTGCGTTCCTCTCTACGCCGGTGATCCTCCTCTATTCCGGCGTCGACTACACCTCCACTGCGCCGGCGACGGTTTTCCCCTCCCTCCTATCCCATTTCCGGCGTCTCCCTCCTTCAGCTTCGGCGACGTGCGCGAACGACGCCGCCGGCGTCTTTCTGACGTTTTCCGATGACTCCGGCGCCCTCTCGCAGAACAAACTATACGGCCGAGCTCCCCTCAGTATCGGCTTCGTTTTGACTACCGGACAGTTCTGATCTGCCACCGGAAATACTGTTCCGGCAACACTATAGTGGCGGCGCTACTATTCCGGCGAACTCCCCGGCGAACCTCGAAGTTCGAGCTGTCGCCTCAGTTTACACACGCGTGGTTGGTTCTTGCGTATTCCGGCTTCCTCGCGGTGATTTGCGTTCGCATGTGGCTGCGAACTCGGTTAGTACCCGTACTCGCCTTTATACATATACAAACGCATGTGATAAAACCCGGACATTCTTATTGATGGATATGATTAAACAGCCTGATATGATCCGAACCACTTAGCGAACCTGAAATAACATGTTAACTGATAATTAGTGTAAAATGGATTAGAATGTAATACGTGGACTTATACGTGATTTACCATGCTAGGAACTATTGATTGATACTGTGCTTATTGGTTGGATCTTACTGTGCGACTACAGTTTGAGGTAGGGATTCTACCTCCTCTCTTTTGTTTCGGTGCCAACCACATGTGTAGATTAGCGGCACCTCCTTATCGTTGTATTACAGTTGATTACTATCTGATTCCCATTCTACTCTGAGTTATATTCCTGTTGACATAACCTGTTGCATGAAACACGGTATGAGTATTTTGTTATTGCATGTTTATTGGTAGTTGGTCGGTGGTATGAGTTTTTGTATACATACATTGAGGGCTGAATGTCTAGCGATAGACATGTCAGTGTACCTCAGTAGTGCCTGTTATATTCTGAGACGTGATATCGTCTCCCTGTGCCAGTGATAGACCAAGAGAGTCCCGCTTATGGGCTTGAGGTCCCGGATATGACAACCCGATGAGATGGGTTGTATTGAGTGTAGGACGCTACACTAGCGGGCTGTCGACGGACAGTCGTCTCTACTGTTCGGGAAGCCATCAGTAGGGACCACTCTATTTATAGAGTTGCGGGTCTGGGACCACTGCTGTATCAGCTCCTAGTTTTATCTGTGTTTGATGACACGTATATTGATACGTATTTGAGTTTGACTATACTCTATATGGGACATGTAGAGTCTTGGTTATATTTCGTGGTAACTGCTCCTATCTGATCATGCACTATATACCTTGTTATATCCCTACTTAGCCTCCGGCTAACCCCCCTTTGATTTGCCTCCAGGTGTAGGCGCGGCTCCCTCTGGAGCAGATTAGATAGTTAGTTGTGACCACCAGTCTAGGTGGGCTTGTGTTGCATTTATTTCGGTTTGTCTATTGTTACTTTGTTGTATATGTTGTTAGACTTTATTGACCGCTGCGTCGGTCATGTTCAGTCGAGTGGCCTTATGTTATTTTATTCTATTTTGTACCTCTCGGTTGTTGTGTTGATTTGACAGGTACAATGTTGTTGCGTTCCGAGGTTCGGGATTTTCGGCGTGGGTCCCGGGTGGCGCTCTGGGGCGTAACAATTTTGGTATCAGAGGTTTGGTTTAGGATCTTACATGGGACATAAGGACTTAGGATAAAACACTAGGATTTAATATCTGCGTTAGTGCTAATCACACTTGATTATGATAACCTGTGATTTCAATTAATGTAACCATTCGTTATTGTGGTGCATTACAGGAAATGGCACCAAAGAAAAGTTCCCGTTTGGGTCGAGTAGCTGGATTAGCTCGTGAAGTAATAAGTTTACCTCTCAGTTGGATGCGCCAAGCTACTAGTTCCGATGAAGCGGACAAGGAAGAACCAACTGTTGCAGCTCCACGCGTTCAGCACGCTGATAGTATTAGTGAAGTGGGAAGCAGACGACATGCGTGAGAACCCTCGGTCTAAGAGCCACCACGGCGTAGAGCGCGTGAAACTCCCTCGACTGCAACGTTGGAGTTAGCGTCTTGCTTTACGACCATGGGGGAGCGAAGATTCGGGGTGTTTTCTGGAAAATTGGATCCGTGGGAAGCCACAAACTGGTTGGCAAGTGTGACCAACACACACTGAACCTGTTGAAGTGCCCTAACGACGAAAGGGTAAATTTGGCAGTGTATTTCTTCAAAGGTGACGCAAAGGCTTGGTTCGCAGGGCTTGAACAAACCATTGGAGTAGCCCGCTTTGATTGGGATATTTTCTGTGGGGCATTTCATGCTGAGTATTTTCCCAAGACTTTTCGGGAGACGCTGCGTCATGAGTATATGACTCTGGAGCAAAATGGGTGATCCGTCGATGAATATTTATCGGATTTCCAACGGTTGTCTGTAATGTTTCCAAATATGACTCCTATAGTTGTGGATAACTGAGAGCAGTTCATTCGTGGACTGGACCCTCATATTGCACGAGGGACCAACGCAGCTCCCACTGAGGTGTGGGTCCTGGGTGGCGCTCTGGGGCGTAACACCGACCGCACGCATGTCGCTCGTCTGGATCGCGACAGCCACAGGTTGCCGATCCACACAGGAAAACCACCGGGAAGCCGCTAGTCTTCACCAACGCCAGATAGGAGAGACTCGTTGGCAGCGTCACACACCGGATGGCAAAATTTCGATGGCAACATCGCTCGCTTGAAAATTTCGCCTGAAAGATCCACCGATTCCAACCTACGACGACGTCGCCTGATTCGTCGACGATGGAATCGGCAGCACAAGCAGTGGAAATGGATCGACGTCGCCAGAATCGTCGACGATGATCCTGCTGGTGAACCCAAAAGTAGGGCAGAAGTCCTTTGCACCGGCGCCGACAACTCATCAGCACCACCTATCCTTCAGCAGCGCCGATGAAGAAGATGACGCGATCGAGCAAATCCCAAATTTGGACGCGATTTCAGCCCTGACATCAGCGATGACGTCGACAAACATGGTTTAGGGCAAAAAATCAAAAATCGAACGAAGCTTTAATTCTGATGTCGGCGACAAATGCCGACAAAAGATTCCGTACCAAATTGATTTTTAGGGCATAACAGCAAGAATAAAATTTTTAAGCGCCCGGGGGCGCTTAAGTGGGAAAAACGGGGTGCTTTCGTTTTTCCCTTAAAAATATTTTTTTTTAATTTTTTTTTAGAAATAATGTACCTTGTAAGTTATTCAATGGTACCAATATTGAGGTATTTTAGATTATGTATACGTATAAAATACTCTAACCAATATCACATATAAGATAAAAAATATTATTTATTTTATAAAAAAATCTAATATTGGTTAGGGTATTTTATACGTATACGTTATCTAAAATACCCTAATATTGATACCATTGGATAGCTTACAAGATGTACATCATTTTTTAAAAAAATAAAAAAAATATTTTTAGAGGAAAAACGAGAGCACCCCATTTTTCCCACTTAGGCGCCCCCGGGTGCTTAAGAATTTTTTTCTAAGGGGAAAGCATATCAACAGGTATAATTCTTGGATCGCAAGCAAATAATACAATTGAGAATAATATTTATGCGATCAAAACATAAGAGACCAACCTATAATGATCTAGATAAATATTCTCAAAACTTTCTCAATAAATTAACATAATCAACCTGGCTCTGATACCAATTGTTGGATCGACTAAAGATTGTGACAATGAAACACAACATGAAGATATGTTAAAGCATTGAGAAAATACCATAGCGGAAGCATACCTGAAGAATCCTGAGATTGAGAAGATCACCTGTCTTGGTCTTCTACGGGTGTAGTCTTGGTCATGAAAGTCACTTATATATATATATATATATATATATATATAGGGGAAGGAGAGAAAACTCCTTATTAATTAATTAAGGAAACACACGCCTGCAGAGACCACGACGTATTATTTATTATTATTTCTATTTCTAACCCATCACAAAACTAGAAATAAAATCTAAGTCTCTACACATAATAATATTCCACACAAATTTGAGATAATTAAGCCGTACTAACTAATTCTTAATTGATCACTTAAGTACGACTAAAATGTGCATATAAAGCCATGATGTGCATATAAAGCCATGATGTGCAGGGTTGATATATTGTGCAGGTATTAGAGAGTTTTGGAGATTTGCACAATCACCATCCAATGGTGTTGTGCAGGGGGCTTCCTAATTTATTAGGAATCCACGGATTTCTAAAAAAATGTGCTCAATCACAGGTGCCGAAAGTTTCTCTCTACCTATCAGAGAGGGTTCCATCGTGGGCTTCATGGGACGTGCTGATGATAAAACGCGTCATATGTAATAGTAAAACCTGAAATAGTTGCATCTAGTTGTCCTAATTTCATTGAGCTACGCTACGCTGTTGTTAAAGTATTCATATGTAATAGTAAATAAAACGCGTCATATGACGTGTGTCGATTGTCAACCATGAGTAGTGGCCTAGTGGGTAATGTACTGTCTTGTGTTGGTAATAAAAGCTCAATGAACTATTATTCTGTGAAAATTATTTGCTTATTATTTTATAAATTAAAAAAAAAGCGAATGTTACGGGTAAGAAAAAATGTAGATCTATAGACATATGTTTGGAAGAATGTTCTAAAAATGATAAACTTTGGGACTACGTGAGATTCTAAGTTTTTAATCAATAAAAAATAGTTTTCTTCCAAAAATAATTAGCATAACTACTTTATATTTTTTAATATGGGCAAAGTAATTAACTAAAGTAAAATTTTATTATCAATAATAAAAGTCTTTACTAGTTGAACTAATACTGTGCATAACTAATTTTTCTTTCTTTTTACTCTTATCTTTCTATTATCTTAAATTTTTTTATACATTCCTTGAATCATTTACCTAATTTCCTTTTACACCATTTTTTTTCTTGTAATCAAAATAATTATTCGGAACATTTGAAGTTAATAATAATAATAATAGTAGTTTCGGTCACTTTTAAGTTCAATCACAACATAACATTATTGTTATTATAAGTGTATTTCATAAAGTGAAAGGAAAAGATATGAAATAAACAATAAAAATTATTGAGTATTTTTTTTATTTATTAGAATAAACTAAAATAATAAAAGGATTTTCTCAACTTATCTTTCTTTTTTTTTCTCATTTTACATAATATTTTTTTAGAAGAAAAATTAGAGGGAAAGGAAAGTAAAAAAAATTTTCTTCTTACCTTTGGGCGAATGGAAAAATTGGAGAGGCAAACTAGAAGGAAAACTGAGACTTCTCCCTTACTTTGGGCGGAAAAAAAAGCAAAGGAAAAAAAAAATGATGCTTTCACCTGACTCTCTCGCCTGTCTTTCGAGCATATGGCAGAAACTATAGTACTAATTTCATCCTTAATTTTGTGTTTAAATATGTGATGTTCAGCCTCAATTTAGAAATTCACACAACTCAGATCTCAATGCAAAAATCAAAACTAAGATGATCACTCTTCCCTGATATTTATCCCAATTTCTTGAAACTAGTGGGGCATGAGAAATGCCACGCATATCATAATCGTAGATCATGCTAAACTAGTGGGGCATGTGAATTTAAGAATTTTAATTTTCTTATATATATAAGGATAATTTAAAAAAAATTATATTTTGGATCGTGTTCGAGTTCGGGTTCAGGGTGGATTCTAGGATACTCATATTCGAACCCGCTCCGCTTAATTAAGACTTTGGGTTTTACTCGAACCCGCCCCACCCCGAAACCCAGCCAACTCAAGTTTTTCTCATCAATGGAAGGTCGAGTCAGGGCATGTTAGAGTTTTCTTGCCAACCTTGATATAGGAGAAGAGGACTCATCCAAATGATCCACAAAAAATAGGCCTCTAAATCAAAGGCTAGTCATGGTCAACCCATGCCATTTTAACAATTTTGAATTTTGAAAACATGTAGACTTTATGCATTACATCTTTGGCTTGTAGTTAGGTAGTTTATGATTATATTTTAATTTTAATTTTTTAGAATTATATAATAGGTTTCAAATTAGCCTAGTATGTATCATCAATTGCATTCCATATGTATTCCGAGTTGCCACCTCCTCTCAAGGTCCTCAATTCAACTTGCCACCTTAGTTGCCACATCATCACATGCCACCTCATCATTCAAATGCCAACTCATCAACACTTCAGCAAGAACACATCAGCAAATGCTCCAAACGTTCAAGAGGAAGAGATAATGGCAACTAACATCCATCCATACAAGCATTTAAGAGCCAACCACCCACCTCACAACTTATACAATGAGAGTTGCATTCACCTCCCAAGTTATCCAATTGAAGTACTGGCATGCAAAGCAACATGCTTTCAGCTAATATTTGAAGCATAGAGACGCCAATTCAAAATTTGAACCACAAGAGAATCAAAACCATCCAAGACAAAGTGGATCCATCATCAACCATCGAAAATATAGAAGACTTGATTGTAAACCATGTAAATTTAAGGGGCAAGCTGAAATTATCCTTGAAAATCGTTGAGAGAATGTGGATTAAAGGACTTGTACTTCTCATTTGCATCATAGTGAATTCCATTTGAAATATTTCTGAAAATAGTTATGTTAATGCCTAGTGTGAGGTGAAACCAAGTACCTTCTCTTCTCTTTCCCTTAACCGATCTCTCTTCCTCTCTTCTATCTCTTCTCTTTCGCCCTTTCCCTTGCTTAAGAGAGCTTCTTCTTGGATGTCCCATGAAGCATTTGGAGTCTGGGAGTTGAAGGATTTGGAGCACAAGAAGAAGAGTATTCGGCATCATCCAAGAGTAGAGAGATATGGTGTTTCTATTCCTTCCAACCCTCTTGTGCATTGAAATATATTGTATAACATACCATCTAGCCTCATTGCCAAGATACAAGAGCATGGACAAAAATAGGAGTTCAGCCCCTTTCCTAAAGGGGCCATACGTGACATCTCTCCTCTCCCCTCCTTTATTTCCATGCTTGTTGGTGGTTCATTCTTAAAAATCTTTAAACTTGCTTATTGTTACTATATTCTTGAGCCCCATATCCTAGATAGATCTATCCCTAAACATACCATAAGATTCAACCTCCATCAAATCCTTACTAAACTAACTTTCATCGCTTTTAATACAACATATGGCCCATATGAAACTATAAATGGCACAAAATTCTCTCTTCCTGTCAAACTAGGTTTCATCATGAGCTTCTTTGGACGTGCTGACGAAGAATGCCTTAAGGAAATTGGAGTTAACTTGATTTAGAACTAGTAGTTGTGATCTTGTCGATTTCATTCAGCTACTATTCTTAAAGTTTAGATATATGCACTAGTAGATAAGGGTGTCATATGACATTTGTATCTAGTATAAGTCATTAGTCGGTGATGTTTGAGCTTGACATTAAACAAGAGTCTGTTAGGATCCATGGCTGTGCACCATGTACATGCATAATAAAATGCATTTGGGCATGTAGACGTATATGCGTTGTAATAATTAATTGTGTATAATTTAATCTCTAATTTATTTATTGTCATCAAATTAATTAAGTATGGAGGGAGCTTTTAATTATGTGTAGAATCCCTAGGGGTATAATTATCTTATCAATGATGGGCAGATAATAATTATGTCCAGTAGGTTTTTCCTATATATAGATGTAGTCCCTGATTGAGGTGTATAAGTTGTCAAGAGGTTTTTATTTGGTTCCTATCGGCCGCCTCACCTCTTGTGAACAATGACATAATCAATTAGAAGACCCCTATGGTCAAATCCACTACAACTAACTAAATCTAGTATGTCTTCATATAGTAATTTTTCTATACAATTTTAATGCAAGATTTATAACATGATCTAACAATTGGTATTGAAGCGAGGTTAGTCTTGCCTTATTTTTGTTTGAAAATATTTTTGGCTGTGATTCATGCTTTGTGATTAATTGGAGCAAAAGAGCATGTTAGACGTATTGGTTGTGATTCAAAATCTAGTAAGCCGAGTGACCCCTCCGATTTTTATTTGCTATTTTCGATCTTCTATACCCATCATACATCGATCACTTAGCTAGTAAGAATTCAATTATTTGGTACTTAACACGTAGGTCCCTGTGGGTTCGATATCTTTTATTACTTCGAGTATCCGTGCACTTGCGGACACAAAAGAGCATAAATATGACTCAAAAAGACTAAAAAATAACATAAAATATATTATGAATTTTTGAGTCATCAAAATACATAAGGCTTAAACGTTGTTTGTCCCCAAGCAACTCAAAATATGAATCAAAGTGTGTAAAGAAAATATAGATGACTTTGGTTCATTCCTCCTTAACATGAAAGTTATCTATAATATGTGTAATAATTCACAAGAATCAGAGATTTAAAGAAATATTGTGAAATATATCTTCAAAAAGTTATAATCCAAGACAGCTAAGATTTTCATAATCCTTGTAATGGCATTCAAGTTCAACTTGTTTAAACAATTGTAAACTCTCTTTTAATCAATCCAACTCACCATCAAAAATCACTTTCACTTATCTATTCCTGAGGACATACTGTAATCAACTATTTAATGCAAACTGGTCTTTGAATGGTTATCTGCTCATTCTTGTAAGCATGATAACATTATCAAAGTACACCGTAAAAATAATGTAATTAACTCATAACATAATTATAAGTAGTCAGCGGAGTTGTCCACTCGACCGATAGCTCTCTCTTTTTTCCCTTTTTAGACTTCAATTCATATCTTCAGTATCACTGCTAATTTTTTGCAGTGCCAGGTAGAGGAGTCACTTAACTTCAATTCATAACTTTGGTACCACTACCAATTTTTTGAAGTGCCAAGTAGAGGAGTCACTCGACTTCAACTCATAACTTCAGTACCACTGCCAATTTTTCGCAGTGCCAAGTAGAGGAGTCACTCGACTTCAACTCATAACTTCGGTACCACCCGCCAATCTTTCGCAGTTCCAAGTAGAGGAGTCACAATACTCTCTTTTTTTTTTTGGACTTTAGAATCTTTCTTCCCAACAAATAGCATAATAGATCAAACATCAACTAGGCAAATCAAGAAACATAAATTTATAAATTATACTCATATGCTCATTTTATTCAAAAAAGATGCTTCACTCTCAGATTGCATTCATTGAACAACACATCTACCCAAAATCCCAAGCATCAAATAATGAAAAATTACCATGGGAGGATATATGTTGAAGAAATAAATTCAACACAAGAGGCATATCTTCATTCACAGGCATTGATAGACATAGATATTCAATATCCAAAACAAAGTAGACATATCATCATAGAAAAAATCCACCCATCCAGGAAAAATATATCATCAAATTATAAGTTTTACAATCATCAATCTTATCACATCTATAAAACCAATTTGAAAAATAGGTAGACTTACATAGTCACATCAGAACAAAACAATGAATCCATATATCCATAAATAACTTTTCCAGTGTAAACCATAAAGTAATACAACCATGATAAAATCAAAGATACAACCATATGAAATAATCATGAAAACAAGAGAGTGAAAACGATACTCACACAACCATATAATAAGCTCAAACATTGTCCGGGGTGTAGCATCGTGGCAGGTGATGCTAAATTGTCTTCAAAGATGCACCTTCTTAAAATTTTACCTATGCAATTCATAGATAGATAAGGCTCAGCCCAAAAATAGTATCTTAAAATAATAATAATATTTGAAAATGTCAGCTGTTTAAGTTGACAATATTCAGATGTTTTTATGAAATGTCAGTTGCCGTTGATTTTTTGTCATCATGAGTTCAAGTGGATCTGCCATAGCAATCAGGAAATTCGACGAAAACATCTGACACATGTCACTAAGAAGCCTTAATCTAATCATAGAACTAATTGTATGGCTCGTACTGACTTCAAAATTGATTGCAATAATTTATAGAAATTGCAACGTATAGAACTAGAGCAAAGCCATGAATTTGCAAGTCCTGATAAAATTCATATGCTTGGATCTCATAGAAGGATTTTACTATGTTGTGGTTGTTGTTGTGTGTATTATGATCAACGGACCCAACAGCAGTCTTGGGTGTTCACATTCCCCTCGTTAAGTTATTGCATGAGACAATGACTTAATTAGTTAAGCACGGTCAAGTTCTTGGGTGTTCACATTCCCCTCGTTAAGTTATTGCATGAGACAAAGACTTAATTAGTTAAGCACGGTCAAGTTCTTGGGTGTTCACACTAGATATTTTCCATCTATAAATTCTGTATTCATCCTCTACCTCTGCAGTGAAGTGCAAATCCAGAGTTGCTCTGATCCACTACCGCACCACAGCAAGCTCGATATTATGGTATGCTAGCTGCGGCATCTATCTATGGATCTGATTAATCTCTTTGTTTATGTTTCTTAATATTAGGAGTGAGCAACACAAATTTTAAAAGTATTATATCAAAAATTTTAGTGCTCAGTATTTTTGATATAGATACTTTGCTGAATCTATCTATCGCCCATTGCTCACCTGTTGCTCAATTGTTTGATTGATATTTTGAAAATTCGATATCGATGTCGAAATAAATTTTGAGATGTTAATTGTTTGATTGATATTTTGAAAGTTCAATATAAATAAATTTTGAGAATTTAGTATTGTTTCCAAAATAAATTTTGGAATTTGGGTATTAGTACCAACAAAAAATTTAAAATTTAGTGGTACTAAAAAACTTTATTTCAAAATCCGGTATTAAAATTTCTCAACTGATACTGGTATTAAAATGCCGAATACTCATCACTAAATATATAATGCATGATCATTTGCTATGGTTTCCTGCAGGCAACCAGAGTGGGACTTTGGGGAGTACAAACCGATGGAGACAATTGGAACACAGGAGTTGCCACACATTTCAAAACTATCAATGTCTACAGCGGCGACAAAATCCAAGGCATTGAGTTCAGCTACTTGATCAAGAACCTACCCTTTCAAACTCCTCTATTTGGATCGAACGCTGGCCAAAAGAATCAAGTATAATACCCACTTACACAATTTCTCTACTCTTGTTTACATTAGCCTTCTATTTTTCATTAAAAAAAATAAGCCCCAATATGCCAATAATCATGTGTGTGTTTCAAGCGTAATAAAAATATTATATCCTCATTATTATTTATCATTTGAATTGTCATTAATCTGCCATTAACTTTTTCATTGTAGATTTTTTTTCAAGACAACGAATACCTCACATCAATCACTGGAGAATATGACAACACAGCTATTACTAAACTCACTTTCGGCACAAATTTGACATCATACGGTCCATTTGGAAAATCAGGCACCACAAGTTTCTCTATACCTGTCATTGACGGTTCCATCGTGGGCTTCATAGGACGTGCTGATAAAAATTGCCTCAAAGCAATTGGAGCGAGCTTGAAGCCAAACTAGTCGCATGCAGTCGTCTTGATCTAATTGAGCTACGTTGTTGTTGAAGTTTCCATATATGTAATAGTAAATTAAATGTGTCATGTGACATCTACGTCTAGTGTCAAACCGTGAGTCGGTAATGTAATGGCTATCTCTTGTGTTGCAAATAAAAGCTCAATGAAGTATTATTATGTGAAAATTATTTGCAAGGTTTTTCCATAATAAATAATTATTATCTTATAAAATTTTAGAAAAACTTTAGCAAATGTTATAGGAAAGAAACATATAGATCTATAGATATATGTTTGGAAGAATGTTCTAAAAGTGATAAATTATGACAAAATAATTTTTTCTTAAATTTCTTATACATTTCTTTAACCATTTACTTAATTTCTTTCTCAACCATTTGATTTCTTGTAATCAAGATAATGACCGAACAAGACTAATTGATCCCTTTGCCACCGCCGCCCTCAAAAGATTCGGAACATTTGAATTTTAAATAATAATAATTATTATTTTAGTAGTTTTCACTTTAAAATTCAATCACATCATAACATTATTGTTATTATAAGTATAGTACAGAAAGTGAGAGAAAAAGATATGAAATAAAAAAATAAAAAATATTAAGTACATTTTTATTTATTAGATTAAATTAAAATAATAAAAAGATTTTTCTTAATTTTTGTAAGCCTTCTTTTATTTTTCTTATTTTTTTCCTCAAAAGATATTTAATATTAAATTTGTGTTGATTTCAAAAACTTCCAAATCATGGCTCAACAATTTTCTTTTAAAGAAAAAGATATTTTAGGTGCCACTTAATAATATATTTAGCTATGTTTATAATTGGTTGGATCATTTGCATAACTTCAAAGCAAAAGGAAGCGCTACCAGCAATGAGCGGGACGACAATAGCAAGTGGGAGGGGGACAACGAAGGGAGGAAGTCAGCAAGATATGGAGAGATATTAGGGATTTTAGAAATTTTTACGGGGTGTTTTAGTAATTTTATTATAAGAAATGAGTTTGGGTCTGAGTTTAAGGTAGGTTTTAGATATTCTATATCGAACTCTAACCCTTTTTTTTTTAACCCAACCTAACACCCAATTATCTTATGATTTTTTCATCAAAATCAAGTCAGAGTTAGTTTAGGTTGAGTCAAATTGAGTTTTTTTTTTCTTTTTTGGGAAACCCTAATAGAGGAGAGGAGTTGGGGAGGGGTAGTCATAGGTAAGAGCATGGGTTGAGGTGACACGACAACACTGTAAACTCTACCCTTAGATCACCAGCACAATACGGAACAATCTTTGGATCAAAATAGTAGCGCAGTGTATGATAACATCTTCCCAAGATTTTTTTAAATCCAACGGTTTTAGATAGCCCTTGCTAAAAATTACAAAGAGAGCCTAAAATTTTATAGGGAGACTCTCATGCGACGTAAATACGCAACGGCCCCGACCCCAAGGGTTCAATTCAATAATCTCGTTGTCGGATTAATAATATGACGGTTAGTAGTCTCGAGAGCTGGCATTCGTCTGAGTTATTCCACGAGACAAAGAACTAATTAATTAATTGACCAAGGTCAAGGACGAGGGTGCTCACACTACACATTTTCCTCCTGTAAATACTGCACTCATCATCCTCTACAGCTCTCCGGGGCAGTGCTGGAAATCCAGAGTTCTGCTGTTTACTGCTTCATCACAGCAAGCTCGACGTAGTTTCTGTTAATTCTGGCTGCTCCTGCATTAAGCTATCGATCTCTTTTTCATATTTCTCAATACAAAGCATGAACATGGGCTGTCTGCTACAAAATATAGGAGGAAAGAAAGAGGGTCCTTCGGAGCATATGGTAGAAATTATTGATAAAAATTTTCTAAGCAAGTCACTTCCTAGGATATTGTGAAAGTGTGATAATTTCACTCTTTTGCCTTCAAATATGTGATGGTCACCCTCAATCTAGAAATTCACAGAACATAGCATAGAACTCCTTTTCATCTCTGATGCTGACAGAATATATATATATATATATATATGAATAAAAAAACTAAACTCAATCAGCAACCAAAAATCTAGGAATGCAAAAATAATCATTTATGAAAAGTAGCGGGAGGATCATTATCTGTCAGGTATGTAGGGCATCTGCAAGAAAATGGCTATTCAGATCAGTAAATTAAAACAGTATAAAAATTTATCATACTTGAAAGATTGCTATGCCTCCGAGGATGAACCATTGACTCTTTAATAAAACTAAGTGAACTCAGAAGTAGAACAAAACTAGCTCATTCAGATAAACTAAGATGGAGAGTCAGGTGCTTAGTTGAGCATGCAGAATATCTATGACAAGTAGGCTAATCACATTGACAAATGACAGAGTAACAGAAATATATCAGTCAGCATAGTTTGCTTTGTTGCGTAGGTTAATCCAGTAATTCTAAGCTGGGACCAGCTATTCCATTAAGTAGAGCAAACTGTTGGCCCTTTTGGGGAAAACCCAAAACGTCCAAACCAATCATTTCTTAATTTAATTTTATTTAGCATTAATTTACTGGTTATTAATTTCGCCCATTTATATATCTAATTTTATTCTTAGTTGTAATTAAAATATTGTTGTAATTAATATCAGTGCGACTGCAAGTGCACATATGACCCTACTAAGAATAGCCATGAGCAACTTCTCTATATGTACATATAGAGTTGTGTGCAGCTGGTCGACTATTCTTTTTATGCTCTTCTTTCTCTCTCGTGCGATCTCTCTCCCATTTTTGTTGTCAGCGCCAAAAGCATACACCGACGCGCCGGCAGTAGCAGATTGCTTGGTTGAATCTTCAAGGCATTATACCAGTTGAATCTCGTGCAAGGGACGAAAATCTGCCTAAAGACAGATCTTTGGATCAACTCAAGATTCTCTAACTTTAATTATTTATTGGTCTGTTAATTGCAGGATTAGAATCAATAATTTTAGGCAGAATATTTTTCTAATCCTGTAAATTAATAGTTAATCGCTGTTTCGTAAGTTCTTCTAAATCTCGTATCTATTTCGCATCTTCTATTTAGTATTTCTGTTAGATCTCGCATCTCTCGTGATTAATTTAGGTTTATAATCTTGTTAGCAATTTTTAGTATTGATTAGCTATCTATCGTAACTAGTAATCTAATCCCTCGGATATTCATTTAATATTTAATTATTTGATTCGCATATTCATCACAGTAATTACTGTTTAGATCTATTTCGCATCTGTATTTATTTTGCCAGATTTCTAAATTTCAATCGTCTTGTCTGCATACATCATCTTGATCTGATCACTGTGATTTGCGCATACAATTTGATTATATTTGCATCTATTCAACCTAATTAATTTAGATCTGATTTTTCATCTTCATTAGTATCTGGCATCTCCATCTTAATTAATTACTGTTACGTAATCTGCAGATTTAATTGCATAATCAGATTTAATCTGTTAATGTCATTCTAATTATCATCTATTAATTTGTTTGTCTTCGGTTAACCCTCTTTATAATTAATACTGTTAAGCACTTTGATCTGTTAATTTCATTCTAATTATCATCTGGCTGTGCATCGGTTAATTATTAGTCTTTTAATTGCTTAGGTAATCGCAATTACATTCGAACACATATTAATCTGCTCGAATTTTGACTTCTCTGATATGTTCTGTTTGCGGCGGCGGTCAGCCGCACGTTACGCTGGAAATTCATCTAATCTAATTACTGTTGATCAATTTATATTTAATTACTGTTTTAATTACTGTTACTTAACCTGCATCTGTTTTAATTGCATAAATCCGATTTATCTGATCTTATTTTCAGCAGATATACTGTAAGCCGTCTCGCTTATCAGCATACATCATCCTGATCTATTAATTTGATTATTTGATTCGTTAATCATTGATTATTTCGTTGAACTATTTTCATTTGCGGTATCTCTTAATTGCATAATAATAGCAATTGACACATAATAGCTATTATATCTTTCAATACCTTACAATATGCTTACATATGTATATTAGATATGTGTTTTATCTTGCTCTGTTAATTTCGATTGCACGCACGCGATCGAGCTTGCTTTCTCGGCTTAAAATAGCTTGAGGATAGCGGTGGCCAAGCTACGACCCCACATCATGTGCTCGGGTGCAATTCTTAGACAAGCATCTTACCAATGAGTTAGGCAATCATTTTGCAACATTGTATATCATACATTC
Organism: Costus lasius; assembly: GCA_027563935.2. Classification (NCBI taxonomy): domain Eukaryota; kingdom Viridiplantae; phylum Streptophyta; class Magnoliopsida; order Zingiberales; family Costaceae; genus Costus; species Costus lasius. The sequence goes on along the minus strand of CM050450.1, from coordinate 13,089,309 downwards.
CATTTATTTATCTGATTCAGTGCACTGTTTCCTTTCAATAATTTTTGTTTTCATTTCTGCTTATTAATCAATTTTATTTATTATGAAAATATATATTGACTGCTTATTGAAAATCCATTATTTATATATTTAAACTATTTATTGCTTGCAATTTTATTTCTTCTAGACATTGTCTAACTTAAATACTCTTATAACTCTCTTTGTAACTTAGAAATGTTATAAACTTAATTTAAAATTCTTTCGAATGTGGGGGTGTTTAGCTAAGGTCAATACATCATATCTCAAAAGAAAGAATCTAGACCTAAGTATGTTGATGTAGGATATTCCTTAAACTCTAATATATATGGTATCTTAATCAATTTTGATAAATTGTGATAATAAATTGAGTAGACATATTAAGATATGAAAAAAAAACTATTAGATAGTTGTTAATATATAACGCTTAAAGGAACCCAAAGGTATATACTGAGAAGTGCCTCTATACATTTCTTCATAGGGTTTCTCCTATATGTGCCTTTTCTGTGTACGGCCACGAACTAGAGAGTGAACCCCTCTAGCTATGTGAAAGTCACATGAATAAAAAGATTTTGAACATAGCCAATAATGTGCAATACCGCGTCGTAGAGATTCTGTATCATGTGTGCACCATTCAACATTGGGTAAAAAGGGTGTAGTTAGGGGTGTCAATGGGTACTCGAACTCATAGGTATCCGACCCAACCCGACCCGTTTATGGCCGGTGCGGGTACCCGATTAGCTAATCGGGTCGGGTTCAAGTTTACTCTCACGGGTTTGGGTACCTGATTAATATATAATAAAAAATAAAATTATATATATATATATATATATATATATATATATATATTTATAGAGTAAAATAATTTTTAATAAATATATTATTATTATTATTAATATTATTTTCTAGTTATATTTTATAAAAAATAATTTAAAAATAAATATTTTAATTTAAACGGGTACTCGCGGGTACCCGTTTAAATACCCGACTCGGGTTTAGTCGAGTTCGGGTTTGGGTCGAGTCGGGTTCGGGTTTAACCAAAAGTCGCAGGTACCCGACCCGTTGACATTCCTAGGTATAGTTCAAGACCTGGTTCACTATATCCCTTCTAGTGGAGTTCCATGTACTAAGTGTGTTAAGCATAGTTTTTCCCTGACCGCGTGATATAGGCATTTGACAGCATTTTTTTTATGATTATTCTTTGGACTTTTTGAGTTTTGTGGGGGATTGTTGGTGTTTTATGTGGAAAGCCCAAAAAGCCCTCTTTATTTAATTTAATATTTTGGGCCTTTAAATTAGTATTTCTTAATTTCGCCCAATTATTTTATTACCTATTTAATTTATAATTAAGGCTAACAAATAACCTTAATTTCTAGCCGTTATGTCAATTAATGTTACCATTAATTGAGGCTAGTCTAAATAGGTATGTGTTTCTTTTTTCCCTCGAAGGTGTGTGTATCTTCTACGGAGAAGAATCGAAACTTGTTGGAACATCGAGACACAAAAAAATCAACTCTCTGTTTTCTTCTTCAAAAGATCTCTTTTTTTGCTGTTATACACCAAAAGAATCTCTCCGACAACCGCTCCACCAATGCGCCGGTAGAAGCGAATTCTTGGTTGAATCTTCGGGTGAAAGACCGGATTTCATCCCACGCGAGGGACCGGATATTTGCCGAAAGACAGATTTTATATCGCCTCTAGGTTCTTTTAATTTTCGTTTTGTTGATTTTACAGAATTAAACAAATTTCATGCAACACAAGTCAGGTTCGGATAGGGTTCGGGTAGCATAGGGCGGATACCCACTACTTGAATTATATATATATTATATATATATATATATATATATATATATATATATATATATATATATATATATATATATACTATAAATTATTTTTTAATATATTAGTTAGGATTGCGGGTACCTGTTTTATCCTACTTAAAATTTGATTATTATTAGGATATTATAAGGTCGGGTACCCAAATTTTAATCAAGTAACCATATACCATATATATAGGGGTGCAAAAAAATCAAATCAAATGAATCGAACCAAAATTTTTAGTTAATTGAACCGACGGCTAAACTAAAATAATAAAAAGATTTTCTTAACTTTTTTTTTCTTTTTTCTTGCTCTTTTAGGGAACGAGATGAAAACAAGCTTGTTTTGTTTCCCTCAAAAGATTGTCTTGGTTTCAATAACTTCCATCAATTGATCATCGCTCATCAATTTTATTTTAAAGAAAAAAGATATTTTAGGTGCCACTTAAAAATATGTTTAGTAATTGGTTGGATCATTTGCGTAACTTAAAAGCAAGAGGACACAGTACTAGCAGTGAGTGGCGACGGCAATAGCAAGTGGGATGGGGCGGCAGCAACAAGAGCAAGATCTAGACAACTATTAGTGATTTCAGGAATTTTTAGGGCGTGTTTTAGTAATTTTATTAAAAGGAATGAGTTTGAGTTTGAGGTTGAAGTAGGTTTTAAATATTCTATGGCTGTGTTATATCGGGCTTTAACATGACTTTTAAAAGTTAGATTTTTTTTTAACCCAACCTAACACCCATTCATGTTAGGATTTTTTCATCAAAATCAAGTCGGAGTTTAGGTTGAGTCAAATTGAGTTTGGGTTTTTTTTTGCAAAGCCTAATTGATTAGAGAAGAGTTGGAGAGGGGTGGCCATAGGTAAGAGCTGGTGACATGACAACACTCATAACATCTTGTTAATATGTATTAAAATCTGTAGATTAGATTTTTTTTTTAATCCAACAGTTTTAGATAGCCCTCCCTAAAAATTATAAAAGAGCCTATAATTTTATTTTATATAATTTTTACTGGGCAAACAAGGGGCGAATGTGCAATAAGCATTTAAGATGCATGCGACGTAAACAAGCAACGGCCCCAAGAGTTCAATTCAATCATCTCGTTGTCGGATTAATGTGAGGACAGCGAGTAGTCTCGAGAGCTGGCGTTCCTCCGAGTAGGGGTGAATATTCAGTGAAAACCGATTTACCGAATACCGAATTACCGAAAATCGAAATACCGAATACCGAAATATCAAAAATCGATCCCGAACCGAATAAGCAATTTACTGATCGGTAAATTTACCGATTTACCGATCGATAAATCGGTAAATTTGGTAAATTACCGAATTACCTATTTTAATTTTCTTACGCTTCTCTGATCTCTCCGTCCATCTATTTTCCATTTTAATCCGAATTTGAATCGATTCGAAATCAATTTTCCATTTTAATCCGAATTCGAATCGATTCGAAATCAACCGCGCTCTCTGATTTTGACCATGCCGTTGACCATGATTTCCTTGAAACGAACGCCTCACCACGGCGTCGTCTTCACGCGATTGTGAATGAACGCCTCGCCATGGCGTTGAGGCCGTCGCCAGGGCTCAGAGGAGATAACGTCGCTGGAAGAACCAGGGCTCGTCGGCGCCTGCTGGGTTTCCACCTTCGTCGACGCCGAAACCCGCTGATTCGGTTGTCGCTTTCGCCAGAGAGCAGTTGCCGACAGTGCCGCGGAAATCACCGTCGTCCTCGCCCCAGGCCTCGGCGTCGTCCTCGCCAGAGCAGATGCAGTCGATCCGGCTGCAGATGTCGCCGAAGGCCTCGCTGGCAGAGCCCACCTCATCCGCCTTCGCTTCCCGAGATCGATGAAACAGCCGCCGCCTTCAGGCGTTGATGGATCTGGATCAACAAACGGGAACTTGGGCTGCCATCCCAGCCCGTTTGCACCTCTGCTCCGATCGCGAGGCGAGGAATGACGACAAGGAAGGATGGCGAGCAATCCGGCAGACGAGGAAGGCGAGGACGAAGCTTTGCGGCGAGCGTCAGTGGCGATTCGGGAGTTTCGACTTTCGAGTGACTGTAATATTTCGAGCGGCAGGCGGCACTCGGCAGCTATGTTAGGGTAATGAACTGGGTAATAAGGATAAATGAAATAATGAATAACATTAACAGTTATGAGTTAACACTTAACACATCCCGTAAAATAAATTAAAGTTACTAAACTAGTGTATCGGTTAATCAGTAAATTACCGAACCGATCGGTTTTTTACCGTTACCGATACTGAACACCGAACAACAGAAATATATTTACCATACCGAAAACCGATACCGAAAATACCATACCAATTTACCGATTTTCCGATCGGTAAATTCGGTAAATCCCGAATTATGCTCACCCCTACCTCCGAGTTATTCCATGAGACAAAGAACTAATTAACCAAGGTCAAGGTCTAGGGTGTTCACACTACACATTTTCTAAATACTGCACTCATCATCCTCTTTAGTTCTCTGGGGAAGTGCTGCAAATCAAGAGTTCTGCTGTTTAGTGCTTCATCACAGCAAGCTCGAGGAGAACAACTGAACTAGGAGAGAGACATAAGTCGATCCCAAACCTCCCCTCTTCCATTAATGAGAAGAACAATAGTGAACTAGGAGAGAGACATATGTCGATCCCAAACTTGGGGAATCCCCTCTTCCATTAATGAGGAGAACAACAGTGAACTAGGAGAGAGACATACTCTCTCTCTCTCGGTGGTCAAGCAAGGGGGAGAACGCAGGCAATGTTCCTCCACTATTTCCAGTGGTACCCTTTTAGGTGACGGTGTCTTGCAGGCATTTGGCGACACGATTCGGACGAGTGATGCAATAACAGGAGTGGTGCTCGATGTCTCGCATGCGGCAGCGTCTCACGGACAAGTTCATCGTCTTCAAGCACAACGACCACAGTTCTTAGCGGGGTCAACGAGTACCTGTTTAAATAATAAATTCTTATTTTTATTTTTAATTTTAAAGTAGTATATAAAATTTAATTGTATAAATTATTACTATATATATATATATATATATATATATAATAGGTATAGGGTACCCACGCATCCTACCTAAATTCGCCGTAAACGGGTGAGGTCGGGTACTTGACTGAGACGGGTATTTTTGCCACCCCTAGTCACGACAATGGTGGTCGAACCAAGTAGACGATGACGTCTCCAAGCACGCTGAGCCTAGGAATGAGCTGCTTCTCTTCTCCTTCCCTCTGCATCAAGGCAAATAGCCAACTCTGTCCATCCTCTATTACCATGTGAAACACATGTGGGGAGTGGCGACTAAGGTTTGGCGGTCTCGGTCAATGCTAGGTGATGGTGCAGCAGAGCTATGAGGAGCGAGGCACGCATCCAAGGTAAAATTTGCCCCTCTTAAATCATATATGTTAGTTTAATATTTTAGATAATATTATTATATTATTATTTGTGTCTGTTGTCCTATCGAAGGGTTAATATTGCTGTTGCTTTGCTTGCTTGTACACTAGCCATGTCATCCCGAGGAAATTACGATAGTAAGGAGTACCGGTCGAGGTGTTTCTTTGTGAGTGCAAGGAGAGTGGAGAGTCACCTCTCCTTTGCATGTGCATGCTGTGAATAATCATTGTGAGAATACGTGGCGGTTCGGTGAGTCATTGAATTTTGCAAATGCAGGGATGAACAATACTGGTCCTTAGTGCTTTTGCACTAAAGCTAGTTTTAACATATTACTTCTCTCTAGATTGGAGCTTTGGGGTCTCGTTTGAGATCATTTGGTTTCGGTGTATGATTTTGAGTTAAAAAATTGCACCAAGACTTATAGTAGTTATCATTTGTGTCACAAATGTAGATCATGAACTATTATAATGTGATTAAATGAAAGTGTCTTTCTACTATGCAAAATAGATTTTATTATTTCGTAGATTTGATGAAAGGTTGTAATTCTATATATTCTTACATATTTAACAAACTCCTTTACTCATCAAAAATCGACAAACTTACCTGGTAAAACTAGAGAACCCTTGAACTTTCTACTCGATACATCTGCTAGGGGTGTCCAATTTTTGATTCAACCCGAAAAATCAAATTGAACCGAAAATTTTGGTTTGGTTCGATTCGGTTTGAAATTTTTTTAAAACTTTCAGGTTTTTAGTTTAACCTCAAATTATTGAATAAAACAAATTTTCAATAATTATATAATTATATATATATATATATATATATATATAAAAATAAATATATAATAATGTTATTTTAGTTTAAAAATAATTTTAAATTGATTTAAAATAATAATATTATTAATAAAAAATTAATTTTTAGTTTAGTTATAGTTTGATTTTTTAAAAAATCGTTTCGATTTCATTTTCCAAAGATAAAGAAAAAATCAATTTAGGTTTAATTAGTTCGATTTGATTTAAGTTGAATTGATTGATTAGACACTCCTAACGTCTGGAGGGAGGAGTGACCAATCATGAGGCCTCTGGATTCGTCTCTCTATCTCAAGGATAGCAATAAGGCAATCCCAACCAAGCTCATAAAAACAAGAAAAAATTTCCTGAGTCCTGAGCAACCCCCGTTGCTCAGGATTCCTGAGCACAGCCCCCTACGATTCATTTCTCGAATCTTAAAGAGCATCAGATCGCGCGAATCTCAATGCCTACCCGCTCCCGTTAACGTCCCGTTACCCGGCGCTACAGCTAACCCTGGTTATTGAAAATAGGGCTGAATGTAGATAGTGAATATTTGGGCGTGGCTTTAAATATCCTTATATTTGCCAATCTGTTATTGAAAATAGACTAGTACTTTTGACATCATGGATAAAACAAAAACCGGGTAAACATGCAATGAAGATATTGAGTGGGCATTCAGTGAAGAGATTGAGCTTGAGCTTGAGCTTGAACTTGAACTGGAAAATAATCCCCTAAATGTTAATATGGAAGAGGAATTAGAGGAAATTAATCATTGTTCAGCTGTACAAGAGGAAGACGACCTTGGTGCATCAGATATTAATAAAGTGCAACCTTCCTGCTCATCTGCAATTCCCATGGTTGGTATGATCTTTAGTAGTGAGGATGACGCCTACAAATTTTATAATGACTATGCTAAAAGGGTAGGTTTTAGTATAAAGAACTTTCAGGTTGATAGGAGAAAGGATGGCAGTTTGAAAATGAAAAGGTTTACCTATAGTAAGCAAGGAGTCAAAAATGTACATAAAGGACATATCACAAAAAAACCACAAGCGGAGACAAGAACAAACTGCATGGCCCGGGTGGAGTTTAAGATTGACCTACACCAAGTTTAGACATTAAATAGAGTTGAGTTAAACCATAATCATCCAATGACAAGTCCAAATAAGGTGCACATGCTGAGATCTCACAGGAAAATTTTACCATTTCAACGAGCTCTAATTGACACAATGACAGATGCCGGGATGAAAGCTCATAATATCTATGATTTTTTCGGTCAGGGATAAGCAATAATGAAGTAGGTTTCATAAGAGAAGATAGCGTTAACTATATCCAGAAACGTAGAAGAAAATTATTGGATGGTAAAGAAGCTCGAGGTATTATGAACTTCTTGCAGGACAAGTGAGCTGTTGATCCATCCTTTTTCTATGTGATGGAAATTTAGGAAACCGGAGAAATAACAAATTTCTTTTGGGCAGATGGTAAAGCTATTACAGACTATGCCTATTTTGGGGATGTTATTTGTTTTGATACCATATTCCAAACCAACGAGTATGACATGCCCTTTGCTCCTATTGTTGGGGTGAATCACCACAAGCAGACTATTTTTTTTGGGGTTGCCCTATTGTATGATGAGTCAGCAGAATCATTTACTTGGTTATTCTTAACATTTTTACAAGCAATGTCTGGGAAGCAGCTTGTAACTATTTTTACTGATCAGTCTGCAGCTATTGCCAAAGCCATACAAATTGTTTTGCCAAGTAGCGCACATCGACTCTGTGTGTGGCATATTTTTTAGAATGCCGCCACACATCTATCCCAAGTCCTTCATAATTTCTCATAATTTGCCCGTGATTTCAGACATTGTATTTATGAGCGGTACAGTGTGGAAACTTTTGAAATGTTATGGCAGGACCTATTGAATAAGTATAATTTGCATGACCATGCTTGGATGGTAAACTTCTACAAATTGCATTCTAAATGGGCTGCTTGTTACCGAATGGAGACTTTCTATGCAGATATGACGACAACACAAAGAAGTGAGAACATGAACTGTCACTTTAAACAGTTTTTTAAGAGAAAATTATCTTTGTTTGATTTTTTGGAACAATATGATAAAGCCACCAGCTTCTTTCGTGAGAAAGAGACAAAGGTAGATTTTAAGTCTAGGAATTCTACTCCAGCTGGACAAGCCTCTCATTTCCGTATGCTGAAACATGCAAGTGGACAATACACGATGACCATGTACAAAGAGTTTGAGAAAAAGTTTCTGGCGCAATTAGATTGTTGTATTGTGTTGAGAAGTGCTGATGAGATAGAGATGAATTACAGCATAAGTCCAGCTGGAGGCAGAGATGAAGTGGTCACATACAATCCATCAACTAGAGTTGTTACTTGCACATGCAAGAAGTTTGAATGCTGTGGAATCCTATGTATGCATTCCTTAAAAGTGTTTGCGGCTCAGAATGTGATGCATATTCCGGAAGAGTATTTATTGAAGAGGTGGAACAAATATGCACTGGACGGATATGGTTCAACTATTTGTCATTCCAATTTAGTTGCAGATGGACACCAAAGCTTGATCTCCATATACACTCACATATATCAGAAGGCTTACAACATTGGAAATAGGAGTTTATTATCCAGAAAAGGACTTGAAAAGATAGAACAGGTGTTGGATGGACTGACGTTAGAAGTTGATGAGATATTGCGGAATGAAGAGATAGTTGAAGGGGACAAAGATGATAGCAACCATGTATCCCCCACACAAAATATTACTATAAAAAATCCTGTGTCTAAGAAAGGGCCAAAAGAGAAGAGAAAGAAGAGTGTACTGGAAAGAAGGGTAAAAAGGAAAAAAATAACTCCTACTACTGCATTTGTTGAGTCTGTGTCCATGCCAACACAGGTGAAATCAAATAGCTTGTTTGATTTTGTCTATCACACTCTCATTGGCTATTTTCACTTATTTTTGTAGAATTTTGCTTGTAGGACTCTCAAGTAATGTTTAGGATCCCTTCGCAACCAGCCTCTGGTTCCCACCCTGATATGTCATGCACTGCTATGATGATGGACAGTACTACATCTTTTTATGTTAGTGTTAACTTATCTTTGTGTTTTATTGTAATAATTTACTTGCAAATACTAATTTATTTGTATGATGCAGTGCTCAGATGCATTTTCACACGTCCAGGATCAGGAGGACATTTTGAATGAATAAGTCAGGTGTTTATATGACTGATTAATTTATAATGTATATTTGTCCCAACTGTGCATGGTGGTAATTGCAACGAATAGTTGTATGTAAAAAAGGATATTTCTTTGTATGTAACTTGCATATACGATATTTTTAATTTGAATGGATTTTCATTGATGGTAATGAATATAGTGGATAAGGCTGTAATATCGTGGGTTGTAATGAATATAGTGGATGTTTTGAACATCGTGGATTATTGCCCAACATCGTGGATTTTTAGGAACAGAGTGGATTTTTATTAACATCGTAGATTTTTCCATAACATCGTGGATTTTTCAGAAACATCGTGGATTTTTGGGAAACATCGTGGATTTATGGCTTACATCGTGGATTTTTAGGAATATCGTGGATTATTGTGAACATCGTGGATTTTTCAGAACATCATGTATTTTTGGGAAACATCGTGGATTTATGGCTTACATCGTGGATTTTTAGGAATATCATGGATTATTGTGAACATCATGGATTTTTGGGAAACATCATGGATTTTTGGCTTACATCGTGGATTTTTAGGAATATCGTGGATTATTGTGAACATCGTGGATTTTTGGGGAATATCGTGGATTTTTAGCTTACATCGTGGATTTTTAGTAATATCGTGGATTATTGTGAACATCGTGGGTTTTTCAGAACATCGTGGATTTTTGGCTTACATCGTGGATTTTTAGGAATATCGTAGATTATTGTGAACATCGTGGATTTTTCAGAACATCGTGAATTTTTCAGAAACATCGTGGATTCTTGGCTTACATCGTGGATTTTTGATGAACAACGTGGACTTTTATGGAACATCGTGGATTTTTCTAAAACAAAGTGGATATTTCATAAACATTCTATAACAATGTCTTTACACCTGTAATAACGTGGAAAAAACTGCAAACATGTGTATTAGTGGACATAATACAATCCAACTAGCAGATATTTATCATTGATAGCATATTCAAATTGTACAGCTGCTTATTCAATTTGTGCATACAATAATTATTGTACCCAGTCAGCAATTAAACCACCCTTAAATAGTTCTAGGCTTACTATCGCCTGAATTTTTGGCATGTCAGATTGGGAGTGATCAAAGGGACGATCATAAATTAAAGATTCTATACACTTTAATAGAAATAATGCACAATCAGGGTGGTCTGGATCCTGAATCGGGCATGCTTGCTACCATTCTACTTCCCAACGTCGCATATCCAGCTTCCCATTTGTCTCTTGGGCATAATGATCCCCTAAAAAGACTGACTGCAAAGGGAACAAAATTGTTTTCAAGAGCATCAATGTATCTAATACCAAGTTAAAAACTAAAATTGATACGTACATATTTACTAATTATTCGTTTGCCAGAATGGGTGGTGCCTAATGAAGAACAATAGCATCTTTTTCTACACGAAATCAAAATAAATTAGGAACCAGTGATTGTTGTTAATTATGGGGCAGAATAATCGCTTCAAGTATCTCATTCAGCTTCCTGGCAAATCCTCCTGTTGGCCTGCAGCTGCGGCCGGTATTTTCTTTGCCTTATAATAGCAGCACAATGGGGAAATATAACCAAATCCACGAATCTTTTGCTTCTTTCTAGTTTTGTATGTAATGGATTGTGCTATCAGAAGTGATGCATATGCATCCATAACCTACACAAAATAGAAGAATTAGCTAACTTGCTTTTGATACTTACAAAATGATGCAAGAATGAAATGATACCTACCGAATCGCTCACATGTTCATTGAACAACACCTGGCAAATTAAGGATTTGTGTAGTTTCCATGGATACCTCTCATTAAAAAGTTGTAAGTCCCATGACAAGAAGGTTTCAATTTCTTCTTTCATTGCCGGTGTTAATATGTCGTGTCCAATATAATCTTTCCTATCTTTGTACTGCAGACACAAAACTCATATGTCAACATAACTTACCAACTAAAATAACAAATATAAATGTGGTTAATATTGAGATTTACCTTATCAGCATAAATAGGATCAGGTGCATTCTCGTCCACAACCACTGGCGCAACTACTTTGGTCTTTTTCTTTCCTTCTGTATATGGGCTTGATAGTGCTCTTGATCGTTTCTTGGGTCTCTTCCCTTTTAGTTGGCTCAATTGCACTTGCCCAGCGGAAGCAATTTTAAGCCCTGATGTAGTGGGAACGTCGCCCCAGCTGCTTGAATCCTCTTCCCAATTAGCTGATTCATCGTCCTCCTCCTCCTCCTACCCCTCCTCACCATATTTCCTCCCTGATTTCAGCTTATTGTTCTCTTCGACTAATTCCATAATTCTTTTATTCAATTCTTCATGTTGGATTATTGCAGCCTCTTTACCACTACTGATTTCTTCTAGTTATTGGTTTATTCGTGATTCATGGTTAGCTTTCATTAGCTGACTAGCTAGGTCTGACGACTCCTTTAGACCCTTATTCTCGACCGAAAGACTCTACAATTTTGCAGCAAACTCATAACTCTGCAATTCTGCAGCCTCTTTCAGATTTTTATTCTCGATAATTTGAGATGCAATGCGTGCTTTCGACTTATTCACCTAACAATGTCACAGATCAACTTATCACACGTTCTATTATTCATATAAACAAAGTGATTAAATAGACAAACTCACCAACTCCTTCAGGTCATGGTTTTCCTGAAGCAGCTCATACACGCGAGCCTTCAAGGGATTAATCTCCTAAATAAGCTCCTCTATATGTGTATCAGGATTATTTACCTACCAAAATATATGTCATTCAGACCCTTCAACATATAAGACAATCAGGTTACCAAAATACTACTATAACATGACAAATGGAGGACTAACATTTACATGCGAATGCAATTCTTCCTTTAGTGACTCATTCTCTTTAAGAAGCTCGGCAATTCTGGCTTCCATCTTATTTATCTAACAAACAAGTCCATTAAGCACTGTTAGTTGCATATATTACCATAAGATCCTAAAGATAAAATTAACATGTCAATAACTTACTGTGTCTCTATAGAATGGCGTGGTTGCTTCTAGCTCCTCAGCATCCTTGATCGGGCACTCTTCAGCATTCTGTTCAGCATGCTGTTCTGCCTCTTCAGCACCCTGAACAGCATGCTGTTGTGCCTCTTCAGCATGCTATTCAGCGTGCTGTTCTGCCTCTTCAGCATGAGACGGTGCTAAATGACAAAACACCATCTCATGTGCATCGGGAACCAGATCAAAAATGATCTGCGTATATTAACATCATGACTGAATAACCAACCAAGTAACAAACATTATCTAATACAAGTAGCAAACATACTGTGTCAACTATCATTTGCTCAATAAGTTTATGATAAGTCAGTCTTCGGCCCATTTTCACTTTGGACCATCTGAGTAGGCGAGGGTATATACCCTCAAATCCATCTTCCCTAAACTCATTGTACAACATACAATGCTCATACAACCAAACCTGCAAGGGGAACATTATATTAAATGTAATTACAAATATCAAATTACCATAAATAAATAAGATGTTCAATTGAAGAAAACTTACACAGAGCATAATGGCACATCCAGCGAATCCACTGGGCTTTGCCTTCTTTGTACACCTTGTCAAATTGCCAATCATATAACGATATATTGCTTCAGCCCAATCATACTGGGCGACCTTGGAAAGGTCTTCCACAACGTCTACTAAAAACCCATCTAAGCTATAAGTTATCCTACTAAATAAAAATGTGCAGCATATATACAGTAGTGCCAGAACCCTAGCTCTATCTTCAAGATAACCTTTATTGAGTTCGTCCTCCTCCTCAATGGCTATCTTTAGCTTACTTTCCAACAGCAAACATGTTATTCTCTTCCCTTTAAATTCCTCATTGTAGAAGGGGGACGCACTTGATTGATCAAAGTCTACCAATTCCCCTCTTCTTAGCAGTCCTAGGATGACTACAACATCCTTTACTGTGAATTCCACAAAATTACCATTCACAGTAAATCCCTTCCTTTCCTTATCCTAGTTGGATACCAAATATTCTACTGCAACAGAATCCATCTAAATTGCTGGCCCTTGAACCAAATGGCCAAAGGGGGTTGTAGCCAGTAATTCCTTAATCCTTGGCCATTGTGGTAATCCGTGTAAAAATGTATTCATTCGATGCATTGAACACCTACTCATGCGCGGTCGAGGTACTTCCTTCTTCCTTAGGGACTTAGCTGGCTTTCTAACACATGTCTTGTATCTAACCCTACTCCTACTTGTGTCAGCATGTGTGTCAGATCGTGTGCTACCACTACCATCACTTGAACTACCATTGGAACTCTCACTTTCAGAGTTCATATTGCTGAAAATATCTGGAAACTATGAAAAACAAACTATATTACGTTATGCATTGTGTAGAAACAGGGTTACATTGGTGGTGTCCACGATGATGGAAACCGTGTCCATGATGTGGATACCAAACATTGGTGGTGTCCATGATGATGGACACCATGTCCATGATGATGGACACCATGTCCATGATGTGGATACCAAGGATGAACCCTAAATTCTACTAAATTAGGGTTACATTGGTGGTGTCCACGATGACGGACACCGTGTCCATGATGTGGATACCAAGGATGAACCCTAAATTCTACTGAATTATGGTTACAATGAGGGTGTCCACGATGATGGACACCGTGTCCATGATGTGGATACCAAGGATGAACCCTAAATTCTACTGAATTAGGGTTAAATTGGTGGTGTCCACGATGAGGGACACCGTGTCCATGATGTGGATACCAAGGATGAACCCTAAATTCTACTGAATTATGGTTACAATGAGGGTGTCCACGATGATGGACACAGTGTCCATGATGTGGATACCAAGGATGAACCCTAAATTCTACTAAATTAGGGTTACATTGGTGGTGTCCACGATGATGGACAACGTGTCCATGATGTGGATACTGATAGGTGTTATTTTTATAGAATTTAGAGTCTTATCTATACAATCATTTTAGGCTTAAGTTCTATTTTATGTCAAAAATTTGATATCTTTTACTATTAAGTCCAGAATCTTCACTATTTTTTGATTATTTATGAAATGCAGGTTATTTCCATATAATTTTGACAATATTTTGAAGATTTGAAGTTATGGGAAGATTCGTCATAGTTTGGCAAGGTCACAGGCAAGATTTCAGCATTTTTGGAGCTTCCCATGAAGGACACGGCCTGCCCGTGTCCAGAAGCACGCCCGTGCTTACCTTCCTGCACTTCACAGAGGCAAGAACGGTCTGACCGTGCTTATTGGCACGGCCGTGCTTACATTCCTGCATTCTGTGAGCCAGACATGGCCAGGGTGTGTCTAGAAGCACGACCGTGACAGCTTCCGCGCAGATCGATCTTTCGACGGTTTTTTCGCCCGATTTGAGTGATTCCGAACTCGGAATTGGCTGAAATTTGGAGGGAAACTTCCTAACTACCTAAGGAAGATATAGAACCATAAAATAGGATTTTTGGAGCGGTTTTTGGGGTCAAACTTTGGAGAGAGGCGACTTAGGGCGAAAAGGGGCGATTTTACTCATTCAAGGGCTCGATTCAAAGGATTTCTTTGGGGCTATCGAGAGAAGACCAAAGATCTATCATCTCCTACCTAAGATCTGAAATTTCCCTTCTTTTTGTATACATTTTCGTGGGTTTTAATTGTTAAACGATGCATGTTCTAGAGTAAAACCCTAGTTCGGGACTCGGGCGTAGCCCGTTGAACACATTTCCTCATGTAAAACATTTGATTGAATCTCAGTGATAGTTTTTAGTAAATTGACTTATTTAAATGAGTTGTGCTTATTGTGTATTTATGTTTTGGCCAAACATTTGTATGTGTTAAGTGTTACGAGATGAACTGAGAGGTGAATCGTAATACTCGATCGTTCTCATTTAAACTTGTGACAAGAATTACGAGAGTTGTTCGACGTCACTCGAGGATTTACGATATTTCATAGAGCTTAATGGGTCTCTTGGGTTAATTTTTCTACGAGAGTAGGAAATTAGCTTATGCTAGACACCGGATTACGCTTCGAGAGAAGGTAACCCGTACCATATGAAAGATCGTCTTAAGTTGTTTACTGTCGGATTGCGCTTCGAGAGAAGGAGATCCGTTTTCTATTTCAATTCATTGATTGTTTTACATTTAAAGCTTTCAATGAGGTGAAACCTGAAGTTCCGAACACTTCTTAAACTGTAATTTTCCCTCAAAGTCGTCGACTTCTTGGTTTGATAATTTAGTTAATTTAGTTTTAGAGCTATTCTTTTATTCCGTGTTTGAATCATCTAGCTTTCAATGACACTAAAGGTCGGTACTTGACACCTGCTCCCTGTGGGAACGATATTATTTACTACTGCGATAGACCGTGCACTTGCGGAGCCTATCAGATACCAAAGATGAACCCTAAATTCTACTGAATTAGGGTTACAATGAGGGTGTCCCCGATGATGGACACTGTGTCCATGATGTGGATACCAAGGATGAACCCTAAATTCTACTAAATTAGGGTTATATTGGTGGTGTCCACGATGATGGACATCGTGTCCACGATGTGTATCCATGGTAGTTTATTTGAAATCTACGATAATTTGAATTTGCATTCACGATAAAAGTAAATGACTTTACTTACTAAGAAATTTGCAGAGGATGTTATGAACTAAGCATGACTGCTTGAGTGACCTTGTGTTTCTCAGCTTACTGTTGTTTACTTGCGCAGGACCTCGTCAGAGCATAAAATGCATCAATCATTAATATCTAAAACCATTAAGCAGTAAATACCAAATGTAACAGAAATATTAAATATTAAATACATCTCACCTGAATCGATGGGACAGACGGAGAAGTTTAGGGTTATGATTGGATGGGAGAGACGACAGCGAAACCCTAAAGAGGGAGAAGGAGAGGATGGAGGACAGATTCTAGCTTGGGTTAGGGGTTCAGACGAGAACAAGGATTGTGCCCTCGTGGTATCTATGCACAATGGAGAAGGCTAGGGTTCAGGGCATTGGGCGAGAGGTTGGCTAGGGTTCTCGGCATCGGCGAGAAATTTTGGGAAATTTTTTCCCAGGTTGAGGGTCGGGCGAGAGGTCGGCTAGGGTTATCAGCGTCGGTGGGAAATTTTGTGAAATTTTGTCGCAGGTTTAGGGTCGACGGTGGCATAGGAGAGAGAGATAGAGCGCGGGCGGGGTTTAATGCATTCGGAAAAGTAACCAGGGTTAGCTGTAGCATCGGGTAACGGGAGCGGGTAGGCATTGATATTCGCTCGATCTGACGTGCTTTAAGATTCGAGAAACGAATTGTAGGGGGCTGTGCTCAGAAATCCTGAGCAACGGGGTTGCTCAGGAAATTTTTTCTAAAAACAAAGCCACATGTAAGCAAAAAAATTTCCTGAGCAAGGGGGCTACTCAGGAAAAGTTGAGCAACCCCCCCATAATAAATTCCACGATGTTTAAAAATTATGAAAAGATTTCACGATGTAGTCCACGATGAGAGCTTTCCATGGACACCAAGATCGTAGAATTTGGATGTATCCACGATGAGATATCGTGGATACAAACATCGTGGATTTTTTGCTACAATAAATGGGCCAAAAATCCATGATGTTTGTATCCACGATATCTACATCTAAATTCCACGATCTTAGTGTCCATGGATAGCTCTCATCGTGGACTACATCGTGGAATTTTTTAAACATTGTGGAATTTATTATGGGGGGTTGCTCCATGATGTTTGAGCAACCCCAGGAAATTTTTTCCAAGTAAGCGAACGAACAAACGTCCCCAGGCTCACTGGATCCTCAAAAGCCAAAGCATCGGGTGATTATCTTCATTATCTCCGTGCCATTCAACAACCATTGGATCCATGAGGGACTGCTTAGCTTGGATGGACCAATGACTACGCTCAAATGCTCAGAATCTTCCACATCCAGGACAAAATCGACATAATATGGTGAAGCCAGTTGCATCCGAAAGATCAAAATCTTCATAAGCCAAATGGTCATTGATGACGACATTGAAGCATAGTTGATCAAGGGCCAAACTGGCAATGTCGCAGAAATGCATCCGAACAAGGAACTTGGAACCAGAATTCACAGGAAATTTCCATGCCATGCTGTAGTTTGTCCCTGAAACACTGGAAGAATGTGTAACTCTTACAGAATTATAGACGTTATTGGGAGCCGAATCGAGCACCCACGTCCTCATAAAATAATATTTGCTTTTAAATATCACATACATTAATATGACATACATTACATAAATATTTGTTTTTAAATAAAATAATATTATTATATAAAACTCATAAATTTGATAAATTACTTATTACAAATTTTTATTTGAAACTTTAGTGTTAAGAAAAAAAAGAATCGAGTTACTTTTTAGAATAATTTTGTTTATTTTTTTAATACAAACAATAATAATAATACAAAGTAGTCAAACGTGATAAATTAATAAACTATTAAAAAAAGAATAATAGAGGAATATCGAATACTAAATCCCCGCCCCTATCAAGTTAGATTGAAAAAGAAATGTTAGATTTCTGTGCATGCCAAACAGTAAGATTGAATGCAATAAATAATGTCTTTGTTTTATTTGATCTCCATCAAGTGTAATCTAACAAATTTTAAAAAATTTATACTGCAAAATCAGTAAAGCCGCAATATATAGTTAATAGATAGGGATAACAAAAATTCTAATATCATACTCTCCTACATCGATAGCACAGGGAGTGAGCACAAGTATCCCATGTATCCGTAGTATGAGAGTGTAAATAAACTCCCCTCACACAGAAAATTTTTACAGCAAAGTATCCTACTGCACATGATGCAATAGGGTCTCACCATTATCAAGACACGAATGTTCAACATACACAGTATTAGAATTTCTTGAACGTCATATATATTGACTTTAGATATTTATGTATATTAAGGAAAACTTCGTGTATGTTGACTTGTATCAATACTTATGTTTTTTATCGAGATTTATGCCTTAAAAATGATAGGAGATGTGGTATCTTGCTCCAAAAATTTTTGCATTCCTTTCGATGGACTGATGCCATTCAAAAAATTCGTGTGGCTGTAACAGATCCACCACATGGACAAGTTCTAGGAGTTTCCGTATGCGCTGTTCTTGAGGCCCAAGGTGAACTCATGGCTCAAAATCGTTTGGAGCAACGTCGCACATTTCTGATTCCAGAGACCTTCATCTCTGATATTGTTTGTATTTAGGAACTGGAGGAAGTGGGCGGCCTGGAGGAGCTGGAGAAGGAGATCTGCAGAAGAGCCAAGCTCTACAACAATTCTAACCAAAGCGGTTGAGAAAAATTTTCTTTAAGCCTCGTGTAATTTTCAAGTGTTTTTCCGCGGATCAAGGGATTGCTCAATTACTTCTCATTGAGTAGCACGAATATTTTCATATACAAAGTACTGATTTTGATGGTGGTCAATTGATTGTAGTAGGTTTCGAGACTCCAACGCAGTCTCTATGCAATGCATAGGTTACATGGATGGAGTCCAATGTGAGAAAACAAATCTTTTCAAGTGTTTTTCCGCGGATCAAGGGATTGACATACAAAGTACAAATTTTGATGGTGGTTAATAGATTGTAGTAGGTTTCGACACTCCGACGCAGTCTCTATACAGTGACAGCACTGCTTCTAGTTCAGCAAGTTAAATGAAATTTTATTCAAACTCAACTTATTCCCAAATGTTTGAGTACATAACTAAAGAAGTTATAGTTTTCCTTTGTGAACAAAACCAAAAGAGATATATGTTCTGAATATAAATTCCAAATTTGCAGGACTTTCTTTTTATTCTAATAAATAAGGATCAATTTTGATCAATTCTTTTAACTGAATCTTTATTCTTATTATTATTATTATTATTATTATTATTATTATTATTATTATTATTATTATTATTATTATTATCTATATTATTATCAACGGCCCAACAGCAGTCTTGAATGAGACAAAGACTTAATTAGTTGAGCAGGTCAAGTTCTTGGGTGTTCCCACTAGACATTTTACATCTATAAATACTGTATTCTTCCTCTACCTCACCAGTGAAGTTGAATCTAGAGTTGCTTGCTGTAATTAGTTGAGCAGGTCAAGTTCTTGGGTGTTTCCACTAGACATTTTACATCTATAAATACTGTATTCTTCCTCTACCTCACCAGTGAATTTGAATCTAGAGTTGCAGCACAGCAAGCTCGATATTATGGTATGCTAGCTGCTGCATCTATCTATCGATGTGATTAATATCTTTGTTTATATCTCTTAATATTAGGAGTGAGCAACACTAATATTAAAGTATTATACCAAAAATTTTAGTATTCAATAATTTGATATAAATACTTTGATGCTTTAGTATCAGTACAACTTGTATCAGATTTTAGTTTAGAATTTTCTCGAATTCCTAAAGTACCAAATATATAATTTATTTATTTTATATTTTTTATTTATAAATAATTAATATTCTAATAATTAAATATTTTACTTTAGAGTACTAAAAAATTAAATATTTTTAGCTTTGGTACTTTTGTATTGCACGCTGCCAATCAGTCACCTATCAGCTCATCGCTCATTGCTCACCCGTTGCTCGATCGTCTAATTAATATTTTAGAAATTTGGTATCAGTATCAAAATATATTTTAAGAATTTAACATCGTTACTAAAATAAAATTTTGGAAATCGGTATGTAATAAATTACAGTAATTTAGTACTATTACCAATTAAACTTTTAAAATTTAGTACTGGTACCAAAAAAAATTATTTCAAAAAGTCTAATATTAAAATTTTGGCACTATCGAAATTTGGAATACTCATCACTACCCAATATATAACGCATGATTATTTGCCATCTTTTGCTGCAGGCCGAAGGAGCAGTCAAGGTGGGGACTTGGGGAGTAGAAACCGGTTCATAATGGGACATGGGAGTTGCCACACATATCAAAAATATCAATGTCTATAGCGACGACAGAATATGTGGCATTCAGTTCACCTATTTGAAAGATGGTGTACCCAATACAACTCGTATCTTTGGATCGGGCTCCGGCAAATGCTTCCCTGTAAACCCACTTATACAATTTCTCTACTCTTGTTTACATTAGCCTTTTATTTTCATTAAAAAAATAAGCCCTAGTATGCCCATAATCCATGTGTGTGTTGTTGGATCGATTAAAGGTTATGACAATGAAACACAACATGAAGATATGTTAAAGCATTGAGAAAATACCGTAGCGGAAGCATACCTGAAGAATCCTGAGATTGAGAAGATCATGTCTTCTACAGGTGTTGTGTTTCCCAGACTCAGAATAAAAATATTCGTCACGAGTCTTGGTAATGGGAGTCACCTATATATATATATATATATATATATATATATATATATATATATATATATATAGGGGAAAGAGAGAAAACTCCTTATTAATTAATTAAGGAAACACACGCCTGCAGGGACCACGACGTATTATTTATTATTATTTCTATTTCTAATCCATCACAAAAATAGAAATAAAACCTAAGTCTCTACAGATAATAATATTCCACACAAATTTGAGATAATTAAGCCGTAATAATTAATTCTTAATCGATCACTTAAGTACGGCCAAAATATTTAAGATAGTCATATATAATTATTAATTAATATATGTGTGGTCCACATTAATTGATCTAACAATCTCCCACTTGGGCCACATATATATTACCTGATATAATTGTATACCTTAATGAGCTCTTTAATGCTATATTTTATCTGAAATTATCTCTATCAATCTCGTCCATGAATATAGTAACATAGGATCAAGGCAGCCTTCGTCACAATATGTAATGTGACTAGCCCGAACGATGGTCACGTATGTCAATACAGTCAACGACATAGATTATGTATGGATGTGTAGCATGGAAATTTCATGTAATGTGATCATAACATGCCTATTTCCAACTGGTCCAACTTTATTCCTTATGAGATCAACCAAAACCTTATGTTCAGAGTGAAACTAAAAGCTTTATTCTTTAATGTGTACACTACATAATCCAAATACAAACTCCCACTAAACTGATATATCACCCATATGAGCAATGTGCTCATGAAACTTTAGTAAGTGGATCCATAATCATGGAGTTTGTACCAATATGTTATATAGATATCTGACCACTCTAAACCCTTTCTTTAACAACTAAGAACTTAATGTCAATATATTTAGACTTTGACGAAATCCTATTGTTATTGGAATATAATATTGTAGATTTATTGTCACAGAATAACTTTAGTAGTCTTTCAATATTATCCAAAATGCGCAGACCAGTGACAAAATTTCGTAGCCATATCCGATGGTTGGATGCCTCATATATGCTACAAATTTAGTTGCCATAGTGGAAGAAGCTATAAGTGTCTGCTTAGCACTTTTCCAGGAAATAGCTCCTCCAGTTAGCAGGAAAATGTAGCCCGAAGTAGATCTGCGACTATCTTGGCATCCAGCAAAATCAGAATCAAAATACCCAATGATCTCTAGCTGATCTGATTTTCTATATGTGAGCATATGATCTTTAGTTTTCTGCAAATACCGCAGAATCCTTTTAACTGCTATCCAATGCTCCATTCTTGGGTTGCTTAGATATCTACCAAGCATCCCAACAATGTACGCAATATCCAGACGCGTACATACCTGAGCATACATCAGATTCCTCATAGCAAATGCATATGGAATCTTCTGCATTTCCTTAGTTTCAAAATTATTCTTAGGGCATTATTTGAGACTAAATTTGTCTCCCTTAGCAACAACAATACGTCATCGACATATAAAATAAGAAAAAATATACTTACTCCTACTGAACTTGTGGTATATACAATTATCTACTACATTCATCTCAAAACCAAAGGAGAGGACCACTTGATGACATTTATAATACCACTGATGAGAAGCTTGCTTAAGTCCATAGATGGATTTCTTTAGTTTGCAAACCTATTGTTTTGAATTTTTTGACACAAAACCTTATGGTTGCACCATATATATCATTTCCTCAATATCTTCATTGAGAAACGCAGTCTTTACATCCATCTGATGTAGCTCGAGATCAAGAGCTACTAATGCCACAATAATCCTGAAAGAGTATTTCAATGATACCGGAGAGAAAGCCTCTTTCTAGTCAATGCCTTCCTTTTGAGTAAAGCCTTTTGCAACAAGACGTGCTTTATATCTCTTTACACTACCGTTTGAATCCCACTTGGTTTTAAATATCCATTTACAACCAATGGGTTTCACACCTTCAGGTAGTGATTTAAGATCCCAAACGTCATTGTCAAGTATAGACTTTAACTCCTCACTCATGGCATCAATCCACTTTTGAGAATTAGAACTTTCTATGACTTAGTGGAAGTTGATTGGATCATCCTCCACCATTTCAATATCATGTTCATGAAGAAATGGGACATAATCATCTGCTATTGTACTTCTCCTTTCTCTAGTGGATCTCTTTAATGGCATTTCTTCTTGAGTATGATGAGTTTGTTCTTCTGTAATAACTTTTTGATTTAAATTAAAAGGTTCATCTGAATTCACTGGTTGAGAAATCTCAGCAATTGAAGACTGAATATTATGAATATCAGAAACTAGAATCTGATCATTCTCCACCAGTGATCAAGGGAAGAGTAATGAATTCTTCTTCAAAGACAAAGTCTTTAACTTCATTATTTTCCCTCCCAAACTCATCATCCTCAAAGAATTTAGCAATTCTCGTCTCAACAATAGATTTATCAGAAGGATTATAAAACTTATAACCCCTAGACCTCTTAGCATAACCAATAAAATAGCAACTAATAGTTATGGAGTCCAATTTACTTCTATTTGGCCTATAAGACCTTGTTTTAGTTGGATATCCACAAGTGTACAAATGCTTTAGACTAGGTTTCTTACCTATCCAAAGCTCATAAGGAGTTTTATTAGTTGCTTTAGTTAGAACTCTGTTAAGGATATAAACTGCAGTCTTTAATGTCTTTCTTATAGGAATTTAGCAAAAGGACCTGGACGTTGTTCTCCTGATCCGTCATATCTACCGTAGTACTCACTACCACGATCATATCTAACGCTTTTAATTGACTTGCCAAGTTGATTTGTTCAACTTTAGCCTTAAACTTTTGAACATGTCCAATGCCTGTGACTTCTCATGAATAAGATAGAGGTAGTCTTATCTGGAGTAATTGTTTATGAATGTAATGAAATATCATTGACTGTTCCAAGATACCAAAGGGAATGAACCATAAATATTTGTATTTATTAATTCATAGACGTCTGAAGTTCTGTTGGCTGCCACTTTCTTCTTTAGGTTTGTTTGTTTCCCCTTTATACAATTAATACAAATTTTAAAATCTGTAAAATCAAGGGGCTCAAGAATTCCATTAGACACAAGTCCTTCCATTTTCCATCTAGAGATATGACCTAATCTTTTGTGTCATAGGAATGAGAAATTCTTATTTGTTAATTTTCACTTTGTACCACATATTTGCAGGGTTTCATTAAATGAAGCAACTGTATCTAGCATATAAAGGTTATTAAATGAACTTAATAGACCAATACTAATAAGATTTGAATCTTTAGACAAAGTAAATTTACTATTCCCAAATGAACAATAATATCCTGATTTATTCAATATAGGAATAGAAACTAAATTATGTCTAAAAGACGGAACAACAAATATCTCATTCAAATCTAAATAGTGACTAGTCTTACATAATAACCTAAACATGTCTTATTGCATGAACTTCTACTATTTTGCTATTGCCCACATAGATGAATATTTTAGCATCAATTGGCTTTCAGCAATTCATGTAACCCTACATGGACCTTATGTGAGTAGTGACAACCGAATCCACCCACCATGTGTGTCTAGGTACAACAGCTAAATTAACTTCAATATAAACCAAAATGAGAAGTGTATGTTTCTTTATGCACACCAAGTATGATACTTGGTGTAGTCCTTTTGGTATGTCCACTATCTTTACAGAAGAAACATGTGAATACTTGAGTTTGTTTCTTCGTTTGTTTCTTTTGTGGTCTACACACTGCAGTTTCTTTATCCCTTATTTATTTAATATGCTTTAAGGTAGAGGTCAAATGAGCACTCACTGACTTGTCTTGCTTCAATCTCTCTTCCTCTTATACATAATGAGAAATTAACTCATTAAGAGTTTATTTCTCCCTTTAGCAATTATAACTGATTTAAAAATTGATTAAACTATGTAGAAAGAGATATGAGAACCAAATGCACTAGTAAAGTCTTTAAATAACTCTAACTAAGTGCCTGTAACTTTGAAGCAAAAGTAGACATATTCATAATGTGCTCTATTATGTTTCATTTACTCTTATACCTTAGAGAGATAAGGTTTGTTAGTAGTATGCCCCTAAATGCTTCTAGTATGACACACTTAATGATCATAAGACTCATGCTATTTGAACTGTCCTATCTTTACAACTCCCTCTCATCATTAGGGGAACTTATAGTGGTAAGAATAGTAGGACGTTCTACTCTAAGCGCAATGTCTAGATCAATGACTCCGAGAACAATGGTAACGTTCTCTTGTCATATTTAAAAAATTTGTGTCATTAAGCATATGAATGGAATTAATATTAGCAATAATGCTGGAAGCAGAATTAATAACTGAATAAACTCACATTAGTTTCAAATCATACTTAAATTAAAAATTCAAGTATTAACCAATAATAAATTTAAACAATGACGGGTGCATAACAAGATACCTAGCACAACGTTAATATTTCATCTTTGGACATAAATATTAACTTGTAAGTGGTACTCTCATTGTAGTAATCAAATACTGATAATAAGTCTCATCTAACACTAAGCCTTTCTTTGGACAGACTTAATGTTGACAAGAAAATCAAATAATCATCACATGTCATTACCACATGTGTGCACATAATTCGGCCAAGTATCAACCTTCATTTGAGCCGATTAATACCCGCATGAATTACATACACACCATCTTAACAATATGAAATAAATTAACCTACACAATACGTTACTTTGGTAGTCATATTGTTTCAATTAATATATTTCATAATGTTAGACTTTTTATTATTGAAACAATAATAAAAAATAATTATGCCATTTGAAATTATTAGAAAATTACTTTCCTGGATTTTATGAAAATTGATAGCAAGCAGCCGCTACACAAGACATCTACCCAAATAGCTTTCTGTTACTTCTGCCCGTAGCAGAAAACTCAGCCCAGATGACTAGGCCCAAACTAGGTCCAGACAGTAGAAATAGCGCAGCAGCCTGTTTCTGTGCACATTAACATTGCTTTATGCGCACAACACAGCAGAAGGGGGACAGCCTAGGCCCAAGCCTAGCAAGCTAGGCCTAGGCACAAGACCCAAGAAGCAAACCCAAAAATAGCCTGAATCCAGCCCAATAGCTAGACCCAAAATCCAAAATCTAACCCGAATCTAAAAAGAACCGAATTTAGACCCAAATAGGATTCACACTAAAGGCCCAAACCCAGATCCGGATTTAGCTGACATGCATGCATGCCACAACGCCTTCTGCCCTAAATTCCGCAGCACACACACAGCAATCGTCGGCGTTCGCACGTCTTGTCTGGCTGCACGCGACCAACGTCGCGCGTCGCTTCGCCGAATGCGACTTCGCCGCACAGAAAAATCCCGCCGGCTGTTGCAAGTCCTCGAGAAGCAGCCCTCACCGACTGTTACAATCGTGATGCAAAAGACAGAAGAGGAATAATAAAATATAATATATTGATTTAATAATCTAATTTGATGAGACAGTGTTGTCTCATCCGGTTCCCTTCCCATCCCCGTCACTGTGCGCTCGTGACGAAGCCACGCCTCACCCGTTTCCCTCTATCGCGTGCCTTTCCTTTTATTTCTCCCCATCCGCTTGTCTTCTTCACCGAACGAGCGAACGAAGCTTTCAAAAGTCGCCCATTCTTCGATCTCACCTCCTCGTCCTCACCTTCATTCATCCGGCGACTCCTCCGGCCAGGTCTGGTACCGGCGACAATGAGACCCTAACCCTGTGAGCTGATTTCGGCGTTGCCCCTTTCCTCCGCTCGCTAGTATTGGTTCGGCGGCGGACGCATCATGCTCTTGCGTTCCTCTCTACGCCGGTGATCCTCCTCTGTTTCGGCGTCTACTACACCTCCACTGCGCCGGCGACGGTTTTCCCCTCCCTCCTATCCCATTTCCGGCGTCTCCCTCCTTCAGCTCCGGCGACGTGCGCGAACGACGCCGCCGGCGTCTTTCTGACGTTTTCCGATGACTCCGGCGCCCTCTGGCAGAACAAACTATACGGCCGAGCTCCCCTCAGTATCAGCTTCATTTTCACTACCGGACAGTTCTGATCTGCCACCGGAAATACTGTTCCAGCAACACTATAGTGGCGGCGCTACTATTCTATTGAACCTCGAAGTTCGAGCTGTCGCCTCGGTTTACACACGCGTGGTTGGTTCTTGCGTATTCCGGCTTCCTCGCGGTGATTTGCGTTCGCACGTGGCTGCGAACTCGGTTAGTACCCGTACTCGCCTTTATACATATACAAACGCATGTGATAAAACCCGGACATTCTTATTGATGGATATGATTAAACAGCCTGATATGATCCGAACCACTTAGCGAACCTGAAATAACATGTTAACTGATAATTAGTGTAAAATGGATTAGAATGTAATATGTGGACTTATACGTGATTTACCTTGCTAGGAACTATTGATTGATACTGTGCTTATTGGTTGGATCTTACTGTGCGACTACAGTTTGAGGTAGGGATTCTACCTCCTCTCCTTTGTTTCGGTGCCAACCACATGTGTAGATTAGCGGCACCTCCTTATCGTTGTATTACAGTTGATTACTATCTGATTCCCGTTCTACTCTGAGTTATATTCCTGTTGACATAACCTGTTGCATGAAACACGGCATGAGTATTTTGTTATTGCATGTTTATTGGTAGTTGGTCGGTGGTATGAGTTTTTGTATACATACATTGATGGCTGAATGTCTAGCGATAGACATGTCAGTGTACCTCAGTAGTGCCTGTTATATTCTGAGACGTGATATCGTCTCCCTGTGCCAGTGATAGACCAAGAGAGTCCCGCTTATGGGCTTGAGGTCTCGGATATGACAACCCGATGAGATGGGTTGTATTGAGTGTAGGACGCTACACTAGCGGGCTGTCGACGGACAGTCGTCTCTACTGTTCGGGAAGCCATCAGTAGGGACCACTCTATTTATAGAGTTGCGGGTCTGGGACCACTGCTGTATCAGCTCCTAGTTTTATCTGTGTTTGATGACACGTATATTGATACGTATTTGAGTTTGACTATACTCTATATGGGACATGTAGAGTCTTGGTTATATTTCGTGGTAACTCCTCCTATCTGATCATGCACCATATACCTTGTTATATCCCTACTTAGCCTCCGGCTAACCCCCCCCCCCCTTTGATTTGCCTCCAGGTGCAGGCGTGGCTCCCTCTGGAGCAGATTAGATAGTTAGTTGTGACCACCAGTCTAGGTGGGCTTGTGTTGCATTTATTTCAGTTTGTCTATTGTTACTTTATTGTATATGTTGTTAGACTTTATTGACCGCTGCGTCGGTCATGTTCAGTTGAGTGGCCTTATGTTATTTTATTCTGTTCTGTACCTCTCGGTTGTTGTGTTGATTTGACAGGTACAGTGTTGTTGCGTCCCGAGGTTCGGGATTCCCGACGTGGGTCCCGGGTGGCGCTCTGGGGCGTAACAATTTTGGTATCAGAGGTTTGGTTTAGGATATTACATGGGACATAAGGACTTAGGATAAAACACTAGGATTTAAGATCTGCGTTAGTGCTAATCACACTTGATTATGATAACTTGTGGTTTCAATTAACGTAACCATTCATTGTTGTGGTGCATTACAGGAAATGGCACCAAAGAAAAGTTCTCGTTTGAGTCGAGTAGCTGGATTAGCTCGTGAAGTAATAAGTTTACCTCTCAGTTGGATGAGCCAAGCTACTGGTTCCAATGAAGCGGACAAGGAAGAACCAACTGTTGCAGCTCCACGCGTTCAGCACGCTGATAGTATTAGTGAAGTGGGAAGCAGACGACATGCGCGAGAACCCTCGGTCCAAGAGCCACCACGGCGTAGAGCGCGTGAAACTCCCTCGACTGCAACGTTGGAGTCAGCGTCTCGTTTTACGACCATGGGGGAGCGAAGATTCCAGGTGTTTTCTAGAAAACCGGATCCGGATCTGTGGGCAAAGTAATATGGGCAAAGTAATTAACTAAAGTAAAATTTTATTATCAATAATAAAAGTCTTTACTAGTTGAAGTTGAACTAATACTGTGCATAACTAATTTTTCTTTCTTTTTACTCTTATCTTTCTATTATCTTAAATTTTTTTATACATTCCTTGAATCATTTACCTAATTTCCTTTTACACCATTTTTTTTCTTGTAATCAAAATAATTATTCGGAACATTTGAAGTTAATAATAATAATAATAGTAGTGGCGGTCACTTTTAAGTTCAATCACAACATAACATTATTGTTATTATAAGTGTATTTCATAAAGTGAAAGGAAAAGATATGAAATAAACAATAAAAATTATTGAGTATTTTTTTATTTATTAGAATAAACTAAAATAATAAAAGGATTTTCTCAACTTATCTTTCTTTTTTTTTCTCATTTTACATAATATTTTTTTAGAAAAAAAATTAGAGGGAAAGGAAAGAAAAAAAAATTTTCTTCTTACCTTTGGGCGAATGGAAAAATTGGAGAGGCAAACTAGAAGGAAAACTGAGACTTCTCCCTTACTTTGGGCGGAAAAAAAAGCAAAGGAAAAAAAATGATGCTTTCACCCGACTCTCTCGCCTGTCTTTCGAGCATATGGCAGAAACTATAGTACTAATTTCATCCTTAATTTTGTGTTTAAATATGTGATGTTCAGCCTCAATTTAGAAATTCACACAACTCAGATCTCAATGCAAAAATCAAAACTAAGATGATCACTCTTCCCTGATATTTATCCCAATTTCTTGAAACTAGTGGGGCATGAGAAATGCCACGCATATCATAATCGTAGATCATGCTAACTGAATTCATGGCATTCAAATCAACTACATCTTCAATAGTAAGTTCCATGCAACTCAAATCTATGCAAATGGAAGCCATGCCGGCCACAGCCACGCTGTAAAACCATTTACACAATCTATCTATTCATCTTTAAATTGTTTTTTTTATTTAAAAATGAGCTCCAATTTGCTTACAATACAAATATTAAATTATTATTTTCTATTAATTGAATTATTTAATTAATCTATTATTATTATATTTTTTTTATTGCTAATTAAATTTGAAGGTGCTGCAATACTTAAGTCAATCTCAGCAGAATATGACAACTCATCTCTAACTAAACTAGGATTGATAACAAGTCAGTTCCGCCCTCGAGCCCGTCACTCTAATCTCATTCCAACCTTGCCCCTGTCAAAAATTTGCATCCCAAACCAGAACTTGTCGAGGAGTTAGGTCCTGCAGGGAAACTCAATCTCACAGGTTGTGTAATATATATATATATATATATATATATATATATATATATAAAGGGTGAGTCGAGTGAGGGAAGAGTGAGGAATTTAAGAATTTTAATTTTCTTATATATATAAGGATAATTTAGAAAAATTATATTTTGGATCGTGTTCGAGTTCGGGTTCAGGGTGGATTCTAGGATACTCATATTCGAACCCCCTCCGCTTAATTAAGACTTTGGGTTTTACTTGAACCCGCCCCACCCCGAAACCCAGCCAACTCAAGTTTTTCTCATCAATGGAAGGTCGAGTCAGGGCATGTTAGAGTTTTCTTGCCAACCTTGATATAGGAGAAGAGGACTCATCCAAATGATCCACAAAAAATAGGCCTCTAAATCAAAGGCTAGTCATGGTCAACCCATGCCATTTTAACAATTTTGAATTTTGAAAACATGTAGACTTTATGCATTACATCTTTGGCTTGTAGTTAGGTAGTTTATGATTATATTTTAATTTTAATTTTTTAGAATTATATAATAGGTTTCAAATTAGCCTAGTATGTATCATCAATTGCATTCCATATGTATTCCGAGTTGCCACCTCCTCTCAAGGTCCTCAATTCAACTTGCCACCTTAGTTGCCACATCATCACATGCCACCTCATCATTCAAATGCCAACTCATCAACACTTCAGCAAGAACACATCAGCAAATGCTCCAAACGTTCAAGAGGAAGAGATAATGGCAACTAACATCCATCCATACAAGCATTTAAGAGCCAACCACCCACCTCACAACTTATACAATGAGAGTTGCATTCACCTCCCAAGTTATCCAATTGAAGTACTGGCATGCAAAGCAACATGCTTTCAGCTAATATTTGAAGCATAGAGACGCCAATTCAAAATTTGAACCACAAGAGAATCAAAACCATCCAAGACAAAGTGGATCCCTCATCAACCATAGAAAATATAGAAGACTTGATTGTAAACCATGTAAATTTAAGGGCAAGCTGAAATTATCCTTGAAAATCGTTGAGAGAATGTGGATTAAAGGACTTGTACTTCTCATTTGCATCATAGTGAATTCCATTTGAAATATTTCTGAAAATAGTTATGTTAATGCCTAGTGTGAGGTGAAACCAAGTACCTTCTCTTCTCTTTCCCTTAACCGATCTCTCTTCCTCTCTTCTATCTCTTCTCTTTCGCCCTTTCCCTTGCTTAAGAGAGCTTCTTCTTGGATGTCCCATGAAGCATTTGGAGTCTGGGAGTTGAAGGATTTGGAGCACAAGAAGAAGAGTATTCGGCATCATCCAAGAGTAGAGAGATATGGTGTTTCTATTCCTTCCAACCCTCTTGTGCATTGAAATATATTGTATAACATACCATCTAGCCTCATTGCCAAGATACAAGAGCATGGACAAAAATAGGAGTTCAGCCCCTTTCCTAAAGGGGCCATACGTGACATCTCTCCTCTCCCCTCCTTTATTTCCATGCTTGTTGGTGGTTCATTCTTAAAAATCTTTAAACTTGCTTATTGTTACTATATTCTTGAGCCCCATATCCTAGATAGATCTATCCCTAAACATACCATAAGATTCAACCTCCATCAAATCCTTACTAAACTAACTTTCATCGCTTTTAATACAACATATGGCCCATATGAAACTATAAATGGCACAAAATTCTCTCTTCCTGTCAAACTAGGTTTCATCATGAGCTTCTTTGGACGTGCTGACGAAGAATGCCTTAAGGAAATTGGAGTTAACTTGATTTAGAACTAGTAGTTGTGATCTTGTCGATTTCATTGAGCTACTATTCTTAAAGTTTAGATATATGCACTAGTAGATAAGGGTGTCATATGACATTTGTATCTAGTATAAGTCATTAGTCGGTGATGTTTGAGCTTGACATTAAACAAGAGTCTGTTAGGATCCATGGCTGTGCACCATGTACATGCATAATAAAATGCATTTGGGCATGTAGACGTATATGCGTTGTAATAATTAATTGTGTATAATTTAATCTCTAATTTATTTATTGTCATCAAATTAATTAAGTATGGAGGGAGCTTTTAATTATGTGTAGAATCCCTAGTGGTATAATTATCTTATCAATGATGGGCAAATAATAATTATGTCCATTAGGTTTTTCCTATATATAGATGTAGTCCCTGATTGAGGTGTATAAGTTGTCAAAAGGTTTTTATTTGGTTCCTATCGGCCGCCTCACCTCTTGTGAACAATGACATAATCAATTAGAAGACCCCTCTGGTCAAATCCACTACAACTAACTAAATCTAGTATGTCTTCATATAGTAATTTTTCTATACAATTTTAATGCAAGATTTATAACATGATCTAACAATTGGTATCGAAGCGAGGTTAGTCTTGCCTTATTTTTGTTTGAAAATATTTTTGGCTGTGATTCATGCTTTGTGATTAATTGGAGCAAAAGAGCATGTTAGACGTATTGGCTGTGATTCAAAATCTAGTAAGCCGAGTGACCCCTCCGGTTTTTATTTGCTATTTTCGATCTTCTATACCCATCATACATCGATCACTTAGCTAGTAAGAATTCAATTATTTGGTACTTAACACGTAGGTCCCTATGGGTTCGATATCTTTTATTACTTCGAGTATCCGTGCACTTGCGGACACAAAAGAGCATAAATATGACTCAAAAAGACTAAAAAATAACATAAAATAT
The DNA here is from genome assembly GCA_027563935.2 of Costus lasius. Taxonomy (NCBI): domain Eukaryota; kingdom Viridiplantae; phylum Streptophyta; class Magnoliopsida; order Zingiberales; family Costaceae; genus Costus; species Costus lasius. The sequence goes on along the minus strand of CM050450.1, from coordinate 13,056,817 downwards.
ATTATGAATTTTTGAGTCATCAAAATACATAAGGCTTAAACGTTGTTTGTCCCCAAGCAACTCAAAATATGAATCAAAGTGTGTAAAGAAAATATAGATGACTTCGGTTCATTCCTCCTTAACATGAAAGTTATCTATAATATGTGTAATAATTCACAAGAATCAGAGATTTAAAGAAATATTGTGAAATATATCTTCAAAAAGTTATAATCCAAGACAGCTAAGATTTTCATAATCCTTGTAATGGCATTCAAGTTCAACTTGTTTAAACAATTGTAAACTCTCTTTTAATCAATCCAACTCACCATCAAAAATCACTTTCACTTATCTATTCTTGAGGACATACTGTAATCAACTATTTAATGCAAACTGGTCTTTGAATGGTTATCTGCGCATTCTTGTAAGCATGATAACATTATCAAAGTACACCGTAAAATAATGTAATTAACTCATAACATAATTATAAGTAGTCAGCGGAGTTGTCCACTCGACCGACAACTCTCTCTTTTTTCCTTTTTTAGACTTCAATTCAGATCTTCAGTATCACTGCTAATTTTTTGCAGTGCTAGGTAGAGGAGTCACTTAACTTCAATTCATAACTTTAGTACCACTACCAATTTTTCGAAGTGCCAAGTAGAGGAGTCACTCGACTTCAACTCATAACTTCAGTACCACTGCCAATTTTTCGCAGTGCCAAGTAGAGGAGTCACTCGACTTCAACTCATAACTTCAGTACTACTGCCAATTTTTCGCAGTGCCAAGTAGAGGAGTCACAATACTCTCTTTTTTTTGGACTTTAGAATCTTTCTTCCCAACAAATAGCATAATAGATCAAACATCAACTAGGCAAATCAATCAACATAAATTTAGAAATTATACTCATATGCTCATTTTATTCAAAAAAGATGTTTCACTCTCAGATTGCATTCATTGAACAACACATCTACCCAAAATCCCATGCATCAAATAATGAAAAATTACCATGGGAGGATATATGTTGAAGAAATAAATTCAACACAAGAGGCATATCTTCATTCACAGGCATTGATAGACACAGATATTCAATATCCAAAACAAAGTAGACATATCATCACAGAAAAAATCCACCCATCCAGGAAAAATATATCATCAAATTATAAGTTTTACAATCATCAATCTTATCACATCTATAAAACCAATTTGAAAAATAGGTAGACTTACATAGTCACATCAGAACAAAACAATGAATCCATATATCCATAAATAACTTTTCCAGAGAAAACCATAAAGTAATACAACCATGATAAAATCAAAGATACAACCATATGAAATAATCATGAATACAAGAGAGTGCAAACGATACTCACACAACCATATAATAAGCTCAAACATTGTCCGGGGTGTAGCATCGTGGCAGGTGCTGCTAAATTGTCTTCAAAGATGCACCTTCTTAAAATTTTACCTATGCAATTCATAAATAGATAAGGCTCAGCCCAAAAATAGTATCTTACTTTAAAAAAAATAATAATATTTTTCTTAAAGGATAATCAGACATATTGTTGGAGGTCTAAGGAGGGTGCCAGTGGAAGGAGCTGATGTTGAATAAATGCCAACGGAAGGGCTACTGGCAGTGAAGATGAAGAGTCACCGACGCAAAAGTGATGATGAGTAGTCTCTAGTGGCCTGCTGGAGACTACAGTCCTAAAGGCAAAGTCGTCGGCTGGTAGGCGGCAATAACTAATGTTGCACAGCTGAAAAAAATAGAGTCAATAATGATAAAGAATTTACTACTAAAAAGAATAAAATAAAAAAAATAAATTAAAGTGCAGCTCCCAATAGATTGTAGAGGTAGTGGTAGATGTTGCATAGCGGCGAAGAAGCTGGCTGGAGAAGTGGTGTCTTGCATTTTAATAGTATTTTTCCTTTGTATTTCATGGTAAATCTAGGCTTATTTTAATACTTTCATACTCTTTAAAGGCTTATTTGCTTAAAAGCTTCGGAATCTTCACTTTTTCTTGCTTTTGTGAAATTTCAAGAAAAATCGCCCTATTTTGACTTTTTTTTTAAGATTCTAAGGCCATGAGGTGATTTCTTATACGAAGACGAAGCTACACGTCAAATTCGGGCTCAATAGGAGTTAGTGTGAACAATATGGCCAGGTGAACCCCACGGGGTTCACCAGCACGTTCCTCAGCCAGCAAGAACCTCACAGAGAGCTTCACGGCCAGGTGAACCCGGCGGGGTTCACCTGTATTCCGTTCAGCCGAAACTGCTCAGAGTAAAGCATAGCCAGGTGAACCTGGCGGGGTTCACCCGTGCTCGCATCAGCCGAGAAGTCCAGAATGAATCACAGCCAGGTGAACCTGGCGGGGTTCACCGATGATTCCAACCCAGGCGAATGCGAACCCGACCTGCACTCGGATTTTCAGTGATTCCCAACCCGTTTGGCATCCAAATTTGGCAAGTAAGGACTCTTTGGAAAGCTAATTCGAAGGAGAACGCGTGGGATATAAAAGCTCCAATTTTCATGACATAAATATCAAGGAATCATGCGACGAAGTGGCGGAAGGCGGAAGAACACGACGACGAGGCAATTTTCGAGGAATTTCAGAGATTGAGACGTCGGATCATCACGATTTCTTCTGGATACTTTCAGTTTATCGTCTCCTTCCTCTTAGATTCGCTTCATTATAGTTTTCTTTCCATTAAAAGAGAGATTTTGAGCGTTTCAATGACGATTGTAGCGTAAACCCTATTTCGGGGCTCGGTTGATGCCCGGTGACGACTTTGATTGCAAACTCTATTTTAATTCTATTACTTGAATTACATTGTGAGCATATTTTAATTTGACGTGCGTATATCATGATTTTACCTTGGCCGAGTATTTTCATGTTTAAGTCATTACGATTCATACCGAGAGGAGGATCGTAAGGGTGGAACCTCTTAGTAAAACTTGCAAGACCTCGACACGAGAGTGCTTGGTCTTCACTCGAGGGTTTCATAATCATCCACAGAACTCATTGGGTTAGTCTAAAATGATCCACCACGAGAGTAGGAGATTGTCTTAGTCGAGCACCAGGGTGTACACTCGAGAGAGGGCATCTTGTACCATAGGGATAGATTCCTTGTGCAAAAATCATAAATCCAAATAACTGATAATCTTAAGTGTGATTAAGATCGTCATCGTGGTAGAAACCGTAGCCCTGATATCTCTTTCGTATTTATTCTCTACAGTCGTAGCGTTGATTTCTTGTTTTCGATTTTAATTCTCAAAACATGTTTCGATTCGCCTAGCTATTAAGACTTGGATTTTCTAGTACTCAACCTTGTTCCCTGTGGGATTCGACATCTTTTATATTACTTCGGCATAACCATGCACTTGCGGGATTTGTGTCAAGTTTTTAGCGCCGTTACCGGGGAACAACGGTTGATATCAGTACATTTCTGAGAATTGGTAGACTAGGCTTTAGTTAGTTTTCTTTTACGCTTTTACATTGTTATTTTCTTTTTCTCTACTTGCCCATTGTCTTAGAACTTTAAAATTTTGACTGACCCTTTTATGCGAAGAAGTTCTAGGGCGGGTACATTCTTTGACATTGATCTAGAGATCGAGCACACCTTCAGGACAAGAAGGAAGCAAAATAATATTTAGAAAAAGAAAATCATGAACCATCCAGGAGGACAAAATCAAATGGAGCACATTCAACTTGATGTGAACAATGATCGAGTATCTCAGCCAATGAGAAACAACTATAACAACAGGATGTTAAAGGATTATTCTGCTCCCTATGCTCATGGTTTTCAATTAGGAATTGCTAGGCCCACTGTTGAGGCCAATAATTTTGAAATAAAACCTGCCCTTCTTTCTATGGTGCAACAAAACCAATTTGGTGGTTCTCCTCTTGAGGACCCCAATATGCACCTTTCTATTTTTCTGGAATATTGTGATATGCTGAAAATTAACGGTGTTTCTGCTGATGCTATTAGGTTGCGATTATTTCCCTTCTCTTTGAAGGATAGAACAAGAGCTTGGCCGCACACACTACCTTCTACTTCAATAAGAACATGGGCGGAGTTATCTCAAGTCTTTCTCTCCAAGTATTTCCCTCCGTCCAAAACAATCCAATTGTGGAATCAGATAACGAGTTTCATGCAGAAAGATGGAGAATCCCTATACGAAGCTCGGGATAGGTTTAAAGAGCTCCAAAAGATGTGTCCAAATCACAGAATTGAAACTTGGGTCTTAATCCAAACGTTTTATAGCGGGTTATAACACGAGACTTATAGTGGACGTAGCAGCAGGAGGCGCTCTAATGAACAGACGAGTGGAAGATGCAATGAACCTCCTCGAGGACATGGCAATCAACCACCACCAATGGACATCTGAGGGAGGTACCTCTAACAAGAAGTTAGGTAAGTATGATCTTGACTCTTTGACTGCTCTTACAGCTAAGGTTGACAATTTGACTAGAAAGATTAATTCTTGGTCTGTTAATTCGATGGATGTTAACTCTATTTCTTGTGAGATCTGTGGAGTTGTAGGTCATGCGGGGGCAGATTGCCAAGTAGGAGATGGACAGATGGCTGCGGGTCACCCTGAACAGTTGAATGCTGTTGGAAGCTTCAATGCTAACAACAATCCTTATTCCAGCACATACAATCCAGGATGGCGCAACCACCCGAACTTTTCATACCGAACAACTCAGCCAATGCAACCTGGACAAGTTCCATCATAGCAAACCTAGCCACCGCAAGGAAATTTCAAGCAGCCCCAACAGAACAATTTCAGACCACCAGGATTTCAGGCTAGGAATTACAATGCGCTACCACCACAGCCAAGGCCAAACAATGATTCTCAATTGAGTAAGCAACTTGAGGGTCCAAAGATGTCGACTGATGATAGAATAGATAAGTTGACTACCGAGCCTGTGGAACCACAGTTAGATGCAACACCGGTGGCACCCGAACCAGTCGAAGAGGAGCGGCCCTACGTGGGACTGCCCGCATATAAGCCACCAATCCCTTTTCCACAGAGGCTTGTCAAGGCTAAATTGGACAAGCAGTTCGGTAAGTTTTTAGAAGTATTGAAGAAACTTTATATTAACATCCCTTTCGTTGATGCTCTTTCGCAGATGTCGACTTATGCAAAATTCCTGAAAGACGTCTTATCTAATAAGAGGAAGCTGGAAGATCAAGGGACCATTGCACTTACTGAGGAATGCAACGCCATAATTCAGAACAAGCTCCCTCAGAAGCTTAAGGACCTAGGCAGTTTCTCCATACCCTACCAGATTGGGGAGATGACCTTTCAGAGAGCTCTGTGCGATCTAGGAGCAAGCGTTAGCCTCATGTCATTGTCACTTTGTAAAAGGCTAGAATTAGGAGATTTGCAACCAACTAACATTTCTATACAGCTTGCAAACAGATCAGTGCGTCAACCAGTTGGTATTCTAGAGGACATACCTGTTAAAGTAGGAGATTACTTTATTCCTGCTGATTTTATTATTTTGGAGATTGATGAGGATGACAGGCTCCCTATCATTTTGGGGAGACCTTTTCTTGCCACTGCAGGCACTGTCATGGATGTCAAGAATAGGAAACTGTCTTTGAACATCTGTGGCAACGTTATACAATTTGATCTGACTGATGCCTTGAAAAAACCTTTTCTTGCAGGTACATGCTATAACGTGGACATTGTGGAGAAAGCTATTCAGCATGCCGAGCCCTACAGAAAAGAAGTGGACCCATTGGAACTGGCTCTGACAAAATCAGTTGATAAAGACGATGAAGGAGAAGCGGAGAGATATGTTGCACTTTTGGAGGGTGACATAAGCCCGGATGACAGGAAAGAAGAAGATCTGGAGAATCAGGGGCGGCATAAGGTTGAACTCAAGAGCTTGCCCAGCACTCTGAGATACGAGTTCTTAGGAGATGATTTTATATACCCTGTGATAGTCAGTGCGGTGTTGGATAAGGAGCAAACCAAATTACTACTAAATGAACTTCATCTCCATAGGAAGGTAATAGGGTATTCATTAGATGATATAAAAGGGATTAATCCCTCTGTTTGCATGCACAGGATCTTATTGGAAGACAATAGCAAACCTTATGTGAAGTTCCAACACCGTCTCAACCCGCACTTGAAGGATGTGGTGAAGAAAGAAGTGCTCAAGCTATTGGACGCTGGGGTAATATATCCAATCTCAGACAGCTCTTGGGTGAGTCCGGTTCATGTTGTACCCAAGAAAGGTGGCATCACAGTGATCAAGACTGAAGCAGACGAGTTGACACCGACACGCACAATCACATGATATAGGATGTTCATTGACTACAGGAAGTTGAACTCGGCTACGCGAAAAGATCATTTCCCTCTTCCATTTATAGATCAGATGTTGGACAGATTGGCTCATAATTCTTACTTTTATTTTTTGGATGGCTTTTCAGATTTTTTCTAGATCCCTATCCATCCGAATGACCAGGAGAAAATGACATTTACTTGTCCCTATGACACATACACATACAGAAGGATGCCGTTTGGCCTCTACAACGCCCCCGCGACTTTTCAGCGAGTGATGATGGCCATATTCTCTGATTTTAATGAAGATTTTATGGATATTTTTATGGACGATTTTTCAGTATATGGTTCTTCTTTTCACCATTGCTTGTCTAATCTGTCTAAGGTTTTACAGAGGTGTGAAGAAGTAAACCTAGTTTTGAACTGAGAAAAGTGCCACTTCATGGTCAAGGAAAACATCATCCTCGGACATCTGGTTTCTGAGCGAGGGATAGAGATAGATAGAGCAAAAATCGAAGTCATTAAACATCTTAAGCTGCCTACATCAGTGGGGGGATCAGGAGTTTTCTTCGACACGCTAGCTTCTATAGATAATTTATTAAGGATTTTTAAAGATAGCTCGCCCCTTAACTAATCTTCTTGCTAAAGATGCTGCGTTTTACTTTGACAGGGATTTCAAGGAAGCCTTCTTGAAACTCAAGGTGGCATTGACTTCTGCTCCAATAATTCAACCCCCAGATTGGTCATTACCTTTTGAGTTGATGTGTGATGCTAGTGACCAAGATGTCGGGGTGGTCTTGGGACAGAGGAAGGATAAGAAGCTTCATGCCATCTACTATGCCAGTCGAACACTCGATAATGCCCAGATGAATTACGCGACCACTGAGAAAGAGCTGCTAGCAATTGTCTTTGCTTTTGATAAATTCTGTTCTTATTTAGTTAACTCGAAAGTAATTGTTTTCACTGATCATGCATCCATTAAATATTTGATTAACAAGAAGGATGCAAATCCAAGGCTCATTCGATGGATCCTCCTCTTGCAAGAATTCTATATAGAGATCATAGACAAAAAAGGGAGTGAAAATTTAGTGGCTGACCATCTATCCAGGCTTGACCACGGCACTGACAAGGGAGTTAATGAAGAGTTGGAAATTAATGACACTTTCCCTTAAGAACATATCTATGCTCTGTTGGAACAACAGGTTCCTTGGTATGCAGACTACATCAATTACATTGTGTCTAACATTTTTTCCTCCTAATCTTACCTTTCAGAGGAAGAAGAGGTTTCTACACAATGTGAAGTTTTATTATTGGGACGAACCATATTTGTACAAGAGATGTGCGGATGGGTTATACAGACGATGCGTGCCAGAGGTGGAGATACAGGATGTGTTGACCCATTGCCATGCTTCACCCTATGGAGGACACGCAGGGGTCTCTAAAACAGCTTTTAAAGTTTTACAATCAGGTTTATATTGGCCCTCCATATTTCATGATGCTAAACACTTTGTCTCCACTTGTGATAGTTGCCAACGGACTAGAAACCTCTCGAGAAGAGATGAGCTGCCGCTCAACAATATCATGGAAGTGAAAATTTTTGATGTATGGGGGATAGACTTCATGAGCCCCTTCCCCTCCTCATGTGGGAAACGATACATTTTGGTTGCCGTTGACTACGTGTCGAAGTGGGTTGAGGCATCCGCTGAAGCTACTAATGACTCTAGAGTAGTTATGAAGTTTATGAAGCGGACTATTTTCCTCCGATTTGGAGCTCCACGCATTCTGATCAGCGATGGAGGCTCCCACTTCATTGAGCAAAGGTTTGGAGCATTATTGAAAAAGTACAGTGTAAAGCACAAGATCGCCACTTCATTGATCAGCGTTGTTGGCAGGTACCGCTGAAGATGTGATCGGAACTCTCCTCTTCAGAGGCTAGAGAGGTATAGTGAGTAGTGGCAGGAAGAGAGAACAGATCACCGACTGGAAACAAGTTGGCAGTGGCTGATCTGATGGTGGAAGCAGAGGTGGTAGCTGGGCTGCTTCTGGTGGTAATCTGAAGACAAGGAGCTGTGATATCGATGGAAAGTAGAGCAGCCTACTGATTCATTTACGAAAAGTAGCTATGCCACGGAGTTGGATTTAATAATCTATAAAGAAAACTGACAAAACCGAATTGTAGAATAAAAGTTGTTCTTTTCAGGCGTATAAAAAAATAAAGGATCAGTATATGTCAGGCGTGTAGGGTATTAACAGCAAGAGGGCTAATTAGATTACTACATTAAAACTGCACAGAAATTAATTAGACTTCAAGAGTTGCCATGCTTCCTAGAATGATCCGAAAATATTTTAATAAATAAAACTGACTGCAAGAATTAATCAGCTATCAAAAGATGCTATATGTTATAAGATGATCCATGGACTTTAAAATTTAATAAAATTATCCGAATAATAGTGAAAGATGAGTTGTTCCTGATTGTGCCAAAGATTAAAAATTTTACTACTCTAGTTTCTTAAAATCCCAGTGAAAACAAGCCTAATCAGATTAGCATAAGTCAAAGTGCAAGAAGTAGAATGCAGTTTTTTTTTAATAAAATTATGGGTGTAAAATAAATTACACCCCTACTGTAATGTCTTCTGTAAAAAAAAAATTATCTACAAATTACGGGCAAAAAAAATAATTACGGTAGTGCCATGAAACTTTCTGGCCGAAAATAACACAAAATTATGACCGTAATAAAAATTACAGCCCTACCGTAATTTTTAAAAATCACTGTTTTCGCCATAAAAATTTCAAATTCTCCTACAAAAAAAGAAAAAGAAAAATTAGTATACATATAAATATATATAAAAACTGTTAGAAAAAAGAAAAAATTAAAGTAAGAGTGCTTGGGTTGCCTCCCAAGAAGCGCTAATTTTTAGGTCACTAGCTCAACCAAAACTCAATTATCATGGTGAAGCAGGTGGATCGGTACCATAGTAAAATAGCATACAATTTTCTCGATTTCCGTTATCCTAAAAGTTTAGCCACAAAAGTAAACATCCAAAATTTCACATAAAATGCAATCAATGTGGCTTTTTCGAGTATGCAAAAATCAAAATCAGAATATTTTATGATCTTTCTATAATTATCAGAAAGTAAAATCATTAGTCCTTTCTTCAAATTTATATCTTCAATTGCAATAAGAATAGGACTTCGATCAAAAGATTCATGTATTAGATCAACAAGATAATTTTCATGTTCCACATTAGGTTCCTCAATAAAGCATAATTTTTTAATGAATTAGAAGGTTGAATAGTAGATATGGGCAAAACATCAGAGTGAGATTCATCAATGTTCACAATTTTCAAATCCTTTTCAAATTCCTCATACTCTTCATCAAATAATTTTTCAATTTCAAAATTACCATCAAAATCAAAATGAGACTTTTCAAAATCAGCTTCCTCATGCCTTTCATCAGATAATTTATCTAAATAATCAATTTCAGAATCATCAAAATCAAAGTCAGATTCATCAAATTCTGAAATTTTTAAACCTTTTTCAAGTTCATTAGATTTAACTATAAATAATTTATTATCAAAAGAATTAATTTCATAGTTATCACCAGAATCAGAGGGGGACTTTTGTAAATCAATTTCGTTAGTTTCAAAATCAAATTCAAGATGACTACCTTGTTGTGCTATCTGGGTTTCTAACATTTCAGAATTAGCATATATAGATTATACCTGAGAAGTAAGCTGATTAATAGTATCTTTTTGCTGCATAATCTCATTCCTAAGTTCCTCAAATTTTTTATTTTGACTTGACATGAATTTTCCAAGCATGAATTCTAATCTAGATTCTTCAATATCCTCAAAGTATGGTTCTGAAATATTGTTTGAGCAATCCTCATAAAAAGATGTTTGGTGATTTTCCTATCTAGAATAATATTGATCATCTTGGTACCATGGTGAATTGGGAATTGGAGGAATTAAAAATTGGCAATCAGAAGTATAATGATCAAAATATCCACAAAGATCACATCTAATAGAAGAATAAGATGTCATAATAGGGTGCATATAAGAGTCTAATTTATAAGCTAAATAATCTAACTTGTCTTCAAGAGTGCACCATGAATCATCTTCATACTTACCTTGTGGCATGCATACCTCACCTCTTTCAGTTGCCCATGAGTTGTGATTAAGAGATATATTCAAATTAGAGATTTTCTATACAACCACAAATTTGTGATCTCAAAGTTTACAGGAAATAAAAATTATCAAGATCTAAGAGTCCTGTGTATAAACAACTAGAAGAATCATGTAAACTCAGAATTTCAGAAAATAGTAGAAAACAAAATAATGTTCCAATTTCAAAAATCACAGCTTATGAAAATTCAAAACTAGCAAAACAGAAAACAAAACTAAAAACAAAGCTTAGTCTAGCAATACTATCAATTACTTTGATATTAACAAAAACTAAGGTCCCCGGCAACGGCGCCAAAAACTTATTGTGTCCACAAGTGCACAGATACGTCGAAGTAATAAAAAGATATCGAACCCACAGAGACCTACGTGTTAAGTATCAAATAGTCAAGTTCTTACTAGCTAAGTAGACGATGTACGATGGGTATGAAGCAAAAATGAAATAGCGAAAATAACTAAATCTGTCGTCGGAAATCGGAGAGAGAAAACTAGGACTAAGGTTTCATTCCTTTTTAATTCTGTAATGATTAGATGATTTTTACTTAATAGTTTATTCTTTGAATGATAATTTTGCCTCTGTGATTTATTTACTTTGAAATTATTATTTGCATATTTTAGGGTTTGTAATATGGACCGAGAGGGGATTTACAAACCTAGAACTCTTAGATTAGATCTAGAAACCTAGACTATGAGAATAACGAAGTCCTAGAACCCTAATTTATGATGCTTATTTTACATGTGAGATTTGATTTCATTGTTTCAGAGATGATAATATGGACCGAGAGGTGATTTTGATTGTTAGAACCCCTTAAGCAAAACCTGTGGAATTAAGATATGAGAGTATTTAATTTTACTTGTGAAGTAGACTTTGAGAGTTAAATATGAACCGAAAGGTGATTTTAATTTTCTTTGTCTGGTTTACTTTTATTTAACACTGAGTAGCAAGTCACGAGAGTGAAGGCTGTTCTGTGTAAATTGGACGTCTGAGAGGAGACAATTTTTTTTAAGTAAACTTTTCTTTATCATGATTTAAATAACTAATAAAATATTTATTATGTCTAGTCATGAGAATTAAAAAGTGATGAAACCTTAGTCCCAGTTTTCTCTCTCCGATTTCGGACGATAGAATTAGTTATTTTGCTATTTCGTTTTTGCTTCATACCCATCATACTTCGTCTGCTTAGCTAGTAAGAACTTGACTGTTTGGTACTTAACACACAGGTCTCTGTGGGTTCGATATCTTTTTATTACTTCGATATATCCATGCACTTGCGGACACAACAAGAGCGACAGTGGTAAGGCAAGGAGCTCTTCAGCGAGCTGCGCAGCGGAAAGGGCGAGGAGCTCGACGGAGGCGAGCTAGAGGGCTCCGCGGCAAGGTGAGGAGCTTGAGCTAGAGGGCGACAGTAGCAAGGCAAGGGGCTCTTTGGCGAGCTGTGATAGCAGAAAGGGTAAGGAGCTCGGTGAAGGCGAGCTGGAGGGCGAGGAGCTCTTTGGCGGTGGACACGAGCTCAAGGGAAAAGGCGAGGTGAGAGGAAGCACGATGGAGGGCGAGGGGGAGATCGAGGGGGAGCTCGATGACATTAGCGAGGGAGATGAAGCGACAGCGGATGAGGGATTTGTTTTTCGCCCAATTCGGGCGGAAGCAAAAAAAGCCTACTGTAGCCATCCCTTCTTTCATCCCTCCAAATCCGTCCGTCTAAGGAAACGATGGAAAATCCAGTTTTTCATCCGTCCCCTAGTGTTTTCCCTCCAAGGAAACACACCCTAATGTTCGAAATGAGTGAACAGGCCTTTGGGTCAAATATTCAAAATGAGTGAACGTGCCTGTAGAGGGCTACACGTTTAAAATGGGTGAAAAGACTTTTAGGTCAAATGTTCAAAATGAGTGAACGAGCTTGTAGAGGGCTACATTCGAAAAGGGTAAATTAGCTTTTGGGCCAAACGTTCAAAATACATGAACAAGCCTATAGGAGGCTAAACGTTCAAAATAGGTGAACAGGCTTTTGGGCCAAAAGTTTGAAATGTGTAAACGATTAGACTCGACTTAGTGGGGATCAATATTTGGATCATATCAAGTGTTGTTTGATTGGTTTTGATTAATATTAGCCATCAAAATTTTGATTTGCAGACTTGCTTCAATCCAAATCTCCAATCAAAAATCTGAGGTCACACTTGCTTCAACACATATAAATTTTTAAGTGGCTCAGTATAAGCGTACATTGATAGGCGGAGATGGAGGAAATTTCACTAATCAATTGAAGAGTACAAGATGCAATGATCTAATCTATCAAAATATCATAAACATATGATATTCGCTCAACCAAAATAAAAAAATACCTCAAAAGAGAGTGTGTGAACTCTCTTTAATGATGTTCTCAAAGAGGTAGGTGGAAGATTGAACCTTCAGATCGCTTCTGCATCAAATCAACTTTCGGAGAGAAAAGGGAAGATGAAGTCATTGCTTCCTTGACAAAATTCATAGTAATAAAACCCCTAAATCTAAATAATAAGTTTCTACTTATAAAACATATCTTAAAGGGTCTGCGGGTTTGCATGCTAACGGATCCCAACTTAAAATTCAAGTTAAATATAATAGTTACTTAGACTTATTCGGTCAGTATAATTTCATAATGAATTTTACAGTGAAGATTTTGATTTATTTCAGTGTTTTCTCCATCACAATGGGTGTTTATAATTGGAGTTATCTCTCCATCAAAGTATGTGTTTATTTTGGAGTTTACTCTATATCAAAGTATGTATTTATTTTTGAGTCTACTCTTCATCAAAATATGATTGATTTCAGAGTTTACTCTCCATCAAATTAGAGTTAGGGGGGAAGAAGGGTGAAAAAGATTAGAAATTTTATCTATCTTCTAAAGCAAATGAAATCTCCTTATTATGCTTTAGTGTTCTTCCTTTCGTTAATGTTTGGACGTCGTAATTGTCATATCAATTTGGAAAGACGATTATAAACTAATATAGGAGAGCTCTCCCACAAAAGAAATTTTTTTCTTTGGTGTTCTTTCTTTTCTCTTCTCCTTGATTATGCTTCACATAGTGTTTACTAGAAGGTAAATAGGGTGGAAAGGAAAGAAAAATTGATTTTCCATTATTTACTTGGACAGACAAAAAAGTTTGCAAGGAAAAACGAAGGAAAATCGAGTATGTTTTCCCTCGTTTCGTGATCCACACGATTCGGGTGGAAAACGGAAAAAAAAAACGTCGCAACGCATTCCCTATGTTTGTGTCTGATAAAGAAGCTATGTTTCCTATGTTCCCTATGTTCGCATCCGCCATAGCTCTCGACGGAGACGAAGACGAAGCTGCGTTCCCTGCGTTCGTCTCCGCATCCCTACCATCGGACAAAGCTGCTCACCTCTCGTCGACGGAGACGAAGACGACGCAGCCCGTTCCCTGCATTCACATCCGCCAAAGAAGCTGCATTCCCTGCGTTTGCGTCTGTCTCCCTGCCCTCAATAGAGACGAAGATGAAGCCGCTCGCCTCTCACCTCTCGTCAACGGAGATGAAGAGAACAGAACGCGTTCCCTGCGTACGCGTCCGCCAAAGAAGATGCGTTCCATGAAGCTGCCTTCCCTACATTCCTGTGTTCCTTACATTTGTGTCTGTGTCCTTGCCGTCGACGAAGATGAAGACGAAGCCGCTTGCCTGCCGTCGACGAAGACGAAGATGACGCAGCGCATTCCCTACATTTGCATCTGCCCTGTGTTCCCTGCGTTCGCGTCCGCCCTGTGTCCAACAAAGCTGCTTTCCCTGCGTACGTGTTGTTGGGATTTTTACCTCGACAATAATAAATCCCTAAATCCACTTGTGTAATCACAACAATATATATATGATGCAAATAATGAAATCAGAGTAATAGCAATCCAGAAAATATGAATACCAAGATTTAACGTGGAAAAAACTCCTAAAAATAGGAGAAAAAACCACGGAGCCCGCCACCAAAATTCCACTATATATCCAACAAATACAAGGTCTCTTCACAGTCAAAGATTTCATCAAACAGGATGAAAATCAACTCAAGGGAAACAGAAATCCCCTAATCACTCTCTGAATTAATTCAGATAAACGAAGAGACCAATCGAAAAATTGACCGTTGGATATGTAAGGAATTACTCCAGGAGAAACTCTGTAAATTCTTGCGCCGATCAGACGATAGACAACTCCAAGATCGCCCCCAGAAGAAATCAGCCTTCTCTTTTCTCTCTCTTTCTCTCTCTAGCCGCGGCTCACATTTTGCTCTCGTCAAAATCGAGAGCCTCCCCAATTTCCAATTCCACAATTGCAAATTTAATCTCTCATTCACTTTTTTCCATGTTAATATTCACCCAAAATAGTAACATAACTTAATTAGATATCCCTTTTACAAAAAGCCCCTAAGACCTTTTGTATTTAAACATGGGTCCATGCATGATGCAGGACCCATATCTAACAATCTCCCCCTCCTGCATCATGCAGGGATGGCCAAGCCACCCATCTTCTTAGAAATCTCAGTCTTTTCTTTTGTCATAACCTTCTTCACTCGATAGCCCTCTAGCATTCTTTTATCTCTGCTCATGACAAAACCATTGTCAAATTGCCTTGAAGGTTTCTTTCCTCTAAGAGACTTTCTCAACTGAGTTTTCATCTGAGATTGCTGAGATATCTGTCTTTTCTGTGCACTGCTTGCATCAATTATCTGGTGCTCATTCTGGAACTCTCCCCCTGGCTGAGAAACTGGCTCACTTTGTACTTTAGGAGAAATAACATTCTTTAATAAAATCTTCACACCCTTCTGACTCAAGGGCTGAATCCTCCTGTGACATAACTCTAAAGTAAGTGCTAAAGCAGTACTAATTTCTCCTCTGAGAACCTCAACATCAGTATGATAAAGAGCATGTTGCTTGCTTCCTCTAGCACATATAAGTGACCCTTCTGTTAGCTTCCACTTTTCATTACCAAATGTGCTCACTAAGCCCTCATCATCAAAAACACCGAGTGACATCAAACTAAATCTCAAGTCAGGAATATACCTTACATCTCTGAGAATCATCCTATTTCCAAGGTTAGTCTTGATAATGATATCCTCTTTTCCTTTGATAACTGCAGTATCCTTATTTCTCATCTTTACAACACCTAAGTCACAATGATGTAATGATGAAAAATAATCAATATTAGGGGTAGCATGAAAAGAAGTACCTATGTCAATGATCCAACTGTCTTTTCCATTGACTGCCAATATATTTTCTGTGTCACTAGCTGCTAGAATGCCAACATCACTGTCCATAGTGATTGTAGTGTTTCTCTCTTTATCCTCTCTTCTGATTCCACTGCTTTCTCCTCTTTGTGCCTTCTTGAATGACCAACAATATTTCTTAATATGTCCCTTCTTATGGCAATAAAAGCACTCAACATCTTTTCTAGTAGATGAACTGTTCCTAGAATTTCCATGCTGATATGGAGATCTATTTGTGCTCCTACCACGATTTTCAGTCATCAATATCTGAGATCTATTTGCATTCACAGACATTCTTCTAGTTTCTTCATTCAACAAGCTTGAAGTTACTAGGCTCATGGATAACATACCATCTGGTGCTGCATTACTGAGAGATACAACCAAAGTCTCCCAACTCTCTGGTAGAGAACTCAATAACAAAAGTGCCTGCAATTCATCTTCAATACCATCTTCATAGAAGCCAACTGATTGATGATGCTTTTCATGTCATTCAAATGCTCAATAATTTTTTCACCTTCCATATACTTCATATTCACCAGTTTCCTAATCAAGAAAGCCTTGTTACCAGCAGTCTTTCTCTCATATAAGTCTTTTAATTTTTTCCATAACTTATATGCTACTTTTTCATTCACAATATGATGAAAAACACTATCTTCCACCCACTGCCGAATGTAACTGATGGCTTTTCTATTCAACTTGATCCAATCATCATCTGCTATTTTTTCTAGTTTGGTTTCATTCTCAACTGCATTAAATAAGTCCTTGCAATATAAATAGTCTTCCATCTTGGCTTTCCAGATAAGCCAATTTTCTCCATTCAAGACTACCATTCGATTGCCAATTTCCATGATTAACACAAGTAAATAATCAACCTCGCTCTGATACCACTGTTGGGATTTTTACCTCGACAATAATAAATCCCTAAATCCACTTGTGTAATCACAATAATATATATATGATGCAAATAATGAAATCAGAGTAATAGCAATCCAGAAAATATGAATACCAAGATTTAATGTGGAAAAACCCCTAAAAATAGAAGAAAAAATCACGAAGTCGGCCACCAAAATTCCATTATATATCCAACAAATACAAGGTCTTTTCACAATCAAAGATTTCATCAAACAGGATAAAATCAACTCAAGGGAAACACAAATCCCATAATCACTCTCTGAATTAATTCAGACAAACGAAGAGACCAATCGAAAAATTGACCATTGGATATGTAAGGAATTACCCCAGGAGAAACTCTGTAAATTCTTGCACTGATCAGACCGTAGACAACTCCAAGATCGGGCCCAGAAGAAGTCAGCCTTCTCTTTTCTCTCTCTTTCTCTCTCTAGCCGCGGCTCACGTTTTGCTCTCGTCAAAATCGAGAGCCTCCCCAATTTCCAATTCCACAATTGCAAATTTAATCTCTTGTTCACGTTTTTCCATGTTAATATTCACTTGCTCTCGTCAAAATCGAGAGCCTCCCCAATTTCCAATTCCACAATTGCAAATTTAATCTCTTGTTCACGTTTTTCCATGTTAATATTCACCCAAAATAGTAACATAACTTAATTAGATATCCCTTTTATAAAAAGCCTCTAAGACCTTTTGTATTTAAACATGAGTCAATGCATGATGCAGGACCCATATCTAACACGTGTCTGCATCCCTGCCGTCGATGGAGACGAAGATTCAATAATCTAATCTATCAAAATATCATAAACATATGATATTCACTCAATCAAAATACAAAAATACCTCAAAAGAAAGTATGTCAATTCTTTTTTTTTTCTTTGGTTTTTCCTTTTTGCCGAGACCTCCCTAAAAAAAATTTTCACGATCTATTCATTTTATTATTTTTTTTTTATCTTAATTGTGGCCACATTACTATTTAATATATTTTTTTAGAAACATAGTCAAGCCCATGATTACCTTCTACTATTTTCATTTTCTTTCTTATTTTTTATGCTCACAACGCCATGCTCCATTTTTGGCTTGGTATTCACGGAATTTCTTTTATTCGTTGGTTCTAGCATTTTAAAAAAAAAATAGAGAAAATCACATCCAACAATTATTATTATTGTTAATGGTGTTGTCTTTGTCGTCTGTACTATTATCAACAGCCCCAACAGTATGAACGGCCCCCAACGTTGAGTTCACGGAGTTCACTTTCCCCTCTTTAAGTTATTGCAGGCGAGAAAGACTTAAATGATACAGACATAATTAGTTGAAGTTCTTGGGTGTCACACTAGACATTTTCTATCTATAAATTCATCCTTTACAGCCTGTTTCAAAGAAGTGATTTCTGGAGAGAAAGGAAAGAAAACTATCCTTTCCTTTGTTTCAGTAAAAAATAAGGAAAGAAAGGAAAGAAAATAAGAGGGAAATTTTGGACATTTTCCCCCTCAAACCAATCCCTCCAAATTAGAGGGAAATGCATTTTCTCTCCTTCTCACGCCTCGACTCTCACGCCTCACACTCTCAGCCCGCACGCCTCACGCTCTCGTTTTGCCCGTTTTGCCTCACGCTCGCGATACCCTTGTTGCCGCCGATACGTATAGCCGACGCCACCAGTTGTTGCCGCCGAAGCCCTAGCCGACGCCTCCCATCGTCGACCTTCCCTTGTGGCCGCCGAAACCCTAGCCGACGCTGTTCCTTGTCGCCGCCGAAGCCCTAGCTGACGCCTCCCATTGCCGACGCTGTTCCTTGTCTCCGAAACCTTAGCCGCCGCCTTCGTTTGTCGCCGCCACCTCCAATCTTCGACGCCTTCAATCGCCGATGACTTCCCTCACCGACACAGGTTAGGCAAAATCTTCCCTCACCGACTTTTCCCTCACCGACGAATTTTTACAGAAGCATGGTGCTGTAAAAATTTGTCCATGTTACCGCCGCGTTTCTGGAAGGTTGGAACAAAGAAGTTGAAGAAGAAAATTATATCTCAATCGCTGAAGAGACTCCTTACAATATAGCCGCTGATGAGGAGGAGGAAAATGAAGATAATGGTATAGCAACCCCAACTTCTATGCCAAATGGTAAAATGGGTAGTAGTTCTTCTATGATACATAGGGCTGGTAAGAGAAAATTAGAATCGATTGCCTTGCAACAAGACACAAAGGAAAAGTTTGAAAGATTGGTCAACGCCATTGAAAAGAGTACTGAAGCTATGATAAAACAAGGCAATACCGAGCCCAATGAAAAAGTATATACCAAAAACGAAATTGTTGACGAGCTGATAAGAATTGGTGTTCTAGAAGACAATCTCATTCCTGCATTTATCAAGCTTGCAAAGAACAAAGACAACACACAGATATTCTTCACAGTTCCAGAGAATATACGAATTACTGTACTGAATGAATTTATGAATGCATAGTACGTTTAGACTTTTTAGTGGTAAGAATGAGAGTGCATTTGGACCCTAGTGGTATTTTGGACTTGTTGGTGTTTAGATTGTTTCAAACATTGGTATGTGGACTTGTTGGTGACTTTAGTTGTATTTGAATTGGTACATTATATTTTGATTATCTATGTTAAACTTGATATTATATGTAGATGTCTTTTCATGTGTGATGAAACATTATATTTTGCTCATATACACAGGTTTCAAACATTGATAATAAAGTAAAAATCCTGTCAAAATTTTTAATAATTTTATAAGATACTATTATTATTATTATTATTATTATTATTATTATTACTATTATGATTATGTAATAATGTTTTTATAATTATAAATCATATTTATTTTTAATTAATAATAATACTATCTATTTATGAGTTTTTTATTTTCTTTCCTTGATCCCACCGAAACAAGGGAAAGGAAAATGAAACCTGTTTTCCTTTCTTTCCATTTTCCATTCTATCCTATTTTCCATTCTTGCCTGTTTTCTGTCCCTCCTCTGAAACAGGCTGTTAGGCTATGTTCGATAGCACGGAATCTACGGTGGAATGGAAGGAAAATGCGATGAATCTAGATGGCTATCATTCATAATTAGTTGAAGTTCTTGGGTGTCACACTAGACATTTTCTATCTATAAATTCATCCTTTAGGCTATGTTCGGTAGGACGGAATCTACAGTCGAATGGAAGGAAAATGTGATGAATCTGCAGTTAAGTGCAAATCCATAGTTGCTCTGATTCACTACTGCACCATAGCAAGCTCGATATTATGATATGCTAGCTGCTACATCTATCTATCGATCTGATTAATCTCTTTGTTTACGTTTCTTAATATTATGAGTGAGCAACACTAATTTTGAAATATTATACCAAAAATTTTAGTATTCAATAATTTGATATAGATACTTTGATGCTTTAGTAGATTTTAGTTTAGAATTTTTTTTGAATTCATAAAGTACCGAATATATAATTTATTTATTTTATATTTTTATACTTATAAATAATTAATATTTTAATAATTAAATATTTTACTTTATAGTACTAAACAATTAAATATTTTCAGCTTTGGTAATTTTGTATTGCACGCTGCAATCAGTCACCTAATTAATATTTTGGAAATTTGGTATTAGTATCGAAATATATTTTAAGAATACAATATTGTTACTAAAATAAATTTTTGATAATCGGTATGTAATAATTTAAGTAATTCAGTACTATTACAAATTAAACTTTTAGAATTTAGTATTAGTACCAACAAAAATTATTTCAAAATATCTGGTATTAAAATTTTGCCACTATCGAAATTCCGAATGCTCATCGCTACCCACAATATATAGCGCATGATTATATCGCTACCCACATATGCTCATCATTATTATTATTTATCCTTTGAATTATCATTAATCTACCATTAACTTTTTTCATTGTAGTTTGATTTTCAAGAGGATGAATACCTCACATCAATCCAGGGAGCATATGACCGCACATCTATTACTACACTCACTTTCAGCACTAATTGTAAAGTATACACTGTAGCTAGAACCTCAGGTGCCACAAGTTTCCCTCTACCTGTCATAGATGGTTCCATCGTGGGCTTCATGGGATTTTCTGATGGTAAATTCATTAAAGCCATTGGAGCTAGATTGAAGCTAAAATTGTCGCATCTAGTCATCTTAATTTCATTGAGCTACGCTGTTCTTAAAGTTTTCATATATGTAATAGCAAATAAAACGTGTCGAATATGACATGTGTGTATAGTGTCAACCATGAGTAGTGGGTAATGTACTAATTATCTCTTGTGTTGCAAATAAAAGCTCAATAAACTATTATTCTGTGAAAATTACTTGCTTATTATTTTATAAATTACCATGAGTGGGTAACGTACTAGTTGAACTAATACTGTGCATAACTAATTTTTCTTTCTTTTTACTCTTTCCATCGCTATTATCTTAAATTAGACTTTTAAAAGTCAAATATTCTTTTTAACTCAACCTAACACCCAATATCTTAGGATTTTTTTTTCATCAAAATCAAGTCAGAGTTAGTTTAGGTTGAGTAAAAAAAAAGGGCCGCTCTCTTTAAAATTTTGGGACGAATGTGCAATTAAGTATTTAAGATGCATGCGACGTAAATAGGCAACGGCCCCAAGAGTTCAATTTAATAATCTCGTTGTTGGATTAATATTAGAGATGACAACTGGGTATCAAATTAATGGTATCCGCTCTATTTTAACCCGTTTAAAGACACGATTCGGGTTCGGATAGGGTATGAGTAGTGATTATGTTACCTAAGTCGGGTTTAGATAATGTACGGGTAGCATAGGGCGGATATCCACCTACTGAATTATATATATATAATATTTTATTTGTGTACCATAAATTATTTTTTTAATATATTAGTTAGGTTTGCGGGTACCCATTTTAACCTATTCGAAATTTGATTATTATTAGGATATTATAGGGTCGGGTACCTATTTTTCACTTGCCTAAAAAATTTTCTCATAGATTGTGTTTCCTTGGACAAAAAATTAGGAGAAAAGAATGAAAAGTATGTAGTCAGTATTTGCTACTAGATTCAATGTATTTTTCATTCTTTCCTCTTCATTTTTTATCCAAAAGAAATATAATATTAATCTATCTGAATGGGAAAAGCATGTATGTGGGTTGTCTCCAACATAATATAGGAGCACATGGCGGAAACTATTGAGAAATTATCTTAGGTAGGCCACTGTCTATGATATTAGGGAAGAGTAATGATCTCATCCTTAATTATGCCTTCAGATCTGTTAGTCTCAGTTTTAAAAAAATTCATACAACACATATCTTAATGTAAGATCAGGCGTGAGATTATCACCCTTTCCCAATATCTTAGGCAGTTCAATGCTTAGGATATTTTCTCGAAACTATAGGGACATAGAGAAATGCCACGCGTATCATAAATCAACTACATCTTGAATACTAAGTTTCATGCAACTCTTATTTATGGAAGCCGGCCCATAGCTACATTGTAAAACCATTTACACAATCTATCTACTCATCTTTTAATTGTTTTTTTTTTCATTTTAAAATGAGCTCCAATATGCTTACAATAAAAATATTAAATCATTATTATTTATTAATTGAATTATAATTAATCTATTATTACATTTTTTTATTGCAGATTAAATTTGAAGGTGCTGCAATACAAGTTAATATTGGGAGGATATGACCACACATCCCTAACTAATGTAGGGATGACAAGGGGTGGGTCACTTGACCCTACCACTCTTAAACCATCCCTGACCCTCAACCTGATGGGGTTAAAAAATTACAACCCATACCTAACCTCATGGGGGAGTTGGGGTCCTTGCGGGGAAACTCTATCTTGACTAAAAAATTAACTAAAAATAATAATTTGCTTTTGTTACAAACATAGATAATACAAAATAAGGAGTGAGTTAAGTTAGAGAAGTAGTGAGGAATACAAGATTTTTATTTTTTATATATATAAGGGTAATTTGGTAAAATAATTCTTTGGGTCGTATTTGAGTTCAAGTTTAGGGAGATTCTAGGATACCCAGACCTGAACTAGCACCGCTTAGGCTACGTTTGGCGTTGTAGGCACGGCCATCGGCCGTGTGGGCCGTAGGTCCACAAAGTAGCAAACGTGAAGCACTAAACGCGCTTTCCAGCTGCTTGCCTGCATTGACTGATGATGTCCAGCTATTTTTTTGCCTAGTTTGGCTCGCAGTGCTCCCCCTATAAGTAGCGTGGGCACTGCATTTCAACGTTGAAAGCCTTTCGACACTTGATCCCATGAGTTGCTAATGCTACCGCAAGTGCACGGCTTTATCGAAGTAATAAAAATAAGATCGTTCACAACGAGGATCTGGAGATCAAGTACTGATTACACGATCGATCTATAGCTAGACGATTGAAAGTATGATATTTTTTTTTGTTTGGAAACTTCAAAGTACGAAAAGAAGCAGAGGTAACGTTTTGGGTAATAATCAAATAAGAGAAAGTAGGGACTCGGGGTTTCACTACACTGACAATTATGAATTTAATAAAAATAAAATCTTTGAACAGAAAAGCGTTGACAGGGATTTTTCCTAATATACAGATTATCTCCTCCCGACGCGTAATCCGGTATCTATTTACATTAATTCTATACTTTTGTAATAATTAAGATAAATAGACCCATTAAGTTCTGTGAAAAACAATAAAAATCTTTCAAATAAATCCAAACTAATCACATGCTTGCATTCGTAGGTTTAAAAAGAATATTTAAGACATAAATATTCTTGATCAGAGTAAATTATGAAATAAACACAATTCTAATCAAATCAACTCTATAAAAATCATGACAAAGATTTAAAATAATAGATTTAATCCATAAATTGTCAATGGGCTACACCCCTAATCCCGAAAAAGAGTTTAAGCATTCATATTCTTCGAATACAGCATGCTTAGTGATGAATTCAATATGTAATCTCAAATAAATTGCAAAGAGACACTAGGAAAGTAATTAGAACTCTTCCCCTTGATCTGGTGATGAAGATAAAGCGTCAAATCCCTTCCTTTGTGTGATCTCTCGCTAGAATTTTGCCCAGAAATAGATTTTCGCCCTAGCCGCCGCCTTTGTTCTTGTTTGTCCATATAAGCCTCCTTAAACCCTTCCAAAATCCTTCCTTTTATAGTTTAATCAGTATAGAACCCATCTAGGAAGACTTCTGCAAAGTTTGGTTAAGTTTTGACTCGATTCGGGATTGAATCGAGTGAAAAACCGAAGGGGGTGAAAAAATTCACGGGCGGTGAACTGTTCACGGCCACGGCCCTGAGTTTTTCTGTTTTTGCACAAAAGTGTGTTCACAGCCCATGAATATACTCATGGCCCATGAAGACTCATGGGTGCAACCATGAATATTGCGTCTAGCATCCGTTTCACTCTAAATTTGATATGCGACATCATATTTTCCTCGGGAATCGTGCTATGACCTTAAAACTCTTAAAATCCATCATTTTTATGCGATTTTACCTGTATTTTTATAAAAACTAAGAAAAGTGAAGATTCCGTACAAAAAAAATATAAAAACACTAAAAATTATATAAAATCATTAAATTAAGCCTAAAATATTATATAAAATATAGGAAAAAATATAGTGTAAATGCAACTCATCAGTCGCGCCGATCGCTAGCATCGCCACCATGATTGCTTCCTCCATCCACCACCGTGAAACCCTAGCCACGTTGCCGCTCTCCATTTCCCCCCATCGTTTCCTTTCGAAGCCTGATCTCTTGCTCGTGTCGCAAACTGCATCGCCAGTTGCTTCGCCTTCATCGTCACTAGCTGCATCGCCACCCACCGTTGTCGCTAGCTGCATCGCCACTGTCATCGTCGCTAGTCGCATCACCTCTGTCGCTGGTCACATCGCCTCCATCTAGAAAGATTTGACATGATTTAATGAGGATCAATATTAGAATTTTTTTAAGAGCCATCCAATTGCCTTAGATTTGTATAAATTATCACGGGCCGTTAGATTTTAATTTACAATTCTACTTCGATCTATATCTCTAATGAAAAGTATGAGGTCATATTTAGAAAGATTTAACCCGATTTAGTAATGATTGACACCTGGATTGTGTCGAGAGTTGTCCGATTAACTTAGATTTATGCAAATGAATATAAGTCATTGATTGTATTAACATTATATTAAATCTGGATCGTTGGATCTTTATGTTAGATCCTAATCATTTATTTCATGAGAGTAAATTAGGACAACTAATTTTG
The DNA here is from genome assembly GCA_027563935.2 of Costus lasius. Classification (NCBI taxonomy): domain Eukaryota; kingdom Viridiplantae; phylum Streptophyta; class Magnoliopsida; order Zingiberales; family Costaceae; genus Costus; species Costus lasius. The sequence goes on along the minus strand of CM050450.1, from coordinate 13,031,968 downwards.
GAATAAAATTAGGCTGTCCGATCAAAATTAGATAGATATGAGCTATTGGATTGCAACTAGAACATCTAGCAGTCAGATTGGAGTTGAAGGATCTGGGCTATTGGTTTGAAACTAAATGATCTAACCCGTTGGATGGATACTAAAAGATCTAACTATCAGATCGGTGTTAGAAGATCTAGACCGTTGGATTTTTGTTCATCAATTCATTTGCGCAGATCGTTAAGCGAGATTTGAATTGACGAATTTGGCTAGAGTGAATTTGGGGTGTTTCTAACGCATCGGACCTAGGCCGTCAAATCGAGAGCGGGCAGATCTAGACCATGAGGTTGAAGCTAGCAGATCTGGATCATGTAACTGGATGTTAGCTTCGATGAGAAAGAATGTTGTAGGTTTTTGTTTTTTATAGTGTTTTGGTGACGACGATGCCTGCAATGGCCTTGGCTTGCCAAAGCATTTCATCACGGTGGAGGCAATCCTTGTGGCAGAGGCAGCCATGGGCCATGGCGGTTGGGCGATTCGGTGAATTGGCGGGTAGGACAGCTGCGGAGTGGAGAAATTAAGTGCCTATGCCCAAATTTTTTTTTATTTTTGTTGGAACATAAACCAAGTGCTTGCTGATTGGTTGTTTGAGTTGGAACCCTTCGATTTTGCCCTGAATGCTTTGATTCCGCAGTAAATTAGCCAACTTTTATATCTCTCTCTTTTTTAAAAAAAAATTCAGGAGCTTGGTTCCGAGAAAAGAGAAATTAGGGTAGGATGATGTGGCACGTCGATCAAGGGTTGCATTAAAATTTATTTCACTCGGCTGTAACATCTGCTTGTCTTCTCGATTCTAATTTTGCTTCCTATATAAGTCTCTGTCCCATACATTTATGATGCCATAACAATTCTTAAAACACGGCTTAAAATTTTAATACCACTTATTATGTAAAATAAGCATAGCAATTAATAAATAATGACAAAAAATTATGATTTATAAAGAATAATATCGGCAACACAAGATCATATAGACAACACAAAACACACATGATGTGTTCTCTATATAATCTTGTGCTGCCGATATTAATCTTTTATAAGCTATAATTTTATAGAGAACACAAAACATACAGACTTTTATGTGTTTCAGCGTAAGCTTACATCCATGGCTCAAGATGGAGCAAATTTTACTAATCAATCGAAGAGTACAAGATGTCTAATCTATCAAAATATCATAAGCATATGATACTCGCTCAATCGCAATACAAAAATACCTCAAAAGAGAGTGTATGAACTCTCTTTAACGATGTTCTCAAAGACGTAGGTGGAAGATTGAGCCTTCAGATCACTTCTGCATCAAATAAACTTTCCGAGAGGATAGGGAAGATGAAGTCGCTACCTCCTTGACAAAATTCATAGTAATAAACCCCCTAAATTCTAAATAATAAGTTTATCCTTATAAAACACATCTTAAAGGGTTTGCTAGTTTGCATACTAATGAATCCTAACTAAAATTCAATTTAAATATAACAGTTGCTTAAACTTATTCGGTCAGTATAATTTCATAATGAATTTTACAGTGAAGATTTTGATTTATTTTAGTGTTTTCTTCATCACAATGGGTGTTTATAATTGGAGTTATCTCTCCATCAAAGTATATATTTATTTTAGAGTTTACTCTACATCAAAGTATTTATTTTGGAGTCTAATCTTCATCAAAGTATGATTGATTTCAGAGTTTACTCTCCATTAAATTAGAGTTAGGGGGAAGAAGAGGGAAAAAGATTATAAATTTTATTTGTCTTTCAAAGCAAATGAAATCTCCTTATTTATGCTAGTGTGTTTTCTTGGATGGAAAACTGGAAGGAAAGAATGAAAAATACAATGAATCTAGACGCAAAATGCTACTAGATTTAGGGCCTATTTGGCCCCACTATCAATAATTTTATAACTGTGCTAAACTGTGCTGTACTGTACTGTGCTGCACTGTTAAAATTTATACGATGTTTGGTTAATAACTTTTTAACTACTGTCAAAATTTAAAATAATAAATAAATATATTATTTTAAATTATTTAAAATAATATTATATTTTATTTTTCTTTAATGTGAAAATTTTAAATTATTTAAACTAATAATACCTAAAATTTTAAATAAAATTATATAAATTACTTTTTTAGAGAAGCAGAAACTGTAAAAGCATCAAATTGTAGCTTTCATAACTTCTGCTTTTTATTGCTTTTTTCTGCTTCTACTTTTCATTACCAAACAGTTTTTCTAACTACTTTCTGCTTAAAAGCTGATTAAAATCAGCTTCAAAGCGGGGCCAAACAGGCCCTTAATGTACTTTCCATTGTTTCCTTCAAGTTTTCCATCCAAGGAAACATATAAGTGTTCTTCCTTTAGTCAACATTTGGAGGTCATAATTGTCATAACAATTTGGAAAGACGATTATAACTAATATAGGCCGCAAGAAGATCACTTAAAGTCTTCTTCTTTATTTTCTCTCATTTTCTTTTCCCTTCTCCTCCTAGCACTTTCTTTCATTTTTTTTTCTTTGGTTTTCCTTTTGGCTCAGACCTCCCCAAAAAAAAATTCACGATCTATTCATTTTATTATTATTTTTTATCTTAAACGCGGCCATATTACTATTTAATTTATTTTTTTAGAAACATAGTCAAGCCCATGATTGATACGTTCTACTATTTTTATTTTCTCTCTTATTTTTTAAGCTCACAATGCCATACTCCATTTTTGGCATGGTATTCATGGAATTTCTTTTATCCATTATTATTGACTTTATACTAAATCTCATCTTCAACAATGTTGGCTTCAACTATGTTTGACAAGTTATTCTAATCTTTATGCTGTTGTATATTTTTCAACTTAAAACAATGAGCCTTGATATGCTCTTTCTTCTTATAATAATTGCAAGTTATGTTATGGTGTCTAAATTTTAATAATGATCTAGGACAACTTCTAGTAGAATCTTTATAAGAAGATCATCCTCTAATCATAAACTTGTTGAGGATTATCTGCGCTAACACCGACAAGTTCCTTGTCCATAAGTTCTTTCGAAAATAATGGTACTTTTACATCTTCAACAATTAATGTCTCTTTACTGAATATCAATATGTCTTTGAAGTGCTTGTAAGAAGGAGAAAACGGATGGAGCAATTTAAGGGCTTGACCTTCATCTACATACATGATTTCAAGATTTTCCAAATCCATTAAAGTAGATGTAAATTCATCAAGATGTGCCTTTACAGATGTTCCTTTTGCCATATTAAGCATATGCATTCGATGCTTCACAACTAGCTTACTAGTGAGATTTTTAGTTATCATTGTTAGTTATATACAATGATTCAAGTTTTTGTAATAGCTATCTAGCTTCTAATCCTTGGGACAGTTGTTTACACATCTACAATAGATTTCGGGAAAGCTAAAAAATATCAACTATTTGGGTAAAGCAACTACTGTCCACCTTAATGTGTGAGATGGTGAGGGTTCAATCCCTACCTAGCTACATTTTCATCCTCTCATTCTACAATCCTACTATACACTACCTTATAAATAATTTGATAATACATTATCTTTATAAATAAAAATTTTATAAAATCAAATTCTTATAAAATCAAAATATTGTAAAACCAAAACGTGTAAAATTAAAATCTTATAAAATCAAACCTTTATCGAATCAAAATTTTATAAAAACAAAATATTATAAAATTGAAACTTTATAAAAATCAAAATCTTATAAAATCAATACTTTATCAAATAAAAAATTTATAAATTAAAAAATTTATAAAATTTAAACTTTATAAAATCAAAATATGTATTTATTTTGGAGTTTATTCTTCATCTATGATTGATTTCAGAGTTTACTCTCCATCAAATTAGAGTGAAGGGGAAGAAGAGGAAAAAAGATTAGAAATTTTACCTATCTTTTAAAGCAAATGAAATTTGCTTGTTTATGCTTTAGTCTTCTTCCTTTTGTCAACGTTTGAACGTCATAATTGTCATATCAATTTGGAAAGACGATTGTAAACTAATGTAGGCGACAAGCAGATCACTCAAAGTCTTCCTCTTTATTTTCTCTTATTTTCTTTTCTCTTCTTCTCGATAGCTATGGTTTTCCTTTTGCCGAGACCTCCCAAAAAAAAATTCCACAATCTATTCATTTTATTATTATTTTTTATCTTAAACGTGGCCACATTACTATTTAATTTATTTTCTTAGAAACATAGTCAAGCCCATGATTGATACCTTCTACTATTTTTATTTTCTCTCTTATTTTTTAAGCTCACAACGCCATACTCCATTTTTGGCTTGGTATTCACGGAATTTCTTTTATCCGTTATCATTGACTTTTTTTTTATTTGTTCTAGCAATATTTTTAAAAAAATAGAGAAAATCTCATTCAACAATTATTATTATTGTTGCTAGTGTTGTCTTTGTCGTCTGTACTATTATCAACAGTCCCAACAGTATGAAAGGCCCGCGACATTGAGTTCACGGAGTTCACTTTCTCCTCTTTATGTTATTGCAGGAGAGAAAGACTTAATTAGTAGACACAATCAGTTGAAGTTCTTGGGTGTCACACTATAGGCATTTTACATCTATAAATACTGTATTCATCCTCTACCTCTGCAGTTAAGTGCAAATCCAGATTTGTTGCTCTGATTCACTACTGCACCACGGCAAGCTCGATATTATGGTATGCTAGCTGCTGCATCTATCTATTCATCTCATTAATCTCTTTGTTTATGTTTCTTAATATTAGGAGTGAGCAACACAAATTTTAAAAGTATTATATCAAAAATTTTAGTGCTCAGTATTTTTGATATAGATACTTTGCTGAATCTATCTATCGCCCATTGCTCACCTGTTGCTCAATTGTTTGATTGATATTTTGAAAATTCGATATCGATGTCGAAATAAATTTTGAGATGTTAATTGTTTGATTGATATTTTGAAAGTTCAATATAAATAAATTTTGAGAATTTAGTATTGTTTCCAAAATAAATTTTGGAATTTGGGTATTAGTACCAACAAAAAATTTAAAATTTAGTGGTACTAAAAAACTTTATTTCAAAATCCTGTATTAAAATTTCTCAACTGATACTGGTATTAAAATGCCGAATACTCATCACTAAATATATAATGCATGATCATTTGCTATGGTTTCCTGCAGGCAACCACAGTGGGACTTTGGGGAGTACAAACCGATGGAAACAATTGGAACACAGGAGTTGCCACACATTTCAAAACTATCAATGTCTACAGCGGCGACAAAATCCAAGGCATTGAGTTCAGCTACTTGATCAAGAACCTACCCTTTCAAACTCCTCTATTTGGATCGAACGCTGGCCAAAAGAATCAAGTATAATACCCACTTACACAATTTCTCTACTCTTCTTTACATTAGCCTTCTATTTTTCATTAAAAAAAATAAGCCCCAATATGCCAATAATCATGTGTGTTTCAAGCGTAATAAAAATATTATATCCTCATTATTATTTATCATTTGAATTGTCATTAATCTGCCATTAACTTTTTCATTGTAGATTTTTTTTCAAGACGACGAATACCTCACATCAATCACTGGAGAATATGACAACACAGCTATTACTAAACTCACTTTCGGCACAAATTTGACATCATACGGTCCATTTGGAAAATCAGGCACCACAAGTTTCTCTATACCTGTCCTTGACAGTTCCATCGTGGGCTTCATAGGACGTGCTGATAAAAATTGCCTCAAAGCAATTGGAGCGAGCTTGAAGCCAAACTAGTCGCATGCAGTCATCTTGATCTAATTGAGCTACGTTGTTGTTGAAGTTTCCATATATGTAATAGTAAATTAAATGTGTCATGTGACATCTACGTCTAGTGTCAAACCGTGAGTCGGTAATGTAATGGCTATCTCTTGTGTTGCAAATAAAAGCTCAATGAAGTATTATTATGTGAAAATTATTTGCAAGATTTTACCATACTAAATAAATATAAGATTATTTAGTATGGGAAGCAAGCATTGATTCTTTGTTTCTCTCCGAAACAAAAAGGAAGAAAAGTGCTCTATTTTTCTTCTCCTCAAATCAGCCCCTCCAATAAAACCAGCCCCTCCAATAAAACAAGAGAAAAAAAAAATATTTTTTTCCTTTCTCACTGCATTTCTCAAAAAAAAAAAAAACAGACCCTTAAAGCAAATAAAATCTCCTTGTTTATGCTTTATGTTCTTCCTTTCCTCAACGTTTCGATGTCATAATTGTCATATCAATTTGGAAAGACGATTGTAAACTAATGTAGGCCACAAGCAGATCACTCAAAGTCTTCTTCTTTATTTTCTTTTCTCTACTTCTCCATAGCTATGGTTTTCCTTTTGCCGAGACCTCCCAAAAAAATTTCACAATCTATTCATTTTATTATTATTTTTTATCTTAAACGTGGCCACATTACTATTTAATTTATTTTCTTAGAAACATAGTCAAGCCCATGATTGATACCTTCTACTATTTTTATTTTCTCTCTTATTTTTTAAGCTCACAACGCCATACTCCATTTTTGGCTTGGTATTCACGGAATTTCTTTTATCCGTTATCATTGACTTTTTTTTTATTTGTTCTAGCAATATTTTTAAAAAAATAGAGAAAATCTCATTCAACAATTATTATTATTATTGCTAGTGTTGTCTTTGTCGTCTGTACTATTATCAACAGTCCCAACAGTATGAAAGGCCCCCGACATTGAGTTCACTTTCCCCTCTTTATGTTATTGCAGGAGAGAAAGACTTAATTAGTAGAAGTTATTAAATGAGACAGACACAATCAGTTGAAGTTCTTGGGTGTCACACTAGGCATTTTACATCTATAAATACTGTATTCATCCTCTACCTCTGCAGTTAAGTGCAAATCCAGATTTGTTGCTCTGATTCACTACTGCACCACGGCAAGCTCGATATTATGGTATGCTAGCTGCTGCATCTATCTATTCATCTCATTAATCTCTTTGTTTATGTTTCTTAATATTAGGAGTGAGCAACACTAATATTAAAATATTATACCAAAAATTTTAGTATTCAATAATTTGATATAAATACTTTGATGCTTTAGTGTCAGTACAACTAGAGTTGGCCATGGGCCGTGCCCGGGCCGACCTGGGCCCGGGCCCGCCTCGGCCCGGTTCCAGTCGGGCCGTGCTAGGCACGGCCCGGTTCAAATCGTGCCGTGCCGGGCACGGCATGGCCGGAAAATCGTTGGGCCCGGCACGGCCCGCGGCCCGATTAACCGTGCCGGCCAGGCACGGTTCGGTTGAACCGTGAGCACGGATCCTGCACGCGGGCCAGATCCGGCCCGCGGGCCAGGCACGGCCCGCGGGCTGCTTTCGGCACGCGGGCCGAATACGGCCCAACGGGCCAAATGAAGGGGTGCGGGCCGTGTTTGGCCCGGCCCGATTGTGGCCCATGGGCCAAAGTTGGCCCGCGTGCCAAATTTAAAAAAAATAATTTAATAAGTAAATTATTACTTAATTAAAATATATAAAATATGAAAAAATAAAAAAAATTGAGAAATTGAGAATGTATATTGCACAAATTTTTGAACAAATGTTAAAATTTTATATATTTTAGACCGGACCCATTACAGGCTGCCTACGTACCTCACTCAAAGGAGGAATCAGGTCTACGTAGTTCTTTTTTTACAACTCTTTTTACAACTCTTTCTACAACTCTTTTACAACTTTTTTTATAATTATTTATTACAACGTTTATCCATTGTTGCTTCCGCTTGCACTTCCAAGACTTTGTTCATCATCATCCGATGAAGTTGAATGACCACCTTTATCTTGAAGACGATCTTCAGCATCTAGCCAATCTTTAAGACAAATACACATTTCCACGCTTTCTTCGTTCATTCGGCTTCGCTTCTCGTCCAGCACCCTGCCGCCTGCACTAAAACAAGACTCCGATGCTTCAGTAGACACCGGAGGAGTTAGTAGATCACGTGCCATGGCAGAAACCACAGGATATGATTTTCCTTGTAATCTCCACCATGATAAAATATCAAAATTATCTATTTGTTCTTCTGTGAGTAAAGATGTATGATTATTTTCTAAAAAAAATGTTAATTCATTAAAATTACTAGATCGACTTGTTGATGTTCCTTTTCTATTTAAAATTGAGCGTATTCTTCCTGTAATATTTTTACTACTAGTAGATACATTAGTTTGAGAGGATGTTGGATTCATTGTATTTCCAAATTTTAAATTATAAACATTATACATTTCATCTAATAAGGTAGAAACTTCATTTTTTTTCTCATCTACTCCTTCAAGTTCCATATTTTTATAATATTCATCTAATAAAATATGAACACCTTCTAATTTTAATCTAGGATCCATAATTGAAGCTAAACAATATAAAGGAGATATATTTTTTCCAATATTTTTTAAATTTTGTTTCCATTTTTAAAATTACTTGAAAAACATTTTCATCATGTCTATATTGAGAAAACATTTCACTAATTAAAACTAAATGTTCTAAAATTAAACATGATGTAGGATAATAAACACCAGATAAATGAGTGCTAGCATTATAAAAAATTTCTAAAATATTATGTAATAATTTTGCTTTATCCCAATCATTTTCTTCGATATTTCTATCAGGCATTCTTTCATTATAAAATAATGTAAGAGGATCCTTAAATGGAAAACATGTTGTTAGCATATCATAAGTAGAATTCCATCGTGTTTTAATATCAAGTTTAAATTTTTTATATGACAAACCATAAGATTTACATATTTGTCTAAAATCTTGATTTCGAGAAGTAGAAGAAGTAACAAATCTAACAGCATTTCTTAATTTAGTTACATGTTCATCTACTTCTCTTATTCCATCTTGAACACATAAGTTTAGAATATGGCATGCACATCGTATATGAAAAAAAGCACCATTAAATATTGGATTTAACAATCTTTTTAATTTATCAATTGCACTATCATTATTACTTGCATTATCAAAACTAATTGAAAAAATTTTATTAATTATATTATATGAATGTAAAATGCTATGAAATTGTCTAACTATAGCATTTGCAGTATGAGGATATTCAAAAATTTTAAATGCAATAATTCTTTTTTGTATAAAAAATTCACTATCTATCCAATGTGCCGTAATACACATGTATGACTGATCAGAATGATTACTGGTCCAAATATCAGATGTTAAAGAAATACAAGAAGTTAATGTAATTAAAGCTTGTAAAAGATTAGTTTTATATTCAGAAAAAATTTTTATAGCATCCCTACGCATGGTTTGTCTACTTACTTTTTTATATTTAGGTTGTAGTGATTTATGTATAAATTTTTCTAATTTATAATTTTCTGCTAAAGAAAATGGTTGTTCATCCCAAACAATAAATTTAGCTAATTCTTTTCTAAGAACTTCAGTAGAATAATTAAAAATTTCAAAAGAACTAGAGGAAAGATTTAGAGTAGCCTGTGCACGATCGATTTGAGTTTGATGGCTTCTGATGTGGCGAGTCAAATGACCAGTTCCACCTGATGATTTGCAAGTCAAGACTTTTTTGCACTTTTTGCAGCTGGCTCTTTCTTCGCCGTTAATCATCACCACATCGAAGCTCTTCCAAACGTCGCTCGTGCGTTTTCTTGAGCCTGACACAGTAGACTCGTGAGGGTTTGCACTGCATCCCTCCTCTCCCTGCATAGTGTTAGTAGGCTCAAATTCAACATGATCTTGCTGTTGTTGATTTGGGTCGTAAGGCGGAGGGTTGGCATCTTGATCTTGATCGGGTGGCATAACGGGGTTAGTACTTGTCCCCATTAGCTCTTGCTCGAATGCCTCAATCTCCCATGGCAAAAGATCCCATGTATTGTTCAATCCCGCCATTAATTCTACATATAATATTAAAAGTTAGCCAAAAAAATTTAAAAAATAAGATTAAATACTTACTAATAATAAATTATACATTAAAAAATTACCTTATCACGTGTTTGAAGATCGCTTAGTAAGTAAGAACTAAGAAGTTGAGGTTTCACTTTCAGCCTTCAACAACCTTAATTTAATCATAATTATGAAAAAAAATTATATTAGAATAATTTAAATTTAAGTACAATTACATTATAAAAGACTAAAAGTAAATTAATTTACTACTTACTTGATCTTCTCCACGTGACTAGACCGAGGGACTGAGGGAGCTTTGAAATCTTGACGGCTAATTGAAACTCAAGACTTAGAAAAGAGATTAAGAAAGTATTAAGAGAGAATGAGAAAGTAATCCAAAGTTAATTGGAAACTTGTGTGAAGAAATGAGAGGGTTGGGGGGTCAATTTATAGGGATGAATTGGGTATAAATTTACATATTTATCCCCTATTTTTAATTATTAAAAGGGGCTAAAATGGTAATTTTATAACATAAAGATAATTATATCCCTAACTTTTAAATTTTTTCAAACCGTTATAGGGCTATTTTGGTAAAAACGCATGCCTAATTCAAATTTTCGAACGTTGCCGCCCATTCCAGCCATGCCGTGCCCGTGCCGGCCCGCGTGCCGTGCCGAGCACGGGTCCGTGCCGTGCCTGGCCCGGCCCGCGGACCTTCGGCCCAGCACGACCCGAGCCGGGCCGCGGGCCGCCCGCGGCCCGTTGACTTGGTCAACGGGCCGTGCCCGGGCCGGCCCGTGTCGTGCCAGGCCGTGCGGGCCGCGGGCCGGCCTGGCCCGTTGGCCACCTCTAAGTACAACTTGTATCAGATTTTAGTTTAAAACTTTTTTGAATTCTTAAAGTACCGAATATATAATTTATTTATTTTATATTATTATACTTATAAATAATTAATATTTTAATAATTAATATTTTGCTTTATAGTACTAAAAAATTAAATATTTTTTTTAGGCAAAAAATTAAATATTTTTAGCTTTGGTATTTGCACACTGCCAAACACTCACCTGTCAACTCATCGCTCATTGCTCAACTGTTGCTCCATTGTCTAATTAATATTTCAGAAATTCAGTATTAGTATCGAAATATATTTTAAGAATTTAATATTGTTACTAAAATAACATTTCAAAAATCGGTATGTGATAAATTTTAGTAATTCAGTACTATTACCAATTAAACTTTAAGAATCTAGTAATTGTACTAGTACCAAAAAAATTTATTTCAAAAAGTCTGGTATTAAAATTTTGCCACATCGAAACTCCGAATGCTCATCACTACCCAATATACAACGCATGATTATTTGCTACTGTTTGCTGCAGGCCGGAGGGATAGTCAAAATGGGGCCTTGGGGAGTAAAATGCGGTCAAGAATGGGACACGGAAACTGGCAGACATTTCAAAAATATTACTGGCTATATGAACACTACAAGCCATGGCCTCTGTGGCATTGAGTTCACCTATTTGGATTCTGCCAATTGAAAAAGGTCCCTTTGGATCAAACAATGGCCAAAGCAACCCTGTAAACCCACTTACAATTTCTCTACTCTTATTTACATTAGCCTTTTATTTTTCTTTAAAAAAATGAGCCCCAATATGCCAATAATCCATGTGTGCGTTTAAGTTTAATAAAAATATTATATCCTCACTATTATTTATTATTTGAATTATCATTAATCTATCATTAACTTCTGTAGTGTGATTTTAAAGACGGCGAATACATCACAAAAGTCGAGGGAGAATATGACGAAACATCTATTACCAAACTCACTTTCTTCACTAATAAGCTGAAAAAAATGCGGCCCATATGGAAGCACAGGCACCCAAAGTTTCTGTCTACCAGAGGATTCTTTCGTGGAAGAGTTCTTTGGATATCATGATAGTGGATCCGTCAAAGCAATTGGATTTGGCTTGAAGGCAAACTAGTCTCATGCAGTAGTCTTAATTTCATTGAGCTACGTTGTTCTTAAAGTTTCCATATATATGTAATGGTAAATAAAATGTGTCATGTGACATCTGCCTCTAGTGTGGACAATGAGTCGGTAATGTACTAGCTATCTCATCTCATGTGTTGCAAATAAAAGCTCAATGAACCGTTGTTATGTGAAAATTATTTGCAAGATTTTACCCTACTAAATAAATATTATTTTATAAATATTATTTACAAGCTTCTAATCTCCTTGACTGTAGTGGGCGGTTTCAACTTCTCAATCACTTCAACTTTGGCTTTCTTAACTTCTAGCCCTCTCTTTAAAATTAAGTGTCCTAAGACTATTCCCTGCCTAACTATGAAATAACATGTTTCCCTAAGCACAAGATTAGTTTCTTCACACCTTTATAAAACTCGAGATAAGTTAGCCAAACAATCATCAAAAGAAAAATCATATACAGAAAAATCATTCATGAAATCTTCAATAAAATCTGAAAATATAGCCATCATACACCTCTAAAAAGTAGCAGATGTATTATACAAACCAAAAGGCATCCTCTTATAGGCAAAAAATACCATATGAGCAAGTGAAAGTGGTCTTATCTTGGTCATTAGGATGGATGAGAATTTGGAAAAATTCAGAATACCCATTTAAAAAAACATAAATAAGAATGATTAGCAAGCCTCTCAACCATCTGATCAATAAAAGGTCATGGAAAGTGGTCTTTCCTAGTGGCTGCATTTAATTTCCTATAATTTATGCACACGCGCAAACTAGTTACAGTTCTAATAGGAATTAGTTCATCATCTCTATTTTTCATCACAGTCATACCCCCTTTCTTAGGAACACATTGAACAGGACATACCCATTTACTACCGGAGATATGATAGATAATACTTGCATCAAGTAATTTTAGAACCTCCTTCTTTACAACTTCTTTTATAGAGGGGTTAAGCCTTCTTTGAAAATCAACATATGGTTTGTGTTCCTCTTCCATAAGAATCCTATGCATATAAAAAGAAGGGTTAATTCCCTTTAAATCATCAATAGAATACCCAATTACCTTCCTGTGAATTCTTAATTCCCTTATAAGCAAATATGTCTCCCTTTCATCAAGCTGTGCATCAACAATAATAGGGTAAGTAGAATTGGGTCTAAGAAATTCATAATGAAGATTATTGGGCAAAGATTTCAATTCAACCTGTGGAACTTTCTCTTCCTGATTTACTTGATCATCACATGCAGTGCAGTCTAATAAATTATGAGTTTCAGAATTAGAATCAAAATCAGAATTAGAGTTAAAATCAAAATTAGAATAAGAAGGTTCATCAAACAAAGCATTAAGATCATAAACAATGTCATCTACAGCATGAATTCTACAACAAGATCTAGCATATGATGGTTTCTTCATAAATTCATTTAAATCAAACTCAATTTTATTTTCACCAATATTAAAAGTGAGTTTACCGTTCTTTACATCAATGAGTGTCCCTGCTGTAGCTAAGAACGGTCTACCAAGTATGATAGGAATTTTAGCATCCTCCTCCATCTCTAAAACCACAAAATCTGCTGGAACAAAATACTTACCAACCTGAATTGGAACATCCTCAAGAATCCCAACAGGATACTTAACTGAACGATCAACGAGCTGCAAGGAAATAGAAGTTGGTTTCGGCTCTCCCATGTCCAGTTTCCTACAAACAGATAAAGACATTAGATTCACACTAGCCCCAAGATCACATAAGGCTCGGTCAAAAGTTATACTCCCAATCAAACAAGGTATAGAGAAACTACCCGGATCCTTTAATTTTGGTGGTAATTTATTTTGGATGATAGCACTATACTCCTCAGTTAATACCACAGTACCGTAGTCCTCTATTTTTCTTTTGTTAGACAAATTTTTTTTCAAGAATTTAGCATAAGTGTGCATTTAAGACAAAGCATCAGTAAATGGAATATTAATGTAAAGCTTTTTCAAAATATCTAAAAACTTCCCAAATTGCTTATCTAACTTAGCTTGAACTAGTCTCTAGGGAAAGGGTATATGTGGTTTATATGGGGTTAGTGAGCCAGGTCTAGGAACATCAGGCTGATATGACTCATCATCCTTAGGTTCATCACCCTTATGAGGTGGCAAACTAGGATGAGACTACATATGTACAGGTGGTGTTTCTAAGACTGGCTCACTGCTAGGTTCAATGTCAGGTTCTTCCTCATCAACATCCTCAAGTCTATCCCTTGGTTCATCTAACTATTTCCCACTCCTAGTAGTTATAGCATTGCAATGTTTCCTATGGTTCATTTCAGGTTTAGCAGGCAATTTCCTTAGGGGTCTATAAGATGTGCTGGCTTGTTGTGCTATTTGGTTCTCTAGAATTTTATTATGTGCTTTTAAAGCTTCTACTTCAGAAGTAAGCTATTTGGTTCTCTAGAATTTTTTATTATGTGTTTCCTAAGTTTTTCAAGTATGGATTCCAAACTAGAGTTCAGGTGCTGATTTTGATTTTGTTGCCTCTATTGGTATCCTCTATTCTCTACCTGTCCCCCTACATTATTGTTACTCTTCTAAGACAAATTTGGATAATTCCTTTTTCTATGGTTGTATGTACTAGAGTAAGGGTCATTATTTCTACCTTGATTGTAACCCCCTATAGCATTTACTTATTCTACACCCTAATCAGCAATGATTTTACACTCTTCAGAGTAATGATCTTGGTTACTACAAATATCGCAAATAACAAATGATGAAACCATAGTAGTTTGCATGTGAAAAGAATTAAATCTATTAACCAAAGAATCTATCATTTTAGCCAAGGTACGCCATCCTTCGTTCTCATTCTTACCATGTGGAGGACGATGTAGTACTCCTCTCTCTGTGGTCCACTGGTTATGGTTCAGAGCCATCTCTCAATCAAAGTAAAAGCGTCATCAATGGTCTTATTGATGAGAGCTCCTCCTGCAGTAGCATCAACAGTGAGGCGGGTATTATAAAGTAAACCATTATAGAAAGTATGTATCAAAACCCATTTTTCCAAGCTATGGTGAGGGCACTTCCGTTGTAATTCATTAAAACGCTCTCATGCTGCACTCAATGACTCGCCATCCCTCTGTGCAAAACTGGTGATCTAATTTCCCAACTGGATCATTTTACTTGGTGGGAAGTACTTCATCAAGAAGGCATTTGAAAGTTAATCTCATGTGGTGAATATTCCAATTGGTTGAGAGTGTAGCTAGGCACGTGTTCGGTCCTTGAGAGAAAAAGGAAATAATCTTAGTTTCAAAGCATCACTGAATACACCATTAATCTTAATGGTGTCACAAAATTCAAGAAAAAGAGCTAGATGTTGATTGGGATCTTCAAGTGGTGATCCTCCAAATTGGTTCTGCTGTATCATTGATAGAAAGGCTGGTTTAATTTCAAAGTTGTTAGCCTCAATCGCCGGCTTAGCTATGCTAGAATGTATTCCTTATGGATTCGGCACTGCATAATCCCTAAGCGATCTTCTTTCAGCCATGATCACTTCTTCGTCCTTCTTCTCTTCAAATTTGAGTTTCCTGTGTAATCTAAGAATTTTATTAATATCAGGATCAAAAAGAACTAGTGGTCCTGACCTAAGGGTCCTGCGCATAAACAAGTAGAAAGATCAAATAAACTTAGAAATTCAGAAACTAGAAAAAAAAAATAGAAAGCAAAAAAAAAAAACAAAACTAAGAACAAAGCTTAGTCTAGCAATACTATCAATTATTTCGATATTAACAAAACTAAGGTCTTTGGCAACGGCGCAAAAAACTTGTTGTGTCCGCAAGTGCATGGATACTCGAAGTAATAAAAGATATCGAACCACAAGGACCTGCGTGTTAAGTACCAAGTAATTGTATTCTTACTAGCTAAGCAAATCGAATAAGTCGTAAGTGAACGATCGGAAATTGTTACGGATTATCAAAGAGAGAAGATTGGGACTAGGGTTTCATCCTCCTTAATTTTTCAATGACTAGACAAAAATAAGTGTTCGTTAGTTTATTCTTGTTATGATAAAGATGAAATTTACTTATAAAGAAATTGCCTCACTCTCGTAATGACAATTTACACTGAACAACCTTCACTCTCGTGATTTTCTATTCAGTGTTTAAACTTTAAAATAAGTAAATCTGACAAAGAAAATTAAAATCACCCTCGTGGCTTAACTCTTAGTGTCAATATCTCGAGCGAAATTAAATATTCTTATATCTTAATTTCACTGATTTTACTTAAGGGTTTCCAACAATCCAAATCACCTCTCAGTACATATTTTTATGTCTAACTCAATAAAATTTTCTAGATCAGATTATCAACAAGATTCTATGTATCAAAAATTAGGAATTAAGAACAAACCTATTCTCATAGCATAAATTCCTAAAACATAATTTAAGGGTTCCAAGTTTTGTAAGTCACCTCCAGCATATATTACAAAACTCTAAAATATGTTGATATTTGAAACTAAAAAAGATTAAAGACAATAATCACTTAAGCAAAATTATCATATCAAAGAATATTCTGACGAAATAAGAATTATCTAGTCATTAAGAAATTAAGGGAATTACACCCCCTATCCCAAAAAGGTTTTTACGCTATCATGGTGAAAGAAATACAATAAGAATTCATTTTAGAAAAATCAGAAATCAAAAAAGAAGGGAATAAGTTACTGATGTACAAGGCTATGAAAATAATCACAGTCCGTAA
Source organism: Costus lasius (assembly GCA_027563935.2). NCBI lineage: Eukaryota > Viridiplantae > Streptophyta > Magnoliopsida > Zingiberales > Costaceae > Costus > Costus lasius. The sequence goes on along the minus strand of CM050450.1, from coordinate 13,015,391 downwards.
TTCTGTGTGTGTTTGCTGTGAACAATGGCGACGCCTACATTTTCATTGATTCCTCCTCCGATCAAACTCCTTTCACTTTGAAACTTTATGTGCGTATTCTCCTTCCTCAAGCGTAGTTTCCTTGCAAATTTGGTCTCCAAAGATGGTTTGTACGCTTCGTGGTGACGTACCCTAGTGCGGAAGGACGTGACACCTTCCCTTCTTCTCCGACATGAACTCAACGAACGCGAGCGGGCATTCGAACGCGACAGCGGTTTTCGCCTCGGGGCGCGTATGTACATGAACAGGCACTCAATTACGGACGCAGGTGGGCGTTGATCGAAATTGAGCGTTGACCCGGAATCGCCTCTGGAATTTGGACACGAGCACTCGAAATCGGACGTTCGTCAGCAGATTTGGGTTTTCGGAGGGCAAGTGGGAAGCTCTGTGAAATCGTGGTCGTGCGCAGACGGCTGCGAGGACTTCCATACGAGCGGAGCAGTCTCGCGTGAGAACGCGGCTCCAGTCGAGTGAAGCGGAAGAGGCTGACGGACGCGCGCACGAATTCAGACGGCCGACGAGCTTGAACACTCATCGGTTGAAAGTCGAGCGGCGTAGCTTGACAAATGAACCTTGCCAGCCGTTTGGCTGGTCGACGGATGTCGCGGCAGCCTCCGCCGTGACGAGAGTGCACAAAAACTCGAATACGGACCCAAGCTTCCACGTAGAACACGTGAACGAGGACATTGACTTGTGGACCCGAAACCGAAAACGAATTTAGCGCCAAATCGGATTTCGGACGGCGCGAATGCCAAAAAAAATATGGCGTCGATTTCGGGCGCGGGGCGACATTGGGTGCGAAATCGGGCATGGTTCCAAGACCCGATATGGGTGTAGCAAGAGGGTCGGGAGTGTGGATTAGACCCTAAAATTGAATTCACCGATGAATTCAGATTCGGTTGAGAATCTTGGTTCGACAAATAAATTTTGAGGAAAATTTAAAAGGTCAATATACCTTAAAAACCGCTAATTGAGGAAAAATTAGCAGACTTCAAAACTGCTATTTGAGGAAAAAGTTGGCAGGCTTCAAAACTGCTATTTAAAGCGGTCAAGTTAGCAGACTTAAAAACTGCTATTCGTGGACTAAGAGAGTTAACAAAACTCTAGAAATGCTATTTAGGGAGAAATGAGGAAGAGTTAGCAGACTCTAAAACTGCTATGCGGTATAAGAAGAATGAGCGATGTCCAACTAAAACAAAAGAGATCCCTCTTCTTATTTCCACTAAGCCAACTTCGCGTAAAGGGACGCCTTTATGTGAGGGAAACTTGGGTGGACAGCAAGGAAAAATCCTTAAAAATCAGTCTGGGCTAGGTTTCTCGTCATAAGGGGACGCCTTTATGAGGGGAAGACTCGGGGGCAAAATGAATTGGGGGCGCTAAGTTACTCCTCGACGGAGGTGGTATAGGACACCTTCGAAAGGGAGGAGACTTAGGTGTAACCAAGTTGGACGATTCTCCCTAGCGATCCAATTCGATCGCGGACCTTAGGGAACCCTCTCCTGCGATTCAATTAGAATTACGAGTGCGAGTCGAACCGCACTATGGTTTCGTCGGGGACGACGAACAGCTTAGGAGGGGGAGAATGTTAGGCCCAGCCCTAAATTTAGGGCCCAGCCCAATTAAGCCGTTGACTAGGGTCAAAATCAGCCCAGGCCCACGGCTGAAATTGAGATCCAATTTAGGATCTCCGCTGGCAAAATCGACGCCTCGCTCGTCGAGTGTCAGGAGGCTGCCTTTGATTCGGCGGGTCGAAACACGACGACGACTCAACCCAATGGATCGAGGGAAGCTGCCGGACGACGAGTCAAAGGCAGGAATGGTAGAACCTCTGACACGGAATGGAGGAACCTCTGGCGCGGAATGGCGCCTGCAGACGGGTCAACGTCGGAGATGTCATCCGCATGCAGCTGGACGAGGGGATCCAATGCCGAGCCGCCTATAAGAGGAGCGGCCGGCGAGCTCAAGAGGGAGAGAGAGGGCAGAGAGGTGTGAAAGAGGAATAATGGCGGATTAGCCAGAGGAATCGGCTGCGAACGGAGAGGACGGGCAGTAAACAAGCGTCAGTTGGGCTGAGAAAGATGGAACACTGGGTTCCGATTTCGTCCTGGCGATCTGAACTCGCTGAGGAACGATGCTGCTCCGTCCTTCAATCCCCTCTTCCCTCTCGTCGGACTCTACGGGCGACCTTCCGGCTAGGACTCGCGGTGTCCTTCGGAGCTCCGTGGTGTGGGTGGGTGGAACGGGGCAACGCCGACGTCCAATCCTCCTCTCCCTTTCTCGCTTCCCCTCCGTGCGTTCCCGACGAGCTAGAGGCAGCAGCCTCGGCTGGCTGGCAGGTTCGTGCGCCTTGGAGATTTATCGGGCGAAAGGGAGGGAAGAGGGACGACGCGTCGGTGTGGACGCTGGCTGGCGATCCTGCCGGTGCTTGTAGTGGCGCCGATGAGGCTGAGGGCGAGGGGCTCGAGGTGCCTCTCCCCTGCCGCAGGTCCTTCCCCTGCCCTGCTCCGGCAGTGGCGTGCGCAACGTCGCGGACGAATGGCTAACGCGTTCGGCGGACGAAGCTTCGAGCGAATGAAGCGGCGAAGAGAGGAAAAAGGGAAATATCCGACATGGCGCACTTATGTTAACTGGGGGGCCTGACACCTATACTCATCGCCCATTGCGCTCTGTTGCTCGATCGTTTAATTGATATTTTAGAAATTTGGTATTGGTACCGAAATAGATTTTAGAATTTAATATTATTACTGAAATAAATTTTAGGAATTTAATATTATTACCAAAATAAATTTTCAAAAATGGGTATCGATATTTGTAATAAATTTAAGTAATTCAGTACTATTACTGATTAAACTTCTAAAATTTAGCATTGATACTAGCACCAAAAAAAATTTATTTCAAGTCTGCTGTTAAAATATTGCTGACTCATCACTACTCAAAAGTCTGCTATCGTTTGCTGCAGGCCGTACAAGTAGTCAAAGTGGGGTCTTGGGGAGTGAAAACCGGTCAAACATGGGGCATAGACAATGTCACAGAAATAAAACATATCACTGTCTTTAGCGGAGCCAGGATCAATGGCATTCAGTTCACCTATAGCGTCGGTGATAAATCCAATACAAATACATCTATGGTTTTTGGCCATAGTTATTATGGGGATTTATTTTTTAATAATAATTTTTTTTTATAACAGGTAGATTTTCTCGTGGAGATCAATTAGAGCGGTCTGCAATCGGTTAAAATCACATTACAGAAGCTAGCCCAATACTTTATAAGTCTGTACTATAATAAATTTTAGTAATTTGGTACTATTATCAATTAAACTTTTAGAATTTAGTATTAGTATTAGTACCAAAAAAAATTATTTCAAAAGTCAGGTGTTAAAATTTTGCCAATATCAAAATTCTAAATACTCATCATTACTCGATAGGACGAGTAATTATTTGCTATCGTTTGCTACAGGCGGAAGCAGCAGTCGAAGTGGGGCCTTGGGGACCAAAAATCCATGAAACATGGAGCACGGAAATTTTGACGTGTCAAAAATATCACTGTCTGTAGTGACGATAGAATCCGTGGCATTCAGTTCACCTATTGCATCGGTGATAATTGCTACACAACTATTGTCTTTGGATCGAACGCTGGCCAAAAGCATCAAGTATACCCACTTACACATTCTCTACTCTTCTTTATATTAGCCTTTTTATTTTTCATTAAAAAAATAAGCCCCATATACCAGTAATCCATGTGTATGTTTCAAGTGTAATAAAAATATTATATCCTTATTATTATTTATTATTTGAATTATTATTAATCTATCATTAACTTTTTCATTGTAGTTTGATTTTAAAGACCACGAATACCTCACATAAATCAAGGGAGAATATGACAGCACATCTGTTATCACACTCACTTTCGTCACTAATTTGAAAAAAATACCCTATACCTGGAATCCCAGGTATTGAAAGTTTCTCTCTACCTGTCAGAGAGAGTTCCTTCGTGGGCTTCTTTGGATATGCTGATAGGGCATACGTCACAGCAATTGGAGCTTATTTGAAGGCAAGTCACATGAAGTGTCTTAATTTCATTGAGCTATGCTGTTGTTAAAGTTACTATGAATGCAATAGTAAATAAATCATGTCATATGACATTTGTGTCTAGTGTCAACATGAGTCCGGTAATGTAATAGTTATCTCTTGTGTTGCAAATAAAAGCTCAATGAAGTATTATTATGTGAAAATTATTTGCAAGATTTTACTATAATAAATAAATATTATTTTATGATTTTGAAAAAAAAACTTTAGCTAATGTTATAAGAAAGAAAAATATAGATCCATATATATATATATATATATATATATTTGGAAGAATATTCTAAAAGTGATAAATTATCACAAAATAATTTTTTGTCCAACAAAAGTACTACTTTGGAAGTTGGAAACTATGTGATATTATAAGTGTTTAATCAATAAAAAATAGCTTTCTTCCAAAAATAATTAGCATAACTACTTTATATATATATATTAATATAGACAAAGTAATTAACCAAAGCGGAATTTTATTATCAATAATAAAAGTCATTACTATTTGAATTAATGCCTTCCATAACTAATTCCATCACTATTATCTTAATTTCTTCCTCAAACCATTTGATTTCTTGTAATCAAAATAATAACCGAACAAAGACTTAAGTGATCTTTTGCCACCGCTGCCCTCAAAAGATTTGCAACATTTAAATTTAAAATTATTATTATTATTATTATTATTCTAGTGGCTCTCTGTTTTAAGTTCAATCACAACAAAATATTATTATTATTATAAATTTATTTCAGAAAGTAAAAGGAAAAGATATGAAATAAAAAAAATTACTAAGTAATTTTTTTATTTATTGGATTAAGCTAAAATAATAAAAAGGATTTTCTTAACTTTTCTTTTCTTTTTTCTTGCTCTTTTTAGGGAACGAGATGAAAACAAGTCTTGTTTTGTTTCCCTCATTTTTTTTCCTCAAAAGATAGTTAATATTAAATTTGTCTTGGTTTCAATAACTTCCATGAATTGATCATCGCTCATTAATTTTCTTCTAAAGAAAAAGATATTTTAGGTGCCACTTAAAAATATATTTAGTAATTGGTTGGATCATTTGCATAACTTCAAAGCAAGAGGAAACGGTACCAGCAATAAGTGGCGACGGCAATAGCAAGTGGGAGGGGTTGGCAATTGAGGAAGATCTAGAGAGAGCTATTAGGGATTTTAGAAATTTTTAGGGTGTGTTTTAGTAATTTTATTAAAAGGAATGAGTTTGAGTAATTGAGTTTGAGGTTGAGGTAGGTTTTAAATATTTTATGACTGCGTTATATCGGACTCTAATTTGACTTTTACAAATTAGATTTTTTTTTTAACCCAACCTAACACCCATTGATGTTAGGATTGTTTCATCAAAATCAAGTCGGAGTATAGGTTGAATCAAATTGAGTTTGGATTTTTTTTTTTGCAAAGCCTAATTGATTAGAAAAGAGTTGGAGAGGGGGGTAGTCTTAGGTAAGAGATGGTGACATGACTACATTCATAAAACATCTTGTTAATATGCATTAAAATTTGTAGATTAGATTTTTTTTTAATCCAACGGTTTTAGATAGCCCTCCCTAAAATTTATAAAGAGAGCCTATAATTTTATATAATTTTATAGGGAGACACTCTCTTTCAAAATTTTTGTGCAGACAAGGGGTGAATGTGCATTAAGTATTTAAGATGCATGCGGCGTAAATAAGCAACAGCCCCAAGAGTTCAATTCAATAATCTCATTGTCGGATTAATATGAGGACAGTAAGTAGTCTGGAAAGCTGGCGTTCCTCTGAGTTATTCCATGAGACAAAGAACTAATGAATTAATTGACAAGGACAAGGTCTAGGGTGTTCACACTACACATTTTCCATCTGTGGATACTGCACTCATCATCCTCTTTAGCTCTCCGGGGAAGTGCTGCAAATCGAGAGTTTTGTTGTTTATTGCTTCTTCACGGCAAGCTCGACGTTATGGTATGGTAGTTGCTGTTAAGTCTGGTTGCTCCTGCATTAATCCATCGTTATCTTTTTTCTTGTTTCTAAATGCAAAGCATGAGCATGGGCTGTCTACCATAGGAGAAAAGAAAGAGGGTTCTTCGGAGCATATGGCGAAAGCTATTGAGAAAATATCCTAAGCAGGTCGTACCCTAGAATAGTGTGGAAGGGTGATAGGGTGATAATTTCACTTTAGATTTTGTCTTCATATCTGTGCTGTTCAGTAATATTCAAACAGTAGTGATGATATTTTCTTGAAACTACTCGGACATAAGAAATGCCACGCATATCGTAACCGTACATTACGTCGATTGAATTGGATAGATCTTGTAAGCGGGTATAAGTAAAAAAAGTGGTGTCTCACAGTAAGGTAGAACTAATTGTAAGGCACCGCTTAAGTGAGATAAGCGCGGTACCCCGCTTAGGATGTTTACTCGATTGAATCCATGGCCTTTAAATCAAATACATCTTGAATAGTAAGTTCCATTTGTAAGATTTATGGCTCTCATTAATGGTCATACTAATGTCGTATTTATGACCTTAATAATGGGTATATATCTTTAACGTTAAGATTTATAGTCCTCATTAATGGTCATACTAATATCATATTTATGACCTTAATAATGGCTCTATCTTTAACGTTAAAATTAATTACCTGCATTTATGGTTCGTTTTAAATTCTAACATTAGTAGTGAAATTAATGCCATCAATATCATTTATGTAACGTGATAGACGTTACGTTTTAAAAGTAACGGATGTATTAATTGGTCCTCTCTCTATCTCTATAAATATGCACGAGATTAAGTCTTTTCTATCGAGACTTGTGTTAGAAAGGGAGATCAAGTGAGAGAAACCGATTATTGGAGATTCGGCAATTCTTCAGCTTCTTCGATCATGTTGTCTTCCGCATCAGGTACATGTTTATGTTATTATTTTATTGTGAAGATTATTTATTCGAAGATCCAAAAGTTATGAATGTTGATATCATGATCGCTATTCTTATGTTTTTCATGATGTTGATTTTACGAACTTATGTTGATCTTAAGAACTTACACCATTCAACTCTTATCTATGGAAGCCGTGCCGGCCACAGCCACATGCAGATGAAGAATGATTTAAGGCAAGTGGAGTTAACTTGATTTAGAACTTGTAGTTGTGATCTTGTCGATTTCATTGAGCTACTATTCGTAAAGTTTAGATATATTTACTAGTAAATAAGGGTGTCATATGCCATTTGTGTCCCGTTTAAGTCATTAGTTGGTGATGTTCGAATTTGCCATTAAACAAGAGTCTAGTTATTGTGATGCTCTTGAAACTTAGCACAGAAGTAAGTTCCATTGCATATCGAGCACGATGAATGACTTGATTCTCATCATCTGACAGTTGGACAAGCATTGAGGTGGCTAAAGCTCGGGGGTGCACATGAGGTGGCAACAAGGGTTATAAATAAATCTTAGCTATGGGGTGGTGACAACATTGACAATAAGAAGAAAACAACAAATGGCCTTGAGCTTAACGCATTGTTGACTAGTGTACTCTCCGAGTGCTCCTCAACAATGATGAGAATCCCATGCAGGAGTGGATCAACAACGTCGATCCCAAACCTGTAGAATCCCCTCCTCCATTAATGAGGAGAACAACAGTGAACTAGGGGGAGAACGTAAGCAATGTTCCTCCCCTTCCTCCTCCCTGTTTCCGGTGGCACCCTTTTAGGTGACGGTGTCTCACATGCGGCAGTGTCTCACTGACAAGTTCATCGTCTTCAAGCATAGTGGTGACAGTTCTTGGTTGGGTCACGACTAGTAATGGCAACGGGTCTGGTATTCGACCCTATTATGCAACCCGAACCCGACTCTAGAATTTAAATGAGTACCTATTTAAATAATAAATTTTATTTTTATTTTTAATTTTAAAGTAGTATATAAAATTTAATTATATATATTATTATTATAAAAATGTATTAATTATTATATATATATATATATATATATATATATATATATATAAAATTTATAAATGAGGTATCGAGTACCCATGCTTCCAAACGTGAACCCAACCTATTTAGGTAATTCGGTACCTAAACCCGCCTTAATTGGGTGAGGTTGGGTACTTGATTGAGACGAGTATTTTTGCCACCCCTAGTCATGACAGTGGTGGCCGAACCAAGTAGGCGGTGACATCTCCATGCATGCTGATGTATTCCGTAAGTGCACGGATAAATCGAAGTAATAAAAATATCGATCATACGGGGACCAATGGCTAAGTACCAACTCTACTTAGAATCATATAAAATAGAATGATTCTTATCTCTACTAAAATAGAAGGAACAATGAAGAAAACTAAAAAGGATTTACTGTGTTGAAGGAGATTTATCCGCATGTACAGATTGCCCCCTCTCAACAGTACAATCTGATGTCTATTCGAATTAATCCTCTACTCTCGTGATTATTAACTCGAGATAAACCCAATGAGTTCTTGATAAATCAATAAAGTCCCTCAAGTTAATTCGAACTACTCTCGTGTTCAAATCAACTTATCCAAATATTGTAGATCCGACGTCACAATTCACCTCTCAGTACTTCTTGTGACGTCTAAGACATGCAAATCATAGTCAGTAACTAACATGTAATTAACACAATAATAACTGGATTTAACACAAGCAAATTACTTTATAAGAGGATAGTAAATAATCAAGTCATGAAAAGAAAGAGGGCTACACCCTCAATTATGAATAAAGATTTACGCTGACATGTTGTACATGTTCACATGGTAAATATCCATGTTTAATTACAAAATTAGTGAATAAACATAGAAATCAACTAAGGGAGAAGAATTCAAGGTTTCCTGATGAGAGTTGACGCCAATCGACCGAAAGGTAGAAGCTTTCTCGGTGATGAATTGCCGTCCGCCGCCGGATGCCCTAATTTCTGCCCCTTTGTCGAATCCTCCTTGAAAATTGGCCAAGAAGTCCCAATAATCGCCCCAACGCTCCCTTATATAGTTCTCCACCCTTAGATTAGGTTTTCCCCAAAATTCGGCGTGAAAATGAATCAAATCGAGCGAGAAACCGAGTCAAACTCGGAACTGGCAGATATAATTACGGCCGTGATATATATTACAGCTACGCCCTGATGACACCAAAATATATAGTATATTTTGTATCATTTTGCATATCTTTTCATGCTAAATTGAGAATCTTTTGCCCCTTTTATGCTAAAACTATCAAATATTACAAAATCTACTTCTATTTTGGGTTTTCATGATTATCAGGTAAAAAGGCACTATTTTGAGGCGTTTTCGAGCAAAATCAAAGACATAGAAGAGTTACCATCATCAAGAGGAGATCACCCGAGAAATTTCACGCAAATCGGAGCAACACACCAAAATACGGTAGGGCCGTATTCTATTTTACGGTACCGTATTTCCGTACGATACCGTAAAATCATAGCACTACCGTAAATTGGGGAGTTTTCCGACCAGAAAATTTTTTTGATTTTATGGCACTACCGTAAACTATTTTACGGGCTGTATTTTCCAGACGATTTCGGGCAGAGAGTTCAGTCGACATTACGGCAGTGCCGTAAACCATTTTACGGGTTGTATTTTCCAGCCAACATCAGATCAGAGAACGTCAGCGATTTTACGGTAGTGCCATAAACTATTACACTGCCGTATTATCTGTTCTGGATGCGAGTCCCAGGTCAATTTCGACGCCCGATTTTTGCGGAGACAATTGCGGGTGATCCAGACCTTTAAATTTGATGCTGCAAGAAGCAATCGGGGAGTTTTCGAGGAGAAGCAGAGGACGACACTAAAAGCCCTAAATTTCATCCACTCTATGGAGAGAAATCACAATTCACGCCGCCTCCTAGGGTTTCGCCGCCGCGACCAATCCAGAGTACCTCCAGCCGTGAAATTCACACTGAAACTTCGTCTGGAGGAGGAGACAACGTGCCAGAAGTTTCAGAGCAAAAGAAGATCAATTGGAGAAGAAATCGAAGAAAAGGGGAGCGCCGCCACTGTTCATCGACGCCTTCTTGCAAAATACGGCTGTGAAATATTTCACAGCCGTGCTGTATTTTCTTAACTCTTCTTTCCCTTTGATTTTTGATCTTCTGAAACCATGGAATATTGTAACTTCTTCACCATACTAGCTTAAACACCCTTTGGGACATGGGGGAGTAATCCCCTTTGATTTTCGCAATGACTAGATAACTTCTACTTTCATCACGATTATTCTGTTTTGATAAATTTTACCTATGTGATTACTGCTATAAGATTCTCTTTAGTTTATTTCTTGTCATCATGAATAGAGTTCTTGCATTAAGGACCGAAAGGTGATATTCTTGAGAATTGGAACCCTAAAATTAACTAATAGGAACTCACCATGAGAATTTATGTTAAGTTCTTATTTCTTTATTTTAGATGACTAATTGCCTTGATGATAATTATGAACCTAGGATTGAGTCATTGTGTCAAACGTGGAGATCTTGCAAGAAAGTGAGGATCAGAATGTTGGAGAACCATAGGTAAAACTTGCGTCGAGTCTCGGATGCACGAAAGTGATCCTTGAGATTTCGCTCAAGGCAATCAACTTAGAATTCGGATACACGAAAGTGATCTTTGAATTCTTTGATTGATAGTTTGCTTATCTTCAGCATTGGGATAGATCTTGCGCGAAAGCAAAGATTGGTCCCTGCATGATTATCTGCACGAAAGTGAGATAATTCCTTTATGTAGTAAATTAAGCCTTTATCATATTAGAATTTGAGTGATGAATATCTTTATTTATCTAGTCATGAAAATTAAAGTGGATGAAACCCTAGTCCCAGTTTCTCTCCAATAGTATTTTCCCGTGTATTTTCGATCTTTGTTTAACTTCTATTCGATTACCTTGATAGGAAGAAATCAATTATTTGGTACTTGACAACATAGGTCTCTGTGGGATCGATATTTTCTTTATTACTTCGAGTATCCGTGCACTTGTGGAGATAACAACAAGTGTGGTGACTCAACAAGTTTTTGGAGCCGTATCAGGGGGGTGACAAGTCCCTGTGTGCCAACACTCAGGTTTTGGCTACGGCTTCAGGAATAAGTTTTGCTTACCTACTTGTTGGGATACAACAAGTTTTTTGGCGCCGTTGCCGGAGACCTTAGTTTTGTGAATATTGAAGATATTGACAGTACTTCTAAACTAGGTTTTTATTTACTGTTTTAGATTTTATCTACTGTTTATATTCTGTTTTTCTTAAAATCGCTTGATCTATCTACTTTGCATGCGCAGGAGTCTTAGGTCAGGACCACTTGTTCTATTGGATCCTGAAATTAACAAAACCCTTAGAGTGCGCAAGAAGTTGAGACTTGAAGAGGATTTACAAGAGGCACAACAGGAGATAGAAGAGATTTTGGAGATGGCGCATAACGAGAGAAGGTCTTTGCGAGATTACGCTGCCCCTAATTCACAGGGAGTTCACTCCAGTGTCACCAGACCGGCCATTGATGCGAACAATTTCGAGATTAAACCAGCGTTCATTTCTATGCTTCAACAACATTAGTTTGGAGGATCTCCACTTGAGGATCCTAATATTCATCTTTCGCTTTTTCATGAATTATGTGATACAATCAAAATTAATGGAGTTTCTGATGATGCACTAAAATTGATTGGCTGCACTCTCAACCTTCTGGAACGTACACAACTTGGGAGCAGCTGTCTAATGCTTTTCTAATGAAATACTTCCCTCCCAGTAAGACGATTCACTTAAGAAACCAGATCACGGGATTTGCTCAGAAGGAAGGAGAATCTCTTAGCGAAGCATGGGAGCAGTACAACGAATTGCAAAGAAAGTGTCCTCACCATGGCTTGGAGAGATGGGTTTTAATTGAAATATTTTATTATGCTTTACTCTATAATACACGCCTCACAGTTGATGCTGCTGCAGGAGGAGCTTTCATGAGCAAGACTCTAGAGGAAGCCTATCAACTGATTGAAGAGATGGCTTTAAACAATGATCAAAATTCCAAAGAAAGAGGAGTGATATATCGACCTCCTCAGGGTAAGAATGATGGTAGTGACTTTCGCACCCTAGCTGAGAAAGTAGAATCTTTGTGCAATCGTTTTGATACGTTTAAAATACAAATTCATGCTGTTTCTTCTGTCGATTGTGAGATTTGTGGGAATCATGGGCATAATGCTAAAAAGTGCAAAATAATTGTTGATAGAGGTGAGGAACAAGTTAACGCAGTAGGAGGTTACAATCAAAGTAGATCTAATGACCCCTACTCTAATACCTACAACCCTGGGTGGAGGAACCACCCTAATTTGTCCTGGAAAAGCAATAATCACGCTAGTGAGCAGAATGAATATAGGGGGTTCCAACAAAGAACACAAAATCAGAGTCAACCCTAGAAACCCAGCTTAGAAGAAATGTTTAATCAATTTATGGGGTTCCAGAAAAAACAGAATGATGAGGTGGATGAGAAAATGAAAGAGATCAAAGATGATGTGAAGGAGAGTCTGAGACAGATCAATTCTAGGCTAGATGGCATTGTTGCCCACAATAAAATGCTAGAGTCACAAATTGCACAGCAGTCTAGCACTTCATACAAACCCCCAGGAAAATTGCCTGCCAAACCTGAACCAAACCCTAGGGAACACTGTAATGCCATTATAACTAGAAGTGGGAAACAATTAGGAGAACCTGAAGGGAAAGAAGAACTTGATGAGAAGGAGTCTTATGATGAACTTGATGATAAGTTAGAATTAGAAAAGTCCTCTGAGCATGAACAAACCCTACCTAGTTTACCACCTCAAAAGGGTGATAAACCAAAAGGGGAGGTGCCATGTAAAGAAAATGATTCTAAGTCTAATTTACCTCCACCCTATAGACCACCTATACCCTTCCCACAAAGGTTAGCTCAGAATAAACTAGATAAACAATTTGGCAAATTTCTTGATGTTCTGAAAAAGCTCTACATTAACATTCCATTCACTGAAGCTATTTCTCAAATGCCTTCTTATGCTAAATTCTTGAAAGAAATATTGTCTAGTAAAAGGAAGTTAGATGATTATGGTACTTGCATTGTAACTTTGACTGAAGATTGTAGTGCCATCATACAAAACAAATTACCACCTAAGTTGAAGGATCCAAGTAGTTTTTCTATCCCTTGTTCAATTGGCACCATGGCTTTTGACCGAGCCTTATGTGATTTGGGTGCAAGTGTTAGTTTAATGCCTCTTTCTATTTACAGGAAACTAAACATTGGAGAGCTTAAGCCCACATCCATATCTTTACAGCTCGCAGACTCATCGGTAAAGTATCCTGTAGGTATTCTAGAGAATGTTCCAATAAAGATAGGTGAGTTTTTCATACCTGCAGATTTTGTAGTTTTGGACATGGAAGAAAATTGCAAGAATCCTATAATTCTAGGAAGACCACTGTTAGCAATTGCTAAAGCAAACATAGATGTGAAAGAAGGAAAGATCACTTTTGATATCTGTGACAACAAAATTGAATTCAATCTTAATGATTCACCGAATAAAATTTCTTACTCCAATTTGTGTTGTATTGTTGAAATATTTGATGATGTTGTTGTTGATGTTTCTAGTTTATTTGATGAATCCCTAAATTCTAAAAATAACAATTTTTCTGAGGATGTTGATAAAAAGATGCAGGAAAAGAAGAACAAAAATTCAAAAAGAAGGAGAAGAAGAAGAGGAAAGTCTAGACTACTTGACAAAGTAAAGAAGATTTGGAATAAATTTGGAAATTGCTTCAAGACCGAGCCTTATGTGGTTCAGAGAGATGCCCAATCTAAAGAAATATCAGAAGAGCAATTGGGAAAATCACGATCACACTCGAGTGTTAAAGGGTCAAGCTAATGACCTTTAAATTAGCGCTTCTTGGGAGGCAACCCAAGCTTTCTAACCTCTGTTTATTTTATTTTGATTTTTGCTTAGGACTAATTTTTCTTTTATTTTTGTAGGTAAACCGTGATTTGGTGCAAATACGGCACTACCGTAAAGTATATTACGGTACCGTATTTTCAGTCCACTTTCGACCAAAGAGTTGTGACGAAATTACGGTATGGTCGTAAAGACTTACACAGTACCGTATTTTGTGGCCAAAATCAACCCGAGAGTTCCTTTATTTTTACGGCACCACCGTAAGTTATTTTACGTGCCATATTTTTAATTTTCAATTACTTTCAAAAAAAAAAATCGCTGTTCAATTTTTATGGCGGTACCGAAAGCTGTTTCATGGTACCGTATTGTAGTGTCGTTTTCAAACAGAAAGTTGTCGTGATTTTACGGGGGTACCGTAAATGGATTTACGGTACCGTATTGCTAAACCAACTTTGACCCGAGAGCTTCCGTAATTTTACAGCAGTGCCGTAAGACATTACACTACCGTAATCGTGATTCTGGCATGCGAGTTCTGTGCCGTATTTAGGTTAGGGTTTTACCACTCGTTTTCACTCGTTCTTGCGTCGTTTTTGAATTTCCGATCTTCTCCGACCATCTGTGGACGCCGGCGACCCTTCCCGTCCAGCTTTTGTCGTCAATTAGGTACTTGTTTCACTGATTTTACAGCTCTGACGAGGTTTTGCAAACTTTCGCCCCTTTCACTCGTTCTCCCTCGTTTCTAAACCGTTTTTGGTGATTTTTGTTTTCATTTACTCGGAAGAGGATAGGCTATCGATTTTTCATTGTTTGGGAAAATTTGGACAAATTTTTGTCGCTGATTTGAACTGAAATGCGCCGAACATCTTCAAAGTCACTTTTCATTGACGTTTAATTCGTCCTTTGGGTTCGAACATAAGATTTAAACCGATTTTTGTTTCCAATTTGCTTGATTGATGTTTTTGATAATGTTGGAAGTATGATATATGCTTGCCATATTGTGTTAAAATTGGGATTACATGCATAGTTTTTACTCTGCTTTCCACTCTATTTTTATGTTGTAATTTAGCTGATAATACTAGTAGAACAGGTTGATAAAATGCCCATTGACTAGATTTAAACTGTTATATTGTTATATTGTTATATTGTTATATTGTTATATTGTTATATTGTTATATTGTGCATTGAATTATGAGTTTGCAACTTGTGAAATGGCACCAAGGACAAAATCTATTTTCCCAAGGAGGAAGGGGAAGGCTCCAGCTGAGCCCTCTCAACCTGAGAATCCGTATGGAATAATTCTCTATTAAATTGAAAGCTTCATCAATCTCCTTGCTCATCAATGCACCACCAGCTACCGCATCAATGGTAAGCCTGGTATTGTAATTTAGACCATTGTAGAATGTGTGGATAAGAAACCACTTCTCCATACCATGGTGAGGGCACATCATTTGATACTCCTTGAAGCGATCCCACGCTTCGCATAGTGACTCATTGTCTTTTTGAGCAAAATTAATTATTTGAGCTCTCAACTGGGCCGTCTTACTTGGCAAAAAATACTTAGATAAGAATGCCGTGGAGAGCTGACTCCATGTTGAGATCGATCCAGAAGATAGCGAGTGTAACCATGCACGAGCGCGGTCCCGTAGTGAGAATGGGAACAACCTCAACCGTATCGCATCATCAGATACTCCGTTCATCTTAAGTGTGTCACATACTTCCAGAAAGATCGATAGATGTAAATTCAGGTCCTCAAGTGGTGAACCTCCGAATTGGTGCTGCGTCACCATATTCACAAGTGTTGGCTTGATTTCAAAGCTGTTTGCCTCAATCGGAGGCCGAGTGATACTGGTATGTAGCCCTTGTGCGTTTGGTGAAGCAAAATCTCTAAGAGTACGGTGGTTATCCATCTTGAGCTGTTCAAGAGATTCTTCAGAAATAGCTGCTTTGAACTTAGCTTTTCTACGGCACCGGAAGGTCTGTTCAATTTCAGAATCAGCAGGTAGCAATCCTCCTGACCGTAGAGTCCTACGCATAAACCAAGTGAGTTCAAAAGCAACTTTTCCAAACAGCAGAAAGATATACAGTAATTGTCAAAAGTAACAAAATAAACTTAACACTAAATAACAAAAAACATGTATACTAAAAGAAAGAAAAATGCCAAGTCTAGCATTAACTTAACCGTGTCGATATTGATAGATTTGGTCCCCGGCAACGGCGTCAAAAACTTGATAGCCGGTAAATTAACCGTTCCGCAAGTATACGGGCTATCGAAGTAATAAATATGTATCGATCCTACAGGAACCAAATACCAAGTACCGACTGATTAGATTATCGCAAGCTAGACGATCTTTCGTTGGTTTTGTAAAGGTTGCTAAAGTCTAAAATTAAGCTAAACAAGAGTGAAATAAGGTAACGCAAGAGGAAAACAATGTAATGGCTCAACTAAGGGTCCAAGGATGCAAGAAATCAGGGCTAGGGTCCACCACCTTGAAGTGTTATGCAAGGACGAAATAACATAGTGCAATCCTCTTTTAATATCCTAGGGCGATCCAAGAGTGCGCAAGTCGTCCTCTCTCGAGCGATGCAACTTGCAACTAAGAGCTTTACCCGATTTAACGTCTACCGTCGTAGGACGTAAAACCGAATAAACTCGTGGAGCGCCGGATCGTACATACCATCCCATCATTTGTACGTGTTGTCCCCTCTCGGGTGATGCAACAAGGTGTTTGCACGGTTCGACGCATACTCTCGTAATATGCCCTCCCGAACAAACACAAAGAGCACAAAATGGTATGTACTACCCGTACCTAATCAACCACTCTCGTGCGATGATTAAGGTACCCTCATCTAGGCTGTCGAATATCTAGATGTGCCTCTCGGCAATACCGGATATCTAAAATGTGAAGGAAGCAATAAAGCAAACTTCATTCAAAAAGTGCAACTAGGCAAGGTAAGATAATCTAGGGTTTGCATAATGTCATTCAAAATCTACACATAAAACCATCAAGGGGCTTTCCCAAGCCTTGAAACAAGTTTAAGCTACAATACTCATGTCACAGAATAGAGCATAAATCGGTTCAGTCAATACATCCATGGTTAAACGAACAGAACGAGGTAAATGAGGAGAGGATGGTAGGACTCCCTCAAGGAGGAAGGATCCACTCGAAGCTTCTAAGGCTCTCGCCGCCGAAGTTCTCCTCTCCGTTCTGATTAAGCGCCGATTCCCGTTGCCTCCTCAGCTGCCGCTCGTCTCTTACGTGCGTGTCTCCCAATCGATCTCTTTAATTCCCCCCTATTCCTTACGTGAATAGGGTTTTTGTCCTCTTCCTGTGTTCTCCTTGCCAAATTCCACTTCTGTCCCTAGTTAGCTTTCCATCTGACGTGGATAAGTCGAGAGTTGAAGCCTGAAAAAATCGGCGTCTGGCATCACCAAAGCCACAGGGTGTGGTTCTGGTCACTGGGTGGCCCGTGGTTTTCGCCGAGGATACGGATTTTGCTGAAAATGGTGGCATTCCCTCGCTTTTTCCCTGAAATGATGCAAAAACACCAAAGAGTATAGATTCCGAAGATAAAGCAATAATTCCATGCAAATAAGGTGTAAATGCTAGAAAAGCAAAGATATAGCAAGGGAAATAGCATAAAAATCTCTATATAAAAATGACTTAACAATGGCCCTGCTGATGGAGAAATCACATTCAGACTGGCAAATGAGGAAAGGAAATTGACTCCTTGGGGAGGGTGACTGAGTCCATTGGACACCTTCACTAGGATGTAGAGAGGCTATGCGACCACATGGAGGACATGGGGAACTTCCTCTATGATCGCTTTGGATATGAGGACCAGAGGTACCATGGTTACCAGGATCAAGCTGCGAGAGACGCTGAAGAGAGTCAACCAGATGATGAGGACTAGATGTTTTGTGAGTATTATCTTCCTTTGTTTCTTTGATATACTTTATTTTCTATATCTCATTGATGTTTCATATGATGAAGGGTAGGATGATACTTCCATGATTGCCACCACTGCTATTTTTGTTTGTCATGTCTATCTTTCTATTTCAATGTGGTTGTACAATGATGATGATTACACTGATTTCTATTTTACTTCGATGGGGTTGTATGATACATACTGATATTCTGATGATTTCTACTTTTCGATATGGTTGTACTATGTAACGATGATATTTTTCTTGATAATATGATAGATGATGTTTTGATGATGATGAGTACACTCTTGATTTAAATCGATAACTTGCTTGATTCTTGATGTTGAAGATCAAATTCATGATTAGAAACAAACCCTATCATGTTAGATTTATTTCTTCAATACATATCTATTTTTGAAATTTGACATTGGTTGATGCATAAAATTTTGGGTAGATGTATTATTTGAGGAATAAGATATAAGGTGAACCTATTCTTTTGAATAAAATGAGTATATGAGTATGATTTGAGAATTGAGATCAATTGATCAACCTAATAAATGTTTAGTCTATTTTGCTATTTGTTGGGGAATAAGAATCCAAGATCCATAAAAATAGTGAGGGACTCCCCTACTTGGCACTATGCAAAATTGATAGTGGTACCTAAGACATGAGTTGAAGGCTACAATTAAAAGAATAATGAGAGTGAAAAACAATAAGACTCCTCTACTTGGCACTGTGTAAAATCGACAATGGTACCGAAGAAAGAGTTGAAGTCAAAAATAAAAAATATGTATCTATGTGGGTACATTCCATCTATGCAAAAATAACAAAATCCATGAAAAAGAAAAGAAAAATTTTGTGTGGAAAAAGATCTTGGAAAACTTAATTCCTGTAAACAAAAGCATGATAGATTTGAATTGATATTGGGTGAAGTCTTGCGATTGAAAATTCTAATTATTATACATGTTGCGAAGTTTTATTTAAATGAATTGTGGATCTAAAAGGTTGAGTTCTAAGGATGATATATTTATTTGAAGTTTTGTGAAGCAATCGATGGAATTTTTCATTGATAGGTTGTATTTTAGAAATTTATTGAGCATGAAAAGGTTAGTTTTTTAATCAAATTTTGATTTTTGCTTGAGGACAAGCAAAGTTTGAGCCTTATGTATTTTGATGACACCAAAATATATAGTATATTTTGTATCATTTTGCATATCTTTTCATGCTAAATTGAGGATCTTTTGCCTATTTTATGCTAAAATTATCAAATATTACAAAATCTACTTCTATTTTGGGTTTTCATGATTTTCAGGTAAAAAGGCACTATTTTGAGGCATTTTCGAGCAAAATCAAAGACATAGAAGAGTTACCATCATCAAGAGGAGATCACCCGAGAAATTTCACGCAAATAGGAGCAACACACCAAAATACGGTAGGGCCGTATTCTATTTTACGGTACTGTATTTCCGTACGATACCGTAAAATCAGAGCACTACCGTAAATTGGGGAGTTTATCTACCAGAAGATTTTCCGATTTTACGGCACTACCATAAACTATTTTACGGGCCGTATTTTTCAGACGATTTCGAGCAGAGAGTTCAGCCGACATTACAGCAGTGCCGTAAACCATTTTACGGGCCGTATTTTCTAGCCAACATCAGATTAGAGAACGCCAGCGATTTTACGGCAGTGCCATAAACTATTACACTGTTGTATTATCTGTTCTGGACGCGACTCCCAGGTCAATTTCGACGCCCGATTTTTGCGGAGACAATTGCGGGTGATCCAGACCTTTAAATTCGATGCTGCAAGAAGCAATCAGGGAGTTTTCGAGGAGAAGCAGAGGACGACACTAAAAGCCCTAAATTTCATCCACTCTACGGCGAGAAATCACAATTCATGCCGCCGCCTAGGGTTTCACCGCCGTGACCAATCCAGAGCACCTCCACCAGTGAAATTCACACTGAAGCTTCGCCTGGAGGAGGAGATAACGTGCCAGAAGTTTCAGAGCGAAAGAAGATCAATTGGAGAAGAAATCGAAGAAAAGGGGAGCGCCGCCACTGTTCATCGACGCCTTCTTGCAAAATATGGCTGTGAAATATTTCATAGTCGTGCTGTATTTTCTTAACTCTTCTTTCCCTTTGATTTTTGATCTTCTAAAACCATGGAATATTGTAACTTCTTCACCATGCTAACTTAAACACCCTTTGGGACATGGGGGAGTAATCCCCTTTGATTTTCGCAATGACTAGATAACTTCTACTTTCATCACGATTATTCTGTTTTGATAAATTTTACCTATGTGATTACTGCTCTAAGATTCTATTTAGTTTATTTCTTGTCATCATGAATAGAGTTCTTGCATTAAGGACCGAAAGGTGATATGCTTGGGAATTGGAACCCTAAAATTAACTAATAGGAACTCACCGTGAGAATTTATGTTAAGTTCTTATTTCTTTATTTTAGATGACTAATTGCCTTGATGATAATTATGAACCTAGGATTGAGTCATTGTGTCAAACGTGGAGATCTTGCACGAAAGTGAGGATCAGAACGTTGGAGAACCATAGGTAAAATTTGCGTCGAGTCTCGGATGCACGAAAGTGATCCTTGAGATTTCGCTCGAGGCAATCAACTTAGAATTCAGATGCACGAAAGTGATCTTTGAATTCTTTGATTGATAGTTTGCTTATCTTCAGCATTGGGATAGATCTTGCGCGAAAGCGAAGATTGGTCCCTGCATGATTATCTGCACGAAAGTGAGATAATTTCTTTATGTAGTAAATTAAGCCTTTAGTGATGAATATCTTTATTTATCTAGTCATGAAAATTAAAGTGGATGAAACCTCAGTCCCAGTTTCTCTCCGATAGTATTTTCCCATGTATTTTCGATCTTTGCTTAACTTCTATTAGATTACCTAGATAGGAAGAAATCAATTATTTGGTACTTGACAACATAGGTCTCTGTGGGATCGATATTTTCTTTATTACTTAGAGTATCCGTGCACTTGCGGAGATAACAACAAGTGTGGTGACTCAACAAGTTTTTGGAGCCGTATTAGGGGGTGACAAGTCCCTGTGCACAAACACTCAGGTTTTGGCTGCGGCTTCAGGAATAAGTTTTGCTTACCTACTTGTTAGGATACAACACGCTCGTAATTATTACCGTGTGTTTATGTCAAGGAATTACTGCCATGAAGTTTATTACGGCTAAGTCTGCATGGCCGTAATCTTCTTTATATGAATTTTACGGGAAATCACGGCCGTGAAAATAATCACGGTTAAGCCTACATTGCCGTAATCTTCTCTATGGAAAATTATGAGGAAATTATGGCTGTAATATAAATTACGGGCATGCCC
This sequence comes from Costus lasius, assembly GCA_027563935.2. Taxonomy (NCBI): domain Eukaryota; kingdom Viridiplantae; phylum Streptophyta; class Magnoliopsida; order Zingiberales; family Costaceae; genus Costus; species Costus lasius. The sequence goes on along the minus strand of CM050450.1, from coordinate 12,994,116 downwards.
GTAATTGTTTCTGTGCTTTCCCAAAATATGGCCATGCTTTCTCTTTAAATTACAACCGTAATTTCCATCTGAGCTCCGTTTTAATCCATCTGTGCACTCAGATCCTTCAAATTCTATCAAAATTTTATGGTTTTTTTCTGAAATTCGATAAAAGCCAAGAGAAGTGAAGATTCGGAACAAACAAAGATTTAAGTCAAATTATGTGAAAATATGATAAAAATAGGAGAAATTATGTATAAAAATTATAGTAAAAATACTATATAAATAGATACATCCACATGCCGATCCCAGCAATGAGTTGCCTCCCTTCTCTTTCCCTTAGCATGAAGGCAAATAGCCAACTCTATCCTTCCTCTGTTACCATGTGAAAGACATGTGGGGAGTGACGACTAAGGTTTGGCGGTCTCGCCCAACACTAGGTGATGGTGCAGCGGAGCTATGAGGAGTGAGGCACGCATCTAGGTAAAATCTGCCCCTCTTAAATCATATACGGTAGTTTAATGTTTTAGATAATATTATTATATTATTATTTGTGTTTGTTGTCCCATCGAAGGGTCAGTCTTTTCTGTTGCTTTGCTCGCTTGTACACTAGCCTCGTCATCCTGAGATAATTATGACATTAAGGAGTACCGATCGAGGTGTTTCTTTATGAGTGCAAGGAGAGTGGAGAGTCACTTCTCCTTTGCATGTGCATGGTGTGAACAATTATTGTGAGCATACGTGGTGATTCGGTGAGTCATCGAATTTTGCAAATGCAGGGGTGAACAATAGTGGTCCTTAGTGCTTCTGTACTAAAGGTGGTTTTAATATATTACTAACTGTAGATTGGAGCTTTGGGGTCTCGTTTGAGATTCTTTGGTCTTGGTGTAAGATTTTGAGTTAAAAAAAAATTGCCCCAACACTTATACTAGTTATCATTTGTGTCACAAATGTAGCTCAATGAACTATTATAATGTGACTAAATGAAAGTGTCTTTCTACTAGGCAAAATAGATTTTATTATTGCATAGATTTGATGAAAGGTTATAATTCGATATATTCTTACATATTTAACAAACTCCTTTACTCATTAAAAATCGACAAACTTACTTGGTAAAACTAGAGAAACTGAACCTCAAATTATTGTTCACACTGAACCAAAAATTTCGATTTGGTTCAGTTCGGTTTGAAATTTTTTTAAAACTTTCAAGTTTTCAGTTTAACCTCAAATTATTGAATAAAATGAATTTTTAATAATTATATATATATATATATATATATATATATATATATATGTGTGTTTAATATTAAATATTATTTTATTTTAAAAATAATTTTAAATTGTTTAAAAATAATAATATTATTAATAAAAATTAATAAAAAAACTAATTTTCAGTTTAATTATAGTTCAACTTTTTAAATCGTTTCAGTTTCAATTTTTTTTTTTTTTTAAAAAAAAATCAATTTGGATTGAATCAGTTTAATTTAGTTCAAGTTGAGCTGACTGATTGGGACGTCCAGGGAGGAGCAACCAATCCATGGATTCATCTCTCCATCTCAAGGATAGCAATAAGGCAATCCCAACCAAGCTTATAAAAACAAAGCCACAGTTAAGCTAACGAACAAACGTCCCCAGGCCGATCCTCAAAAGCGAAAGCAACAGTTGATTTTGTATTGAGATTTTTAATTTTATTGTTTATCTTCATTATCTCCATGCCATTCAGCAACCTTTGGATCCATGAGGGACTGATTAGCTTGGATGGACCAATGACTACCCTCAAATGCTCAGAATCCTCCACATCAAGGACAAAATCGACATAGGCTCCGTTTGGCCTAGCTTATGGGGCCGCTTATAGGGTTGCAGCCAGCAGTTTTTCAAAAGTTGGATCGTTTGGATCTTCTGCTTCTTGGTTTCAACCCTAGAAATTTCACTCTAGATGAGAAGCTGGACTGAGGCTGCTTCTCAAGCCCCGCTTCTGCTTCTCATTGGGTTATTCCAAGCACTCGACGCTCGCATCTCTTCGGCCGAAAGTCGCATCCGTCTCTTCTCTCTGTTCTACGACTCTCGCAGTCGCCATCTCCATCGCCCGTTCATGTCCGTCGTCTCTTGCAACCGTCATCCGTGTTGTCTCTTCTCTCGCAGCCACGGTCTGTCGTCTCTTCTCACGCAGCTACCTTTTGTCACCTCTTCTCTCGCAGCTGCCGTCGAAGAGAAGCAGAGTCAACCCCGTCTGCTATTTTGCCTTCTCTCTCCGCCGCCATTGAAGCCTCTTGCAGCCATTGTTGAAGACGCTTGTCCGCCATTGAAAACGCCTATCTACCGTCGCCTCTCTTCAACCTGCAAATCTAACTGTAAGTGAATCTCTAGAGAGGTAAGAACAAGAAATTTGGTTCGATTCTTCTTCACTTCTCTTGATAGGAATACCTCTTGCTGGCATCGTAGAACAGAGAGCGAAGAAAACAGCAAATGGGAAAAGAAAGGAGAGTAGAAATAAGTTATGTAACATCTTCATAAATAAGTAAACAATTGAAAAATATTTAACACTTGTTGAAAGAATAATAAATCAGGAAACTTTAGGTGTCACATCTTCATATTTAGAATTTGATGTTCTTAGCCATCAGGAATTTAGTTGCTAATGTAATTAGTTTATAATTATCAGTTAATCTATTGATTATTGCCCTTTGCTTCTGAATTATCTTTAAGAATATTTGTGCTTAACAGCACAGCACAACATAAACATCTTTTCAACCAGCACAGCATAAGCGGTTCACAAACTGTGCAACCCAAAGACCCTTAAACTTCTCCGGCCAGCAATTTTTCAACTAGCACTTCTTCAACCAGCAAAAGCTAAAAGTAGAAGCTGGGCCAAACACACCCTATAATGTGGTGAAGCCAGCTGCTGACCTATGGCATCTGAAAGATCAAAATCTTCATAAGCCAAATGGCCATTGATGTAGACATTGAAGCATAGTTGATCAAGGGCTAAATTGGCAATGTCGCAGAAATGCATCCGAACAAGGAACTTGGAACCGGAATTCACAAGAAATATCCATGCCATGCTGTAGTTTGTCCCTGAAACACTAGAAGAACGTATAAGTGTTGTAGAATTATAGACATTGGGTGCATTTAGCGTAGCTTTTTAATTGCTTTTGTTTTTGCTGGTTGCAAAAGTAGATTTTTAGAAGCTAGAATATTTGGTTGTTAGCTTTTGGGTTTAGAACTTAGAAACAACTGCTTTCTTGAGAAGCTATTGCCCCCTTGCTTATGACTAGCGAAAGCTACTGATTGGTTAAAAAACTAATTTTACCAAACATCTTAAAACCTTTTCAGTCAGCTTCTTTTCAACCAGGAAAAGTTAAAAATTTCAGCTATTCCAAATGAACCTGTTATCGGGAGCAACTTCTCGGCTCAACCCATATCCCTGGGACCTAATCCTTCTGTTAAATTTCACAATCTTGAAAGCGGAATCAAGCTTCAAAAGTTCGAAATTGAGCACCCACGTCCTCATAAAATAATATTTGTTTTTAAATACCACATACATTATATAAATATTTGTTTTTAAATAAAATAATATTATTATATAAAACTCATAAATTTGATAAATTACTTATTACACATTTTTATTTGAAATTTTAGTGTTGAAAAAAAAGGAATCGAGTTACATTTTAGAATAATTTTGTTTATTTTAAAATTATTAAAAAAAGAGAATAATAGAGGAATATCTAATACTAAATCCCGGCCCCTATCAAGTTAGATTGAAAAAGAAATGTTAGACTTCTAAGTTCTGTGCATGCCAAACAGTAACATTGAATGCAATAAATAATGTCTTTCTTTTAGAAAACTTATATTGAATGTCAGTAAAGTCGCAATAATTAATAGATAGGGATAACAAAAATATTAATATCATGCCCTCCTACATCGATAGCACAGGGAATGCGGGCAAGTATCCCATGTGTTAGGCCTAGTTTAGCTCGGTTCTGCACAAAGCCCAGTCGGCCACGCACTAGCCCAAACCCGCAAATACATGCGGCAAAACCCAAATCAGCCGGTCAACACTGAATGGGTATTTTGACCCTGTGTCGAGTGCGACGATTTATCTAGCCGTGACATTGCCCTCTCCGCGAGCTTCGCCGTAGCATGTGGACGCGAGCTCGTCGCAGAGCTCGGACGCGTCTTCATCTCGGAACTCGTCGGGCGCAGCGGCATCATCGGCGGAAGAAGCGGACGACTCGATCCGACGCTAGGAATATAGGTGGCGGACGCCCTAGTTTGGAACGGATGACGCGGACTTGGCGACGAGGAGAGGCGGCGACTTGTTCTATAAAGGGCGAACCAGGGAGCATGACCAGGGGGATGACGAAGGAAGGAGCACCACCAGCAATCAGCGAGTGACCATCCGGCGTCTGGGGAGACGTTGGCGGTAAGATTGCGCATGTGCGGGTGAGAGTTCGGAGTTGAGAGATTGTAGCCGGTAAGGTCCGGTGAGGGAGGGATAGAGGGGAGTCGGCGTCCAGGGGGGCAGCCGGCGTGTGAGGAAGAATTTCTGTAGCTTATTTGTGAATAAGAGCTAGTTTCTTCCTTCATCCCTGATTCCCTTGTTCTTGGAGCTTCTTCTCGTCGTCGCCTCTTCGGTGGCAAGCTTCAGCAGCAGGCGGCTGTCCGGCATGGCGGCGAGGATCAGAGAGCACTGCGGCGGACGAAAACTCCGGCAGCGTTGTTCTCGCAAGTGAACGAAGGCGCAGACGAAAGTTGAACGCGTAGCGTTCGCATCAAGAAGACGAGTCAACGATTCGAGCCGGTCAACACTCGAATTCAAAAATCGATTTCGAATGAAATCGTTTGGACGGCTGACGCAAGCCGACGTCAGCAGAGGCGGACTCGTTCGGCGACGACAAAATTTGGGGCTGACGTCAGCAACCCGAATTAAATCGAGCGACACGTGTTGACTGGGTTGACCAGTCAAAATCAGAGTTGACCTGAGGTATTATTTGATTTAGGGTTCCGATTTTCTAAATTAGGGTTAGAGTTTTTCGATCCTTTTCAATTTGGGGGTGATTTTGTTCCCGGAGATTAGGGATTTTACGCCGGTCTAGTGTTCTACCGGAGAACCTTAAGATCAGGGCGTGACACATGCATCCGTAGCATGAGAGTGTAAATAAACTCCCGCCACACAGAAAATTTTTACAGCAAGGTGTTCTACTGCACGCGATGGAGTAGGATCGCACCATTTTGAAGACACGACTCCTAATGCAAGTCAACATACACACTATTAGAATTTTGTTTATATTTTAGTATATACTAACGAAAACTTTATGTATATTGACTTGCATCAAAATTTATGATTTTCATCGAGATTTATGTGTTAAAGATGAGAGGACCTTGCTTTATCGCATGCGGTATATTGCTGCAAAAATTTTCGCATTCCTTTCGATGGACTGATGCCATTCACAAAATTAGTGTGGCTGTAACAGATCCACCACATGGACAACTTTGAGGGGTTTCCGTATGGGCTGTTCTTGGGGCCCAAGGTGAGCTCATGGCTCAAAATGGTTTGGAGCGACGTCGCACATTTCTTATTCCAGAGACCTTCATCTCTGATATTGTTTGTATTTAGGAACTGGAGGAAGTGGGCGGCCTGGAGGAGATCAGCAGAAGAGCCAAGCTCTACAACAATTCTAATCAAAGCGGTTGAGAAAATTTTTCTTTTAAGCCTCGTCTAATTTTCTAGTGTTTTTCCGCGGATCAAGGGATTGCTCAATTACTTCTCATTGAGTAGCACGAATATTTTGATATACAACGTACATATTTTGATGGTGGTCAATTGATTGTAGTAGGTTTCGAGACTCCAACGCAGTCTCTATACAATACATAGGTTACATGAATGGGAGATAAGAGATCTCCGAGAATGGAGTCCAATGTGAAAAAACAAATCTTTTCCACCGAGCTGCTCAGATTAACCAAGTGCCAGTGACAGCACTGCTTCTAGTTCAGCAAGTTAAATGAAATTTTATTCAAACTCAATTTACTCCCAAATGTTTATGTGCAGAACTCAATTTATAGTTTATGTGAACAAAACTAAAAGAGATATATGCTCTGAATATAAAAATCCAAATTTGCAGGACTTTAATTTTTTACTAATAATTAAGGATCAGTTATTTTAATAGGTAAGAACCTTAGTTATTGTCGTTATTATTATTATAATTATTAGTTAGATTATTAGGGTTATAATATAAAATCATTCACTGTTTGTTGAGTGCTTCGACTCTAATATTTTGATATGCTCAGATTCAAAGTATTATTTATCGAGTGTTTGTTATGCATTTTGAGTTCAACGCCCCGGAGTTAAGAAAAATCCTATAGACTCTGCTTATGATTTTGGAGAAATTTACTAGATTTATAGAATGTTATCAAATTTTATAAAATCCATTCAACATTCTATAAAATATAATTAAAATCTATAAAATTTACTCCACACTCTACGAAATCTAATTAAAATCGATAAAATCTAATTAATATTCTACAAAATTAAATTAATATTCTATAAAATTTGATTTCAGATTCGTGATCCCCACTGCATTTTCTCCCCAGTAGCAGTCTTGGGAGTTCACATTCCCCTATCTTTTAATTACATATATGCTTAAGTTGACCAGCACCAATAGTTTCCAAACAGTATATAACTTTCCCAATCTACTATCTTTTAACTAGCAATTCTCCAGCAAAAAAAGCTAGAAGTAGAATTAGCCCCAAACTGGTCAAAAATTAATAGACTTAGTCGGTGAATATACTATCATAATGAATTTTATAGTGAAGCTTTTGATTTCTTTAAGAGTTTTTTTCCATCACAATGGGTGTTTATTATCGGATTAAAATAATGTTTATTATCAAAGTTGTCTTTCCATTAAAAAATAATATTTATTATCAAAGTTATCTCTCCATCAAAGTGTGTATTTATTTCAGAGTTTACTCTTCATCAAAGTATGCATTTATTTCAAAGTTTACTCTCTACCAAAGTATATTGTTTATTCCAGAATTTACTCTCCTTTAAAATATAATTTATTTTGAAGTTTACTCTCCATCAAATAGAGTGAGAGGAAAATGATTAGAAATTTAAATTATTTTCTAAAGCAAATGAATTCTCCTTGTTGATATTGTAGCATTCTTCCTTTCATTAGTATTTGGACATCGTAATTGCCTTGTCAAATTGGAAAGATGATTATAAAATACTGTAGGCAAGAAGAAGGCCCCTCAAATCTTTTTTCTTTCTCTCCTCTCATTTTTTTTATTGGGATTTTTTACACTCAACTTGATAAAATTCCTATATCTCACTTATATAATCACAACAATATATAGATGTAATAAAAATACTAAGATTTTTTGTGTAAAAAATTATGGAAGCAAACCACCAAATTTCCACTATAAATCTAACAATACAATGTCTCTTTACTACAATATTTTTTACCAACAATAAGATGAAAATTCACACAAAAAAATACTATATTAAAATTTGTCATTATATTTGAAACAGTATCTAGAGAAGATCAATAAAAATTTAATCATTGGATAAGTAAAAAATTACCCCAGAAGCAGCTCTGTAAAATTTCATATGGATTAGCGGATGACTCAAAGATCGCACCCCATATTCTTGGTCAAAACTTTCTTTCTCTCTCCTCGGTGGCTGCTCTAGTCGAAAAAATTAAAATCGTAGTTATTGTTCACCTTAATAGTAACACTATTTATTGTCTATGTTTAGGTGGGCCCGGTATGCTGCAAGGCCCACACATAACATCTTTTCTTTTCCTTACATTTTTTTTCTTTGGTTTCCCTTTTGGGGAGACCTACCATAAAACAATTCTACTGTTTATGTTCTTCGTGCTCCCTGTCATGACTCTGTCTCTCCTTTTTTTTCTTTTTATCTTACCCCTTTTCGGAGAAATTTTTCTAGACACGGTCTCCGCCTAGGAATGCTCGGCTGAGGTGATATGTATCATAGATTTTGCTTTAAAAAGTGTGCGTACCTGCACAACATAGGGATGTCAACGGGTTGGGTACCCGCCCTTTTTAGCCAAACCCGAACCCGACCCGCCCCAAACCCGAACCTAGTTAAACCCGAGTCGGGTATTTAAACGGGTACCCGCGGATACCCGTTTAAATTAAAATATTTATTTTTAAATTATTTTTATAAAATATAACTATAAAATAATAATAATAATAATAATAAATATATTTATAAAAAAATCAATTTATTATATAAATATATATATATATAAATATAAATATATATTTTTAATTATATATAATCGGGTATCGGGTACCCGCGGGTACCATGAGAGTAAACCCGAACCCGACCCGATTAGCTAATCGGGTACCCGAACCTGTTGACACCCCTAGTGTGATGCTCCCGGGATTTAGAACAAATCCCAAAGCACACCGAGATGGAGCGATGGCGGGACCCCTCGTCATCAGCCGTGTTGGACGACTCGGGTGTGCGATCGTGTCACTGAGGCTGACACAAGTCCATAGGGTGAGGGTTGAGTTAAACCACGGAGTGTGGGTTCACACGTGGATGTGGGCTTTTGACTCGACCCATGGACCCCAAACCCTCTCGCACGAGCTTGCGAGCATGTACATTGAAGAGGGTCAACTGTGGGGCGATTCTAAGGTCTAATCGACCCCGAACCGGCACTGAACCGCCCTTCCGGGCTGAACCGAACCGGTTCAGCCGGTTCAGACCGCTACAGCGTTCACGCATGCGAAAGGGGAAAGAAATCCCCTGTTCCTCGTCTTCACTGGAAACGGCGCCGTCCCCCGTCGATTTCTCCACCTGGAAGAACGCTTGCCGAATTTGGAAGGTGGCCGGAGGTGCGGGCTGGCGTGGCGACGAGGGCGACGGAGTTTGAAGGTTGGGACTCCTACGTGGACGAGCCTAGGGCGGATTTTCGGATCCGCCCCGGTGGAAGCGAGATCTCCGGCCAATCACCGGCGGAGATCGCGGTTGCATGGCGACGAAGATGGAAATCCCATCCTCGTCGAGGGGAGGTTGCAATCAAGCGGAATCGGGCGCTTGTGCAAGGTCTGGCGACGACGAATTCTCGGCGAGATCTAGATCTGAAAACAGAGTCTGCTTCTTCTTCGTCGACGACGAGGCTCCGGCCATGGACTCGTCGGCAAGGGCTCTCAGATCAACTCACCGGTGCTTTGAGGTAAGGAAGGGTTCATCTCTTCCGGCGCCGGCAGCCAGACGCGGGAGTGCGATCGGATTTTTCGATCGCCGGTTCCACGCAGCCACAGCTTCCATTGGGCTCAATTTCTCGTCGGCGGCGGCTTCTCCGGCGACAATACTCCGGCGGCGACTTCTCCGTTCACGGACGACCAGATCCCGACCCGCCGGTGCAGCTCCGGTGGCCGGACGGTGACGGACGGGAGAGGGAATCATTCCCCTGTTTCAGCCGAAGTCTCGGCGCTGGTTCGGACGCGAGCGGGAAGAGGGAGAGAAGGTTTTGTGCGCGTGTTCGCGCGCGCGTTTCGTTTCATCTCCGACCGGACTTTCCGACGCAGCTTCTCGGAGGATCTCGGTGGGCTCGGCTCGTGGAGTGGTGGCACGCTACAAGGGTAAACCCTCCCCGGATCTATCGTGTGTAGTGGTAGTAGGATGGTTTCCTCGTGTGTAGTGGATAGAGACTTTACTGCCGTCCGGACTTCGTGTGGCTTTTCGTCCGGACGGTTCTTTGCGTTATCTGTGTCCGCATATGTGTAGTGCGGATTTGTGACTGTTTGCAGGTGCTTGCTTGTTTGCTCACTACAAAGTCTTGGACGTGTGTGCCGGCACCCTTGAAGGTGTTCGCCACCGTCCCCTTGTGATTGATTGAGGCCGCGCCGGTGCCTATCTCGGCTGTGTAGAGAAAGGAGCGCGGGTTGCAAAGTGTTTTGGAGAATCTCCATCACTTTGACACAGTTGAGAGATTTGTATTCGTGTCCGAGGGGCGGTATTCATACCGAACCCTTCGCACACGTGGTGTGAGGACTTGTAAAGTGCTGGGCCAGCTTCCGCAACGCGATCCTAACCGGTCGCGGGCCACTCTAGTGTAGGGCTGAGATCTCCGCGAGGGGATCTGCCGGTTGTGGTTAAATTTATTATTAAAAAAATAAATTTGCCCATAACAAACCGGTATCAGAGCTTAAGTTTGTGTAAGTCTATTGTCAGGGATATCGACGTCGGTGTACGCTGTTTGGAGGGTGCGTACGTCGGTGCCTAGCGCCGGGGCATAGTCTCTCAGCCTCTTCACTGATCGCTCAGTTCCGACACAGACCGAGCACTACTTAGCTCTTTTCAGTGCACCCAGAGGTCAGACCATCAGATCTCATTCCACCAGCAGAACTTCAGAGTTACTTCTCACAATCACCATGGTTACAGCTGCAGAGCGCATCTCCCACTTGGAGACTGCGATAGGGAACTTCGATGGAGACGCTACGATCATGGAGCATCTCGAGGCACTTCGGTCGGCGGTCGAGTCTGTTGGGACCCGCCTGGATTCTGAGTTGGCACGTCTCTCCAGTGCCCTTGGTGGACTTGCATTGGAGGTGGCTGGTTTGAAGGGGCAGGCTGCTGCCCGTGCTTCTACTTCAGCCGCAGGCGCTGGGAGTTCCCAGCCGCAGACCACTAGAGTGCGTGTTCCCGAGCCCTCTACTTTCAGTGGGGTACGCAGTGCAAAGGAACTAGAGAATTTCCTTTGGGATATGGAGCAGTATTTCAGAACTGCTCAGGTGCCTGATTATGAGAGAGCACAGTTGTGTTCGGCATATCTGACAGGTGACGCCAAGCTCTGGTGGCGTACCTTAGTGACCCCTCCGGGAGAAGAGGTGCCACGTGACATCTCATGGGATGAGTTGAAAGCCGAACTGAAGAACCAGTTCCTGCCGACACACACTTCTAAGACTGCTAGAGACTCTTTACATAAGATCAGACACACGGGGACAGTTCGTGAGTATGTTCGAGCTTACTCTGCCGCCATGCTCGAAATACCACGAATGGAAGAAGAGGATCGCTTGTACTTCTTCTTAGAGAGGATGCAGACATGGGCACAGTTGGAAGTTAGGAGACATAGCCCATTAACTCTCAAAGAGGCTATGGCCGTAGCTGATTCCTTAGTGGATTTGAGGGATAGGAAGCAATCTGCCCCTATCTCCTCTGGTCCATCTAAGTCACGTTCCCCTCAGAGGAATAAGGGGAAGCGTCCAGCTCCAGGACCCAAGGGTGGGTATAAGAAGAAGCAAGGAAAAGGAGGAGCTACCTCTTCAGGAACCGGCCAGAAGAAAGCCACACCAGCCGGTTCTCCTCCTAGGGGCGCTCCCAAGCAGCAGCTGAAGTGTTTTCTTTGCCGAGGTCCTCATCGTATGCGTGATTGTCCTCGGGGAGATACACTTGCAGCTATTGTTCAGCGGGAGGCTGCCCAATCTGAAGATCCTCTGATCACTGTGAATCCTTTGGTGATCAACACCATTGCTACTTCCACCACAATGAAGACCAAGTTGATGTACGTGGAGATGAGGGTGAACTCACATCGAGTTCATGCCATGATCGATAGTGGTGCATCTCATGTTTTTGTGGTTCATGGCATGGCGACGCGGCTAGGGTTGAGCATGTCCCCTGCTCAGGACCGCTTCAAGACGATCAACGCTAAGGAGCGGCAGATCGCAGGAATATCCTATGATGTTCCTCTTGTCTTCGGGGAGTGGAAGGGTAAGAACCATGTACGCGTGGTTCAGATGGACGATTATGATGTCATCGTCGGCTTGGAGTTGATACAGAAGATGAAGGCTGCTATAGTCCCTCATCTAAAGGGTGTCCAGGTGATGGATGAGAGATACCCTTGCTTTGTTCGTTGCCTACAGTTGGCTGGGTCGGATAAGTCAGTGCGACCAGGGAAGGCTCAGAGTACATACATATCGGCTGCTACTCTTGAGACAGGCTTACGTCGGGGCGAGCGGACCTTTCTGGCTACATGGGTGACGGCCCCTGTAGAAGGTCCAGACGACGTACCAGCAGAAGTGAAGAATTTACTTGAGGAGTTCCAGGATCTTCTTCCGCCTGAGCTACCTAAGGAGCTTCCTCCCAGACGTGCGATTGATCACCGCATTGAGTTGGTTCCTGGGGCAGCTCCTTCTTTCCGACCCCCATACCGCATGCCTCCTGCAGAGCTCGTAGAGCTGAGGAAGCAGTTGGATGAACTCTTGGCAGCTGGGTTCATCCAACCCTCCAAGTCTCCATTTGGTGCTCCTGTGCTGTTTCAAAAGAAAAAGGACGGTAGTCTTCGCTTCTGTGTTGACTACCGTGCCTTAAATAAGATCACCATCAGGAACAGATACCTGATCCCACATATCCAGGACCTCATTGACAGACTAGCGGGCGCTACTATCTTCACCAAGCTTGATTTGAGATCAGGCTATTGGCAGGTCCGCATAGCTGAGGGAGATGAGGCGAAGACAGCCTATGTCACCCGGTACGGCGCCTTCGAGTTCTTGGTGATGCCATTTGGCTTAACCAATGCGCCGGCTACCTTCTCCCACCTGATGAATAATGTTCTGACACAGTTGCTAGACGATTTTGTGGTCATCTACCTTGATGATATCGTGGTGTACTCGGCCACGATGGAGGAGCATTTGCAGCATCTGAGATTGGTGTTTCAGAGACTGAGGGAACACCAGCTGTATGTGAAGAGGGAGAAATGCTCCTTTGCTGCTTCTGAGATCCAGTTTCTGGGCCATGTGGTAGGCCATGGCACTGTCTAGATGGATCCTAAGAAGGTGCGTGCCATCGTCGAGTGGACCGCACCTACTTCCCCTACTGAGCTCCGATCTTTCCTGGGAGTGGCGAATTTCTACAGGAAATTTATCCAGGATTACTCCAAGATCGCAACTCCACTTTCTGACCTCCTGAGGAAGGAGACTCCATGGCTATGGCAAGAACGGCATCAGACTGCGTTTGCAGAGTTGAAACGCAGGATCGCCAGTGAGCCGGTTCTTCGTATGCCGGACTTCAGTCGGCCCTTTGAGGTCCATACCGATGCCTCTGACAGAGTGATCGGCGGAGTGCTCTTACAGGAGGGGCACCCAGTGGCATTTGAGAGCCGGAAGTTAAGTCCGGTGGAGCAGCGTTACTCAGCTCACGAGAAGGAGATGGTCGCCGTGATCCATTGCCTTCGAGTTTGGCGCATCTATCTTCTCGGTAGCGCTTTCGTAGTGAAGACGGATAATGTTGCCAACACATACTTCGCTACGCAGAAAAAGCTTTCACCTAAACAAGCGAGATGGCAAGAGTTCCTCGCTGAATTTGACTTCACCTGGGAGCACAGACCGGGGCGCTCCAATGTGGTTCCAGATGCTCTCAGTAGGATGTGCACTGTGGTGCTTGCTTCTATATCGAGGATTGAGGGTGACCTCCTCGATCGCATTCGGCAAGCTGCTGCTCTCGACGCCAAATACCAGCAGCTGATCGCCGACGTGCGAGAAGGCAAGGTTCGTCGTTACTATCTTAAGGGCGACGACCTTCTGATGGCCGAGGGCGGTCGGCCACTTGTTCCGGCGACTAGCGGACTTCGACGCGAGTTATTGCGAGAGCTTCACGACACGGCATGGAGTGGACATCCGGGACAGCGCAGGATGCTGATTCTATTATCCCGATCTTGTTATTGGCCCTCCATGCGAGCTGATGTCGATCATTATGTCCGCACTTGCTTGATCTGCCAGCAGGATAAAGTCGATAGGAGGCGCGAAGCTGGATTGTTACAGCCTCTTCCCATTCCGGAACGACCATGGACTTCCGTTTCCATGGATTTTATTACTGGGTTACCGAAGGTCGAAGGGAAGGCTTCTATCTTTGTTGTGGTGGACAGGTTCTCTAAGTACTCTGTGTTCATCGCAGCACCTGAGCCTTGTTCAGCCAAGGAGACGGCTGACCTATTCTTCAAGCATGTAGTGAAGCTTTTTGGGCTTCCTCTGGACATTGTTTCTGACAGAGATGCCAGGTTCACTGGTAACTTCTGGACGTCCTTGTTCAAGACTCTTGGTTCCGAGCTAAAGTTTTCTACAGCGAACCATCCTCAGACCGATGGCCAGACGGAGAGGATAAATTCACTACTTGAAGAATACCTTCGTCACTTCGTGTCGGCAAGCCAGCGCAACTGGGTGTCTCTCCTCGACACGGCGCAGTTTGCCTACAACTTGCAGCAGTCTTCAGCGACCGGCAAGACACCATTTGAGTTGGTGTTAGGACGACGGCCTCTCACCCCCGCTGATGTTGTGCAGCACACCGATGGTGAGTGCCCAGCAGCCTATCGGGTTGCGAGAGATCATGCCGAGGTGCTCCAGGAGGCTCGTGATAGCTTAGAGCACGCTGCAAGAAGGATGCAGCATTATGCCAATCAGAGTAGACGCGATGAACAGTTTGAAGTTGGAGATCTTGTGCTATTAAAGTTGACACCTCAGATGTGGAGAAAGATCTCAGCCAAGACTGCGCATCGCAGCCTTATTCAGAGATATGAGGGACCTTTCGAGGTCTTGAGACGGGTTGGTGCTGTAGCCTACAGGCTGAAGCTTCCCGACAGATTAAAGCTTCATCCGACCTTTCATGTAAGCTTTTTGAAAAAGTTTCATACCGACGAGACCGACCCTAGTCGCTCTCAGGGGCGTCGGGCTCCTCCTAGTGTTCGAGCAGAGTTCGATAAAAAGATTGAAAAGATTTTGAATCACAAAACACTCGGACAGTATAGGAGGAACAGGCGGATGGAATTTTTGGTGCAGTGGGAAGGAACACCCATAGAAGAAGCTAAGTGGGAAAAAGCTTCTGATTTGTGGCAGTTTGAGGAGGAGTTGAAAATCTACATGGACAGCCTGTCGTCGAGGGCGACGACGAACTTGGGTGGGGGAGTATGTGATGCTCCCGGGATTTAGCACAAATCCCAAAGCACACCGAGATGGAGCGATGGCGGGACCCCTCGTCATCAGCCGTGTTGGACGACTCGGGCGTGCGATCGTGTCACTGAGGCTGACACAAGTCCATAGGGCGAGGGTTGAGTCAAACCACGGAGTGTGGGTTCACACGTGGATGTGGGCTTTTGACTCGACCCATGGACCCCAGACCCTCTCGCACGAGCTTGCGAGCATGTACATCGAAGAGAGTCAACCGTGGGGCGATTCTGAGGTCTAATCGACCCAGAACCGGCACTGAACCGCCCTTCCGGGCTGAAACGAACCGGTTCAGCCAGTTCAGACCGCTACAGCGTTCACGCACGCGAAAGGGGAAAGAAATCCCCTGTTCCTCGTCTTCGCTGGAAACGGCGCCGTCCGCCGTCGATTTCTCCACCTGGAAGAACGCTTGCCGGATTTGGAAGGTGGCCGGAGGTGCGGGCTGGCGTGGCGACGAGGGCGACGGAGTTTGAATGCTGGGACTCCTATGTGGATGAGCCTAGGGCGGATTTTCGGATCCGCCCCGGTGGAAGCGAGATCTCCGGCCAATCACCGGCGGAGATCACGGTTGCGTGGCGACGAAGATGGAAATCCCATCCTCGTCGAGGGGAGGTTGCAATCAAGCGGAATCGGGCGCTTGTGCAAGGTCTGGCAACGACGAATTCTCGGCAAGATCTAGATCTGAAAACAGAGTCTGCTTCTTCTTCGTCGACGATGAGGCTCCGGCCGCGGACTCGTCGGCAAGGGCTCTCAGATCAACTCATCGGTGCTCTGAGGTAAGGAAGGGTTCATCTCTTCCGGCGCCGGCAGCCAGACGCGGGAGTGCGATCGGATTTTCCGATCGCCGGTTCCACGCAGCCACAGCTTCCATTGGGTTCAATTTCTCGTCGGCGGCGGCTTCTCCGGCGACAATACTCCGGCGGCGACTTCTCCGTTCACGGACGACCAGATCCCTACCCGCCGGTGCAGCTCCGGTGGCCGGACGGTGACGGACGGGAGAGGGGATCATTCCCCTGTTTCAGCCGAAGTCTCGGCGCTGGTTCGGACGCGAGCGGGAAGAGGGAGAGAAGGTTTTGCGCGCGTGTTCGCGCGCGCGTTTCGTTTCGTCTCCGACCCGACTTTCCGATGCAGCTTCTCGGAGGATCTCGGTGGGCTCGGCTCGTGGAGTGGTGGCACGCTACAAGGGTAAACCCTCCCCGGATCTATCGTGTGTAGTGGTAGTAGGACGGTTTCCTCGTGTGTAGTGGATAGAGACTTTACCGCCGTCCGGACTTCGTGTGGCTTTTCGTCCGGACGGTTCTTTGCGTTATCTGTGTCCGCATATGTGTAGTGCGGATTTGTGACTGTTTGCAGGTGCTTGCTTGTTTGCTCACTGCAAAGTCTTGGACGTGTGTGCCGGCACCCTTGAAGGTGTTCGCCACCATCCCCTTGTGATTGATTGAGGCCGCGCCGGTGCCTATCTCGGCTGTGTAGAGAAAGGAGCGCGGGTTGAGGGAATTTCTGTGAGTGCAAAGTGTTTTGGAGAATCTCCATCACTTTGACACAGTTGAGAGATTTGTATTCGTGTCCGAGGGGCGGTATTCATACCGAACCCTTCGCACACGTGGTGTGAGGACTTGTAAAGTGCTGGGCCAGCTTCCGCAACGCGATCCTAACCGGTCGCGGGCCACTCTAGTATAGGGCTGAGATCTCCGCGAGGGGATCTGCCGGTTGTGGTTAAATTTATATTTAAAAAAATAAATTTACCCATAACAACACTAGTACAACACTTGATGGGTAGGTATTATACGAATTTTAAAGCATTATCTAAGGTGGGATTTGTCTCCCCAGAGCATTCTAAGGCGGAGACCTCGCCTAAAAATGTTTTTCTCCTTTTCGTGCTCCCTGTCATGACTCTGTCTCCCCCTTTTTTTTTTCTTTTTATTTTACCCCCTTTCAAGGGAAATCCACTACATCGTGGCTGCGACCCACGATCTATTCATTTTATTATTTTTTTTAATCTTAAACGTGGCCACAACCCAGTTTACTGTTTAATTTAGGTTTTTTCAGAAACATGGTCAATCCCACGCTTGATTCATTGCTTAACTATTTTTTTTTCTCTCTTATCTTTAAAGCTCACAACGCCATACTTCATTTTTGGCTTAATATTGTTGGAATTTCTTTTATCCATTATCATTGATTTTTTTTTTGTTTTAAAATTTAATAGAATAAATAAAATATTATTATTATTATTGTTGTTGCTGCTGCATTACTATCTAGTTGTATTATTATTATTATCAACTGCCCCAACAGTAATCGTAGGAGTTCACATTCCGAATAAAACCTCTAGGCAGAGACCCCGCTGAGCAGAGGCCCCTCATCTACCATCCATTAACATCATAGTTGGGATTTGTGAATCCCCATGTAAAATCAAGGGCCCCCAAAATTTTTTTTCCTTACAAGATGATATGCTGGTGCGGCCAACTTCTTGCACCAGTAGTCCTATAAATGTTTATATATTTATAAATATCAAAATCAATATAAATATACATATAAATATAAATAAAATAAATACTAAAATAAAAATAAAAATAAAATTATAGATAAATAATAAAATTAATAATAAATAAATAATAAATAATAAATAATAAAAATAAATAAATATAACCATAAATAATAATAATATAAATTTATTATTATATCAGATATTTTTTAATTTTAGATATGCTTTTCTATTGTTAAAAAAAATTATTTAGTTAGTAAATTTAAATATTTTACATACCTTTATTCACAAAAATAATACATCACTTTCAATTTATGAGAAAAATAATTTATCGAAATAGCCCCAAACTTCTCTAATCAGGTCAAACCATCAAAAAACCTATAAGCAGCTTGCCACCTGGATAGGGGTTCGACTCCTGTCCACTTTCAATTTCTTTTCACCTTCTAACCATAGGAGCTTAATTTATTTTATAAATTAATACACATATATAAAGCTATAAAAACATATAAAAATATATAAGAATATATAAAAGTATATAAACATATATAAAAGTATTAGTATTATAAAATATATAAAAGTATTATAAAAATATATAAAAATATCAGCAATCTACAACTTAACATATGATTATTTATGATATTTTATTTATTTTATTATTTTAATTTTTTTATATAGTTTTCTATTTAATAATATTTATAATGCTTCTTCAAGCAACATTCTATAATATTTTGATTTAAACAGTATTACTTTAGAGTCTACAATATTACAACAACAGCACCTGCACCAACAACACTTGTACTGCAATCCCAAACTGGCTCTAAGTTGGACAAAACATAGCCTTAATTAATTGAAGGTATTGAATGAGATAGACTTAATTAGTTGAAGTTATTAAATGAGATAGGCTTAATTAGTTGAGCAAGATCAAGGTCTTGGGTGTTCACACAATACATGGGAGTTCACCTTCCCCTCTATAGATATATGTTACCTGTGGGAGGTTCTAAGACCCTGCTTACGGCCTGCTAAAAAGTTTTATCTCTCTTTAACTTATGTGACAAAGACTTAAATAATTAAGGTCTAAGTTCTTAGGTGTTCACACTAGAGATTTTCCATCTATAAAATATTGTATTCATCCTCTACCTCTCCAAGTGAAGTGCAAACCAGAGTTGCTTTGATTCACTACTGCACCACAGCAAGGTGGATATTATGGTATGCTAGCTGGTCCATCTATCTATCGACCTAATTAATCTCTTTGTTTTTGTTTATTAATATTATGAGTGAGGAAACAGTATTACTATTGAGTATTGAAGTACTATACTAAAAATTTTAATATTTAATATTTTAATATAAATACGTCGATACTTTGGTATTGCTATCGCATGTACCAAGATTTCAGTTCAGATTTTTTTTCAATTCCTGAAGTACTAAATATATAATTTATTTATTGATTAATACTTTAATAATTAAATATTTTAATTCATAATATTAAATAATTAAATATTTTTAGCTTTGGTACTTTTGTGCACGCCACCCATCACTCACTTGTATTGATATTTTGGAAATTTAGTATCCGTACCGAGATATATTTTAGGAATTTAATATCATTACCAAACTAAATTTCAAAATGTCGATATCAGTACTGTAATAGATTTTAGTAATTTACCGATTAAACCTTTAGAATTTAGTATTGATACTAGTACCAAAAAAAATTATTTCAAAAATCTGGTATTAAAATTTTGCCATTATTGAAATTCTGAATACTCATCACTACTCGATATATAACGCATGATTATTTGCTATCGTTTCCTGCAGGCCGGAGCAGTCAAAGTGGGGCCTTGGGGAGTAAAAACCGGTGAACCAAAGAGCACGGACATTTTCACACAAACCAACAATATCACTGTCTATAGCAGCACCAGAATCCGTGGCATTCAGTTCACCTATTGGATCAATGATGAACCCCATACAACTGAAATCTTTGGATCGGGCGATGGCCAGAATACTTAAACCCACTTACACAATTTCTCTATTCTTTTTTACAATAGCCTTTTATTTTTCATTAAAAAATAAGTCAAATATGCCAATAATCCATGTGTGTTTCAAGTGTAATAAAAATATTATATCCTGGTTATTATTTATTACTTGAATAATCATTAATTTACCATTAACTTTTTCATTGTAATTTTATTTTAAAAACGACGAATACCTCACAGAAATCCATGGAGCATATGACGGCACATCTATTACCGCACTTACTTTTGTCACTCATTGGGTCCCTAATGCCGTCCCTAATGAGGGAACATACCCTATGCCTGGAATCGTAGGTACCGACAGTTTTTGTCTACCTGTCGGAGAGGGTTCCGTCATGGGCTTCTTTGTATATGCTGATAGTACATACCTCAAAGCAATTGGAGGTGCTGATGCCTGGCTTCTCTAAGAGAATGGTTTCACATACATATAATTAAATTTATTATTTTACTATTTTATAAAATTTTTAGGATAGTAATACAATTAAAGAATTTGAAAATGTCAGCTGTTTAAGTTGACAATATTCAGATGTTTTTATGAAATGTCAGTTGCCGTTGATTTTTTGTCATCATGAGTTCAAGTGGATCTGCCATAGCAATCAGGAAATTCGACGAAAACATCTGACACATGTCACTAAGAAGCCTTAATCTAATCATAGAACTAATTGTATGGCTCGTACTAACTTCAAAATTGATTGCAATAATTTATAGAAATTGCAACGTATAGAACTAGAGCAAAGCCATGAATTTGCAAGTCCTGATAAAATTCATATGCTTGGATCTCATAGAAGGATTTTACTATGTTGTGGTTGTTGTTGTGTGTATTATGATCAACGGACCCAACAGCAGTCTTGGGTGTTCACATTCCCCTCGTTAAGTTATTGCATGAGACAATGACTTAATTAGTTAAGCACGGTCAAGTTCTTGGGTGTTCACATTCCCCTCGTTAAGTTATTGCATGAGACAAAGACTTAATTAGTTAAGCACGGTCAAGTTCTTGGGTGTTCACACTAGATATTTTCCATCTATAAATTCTGTATTCATCCTCTACCTCTGCAGTGAAGTGCAAATCCAGAGTTGCTCTGATCCACTACCGCACCACAGCAAGCTCGATATTATGGTATGCTAGCTGCGGCATCTATCTATGGATCTGATTAATCTCTTTGTTTATGTTTCTTAATATTAGGAGTGAGCAACACAAATTTTAAAAGTATTATATCAAAAATTTTAGTGCTCAGTATTTTTGATATAGATACTTTGCTGAATCTATCTATCGCCCATTGCTCACCTGTTGCTCAATTGTTTGATTGATATTTTGAAAATTCGATATCGATGTCGAAATAAATTTTGAGATGTTAATTGTTTGATTGATATTTTGAAAGTTCAATATAAATAAATTTTGAGAATTTAGTATTGTTTCCAAAATAAATTTTGGAATTTGGGTATTAGTAACAACAAAAAATTTAAAATTTAGTGGTACTAAAAAACTTTATTTCAAAATCCGGTATTAAAATTTCTCAACTGATACTGGTATTAAAATGCCGAATACTCATCACTAAATATATAATGCATGATCATTTGCTATGGTTTCCTGCAGGCAACCAGAGTGGGACTTTGGGGAGTACAAACCGATGGAGACAATTGGAACACAGGAGTTGCCACACATTTCAAAACTATCAATGTCTACAGCGGCGACAAAATCCAAGGCATTGAGTTCAGCTACTTGATCAAAAACCTACCCTTTCAAACTCCTCTATTTGGATCGAACGCTGGCCAAAAGAATCAAGTATAATACCCACTTACACAATTTCTCTACTCTTGTTTACATTAGCCTTCTATTTTTCATTAAAAAAAATAAGCCCCAATATGCCAATAATCATGTGTGTGTTTCAAGCGTAATAAAAATATTATATCCTCATTATTATTTATCATTTGAATTGTCATTAATCTGCCATTAACTTTTTCATTGTAGATTTTTTTTCAAGACAACGAATACCTCACATCAATCACTGGAGAATATGACAACACAGCTATTACTAAACTCACTTTCGGCACAAATTTGACATCATACGGTCCATTTGGAAAATCAGGCACCACAAGTTTCTCTATACCTGTCATTGACGGTTCCATCGTGGGCTTCATAGGACGTGCTGATAAAAATTGCCTCAAAGCAATTGGAGCGAGCTTGAAGCCAAACTAGTCGCATGCAGTCGTCTTGATCTAATTGAGCTACGTTGTTGTTGAAGTTTCCATATATGTAATAGTAAATTAAATGTGTCATGTGACATCTACGTCTAGTGTCAAACCGTGAGTCGGTAATGTAATGGCTATCTCTTGTGTTGCAAATAAAAGCTCAATGAAGTATTATTATGTGAAAATTATTTGCAAGGTTTTTCCATAATAAATAATTATTATCTTATAAAATTTTAGAAAAACTTTAGCAAATGTTATAGGAAAGAAACATATAGATCTATAGATATATGTTTGGAAGAATGTTCTAAAAGTGATAAATTATGACAAAATAATTTTTTCTTAAATTTCTTATACATTTCTTTAACCATTTACTTAATTTCTTTCTCAACCATTTGATTTCTTGTAATCAAGATAATGACCGAACAAGACTAATTGATCCCTTTGCCACCGCCGCCCTCAAAAGATTCGGAACATTTGAATTTTAAATAATAATAATTATTATTTTAGTAGTTTTCACTTTAAAATTCAATCACATCATAACATTATTGTTATTATAAGTATAGTACAGAAAGTGAGAGAAAAAGATATGAAATAAAAAAATAAAAAATATTAAGTACATTTTTATTTATTAGATTAAATTAAAATAATAAAAAGATTTTTCTTAATTTTTGTAAGCCTTCTTTTATTTTTCTTATTTTTTTCCTCAAAAGATATTTAATATTAAATTTGTGTTGATTTCAAAAACTTCAAATCATGGCTCAACAATTTTCTTTTAAAGAAAAAGATATTTTAGGTGCCACTTAATAATATATTTAGCTATGTTTATAATTGATTGGATCATTTGCATAACTTCAAAGCAAAAGGAAGTGCTACCAGCAATGAGCGGACGACAATAGCAAGTGGGAGGGGGACAACGAAGGGAGGAAGTCAGCAAGATATGGAGAGATATTAGGGATTTTAGAAATTTTTACGGGGTGTTTTAGTAATTTTATTATAAGAAATGAGTTTGGGTCTGAGTTTAAGGTAGGTTTTAGATATTCTATATCGAACTCTAACCCTTTTTTTTTTAACCCAACCTAACACCCAATTATCTTATGATTTTTTCATCAAAATCAAGTCAGAGTTAGTTTAGGTTGAGTCAAATTGAGTTTTTTTTTTCTTTTTTGGGAAACCCTAATAGAGGAGAGGAGTTGGGGAGGGGTAGTCATAGGTAAGAGCATGGGTTGAGGTGACACGACAACACTGTAAACTCTACCCTTAGATCACCAGCACAATACGGAACAATCTTTGGATCAAAATAGTAGCGCAGTGTATGATAACATCTTCCCAAGATTTTTTTAAATCCAACGGTTTTAGATAGCACTTGCTAAAAATTACAAAGAGAGCCTAAAATTTTATAGGGAGACTCTCATGCGACGTAAATACACAACGGCCCCGACCCCAAGGGTTCAATTCAATAATCTCGTTGTCGGATTAATAATATGACGGTTAGTAGTCTCGAGAGCTGGCATTCGTCTGAGTTATTCCACGAGACAAAGAACTAATTAATTAATTGACCAAGGTCAAGGACGAGGGTGCTCACACTACACATTTTCCTCCTGTAAATACTGCACTCATCATCCTCTACAGCTCTCCGGGGCAGTGCTGCAAATCCAGAGTTCTGCTATTTACTGCTTCATCACAGAAAGTAGAACTTCATCATACTTGAAAGATTGCTATGCCTCCGAGGATGAACCATTGACTCTTTAATAAAACTAAGTGAACTCAGAAGTAGAACAAAACTAGCTCATTCAGATAAACTAAGATGGAGAGTCAGGTGCTTAGTTGAGCATGCAGAATATCTATGACAAGTAGGCTAATCACATTGACAAATGACAGAGTAACAGAAATATATCAGTCAGCATAGTTTGCTTTGTTGCGTAGGTTGATCCAGTAATTCTCAGCTGGACCAGCTATTCCAATAAGTAGAGCAAACTGTTGGCCCTTTTGGGGAAAACCCAAAACGTCCAAACCAATCATTTCTTAATTTAATTTTATTTAGCATTAATTTACTGGTTATTAATTTCGCCCATTTATATATTTAATTTTATTCTTAGTTGTAATTAAAATATTGTCGTAATTAATACCAATGCGACTGCAAATGCACGTATGACCCTACTAAGAATAGCCATGAGCAACTTCTCTATATGTACATATAGAGTTGTGTGCAGCTGGTCGACTATTCTTTTTATGCTCTTCTTTCTCTCTCGTGCGATCTCTCTCCCATTTTTGTTGTCAGCGCCAAAAGCATACACCGACGCGCCGGCAGTAGCAGATTGCTTGGTTGAATCTTCAAGGCATTATACCAGTTGAATCTCGTGCAAGGGACGAAAATCTGCCTAAAGACAGATCTTTGGATCAACTCAAGATTCTCTAACTTTAATTATTTATTGGTCTGTTAATTGCAGGATTAGAATCAATAATTTTAGGCAGAATATTTTTCTAATCCTGTAAATTAATAGTTAATCGCTGTTTCGTAAGTTCTTCTAAATCTCGTATCTATTTCGCATCTTCTATGCATCTTCTATTTAGTATTTCTGTTAGATCTCGCATCTCTCGTGATTAATTTAGGTTTATAATGTTGTTAGCAATTTTTAGTATTGATTAGCTATGTATCGTAACTAGTAATCTAATCCCTCGTATATTCATTTAATATTTAATTATTTGATTCGCATATTCATCACAGTAATTACTGTTTAGATCTATTTCGCATCTGTATTTATTTTGCCAGATTTCTAAATTTCAATCGTCTTGTCTGCATACATCATCTTGATCTGATCACTGTGATTTGCGCATACAATTTGATTATATTTGCATCTATTCAACCTAATTAATTTAGATCTGATTTTTCATCTTCATTAGTATCTGGCATCTCCATCTTAATTAATTACTGTTACGTAATCTGCAGATTTAATTGCATAATCAGATTTAATCTGTTAATGTCATTCTAATTATCATCTATTAATTTGTTTGTCTTCGGTTAACCCTCTTTATAATTAATACTGTTAAGCACTTTGATCTGTTAATTTCATTCTAATTATCATCTGGCTGTGCATCGGTTAATTATTAGTCTTTTAATTGCTTAGGTAATCGCAATTACATTCGAACACATATTAATCTGCTCGAATTTTGACTTCTCTGATATGTTCTGTTTGCGGCGGCGGTCAGCCGCACGTTACGCTGGAAATTCATCTAATCTAATTACTGTTGATCAATTTATATTTAATTACTGTTTTAATTACTGTTAAATAACCTGCATCTGTTTTAATTGCATAAATCCGATTTATCTGATCTTATTTTCAGCAGATATACTGTAAGCCGTCTCGCTTATCAGCATACATCATCCTGATCTATTAATTTGATTATTTGATTCGTTAATCATTGATTATTTCGTTGAACTATTTTCATTTGCGGTATCTCTTAATTGCATAATAATAGCAATTGACACATAATAGCTATTATATCTTTCAATACCTTACAATATGCTTACATATGTATATTAGATATGTGTTTTATCTTGCTCTGTTAATTTCGATTGCACGCACGCGATCGAGCTTGCTTTCTCGGCTTAAAATTGCTTGAGGATAGCGGTGGCCAAGCTACGACCCCACATCATGTGCTCGGGTGCAATTCTTAGACAAGCATCTTACCAATGAGTTAGGCAATCATTTTGCAACATTGTATATCATACATTCCATTTATTTATCTGATTCAGTGCACTGTTTCCTTTCAATAATTTTTGTTTTCATTTCTGCTTATTAATCAATTTTATTTATTATGAAAATATATATTGACTGCTTATTGAAAATCCATTATTTGTATATTTAAACTATTTATTGCTTGCAATTTTATTTCTTCTAGACATTGTCTAACTTAAATACTCTTATAACTCTCTTTGTAACTTAGAAATGTTATAAACTTAATTTAAAATTCTTTCGAATGTGGGGGTGTTTAGCTAAGGTCAATACATCATATCTCAAAAGAAAGAATCTAGACCTAACTATGTTGATGTAGGATATTCCTTAAACTCTAATATATATGGTATCTTAATCAATTTTGATAAATTGTGATAATAAATTGAGTAGACATATTAAGATATGAAAAAAAAACTATTAGATAGTTGTTAATATATAACGCTTAAAGGAACCCAAAGGTATATACTGAGAAGTGCCTCTATACATTTCTTCATAGGGTTTCTCCTATATGTGCCTTTTCTGTGTACGGCCACGAACTAGAGAGTGAACCCCTCTAGCTATGTGAAAGTCACATGAATAAAAAGATTATGAACATAGCCAATAATGTGCAATACCGCGTCGTAGAGATTCTGTATCTTGTGTGCACCATTCAACATTGGGTAAAAAGGGTGTAGTTAGGGGTGTCAATGGGTACTCGAACTCATAGGTATCCGACCCAACCCGACCCGTTTATGGCCGGTGCGGGTACCCGATTAGCTAATCGGGTCGGGTTCAAGTTTACTCTCACGGGTTTGGGTACCTGATTAATATATAATAAAAAATAAAATTATATATATATATATATATATTTATTTATTTATAGAGTAAAATAATTTTTAATAAATATATTATTATTATTATTAATATTATTTTCTAGTTATATTTTATAAAAAATAATTTAAAAATAAATATTTTAATTTAAACGGGTACTCGCGGGTACCCGTTTAAATACCCGACTCGGGTTTAGTCGAGTTCGGGTTTGGGTCGAGTCGGGTTCGGGTTTAACCAAAAGTCGCAGGTACCCGACCCGTTGACATTCCTAGGTATAGTTCAAGACCTGGTTCACTATATCCCTTCTAGTGGAGTTCCATGTACTAAGTGTGTTAAGCATAGTTTTTCCCTGACCGCGTGATATAGGCATTTGACAGCATTTTTTTTATGATTATTCTTTGGACTTTTTGAGTTTTGTGGGGGATTGTTGGTGTTTTATGTGGAAAGCCCAAAAAGCCCTCTTTATTTAATTTAATATTTTGGGCCTTTAAATTAGTATTTCTTAATTTCGCCCAATTATTTTATTACCTATTTAATTTATAATTAAGGCTAACAAATAACCTTAATTTCTAGCCGTTATGTCAATTAATGTTACCATTAATTGAGGCTAGTCTAAATAGGTATGTGTTTCTTTTTTCCCTCGAAGGTGTGTGTATCTTCTACGGAGAAGAATCGAAACTTGTTGGAACATCGAGACACAAAAAAAATCAACTCTCTGTTTTCTTCTTCAAAAGATCTCTTTTTTTGCTGTTATACACCAAAAGAATCTCTCCGACAACCGCTCCACCAATGCGCCGGTAGAAGCGAATTCTTGGTTGAATCTTCGGGTGAAAGACCGGATTTCATCCCACGCGAGGGACCGGATATTTGCCGAAAGACAGATTTTATATCGCCTCTAGGTTCTTTTAATTTTCGTTTTGTTGATTTTACAGAATTAAACAAATTTCATGCAACACAAGTCAGGTTCGGATAGGGTTCGGGTAGCATAGGGCGGATACCCACTACTTGAATTATATATATATTATATATATATATATATATATACTATAAATTATTTTTTAATATATTAGTTAGGATTGCGGGTACCTGTTTTATCCTACTTAAAATTTGATTATTATTAGGATATTATAAGGTCGGGTACCCAAATTTTAATCAAGTAACCATATACCATATATATAGGGGTGCAAAAAAATCAAATCAAATGAATCGAACCAAAATTTTTAGTTAATTGAACCGACGGCTAAACTAAAATAATAAAAAGATTTTCTTAACTTTTTTTTTCTTTTTTCTTGCTCTTTTAGGGAACGAGATGAAAACAAGCTTGTTTTGTTTCCCTCAAAAGATTGTCTTGGTTTCAATAACTTCCATCAATTGATCATCGCTCATCAATTTTATTTTAAAGAAAAAAGATATTTTAGGTGCCACTTAAAAATATGTTTAGTAATTGGTTGGATCATTTGCGTAACTTAAAAGCAAGAGGACACGGTACTAGCAGTGAGTGGCGACGGCAATAGCAAGTGGGATGGGGCGGCAGCAACAAGAGCAAGATCTAGACAACTATTAGTGATTTCAGGAATTTTTAGGGCGTGTTTTAGTAATTTTATTAAAAGGAATGAGTTTGAGTTTGAGGTTGAGGTAGGTTTTAAATATTCTATGGCTGTGTTATATCGGGCTTTAACATGACTTTTAAAAGTTAGATTTTTTTTTTTAACCCAACCTAACACCCATTCATGTTAGGATTTTTTCATCAAAATCAAGTCGGAGTTTAGGTTGAGTCAAATTGAGTTTGGGTTTTTTTTTGCAAAGCCTAATTGATTAGAGAAGAGTTGGAGAGGGGTGGCCATAGGTAAGAGCTGGTGACATGACAACACTCATAACATCTTGTTAATATGTATTAAAATCTGTAGATTAGATTTTTTTTTTAATCCAACAGTTTTAGATAGCCCTCCCTAAAAATTATAAAAGAGCCTATAATTTTATTTTATATAATTTTTACTGGGCAAACAAGGGGCGAATGTGCAATAAGCATTTAAGATGCATGCGACGTAAACAAGCAACGGCCCCAAGAGTTCAATTCAATCATCTCGTTGTCGGATTAATGTGAGGACAGTGAGTAGTCTCGAGAGCTGGCGTTCCTCCGAGTAGGGGTGAATATTCAGTGAAAACCGATTTACCGAATACCGAATTACCGAAAATCGAAATACCGAATACCGAAATATCAAAAATCGATCCCGAACCGAATAAGCAATTTACTGATCGGTAAATTTACCGATTTACCGATCGATAAATCGGTAAATTTGGTAAATTACCGAATTACCTATTTTAATTTTCTTACGCTTCTCTGATCTCTCCGTCCATCTATTTTCCATTTTAATCCGAATTTGAATCGATTCGAAATCAATTTTCCATTTTAATCCGAATTCGAATCGATTCGAAATCAACCGCGCTCTCTGATTTTGACCATGCCGTTGACCATGATTTCCTTGAAACGAACGCCTCACCACGGCGTCGTCTTCACGCGATTGTGAATGAACGCCTCGCCATGGCGTTGAGGCCGTCGCCAGGGCTCAGGGGAGATAACGTCGCTGGAAGAACCAGGGCTCGTCGGCGCCTGCTGGGTTTCCACCTTCGTCGACGCCGAAACCCGCTGATTCGGTTGTGTCGCTTTCGCCAGAGAGCAGTTGCCGACAGTGCCGCGGAAATCACCGTCGTCCTCGCCCCAGGCCTCGGCGTCGTCCTCGCCAGAGCAGATGCAGTCGATCCGGCTGCAGATGTCGCCGAAGGCCTCGCTGGCAGAGCCCACCTCATCCGCCTTCGCTTCCCGAGATCGATGAAACAGCCGCCGCCTTCAGGCGTTGATGGATCTGGATCAACAAACGGGAACTTGGGCTGCCATCCCAGCCCGTTTGCACCTCTGCTCCGATCGCGAGGCGAGGAATGACGACAAGGAAGGATGGCGAGCAATCCGGCAGACGAGGAAGGCGAGGACGAAGCTTTGCGGCGAGCGTCAGTGGCGGCTTTGCGGCGAGCGTCAGTGGCGATTCGGGAGTTTCGACTTTCGAGTGACTGTAATATTTCGAGCGGCAGGCGGCACTCGGCAGCTATGTTAGGGTAATGAACTGGGTAATAAGGATAAATGAAATAATGAATAACATTAACAGTTATGAGTTAACACTTAACACATCCCGTAAAATAAATTAAAGTTACTAAACTAGTGTATCGGTTAATCAGTAAATTACCGAACCGATCGGTTTTTTACCGTTACCGATACTGAACACTGAACAACAGAAATATATTTACCATACCGAAAACCGATACCGAAAATACCGTACCAATTTACCGATTTACCGATCGGTAAATTCGGTAAATCCCGAATTATGCTCACCCCTACCTCCGAGTTATTCCATGAGACAAAGAACTAATTAACCAAGGTCAAGGTCTAGGGTGTTCACACTACACATTTTCTAAATACTGCACTCATCATCCTCTTTAGTTCTCTGGGGAAGTGCTGCAAATCAAGAGTTCTGCTGTTTAGTGCTTCATCACAGCAAGCTCGAGGAGAACAACTGAACTAGGAGAGAGACATAAGTCGATCCCAAACCTCCCCTCTTCCATTAATGAGAAGAACAATAGTGAACTAGGAGAGAGACATATGTCGATCCCAAACTTGGGGAATCCCCTCTTCCATTAATGAGGAGAACAACAGTGAACTAGGAGAGAGACATACTCTCTCTCTCTCGGTGGTCAAGCAAGGGGGAGAACGCAGGCAATGTTCTTCCACTATTTCCAGTGGTACCCTTTTAGGTGACGGTGTCTTGCAGGCATTTGGCGACACGATTCGGACGAGTGATGCAATAACAGGAGTGGTGCTCGATGTCTCGCATGCGGCAGC
The DNA here is from genome assembly GCA_027563935.2 of Costus lasius. Taxonomy (NCBI): domain Eukaryota; kingdom Viridiplantae; phylum Streptophyta; class Magnoliopsida; order Zingiberales; family Costaceae; genus Costus; species Costus lasius. The sequence goes on along the minus strand of CM050450.1, from coordinate 12,964,044 downwards.
GTCTCACGGACAAGTTCATCGTCTTCAAGCACAACGACCACAGTTCTTAGCGGGGTCAACGAGTACCTGTTTAAATAATAAATTCTTATTTTTATTTTTAATTTTAAAGTAGTATATAAAATTTAATTGTATAAATTATTACTATATATATATATATATATATATATATATATATATATATATAGTAATAGGTATAGGGTACCCACGCATCCTACCTAAATTCGCCGTAAACGGGTGAGGTCGGGTACTTGACTGAGACGGGTATTTTTGCCACCCCTAGTCACGACAATGGTGGTCGAACCAAGTAGACGATGACGTCTCCAAGCACGCTGAGCCTAGGAATGAGCTGCTTCTCTTCTCCTTCCCTCTGCATCAAGGCAAATAGCCAACTCTGTCCATCCTCTATTACCATGTGAAACACATGTGGGGAGTGGCGACTAAGGTTTGGCGGTCTCGGTCAATGCTAGGTGATGGTGCAGCAGAGCTATGAGGAGCGAGGCACGCATCCAAGGTAAAATTTGCCCCTCTTAAATCATATATGTTAGTTTAATATTTTAGATAATATTATTATATTATTATTTGTGTCTGTTGTCCTATCGAAGGGTTAATATTGCTGTTGCTTTGCTCGCTTGTACACTAGCCATGTCATCCCGAGGAAATTACGATAGTAAGGAGTACCGGTCGAGGTGTTTCTTTGTGAGTGCAAGGAGAGTGGAGAGTCACCTCTCCTTTGCATGTGCATGCTGTGAATAATCATTGTGAGAATACGTGGCGGTTCGGTGAGTCATTGAATTTTGCAAATGCAGGGATGAACAATACTGGTCCTTAGTGCTTTTGCACTAAAGCTAGTTTTAACATATTACTTCTCTCTAGATTGGAGCTTTGGGGTCTCGTTTGAGATCATTTGGTTTCGGTGTATGATTTTGAGTTAAAAAATTGCACCAAGACTTATAGTAGTTATCATTTGTGTCACAAATGTAGTTCATGAACTATTATAATGTGATTAAATGAAAGTGTCTTTCTACTATGCAAAATAGATTTTATTATTTCGTAGATTTGATGAAAGGTTGTAATTCTATATATTCTTACATATTTAACAAACTCCTTTACTCATCAAAAATCGACAAACTTACCTGGTAAAACTAGAGAACCCTTGAACTTTCTACTCGATACATCTGCTAGGGGTGTCCAATTTTTGATTCAACCCGAAAAATCAAATTGAACCGAAAATTTTGGTTTGGTTCGATTCGGTTTGAAATTTTTTTAAAACTTTCAGGTTTTTAGTTTAACCTCAAATTATTGAATAAAACAAATTTTCAATAATTATATAATTATATATATATATATATATATAATAATGTTATTTTAGTTTAAAAATAATTTTAAATTGATTTAAAATAATAATATTATTAATAAAAAATTAATTTTTAGTTTAGTTATAGTTTGATTTTTTAAAAAATCGTTTCGATTTCATTTTCCAAAGATAAAGAAAAAATCAATTTAGGTTTAATTAGTTCGATTTGATTTAAGTTGAATTGATTGATTAGACACTCCTAACGTCTGGAGGGAGGAGTGACCAATCATGAGGCCTCTGGATTCGTCTCTCTATCTCAAGGATAGCAATAAGGCAATCCCAACCAAGCTCATAAAAACAAGAAAAAATTTCCTGAGTCCTGAGCAACCCCGTTGCTCAGGATTCCTGAGCACAGCCCCCTACGATTCATTTCTCGAATCTTAAAGAGCATCAGATCGCGCGAATCTCAATGCCTACCCGCTCCCGTTAACGTCCCGTTACCCGGCGCTACAGCTAACCCTGGTTATTGAAAATAGGGCTGAATGTAGATAGTGAATATTTGGGCGTGGCTTTAAATATCCTTATATTTGCCAATCTGTTATTGAAAATAGACTAGTACTTTTGACATCATGGATAAAACAAAAACCGGGTAAACATGCAATGAAGATATTGAGTGGGCATTCAGTGAAGAGATTGAGCTTGAACTTGAGCTTGAACTTGAACTGGAAAATAATCCCCTAAATGTTAATATGGAAGAGGAATTAGAGGAAATTAATCATTGTTCAGCTGTACAAGAGGAAGACGACCTTGGTGCATCAGATATTAATAAAGTGCAACCTTCCTGCTCATCTGCAATTCCCATGGTTGGTATGATCTTTAGTAGTGAGGATGACGCCTACAAATTTTATAATGACTATGCTAAAAGGGTAGGTTTTAGTATAAAGAACTTTCAGGTTGATAGGAGAAAAGATGGCAGTTTGAAAATGAAAAGGTTTACCTATAGTAAGCAAGGAGTCAAAAATGTACATAAAGGACATATCACAAAAAAACCACAAGCGGAGACAAGAACAAACTGCATGGCCCGGGTGGAGTTTAAGATTGACCTACACCAAGTTTAGACATTAAATAGAGTTGAGTTAAACCATAATCATCCAATGACAAGTCCAAATAAGGTGCACATGCTGAGATCTCACAGGAAAATTTTACCATTTCAACGAGCTCTAATTGACACAATGATAGATGCCGGGATGAAAGCTCATAATATCTATGATTTTTTCGGTCAGGGATAAGCAATAATGAAGTAGGTTTCATAAGAGAAGATAGCGTTAACTATATCCAGAAACGTAGAAGAAAATTATTGGATGGTAAAGAAGCTCGAGGTATTATGAACTTCTTGCAGGACAAGTGAGCTGTTGATCCATCCTTTTTCTATGTGATGGAAATTTAGGAAACCGGAGAAATAACAAATTTCTTTTGGGCAGATGGTAAAGCTATTACAGACTATGCCTATTTTGGGGATGTTATTTGTTTTGATACCATATTCCAAACCAACGAGTATGACATGCCCTTTGCTCCTATTGTTGGGGTGAATCACCACAAGCAGACTATTTTTTTTGGGGTTGCCCTATTGTATGATGAGTCAGCAGAATCATTTACTTGGTTATTCTTAACATTTTTACAAGCAATGTCTGGGAAGCAGCTTGTAACTATTTTTACTGATCAGTCTGCAGCTATTGCCAAAGCCATACAAATTGTTTTGCCAAGTAGCGCACATCGACTCTGTGTGTGGCATATTTTTTAGAATGCCGCCACACATCTATCCCAAGTCCTTCATAATTTCTCATAATTTGCCCGTGATTTCAGACATTGTATTTATGAGCGGTACAGTGTGGAAACTTTTGAAATGTTATGGCAGGACCTATTGAATAAGTATAATTTGCATGACCATGCTTGGATGGTAAACTTCTACAAATTGCATTCTAAATGGGCTGCTTGTTACCGAATGGAGACTTTCTATGCAGATATGACGACAACACAAAGAAGTGAGAACATGAACTGTCACTTTAAACAGTTTTTTAAGAGAAAATTATCTTTGTTTGATTTTTTGGAACAATATGATAAAGCCACCAGCTTCTTTCGTGAGAAAGAGACAAAGGTAGATTTTAAGTCTAGGAATTCTACTCCAGCTGGACAAGCCTCTCATTTCCGTATGCTGAAACATGCAAGTGGACAATACACGATGACCATGTACAAAGAGTTTGAGAAAAAGTTTCTGGCGCAATTAGATTGTTGTATTGTGTTGAGAAGTGCTGATGAGATAGAGATGAATTACAGCATAAGTCCAGCTGGAGGCAGAGATGAAGTGGTCACATACAATCCATCAACTAGAGTTGTTACTTGCACATGCAAGAAGTTTGAATGCTGTGGAATCCTATGTATGCATTCCTTAAAAGTGTTTGCGGCTCAGAATGTGATGCATATTCCGGAAGAGTATTTATTGAAGAGGTGGAACAAATATGCACGGGACGGATATGGTTCAACTATTTGTCATTCCAATTTAGTTGCAGATGGACACCAAAGCTTGATCTCCATATACACTCACATATATCAGAAGGCTTACAACATTGGAAATAGGAGTTTATTATCCAGAAAAGGACTTGAAAAGATAGAACAGGTGTTGGATGGACTGACGTTAGAAGTTGATGAGATATTGCGGAATGAAGAGATAGTTGAAGGGGACAAAGATGATAGCAACCATGTATCCCCCACACAAAATATTACTATAAAAAATCCTGTGTCTAAGAAAGGGCCAAAAGAGAAGAGAAAGAAGAGTGTACTGGAAAGAAGGGTAAAAAGGAAAAAAATAACTCCTACTACTGCATTTGTTGAGTCTGTGTCCATGCCAACACAGGTGAAATCAAATAGCTTGTTTGATTTTGTCTATCACACTCTCATTGGCTATTTTCACTTATCTTTGTAGAATTTTGCTTGTAGGACTCTCAAGTAATGTTTAGGATCCCTTCGCAACCAGCCTCTGGTTCCCACCCTGATATGTCATGCACTGCTATGATGATGGACAGTACTACATCTTTTTATGTTAGTGTTAACTTATCTTTGTGTTTTATTGTAATAATTTACTTACAAATACTAATTTATTTGTATGATGCAGTGCTCAGATGCATTTTCACACGTCCAGGATCAGGAGGACATTTTGAATGAATAAGTCAGGTGTTTATATGACTGATTAATTTATAATGTATATTTGTCCCAACTGTGCATGGTGGTAATTGCAACGAATAGTTGTATGTAAAAAAGGATATTTCTTTGTATGTAACTTGCATATACGATATTTTTAATTTGAATGGATTTTCATTGATGGTAATGAATATAGTGGATAAGGCTGTAATATCGTGGGTTGTAATGAATATAGTGGATGTTTTGAACATCGTGGATTATTGCCCAACATCGTGGATTTTTAGGAACAGAGTGGATTTTTATTAACATCGTAGATTTTTCCATAACATCGTGGATTTTTCAGAAACATCGTGGATTTTTGGGAAACATCGTGGATTTATGGCTTACATCGTGGATTTTTAGGAATATCGTGGATTATTGTGAACATCGTGGATTTTTCAGAACATCATATATTTTTGGGAAACATCGTGGATTTATGGCTTACATCGTGGATTTTTAGGAATATCATGGATTATTGTGAACATCATGGATTTTTGGGAAACATCATGGATTTTTGGCTTACATCGTGGATTTTTAGGAATATCGTGGATTATTGTGAACATCGTGGATTTTTGGGGAATATCGTGGATTTTTAGCTTACATCGTGGATTTTTAGTAATATCGTGGATTATTGTGAACATCGTGGGTTTTTCAGAACATCGTGGATTTTTGGCTTACATCGTGGATTTTTAGGAATATCGTAGATTATTGTGAACATCGTGGATTTTTCAGAACATCGTGAATTTTTCAGAAACATCGTGGATTCTTGGCTTACATCGTGGATTTTTGATGAACAAAGTGGACTTTTATGGAACATCGTGGATTTTTCTAAAACAAAGTGGATATTTCATAAACATTCTATAACAATGTCTTTACACCTGTAATAACGTGGAAAAAACTGCAAACATGTGTATTAGTGGACATAATACAATCCAACTAGCAGACATTTATCATTGATAGCATATTCAAATTGTACAGCTGCTTATTCAATTTGTGCATACAATAATTATTGTACCCAGTCAGCAATTAAACCACCCTTAAATAGTTCTAGGCTTACTATCGCCTGAATTTTTGGCATGTCAGATTGGGAGTGATCAAAGGGACGATCATAAATTAAAGATTCTATACACTTTAATAGAAATAATGCACAATCAGGGTGGTCTGGATCCTGAATCGGGCATGCTTGCTACCATTCTACTTCCCAACGCCGCATATCCAGCTTCCCATTTGTCTCTTGGGCATAATGATCCCCTAAAAAGACTGACTGCAAAGGGAACAAAATTGTTTTCAAGAGCATCAATGTATCTAATACCAAGTTAAAAACTAAAATTGATACGTACATATTTACTAATTATTCGTTTGCCAGAATGGGTGGTGCCTAATGAAGAACAATAGCATCTTTTTCTACACGAAATCAAAATAAATTAGGAACCAGTGATTGTTGTTAATTATGGGGCAGAATAATCGCTTCAAGTATCTCATTCAGCTTCCTGGCAAATCCTCCTGTTGGCCTGCAGCTGCGGCCGGTATTTTCTTTGCCTTATAATAGCAGCACAATGGGGAAATATAACCAAATCCACGAATCTTTTGCTTCTTTCTAGTTTTGTATGTAATGGACTGTGCTATCAGAAGTGATGCATATGCATCCATAACCTACACAAAATAGAAGAATTAGCTAACTTGCTTTTGATACTTACAAAATGATGCAAGAATGAAATGATACCTACCGAATCGCTCACATGTTCATTGAACAACACCTGGCAAATTAAGGATTTGTGTAGTTTCCATGGATACCTCTCATTAAAAAGTTGTAAGTCCCATGACAAGAAGGTTTCAATTTCTTCTTTCATTGCCGGTGTTAATATGTCGCGTCCAATATAATCTTTCCTATCTTTGTACTGTAGACACAAAACTCATATGTCAACATAACTTACCAACTAAAATAACAAATATAAATGTGGTTAATATTGAGATTTACCTTATCAGCATAAATAGGATCAGGTGCATTCTCGTCCACAACCACTGGCGCAACTACTTTGGTCTTTTTCTTTCCTTCTGTATATGGGCTTGATAGTGCTCTTGATCGTTTCTTGGGTCTCTTCCCTTTTAGTTGGCTCAATTGCACTTGCCCAGCGGAAGCAATTTTAAGCCCTGATGTAGTGGGAACGTCGCCCCAGCTGCTTGAATCCTCTTCCCAATTAGCTGATTCATCCTCCTCCTCCTCCTCCTACCCCTCCTCACCATATTTCCTCCCTGATTTCAGCTTATTGTTCTCTTCGACTAATTCCATAATTCTTTTATTCAATTCTTCATGTTGGATTATTGCAGCCTCTTTACCACTACTGATTTCTTCCAGTTATTGGTTTATTCGTGATTCATGGTTAGCTTTCATTAGCTGACTAGCTAGGTCTGACGACTCCTTTAGACCCTTATTCTCGGCCGAAAGACTCTACAATTTTGCAGCAAACTCATAACTCTGCAATTCTGCAGCCTCTTTCAGATTTTTATTCTCGATAATTTGAGATGCAATGCGTGCTTTCGACTTATTCACCTAACAATGTCACAGATCAACTTATCACACGTTCTATTATTCATATAAACAAAGTGATTAAATAGACAAACTCACCAACTCCTTCAGGTCATGGTTTTCCTGAAGCAGCTCATACACGCGAGCCTTCAAGGGATTAATCTCCTAAATAAGCTCCTCTATATGTGTATCAGGATTATTTACCTGCCAAAATATATGTCATTCAGACCCTTCAACATATAAGACAATCAGGTTACCAAAATACTACTATAACATGACAAATGGAGGACTAACATTTACATGCGAATGCAATTCTTCCTTTAGTGACTCATTCTCTTTAAGAAGCTCGGCAATTCTGGCTTCCATCTTATTTATCTAACAAACAAGTCCATTAAGCACTGTTAGTTGCATATATTACCATAAGATCCTAAAGATAAAATTAACATGTCAATAACTTACTGTGTCTCTATAGAATGGCGTGGTTGCTTCTAGCTCCTCAGCATCCTTGATCGGGCACTCTTCAGCATTCTGTTCAGCATGCTGTTCTGCCTCTTCAGCACCCTGAACAGCATGCTGTTGTGCCTCTTCAGCATGCTATTCAGCGTGCTGTTCTGCCTCTTCAGCATGAGACGGTGCTAAATGACAAAACACCATCTCATGTGCATCGGGAACCAGATCAAAAATGATCTGCGTATATTAACATCATGACTGAATAACCAACCAAGTAACAAACATTATCTAATACAAGTAGCAAACATACTGTGTCAACTATCATTTGCTCAATAAGTTTTTGATAAGTCAGTCTTCGGCCCATTTTCACTTTGGACCATCTGAGTAGGCGAGGGTATATACCCTCAAATCCATCTTCCCTAAACTCATTGTACAACGTACAATGCTCATACAACCAAACCTGCAAGGGGAACATTATATTAAATGTAATTACAAATATCAAATTACCATAAATAAATAAGATGTTCAATTGAAGAAAACTTACACAGAGCATAATGGCACATCCAGCGAATCCACTGGGCTTTGCCTTCTTTGTACACCTTGTCAAATTGCCAATCATATAACGATATATTGCTTCAGCCCAATCATACTGGGCGACCTTGGAAAGGTCTTCCACAACGTCTACTAAAAACCCATCTAAGCTATAAGTTATCCTACTAAATAAAAATGTGCAGCATATATACAGTAGTGCCAGAACCCTAGCTCTATCTTCAAGATAACCTTTATTGAGTTCGTCCTCCTCCTCAATGGCCATCTTTAGCTTACTTTCCAACAGCAAACATGTTATTCTCTTCCCTTTAAATTCCTCATTGTAGAAGGGGGACGCACTTGATTGATCAAAGTCTACCAATTCCCCTCTTCTTAGCAGTCCTAGGATGACTACAACATCCTTTACTGTGAATTCCACAAAATTACCATTCACAGTAAATCCCTTCCTTTCCTTATCCTAGTTGGATACCAAATATTCTACTGCAACAGAATCCATCTAAATTGCTGGCCCTTGAACCAAATGGCCAAAGGGGGTTGTAGCCAGTAATTCCTTAATCCTTGGCCATTGTGGTAATCCGTGTAAAAATGTATTCATTCGATGCATTGAACACCTACTCATGCGCGGTCGAGGTACTTCCTTCTTCCTTAGGGACTTAGCTGGCTTTCTAACACATGTCTTGTATCTAACCCTACTCCTACTTGTGTCAGCATGTGTGTCAGATCGTGTGCTACCACTACCATCACTTGAACTACCATTGGAACTCTCACTTTCAGAGTTCATATTGCTGAAAATATCTGGAAACTATGAAAAACAAACTATATTACGTTATGCATTGTGTAGAAACAGGGTTACATTGGTGGTGTCCACGATGATGGAAACCGTGTCCATGATGTGGATACCAAACATTGGTGGTGTCCATGATGTGGATACCAAACATTGGTGGTGTCCATGATGATGGACACCATGTCCATGATGATGGACACCATGTCCATGATGTGGATACCAAGGATGAACCCTAAATTCTACTAAATTAGGGTTACATTGGTGGTGTCCACGATGACGGACACCGTGTCCATGATGTGGATACCAAGGATGAACCCTAAATTCTACTGAATTATGGTTACAATGAGGGTGTCCACGATGATGGACACCGTGTCCATGATGTGGATACCAAGGATGAACCCTAAATTCTACTGAATTAGGGTTAAATTGGTGGTGTCCACGATGAGGGACACCGTGTCCATGATGTGGATACCAAGGATGAACCCTAAATTCTACTGAATTATGGTTACAATGAGGGTGTCCACGATGATGGACACAGTGTCCATGATGTGGATACCAAGGATGAACCCTAAATTCTACTAAATTAGGGTTACATTGGTGGTGTCCACGATGATGGACAACGTGTCCATGATGTGGATACTGATAGGTGTTATTTTTATAGGATTTAGAGTCTTATCTATACAATCATTTTAGGCTTAAGTTCTATTTTATGTCAAAAATTTGATATCTTTTACTATTAAGTCCAGAATCTTCACTATTTTTTGATTATTTATGAAATGCAGGTTATTTCCATATAATTTTGACAATATTTTGAAGATTTGAAGTTATGGGAAGATTCGTCATAGTTTGGCAAGGTCACAGGCAAGATTTCAGCATTTTTGGAGCTTCCCATGAAGGACACGGCCTGCCCGTGTCCAGAAGCACGCCCGTGCTTACCTTCCTGCACTTCACAGAGGCAAGCACGGTCTGACCGTGCTTATTGGCACGGCCGTGCTTACATTCCTGCATTCTGTGAGCCAGACATGGCCAGGGTGTGTCTAGAAGCACAACCGTGACAGCTTCCGCGCAGATCGATCTTTCGACGGTTTTTCGCCCGATTTGAGTGATTCCGAACTCGGAATTGGCTGAAATTTGGAGGGAAACTTCCTAACTACCTAAGGAAGATATAGAACCATAAAATAGGATTTTTGGAGCGGTTTTTGGGGTCGAACTTTGGAGAGAGGCGACTTAGGGCGAAAAGGGGCGATTTTACTCATTCAAGGGCTCGATTCAAAGGATTTCTTTGGGGCTATCGAGAGAAGACCAAAGATCTATCATCTCCTACCTAAGATCTGAAATTTCCCTTCTTTTTGTATACATTTTCGTGGGTTTTAATTGTTAAACGATGCATGTTCTAGAGTAAAACCCTAGTTCGGGACTCGGGCGTAGCCCGTTGAACACATTTCCTCATGTAAAACATTTGATTGAATCTCAGTGATAGTTTTTAGTAAATTGACTTATTTAAATGAGTTGTGCTTATTGTGTATTTATGTTTTGGCCAAACATTTGTATGTGTTAAGTGTTACGAGATGAACTGAGAGGTGAATCGTAATACTCGATCGTTCTCATTTAAACTTGTGACAAGAATTACGAGAGTTGTTCGACGTCACTCGAGGATTTACGATATTTCATAGAGCTTAATGGGTCTCTTGGGTTAATTTTTCTACGAGAGTAGGAAATTAGCTTATGCTAGACACCGGATTACGCTTCGAGAGAAGGTAACCCGTACCATATGAAAGATCGTCTTAAGTTGTTTACTGTCGGATTGCGCTTCGAGAGAAGGAGATCCGTTTTCTATTTCAATTCATTGATTGTTTTACATTTAAAGCTTTCAATGAGGTGAAACCTGAAGTTCCGAACACTTCTTAAACTGTAATTTTCCCTCAAAGTCGTCGACTTCTTGGTTTGATAATTTAGTTAATTTAGTTTTAGAGCTATTCTTTTATTCCGTGTTTGAATCATCTAGCTTTCAATGACACTAAAGGTCGGTACTTGACACCTGCTCCCTGTGGGAACGATATTATTTACTACTTCGATAGACCGTGCACTTGCGGAGCCTATCAGATACCAAAGATGAACCCTAAATTCTACTGAATTAGGGTTACAATGAGGGTGTCCCCGATGATGGACACTGTGTCCATGATGTGGATACCAAGGATGAACCCTAAATTCTACTAAATTAGGGTTATATTGGTGGTGTCCACGATGATGGACATCGTGTCCACGATGTGTATCCATGGTAGTTTATTTGAAATCTACGATAATTTGAATTTGCATTCACGATAAAAGTAAATGACTTTACTTACTAAGAAATTTGCAGAGGATGTTATGAACTAAGCCTGACTGCTTGAGTGACCTTGTGTTTCTCAGCTTACTGTTGTTTACTTGCGCAGGACCTCGTCACAGCATAAAATGCATCAATCATTAATATCTAAAACCATTAAGCAGTAAATACCAAATGTAACAGAAATATTAAATATTAAATACATCTCACCTGAATCGATGGGACAGACGGAGAAGTTTAGGGTTATGATTGGATGGGAGAGACGATAGCGAAACCCTAAAGAGGGAGAAGGAGAGGATGGAGGACAGATTCTAGCTTGGGTTAGGGGTTCAGACGAGAACAAGGATTGTGCCCTCGTGGTATCTATGCACAATGGAGAAGGCTAGGGTTCAGGGCATTGGGCGAGAGGTCGGCTAGGGTTCTCGGCATCGGCGAGAAATTTTGGGAAATTTTTTCCCAGGTTGAGGGTCGGGCGAGAGGTCGGCTAGGGTTATCAGCGTCGGTGGGAAATTTTGTGAAATTTTGTCGCAGGTTTAGGGTCGACGGTGGCATAGGAGAGAGAGATAGAGTGCGGGCGGGGTTTAATGCATTCGGAAAAGTAACCAGGGTTAGCTGTAGCATCGGGTAACGGGAGCGGGTAGGCATTGATATTCGCTCGATCTGACGCGCTTTAAGATTCGAGAAACGAATTGTAGGGGGCTGTGCTCAGAAATCCTGAGCAACGGGGTTGCTCAGGAAATTTTTTCTAAAAACAAAGCCACATGTAAGCGAAAAAATTTCCTGAGCAAGGGGGCTACTCAGGAAAAGTTGAGCAACCCCCCCATAATAAATTCCACGATGTTTAAAAATTATGAAAAAATTTCACGATGTAGTCCACGATGAGAGCTATCCATGGACACCAAGATCGTAGAATTTGGATGTATCCACGATGAGATATCGTGGATACAAACATCGTGGATTTTTTGCTACAATAAATGGGCCAAAAATCCATGATGTTTGTATCCACGATATCTACATCTAAATTCCACGATCTTAGTGTCCATGGATAGCTCTCATCGTGGACTACATCGTGGAATTTTTTAAACATTGTGGAATTTATTATGGGGGGTTGCTCCATGATGTTTGAGCAACCCCAGGAAATTTTTTCCAAGTAAGCGAACGAACAAACGTCCCCAGGCTCACTGGATCCTCAAAAGCCAAAGCATCGGGTGATTATCTTCATTATCTCCGTGCCATTCAACAACCATTGGATCCATGAGGGACTGCTTAGCTTGGATGGACCAATGACTACGCTCAAATGCTCAGAATCCTCCACATCCAGGACAAAATCGACATAATATGGTGAAGCCAGTTGCATCCGAAAGATCAAAATCTTCATAAGCCAAATGGTCATTGATGACGACATTGAAGCATAGTTGATCAAGGGCCAAACTGGCAATGTCGCAGAAATGCATCCGAACAAGGAACTTGGAACCAGAATTCACAGGAAATTTCCATGCCATGCTGTAGTTTGTCCCTGAAACACTGGAAGAATGTGTAACTCTTACATAATTATAGACGTTATTGGGAGCCGAATCGAGCACCCACGTCCTCATAAAATAATATTTGCTTTTAAATGTCACATACATTAATATGACATACATTACATAAATATTTGTTTTTAAATAAAATAATATTATTATATAAAACTCATAAATTTGATAAATTACTTATTACAAATTTTTATTTGAAACTTTAGTGTTAAGAAAAAAAAGAATCGAGTTACTTTTTAGAATAATTTTGTTTATTTTTTTAATACAAACAATAATAATAATACAAAGTAGTCAAATGTTCAAGTATCCCATGTATCCGTAGTATGAGAGTGTAAATAAACTCCCCTCACACAGACAATTTTTACAGCAAAGTATCCTACTGCACATGATGCAATAGGGTCTCACCATTATCAAGACACGAATGTTCAACATACACACTATTAGAATTTCTTGAACGTCATATATATTGACTTTAGATATTTATGTATATTAAGGAAAACTTCGTGTATGTTGACTTGTATCAATACTTATGTTTTTTATCGAGATTTATGCCTTAAAAATGATAGGAGATGTGGTATCTTGCTCCAAAAATTTTTGCATTCCTTTCGATGGACTGATGCCATTCAAAAAATTCGTGTGGCTGTAACAGATCCACCACATGGACAAGTTCTAGGAGTTTCCGTATGGGCTGTTCTTGAGGCCCAAGGTGAACTCATGGCTCAAAATCGTTTGGAGCAACGTCGCACATTTCTGATTCCAGAGACCTTCATCTCTGATATTGTTTGTATTTAGGAACTGGAGGAAGTGGGCGGCCTGGAGGAGCTGGAGAAGGAGATCTGCAGAAGAGCCAAGCTCTACAACAATTCTAACCAAAGCGGTTGAGAAAAATTTTCTTTAAGCCTCGTGTAATTTTCAAGTGTTTTTCCGCGGATCAAGGGATTGCTCAATTACTTCTCATTGAGTAGCACGAATATTTTCATATACAAAGTACTGATTTTGATGGTGGTCAATTGATTGTAGTAGGTTTCGAGACTCCAACGCAGTCTCTATGCAATGCATAGGTTACATGGATGGAGTCCAATGTGAGAAAACAAATCTTTTCAAGTGTTTTTCCGCGGATCAAGGGATTGACATACAAAGTACAAATTTTGATGGTGGTTAATAGATTGTAGTAGGTTTCGAGACTCCGACGCAGTCTCTATACAGTGACAGCACTGCTTCTAGTTCAGCAAGTTAAATGAAATTTTATTCAAACTCAACTTATTCCCAAATGTTTGAGTACATAACTAAAGAAGTTATAGTTTTCCTTTGTGAACAAAACCAAAAGAGATATATGTTCTGAATATAAATTCCAAATTTGCAGGACTTTCTTTTTATTCTAATAAATAAGGATCAATTTTGATCAATTCTTTTAACTGAATCTTTATTCTTATTATTATTATTATTATCTATATTATTATCAACGGCCCAACAGCAGTCTTGAATGAGACAAAGACTTAATTAGTTGAGCAGGTCAAGTTCTTGGGTGTTCCCACTAGACATTTTACATCTATAAATACTGTATTCTTCCTCTACCTCACCAGTGAAGTTGAATCTAGAGTTGCTTGCTGTAATTAGTTGAGCAGGTCAAGTTCTTGGGTGTTTCCACTAGACATTTTACATCTATAAATACTGTATTCTTCCTCTACCTCACCAGTGAATTTGAATCTAGAGTTGCAGCACAGCAAGCTCGATATTATGGTATGCTAGCTGCTGCATCTATCTATCGATGTGATTAATATCTTTGTTTATATCTCTTAATATTAGGAGTGAGCAACACTAATATTAAAGTATTATACCAAAAATTTTAGTATTCAATAATTTGATATAAATACTTTGATGCTTTAGTATCAGTACAACTTGTATCAGATTTTAGTTTAGAATTTTCTCGAATTCCTAAAGTACCAAATATATAATTTATTTATTTTATATTTTTTATTTATAAATAATTAATATTCTAATAATTAAATATTTTACTTTAGAGTACTAAAAAATTAAATATTTTTAGCTTTGGTACTTTTGTATTGCACGCTGCCAATCAGTCACCTATCAGCTCATCGCTCATTGCTCACCCATTGCTCGATCGTCTAATTAATATTTTAGAAATTTGGTATCAGTATCAAAATATATTTTAAGAATTTAACATCGTTACTAAAATAAAATTTTGGAAATCGGTATGTAATAAATTACAGTAATTTAGTACTATTACCAATTAAACTTTTAAAATTTAGTACTGGTACCAAAAAAAATTATTTCAAAAAGTCTAATATTAAAATTTTGGCACTATCGAAATTTGGAATACTCATCACTACCCAATATATAACGCATGATTATTTGCCATCTTTTGCTGCAGGCCGAAGGAGCAGTCAAGGTGGGGACTTGGGGAGTAGAAACCGGTTCATAATGGGACATGGGAGTTGCCACACATATCAAAAATATCAATGTCTATAGCGACGACAGAATATGTGGCATTCAGTTCACCTATTTGAAAGATGGTGTACCCAATACAACTCGTATCTTTGGATCGGGCTCCGGCAAATGCTTCCCTGTAAACCCACTTATACAATTTCTCTACTCTTGTTTACATTAGCCTTTTATTTTCATTAAAAAAATAAGCCCTAGTATGCCCATAATCCATGTGTGTGTTGTTGGATCGATTAAAGGTTATGACAATGAAACACAACATGAAGATATGTTAAAGCATTGAGAAAATACCGTAGCGGAAGCATACCTGAAGAATCCTGAGATTGAGAAGATCATGTCTTCTACAGGTGTTGTGTTTCCCAGACTCAGAATAAAAATATTCGTCACGAGTCTTGGTAATGGGAGTCACCTATATATATATATATATATATATATATATATATATATATATAGGGGAAAGAGAGAAAACTCCTTATTAATTAATTAAGGAAACACACGCCTGCAGGGACCACGACGTATTATTTATTATTATTTCTATTTCTAATCCATCACAAAAATAGAAATAAAACCTAAGTCTCTACAGATAATAATATTCCACACAAATTTGAGATAATTAAGCCGTAATAATTAATTCTTAATCGATCACTTAAGTACGGCCAAAATATTTAAGATAGTCATATATAATTATTAATTAATATATGTGTGGTCCACATTAATTGATCTAACAATCTCCCACTTGGGCCACATATATATTACCTGATATAATTGTATACCTTAATGAGCTCTTTAATGCTATATTTTATCTGAAATTATCTCTATCAATCTCGTCCATGAATATAGTAACATAGGATCAAGGCAGCCTTCATCACAATATGTAATGTGACTAGCCCGAACGATGGTCACGTATGTCAATACAGTCAACGACATAGATTATGTATGGATGTGTAGCATGGAAATTTCATGTAATGTGATCATAACATGCCTATTTCCAACTGGTCCAACTTTATTCCTTATGAGATCAACCAAAACCTTATGTTCAGAGTGAAACTAAAAGCTTTATTCTTTAATGTGTACACTACATAATCCAAATACAAACTCCCACTAAACTGATATATCACCCATATGAGCAATGTGCTCATGAAACATTAGTAAGTGGATCCATAATCATGGAGTTTGTACCAATATGTTCTATAGATATCTGACCACTCTAAACCCTTTCTTTAACAACTAAGAACTTAATGTCAATATATTTAGACTTTGACGAAATCCTGTTGTTATTGGAATATAATACTGTAGATTTATTGTCACAGAATAACTTTAGTAGTCTTTCAATATTATCCAAAATGCGCAGACCAGTGACAAAATTTCGTAGCCATATCCGATGGTTGGATGCCTCATATATGCTACAAATTTAGTTGCCATAGTGGAAGAAGCTATAAGTGTCTGCTTAGCACTTTTCCAGGAAATAGCTCCTCCAGTTAGCAGGAAAATGTAGCCCGAAGTAGATCTGCGACTATCTTGGCATCCAGCAAAATCAGAATCAAAATACCCAATGATCTCTAGCTGATCTGATTTTCTATATGTGAGCATATGATCTTTAGTTTTCTGCAAATACCGCAGAATCCTTTTAACTGCTATCCAATGCTCCATTCTTGTGTTGCTTAGATATCTACCAAGCATCCCAACAATGTACGCAATATCCAAACGCGTACATACCTGAGCATACATCAGATTCCTCATAGCAAATGCATATGGAATCTTTTGCATTTCCTTAGTTTCAAAATTATTCTTAGGGCATTATTTGAGACTAAATTTGTCTCCCTTAGCAACAACAATACGTCATCGACATATAAAATAAGAAAAAATATACTTACTCCTACTGAACTTGTGGTATATACAATTATCTACTACATTCATCTCAAAACCAAAGGAGAGGACCACTTGATGACATTTATAATACCACTGATGAGAAGCTTGCTTAAGTCCATAGATGGATTTCTTTAGTTTGCAAGCCTATTGTTTTGAATTTTTTGACACAAAACCTTATGGTTGCACCATATATATCATTTCCTCAATATCTTCATTGAGAAACGCAGTCTTTACATCCATCTGATGTAGCTCGAGATCAAGAGCTACTAATGCCACAATAATCCTGAAAGAGTATTTCAATGATACCGGAGAGAAAGCCTCTTTCTAGTCAATGCCTTCCTTTTGAGTAAAGCCTTTTGCAACAAGACGTGCTTTATATCTCTTTACACTACCGTTTGAATCCCACTTGGTTTTAAATATCCATTTACAACCAATGGGTTTCACACCTTCAGGTAGTGATTTAAGATCCCAAACGTCATTGTCAAGTATAGACTTTAACTCCTCACTCATGGCATCAATCCACTTTTGAGAATTAGAACTTTCTATGACTTAGTGGAAGTTGATTGGATCATCCTCCACCATTTCAATATCATGTTCATGAAGAAATGGGACATAATCATCTGCTATCGTACTTCTCCTTTCTCTAGTGGATCTCTTTAATGGCATTTCTTCTTGAGTATGATGAGTTTGTTCTTCTGTAATAACTTTTTGATTTAAATTAAAAGGTTCATCTGAATTCACTGGTTGAGAAATCTCAGCAATTGAAGACTGAATATTATGAATATCAGAAACTAGAATCTGATCATTCTCCACCAGTGATCAAGGGAAGAGTAATGAATTCTTCTTCAAAGACAAAGTCTTTAACTTCATTATTTTCCCTCCCAAACTCATCATCCTCAAAGAATTTAGCAATTCTCGTCTCAACAATAGATTTATCAGTAGGATTATAAAACTTATAACCCCTAGACCTCTTAGCATAACCAATAAAATAGCAACTAATAGTTATGGAGTCCAATTTACTTCTATTTGGCCTATAAGACCTTGTTTTAGTTGGATATCCACAAGTGTACAAATGCTTTAGACTAGGTTTCTTACCTATCCAAAGCTCATAAGGAGTTTTATTAGTTGCTTTAGTTAGAACTCTGTTAAGGATATAAACTGCAGTCTTTAATGTCTTTCTTATAGGAATTTAGCAAAAGGACCTGGACGTTGTTCTCCTGATCTGTCATATCTACCGTAGTACTCACTACCACGATCATATCTAACGCTTTTAATTGACTTGCCAAGTTGATTTGTTCAACTTTAGCCTTAAACTTTTGAACATGTCCAATGCCTGTGACTTCTCATGAATAAGATAGAGGTAGTCTTATCTGGAGTAATTGTTTATGAATGTAATGAAATATCATTGACTGTTCCAAGATACCAAAGGGAATGAACCATAAATATTTGTATTTATTAATTCATAGACGTCTGAAGTTCTGTTGGCTGCCACTTTCTTCTTTAGGTTTGTTTGTTTCCCCTTTATACAATTAATACAAATTTTAAAATCTGTAAAATCAAGGGGCTCAAGAATTCCATTAGACACAAGTCCTTCCATTTTCCATCTAGAGATATGACCTAATCTTTTGTGTCATAGGAATGAGAAATTCTTATTTGTTAATTTTCACTTTGTACCACATATTTGCAGGGTTTCATTAAATGAAGCAACTGTATCTAGCATATAAAGGTTATTAAATGAACTTAATAGACCAATACTAATAAGATTTGAATCTTTAGACAAAGTAAATTTACTATTCCCAAATGAACAATAATATCCTGATTTATTCAATATAGGAATAGAAACTAAATTATGTCTAAAAGACGGAACAACAAATATCTCATTCAAATCTAAATAGTGACTAGTCTTACATAATAACCTAAACATGTCTTATTGCATGAACTTCTACTATTTTGCTATTGCCCACATAGATGAATATTTTAGCATCAATTGGCTTTCAGCAATTCATGTAACCCTACATGGACCTTATGTGAGTAGTGACAACTGAATCCACCCACCATGTGTGTCTAGGTACAACAGCTAAATTAACTTCAATATAAACCAAAATGAGAAGTGTATGTTTCTTTATGCACACCAAGTATGATACTTGGTGTAGTCCTTTTGGTATGTCCACTATCTTTACAGAAGAAACATGTGAATACTTGAGTTTGTTTCTTCGTTTGTTTCTTTTGTGGTCTACACACTGCAGTTTCTTTATCCCTTATTTATTTAATATGCTTTAAGGTAGAGGTCAAATGAGCACTCACTGACTTGTCTTGCTTCAATCTCTCTTCCTCTTATACATAATGAGAAATTAACTCATTAAGAGTTTATTTCTCTCTTTAGCAGTTATAACTGATTTAAAAATTGATTAAACTATGTAGAAAGAGATATGAGAACCAAATGCACTAGTAAAGTCTTTAAATAACTCTAACTTAAGTGCCTGTAACTTTGAAGCAAAAGTAGACATATTCATAATGTGCTCTATTATGTTTCATTTACTCTTATACCTTAGAGAGATAAGGTTTGTTAGTAGTATGCCCCTAAATGCTTCTAGTATGACACACTTAATGATCATAAGACTCATGCTATTTGAACTGTCCTATCTTTCCAACTCCCTCTCATCATTAGGGGAACTTATAGTGGTAAGAATAGTAGGACGTTCTACTCTAAGCGCAATGTCTAGATCAATGACTCCGAGAACAATGGTAACGTTCTCTTGTCATATTTAAAAAATTTGTGTCATTAAGCATATGAATGGAATTAATATTAGCAATAATGCTGGAAGCAGAATTAATAACTGAATAAACTCACATTAGTTTCAAATCATACTTAAATTAAAAATTCAAGTATTAACCAATAATAAATTTAAACAATGATGGGTGCATAACAAGATACCTAGCACAACGTTAATATTTCATCTTTGGACATAAATATTAACTTGTAAGTGGTACTCTCATTGTAGTAATCAAATACTGATAATAAGTCTCATCTAACACTAAGCCTTTCTTTGGACAGACTTAATGTTGACAAGAAAATCAAATAATCATCACATGTCATTACCACATGTGTGCACATAATTCGGCCAAGTATCAACCTTCATTTGGGCCGATTAATACCCGCATGAATTACATACACACCATCTTAACAATATGAAATAAATTAACCTACACAATACGTTACTTTGGTAGTCATATTGTTTCAATTAATATATTTCATAATGTTAGACTTTTTATTATTGAAACAATAATAAAAAATAATTATGCCATTTGAAATTATTAGAAAATTACTTTCCTGGATTTTATGAAAATTGATAGCAAGCAGCCGCTACACAAGACATCTACCCAAATAGCTTTCTGTTACTTCTGCCCGTAGCAGAAAACTCAGCCCAGATGACTAGGCCCAAACTAGGTCCAGACAGTAGAAATAGCGCAGCAACCTGTTTCTGTGCACATTAACATTGCTTTATGCGCACAACACAGCAGAAGGGGGACAGCCTAGGCCCAAGCCTAGCAAGCTAGGCCTAGGCACAAGACCCAAGAAGCAAACCCAAAAATAGCCTGAATCCAGCCCAATAGCTAGACCCAAAATCCAAAATCTAACCCGAATCTAAAAAGAACCGAATTTAGACCCAAATAGGATTCACACTAAAGGCCCAAACCCAGATCCGGATTTAGCTGACATGCATGCATGCCACAACGCCTTCTGCCCTAAATTCCGCAGCACACACACAGCAATCGTCGGCGTTCGCACGTCTTGTCTGGCTGCACGCGACCAACGTCGCGCGTCACTTCGCCGAATGCGACTTCGCCGCACAGAAAAATCCCGCCGGTTGTTGCAAGTCCTCGAGAAGCAGCCCTCACCGACTGTTACAATCGTGATGCAAAAGAAAGAAGAGGAATAATAAAATATAATATATTGATTTAATAATCTAATTTGATGAGACAGTGTTGTCTCATCCGGTTCCCTTCCCATCCCCGTCACTGTGCGCTCGTGACGAAGCCACGCCTCACCCGTTTCCCTCTATCGCGTGCCTTTCCTTTTATTTCTCCCCATCCGCTTGTCTTCTTCACCGAACGAGCGAACGAAGCTTTCAAAAGTCGCCCATTCTTCGATCTCACCTCCTCGTCCTCACCTTCATTCATCCGGCGACTCCTCCGGCCAGGTCTGGTACCGGCGACAATGAGACCCTAACCCTGTGAGCTGATTTCGGCGTTGCCCCTTTCCTCCGCTCGCTAGTATTGGTTCGGCGGCGGACGCATCATGCTCTTGCGTTCCTCTCTACGCCGGTGATCCTCCTCTGTTCCGGCGTCGACTACACCTACACTGCGCCGGCGACGGTTTTCCCCTCCCTCCTATCCCATTTCCGGCGTCTCCCTCCTTCAGCTCCGGTGACGTGCGCGAATGACGCCGCCGGCGTCTTTCTGACGTTTTTCGATGACTCCGGCGCCCTCTGGCAGAACAAACTATACGGCCGAGCTCCCCTCAGTATCAGCTTCATTTTCACTACCGGACAGTTCTGATCTGCCACCGGAAATACTGTTCCAGCAACACTATAGTGGCGGCGCTACTATTCTATTGAACCTCGAAGTTCGAGCTGTCGCCTCGGTTTACACACGCGTGGTTGGTTCTTGCGTATTCCGGCTTCCTCGCGGTGATTTGCGTTCGCACGTGGCTGCAAACTCGGTTAGTACCCGTACTCGCCTTTATACATATACAAACGCATGTGATAAAACCAGGACATTCTTATTGATGGATATGATTAAATAGCCTGATATGATCCGAACCACTTAGCGAACCTGAAATAACATGTTAACTGATAATTAGTGTAAAATGGATTAGAATGTAATATGTGGACTTATACGTGATTTACCTTGCTAGGAACTATTGATTGATACTGTGCTTATTGGTTGGATCTTACTGTGCGACTACAGTTTGAGGTAGGGATTCTACCTCCTCTCCTTTGTTTCGGTGCCAACCACATGTGTAGATTAGCGGCACCTCCTTATCGTTGTATTACAGTTGATTACTATCTGATTCCCGTTCTACTCTGAGTTATATTCCTGTTGACATAACCTGTTGCATGAAACACGGCATGAGTATTTTGTTATTGCATGTTTATTGGTAGTTGGTCGGTGGTATGAGTTTTTGTATACATACATTGAGGGCTGAATGTCTAGCGATAGACATGTCAGTGTACCTCAGTAGTGCCTGTTATATTCTGAGACGTGATATCGTCTCCCTGTGCCAGTGATAGACCAAGAGAGTTCCGCTTATGGGCTTGAGGTCTCGGATATGACAACCCGATGAGATGGGTTGTATTGAGTGTAGGACACTACACTAGCGGGCTGTCGACGGACAGTCGTCTCTACTGTTCGGGAAGCCATCAGTAGGGACCACTCTATTTATAGAGTTGCGGGTCTGGGACCACTGCTGTATCAGCTCCTAGTTTTATCTGTGTTTGATGACACGTATATTGATACGTATTTGAGTTTGACTATACTCTATATGGGACATGTAGAGTCTTGGTTATATTTCGTGGTAACTGCTCCTATCTGATCATGCACCATATACCTTGTTATATCCCTACTTAGCCTCCGGCTAACCCCCCCCCTTTGATTTGCCTCCAGGTGCAGGCGCGGCTCCCTCTGGAGCAGATTAGATAGTTAGTTGTGACCACCAGTCTAGGTGGGCTTGTGTTGCATTTATTTCAGTTTGTCTATTGTTACTTTATTGTATATGTTGTTAGACTTTATTGACCGCTGCGTCGGTCATGTTCAGTTGAGTGGCCTTATGTTATTTTATTCTGTTCTGTACCTCTCAGTTGTTGTGTTGATTTGACAGGTACAGTGTTGTTGCGTCCCGAGGTTCGGGATTCCCGACGTGGGTCCCGGGTGGCGCTCTGGGGCGTAACAATTTTGGTATCAGAGGTTTGGTTTAGGATATTACATGGGACATAAGGACTTAGGATAAAACACTAGGATTTAAGATCTGCGTTAGTGCTAATCACACTTGATTATGATAACCTGTGGTTTCAATTAACGTAACCATTCGTTGTTGTGGTGCATTACAGGAAATGGCACCAAAGAAAAGTTCTCGTTTGAGTCGAGTAGCTGGATTAGCTCGTGAAGTAATAAGTTTACCTCTCAGTTGGATGAGCCAAGCAACTGGTTCCAATGAAGCGGACAAGGAAGAACCAACTGTTGCAGCTCCACGCGTTCAGCACGCTGATAGTATTAGTGAAGTGGGAAGCAGACGACATGCGCGAGAACCCTCGGTCCAAGAGCCACCACGGCGTAGAGCGCGTGAAACTCCCTCGACTGCAACGTTGGAGTCAGCGTCTCGTTTTACGACCATGGGGGAGCGAAGATTCCGGGTGTTTTCTAGAAAACCGGATCCGGATCTGTGGGCAAAGTAATATGGGCAAAGTAATTAACTAAAGTAAAATTTTATTATCAATAATAAAAGTCTTTACTAGTTGAACTAATACTGTGCATAACTAATTTTTCTTTCTTTTTACTCTTATCTTTCTATTATCTTAAATTTTTTTATACATTCCTTGAATCATTTACCTAATTTCCTTTTACACCATTTTTTTTCTTGTAATCAAAATAATTATTCGGAACATTTGAAGTTAATAATAATAATAATAGTAGTGGCGGTCACTTTTAAGTTCAATCACAACATAACATTATTGTTATTATAAGTGTATTTCATAAAGTGAAAGGAAAAGATATGAAATAAACAATAAAAATTATTGAGTATTTTTTTATTTATTAGAATAAACTAAAATAATAAAAGGATTTTCTCAACTTATCTTTCTTTTTTTTTTCTCATTTTACATAATATTTTTTTAGAAAAAAAATTAGAGGGAAAGGAAAGAAAAAAAATTTTTCTTCTTACCTTTGGGCGAATGGAAAAATTGGAGAGGCAAACTAGAAGGAAAACTGAGACTTCTCCCTTACTTTGGGCGGAAAAAAAAGCAAAGGGAAAAAAATGATGCTTTCACCCGACTCTCTCGCCTGTCTTTCGAGCATATGGCAGAAACTATAGTACTAATTTCATCCTTAATTTTGTGTTTAAATATGTGATGTTCAGCCTCAATTTAGAAATTCACACAACTCAGATCTCAATGCAAAAATCAAAACTAAGATGATCACTCTTCCCTGATATTTATCCCAATTTCTTGAAACTAGTGGGGCATGAGAAATGCCACGCATATCATAATCGTAGATCATGCTAACTGAATTCATGGCATTCAAATCAACTACATCTTCAATAGTAAGTTCCATGCAACTCAAATCTATGCAAATGGAAGCCATGCCGGCCACAGCCACGCTGTAAAACCATTTACACAATCTATCTATTCATCTTTAAATTGTTTTTTTTATTTAAAAATGAGCTCCAATTTGCTTACAATACAAATATTAAATTATTATTTTCTATTAATTGAATTATTTAATTAATCTATTATTATATTTTTTTATTGCTAATTAAATTTGAAGGTGCTGCAATACTTAAGTCAATCTCAGCAGAATATGACAACTCATCTCTAACTAAACTAGGATTGATAACAAGTCAGTTCCGCCCTCGAGCCCGTCACTCTAATCTCATTCCAACCTTGCCCCTGTCAAAAATTTGCATCCCTTTATATATATATATATAAAGGGTGAGTCGAGTGAGGGAAGAGTGAGGAATTTAAGAATTTTAATTTTCTTATATATATAAGGATAATTTAGAAAAATTATATTTTGGATCGTGTTCGAGTTCGAGTTCAGGGTGGATTCTAGGATACTCATATTCGAACCCCCTCCGCTTAATTAAGACTTTGGGTTTTACTCGAACCCGCCCCACCCCGAAACCCAACCAACTCAAGTTTTTCTCATCAATGGAAGGTCGAGCCAGGGCATGTTAGAGTTTTCTTGCCAACCTTGATATAGGAGAAGAGGACTCATCCAAATGATCCACAAAAAATAGGCCTCTAAATCAAAGGCTAGTCATGGTCAACCCATGCCATTTTAACAATTTTGAATTTTGAAAACATGTAGACTTTATGCATTACATCTTTGGCTTGTAGTTAGGTAGTTTATGATTATATTTTAATTTTAATTTTTTAGAATTATATAATAGGTTTCAAATTAGCCTAGTATGTATCATCAATTGCATTCCATATGTATTCCGAGTTGCCACCTCCTCTCAACGTCCTCAATTCAACTTGCCACCTTAGTTGCCACATCATCACATGCCACCTCATCATTCAAATGCCAACTCATCAACACTTCAGCAAGAACACATCAGCAAATGCTCCAAACGTTCAAGAGGAAGAGATAATGGCAACTAACATCCATCCATACAAGCATTTAAGAGCCAACCACCCACCTCACAACTTATACAATGAGAGTTGCATTCACCTCCCAAGTTATCCAATTGAAGTACTGGCATGCAAAGCAACATGCTTTCAGCTAATATTTGAAGCATAGAGACGCCAATTCAAAATTTGAACCACAAGAGAATCAAAACCATCCAAGACAAAGTGGATCCATCATCAACCATAGAAAATATAGAAGACTTGATTGTAAACCATGTAAATTTAAGGGGCAAGCTGAAATTATCCTTGAAAATCGTTGAGAGAATGTGGATTAAAGGACTTGTACTTCTCATTTGCATCATAGTGAATTCCATTTGAAATATTTCTGAAAATAGTTATGTTAATGCCTAGTGTGAGGTGAAACCAAGTACCTTCTCTTCTCTTTCCCTTAACCGATCTCTCTTCCTCTCTTCTATCTCTTCTCTTTCGCCCTTTCCCTTGCTTAAGAGAGCTTCTTCTTGGATGTCCCATGAAGCATTTGGAGTCTGGGAGTTGAAGGATTTGGAGCACAAGAAGAAGAGTATTCGGCATCATCCAAGAGTAGAGAGATATGGTGTTTCTATTCCTTCCAACCCTCTTGTGCATTGAAATATATTGTATAACATACCATCTAGCCTCATTGCCAAGATACAAGAGCATGGACAAAAATAGGAGTTCAGCCCCTTTCCTAAAGGGGCCATACGTGACATCTCTCCTCTCCCCTCCTTTATTTCCATGCTTGTTGGTGGTTCATTCTTAAAAATCTTTAAACTTGCTTATTGTTACTATATTCTTGAGCCCCATATCCTAGATAGATCTATCCCTAAACATACCATAAGATTCAACCTCCATCAAATCCTTACTAAACTAACTTTCATCGCTTTTAATACAACATATGGCCCATATGAAACTATAAATGGCACAAAATTCTCTCTTCCTGTCAAACTAGGTTTCATCATGAGCTTCTTTGGACGTGCTGACGAAGAATGCCTTAAGGAAATTAGAGTTAACTTGATTTAGAACTAGTAGTTGTGATCTTGTCGATTTCATTGAGCTACTATTCTTAAAGTTTAGATATATGCACTAGTAGATAAGGGTGTCATATGACATTTGTATCTAGTATAAGTCATTAGTCGGTGATGTTTGAGCTTGACATTAAACAAGAGTCTGTTAGGATCCATGGCTGTGCACCATGTACATGCATAATAAAATGCATTTGGGCATGTAGACGTATATGCGTTGTAATAATTAATTGTGTATAATTTAATCTCTAATTTATTTATTGTCATCAAATTAATTAAGTATGGAGGGAGCTTTTAATTATGTGTAGAATCCCTAGTGGTATAATTATCTTATCAATGATGGGCAGATAATAATTATGTCCATTAGGTTTTTCCTATATATAGATGTAGTCCCTGATTGAGGTGTATAAGTTGTCAAAAGGTTTTTATTTGGTTCCTATCGGCCGCCTCACCTCTTGTGAACAATGACATAATCAATTAGAAGACCCCTCTGGTCAAATCCACTACAACTAACTAAATCTAGTATGTCTTCATATAGTAATTTTTCTATACAATTTTAATGCAAGATTTATAACATGATCTAACAATTGGTATCGAAGCGAGGTTAGTCTTGCCTTATTTTTGTTTGAAAATATTTTTGGCTGTGATTCATGCTTTGTGATTAATTGGAGCAAAAGAGCATGTTAGACGTATTGGCTGTGATTCAAAATCTAGTAAGCCGAGTGACCCCTCCGGTTTTTATTTGCTATTTTCGATCTTCTATACCCATCATACATCGATCACTTAGCTAGTAAGAATTCAATTATTTGGTACTTAACACGTAGGTCCCTGTGGGTTCGATATCTTTTATTACTTCGAGTATCCGTGCACTTGCGGACACAAAAGAGCATAAATATGACTCAAAAAGACTAAAAAATAACATAAAATATATTATGAATTTTTGAGTCATCAAAATACATAAGGCTTAAACGTTGTTTGTCCCCAAGCAACTCAAAATATGAATCAAAGTGTGTAAAGAAAATATAGATGACTTCGGTTCATTCCTCCTTAACATGAAAGTTATCTATAATATGTGTAATAATTCACAAGAATCAGAGATTTAAAGAAATATTGTGAAATATATCTTCAAAAAGTTATAATCCAAGACAGCTAAGATTTTCATAATCCTTGTAATGGCATTCAAGTTCAACTTGTTTAAACAATTGTAAACTCTCTTTTAATCAATCCAACTCACCATCAAAAATCACTTTCACTTATCTATTCTTGAGGACATACTGTAATCAACTATTTAATGCAAACTGGTCTTTGAATGGTTATCTGCGCATTCTTGTAAGCATGATAACATTATCAAAGTACACCGTAAAATAATGTAATTAACTCATAACATAATTATAAGTAGTCAGCGGAGTTGTCCACTCGACCGACAGCTCTCTCTTTTTTCCTTTTTTAGACTTCAATTCAGATCTTCAGTATCACTGCTAATTTTTTGCAGTGCTAGGTAGAGGAGTCACTTAACTTCAATTCATAACTTTAGTACCACTACCAATTTTTCGAAGTGCCAAGTAGAGGAGTCACTCGACTTCAACTCATAACTTCAGTACCACTGCCAATTTTTCGCAGTGCCAAGTAGAGGAGTCACTCGACTTCAACTCATAACTTCAGTACTACTGCCAATTTTTCGCAGTGCCAAGTAGAGGAGTCACAATACTCTCTTTTTTTTTGGACTTTAGAATCTTTCTTCCCAACAAATAGCATAATAGATCAAACATCAACTAGGCAAATCAATCAACATAAATTTAGAAATTATACTCATATGCTCATTTTATTCAAAAAAGATGTTTCACTCTCAGATTGCATTCATTGAACAACACATCTACCCAAAATCCCATGCATCAAATAATGAAAAATTACCATGGGAGGATATATGTTGAAGAAATAAATTCAACACAAGAGGCATATCTTCATTCACAGGCATTGATAGACACAGATATTCAATATCCAAAACAAAGTAGACATATCATCACAGAAAAAATCCACCCATCCAGGAAAAATATATCATCAAATTATAAGTTTTACAATCATCAATCTTATCACATCTATAAAACCAATTTGAAAAATAGGTAGACTTACATAGTCACATCAGAACAAAACAATGAATCCATATATCCATAAATAACTTTTCCTGAGAAAACCATAAAGTAATACAACCATGATAAAATCAAAGATACAACCATATGAAATAATCATGAATACAAGAGAGTGCAAACGATACTCACACAACCATATAATAAGCTCAAACATTGTCCCGGGTGTAGCATCGTGGCAGGTGCTGCTAAATTGTCTTCAAAGATGCACCTTCTTAAAATTTTACCTATGCAATTCATAAATAGATAAGGCTCAGCCAAAAAATAGTATCTTACTTTAAAAAAAATAATAATATTTTTCTTAAAGGGTAATCAGACATATTGTTGGAGGTCTAAGGAGGGTGCCAGTGGAAGGAGCTGATGTTGAATAAATGCCAACGGAAGGGCTACTGGCAGTGAAGATGAAGAGTCACCGACGCAAAAGTGATGATGAGTAGTCTCTAGTGGCCTGCTGGAGACTACAGTCCTAAAGGCAAAGTCGTCGGCTGGTAGGCGGCAATAACTAATGTTGCACAGCTGAAAAAAATAGAGTCAATAATGATAAAGAATTTACTACTAAAAAGAATAAAATAAAAAAAATAAATTAAAGTGCAGCTCCCAATAGATTGTAGAGGTAGTGGTAGATGTTGCATAGCGGCGAAGAAGCTGGCTGGAGAAGTGGTGTCTTGCATTTTAATAGTATTTTTCCTTTGTATTTCATGGTAAATCTAGGCTTATTTTAATACTTTCATACTCTTTAAAGGCTTATTTGCTTAAAAGCTTCGGAATCTTCACTTTTTCTTGCTTTTGTGAAATTTCAAGAAAAATCGCCCTATTTTGACTTTTTTTTAAGATTCTAAGGCCATGAGGTGATTTCTTATACGAAGACGAAGCTACACGTCAAATTCGGGCTCAATAGGAGTTAGTGTGAACAATATGGCCAGGTGAACCCCACGGGGTTCACCAGCATGTTCCTCAGCCAGCAAGAACCTCACAGAGAGCTTCACGGCCAGGTGAACCCGGCGGGGTTCACCTGTATTCCGTTCAGCCGAAACTGCTCAGAGTAAAGCATAGCCAGGTGAACCCGGCGGGGTTCACCCGTGCTCGCATCAGCCGAGAAGTCCAGAATGAATCACAGCCAGGTGAACCTGGCGGGGTTCACCGATGATTCCAACCCAGGCGAATGCGAACCCGACCTGCACTCGGATTTTCAGTGATTCGTTTGGCATCCAAATTTGGCAAGTAAGGACTCTTTGGAAAGCTAATTCGAAGGAGAACGCGTGGGATATAAAAGCTCCAATTTTCATGACATAAATATCAAGGAATCATGCGACGAAGTGGTGGAAGGCGGAAGAACACGACGACGAGGTAATTTTCGGGGAATTTCAGAGATTGAGACGTCGGATCATCACGATTTCTTCTGGATACTTTCAGTTTATCGTCTCCTTCCTCTTAGATTCGCTTCATTATAGTTTTCTTTCCATTAAAAGAGAGATTTTGAGCGTTTCAATGACGATTGTAGCGTAAACCCTATTTCGGGGCTCGGTTGATGCCCGGTGACGACTTTGATTGCAAACTCTATTTTAATTCTATTACTTGAATTACATTGTGAGCATATTTTAATTTGACGTGCGTATATCATGATTTTACCTTGGCCGAGTATTTTCATGTTTAAGTCATTACGATTCATACCGAGAGGAGGATCGTAAGGGTGGAACCTCTTAGTAAAACTTGCAAGACCTCGACACGAGAGTGCTTGGTCTTCACTCGAGGGTTTCATAATCATCCACAGAACTCATTGGGTTAGTCTAAAATGATCCACCACGAGAGTAGGAGATTGTCTTAGTCGAGCACCAGGGTGTACACTCGAGAGAGGGCATCTTGTACCATAGGGATAGATTCCTTGTGCAAAAATCATAAATCCAAATAACTGATAATCTTAAGCGTGATTAAGATCGTCATCGTGGTAGAAACCGTAGCCCTAATATCTCTTTCGTATTTATTCTCTACAGTCGTAGCGTTGATTTCTTGTTTTCGATTTTAATTCTCAAAACATGTTTCGATTCGCCTAGCTATTAAGACTTGGATTTTCTAGTACTCAACCTTGTTCCCTGTGGGATTCGACATCTTTTATATTACTTCGGCATAACCATGCACTTGCGGGATTTGTGTCAAGTTTTTAGCGCCGTTACCGGGGAACAACGGTTGATATCAGTACATTTCTGAGAATTGGTAGACTAGGCTTTAGTTAGTTTTCTTTTACGCTTTTACATTGTTATTTTCTTTTTCTCTACTTGCCCATTGTCTTAGAACTTTAAAATTTTGACTGACCCTTTTATGCGAAGAAGTTCTAGGGCGGGTACATTCTTTGACATTGATCTAGAGATCGAGCGCACCTTCAGGACAAGAAGGAAGCAAAATAATATTTAGAAAAAGAAAATCATGAACCATCCAGGAGGACAAAATCAAATGGAGCACATTCAACTTGATGTGAACAATGATCGAGTATCTCAGCCAATGAGAAACAACTATAACAATAGGATGTTAAAGGATTATTCTGCTCCCTATGCTCATGGTTTTCAATTAGGAATTGCTAGGCCCACTGTTGAGGCCAATAATTTTGAAATAAAACCTGTCCTTCTTTCTATGGTGCAACAAAACCAATTTGGTGGTTCTCCTCTTGAGGACCCCAATATGAACCTTTCTATTTTTCTGGAATATTGTGATATGCTGAAAATTAACGGTGTTTCTGCTGATGCTATTAGGTTGCGATTATTTCCCTTCTCTTTGAAGGACAGAACAAGAGCTTGGCCGCACACACTACCTTCTACTTCAATAAGAACATGGGCGGAGTTATCTCAAGTCTTTCTCTCCAAGTATTTCCCTCCGTCCAAAACAATCCAATTGTGGAATCAGATAACGAGTTTCATGCAGAAAGATGGAGAATCCCTATACGAAGCTCGGGATAGGTTTAAAGAGCTCCAAAAGATGTGTCCAAATCACAGAATTGAAACTTGGGTCTTAATCCAATCGTTTTATAGCGGGTTATAACACGAGACTTACAGTGGACGTAGCAGCAGGAGGCGCTCTAATGAACAGACGAGTGGAAGATGCAATGAACCTCCTCGAGGACATGGCAATCAACCACCACCAATGGACATCTGAGGGAGGTACCTCTAACAAGAAGTTAGGTAAGTATGATCTTGACTCTTTGACTACTCTTACAGCTAAGGTTGACAATTTGACTAGAAAGATTAATTCTTGGTCTGTTAATTCGATGGATGTTAACTCTATTTCTTGTGAGATCTGTGGAGTTGTAGGTCATGTGGGGGCAGATTGCCAAGTAGGAGATGGACAGATGGCTGCGGGTCACCCTGAACAGTTGAATGCTGTTGGAAGCTTCAATGCTAACAACAATCCTTATTCCAGCACATACAATCCAGGATGGCGCAACCACCCGAACTTTTCATACCGAACAACTCAGCCAATGCAACCTGGACAAGTTCCATCATAGCAAACCTAGCCACCGCAAGGAAATTTCAAGCAGCCCCAACAGAACAATTTCAGACCACCAGGATTTCAGGCTAGGAATTACAATGCGCCACCACCACAGCCAAGGCCAAACAATGATTCTCAATTGAGTAAGCAACTTGAGGGTCCAAAGATGTCGACTGATGATAGAATAGATAAGTTGACTACCGAGCCTGTGGAACCACAGTTAGATGCAACACCGGTGGCACCCGAACCAGTCGAAGAGGAGCGGCCCTACGTGGGACTGCCCGCATATAAGCCACCAATCCCTTTTCCACAGAGGCTTGTCAAGGCTAAATTGGACAAGCAGTTCGGTAAGTTTTTAGAAGTATTGAAGAAACTTTATATTAACATCCCTTTCGTTGATGCTCTTTCGCAGATGTCGACTTATGCAAAATTCCTGAAAGACGTCTTATCTAATAAGAGGAAGCTGGAAGATCAAGGTGAAAGATCCCCTAACAAAGGGGGCGAAACCCTAGATAGGCGCATGTATTTTTCTTTTAAGCAGCGGAAAGGGGGGTTTCTAGGATCTTTTGATGCATGCATTATAATCAACTTAAAACCGATTGCACAAGAGATAGAACCATACCATTGCCATCGGTTTGATGGTGTCTTGGAATCAAAGACGCAAGTGCCTCTTCTCCTTAGATGACACACACAATGAGAAGGCGACTACTTCCTTGAGGACTTTGTGCTAGCAAATCTTCAAGGAGTCCTTCGTATGGAGGGAATGAGAGAAACTTGCTTGCTTAGTCCTCGACTCTTCAAAAGCGTGAAGCAGAGGTTCCACACGAGAGAAGGCGACAGGAATAGAAGTGAGGCGACAAGAGATGCGCTCCACACAAGACATGGAGGCGTGGTTGCTAAAAATAGCCAACTTACTCTTTCATGCGATCATGTGTTCATGCATTTCGAACCAATCGCATTTTTTCCTCTCTATTCTTTAAACCAAGCGCTCATCCATGAGCCGGTTCATTTGAATTTGGTTCAATAACCAAATAAACCAAGCAACCAGTCCAGACCATAATAAACACTTAGGTTCTTGATCTGACCGTCGATCTCTTGATGCTCCTGATCTAACTGATCTAGCATCCATTCTCTCGATCGAAGCTTACCGATCTCAAGCCCTAATCAATCAAACATGATCAGACCAGATCTCACTTACAATCAGAGATTAAATCCCTTTAAACTGAACCCAAATAATTCAGTCCACACGATCTGACTTAAGTAAGCCATATCATCAAATTGTGCGACCCTGAGGGTTTCCTTTAAATGTCGGTAACGATAACTCACGTTATCACGATCAGTGAGGGGTATCTAGCAACACATCACTGTCTCCCGATATAAAGGAAAGAGTCTTCCAAGACTACACCCAAACCACAGTACAAGTGTGAATTCAACTCACTAAGCATACATATTTCCTTTGCCACTGGATGTTCTTATTGGACAAGCGTGTCAAGCTTGTAACTCCAATATGACAAGCATGATTAGATCAGATGAACATAGTCACCTGGGTATGGCCATACACTTTCTCAATCATCTCATCCAGGGGGGCCCCTTTAGAACATCACACTCCTTAAACAAGGAGACGGCAATCCTATGTCTATCACTAGTGCCCTAACCTGATTCAAGCTCATTATCCAAGATAGTCTATAATCATTATGTTTCAAATGATATTGAACTACCTCAAAACAATGACAATCATCATTTAGGAAACACAAGTGATCTCAAGTCAGAGGAAATGTGCCACTTGTTGCAATCAAGGATTATTCACATTGTGACAAACAATTGAACATCCTAGTAGGGTCAGTCCAGTACATCCAATGTACCCATGAGTCTACATCTTATTCCATGCTCGAAGCATCCTATAAGATTAGAACACATATTAGTCTTAACCATATCAAGGCTGTCTCATGTTCACCAAGATATCTCGACTAAGGACTTAACTGCATGTCAGCCTAGCTGAACAGCTTTGAGACATTATTCAGAAGAACATATATATTGCTGCAGACAATGTAGCTAACTGAATAACAACCATGCCTTTATAAACATATAAGTTTATACAAATGATACTGTTACAATCCCAAGGCCTCAAACATTAGGCTTAAGGGCATACCCCAACACAAGGGACCATTGCACTTACTGAGGAATGCAACGCCATAATTCAGAACAAGCTCCCTCAGAAGCTTAAGGACCTAGGCAGTTTCTCCATACCCTACCAGATTGGGGAGATGACCTTTCAGAGAGCTCTGTGCGATCTAGGAGCAAGCGTTAGCCTCATGTCATTGTCACTTTGTAAAAGGCTAGAATTAGGAGATTTGCAACCAACTAACATTTCTATACCTGTTAAAGTAGGAGATTACTTTATTCCTGCTGATTTTATTATTTTGGAGATTGATGAGGATGACAGGCTCCCTATCATTTTGGGGAGACCTTTTCTTGCCACTGCAGGCACTGTCATGGATGTCAAGAATAGGAAACTGTCTTTGAACATCTGTGGCAACGTTATACAATTTGATCTGACTGATGCCTTGAAAAAACCTTTTCTTGCAGGTACATGCTATAACGTGGACATTGTGGAGAAAGCTATTCAGCATGCCGAGCCCTACAGAAAAGAAGTGGACCCATTGGAACTGGCTCTGACAAAATCAGTTGATAAAGACGATGAAGGAGAAGCGGAGAGATATGTTGCACTTTTGGAGGGTGACATAAGCCCGGATGACAGGAAAGAAGAAGATCTGGAGAATCAGGGGCGGCATAAGGTTGAACTCAAGAGCTTGCCCAGCACTCTGAGATACGAGTTCTTAGGAGATGATTTTATATACCCTGTGATAGTCAGTGCGGTGTTGGATAAGGAGCAAACCAAATTACTACTAAATGAACTTCATCTCCATAGGAAGGTAATAGGGTATTCATTAGATGATATAAAAGGGATTAATCCCTCTGTTTGCATGCACAGGATCTTATTGGAAGACAACAGCAAACCTTCTGTGAAGTTCCAACACCGTCTCAACCCGCACTTGAAGGATGTGGTGAAGAAAGAAGTGCTCAAGCTATTGGACGCTGGGGTAATATATCCAATCTCAGACAGCTCTTGGGTGAGTCCGGTTCATGTTGTACCCAAGAAAGGTGGCATCACAGTGATCAAGACTGAAGCAGACGAGTTGACACCGACACGCACAATCACATGATATAGGATGTTCATTGACTACAGGAAGTTGAACTCGGCTACGCGAAAAGATCATTTCCCTCTTCCATTTATAGATCAGATGTTGGACAGATTGGCTCATAATTCTTACTTTTATTTTTTGGATGGCTTTTCAGATTTTTTCTAGATCCCTATCCATCCGAATGACCAGGAGAAAATGACATTTACTTGTCCCTATGACACATACACATACAGAAGGATGCCGTTTGGCCTCTACAACGCCCCCGCGACTTTTCAGCGAGTGATGATGGCCATATTCTCTGATTTTAATGAAGATTTTATGGATATTTTTATGGATGATTTTTCAGTATATGGTTCTTCTTTTCACCATTGCTTGTCTAATCTGTCTAAGGTTTTACAGAGGTGTGAAGAAGTAAACCTAGTTTTGAACTGAGAAAAGTGCCACTTCATGGTCAAGGAAAACATCATCCTCGGACATCTGGTTTCTGAGCGAGGGATAGAGATAGATAGAGCAAAAATCGAAGTCATTAAACATCTTAAGCCGCCTACATCAGTGGGGGGATCAGGAGTTTTCTTCGACACGCTAGCTTCTATAGATAATTTATTAAGGATTTTTAAAGATAGCTCGCCCCTTAACTAATCTTCTTGCTAAAGATGCTGCGTTTTACTTTGACAGGGATTTCAAGGAAGCCTTCTTGAAACTCAAGGTGGCATTGACTTCTGCTCCAATAATTCAACCCCCAGATTGGTCATTACCTTTTGAGTTGATGTGTGATGCTAGTGACCAAGATGTCGGGGTGGTCTTGGGACAGAGGAAGGATAAGAAGCTTTATGCCATCTACTATGCTAGTCGAACACTCGATAATGCCCAGATGAATTACGCGACCACTGAGAAAGAGCTGCTAGCAATTGTCTTTGCTTTTGATAAATTCTGTTCTTATTTAGTTAACTCGAAAGTAATTGTTTTCACTGATCATGCATCCATTAAATATTTGATTAACAAGAAGGATGCAAATCCAAGGCCCATTCGATGGATCCTCCTCTTGCAAGAATTCTATATAGAGATCATAGACAAAAAAGGGAGTGAAAATTTAGTGGCTGACCATCTATCCAGGCTTGACCACGGCACTGACAAGGGAGTTAATGAAGAGTTGGAAATTAATGACACTTTCCCTTAAGAACATATCTATGCTCTGTTGGAACAACAGGTTCCTTGGTATGCAGACTACATCAATTACATTGTGTCTAACATTTTTTCCTCCTAATCTTACCTTTCAGAGGAAGAAGAGGTTTCTACACAATGTGAAGTTTTATTATTGGGACGAACCATATTTGTATAAGAGATGTGCGGACGGGTTATACAGACGATGCGTGCCAGAGGTGGAGATACAGGATGTGTTGACCCATTGCCATGCTTCACCCTATGGAGGACACGCAGGGGTCTCTAAAACAGCTTTTAAAGTTTTACAATCAGGTTTATATTGGCCCTCCATATTTCATGATGCTAAACACTTTGTCTCCACTTGTGATAGTTGCCAACGGACTAGAAACCTCTCGAGAAGAGATGAGCTGCCGCTCAACAATATCAT
The DNA here is from genome assembly GCA_027563935.2 of Costus lasius. Taxonomy (NCBI): domain Eukaryota; kingdom Viridiplantae; phylum Streptophyta; class Magnoliopsida; order Zingiberales; family Costaceae; genus Costus; species Costus lasius. The sequence continues at coordinate 12,927,201 of CM050450.1, read as the reverse complement.
GGAAGTGAAAATTTTTGATGTATGGGGGATAGACTTCATGAGCCCCTTCCCCTCCTCATGTGGGAAACGATACATTTTGGTTGCCGTTGACTACGTGTCGAAGTGGGTTGAGGCATCCGCTGAAGCTACTAATGACTCTAGAGTAGTTATGAAGTTTATGAAGCGGACTATTTTCCTCCGATTTGGAGCTCCACGCATTCTGATCAGCGATGGAGGCTCCCACTTCATTGAGCAAAGGTTTGGAGCATTATTGAAAAAGTACAGTGTAAAGCACAAGATCGCCACTTCATTGATCAGCGTTGTTGGCAGGTACCACTGAAGATGTGATCGGAACTCTCCTCTTCAGAGGCTAGAGAGGTCTAGTGAGTAGTGGCAGGAAGAGAGAACAGATCACCGACTGGAAACAAGTTGGCAGTGGCTGATCTGATGGTGGAAGCAGAGGTGGTAGCTGGGCTGCTTCTGGTGGTAATCTGAAGACAAGGAGCTGTGATATCGATGGAAAGTAGAGCAGCCTACTGATTCATTTACGAAAAGTAGCTATGCCACGGAGTTGGATTTAATAATCTATAAAGAAAACTGACAAAACCGAATTGTAGAATAAAAGTTGTTCTTTTCAGGCGTATAAAAAAATAAAGGATCAGTATATGTCAGGCGTGTAGGGTATTAACAGCAAGAGGGCTAATCAGATTACTACATTAAAACTGCACAGAAATTAATTAGACTTCAAGAGTTGCCATGCTTCCTAGAATGATCCAAAAATATTTTAATAAATAAAACTGACTGCAAGAATTAATCAGCTATCAAAAGATGCTATATGTTATAAGATGATCCATGGACTTTAAAATTTAATAAAATTATCCGAATAATAGTGAAAGATGAGTTGTTCCTGATTGTGCCAAAGATTAAAAATTTTACTACTCTAGTTTCTTAAAATCCCAGTGAAAACAAGCCTAATCAGATTAGCATAAGTCAAAGTGCAAGAAGTAGAATGCAGTTTTTTTTTAATAAAATTATGGGTGTAAAATAAATTACACCCCTACTGTAATGTCTTCTGTAAAAAAAAATTATCTACAAATTACGGGCAAAAAAAATAATTACGGTAGTGCCATGAAACTTTCTGGCCGAAAATAACACAAAATTATGACCGTAATAAAAATTACAGCCCTACCGTAATTTTTAAAAATCACTGTTTTCGCCATAAAAATTTCAAATTCTCCTACAAAAAAAGAAAAAGAAAAATTAGTATACATATAAATATATATAAAAACTGTTAGAAAAAAGAAAAAATTAAAGTAAGAGTGCTTGGGTTGCCTCCCAAGAAGCGCTAATTTTTAGGTCACTAGCTCAACCAAAACTCAATTATCATGGTGAAGCAGGTGGATCGGTACCATAGTAAAATAGCATACAATTTTCTCGATTTCCGTTATCCTAAAAGTTTAGCCACAAAAGTAAACATCCAAAATTTCACATAAAATGCAATCAATGTGGCTTTTTCGAGTATGCAAAAATCAAAATCAGAATATTTTATGATCTTTCTATAATTATCAGAAAGTAAAATCATTAGTCCTTTCTTCAAATTTATATCTTCAATTGCAATAAGAATAGGACTTCGATCAAAAGATTCATGTATTAGATCAACAAGATAATTTTCATGTTCCACATTAGGTTCCTCAATAAAGCATAATTTTTTAATGAATTAGAAGGTTGAATAGTAGATATGGGCAAAACATCAGAGTGAGATTCATCAATGTTCACAATTTTCAAATCCTTTTCAAATTCCTCATACTCTTCATCAAATAATTTTTCAATTTCAAAATTACCATCAAAATCAAAATGAGACTTTTCAAAATCAGCTTCCTCATGCCTTTCATCAGATAATTTATCTAAATAATCAATTTCAGAATCATCAAAATCAAAGTCAGATTCATCAAATTCTGAAATTTTTAAACCTTTTTCAAGTTCATTAGATTTAACTATAAATAATTTATTATCAAAAGAATTAATTTCATAGTTATCACCAGAATCAGAGGGGGACTTTTGTAAATCAATTTCGTTAGTTTCAAAATCAAATTCAAGATGACTACCTTGTTGTGCTATCTGGGTTTCTAACATTTCAGAATTAGCATATATAGATTATACCTGAGAAGTAAGCTGATTAATAGTATCTTTTTGCTGCATAATCTCATTCCTAAGTTCCTCAAATTTTTTATTTTGACTTGACATGAATTTTCCAAGCATGAATTCTAATCTAGATTCTTCAATATCCTCAAAGTATGGTTCTGAAATATTGTTTGAGCAATCCTCATAAAAAGATGTTTGGTGATTTTCCTATCTAGAATAATATTGATCATCTTGGTACCATGGTGAATTGGGAATTGGAGGAATTAAAAATTGGCAATCAGAAGTATAATGATCAAAATATCCACAAAGATCACATCTAATAGAAGAATAAGATGTCATAATAGGGTGCATATAAGAGTCTAATTTATAAGCTAAATAATCTAACTTGTCTTCAAGAGTGCACCATGAATCATCTTCATACTTACCTTGTGGCATGCATACCTCACCTCTTTCAGTTGCCCATGAGTTGTGATTAAGAGATATATTCAAATTAGAGATTTTCTATACAACCACAAATTTGTGATCTCAAAGTTTACAGGAAATAAAAATTATCAAGATCTAAGAGTCCTGTGTATAAACAACTAGAAGAATCATGTAAACTCAGAATTTCAGAAAATAGGAGAAAACAAAATAATGTTCCAATTTCAAAAATCACAGCTTATGAAAATTCAAAACTAGCAAAACAGAAAACAAAACTAAAAACAAAGCTTAGTCTAGCAATACTATCAATTACTTTGATATTAACAAAAACTAAGGTCCTCGGCAACGGCGCCAAAAACTTATTGTGTCCACAAGTGCACAGATACGTCGAAGTAATAAAAAGATATCGAACCCACAGAGACCTACGTGTTAAGTATCAAATAGTCAAGTTCTTACTAGCTAAGTAGACGATGTACGATGGGTATGAAGCAAAAATGAAATAGCGAAAATAACTAAATCTGTCGTCGGAAATCGGAGAGAGAAAACTAGGACTAAGGTTTCATTCCTTTTTAATTCTGTAATGATTAGATGATTTTTACTTAATAGTTTATTCTTTGAATGATAATTTTGCCTCTGTGATTTATTTACTTTGAAATTATTATTTGCATATTTTAGGGTTTGTAATATGGACCGAGAGGGGATTTACAAACCTAGAACTCTTAGATTAGATCTAGAAACCTAGACTATGAGAATAGCGAAGTCCTAGAACCCTAATTTATGATGCTTATTTTACATGTGAGATTTGATTTCATTGTTTCAGAGATGATAATATGGACCGAGAGGTGATTTTGATTGTTAGAACCCCTTAAGCAAAACCTGTGGAATTAAGATACGAGAGTATTTAATTTTACTTGTGAAGTAGACTTTGAGAGTTAAATATGAACCGAAAGGTGATTTTAATTTTCTTTGTCTGGTTTACTTTTATTTAACACTGAGTAGCAAGTCACGAGAGTGAAGGCTGTTCTGTGTAAATTGGACGTCTGAGAGGAGACAATTTTTTTTAAGTAAACTTTTCTTTATCATGATTTAAATAACTAATAAAATATTTATTATGTCTAGTCATGAGAATTAAAAAGTGATGAAACCTTAGTCCCAGTTTTCTCTCTCCGATTTCGGACGATAGAATTAGTTATTTTGCTATTTCGTTTTTGCTTCATACCCATCATACTTCGTCTGCTTAGCTAGTAAGAACTTGACTGTTTGGTACTTAACACACAGGTCTCTGTGGGTTCGATATCTTTTTATTACTTCGATATATCCATGCACTTGCGGACACAACAAGAGCGACAGTGGTAAGGCAAGGAGCTCTTCAGCGAGCTGCGCAGCGGAAAGGGCGAGGAGCTCGACGGAGGCGAGCTAGAGGGCTCCGCGGCAAGGTGAGGAGCTTGAGCTAGAGGGCGACAGTAGCAAGGCAAGGGGCTCTTTGGCGAGCTGTGATAGCAGAAAGGGTAAGGAGCTCGGTGAAGGCGAGCTGGAGGGCGAGGAGCTCTTTGGCGGTGGACACGAGCTCAAGGGAAAAGGCGAGGTGAGAGGAAGCACGATGGAGGGCGAGGGGGAGATCGAGGGGGAGCTCGATGACATTAGCGAGGGAGATGAAGCGACAGCGGATGAGGGATTTGTTTTCCGCCCAATTCGGGCGGAAGCAAAAAAAGCCTACTGTAGCCATCCCTTCTTTCATCCCTCCAAATCCGTCCGTCTAAGGAAACGATGGAAAATCCAGTTTTTCATCCGTCCCCTAGTGTTTTCCCTCCAAGGAAACACACCCTAATGTTCGAAATGAGTGAACAGGCCTTTGGGTCAAATATTCAAAATGAGTGAACGTGCCTGTAGAGGGCTACACGTTTAAAATGGGTGAAAAGACTTTTAGGTCAAATGTTCAAAATGAGTGAACGAGCTTGTAGAGGGCTACATTCGAAAAGGGTAAATTAGCTTTTGGGCCAAACGTTCAAAATACATGAACAAGCCTATAGGAGGCTAAACGTTCAAAATAGGTGAACAGGCTTTTGGGCCAAAAGTTTGAAATGTGTAAACGATTAGACTCGACTTAGTGGGGATCAATATTTGGATCATATCAAGTGTTGTTTGATTGGTTTTGATTAATATTAGCCATCAAAATTTTGATTTGCAGACTTGCTTCAATCCAAATCTCCAATAAAAAATCTGAGGTCACACTTGCTTCAACACATATAAATTTTTAAGTGGCTCAGCATAAGCGTACATTGATAGGCGGAGATGGAGGAAATTTCACTAATCAATTGAAGAGTACAAGATGCAATGATCTAATCTATCAAAATATCATAAACATATGATATTCGCTCAACCAAAATACAAAAATACCTCAAAAGAGAGTGTGTGAACTCTCTTTAATGATGTTCTCAAAGAGGTAGGTGGAAGATTGAACCTTCAGATCGCTTCTGCATCAAATCAACTTTCGGAGAGAAAAGGGAAGATGAAGTCATTGCTTCCTTGACAAAATTCATAGTAATAAAACCCCTAAATCTAAATAATAAGTTTCTACTTATAAAACATATCTTAAAGGGTCTGCGGGTTTGCATGCTAACGGATCCCAACTTAAAATTCAAGTTAAATATAATAGTTACTTAGACTTATTCGGTCAGTATAATTTCATAATGAATTTTACAGTGAAGATTTTGATTTATTTCAGTGTTTTCTCCATCACAATGGGTGTTTATAATTGGAGTTATCTCTCCATCAAAGTATGTGTTTATTTTGGAGTTTACTCTATATCAAAGTATGTATTTATTTTTGAGTCTACTCTTCATCAAAATATGATTGATTTCAGAGTTTACTCTCCATCAAATTAGAGTTAGGGGGGAAGAAGGGTGAAAAAGATTAGAAATTTTATCTATCTTCTAAAGCAAATGAAATCTCCTTATTATGCTTTAGTGTTCTTCCTTTCGTTAATGTTTGGACGTCGTAATTGTCATATCAATTTGGAAAGACGATTATAAACTAATATAGGAGAGCTCTCCCACAAAAGAAATTTTTTTCTTTGGTGTTCTTTCTTTTCTCTTCTCCTTGATTATGCTTCACATAGTGTTTACTAGAAGGTAAATAGGGTGGAAAGGAAAGAAAAATTGATTTTCCATTATTTACTTGGACAGACAAAAAAGTTTGCAAGGAAAAACGAAGGAAAATCGAGTATGTTTTCCCTCGTTTCGTGATCCACCCGATTCGGGTGGAAAACGGAAAAAAAAAATGTCGCAACGCATTCCCTATGTTTGTGTCTGATAAAGAAGCTATGTTTCCTATGTTCCCTATGTTCGCATCCGCCATAGCTCTCGACGGAGACGAAGACGAAGCTGCGTTCCCTGCGTTCGTCTCCGCATCCCTACCATCGGACAAAGCTGCTCACCTCTCGTCGACGGAGACGAAGACGACGCAGCCCGTTCCCTGCATTCACATCCGCCAAAGAAGCTGCATTCCCTGCGTTTGCGTCTGTGTCCCTGCCCTCAATAGAGCCGAAGATGAAGCCGCTCGCCTCTCACCTCTCGTCAACGGAGATGAAGAGAACAGAACGCGTTCCCTGCGTACGCGTCCGCCAAAGAAGATGCGTTCCATGAAGCTGCCTTCCCTACATTCCTGTGTTCCTTACATTTGTGTCTGTGTCCTTGCCGTCGACGAAGATGAAGACGAAGCCGCTTGCCTGCCGTCGACGAAGACGAAGATGACGCAGCGCATTCCCTACATTTGCATCTGCCCTGTGTTCCCTGCGTTCGCGTCCGCCCTGTGTCCAACAAAGCTGCTTTCCCTGCGTACGTGTTGTTGGGATTTTTACCTCGACAATAATAAATCCCTAAATCCACTTGTGTAATCACAACAATATATATATGATGCAAATAATGAAATCAGAGTAATAGCAATCCAGAAAATATGAATACCAAGATTTAACGTGGAAAAACTCCTAAAAATAGGAGAAAAAACCACGGAGCCGGCCACCAAAATTCCACTATATATCCAACAAATACAAGGTCTCTTCACAGTCAAAGATTTCATCAAACAGGATGAAAATCAACTCAAGGGAAACAGAAATCCCCTAATCACTCTCTGAATTAATTCAGATAAACGAAGAGACCAATCGAAAAATTGACCGTTGGATATGTAAGGAATTACTCCAGGAGAAACTCTGTAAATTCTTGCGCCGATCAGACGATAGACAACTCCAAGATCGCCCCCAGAAGAAATCAGCCTTCTCTTTTCTCTCTCTTTCTCTCTCTAGCCGCGGCTCACATTTTGCTCTCGTCAAAATCGAGAGCCTCCCCAATTTCCAATTCCACAATTGCAAATTTAATCTCTCATTCACTTTTTTCCATGTTAATATTCACCCAAAATAGTAACATAACTTAATTAGATATCCCTTTTACAAAAAGCCCCTAAGACCTTTTGTATTTAAACATGGGTCCATGCATGATGCAGGACCCATATCTAACAATCTCCCCCTCCTGCATCATGCAGGGATGGCCAAGCCACCCATCTTCTTAGAAATCTCAGTCTTTTCTTTTGTCATAACCTTCTTCACTCGATAGCCCTCTAGCATTCTTTTATCTCTGCTCATGACAAAACCATTGTCAAATTGCCTTGAAGGTTTCTTTCCTCTAAGAGACTTTCTCAACTGAGTTTTCATCTGAGATTGCTGAGATATCTGTCTTTTCTGTGCACTGCTTGCATCAATTGTCTGGTGCTCATTCTGGAACTCTCCCCCTGGCTGAGAAACTGGCTCACTTTGTACTTTAGGAGAAATAACATTCTTTAATAAAATCTTCACACCCTTCTGACTCAAGAGCTGAATCCTCCTGTGACATAACTCTAAAGTAAGTGCTAAAGCAGTACTAATTTCTCCTCTGAGAACCTCAACATCAGTATGATAAAGAGCATGTTGCTTGCTTCCTCTAGCACATATAAGTGACCCTTCTGTTAGCTTCCACTTTTCATTACCAAATGTGCTCACTAAGCCCTCATCATCAAAAACACCGAGTGACATCAAACTAAATCTCAAGTCAGGAATATACCTTACATCTCTGAGAATCATCCTATTTCCAAGGTTAGTCTTGATAATGATATCCTCTTTTCCTTTGATAACTGCAGTATCCTTATTTCCCATCTTTACAACACCTAAGTCACAATGATGTAATGATGAAAAATAATCAATATTAGGGGTAGCATGAAAAGAAGTACCTATGTCAATGATCCAACTGTCTTTTCCATTGACTGCCAATATATTTTCTGTGTCACTAGCTGCTAGAATGCCAACATCACTATCCATAGTGATTGTAGTATTTCTCTCTTTATCCTCTCTTCTGATTCCACTGCTTTCTCCTCTTTGTGCCTTCTTGAATGACCAACAATATTTCTTAATATGTCCCTTCTTATGGCAATAAAAGCACTCAACATCTTTTCTAGTAGATGAACTGTTCCTAGAATTTCCATGCTGATATGGAGATCTATTTGTGCTCCTACCACGATTTTCAGTCATCAATATCTGAGATCTATTTGCATTCACAGACATTCTTCTAGTTTCTTCATTCAACAAGCTTGAAGTTACTAGGCTCATGGATAACATACCATCTGGTGCTGCATTACTGAGAGATACAACCAAAGTCTCCCAACTCTCTGGTAGAGAACTCGATAACAAAAGTGCCTGCAATTCATCTTCAATACCATCTTCATAGAAGCCAACTGATTGATGATGCTTTTCATGTCATTCAAATGCTCAATAATTTTTTCACCTTCCATATACTTCATATTCACCAGTTTCCTAATCAAGAAAGCCTTGTTACCAGCAGTCTTTCTCTCATATAAGTCTTTTAATTTTTTCCATAACTTATATGCTACTTTTTCATTCACAATATGATGAAAAACACTATCTTCCACCCACTGCCGAATGTAACTGATGGCTTTTCTATTCAACTTGATCCAATCATCATCTGCTATTTTTTCTAGTTTGGTTTCATTCTCAACTGCATCAAATAAGTCCTTGCAATATAAATAGTCTTCCATCTTGGCTTTCCAGATAAGCCAATTTTCTCCATTCAAGACTACCATTCGATTGCCAATTTCCATGATTAACACAAGTAAATAATCAACCTCGCTCTGATACCACTATTGGGATTTTTACCTCGACAATAATAAATCCCTAAATCCACTTGTGTAATCACAATAATATATATATGATGCAAATAATGAAATCAGAGTAATAGCAATCCAGAAAATATGAATACCAAGATTTAATGTGGAAAAACCCCTAAAAATAGAAGAAAAAATCACGAAGTCGGCCACCAAAATTCCATTATATATCCAACAAATACAAGGTCTTTTCACAATCAAAGATTTCATCAAACAGGATAAAATCAACTCAAGGGAAACACAAATCCCATAATCACTCTCTGAATTAATTCAGACAAACGAAGAGACCAATCGAAAAATTGACCATTGGATATGTAAGGAATTACCCCAGGAGAAACTCTGTAAATTCTTGCACCGATCAGACCGTAGACAACTCCAAGATCGGGCCCAGAAGAAGTCAGCCTTCTCTTTTCTCTCTCTTTCTCTCTCTAGCCGCGGCTCACGTTTTGCTCTCGTCAAAATCGAGAGCCTCCCCAATTTCCAATTCCACAATTGCAAATTTAATCTCTTGTTCACGTTTTTCCATGTTAATATTCACTTGCTCTCGTCAAAATCGAGAGCCTCCCCAATTTCCAATTCCACAATTGCAAATTTAATCTCTTGTTCACGTTTTTCCATGTTAATATTCACCCAAAATAGTAACATAACTTAATTAGATATCCCTTTTATAAAAAGCCTCTAATACCTTTTGTATTTAAACATGAGTCAATGCATGATGCAGGACCCATATCTAACACGTGTCTGCATCCCTGCCGTCGATGGAGACAAAGATTCAATAATCTAATCTATCAAAATATCATAAACATATGATATTCACTCAATCAAAATACAAAAATACCTCAAAAGAAAGTATGTCAATTCTTTTTTTTTTCTTTGGTTTTTCCTTTTTGCCGAGACCTCCCTAAAAAAAATTTTCACGATCTATTCATTTTATTATTATTTTTTTTATCTTAAGCGTGGCCACATTACTATTTAATATATTTTTTTAGAAACATAGTCAAGCCCATGATTACCTTCTACTATTTTCATTTTCTTTCTTATTTTTTATGCTCACAACGCCATGCTCCATTTTTGGCTTGGTATTCACGGAATTTCTTTTATTCGTTGGTTCTAGCATTTTAAAAAAAAAATAGAGAAAATCACATCCAACAATTATTATTATTGTTAATGGTGTTGTCTTTGTCGTCTGTACTATTATCAACAGCCCCAACAGTATGAACGGCCCCCAACGTTGAGTTCACGGAGTTCACTTTCCCCTCTTTAAGTTATTGCAGGCGAGAAAGACTTAAATGATACAGACATAATTAGTTGAAGTTCTTGGGTGTCACACTAGACATTTTCTATCTATAAATTCATCCTTTACAGCCTGTTTCAAAGAAGTGATTTCTGGAGAGAAAGGAAAGAAAACTATCCTTTCCTTTGTTTCAGTAAAAAATAAGGAAAGAAAGGAAAGAAAATAAGAGGGAAATTTTGGACATTTTCCCCCTCAAACCAATCCCTCCAAATTAGAGGGAAATGCATTTTCTCTCCTTCTCACGCCTCGACTCTCACGCCTCACACTCTCAGCCCGCACGCCTCACGCTCTCGTTTTGCCCGTTTTGCCTCACGCTCGCGATACCCTTGTTGCCGCCGATACGTATAGCCGACGCCACCAGTTGTTGCCGCCGAAGCCCTAGCCGACGCCTCCCATCGTCGACCTTCCCTTGTGGCCGCCGAAACCCTAGCCGACGCTGTTCCTTGTCGCCGCCGAAGCCCTAGCTGACGCCTCCCATTGCCGACGCTGTTCCTTGTCTCCGAAACCTTAGCCGCCGCCTTCGTTTGTCGCCGCCACCTCCAATCTTCGACGCCTTCAATCGCCGATGACTTCCCTCACCGACACAGGTTAGGCAAAATCTTCCCTCACCGACTTTTCCCTCACCGACGAATTTTTACAGAAGCATGGTGCTGTAAAAATTTGTCCATGTTACCGCCGCGTTTCTGGAAGGTTGGAACAAAGAAGTTGAAGAAGAAAATTATATCTCAATCGCTGAAGAGACTCCTTACAATATAGCCGCTGATGAGGAGGAGGAAAATGAAGATAATGGTATAGCAACCCCAACTTCTATGCCAAATGGTAAAATGGGTAGTAGTTCTTCTATGATACATAGGGCTGGTAAGAGAAAATTAGAATCGATTGCCTTGCAACAAGACACAAAGGAAAAGTTTGAAAGATTGGTCAACGCCATTGAAAAGAGTACTGAAGCTATGATAAAACAAGGCAATACCGAGCCCAATGAAAAAGTATATACCAAAAACGAAATTTTTGACGAGCTGATAAGAATTGGTGTTCCAGAAGACAATCTCATTCCTGCATTTATCAAGCTTGCAAAGAACAAAGACAACACACAGATATTCTTCACAGTTCCAGAGAATATACGAATTACTGTACTGAATGAATTTATGAATGCATAGTACGTTTAGACTTTTTAGTGGTAAGAATGAGAGTGCATTTGGACCCTAGTGGTATTTTGGACTTGTTGGTGTTTAGATTGTTTCAAACATTGGTATGTGGACTTGTTGGTGACTTTAGTTGTATTTGAATTGGTACATTATATTTTGATTATCTATGTTAAACTTGATATTATATGTAGATGTCTTTTCATGTGTGATGAAACATTATATTTTGCTCATATACACAGGTTTCAAACATTGATAATAAAGTAAAAATCCTGTCAAAATTTTTAATAATTTTATAAGATACTATTATTATTATTATTATTATTATTATTACTATTATGATTATGTAATAATGTTTTTATAATTATAAATCATATTTATTTTTAATTAATAATAATACTATCTATTTATGAGTTTTTTATTTTCTTTCCTTGATCCCACCGAAACAAGGGAAAGGAAAATGAAACCTGTTTTCCTTTCTTTCCATTTTCCATTCTATCCTATTTTCCATTCTTGCCTGTTTTCTGTCCCTCCTCTGAAACAGGCTGTTAGGCTATGTTCGATAGCACGGAATCTACGGTGGAATGGAAGGAAAATGCGATGAATCTAGATGGCTATCATTCATAATTAGTTGAAGTTCTTGGGTGTCACACTAGACATTTTCTATCTATAAATTCATCCTTTAGGCTATGTTCGGTAGGACGGAATCTACAGTCGAATGGAAGGAAAATGTGATGAATCTGCAGTTAAGTGCAAATCCAGAGTTGCTCTGATTCACTACTGCACCATAGCAAGCTCGATATTATGATATGCTAGCTGCTACATCTATCTATCGATCTGATTAATCTCTTTGTTTACGTTTCTTAATATTATGAGTGAGCAACACTAATTTTGAAATATTATACCAAAAATTTTAGTATTCAATAATTTGATATAGATACTTTGATGCTTTAGTAGATTTTAGTTTAGAATTTTTTTTGAATTCATAAAGTACCGAATATATAATTTATTTATTTTATATTTTTATACTTATAAATAATTAATATTTTAATAATTAAATATTTTACTTTATAGTACTAAACAATTAAATATTTTCAGCTTTGGTAATTTTGTATTGCACGCTGCAATCAGTCACCTAATTAATATTTTGGAAATTTGGTATTAGTATCGAAATATATTTTAAGAATACAATATTGTTACTAAAATAAATTTTTGATAATCGGTATGTAATAATTTAAGTAATTCAGTACTATTACAAATTAAACTTTTAGAATTTAGTATTAGTACCAACAAAAATTATTTCAAAATATCTGGTATTAAAATTTTGCCACTATCGAAATTCCGAATGCTCATCGCTACCCACAATATATAGCGCATGATTATATCGCTACCCACATATGCTCATCATTATTATTATTTATCCTTTGAATTATCATTAATCTACCATTAACTTTTTTCATTGTAGTTTGATTTTCAAGAGGATGAATACCTCACATCAATCCAGGGAGCATATGACCGCACATCTATTACTACACTCACTTTCAGCACTAATTGTAAAGTATACACTGTAGCTAGAACCTCAGGTGCCACAAGTTTCCCTCTACCTGTCATAGATGGTTCCATCGTGGGCTTCATGGGATTTTCTGATGGTAAATTCATTAAAGCCATTGGAGCTAGATTGAAGCTAAAATTGTCGCATCTAGTCATCTTAATTTCATTGAGCTACGCTGTTCTTAAAGTTTTCATATATGTAATAGCAAATAAAACGTGTCGAATATGACATGTGTGTATAGTGTCAACCATGAGTAGTGGGTAATGTACTAATTATCTCTTGTGTTGCAAATAAAAGCTCAATAAACTATTATTCTGTGAAAATTACTTGCTTATTATTTTATAAATTACCATGAGTGGGTAACGTACTAGTTGAACTAATACTGTGCATAACTAATTTTTCTTTCTTTTTACTCTTTCCATCGCTATTATCTTAAATTTTTATACATTCCTTTAATCATTTACTTAATTTCCTTCTACACTATTTTTTTCTTGTAATCAAAATAATTATTCGGAAGATTTGAAATTCATAATAATAATAATAATAATAATAATAATATTGTTATTATCATTATAATAGTAGCTCTCACTTTTAAGTTAATCACAACACAACATTATTGTTATTATAAGTGCATTTCAGAAAGTGAAAGGAAAAGATATTAAATAAAAAAATAAAAAATTATTAAGTAATTTTTATTTATTCAAATAAACTAAAATAATAAAAAGGATTTTCTCAACTTTTTTTCTTTTTTCTTGCTCTTGTAAAGAGAAGAGATAAAAACAAACCTTGTTTTCTTTCCCTCATTTTTTTTCCTCAAAAGATAATTAATATTGAATTTGTCTTGGTTTCAATAACTTCCATGAATTGATCATGGTTAATCAATTTTTTTAAAAGAAAAAGATATTTTATGTGCCACTTAAAAATATATTTAGCTATGTTTATAATTGATTAGATCATTTGCATAACTTAATAGCACGAGGAAGGTAACGACAGGAGCAAGATCAGGAGAGCTACTAGGGATTTTTAGGAGGTGTTTTAGTAATTTTATTATAAAGAATGAGTTTGAGTTTAAGGTAGAATTTCAAAATTCTATATCAGACTTCAATTAGACTTTTAAAAGTCAAATATTCTTTTTAACTCAACCTAACACCCAATATCTTAGGATTTTTTTTCATCAAAATCAAGTCAGAGTTAGTTTAGGTTGAGTAAAAAAAAAAGGGCAATTAAGTATTTAAGATGCATGCGACGTAAATAGGCAACGGCCCCAAGAGTTCAATTTAATAATCTCGTTGTTGGATTAATATTAGAGATGACAACTGGGTATCAAATTAATGGGTATCCGCTCTACTTTAACCCGTTTAAAGACACGATTCGGGTTCGGGTAGAGTATGAGTAGTGAATATGTTACCTAAGTTGGGTTTAGATAATGTACCGGTAGATAGGGCGGATACCCACCTACTGAATTATATATATATATAATTATGCCTTCAGATCTGTTAGTCTCAGTTTTAAAAAAATTCATACAACACATATCTTAATGTAAGATCAGGCGTGAGATTATCACCCTTTCCCAATATCTTAGGCAGTTCAATGCTTAGGATATTTTCTCGAAACTATAGGGACATAGAGAAATGCCACGCGTATCATAAATCAACTACATCTTGAATACTAAGTTTCATGCAACTCTTATTTATGGAAGCCGGCCCATAGCTACATTGTAAAACCATTTACACAATCTATCTACTCATCTTTTAATTGTTTTTTTTTTTCATTTTAAAATGAGCTCCAATATGCTTACAATAAAAATATTAAATCATTATTATTTATTAATTGAATTATAATTAATCTATTATTACATTTTTTTATTGCAGATTAAATTTGAAGGTGCTGCAATACAAGTTAATATTGGGAGGATATGACCACACATCCCTAACTAATGTAGGGATGACAAGGGGTGGGTCACTTGACCCTACCACTCTTAAACCATCCCTGACCCTCAACCTGATGGGGTTAAAAAATTACAACCCATACCTAACCTCATGGGGGAGTTGGGGTCCTTGCGGGGAAACTCTATCTTGACTAAAAAATTAACTAAAAATAATAATTTGCTTTTGTTACAAACATAGATAATACAAAAATAAGGAGTGAGTTAAGTTAGAGAAGTAGTGAGGAATAGAAGATTTTTATTTTTTATATATATAAGGGTAATTTGGTAAAATAATTCTTTGGGTCGTATTTGAGTTCAAGTTTAGGGAGATTCTAGGATAGCCAGACCTGAACTAGCACCGCTTAGGCTACGTTTGGCGTTGTAGGCACGGCCATCGGCCGTGTGGGCCGTAGGTCCACAAAGTAGCAAACGTGAAGCACTAAACGCGCTTTCCAGCTGCTTGCCTGCATTGACTGATGATGTCCAGCTATTTTTTTGCCTAGTTTGGCTCGCAGTGCTCCCCCTATAAGTAGCGTGGGCACTGCATTTCAACGTTGAAAGCCTTTCGACACTTGATCCCATGAGTTGCTAATGCTACCGCAAGTGCACGGCTTTATCGAAGTAATAAAAATAAGATCGTTCACAACGAGGATCTGGAGATCAAGTACTGATTACACGATCGATCTATAGCCAGACGATTGAAAGTATGATATTTTTTTTTGTTTGGAAACTTCAAAGTACGAAAAGAAGCAGAGGTAACGTTTTGGGTAATAATCAAATAAGAGAAAGTAGGGACTCGGGGTTTCACTACACTGACAATTATGAATTTAATAAAAATAAAATCTTTGAACAGAAAAGCGTTGACAGGGATTTTTCCTAATATACAGATTATCTCCTCCCGACGCGTAATCCGGTATCTATTTACATTAATTCTATACTTTTGTAATAATTAACATAAATAGACCCATTAAGTTCTGTGAAAAATAATAAAAATCTTTCAAATAAATCCAAACTAATCACATGCTTGCATTCGTAGGTTTAAAAAGAATATTTAAGACATAAATATTCTTGATCAGAGTAAATTATGAAATAAACACAATTCTAATCAAATAAACTCTATAAAAATCATGACAAAGATTTAAAATAATAGATTTAATCCATAAATTGTCAATGGGCTACACCCCTAATCCCGAAAAAGAGTTTAAGCATTCATATTCTTCGAATACAGCATGCTTAGTGATGAATTCAATATGTAATCTCAAATAAATTGCAAAGAGACACTAGGAAAGTAATTAGAACTCTTCCCCTTGATCTGGTGATGAAGATAAAGCGTCAAATCCCTTCCTTTGTGTGATCTCTCGCTAGAATTTTGCCCAGAAATAGATTTTCGCCCTAGCCGCCGCCTTTGTTCTTGTTTGTCCATAGAAGCCTCCTTAAACCCTTCCAAAATCCTTCCTTTTATAGTTTAATCAGTATAGAACCCATCTAGGAAGACTTCTGCAAAGTTTGGTTAAGTTTTGACTAGATTCGGGATTGAATCGAGTGAAAAACCGAAGGGGGTGAAAAAATTCACGGGCGGTGAACTGTTCACGGCCACGGCCCTGAGTTTTTCTGTTTTTGCACAAAAGTGTGTTCACAGCCCATGAATATACTCATGGCCCATGAAGACTCATGGGTGCAACCATGAATATTGCGTCTGGCATCCGTTTCACTCTAAATTTGATATGCGACATCATATTTTCCTCGGGAATCGTGCTATGACCTCAAAACTCTTAAAATCCATCATTTTTATGCGATTTTACCTGTATTTTTATAAAAACTAAGAAAAGTGAAGATTCCGTACAAAAAAATATAAAAACACTAAAAATTATATAAAATCATTAAATTAAGCCTAAAATATTATATAAAATATAGGAAAAAATATAGTGTAAATGCAACTCATCAGTCGCGCCGATCGCTAGCATCGCCACCATGATTGCTTCCTCCATCCACCACCGTGAAACCCTAGCCACGTTGCCGCTCTCCATTTCCCCCCATCGTTTCCTTTCGAAGCCTGATCTCTTGCTCGTGTCGCAAACTGCATCGCCAGTTGCTTCGCCTTCATCGTCACTAGCTGCATCGCCACCCACCGTTGTCGCTAGCTGCATCGCCACTGTCATCGTCGCTAGTCGCATCACCTCTGTCGCTGGTCACATCGCCTCCATCTAGAAAGATTTGACATGATTTAATGAGGATCAATATTAGAATTTTTTTTAAGAGCCATCCAATTGCCTTAGATTTGTATAAATTATCACAGGCCGTTAGATTTTAATTTACAATTCTACTTCGATCTATATCTCTAATAAAAAGTATGAGGTCATATTTAGAAAGATTTAACCCGATTTAGTAATGATTGACACCTGGATTGTGTCGAGAGTTGTCCGATTAACTTAGATTTATGCAAATGAATATAAGTCATTGATTGTATTAACATTATATTAAATCTGGATCGTTGGATCTTTATGTTAGATCCTAATCATTTATTTCATGAGAGTAAATTAGGACAACTAATTTTGGAATAAAATTAGGCTGTCCGATCAAAATTAGATAGATATGAGCTATTGGATTGCAACTAGAACATCTAGCAGTCAGATTGGAGTTGAAGGATCTGGGCTATTGGTTTGAAACTAAATGATCTAACCCGTTGGATGGATACTAAAAGATCTAACTATCAGATCGGTGTTAGAAGATCTAGACCGTTGGATTTTTGTTCATCAATTCATTTGCGCAGATCGTTAAGCGAGATTTGAATTGACGAATTTGGCTAGAGTGAATTTGGGGTGTTTCTAACGCATCGGACCTAGGCCGTCAAATCGAGAGCGGGCAGATCTAGACCATGAGGTTGAAGCTAGCAGATCTGGATCATGTAACTGGATGTTAGCTTCGATGAGAAAGAATGTTGTAGGTTTTTGTTTTTTATAGTGTTTTGGTGACGACGATGCCTGCAATGGCCTTGGCTTGCCAAAGCATTTCATCACGGTGGAGGCAATCCTTGTGGCAGAGGCAGCCATGGGCCATGGCGGTTGGGCGATTCGGTGAATTGGCGGGTAGGACAGCTGCGGAGTGGAGAAATTAAGTGCCTATGCCCAAATTTTTTTTTATTTTTGTTGGAAATTAAGTGCCTAAGCCGTGCTTGCTGATTGGTTGTTTGAGTTGGAACCCTTCGATTTTGCCCTGAATGCTTTGATTCCGCAGTAAATTAGCCAACTTTTATATCTCTCTCTTTTTTAAAAAAAAATTCAGGAGCTTGGTTCCGAGAAAAGAGAAATTAGGGTAGGATGATGTGGCACGTCGATCAAGGGTTGCATTAAAATTTATTTCACTCGGCTGTAACATCTGCTTGTCTTCTCGATTCTAATTTTGCTTCCTATATAAGTCTCTGTCCCATACATTTATGATGCCATAACAATTCTTAAAACACGGCTTAAAATTTTAATACCACTTATTATGTAAAATAAGCATAGCAATTAATAAATAATGACAGAAAATTATGATTTATAAAGAATAATATCGGCAACACAAGATCATATAGAGAACACAAAACACACATGATGTGTTCTCTATATCATCTTCTTGTGCTGCCGATATTAATCTTTTATAAGCTATAATTTTATAGAGAACACAAAACATACAGAGTTTTATGTGTTTCAGCGTAAGCTTACATCCATGGGTCAAGATGGAGCAATTTTTACTAATCAATCGAAGAGTACAAGATGCAATGATCTAATCTATCAAAATATCATAAGCATATGATATTCGCTCAATCGCAATACAAAAATACCTCAAAAGAGAGTGTATGAACTCTCTTTAACGATGTTCTCAAAGACGTAGGTGGAAGATTGAGCCTTCAGATCACTTCTGCATCAAATAAACTTTCCGAGAGGATAGGGAAGATGAAGTCGCTACCTCCTTGACAAAATTCATAGTAATAAACCCCCTAAATTCTAAATAATAAGTTTATCCTTATAAAACACATCTTAAAGGGTTTGCTAGTTTGCATACTAATGAATCCTAACTAAAATTCAATTTAAATATAACAGTTGCTTAAACTTATTCGGTCAGTATAATTTCATAATGAATTTTACAGTGAAGATTTTGATTTATTTTAGTGTTTTCTTCATCACAATGGGTGTTTATAATTGGAGTTATCTCTCCATCAAAGTATATATTTATTTTAGAGTTTACTCTACATCAAAGTATTTATTTTGGAGTCTAATCTTCATCAAAGTATGATTGATTTCAGAGTTTACTCTCCATTAAATTAGAGTTAGGGGGAAGAAGAGGGAAAAAGATTATAAATTTTATTTGTCTTTCAAAGCAAATGAAATCTCCTTATTTATGCTAGTGTGTTTTCTTGGATGGAAAACTGGAAGGAAAGAATGAAAAATACAATGAATCTAGACGCAAAATGCTACTAGATTTAGGGCCTATTTGGCCCCACTATCAATAATTTTATAACTGTGCTAAACTGTGCTGTACTGTACTGTGCTGCACTGTTAAAATTTATACGATGTTTGGTTAATAACTTTTTAACTACTGTCAAAATTTAAAATAATAAATAAATATATTATTTTAAATTATTTAAAATAATATTATATTTTATTTTTCTTTAATGTGAAAATTTTAAATTATTTAAACTAATAATACCTAAAATTTTAAATAAAATTATATAAATTACTTTTTTAGAGAAGCAGAAACTGTAAAAGCATCAAATTGTAGCTTTCATAACTTCTGCTTTTTATTGCTTTTTTCTGCTTCTACTTTTCATTACCAAACAGTTTTTCTAACTACTTTCTGCTTAAAAGCTGATTAAAATCAGCTTCAAAGCGGGGCCAAACAGGCCCTTAATGTACTTTCCATTGTTTCCTTCAAGTTTTCCATCCAAGGAAACATATAAGTGTTCTTCCTTTAGTCAACATTTGGAGGTCATAATTGTCATAACAATTTGGAAAGACGATTATAACTAATATAGGCCGCAAGAAGATCACTTAAAGTCTTCTTCTTTATTTTCTCTCATTTTCTTTTCCCTTCTCCTCCGTAGCACTTTCTTTCATTTTTTTTTTTCTTTGGTTTTCCTTTTGGCTCAGACCTCCCCAAAAAAAAATTCACGATCTATTCATTTTATTATTATTTTTTATCTTAAACGCGGCCATATTACTATTTAATTTATTTTTTTAGAAACATAGTCAAGCCCATGATTGATACGTTCTACTATTTTTATTTTCTCTCTTATTTTTTAAGCTCACAATGCCATACTCCATTTTTGGCATGGTATTCATGGAATTTCTTTTATCCATTATTATTGACTTTATACTAAATCTCATCTTCAACAATGTTGGCTTCAACTATGTTTGACAAGTTATTCTAATCTTTATGCTGTTGTATATTTTTCAACTTAAAACAATGAGCCTTGATATGCTCTTTCTTCTTATAATAATTGCAAGTTATGTTATGGTGTCTAAATTTTAATAATGATCTAGGACAACTTCTAGTAGAATCTTTATAAGAAGATCATCCTCTAATCATAAACTTGTTGAGGATTATCTGCGCTAACACCGACAAGTTCCTTGTCCATAAGTTCTTTTGAAAATAATGGTACTTTTACATCTTCAACAATTAATGTCTCTTTACTGAATATCAATATGTCTTTGAAGTGCTTGTAAGAAGGAGAAAACGGATGGAGCAATTTAAGGGCTTGACCTTCATCTACATACATGATTTCAAGATTTTCCAAATCCATTAAAGTAGATGTAAATTCATCAAGATGTGCCTTTATAGATGTTCCTTTTGCCATATTAAGCATATGCATTCGATGCTTCACAACTAGCTTACTAGTGAGATTTTTAGTTATCATTGTTAGTTATATACAATGATTCAAGTTTTTGTAATAGCTATCTAGCTTCTAATCGTTGGGACAGTTGTTTACACATCTACAATAGATTTCGGGAAAGCTAAAAAATATCAACTATTTGGGTAAAGCAACTACTGTCCACCTTAATGTGTGAGATGGTGAGGGTTCAATCCCTACCTAGCTACATTTTCATCCTCTCATTCTACAATCCTACTATACACTACCTTATAAATAATTTGATAATACATTATCTTTATAAATAAAAATTTTATAAAATCAAATTCTTATAAAATCAAAATATTGTAAAACCAAAACGTGTAAAATTAAAATCTTATAAAATCAAACCTTTATCGAATCAAAATTTTATAAAAACAAAATATTATAAAATTGAAACTTTATAAAAATCAAAATCTTATAAAATCAATACTTTATCAAATAAAAAATTTATAAATTAAAAAATTTATAAAATTTAAACTTTATAAAATCAAAATATGTATTTATTTTGGAGTTTATTCTTCATCTATGATTGATTTCAGAGTTTACTCTCCATCAAATTAGAGTGAAGGGGAAGAAGAGGAAAAAAGATTAGAAATTTTACCTATCTTTTAAAGCAAATGAAATTTGCTTGTTTATGCTTTAGTCTTCTTCCTTTTGTCAACGTTTGAACGTCATAATTGTCATATCAATTTGGAAAGACGATTGTAAACTAATGTAGGCGACAAGCAGATCACTCAAAGTCTTCCTCTTTATTTTCTCTTATTTTCTTTTCTCTTCTTCTCGATAGCTATGGTTTTCCTTTTGCCGAGACCTCCCAAAAAAAAATTCCACAATCTATTCATTTTATTATTATTTTATATCTTAAACGTGGCCACATTACTATTTAATTTATTTTCTTAGAAACATAGTCAAGCCCATGATTGATACCTTCTACTATTTTTATTTTCTCTCTTATTTTTTAAGCTCACAACCATACTCCATTTTTGGCTTGGTATTCACGGAATTTCTTTTATCCGTTATCATTGACTTTTTTTTTATTTGTTCTAGCAATATTTTTAAAAAAATAGAGAAAATCTCATTCAACAATTATTATTATTGTTGCTAGTGTTGTCTTTGTCGTCTGTACTATTATCAACAGTCCCAACAGTATGAAAGGCCCCCGACATTGAGTTCACGGAGTTCACTTTCTCCTCTTTATGTTATTGCAGGAGAGAAAGACTTAATTAGTAGACACAATCAGTTGAAGTTCTTGGGTGTCACACTATAGGCATTTTACATCTATAAATACTGTATTCATCCTCTACCTCTGCAGTTAAGTGCAAATCCAGATTTGTTGCTCTGATTCACTACTGCACCACGGCAAGCTCGATATTATGGTATGCTAGCTGCTGCATCTATCTATTCATCTCATTAATCTCTTTGTTTATGTTTCTTAATATTAGGAGTGAGCAACACAAATTTTAAAAGTATTATATCAAAAATTTTAGTGCTCAGTATTTTTGATATAGATACTTTGCTGAATCTATCTATCGCCCATTGCTCACCTGTTGCTCAATTGTTTGATTGATATTTTGAAAATTCGATATCGATGTCGAAATAAATTTTGAGATGTTAATTGTTTGATTGATATTTTGAAAGTTCAATATAAATAAATTTTGAGAATTTAGTATTGTTTCCAAAATAAATTTTGGAATTTGGGTATTAGTACCAACAAAAAATTTAAAATTTAGTGGTACTAAAAAACTTTATTTCAAAATCCTGTATTAAAATTTCTCAACTGATACTGGTATTAAAATGCCGAATACTCATCACTAAATATATAATGCATGATCATTTGCTATGGTTTCCTGCAGGCAACCACAGTGGGACTTTGGGGAGTACAAACCGATGGAAACAATTGGAACACAGGAGTTGCCACACATTTCAAAACTATCAATGTCTACAGCGGCGACAAAATCCAAGGCATTGAGTTCAGCTACTTGATCAAGAACCTACCCTTTCAAACTCCTCTATTTGGATCGAACGCTGGCCAAAAGAATCAAGTATAATACCCACTTACACAATTTCTCTACTCTTCTTTACATTAGCCTTCTATTTTTCATTAAAAAAAATAAGCCCCAATATGCCAATAATCATGTGTGTGTTTCAAGCGTAATAAAAATATTATATCCTCATTATTATTTATCATTTGAATTGTCATTAATCTGCCATTAACTTTTTCATTGTAGATTTTTTTTCAAGACGACGAATACCTCACATCAATCACTGGAGAATATGACAACACAGCTATTACTAAACTCACTTTCGGCACAAATTTGACATCATACGGTCCATTTGGAAAATCAGGCACCACAAGTTTCTCTATACCTGTCCTTGACAGTTCCATCGTGGGCTTCATAGGACGTGCTGATAAAAATTGCCTCAAAGCAATTGGAGCGAGCTTGAAGCCAAACTAGTCGCATGCAGTCATCTTGATCTAATTGAGCTACGTTGTTGTTGAAGTTTCCATATATGTAATAGTAAATTAAATGTGTCATATGACATCTACGTCTAGTGTCAAACCGTGAGTCGGTAATGTAATGGCTATCTCTTGTGTTGCAAATAAAAGCTCAATGAAGTATTATTATGTGAAAATTATTTGCAAGATTTTACCATACTAAATAAATATAAGATTATTTAGTATGGGAAGCAAGCATTGATTCTTTGTTTCTCTCCGAAACAAAAAGGAAGAAAAGTGCTCTATTTTTCTTCTCCTCAAATCAACCCCTCCAATAAAACCAGCCCCTCCAATAAAACAAGAGAAAAAAAAATATTTTTTTCCTTTCTCACTGCATTTCTCAAAAAAAAAAAAAACAGACCCTTAAAGCAAATAAAATCTCCTTGTTTATGCTTTATGTTCTTCCTTTCCTCAACGTTTCGATGTCATAATTGTCATATCAATTTGGAAAGACGATTGTAAACTAATGTAGGCCACAAGCAGATCACTCAAAGTCTTCTTCTTTATTTTCTTTTCTCTACTTCTCCATAGCTATGGTTTTCCTTTTGCCGAGACCTCCCAAAAAAATTTCACAATCTATTCATTTTATTATTATTTTTTATCTTAAACGTGGCCACATTACTATTTAATTTATTTTCTTAGAAACATAGTCAAGCCCATGATTGATACCTTCTACTATTTTTATTTTCTCTCTTATTTTTTAAGCTCACAACGCCATACTCCATTTTTGGCTTGGTATTCACGGAATTTCTTTTATCCGTTATCATTGACTTTTTTTTTATTTGTTCTAGCAATATTTTTAAAAAAATAGAGAAAATCTCATTCAACAATTATTATTATTATTGCTAGTGTTGTCTTTGTCGTCTGTACTATTATCAACAGTCCCAACAGTATGAAAGGCCCCCGACATTGAGTTCACTTTCCCCTCTTTATGTTATTGCAGGAGAGAAAGACTTAATTAGTAGAAGTTATTAAATGAGACAGACACAATCAGTTGAAGTTCTTGGGTGTCACACTAGGCATTTTACATCTATAAATACTGTATTCATCCTCTACCTCTGCAGTTAAGTGCACCACGGCAAGCTCGATATTATGGTATGCTAGCTGCTGCATCTATCTATTCATCTCATTAATCTCTTTGTTTATGTTTCTTAATATTAGGAGTGAGCAACACTAATATTAAAATATTATACCAAAAATTTTAGTATTCAATAATTTGATATAAATACTTTGATGCTTTAGTGTCAGTACAACTAGAGTTGACCATGGGCCGTGCCCGGGCCGACCTGGGCCCGGGCCCGCCTCGGCCCGGTTCCAGTCGGGCCGTGCCAGGCACGGCCCGGTTCAAATCGTGCCGTGCCGGGCACGGCACGGCCGGAAAATCGTTGGGCCCGGCACGGCCCGCGGCCCGATTAACCGTGCTGGCCAGGCACGGTTCGGTTGAACCGTGAGCACGGATCCTGCACGCGGGCCAGATCCGGCCCGCGGGCCAGGCACGGCCCGCGGGCTGCTTTCGGCACGCGGGCCGAATACGGCCCAACGGGCCAAATGAAGGGGTGCGGGCCGTGTTTGGGGCCAAAGTTGGCCCGCGGGCCGACTTTGGCCCGCGTGCCAAATTTAAAAAAAATAATTTAATAAGTAAATTATTACTTAATTAAAATATATAAAATATGAAAAAATAAAAAAAATTGAGAAATTGAGAATGTATATTGCACAAATTTTTGAACAAATGTTAAAATTTTATATATTTTAGACCGGACCCATTACAGGCTGCCTACGTACCTCACTCAAAGGAGGAATCAGGTCTACGTAGTTCTTTTTTTACAACTCTTTTTACAACTCTTTCTACAACTCTTTTACAACTTTTTTTATAATTATTTATTACAACGTTTATCCATTGTTGCTTCCGCTTGCACTTCCAAGACTTTGTTCATCATCATCCGATGAAGTTGAATGACCACCTTTATCTTGAAGACGATCTTCAGCATCTAGCCAATCTTTAAGACAAATACACATTTCCACGCTTTCTTCGTTCATTCGGCTTCGCTTCTCGTCCAGCACCCTGCCGCCTGCACTAAAACAAGACTCCGATGCTTCAGTAGACACCGGAGGAGTTAGTAGATCACGTGCCATGGCAGAAACCACAGGATATGATTTTCCTTGTAATCTCCACCATGATAAAATATCAAAATTATCTATTTGTTCTTCTGTGAGTAAAGATGTATGATTATTTTCTAAAAAAAATGTTAATTCATTAAAATTACTAGATCGACTTGTTGATGTTCCTTTTCTATTTAAAATTGAGCGTATTCTTCCTGTAATATTTTTACTACTAGTAGATACATTAGTTTGAGAGGATGTGGATTCATTGTATTTCCAAATTTTAAATTATAAACATTATACATTTCATCTAATAAGGTAGAAACTTCATTTTTTTTCTCATCTACTCCTTCAAGTTCCATATTTTTATAATATTCATCTAATAAAATATGAACACCTTCTAATTTTAATCTAGGATCCATAATTGAAGCTAAACAATATAAAGGAGATATATTTTTCCAATATTTTTTAAATTTTGTTTCCATTTTTAAAATTACTTGAAAAACATTTTCATCATGTCTATATTGAGAAAACATTTCACTAATTAAAACTAAATGTTCTAAAATTAAACATGATGTAGGATAATAAACACCAGATAAATGAGTGCTAGCATTATAAAAAATTTCTAAAATATTATGTAATAATTTTGCTTTATCCCAATCATTTTCTTCGATATTTCCATCAGGCATTCTTTCATTATAAAATAATGTAAGAGGATCCTTAAATGGAAAACATGTTGTTAGCATATCATAAGTAGAATTCCATCGTGTTTTAATATCAAGTTTAAATTTTTTATATGACAAACCATAAGATTTACATATTTGTCTAAAATCTTGATTTCGAGAAGTAGAAGAAGTAACAAATCTAACAACATTTCTTAATTTAGTTACATGTTCATCTACTTCTCTTATTCCATCTTGAACACATAAGTTTAGAATATGGCATGCACATCGTATATGAAAAAAAGCACCATTAAATATTGGATTTAACAATCTTTTTAATTTATCAATTGCACTATCATTATTACTTGCATTATCAAAACTAATTGAAAAAATTTTATTAATTATATTATATGAATGTAAAATGCTATGAAATTGTCTAACTATAGCATTTGCAGTATGAGGATATTCAAAAATTTTAAATGCAATAATTCTTTTTTGTATAAAAAATTCACTATCTATCCAATGTGCCGTAATACACATGTATGACTGATCAGAATGATTACTGGTCCAAATATCAGATGTTAAAGAAATACAAGAAGTTAATGTAATTAAAGCTTGTAAAAGATTAGTTTTATATTCAGAAAAAATTTTTATAGCATCCCTACGCATGGTTTGTCTACTTACTTTTTTATATTTAGGTTGTAGTGATTTATGTATAAATTTTTCTAATTTATAATTTTCTGCTAAAGAAAATGGTTGTTCATCCCAAACAATAAATTTAGCTAATTCTTTTCTAAGAACTTCAGTAGAATAATTAAAAATTTCAAAAGAACTAGAGGAAAGATTTAGAGTAGCCTGTGCACGATCGATTTGAGTTTGATGGCTTCTGATGTGGCGAGTCAAATGACCAGTTCCACCTGATGATTTGCAAGTCAAGACTTTTTTGCACTTTTTGCAGCTGGCTCTTTCTTCGCCGTTAATCATCACCACATCGAAGCTCTTCCAAACGTCGCTCGTGCGTTTTCTTGAGCCTGACACAGTAGACTCGTGAGGGTTTGCACTGCATCCCTCCTCTCCCTGCATAGTGTTAGTAGGCTCAAATTCAACATGATCTTGCTGTTGTTGATTTGGGTCGTAAGGCGGAGGGTTGGCATCTTGATCTTGATCGAGTGGCATAACGGGGTTAGTACTTGTCCCCATTAGCTCTTGCTCGAATGCCTCAATCTCCCATGGCAAAAGATCCCATGTATTGTTCAATCCCGCCATTAATTCTACATATAATATTAAAAGTTAGCCAAAAAAATTTAAAAAATAAGATTAAATACTTACTAATAATAAATTATACATTAAAAAATTACCTTATCACGTGTTTGAAGATCGCTTAGTAAGTAAGAACTAAGAAGTTGAGGTTTCACTTTCAGCCTTCAACAACCTTAATTTAATCATAATTATGAAAAAAAATTATATTAGAATAATTTAAATTTAAGTACAATTACATTATAAAAGACTAAAAGTAAATTAATTTACTACTTACTTGATCTTCTCCACGTGACTAGACCGAGGGACTGAGGGAGCTTTGAAATCTTGATGGCTAATTGAAACTCAAGACTTAGAAAAGAGATTAAGAAAGTATTAAGAGAGAATGAGAAAGTAATCCAAAGTTAATTGGAAACTTGTGTGAAGAAATGAGAGGGTTGGGGGGTCAATTTATAGGGATGAATTGGGTATAAATTTACATATTTATCCCCTATTTTTAATTATTAAAAGGGGCTAAAATGGTAATTTTATAACATAAAGACAATTATATCCCTAACTTTTAAATTTTTTCAAACCGTTATAGGGCTATTTTGGTAAAAACGCATGCCCAATTCAAATTTTCGAACGTTGCCGCCCATTCCAGCCGTGCCGTGCCCGTGCCGGCCCGCGTGCCGTGCCGAGCACGGGTCCGTGCCGTGCCTGGCCCGGCCTGCGGGCCGCGGACCTTCGGCCCAGCACGACCCGAGCCGGGCCGCGGGCCGAACGCGGCCCGTTGACTTGGTCAACGGGCCGTGCCCGGGCCGGCCCGTGTCGTGCCAGGCCGTGCGGGCCGCGGGCCGGCCCGGCCCGTTGGCCACCTCTAAGTACAACTTGTATCAGATTTTAGTTTAAAACTTTTTTGAATTCTTAAAGTACCGAATATATAATTTATTTATTTTATATTATTATACTTATAAATAATTAATATTTTAATAATTAATATTTTGCTTTATAGTACTAAAAAATTAAATATTTTTTTTAGGCAAAAAATTAAATATTTTTAGCTTTGGTATTTGCACACTGACAAACACTCACCTGTCAACTCATCGCTCATTGCTCAACTGTTGCTCCATTGTCTAATTAATATTTTAGAAATTCAGTATTAGTATCGAAATATATTTTAAGAATTTAATATTGTTACTAAAATAACATTTCAAAAATCGGTATGTGATAAATTTTAGTAATTCAGTACTATTACCAATTAAACTTTTAGAATCTAGTAATTGTACTAGTACCAAAAAAATTTATTTCAAAAAGTCTGGTATTAAAATTTTGCCACCATCGAAACTCCGAATGCTCATCACTACCCAATATACAACGCATGATTATTTGCTACTGTTTGCTGCAGGCCGGAGGGATAGTCAAAATGGGGCCTTGGGGAGTAAAATGCGGTCAAGAATGGGACACGGAAACTGGCAGACATTTCAAAAATATTACTGGCTATATGAACACTACAAGCCATGGCCTCTGTGGCATTGAGTTCACCTATTTGGATTCTGCCAATTGAAAAAGGTCCCTTTGGATCAAACAATGGCCAAAGCAACCCTGTAAACCCACTTACAATTTCTCTACTCTTATTTACATTAGCCTTTTATTTTTCTTTAAAAAAATGAGCCCCAATATGCCAATAATCCATGTGTGCGTTTAAGTTTAATAAAAATATTATATCCTCACTATTATTTATTATTTGAATTATCATTAATCTATCATTAACTTCTGTAGTGTGATTTTAAAGACGGCGAATACATCACAAAAGTCGAGGGAGAATATGACGAAACATCTATTACCAAACTCACTTTCTTCACTAATAAGCTGAAAAAAATGCGGCCCATATGGAAGCACAGGCACCCAAAGTTTCTGTCTACCAGAGGATTCTTTCGTGGAAGAGTTCTTTGGATATCATGATAGTGGATCCGTCAAAGCAATTGGATTTGGCTTGAAGGCAAACTAGTCTCATGCAGTAGTCTTAATTTCATTGAGCTACGTTGTTCTTAAAGTTTCCATATATATGTAATGGTAAATAAAATGTGTCATGTGACATCTGCCTCTAGTGTGGACAATGAGTCGGTAATGTACTAGCTATCTCATCTCATGTGTTGCAAATAAAAGCTCAATGAACCGTTGTTATGTGAAAATTATTTGCAAGATTTTACCCTACTAAATAAATATTATTTTATAAATATTATTTACAAGCTTCTAATCTCCTTGACTGTAGTGGGCGGTTTCAACTTCTCAATCACTTCAACTTTGGCTTTCTTAACTTCTAGCCCTCTCTTTAAAATTAAGTGTCCTAAGACTATTCCCTGCCTAACTATAAAATAACATGTTTCCCTAAGCACAAGATTAGTTTCTTCACACCTTTATAAAACTCGAGATAAGTTAGCCAAACAATCATCAAAAGAAAAATCATATACAGAAAAATCATTCATGAAATCTTCAATAAAATCTGAAAATATAGCCATCATACACCTCTAAAAAGTAGCAGATGTATTATACAAACCAAAAGGCATCCTCTTATAGGCAAAAAATACCATATGAGCAAGTGAAAGTGGTCTTATCTTGGTCATTAGGATGGATGAGAATTTGGAAAAATTCAGAATACCCATTTAAAAAAACATAAATAAGAATGATTAGCAAGCCTCTCAACCATCTGATCAATAAAAGGTCATGGGAAGTGGTCTTTCCTAGTGGCTGCATTTAATTTCCTATAATTTATGCACACGCGCAAACTAGTTACAGTTCTAATAGGAATTAGTTCATCATCTCTATTTTTCATCACAGTCATACCCCCTTTCTTAGGAACACATTGAACAGGACATACCCATTTACTACCGGAGATATGATAGATAATACTTGCATCAAGTAATTTTAGAACCTCCTTCTTTACAACTTCTTTTATAGAGGGGTTAAGCCTTCTTTGAAAATCAACATATGGTTTGTGTTCCTCTTCCATAAGAATCCTATGCATATAAAAAGAAGGGTTAATTCCCTTTAAATCATCAATAGAATACCCAATTACCTTCCTGTGAATTCTTAATTCCCTTATAAGCAAATATGTCTCCCTTTCATCAAGCTGTGCATCAACAATAATAGGGTAAGTAGAATTGGGTCTAAGAAATTCATAATGAAGATTATTGGGCAAAGATTTCAATTCAACCTGTGGAACTTTCTCTTCCTGATTTACTTGATCATCACATGCAGTGCAGTCTAATAAATTATGAGTTTCAGAACTAGAATCAAAATCAGAATTAGAGTTAAAATCAAAATTAGAATAAGAAGGTTCATCAAACAAAGCATTAAGATCATAAACAATGTCATCTACAGCATGAATTCTACAACAAGATCTAGCATATGATGGTTTCTTCATAAATTCATTTAAATCAAACTCAATTTTATTTTCACCAATATTAAAAGTGAGTTTACCGTTCTTTACATCAATGAGTGTCCCTGCTGTAGCTAAGAACGGTCTACCAAGTATGATAGGAATTTTAGCATCCTCCTCCATCTCTAAAACCACAAAATCTGCTGGAACAAAATACTTACCAACCTGAATTGGAACATCCTCAAGAATCCCAACAGGATACTTAACTGAACGATCAACGAGCTGCAAGGAAATAGAAGTTGGTTTCGGCTCTCCCATGTCCAGTTTCCTACAAACAGATAAAGACATTAGATTCACACTAGCCCCAAGATCACATAAGGCTCGGTCAAAAGTTATACTCCCAATCAAACAAGGTATAGAGAAACTACCCGGATCCTTTAATTTTGGTGGTAATTTATTTTGGATGATAGCACTATACTCCTCAGTTAATACCACAGTACCGTAGTCCTCTATTTTTCTTTTGTTAGACAAATTTTTTTTCAAGAATTTAGCATAAGTGTGCATTTAAGACAAAACATCAGTAAATGGAATATTAATGTAAAGCTTTTTCAAAATATCTAAAAACTTCCCAAATTGCTTATCTAACTTAGCTTGAACTAGTCTCTAGGGAAAGGGTATATGTGGTTTATATGGGGTTAGTGAGCCAGGTCTAGGAACATCAGGCTGATATGACTCATCATCCTTAGGTTCATCACCCTTATGAGGTGGCAAACTAGGATGAGACTACATATGTACAGGTGGTGTTTCTAAGACTGGCTCACTGCTAGGTTCAATGTCAGGTTCTTCCTCATCAACATCCTCAAGTCTATCCCTTGGTTCATCTAACTATTTCCCACTCCTAGTAGTTATAGCATTGCAATGTTTCCTATGGTTCATTTCAGGTTTAGCAGGCAATTTCCTTAGGGGTCTATAAGATGTGCTGGCTTGTTGTGCTATTTGGTTCTCTAGAATTTTATTATGTGCTTTTAAAGCTTCTACTTCAGAAGTAAGCTATTTGGTTCTCTAGAATTTTTTATTATGTGTTTCCTAAGTTTTTCAAGTATGGATTCCAAACTAGAGTTCAGGTGCTGATTTTGATTTTGTTGCCTCTATTGGTATCCTCTATTCTCTACCTGTCCCCCTACATTATTGTTACTCTTCTAAGACAAATTTGGATAATTCCTTTTTCTATGGTTGTATGTACTAGAGTAAGGGTCATTATTTCTACCTTGATTGTAACCCCCTATAGCATTTACTTATTCTACACCCTAATCAGCAATGATTTTACACTCTTCAGAGTAATGATCTTGGTTACTACAAATATCGCAAATAACAAATGATGAAACCATAGTAGTTTGCATGTGAAAAGAATTAAATCTATTAACCAAAGAATCTATCATTTTAGCCAAGGTACGCCATCCTTCGTTCTCATTCTTACCATGTGGAGGACGATGTAGTACTCCTCTCTCTGTGGTCCACTGGTTATGGTTCAGAGCCATCTCTCAATCAAAGTAAAAGCGTCATCAATGGTCTTATTGATGAGAGCTCCTCCTGCAGTAGCATCAACAGTGAGGCGGGTATTATAAAGTAAACCATTATAGAAAGTATGTATCAAAACCCATTTTTCCAAGCTATGGTGAGGGCACTTCCGTTGTAATTCATTAAAACGCTCTCATGCTGCACTCAATGACTCGCCATCCCTCTGTGCAAAACTGGTGATCTAATTTCCCAACTGGATCATTTTACTTGGTGGGAAGTACTTCATCAAGAAGGCATTTGAAAGTTAATCTCATGTGGTGAATATTCCAATTGGTTGAGAGTGTAGCTAGGCACGTGTTCGGTCCTTGAGAGAAAAAGGAAATAATCTTAGTTTCAAAGCATCACTGAATACACCATTAATCTTAATGGTGTCACAAAATTCAAGAAAAAGAGCTAGATGTTGATTGGGATCTTCAAGTGGTGATCCTCCAAATTGGTTCTGCTGTATCATTGATAGAAAGGCTGGTTTAATTTCAAAGTTGTTAGCCTCAATCGCCGGCTTAGCTATGCTAGAATGTATTCCTTATGGATTCGGCACTGCATAATCCCTAAGCGATCTTCTTTCAGCCATGATCACTTCTTCGTCCTTCTTCTCTTCAAATTTGAGTTTCCTGTGTAATCTAAGAATTTTATTAATATCAGGATCAAAAAGAACTAGTGGTCCTGACCTAAGGGTCCTGCGCATAAACAAGTAGAAAGATCAAATAAACTTAGAAATTCAGAAACTAGAAAAAAAAAAATAGAAAGCAAAAAAAAAAAACAAAACTAAGAACAAAGCTTAGTCTAGCAATACTATCAATTATTTCGATATTAACAAAACTAAGGTCTTTGGCAACGGCGCAAAAAACTTGTTGTGTCCGCAAGTGCATGGATACTCGAAGTAATAAAAGATATCGAACCACAAGGACCTGCGTGTTAAGTACCAAGTAATTGTATTCTTACTAGCTAAGCAAATCGAATAAGTCGTAAGTGAACGATCGGAAATTGTTACGGATTATCAAAGAGAGAAGATTGGGACTAGGGTTTCATCCTCCTTAATTTTTCAATGACTAGACAAAAATAAGTGTTCGTTAGTTTATTCTTGTTATGATAAAGATGAAATTTACTTATAAAGAAATTGCCTCACTCTCGTAATGACAATTTACACTGAACAACCTTCACTCTCGTGATTTTCTATTCAGTGTTTAAACTTTAAAATAAGTAAATCTGACAAAGAAAATTAAAATCACCCTCGTGGCTTAACTCTTAGTGTCAATATCTCGAGCGAAATTAAATATTCTTATATCTTAATTTCACTGATTTTACTTAAGGGTTTCCAACAATCCAAATCACCTCTCAGTACATATTTTTATGTCTAACTCAATAAAATTTTCTAGATCAGATTATCAACAAGATTCTATGTATCAAAAATTAGGAATTAAGAACAAACCTATTCTCATAGCATAAATTCCTAAAACATAATTTAAGGGTTCCAAGTTTTGTAAGTCACCTCCAGCATATATTACAAAACTCTAAAATATGTTGATATTTGAAACTAAAAAAGATTAAAGACAATAATCACTTAAGCAAAATTATCATATCAAAGAATATTCTGACGAAATAAGAATTATCTAGTCATTAAGAAATTAAGGGAATTACACCCCCTATCCCAAAAAGGTTTTTACGCTATCATGGTGAAAGAAATACAATAAGAATTCATTTTAGAAAAATCAGAAATCAAAAAAGAAGGGAATAAGTTACTGATGTACAAG
Source organism: Costus lasius (assembly GCA_027563935.2). Lineage (NCBI taxonomy): Eukaryota > Viridiplantae > Streptophyta > Magnoliopsida > Zingiberales > Costaceae > Costus > Costus lasius. The sequence goes on along the minus strand of CM050450.1, from coordinate 12,893,448 downwards.
GCTATGAAAATAATCACAGTCCGTAATTCTGTGCGTGTTTGCTGTGAACAATGGCGACGCCTACATTTTCATTGATTCCTCCTCCGATCAAACTCCTTTCACTTTGAAACTTTATGTGCGTATTCTCCTTCCTCAAGCGTAGTTTCCTTGCAAATTTGGTCTCCAAAGATGGTTTGTACGCTTCGTGGTGACGTACCCTAGTGCGGAAGGACGTGACACCTTCCCTTCTTCTCCGACATGAACTCAACGAACGCGAGCGGGCATTCGAACGCGACGGCGGTTTTCGCCTCGGGGCGCGTATGTACATGAACAGGCACTCAATTACGGACGCAGGTGGGCGTTGATCGAAATTGAGCGTTGACCCGGAATCGCCTCTGGAATTTGGACACGAGCACTCGAAATCGGACGTTCGTCAGCAGATTTGGGTTTTCGGAGGGCAAGTGGGAAGCTCTATGAAATCGTGGTCGTGCGCAGACGGCTGCGAGGACTTCCATACGAGCGGAGCAGTCTCGCGTGAGAACGCGGCTCCAGTCGAGTGAAGCGGAAGAGGCTGACGGACGCGCGCACGAATTCAGACGGCCGACGAGCTTGAACACTCATCGGTTGAAAGTCGAGCGGCGTAGCTTGACAAATGAACCTTGCCAGCCGTTTGGCTGGTCGACGGATGTCGCGGCAGCCTCCGCCGTGACGAGAGTGCACAAAAACTCGAATACGGACCCAAGCTTCCACGTAGAACACGTGAACGAGGACATTGACTTGTGGACCCGAACCCGAAAACGAATTTAGCGCCAAATCGGATTTCGGACGGCGCGAATGCCAAAAAAAATATGGCGTCGATTTCGGACGCGGGGCGACATTGGGTGCGAAATCGGGCATGGTTCCAAGACCCGATATGGGTGTAGCAAGAGGGTCGGGAGTGTGGATTAGACCCTAAAATTGAATTCACCGATGAATTCAGATTCGGTTGAGAATCTTGGTTCGACAAATAAATTTTGAGGAAAATTTAAAAGGTCAATATACCTTAAAAACCGCTAATTGAGGAAAAATTAGCAGACTTCAAAACTGCTATTTGAGGAAAAAGTTGGCAGGCTTCAAAACTGCTATTTAAAGCGGTCAAGTTAGCAGACTTAAAAACTGCTATTCGTGGACTAAGAGAGTTAACAAAACTCTAGAAATGCTATTTAGGGAGAAATGAGGAAGAGTTAGCAGACTCTAAAACTGCTATGCGGTATAAGAAGAATGAGCGATGTCCAACTAAAACAAAAGAGATCCCTCTTCTTATTTCCACTAAGCCAACTTCGCGTAAAGGGACGCCTTTATGTGAGGGAAACTTGGGTGGACAGCAAGGAAAAATCCTTAAAAATCAGTCTGGGCTAGGTTTCTCGTCATAAGGGGACGCCTTTATGAGGGGAAGACTCGGGGGCAAAATGAATTGGGGGCGCTAAGTTACTCCTCGACGGAGGTGGTATAGGACACCTTCGAAAGGGAGGAGACTTAGGTGTAACCAAGTTGGACGATTCTCCCTAGCGATCCAATTCGATCGCGGACCTTAGGGAACCCTCTCCTGCGATTCAATTAGAATTACGAGTGCGAGTCGAACCGCACTATGGTTTTGTCGGGGACGACGAACAGCTTAGGAGGGGGAGAATGTTAGGCCCAGCCCAATTAAGCCGTTGACTAGGGTCAAAATCAGCCCAGGCCCACGGCTGAAATTGAGATCCAATTTAGGATCTCCGCTGGCAAAATCGACGCCTCGCTCGTCGAGTGTCAGGAGGCTGCCTTTGATTCGGCGGGTCGAAACACGACGACGACTCAACCCAGTGGATCGAGGGAAGCTGCCGGACGACGAGTCAAAGGCAGGAATGGCAGAACCTCTGACACGGAATGGAGGAACCTCTGGCGCGGAATGGCGCCTGCAGACGGGTCAACGTCGGAGATGTCATCCGCATGCAGCTGGACGAGGGGATCCAATGCCGAGCCGCCTATAAGAGGAGCGGCCGGCGAGCTCAAGAGGGAGAGAGAGGGCAGAGAGGTGTGAAAGAGGAATAATGGCGGATTAGCCAGAGGAATCGGCTGCGAACGGAGAGGACGGGCAGTAAACAAGGGTCAGTTGGGCTGAGAAAGATGGAACACTGGGTTCCGATTTCGTCCTGGCGATCTGAACTCGCTGAGGAACGATGCTGCTCCGTCCTTCAATCCCCTCTTCCCTCTCGTCGGACTCTACGGGCGACCTTCCGGCTAGGACTCGCGGTGTCCTTCGGAGCTCCGTGGTGTGGGTGGGTGGAACGGGGCAACGCCGACGTCCAATCCTCCTCTCCCTTTCTCGCTTCCCCTCCGTGCGTTCCCGACGAGCTAGAGGCAGCAGCCTCGGCTGGCTGGCAGGTTCGTGCGCCTTGGAGATTTATCGGGCGAAAGGGAGGGAAGAGGGACGACGCGTCGGTGTGGACGCTGGCTGGCGATCCTGCCGGTGCTTGTAGTGGCGCCGATGAGGCTGAAGGCGAGGGGCTCGAGGTGCCTCTCCCCTGCCGCAGGTCCTTCCCCTGCCCTGCTCCGGCAGTGGCGTGCGCAACGTCGCGGACGAATGGCTAACGCGTTCGGCGGACGAAGCTTCGAGCGAATGAAGCGGCGAAGAGAGGAAAAAGGGAAATATCCGACATGGCGCACTTATGTTAACTGGGGGGCCTGACACCTATACTCATCGCCCATTGCGCTCTGTTGCTCGATCGTTTAATTGATATTTTAGAAATTTGGTATTGGTACCGAAATAGATTTTAGAATTTAATATTATTACTGAAATAAATTTTAGGAATTTAATATTATTACCAAAATAAATTTTCAAAAATGGGTATCGATATTTGTAATAAATTTAAGTAATTCAGTACTATTACTGATTAAACTTCTAAAATTTAGCATTGATACTAGCACCAAAAAAAATTTATTTCAAGTCTGCTGTTAAAATATTGCTGACTCATCACTACTCAAAAGTCTGCTATCGTTTGCTGCAGGCCGTACAAGTAGTCAAAGTGGGGTCTTGGGGAGTGAAAACCGGTCAAACATGGGGCATGGACAATGTCACAGAAATAAAACATATCACTGTCTTTAGCGGAGCCAGGATCAATGGCATTCAGTTCACCTATAGCGTCGGTGATAAATCCAATACAAATACATCTATGGTTTTTGGCCATAGTTATTATGGGGATTTATTTTTTAATAATAATTTTTTTTTATAACAGGTAGATTTTCTCGTGGAGATCAATTAGAGCGGTCTGCAATCGGTTAAAATCACATTGCAGAAGTAGCCCAGTACTTTATAAGTCTGTACTATAATAAATTTTAGTAATTCGGTACTATTATCAATTAAACTTTTAGAATTTAGTATTAGTATTAGTACCAAAAAAAATTATTTCAAAAGTTAGGTATTAAAATTTTGCCAATATCAAAATTCTAAATACTCTTGTGTTGCAAATAAAAGCTCAATGAAGTATTATTATGTGAAAATTATTTGCAAGATTTTACTATAATAAATAAATATTATTTTATAATTTTGAAAAAAAAAATTTTAGCTAATGTTATAAGAAAGAAAAATATAGATCCATATATATATATATATATATATATATATATATATATATTTGGAAGAATATTCTAAAAATGATAAATTATCACAAAATAATTTTTTGTCCAACAAAAGTACTACTTTGGAAGTTGGAAACTATGTGATATTATAAGTGTTTAATCAATAAAAAATAGCTTTCTTCCAAAAATAATTAGCATAACTACTTTATATATATATTTTAATATAGACAAAGTAATTAACCAAAGCGGAATTTTATTATCAATAATAAAAGTCATTACTATTTGAATTAATGCCCTCCATAACTAATTCCATCACTATTATCTTAATTTCTTCCTCAAACCATTTGATTTCTTGTAATCAAAATAATAACCGAACAAAGACTTAAGTGATCTTTTGCCACCGCTGCCCTCAAAAGATTCGCAACATTTAAATTTAAAATTATTATTATTATTATTATTATTCTAGTGGCTCTCTGTTTTAAGTTCAATCACAACAAAATATTATTATTATTATAAATTTATTTCAGAAAGTAAAAGGAAAAGATATGAAATAAAAAAAATTACTAAGTAATTTTTTTATTTATTGGATTAAGCTAAAATAATAAAAAGGATTTTCTTAACTTTTCTTTTCTTTTTTCTTGCTCTTTTTAGGGAACGAGATGAAAACAAGTCTTGTTTTGTTTCCCTCATTTTTTTTTCCTCAAAAGATAGTTAATATTAAATTTGTCTTGGTTTCAATAACTTCCATGAATTGATCATCGCTCATTAATTTTCTTCTAAAGAAAAAGATATTTTAGGTGCCACTTAAAAATATATTTAGTAATTGGTTGGATCATTTGCATAACTTCAAAGCAAGAGGAAACGGTACCAGCAATAAGTGGCGACGGCAATAGCAAGTGGGAGGGGTTGGCAATTGAGGAAGATCTAGAGAGAGCTATTAGGGATTTTAGAAATTTTTAGGGTGTGTTTTAGTAATTTTATTAAAAGGAATGAGTTTGAGTAATTGAGTTTGAGGTTGAGGTAGGTTTTAAATATTTTATGACTGCGTTATATCGGACTCTAATTTGACTTTTACAAATTAGATTTTTTTTTTAACCCAACCTAACACCCATTGATGTTAGGATTGTTTTATCAAAATCAAGTCGGAGTATAGGTTGAATCAAATTGAGTTTGGATTTTTTTTTTTTTTTTTTTTTTTGCAAAGCCTAATTGATTAGAAAAGAGTTGGAGAGGGGTAGTCTTAGGTAAGAGATGGTGACGTGACTACATTCATAAAACATCTTGTTAATATGCATTAAAATTTGTAGATTAGATTTTTTTTTTAATCCAACGGTTTTAGATAGCCCTCCCTAAAATTTATAAAGAGAGCCTATAATTTTATATAATTTTATAGGGAGACACTCTCTTTCAAAATTTTTGTGCAGACAAGGGGTGAATGTGCAATAAGTATTTAAGATGCATGCGGCGTAAATAAGCAACAGCCCCAAAGTTCAATTCAATAATCTCATTGTCGGATTAATATGAGGACAGTAAGTAGTCTGGAGAGCTGGCGTTCCTCTGAGTTATTCCATGAGACAAAGAACTAATGAATTAATTGACAAGGACAAGGTCTAGGGTGTTCACACTACACATTTTCCATCTGTGGATACTGCACTCATCATCCTCTTTAGCTCTCCGGGGAAGTGCTGCAAATCGAGAGTTTTGTTGTTTATTGCTTCTTGACGGCAAGCTCGACGTTATGGTATGGTAGTTGCTGTTAAGTCTGGTTGCTCCTGCATTAATCCATCGTTATCTTTTTTCATGTTTCTAAATGCAAAGCATGAGCATGGGCTGTCTACCATAGGAGAAAAGAAAGAGGGTTCTTCGGAGCATATGGCGAAAGCTATTGAGAAAATATCCTAAGCAGGTCGTGCTGGATTTAAAACATGCAGATCAGATATCATTGATGCGCAGCGGAATAAACGCAACAGATCTTTTAACACAATAATTAATCAACCATCATGCGTTCTAGGATTCAAACTGAAATTAAACTGTGTACCTTTCTCCATCGCAGATGATTCTGGTGGGGATTGGAAGAGTATGCCTTTTCGCCTCTTTCCTTTGTCTTTCAGTTTCTCCTCGATGATCAGGAGATGGAAATCGGAGAGCTTGAAGGCGGAAGCAATTAATTCTTAAGCTTAATCTTTCCCTTGTTAACAGTGATCAAAGGAGAAGATTAAGAAATCGCAGCCGCCGTTCATCGCACGAGAGAGGAGAGGATGAGTTAATTTGTTTTTCACGCAAAACAACAAGGTTAACCAATTCGTTAATCTCTCTTAGGTTTATTTAGAATTAATTAATAAACAATTCATTATCAATTAATTCTAACCACACGATCAATCCCAATTAATCTCATCCATCCAAACTAATTTGATTTCCAAATAAACTTTAATTCCAAATAAGGAAGAGGAGAGGGTTGACTAACCCATTCGCTGACCCACTTTTATACCCACCCCATCATCACGGGTCGGGCCCATTCTATCAGCGAATCAGATGTCGATTAGAATCAAATTGGCTTAATTAAACCTCAAAAACATGTGAGCCACATACAGGGAAAATTTATCGCGATCAACAAAAAAATTTACGAGCCTGTTACGGTCCGGAAACTTTATTATCGGAAATTTTCCAACAGTCTCCCACTTGGCTCATATGTACAATACAGGTTTAATGCAACTTAACAATTATTGATCAAAACAATACATCTAATCAACCAAAAGACTTTCATTGAATTAACTCTACCGAATCATGGCGGGCACACACCACTTACTATCGACATGCTTCCTTCCATGTATCACAGTAGAATCAACTCAACAAAACATTAAATATTGAGAAGATACATCAGTTCTCAATACAACTTTACAAGAGAAAATACTGCATTCCTCTATAACTTGTTTTTCACAAAACATTAATATGCACAAACAATACTGTGAAACAAGATTTCAACAAAGGCAACAATTTTATTGGAATTCCATAATAAAATAAAATTAGTGTATCAAAACCTTGTACATGAGCATTCCATTACATATGCATATAAGATCAACAATAAGGTTAACAAGGCTTTTCAATTATGCCCATCTCTACAACATGTCTAGAAAATGTCTTGGGCGATAATCCCTTAGTTAACGGATCCGCTATCATAAGCTCAGTGCTTATATGCTCAATTGATACAACTTGCTTTTGGACTTCTTCTTTTACTGCTAGATACTTAAGGTCCATATGCTTGGCACCCTTAGTGTATCTATCATTCTTTGCAAAGAAGACTGCTGCGGTATTATCACAATACATTCTCAGCGGCTTGGCTATGCTGTCGACAAGCCCAAGTCCTGAGATAAAGTTCCGCAGCCACTTACATTGAACTGTGGCCTCAAAGCATGCCACAAATTCGGCTTCCATAGTAGATGCAGCAATGACTGACTGCTTGCCGCTTCTCCAGGATATTGCTCCCCCTGCTAGAAGGAACACATACCCAAATGTGGATTTTCTGGAATCCACACAACCGGCGAAATCTGAATCTGAGTAGCCGATCACCTCAAGTTCTTTCTGAGATCTTCTATACAAGAGCATGTGGTCCTTGGTGCCTTGTAAATACCTAAGGACCTTCTTTGCAGCTTGCCAGTGGGACATACCGGGGTTACTCTGATATCGGCCGAGCATACCAACAGCAAAACTAATATCCGGCCGAGTACACGTCTGAGCATACATAAGACTCCCGACCACTGATGCATAGGGAATACCATTCATACCTTTCTGCTCTAATTCAGACTGGGGACATTGCTTTCCACTGAATTTGTCACCCTTCTGAATAGGAGCTAACCCTGCAGAGCAATTTGACATATTGTATCTCTCTAAAACTTTAGATATGTAACTTTTCTGAGACAATCCTAACAGTCCTTGTGATCTATCTCGGAATATTTCTATTCCTATCACAAAGGATGCCTCACCCATATCTTTCATTTCAAAGTTATTTGAGAGAAACTTCTTCACATCCTGTAACATAGATTTATCATTAGTGGCTAGCAATAGATCATCAACATATAGAACAACAATCATAAACTTGCTTCCCTGAACTTTCATGTAGATACACCTGTCAACAGGGTTCTCTACAAAACCATAAGCAGTAATGATATTATTAAACTTTAGATACCATTGCCTGGAAGCTTGTTTTAGTCCATATATTGATTTCTTTAATTTACACACCATATTCTCTTTTCCTGTGGTCTCAAACCCTTCAGGTTGGTTCATGTACACTTCTTCCTCTAAGTCCCCGTTCAGAAAAGCGGTCTTTACATCCATCTAGTGAAGCTCAAGGTCATAATGAGCCACCAAAGCCAAAACAATCCTCAAAGAGTCCTTTCTAGATACTGGAGAGAAGGTCTCTTTGTAATCAATGCCATCTTTCTGAGTAAAACCTTTGGCAACAAGCCGGGCCTTGTACCTTTCAATATTGCCTTTAGAGTCACGCTTGGTCTTAAAGATCCACTTACAGCCGACTCTTTTACACCCTTCAGGCAATTCAACAAGGTCCCATACTTGATTATCTGCCATAGATTTTAACTCATCATTCATAGCATCAATCCACTTTATTGAGTTGTCACTTTCCATGGCCTCATGGACTGAGACTGGATCTTTGTCAATGCTTAAGTCACATTCATTCTCAACTGAGTATACCACAAAGTCATCTGGAATAGCGGAGCGTCTTTGCCTTACAGACCTCCTCAATACTATTTCCTGTGGTTCACTCACGTTGTCATTACCTGTGACTGGTTCATTGGATTCACTTTCATTCAGTGGCACTGGATCATTTTCAGGTTGTTCCTGTGTGTTGTTGGACTGTACTACAACACTTGGGACAACTATTTCATTCGGGATGTCAGATGGAACTAAGTCCACCTGAACCTCCTGAATGTCCAATGTCTGTGGTTTCCCACTCCTACTGACCTCTCCAATCTCAATGAACCTAGCATTACCAGACTCAACAATCCTCGTACTATGGTTAGGACAATAGAATCTATACCCTTTAGATTTTTCAGGATAGCCAATGAAAAATCCACTGACTGTCCTAGAATCTAATTTCTTTTCATGTGGGTTGTATACCTTTACTTCTGCTGGGCATCCCCAAACATGGAGATGTCTTAAACTGGGTTTCCTTCCATTCCACAGTTCATAAGGAGTCTCAGGAACTGTTTTACTAGGAACCCGGTTTAAGAGGTACACAGCAGTCCTTAATGCATACATCCACAAGGACTGGGGTAAGTTACTATTTATAAACATGCTCCTAACCATATCCATAAGAGTACGATTACGCCTTTCAGCTACACCGTTTTGCTGCGGTGTATAAGGCATTGTGTATTGCGCACAAATGCCTCGACTTTCAAGGAACTTTGCAAACGGGCCAGGAATCTGCCCGCTTGAACCAACCTTACCATAAAACTCACCACCTCTATCTGATCTCACCACTTTTACCTTTCTGTCTAGTTGCCTTTCCACCTCATCTATAAATGTCTTTAGGACATCCACAGATTGAGACTTTTCATGGAGAAGATAGACATAACCAAACCGTGAGAAATCATCTATAAAGGTGATAAAGTATCTTTCTCCACCCCATGACGGGATATCGAAAGGACCACATATATCAGTGTGTATCAACTCTAAAAGTTGACTGCTTCTTGTGGCAGGGCCCTTTGCTATGTGCTTTGATTGTTTACCCTTAATACAATCAACACACACACCTAAGTCACTTAAATCCAATTGAGGTATGATATTACATTTCATCAACCTCATTATCCTTTCTTTGGATATGTGACCTAGTCGTCTATGCCACAAATATGCAGACCGTTCATCAGATGCACTACATTTTAAACCAGAACTATGTTCAACAACAAACAGGGATTCAGCATAATTAACATCGAGATTGAAATGGTATAAATCATCAATTAAAGTACCAGAACCATAATAGTACTTATTTCTGAATAATGAAAATACACCATGTCCAATTTCAAAATTAAAATTCAATACATCCAGTTTCCCTAGAGATACAAGATTTCTAGCACAAGAAGGAACATAAAGACACTTTTCCAGATCTAGATGACACCCAGTGTCCAAGATCATCCTGTAAGTCCCAATTCCTTCAATAGGTGCCTTCATCCTGTTTCCCATGAGCAGATACTGTTCAGCTCCTCTTATGGGCTGGATCGAAAGAAATCCCTGTTTAATATGAGACACATGAGTAGATGCACCAGAATCTAACCACCAAGTATTATAAGGAACTTCAACAAGGTTGGTTTCTAAACATACAGAAATGTAATAAATACCTTTCTTTTCAAACCAAGCCTTCCTTTTAGGACAGTCCACCTTTATATGCCCTTCCTTCCTGCAGAAATGGCATCTGGGTCCTTTGAAGTTAGGAGCATTGGAAACTATAGCAATGCCCTTTCCTTTCTTTTTACCCTTATTTTTTCCTTGATGGTTGACCTTTACTGCTATTGCCACTATCAAACTGTGCAAAGTGTATGGAGTGCCCTTTAGCTTTTCTAAGTCTCCCTTCCTCCTGAACTAACATGGCCTTTAATTCTTTTAGTGTCCACTTATCTTTAATGGTATTATAATTTACCTGGAACTGGCCAAATTCAGTAGGAAGAGATATCATAATAAACTGTACAAGCATACTTTCTGACACCTCCATATCTAAAACTTTAAGCTTTGCAGCCAAGTTTGACATCTCAGTTACATGCTCATGAATGGGCTTAGACCAATCAAATCTCTTAGTGGTAAGCTCAGTCATGAGGGATCCCACAATGGACTTATCAGCCAAGTCCGATTGTGAATGCTCTCTAATAAAAGTAAGTAATTCCCTTGCATTCATAGTCTTGGGTATTGAGGGTTTAACATTTTCTGCCATCGTCATTCTCATCAGCATCAGGCATAATTTATTCGATCTTTCCCAGGCTTTGAAAGTAGCTTTCTCTGCCTCTGTACTCGAATCAGTTATAGGTTGAGGCTGTGGTTCGGACAATGCCTGGTCTACATCCAATACACACAGGTGAAATTGGATCTGATCAGACCACTCGGCATAGTTCAAACCATTGAACTTTACTGAGGCATTCCCCAATGTATACAAGGTAGAAGAAGCTGCAAACCATAAAACATGCTCAACATTAATTCTTTGAGTTAACATTAATTCAGATTCAGATTTTATAACATGTATTAAAATGACCTGTGGGCAACACTTTAATACATAACTATTGAGATACCAGAACTTTTATCTTTTATAGATAACCAATTATGCCACAACTTGATGTGAATGTCACCTGTGGGCTAGCATCACACCAAGTGAACATAATGGTTAATCTCTCTAATTGTTTGTGATTATAAGCAATGGTTCACCTGTGGGCAACCTCCTAGCTTATAATCAGCAAACTTGACTATTCAAATACCTTACTGTCATTCTATTAATTTTAAACAGTTGTGTGTACAAAGATTTAATATTTATAACATTAGAGCAAGGCCTCTGTGGAGACTAACATGCTCTCATTACAATAAATATTTGATCTATGTACGGGTTACAATTATGTATACTTAGATTTAATATTTATAACAATAGAGCAAGGCCTCTGTGGAGACTAACATGCTCTCTTTTCAATAAATATTTAATCTAAGTATGGGCTATTAATTTCTAAGTTTAAAATTAGTGTTTATAATCATTTGAAGCAAGGCCTCTGTGGAGACTAACATGCTTCCTATTCAATAAACAATTTAATTTTAAACAAAGACATTAATTATGGAATATACTTCAATTCCATACATCTTTTCCACGCAAATGCCTATACAGAATAATTTTGTTTCATGCAATTTCCATTTATTAAGCGCATTACGGCCAGGCCGTTACAGTCATCACGGCCGTGACGCGCTAGGTATCGATACATGCAATTGCCGAGACCGTTACGGCCAGACCGTGATGTACATCACGGCCGTGACCGTCTCGACGACAAAATTATTCAATCAGTAAATTTGCAGACAATGTTCGTTTGCACTAGCATGCACCCTAAGTTTCATCATTGCAAAATTAAAACATTAAAACATGCAATTAACACAATTCTAGCATGAACCCTAATTTTACAACGATGAAAAAACATGCTATTACTGAATCCAAGCATGCATAGCAATTAATTAGGTGTTAAACCTAGCTCTGATACCAATTGCTGGATTTAAAACATGCAGATCAGATATCATTGATGCGCAGCGGAATAAACGCAACAGATCTTTTAACACAATAATTAATCAACCATCATGCGTTCTAGGATTCAAACTGAAATTAAACTGTGTACCTTTCTCCATCGCAGATGATTCTGGTGGGGATTGGAAGAGTATGCCTTTTTCGCCTCTTTCCTTTGTCTTTCAGTTTCTCCTCGATGATCAGGAGATGGAAATCGGAGAGCTTGAAGGCGGAAGCAATTAATTCTTAAGCTTAATCTTTCCCTTGTTAACAGTGATCAAAGGAGAAGATTAAGAAATCGCAGCTGCCGTTCGTCGCACGAGAGAGGAGAGGATGAGTTAATTTGTTTTTTCACGCAAAACAACAAGGTTAACCAATTCGTTAATCTCTCTTAGGTTTATTTAGAATTAATTAATAAACAATTCATTATCAATTAATTCTAACCACACGATCAATCCCAATTAATCTCATCCATCCAAACTAATTTGATTTCCAAATAAACTTTAATTCCAAATAAGGAAGAGGAGAGGGTTGACTAACCCATTCGCTGACCCACTTTTATACCCACCCCATCATCACGGGGTCGGGCCCATTCTATCAGCGAATCAGATGTCGATTAGAATCAAGTTGGCTTAATTAAACCTCAAAAAACATGTGAGCCACATACAGGGAAAATTTATCGCGATCAACAAAAAAAATTTACGAGCCTGTTACGGTCCGGAAACTTTATTATCGGAAATTTTCCAACAGGTCGTACCCTAGAATAGTGTGGGAAGGGTGATAGGGTGATAATTTCACTTTAGATTTTGTCTTCATATCTGTTCTGTTCAGTAATATTCAAACAGTAGTGATGATATTTTCTTGAAACTACTCGTACATAAGAAAATGCCACGCGTATCGTAACCGTACATTACGTCGATTGAATTGGATAGATCTTGTAAGCGGGTATAAGTAAAAAAAAAATAGGTGTCTCACAGTAAGGTAGAACTAATTGTAAGGCACCGCTTAAGTAAGATAAGCGTGGTACCCCGCTTAGGATGTTTACTCGATTGAATCCATGGCCTTTAAATCAAATACATCTTGAATAGTAAGTTCCATTTGTAAGATTTATGGCTCTCATTAATGGTCATAATAATATCGTATTTATGACCTTAATAATGGGTGTATATCTTTAACGTTAAGATTTATGGTCCCTCATTAATGGTCATACTAATATCATATTTATGACCTTAACAATGGCTCTATCTTTAACGTTAAAATTAATTACCTGCATTTATGGTTCGTTTTAAATTCTAACATTAATAGTGAAATTAATGTCATCAATATCATTTATGTAACGTGATAGACGTTACGTTTTAAAAGTAACGGATGTATTAATTGGTCCCTCTCTCTATCTCTATAAATATGCACGAGATTAAGTCTTTTATATCGAGACTTGTGTTAGAAAGGGAGATCAAGTGAGAGAAAACTGATTATTGGAGATTCGACAATTCTTCAGCTTCTTCGATCATGTCGTCTTCCGCATCAGGTACATGTTTATGTTATTGTTTTTATTGTGAAGATTATTTATTCGAAGATCCGAAAGTTATGAATGTTGATATCATGATCGCTATTCTTATGTTTTTCATGATGTTGATTTTACGAACTTATGTTGATCTTAAGAACTTACCACCATTCAACTCTTATCTATGGAAGCCGTGCGGGCCATAGCCACATGCAGATGAAGAATGATTTAAGGCAAGTGGAGTTAACTTGATTTAGAACTTGTAGTTGTGATCTTGTCGATTTCATTGAGCTACTATTCATAAAGTTTAGATATATTTACTAGTAAATAAGGGTGTCATATGCCATTTGTGTCCCGTTTAAGTCATTAGTTGGTGATGTTCGAATTTGCCATTAAACAAGAGTCTAGTTATTGTGATGCTCTTGAAACTTAGCACAGAAGTAAGTTCCATTGCATATCGAGCACGATGAATGACTTGATTCTCATCATCTGACAGTTGGACAAGCATTGAGGTGGCTAAAGCTCGGGGGTGCACATGAGGTGGCAACAAGGGTTATAAATAAATCTTAGCTATGGGGTGGTGGACAACATTGACAATAAGAAGAAAACAACAAATGGCCTTGAGCTTAATGCATTGTTGACTAGTGTACTCTCCGAGTGCTCCTCAACAATGATGAGAATCCCATGCAGGAGTGGATCAACAACGTCGATCCCAAAACCTATAGAATCCCCTCCTCCATCAATGAGGAGAACAATAGTGAATTAGGGGGAGAACGTAAGCAATGTTCCTCCCCTTCCTCTTCCCTATTTCCGGTGGCACCCTTTTAGGTGACGGTGTCTCGCATGCGGCAGTGTCTCACTGACAAGTTCATCGTCTTCAAGCACAGTGGTGACAGTTCTTGGTGGGGTCACTACTAGTAATGGCAACGGGTCTGGTATTCGACCCTATTATGCAACCCGAACCCGACTCTAGAATTTAAATGAGTACCTATTTAAATAATAATTTTTTATTTTTATTTTTAATTTTTAAAGTAGTATATAAAAATTTAATTATATATATTATTATTATAAAAATGTATTAATTATTATTATTATTATTATTATTATATATATATTTTATAATTTATAAATGACGTATCGAGTACCCATGCTTCCAAACGTGAAACCAACCTATTTAGGTAATTCGGTACCTAAACCCGCCTTAATTGGGTGAGGTTGGGTACTTGATTGAGACGGGTATTTTTTGCCATCCCTAGTCATGACAGTGGTGGCCGAAACCAAGTAGGCGGGGTGACATCTCCATGCATGCAGATGTATTCCGTAAGTGCACGGATAAATCGAAGTAACAAAAATATCGATCATACGGGGACAAATGGCTAAGTACCAACTCTACTTAGAATCATCTAAAATAGAATGATTCTTATCTCTACTAAAAATAGAAGGAACAATGAAGCAAACTAAAAAAGGATTTACTGTGTTGAAGGAGATTTATCCGCATGTACAAATTGCCCCCTCTCAATAGTACAATCTGATGTCTATTCGAATTAATCCTCTACTCTCGTGATTATTAACTCGAGATAAACCCAATGAGTTCTTGATAAATCAATAAAGTCCCCTCAAGTTAATTCGAACTACTCTCGTGTTCAAATCAACTTGTCCAAATATTGTAGATCCGACGTCACAATTCACCTCTCAGTACTTCTTGTGACGTCCTAAGACATGCAAATCATAGTCAGTAAACTAACATGTAATTAACACAATAATAACTGGATTTAACACAAGAAAATTACTTTATAAGAGGATAGTAAATAATCAAGTCATGAAAAGAAAGAGGGCTACACCCTCAATTATGAATAAAGATTTTACGCTGACATGTTGTACATGTTCACATGGTAAAATATCCATGTTTAATTACAAAATTAGTGAATAAACATAGAAATCAACTAAGGGAGAAGAATTCAAGGCTTCCTGATGAGAGTTGATGCCAATCGACCGAAAGGTAGAAGCTTTCTCGGTGATGAATTGCCGTCCGCCGCCGGATGCCCTAATTTATGCCCCTTTGTCGAATCCTCCTTGAAAATTGGCCAAGAAGTCCCAATAATCACCCCAACGCTCCCTTATATAGTTTCTCCACCCTCAGATTAGGTTTTCCCCCAAAATTCGGCGTGAAAAGGAATCAAATCGAGCGAGAAACCGAGTCAAACTCGGAACTGGTAGATATAATTACGGCCGTGATATATATTATAGCTACGCCCTGATGACACCAAAATATATAGTATATTTTTGTATCATTTTGCATATCTTTTCATGCTAAATTGAGGATCTTTTGCCCCTTTTATGCTAAAACTATCAAATATTACAAAATCTACTTGTATTTTGGGTTTTCATGATTATCAGGTAAAAAGGCACTATTTTGAGGCGTTTTCGAGCAAAATCAAAGACATAGAAGAGTTACCATCATCAAGAGGAGATCACCCGAGAAATTTCACGCAAATCGGAGCAACACACCAAAATACGGTAGGGCCGTGTTCTATTTTACGGGTACCATATTTCCGTACGATATCGTAAAATCATAGCACTACCGTAAATTGGGGAGTTTTCCGACTAGAAGATTTTTTTGATTTTATGGCACTACCGTAAACTATTTTACGGGCCATATTTTTTCAGACGATTTCAAGCAGAGAGTTCAGTCGACATTACGGCAGTGCCGTAAAACCATTTTACGGGTCGTATTTTTCCAGCCAACATCAGATCAGAGAACGCCAGCGATTTTACGCCAGTGCCGTAAACTATTACACTGCCGTATTATCTGTTCTGGACGCGACTGCTAGGTCAATTTCGACGCCCAATTTTTGCAGAGGACAATTGCAGGTGATCCAGACCTTTAAATTCGATGCTGTAAGAAGCAATCGGGGAGTTTTCGAGGAGAAGCAGAGGGACGACACTAAAAGCCCTAAATTTCATCCACTCTATGGAGAGAAATCACAATTCACGCCGCCGCCTAGGGTTTTCTTTCGCCGCCGCGACCAATCCAGAGCACCTCCAGCCATGAAATTCACACTGAAGCTTCGCCTGGAAGAGGAGACAACGTGCCAGAAGTTTCAGAGCAAAAGAAGATCAATTGGAGAAGAAATCGAAGAAAAGGGGAGTGCCGCCACTATTCATCGACGCCTTCTTGCAACATACGGCTGTGAAATATTTCACAGCCGTGCTGTATTTTCTTAACTCTTCTTTTTCTTTGATTTTTGATCTTCTGAAACCATGGAATATTGTAACTTCTTCACCATGCTAGCTTAAACACCCTTCGGGACATGGGAGAGTAATCCCCTTTGATTTTCGCAATGACTAGATAACTTCTACTTTCATCACGATTATTCTGTTTTGATAAATTTTACCTATGTTATTACTGCTATAAGATTCTCTTTAGTTTATTTCTTGTCATCATGAATAGAGTTCTTGCATTAAGGACCGAAAGGTGATATTCTTGAGAATTGAAACCCTAAAATTAACTAATAGGAACTCACCGTGAGAATTTATGTTAAGTTCTTATTTCTTTATTTTAGATGACTAATTGTCTTGATGATAATTATGAACCTAGGATTGAGTCATTGTGTCAAACGTGGAGATCTTGCAAGAAAGTGAGGATCAGAACGTTGGAGAACCATAGGTAAAACTTGCGTCGAGTCTCGGATGCACGAAAGTGATCCTTGAGATTTTGCTCGAGGCAATCAACTTAGAATTCGGATGCACGAAAGTGATCTTTGAATTCTTTGATTGATAGTTTGCTTATCTTCAGCATTGGGATAGATCTTGCACGAAAGCGAAGATTGGTCCCTCCATGATTATCTGCACGAAAGTGAGATAATTCCTTTATGTAGTAAATTAAGCCTTTATCATATTAGAATTTGAGTGATGAATATCTTTATTTATCTAGTCATGAAAATTAAAGTGGATGAAACCCTAGTCCCAGTTTCTCTCAGATAGTATTTTCCCATGTATTTTCGATCTTTGTTTAACTTCTATTCGATTACCTAGATAGGAAGAAATCAATTATTTGGTACTTGACAACATAGGTCTCTGTGGGATCGATATTTTCTTTATTACTTCAAGTATCCGTGCACTTGTGGAGATAACAACAAGTGTGGTGACTCAACAAGTTTTTGGAGCCGTATCAGGGGGTGACAAGTCCCTGTGTGCCAACACTCAGGTTTTGGCTGCGGCTTCAGGAATAAGTTTTGCTTACCTACTTGTTGGGATACAACAAGGTTTTTGGCGCCATTGCCGGAGACCTTAGTTTTGTGAATATTGAAGATATTGACAGTACTTCTAGACTAGGTTTTTATTTACTGTTTTAGATTTTATCTATTGTTTATATTCTGTTTTTCTTAAAATCGCTTGATCTATCTACTTTGCATGCGCAGGAGTCTTAGGTCAGGACCACTTGTTCTATTGGATCCTGAAATTAACAAAACCCTTAGAGTGCGCAGGAAGTTGAGACTTGAAGAGGATTTACAAGAGGCACAACAGGAGATAGAAGAGATTTTGGAGATGGCAAATAACGAGAGAAGGTCTTTGCGAGATTACGCTGCCCCTAATTCACAGGGAGTTCACTCCAGTGTCACCAGACCGGCCATTGATGCGAACAATTTCGAGATTAAATCAGCGTTCATTTCTATGCTTCAACAACATCAATTTGGAGGATCTCCACTTGAGGATCCTAATATTCATCTTTCGCTTTTTCATGAATTATGTGATACAATCAAAATTAATGGAGTTTCTGATGATGCACTAAAATTGCGATTATTTCCTTTTTCTCTTAGGGACCGAGCACGTGATTGGCTGCACTCTCAACCTTCTGGAACGTACACAACTTGGGAGCAGCTGTCTAATGCTTTTCTAATGAAATACTTCCCTCCCAGTAAGATGATTCACTTAAGAAACCAGATCACGGGATTTGCTCAGAAGGAAGGAGAATCTCTTAGCGAGGCATGGGAGCAGTACAACGAATTGCAAAGGAAGTGTCCTCACCATGGCTTGGAGAGATGGGTTTTAATTGAAACATTTTATTATGCTTTACTCTATAATACACGCCTCACAGTTGATGCTGCTGCAGGAGGAGCTTTCATGAGCAAGACTCTGGAGGAAGCCTATCAACTGATTGAAGAGATGGCTTTAAACAATGATCAGAATTCCAAAGAAAGAGGAGTGATATATCGACCTCCTCAGGGTAAGAATGATGGTAGTGACTTTCGCACCCTAGCTGAGAAAGTAGAATCTTTGTGCAATCGTTTTGATACGTTTAAAATGCAAACTCATGTTGTTTCTTCTGTCGATTGTGAGATTTGTGGGAATCATGGGCATAATGCTGAAAAGTGCAAAATAATTGTTGATAGAGGTGAGGAACAAGTTAACGCAGTAGGAGGTTACAATCAAAGTAGATCTAATGACCCCTACTCTAATACCTACAACCCTGGGTGGAGGAACCACCCTAATTTGTCCTGGAAAAGCAATAATCATGCTAGTGAGCAGAATGAATATAGGGGGTTCCAACAAAGAACACAAAATCAGAGTCAACCCCAGAAAGCCAGCTTAGAAGAAATGTTTAATCAATTTATGGGGTTCCAGAAAAAAACAGAATGATGAGGTGGATGAGAAAATGAAAGAGATCAAAGATGATGTGAAGGAGAGTCTGAGACAGATCAATTCTAGGCTAGATGGCATTGTTGCCCACAATAAAATGCTAGAGTCACAAATTGCACAGCAGTCTAGCACTTCATACAAACCCCCAGGAAAATTGCCTGCCAAACCTGAACCAAACCCTAGGGAACACTGTAATGCCATTATAACTAGAAGTGGGAAACAATTAGGAGAACCTGAAGGGAAAGAAGAACTTGATGAGAAGGAGTCTTATGATGAACTTGATGATAAGTTAGAATTAGAAAAGTCCTCTGAGCATGAACAAACCCTACCTAGTTTAACACCTCAAAAGGATGATAAACCAAAAGGGGAGGTGCCATGTAAAGAAAATGATTATAAGTCTAATTTACCTCCACCCTATAGACCACCTATACCCTTCCCACAAAGGTTAGCTCAGAATAAACTAGACAAACAATTTGGCAAATTTCTTGATGTTCTGAAAAAGCTCTACATTAACATTCCATTCACTGAAGCTATTTCTCAAATGCCTTCTTATGCTAAATTCTTGAAAGAAATATTGTCTAGTAAAAGGAAGTTAGATGATTATTGTACTTGCATTGTAACTTTGACTGAAGATTGTAGTGCCATCATACAAAACAAATTACCACCTAAGTTGAAGGATCCAGGTAGTTTTTCTATCCCTTGTTCAATTGGCACCATGGCTTTTGACCGAGCCTTATGTGATTTGGGTGCAAGTGTTAGTTTAATGCCTCTTTCTATTTACAAGAAACTAAACATTGGAGAGCTTAAGCCCACATCCATATCTTTACAGCTCGCAGACTCATCGGTAAAGTATCCTGTAGGTATTCTAGAGAATGTTCCAATAAAGATAGGTAAGTTTTTCATACCTGCAGATTTTGTAGTTTTGGACATGGAAGAAAATTGCAAGAATCCTATAATTCTAGGAAGACCACTGTTAGCAATTGCTAAAGCAAACATAGATGTGAAAGAAGGAAAGATCACTTTTGATATCTGTGACAACAAAATTGAATTCAATCTTAATGATTCACCGAATAAAATTTCTTACTCCAATTCGTGTTGTATTGTTGAAATATTTGATGATGTTGTTGTTGATGTTTCTAGTTTATTTGATGAATCCCTAAATTCTGAAAATAACAATTTTTCTGAGGATGTTGATAAAAAGATGCAGGAAAAGAAGAACAAAAATTCAAAAAGAAGGAGAAGAAGAAGAGGAAAGTCTAGACTACTTGACAAAGTAAAGAAGATTTGGAATAAATTTGGAAATTGCTTCAAGACCGAGCCTTATGTGGTTCAAAGAGATGCCCAATCTAAAGAAATATCAGAAGGGCAATTGGGAAAATCACGATCACACCCGAGTGTTAAAGGGTCAAGCTAATGACCTTTAAATTAGCGCTTCTTGGGAGGCAACCCAAGCTTTCTAACCTCTGTTTATTTTATTTTGATTTCTGCTTAGGACTAATTTTTCTTTTATTTTTGTAGGTAAACCGTGCTTTGGTGCAAATACGGCACTACCGTAAAGTATATTACGGTACCGTATTTTCAGTCCACTTTCGACCAAAGAGTTGTGACGAAATTACGGTATGGCCGTAAAGACTTACGCAGTACCGTATTTTGTGGCCAAAATCAACCCGAGAGTTCCTTTATTTTTACGGCACCACCGTAAGTAATTTTATATGCCGTATTTTTAATTTTCAATTACTTTCAAAAAAAAAAATTCGCTGTTCAATTTTTATGGCGGTACCGAAAGCTGTTTCATGGTACCGTATTGTAGTGTCGTTTTCAAACAGAAAGTTGCCGTGATTTTACGGGGGTACCGTAAATGGATTTACGGTACCGTATTGCCGAACCAACTTTGACCCGAGAGCTTCCGTAATTTTACAGCAGTGCCGTAAGACATTACACTGCCGTAATCGTGATTCTGGCATGCGAGTTATGTGCCGTATTTAGGGTTTCACGAGCCGTTTTTAGGGTTTTACCACTCGTTTTCACTCGTTCTTGCGCCATTGTTGAATTTCCGATCTTCTCCGACCATCTGTGGACGCCGACGACCCTTCCCGTCCAGCTTTCGTCGTCAATTAGGTACTCCTTTCACTGATTTTACTACTCTGACGAGGTTTTGCAAACTTTCGCCCCTTTCACTCGTTCTCCCTCGTTTCTAAACCGTTTTTGGTGATTTTTGTTTTCATTTACTCCGAAGAGGATAGGCTATCGATTTTTCATTGTTTGGGAAAATTTGGACAAATTTCTGTCGCTGATTTGAACTGAAATGTGCCGAATATCTTCAAAGTCACTGTTCATTGACGTTTAATTCGTCCTTTGGGTTCGAACATAAGATTTAAACCGATTTTTGTTTCCAATTTGCTTGATTGATGTTTCTGATAATGTTGGAAGTATGATATATGCTTGCCATATTGTGTTAAAATTGGGATTACATGCATAGTTTTTACTCTGCTTTCCACTCTATTTTTATGTTGTAATTTAGCTGATAATACTAGTAGAACAGGTTGATAAAATGCCCATTGACTAGATTTAAACTGTTATATTGTTATATTGTGCATTGAATTATGAGTTTGCAACTTGTGAAATGGCACCAAGGACAAAATCTATTTTCCCAAGGAGGAAGGGGAAGGCTCCAGCTGAGCCCTCTCAACCTGAGAATCCGTATGGAATAATTCTCTATTAAATTGAAAGCTTCATCAATCTCCTTGCTCATCAATGCACCACCAGCTGCCGCATCAATGGTAAGCCTGGTATTGTAATTTAGACCATTGTAGAATGTGTGGATAAGAAACCACTTCTCCATACCATGGTGACGGCACATCATTTGATACTCCTTGAAGCGATCCCACGCTTCGCATAGTGACTCATTGTCTCTTTGAGCAAAATTAATTATTTGAGCTCTCAACTAGGCCGTCTTACTTGGCAAAAAAATACTTAGATAAGAATGCCGTGGAGAGCTGACTCCATGTTGAGATCAATCCAGAAGATAGAGAGTGTAACCATGCACGAGCGCGGTCCCGTAGTGAGAATGGGAACAACCTCAACCGTATCGCATCATCAGATACTCCGTTCATCTTCAGTGTGTCACATACTTCCAGAAAGATCGATAGATGTAAATTCAGGTCCTCAAGTGGTGAACCTCCGAATTGGTGCTGCGTCACCATATTCACAAGTGTTGGCTTGATTTCAAAGTTGTTTGCCTCGATCGGAGGCCGAGTGATACTGGTATGTAGCCCTTGTGCGTGTGGTGAAGCAAAATCTCTAAGAGTACGGTGGTTATCCATCTTGAGCTGTTCAAGAGATTCTTCAGAAATAGCTGCTTTGAACTTAGCTTTTCTACGGCGCCGGAAGGTCTGTTCAATTTCAGGATCAGCAGGTAGCAATCCTCCTGACCGTAGAGTCCTACGCATAAACCAAGTGAGTTCAAAAGCAACTTTTCCAAACAGCAGAAAGATATGCAGTAATTGTCAAAAGTAACAAAATAAACTTAACACTAAATAACAAAAAACATGTATACTAAAAGAAAGAAAAATGCCTAGTCTAGCATTAACTTAACCGTGTCGATATTGATAGATTTGGTCCCCGGCAACGGCGTCAAAAACTTGATAGCCGGTAAATTAACCGTTCCGCAAGTATACGGGCTATCGAAGTAATAAATATGTATCGATCCCACAGGGACCAAATACCAAGTACCGACTGATTAGATTATCGCAAGCTAGACGATCTTTCGTTGGTTTTGTAAAGGTTGCTAAAGTCTAAAATTAAGCTAAACAAGAGTGAAATAAGGTAATGCAAGAGGAAAACAATGTAATGGCTCAACTAAGGGTCCAAGGATGCAAGAAATCAGGGCTAGGGTCCGCCACCTTGAAGTGTTATGCAAGGACGAAATAACATAGTGCAATCCTCTTTTAATATCCTAGGGCGATCCAAGAGTGCGCAAGTCGTCCTCTCTCGAGCGATTCAATTTGCAACTAAGAGCTTTACCCGACTTAACGTCTACCGTCGTAGGACGTAAAAACGAATAAACTCGTGGAGCGCCGGATCGTACATACCATCCCATCATTTGTACGTGTTGTCCCCTCTCGGGTGATGCAACAAGGTGTTTCCACGGTTCGATGCATACTCTCGTAATACGCCCTCCCGGACAAACCCAAAGAGCACAAAATGGTATGTACTACCCGTACCTAATCAACCACTCTCATGCGATGATTAAGGTACCCTCACCTAGGCTGTCGAATATCTAGATGTGCCTCTCGGCAATACCGGATATCTAAAATGTGAAGGAAGCAACAAAGCAAACTTCATTCAAAAAGTGCAACTAGGCAAGGTAAGATAATCTAGGGTTTGCATAATGTCATTCAAAATCTACACATAAAACCGTCAAGGGGCTTTCCCAAGCCTTGAAACAAGTTTAAGCTACAATACTCATGTCATAGAATAGAGCATAAATCGGTTCAGTCAATACATCCATGGTTAAACGAACAGAACGAGGTAAATGAGGAGAGGATGGTAGGACTCCCTCAAGGAGGAAGGATCCACTCGAAGCTTCTAAGGCTCTCGCCGCCGAAGTTCTCCTCTCTGTTCCGATTAAGCGCCGATTCCCGTTGCCTCCTCAGCTGCCGCTCGTCTCTTACGTGCGTGTCTCCCAATCGATCTCTCTAATTCCCCCCCCCCTATTCCTTACGTGAATAGAGTTTTTGTCCTCTTCCTGTGTTCTCCTTGACAAATTCCACTTATGTCCCTGGTTAGCTTTCCATCTGACGTGGATGAGTCGAGAGTTGAAGCCTGGAAAAATCGGCGTCTGGCGTCACCAAAGCCACGGGGTGTGGTTCTGGTCACTGGGTGGCCCGTGGTTTTCGCCGAGGATATGGATTTTGCTGAAAATGGTGGCATTCCCTCGCTTTTTCCCTGAAATGATGCAAAAACACCAAAGAGTGTAGATTCCGAAGATAAAGCAATAATTCCATGCAAATAAGGTGTAAATGCTAGAAAAGCAAAGATATAGCAAGGGAAATAGCATAAAAATCTCTATATAAAAATGACTTAACAATGGCCCTGCTGATGGAGAAATCACATTCAGACTGGCAAATGAGGAAAGGAAATTGACTCCTTGGGGAGGGTGACTGAGTCCATTGGACACCTTCACTAGGATGTAGAGAGGCTATGCGACCACATGGAGGACATGGGGAACTTCCTCTATGATCGCTTTGGATATGAGGACCAGAGGTACCATGGTTACCACGATCAAGCTGCGAGAGATGCTGAAGAGAGTCAACTAGATGATGAGGACTAGATGTTTTGTGAGTATTATCTTCCTTTGTTTCTTTGATATACTTTATTTTCTATATCTCATTGATGTTTCATATGATGAAGGGTAGGATGATACTTCCATGATCGCCACCACTGCTATTTTTGTTTGTCATGTCTATCTTTCTATTTCAATGTGGTTGTACAATGATGATGATTACACTGATTTCTATTTTACTTCGATGGGGTTGTATGATACATACTGATATTCTGATGATTTCTACTTTTCGATATGGTTGTACTATGTAACGATGATATTTTTCTTGATAATATGATAGATGATGTTTTGATGATGATGAGTACACTCTTGATTTAAATCGATAACTTGCTTGATTCTTGATGTTGAAGATCAAATTCATGATTAGAAACAAACCCTATCATGTTAGATTTATTTCTTCAATACATATCTATTTTTGAAATTTGACATTGGTTGATGCATAAAATTTTGGGTAGATGTATTATTTGAGGAATAAGATCTAAGGTGAACCTATTCTTTTGAATAAAATGAGTATATGAGTATGATTTGAAAATTGAGATCAATTGATCAACCTAATAAATGTTTAGTCTATTTTCCTATTTGTTGGGGAATAAGAATCCAAGATCCATAAAAATAGTGAGGGACTCCCCTACTTGGCACTATGCAAAATTGATAGTGGTACCTAAGACATGAGTTGAAGGCTACAATTAAAAGAATAATGAGAGTGAAAAACAATAAGACTCCTCTACTTGGCACTGTGTAAAATCGACAGTGGTACCGAAGAAAGAGTTGAAGTCAAAAATAAAAAATATGTATCTATGTGGGTACATTCCATCTATGCAAAAATAACAAAATCCATGAAAAAGAAAAGAAAAATTTTGTGTGGAAAAAGATCTTGGAAAACTTAATTCCTATAAACAAAAGCATGATAGATTTGAATTGATATTGGGTGAAGTCTTGTGATTGAAAATTCTAATTATTATACATGTTGCGAAGTTTTATTTAAATGAATTGTAGATCTAAAAGGTTGAGTTCTAAGGATGATATATT
This sequence comes from Costus lasius, assembly GCA_027563935.2. Taxonomy (NCBI): domain Eukaryota; kingdom Viridiplantae; phylum Streptophyta; class Magnoliopsida; order Zingiberales; family Costaceae; genus Costus; species Costus lasius. The sequence continues at coordinate 12,868,104 of CM050450.1, read as the reverse complement.
TATTTGAAGTTTTGTGAAGCAATCGATGGAATTTTTCATTGATAGGTTGTATTTTAGAAATTTATTGAGCATGAAAAGGTTAGTCTTTTAATCAAATTTTGATTTCAAATTTTGATTTTTGCTTGAGGACAAGCAAAGTTTGAGCCTTATGTATTTTGATGACACCAAAATATATAGTATATTTTGTATCATTTTGCATATCTTTTCATGCTAAATTGAGGATCTTTTGCCCATTTTATGCTAAAACTATCAAATATTACAAAATCTACTTCTATTTTGGGTTTTCATGATTTTCAGGTAAAAAGGCACTATTTTGAGGCATTTTCGAGCAAAATCAAAGACATAGAAGAGTTACCATCATCAAGAGAAGATCACCCGAGAAATTTCACGCAAATAGGAGCAACACACCAAAATACGGTAGGGTCGTATTCTATTTTACGGTACTGTATTTCCGTACGATACCGTAAAATCAGAGCACTACCGTAAATTGGGGAATTTATCGACCAGAAGATTTTCCCGATTTTACGGCACTACCGTAAACCATTTTACGGGCCGTATTTTTCAGACGATTTCGAGCAGAGAGTTCAGCCGACATTACGGCAGTGCCGTAAACCATTTTACGGGCTGTATTTTCCAGCCAACATCAGATCAGAGAACACCAGTGATTTTACGGCAGTGCCGTAAACTATTACACTGTTGTATTATCCGTTCTAGACGCGACTCCCAGGTCAATTTCGACGCCCGATTTTTGCGGAGACAATTGTGGGTGATCCAGACCTTTAAATTCGATCCTGCAAGAAGCAATCAGGGAGTTTTCGAGGAGAAGCAGAGGACGACACTAAAAACCCTAAATTTCATCCACTCTACGGAGAGAAATCACAATTCATGCCGCCGCCTAGGGTTTCACAGCCGTGACCAATCCAGAGCACCTCCACCAGTGAAATTCACACTAAAGCTTCGCCTGGAGGAGGAGACAACGTGCCAAAAGTTTCAGAGCGAAAGAAGATCAATTGGAGAAGAAATCGAAGAAAAGGGGAGCGCCGCCACTGTTCATCGACGCCTTCTTGCAAAATATGGCTGTGAAATATTTCACAGTCGTGCTGTATTTTCTTAACTCTTCTTTCCCTTTGATTTTTGATCTTCTAAAACAATGGAATATTGTAACTTCTTCACCATGCTAACTTAAACACCCTTTGGGACATGGGGGAGTAATCCCCTTTGATTTTCGCAATGACTATATAACTTCTACTTTCATCACGATTATTCTGTTTTGATAAATTTTACCTATGTGATTACTGCTCTAAGATTCTATTTAGTTTATTTCTTGTCATCATGAATAGAGTTCTTGCATTAAGGACTGAAAGGTGATATGCTTGGGAATTGGAACCCTAAAATTAACTAATAGGAACTCACCGTGAGAATTTATGTTAAGTTCTTATTTCTTTATTTTAGATGACTAATTGCCTTGATGATAATTATGAACCTAGGATTGAGTCATTGTGTCAAACGTGGAGATCTTGCACGAAAGTGAGGATCGGAACGTTGGAGAACCATAGGTAAAATTTGCGTCGAGTCTCGGATGCACGAAAGTGATCCTTGAGATTTCGCTCGAGGCAATCAACTTAGAATTCGGAAGCACGAAAGTGATCTTTGAATTCTTTGATTGATAGTTTGCTTATCTTCAGCATTGGGATAGATCTTGCGCGAAAGCGAAGATTGGTCCCTGCATGATTATCTGCACGAAAGTGAGATAATTCCTTTATGTAGTAAATTAAGCCTTTATCATATTAGAATTTGAGTGAATATCTTTATTTATTTAGTCATGAAAATTAAAGTGGATGAAACCTCAGTCCCAGTTTCTCTCCGATAGTATTTTCCAATGTATTTTTGATCTTTGCTTAACTTCTATTAGATTACCTAGATAGGAAGAAATCAATTATTTGGTACTTGACAACATAGGTCTCTGTGGGATCGATATTTTCTTTATTACTTCGAGTATCCGTGCACTTGCGGAGATAACAACAAGTGTGGTGACTCAACAAGTTTTTGGAGCCGTATTAGGGGGTGACAAGTCCCTGTGCACAAACACTCAGGTTTGGCTGCGGCTTCAGGAATAAGTTTTGCTTACCTACTTGTTGGGATACAACACGCCCGTAATTATTTCCGTGTGTTTATGTCAAGGAATTACGGCCATGAAGTTTATTACTACTAAGTCTGCATGGCCGTAATCTTCTCTATATGAATTTTACGGGAAATCACGGCCGTGAAAATAATCACGGTTAAGCCTACATTGCCGTAATCTTCTCTGTGGAAAATTATGAAGAAATTATGGCTGTAATATAAATTACAGGCATGCCCGTAATTATTTCTGTGCTTTCCCAAAATATGGCCATGCTTTCTCTTTAAATTACGACCGTAATTTCCATCTGAGCTCCGTTTTAATCCATCTGTGCACTCAGATCCTTCAAATTCCATCAAAATTTTATGTTTTTCTTCTGAAATTCGATAAAAGCCAAGAGAAGTGAAGATTCGGAACAAACAAAGATTTAACTCAAATATGTGAAAATATGATAAAAATATGAGAAATTATGTATAAAAATTATAGTAAAAATACTATATAAATAGATACATCACATGCCGAGCCCAGCAATGAGTTGCCTCCCTTCTCTTTCCCTTAGCATGAAGGCAAATAGCCAACTCTGTCCTTCCTCTGTTACCATGTGAAAGACATGTGGGGAGTGACAACTAAGGTTTGGCGGTCTCGCCCAACACTAGGTGATGGTGCAGCGGAGCTATGAGGAGTGAGGCACGCATCTAGGTAAAATCTGCCCCTCTTAAATCATATACGGTAGTTTAATGTTTTAGATAATATTATTATATTATTATTTGTGTTTGTTGTCCCATCAAAGGGTCAGTCTTGCTGTTGCTTTGCTCGCTTGTACACTGGCCTCGTCATCCTGAGATAATTATGACATTGAGGAGTACCGATCGAGGTGTTTCTTTATGAGTGCAAGGAGAGTGGAGAGTCACTTCTCCTTTGCATGTGCATGGTGTGAACAATTATTGTGAGCATACGTGGTGATTCGGTGAGTCATCGAATTTTGCAAATGCAGGGGTGAACAATAGTGGTCCTTAGTGCTTCTGTACTAAAGGTGGTTTTAATATATTACTAACTATAGATTGGAGCTTTGGGGTCTCGTTTGAGATTCTTTGGTCTTGGTGTAAGATTTTGAGTTAAAAAAAAATTGCCCCAACACTTATACTAGTTATCATTTGTGTCACAAATGTAGCTCAATGAACTATTATAATGTGACAAAATGAAAGTGTCTTTCTACTAGGCAAAATAGATTTTATTATTGCATAGATTTGATGAAAGGTTATAATTCGATATATTCTTACATATTTAACAAACTCCTTTACTCATTAAAAATTGACAAACTTACTTGGTAAAACTAGAGAACCCTTGAACTTTCCATCCGATACTTCTGCTAGGGGTGTCCAATTTTCGATTCGACCCAAAAAAATCAAACTGAACCAAAAATTTCGATTTGGTTCAGTTCGGTTTGAAATTTTTTTAAAACTTTCAGGTTTTCAGTTTAACCTCAAATTATTGAATAAAATGAATTTTTAATAATTATATATATATATATATATATATATATGTTTAATATTAAATATTATTTTATTTTAAAAATAATTTTAAATTGATTAAAAATAATAATATTATTAATAAAAATTAATAGAAAAACTAATTTTCAGTTTAATTATAGTTCAACTTTTTAAATCGTTTCAGTTTCAATTTGTTTTTTTTTTTAAAAAAAAATCAATTTGGATTGAATCAGTTTAATTTAGTTCAAGTTGAGATGACTGATTGGGGCGTTTGCAGGGAGGAGCGACCAATCCATGGATTCATCTCTCCATCTCAAGGATAGCAATAAGGCAATCCCAACCAAGGTCATAAAAACAAAGCCACAGTTAAGCTAACGAACAAACGTCCCCAGGCCGATCCTCAAAAGCGAAAGCAACATGTGATTTTGTATTGAGATTTTTAATTTTATTGTTTATCTTCATTATCTCCATGCCATTCAGCATCCTTTGGATCCATGAGGGACTGCTTAGCTTGGATGGACCAATGACTACCCTCAAATGCTCAGAATCCTCCACATCCAGGACAAAATCGACATAGGCTCCATTTGGCCTAGCTTATGGGGCCGCTTATAGGGTTGCAGCCAGCAGTTTTTCAAAAGTTGGACCATTTGGATCTTCTGCTTCTCGGTTTCAACCCTAGAAATTTCACTCTAGATGAGAAGCTGGACTGAGGCTGCTTCTCAAGCCCCGCTTCTACTTCTCGTTGGGTTATTCCAAGCACTCGACGCTCGCCCCTCTTCGGCCGAAAGTCGCATCCGTCTCTTCTCTCTGTTCTACGACTCTCGCAGTCGCCATCTCCGTCGCCCGTTCATGTCCGTCGTCTCTTGCAACTGTCATCCGTGTTGTCTCTTCTCTCGCAGCCACGGTCTGTCGTCTCTTCTCACGCAGCTACCTTTTGTCACCTCTTCTCTCACAGCCGCCGTCGAAGAGAAGAAGAGTCAACCCTGTCTGCTATTTTGCCTTCTCTCTACGCCACCATTGAAGCCTCTTGCAGCCATTGTTGAAGACGCTTGTCCGCCGTTGAAGACGCCTGTCTACCGTCGCCTCTCTTCAGCCTGCAAATCTAACTGTAAGTGAATCTCTAGAGAGGTAAGAATCAGAAATTTGGTTCGATTCTTCTTCACTTCTCTTGATATGAATACCTCTTCCTGGCATCGTAGAACAGAGAGCGAAGAAAACGGCAAATGGGAAAAGAAAGGAGAGTAGAAATAAGTTATGTAACATCTTCATAAATAAGTAAACAATTGAAAAATATTTAACACTTGTTGAAAGAATAATAAATCAGGAAACTTTAGGTGTCACATCTTCATATTTAGAATTTGATGTTCTTAGCCATCAGGAATTTAGTTGCTAATGTAATTAGTTTATAATTATCAGTTAATCTATTGATTATTGCCCTTTGCTTCTGAATTATCTTTAAGAATATTTGTGCTTAACAGCACAGCACAACATAAACATCTTTTCAACCAGCACAGCATAAGCGGTTCACAAGCTGTGCAACCCAAAGACCCTTAAACTTCTCCGGCCAGCAATTTTTCAACTAGCACTTCTTCAACTAGCAAAAGCTAAAAGTAGAAGCTGGGCCAAACACACCCTATAATGTGGTGAAGCCAGCTGCTGACCTATGGCATCTGAAAGATCAAAATCTTCATAAGCCAAATGGCCATTGATGTAGACATTGAAGCATAGTTGATCAAGGGCTAAATTGGCAATGTCGCAGAAATGCATCCGAACAAGGAACTTGGAACCGGAATTCACAAGAAATTTCCATGCCATGCTGTAGTTTGTCCCTGAAACACTAGAAGAACGTATAAGTGTTGCAGAATTATAGACATTGGGTGCATTTAGCGTAGCTTTTTAATTGCTTTTGCTTTTGCTGGTTGCAAAAGTAGATTTTTAGAAGCTAGAATATTTGGTTGTCAGCTTTTGGGTTTAGAACTTAGAAACAACTGCTTTCTTGAGAAGCTATTGCCCCCTTGCTTATGACTAGCGAAAGCTACTGATTGGTTAAAAAACTAATTTTACCAAACACCTTAAAACCTTTTTAGTCAGCTTCTTTTCAACCAGGAAAAGTTAAAAATTTCAGCTATTCCAAATGGACCTGTTATCGGGAGCAACTTCTCGGCTCAACCCATATCCCTGGGACCTAATCCTTCCGTTAAATTTCACAATCTTGAAAGCGGAATCAAGCTTCAAAAGTTCGAAATTGAGCACCCACGTCCTCATAAAATAATATTTGTTTTTAAATACCACATACATTATATAAATATTTGTTTTTAAATAAAATAATATTATTATATAAAACTCATAAATTTGATAAATTACTTATTACACATTTTTATTTGAAATTTTAGTGTTGAAAAAAAAGGAATCGAGTTACATTTTAGAATAATTTTGTTTATTTTAAAATTATTAATAAAAGAGAATAATAGAGGAATATCTAATACTAAATCCCGGCCCCTATCAAGTTAGATTGAAAAAGAAATGTTAGACTTCTAAGTTCTGAGCATGCCAAACAGTAACATTGAATGCAATAAATAATGTCTTTCATTTAGAAAACTTATATTGAATGTCAGTAAAGTCGCAATAATTAATAGATAGGGATAACAAAAATATTAATATCATGCCCTCCTACATCGATAGCACAGGAAATGCGGGCAAGTATCCCATGTGTTAGGACTAGTTTAGCTCGGTTCTACACAAAGCCCAGTCGGCCACACACTAGCCCAAACTCGCAAGGAAATACATGCGGCAAAACCCAAATCGGCCGGTCAACGCTGAATGGGTATTTTGACCGTGTGTCGAGTGCGACGATTTAAGCAGCCGTGACATTGCCCTCTCCGCGAGTTTCGCCGTAGCATGTGGACGCGAGCTCGTCGCAGAGCTCGGACGCGTCTTCATCTCGGAACTCGTCGGGCGCAGCGGCATCATCGGCGGAAGAAGCGGACAACTCGATCCGATGCTAGGAATATAGGCGGCGGACGCCCTAGTTTGGAACGGATGACGCGGACCTGGCGACGAGGAGAGGCGGCGACTTGTTCTATAAAGGGCGAACCAGGAAGCATGACCAGGGGGATCACGAAGGAAGGAGCACCACCAGCGATCAGCGAGTGACCATCCGGCGTCTGGGGAGACGTTGGCGGTAAGATTGCGCATGTGCGGGTGAGAGTTCGGAGTTGAGAGATTGTAGCCGGTAAGGTCCGGTGAGGGAGGGATAGAGGGGAGTCGACGTCCGGGGGGGGGGGGGGGCAGCCGGCGTGTGAGGAAGAATTTCTGTAGCTTATTCGTGAATAAGAGCTAGTTTCTTCCTTCATCCCTGATTCCCTTGTTCTCGGAGCTTCTTCTCGTCGTCGCCTCTTCGGTGGCAAGCAACAGCAGCAGGCGGCTGTCCGGCACGGCGGCGAGGATCAGAGAGCACGGCGGCGGACGAAAACTCCGGCAGCGTTGTTCTCGCAAGCGAACGAAGGCGCAGACGAAAGTTGAACGCGTAGCGTTCGCATCAAGAAGACGAGTCAACGATTCGAGCCGGTCAACGCTCGAATTCAAAAATCGATTTTGAATGAAATCGTTTGGACGGCTGACGCAAGCCGACGTCAGCAGAGGCGGACTCGTTCGGCGACGACAAAATTTGAGGCTGACGTCAGCAACCCGAATTAAATCGAGCGACGCGTGTTGACTGGGTTGGCCAGTCAAAATCAGAGTTGACCAGAGGTATTATTTGATTAAGGGTTCCGATTTTATAAATTAGGGTTAGAGTTTTTCGATCATTTTCAATTTGGGGGTGATTTTGTTATCGGAGATTAGGGATTTTACGCCGATCTAGTGTTCTACCGGAGAACCTTAATACCGGAGCGTGACACATGCATCCGTAGCATGAGAGTGTAAATAAACTCCCGCCACACAAAATTTTTACAGCAAGGTGTTCTACTGCACGCGATGGAGTAGGATCGCACCATTTTGAAGACACGACTCCTAATGCAAGTCAACATACACACTATTAGAATTTTGTTTATATTTTAGTATATATTAACGAAAACTTTATGTATATTGACTTGCATCAAAATTTATTATTTTCATCGAGATTTATGTGTTAAAGATGAGAGGACCTTGCTTTATCGCATGCGGTATATTGCTGCAAAAATTTTCGCATTCCTTTCGATGGACTGATGCCATTCACAAAATTAGTGTGGCTGTAACAGATCCACCACATGGACAACTTTGAGGGGTTTCCGTATGGGCTGTTCTTGGGGCCCAAGGTGAGCTCATGGCTCAAAATCGTTTGGAGCGACGTCGCACATTTCTTTTTCCAGAGACCTTCATCTCTGATATTGTTTGTATTTAGGAACTGGAGGAAGTGAGCGGCCTGGAGGAGATCAGCAGAAGAGCCAAGCTCTACAACAATTCTAATCAAAGCGGTTGAGAAAATTTTTGTTTTAAGCCTCGTCTAATTTTCTAGTGTTTTTCCGCGGATCAAGGGATTGCTCAATTACTTCTCATTGAGTAGCACGAATATTTTGATATACAACGTACATATTTTGATGGTGGTCAATTGATTGTAGTAGGTTTCGAGACTCCAACGCAGTCTCTATACAATACATAGGTTACATGAATGGGAGATAAGAGATCTCCGAGAATGGAGTCCAATGTGAAAAAACAAATCTTTTCCACCGAGCTGCTCAGATTAACCAAGTGCCAGTGACAGCACTGCTTCTAGTTCAGCAAGTTAAATGAAATTTTATTCAAACTCAATTTACTCCCAAATGTTTATGTGCAGAACTCAATTTATAGTTTATGTGAACAAAACTAAAAGAGATATATGCTCTGAATATAAAAATCCAAATTTGCAGGACTTTAATTTTTTACTAATAATTAAGGATCAGTTATTTTAATAGGTAAGAACCTTAGTTATTGTCGTTATTATTATTATAATTATTAGTTAGATTATTAGGGTTATAATATAAAATCATTCACTGTTTGTTGAGTGCTTCGACTCTAATATTTTGATATGCTCAGATTCAAAGTATTATTTATCGAGTGTTTGTTATGCATTTTGAGTTCAACGCCCCGGAGTTAAGAAAAATCCTATAGACTCTGCTTATGATTTTGGAGAAATTTACTAGATTTATAGAATGTTATCAAATTTTATAAAATCCATTCAACATTCTATAAAATATAATTAAAATCTATAAAATTTACTCCGAAATCTAATTAAAATCGATAAAATCTAATTAATATTCTACAAAATTAAATTAATATTATATAAAATTTGATTTGAGATTCGTGATCCCCACTGCATTTTCTCCCCAGTAGCAGTCTTGGGAGTTCACATTCCCCTATCTTTTAATTACATATATGCTTAAGTTGACAAGCACCAATAGTTTCCAAACAGTATATAACTTTCCCAATCTACTATCTTTTAACTAGCAATTCTCCAGCAAAAAAATACTAGAAGCAGAATTAGCCCTAAACTGATCAAAAATTAATAGACTTAGTCGGTCAATATACTATCATAATGAATTTTATAGTGAAGCTTTTGATTTCTTTTAGAGTTTTTTTCCATCACAATGGGTGTTTATTATCGGATTAAAATAATGTTTATTATCAAAGTTGTGTTTCCATTAAAAAATAATATTTATTATCAAAGTTGTCTCTCCATCAAAGTGTGTATTTATTTCAGAGTTTACTCTTCATCAAAGTATGCATTTATTTCAAAGTTTACTCTCTACCAAAGTATGTTGTTTATTCCAGAATTTACTCTCCTTTAAAATATAATTTATTTTGAAGTTTACTCTCCATCAAATAGAGTGAGAGGAAAATGATTAGAAATTTAAATTATTTTCTAAAGCAAATGAATTCTCCTTGTTGATATTGTTGCATTCTTCCTTTCGTTAGTATTTGGACATCATAATTGCCTTGTCAAATTGGAAAGATGATTATAAAATACTGTAGGCAAGAAGAAGGCCCCTCAAATCTTTTTTCTTTCTCTCCTCTAATTTTTTTTATTGGGATTTTTTACACTCAACTTGATAAAATCCCTATATCTCACTTATATAATCACAACAATATATAGATGTAATAAAAATACTAAGATTTTTTGTGTAAAAAATTATGGAAGCAAACCACCAAATTTCCACTATAAATCTAACAATACAATGTCTCTTTACTACAATATTTTTACCAACAATAAGATGAAAATTCACACAAAAAAATACTATATTAAAATTTGCCATTATATTTGAAACAGTATCTAGAGAAGATCAATAAAAAATTAATCGTTGGATAAGTAAAGAATTACCCCAGAAGCAGCTCTGTAAAATTTCATATGGATTAGCGGATGACTCAAAGATCGCACCCCATGTTCTTGGTCAAAACTTTCTTTCTCTCTCCTCGGTGGCTGCTCTAGTCGAAAAAATTAAAATCGTAGTTATTGTTCACCTTAATAGTAACACTATTTATTGTCTATTTTTAGGTGGGCCCACTATGCTGCAAGGCCCACACATAACATCTTTTCTTTTCCTTACTTTTTTTTTCTTTGGTTTTCCTTTTGGGGAGACCTCCCATAAAACAATTCTACTGTTTCTGTTCTTCGTGCTCCCTATCATGACTCTGTCTCCCCTTTTTTTTCTTTTTATCTTACCCCTTTTCGGAAAAATTTTTCTAGACACGGTCTCCGCCTAGGAATGCTCGGCTGAGGTGATATGTATCATAGATTTTGCTTTAAAAAGTGTGCATACCTGCACAACATATCTATATCAACGGGTTGGGTACCCGCCCTTTTTAGCCAAACCCGAACCCAACCCGACCCGATCTGCCCCAAACCGAACCCGGTTAAACCCGAGTCGGGTATTTAAACGGGTACATAAAATATAATTATAAAATAATAATAATAATAAATATATTTATAAAAAATCAATTTATTATATAAATATATATATAGAAATATAAATATATATTTTTTATTATATATAATCGGGTATTGGGTACCCGCAGGTACCCATGAGAGTAAACCCGAACCCGTTGACACCCCTAGTGTCAGGCCCGGAATTTCCGGTTCGGCCCAACCAAGCCCAAGCCCACACAGAGACCCAATTCGGGGTCAAAATCGGGTCAACACCCGATTGAAGGGAAGCAAACCACGCGTTGCAGCGTGCGAACGCAAAGCTCGGACGCGAGCCACGCGAGCTCGCCACCGCATGCGACGGAAGCAGACGCGAGCGGCGCGGGCGGCGTCGAGCAGAGGAGATGGAGGCGGACGGCGTCGTCTTCTCCGGACGGAGGACGCGGGCTCGCCGAGAAAGGCGGACGACACCGGCGCTCGGCGCGGCACGCAACGGAGTTGACTCCTCCGCAAGCTTCGGACGCGGAGCGGAGAAGACGGAGGCTTCGCACGAGAACTTCGGCGACATCCGCGAGCTTCGGTCGACGCGAGCGAAGGAAGGCGAACGACTCGCGACATTCTCTAGCGGCTGGGCGAGTTCGGCGGGTTTCTCGGAGCGGACGAAGCAGCCAAAGGGGAGCTCCTTCCCTATAAAACCCAACGAGGTGGACGGAGCTCGGGGTGCGCGGAGGCGACACCACGAGGAGGAGCGCGCGACGGAAAGCGGCTCCTTCCCGGCGGGTCGGGGAGGACGCCCCTCCAGGGCGAAAGCCTTTACCAAGCGGTGAGCTTGAGAGAGAGCCGGCGACGGTGAGCGTCGAGGCGAGGAGACGGTGAGCGATATGTAACCGGTGATGACCGGCGAGGGAGGGGAAGAGGGCGCCGACGAGGTCGGTTCAGAGATTGTAATCCTTTACTGGAATAAAGCGTCGTTCTTCCACGTATCCCTCTTCCCTGCTTCTGAACTCCGGCAGCGGCGGCTGCCAGGTCGGCGACGAGTGGCCGGAGGCGAGATCGCGAGCGCGGCGGCGCTTGGCAGAAACAACGACGCGGCGGCGTCGTGCGTCGCGGGGAAGAAGACGATCCGCGCTTCGAGGCGGGTCAATGTAGCAGCGGTCAACAGGTTCGGAACGAAATCGATTTCGGGGCTGACGTCGGCGTGACGTCAGCGAGGCAAATTCACGAGCGCGATTTCGATTTCGCGCAGGCGACGAGGGTGACGTCTGGTGACGTCAGCAACGGCAGCAGGGGCGATTCGACGACGAGTTCGAACAGTGATATCAGATTAATTTGGTGATAATTTTGACTTCGGTCAAAATTAGAAAAGAGGTATTTTGATTTAGGGTTTTGGTTTTAATCGGTTCCTTCCGGATTTCTCGAATTAGGGTTAGGGTTTTCCCATCCTTTTCCTTGAGCGAATTGTAATTTGAGGGATAAAAAGTGAGCGGGAACTAGGGTTTTGAATTTGGGGACGAAATTCGGTCCGGAAACCCTAGCGCAGTTGCGTTCTGGTGTTCCGCCGGACGGCTCTGAGACAACGGATAAGCGTTGTTTTTAGACCGTTCTGACCGGGGCGTGACACCTAGCACAACACTTGATGGGTAGGTATTATACGAATTTTAAAGCATTATTTAAGGTGGGATTTGTCTCCCCAGAGCATTCTAAGGCGGAGACCTCCCCTAAAAAATTTTTTCCCCTTTTCGTGCTCCCTGTCATGACTCTGTCTCTTTTTTTTTTTTTCTTTTTATTTTACCCCCTTTCAAGGGAAATCCACCACATCGTGGCTGCGACCCACGATCTATTCATTTTATTATTTTTTTAATCTTAAACGTGGCCACAACCCAGTTTACTGTTTAATTTAGTTTTTTTCAGAAACATGGTCAATCCCACGCTTGATTCATTGCTTAACTATTTTTTTTTCTCTCTTATCTTTTAAGCTCACAACGCCATACTTCACATTCCGAATAAAACCTCTGCAGAAACCCCGCTGAGCAGAGGCCCCTCATCTACCATCCATTAACATCAGAGTTGGGATTTGTGAATCCCCATGTAAAATCAAGGGTGGATGAGCCCCCCCCCCCCCCCCCCCCAAAAATTTTTTTTTCCTCACATTCCCCTATTTAAGTTACAAGATGATATGCTGGTGCGGCCAAGTTCTTGCACCAGTAGTCCTATAAATGTTTATATATTTATAAATATCAAAATCAATATCAAAATGAATATAAATATACATATAAATATAAATAAAATAAATACTAAAATAAAAATAAAAATAAAAATATAGATAAATAATAAAATTAATAATAAATAATAAGTATAAATAATAAAAATAAATAAATATAACCATAAATAATAATAATATAAATTTATTATTATATCAGATATTTTTTAATTTTAGATATGCTTTTCTATTGTTAAAAAAATTTATTTAGTTAGTAAATTTAAATATTTTACATACCTTTATTCACAAAAATAATACATCACTTTCAATTTATGAGAAAAATAATTTATCGAAATAGCCCCAAACTTCTCTAATCAGGTCAAACCATCAAAAAACCTATAAGCAGCTTGCCACCTGGATAGGGGTTCGACTCCTGTCCACTTTCAATTTCTTTTCACCTTCTAACCATAGGAGCTTAATTTATTTTATAAATTAATACACATATATAAAGCTATAAAAACATATAAAAATATATAAGAATAGATAAAAGAATATAAACATATATAAAAGTATTAGTATTATAAAATATATAAAAGTATTATAAAAGTATTATAAAAATATCAGTAATCTACAACTTAACATATGATTATTTATGATATTTTCTTTATTTTATTATTTTAATTTTTTATATAGTTTTCTATTTAATAATATTTATAATGCTTCTTCCCGCAACATTCTATAATATTTTGATTTAAACAGTATTGCTTTTGAGTCTACAATATTACAACAACAGCACCTGCACCAACAACACCTGTACTGCAATCCCAAACTGGCTCTAAGTTGGACAAAACATAGCCTTAATTAGTTGAAGGTATTGAATGAGATAGACTTAATTAGTTGAAATTATTAAATGAGATAGGCTTAATTAGTTGAGCAAGGTCAAGGTCTTGGGTGTTCACCTTCCCCTCTATAGATATATGTTACCTGTGGGAGGTTCTAAGACCCTGCTTACGGCCTGCTAAAAAGTTTTATCTCTCTTTAACTTATGTGACAAAGACTTAAATAATTAAGGTCTAAGTTCTTAGGTGTTCACACTAGAGATTTTCCATCTATAAAATATTGTATTCATCCTCTACCTCTCCAAGTGAAGTGCAAACCAGAGTTGCTTTGATTCACTACTGCACCACAGCAAGGTGGATATTATGGTATGCTAGCTGGTCCATCTATCTATCGACCTAATTAATCTCTTTGATTAATACTTTAATAATTAAATATTTTAATTCATGATATTAAATAATTAAATATTTTTAGCTTTGGTACTTTTGTACTGCACGCCACCCATCACTCACTTGTATTGATATTTTGGAAATTTAGTATCCGTACCCAGATATATTTTAGGAATTTAATATCATTACCAAACTAAATTTCAAAATGTCGATATCAGTACTGCAATAGATTTTAGTAATTTACCGATTAAACATTTAGAATTTATTATTGATACTAGTACCAAAAAAAATTATTTCAAAAATCTGGTATTAAAATTTTGCCACTATCGAAATTCTGAATACTCATCACTACTCGATATATAACGCATGATTATTTGCTATCGTATCACTGTCTATAGCAGCACCAGAATCCATGGCATTCAATTCACCTATTGGATCAATGATGAACCCCATACAACTGAAATCTTTGGATCGGGCGATGGCCAGAAGTATTATGTAAACCCACTTACACAATTTCTCTATTCTTTTTTACAATAGCCTTTTATTTTTCATTAAAAAATAAGTCAAATATGCCAATAATCCATGTGTGTTTCAAGTGTAACAAAAATATTATATCCTGGTTATTATTTATTATTTGAATAATCATTAATTTACCATTAACTTTTTCATTGTAATTTAATTTTAAAAACAACGAATACCTCACATAAATCCATGGATCATATGACGGCACATCTATTACCGCACTTACTTTCGTCGCTCATTGGGTCCCTAATGCCGTCCCTAATGTGGGAACGTACCCTGTGCCTGGAATCGTAGGTACCGACAGTTTCTGTCTACCTATCGGAGAGGGTTCCGTCATGGGCTTCTTTGTATATGCTGATAGTACATACCTCAAAGCAATTGGAGCTTATTTGAAGCCAAACTAGTCGCATGTAGTGTCTTAATTTCATTGAGCTATGCTGTTGTTAAAGTTTCAATGTATGCAATAGTAAATAAGTCATATCATATGACATTTGTGTCTAGTGTCAATATGAGTCCGGTAATGTAATAGCTATGTTTTGTGTTGCAAATAAAAGCTCAATGAAGTATTATTATGTGAAAATTATTTGATTTGCAAGGTTTTTCCATAATAAATAATTATTATCTTATAAAATTTTAGAAAAACTTTAGCAAATGTTATAGGAAAGAAACATATAGATCTATATATATATATGTTTGGAAGAATGTTCTAAAAGTGATAAATTATGACAAAATAATTTTTTCTTAATTTTCTTATACATTTCTTTAACCATTTACTTAATTTCTTTCTCAACCATTTGATTTCTTGTAATCAAGATAATGACCGAACAAGACTAATTGATCCCTTTGCCACCGCCGCCCTCAAAAGATTCGGAACATTTGAATTTTAAATAATAATAATTATTATTTTAGTAGTTTTCACTTTAAAATTCAATCACATCATAACATTATTGTTATTATAAGTATAGTACAGAAAGTGAGAGAAAAAGATATGAAATAAAAAAATAAAAAATATTAAGTACATTTTTATTTATTAGATTAAATTAAAATAATAAAAAGATTTTTCTTAATTTTTGTAAGCCTTCTTTTATTTTTCTTATTTTTTTTCTCAAAAGATATTTAATATTAAATTTGTGTTGATTTCAAAAACTTCCAAATCATGGCTCAACAATTTTCTTTTAAAGAAAAAGATATTTTAGGTGCCACTTAATAATATATTTAGCTATGTTTATAATTGGTTGGATCATTTGCATAACTTCAAAGCAAAAGGAAGCGCTACCAGCAATGAGCGGACGGCAATAGCAAGTGGGAGGGGGGGACAACGAAGGGAGCAAGTCAGCAAGATATGGAGAGCTATTAGGGATTTTAGAAATTTTTACGGGGTGTTTTAGTAATTTTATTATAAGAAATGAGTTTGGGTCTGAGTTTAAGGTAGGTTTTAGATATTCTATATCGAACTCTAACCCTTTTTTTTTAACCCAACCTAACACCCAATTATCTTATGATTTTTTCATCAAAATCAAGTCAGAGTTAGTTTAGGTTGAGTCAAATTGAGTTTTTTTTTCATTGCAAAGCCTAATAGAGGAGAGGAGTTGGGGAGTGGTAGTCATAGGTAAGAGCATGGGTTGAGGTGACACGACAACACTGTAAACTCTACCCTTAGATCACCAGCACAATGCGGAACAATCTTTGGATCAAAATAGTAGCGCAGTGTATGATAACATCTTCCCAAGATTTTTTTAAATCCAACGGTTTTAGATAGCCCTTGCTAAAAATTACAAAGAGAGCCTAAAATTTTATAGGGAGACTCTCTCCTTAGAATTTTTTACTAGGCAAACAAGGGGGGAATGTGCATTAAGTAGTTAAGATGCATGCGACGTAAATACGCAACGGCCCCGACCCCAAGGGTTCAATTCAATAATCTCGTTGTCGGATTAATAATATGACGGTTAGTAGTCTCGAGAGCTGGCATTCGTCTGAGTTATTCCACGAGACAAAGAACTAATTAATTAATTGACCAAGGTCAAGGACGAGGGTGCTCACACTACACATTTTCCTCCTGTAAATACTGCACTCATCATCCTCTACAGCTCTCCGGGGCAGTGCTGGAAATCCAGAGTTCTGCTGTTTACTGCTTCATCACAGCAAGCTCGACGTAGTTTCTGTTAATTCTGGCTGCTCCTGCATTAAGCTATCGATCTCTTTTTCATATTTCTCAATACAAAGCATGAACATGGGCTGTCTGCTACAAAATATAGGAGGAAAGAAAGAGGGTCCTTCGGAGCATATGGTAGAAATTATTGATAAAAATTTTCTAAGCAAGTCACTTCCTAGGATATTGTGAAAGTGTGATAATTTCACTCTTTTGCCTTCAAATATGTGATGGTCACCCTCAATCTAGAAATTCACACAACATAGCATAGAACTCCTTTTCATCTCTGATGCTGACAGAATATATATATATATATATATATATATATATATATATATATATATATATATATATGAATAAAAAAACTAAACTCAATCAGCAACCAGAAATCTAGGAATGCAAAAATAATCATTTATGAAAAGTAGCGGGAGGATCATTATCTGTCAGGTATGTAGGGCATCTGCAAGAAAATGGCTATTCAGATCAGTAAATTAAAACAGTATAAAAATTTATCATACTTGAAAGATTGCTATGCCTCCGAGGATGAACCATTGACTCTTTAATAAAACTAAGTGAACTCAGAAGTAGAACAAAACTAGCTCATTCAGATAAACTAAGATGGAGAGTCAGGTGCTTAGTTGAGCATGCAGAATATCTATGACAAGTAGGCTAATCACATTGACAAATGACAGAGTAACAGAAATATATCAGTCAGCATAGTTTGCTTTGTTGCGTGGGTTGATCCAGTAATTCTCAGCTGGGACCAGCTATTCCAATAAGTAGAGCAAACTGTTGGCCCTTTTGGGGAAAACCCAAAACGTCCAAACCAATCATTTCTTAATTTAATTTTATTTAGCATTAATTTACTGGTTATTAATTTCGCCCATTTATATATTTAATTTTATTCTTAGTTGTAATTAAAATATTGTCGTAATTAATACCAGTGCGACTGCAAGTGCACATATGACCCTACTAAGAATAGCCATGAGCAACTTCTCTATATGTATATATAGAGTTGTGTGCAGCCGGTCGACTATTCTTTTTATGCTCTTCTTTCTCTCTCGTGCGATCTCTCTCCCATTTTTGCTGTCAGCGCCAAAAGCATACACCGACGCGCCGGCAGTAGCAGAGTGCTTGGTTGAATCTTCAAGGCATTATACTAGTTGAATCCCGTGCAAGAGACGAAAATCTGCCTAAAGACAGATCTTTGGATCAACTCAAGATTCTCTAACTTTAATTATTTATTGGTCTGTTAATTGCAGGATTAGAATCAATAATTTTAGGCAGAATATTTTTCTAATCCTGTAAATTAATAGTTAATCGCTGTTTCGTAAGTTCTTCTAAATCTCGTATCTATTTCGCATCTTCTATGCATCTTCTATTTAGTATTTCTGTTAGATCTCGCATCTCTCGTGATTAATTTAGGTTTATAATCTTGTTAGCAATTTTTAGTATTGATTAGCTATCTATCGTAACTAGTAATCTAATCCCTCGCATATTCATTTAATATTTAATTATTTGATTCGCATGTTCATCACAGTAATTACTGTTTAGATCTATTTCGCATCTGTATTTATTTTGCCAGATTTCTAAATTTCAATCGTCTTGTCTGCATACATCATCTTGATCTGATCACTGTGATTTGCGCATACAATTTGATTATATTTGCATCTATTCAACCTAATTAATTTAGATCTGATTTTTCATCTTCATTAGTATCCGGCATCTCCATCTTAATTTTATAATTAATACTGTTAAGTATGAATACAATGCGCGCCTCACTACAATGATCGTCTCTCCCAGCAATACAGATCACTCAACCTAACTAACTCTACCCAATCAACACAACCTCTGAGCTGACTGAGCTATCTGGCCGAACCTCTGAGCAGTGCAATACTGAGCAAGGTGGCGGGTTAGGCTCTTCCTCTGCCACTAACCGCTTTGCACACCTTGTGCGCCCTGAAACTCACAAGCTTTCACAGGCAGGTATCACACACAGCAAGGGTGATCTATCAGAGATCAAAGAGCACTAGACATATGCTCAAAACCTAACAATCAATAACTACTGGCCTGCTTAACCTAAGCAATATATGATACTACACAGCGAGCGAAGGATAGAGACAAGCACAATGCTTGCGCCCCACCTAAGCTAGAACCGCAAAGGCACGAAATCCGACTCTACTCCAAGTATCAACACTCAGAACTAAGAGGACCCCCTTCCCTAATCCCGGGAAGAGGTACACAAATAATATATCAAAGATTACAATCGTTCATACAATGTTTTAGGGAAGAAGTATACCCAAAGCAAGCTATGAACAAAGGTGGCCGAACTCCTCTCCTCAAGAAGCCGCGCCAAGAAAAGTCCACAAAGATGAATCTTTGTGGCTCGGACCCTAGAGTGGAAGACTCTAGGGTTTGTTGATGTCGCCCTCTTCCTTGGACTCGCCTCAAGTCCAAGAACTCTCCAAGAACACGTCGCCAAGAACACCTTATGGACAGAAGGTTGCTGCCCCCCAAGAGGTGATCGCCAGTTGTGGAGATGAAGGAGGAAAGGTCGCCGGTGAAGGTGTTCTTCCCTCAAGAACACGCCAAGAACAGCCGCTGCCTTCCTCCAAGGTTTTCCTCCTCGCCTCAAGGAAGAAAGTCGCCAAGCTCCTTGTCGCCTCAACAAGCAGCAATTCGCCTTAGCCTTAGCGTTAGGGTTGCATGCCTCTTTGCCGCCAACGTCTCAAGCTATTTGAATGTTTGGATCGGATCTTCAAGTCGCCAAGGATCCAATCCGCCACATGATGTGAACCGCCCCACTAGGTTGAAACCATGAAGATCCAAACCCCTAAGTGGATATGCGCCTAAGTGAGGGGAATCCAATTAACTTATCTTAATGGATCCTCACTTAACCTTCTTATTGGATGTTCTCATAAGTTGTCACATGCAAGACATGTGCCAACTTATTTAAACATCTAAGTTATTGGCGCCAAGGCTCTAAGTGGCTAGGTTAGCCCCCTAGACCTCCGGTGTGAACCCTGGTCAAGTCCACCTGCGCCCAGACCCTGGTTAGGCTAACCCTGGTTAAGGTAACCATGGTTAAGCTAACCCTAGTCTGTCAAAGAACTCCGATGTCCTCCAAAGTTCTCCAAAGCACCCCCAGGCCATGCCTAAGGATAAGTATGTAGATGTACCTGCAAAAACATACTTAACACAATGTCAGTAACCTAACTCCACTAGTAGGCTCCCTGCATCTTCAGCCTAACACCTCGTCAGACTCATCCATCCCTCCCCAGAACCCCGCTGGATCCATGGGATGGGCTGGGGTATAACCCCAGCATGCCCAGGGCATCACAATACTCCCCCACCTGAGATGGCACTCGCCCTCGAGTCCATGTGATCCTGGTACGCTCTAGCAAGCTGCTCAAAGTGAGCTATGTCCTCAGTCCTCTCCCAAGTAGCATCCTCCTCAGGCTCATCCGCCCACTGAATCAAAAACTCAGAACGTCGACCTCCAGGTGAACCAGACCCATAGACTCTATGGTCTAATATCCTCACGGGTCTCTTCCCATAATCAACTCTGCCCCTCGCAGGTTGTCTCCTCACCTGTCCATGGTCGGGATGCCTGTCATCCTCATGATATTTCTTAAGAAGACTGGTGTGGAATGTAGGATAGAACTGTAGCCAAGATGGTAAATCTAGCCAGTAAGAAACTGGACCAACTCTCTTTATGATCCTAAAAGGACCTTCATATCTTCTTACCAAGCCTCTGTGATAAGTTCTTGCCTCAGTCTTCCTCCACATCTGAGGTGTGAGTTTGAGAAGAACCCACTCTCCTATCTCAAACTCAACGTGCCTCCTGTCTCTGTCGGCATAGAGCTTCATTCTATCTCTAGCCTCCCTCAGAGAATCCTGAGCTTCCTCCCACAGCTCGGATCTGTCCTGCACAAAGTCTATAGCTGCCTGGCACTTCCCCCCTGCGCCCCTGTTCAAAGTATCCATGGGTGTTAATGGTTGCCACCCCAAAGCTAACTTAAATGGGCTTTTCTCTATTGCAGATGACTTTTGTATATTATAGGCAAACTGGGCAGTGTCCAGTAGCCTAATCCAATTCTTCTGTGTGGCAGAGACATAATGCCTAAGATACTCCTCCAGTAAGGCATTAACTCTCTCTGTCTGTCCATCTGTCTGTGGATGGTAAGCTCTAGACATCTTCAGGTCTGTACCCAACTTCTGAAACAATGAAGACCAAAATTTTCCTGTGAATCTAGGGTCTCTATCACTTATTATCTCTCTGGGTAAGCCAAAGTGTTTGACTACATTAGCCATAAACAAGTTTGCAGTAGTCTCAGCCTTGCACTCCTCAGGTGCAGCAACAAAAATGGCATATTTTGAGTATCGGTCTACCACCACGAATACTGATGCCATCCCATCCACTCTGGGAAAGTGGGTAATGAAGTCCATAGATAGTGATAGAAAAGGTCTCTCAGGGTTAGGAAGTGGCTGTAGAAGCCCTACTTCCTTCCTCCTTTCTACCTTGTCCTGCTGACATACCAAGCAAGTCTTCGTGTAATGCTCTATCTCTTCTTTCATTCCCAGCCAATACCAAGCCCTCGAAATCAACGCGTACATGCGCCTACCACCCGGGTGTCCTGCCCACACCGTGTCATGGTACTCACGCATCAGACCATATCTAATGTTCCCTGTAGCTGGAACATAGGGCCTACCTCCTCGTGCCATAATCAATCCCTCATCACTGAGATAGTATCTCCGCACAACCCCCATGCGAATCTGAGATACAAGTTTCTCATAGGCACGGTTTGCCATAGCAGAATCTCTGATCAGACCAACAATCTTACTCTCAGAGTAAGACATAGCACAGCAATGAGTGATCTCTGCTATCCTACTCAATGCATCAGGGACCTGATGTATCCTCCCTGATTTGTGCTCCCATGTGAAATCAAACTCGGCCAACTGCTCCTGCCATCTGGCCTGTCTAGCAGATAGCTTCTTCTGGGTTTGGAAGAAGGTATTTGCTACATTATCTGTCTTCACTGTAAACTGGCTCCCCAGCAAGTATACTCTCCATATCTTCATGTAATGTTCAGTTCGACAGTCGAGCAGCACAGAGGACATAGGGGAGGCTTGATCACCTTTCCTAGTTCTAGCCGCGAGGGAGTTGATATGAGGTTGGGGGCGGCGAAGATGTCTCTGGGGGAGCGCATTCAGCAGTTGCCTGCACAGATAGGGGAGTTATTACAGGAGTTCAGAGATGTAGTGCCACCAGAGATGCCGAAGGTGTTACCACCTAGGCGAGATATCGATCATGCTATTGAGCTGATCCCAGGGGCGTTGCCACCATCACAGGCGCCATACAGGATGCCACCTGCAGAGCTAGCTGAGCTGAGGAGACAGCTAGATGAGTTATTGGAGTCGGGGTATATTCAACCATCTAAGGCACCATACGGAGCACCAGTTCTGTTCCAGAGGAAGAAAGATGGGTCTATGAGGATGTGCGTAGACTACAGAGCTCTTAACAAGGTTACAGTTAAGAACTCCTATCCTATTCCACTTATACAAGACTTGATTGACCGGCTTGTGCATGCCAAGGTGTTCAGCAAGCTTGATTTGAGGTCTGGATACTGGCAGGTGAGGATTGCCGAGGGAGATGAGCCCAAGACTACATGTGTGACACGTTATGGGTCTTATGAATTCTTGGTTATGCCATTTGGGCTAACCAATGCTCCAGCCACTTTCTGTAATCTCATGAACAACATTCTTCATCCATTCCTGGATAAGTTTGTTGTAGTTTATTTGGATGATATAGTGATATACTCTGGCAGTTTAGAGGAGCATGAGGATCACTTGAGGCAGGTCTTGAGGGTTCTGAGGGAGAACCAGCTTTATCTGAAATTAGAAAAATGCGATTTTGCCCAGTCAGAGGTTGAATTTCTAGGGCATATCGTTGGCTCAGGTCAAGTTAAAATGGATGAAAGAAAGGTGGAGGCAATCAGGGATTGGCCGGCCCCTACATCTGTTAGCACCCTGAGGTCTTTCCTAGGGTTGGCTAACTTCTATAGAAGGTTCATCCAGAGCTACTCCAGGGTAGTAGCGCCACTTACTAACCTATTGAGGAAGGATGTTTCCTGGTGTTGGGGAGACAAACACCAGATGGCATTCGATGATCTGAAGACTAGGGTGACTTCAGAACCCATTCTCAGACTTCCTGACTTCACTTTGCCTTTTGAGGTGCATACAGACGCTAGTGATAGAGCCTTGGGTGGGGTTCTTATTCAGGAAGGTAGGCCGATTGCCTACGAGAGCAGAAAACTTAAAAATGCTGAGGTTAATTATTCTGCTCATGAGAAGGAAATGTTAGCAGTTGTGCATTGTCTTAAGCTATGGAGAGTGTACTTGCTGGGGAGCAAGTTCACAGTTAAGACAGACAATGTAGCAAATACCTTCTTCCAGACCCAGAAGAAGCTATCTGCTAGACAGGCCAGATGGCAGGAGCAACTGGCTGAGTTTGATTTTACTTGGGAGCACAAACCAGGGAGGATACATCAAGTCCCTGATGCATTGAGCAGGATAGCAGAGGTTGCTCACTGTTGTGCTATGTCTTACGCTGAGAGTAAGATTGTAGGGTTGATTAGAGATTCTGCTATGGCAGATCGTGCCTATGAGAAGCTTGTATCTCATATTCGCATGGGGGTTGTGCGGAGATACTATCTCAGTGACGAGGGGTTGATTATGGCACGAGGAGACAGACCCTATGTTCCAGCTTTAGAGAACATTAGATATGGTCTTATGCGTGAGTACCATGACACGGTGTGGGCAGGACACCCGAGTGGTAGGCGCATGTATGCCTTGATCTCTAGAGCTTGGTATTGGCCGGGAATGAAAGAGGACATAGAGCACTATACCAAGACTTGCTTGGTGTGCCAGCAGGACAAGGTAGAGAGAAGGAAAGAAGCAGGGCTTCTACAGCCACTACCTAATCCTGAGAGACCGTTTGTCTCATTGTCCATGGACTTCATTACCCACTTTCCCAGAGTGGATGGGATGGCATCAGTATTCGTGGTGGTAGACCGATACTCAAAATATGCCATTTTTGTTGCTGCACCTGAGGAGTGCAAGGCTGAGACTACTGCAAACTTGTTTATGGCTAATGTAGTCAAACACTTTGGCTTACCCAGAGAGATAATAAGTGATAGAGACCCTAGATTCACAGGAAAATTTTGGTCTTCATTGTTTCAGAAGTTGGGTACAGACCTGAAGATGTCTACAGCTTACCATCCACAGACAGATGGACAGACAGAGAGAGTTAATGCCTTACTTGAGGAGTATCTTAGGCATTATGTCTCTGCCACACAGAAAAATTGGATTAGGCTACTGGACACTGCCCAGTTTGCCTATAACATACAGAAGTCATCTGCAACCGAGAAAAGCCCGTTTGAGTTAGCATTGGGGTGGCAACCATTGACACCCATGGACACTTTAAACAGGGGCGCAGGGGGAAAGTGCCAAGCGGCTATAGATTATGTGCATGATAGATCCGAGCTATGGGAGGAAGCTCAGGATTCTCTGAGGGAGGCTAGAGATAGGATGAAGCTCTATGCCGACAGAGACAGGAGGCATGTTGAGTTTGAGGTAGGAGATTTGGTTCTTCTCAAACTCACACCTCAGATGTGGAGGAAGACAGAAGCCAGAACATATCACAGAGGCTTGGTAAGAAGATATGAAGGTCCTTTTAGGATCATAAAGAGAGTTGGTCCAGTTTCTTACAGGCTAGATTTACCTTCTTGGCTGCAGTTCTATCCTACTTTCCACACCAGTCTTCTTAAGAAATATCATGAGGATGATAGGCATCCCGACCGTGGACAGGTGAGAAGACAACCTGCGAGGGGCAGAGTTGAGTATGGAAAGAGACCCGTGAAGATATTAGACCATAGAGTCTATGGTTCGGGTTCACCTGGAGGTCGACGTTCTGAGTTTTTGATTCAGTGGGCTGATGAGCCTGAGGAGGATGCTACTTGGGAGAAGACTGAGGACATAGCTCACTTTGAGGAGTTAGCTAGAGCGTACCAGGATCACATGGACTCGAGGGCGAGTGCCATCTCAGGTGGGGGAGTATTGTGATGCCCTGGGTATGCTGGGGTTATACCCCAGCCCATCCCATGGATCCAGCGGGATTCTGGGGAGGGATGGATGAGTCTGACGGGGAGTTAGGCTGGTGTTGCAGGGAGCCTACTAGAGGAGTTAGGTTACTGACACCGTGTTAGTATGTTTTTGCAGGTACACCTACATACTTATCCTTAGGCATGGCCTGGGGGTGCTTTGGAGAACTTTGGAGGACATCGGAGTTCTTTGGTGAACCAGGGTTAGCTTAACCATGGTTAACTTAACCAGGGTTAGCCTAACCATGGTCAGGTCTCATCTGGACTTGATCAGGGTTCATTCCAGAGGCTTAAGGGGGCTGATCTAGTCTTCTTAAGGCCTTGGCGAAATTGGCTAAGTGTTTGAATAAGTTGCACATGTCTTGCATGTGCCAACTTATGAGAACATCCAATAAGGGACTTAAGTGAAGATCCATTAAGATGTTAATTGGATCCCCACTCACTTAAGAACCTTGATCCATTATGGAGGCGCATATCCACTTGAGGGCAACTATCCATTATGGCTCACTTGGCGGGTTGGATCCATTGGAGACTTGTGGATCCGATCCACTCATTCAAATAGGCTTGAGGGCGTTGGCGGCAACAATCATGAACCCTAACGCTCAAGGCTAAGGCGAAGCTCTTGAGGTGAGTTCTTGTGGAGGCGACAAGAACATTGGCGATCTTCATCCTTGTGGCGAGGAGGAAGACCTTGAAGGAAGCGGCATTGTCTTGGAGAGTTCTTGAGGGAAGAACTCTTGCACCGGCGATCATCTTCCTTCCATCTTCATCATCACCGGCGGCTCTTTGGGTGGAAGCAACTTGCTGTCCACTAGAGTTTATTGGCGGTTCTTGAAGAGTTCTTGAACTAGAGGCGAGTTCAAGAAGGGACAACATCAACAACTACCTAGGGAGGCGACCCTAGGGTTTGGGCTTCTCATCACCTTGGTGAGGAGCGCTTGTGGAGTTCTTGTGGACGACTTCTTGAGGCGAGAAGGGGCTGTTCACATCATCCACCATTGTTCATACGCATATTGGTATAAACCCTAACTTAGTTTGAATAGGGTGATTGTATGAACGATTCTTATTGATTATATATATTGTTGTGTACCTATTCCCGGGATTAGGGAATAGGGTCCTTTTACCCTGAGTGTTATCACTTGGAGGAGGGTCGGTTTTCATTGGCTTTACGGGTTTAGCTTAGGTGGGCGCAAGCACTGTGCTTGTTACCATCCTTCGCTCGCTGTGTAGACATATATATTGCTTAGGTTAAGCAGGCCGGTAGTTCACTGATTGTTAGGTTTTGAGCATGTGTCTAGTGCTCTTTGATCTTTGATAGATCACCTTGTGGAGTGCGATATCTGCCAGTGAACTCTTGTGGTTTTCAGGGCGCACAAGGTGTGCAAAGTGGTTAGTGGCAGAGGAAGAGCCTAACCCGCCACCTTACTCAGTGTTGCTCTTATTATACATTCGGCCAGACAGCTCAGTCAGCTCAGAGGTTCAGTTCAACCTAATTAATTTAGATCTGATTTTTCATCTTCATTAGTATCTGGCATCTCCATCTTAATTTTATAATTAATTCTGTTAAGCACTTTGATCTGTTAATTTCATTCTAATTATCATCTGGCTGTGATCGGTTAATTATTAGTCTTTTAATTGCTTAGGTAATCGCAATTACATTCGAACACATATTAATCTGCTCGAATTTTGACTTCTCTGATATGTTCTGTTTGCGGCGGCGGTCAGCCGCACGTTACGCTGGAAATTCATCTAATCTAATTACTGTTGATCAATTTATATTTAATTACTGTTTTAATTACTGTTACTTAACCTGCATCTGTTTTAATTGCATAAATCCGATTTATGATCTTATTTTCAGCAGATATACTGTAAGCCGTCTCGCTTATCAGCATACATCATCCTGATCTATTAATTTGATTATTTGATTCGTTAATCATTGATTATTTCGTTGAACTATTTTCATTTGCGGTATCTCTTAATTGCATAATAATAGCAATTGACACATAATAGCTATTATATCTTTCAATACCTTACAATATGCTTACATATGTATATTAGATATGTGTTTTATCTTGCTCTGTTAATTTCGATTGCACGCACGCGATCGAGCTTGCTTTCTCGGCTTAAAATTGCTTGAGGATAGCGGTGGCCAAGCTACGACCCCACATCATGTGCTCGGGTGCAATTCTTAGACAAGCATTTGGTAATTACCAATGAGTTAGGCAATCATTTTGCAACATTGTATATCATACATTCCATTTATTTATCTGATTCAGTGCACTGTTTCCTTTCAATAATTTTTGTTTTCATTTCTGCTTATTAATCAATTTTATTTATTGTGAAAATATATATTGACTGCTTATTGAAAATCCATTATTTGTATATTTAAACTATTTATTGCTTGCAATTTTATTTCTTCTAGACATTGTCTAACTTAAATACTCTTATAACTCTCTTTGTAACTTAGAAATGTTATAAACTTAATTTAAAATTCTTTCGAATGTAGGGGTGTTTAGCTAAGGTCAATACATCATATCTCAAAAGAAAGAATCTAGACCTAAGTATGTTGATGTAGGATATTCCTTAAACTCTAATATATATGGTATCTTAATCAATTTTGATAAATTGTGATAATAAATTGAGTAGACATATTAAGATATGAAAAAAAAAACTATTAGATAGTTGTTAATACATAATGTAATAATCTTGTTGATTGTCTTACTAAATGTTTGAATCAAACCAAGGTGATAGTCTCATCTAGGGGAATGAAGATTTGTCTATAATAGGCTCTCCTACCGTGACAACCCAACCTCCGTGATAGGTAGACCCTAGAAAGAGTTTCAATGAGTAACATCAAACTGACTGGTTGGCCAAGGAGTACCAAATAATAAATTATAAAAACACTTATGTGTTTATTGGAGTTATATTATAGGCTCCAATACTCCCTTCCTAAGGTGATTGTAGTACTCCTATGTAGATGTAAGGTTGAGTATATAACGCTTAAAGGAACCCAAAGGTATATACTGAGAAGTGCCTCTATACATTTCTTCATAGGGTTTCTACTCTATGTGCCTTTTTTGTGTACGGCCACGAACTAGAGAGTGAACCCCTCTAGTTATGTGAAAGTCACATGAATAAAAAGATTATGCACATAGCCAATAATGTGCAACACCGCGTCGTAGAGATTCTGTATCATGTGTGCACCATTCAACATTGGGTAAAAAGGGTGTAGTTAGGGGTGTCAATGGGTACTCGAACTCATAGGTATCCGACCCAACCCGACCCATTTATGGCGGGTGCGGGTACCCGATTAGCTAATCGGGTCGGGTTCGAGTTTACTCTCATGGGTTTGGGTACCCGATCAATATATAATAAAAAATAAAATTATATATATATATATATTTATAGAGTAAAATCATTTTTAATAAATATATTTATTATTATTAATATTATTTTCTAGTTATATTTTATAAAAAAATAATTTAAAAATAAATATTTTAATTTAAACAGGTACTCGCGGGTACCCGTTTAAATACCCGACTCGAGTTTAGTCGAGTTCGGGTTTGGGCCGAGTCGGGTTCGGGTTTGGCCAAAAGTCGTAGGTACCCGACCCGTTGACATTCCTAGGTATAGTTCAAGACCTGGTTCACTATATCCCTTCTAGTGGAGTTCCATGTACTAAGTGTGTTAAGCATAGTTTTTCCCTGACCGCGTGATATAGGCATTTGATAGCATTTTTTTTTATGATTATTCTTTGGACTTTTTGAGTTTTGTGGGGGATTGTTGGTGTTTTATGTGGAAAACCCAAAAAGCCCTCTTTATTTAATTTAATATTTTGTGCCTTTAAATTAGTATTTCTTAATTTCGCCCAATTATTTTATTACCTATTTAATTTATAATTAAGGCTAACAAATAACCTTAATTTCTAGCCGTTATGTCAATTAATTGAGGCTAGTCTAAATAGGTATGTGTTTCTTTTTTCCCTTGAAGGTGTGTGTATCTTCTACGGAGAAGAATCGAAACTTGTTGGAACATCGAGACACACAAAAACCAACTCTTTGTTTTCTTCTTCAAAAGATCTCTTTTTTTGCTGTCATACACCAAAAGAATCTCTCCGACAACCGCTCCACCAACGCGCGGGTAGAAGCGAATTCTTGGTTGAATCTTCGGGTGAAAGACTGGATTTCATCCCACACGAGGGACCGGATATTTGCCTAAAGACAGATTTTATATCGCCTCTAGGTTCTTTTAATTTCGTTTTGTTGATTTTATAGAATTAAACAAATTTCATGCAACACAAGTCAGGTTCTGATAGGGTTCGGGTAGCATAGGGCGGATACCCACTACTTGAAATCACTAATATTTGTGTACTATAAATTATTTTTTAATATATTAGTTAGGATTGCGGGTACCTGTTTTATCCTACTTAAAATTTGATTATTATTAGGATATTATAAGGTCGGGTACCCAAATTTTAATCAAGTAACAATATACCATATATATAGGGGTGCAAAAAAATCAAATCAAATGAATCGAACCAAAATTTTTGGTTAATTGAACCGACGGCTAAACTAAAATAATAAAAAGATTTTCTTAACTTTTTTTTTTCTTTTTTCTTGCTCTTTTAGGGAACGAGATGAAAACAAGCTTGTTTTGTTTCCCTCAAAAGATTGTCTTGGTTTCAATAACTTCCATCAATTGATCATCGCTCATCAATTTTATTTCAAAGAAAAAAGATATTTTAGGTGCCACTTAAAAATATGTTTAGTAATTGGTTGGATCATTTGCGTAACTTAAAAGCAAGAGGACACGGTACTAGCAGTGAGTGGCGACGGCAATAGCAAGTGGGATGGGGCGGCAGCAACAAGAGCAAGATCTAGACAACTATTAGTGATTTTAGGAATTTTTAGGGCGTGTTTTAGTAATTTTATTAAAAGGAATGAGTTTGAGTTTGAGGTTGAGGTAGGTTTTAAATATTCTATGGCTGTGTTATATCGGGCTTTAACATGACTTTTAAAAGTTAGATTTTTTTTTTTTTAACCCAACCTAACACCATTCATGTTAGGATTTTTTCATCAAAATCAAGTCTGGAGTTTAGGTTGAGTCAAATTGAGTTTGGGTTTTTTTTCCAAAGCCTAATTGATTAGAGAAGAGTTGGAGAGGGGTAGCCATAGGTAAGAGCTGGTGACATGACAACACTCATAACATCTTGTTAATATGTATTAAAATCTGTAGATTAGATTTTTTTTTTAATCCAACAGTTTTAGATAGCCCTCCCTAAAAATTATAAAAGAGCCTATAATTTTATTTTATATAATTTTTACTGGGCAAACAAGGGGCGAATGTGCAATAAGCATTTAAGATGCATGCGACGTAAACAACCAACGGCCCCAAGAGTTCAATTCAATCATCTCGTTGTCGGATTAATGTGAGGACAGTGAGTAGTCTCGAGAGCTGGCGTTCCTCCGAATAGGGGTGAATATTCGGTAAAAACCGATTTACCGAATACCGAATTACCGAAAATCGAAATACCGAATACCGAAATATCAAAAATCGATCCCGAACCGAATAAGCAATTTACTGATCGGTAAATTTACCTATTTAATTACTCTTCTCTGATCTCTCCGTCCATCTATTTTCCATTTTAATCCGAATTTGAATCGATTCGAAATCAATTTTCCATTTTAATCCGAATTCGAATCGATTCGAAATCAACCGCGCTCTCTGATATTGACCATGCCGTGGATTTTTTTTTTTGCTACAGTAAATGGGCCAAAAATCCATGATGTTTGTATCCACGATATCTCATCGTGGATACATCCAAATTCCACAATCTTGGTGTCCATGGATAGCTCTCATCGTGGACTACATCGTGGAATTTTTTCAGAATTTTTTAAACATTGTGGAATTTATTATGGGGGGTTACTCCATGATGTTTGAGCAACCCCTACAGGGGTTGCTCAGAAAATTTTTTCTAGGTAAGCGAACGAACAAACGTCCCCAGGCTCACTGGATCCTCAAAAGCCAAAGCATCGGGTGATTATCTTCATTATCTCCGTGCCATTCAGCAACCTTTGGATCCATGAGGGACTGCTTAGCTTGGATGGACCAATGACTACGCTCAAATGCTCAGAATCCTCCACATCCAGGACAAAATCGACATAATATGGTGAAGCCAGTTGCTGACCTGTGGCATCCGAAAGATCAAAATCTTCATAAGCCAAATGGCCATTGATGACGACATTGAAGCATAGTTGATCAAGGGCCAAACTGGCAATGTCGCAGAAATGCATCCGAACAAGGAACTTGGAACCAGAATTCACAGGAAATTTCCATGCCATGCTGTAGTTTGTCCCTGAAACACTGGAAGAATGTGTAACTCTTACAGAATTATAGACGTTATTGGGAGCAACTTCTCGGCTCGCCCCACCACTAAATTTCACAATCTTGGAAGCCGAATCGAGCACCCACGTCCTCATAAAATAATATTTGTTTTTAAATATCACATACATTAATATGACATACATTACAAAAATATTTGTTTTTAAATAAAATAATATTATTATGTAAAACTCATAAATTTGATAAATTACTTATTACAAATTTTTATTTGAAACTTTAGTGTTAAGAAAAAAAAGAATCGAGTTACTTTTTAGAATAATTTTGTTTATTTTTTTAATACAAACAATAATAATAATACAAAGTAGTCAAACGTGATAAATTAATAAACTATTAAAAAAAGAATAATAGAGGAATATCGAATACTAAATCCCCGCCCCTATCAAGTTAGATTGAAAAAGAAATGTTAGATTTCTGTGCATGCCAAACAGTAAGATTGAATGCAATAAATAATGTCTTTGTTTTATTTGATCTCCATCAAGTGTAATCTAACAAATTTTAAAAAATTTATACTGCAAAATCAGTAAAGCCGCAATATATAGTTAATAGATAGGGATAACAAAAATTCTAATATCATACTCTCCTACATCGATAGCACAGGGAGTGAGCACAAGTATCCCATGTATCCGTAGTATGAGAGTGTAAATAAACTCCCCTCACACAGAAAATTTTTACAGCAAAGTATCCTACTGCACATGATGCAATAGGGTCTCACCATTATCAAGACACGAATGTTCAACATACACACTATTAGAATTTCTTGAACGTCATATATATTGACTTTAGATATTTATGTATATTAAGGAAAACTTCGTGTATGTTGACTTGTATCAATACTTATGTTTTTTATCGAGATTTATGCCTTAAAAATGATAGGAGATGTGGTATCTTGCTCCAAAAATTTTTGCATTCCTTTCGATGGACTGATGCCATTCAAAAAATTCGTGTGGCTGTAACAGATCCACCACATGGACAAGTTCTAGGAGTTTCCGTATGGGCTGTTCTTGAGGCCCAAGGTGAACTCATGGCTCAAAATCGTTTGGAGCAACGTCGCACATTTCTGATTCCAGAGACCTTCATCTCTGATATTGTTTGTATTTAGGAACTGGAGGAAGTGGGCGGCCTGGAGGAGCTGGAGAAGGAGATCTGCAGAAGAGCCAAGCTCTACAACAATTCTAACCAAAGCGGTTGAGAAAAATTTTCTTTAAGCCTCGTGTAATTTTCAAGTGTTTTTCCGCGGATCAAGGGATTGCTCAATTACTTCTCATTGAGTAGCACGAATATTTTCATATACAAAGTACTGATTTTGATGGTGGTCAATTGATTGTAGTAGGTTTCGAGACTCCAACGCAGTCTCTATGCAATGCATAGGTTACATGGATGGAGTCCAATGTGAGAAAACAAATCTTTTCAAGTGTTTTTCCGCG
Source organism: Costus lasius (assembly GCA_027563935.2). Classification (NCBI taxonomy): domain Eukaryota; kingdom Viridiplantae; phylum Streptophyta; class Magnoliopsida; order Zingiberales; family Costaceae; genus Costus; species Costus lasius. The sequence goes on along the minus strand of CM050450.1, from coordinate 12,835,533 downwards.
GATCAAGGGATTGACATACAAAGTACAAATTTTGATGGTGGTTAATAGATTGTAGTAGGTTTCGACACTCCGACGCAGTCTCTATACAGTGACAGCACTGCTTCTAGTTCAGCAAGTTAAATGAAATTTTATTCAAACTCAACTTATTCCCAAATGTTTGAGTACATAACTAAAGAAGTTATAGTTTTCCTTTGTGAACAAAACCAAAAGAGATATATGTTCTGAATATAAATTCCAAATTTGCAGGACTTTCTTTTTATTCTAATAAATAAGGATCAATTTTGATCAATTCTTTTAACTGAATCTTTATTCTTATTATTATTATTATTATTATCTATATTATTATCAACGGCCCAACAGCAGTCTTGAATGAGACAAAGACTTAATTAGTTGAGCAGGTCAAGTTCTTGGGTGTTCCCACTAGACATTTTACATCTATAAATACTGTATTCTTCCTCTACCTCACCAGTGAAGTTGAATCTAGAGTTGCTTGCTGTAATTAGTTGAGCAGGTCAAGTTCTTGGGTGTTTCCACTAGACATTTTACATCTATAAATACTGTATTCTTCCTCTACCTCACCAGTGAATTTGAATCTAGAGTTGCAGCACAGCAAGCTCGATATTATGGTATGCTAGCTGCTGCATCTATCTATCGATGTGATTAATATCTTTGTTTATATCTCTTAATATTAGGAGTGAGCAACACTAATATTAAAGTATTATACCAAAAATTTTAGTATTCAATAATTTGATATAAATACTTTGATGCTTTAGTATCAGTACAACTTGTATCAGATTTTAGTTTAGAATTTTCTCGAATTCCTAAAGTACCAAATATATAATTTATTTATTTTTTATTTTTTATTTATAAATAATTAATATTCTAATAATTAAATATTTTACTTTACAGTACTAAAAAATTAAATATTTTTAGCTTTGGTACTTTTGTATTGCACGCTGCCAATCAGTCACCTATCAGCTCATCGCTCATTGCTCACCCGTTGCTCGATCGTCTAATTAATATTTTAGAAATTCGGTATCAGTATCAAAATATATTTTAAGAATTTAGCATCGTTACTAAAATAAAATTTTGGAAATCGGTATGTAATAAATTACAGTAATTTAGTACTATTACCAATTAAACTTTTAAAATTTAGTACTGGTACCAAAAAAAATTATTTCAAAAAGTCTAATATTAAAATTTTGGCACTATCGAAATTTGGAATACTCATCACTACCCAATATATAACGCATGATTATTTGCCATCTTTTGCTGCAGGTCGAAGGAGCAGTCAAGGTGGGGACTTGGGGAGTAGAAACCGGTTCATAATGGGACATGGGAGTTGCCACACATATCAAAAATATCAATGTCTATAGCGACGGCAGAATATGTGGCATTCAGTTCACCTATTTGAAAGATGGTGTGCCCAATACAACTCGTATCTTTGGATCGGGCTCCGGCAAATGCTTCCCTGTAAACCCACTTATACAATTTCTCTACTCTTGTTTACATTAGCCTTTTATTTTCATTAAAAAAATAAGCCCTAGTATGCCCATAATCCATGTGTGTGTTGTTGGATCGATTAAAGGTTATGACAATGAAACACAACATGAAGATATGTTAAAGCATTGAGAAAATACCGTAGCGGAAGCATACCTGAAGAATCCTGAGATTGAGAAGATCATGTCTTCTACAGGTGTTGTGTTTCCCAGACTCAGAATAAAAATATTCGTCACGAGTCTTGGTAATGGGAGTCACCTATATATATATAGGGGAAAGAGAGAAAACTCCTTATTAATTAATTAAGGAAACACACGCCTGCAGGGACCACGACGTATTATTTATTATTATTTCTATTTCTAACCCATCACAAAAATAGAAATAAAACCTAAGTCTCTACACATAATAATATTCCACACAAATTTGAGATAATTAAGCCGTAATAATTAATTCTTAATCGATCACTTAAGTACGACCAAAATATTTAAGATAGTCATATATAATTATTAATTAATATATGTGTGGTCCACATTAATTGATCTAACAATCTCCCACTTGGGCCACATATATATTACCTGATATAATTGTATACCTTAATGAGCTCTTTAATGCTATATTTTATCTGAAATTATCTCTATCAATCTCGTCCATGAATATAGTAACATAGGATCAAGGCGGCCTTCGTCACAATATGTAATGTGACTAGCCCGAACGATGGTCACGTATGTCAATACAGTCAACGACATAGATTATGTATGGATGTGTATCATGGAAATTTCATGTAATGTGATCATAACATGCCTATTTCCAACTGGTCCAACTTTATTCCTTATGAGATCAACCAAAACTTTATGTTTAGAGTGAAACTAAAAGCTTTATTCTTTAATGTGTACACTACATAATCCAAATACAAACTCCCACTAAACTGATATATCACCCATATGAGCAATGTGCTCATGAAACTTTAGTAAGTGGATCCATAATCATGGAGTTTGTACCAATATGTTCTATAGATATCTGACCACTCTAAACCCTTTCTTTAACAACTAAGAACTTAATGTCAATATGTTTAGACTTTGACGAAATCCTGTTGTTATTGGAATATAATACTGCAGATTTATTATCACAGAATAACTTTAGTAGTCTTTCAATATTATCCAAAATGCGCAGACCAGTGACAAAATTTCGTAGCCATATCCGATGGTTGGATGCCTCATATATGCTACAAATTTAGTTGCCATAGTGGAAGAAGCTATAAGTGTCTGCTTAGCACTTTTCCAGGAAATAGCTCCTCCAGTTAGCAGGAAAATGTAGCCCGAAGTAGATCTGCGACTATGTTGGCATCCAGAAAAATCAGAATCAAAATACCCAATGATCTCTAGCTGATCTGATTTTCTATATGTGAGCATATGATCTTTAGTTTTCTGCAAATACCGCAGAATCCTTTTAACTGCTATCCAATGCTCCATTCTTGGGTTGCTTAGATATCTACCAAGCATCCCAACAATATACGCAATATCCAGACGCGTACATACCTGAGCATACATCAAATTCCTCATAGCAAATGCATATGGAATCTTCTGCATTTCCTTAGTTTCAATATTATTCTTAGGGCATTATTTGAGACTAAATTTGTCTCCCTTAGCAACAACAATACATCATCGACATATAAAATAAGAAAAAATATACTTACTCCCACTGAACTTGTGGTATATACAATTATCTACTACATTCATCTCAAAACCAAAGGAGAGGACCACTTGATGACATTTATAATACCACTGATGAGAAGCTTGCTTAAGTCCATAGATGGATTTCTTTAGTTTGCAAACCTATTGTTTTGAATTTTTTGACACAAAACCTTATGGTTGCACCATATATATCATTTCCTCAATATCTTCAGTGAGAAACACAGTCTTTACATCCATCTGATGTAGCTCGAGATCAAAATGAGCTACTAATGCCACAATAATCCTGAAAGAGTATTTCAATGATACCAGAGAGAAAGCCTCTTTCTAGTCAATGCCTTCCTTTTGAGTAAAGCCTTTTGCAACAAGACGTGCTTTATATCTCTTTACACTACCGTTTGAATCCCACTTGGTTTTAAATATCCATTTATAACCAATGGTTCACACCTTCAGGTAGTGATTTAAGATCCCAAACGTCATTGTCAAGTATAGACTTTAACTCCTCACTCATGGCATCAATCCACTTTTGAGAATTAGAACTTTCTATGACTTAGTGGAAGTTGATTGGATCATCCTCCACCATTTCAATATCATGCTCATGAAGAAATGTGACATAATCATCTGGTGTCGTACTTCTCCTTTCTCTAGTGGATCTCTTTAATGGCATTTCTTCTTGAGTATGATGAGTTTGTTCTTCTGTAATAACTTTTTGATTTAAATCAAAAGGTTCATCTGAATTCACTGGTTGAGAAATCTCAGCAACTGAAAACTGAATATTATGAATATCAGAAACTAGAATCTGATCATTCTCCACCAGTGATCAAGGGAAGAGTAATGAATTCCTCTTCAAAGACAAAGTCTTTAACTTCATTATTTTCCCTCCCAAACTCATCATCCTCAAAGAATTTAGCAATTCTCGTCTCAAAGATAGATTTATCAGTAGGATTATAAAACTTATAACCCCTAGACCTCTTAGCATAACCAATAAAATAGCAACTAATAGTTATGGAGTCCAATTTACTTCTATTTGGCCTATAAGACCTTGTTTTAGTTGGATATCCACAAGTGTACAAATGCTTTAGACTAGGTTTCTTACCTATCCAAAGCTCATAAGGAGTTTTATTAGTTGCTTTAGTTAGAACTCTGTTAAGGATATAAACTGCAGTCTTTAATGTCTTTCTTATAGGAATTTAGCAAAAGGACCTGGACGTTGTTCTCCTGATCTGTCATGTCTACCGTAGTACTCACTACCACGATCATATCTAACGCTTTTAATTGACTTGCCAAGTTGATTTGTTCAACTTTAGCCTTAAACTTTTGAACATGTCCAATGCCTGTGACTTCTCATGAATAAGATAGAGGTAGTCTTATCTGGAGTAATTGTTTATGAATGTAATGAAATATCATTGACTATTCCAAGAAACCAAAGGGAATGAACCATAAATATTTGTATTTATTAATTCATAGACGTCTGAAGTTCTGTTGGCTGCCACTTTCTTCTTTAGGTTTGTTTGTTTCCCCTTTATACAATTAATACAAATTTTAAAATCTGTAAAATCAAGGGGCTCAAGAATTCCATTAGACACAAGTCCTTCCATTTTCCATCTAGAGATATGACCTAATCTTTTGTGTCATAGGAATGAGAAATTCTTATTTGTTAATTTTCACTTTGTACCACATATTTGCAGGGTTTCATTAAATGAAGCAACTGTATCTAGCATATAAAGGTTATTAAATGAACTTAATAGACCAGTACTAATAAGATTTGAATCTTTAGACAAAGTAAATTTACTATTCCCAAATGAACAATAATATCCTGATTTATTCAATATAGGAATAGAAACTAAATTATGTCTAAAAGACGGAACAACAAATATCTCATTCAAATCTAAATAGTGACTAGTCTTACATAATAACCTAAACATGTCTTCATGAACTTCTACTATTTTGCTATTGCCCACATAGATGAATATTTTAGCATCAATTGGCTTTCAGCAATTCATGTAACCCTACATGGACCTTATGTGAGTAGTGACAACCGAATCCACCCACCATGTGTGTCTAGGTACAACAGCTAAATTAACTTCAATATAAACCAAAATGAGAAGTGTATGTTTCTTTATGCACACCAAGTATGATACTTGGTGTAGTCCTTTTGGTATGTCCACTATCTTTACAGAAGAAACATGTGAATACTTGAGTCTGTTTCTTCTTTTGTTTCTTTTGTGGTCTACACACTGCAGTTTCGTTATCCCTTATTTATTTAATATGCTTTAAGGTAGAGGTCAAATGAGCACTCACTGACTTGTCTTGCTTCAATCTCTCTTCCTCTTATACATAATGAGAAATTAACTCATTAAGAGTTTATTTCTCCCTTTAGCAGTTATAACTGATTTAAAAATTGATTAAACTATGTAGAAAGAGATATGAGAACCAAATGCACTAGTAAAGTCTTTAAATAACTCTAACTTAAGTGCCTGTAACTTTGAAGCAAGAGTAGACATATTCATAATGTGCTCTATTATGTTTCATTTACTCTTATACCTTAGAGAGATAAGGTTTGTTAGTAGTATGCCCCTAAATGCTTCTAGTATGACACACTTAATGATCATAAGACTCATGCTATTTGAACTGTCCTATCTTTCCAACTCCCTCTCATCATTAGGGGAACTTATAGTGGTAAGAATAGTAGGACGTTCTACTCTAAGCGCAATGTCTAGATGAATGACTCCGAGAACAATGGTAACGCTCTCTTGTCATATTTTAAAAAATTTGTGTCATTAAGCATATGAATGGAATTAATATTAGCAGTAATGCTAGAAGCAGAATTAATAACTGAAGAAACTTACATTAGTTTCAAATCATACTTAAATTAAAAATTCAAGTATTAACCAATAATAAATTTAAACAATGATGGGTGCATAACAAGATACCTAGCACAACGTTAATATTTCATCTTTGGACATAAATATTAACTTGTAAGTGGTACTCTCATTGTAGTAATCAAATACTGATAATAAGTCTCATCTAACACTAAGCCTTTCTTTGGACAGACTTAATGTTGACAAGAAAACCAAATAATCATCACATGTCATTACCACATGTGTGCACATAATTCGGCCAAGTATCAACCTTCCTTTGGGCCGATTAATACCCGCATGAATTACATACACACCATCTTAACAATATGAAATAAATTAACCTACACAATACGTTACTTTGGTAGTCATATTGTTTCAATTAATATATTTCATAATGTTAGACTTTTTATTATTGAAACAATAATAAAAAATAATTATGCCATTTGAAATTATTAGAAAATTACTTTCCTAGATTTTATGAAAATTGACAGCAAGCAGCCGCTACACAAGACATCTACCCAAATAGCTTTCTGTTACTTCTGCCCGTAGCAGAAAACTCAGCCCAGATGACTAGGCCCAAACTAGGTCTAGACAGTAGAAATAGTGCAGCAGCCTGTTTCTGTGCACATTAACATTGCTTTATGCGCACAACACAGCAGAAGGGGGACAGCCTAGGCCCAAGCCTAGCAAGCTAGGCCTAGGCACAAGACCCAAGAAGCAAACCCAAAAATAGCCTGAATCCAGCCCAATAGCTAGACCCAAAATCCAAAATCTGACCTGAATCTAAAAAGAACCGAATTTAGACCCAAATAGGATTCACACTAAAGGCCCAAACCCACATCCGGATTCAGCTGACATGCATGCATGCCACAACGCCTTCTGCCCTAAATTCCGCAGCACACACGCAGCAATCGTCGGCGTTCGCACGTCTTGTCTGGCTGCACGCGACCAACGTCGCGCGTCGCTTCGCCGAATGCGACTTCGCCGCACAGATAAATCCCGCCGGCTGTTGCAAGTCCTTGAGAAGCAGACCTCACCGACTGTTACAATCGTGATGCAAAAGACAGAAGAGGAATAATAAAATATAATATATTGATTTAATAATCTGATTTGATGAGACAGTGTTGTCTCATCCGGTTCCCTTCCCATCCCCGTCACTGTGCGCTCGTGACGAAGCCACGCCTCACCCGTTTCCCTCTGTCCCGTGCCTTTCCTTTTATTTCTCCCCATCCGCTTGTCTTCTTCACCGAACGAGCGAACGAAGCTTTCGAAAGTTGCCCATTCTTCGATCTCACCTCCTCATCCTCACCTTCGTTCGTCCAGCGACTCCTCCGGCCAGGTCTGGTACCGGCGACAATGAGACCCTAACCCTGTGAGCTGATTTCGGCGTTGCCCCTTTCCTCCGCTCGCTAGTATTGGTTCGGCAGCGGACGCATCATGCTCTTGCGTTCCTCTCTACGCCGGTGATCCTCCTCTGTTCCGGCGTCGACTACACCTCCACTGCGCCGGCGACGGTTTTCCCCTCCCTCCTATCCCATTTAAGGCGTCTCCCTCCTTCAGCTCCGGCGACGTGCGCGAACGACGCCGCCGGCGTCTTTCTGACGTTTTCCGATGACTCCGGCGCCCTCTCGCAGAACAAACTGTACGGCCGAGCTCCCCTAAGTATCGGCTTCATTTTCACTACCGGACAGTTCTGATCTGCCACCGGAAATACTGTTCCGGCAACACTATAGTGGCGGCGCTACTATTCTATTGAACCTCAAAGTTTGAGCTGTCGCCTCGGTTTACACACGCGTGGTTGGTTCTTGCGTATTCCGGCTTCCTCGCGGTGATTTGCGTTCGCACGTGGCTGCGAACTCGGTTAGTACCCGTACTCGCCTTTATACATATACAAACACATGTGATAAAACCCATACATTCTTATTGATGGATATGATTAAATAGCCTGATTTGATCCGAACCACTTAGCGAACCTGAAATAACATGTTAACTGATAATTAGTGTAAAATGGATTAGAATGTAATACGTGGACTTATATGTGATTTACCCTGCTAGGAACTATTGATTGTTTACTGTGCTTATTGGTTGGATCTTACTGTGCGACTACAGTTTGAGGTAGGGATTCTACCTCCTCTCATTTGTTTCAGCGCCAACCACATGTGTAGATTAGCGGCACCTCCTTATCGTTGTATTACTGTTGATTACTATCTGATTCCCATTCTACTCTGAGTTATATTCCTGTTGACATAACCTGTTGCATGAAACACGGTATGAGTATTTTGTTATTGCATGTTTATTGGTAGTTGGTCGGTGGTATGAGTTTTTGTATACATACATTGAGGGCTGAATGTCTAGCGATAGACATGTCAGTGTACCTCAGTAGTGCCTGTTATATTCTGAGATGTGATATCGTCTCCCTGTGCCAGTGATAGACCAAGAGAGTCCCGCTTATGGGCTTGAGGTCTCGGATATGACAACCCGATGAGATGGGTTGTATTGGCGTGTAGGACGCTACACTAGCGGGCTGTCGACGGACAGTCGTCTCTACTGTTTGGGAAGCCATCAGTAGGGACCACTCTATTTATAGAGTTGCGGGTCTGGGACCACTGCTGTATCAGCTCCTAGTTTTATCTGTGTTTGATGACACGTATATTGATACGTATTTGAGTTTGACTATACTCTATATGGGACATGTAGAGTCTTGGTTATATTTCGTGATAACTGCTCCTATCTGATCATGCACCATATACCTTGTTATATCCCTACTTAGCCTCCGGCTAACCCCCCCCCCCTCCCCTTTGATTTGCCTCCAGGTGCAGGCGCGGCTCCCTCTGGAGCAGATTAGATAGTTAGTTGTGACCACCAGTCTAGGTGGGCTTGTGTTGCATTTATTTCGGTTTGTCTATTGTTACTTTATTGTATATGTTGTTAGACTTTATTGACCGCTGCATCAGTCATGTTCAGTCGAGTGGCCTTATGTTATTTTATTCTGTTCTGTACCTCTCGGTTGTTGTGTTGATTTGACAGGTACAGTGTTGTTGCGTCCCGAGGTTCGGGATTCCCGACGTGGGTCCCAGGTGGCGCTCTGGGGCGTAACAATTTTGGTATCAGAGGTTTCGTAGGATTTAAGATCTGCGTTAGTGCTAATCACACTTGATTATGATAATCTGTGATTTCAATTAACGTAACCATTCGTTGTTGTGGTGCATTACAGGAAATGACACCAAAGAAAAGTTCCCGTTTGAGTCGAGTAGCTGGATTAGCTCGTGAAGTAATAAGTTTACCTCTCAGTTGGATGCGCCAAGCTACTGGTTCCGATGAAGCGGACAAGGAAGAACCAACTGTTGCAGCTCCACGGGTTCAGCACGCTGATAGTATTAGTGAAGTGGGAAGCAGACGACATGCGCGAGAACCCTCGGTCCAAGAGCCACCACGGCGTAGAGCGCGTGAAACTCCCTCGACTGCAACGTTGGAGTCAGTGTCTCGCTTTATGACCATGGGGGAGCGAAGATTCAGGGTGTTTTCTGGAAAACCGGATCCGTGGGAAGCCACAAACTGGTTGGCTAGTGTGACCGACACACACTGAACCTGTTGAAGTGCCCTAACGACGAAAGGGTAAATTTGGCAGTGTATTTCTTCAAAGGTGACGCAAAGGCTTGGTTCGCAGGGCTTGAACAAACCATTGGAGTAGCTCGCTTTGATTGGGATATTTTCTGTGGGGCATTCTATGCTGAGTATTTTCCCAAAACTTTTCAGGAGACAGCTGCGTCATGAGTATATGACTCTGGAGCAAAATGGGCGATCCGTCGATGAATATTTATCGGATTTCCAACGGTTGTCTGCAATGTTTCCAAATATGACTCCTATAGTTGCGGATAAGTGAGAGCAGTTCATTCGTGGACTGGACCCTCATATTGCACGAGGGACCAATGCAGCTCGCACTGAGGTGTGGGTCCCGGGTGGCGCTATGGGGCGTAACACCGACCGCACGCACGTCGCTCGTCTGGATCGCGACAGCCGCAGGTTGCCGATCCACACAAGAAAACCACCGGGAAGCCGCTAGTCTTCACCAACGCCAGATAGGAGAGACTCGTTGGCAGCGTCACACACCGGATGGCAAAATTTCGATGGCAACATCGCTCGCTTGAAAATTTCGCCTGAAAGATCCACCGATTCCAACCTACGACGACGTCGCCTGATTCGTCGACGATGGAATCGGCAGCACAAGCAGTGGAAATGGATCGACGTCGCCAGAATCGTCGACGATGATCCTGCCGGTGAACCCAAAAGTAGGGCAGAAGTCCTTTGCACCGGCGCCGACAACTCATTAGCACCACCTATCCTTCAGCAGCGCCGATGAAGAAGATGACGCGATCGAGCAAATCCCAAATTTGGACGCGATTTCGGCCCTGACATCAGCGATGACGTTGACAAACATGGTTTAGGGCAAAAAAATCGAAAATCGAACGAAGCTTTAATTCTGATGTCGGCGACAAATGCCGACAAAAGATTCCGTACCAAATTTATTTTTAGGGCATAACAGCAAGAATAAAATTTTTAAGCGCCCGGGGGCGCTTAAGTGGGAAAAACGGGGTGCTTTCGTTTTTCTCTTAAAAATTTTTTTTTTTATTTTTTTTTAGAAATAATGTACCTTGTAAGCTATTCAATGGTACTAATATTGAGCTATTTTAGATTATGTATACGTATAAAATACTCTAACCAATATCACATATAAGATAAAAAATATTACTTATTTTATAAAAAAATCTAATATTGGTTAGGGTATTTTATACGTATACGTTATCTAAAATACCCTAATATTGGTACATAGCTTACAAGATGTACATCATTTTAAAAAAAAAATAAAAAAAAAATATTTTTAGAGGAAAAACGAGAGCACCCCATTTTTCCCACTTAAGCGCCCCCGGGTGCTTAAGAATTTTTTTCTAAGGGGAAAGCATATCAACAGGTATAATTCTTGGATGGCAAGCAAATAATACAATTGAGAATAATATTTATGTGATCAAAACATAAGAGACCAACCTATAATGATCTAGATAAATATTCTCAATAAATTAACATAATCAACCTGGCTTTGATACCAATTGTTGGATCGACTAAAGATTGTGACAATGAAACACAACATGAAGATATGTTAAAGCATTGAGAAAATACCATAGCGGAAGCATACCTGAAGAATCCTGAGATTGAGAAGATCACCTGTCTTGGTCTTCTACAGGTGTTGTGTTTCCCAGACTCAGAATAAAAATATTCGTCACGAGTCTTGGTAATAAAAGTCACTTATATATATATATATATAGAGGGAAAGGAGAGAAAACTCCTTATTAATTAATTAAGGAAACACATGCCTACAGAGACCACGACGTATTATTTATTATTATTTCTATTTCTAACTCATCACAAAAATAGAAATAAAACCTAAGTCTTTACACATAATAATATTCCATACAAATTTGAGATAATTAAGCCGTACTAATTAATTCTTAATCGATCACTTAAGTATGACTAAAATATTTAAGATAGCCATATATAATTATTAATTAATATATATATGTCGTCCACATTAATTGATCTAACATGTGTTTCAAGTGTAATAAAAATATTGTATTATCATTATTATTTATTCTTTGAATTATCATTAATCTACCATTAACTTTTTCATTGTAGTTTGATTTTGAAGAGAATGAATACATCAAATCAATCTAGGGAGTATATGACAACTCATCTATTACTGCACTCACTTTCGGCACTGATGTTAAAATCTGCCCTGTACCTGGAATCACAGGGGAAAATTTTTTTATGAATCTGCGGCTTCCTAAAAAGTTAGGAAGCCGAGGATCAAAACCGTTCACATATATTGGGATATGCATATAAAGCCATGATGTGCAGGGTTGACGTATTGTGCAGGTTTTAGAGAGTTTTGGAGATTTGCACAATCACCATCCAGTGGTGTTGTGCAGGGGGCTTCCTAATTTATTAGGAATCCAGGATTTCTAAAAAAATGTGCTCAATCACAGAGGGTTCCATCGTGGGCTTCATGGGACGTGCTGATGATAAATTCATTAAAGCAATTGGAGCTAGCTTGAAGCTAAAATAGTTGCATCTAGTCGTCTTAATTTCATTGAGCTACGCTACGCTGTTGTTAAAGTATTCATATGTAATAGTAAATAAAACGCGTCATATGACGTGTCAAATATGACGTGTGTCGATTGTCAACATGAGTAGTGGCCTAGTGGGTAATGTACTGTCTTGTGTTGGAAATAAAAGCTCAATGAACTATTATTCTGTGAAAATTATTTGCTTATTATTTTATAAATTAAAAAAAAAAGCGAATGTTACGGATAAGAAAAAATGTAGATCTATAGACATATGTTTGGAAGAATGTTCTAAAAGTGATAAACTTTGGGACTACGTGAGATTCTAAGTTTTTAATCAATAAAAAATAGTTTTCTTCCAAAAATAATTAGTATAACTACTTTATATTTTTTAATATGGGCAAAGTAATTAACTAAAGTAAAATTTTATTATCAACAATAAAAGTCTTTACTAGTTGAACTAATACTGTGCATAACTAATTTTTCTTTCTTTTTACTCTTATTTTTCTATTATCTTAATTTTTTTTATACATTCCTTGAATCATTTACCTAATTTCCTTTTACACCAGTTTTTTCTTGTAATCAAAATAATTATTCGGAACATTTGAAGTTAATAATAATAATAATAATAATAATAATAATAATAGTAATAATAATAGTAGTAGTAGTAGTGGCGGTCACTTTTAAGTTCAATCACAACATAACATTATTGTTATTATAAGTGTATTTCAGAAAGTGAAAGGAAAAGATATGAAATAAACAATAAAAATTATTGAGTATTTTTTTATTTATTAGAATAAACTAAAATAATAAAAGGATTTTCTCAACTTATCTTTCCTTTTTTTTTCTCATTTTACATAATATTTTTTTAGAAGAAAAATTAGAGGGAAAGGAAAGAAAAAAAAAATTTTCTTTTTACCTTTGGGCGAATGGAAAAATTGGAGAGGCAAACTAGAAGAAAAACTGAGACTTCTTCCTTACTTTGGGCGGAAAAAAAAGCAAAGGAAAAAAAATGATGCTTTCACCCGACTCTCTCGCCTGTCTTTCGAGCATATGGCAGAAACTATAGTACTAATTTCATCCTTAATTTTGTGTTTAAATATGTGATGTTCAGCCTCAATTTAGAAATTCACACAACTCAGATCTCAATGCAAAAATCAACTCTTCCCTGATATTTATCCCAATTTCTTGAAACTAGTGGGGCATGAGAAATGCCACGCATATCATAATCGTAGATCATGCTAACTGAATTCATGGCATTCAAATCAACTACATCTTCAATAGTAAGTTCCATGCAACTCAAATCTATGCAAATGGAAGCCATGCCGGCCACAGCCACGCTGTAAAACCATTTACACAATCTATCTATTCAACTTTAAATTGTTTTTTTTATTTAAAAATGAGCTCCAATTTGCTTACAATACAAATATTAAATTATTATTTTCTATTAATTGAATTATTTAATTAATCTATTATTATATTTTTTTATTGCTAATTAAATTTGAAGGTGCTGCAATACTTAAGTCAATCTCAGCAGAATATGACAACTCATCTCTAACTAAACTAGGATTGATAACAAGTCAGTTCCGCCCTCAAGCCCGTCACTCTTAGGTTATGTTTACTTGGATGGATGGAAAGTACAAAAAAAAGAAAAGAAGAAAAAAAAAGGAAAAATAGATGGATATAATGTGTTATAGATTTCCTTCCTTGTGTTTATTTGGATGGAAAGAAAGTTTGAAGGATTGATATATACACCCCAATTTTTATTTTTTTATTCATATTATATATATATATATATATATATAATATTAAAAATTATTAAATATTAAATACGAGCGACGACGGCGAGGGCAAGCAGCAGCTGCATGAACGAGCAATGGCGGCGAGCTCAAGCAGCGATGGTAAGGACGAGTAGTCGAGAAAAGCTCGTATTGAGCGAGAATAAGTAACGGTGCGGTGAAAAGTTAGGTGTGGAGTTAGTAAAGTTAAGTTAAGTTTCAACTTTTCATCTGATTTGGGCGGAAAGCAAATGGAGGGATTAATGACTAACTTTCCCTCTTACTTTCCCTTCTAAACTATCCATCCGTCCAAGTAAATATGCCTATATTCCGTTCCTTCCTACTTTCTTTCCTTTCCTTCTAACTTTCCCCTCAAGTAAACAAGGCCTTAATCTCATTCCAACCTTGCCCCCTGTCAAAAATTTGCATCCCAAACGAGAACTTGTCGAGGAGTTAGGTCCTGCAGGGAAACTCAATCTCACAGGTTGTGTAATATATATATATATAGATAAAGGGTGAGTCGGGTGAGGGAAGGAGTGAGGAATTTAAGAATTTTAATTTTTCTTATATATAAGGATAATTCAGAAAAATTATATTTTGGATCGTGTTCGAGTTCGGGTTCAGGGTGGATTCTAGGATACTCATATTCGAACCCGCTCCGCTTAATTAAGACTTGGGTTTTACTCGAACCCGCCCCACCCCGAAACCCAGCCAACTCAAGTTTTTCTCAATGGCAGGTCGAGTCAAGGCATGTTAGAGTTTTCTTGCCAACCTTGATATAGGAGAAGAGGACTCATCCAAATGATCCACAAAAAATAGGCCTCTAAATCAAAGGCTAGTCATGGTCAACCCATGCCATTTTAACAATTTTGAATTTTGAAAACATGTAGACTTTATGCATTACATCTTTGGCTTGTAGTTAGGTAGTTTATGATTATATTTTAATTTTAATTTTTTAGAATTATATAATAGGTTTCAAATTAGCCTAGTATGTATCATCAATTGCATTGCATATGTATTCCGAGTTGCCACCTCCTCTCAAGGTCCTCAATTCAACTTGCCACCTTAGTTGCCACATCATCACATGCCACCTCATCATTCAAATGCCAACTCATCAACACTTCAGCAAGAACACATCAGCAAATGCTCCAAACGTTCAAGAGGAAGAGATAATGGCAACTAACATCCATCCATACAAGCATTTAAGAGCCAACCACCCACCTCACAACTTATACAATGAGAGTTGCATTCACCTCCCAAGTTATCCAATTGAAGTACTGGCATGCAAAGCAACATGCTTTCAGCTAATATTTGAAGCATAGAGACGCCAATTCAAAATTTGAACCACAAGAGAATCAAAACCATCCAAGACAAAGTGGATCCATCATCAACCATCGAAAATATAGAAGACTTGATTGTAAACCATGTAAATTTAAGGGGCAAGCTGAAATTATCCTTGAAAATCGTTGAGAGAATGTGGATTAAAGGACTTGTACTTCTCATTTGCATCATAGTGAATTCCATTTGAAATATTTCTGAAAATAGTTATGTTAATGCCTAGTGTGAGGTGAAACCAAGTACCTTCTCTTCTCTTTCCCTTAACCGATCTCTCTTCCTCTCTTCTATCTCTTCTCTTTCGCCCTTTCCCTTGCTTAAGAGAGCTTCTTCTTGGATGTCCCATGAAGCATTTGGAGTCTGGGAGTTGAAGGATTTGGAGCACAAGAAGAAGAGTATTCGGCATCATCCAAGAGTAGAGAGATATGGTGTTTCTATTCCTTCCAACCCTCTTGTGCATTGAAATATATTGTATAACATACCATCTAGCCTCATTGCCAAGATACAAGAGCATGGACAAAAATAGAAGTTCAGCCCCTTTCCTAAAGGGGCCATACGTGACATCTCTCCTCTCCCCTCCTTTATTTCCATGCTTGTTGGTGGTTCATTCTTAAAAATCTTTAAACTTGCTTATTGTTACTATATTCTTGAGCCCCATATCCTAGATAGATCTATCCCTAAACATACCATAAGATTCAACCTCCATCAAATCCTTACTAAACTAACTTTCATCGCTTTTAATACAACATATGTCCCATATGAAACTATAAATGGCACAAAATTCTCTCTTCCTGTCAAACTAGGTTTCATCATGAGCTTCTTTGGACGTGCTGACGAAGAATGCCTTAAGGAAATTGGAGTTAACTTGATTTAGAACTAGTAGTTGTGATCTTGTCGATTTCATTGAGCTACTATTCTTAAAGTTTAGATATATGCACTAGTAGATAAGGGTGTCATATGACATTTGTATCTAATATAAGTCATTAGTCGGTGATGTTTGAGCTTGACATTAAACAAGAGTCTGTTAGGATCCATGGCTGTGCACCATGTACATGCATAATAAAATGCATTTGGGCATGTAGACGTATATGCGTTGTAATAATTAATTGTGTATAATTTAATCTCTAATTTATTTATTGTCATCAAATTAATTAAGTGTGGAGGGAGCTTTTAATTATGTGTAGAATCCCTAGTGGTATAATTATCTTATCAATGATGGGCATATAATAATTATGTCCATTAGGTTTTTCCTATATATAGATGTAGTCCCTGATTGAGGTGTATAAGTTGTCAAGAGGTTTTTATTTGGTTCCTATCGGCCGCCTCACCTCTTGTGAACAATGACATAATCAATTAGAAGACCCCTCTGGTCAAATCCACTACAACTAACTAAATCTAGTATGTCTTCATATAGTAATTTTTCTATACAATTTTAATGCAAGATTTATAACATGATCTAACAATTGGTATCGAAGCGAGGTTAGTCTTGCCTTATTTTTGTTTGAAAATATTTTTGGCTGTGATTCATGCTTTGTGATTAATTGGAGCAAAAGAGCATGTTAGACGTATTGGCTGTGATTCAAAATCTAGTAAGCCGAGTGACCCCTCCGGTTTTTATTTGCTATTTTCGATCTTCTATACCCATCATACATCGATCACTTAGCTAGTAAGAATTCAATTATTTGGTACTTAACACGTAGGTCCCTGTGGGTTCGATATCTTTTATTACTTCGAGTATCTGTGCACTTGCGGACACAAAAGAGCATAAATATGACTCAAAAAGACTAAAAAATAACATAAAATATATTATGAATTTTTTAGTCATCAAAATACATAAGGCTTAAACGTTGTTTGTCCCCAAGCAACTCAAAATATGAATCAAAGTGTGTAAAGAAAATATAGATGACTTCGGTTCATTCCTCCTTAACATGAAAGTTATCTATAATATGTGTAATAATTCACAAGAATCAGAGATTTAAAGAAATATTGTGAAATATATCTTCAAAAAGTTATAATCCAAGACAGCTAAGATTTTCATAATCCTTGTAATGGCATTCAAGTTCAACTTGTTTAAACAATTGTAAACTCTCTTTTAATCAATCCAACTCACCATCAAAAATCACTTTCACTTATCTATTCTTGAGGACATACTGTAATCAACTATTTAATGCAAACTGGTCTTTGAATGGTTATCTGCTCATTCTTGTAAGCATGATAACATTATCAAAGTACACCGTAAAATAATGTAATTAACTCATAACATAATTATAAGTAGTCAGCGGAGTTGTCCACTCGACCGACAACTCTCTCTTTTTTCCTTTTTTAGAGTTCAATTCATATCTTCAGTATCACTGCTAATTTTTTGCAGTGCCAGGTAGAGGAGTCACTTAACTTCAATTCATAACTTTGGTACCACTACCAATTTTTCGAAGTGCCAAGTAGAGGAGTCACTCGACTTCAACTCATAACTTCAGTACCACTGCCAATTTTTCGCAGTGCCAAGTAGAGGAGTCACTCGACTTCAACTCATAACTTCAGTACCACCGCCAATTTTTCGCAGTGCCAAGTAGAGGAGTCACAATACTCTCTTTTTTTTTGGACTTTAGAATCTTTCTTCCCAACAAATAGCATAATAGATCAAACATCAACTAGGCAAATCAATCAACATAAATTTAGAAATTATACTCATATGCTCATTTTATTCAAAAAAGATGCTTCACTCTCAGATTGCATTCATTGAACAACACATCTACCCAAAATCCCATGCATCAAATAATGAAAAATTACCATGGGAGGATATATGTTGAAGAAATAAATTCAACACAAGAGGCATATCTTCATTCACAGGCATTGATAGACACAGATATTCAATATCCAAAACAAAGTAGACATATCATCACAGAAAAAATCCACCCATCCAGGAAAAATATATCATCAAATTATAAGTTTTACAATCATCAATCTTATCACATCTATAAAACCAATTTGAAAAATAGGTAGACTTACATAGTCACATTAGAACAAAACAATGAATCCATATATCCATAAATAACTTTTCCAGAGAAAACCATAAAGTAATACAACCATGATAAAATCAAAGATACAACCATATGAAATAATCATGAATACAAGAGAGTGCAAACGATATTCACACAACCATATAATAAGCTCAAACATTGTCTGGGGTGTAGCATCGTGGCAGGTGCTGCTAAATTGTCTTCAAAGATGCACCTTCTTAAAATTTTACCTATGCAATTCATAGATAGATAAGGCTCAGCCCAAAAATAGTATCTTACTTTAAAAAAATAATAATATTTTTCTTAAAGGGTAATCAGACATATTGTTGGAGGTCTAAGGAGGGTGCCAGTGGAAGGAGCTGATGTTGAATAAATGCCAACGGAAGGGCTACTAGCAGTGAAGATGAAGAGTCACCGACGCAAAAGTGATGATGAGTAGTCTCCAGTGGCCTGCTGGAGACTACAGTCCTAGAGGCAAAGTCGTCGGCTGGTAGGCGGCAATAACTAATGCTGCACAGCTGAAAAAAATAGAGTCAATAATGATAAAGAATTTACTGCTAAAAAGAATAAAATAAAAAAAAATAAATTAAAGTGCAGCTCCCAATAGATTGTAGAGGTAGTGGTAGATGTTGCATAGCGGCGAAGAAGCTGGTTGGAGAAGTGGTGTCTTGCATTTTAATAGTATTTTTCCTTTGTATTTCATGGTAAATCTAGGCTTATTTTAATACTTTCGTACTCTTTAAAGGCTTATTTGCTTAAAAGCTTCGGAATCTTCACTTTTTCTTGCTTTTGTGAAATTTCAAGAAAAATCGCCCTATTTTGACTTTTTTTGAAGCTTCTAAGGCCATGAGGTGATTTCTTATACGAAGACGAAGCTACACGTCAAATTCGTGCTCAATAGGAGTTAGTGTGAACAATACGGCCAGGTGAACCCCATGGGGTTCACCAGCACGTTCCTCAGCCAGCAAGAACCTCACAGAGAGCTTCACGGCCAGGTGAACTCGGCGGGGTTCACCTGTATTCCGTTCAGCCGAAACTGCTCAGAGTAAAGCATAGCCAGGTGAACCCGGCGGGGTTCACCCGTGCTCGCGTCAGCCGAGAAATCCAGAATGAATCACGGCCAGGTGAACCTGGCGGGGTTCATCGATGATTCCAACCCAGGCGAATGCGAACCCGACCTGCACTTGGATTTTCAGTGATTCCCAACCCGTTTGGCAACCAAATTTGGCAAGTAAGGACTCTTTGGAAAGCTAATTTGAAGGAGAACGCGTGGGATATAAAAGCCCCAATTTTCATGACCTAAATATCAAGGAATCATGCGACGAAGTGGCGGAAGGCGGAAGAACACGACGACGAGGCAATTTTCGGGGAATTTCAGAGATTGAGACGTCAGATCATCACGATTTCTTCTGGATACTTTCAGTTTATCGTCTCCTTCCTCTTAGATTCGCTTCATTGTAGTTTTCTTTCCATTAAAAGAGAGATTTTGAGCGTTTCAATGACGATTGTAGCGTAAACCCTATTTCGGGGCTCGGTTGATGCCCGATGACGACTTTGATTGCAAACTCTATTTTAATTCTATTACTTGGATTACATTGTGAGCATATTTTAATTTGACGTGCGTATATCGTGATTTTACCTTGGCCGAGTATTTTCATGTTTAAGTCATTACGATTCATACCGAGAAGAGGATCGTAAGGGTGGAACCTCTTAGTAAAACTTGCAAGACCTCGACACGAGAGTGCTTGGTCTTCACTCGAGGGTTTCATAATCATCCACAGAACTCATTGGGTTAGTCTAAAATGATCCACCACGAGAGTAGGAGATTGTCTTAGTCGAGCACCAGGGTGTACACTCGAGAGAGGGCATCTTGTACCATAGGGATAGATTCCTTGTGCAAAAATCATAAATCCAAATAACTGATAATCTTAAGCGCGATTAAGATCGTCATCGTGGTAGAAACCGTAGCCCTGATATCTCTCTCGTATTTATTCTCTACAGTCGTAGCGTTGATTTCTTGTTTTCGATTTTAATTCTCAAAACATGTTTCGATTCGCCTAGCTATTAAGATTTGGATTTTCTAGTACTCAACCTTGTTCCCTGTGGGATTCGACATCTTTTATATTACTTCGGCATAACCATGCACTTGCGGGATTTGTGTCAAGTTTTTAGCGCCGTTACCGGGGAACAACGGTTGATATCAGTACATTTCTGAGAATTGGTAGACTAGGCTTTAGTTAGTTTTCTTTTACGCTTTTACACTGTTATTTTCTTTTTCTCTACTTGCCCGTTGTCTTAGAACTTTAAAATTTTGACTGACCCTTTTATGCGAAGAAGTTCTAGGTTGAGTACATTCTTTGACATTGATCTAGAGATCGAGCGCACCTTCAGGACAAGAAGGAAGCAAAATAATATTCAGAAAAAGGAAATCATGAACCATCCAGGAGGACAAAATCAGATGGAGCACATTCAACTTGATGTGAACAATGATCGAGTATCTCAGCCAATGAGAAACAACTATAACAACAGGACGTTAGAGGATTATTCTGCTCCCTATGCTCATGGTTTTCAATTAGGAATTGCTAGGCCCACTGTTGAGGCCAATAATTTTGAAATAAAACCTGCCCTTCTTTCTATGGTGCAACAAAACCAATTTGGTGGTTCTCCTCTTGAGGGCCCCAATATGCACCTTTCTATTTTTCTAGAATATTGTGATATGCTGAAAATTAACGGTGTTTCTGCTGATGCTATTAGGTTGCGATTATTTCCCTTCTCTTTGAAGGACAGAACAAGAGCTTGGCCTCACACACTACCTTCTACTTCAATAAGAACATGGACGGAGTTATCTCAAGTCTTTCTCTCCAAGTATTTCCCTCCGTCCAAAACAATCCAGCTGTGGAATCAGATAACGAGTTTCATGCAGAAAGATGGAGAATCCCTATACGAAGCTTGGGATAGGTTTAAAGAGCTCCAAAAGATGTGTCCACATCACAGAATTGAAACTTGGGTCTTAATCCAAACGTTTTATAGCGGGTTATAACACGAGACTTACAGTGGACGTAGCAGCAGGAGGCGCACTAATGAACAGACGAGTGGAAGATGCAATGAACCTCCTCGAGGACATGGCGATCAACCACCACCAATGAACATCTGAGGGAGGTACCTCTAACAAGAAGTCAGGTAAGTATGATCTTGACTCTTTGACTGCTCTTACAGCTAAGGTTGACAATTTGACTAGAAAGATTGATTCTTGGTCTGTTAATTCGATGGATGTTAACTCTATTTCTTGTGAGATCTGTGGAGTTGTAGGTCATGCGGGGGCAGATTGCCAGGTAGGAGATGGACAGATGGCTGCGGGTCACCCTGAATAGTTGAATGCTGTTGGAAGCTTCAATGCTAACAACAATCCTTATTCCAGCACATACAATCCAGGATGGCGCAACCACCCGAACTTTTCATACTGAACAACTCAGCCAATGCAACCTGGACAAGTTCCATCATAGCAAACCTAGCCACCGCAAGGAAATTTCAAGCAGCCCCAACAGAACAATTTCAGACCACCAGGATTTCAGGCTAGGAATTACAATGCGCCACCACCACAGCCAAGGCCAAACAATGATTCTCAATTGAGTAAGCAACTTGAGGGTCCAAAGATGTCGACTGATGATAGAATAGATAAGTTGACTACCGAGCCTGTGGAACCACAGTTAGATGCAACACCGATGGCACCCGAACCAGTCGAAGAGGAGCGGCCCTACGTGGGACTGCCCGCATATAAGCCACCAATCCCTTTTCCACAGAGGCTTGTCAAGGCTAAATTGGACAAGCAGTTCGGTAAGTTTTTAGAAGTATTGAAGAAACTTTATATTAACATCCCTTTCGTTGATGCTCTTTCGCAGATGTCGACTTATGTAAAATTCCTGAAAGACATCTTATCTAATAAGAGGAAGCTAGAAGATCAAGGGACCATTGCACTTACTGAGGAATGCAACGCCATAATTCAGAACAAGCTCCCTCAGAAGCTTAAGGACCTAGGCAGTTTCTCCATACCCTGCCAGATTGGGGAGATGACCTTTCAGAGAGCTCTGTGTGATCTAGGAGCAAGCGTTAGCCTCATGTCATTGTCACTTTGTAAAAGGCTAGAATTAGGAGATTTGCAACCAACTAACATTTCTATACAGCTTGCAGACAGATCAGTGCGTCAACCAGTTGGTATTCTAGAGGACATACCTGTTA
Source organism: Costus lasius (assembly GCA_027563935.2). Taxonomy (NCBI): domain Eukaryota; kingdom Viridiplantae; phylum Streptophyta; class Magnoliopsida; order Zingiberales; family Costaceae; genus Costus; species Costus lasius. The sequence continues at coordinate 12,813,002 of CM050450.1, read as the reverse complement.
AAGTAGGAGATTACTTTATTCCTACTGATTTTATTATTTTGGAGATTGATGAGGATGACAGGCTCCCTATCATTCTGGGGAGACCTTTTCTTGCCACTGCAGGCGCTGTCATGGATGTCAAGAATAGGAAACTGTCTTTGAACATCTGTGGCAACGTTATACAATTTGATCTGACTGATGCCTTGAAAAAACCTTTTCTTGCAGGTACATGCTATAACGTGGACATTGTGGAGAAAGCTATTCAGCATGCCGAGCCCTACAGAAAAGAAGTGGACCCATTGGAACTGGCTCTGACAAAATCAGTTGATAAAGACGATGAAGGAGAAGCGGAGAGATATGTTGCACTTTTGGAGGGTGACATAAGCCCGGATGACAGGAAAGAAGAAGATCTGGAGAATCAGGGGCGGCATAAGGTTGAACTCAAGAGCTTGCCCAGCACTCTGAGATACGAGTTCTTAGGAGATGATTTTATATACCCTGTGATAGTCAGTGCGGTGTTGGATAAGGAGCAAACCAAATTACTACTAAATGAACTTCATCTCCATAGGAAGGTAATAGGGTATTCATTAGATGATATAAAAGGGATTAATCCCTCTGTTTGCATGCACAGGATCTTATTGGAAGACAACAGCAAACCTTATGTGAAGTTCCAACACCGTCTCAACCCGCACTTGAAGGATGTGGTGAAGAAAGAAGTGCTCAAGCTATTGGACGCTGGGGTAATATATCTAATCTCAGACAGCTCTTGGGTGAGTCCGGTTCATGTTGTACCCAAGAAAGGTGGCATCACAGTGATCAAGACTGAAGCAGACGAGTTGATACCGACACGCACAATCACATGATATAGGATGTGCATTGACTATAGGAAGTTGAACTCGGCTACGAGAAAAGATCATTTCCCTTTTCCATTTATAGATCAGATGTTGGACATATTGGCTCATAATTCTTACTTTTATTTTTTGGATGGCTTTTCAGATTTTTTTCTAGATCCCTATCCATCCGAATGACCAGGAGAAAATGACATTTACTTGTCCCTATGACACATACACATACAGAAGGATGCCGTTTGGCCTCTACAACGCCCCCGCGACTTTTCAGCGAGTGATGATGGCCATATTCTCTGATTTTAATGAAGATTTTATGGATATTTTTATGGACGATTTTTTAGTGTATGGTTCTTCTTTTCACTATTGCTTGTCTAATCTGTCTAAGGTTTTACAGAGGTGTGAAGAAGTAAACCTAGTTTTGAACTGGAAAAGTGCCACTTCATGGTCAAGGAAAACATCATCCTCGGACATCTGGTTTCTGAGCGAGGGATAGAGGTAGATAGAGCAAAAATCGAAGTCATTAAACATCTTAAGCCGCCTACATCAGTGGGGGGATCAGGAGTTTTCTTGGACACGCTAGCTTCTATAGATAATTTATTAAGGATTTTTAAAGATAGCTCGCCCCTTAACTAATCTTCTTGCTAAAGATGCTGCGTTTTACTTTGACAGGGATTGCGAGGAAGCCTTCTTGAAACTCAAGGTGGCATTGACTTCTGCTCCAATAATTCAACCCCCAGATTGGTCATTACCTTTTGAGTTGATGTGTGATGCTAGTGACCAAGATGTCGGGGTGGTCTTGGGACAGAGGAAGGATAAGAAGCTTCATGCCATCTACTATGCCAGTCGAACACTCGATGATGCCCAGATGAATTACGCGACCACTAAGAAAGAGCTGCTAGCAATTGTCTTTGCTTTTGATAAATTCCGTTCTTATTTAGTTAACTCGAAAGTAATTATTTTCACTGATCATGCATCCATTAAATATTTGATTAACAAGAAGGATGCAAAGCCAAGGCTCATTCGATGGATCCTCCTCTTGCAAGAATTCTATATAGAGATCAGAGACAAAAAAGGGAGTGAAAATTTAGTGGCTGACCATCTATCCAGGCTTGACCACGGCACTGACAAGGGAGTTAATGAAGAGTTGGAAATTAATGACACTTTCCCTGAAGAACATATCTATGCTCTGTTGGAACAACAGGTTCCTTGGTATGCAAACTACATCAATTACATTGTGTCTAACATTTTTTCCTCCTAATCTTACCTTTCAGAGGAAGAAGAGGTTTCTACACAATGTGAAGTTTTATTATTGGGACGAACCATATTTGTACAAGAGATGTGCGGATGGGTTATACAGACGATGCATGCCAGAGGTGGAGATACAGGATGTGTTGACCCATTGCCATGCTTCACCCTATGGAGGACACGCAGGGGCCTCTAAAACAGCTTTTAAAGTTTTACAATCAGGTTTATATTGGCCCTCCATATTTCATGATGCTAAACACTTTGTCTCCACTTGTGACAGTTGCCAACGGACTAGAAACCTCTCGAGAAGAGATGAGCTGCCGCTCAACAATATCATGGAAGTGAAAATTTTTGATGTATGGGGGATAGACTTCATGAGCCCCTTCCCCTCCTCATGTGGGAAACGGTACATTTTGGTTGCCGTTGACTACGTGTCGAAGTGGGTTGAGGCATCCGCTGAAGCTACTAATGACTCTAGAGTAGTTATGAAGTTTATGAAGCGGACTATTTTCCCCCAATTTGGAGCTCCACGCATTCTGATCAGCGATGGAGGCTCCCACTTCATTGAGCATAGGTTTGGAGCATTATTGAAAAAGTACAGTGTAAAACACAAGATCGCCACGCCCTACCATCATCAGACTAGTGGTCAGGTGGAGGTCTCCAATAAAAAAATCAAACAAATTTTGGATAAGACTGTATCGCAATCACGGAAGGATTGGGCAATGAAATTACCAGATGCTTTATGGGCATATAGGACCGCCTTCAAGACGCCCCTCGGTATGTCTCCTTTCCAACTTATCTATGGAAAATCATGCCACTTACCTATTGAACTTGAGCACAGGGCGTATTGGGCTGTCAAGCAAATCAACTTCGATTCCAAGAACGCCAGTGAAAGGAGAAAGCTACAACTTGATGAATTGGAGGAGATGCATCTTTTTGCCTATGAGAATGCCAAGAGCTACAAAGCATGTACCAAGTTCTGGCACGACAAGTGCATAGCAAAGAAAGAATTTCGTGAAGGGGATAAAGTACTTCTGTTTAATTCAAGACTTCGGCTTTTTCTAGGAAAACTCTGCACGAGATGGTCCGATCCTTTTACAATTCAGAAAGTTTAACCATATGGTGCCATCACAATTTGGACGGAATGAACTGAGAGTTTCACAGTTAACGGGCACCGTCTCAAGCACTATTTCGAAGATGAGCGGGTCGGAAGAGAGGAAGTTCTTGCTCTTTCAGACCCCATGAATTTGCGACTCTGAAAACTTCTTATGGTCGAGCTACCGACCTTAAACTAGCGCTCTTGGGAGGCAACCCAAATTTTTAATTGCTTTTTAGTTTTCATGCACTAGTTTAGACATTGTTTTACACTATTAATTTCTTTTCCATTTAATTTTTGGTTTTCTAGAAGGGATTGTTGCTGATCTAATGTCCCTTTATGATGTAGGATGAAGATGGAGTGCATGGAAATTTTTCCAGAATTTTTCAGGCATAACAGTGCATATCGGTGGCTGGAAAAAGAGACCACCGGAGATGCAGATCTGACGTGGAATAGAGATGCCATGGATAAAGATGCTAGAATCCACTACTGGAAACAAAGATGATGGCTGGTGCTATAGCTTTCGGAGGAAAGAAGCTGGTTATGGCAGACTCCGACTGAAGCAAAGCAAGGTTGGCGGGAAACAGAGCATTGTTCCTCTGGTCAGATCGAAATCATTGTTGGCAGGTACCGCTGAAGATGTGATCGGAACTCTCCTCTTCAGAGGCTAGAGAGGTCTAGTGAGTGGCAGGAAGAGAGAACAGATCGCCGACTGGAAACAAGTTGGCAGTGGCTGATCTGATGGTGGAAGCAGAGGTGGTAGCTGGGCTGCTTCTGGTGGTAATCTGAAGACAAGGAGCTGTGATATCGATGGAAAGTAGAGCAGCCTACTGATTCATTTACGAAAAGTAGCTATGCCACGGAGTTGGATTTAATAATCTATAAAGAAAACTGACAAAACCGAATTGTAGAATAAAAGTTGTTCTTTTCAGGCGTACAAAAAAATAAAGGATCAGTATATGTCAGGCGTGTAGGGTATTAACAGCAAGAGGGCTAATCATATTACTACATTAAAACTGCACAGAAATTAATTAGACTTCAAGAGTTGCCATGCTTCCTAGAATGATCCGAAAATATTTTAATAAATAAAACTGACTGCAGGAATTAATCAGCTATCAAAAGATGCTATATGTTATAGGATGATCCATGGACTTTAAAATTTAATAAAATTATCCGAATAATAGTGAAAGATGAGTTGTTCCTGATTGTGCCAAAGATTAAAAATTTTACTACTCTAGTTTCTTAAATTCCCAGTGAAAACAAGCCTAATCAGATTAGCATAAGTCAAAGTGCAAGAAGTAGAATGCAGTTTTTTTTTAATAAAATTATGGGTGTAAAATAAATTACACCCCTGCTGTAATGTCTTCTGTAAAAAAAAATTATCTACAAATTACGGGCAAAAAAAATAATTACGGTAGTGCCATGAAACGTTCTGGCCGAAAATAACACAAAATTATGACCGTAATAAAAATTACAGCCCTGCCGTAATTTTTAAAAATCACTGTTTTCGCCATAAAAATTTCAGATTCTCCTACAAAAAAAGAAAAAGAAAAATTAGTATACATATAAATATATATAAAAACTGTTAGAAAAAAGAAAAAATTAAAGTAAGAGTGCTTGGGTTGCCTCCCAAGAAATGCTAATTTTTAGGTCACTAGCTCGACCAAAACTCAATTATCATGGTGAAGCAGGTGGATCGGTACCATAGTAAAATAGCATACAATTTTCTCGATTTCCGTTATCCTAAAAGTTTAGCCACAAAAGCAAACATCCAAAATTTCACATAAAATGCAATCAATGTGGCTTTCTCAAGTATGCAAAAATCAAAATCAGAATATTTTATGATCTTTCTATAATTATCAGAAAGTAAAATCATTAGTCCTTTCTTCAAATTTATATCTTCAATTGCAATAAGAATAGGACTTCGATCAAAAGATTCATGTATTAGATCAACAAGATAATTTTCATGTTCCACATTAGGTTCCTCAATAAAGCATAATTTTTTAATGAATTAGAAGGTTGAATAGTAGATATGGGCAAAACATCAGAGTGAGATTCATCAATGTTCACAATTTTCAAATCCTTTTCAAATTCCTCATACTCTTCATCAAATAATTTTTCAATTTCAAAATTACCATCAAAATCAAAATGAGACTTTTCAAAATCAGCTTCCTCATGCCTTTCATCAGATAATTTATCTAAATAATCAATTTCAGAATCATCAAAATCAAAGTCAGATTCATCAAATTCAGCAATTTTTAAACCTTTTTCAAGTTCATTAGATTTAACTATAAATAATTTATTATCAAAAGAATTAATTTCATAGTTATCACCAGAATCAGAGGGGGACTTTTGTAAATCAATTTCGTTAGTTTCAAAATCAAATTCAAGATGACTACCTTGTTGTGCTATCTGGGTTTCTAACATTTCAGAATTAGCATATATAGATTATACCTGAGAAGTAAGCTGATTAATAGTATCTTTTTGCTGCATAATCTCATTCCTAAGTTCCTCAAATTTTTTATTTTGACTTGACATGAATTTTTCAAGCATGAATTCTAATCTAGATTCTTCAATATCCTCAAAGTATGGTTCTGAAATATTGTTTGAGCAATCCTCATAAAAAGATGTTTGGTGATTTTCCTATCTAGAATAATATTGATCATCTTGGTACCATGGTGAATTGGGAATTGGAGGAATTAAAAATTGGCAATCAGAAGTATAATGATCAAAATATCCACAAAGATCACATCTAATAGAAGAATAAGATGTCATAATAGGGTGCATATAAGAGTCTAATTTATAAGCTAAATAATCTAACTTGTCTTCAAGAGTGCACCATGAATCATCTTCATACTTACCTTGTGGCATGCATACCTCACCTCTTTCAGTTGCCCATGAGTTGTGATTAAGAGACATATCTTCATATTAGAGATTTTCTATACAACCACAAATTTGTGATCTCAAAGTTTACAGGAAATAAAAATTATCAAGATCTAAGAGTCCTGTGTATAAACAACTAGAAGAATCATGTAAACTCAGAATTTCAGAAAATAGTAGAAAACAGAATATTGTTCCAATTTCAAAAATCACAGCTTATGAAAATTCAAAACTAGCAAAACAGAAAACAAAACTAAAAACAAAGCTTAGTCTAGCAATACTATCAATTACTTTGATATTAACAAAAACTAAGGTCCCCGGCAACGGCGCCAAAAACTTATTGTGTCCACAAGTGCACAGATACGTCGAAGTAATAAAAAGATATCGAATCCACAGAGACCTACGTGTTAAGTATCAAATAGTCAAGTTCTTACTAGCTAAGTAGACGATGTACGATGAGTATGAAGCAAAAATGAAATAGCGAAATAACTAAATCTGTCGTCGGAAATCGGAGAGAGAAAACTAGGACTAAGGTTTCATTCCTTTTTAATTCTGTAATGATTAGATGATTTTTACTTAATAGTTTATTCTTTGAATGATAATTTTGCCTCTGTGATTTATTTACTTTGAAATTATTATTTGCATATTTTAGGGTTTGTAATATGGACCGAGAGGGGATTTACAAACCTGGAACTCTTAGATTAGATCTAGAAACCTAGACTATGAGAATAGCGAAGTCCTAGAACCCTAATTTATGATGCTTATTTTACATGTGAGATTTGATTTCATTATTTTAGACATGATAATATGGACCGAGAGGTAATTTTGATTGTTAGAACCCCTTAAGCAAAACCTGCGAAATTAAGATACGAGAGTATTTAATTTTACTTGTGAAGTAGACTTTGAGAGTTAAATATGAACCGAAAGGTGATTTTAATTTTCTTTGTCTGGTTTACTTTTATTTAACACTGAGTAGCAAGTCACGAGAGTGAAGGCTGTTCTATGTAAATTGGACGTCTGAGAGGAGACAATTTTTTTTAAGTAAACTTTTCTTTATCATGATTTAAATAACTAATAAAATCTTTATTATGTCTTGTCATGAGAATTAAAAAGTGATGAAACCTTAGTCCCAGTTTTCTCTCTCCGATTTTGGACGATAGATTTAGTTATTTTGCTATTTCGTTTTTGCTTCATACCCATCATACTTCGTCTGCTTAGCTAGTAAGAACTTGACTGTTTGGTACTTAACACATAGGTCTCTGTGGGTTCGATATCTTTTTATTACTTCGATATATCCGTGCACTTGCGGACACAACAAGAGCGACAGTGGTAAGGCAAGGAGCTCTTCTGCGAGCTGCGCAGCGGAAAGGGCGAGGAGCTCGACGGAGGCGAGCTAGAGGGCTCCGCGGCAAGGTGAGGAGCTTGAGCTAGAGGGCGACAGTAGCAAGGCAAGGGGCTCTTTGGCGAGCTGTGACAGCAGAAAGGGTTAGGAGCTCGGTGAAGGCGAGCTGGAGGGCGAGGAGCTCTTTGGCGGTGGACACGAGCTCAAGGGCAAAGGCGAGGTGAGAGGAAGCACGATGGAGGGCGAGGGGGAGATCGAGGGGGAGCTCGATGACATTAGCGAGGGAGATGAAGCGACAGCAGACGAGGGATTTGTTTTCCGCCCAATTCGGGCGGAAGCAAAAAAAGCCTACTGTAGCCATCCCTTCTTTCGTCCCTCCAAATCCGTCCGTCTAAGGAAACGATGGAAAATCCAGTTTTTCATCCATCCCCTAGTGCTTTCCCTCCAAGGAAACACACCCTAATGTTCGAAATGAGTGAACAGGCCTTTGGGTCAAATATTCAAAATGAGTGAACGTGCCTGTAGAGGGCTACACGTTTAAAATGGGTGAAAAGACTTTTTGGTCAAATGTTCAAAATGAGTGAACGAGCTTGTAGAGGGCTACATTTGAAAAGGGTAAATTAGCTTTTGGGTCAAACGTTCAAAATACATGAACAAGCCTATAGGAGGCTAAACGTTCAAAATAGGTGAACAGGCTTTAGGCCAAAAGTTTGAAATGTGTAAACGATTAGACTCGACTTAGTGGGGATCAATATTTGGATCATATCAAGTGTTGTTTGATTGGTTTTGATTAATATTAGCCATCAAAATTTTGATTTGCAGACTTGCTTCAATCCAAATCTCCAATCAAAAATCTGAGGTCACACTTGCTTCAACACATATAAATTTTTAAGTGGCTCAGCATAAGTGTACATTGATAGGCGGAGATGGAGCAAATTTCACTAATCAATTGAAGAGTACAAGATGCAATGATCTAATCTATCAAAATATCATAAACATATGATATTCGCTCAACCAAAATACAAAAATACCTCAAAAGAGAGTGTGTGAACTCTCTTTAATGATGTTCTCAAAGAGGTAGGTGGAAGATTGAACCTTCAGATCGCTTCTGCATCAAATCAACTTTCGGAGAGAAAAGGGAAGATGAAGTCATTGCTTCCTTGACAAAATTCATAGTAATAAAACCCCTAAATCTAAATAATAAGTTTCTGCTTATAAAACATATCTTAAAGGGTATGCGGGTTTGCATGCTAACGGATCCCAACTTAAAATTCAAGTTAAATATAATAGTTACTTAGACTTATTCGGTCAGTATAATTTCATAATGAATTTTACAGTGAAGATTTTGATTTATTTCAGTGTTTTCTCCATCACAATGGGTGTTTATAATTGGGGTTATCTCTCCATCAAAGTATGTGTTTATTTTGGAGTTTACTCTATATCAAAGTATGTATTTATTTTTGAGTCTACTCTTCATCAAAATATGATTGATTTCAGAGTTTACTCTCCATCAAATTAGAGTTAGGGGGGAAGAAGGGTGAAAAAGATTAGAAATTTTATCTATCTTCTAAAGCAAATGAAATCTCCTTATTTATGCTTTAGTGTTCTTCCTTTCGTTAATGTTTGGACGTCGTAATTGTCATATCAATTTGGAAAGACGATTATAAACTAATATAGGCGAGCTCTCCCACAAAAGAAATTTTTTTCTTTGGTGTTCTTTCTTTTCTCTTCTCCTTGATTATGCTTCACATAGTGTTTACTAGAAGGTAAATAGGGTGGAAAGGAAAGAAAAATTGATTTTCCATTATTTACTTGGACAGACAGAAAAGTTTGCAAGGAAAAACGAAGGAAAATCGAGTATGTTTTCCCTCGTTTTGTGATCCACCCGATTCGGGTGGAAAACGGAAAAAAAAAAATGTCGCAACGCATTCCCTATGTTTGTGTCTGCTAAAGAAGCTACGTTTCCTATGTTCCCTATGTTCGCATCCGCCATAGCTCTCGACGGAGACAAAGACGAAGCTGCGTTCCCTGCGTTCGTCTCCGCATCCCTACCATCGGACAAAGCTGCTCACCTCTCGTCGACGGAAACGAAGACGACGCAGCCCGTTCCCTGCATTCACATCCGCCAAAGAAGCTGCGTTCCCTGCGTTTGCGTCTGTGTCCCTGCCCTCAATAGAGACGAAGACGAACCCGCTCGCCTCTCACATCTCGTCAACGGAGATGAAGAGAACAGAACGCGTTCCCTGCCTACGCGTCCGCCAAAGAAGATGCGTTCCATGAAGCTGCCTTCCCTACATTCCTGTGTTCCTTGCATTTGTGTCTGTGTCCCTGCCGTCGACGAAGATGAAGACGAAGCCGCTTGCCTGCCGTCGACGGAGACGAAGATGACGCAGCGCATTCCCTGCATTTGCGTCTGCCCTGTGTTCCCTGCGTTCGCGTCCGCCCTGTGTCCAACAAAGCTGCTTTCCCTGCGTACGTGTTGTTGGGATTTTTACCTCGACAATAATAAATCCCTAAATCCACTTGTGTAATCACAACAATATATATATGATGCAAATAATGAAATCAGAGTAATAGCAATCCAGAAAATATGAATACCAAGATTTAACGTGGAAAAACTCCTAAAAATAGGAGAAAAAACCACGAAGCCAGCCACCAAAATTCCACTATATATCCAAGGTCTCTTCACAGTCAAAGATTTCATCAAACAGGATGAAAATCAACTCAAGGGAAACAGAAATCCCCTAATCACTCTCTGAATTAATTCAGACAAACGAAGAGACCAATCGAAAAATTGAGCGTTGGATATGTAAGGAATTACTCGAGGAGAAACTCTGTAAATTCTTGCGCCGATCAGACGATAGACAACTCCAAGATCGCCCCCAGAAGAAATCAGCCTTCTCTTTTCTCTCTCTTTCTCTCTCTAGCCGCGGCTCACATTTTGCTCTCGTCAAAATCGAGAGCCTCCCCAATTTCCAATTCCACAATTGCAAATTTAATCTCTCATTCACTTTTTTCCATGTTAATATTCACCCAAAATAGTAACATAACTTAATTAGATATCCCTTTTACAAAAAGCCCCTAAGACCTTTTGTATTTAAACATGGGTCCATGCATGATGCAGGACCCATATCTAACAATCTCCCCCTCCTGCATCATGCAGGGATGGCCAAGCCACCCATCTTCTTAGAAATCTCAGTCTTTTCTTTTGTCATAACCTTCTTCACTCGATAGCCCTCTGGCATTCTTTTATCTCTGCTCATGACAAAACCATTGTCAAATTGCCTTGAAGGTTTCTTTCCTCTAAGAGACTTTCTCAACTGAGTTTTCATCTGAGATTGCTGAGATATCTGTCTTTTCTGTGCACTGCTTGCATCAATTGTCTGGTGCTCATTCTGGAACTCTCCCCCTGGCTGAGAAACTGGCTCACTTTGTACTTTAGGAGAAATAACATTCTTTAATAAAATCTTCACACCCTTCTGACTCAAGGGCTGAATCCTCCTGTGACATAACTCTAAAGTAAGTGCTAAAGCAGTACTAATTTCTCCTTTGAGAACCTCAACATCAGTATGATAAAGAGCATGTTGCTTGCTTCCTCTAGCACATATAAGTGACCCTTCTATTAGCTTCCACTTTTCATTACCAAATGTGCTCACTAAGCCCTCATCATCAAAAACACCGAGTGACATCAAACTAAATCTCAAGTTAGGAATATACCTTACATCTCTGAGAATCATCCTATTTCCAAGGTTAGTCTTGATAATGATATCCTCTTTTCCTTTGATAATTGCAGTATCCTTATTTCCCATCTTTACAACACCTAAGTCACAATGATGTAATGATGAAAAATAATCAATATTAGGGGTAGCATGAAAAGAAGTACCTGTGTCAATGATCCAACTGTCTTTTCCATTGACTGCCAATATATTTTCTGTGTCACTAGCTGCTAGAATGCCAACATCATTGTCCATAGTGATTGTAGTGTTGCTCTCTTTATCCTCTCTTCTGATTCCACTGCTTTCTCCTCTTTGTGCCTTCTTGAATGACCAAAAATATTTCTTAATATGTCCCTTCTTATGGCAATAAAAGCACTCAACATCTTTTCTGGTAGATGAACTGTTCCTAGAATTTCCATGCTGATATGGAGATCTATTTGTGCTCCTACCACGATTTTCAGTCATCAATACCTGAGATCTATTTGCATTCACAGACATTCTTCTAGTTTCTTCATTCAACAAGCTTGAAGTTACTAGGCTCATGGATAACATACCATATGGTGCTGCATTACTGAGAGATACAACCAAAGTCTCCTAACTCTCTGGTAGAGAACTCAATAACAAAAGTGCCTGCAATTCATCTTCAATACCATCTTCATAGAAGCCAACTGATTGATGATGCTTTTCATGTCATTCAAATGCTCAATAATTTTTTCACCTTCCATTTACTTCATATTCACCAGTTTCCTAATCAAGAAAGCCTTGTTATCAGCAGTCTTTCTCTCATATAAGTCTTCTAATTTTTTCCATAACTTATATGCTACTTTTTCATTCACAATATAATGAAAAACACTATCTTCCACCCACTGCCGAATGTAACTGATGGCTTTTCTATTCAACTTGATCCAATCATCATCTGCTATTTTTTCTAGTTTGGTTTCATTCTCAACTGCATCAAATAAGTCCTTGCAATATAAATAGTCTTCCATCTTGGCTTTCCAGATAAGCCAATTTTCTCCATTCAAGACTACCATTCGATTGCCAATTTCCATGATTAACACAAGTAAATAATCAACCTCGCTCTGATACCACTGTTGGGATTTTTACCTCGACAATAATAAATCCCTAAATCCACTTGTGTAATCACAATAATATATATATGATGCAAATAATGAAATCAGAGTAATAGCAATCCAGAAAATATGAATACCAAGATTTAATGTGGAAAAACCCCTAAAAATAGAAGAAAAAATCACGAAGCCGGCCACCAAAATTCCATTATATATCCAACAAATACAAGGTCTTTTCACAATCAAAGATTTCATCAAACAGGATAAAATCAACTCAAGGGAAACACAAATCCCCTAATCACTCTCTGAATTAATTCAGACAAACGAAGAGACCAATCGAAAAATTGACCATTGGATATGTAAGGAATTACCCCAGGAGAAACTCTGTAAATTCTTGCACCGATCAGACGATAGACAACTCCAAGATCGGGCCCAAAAGAAGTCAGCCTTCTCTTTTCTCTCTCTTTCTCTCTCTAGCCACGGCTCACGTTTTGCTCTCGTCAAAATCGAGAGCCTCCTCAATTTCCAATTCCACAATTGCAAATTTAATCTCTCGTTCACGTTTTTCCATGTTAATATTCACCCAAAATAGTAACATAACTTAATTAGATATCCCTTTCATAAAAAGCCTCTAAGACCTTTTGTATTTAAACATGAGTCAATGCATGATGCAGGACCCATATCTAACACGTGTCTGCGTCCCTGCCGTCGATGGAGACGAAGATTCAATAATCTAATCTATCAAAATATCATAAACAAATGATATTCACTCAATCAAAATACAAAAATACCTCAAAAGAAAGTATGTGAATTCTTTTTTTTTTCTTTGGTTTTTCCTTTTTGCCGAGACCTCCCTAAAAAAAATTTTCACGATCTATTCATTTTATTATTATTTTTTTATCTTAAGCGTGGCCACATTACTATTTAATATATTTTTTTAGAAACATAGTCAAGCCCATGATTGATACCTTCTACTATTTTCATTTTCTTTCTTATTTTTTATGCTCACAACGCCATGCTCCATTTTTGGCTTGGTATTCACGGAATTTCTTTTATTCGTTAGTTCTAGCATTTTAAAAAAAAATAGAGAAAATCACATCCAACAATTATTATTATTGTTAATGGTGTTGTCTTTGTCGTCTGTACTATTATCAACAGCCCCAACAGTATGAACGGCCCCCAACGTTGAGTTCACGGAGTTCACTTTCCCCTCTTTAAGTTATTGCAGGCGAGAAAGACTTAATTAGTTGAGGTTATTGAATGATACAGACATAATTAGTTGAACTTCTTGGGTGTCACACTAGACATTTTCTATCTATAAATTCATCCTTCACAGCCTGTTTCAGAGAAGTGATTTCTGGAGAGAAAGGAGAAGTGATTTCTGGAGAGAAAGGAAAGAAAACTATCCTTTCCTTTGTTTCAGTAAAAAATAAGGAAAGAAAGGAAAGAAAATAAGAGGGAAATTTTGGACATTTTCCCCCTCAAACCAATCCCTCCAAATTAGAGGGAAATGCATTTTCTCTCCTTCTCACGCCTCGACTCTCACGCCTCACACTCTCAGCCCACACGCCTCACGCTCTCGTTTTGCCCGTTTTGCCTCACGCTCGCGATACCTCACGCTCGTGATACCCTTGTCGCCGCCGATACGTATAGCCGACGCCACCGGTTGTTGCCGCCGAAGCCCTAGCCGACGCCTCCCATCGCCGACCTTCCCTTGTGGCCACCGAAACCCTAGCCGACGCTGTTCCTTGTCGCCGCCGAAGCCCTAGCTGACGCCTCCCATCACCGACGCTGTTCCTTGTCGCCGAAACCTTAGCCGCCGCCTTCGCTTGTCGCCGCCACCTCCAATCTTCGACGAATTCAATCGCCGATGACTTCCCTCACCGACACAGGTTAGGCAAAATCTTCCCTCACCGACTTTTCCCTCACCGACGAATTTTTACAGAAGCATGGTGCTGTAAAAATTTGTCCATGTTACCGCCGCGTTTCTAGAAGGTTGGAACAAAGAAGTTGAAGAAGAAAATTATATCTCAATCGTTGAAGAGACTCCTTACAATATAGCCGCTGATGAGGAGGAGGAAAATGAAGATAATGGTATAGCAACCCCAACTTCTATGCCAAATGGTAAAATGGGTAGTAGTTCTTCTATGATACATAGGGCTGGTAAGAGAAAATTAGAATCGATTGCCTTGCAACAAGACACAAAGGAAAAGTTTGAAAGATTGGTCAACGCCATTGAAAAGAGTACTGAAGCTATGATAAAACAAGGCAATACCGAGCCCGATGAAAAAGTATATACCAAAAAGGAAATTTTTGACGAGCTGATAAGAATTGGTGTTCCAGAAGACAATCTCATTCCTGCATTTATCAAGCTTGCAAAGAACAAAGACAACACACAGATATTCTTCACAGTTCCAGAGAATATGCGAATTACTGTACTGAATGAATTTATGAATGCATAGTACGTTTAGACTTTTTAGTGGTAAGAATGAGAGTGCATTTGGACCCTAGTGGTATTTTGGACTTGTTGGTGTTTAGATTGTTTCAAACATTGGTATGTGGACTTGTTGGTGACTTTAGTTGTATTTGAATTGGTACATTATATTTTGATTATCTATGTTAAACTTGATATTATATGTAGATATCTTTTCATATGTGTGATGAAACATTATATTTTGCTCATACACATAGGTTTCAAACATTGATAATAAAGTAAAAATGCTGTCAAAATTTTTAATAATTTTATAAGATACTATTATTATTATTATTATTATTATTATTATTATTATTATTATTATTATTATTATTATTATTACTATTATTATTATTATTATTATTACTATTATGAGTAAAAAAAAAAGGGCCGCTCTCTTTAAAATTTTGGGACGAATGTGCAATTAAGTATTTAAGATGCATGCGACGTAAATAGGCAACGGCCCCAAGAGTTCAATTTAATAATCTCGTTGTTGGATTAATATTAGAGATGACAACTGGGTATCAAATTAATGGGTATCCGCTCTACTTTAACCCGTTTAAAGACACGATTCGGGTTCGGGTAGGGTATGAATAGTGAATATGTTACCTAAGTCGGGTTTAGATAATGTACGGGTAGCATAGGGTGGATACCCATCTACTGAATTTTATATATATATATATATATAATATTTTATTTGTGTACCATAAATTATTTTTTTAATATATTAGTTAGGTTTGCGGGGTACCCATTTTATCCTATTCGAAATTTGATTATTATTAGGATATTATAGGGTCGGGTACCTATTTTGCACTTGCCTAAAAAATTTTCTCATAGATTGTGTTTCCTTGAACGAAAAATTAGGAGAAAAGAATGAAAAATATGTAGTCAGTATTTGCTACTAGATTCAATGTATTTTTCATTCTTTTCTCTTAATTTTTTATCCAAAAGAAATATAATATTAATCTATCTGAATGGGAAAAGCATGTATGTGGGTTGTCTCCAACATAATATAGGAGCACATGGCGGAAACTATTGAGAAATTATCTTAGGTAGGCCACTGTCTATGATATTAGGGAAGAGTAATGATCTCATCCTTAATTATGCCTTGATCTGTTAGTCTCAGTTTTAAAAAAATTCATACAACACATATCTTAATGTAAGATCAGGCGTGAGATTATCACCCTTTCCCAATATCTTAGGCAGTTCAATGCTTAGGATATTTTCTCGAAACTATAGGGACATAGAGAAATGCCACGCGTATCATAAATCAACTACATCTTGAATACTAAGTTTCATGCAACTCTTATTTATGGATGCCGGGCCATAGCTACATTGTAAAACCATTTACACAATCTATCTACTCATCTTTTAATTGTTTTTTTTTTCATTTTAAAATGAGCTCCAATATGCTTACAATAAAAATATTAAATCATTATTATTTATTAATTGAATTATAATTAATCTATTATTACAATTTTTTTATTGCAGATTAAATTTGAAGGTGCTGCAATACAAGTTAATATTGGGAGGATATGACTAGAGGTGGCCATGGGCCGGGCCCGGGCCCGCCTCGGCCCGACATCTGGCGGGCCGTGCCTGGCACGGCCCGATTCTAACCGTGCCGGGCCGGGCACGGCACGACCGAAATTTACCTGGGCCCGGCACGTTTAGCCGTGCCGGCCTAGGCACGGCTCAGCTTCTGGCCGGGCCCGAATCCGGCACGCTGGCCGAATCCGGCACGCGGGCCGAATCCGGCACGCGGGCCCGATCCGGCCCGCGGGCCAGATTCGACACGCGGGCCAGATCCGGCACGCGGGCTGAAACGGGCCGCGGGCTATAGTCGGCCCAGCGGGCCGTGCCAGGCACGGCCCGAATGTGAATTATGTATTTTTCATATTTTTTTTAAAAAATATTTAATTATTATTTAATTAATTATTTTATTTTAAACAAATATAATTTTAATTTTAATATATTTTATTAAATTAATATTAATTTATTTATTAACAATACTAACAACACATGACTAAAGTTAAAACCAACTCGATTAAATTTCATATTCATAAATTATACATTTAAGCTTAAATCAATTGTCGACATAATGGGCATACACAATTGATCCGTAGCCAACTACGCAAGCAGCTACTATGGAAGATATGCGAGCATTGTGTTAAGGATACTTGCGCTCCATGCTCCATCTTCTCTATGCATATTGCGCACTCCATGTTTTCAGCTCTACCTCCTTCTTCAATAATAAAAAACTCAAGTGACTCTTGTGCTTGGTTTGTTTCGATATATTGCTCCGGCTCATCGTTGATATTATCACTATCCTCCTCACTATCACTTATTTCAAAGTCCTCAACCTCTATCTCAATCTCAACCCCAGAAGAAGAGGGAGAAGCTAAAAATTCTTGTCTTGCATGATCAGATAAATGGATAAAGTGTTCTTCAAACCTGAATATATCAATTCGTATAATTTGACTAACACGTTCGATAATACTTAAAATAGTGATTCTCCATTGATCAGCATTGAAGAAATTTAAGGTAGATGTAAGGAAGATTGAACGTTGAGAATTTGGCATAATGAGAATTATCTTCACTCTTCTATTATCTGTCATTTTTCTCTATGTCTCGTGCTCGTGCTCACCACGTGATAATTATATTATAAAAGTAAATTAATTTAATACTTACTTGATCTTCTCCACGTCTAGTCACGTAGTGAGCACGAGACATAGAAAAAAATGACTAGTCTAGACCGAGAGAGCATTGAATTCTTGATGGCTAAAAAAAAGCTTAAGTTTGAGTTCAATTAAGAAACTAATTGTAACTCAAGACTTAGAAAAGAGATTAAGAGAGTATTAAGAGAGAATGAGAAATTATTCCAAAGATAGTTAGAAACTTGTGTGAAGAAATGAGAGGGTTGGGGGATCAATTTATAGGGATGAATTGGGTGTATAATTACATATTTATACCCTATTTTTAATTATTAAAAGGGGCTAAAATGGTAATTTTATACCATAAAGACAATTATATCCCTAACTTTTAAAATTTTTATAACTATTATGAGGGCATTTAGGTAAAAATGCAGAAGAATTGCCGTGCCGTGCCGTGCCTGGCCCGGCCCGCGTGCCGTGCCTGGCCCGGCCCGCGTGCCGTGCCTGGCCCGGGTCCGTGTCGTGCCTGGCCCGGCCCGCGTGCCGTGCCTGGCACGGGTCCGTGCCATGCCCGGCCCGGCCCGCGGGCCGCGAACCCTCGGCCCAGCACGACCCGAGCCGGGCCACGGGCCGCCCGCGGCCCGTTGACTTGGTCAACGGGCCGTGCCGTGCCCGGCCCGTGTCGTGCCGGGCCGTGCAGGCCGCGGGCCGTGCAGGCCGCGGGCCGGCCCGGCCCGTTGGCCACCTCTAGATATGACCACACATCCCTAACTAATCTAGGGATGACAAGGGGTGGGTCACCTGACCCTACCACTCTTAAACCATCCCTGACCCTGAACCTGATGGGGTTAAAAAAATTACAACCCATACCTAACCTCATGGGGGAGTTGGGGGTCCTTGCGGGGAAACTCTATCTTGACTAAAAAATTAACTAAAAATAATAATTTGCTTTTGTTACAAATATAGATAATACAAAATAAGGAGTGAGTTAAGTTAGAGAAGTAGTGAGGAATACAAGATTTTTATTTTTTTTATATATAAGGGTAATTTGGTAAAATAATTCTTTGGGTCGTATTTGAGTTCAAGTTTAGGGAGATTCTAGGATACCCATACCTGAACTAGCACCGCTTAGGCTACGTTTGGCGTTGTAGGCACGGCCATCGGCCGTGTGGGCTGTAGGTCCACAAAGTAGCAAACATGAAGCACTAAACGCGCTTTCCAGCTGCTTGCCTGCGTTGACTGATGATGTCCAGCTATTTTTTTGCCTAGTTTGGCTCGCAGTGCTCCCCCTATAGGTAGCGTGGGCACTGCATTTCAACGTTGAAAGCCTTTCGACACTTGATCCCATGAGTTGCTAATGTTACCGCAAGTGCACGGCTTTATCGAAGTAATAAAAATAAGATCGTTCACAACGAGGATCTGGAGATCAAGTACTGATTACACGATCGATCTATAGCTAGACGATTGAAAGTATGATATATTTTTTTGTTTGGAAACTTCAAAGTACGAAAAGAAGTAGAGGTAACGTTTTGGGTAATAATCAAATAAGAGAAAGTAGGGACTCGGGGTTTCACTACACTGACAATTATGAATTTAATAAAAATAAAATCTTTGAACAGAAAAGCGTTGACAGGGATTTTTCCTAATATACAGATTATCTCCTCTCGAAGCGTAATCCGGTATCTATTTACATTAATTCTCTACTCTTGTAATAATTAACATAAATAGACCCATTAAGTTCTGTGAAAAAACAATAAAAATCTTTCAAATAAATCCAAACTAATCACATGCTTGCATTCGTAGGTTTAAAAAGAATATTTAAGACATAAATATTCTTGATCAGAGTAAATTATGAAATAAACACAATTCTAATGAAATCAACTCTATAAAAATCATGACAAAGATTTAAAATAATAGATTTAATCCATAAATTGTCAATGGGCTACACCCCTAATCCCGAAAAAGAGTTTAAGCATTCATATTCTTCGAATACAGCATGCTTAGTGATGAATTCAATATGTAATCTCAAATAAATTGCAAAGAGACACTAGGAAAGTAATTAGAACTCTTCCCCTTGATCTGGTGATGAAGATAAAGCGTCAAATCCCTTCCTTTGTGTGATCTCTCGCTAGAATTTTGCCCAGAAATAGATTTTCGCCCTAGCCGCCCCCTTTGTTCTTGTTTGTCCATAGAAGCCTCCTTAAACCCTTCCAAAATCCTTCCTTTTATAGCTTAATCAGTATAGAACCCATCTAGGAAGACTTCTGCAAAGTTTGGTTAAGTTTTGACTCGATTCGGGATTGAATCGAGTGAAAAACCGAAGGGGGGGGGGGGGGGGGAACTCACGGGCGGTGAACTGTTCACGGCCACGGCCCTGAGTTTTTCTGTTTTTGCACAAAAGTGTGTTCACAGCCCATGAATATACTCATGGCCCATGAAGACTCACGGGTGCAACCATGAATATTGAATCTGGCATCCGTTTTCACTCTAAATTTGATATGCGACATCATATTTTCCTCGGGAATCGTGCTATGACCTCAAAACTCTTAAAATCCATCATTTTTATGCGATTTTACATGTATTTTATAAAAACTAAGAAAAGTGAAGATTCCGTACAAAAAAAGATAAAAACACTAAAAATTATATAAAATCATTAAATTAAGCCTAAAATATTATATAAAATATAGGAAAAAATATAGTGTAAATGCAACTCATCAGTCGCGCCGATCGCTAGCATCGCCACCGTGATTGCTTCCTCCATCCACCACCGTGAAACCCTAGCCACGTTGCCGCTCTCCATTTCCCCCCATCGTTTCCTTTCGAAGCCTGATCTCTTGCTCATGTCGCAAACTGCATCGCTAGTTGCATCGCCTTCATCGTCACTAGCTGCATCGCCACCCACCGTTGTCGCTAGCTGCATCGCCACTGTCATCGTCGCTAGTCGCATCACCTCCGTCGCTGGTCACATCGCCTCCATCTAGAAAGATTTGACATGATTTAATGAGGATCAATATTAGAATTTTTTTAAGAGCCATCCAATTGCCTTAGATTTGTATAAATTATCACGGGCCGTTAGATTTTAATTTACAATTCTACTTCGATCTATATCTCTAATAAAAAGTATGAGGTCATATTTAGAAAGATCTAACCCGATTTAGTAATGATTGACACCTGAATTGTGTCGAGAGTTGTCCGATTAACTTAGATTTATGCAAATGAATATAAGTCATTGATTGTATTAACATTATATTAAATCTAGATTGTTGGATCTTTATGTTAGATCCTAATCATTTATTTCATGAGAGTAAATTAGGACAACTAATTTTGGAATAAAATTAGGCTGTCCGATCAAAATTAGATAGATATGAGCTATTGGATTGCAACTAGAACATCTAGCAGTCAGATTGGAGTTGAAGGATCTGGGCTATTGGTTTGAAACTAAATGATCTAACCCGTTGGATGGATACTAAAAGATCTAACTATCAGATCGGTGTTAGAAGATCTAGACCGTTGGATTTTTGTTCATCAATTCATTTGCGCAGATCGTTAAGCGAGATTTGAATTGACGAATTTGGCTAGAGTGAATTTGGGGTGTTTCTAACGCATCGGACCTAGGCCGTCAAATCGAGAGCGGGCAGATCTAGACCATGAGGTTGAAGCTAGCAGATCTGGATCATGTAACTGGATGTTAGCTTCGATGAGAAAGAATGTTGTAGGTTTTTGTTTTTTATAGTGTTTTGGTGACGACGATGCCTGCAATGGCCTTGGCTTGCCAAAGCATTTCATCACGGTGGAGGCAATCCTTGTGGCAGAGGCAGCCATGGGCCATGGCGGTTGGGCGATTCGGTGAATTGGCGGGTAGGACAGCTGCGGAGTGGAGAAATTAAGTGCCTATGCCCAAATTTTTTTTTATTTTTGTTGGAACATAAACCAAGTGCTTGCTGATTGGTTGTTTGAGTTGGAACCCTTCGATTTTGCCCTGAATGCTTTGATTCCGCAGTAAATTAGCCAACTTTTATATCTCTCTCTTTTTTAAAAAAAAATTCAGGAGCTTGGTTCCGAGAAAAGAGAAATTAGGTTAGGATGATGTGGCACGTCGATCAAGGGTTGCATTAAAATTTATTTCACTCGGCTGTAACATCTGCTTGTCTTCTCGATTCTAATTTTGCTTCCTATATAAGTCTCTGTCCCATACATTTATGATGCCATAACAATTCTTAAAACACGGCTTAAAATTTTAATACCACTTATTATGTAAAATAAACATAGCAATTAATAAATAATGACAAAAAATTATGATTTATAAAGAATAATATCGGCAACACAAGATCATATAGAGAACACAAAACACACATGATGTGTTCTCTATATCATCTTCTTGTGCTGCCGATATTAATCTTTTATAAGCTATAATTTTATAGAGAACACAAAACATACAGATTTTTATGTGTTTCAGCGTAAGCTTACATCCATGGGTCAAGATGGAGCAATTTTTACTAATCAATCGAAGAGTACAAGATGCAATGATCTAATCTATCAAAATATCATAAGCATATGATATTCGCTCAATCGCAATACAAAAATACCTCAAAAGAGAGTGTATGAACTCTCTTTAACGATGTTCTCAAAGACGTAGGTGGAAGATTGAGCCTTCATATCACTTCTGCATCAAATAAACTTTTCGAGAGGATAGGGAAGACGAAGTCGCTACCTCCTTGACAAAATTCATAGTAATAAACCCCCTAAATTCTAAATAATAAGTTTATCCTTATAAAACACATCTTAAAGGGTTTGCTGGTTTGCATACTAATGAATCCTAACTAAAATTCAATTTAAATATAACAGTTGCTTAAACTTATTCGGTCAGTATAATTTCATAATGAATTTTACAGTGAAGATTTTGATTTATTTTAGTGTTTTCTTCATCACAATGGGTGTTTATAATTGGAGTTATCTCTCCATCAAAGTATATATTTATTTTAGAGTTTACTCTACATCAAAGTATGTATTTATTTTGGAGTCTAATCTTCATCAAAGTATGATTGATTTCAGAGTTTACTCTCCATTAAATTAGAGTTAGGGGGAAGAAGAGGGAAAAAGATTATAAATTTTATTTGTCCTTCAAAGCAAATGAAATCTCCTTATTTATGCTAGTGTGTTTTCTTGGATGGAAAACTGGAAGAAAAGAATGAAAAATACAATGAATCTAGACGCAAAATGCTACTAGATTTAGGGTTTGTTTGGCCCCACTATCAGTAATTTTATAACTGTGCTAAACTGTGCTGTACTGTACTGTACTGCACTGTTAAAATTTATACGATGTTTGGTTAATAACTTTTTAACTACTGTCAAAATTTAAAATAATAAATAAATATATTATTTTAAATTATTTTAAATAATATTATATTTTATTTTTCTTTAATGTGAAAATTTTAAATTATTTAAACTAATAATACCTAAAATTTTAAATAAAATTATATAAATTACTTTTTTAGAGATGCAGAAGCTGTAAAAGCATCAAATTGTAGCTTTCATAACTTCTGCTTTTTATTGTTTTTTTCTGCTTCTATTTTTCATTACCAAACAGTTTTTCTAACTACTTTCTGCTTAAAAGCTGATTAAAATCAGCTTCAAAGCGGGGCCAAACAGACCCTTAATGTACTTTCCAGTGTTTCCTTCAAGTTTTCCATCCAAGGAAACATATAAGTGTTCTTCCTTTAGTCAACATTTGGAGGTCATAATTGTCATAACAATTTGGAAAGACGATTATAACTAATATAGGCCACAAGAAGAGCACTTAAAGTCTTCTTCTTTATTTTCTCTCATTTTCTTTTCCCTTCTCCTCCGTAGCACTTTCTTTCTTTTTTTTTCTTTGGTTTTCCTTTTGGCTCAGACCTCCCCCAAAAAAAAAAATTCACGATCTATTCATTTTATTATTATTTTTTATCTTAAACGCGGCCATATTACTATTTAATTTATTTTTTTAGAAACATAGTCAAGCCCATGATTGATACCTTCTACTATTTTTATTTTCTCTCTTATTTTTTAAGCTCACAATGCCATACTCCATTTTTGGCATGGTATTCATGGAATTTCTTTTATCCGTTATTATTGACTTTATACTAAATCTCATCTTCAACAATGTTGGCTTCAACTATGTTTGACAAGTTATTCTAATCTTTATGCTGTTGTATATTTTTCAACTTAAAACAATGAGCCTTGATATGCTCTTTCTTCTTACAATAATTGCAAGTTATGTTATGGTGTCTAAATTTTAATAATGATCTAGGACAACTTTAGTAAAATCTTTATAAGAAGATCATCCTCTAATCATAAACTTGTTGAGGATTATCTGCGCTAACACCGACAAGTTCCTTGTCCATAAGTTCTTTTGAAAATAATGGTACTTTTACATCTTCAACAATTAATGTCTCTTTACTAAATATCAATATGTCTCTGAAGTGCTTGTAAGAAGGAGAAAACGGATGGAGCAATTTAAGGGCTTGACCTTCATCTACATACATGATTTCAAGATTTTCCAAATCCATTAAAGTAGATGTAAATTCATCAAGATGTGCCTTTACAGATGTTCTTTTTGCCATATTAAGCATATGCATTCGATGCTTCACAACTAGCTTACTAGTGAGATTTTTAGTTATATACAATGATTCAAGTTTTTGTAATAGCTATCTAGCTTCTAATCCTTGGGACAGTTGTTTACACATGTACAATAGATTTCGGGAAAGCTAAAAAATATCAACTATTTGGGTAAAGCAACTACTGTCCACCTTAATGTGTGAGATGGTGAGGGTTCAATCCCTACCTAGCTACATTTTCATCCTCTCATTCTACAATCCTACTATACACTACCTTATAAATAATTTGATAATACATTATCTTTATAAATAAAAATTTTATAAAATCAAATTCTTATAAAATCAAAATATTGTAAAACCAAAACGTGTAAAATTAAAATCTTATAAAATCAAACCTTTATCGAATCAAAATTTTATAAAAACAAAATATTATAAAATTGAAACTTTATAAAAATCAAAATCTTATCAAATCAATACTTTATAAATTCAAAAATTTATAAAATTTAAACTTTATAAAATCAAAATATGTATTTGTTTTGGAGTTTATTCTTCATCTATGATTGATTTCAGAGTTTACTCTCCATCAAATTAGAGTGAAGGGGAAGAAGAGGAAAAAAGATTAGAAATTTTACCTATCTTTTAAAGCAAATGAAATTTGCTTGTTTATGCTTTAGTCTTCTTCCTTTTGTCAACGTTTGAACGTCATAATTGTCATATCAATTTGGAAAGACGATTGTAAACTAATGTAGGCGACAAGCAGATCACTCAAAGTCTTCCTCTTTATTTTCTCTTATTTTCTTTTCTCTTCTTCTCGATAGCTATGGTTTTCCTTTTGCCGAGACCTCCCAAAAAAAAATTCCACAATCTATTCATTTTATTATTATTTTTTATCTTAAACTACTGTATTCATTTTATTATTATTTTTTATCGATAATAGAATTTGCACTGGACACTGCCCATCGCTCATTGGTTGTTAATCGTTCATTGCTCATCGGTTTCAATCTTCTGATTGATATTTCAGAAATTCTATATTGGTATCGAAATTGAGATTATAAGTTTTTAATTAATTAGCATAACTACTCTTTATTTTTTGTAATATGGACACAGTAATTAACCAACACGGGATTTTATTATCGATAATAAAAGTCATCTAATGCCCAGCTAATTTTTCTTTCATTTTATTATTTTTTTAATCTTAAACGTGGCCACAACCCAGTTTACTGTTTAATTTAGGTTTTTTCAGAAACATGGTCAATCCCACGCTTGATTCATTGCTTAACTATTTTTTTTTTCTCTCTTATCTTTTAAGCTCACAACGCCATACTTCATTTTTGGCTTAATATTGTTGGAATTTTTTTTATCCATTATCATTGATTTTTTTTTTGTTTTAAAATTTAATAGAATAAATAAAATATTATTATTATTATTGTTGTTGCTGCTGCATTACTATCTAGTTGTATTATTATTATTATCAACTGCCCCAACAGTAGTCGTAGGAGTTCACATTCCGAATAAAACCTCTAGGCAGAGACCCCGCTGAGCAGAGGCCCCTCATCTACCATCCATTAACATCATAGTTGGGATTTGTGAATCCCCATGTAAAATCAAGGGCCCCCAAAATTTTTTTTCCTTACAAGATGATATGCTGGTGCGGCCAACTTCTTGCACCAGTAGTCCTATAAATGTTTATATATTTATAAATATCAAAATCAATATAAATATACATATAAATATAAATAAAATAAATACTAAAATAAAAATAAAAATAAAATTATAGATAAATAATAAAATTAATAATAAATAAATAATAAAAATAAATAAATATAACCATAAATAATAATAATATAAATTTATTATTATATCAGATATTTTTAAATTTTAGATATGCTTTTCTATTGTTAAAAAAAATTATTTAGTTAGTAAATTTAAATATTTTACATACCTTTATTCACAAAAATAATACATCACTTTCAATTTATGAGAAAAATAATTTATCGAAATAGCCCCAAACTTCTCTAATCAGGTCAAACCATCAAAAAACCTATAAGCAGCTTGCCACCTGGATAGGGGTTCGACTCCTGTCCACTTTCAATTTCTTTTCACCTTCTAACCATAGGAGCTTAATTTATTTTATAAATTAATACACATATATAAAGCTATAAAAACATATAAAAATATATAAGAATATATAAAAGTATATAAACATATATAAAAGTATTAGTATTATAAAATATATAAAAGTATTATAAAAATATATAAAAATATCAGCAATCTACAACTTAACATATGATTATTTATGATATTTTATTTATTTTATTATTTTAATTTTTTATATAGTTTTCTATTTAATAATATTTATAATGCTTCTTCAAGCAACATTCTATAATATTTTGATTTAAACAGTATTACTTTAGAGTCTACAATATTACAACAACAGCACCTGCACCAACAACACTTGTACTGCAATCCCAAACTGGCTCTAAGTTGGACAAAACATAGCCTTAATTAATTGAAGGTATTGAATGAGATAGACTTAATTAGTTGAAGTTATTAAATGAGATAGGCTTAATTAGTTGAGCAAGATCAAGGTCTTGGGTGTTCACACAATACATGGGAGTTCACCTTCCCCTCTATAGATATATGTTACCTGTGGGAGGTTCTAAGACCCTGCTTACGGCCTGCTAAAAAGTTTTATCTCTCTTTAACTTATGTGACAAAGACTTAAATAATTAAGGTCTAAGTTCTTAGGTGTTCACACTAGAGATTTTCCATCTATAAAATATTGTATTCATCCTCTACCTCTCCAAGTGAAGTGCAAACCAGAGTTGCTTTGATTCACTACTGCACCACAGCAAGGTGGATATTATGGTATGCTAGCTGGTCCATCTATCTATCGACCTAATTAATCTCTTTGTTTTTGTTTATTAATATTATGAGTGAGGAAACAGTATTACTATTGAGTATTGAAGTACTATACTAAAAATTTTAATATTTAATATTTTAATATAAATACGTCGATACTTTGGTATTGCTATCGCATGTACCAAGATTTCAGTTCAGATTTTTTTAGAAATGGATGTACGTCGATACTTTGGCCGTGCATGTACCAAGATTTCAGTTCAGTTCAGATTTTAATATAAAATACGTATTTAATATAAATACGTCGATACTTTGGCCGTGCATGGATGCATGGTTAGGACATTTTTTTTAGAAATGATGTACACCTTGTAAGCTTTCCAATGGTGCCAATATTGTGGTATTTTAGATTACGTATATGTATAAAATATCCTAATCAATAGTAGATTTTTTTATAAAGTGAATAGTATTTTTTTGTCTTATATGTGATATTGGTTAGGGTATTTTATACGTACACGTAATCTAAAATATCCCAATATTGGTACCATTGGAAAGCTTACAAGGTGTACATCATTTCTAAAAAAAAATGTCCTAACTTAAGCGCCCCCGAGCACTTAAGAATTTTTTCCG
Organism: Costus lasius; assembly: GCA_027563935.2. Classification (NCBI taxonomy): domain Eukaryota; kingdom Viridiplantae; phylum Streptophyta; class Magnoliopsida; order Zingiberales; family Costaceae; genus Costus; species Costus lasius. The sequence continues at coordinate 12,785,617 of CM050450.1, read as the reverse complement.
CCACTACACCACCTCGCAACCTGCCGCCTCCAGTTTACTCGCTGCCACCTGATTCAACTTTTTGTTTGTTTCACATGATAATCACGTGATTGGTTTCTTCCCCCCTTATTTTTCTTCTTCTTTTTTTTCTCCCCTCCAATAAAACACAGCCTTAATTTTGCCTTCAAATATGTGATGGTCACCCTCAATCTAGAAATTCACACAGCATAGCATAGAACTCTTTTTCATCTCTAATGAAGCCACTCCGTTTGCGAACCTCGCCCCGCATCCATGCCGAAGGAACCACTGAAGACGGAGTTGCATTGCGATTTTGCCCCCAACACAGCTCTAATTTGGTTGTTGGCCAGGTTTTGACTCAGGCTTGGGCCTTGTGCACGGTGTGCGAGGGCCTCTACCCAATCTAGCTCCTTTATTCGACCCGGTCCAGGCGATACAGGTGTAACAATTCTCCTCTACCCAATTTGGACATCACCCTCGATGTTCTCTACGGGATTGGATGTTGGTGTCTTTGTCACGGCCACTGCTGCGATATATGCCATTTTGTCTTGTCGTCCGTCAACGGCTGAAGCTCGTGACAAAGTAGCTATAGAGCTTACTCACGCTCGTACGGGATCTGTCACTCTTCGTATCCCCCATGCTCTAGAATTCGAGGCCACCAAGCTACCTCGCTGAATACCAGGGACCCATCCTGGTGCTTCCTCATGAACCACTTGGACTCCTCCCAAGTGTGGAACCATAGAGGCCTTCACTCGTCGAAGTAACTTAATTCCGAGGATGATGTCGTAATCGTCCATATTCGCCACTAGGATGTGATATTATCCTATCCAGTTTCTTAGCTTCACCGAAACGTCATAGGATATGCCCATCATCCTCTACTCTGTGGTGTTGACTATCTTTACTCGATCCTCCGTAGGTGAAGTATGCAGATCTAGTGTACCGCCATACATTATGACATATAAAAACAACAGAATATGTCTTATTTTGAGATTAAATGATTTCAAAAAATACTACCAAAATATAAGACATCACTTATCCGTGATAACAAGAATGCTTATTTCTTATCGTGGATAAGTCTTTTCACAATACGTGGATATAGCTTATTCATGATAAAAATGCATTTATCCATGATATTTTTGAACCCTTCTTAAGTTTTCTGGGCAGGGTACCTAATGACTCAAAAAGTCATAGTAACTTCATACACTTAATTTATTTTTTTGGGTCATCTTTTAAGTACTTTTGCTTGTTTTAAATTAAATTTAGTCAATTATTTTGGAATCTACATATTCTCTTATTTTTCATCTTGTCATGTGAAATATGCTTATGTTCATAAATTTTTGAGGGAAAATAGACTAAGGACTAAACCTGGAGGAAATTCATAGCTCAAATGGAAAATTTAGAAGAAAAGTTGCATTTACACCCTTGTGACAATTTACACTTGGATCATCACACCCCTGTGATTATAACCAAATTGGGGAAAAAGTTGACAACGAGCCGAGTCTTCCACTGCCAACTTAAACCCAAATTTCTTGAGCTTAAACCGAGGGGAATCAAAGGACAAAACACTCAATTGGAAGTGGAGAACTGATTATAAGAGGGAGGAGAAGATTAATTTGGGCTATTGCACGCTCACGAGCAATTATGTAAATGTTGTTAATGTTGGCGCTTTAGGGAAAACCCAAAAACCCAAACCCATTTTTAAAAAAAATTAATTTTATTTGGGCACTGATTTTTAAATTCACCCATTTATTTATTTAATTTTATTCTTAGTTGTAATTAAGACATAGTCTTAATTAATGCCGGTGCGACTGCAGTCGCATGTGTGGCCCAACTAAGAATAGCCATCAACAACTTCTCTATATATACATATAGAGTTGTGTGCAGTGGGTCGACCATTACATATGTTCTCTTGTCTCTCTCGTGCGATCTCACTCCTTTTTTTTTGCTATCAGCGGCCGAAAGCATCTCTGTGATAACTACTACACCGATGCGCTGGCAGTAGCAATCGAATCCTGCACGAGGGATGAAAATCTACCTAAAGACAGATCTTCGGATCGCCTCTAGATTTTTCTAATACTTATTATTTCTTAGTCTTTGTTAATTTACAGGAATATAAACAATAATTTTTAAGCAGAGCATTTTTCTAATCTTGGAAATTAATTCGTTTTTCTAAGCCTCGCATCTCTGCAATTGTAGATCTAAGTTTAGTTCTTTAAATCCAGTTACTCACATATGTTTAATTTAATTCATCTCTCGCATCTGTCTATTCGCATTAGTTTTCACATGTCGAATAATTAGATCTTGTATCTTCTGATTTTCAATTAATTAATGTTCTTTAATCCTAATTAATTGTTTCATCTGATTTGTCTGATCTAATTTCGCATAGTTACCAAATCTCTTGCATCTTAGTTAGATTCGTTATTATCTGTTAGTTTGATAGTCAATCTGATTTTATTTAATTAGGTTCCCTCGTAATTAATACAGATTGCTAATCTTGATTAGTCTTAATCCCTCGCTTATTATTCATTTTAATACTTGATTCGTCATTAATTAATTTTGAATAGCTCTAGAAATTCATCTGATCTAATTTTAGATCTTCTAATTAGAGTTAATTATTCTTTTCTCGCATCTAATCTGTACCCTAATTACTGATTACCTATTTGCATTTAATTACTGTTATCTGATTAAATCTGTTTAGATCTGATTAAAAAGTTTTAATTATTGCAATTTAATTACTGTGACAGCGCTAGATTAAACCCTAGTGCTGCTCACGTCTCGCCATTTGCATCTTAATTAGTGTCACGCTCAGCCTGTTTAGCCCGTCCATGTCAGCATTTTCTATCATGGGACGGTGTGCCCGAAAACCAGAAATCAAAATTCCCAATTTGAAAACACTGACGTGGACAAGCTAAACAGGCTGGGCGTGACAGTGGTATCAGAGCGAAGGTTTTGCCGGCGATCATGGTGATGCAAGGAGATGGTGGTGCTACCTGGGCAGGTAGCAAGTGTGCAGGTGGCGCACTAACAGAGATAGGGTGGCGGTGAGTGCACCCCCCCCCCTTCCGAAGCAGTAGGCTTCGATGCCGTTGCCAAGCAGGCGACGAGGTGATCCGGTATCTGTGAGCAAGATGAGGACGAGAAGTCTGCGAGGCTTCTTTCGGAGCAGCAGGCTCCGATGCCATCACCAGGCGAGTGACGAGGATTCCGGCATTTGTGAGCGAGATGCCGATGAGAGGTCTGCGAGACTTCTTTCTAGAGCAGGAGTCTCTGATGCCGTCACTAGGCGGGTGACGAGGATGCCGGCATCTATTCAGCGAGATGCCGATGAGAGGTATGCAAGACCTCTTCCCGGAGCGGCGGGCTCCGATGCTAGTGCTAGGAGGGCGTCCAATGACGTCGAGGGCGATGTCCGAGTTTGGTGGGGGAATGATGTGTGCTGTACTATCGCACCACTAACCGCAAGTGTGACGATTTTGTCGTGATAGTACTTAAGATGTCGATCCCATAGGGACAGTGATCAAGTACCATGTGATTATGAATTAATAGCTAGAAAAGCAGGTGAAATGATTTGAAATTGCGTAAAGTAAAGCAAATACAACTTAAAGCAAACCGAATCTAGCAAGAGTAAGTTTTGGGTTGAAAACAGGGGTTAGAGATATCGGAACTTCGGGTTCATCTCGTTGACGGATCTTAAATTCAAATGAGTTAAAAAGCAATGAATTCTAAAAGTGCTCAAGGAAATATCAAAAGGTACCGATTACCCTCTTTCGACGGCATAATCCGGTATCAATCTAGATCGGCGTCCTACTTTTGTAGCTAACCACACCTAGATTTATCCAATGGGTTCAGAGATATTATAAAGTTCCTCATACAAATCTTGCCCCATTTCTTGACAGCTCAGAGCATGTTCGAATTGGTAGATCTAGCATCGCAATTCACCTTTCGGTCCTTCTTGCGGCGCCTAACAAAAGTAATTGCGTGGCCAATACAACACTAGCAGATAAAATTTGCATTTTCTATGAAATAACAAGTTCAAAAACAAGATACAAGCAACGAGTCTACACCCTTAGTTCCGACAAAGAAATTACGCTATCATAGCATCGTTTGAGTACAAATCTCTAAGGAAAGAAGAAACCAAAATGAAGATAGTAGGTAGAAGATGGGAAACTCTTCAAGGAAGGGTAGCAATCCTTCTTCTTCAAATCTTCTAGAGTGGGCGCACAAGGATCTCTTTCTCTCCCTTTTTGCTTTCGTCCAGAACTTCAACACCTTAGTAGAACTCCTCCCTTTTCAACCCAAATTTCGCACCATAAATAGAGTCCAAACTCATTCCTGAATGCATACATTGATGGGCCATTGAATTAGCTACGTTTTGATACCTTAAATGTTAAAAACGGAGCTATAATGAGGGAGGTATGGCCCATTCATTACAGGTGGCTCCATGATTACAGGTGTAATGGGCCATTATGGTTGTAACAGTAATGTAACTGTAATGCATTAATTGTAGCCTCTTTAATTCTTGTAACATCCACATAATTAATGCTCATTTAATCCTCTTCGTTTTGACTCCAAGAATGTCCAAATCGGAGTTAAAACGAAGGAGTTATGAGCATTTAAAGCTAGGTGGCTGGTAATAAATTCTACTTATGATATGCTAATAACATGTTTTCCATTTAAGGATCCTCTTACATTATTTTATAATGAAAGAATGCTTGATGGAAATATTGAAGAAAATGATTGGGATAAAGCAAAGTTATTACATAATATTTTAGAAACTTTTATAATGCTAGCACTCATTTATCTGGTGTTTATTATCCTACATCATGTTTAATTTTAGAACATTTAGTTTTAATTAGTGAAATTTTTTCTCAATATAGACATGATCAAAATATTTTTCAAGTAATTTTTAAAATGGAAACAAAATTTAAAAAATATTGAAAAAATATATCTCCTTTATATTGTTTAGCTTCAATTATGGATCCTAGATTAAAATTAGAAGGTGTTCATATTTTATTAGATGAATATTATAAAAATATGGAACTTGAAGGAGTAGATGAGAAAAAAAATGAAGTTTCTACCTTATTAGATGAAATGTATAATGTTTATAATTTAAAATTTGGAAATACAATGAATCCAACATCCTCTCAAACTAATGTATCTACTAGTAGTAAAAATATTACAGGAAGAGTACGCTCAATTTTAAATAGAAAAGGAACATCAACAAGTCGATCTAGTAATTTTAATGAATTAATATTTTTTTTAGAAAATAATCATACATCTTTACTCACAGAAGAACAAATAGATAATTTTGATATTTTATCATGGTGGAGATCACAAGGAAAATCATATCCTGTGGTTTCTGCCATGGCACGTGATTTACTAACTCCTCCGATGTCTACTGTAGCATCGGAGTCTTGTTTTAGTGCAGGCGGCAGGGTGCTGGACGAGAAGCGAAGCCGAATGAACGAAGCAAGCGTGGAAATGTGTATTTGTCTTAAAGATTGGCTAGATGCTGAAGATCGTCTTCAAGATAAAGGTGGTCATTCAACTTCATCGGATGATGATGAACAAAGTCTTGGAAGTGCAAGCGGAAGCAACAATGGATAAACGTTGTAATAAATAATTATAAAAAAAGTTGTAAAAGAGTTGTAGAAAGAGTTGTAAAAAGAGTTGTAAAAAGAGAACTACGTAGACCTGATTCTTCGTTTGAGTGGGGTACGTAGGCAGCCTGTAATGGGTCCGGTCTAAAATATATAAAATTTTAACATTTTTTCAAATATTTGTGCAATATACATTCTCAATTTCTCAATTTTGTTTATTTTTTCATATTTTATATATTTTAATTAAGTAATAATTTACTTATTAAATTAATTTATTTTTTTTAAATTTGGCACGCGGGCCAAAGTCGGCCCGTGGGCCAACGTTGGCCCATTGGCCACAATCGGGCCCGGCCAAACACGACCCGCGTTCCTCATTTGGCCCGTTGGGCCGTATTTGGCACGCGTGCCGAAGTCAGCCCGCGGGCCGTGCTTGGCCCACGTGCCGGATCCATGCTCACTCTCCGGCTGAACCGTGTCTGTGCCGGCACGCCTAATCGGGCCACGGGCCGTGCCGAGCCCAACAATTTTTCCACCGTGCCGTGCCGGGCACGGCACGATTTGAAACGCCGCCAGGAATCGGGCCGAGGTGGGCCCAGGGCACGGCCCATGGCCACTAGCTGCGACCCACGATCTATTCATTTTATTATTTTTTTAATCTTAAACGTGGCCACAACCCAGTTTACTGTTTAATTTAGTTTTTTTTTCAGAAACATGGTCAATCCCACGCTTGATTCATTGCTTAACTATTTTTTTTTCTCTCTTATCTTTTAAGCATACAACGCCATACTTCATTTTTGGCTTAATATTGTTGGAATTTCTTTTATCCATTATCATTGATTTTTTTGTTTTAAAATTTAATAGAATAAATAAATTATTATTATTATTTTTATTGTTGCTGCTGCTGCATTACTATCTAGTTGTATTATTATTATTATCAACTGCCCCAACAGTAGTCGTAGGAGTTCACATTCCGAATAAAACCTCTAGGCAGAGACCCCGCTGTGCAGAGGCCCCTCATCTACCATCCATTAACATCAGAGTTGGGATTTGTGAATCCCCTTGTAAAATCAAGGGTGGATGAGCCCCCCCCCCCCCCCAAAAAAAAAAATTTTTTTTCCTCACATTCCCCTATTTAAGTTACAAGATGATATGCTGGTGCGGCCAACTTCTTGCACCAGTAGTCCTATAAATGTTTATATATTTATAAATATCAAAATCAATATCAAAATGAATATAAATATACATATAAAAATAAAATAAATACTAAAATAAAAATAAAAATAAAAATATAGATAAATAATAAAATTAATAATAAAAAATAATAAATAATAAGTATAAATAATAATAATAATATAAATTTATTATTATATCAGATATTTTTTAATTTTAGATATGCTTTTCTATTGTTAAAAAAATTTATTTAGTTAGCAAATTTAAATATTTTACATACCTTTATTCACAAAAATAATACATCACTTTCAATTTATGAGAAAAATAATTTATCGAAATAGCCCCAAACTTCTCTAATCAGGTCAAACCATCAAAAAACCTGTAAGCAGCTTGCCACTGGATAGGGGTTCGACTCCTGTCCACTTTCAATTTCTTTTCACCTTCTAACCATAGGAGCTTAATTTATTTTATAAATTAATACACATATATAAAGCTATAAAAACATATAAAAATATATAAAAATATATAAGAATATATAAAAGTATATAAACATATATAAAAGTATTAGTATTATAAAATATATAAAAGTATTATAAAAATATATAAAAATATCAGCAATCTACAACTTAACATATGATTATTTATGATATTTTTTTTATTTTTTTATTTTAATTTTTTATATAGTTTTCTATTTAATAATATTTATAATGTTTCTTCCAGCAATATTCTATAATATTTTGATTTAAACAGTACTACTTTTGAGTCTACAATATTACAACAACAGCACCTACACCAACAACACCTGTACTACAATTCCAAACTGGCTCTAAGTTGGACAAAACATAGCCTTAATTAGTTGAAGGTATTGAATGAGACAGACTTAATTAGTTGAAGTTATTAAATGAGATAGGCTTAATTAGTTGAGCAAGGTCAAGGTCTTGGGTGTTCACACAATACATGGGAGTTCACCTTCCCCTCTATAGATATATGTTACCTGTGGGAGGTTCTAAGACCCTGCTTACGGCCTGCTAAAAAGTTTTATCTCTCTTTAACTTATGTGACAAAGACTTAAATAATTAAGGTCTAAGTTCTTAGGTGTTCACACTAGAGATTTTCCATCTATAAATATTGTATTCATCCTCTACCTCTCCAAGTGAAGTGCAAGCCAGAGTTGCTTTGATCCACTACCGCACCACAGCAAGCTCGATATTATGGTATGCTAGCTGCGGCATCTATCTATGGATCTGATTAATCTCTTTGTTTATGTTTCTTAATAATTTTAAAGTATTATATCAAAAATTTTAGTGCTCAGTATTTTTGATATAGATACTTTGCTGGATCTATCTATCGCCCATTGCTCACCTGTTGCTCAATTGTTTGATTGATATTTTGAAAATTCGATATCGATGTCGAAATAAATTTTGAGATGTTAATTGTTTGATTGATATTTTGAAAGTTCAATATAAATAAATTTTGAGAATTTAGTATTGTTTCCAAAATAAATTTTGGAATTTGGGTATTAGTACCAACAAAAAATTTAAAATTTAGTGGTACTAAAAAACTTTATTTCAAAATCCGGTATTAAAATTTCTCAACTGATACTGGTATTAAAATGCCGAATACTCATCACTAAATATATAATGCATGATCATTTGCTATGGTTTCCTGCAGGCAACCAGAGTGGGACTTTGGGGAGTACAAACCGATGGAGACAATTGGAACACAGGAGTTGCCACACATTTCAAAACTATCAATGTCTACAGCGGCGACAAAATCCAAGGCATTGAGTTCAGCTACTTGATCAAGAACCTACCCTTTCAAACTCCTCTATTTGGATCGAACGCTGGCCAAAAGAATCCAGTATAATACCCACTTACACAATTTCTCTACTCTTCTTTACATTAGCCTTCTATTTTTCATTAAAAAAAAATAAGCCCCAATATGCCAATAATCATGTGTGTGTTTCAAGCGTAATAAAAATATTATATCCTCATTATTATTTATCATTTGAATTGTCATTAATCTGCCATTAACTTTTTCATTGTAGATTTTTTTTCAAGACAACGAATACCTCACATCAATCACCGGAGAATATGACAACACAGCTATTACTAAACTCACTTTCGGCACAAATTTGACATCATACGGTCCATTTGGAAAATCAGGCACCACAAGTTTCTCTATACCTGTCATTGATGGTTCCATCGTGGGCTTCATAGGACGTGCTGATAAAAATTGCCTCAAAGCAATTGGAGCGAGCTTGAAGCCAAACTAATCGCATGCAGTGTCTTAATTTCATTGAGCTATGCTGTTGTTAAAGTTTCAATGTATGCAATAGTAAATAAGTCATATCATATGACATTTGTGTCTAGTGTCAATATGAGTCCGGTAATGTAATAGCTATGTTTTGTGTTGCAAATAAAAGCTCAATGAAGTATTATTATGTGAAAATTATTTGCAAGGTTTTTCCATAATAAATAATTATTATCTTATAAAATTTTAGAAAAACTTTAGCAAATGTTATAGGAAAGAAACATATAGATCTATAGATATATGTTTGGAAGAATGTTCTAAAAGTGATAAATTATGACAAAATAATTTTTTCTTAAATTTCTTATACATTTCTTTAACCATTTACTTAATTTCTTTCTCAACCATTTGATTTATTGTAATCAAGACCGAACAAGACTAATTGATCCCTTTGCCACCGCCGCCCTCAAAAGATTCGGAACATTTGAATTTTAAATAATAATAATTATTATTTTAGTAGTTTTCACTTTAAAATTCAATCACATCATAACATTATTGTTATTATAAGTATAGTACAGAAAGTGAGAGAAAAAGATATAAAATAAAAAGATATTGGAATTTTAAATAATAATAATAATTATTTATGTAACAGCTTCATAAATCAGTAAACAATTGAAAAATATTTAACACTTGTTGAAAGAATAATAAATCAGGAAACTTTAGGTGTCACATCTTCATATTTAGAATTTGATGTTCTTAGCCATCAGGAATTTAGTTGCTAATGTAATTAGTTTATAATTATCAGTTAATCTATTGATTATTGCCCTTTGCTTCTGAATTATCTTTAAGAATATTTGTGCTTAACAGCACAGCACAGCATAAACATCTTTTCAACCAGCACAGCATATGCGGTTCACAAGCTGTGCAACCCAAAGACCCTTAAACTTCTGAGGCCAGCAATTTTTCAACCAGCATTTCTTCAACCAGCAAAAGCTAAAAGTAGATGCTGGGCCAAACACATCCTATAATGTGGTGAAGCTAGCTGCTGACCTATGGCATCTGAAAGATCAAAATCTTCATAAGCCAAATGGCCATTGATGTAGACATTAAAGCATAGTTGATCAAGGGCTAAATTGGCAATGTCGCAGAAATGCATCCGAACAAGGAACTTGGAACCAGAATTCACAGGAAATTTCCATGCCATGCTGTAGTTTGTCCCTGTAACACTAGAAGAACGTATAAGTGTTGCAGAATTATAGACGTCCGGTGCATTTAGCGTAGCTTTTTAATTGCTTTTGCTTTTGCTGGTTGCAAAAGTAGATTTTTAGAAGCTAGAATATTTGGTTGTCAGCTTTTGGGTTTAGAACTTAGAAACAACTGCTTTCTTGAGAAGCTATTGCCCCTTTGCTTATGACTAGCGAAAGCTACTGATTGGTTAAAAAATTAATTTTACCAAACACTTTAAAACCTTTTCAGTCAGCTTCTTTTCAACTAGGAAAAGTTAAAAATTTCAGTTATTCCAAATGGACCTGTTATCGGGAGCAACTTCTCAGCTCAACCCATATCCCTGGGACCCAATCCTTCCGTTAAATTTCACAATCTTGAAAGCGGAATCAAGCTTCAAAAGTTCGAAATCGAGCACCCACGTCCTCATAAAATAATATTTGTTTTTAAATACCACATACATTATACAAATATTTGTTTTTAAATAAAATAATATTATTATATAAAACTCATAAATTTGATAAATTACTTATTACACATTTTTATTTGAAATTTTAGTGTTGAAAAAAAAGGAATCGAGTTACATTTTAGAATAATTTTGTTTATTTTAAAATTATTAATAAAAGAGAATAATAGAGGAATATCTAATACTAAATCCCGGCCCCTATCAAGTTAGATTGAAAAAGAAATGTTAGACTTCTAAGTTCTGTGCATGCCAAACAGTAACATTGAATGCAATAAATAATGTCTTTCTTTTAGAAAACTTATATTGAATGTCAGTAAAGTCGCAATAATTAATAGATAGGGATAACAAAAATATTAATATCATGCCCTCCTACATCGATAGCACAGGGAATGCGGGCAAGTATCTCATGTGTTAAGCCTAGTTTAGTTCGGTTCTGCACAAAGTCCAGTCGGCCACGCACTAGCCCAACCCTGCAAAGAAATACATGCGGCAAAACCCAAATCGGCCGGTCAACGCTGAATGGGTATTTTGACCGTGTGTCGAGTGCGACGATTTATCCAGCCGTGACATTGCCCTCTCCGCGAGCTTCGCCGTAGCGTGTGGATGCGAGCTCGTCGCAGAGATTGGACGTGTCTTCATCTCGGAACTCATCGGGCGCAGCGGCATCATCGGCGGAAGAAGCGGATGACTCGATCCGATGCTAGGAATATAGGCGGTGGACGCCCTAGTTTGGAACGGATGACGCGGACCTGGCGACGAGGAGAGGCGGCGGCTTGTTCTATAAAGGGCGAACCAGGGAGCACGACCAGGGGGATCACGAAGGAAGGAGCACCACCAGTGATCAGTGAGTGACCATCCGGCGTCTGGGGAGACGTCGGCGGTAGGATTGCGCATGTGCGGGTGAGAGTTCGGAGTTGAGAGATTGTAGCTGGTAAGGTCCGGTGAGGGAGGGATAGAGGGGAGTCGGCGTCTAGGGGGGCAGCCGGCGTGTGAGGAAGAATTTCTGTAGCTTATTCGTGAATAAGAGCTAATTTCTAAATTAGGGTTAGAGTTTTTCGATCCTTTTCAATTTGGGGGTGATTTTGTTCCCAGAGATTAGGGATTTCACGCCGGTCTAGTGTTCCGCCGGAGAACCTTAAGACCGGGGCATGACACATGCATCCGTAGTGTCACGCCCCAGTCGGATCGGCCTAAAAACAGCGCTTATCCGTTGTCTTAGGACCATCCGGCGGAATACCGGAACGCAACTCTCTCTAGGGTTTCCGACCCAAAATTGAAACCCTAACTCTCCCCGATAGATTTTTGTCCCTAAATTACAAGGTCGCTCAGAAATCCTAACCCTAATTTAGGAAAATCCGGAATCGAACCCTAATTTGGAAATACCTCTCTCTGATTTTGACCGAAGTCAAAATAATGCTCATGCTGACGTCGGATGACGTCAGCCCTCCAAACGAAACCGCCGCTCGAATTTTCGCCCGCGCTGACGTACGCCTTACGTCAGCTACGAAATTCTAAAATCGGATTTCGATTTCGATGTTGACCCCGTCAACGCTGCCTTGAATCAAACGCTGAACGCGTTCGATCGTTGTCTCCGGCTTCACGCGAACGAAGCTTCGCCTCGCTGTCTTCCACGCCTAAGCGCCGCCTGCGCTCGGCCTTGCCGGAGAGAAGAGACGATAGGGAAAGGCTCGTTCTTCCCTTCCCTTCCAATCGCCGCCCGACGATTACCGTCGTCAGCCGGAACGCTGTGAACACGCCGCCGACGCGGCAGAGATGCAGAGAACAGGGGAAGGTGGAGAAGAGGAAGATGAAGCTTCATTTATTCACCAAATAAGCTACATATCTTCTCCTTTGCGTCATCGACCCCCTGGTTAGCGTCCCCATCCCTCCCTCGCCGTCGACCCACTGGTCGACGGTTACAAACTCTCGTGGAACTATCTCTCGTCATCGACGCACCTAGTGCCGGCATCGGTGCCCCTGGCACCGGCATCAACGCTCGCCGGCGTTGGCATCAGAGCCCCGCTCTGGTAGGGGCGACGGCGCCCTCGCCGTCGCCGGTGGAGTCGCTCCCCAGCACTCTCTCTTCCTCTCGTCCGCTCATCGAACGCTTTTAAAGGGAAGATATCTTGCATCCAGCTCCGCTACGCTCGCTCGCGTGGGCCACGCCCCACGACGTCGCCAACTCCGTGCGATCCGCCAACTCCGGTGGAGAAGAGGAAGACCTCCCATAAAACAATTCTACTGTTTATGTTCTTCGTGCTCCCTGTCATGACTCTGTCTCCCCTTTTTTTTCTTTTTATCTTACCCCTTTTCGGAGAAATTTTTCTAGACACGGTCTCCGCCTAGGAATGCTCGGCTGAGGTGATATGTATCATAGATTTTGCTTTAAAAAGTGTGCGTACCTACACAACATAGGGATGTCAACGGGTTGGGTACCTGCCCTTTTTAGCCAAACCCGAACCCGACCCGCCCCAAACCCGAACCCAGTTAAACCCAAGTCGGGTATTTATACGAGTACCCGCGGATACCCGTTTAAATTAAAATATTTATTTTTAAATTATTTTTATAAAATATAACTATAAAATAATAATAATAATAATAAATATATTTATAAAAAATCAATTTATTATATAAATATATATATAGAAATATAAATATATATTTTTTATTATATATAATCGGGTATCGGGTACCCGCGGGTACCATGAGAGTAAACCCGAACCCGACCCGAATAGCTAATCGGGTACCCGAACCTGTTGACACCCCTAGCACAACACTTGATGGGTAGGTATTATACGAATTTTAAAGCATTATCTAAGGTGGGATTTGTCTCCCCAGAGCATTCTAACGTGGACACCTCGCCTAAAAAATTTTTTCTCCTTTTCGTGCTCCCTGTCATGACTCTGTCTCCCTTTTTTTTTTTCTTTTTATTTTACCCCCTTTCAGGGGAAATCCACTACATCGTGGCTGCGACCCACGATCTATTCATTTTATTATTTTTTTTAATCTTAAACGTGGCCACAACCCAGTTTACTGTTTAATTTAGGTTTTTTCAGAAACATGGTCAATCCCACGCTTGATTCATTGCTTAACTATTTTTTTTTCTCTCTTATCTTTTAAGCTCACAACGCCATACTTCATTTTTGGCTTAATATTGTTGGAATTTCTTTTATCCATTATCATTGATTTTTTTTTTGTTTTAAAATTTAATAGAATAAATAAAATATTATTATTATTATTGTTGTTGCTGCTGCATTACTATCTAGTTGTATTATTATTATTATCAACTGCCCCAACAGTAATCGTAGGAGTTCACATTCCGAATAAAACCTCTAGGCAGAGACCCCGCTGAGCAGAGGCCCCTCATCTACCATCCATTAACATCATAGTTGGGATTTGTGAATCCCCATGTAAAATCAAGGGCCCCCAAAATTTTTTTTCCTTACAAGATGATATGCTGGTGCGGCCAACTTCTTGCACCAGTAGTCCTATAAATGTTTATATATTTATAAATATCAAAATCAATATAAATATACATATAAATATAAATAAAATAAATACTAAAATAAAAATAAAAATAAAATTATAGATAAATAATAAAATTAATAATAAATAAATAATAAATAATAAATAATAAATAATAAAAATAAATAAATATAACCATAAATAATAATAATATAAATTTATTATTATATCAGATATTTTTTAATTTTAGATATGCTTTTCTATTGTTAAAAAAAATTATTTAGTTAGTAAATTTAAATATTTTACATACCTTTATTCACAAAAATAATACATCACTTTCAATTTATGAGAAAAATAATTTATCGAAATAGCCCCAAACTTCTCTAATCAGGTCAAACCATCAAAAAACCTATAAGCAGCTTGCCACCTGGATAGGGGTTCGACTCCTATCCACTTTCAATTTCTTTTCACCTTCTAACCATAGGAGCTTAATTTATTTTATAAATTAATACACATATAAACCTATAAAAACATATAAAAATATATAAGAATATATAAAAGTATATAAACATATATAAAAGTATTAGTATTATAAAATATATAAAAGTATTATAAAAGTATTATAAAAATATATAAAAATTTCAGCAATCTACAACTTAACATATGATTATTTATGATATTTTATTTATTTTATTATTTTAATTTTTTATATAGTTTTCTATTTAATAATATTTATAATGCTTCTTCAAGCAACATTCTATAATATTTTGATTTAAACAGTATTACTTTAGAGTCTACAATATTACAACAACAGCATCTGCACCAACAACACCTGTACTGCAATCCCAAACTGGCTCTAAGTTGGACAAAACATAGCCTTAATTAGTTGAAGGTATTGAATGAGATAGACTTAATTAGTTGAAGTTATTAAATGAGATAGGCTTAATTAGTTGAGCAAGGTCAAGGTCTTGGGTGTTCACACAATACATGGGAGTTCACCTTCCCCTCTATAGATATATGTTACCTGTGGGAGGTTCTAAGACCCTGCTTACGGCCTGCTAAAAGGTTTTATCTCTCTTTAACTTATGTGACAAAGACTTAAATAATAAAGGTCTAAGTTCTTAGGTGTTCACACTAGAGATTTTCCATCTATAAAATATTGTATTCATCCTCTACCTCTCCAAGTGAAGTGCAAACCAGAGTTGCTTTGATTCACTACTGCACCACAGCAAGGTGGATATTATAGTATACCCACTTACACATTCTCTACTCTTCTTTATATTAGCCTTATTATTATTTATTATTTGAATTATTATTAATCTATCATTAACTTTTTCATCGTAGTTTGATTTTAAAGACCACGAATATCTCACAGAAATCAAGGGAGAATATGACAGCACATCTGTTATCACACTCACTTTCGTCACTAATTTGAAAAAAATACCCTGTACCTGGAATCCCAGGTATTGAAAGTTTCTCTCTACCTGTCAGAGAGAGTTCCTTCGTGGGCTTCTTTGGATATGCTGATAGGGCATACGTCACAGCAATTGGAGCTTATTTGAAGGCAAGTCACATGAAGTGTCTTAATTTCATTGAGCTATGCTGTTGTTAAAGTTACTATGTATGCAATAGTAAATAAATCATGTCATATGACATTTGTGTCTAGTGTCAACATGAGTCCGGTAATGTAATAGCTATCTCTTGTGTTGCAAATAAAAGCTCAATGAAGTATTATTATGTGAAAATTATTTACAAGATTTTACTATAATAAATAAATATTATTTTATAATTTTGAAAAAAAAACTTTAGCTAATGTTATAAGAAAGAAAAATATAGATCCATATATATATATATATATATATATATATATATATATATATATATATATATATATATATATATATATATATATTTGGAAGAATATTCTAAAAGTGATAAATTATCACAAAATAATTTTTTGGTCCTCATTAATGGTCATACTAATATCATATTTATGACCTTAATAATGGCTCTATCTTTAACGTTAAAATTAATTACCTGCATTTATGGTTCGTTTTAAATTCTAACATTAATAGTGAAATTAATGCCATCAATATCATTTATGTAACGTGATAGACGTTACGTTTTAAAAGTAACGGATGTATTAATTGGTCCTCTCTCTACCTCTATAAATATGCACGAGATTAAGTCTTTTCTATCGAGACTTGTGTTAGAAAGGGAGATCAAGTGAGAGAAACCGATTATTGGAGATTCGGCAATTCTTCAGCTTCTTCGATCATGTCGTCTTCCGCATCAGGTACATGTTTATGTTATTGTTTTATTGTGAAGATTATTTATTCGAAGATCCAAAAGTTATGAATGTTGATATCATGATCGCTATTCTTATGTTTTTCATGATGTTGATTTTACGAACTTATGTTGATCTTAAGAACTTACACCATTCAACTCTTATCTATGGAAGCCGTGCCGGCCACAGCCACATGCAGATGAAGAATGATTTAAGGCAAGTGGAGTTAACTTGATTTAGATCTTGTAGTTATGATCTTGTCGATTTCATTGAGCTACTATTCGTAAAGTTTAGATATATTTACTAGTAAATAAGGGTGTCATATGCCATTTGTGTCCCGTTTAAGTCATTAGTTGGTGATGTTCGAATTTGCCATTAAACAAGAGTCTAGTTATTGTGATGCTCTTGAACTAGTGGTCCTGACCTAAGGGTCCTGCGCATAAACAAGTAGAAAGATCAAATAAACTTAGAAATTCAGAAACTAGAAAAAAAAATAGAAAGCAAAAAAAAAAAAACAAAACTAAGAACAAAGCTTAGTCTAACAATACTATCAATTATTTCGATATTAACAAAACTAAGGTCTTTGGCAATGGCGCAAAAAAACTTGTTGTGTCCGCAAGTGCATGGATACTCGAAGTAATAAAAGATATCAAACCACAAGGACCTGCGTGTTAAGTACCAAGTAATTGTATTCTTACTAGCTAAGCAAATCGAATAAGTCGTAAGTGAACGATCGGAAATTGTTACGGATTATCAAAGAGAGAAGATTGGGACTAGGGTTTCATCCTCCTTAATTTTTCAATGACTAGACAAAAATAAGTGTTCGTTAGTTTATTCTTGTTATGATAAAGATGAAATTTACTTATAAAGAAATTGCCTCACTCTCGTAATGACAATTTACACTGAACAACCTTCACTCTCGTGATTTGCTATTCAGTGTTTAAACTTTAAAATAAGTAAATCTGATAAAGAAAATTAAAATCACTCTCGTGGCTTAACTCTTAGTGTCAATATCTCGAGAGAAATTAAATATTCTTATATCTTAATTTCACTGATTTTACTTAAGGGTTTCCAACAATCCAAATCACCTCTCAGTACATATTTTTATGTCTAACTCAATAAAATTTTCTAGATCAGATTATCAACAAGATTCTATGTATCAAAAATTAGGAATTAAGAACAAACCTATTCTCATAGCATAAATTCCTAAAACATAATTTAAGGGTTCCAAGTTTTGTAAGTCACCTCTCAGCATATATTACAAAACTCTAAAATATGTTGATATTTGAAACTAAAAAAGATTAAATACAATAATCACTTAAGCAAAATTATCATATCAAAGAATATTCTGACGAAATAAGAATTATCTAGTCATTAAGAAATTAAGGGAATTACACCCCCTGTCCCAAAAAGGTTTTTACGCTATCATGGTGAAAGAAATACAATAAGAATTCATTTTAGAAAAATCAGAAATCAAAGAAGAAGGGAATAAGTTACTGATGTACAAGGCTATGAAAATAATCACAGTCCGTAATTCTGTGCGTGTTTGCTGTGAACAATGGCGACGCCTACATTTTCATTGATTCCTCCTCCGATCAAACTCCTTTCACTTTGAAACTTTCTGTACGTATTCTCCTTCCTCAAGCGTAGTTTCCTTGCAAATTTGGTCTCCAAAGATGGTTTGTACGCTTCGTGGTGACGTACCCTAGTGCGGAAGGACGTGACGCCTTCCCTTCTTCTCCGACATGAACTCAACGAACGCGAGCGGGCATTCGAACGCGACGGCGGTTTTCGCCTCGGGGCACGTATGTACATGAACGGGCACTCGATTACGGACGCAGGTGGGCGTTGATCGAAATTGAGCGTTGACCCGGAATCGCCTCCGAAATTTGGACACGAGCACTCGAAATCGGACGTTCGTCAGCAGATTTGGGTTTTCGGAGGGCAAGTGGGAAGCTCTGTGAAATCGTGGTCGTGCGCAAGCGGCTGCGAGGACTTCCATACAAGCGGAGCAATCTCGTGTGAGAACGCGGCTCCAGTCGAGTGAAGCGGAAGAGGCTGACGGACGCGCGCACGAATTCAGACGGCCGACGAGCTTGAACACTCATCGGTTGAAAGTCGAGCGGCGTAGCTTGACACATGAACCTCACCAGCCGTTTGGCTGGTCGACGGATGTTGCGGCAGCCTCTGCCATGACGAGAGTGCACAAAAACTCGAATACGGACCCAAGCTTCCACGTAGAACACGTGAACGAGGACATTGACTTGTGGACCCAAACCCGAAAATGAATTTAGCGCCAAATCGGATTTCGGACGGCGCGAATGCCAAAAAAAATATGGCGTCGATTTCGGACGCGGGCCGACATTGGGTGCGAAATCGGGCATGGTTCCAAGACCCGATATGGGTGTAGCAAGAGGGTCGGGAGTGTGGATTAGACCCTAAAAATTGAATTCACCGATGAATTCAGATTCGGTTGAGAATTTTGGTTCGACAAATAAATTTTGAGGAAAATTTAAAAGGTCAATATACCTTAAAAACCGCTAATTGAGGAAAAATTAGCAGACTTCAAAACTACTATTTGAGAAAAAAGTTGGCAGACTTCAAAACTGCTATTTAAAGCGGTCAAGTTAGCAGACTTAAAAACTACTATTCGTGAACTAAGAGAGTTAACAAAACTCTAGAAATGCTATTTAGGGAGAAATTAGGAAGAGTTAGCAGACTCTAAAACTGCTATGCGGTATAAGAAGAATGGGCGATGTCCAACTAAAACAAAAGAGATCCCTCTTCTTATTTCCACTAAGCCAACTTCGCGTAAAGGGACGCCTTTATGTGAGGGAAACTTGGGTGGACAGCGAGGAAAAATCCTTAAAAATCAGTCTGAGCTGGGTTTCTCGTCATAAGGGGACGCCTTTATGAGGGGAAGACTCGGGGGCAAAATGAATTGGGCGCGCTAAGTTACTCCTTGACGGAGGTGGTATGGGACACCTTCGAAAGGGAGGAGACTTAGGCGTAACCAAGTTGGACGATTCTCCCTAGCGATCCAATTCGATCGCGGACCTTAGGGAACCCTCTCCTGCGATTCAATTAGAATTACGAGTGCGAGTCGAACTGCACTATGGTTTCGTCGAGGACGACGAACAGCTTAGGAGGGGGAGAATGTTAGGCCCAGCCCTAAATTTAGGGCCCAGCCCAAAATCAGCCCAGGCCCACGGCTGAAATTGAGATCCAATTTAGGATCTCCGCTGGCAAAATCGACGCCTCGCTCGTCGAGTGTCAGGAGGCTGCCTCTGATTCAGCGGGTCGAAACACGACGACGACTCGACCCAGTGGATCGAGGGAAGCTGCCGGACGACGAGTCAAAGGCAGGAATGGCAGAGCCTCTGACACGGAATGGAGGAACCTCTGGCGCGGAATGGTGCCTGCAGACGGGTCAACGTCGGAGATGTCGTCCGCATGCAGCTGGACGAGGGGATCCAATGCCGAGCCGCCTATAAGAGGAACGGCCGGCGAGCTCAAGAGGGAGAGAGAGGGCAAAGAGGTGTGAAAGAGGAATAATGGCGGATCAGCCAGAGGAATCGTCTGCGAACAGAGAGGATGGGCAGTAAACAAGGGTCAGTTGGACTAAGAAAGATGGAACATTGGGTTTCGATTTCGTCCTGGCGATCTGAACTCGCTGAGGAACGATGTTGCTCCGTCCTTCAATCCCCTCTTCCCTCTTGTCGGACTCTACGGGCGACCTTCCGGCTAGGACTCGCGGTGTCCTTCAGAGCTCCGGTGGTGTGGGTGGGTGGAACGGAGCAACGGCGACGTCCAATCCTCCTCTCCCTTTCTCGTTCCCCTCCGTGCGTTCCCGACGAGCTAGAGGCAGCAGCCTCGGCTGGCTGGCAGGTTCGTGCGCCTTGGACATTTATCGGGCGGAAGGGAGGGAAGAGGGACGACGCGTTGGTGTGGACGCCGGTTGGCGATCCTGCCGGCGCTTGTAGTGGCGCCGATGAGGCTGAGGGCGAGGGGCTTGAGGTGCCTCTCCCCTGCCGCAGGTCCTTCCCCTGCCCTGCTCCGGTAGTGGCGTGCGCAACGTCGCGGACGAACGGCTAACGCGTTCGGCGGACGAAGCTTCGAGCGAATGAAGCGGCGAAGAGAGGAAAAAGGGAAATATCTGACATGGCGCACTTATGTTAACTGGGGGGCTGACACCTATACTCATCGCCCATTGCTCTCTGTTGCTCGATCGTTTAATTGATATTTTAGAAATTTGGTATTGGTACCGAAATAGATTTTAGAATTTAATATTATTACTGAAATAAATTTTAGGAATTTAATATTATTACCAAAATAAATTTTCAAAAATGGGTATCGATATTTGTAATAAATTTAAGTAATTCAGTACTATTACTCATTAAACTTCTAAAATTTAGCATTGATACTAGCACCAAAAAAAATTTATTTCATGTCTGCTGTTAAAATATTGCTGACTCATCACTACTCAAAAGTCTGCTATCGTTTGCTGCAGGCCGTACAAGTAGTCAAAGTGGGGTCTTGGGGAGTGAAAACCGGTCAAACATGGGGCATGGACAATGTCACAGAAATAAAACATATCACTGTCTTTAGCGGAGCCAGGATCAATGGCATTCAGTTCACCTATAGCGTCGGTGATAAATCCAATACAAATACATCTATGGTTTTTGGCCATAGTTATTATGGGGATTTATTTTTTTAATAATAATTTTTTTTATAACAGGTAGATTTTCTTGTGGAGATCAATTAGAGCGGTCCGCAATCGATTAAAATCACATTACAGAAGCTAGCCCAGTACTTTATAAGTCTGTACTATAATAAATTTTAGTAATTCGGTACTATTATCAATTAAACTTTTAGAATTTAGTATTAGTATTAGTACCAAAAAAAATTATTTCAAAAGTCAGGTATTAAAATTTTGCCAATATCAAAATTCTAAATACTCATCATTACTCGATAGGACGAGTAATTATTTGCTATCGTTTGCTGCAGGCGGAAGCAGCAGTCGAAGTGGGGCCTTGGGGACCAAAAATCCATGAAACATGGAGCACGGAAATTTTGACGTGTCAAAAATATCACTGTCTGTAGTGACGATAGAATCCGTGGCATTCAGTTCACCTATTGCATCGGTGATAATTGCTACACAACTATTGTCTTTGGATCGAACGCTGGCCAAAAGCATCAAGTATACCCACTTACACATTCTCTACTCTTCTTTATATTAGCCTTTTTATTTTTCATTAAAAAAATAAGCCCCATATACCAGTAATCCATGTGTATGTTTCAAGTGTAATAAAAATATTATATCCTTATTATTATTTATTATTTGAATTATTATTAATCTATCATTAACTTTTTCATCGTAGTTTGATTTTAAAGACCACGAATATCTCATAGAAATCAAGGGAGAATATGACAGCACATGTGTTATCACACTCACTTTCGTCACTAATTTGAAAAAAATACCCTGTACCTGGAATCCCAGGTATTGAAAGTTTCTCTCTACCTGTCAGAGAGAGTTCCTTCGTGGGCTTCTTTGGATATGCTGATAGGGCATACGTCACAGCAATTGGAGCTTATTTGAAGGCAAGTCACATGAAGTGTCTTAATTTCATTGAGCTATGCTGTTGTTAAAGTTACTATGTATGCAATAGTAAATAAATCATGTCATATGACATTTGTGTCTAGTGTCAACATGAGTCCGGTAATGTAATAGCTATCTCTTGTGTTGCAAATAAAAGCTCAATGAAGTATTATTATGTGAAAATTATTTACAAGATTTTACTATAATAAATAAATATTATTTTATAATTTTGAAAAAAAAACTTTAGCTAATGTTATAAGAAAGAAAAATATAGATCCATATATATATATATATATATATATATATATATATATATATATATATATTTGGAAGAATATTCTAAAAGTGATAAATTATCACAAAATAATTTTTTGGTCCTCATTAATGGTCATACTAATATCATATTTATGACCTTAATAATGGCTCTATCTTTAACGTTAAAATTAATTACCTGCATTTATGGTTCGTTTTAAATTCTAACATTAATAGTGAAATTAATGCCATCAATATCATTTATGTAACGTGATAGACGTTACGTTTTAAAAGTAACGGATGTATTAATTGGTCCTCTCTCTATCTCTATAAATATGCACGAGATTAAGTCTTTTCTATCGAGACTTGTGTTAGAAAGGGAGATCAAGTGAGAGAAACCGATTATTGGAGATTCGGCAATTCTTCAGCTTCTTCGATCATGTCGTCTTCCGCATCAGGTACATGTTTATGTTATTGTTTTATTGTGAAGATTATTTATTCGAAGATCCAAAAGTTATGAATGTTGATATCATGATCGCTATTCTTATGTTTTTCATGATGTTGATTTTACGAACTTATGTTGATCTTAAGAACTTACACCATTCAACTCTTATCTATGGAAGCCGTGCCGGCCATAGCCACATGCAGATGAAGAATGATTTAAGGCAAGTGGAGTTAACTTGATTTAGAACTTGTAGTTGTGATCTTGTCGATTTCATTGAGCTACTATTCGTA
The DNA here is from genome assembly GCA_027563935.2 of Costus lasius. NCBI lineage: Eukaryota > Viridiplantae > Streptophyta > Magnoliopsida > Zingiberales > Costaceae > Costus > Costus lasius. Next base: position 12,762,572 of record CM050450.1, on the reverse strand, counting down.
AAGTTTAGATATATTTACTAGTAAATAAGGGTGTCATATGCCATTTGTGTCCCGTTTAAGTCATTAGTTGGTGATGTTCGAATTTGCCATTAAACAAGAGTCTAGTTATTGTGATGCTCTTGAAACTTAGCACAGAAGTAAGTTCCATTGCATATCGAGCACGATGAATGACTTGATTCTCATCATCTGACAGTTGGACAAGCATTGAGGTGGCTAAAGCTCGGGGGTGCACATGAGGTGGCAACAAGGGTTATAAATAAATCTTAGCTATGAGGTGGTGACAACATTGACAATAAGAAGAAAACAACAAATGGCCTTGAGCTTAATGCATTGTTGACTAGTGTACTCTCCGAGTGCTCCTCAACAATGATGAGAATCCCATGCAGGAGTGGATCAACAACGTCGATCCCAAACCTGTAGAATCCCCTCCTCCATTAATGAGGAGAACAACAATGAACTAGGGGGAGAACGTAAGCAATGTTCCTCCCCTTCCTCCTCCCTATTTCCGGTGGCACCCTTTTAGGTGACGGTGTCTCACATGCGGCAGTGTCTCACTGACAAGTTCATCGTCTTCAAGCACAGTGGTGACAGTTCTTGGTGGGGTCACAACTAGTAATGGCAACGGGTCTGGTATTCGACCCTATTATGCAACCCGAACCCGACTCTAGAATTTAAATGAGTACCTATTTAAATAATAAATTTTATTTTTATTTTTAATTTTAAAGTAGTATATAAAATTTAATTATATATATTATTATTATAAAAATGTATTAATTATTATTATTATTATTATTATTATTATTATTATTATATATATATATAATTTATAAATGAGGTATCGAGTACCCATGCTTCCAAACGTGAACCCAACCTATTTAGGTAATTCGGTACCTAAACCCGCCTTAATTGGGTGAGGTTGGGTACTTGATTGAGACGAGTATTTTTGCCACCCCTAGTCATGACAGTGGTGGCCGAACCAAGTAGGCGGTGACATCTCCATGCATGCTGATGTATTCCGTAAGTGCACGGATAAATCGAAGTAATAAAAATATCGATCATACGGGGACCAATGGCTAAGTACCAACTCTACTTAGAATCATCTAAAATAGAATGATTCTTATCTCTACTAAAATAGAAGGAACAATGAAGCAAACTAAAAAGGATTTACTGTGTTGAAGGAGATTTATCCGCATGTACAGATTGCCCCCTCTCAACAGTACAATCTGATGTCTATTTGAATTAATCCTCTACTCTCGTGATTATTAACTCGAGATAAAGCCAATGAGTTCTTGATAAATCAATAAAGTACCTCAAGTTAATTCGAACTACTCTCGTGTTCAAATCAACTTGTCCAAATATTGTAGATCCGACGTCACAATTCACCTCTCAGTACTTCTTGTGACGTCTAAGACATGCAAATCATAGTCAGTAACTAACATGTAATTAACACAATAATAACTGGATTTAACACAAGCAAATTACTTTATAAGAGGATAGTAAATAATCAAGTCATGAAAAGAAAGAGGGCTACACCCTCAATTATGAATAAAGATTTACGCTGACATGTTGTACATGTTCACATGGTAAATATCCATGTTTAATTACAAAATTAGTGAATAAACATAGAAATCAACTAAGGGAGAAGAATTCAAGGCTTCCTGATGAGAGTTGACGCCAATCGACCGAAAGGTAGAAGCTTTCTCGGTGATGAATTGCCGGCCGCCGCCGGATGCCCTAATTTCTGCCCCTTTGTCGAATCCTCCTTGAAAATTGGCCAAGAAGTCCCAATAATCGCCCCAACTCTCCCTTATATAGTTCTCCACCCTTAGATTAGGTTTTCCCCAAAATTCGGTGTGAAAAGGAATCAAATCGAGCGAGAAACCGAGTCAAACTCGGAACTGGCAGATTTAATTACAGCCGTGATATATATTACAGCTACGCCCTGATGACACCAAAATATATAGTATATTTTGTATCATTTTGCATATCTTTTCATGCTAAATTGAGAATCTTTTGCCCCTTTTATGCTAAAACTATCAAATATTACAAAATCTACTTCTATTTTGGGTTTTCATGATTATCAGGTAAAAAGGCACTATTTTGAGGCATTTTCGAGCAAAATCAAAGACATAGAAGAGTTACCATCATCAAGAGGAGATCACCCGAGAAATTTCATGCAAATCGGAGCAACACACCAAAATACGGTAGGGCCGTATTCTATTTTATGGTACCGTATTTCCGTACGATACCGTAAAATCATAGCACTACCGTAAATTGGGGAGTTTTCCGACCATAAAATTTTTTCGATTTTATGGCACTACCGTAAACTATTTTACGGGCCGTATTTTCCAGACGATTTCGAGCAGAGAGTTCAGTCGACATTACGGCAGTGCCGTAAACCATTTTACGGGTTGTATTTTCCAGCCAACATCAGATCAGAGAATGCCAGCGATTTTACGACAGTGCCATAAACTATTACACTGCCGTATTATCTATTCTGGACGTGACTCCCAGGTCAATTTCGACGCCCGATTTTTGCGGAGACAATTGCGGGTGATCTAGACCTTTAAATTTGATGCTGCAAGAAGCAATCGGGGAGTTTTTGAGGAGAAGCAGAGGATGACACTAAAAGCCCTAAATTTCATCCACTCTATGGAGAGAAATCACAATTCACGCCGCCGCCTAGGGTTTCGCCGCCGCAACCAATCCAGAGCACCTCCAACCGTGAAATTCACACTGAAGCTTCGCCTGGAGGAGGAGACAACGTGCTAGAAGTTTCAGAGCAAAAGAAGATCAATTGGAGAAGAAATCGAAGAAAAGGGGAGTGCCGCCACTGTTCATCGACGCCTTCTTGCAAAAATACGGCTGTGAAATATTTCACAGCCGTGCTGTATTTTCTTAACTCTTCTTTCCCTTTGATTTTTGATCTTCTGAAACCATGGAATATTGTAACTTCTTCACCATGCTAGCTTAAACACCCTTTGGGACATGGGGGAGTAATCCCCTTTGATTTTCGCAATGACTAGATAACTTCTACTTTCATCACGATTATTCTGTTTTGATAAATGTTACCTATGTGATTACTGCTATAAGATTCTCTTTAGTTTATTTCTTGTCATCATGAATAGATTTCTTGCATTAAGGACCGAAAGGTGATATTCTTGAGAATTGGAACCCTAAAATTAACTAATAGGAACTCACCATGAGAATTTATGTTAAGTTCTTATTTCTTTATTTTAGATGACTAATTGCCTTGATGATAATTATGAACCTAGGATTGAGTCATTGTGTCAAACATGGAGATCTTGCAAGAAAGTGAGGATCAGAATGTTGGAGAACCATAGGTAAAACTTGCGTCGAGTCTCGGATGCACGAAAGTGATCCTTGAGATTTCGCTCAAGGCAAACAACTTAGAATTCGGATGCACGAAAGTGATCTTTGAATTCTTTGATTGATAGTTTGCTTATCTTCAGCATTGGGATAGATCTTGCGCGAAAGCAAAGATTGGTCCCTGCATGATTATCTGCAAGAAAGTGAGATAATTCCTTTATATAGTAAATTAAGTCTGTATCATATTAGAATTTGAGTGATGAATATCTTTATTTATCTAGTCATGAAAATTAAAGTGGATGAAACCCTAGTCCCAGTTTCTCTCCAATAGTATTTTCACGTGTATTTTCGATCTTTGTTTAACTTCTATTCGATTACCTAGATAGGAAGAAATCAATTATTTGGTACTTGACAACATAGGTCTCTGTGGGATCGATATTTTCTTTATTACTTCGAGTATCCGTGCACTTGTGGAGATAACAACAAGTGTGGTGAATCAACAAGTTTTTGGAGCCGTATCATGGGGTGACAAGTCCCTGTGTGCCAACACTCAGGTTTTGGCTGCGGCTTCAGGAATAAGTTTTGCTTACCTACTTGTTGGGATACAACAAGTTTTTTGGCGCCGTTGCCGGAGACCTTAGTTTTGTGAATATTGAAGATATTGACAGTACTTCTAAACTAGGTTTTTATTTACTGTTTTAGATTTTATCTACTATTTATATTCTGTTTTTCTTAAAATCGTTTGATCTATCTACTTTGCATGCGCAGGAGTCTTAGGTTAGGACCACTTGTTCTATTGGATCCTGAAATTAACAAAACCCTTAGAGTGCGCAAGAAGTTGAGACTTGAAGAGGATTTACAAGAGGCACAACAGGAGATAGAAGAGATTTTAGAGATGGCAAATAACGAGAGAAGGTCTTTGCGAGATTACGCTGCCCCTAATTCACAGGGAGTTCACTCCAGTGTCACCAGACCGGCCATTGATGCGAACAATTTCGAGATTAAACCAGCGTTCATTTCTATGCTTCAACAACATTAGTTTGGAGGATCTCCACTTGAGGATCCTAATATTCATCTTTCGCTTTTTCATGAATTATGTGATACAATCAAAATTAATGGAGTTTCTGATGATGCACTAAAATTGCGATTATTTCCTTTTTCTCTCAGGGACCGAGCACGTGATTGGCTGCACTCTCAGCCTTATGGAACGTACGCAAATTGGGAGCAGCTATCTAATGCTTTTCTAATGAAATACTTCCCTCCCAGTAAGATGATTCACTTAAGAAACCAGATCATGGGATTTGCTCAGAAGGAAGGAGAATCTCTTAGCGAAGCATGGGAGCAGTACAACGAATTGCAAAGGAAGTGTCCTCACCATGGCTTGGAGAGATGGGTTTTAATTGAAACATTTTATTATGCTTTACTCTATATACACGCCTCACAGTTGATGCTGCTGCAGGAGGAGCTTTCATGAGCAAGACTCTGGAGGAAGCCTATCAACTAATTGAAGAGATGGCTTTAAACAATGATCAGAATTCCAAAGAAAGAGGAGTGATATATCGACCTCCTCAGGGTAAGAATGATGGTAGTGACTTTCGCACCCTAGCTGAGAAAGTAGAATCTTTGTGCAATCGTTTTGATACGTTTAAAATGCAAACTCATGCTGTTTCTTCTGTCGATTGTGAGATTTGTGGGAATCATGGGCATAATGCTAAAAAGTGCAAAATAATTGTTGATAGAGGTGAGGAACAAGTTAACGCAGTAGGAGGTTACAATCAAAGTAGATCTAATGACCCCTACTCTAATACCTACAACCCTGGGTGGAGGAACCACCCTAATTTGTCCTGGAAAAGCAATAATCATGCTAGTGAGCAGAATGAATATAGGGGGTTCCAACAAAGAACACAAAATCAGAGTCAACCCTAGAAACCCAGCTTAGAAGAAATGTTTAATCAATTTATGGGGTTCCAGAAAAAATAGAATGATGAGGTGGATGAGAAAATGAAAGAGATCAAAGATGATGTGAAGGAGAGTCTGAGATAGATCAATTCTAGGCTAGATGGCATTGTTGCCCACAATAAAATGCTAGAGTCACAAATTGCACAGTAGTCTAGCACTTCATACAAACCCCTAGGAAAATTGCCTGCCAAACCTGAACCAAACCCTAGGGAACACTGTAATGCCATTATAACTAAAAGTGGGAAACAATTAGGAGAACCTGAAGGGAAAGAAGAACTTGATGAGAAGGAGTCTTATGATGAACTTGATGATAAGTTAGAATTAGAAAAGTCCTCTGAGCATGAACAAACCCTACCTAGTTTAACACCTCAAAAGGGTGATAAACCAAAAGGGGAGGTGCCATGTAAAGAAAATGATTCTAAGTCTAATTTACCTCCACCCTATAGACCACCTATACCCTTCCCACAAAGGTTAGCTCAGAATAAACTAGATAAACAATTTGGCAAATTTCTTGATGTTCTGAAAAAGCTCTACATTAACATTCAATTCACTGAAGCTATTTCTCAAATGCCTTCTTATGCTAAATTCTTGAAAGAAATATTGTCTAGTAAAAGGAAGTTAGATGATTATGGTACTTGCATTGTAACTTTGACTGAAGATTGTAGTGCCATCATACAAAACAAATAACCACCTAAGTTGAAGGATCCAGGTAGTTTTTCTATCCCTTGTTCAATTGGCACAATGGCTTTTGACCGAGCCTTATGTGATTTGGGTGCAAGTGTTAGTTTAATGCCTCTTTCTATTTACAGGAAACTAAACATTGGAGAGCTTAAGCCCACATCCATATCTTTACAGCTCACAGACTCATCGGTAAAGTATCCTGTAGGTATTCTAGAGAATGTTCCAATAAAGATAGGTGAGTTTTTCATACCTGCAGATTTTGTAGTTTTGGACATGGAAGAAAATTGCAAGAATCCTATAATTCTAGGAAGACCACTGTTAGCAATTGCTAAAGCAAACATAGATGTGAAAGAAGGAAAGATCACTTTTGATATCTGTGACAACAAAATTGAATTCAATCTTAATGATTCACCGAATAAAATTTCTTACTCCAATTCGTGTTGTATTGTTGAAATATTTGATGATGTTGTTGTTGATGTTTCTAGTTTATTTGATGAATCCCTAAATTCTGAAAATAACAATTTTTCTGAGGATGTTGATAAAAAGATGCAGAAAAAGAAGAACAAAAATTCAAAAAGAAGGAGAAGAAGAAGAGGAAAGTCTAGACTACTTGACAAAGTAAAGAAGATTTGGAATAAATTTGGAAATTGCTTCAAGACCGAGCCTTATGTGGTTCAGAGAGATGCCCAATCTAAAGAAATATCAGAAGAGCAATTGGGAAAATCACGATCACACCCGAGTGTTAAAGGGTCAAGCTAATGACCTTTAAATTAGCGCTTCTTGGGAGGCAACCCTAGCTTTCTAACCTCTGTTTATTTTATTTTGATTTTTTACTTAGGACTAATTTTTCTTTTATTTTTGTAGGTAAACCGTGATTTGGTGCAAATACGGCACTACCGTAAAGTATATTACGGTACCGTATTTTCAGTCCACTTTCGACCAAAGAGTTGTGACGAAATTACGGTATGGCCGTAAAGACTTACACAATACCGTATTTTGTGGCCAAAATCAACCCGAGAGTTCCTTTATTTTTACGGCACCACCGTAAGTTATTTTACATGCCGTATTTTTAATTTTCAATTACTTTCAAAAAAAAAAATTCGCTGTTCAATTTTTATGGCGGTACCGAAAGCTGTTTCATGGTACCGTATTGTAGTGTCGTTTTCAAACAGAAAGTTGCTGTGATTTTATGGGGGTACCGTAAATGGATTTACGGTACCGTATTGCCGAACCAACTTTGACCCGAGAGCTTCCGTAATTTTACAGCAGTGCCGTAAGACATTACACTACCGTAATCGTGATTCTGGCATGTGAGTTCTGTGCCGTATTTAGGGTTTCACGAGCCGTTTTTAGGGTTTTACCACTCGTTTTCACTCGTTCTTGCACCGTTTTCGAATTTCCGATCTTCTCCGACCATCTGTGGACGCCGGCGACCCTTCCCGTCCAGCTTTCGTCGTCAATTAGGTACTCGTTTCACTGATTTTACTGCTCTGACGAGGTTTTGCAAACTTTCGCCCCTTTCACTCGTTCTCCCTCGTTTCTAAACCGTTTTTGGTGATTTTTGTTTTCATTTACTCGGAAGAGGATAGGCTATCGATTTTTCATTGTTTGGGAAAATTTGGACAAATTTCTGTTGCTGATTTGAACTGAAATGCGCCGAACATCTTCAAAGTCACTTTTCATTGACGTTTAATTCGTCCTTTGGGTTCGAACATAAGATTTAAACCGATTTTTGTTTCCAATTTGCTTGATTGATGTTTCTGATAATGTTGGAAGTATGATATATGCTTGCCATATTGTGTTAAAAATGGGATTACATGCATAGTTTTTACTCTGCTTTCCACTCTATTTTTATGTTGTAATTTAGCTAATAATACTAGTAGAACAGGTTGATAAAATGCCCATTGACTAGATTTAAACTGTTATATTGTTATATTGTTATATTGTGCATTGAATTATGAGTTTGCAACTTGTGAAATGGCACCAAGGACAAAATCTATTTTCCCAAGGAGGAAGGGGAAGGCTCCAGCTGAGCCCTCTCAACCTGAGAATCCGTATGGAATAATTCTCTATTAAATTGAAAGCTTCATCAATCTCCTTGCTCATCAATGCACCACCAGCTGCCGCATCAATGGTAAGCCTGGTATTGTAATTTAGACCATTGTAGAATGTGTGGATAAGAAACCACTTCTCCATACCATGGTGAGGGCACATCATTTGATACTCCTTGAAGCGATCCCACGCTTCGCATAGTGACTCATTGTCTCTTTGAGCAAAATTAATTATTTGAGCTCTCAACTGGGCCGTCTTACTTGGCAAAAAATACTTAGATAAGAATGCCGTGGAGAGCTGACTCCATGTTGAGATCGATCCAGAAGATAGCGAGTGTAACCATGCACGAGCGCAGTCCCGTAGTGAGAATGGGAACAACCTCAACTGTATCGCATCATCAGATACTCCGTTCATCTTCAGTGTGTCACATACTTCCAGAAAGATCGATAGATGTAAATTCAGGTCCTCAAGTGGTGAACCTCCGAATTGGTGCTGCATCACCATATTCATAAGTGTTGGCTTGATTTCAAAGTTGTTTGCCTCGATCGGAGGCCGAGTGATACTGGTATGTAGCCCTTGTGCGTTTGGTGAAGCAAAATCTCTAAGAGTACGGTGGTTATCCATCTTGAGCTGTTCAAGAGATTCTTCAGAAATAGCTGCTTTGAACTTAGCTTTTCTACGGCGCCGGAAGGTCTGTTCAATTTCAGGATCAGCAGGTAGCAATCCTCCTGACCGTAGAGTCCTACGCATAAACCAAGTGAGTTCAAAAGCAACTTTTCCAAACAGCAGAAAGATATGCAATAATTGTCAAAAGTAACAAAATAAACTTAACACTAAATAACAAAAAACATGTATACTAAAAGAAAGAAAAATGCCTAGTCTAGCATTAACTTAACCGTGTTGATATTGATAGATTTGGTCCCCGGCAACGGCGTCAAAAACTTGATAGCCGGTAAATTAACCGTTCCGCAAGTATACGGGCTATCGAAGTAATAAATATGTATCGATCCCACAGGGACCAAATACCAAGTACCGACTGATTAGATTATCGCAAGCTAGACGATCTTTCGTTGGTTTTGTAAAGGTTGCTAAAGTCTAAAATTAAGCTAAACAAGAGTGAAATAAGGTAACGCAAGAGGAAAACAATGTAATGGCTCAACTAAGGGTCCAAGGATGCAAGAAATCAGGGCTAGGGTCCACCACCTTGAAGTGTTATGCAAGGACGAAATAACATAGTGCAATCCACTTTTAATATCCTAGGGCGATCCAAGAGTGCGCAAGTCGTCCTCTCTCGAGCGATGCAACTTGCAACTAAGAGCTTTACCTGATTTAACGTCTACCGTAGTAGGACGTAAAACCGAATAAACTCGTGGAGCGCCGGATCGTACATACCATCCCATCATTTGTACGTGTTGTCCCCTCTCGGGTGATGCAACAAGGTGTTTGCACGGTTCGACGCATACTCTCGTAATATGCCCTCCCGAACAAACACAAAGAGCACAAAATGGTATGTACTACCCGTACCTAATCAACCACTCTCGTGCGATGATTAAGGTACCCTCACCTAGGCTGTCGAATATCTAGATGTGCCTCTCGGCAATACCGGATATCTAAAATGTGAAGGAAGCAACAAAGCAAACTTCATTCAAAAAGTGCAACTAGGCAAGGTAAGATAATCTAGGGTTTGCATAATGTCATTCAAAATCTACACATAAAACCGTCAAGGGGCTTTCCCAAGCCCTGAAACAAGTTTAAGCTACAATACTCATGTCACAGAATAGAGCATAAATCGGTTTAGTCAATACATCCATGGTTAAACGAACAGAACGAGGTAAATGAGGAGAGGATGGTAGGACTCCCTCAAGGAGGAAGGATCCACTCGAAGCTTCTAAGGCTCTTGCCGCCGAAGTTCTCCTCTCCGTTCTGATTAAGCGCTGATTCCCGTTGCCTCCTCAGCTACCGCTCGTCTCTTACGTGCGTGTCTCCCAATCGATCTCTCTAATTCCCCCCTATTCCTTACGTGAATAGGGTTTTTGTCCTCTTCCTGTGTTCTCCTTGCCAAATTCCACTTCTGTCCCTGCTTAGCTTTCCATCTGACGTGGATAAGTCGAGAGTTGAAGCCTGAAAAAATCGGCGTCTGGCGTCACCAAAGCCACGGGGTGTGGTTCTGGTCACTGGGTGGCCCGTGGTTTTCGCCAAGGATACGGATTTTGCTGAAAATGGTGGCATTCCCTCGCTTTTTCCCTGAAATGATGCAAAAACACCAAAGAGTGTAGATTCCGAAGATAAAGCAATAATTCCATGCAAATAAGGTGTAAATGCTAGAAAAGCAAAGATATAGCAAGGGAAATAGCATAAAAATCTCTATATAAAAATGACTTAACAATGGCCCTGCTGATGGAGAAATCACATTCAGACTGGCAAATGAGGAAAGGAAATTGACTCCTTGGGGAGGGTGACTGAGTCCATTGGACACCTTCACTAGGATGTAGAGAGGCTATGCGACCACATGGAGGACATGGGGAACTTCCTCTATGATCGCTTTGGATATGAGGACCAGAGGTACCATGGTTACCAGGATCAAGCTGCGAGAGACGCTGAAGAGAGTCAACCAGATGATGAGGACTAGATGTTTTGTGAGTATTATCTTCCTTTGTTTCTTTGATATACTTTATTTTCTATATCTCATTGATGTTTCATATGATGAAGGGTAGGATGATACTTCCATGATTGCCACCACTGCTATTTTTGTTTGTCATGTCTATCTTTCTATTTCAATGTGGTTGTACAATGATGATGATTACACTGATTTCTATTTTACTTCGATGGGGTTGTATGATACATACTGATATTCTGATGATTTCTACTTTTCGATATGGTTGTACTATGTAACGATGATATTTTTCTTGATAATATGATAGATGATGTTTTGATGATGATGAGTACACTCTTGATTTAAATTGATAACTTGCTTGATTCTTGATGTTGAAGATCAAATTCATGATTAGAAACAAACCCTATCATGTTAGATTTATTTCTTCAATACATATCTATTTTTGAAATTTGACATTGGTTGATGCATAAAATTTTGGGTAGATGTATTATTTGAGGAATAAGATCTAAGGTGAACCTATTCTTTTGAATAAAATGAGTATATGAGTATGATTTGAGAATTGAGATCAATTGATCAACCTAATAAATGTTTAGTCTATTTTGCTATTTGTTGGGGAATAAGAATCCAAGATCCATAAAAATAGTGAGGGACTCCCCTACTTGGCACTATGCAAAATTGATAGTGGTACCTAAGACATGAGTTGAAGGCTACAATTAAAAGAATAATGAGAGTGAAAAACAATAAGACTCCTCTACTTGGCACTGTGTAAAATCGACAGTGGTACCGAAGAAAGAGTTGAAGTCAAAAATAAAAAATATGTATCTATCTGGGTACATTCCATCTATGCAAAAATAACAAAATCCATGAAAAAGAAAAGAAAAATTTTGTGTGGAAAAAGATCTTGGAAAACTTAATTCCTGTAAACAAAAGCATGATAGATTTGAATTGATATTGGGTGAAGTCTTGCGATTGAAAATTCTAATTATTATACATGTTGCGAAGTTTTATTTAAATGAGTTGTGGATCTAAAAGGTTGAGTTCTAAGGATGATATATTTATTTGAAGTTTTGTGAAGCAATCGATGGAATTTTTCATTGATAGGTTGTATTTTAGAAATTTATTGAGCATGAAAAGGTTAGTCTTTTAATCAAATTTTGATTTCAAATTTTGATTTTTGCTTGAGGATAAGCGAAGTTTGAGCCTTATGTATTTTGATGACACCAAAATATATAGTATATTTTGTATCATTTTGCATATCTTTTAATGCTAAATTGAGGATCTTTTACCCATTTTATGCTAAAATTATCAAATATTACAAAAATCTACTTCTATTTTGGGTTTTCATGATTTTCAGGTAAAAAGGCACTATTTTGAGGCATTTTCGAGCAAAATCAAAGACATAGAAGAGTTACCATCATCAAGAGGAGATCACCCAAGATATTTCACGCAAATAGGAGCAACACACCAAAATACGGTGGGGCCGTATTCTATTTTACGGTACTGTATTTCCGTACGATACCGTAAAATCAGAGCACTACCGTAAATTGGGGAGTTTTTCTACCAAAAGATTTTCCCGATTTTACGGCACTACCGTAAACTATTTTACAGGCCGTATTTTTCAGACGATTTCAAGCAGAGAGTTCAGCCGACATTACGGCAATGCCGTAAACCATTTTAAGGGTCGTATTTTCCAGCCAACATCAGATCAGAGAACGCCAGCGATTTTACGGCAGTGCCATAAACTATTACACTGTTGTATTATCTGTTCTGGACGCGACTCCCAGGTCAATTTCGACGCCCGATTTTTGCGGAGACAATTGCGGGTGATCCATACCTTTAAATTCGATGCTGCAAGAAACAATCAGGGAGTTTTCGAGGAGAAGTAGAGGACGACACTAAAAGCCCTAAATTTCATCCACTCTATGGAGAGAAATCATAATTCATGCCGCCGCCTAGGGTTTCACCGCCGTGACCAATCCAGAGCACCTCCACCCGTGAAATTCACATTGAAGCTTCGCCTGGAGGAGGAGACAACGTGCCAGAAGTTTCAGAGCGAAAGAAGATCAATTGGAGAAGAAATCGAAGAAAAGGGGAGCGCCGCCACTGTTCATCGACGCCTTCTTGCAAAATATGGCTGTGAAATATTTCACAGTCGTGCTGTATTTTCTTAACTCTTCTTTCCCTTTGATTTTTGATCTTCTAAAACCATGGAATATTGTAACTTCTTCACCATGCTAACTTAAACACCCTTTGGGACATGGGGGAGTAATCCCCTTTGATTTTCGCAACGACTAGATAACTTCTACTTTCATCACGATTATTCTGTTTTGATAAATTTTACCTATGTGATTACTGCTCTAAGATTCTATTTAGTTTATTTCTTGTCATCATGAATAGAGTTCTTGCATTAAGGACCGAAAGGTGATATGCTTGGGAATTGGAACCCTAAAATTAACTAATAGGAACTCACCGTGAGAATTTATGTTAAGTTATTATTTCTTTATTTTAGATGACTAATTGCCTTGATGATAATTATGAACCTAGGATTGAGTCATTGTGTCAAACGTGGAGATCTTGCACGAAAGTGAGGATAGGAATGTTGGAGAACCATAGGTAAAATTTACGTCGAGTCTCGGATGCACGAAAGTGATCCTTGAGATTTCGCTTGAGGCAATCAACTTAGAATTCGGATGCACGAAAGTGATCTTTGAATTCTTTGATTGATAGTTTGCTTATCTTCAGCATTGGGATAGATCTTGCGCGAAAGCGAAGATTGGTCCCTGCATGATTATCTGCACGAAAGTGAGATAATTTCTTTATGTAGTAAATTAAGCCTTTATCATATTAGAATTTGAGTGATGAATATCTTTATTTATCTAGTCATGAAAATTAAAGTGGATGAAACCTCAGTCCCAGTTTCTCTCTGATAGTATTTTCCCATGTATTTTCGATCTTTGCTTAACTTCTATTAGATTACCTAGATAGGAAGAAATCAATTATTTGGTACTTGACAACATAGGTCTCTGTGGGATCGATATTTTCTTTATTACTTCGAGTATCCGTGCACTTGCGGAGATAACAACAGGTGTGGTGACTCAACAAGTTTTTGGAGCTGTATTAGGGGGTGACAAGTCCCTGTGCACAAACACTCAGGTTTTGGCTGCGGCTTCAGGAATAAGTTTTGCTTACCTACTTGTTGGGATACAACACGCTCGTAATTATTTCCGTGTGTTTATGTCAAGGAATTACGGCCATGAAGTTTATTACGGCTAAGTCTGCATGGCCGTAATCTTCTCTATATGAATTTTACGGGAAATCACGGCCGTGAAAATAATCACGGTTAAGCCTACATTGCCGTAATCTTCTCTGTGGAAAATTATGAAGAAATTATGGATGTAATATAAATTACGGGCATGCCCGTAATTGTTTCTGTGCTTTCCCAAAATATGGCCATGCTTTCTCTTTAAATTACGACCGTAATTTCCATCTGAGCTCCGTTTTAATCCATCTGTGCACTCAGATCCTTCAAATTCCATCAAAATTTTATGGTTTTTTTTTTTCTGAAATTCGATAAAAGCCAAGAGAAGTGAAGATTCGGAACAAACAAAGATTTAAGTCAAATTATGTGAAAATATGATAAAAATAGGAGAAATTATGTATAAAAATTATAGTAAAAATACTATATAAATAGATACATCACATGCCGAGCCCAGCAATGAGTTGCCTCCCTTCTCTTTCCCTTAGCATGAAGGCAAATAGCCAACTTTGTCCTTCCTCTGTTACCATGTGAAAGACATGTGGGGAGTGACGACTAAGGTTTGGCGGTCTCGCCCAACACTAGGTGATGGTGCAGCGGAGCTATGAGGAGTGAGGCACGCATCTAGGTAAAATCTGCCCCTCTTAAATCATATACGGTAGTTTAATGTTTTAGATAATATTATTATATTATTATTTGTGTTTGTTGTCCCATCGAAGGGTCAGTCTTGCTGTTGCTTTGCTCACTTGTACACTAGCCTCGTCATTCTGAGATAATTATGACATTAAGGAGTACCGATCGAGGTGTTTCTTTATGAGTGCAAGGAGAGTGGAGAGTCACTTCTCCTTTGCATGTGCATGGTGTGAACAATTATTGTGAGCATACGTGGTGATTCGGTGAGTCATTGAATTTTGCAAATGCAGGGGTGAACAATAGTGGTCCTTAGTGCTTCTGTACTAAAGGTGGTTTTAATATATTACTAACTGTAGATTGGAGCTTTGGGGTCTCGTTTGAGATTCTTTGGTCTTGGTGTAAGATTTTGAGTTAAAAAAAAATTTCCCCAACACTTATACTAGTTATCATTTGTGTCACAAATGTAGCTCAATGAACTATTATAATGTGACTAAATGAAAGTGTCTTTTTACTAGGCAAAATAGATTTTATTATTGCATAGATTTGATGAAAGGTTATAATTCGATATATTCTTACATATTTAACAAACTCCTTTACTCATTAAAAATCGACAAACTTACTTGGTAAAACTAGAGAACCCTTAAACTTTCCATCCGATACTTCTGCTAGGGGTGTCCAATTTTCGATTCGACCCAAAAAATCAAACTGAACCAAAAATTTCGATTTGGTTCAGTTCGGTTTGAAATTTTTGGTTCAGTTCGGTTTGAAATTTTTTTAAAACTTTCAGGTTTTCAGTTTAACCTCAAATTATTGAATAAAATGAATTTTTAATAATTATATATATATATATATATATATATATGTTTAATATTAAATATTATTTTATTTTAAAAATAATTTTACATTGTTTAAAAATAATAATATTATTAATAAAAATTAATAAAAAAACTAATTTTCAGTTTAATTATAGTTCAACTTTTTAAATCGTTTCAGTTTCAATTTTTTTTTTAAAAAAAAAAAATCTATTTGGATTGAATCAGTTTAATTTAGTTCAAGTTGAGCTGACTGATTGGGACGTCTGCAGGGAGGAGTGACCAATCCATGGATTCATCTCTCCATCTCAAGGATAGCAATAAGGCAATCCCAACCAAGCTCATAAAAACAAAGCCACAGTTAAGCTAACGAACAAACGTCCCCAGGCCGATCCTCAAAAGCGAAAGAAACAGGTGATTTTGTATTGAGATTTTTAATTTTATTGTTTATCTTCATTATCTCCATGCCATTCAGCAACCTTTGGATCCATGAGGGACTGATTAGCTTGGATGGACCAATGACTACCCTCAAATGCTCAGAATCCTCCACATCCAGGACAAAATCGACATAGGCTCCGTTTGGCCTAGCTTATGGGGCCGCTTATAGGGTTGCAGCCAGCAGTTTTTCAAAAGTTGGACCGTTTGGATCTTCTGCTTCTCGGTTTCAACCCTAGAAATTTCACTCTAGATGAGAAGCTGGACTGAGGCTACTTCTCAAGCCCCGCTTCTGCTTCTCATTGGGTTATTCCAAGCACTCGACGCTCGCATCTCTTCGGCCGAAAGTCGCATCCGTCTCTTCTCTCTGTTCTACGACTCTCGCAGTCGCCATCTCCATCGCCTGTTCATGTCCGTCGTCTCTTGCAACCGTCATCCGTGTTGTCTCTTCTCTCGCAGCCACGGTCTGTCGTCTCTTCTCACGCAGCTACCTTTTGTCACCTCTTCTCTCGCAGCTGCCGTCGAAGAGAAGTAGAGTCAATCCCGTCTGCTATTTTGCCTTCTCTCTCCGCCGCCATTGAAGCCTCTTGCAGCCATTGTTGAAGACGCTTGTCCGCCATTGAAGACGCCTGTCTACCGTCGCCTCTCTTCAGCCTGCAAATCTAACTGTAAGTGAATCTCTAGAGAGGTAAGAATCAGAAATTTGGTTCGATTCTTCTTCACTTCTCTTGATATGAATACCTCTTGCTGGCATCGTAGAACAGAGAGCGAAGAAAACAGCAAATGGGAAAAGAAAGGAGAATAGAAATAAGTTATGTAACATCTTCATAAATAAGTACACAATTGAAAAATATTTAACACTTGTTGAAAGAATAATAAATCAGGAAACTTTAGGTGTCACATCTTCATATTTAGAATTTGATGTTCTTAGCCATCAGGAATTTAGTTGCTAATGTAATTAGTTTATAATTATCAGTTAATCTATTGATTATTGCCCTTTGCTTCTGAATTATCTTTAAGAATATTTGTGCTTAACAGCACAGCACAGCATAAACATCTTTTCAACCAGCACAGCATAAGCGGTTCACAAGCTGTGCAACCCAAAGACCCTTAAACTTCTCCGGCCAGCAATTTTTCAACTAGCACTTCTTCAACCAGCAAAAGCTAAAAGTAGAAGCTGGGCCAAACACACCCTATAATGTGGTGAAGCCAGCTGCTGACCTATGGCATCTGAAAGATCAAAATCTTCATAAGCCAAATGGCCATTGATGTAGACATTGAAGCATAGTTGATCAAGGGCTAAATTGGCAATGTCGCGGAAATGCATCCGAACAAGGAACTTGGAACCGGAATTCACAAGAAATATCCATGCCATGCTGTAGTTTGTCCCTGAAACACTAGAAGAACGTATAAGTGTTGTAGAATTATAGACGTTGGGTGCATTTAGCGTAGCTTTTTAATTGCTTTTGCTTTTGCTGGTTGCAAAAGTAGATTTTTAGAAGCTAGAATATTTGGTTGTTAGCTTTTGGGTTTAGAACTTAGAAACAACTGCTTTCTTGAGAAGTTATTGCCCCCTTGCTTATGACTAGCGAAAGCTACTGATTGGTTAAAAAACTAATTTTACCAAACACCTTAAAACCTTTTCAGTCAGCTTCTTTTCAACCAGGAAAAGTTAAAAATTTCAGCTATTCCAAATGAACCTGTTATCGGGAGCAACTTCTCGGCTCAACCCATATCCCTGGGACCTAATCCTTCCGTTAAATTTCACAATCTTGAAAGCGGAATCAAGCTTCAAAAGTTCGAAATTGAGCACCCACGTCCTCATAAAATAATATTTGTTTTTAAATACCACATACATTATATAAATATTTGTTTTTAAATAAAATAATATTATTATATAAAACTCATAAATTTGATAAATTACTTATTACACATTTTTATTTGAAATTTTAGTGTTGAAAAAAAAAGGAATCGAGTTACATTTTAGAATAATTTTGTTTATTTTAAAATTATTAATAAAAGAGAATAATAGAGGAATATCTAATACTAAATCCCGGCCCCTATCAAGTTAGATTGAAAAAGAAATGTTAGACTTCTAAGTTCTATGCATGCCAAACAGTAACATTGAATGCAATAAATAATGTCTTTCTTTTAGAAAACTTATATTGAATGTCAGTAAAGTCACAATAATTAATAGATAGGGATAACAAAAATATTAATATCATGCCCTCCTACATCGATAGCACAGGGAATGCGGGCAAGTATCCCATGTGTTAGGCCTAGTTTAGCTCGGTTCTGCACAAAGCCCAGTCGGCCACGCACTAGCCCAAACCCGCAAGGAAATACATGCGTCAAAACCCAAATTGGCCGGTCAACGCTGAATGGGTATTTTGACCGTGTGTCGAGTGCGACGATTTATCTAGCCGTGACATTGCCCTCTCCGCGAGCTTCGCTGTAGCATGTGGACGCGAGCTCGTCGCAGAGCTCAGACGCGTCTTCATCTCGGAACTCGTCGGGCGCAACGGCATCATCGGCGGAAGAAGCGGACGACTCGATCCGACGCTAGGAATATAGGCGGCGGACGCCCTAGTTTGGAACGGATGACGCGGACCTGGCGACGAGGAGAGGCGGCGACTTGTTCTATAAAGGGCGACCAGGGAGCATGACCAGGGGGATCACGAAGGAAGGAGCACCACCAGCGATCAGCGAGTGACCATCAGGCATCTGGGGAGACGTCGGCGGTAAGATTGTGCATGTGCGGGTGAGAGTTCGGAGTTGAGAGATTGTAGCCGGTAAGGTCCGGTGAGGGAGGGATAGAGGGGAGTCGGCGTCTAGGGGGGCAGCCGGCGTGTGAGGAAGAATTTCTGTAGCTTATTCATGAATAAGAGCTAGTTTCTTCCTTCATCCCTGATTCCCTTGTTCTTGGAGCTTCTTCTCGTTGTCGCCTCTTCGGTGGCAAGCATCAGCAGCAGGCGGCTGTCCGGCATGGCGGCGAGGATCAGAGAGCACGGCGGCGGACGAAAACTCCAGCAGCGTTGTTCTCGCAAGTGAACGAAGGTGCAGACGAAAGTTACAAATCAAGAAGACGAGTCAACGATTCGAGCCGGTCAACGCTCGAATTCAAAAATCGATTTCGAATGAAATCGTTTGGACGGCTGACGCAAGCCAACGTCAGCAGAGGCGGACTCGTTCGGCGACGACAAAATTTGGGGCTGACGTCAGCAACCCGAATTAAATCGAGCGACACGTGTTGACTGTGTTGACCAGCCAAAATCAAAGTTGACCAGAGGTATTATTTGATTTAGGGTTCTGATTTTCTAAATTAGGGTTAGAGTTTTTCGATCCTTTTCAATTTGGGGGTGATTTTGTTCTCGGAGATTAGGGATTTTACGCCGGTCTAGTGTTCTACCGGAGAACCTTAAGACCGGGGCGTGACACATGCATCCGTAGCATGAGAGTGTAAATAAACTCCCGCCACACAAAAAATTTTTACAGCAAGGTGTTCTACTGCACGCGATGGAGTAGGATCGCACCATTTTGAAGACACGACTCCTAATGCAAGTCAACATACACACTATTATGCATTTTGAGTTCAACGCCCCGGAGTTAAGAAAAATCCTATAGACTCTGCTTATGATTTTGGAGAAATTTACTAGATTTATAGAATGTTATCAAATTTTATAAAATCCATTCAACATTCTATAAAATATAATTAAAATCTATAAAATTTACTCCACACTCTACGAAATCTAATTAAAATCGATAAAATCTAATTAATATTCTACAAAATTAAATTAATATTCTATAAAATTTGATTTGAGATTCGTGATCCCCACTGCATTTTCTCCCCAGTAGCAGTCTTGGGAGTTCACACTCCCCTATCTTTTAATTACATATATGCTTAAGTTGACCAGCACCAATAGTTTCCAAACAGTATATAACTTTCCCAATCTACTATCTTTTAACTAGCAATTCTCCAGCAAAAAAATGCTAGAAGTAGAATTAGCCCCAAACTGGTCAAAAATTAATAGACTTAGTCGGTCAATATACTATCATAATGAATTTTATAGTGAGGCTTTTGATTTCTTTTAGAATTTTTTTCCATCACAATGGGTGTTTATTATCGGATTAAAATAATGTTTATTTATCAAAGTTGTCTTTCCATTAAAAAATAATATTTATTATCAAAGTTGTCTCTCCATCAAAGTGTGTATTTATTTCAGAGTTTACTCTTCATCAAAGTATGCATTTATTTCAAAGTTTACTCTCTACCAAAGTATGTTGTTTATTCCAGAATTTACTCTCCTTTAAAATATAATTTATTTTGAAGTTTACTCTCCATCAAATAGAGTGAGAGGAAAATGATTAGAAATTTAAATTATTTTCTAAAGCAAATGAATTCTCCTTGTTGATATTGTAGCATTCTTCCTTTCGTTAGTATTTGGACATCGTAATTGCCTTGTCAAATTGGAAAGATGATTATAAAATACTGTAGGCAAGAAGAAGGCCCCTCAAATCTTTTTTCTTTCTCTCGTCTCATTTTTTTTATTGGGATTTTTTACACTCAACTTGATAAAATCCCTATATCTCACTTATATAATCACAACAATATATAGATGTAATAAAAATACTAAGATTTTTTGTGTAAAAAATTATGGAAGCAAACCACCAAATTTCCACTATAAATCTAACAATACAATGTCTCTTTACTACAATATTTTTACCAACAATAAGATGAAAATTCACACAAAAAATACTATATTAAAATTTGTCATTATATTTGAAACAGTATCTAGAGAAGATCAATAAAAAATTGATCATTGGATAAGTAAAAAATTATCCCAGAAGCAGCTCTGTAAAATTTCATATGGATTAGCGGATGACTCAAAGATCGCACCCCATATTCTTGGTCAAAACTTTCTTTTCTCTCTCCTCGGTGGCTGCTCCAGTCGAAAAAATTAAAATCGTAGTTATTGTTCACCTTAATAGTAACACTATTTATTGTCTATGTTTAGGTGGGCCCGGTATGCTGCAAGGCCCACGCATAACATCTTTTCTTTTCCTTACTTTTTTTTTCTTTGGTTTTCCTTTTGGGGAGACCTCCCATAAAACAATTCTACTGTTTATGTTCTTCGTGCTCCCTGTCATGACTCTGTTTCCCCTTTTTTTTCTTTTTATCTTACCCCTTTTTGGAGAAATTTTTCTAGACACGGTCTCCGCCTAGGAATGCTCGGCTGAGGTGATATGTATCATAGATTTTGCTTTAAAAAGTGTGCGTACATGCACAACATAGAGATGTCAACGGGTTGGGTACCCGCCCTTTTTAGCCAAACCCGAACCCGACCCGCCCCAAACCTGAACCCAGTTAAACCCGAGTCGGGTATTTAAACGGGTACCCGCGGATACCCATTTAAATTAAAATATTTATTTTTAAATTATTTTTATAAAATATAACTATAAAATAATAATAATAATAATAAATATATTTATAAAAATCAATTTATTATATAAATATATATATAGAAATATAAATATATATTTTTTATTATATATAATTGGGTATCGGGTACCCGCGGGTACCATGAGAGTAAACCCGAACCTGACCCGATTAGCTAATCGGGTACCCGAACCTGTTGACACCCCTAGCACAACACTTGATGGGTAGGTATTATACGAATTTTAAAGCATTATCTAAGGTGGGATTTATCTCCCCAGAGCATTCTAAGGCGGAGACCTCGCCTAAAATTTTTTTTCTCGTTTTCGTGCTCCCTGTCATGACTCTATCTCCCCTTTTTTTTTCTTTTTATTTTACCCCCTTTCAAGGGAAATCCACTACATCGTGGCTGCGACCCACGATCTATTCATTTTATTATTTTTTTAATCTTAAACGTGGCCACAACCCAGTTTACTGTTTAATTTAGGTTTTTTCAGAAACATGGTCAATCCCACGCTTGATTCATTGCTTAACTATTTTTTTTTCTCTCTTATCTTTTAAGCTCACAACGCCATACTTCATTTTTGGCTTAATATTGTTGGAATTTCTTTTATCCATTATCATTGATTTTTTTTTGTTTTAAAATTTAATAGAATAAATAAAATATTATTATTATTATTGTTGTTGCTGCTGCATTACTATCTACTTGTATTATTTATTATCAACTGCCCCAACAGTAGTCGTAGGAGTTCACATTCCGAATAAAACCTCTAGGCAGAGACCCCGCTGAGCAGAGGCCCCTCATCTACCATCCATTAAATGAGATAGGCTTAATTAGTTGAGCAAGGTCAAGGTCTTGGGTGTTCACACAATACATGGGAGTTCACCTTCCCCTCTATAGATATATGTTACCTGTGGGAGGTTCTAAGACCCTGCTTACGGCCTGCTAAAAAGTTTTATCTCTACTCGATATTAAAATTTAATATCTGGTATTAAAATTTTGCCACTATTGAAATTCTGAATACTCATCACTACTCGATATATAACGCATGATTATTTGCTATCGTTTCCTGCAGGCCGGAGCAGTCAAAGTGGGGCCTTGGGGAGTAAAAACCGGTGAACCAAAGAGCACGGACATATCACTGTCTATAGCAGCACCAGAATCCGTGGCATTCAGTTCACCTATTGGATCAATGATGAACCCCATACAACTGAAATCTTTGGATCGGGCGATGGCCAGAAGTATTCTGTAAACCCACTTACACAATTTCTCTATTCTTTTTTACAATAGCCTTTTATTTTTCATTAAAAAATAAGTCAAATATGCCAATAATCCATGTGTGTTTCAAGTGTAATAAAAATATTATATCCTGGTTGTTATTTATTATTTGAATAATCATTAATTTACCATTAACTTTTTCATTGTAATTTGATTTTAAAAACGACGAATACCTCACAGAAATCCATAGAGCATATGACGGCACATCTATTACCGCACTTACTTTCGTCACTCATTGGGTCCCTAATGCCGTCCCTAATGAGGGAACGTACCCTGTGCCTGGAATCGTAGGTACCGACAGTTTTTGTCTACCTGTCGGAGAGGGTTCCGTCATGGGCTTCTTTGTATATGCTGATAGTACATACCTCAAAGCAATTGGAGGTGCTGATGCCTGGCTTCTCTAAGAGAATGGTTTCACATACATATAATTAAATTTATTATTTTACTATTTTATAAAATTTTTAGGATAGTAATACAATTAAAGAATTTGAAAATGTCAGCTGTTTAAGTTGACAATATTCAGATGTTTTTATGAAATGTCAGTTGCCGTTGATTTTATGTCATCATGAGTTCAAGTGGATCTGCCATAGCAATCAGGAAATTCGACGAAAACATCTGACACATGTCACTAAGAAGCCTTAATCTAATCATAGAACTAATTGTATGGCTCGTAATGACTTCAAAATTGATTGCAATAATTTATAGAAATTGCAACGTATAGAACTAGAGCAAAGCCATGAATTTGCAAGTCCTGATAAAATTCATATGCTTGGATCTCATAGAAGGATTTTACTATGTTGTGGTTGTTGTTGTGTGTATTATGATCAACGGACCCAACAGCAGTCTTGGGTGTTCACATTCCCCTCGTTAAGTTATTGCATGAGACAAAGACTTAATTAGTTAAGCACGGTCAAGTTCTTGGGTGTTCACACTAGATATTTTCCATCTATAAATTCTGTATTCATCCTCTACCTCTGCAGTGAAGTGCAAATCCAGAGTTGCTCTGATCCACTACCGCACCACAGCAAGCTCGATATTATGGTATGCTAGCTGCGGCATCTATCTATGGATCTGATTAATCTCTTTGTTTATGTTTCTTAATATTAGGAGTGAGCAACACAAATTTTAAAAGTATTATATCAAAAATTTTAGTGCTCAGTATTTTTTGATATAGATACTTTGCTGAATCTATCTATCGCCCATTGCTCACCTGTTGCTCAATTGTTTGATTGATATTTTGAAAATTCGATATCAATGTCGAAATAAATTTTGAGATGTTAATTGTTTGATTGATATTTTGAAAGTTCAATATAAATAAATTTTGAGAATTTAGTATTGTTTCCAAAATAAATTTTGGAATTTGGGTATTAGTACCAACAAAAAATTTAAAATTTAGTGGTACTAAAAAACTTTATTTCAAAATCCGGTATTAAAATTTCTCAACTGATACTGGTATTAAAATAACGAATACTCATCACTAAATATATAATGCATGATCATTTGCTATGGTTTCCTGCAGGCAACCAGAGTGGGACTTTGGGGAGTACAAACCGATGGAGACAATTGGAACACAGGAGTTGCCACACATTTCAAAACTATCAATGTCTACAGCGGCGACAAAATCCAAGGCATTGAGTTCAGCTACTTGATCAAGAACCTACCCTTTCAAACTCCTATATTTGGATCGAAAGCTGGCCAAAAGAATCAAGTATAATACCCACTTACACAATTTCTACTCTTGTTTACATTAGCCTTCTATTTTTCATTAAAAAAAATAAGCCCCAATATGCCAATAATCATGTGTGTGTTTCAAGCGTAATAAAAATATTATATCCTCATTATTATTTATCATTTGAATTGTCATTAATCTGCCATTAACTTTTTCATTGTAGATTTTTTTTCAAGACAACGAATACCTCACATCAATCACTGGAGAATATGACAACACAGCTATTACTAAACTCACTTTCGGCACAAATTTGACATCATACGGTCCATTTGGAAAATCAGGCACCACAAGTTTCTCTATACCTGTCATTGACGGTTCCATCGTGGGCTTCATAGGACGTGCTGATAAAAATTGCCTCAAAGCAATTGGAGCGAGCTTGAAGCCAAACTAGTCGCATGCAGTCGTCTTGATCTAATTGAGCTACGTTGTTGTTGAAGTTTCCATTTATGTAATAGTAAATTAAATGTGTCATGTGACATCTACGTCTAGTGTCAAACCGTGAGTCGGTAATGTAATGGCTATCTCTTGTGTTGCAAATAAAAGCTCAATGAAGTATTATTATGTGAAAATTATTTGCAAGGTTTTTCCATAATAAATCATTATTATCTTATAAAATTTTAGAAAAACTTTAGCAAATGTTATAGGAAAGAAACATATAGATCTATAGATATATGTTTGGAAGAATGTTCTAAAAGTGATAAATTATGACACAATAATTTTTTCTTAAATTTCTTATACATTTCTTTAACCATTTACTTAATTTCTTTCTCAACCATTTGATTTCTTGTAATCAAGATAATGACCGAACAAGACTAATTGATCCCTTTGCCACCGCCGCCCTCAAAAGATTCGGAACATTTGAATTTTAAATAATAATAATTATTATTTTAGTAGTTTTCATTTTAAAATTCAATCACATCATAACATTATTGTTATTATAAGTATAGTACAGAAAGTGAGAGAAAAAGATATGAAATAAAAAAAAAAAAATATTAAGTACATTTTTATTTATTAGATTAAATTAAAATAATAAAAAGATTTTTCTTAATTTTTTTTCTTTTTCTTGCTGTTTAAGGAACTGAGATGAAAGTAAGCCTTCTTTTATTTTTCTTATTTTTTTCTCAAAAGATATTTAATATTAAATTTGTGTTGATTTCAAAAACTTCCAACTCATGGCTCAACAATTTTCTTTTAAAGAAAAAGATATTTTAGGTGCCACTTAATAATATATTTAGCTATGTTTATAATTGGTTGGATCATTTGCATAACTTCAAAGCAAAAGGAAGCGCTACCAGCAATGAGCGGACGGCAATAGCAAGTGGGAGGGGGGTGACAACGAAGGGAGCAAGTCAGCAAGATATGGAGAGCTATTAGGGATTTTAGAAATTTTTACGGGGTGTTTTAGTAATTTTATTATAAGAAATGAGTTTGGGTCTGAGTTTAAGGTAGGTTTTAGATATTCTATATCGAACTCTAACCCTTTTTTTTTTAACCCAACCTAACACCTAATTATCTTATGATTTTTTCATCAAAATCAAGTCAGAGTTAGTTTAGGTTGAGTCAAATTGAGTTTTTTTTTTCTTTTTTGGGAAACCCTAATTGAGGAGAGAAGAGTTGGGGAGGGGTAGTCATAGGTAAGAGCATGGGTTGAGGTGACACGACAACACTGTAAACTCTACCCTTAGATCACCAGCACAATACGGAACAATCTTTGGATCAAAATAGTAGCGCAGTGTATGATAACATCTTCCCAAGATTTTTTTAAATCCAACGGTTTTAGATAGCCCTTGCTAAAAATTACAAAGAGAGCCTAAAATTTTATAGGGAGACTCTCTCCTTAGAATAGTAGCGCAAACTGTTGTCCCTTTTGGGAAAACCCAAAAGGTCCAAACCAATCATTTCTTAATTTAATTTTATTTAGCATTAATCGAGCTTGCTTTCTCGGCTTAAAATAGCTTGAGGATAGCGGTGGCCAAGCTACGACCCCACATCATGTGCTCGGGTGGTGCAATTCTTAGACAAGCATCTTACCAATGAGTTAGGCAATCATTTTGCAACATTGCATATCATACATTCCATTTATTTATCTGATTCAGTGCACTGTTTCCTTTCAATAATTTTTGTTTTCATTTCTGCTTATTAATCAATTTTATTTATTATGAAAATATATATTGACTGCTTATTGAAAATCCATTATTTGTATATTTAAACTATTTATTGCTTGCAATTTTATTTCTTCTAGACATTGTCTAACTTAAATACTCTTATAACTCTCTTTGTAACTTAGAAATGTTATAAACTTAATTTAAAATTCTTTCGAATGTGGGGGTGTTTAGCTAAGGTCAATACATCATATCTCAAAAAAAAGAATCTAGACCTAAGTATGTTGATGTAGGATATTCCTTAAACTCTAATATATATGGTATCTTAATCAATTTTGATAAATTGTGATAATAAATTGAGTAGCATATTAAGATATGAAAAAAAAAAACTATTAGATGGTTGTTAATACATAATGTAATAATCTTGTTGATTGTCTTACTAAAGGTTTGAATCAAACCAAGGTGATAGTCTCATCTAGGGGAATGAAGATTTGTCCATAATAGGCCCTCCTACCGTGACAACCCAACCTCCGTGATAGGTAGACCCTAGAAAGAGTTTCAATGAGTAACATCAAACTAACTGGTTAGCCAAGAAGTACCAAATAATAAATTATAAAAACACTTATGTGTTTATTGGAGTTATATTATAGGCTCCAATACCCCCTTCCTAAGGTGATTGTAGTACTCTTATGTAGATGTAAGGTTGAGTATATAATGCTTAAAGGAACCCAAAGGTATATACTGAGAAGTGCCTCTATACATTTCTTCATAGGGTTTCTCCTATATGTGCCTTTTCTATGTACGGCCACGAACTAGAGAGTGAACCCCTCTAGCTATGTGAAAGTCACATGAATAAAAAGATTATGCACATAGCCAATAATGTGCAACACCGCGTCGTAGAGATTATGTATCATGTGTGCACCATTCAACATTGGGTAAAAAGGGTGTAGTTAGGGGTGTCAATGGGTACTCGAACTCATAGGTATCCGACCCAACCCGACCCATTTATGGCGGGTGCGGGTACCCGATTAGCTAATCGGGTCTGGTTTGGGTTTACTCTCACGGGTTTGGGTACCCGATTAATATATAATAAAAAATAAAATTATATATATATATATATATATATATATATATATATATATATATATTTATAGAGTACAATAATTTTTAATAAATATATTTATTATTATTAATATTATTTTCTAGTTATATTTTATAAAAAAATAATTTAAAAATAAATATTTTAATTTAAACGGGTACTCGCGGGTACCCGTTTAAATACCCGACTCGGGTTTAGTCGAGTTCGGGTTTGGGTCGAGTCGGGTTCGGGTTTGGCCAAAAGTCGTAGGTACCCGACCCGTTGACATTCCTAGGTATAGTTCAAGACCTGGTTCACTATATCCCTTCTAGTGGAGTTCCATGTACTAAGTGTGTTAAGCATAGTTTTTCCCTGACCGCGTGATATAGGCATTTGACAGCATTTTTTTTATGATTATTCTTTGGACTTTTTGAGTTTTGTGGGGGATTGTTGGTGTTTTATGTGGAAAACCCAAAAAGCCCTCTTTATTTAATTTAATATTTTGTGCCTTTAAATTAGTATTTCTTAATTTCGCCCAATTATTTTATTACCTATTTAATTTATAATTAAGGCTAACAAATAACCTTAATTTCTAGCCATTATGTCAATTAATGTTACCATTAATTGAGGCTAGTCTAAATAGGTATGTGTTTCTTTTTTCCCTCGAAGGTGTGTGTATCTTCTACGGAGAAGAATCGAAACTTGTTGGAACATCGAGACACAAAAAAAAATCAACTCTTTGTTTTCTTCTTCAAAAGATCTCTTTTTTTGCTGTCATACACCAAAAGAATCCTCCGACAACCGCTCCACCAACGCGCCGGTAGAAGCGAATTCTTGGTTGAATCTTCGGGTGAAAGACCGGATTTCATCCCCTGCGAGGGACCGAATATTTGCCTAAAGATAGATTTTATATCGCCTCTAGGTTCTTTTAATTTTCGTTTTGTTGATTTTACAAAATTAAACAAATTTCATGCAACACAAGTCAGGTTCGGATAGGGTTCGGGTAGCATAGGGCGGATACCCACTACTTGAAATCACTAATATTTGTGTACTATAAATTATTTTTTAATATATTAGTTAGGATTGCGGGGTACCTGTTTTATCCTACTTAAAATTTTATTATTATTAGGATATTATAAGGTCGGGTACCCAAATTTTAATCAAGTAACCATATACCATATATATAGGGGTGCAAAAAAAATCAAATCAAATGAATCGAACCAAAATTTTCGGTTAATTGAACCGACGGCTAAACTAAAATAATAAAAAGATTTTCTTAACTTTTTTTTTTCTTTTTTCTTGCTCTTTTAGGGAACAAGATGAAAACAAGCTTGTTTTGTTTCCCTCAAAAGATTGTCTTGGTTTCAATAACTTCCATCAATTGATCATCGCTCATCAATTTTATTTTAAAGAAAAAAGATATTTTAGGTGCCACTTAAAAATATGTTTAGTAATTGGTTGGATCATTTCCGTAACTTAAAAGCAAGAGGACATGGTACTAGCAGTGAGTGGCGACGGCAATAGCAAGTGGGATGGGGCGGCAGCAACAAGAGCAAGATCTAGACAACTATTAGTGATTTTAGGAATTTTTAGGGCGTGTTTTAGTAATTTTATTAAAAGGAATGAGTTTGAGTTTGAGGTTGAGGTAGGTTTTAAATATTCTATGGCTGTGTTATATCGGGCTTTAACATGACTTTTAAAAGTTAGATTTTTTTTTTTTAACCCAACCTAACACCCATTCATGTTAGGATTTTTTCATCAAAATCAAGTCGGAGTTTAGCTTGAGTCAAATTGAGTTTGGGTTTTTTTTGCAAAGCCTAATTGATTAGAGAAGAGTTGGAGAGGGGTAGCCATAGGTAAGAGCTGGTGACATGACAACACTCATAACATCTTGTTAATATGTATTAAAATCTGTAGATTAGATTTTTTTTTTTAATCCAACGGTTTTAGATAGCCCTCCCTAAAAATTATAAAAAAGCCTATAATTTTATTTTATATAATTTTTACTGGGCAAACAAGGGGCGAATGTGCAATAAGCATTTAAGATGCATGTGACTTAAACAAGCAACGGCCCCAAGAGTTCAATTCAATCATCTCATTGTCGGATTAATGTGAGGACAGTGAGTAGTCTCGAGAGCTAGCGTTCCTCCGAGTAGGGGTGAATATTCTGTAAAAACCGATTTACCGAATACCGAATTACCGAAAATGGAAATACCGAAATATCAAAAATCGATCCCGAACCGAATAAGCAATTTACCGATCGGTAAATCGGTAAATTTGGCAAATTACCGAATTACCTATTTTAATTTTCTTACGCTTCTCTGATCTCTCTGTCCATCTATTTTCCATTTTAATCCGAATTCGAATCGATTCGAAATCAATTTTCCATTTTAATCCGAATTCGAATCAATTCGAAATCAACTGCGCTCTCTGATTTTGACCATGCCGTTGACCATGATTTCCTCGAAACGAACGCCTCACCACGGCGTCGTCTTCACGGGATTGCGAACGATCGCCTTGCCATGGCGCTGAGGCCGTCGCCAGGGCTTAGGGGAGATAACGTCGCTGGAAGAACCAAGGCTCATCGGCGCCTGCTGGGTTTCCACCTTCGTCGATGCCGAATCCCGCTGATTCAGTTGTGTCGCTTTCGCCAGAGAGCAGTTGCCGACAGTGCCGCGGAAATCGCCATCGTCCTCGCCCCAGGCCTCGGCGTCGTCCTCGCCAGAGTAGATGCAGTCGATCCGGCCGCAGATGTCGCCGAAGACCTCGCTCGCAGAGCCCACCTCATCCGCCTTCGCTTCCCGAGATCGACGAAACAGCCGCTGCCTTCACGCGTTGATGGATCTGGATCAACAAACGGGAACTTGGGCTGCCGTCCCAGCCCGTTTGCACCTCTGCTCAAGTCGCGAGGCGAGGAATGACGACAAGGAAGGATGGCTAGCAATCTGGCCGACGAGGAAGGCGAGGACGAAGCTTTGCAGCGAGCGTCAGTGGCGATTCGGGAGTTTCAACTTTCGAGTGACTGTAATGTTTCGAGCGGCAGGCGGCACTCGGCAGCTATGTTAGGGTAATTAACTAGGTAATAAGGATAAATGAAGTAATGTATAACATTAACAGTTATGAGTTAACACTTAACACATCCCGTAAAATAAATTAAAGTTACTAAACTAGTGTATCGGTTAATCGGTAAATTACCGAACCGATCTACCGTTACCGATACCGAACACCGAACAACAGAAATATATTTACCGTACCGAAAACCGATACCGAAAATACGGTACCAATTTACCGATTTACCGATTTACCGATGTAAATTCGGTAAATCCCGAATTATGCTCACCCCTACCTCCGAGTTATTCCATGAGACAAAGAACTAATTAACCAAGGTCAACGTCTAGGGTGTTCACACTACATATTTTCTAAATACTGCTCTCATCATCCTCTTTAGTTCTCTGGGGAAATGCTGCAAATCAAGAGTTCTGCTGTTTAGTGCTTCATCACAGCAAGCTCGAGGAGAACAACTGAACTAGGAGAGAGACATAAGTCGATCCCAAACCTCCCCTCTTCCATTAATGAGAAGAACAATAGTGAACTAGGAGAGAGACATACAGTGCACTAGGAGAGAGACATACGTCGATCCCAAACTTGGGGAATCCCCTCTTCCATTAATGAGGAGAACAACAGTGAACTAGGAGAGAGACATACTCTCTCTCTCTCGGTGGTCAAGCAAGGGGGAGAACGCAGGCAATGTTCCTCCACTATTTCCAGTGGTACCCTTTTAGGTGACGGTGTCTTGCAGGCGTTTGGCGACACAATTCGGACGAGTGATGCAATAACAGGAGTGGTGCTCGATGTCTCGCATGCGGTAGCGTCTCACGGACAAGTTCATCGTCTTCAAGCACAGCGACCACAGTTCTTAGCGGGGTCAATGAGTACCTGTTTAAATAATAAATTCTTATTTTTATTTTTAATTTTAAAGTAGTATATAAAATTTAATTGTATAAATTATTACTATATATATATAATAGGTATAGGGTACCCACGCATCCTACCTAAATTCGCCTTAAACGGGTGAGGTCGGGTACTTGACTGAGACAGGTATTTTTGCCACCCCTAGTCACGACAATGGTGGTCGAACCAAGTAGACGATGACGACTCCAAGCACGCTGAGCCTAGGAATGAGCTGCTTCTCTTCTCCTTCCCTCTGCATCAAGGCAAATAGCCAACTCTGTCCATCCTCTATTACCATGTGAAACACATGTGGGGAGTGGCGACTAAGGTTTGGCGGTCTCGGTCAATGCTAGGTGATGGTGCAGCAGAGCTATGAGGAGCGAGGCACGCATCCAAGGTAAAATTTGCCCCTCTTAAATCATATATGTTAGTTTAATATTTTAGATAATATTATTATATTATTATTTGTGTCTGTTGTCCTATCAAAGGGTTAATCTTGCTGTTGCTTTGCTCACTTGTACACTAGCCATGTCATCCCGAGGAAATTACGACAGTAAGGAGTACCGGTCGAGGTGTTTCTTTGTGAGTGCAAGGAGAGTGGAGACTCACCTCTCCTTTGCATGTGCATGCTGTGAATAATCATTGTGAGAATACGTGGCGGTTCGGTGAGTCATTTAATTTTGCAAATGCAGGGATGAACAATACTGGTCCTTAGTGCTTTTGCACTAAAGCTAGTTTTAACATATTACTTCTCTCTAGATTGGAGCTTTGGGGTCTCGTTTGAGATCCTTTGGTTTCGGTGTATGATTTTGAGTTAAAAAAATTGCACCAAGACTTATAGTAGTTATCATTTGTGTCACAAATGTAGTTCATGAACTATTATAATGTGATTAAATGAAAGTGTCTTTCTATTATGCAAAATAGATTTTATTATTTCGTAGATTTGATGAAAGGTTGTAATTCTATATATTCTTACATATTTAACAAACTCCTTTACTCATCAAAAATCGACAAACTTACCTGGTAAAACTAGAGAACCCTTGAACTTTCTACTCGATACATCTGCTAGGGGTGTCCAATTTTTGATTCAACCCAAAAAATCGAATTGAACCGAAAATTTTGGTTTGGTTCGATTCGGTTTGAAATTTTTTTAAAACTTTCAGGTTTTTAGTTTAACATATATATATATATATATATATATATATATTATAATGTTATTTTAGTTTAAAAATAATTTTAAATTGATTAAAAATAATAATATTATTAATAAAAAATTAATTTTTAGTTTAGTTATAGTTTGATTTTTTAAAAAATCGTTTCGATTTTGTTTTCCAAAGATAAAGAAAAAATCAATTTAGGTTTAATTAGTTCGATTCGATTTAAGTTGAATTGATTGATTAGACACTCCTAACGTCTGGAGGGAGGAGTGACCAATCATGAGGCCTCTGGATTCGTCTCTCTATCTCAAGGA
This sequence comes from Costus lasius, assembly GCA_027563935.2. Classification (NCBI taxonomy): domain Eukaryota; kingdom Viridiplantae; phylum Streptophyta; class Magnoliopsida; order Zingiberales; family Costaceae; genus Costus; species Costus lasius. The sequence goes on along the minus strand of CM050450.1, from coordinate 12,729,756 downwards.
TAGCAATAAGGCAATCCCAACCAAGCTCATAAAAACAAGAAAAAATTTCCTGAGCAACCCCGTTGCTCAGGATTCCTGAGCACAGCCCCCTACGATTCATTTCTCGAATCTTAAAGCGCATCAGATCGCGAATCTCAATGCCTACCCGCTCCCGTTACCCGGCGCTACAACTAACCCTGGTTATTGAAAATAGGGCTGAATGTAGATAGTGTATATTTGGGCGTGGCTTTAAATATCCTTATATTTGCCAATCTGTTATTGAAAATAGACTAGTACTTTTGACATCATGGATAAAACAAAAACCGGGTAAACATGCAATGAAGATATTGAGTGGGCATTCAGTGAAGAGATTGAGCTTGAGCTTGAGCTTGAACTTGAACTGGAAAATGATCCCCTAAATGTTAATATGGAAGAGGAATTAGAGGAAATTAATCATTGTTCAGCTGTACAAGAGGAAGACGACCTTGGTGCATCAGATATTAATAAAGTGCAACCTTCCTACTCATATGCAATTCCCATGGTTGGTATGATCTTTAGTAGTGAGGATGACGCCTACAAATTTTATAATGACTATGCTAAAAGGGTAGGTTTTAGTATAAAGAAATTTCAGGTTGATAGGAGAAAAGATGGCAGTTTGAAAATGAAAAGGTTTACCTATAGTAAGCAAGTAGTCAAAAATATACATAAAGGACATATCACAAAAAAACCACAAGCGGAGACAAGAACAAACTGCATGGCCCGGGTGGAGTTTAAGATTGACCTACACCAAGTTTAGACATTAAATAGAGTTGAGTTAAACCATAATCATCCAATGACAAGTCCAAATAAGGTGCACATGCTGATATCTCACAGGAAAATTATACCATTTCATCGAGCTCTAATTGACACAATGACAGATGCTGGGATGAAAGCTCATAATATCTATGATTTTTTTCGGTCAGGGATAAGCAATAATGAAGTAGGTTTCATAAGAGAAGATAGCATTAACTATATCCAGAAACGTAGAAGAAAATTATTGGATGGTAAAGAAGCTCGAGGTATTATGAACTTCTTGTAGGACAAGTGAACTGTTGATCCATCCTTTTTCTATGTGATAGAAATTTAGGAAACCGGACAAATAGCAAATTTTTTTTGGGCAGATGGTAAAGCTATTACAGACTATGCCTATTTTGGGGATGTTATTTATTTTGATACCATATTCCAAACCAACGAGTATGACATGCCCTTTGCTCCTATTGTTGGGGTGAATCACCACAAGCAGACTATTATTTTTGGGGTTGCCCTATTGTATGATGAGTCAGCAGAATCATTTACTTGGTTATTCTTAACATTTTTATAAGCAATGTCTGGGAAGCAGCCTGTAACTATTTTTACTGATCAGTCTGCAGCTATTGCCAAAGCCATAGAAATTGTTTTGCTAAGTAGCGCACATCGACTCTGTGTGTGGCATATTTTTCAGAATGCCACCACACATCTATCTCAAGTCCTTCATAATTTCCCATAATTTGCCCGTGATTTCAGACATTATATTTATGAGCGGTGCAGTGTGGAAACTTTTGAAATGTTATGGCAGGACCTATTGAATAAGTATAATTTGCATGACCATGCTTGGATGGTAAACTTCTACAAATTGCATTCTAAATGGGCTGCTTGTTACCGAACGGAGACTTTCTATGCAGATATGACGACAACACAAAGAAGTGAGAGCATGAACTGTCACTTTAAATAATTTTTTAAGAGAAAATTATCTTTGTTTGATTTTTTGGAACAATATGATAAAGCCACCAGCTTCTTTCGTGAGAAAGAGACAAAGGCAGATTTTAAGTCTAGGAATTCTACTCCAGCTGGACAAGCCTCTCAGTTCCATATGCTGAAACATGCAAGTGGACAATACACTACGACCATGTACAAAGAGTTTGAGAAAAAGTTTCTGGCGCAATTAGATTGTTGTATTGTGTTGAGAAGTGCTGATGAGATAGAGATGAATTACAGCATAAGTTCAACTGGAGGCAGAGAGGAAGTGGTCACATACAATCCATCAACTAGAGTTGTTACTTGCACATGCAAGAAGTATGAATGCTGTGGAATCCTATGTATGCATTCCTTAAAAGTGTTTGCGGCTCAGAATGTGATGCATATTCCAGAAGAGTATTTATTGAAGAGGTGGAACAAATATGCACGGGACGGATATGGTTCAACTATTTGTCATTCCAATTTAGTTGCAGATGGACACCAAAGCTTGATCTCCATATACACTCGCATATATCAGAAGGCTTACAGCATTGGAAATAGGAGTTTATTATCCAGAAAAGGACTTGAAAAGATAGAACAGGTGTTGGATGGACTGACGTTAGAAGTTGATGAGATATTGCGGAATGAAGAGATAGTTGAAGGGGACAAAGATGATAGCAACCATATATCCCCCACACAAAATATTATTATAAAAAATCTTGTGTCTAAGAAAGGGCCAAAAGAGAAGAGAAAGAAGAGTGTACTGGAAAGAGGGGTAAAAAGGAAAAAAATAACTCCTACTACTGCATTTGTTGAGTCTGTGTCCATGCCAACACAGGTGAAATCAAATAGCTTGTTTGATTTTGTCTATCACACTCTCATTGGCTATTTTCACTTATCTTTGTAGAATTTTGCTTGTAGGACTCTCAAGTAATGTTCAGGATCCCTTCGCAACCAGCCTCTGGTTACCACCCTGATATGTCATGCACTGCTATGATGATGGACAGTACTACATCTTTTTATGTTAGTGTTAACTTATCTTCGTGTTTTATTGTAATAATTTACTTACAAATACTAATTTATTTGTATGATGCAGTGCTCAGATGCATTTTCACACGTCTAGGATCACGAGGACATTTTGAATGAATAAGTCAGGTGTATATATGACTGATTAATTTATAATGTATATTTGTCCCAACTGTCCCAACTGTGCATGGTGGTAATTGCAACGAATAGTTGTATGTAAAAAAGGATATTTCTTTGTATGTAACTTGCATATACGATATTTTTAATTTGAATGGATTTTCATTGATGGTAATGAATATAGTGGATAAGGCTGTAATATCGTGGGTTGTAATGAATATAGTGGATGTTTTGAACATCGTGGATTATTGCCCAACATCGTGGATTTTTCAGAAACATCATGGATTTTTGGGAAACATTGTGGATTTATGGCTTACATCGTGGATTTTTAGGAATATCATGGATTATTGTGAACATCGTGGATTTTTCAGAACATCGTGTATTTTTGGGAAACATCGTGGATTTTTGGCTTACATCGTGGATTTTTAGGAATATCGTGGATTATTGTGAACATCATGGATTTTTGGCTTACATCGTGGATTTTTAGGAATATCGTGGATTATTGTGAACATCGTGGATTTTTCAGAACATCGTGGATTTTTGGGGAATATCGTGGATTTTTGGCTTACATTGTGGATTTTTAGGAATATCGTGGATTATTGTGAACATCGTGGATTTTTCAGAACATCGTGGATTTTTGGCTTACATCGTGGATTTTTAGGAATATCGTAGATTATTGTGAACATCGTGGATTTTTCAGAAACATCGTGGATTCGTGGCTTACATCGTGGATTTTTGATGAACAATGTGGATTTTTATGGAACATCGTGGATTTTTCTAAAACAAAGTGGATATTTCATAAACATTCTATAACAATGTCTTTACACCTGTAATAACGTGGAAAAAACTGCAAACATGTGTATCAGTGGACATAATACAATCCAACTAGCAGACATTTATCATTGATAGCATATTCAAATTGTACAGCTGCTTATTCAATTTGTGCATACAATAATTATTGTACCCAGTCAGCAATTAAACCACCTTTAAATAGTTCTAGGCTTACTATCGCCCGAATTTTTGGCATGTCAGATTGGGAGTGATCAAAGGGACGATCATAAATTAAAGATTCTATACACTTTAATAGAAATAATGCACAATCAGGGTGGTCTGGATCCTGAATCTGGCATGCTTGCTGCCATTCTACTTCCCAACGCTGCATATCCAACTTCCCATTTGTCTCTTGGGCATAATGATCCCCTAAAAAGACTGACTGCAAAAGGAACAAAATTGTTTTCAAGAGCATCAATCTATCTAATACCAAGTTAAAAACTAAAATTGATACGTACATATTTACTAATTATTCGTTTGCCAGAATGGGTGGTGCCTAATGAATTGAACAATAGCATCTTTTTCTACACGAAATCAAAATAAATTAGGAACTAGTGATTGTTGTTAATTATGGAGCAGAATAATCGCTTCAAGTATCTCATTCGGCTTCCTGGCAAATCCTCCTGTTGGCCTGCAGCTACGGCCGGTATTTTCTTTGCCTTATAATAGCAGCACAATGGGGAAATATAACCAAATCCACGAATCTTTTGCTTCTTTCTAGTTTTGTATGTAATGGACTGTGCTATCAGAAGTGATGCATATGCATCCATAACCTACACAAAATAGAAGAATTAGCTAACTTGCTTGTGATACTTACAAAATGATGCAAGAATGAAATGATACCTACCGAATCGCTCACATGTTCATTGAACAACACCTGGCAAATTAAGGATTTGTGTAGTTTCCATGGATACCTCTCATAAAAAAGTTGTAAGTCCCATGACAAGAAGGTTTCAATTTCTTCTTTCATTGCCGGTGTTAATATATCGCGTCCAACATAATCTTTCCTATCTTTGTACTGCAGACACAAAACTCATATGTCAACATAACTTACCAACTAAAATAACAAATATAAATGTGGTTAATATTGAGATTTACCTTATCAGCATAAATAGGATTAGGTGCATTCTCGTCCACAACCACTGGAGCAACTACTTTGGCCTTTTTCTTTCCTTCTGTATATGGGCTTGATAGTGCTCTTGATCGTTTCTTGGGTCTCTTCCCTTTTAGTTGGCTCAATTGCACTTGCCCAGCGGAAGCAATTTTAAGCCCTGATGTAGTGGGAACGTCACCCCAGCTGCTTGAATCCTCTTCCCAATTAGCTGATTTATCCTCCTCCTCCTCCTGCCCCTCTTCACCATATTTCCTCCCTGATTTCAGCTTATTGTTCTCTTCGACTAATTCCATAATTCTTTTATTCAATTCTTCATGTTGGATTATTGCAGCCTCTTTACCACTACTGATTTCTTCTAGTTATTGGTTTATTCGTGATTCATGGTTAGCTTTCATCAGCTGACTAGCTAGGTCTGACGACTCCTTCAGACCCTTATTCTCGACCGAAAGACTACAATTTTGCAGCAAACTCATAACTCTGCAATTTTGCAGCCTCTTTCAGATTTTTATTCTCGGCAATTTAAGATGCAATGCGTGCTTTCGACTTATTCACCTAACAATGTCACAGATCAACTTATCACATGTTCTATTATTCATATAAACAAAGTGATTAAATAGACAAACTCACCAACTCCTTCAGGTCATGGTTTTCCTGAAGCAACTCATACACGCGAGCCTTCAGGGGATTAATCTCCTGAATAAGCTCCTCTATATGTGTATCAGGATTATTTACCTACCAAAATATATGTCATTCAGACCCTTCAACATATAAGACAATCAGGTTACCAAAATACTACTATAACATGACAAATGGAGGACTAACATTTACATGTGAATGCAATTCTTCCTTTAGTGACTCATTCTCATGACTAACATTTCATAGAAGCTCGGCAATTCTGGCTTCCATCTTATTTATCTAACAAACAAGTCCATTAAGCACTGTTAGTTGCATACATTACCATAAGATCCTAAAGATAAAATTAACATATCAATAACTTACTGTGTCTCTATAGAATGGCGTGGTTGCTTCCAGCTCCTCAGCATCCTTGGTCGGGCACTCTTCGGCATTCTGTTCAGCATGCTGTTCTGCCTCTTCAGCACCCTGAACAGCATGCTGTTGTGCCTCTTCAGCATGCTGTTCAGCGTACTGTTCTGCCTCTTCAGTATGAGACGGTGCTAAATGACAAAACACCATCTCATGTGCATCGGGAACCAGGTCAAAAATGATCTGCGCATATTAACATCATGACTGAATAACCAACCAAGTAACAAACATTATCTAATACAAGTAGCAAACATACTATGTCAACTATCATTTGCTCAATAAGTTTATGATAAGTCAGTCTTCGGCCCATTTTCACTTTGGACCATCTGAGTAGGCGAGGGTATATACCCTCAAATCCATCTTCCCTAAACTCATTGTACAACGTACAATGCTCATACAACCAAACCTACAAGGGGAACATTATGTTAAATGTAATTACAAATATCAAATTACCATAAATAAATAAGATGTTCAATTGAAGAAAACTTACATAGAGCACAATGGCACATCCAGTGAATCCACTAGGCTTTGCCTTCTTTGTACACCTTGTCAAATTGTCAATCATATAACGATATATTGCTTCAGCCCAATCATAATGGGCGACCTTGGAAAGGTCTTCCACAACGTCTACTAAAAACCCATCTAAGCTATAAGTTATCCTACTAAATAAAAATGTGCAGCATATATACAGCAGTGCCAGAACCCTAGCTCTATCTTCAAGATAACCTTTATTGAGTTCGTCCTCCTCCTCAATGGCCATCTTTAGCTTACTTTCCAATAGCAAATATGTTATTCTCTTCCCTTTAAATTCCTCATTGTAGAAGGGGGACGCACTTGATCAAAGTCTACCAATTCCCCTCTTCTTAGCAGTCCTAGGATGACTGCAACATCCTTTACTGTGAATTCCACAAAATTACCATTCACAGTAAATCCCTTCCTTTCCTTATCCCAGTTGGATACCAAATATTCTACTGCAACAGAATCCATCTAAATTGCTGGCCCTTGAACCAAATGGCCAAAGGGGGTTGTAGCCAGTAATTCCTTAATCCTTGGTCATTGTGGTAATCCGTGTAAAAATGTATTCATTCGATGCATTGAACACCTACTCATGCGCGGTCGAGGTACTTCCTTCTTCCTTAGGGACTTAGCTGGCTTTCTAACACATGTCTTGTATCTAACCCTACGCCTACTTGTGTCAGCATGTGTGTCAGATCGTGTGCTACCACTACCATCACTTGAACTACCATTGGAACTCTCACTTTCAGAGTTCATATTGTTGAAAATATCTGGAAACTATGAAAAAAAAAACTGTATTACATTATGCATTGTGTAGAAATAGGGTTACATTGGTGGTGTCCACGATGATGGACACCGTGTCCATGATGTGGATACCAAGGATTAGGGTTACATTGGTGGTGTCCATGATGATGGACACCGTGTCCATGATGTGGATACCAAGGATAAATCCTAAATTCTACTAAATTAGGGTTACATTGGTGGTGTCCACGATGACGGACACCGTGTCCATGATGTGGATACCAAGGATGAACCCTAAATTCTACTGAATTATGGTTACAATGAGGGTGTCTATGATGATGGACACCGTGTCCATAATGTGGATACCAAGGATGAACCCTAAATTCTACTAAATTAGGGTTAAATTGGTGGTGTCCATGATGAGGGACACCGTGTCCATGATGTGGATACCAAGGATGAACCCTAAATTCTACTGAATTAGGGTTACAATGAGGGTGTCCATGATGATGGACACCGTGTCCATGATGTGGATACCAAGGATGAACCCTAAACTCTACTGAATTAGGGTTACATTGGTGGTGTCCACGATGATGGACAACGTGTCCATGATGTGGATACTGATAAGTGTTATTTTTATAGGATTTAGAGTCTTATCTATACAATCATTTTAGGCTTAAGTTCTATTTTATGTCAAAAATTTGATATCTTTTACTATTAAGTCCAGAATCTTCACTATTTTTTGATTATTTGTGAAATGCAGGTTATTTCCATATAATTTCGACAATATTTTGAAGATTTAAAGTTATGGGAAGATTCGTCATAGTTTGGCAAGGTCACAGGCAAGATTTCAGCATTTTTGAAGCTTCCCATGAAGGACACGGCCTGCCCGTGTCCAGAAGCACGCCCGTGCTTACCTTCCTGCACTTCACAGAGGCAAGCACGACCGTGCTTACATTCCTGCATTCTGCGAGCCAGACACGGCTAGGGTGTGTCTAGAAGCACGACCGTGACGGCTTCCGTGCAGATCGACCTTTCGACGGTTTTTTGCCTGATTTGAGTGATTCCGAACTCGGAATTGGCTGAAATTTGGAGGGAAACTTCCTAACTGCCTAAGGAAGATATAGAACCATAAAATAGGATTTTTGGAATGGTTTTTGGGGTCAAACTTTGGAGAGATGCGACTTAGGGCGAAAAGGGGCGATTTTACTCATTCAAGGGCTCGATTCGAAGGATTTCTTTGGGGCTATCGAGAGAAGACCAAAGATCTATCTCTCCTACCTAAGATATGTAATTTCCCTTCTTTTTGTATACATTTTCGTGGGTTTTAATTGTTAAATGATGCATGTTCTAGAGTAAAACCCTAGTTCGGGACTCGGGCGTAGCCCGTTGAACATATTTCCTCATGTAAAACATTTTATTGAATCTCAGTGATAGCTTTTAGTAAATTGACTTATTTAAATGAGTTGTACTTATTGTGTATTTATGTTTTGGCCAAACATTTGTATGTGTTAAGTGTTACGAGATGAACTGAGAGGTGAATCGTAACACTCGATCGTTCTCATTTAAACTTGTGACTAGAATTACGAGAGTCGTTCGACGTCACTCAAGGATTTACGATATTTCATAGAGCTTAATGGGTCTTTTAGGTTAATTTTGCTACGAGAGTAGGAAATTAGCTTATGCTAGACACCGGATTACGCTTCGAGAGAAGGTAACCCGTACCATAGGAAAGATCTTCTTAAGTTGTTTACTGTCGGATTGCGCTTCGAGAGAAGGAGATCCGTTTTCTATTTCAATTCATTGATTGTTTTATATTTAAAGCTTTCAATGAGGTGAAACCTGAAGTTCCGAACACTTCTTAAACTGTAATTTTCCCTTAAAGTCGTCGACTTCTTGGTTTGATAATTTAGTTAATTTAGTTTTAGAGCTATTCTTTTATTCCGTGTTTGAATCATCTAGCTTTCAATGACACTAAAGGTCGGTACTTGACACCTGCTCCCTGTGGGAACGATATTATTTACTACTTCGATAGACCGTGCACTTGCGGAGCCTATTAGATACCAAGGATGAACCCTAAATTCTACTGAATTAGGGTTACAATGAGGGTGTCCACGATGATGGACACTGTGTCCATGATGTGGATACCAAGGATGAACCCTAAATTCTACTGAATTAGGGTTACATTGGTGGTGTCCACGATGTGTATCCATGATAGTTTATTTTAAATCTACGATAATTTGAATTTGCATTCACGATAAAAGTAAATGACTTTACTTACTAAGAAATTTGCAGAGGATGTTATGAACTAAGCCTGACTGCTTGAGTGACCTTGTGCTTCTCAGCTTACTATTGTTTACTTGTGCAGGACCTCATCAGAGCATAAAATGCATCAATCATTAATATCTAAAACCATTAAGCAGTAAATACCAAATGTAACAGAAATATTAAATATTAAATACATCTCACCTGAATCGATGGGACGGACGGAGCAGTTTAGGGTTACGATTGGATGGGGGAGACGACAGCGAAACCCTAAAGAGGGAGAAGGAGAGGATGGAGGACAGATTCTAGCTTGGGTTAGGGGTTCAGACGAGAACAAGGATTGTGCCCTCGTGGTATCTATGCACAATGGAGAAGGCTAGGGTTCAGGGCGTCGGGCGAGAGGTCGGCTAGGGTTCAGTAGTCGGGCGAGAGGTCGGCTAGGGTTCAAGCGTCGGGCGAGAGGTCAGCTAGGGTTCTCGGCGTCGGCGAGAAATTTTGGGAAATTTTTTCGCAGGTTGAGGGTCGGGCGAGTGGTCGGCTAGGGTTATCGGCGTCGGTGGGAAATTTTGCGAAATTTTGTCGCAGGTTTAGGGTCGACGGTGGCGTAGGAGAGAGAGAGAGAGAGAGCGCAGGCGGGGTTTAATGCATTCGGAAAAGTAACCAGGGTTAGCTGTAGCATCGGGTAACGGGATGTTAACGGGAGCGGGTAGGCATTGATATTCGCGCGATCTGACGCGCTTTAAGATTCGAGAAACGAATCGTAGGGGGCTGTGCTCGGAAATCCTGAACAACCCCGTTGCTTAGGAAATTTTTTCTAAAAACAAAGCCACAAGTAAGCGAAAAAATTTCCTGAGCAAGGGGGCTGCTCAGGAAAAGTTGAGCAACCCCCCCATAATAAATTCCATGATGTTTAAAAAATTCTGAAAAAATTTCACGATGTAGTCCACGATGAGAGCTATCCATGGACACCAAGATCGTAGAATTTGGATGTATCCACGATGAGATATCATGGATACAAACATCGTGGATTTTTTGCTACAGTAAATGGGCCAAAAATCCATGATGTTTGTATCCACGATTTTGGTGTCCATGGATAGCTCTTATCATGGACTACATCGTGGAATTTTTTCAAAATTTTTTAAACATCGTGGAATTTATTATGGGGGGTTGCTCTACGATGTTTGAGCAACCCCTACATGGTAAGCGAACGAACAAACATCCCCAGGCTCACTGGATGCTCAAAAGCCAAAGCATCGGGTGATTATCTTCATTATCTCCGTGCCATTCAGCAACCTTTGGATCCATGAGGGACTGCTTAGCTTGGATGGACCAATGACTACGCTCAAATGCTCAGAATCCTCCACATCCAGGACAAAATCGACATAATATGGTGAAGCCAGTTGCTGACCTGTGGCATCCGAAAGATCAAAATCTTCATAAGACAAATGGCCATTGATGACGACATTGAAGCATAGTTGATCAAGGGCCAAATTGGCAATGTCGCAGAAATGCATCCGAACAAGGAACTTGGAACCAGAATTCACAGGAAATTTCCATGCCATGCTGTAGTTTGTCCCTGAATCACTGGAAGAATGTGTAACTCTTACAGAATTATAGACGTTATTGGGAGCAACTTCTCGGCTCGCCCCACCACTAAATTTCACAATCTTGGAAGCCGAATCGAGCACCCACGTCCTCATAAAATAATATTTGTTTTTAAATATCACATACATTAATATGACATACATTACAAAAATATTTGTTTTTAAATAAAATAATATTATTATGTAAAACTCATAAATTTGATAAATTACTTATTACAAATTTTTATTTGAAACTTTAGTGTTAAGAAAAAAAAGAATCGAGTTACTTTTTAGAATAATTTTGTTTATTTTTTTAATACAAACAATAATAATAATACAAAGTAGTCAAACGTGATAAATTAATAAACTATTAAAAAAAGAATAATAGAGGAATATCGAATACTAAATCCCCGCCCCTATCAAGTTAGATTGAAAAAGAAATGTTAGATTTCTGTGCATGCCAAACAGTAAGATTGAATGCAATAAATAATGTCTTTGTTTTATTTGATCTCCATCAAGTGTAATCTAACAAATTTTAAAAAATTTATACTGCAAAATCAGTAAAGCCGCAATATATAGTTAATAGATAGGGATAACAAAAATTCTAATATCATACTCTCCTACATCGATAGCACAGGGAGTGAGCACAAGTATCCCATGTATCCGTAGTATGAGAGTGTAAATAAACTCCCCTCACACAGAAAATTTTTACAGCAAAGTATCCTACTGCACATGATGCAATAGGGTCTCACCATTATCAAGACACGAATGTTCAACATACACACTATTAGAATTTCTTGAACGTCATATATATTGACTTTAGATATTTATGTATATTAAGGAAAACTTCGTGTATGTTGACTTGTATCAATACTTATGTTTTTTATCGAGATTTATGCCTTAAAAATGATAGGAGATGTGGTATCTTGCTCCAAAAATTTTTGCATTCCTTTCGATGGACTGATGCCATTCAAAAAATTCGTGTGGCTGTAACAGATCCACCACATGGACAAGTTCTAGGAGTTTCCGTATGGGCTGTTCTTGAGGCCCAAGGTGAACTCATGGCTCAAAATCGTTTGGAGCAACGTCGCACATTTCTGATTCCAGAGACCTTCATCTCTGATATTGTTTGTATTTAGGAACTGGAGGAAGTGGGCGGCCTGGAGGAGCTGGAGAAGGAGATCTGCAGAAGAGCCAAGCTCTACAACAATTCTAACCAAAGCGGTTGAGAAAAATTTTCTTTAAGCCTCGTGTAATTTTCAAGTGTTTTTCCGCGGATCAAGGGATTGCTCAATTACTTCTCATTGAGTAGCACGAATATTTTCATATACAAAGTACTGATTTTGATGGTGGTCAATTGATTGTAGTAGGTTTCGAGACTCCAACGCAGTCTCTATGCAATGCATAGGTTACATGGATGGAGTCCAATGTGAGAAAACAAATCTTTTCAAGTGTTTTTCCGCGGATCAAGGGATTGACATACAAAGTACAAATTTTGATGGTGGTTAATAGATTGTAGTAGGTTTCGACACTCCGACGCAGTCTCTATACAGTGACAGCACTGCTTCTAGTTCAGCAAGTTAAATGAAATTTTATTCAAACTCAACTTATTCCCAAATGTTTGAGTACATAACTAAAGAAGTTATAGTTTTCCTTTGTGAACAAAACCAAAAGAGATATATGTTCTGAATATAAATTCCAAATTTGCAGGACTTTCTTTTTATTCTAATAAATAAGGATCAATTTTGATCAATTCTTTTAACTGAATCTTTATTCTTATTATTATTATTATTATTATCTATATTATTATCAACGGCCCAACAGCAGTCTTGAATGAGACAAAGACTTAATTAGTTGAGCAGGTCAAGTTCTTGGGTGTTCCCACTAGACATTTTACATCTATAAATACTGTATTCTTCCTCTACCTCACCAGTGAAGTTGAATCTAGAGTTGCTTGCTGTAATTAGTTGAGCAGGTCAAGTTCTTGGGTGTTTCCACTAGACATTTTACATCTATAAATACTGTATTCTTCCTCTACCTCACCAGTGAATTTGAATCTAGAGTTGCAGCACAGCAAGCTCGATATTATGGTATGCTAGCTGCTGCATCTATCTATCGATGTGATTAATATCTTTGTTTATATCTCTTAATATTAGGAGTGAGCAACACTAATATTAAAGTATTATACCAAAAATTTTAGTATTCAATAATTTGATATAAATACTTTGATGCTTTAGTATCAGTACAACTTGTATCAGATTTTAGTTTAGAATTTTCTCGAATTCCTAAAGTACCAAATATATAATTTATTTATTTTTTATTTTTTATTTATAAATAATTAATATTCTAATAATTAAATATTTTACTTTACAGTACTAAAAAATTAAATATTTTTAGCTTTGGTACTTTTGTATTGCACGCTGCCAATCAGTCACCTATCAGCTCATCGCTCATTGCTCACCCGTTGCTCGATCGTCTAATTAATATTTTAGAAATTCGGTATCAGTATCAAAATATATTTTAAGAATTTAGCATCGTTACTAAAATAAAATTTTGGAAATCGGTATGTAATAAATTACAGTAATTTAGTACTATTACCAATTAAACTTTTAAAATTTAGTACTGGTACCAAAAAAAATTATTTCAAAAAGTCTAATATTAAAATTTTGGCACTATCGAAATTTGGAATACTCATCACTACCCAATATATAAAGCATGATTATTTGCCATCTTTTGCTGCAGGTCGAAGGAGCAGTCAAGGTGGGGACTTGGGGAGTAGAAACCGGTTCATAATGGGACATGGGAGTTGCCACACATATCAAAAATATCAATGTCTATAGCGACGGCAGAATATGTGGCATTCAGTTCACCTATTTGAAAGATGGTGTGCCCAATACAACTCGTATCTTTGGATCGGGCTCCGGCAAATGCTTCCCTGTAAACCCACTTATACAATTTCTCTACTCTTGTTTACATTAGCCTTTTATTTTCATTAAAAAAATAAGCCCTAGTATGCCCATAATCCATGTGTGTGTTGTTGGATCGATTAAAGGTTATGACAATGAAACACAACATGAAGATATGTTAAAGCATTGAGAAAATACCGTAGCGGAAGCATACCTGAAGAATCCTGAGATTGAGAAGATCATGTCTTCTACAGGTGTTGTGTTTCCCAGACTCAGAATAAAAATATTCGTCACGAGTCTTGGTAATGGGAGTCACCTATATATATATAGGGGAAAGAGAGAAAACTCCTTATTAATTAATTAAGGAAACACACGCCTGCAGGGACCACGACGTATTATTTATTATTATTTCTATTTCTAACCCATCACAAAAATAGAAATAAAACCTAAGTCTCTACACATAATAATATTCCACACAAATTTGAGATAATTAAGCCGTAATAATTAATTCTTAATCGATCACTTAAGTACGACCAAAATATTTAAGATAGTCATATATAATTATTAATTAATATATGTGTGGTCCACATTAATTGATCTAACAATCTCCCACTTGGGCCACATATATATTACCTGATATAATTGTATACCTTAATGAGCTCTTTAATGCTATATTTTATCTGAAATTATCTCTATCAATCTCGTCCATGAATATAGTAACATAGGATCAAGGCGGCCTTCGTCACAATATGTAATGTGACTAGCCCGAACGATGGTCACGTATGTCAATACAGTCAACGACATAGATTATGTATGGATGTGTATCATGGAAATTTCATGTAATGTGATCATAACATGCCTATTTCCAACTGGTCCAACTTTATTCCTTATGAGATCAACCAAAACTTTATGTTTAGAGTGAAACTAAAAGCTTTATTCTTTAATGTGTACACTACATAATCCAAATACAAACTCCCACTAAACTGATATATCACCCATATGAGCAATGTGCTCATGAAACTTTAGTAAGTGGATCCATAATCATGGAGTTTGTACCAATATGTTCTATAGATATCTGACCACTCTAAACCCTTTCTTTAACAACTAAGAACTTAATGTCAATATGTTTAGACTTTGACGAAATCTTGTTGTTATTGGAATATAATACTGCAGATTTATTATCACAGAATAACTTTAGTAGTCTTTCAATATTATCCAAAATGCGCAGACCAGTGACAAAATTTCGTAGCCATATCCGATGGTTGGATGCCTCATATATGCTACAAATTTAGTTGCCATAGTGGAAGAAGCTATAAGTGTCTGCTTAGCACTTTTCCAGGAAATAGCTCCTCCAGTTAGCAGGAAAATGTAGCCCGAAGTAGATCTGCGACTATGTTGGCATCCAGAAAAATCAGAATCAAAATACCCAATGATCTCTAGCTGATCTGATTTTCTATATGTGAGCATATGATCTTTAGTTTTCTACAAATACCGCAGAATCCTTTTAACTGCTATCCAATGCTCCATTCTTGGGTTGCTTAGATATCTACCAAGCATCCCAACAATATACGCAATATCCAGACGCGTACATACCTGAGCATACATCAGATTCCTCATAGCAAATGCATATGGAATCTTCTGCATTTCCTTAGTTTCAATATTATTCTTAGGGCATTATTTGAGACTAAATTTGTCTCCCTTAGCAACAACAATACATCATCGACATATAAAATTAGAAAAAATATACTTACTCCCACTGAACTTGTGGTATATACAATTATCTACTACATTCATCTCAAAACCAAAGGAGAGGACCACTTGATGACATTTATAATACCACTGATGAGAAGCTTGCTTAAGTCCATAGATGGATTTCTTTAGTTTGCAAACCTATTGTTTTGAATTTTTTGACACAAAACCTTATGGTTGCACCATATATATCATTTCCTCAATATCTTCAGTGAGAAACACAGTCTTTACATCCATCTGATGTAGCTCGAGATCAAAATGAGCTACTAATGCCACAATAATCCTGAAAGAGTATTTCAATGATACCAGAGAGAAAGCCTCTTTCTAGTCAATGCCTTCCTTTTGAGTAAAGCCTTTTGCAACAAGACGTGCTTTATATCTCTTTACACTACCGTTTGAATCCCACTTGGTTTTAAATATCCATTTATAACCAATGGTTCACACCTTCAGGTAGTGATTTAAGATCCCAAACGTCATTGTCAAGTATAGACTTTAACTCCTCACTCATGGCATCAATCCACTTTTGAGAATTAGAACTTTCTATGACTTAGTGGAAGTTGATTGGATCATCCTCCACCATTTCAATATCATGTTCATGAAGAAATGTGACATAATCATCTGGTGTCGTACTTCTCCTTTCTCTAGTGGATCTCTTTAATGGCATTTCTTCTTGAGTATGATGAGTTTGTTCTTCTGTAATAACTTTTTGATTTAAATCAAAAGGTTCATCTGAATTCACTGGTTGAGAAATCTCAGCAACTGAAAACTGAATATTATGAATATCAGAAACTAGAATCTGATCATTCTCCACCAGTGATCAAGGGAAGAGTAATGAATTCCTCTTCAAAGACAAAGTCTTTAACTTCATTATTTTCCCTCCCAAACTCATCATCCTCAAAGAATTTAGCAATTCTCGTCTCAAAGATAGATTTATCAGTAGGATTATAAAACTTATAACCCCTAGACCTCTTAGCATAACCAATAAAATAGCAACTAATAGTTATGGAGTCCAATTTACTTCTATTTGGCCTATAAGACCTTGTTTTAGTTGGATATCCACAAGTGTACAAATGCTTTAGACTAGGTTTCTTACCTATCCAAAGCTCATAAGGAGTTTTATTAGTTGCTTTAGTTAGAACTCTGTTAAGGATATAAACTGCAGTCTTTAATGTCTTTCTTATAGGAATTTAGCAAAAGGACCTGGACGTTGTTCTCCTGATCTGTCATGTCTACCGTAGTACTCACTACCACGATCATATCTAACGCTTTTAATTGACTTGCCAAGTTGATTTGTTCAACTTTAGCCTTAAACTTTTGAACATGTCCAATGCCTGTGACTTCTCATGAATAAGATAGAGGTAGTCTTATCTGGAGTAATTGTTTATGAATGTAATGAAATATCATTGACTATTCCAAGAAACCAAAGGGAATGAACCATAAATATTTGTATTTATTAATTCATAGACGTCTGAAGTTCTGTTGGCTGCCACTTTCTTCTTTAGGTTTGTTTGTTTCCCCTTTATACAATTAATACAAATTTTAAAATCTGTAAAATCAAGGGGCTCAAGAATTCCATTAGACACAAGTCCTTCCATTTTCCATCTAGAGATATGACCTAATCTTTTGTGTCATAGGAATGAGAAATTCTTATTTGTTAATTTTCACTTTGTACCACATATTTGCAGGGTTTCATTAAATGAAGCAACTGTATCTAGCATATAAAGGTTATTAAATGAACTTAATAGACCAGTACTAATAAGATTTGAATCTTTAGACAAAGTAAATTTACTATTCCCAAATGAACAATAATATCCTGATTTATTCAATATAGGAATAGAAACTAAATTATGTCTAAAAGACGGAACAACAAATATCTCATTCAAATCTAAATAGTGACTAGTCTTACATAATAACCTAAACATGTCTTCATGAACTTCTACTATTTTGCTATTGCCCACATAGATGAATATTTTAGCATCAATTGGCTTTCAGCAATTCATGTAACCCTACATGGACCTTATGTGAGTAGTGACAACCGAATCCACCCACCATGTGTGTCTAGGTACAACAGCTAAATTAACTTCAATATAAACCAAAATGAGAAGTGTATGTTTCTTTATGCACACCAAGTATGATACTTGGTGTAGTCCTTTTGGTATGTCCACTATCTTTACAGAAGAAACATGTGAATACTTGAGTCTGTTTCTTCTTTTGTTTCTTTTGTGGTCTACACACTGCAGTTTCGTTATCCCTTATTTATTTAATATGCTTTAAGGTAGAGGTCAAATGAGCACTCACTGACTTGTCTTGCTTCAATCTCTCTTCCTCTTATACATAATGAGAAATTAACTCATTAAGAGTTTATTTCTCCCTTTAGCAGTTATAACTGATTTAAAAATTGATTAAACTATGTAGAAAGAGATATGAGAACCAAATGCACTAGTAAAGTCTTTAAATAACTCTAACTTAAGTGCCTGTAACTTTGAAGCAAGAGTAGACATATTCATAATGTGCTCTATTATGTTTCATTTACTCTTATACCTTAGAGAGATAAGGTTTGTTAGTAGTATGCCCCTAAATGCTTCTAGTATGACACACTTAATGATCATAAGACTCATGCTATTTGAACTGTCCTATCTTTCCAACTCCCTCTCATCATTAGGGGAACTTATAGTGGTAAGAATAGTAGGACGTTCTACTCTAAGCGCAATGTCTAGATCAATGACTCCGAGAACAATGGTAACGCTCTCTTGTCATATTTTAAAAAATTTGTGTCATTAAGCATATGAATGGAATTAATATTAGCAGTAATGCTAGAAGCAGAATTAATAACTGAATAAACTCACATTAGTTTCAAATCATACTTAAATTAAAAATTCAAGTATTAACCAATAATAAATTTAAACAATGATGGGTGCATAACAAGATACCTAGCACAACGTTAATATTTCATCTTTGGACATAAATATTAACTTGTAAGTGGTACTCTCATTGTAGTAATCAAATACTGATAATAAGTCTCATCTAACACTAAGCCTTTCTTTGGACAGACTTAATGTTGACAAGAAAATCAAATAATCATCACATGTCATTACCACATGTGTGCACATAATTCGGCCAAGTATCAACCTTCCTTTGGGCCGATTAATACCCGCATGAATTACATACACACCATCTTAACAATATGAAATAAATTAACCTACACAATACGTTACTTTGGTAGTCATATTGTTTCAATTAATATATTTCATAATGTTAGACTTTTTATTATTGAAACAATAATAAAAAATAATTATGCCATTTGAAATTATTAGAAAATTACTTTCCTAGATTTTATGAAAATTGACAGCAAGCAGCCGCTACACAAGACATCTACCCAAATAGCTTTCTGTTACTTCTGCCCGTAGCAGAAAACTCAGCCCAGATGACTAGGCCCAAACTAGGTCCAGACAGTAGAAATAGTGCAGCAGCCTGTTTCTGTGCACATTAACATTGCTTTATGCGCACAACACAGCAGAAGGGGGACAGCCTAGGCCCAAGCCTAGCAAGCTAGGCGTAGGCACAAGACCCAAGAAGCAAACCCAAAAATAGCCTGAATCCAGCCCAATAGCTAGACCCAAAATCCAAAATCTGACCCGAATCTAAAAAGAACCGAATTTAGACCCAAATAGGATTCACACTAAAGGCCCAAACCCACATCCGGATTCAGCTGACATGCATGCATGCCACAACGCCTTCTGCCCTAAATTCCGCAGCACACACGCAGCAATCGTCGGCGTTCGCACGTCTTGTCTGGCTGCACGCGACCAACGTCGCGCGTCGCTTCGCCGAATGCGACTTCGCCGCAGAGATAAATCCCGCCGGCTGTTGCAAGTCCTTGAGAAGCAGACCTCACCGACTGTTACAATCGTGATGCAAAAGACAGAAGAGGAATAATAAAATATAATATATTGATTTAATAATCTGATTTGATGAGACAGTGTTGTCTCATCCGGTTCCCTTCCCATCCCCATCACTGTGCGCTCGTGACGAAGCCACGCCTCACCCGTTTCCCTCTGTCCCGTGCCTTTCCTTTTATTTCTCCCCATCCGCTTGTCTTCTTCACCGAACGAGCGAACGAGCGAACGAAGCTTTCGAAAGTCGCCCATTCTTCGATCTCACCTCCTCATCCTCACCTTCGTTCGTCTAGCGACTCCTCCGGCCAGGTCTGGTACCGGCGACAATGAGACCCTAACCCTGTGAGCTGATTTCGGCGTTGCCCCTTTCCTCCGCTCGCTAGTATTGGTTCGGTAGCGGACGCATCATGCTCTTGCTTTCCTCTCTACGCCGGTGATCCTCCTCTGTTCCGACGTCGACTACACCTCCACTGCGCCGGCGACGGTTTTCCCCTCCCTCCTATCCCATTTAAGGCGTCTCCCTCATTCAGCTCCGGCGACGTGCGCGAACGACGCCGCCGGCGTCTTTCTGACGTTTTCCGATGACTCCGGCGCCCTCTCGCAGAACAAACTGTACGGCCGAGCTCCCCTAAGTATCGGCTTCATTTTCACTACCGGACAGTTCTGATCTGCCACAGGAAATACTGTTCCGGCAACACTATAGTGGCGGCGCTACTGTTCTATTGAACCTCAAAGTTCGAGCTGTCGCCTCGGTTTACACACGCGTGGTTGGTTCTTGCGTATTCCGGCTTCCTCGCGGTGATTTGCGTTCGCACGTGGCTGCGAACTCGGTTAGTACCCGTACTCGCCTTTATACATATACAAACACATGTGATAAAACCCATACATTCTTATTGATGGATATGATTAAATAGCCTGATTTGATCCGAACCACTTAGCGAACCTGAAATAACATGTTAACTGATAATTAGTGTAAAATGGATTAGAATGTAATACGTGGACTTATATGTGATTTACCCTGCTAGGAACTATTGATTGTTTACTGTGCTTATTGGTTGGATCTTACTGTGCGACTACAGTTTGAGGTAGGGATTCTACCTCCTCTCATTTGTTTCGGCGCCAACCACATGTGTAGATTAGCGGCACCTCCTTATCGTTGTATTACTGTTGATTACTATCTGATTCCCATTCTACTCTGAGTTATATTCCTGTTGACATAACCTGTTGCATGAAACACGGTATGAGTATTTTGTTATTGCATGTTTATTGGTAGTTGGTCGGTGGTATGAGTTTTTGTATACATACATTGAGGGCTGAATGTCTAGCGATAGACATGTCAGTGTACCTCAGTAGTGCCTGTTATATTCTGAGACGTGATATCGTCTCCCTGTGCCAGTGATAGACCAAGAGAGTCCCGCTTATGGGCTTGAGGTCTCGGATATGACAACCCGATGAGATGGGTTGTATTGGCGTGTAGGACGCTACACTAGCGGGCTGTCGACGGACAGTCGTCTCTACTGTTTGGGAAGCCATCAGTAGGGACCACTCTATTTATAGAGTTGCGGGTCTGGGACCACTGCTGTATCAGCTCCTAGTTTTATCTGTGTTTGATGACACGTATATTGATACGTATTTGAGTTTGACTATACTCTATATGGGACATGTAGAGTCTTGGTTATATTTCGTGGTAACTGCTCCTATCTGATCATGCACCATATACCTTGTTATATCCCTACTTAGCCTCCGGCTAACCCCCCCCCCCCCCTCTTTGATTTGCCTCCAGGTGCAGGCGCGGCTCCCTCTAGAGCAGATTAGATAGTTAGTTGTGACCACCAGTCTAGGTGGGCTTGTGTTGCATTTATTTCGGTTTGTCTATTGTTACTTTATTGTATATGTTGTTAGACTTTATTGACCGCTGCATCAGTCATGTTCAGTCGAGTGGCCTTATGTTATTTTATTCTGTTCTGTACCTCTCGGTTGTTGTGTTGATTTGACAGGTACAGTGTTGTTGCGTCCCGAGGTTCGGGATTCCCGACGTGGGTCCCAGGTGGCGCTCTGGGGCGTAACAATTTTGGTATCAGAGGTTTCGTAGGATTTAAGATCTGCGTTAGTGCTAATCACACTTGATTATGATAACCTGTGATTTCAATTAACGTAACCATTCGTTGTTGTGGTGCATTACAGGAAATGACACCAAAGAAAAGTTCCCGTTTGAGTCGAGTAGCTGGATTAGCTCGTGAAGTAATAAGTTTACCTCTCAGTTGGATGCGCCAAGCTACTGGTTCCGATGAAGCGGACAAGGAAGAACCAACTGTTGCAGCTCCACGGGTTCAGCACGCTGATAGTATTAGTGAAGTGGGAAGCAGACGACATGCGCGAGAACCCTCGGTCCAAGAGCCACCACGGCGTAGAGCGCGTGAAACTCCCTCGACTGCAACGTTGGAGTCAGTGTCTCGCTTTATGACCATGGGGGAGCGAAGATTCAGGGTGTTTTCTAGAAAACCGGATCCGTGGGAAGCCACAAACTGGTTGGCTAGTGTGACCGACACACACTGAACCTGTTGAAGTGCCCTAACGACGAAAGGGTAAATTTGGCAGTGTATTTCTTCAAAGGTGACGCAAAGGCTTGGTTCGCAGGGCTTGAACAAACCATTGGAGTAGCTCGCTTTGATTGGGATATTTTCTGTGGGGCATTCTATGCTGAGTATTTTCCCAAAACTTTTCAGGAGACAGCTGCATCATGAGTATATGACTCTGGAGCAAAATGGGCGATCCGTCGATGAATATTTATCGGATTTCCAACGGTTGTCTGCAATGTTTCCAAATATGACTCCTATAGTTGCGGATAAGTGAGAGCAGTTCATTCGTGGGCTGGACCCTCATATTGCACGAGGGACCAATGCAGCTCGCACTGAGGTGTGGGTCCCGGGTGGCGCTATGGGGCGTAACACCGACCGCACGCACGTCGCTCGTCTGGATCGCGACAGCCGCAGGTTGCCGATCCACACAAGAAAACCACCGGGAAGCCGCTAGTCTTCACCAACGCCAGATAGGAGAGACTCGTTGGCAGCGTCACACACCGGATGGCAAAATTTCGATGGCAACATCGCTCGCTTGAAAATTTCGCCTGAAAGATCCACCGATTCCAACCTACGACGACGTCGCCTGATTCGTCGACGATGGAATCGGCAGCACAAGCAGTGGAAATGGATCGACGTCGCCAGAATCGTCGACGATGATCCTGCCGGTGAACCCAAAAGTAGGGCAGAAGTCCTTTGCACCGGCGCCGACAACTCATTAGCACCACCTATCCTTCAGCAGCGCCGATGAAGAAGATGACGCGATCGAGCAAATCCCAAATTTGGACGCGATTTCGGCCCTGACATCAGCGATGACGTTGACAAACATGGTTTAGGGCAAAAAAATCGAAAATCGAACGAAGCTTTAATTCTGATGTCGGCGACAAATGCCGACAAAAGATTCCGTACCAAATTTATTTTTAGGGCATAACAGCAAGAATAAAATTTTTAAGCGCCCGGGGGCGCTTAAGTGGGAAAAACGGGGTGCTTTCGTTTTTCTCTTAAAAATTTTTTTTTTTATTTTTTTTTAGAAATAATGTACCTTGTAAGCTATTCAATGGTACTAATATTGAGGTATTTTAGATTATGTATACGTATAAAATACTCTAACCAATATCACATATAAGATAAAAAATATTACTTATTTTATAAAAAAATCTAATATTGGTTAGGGTATTTTATACGTATACGTTATCTAAAATACCCTAATATTGATACATAGCTTACAAGATGTACATCATTTTAAAAAAAAAATAAAAAAAATATTTTTAGAGGAAAAACGAGAGCACCCCATTTTTCCCACTTAAGCGCCCCCGGGTGCTTAAGAATTTTTTTCTAAGGGGAAAGCATATCAACAGGTATAATTCTTGGATGGCAAGCAAATAATACAATTGAGAATAATATTTATGTGATCAAAACATAAGAGACCAACCTATAATGATCTAGATAAATATTCTCAATAAATTAGCATAATCAACCTGGCTTTGATACCAATTGTTGGATCGACTAAAGATTGTGACAATGAAACACAACATGAAGATATGTTAAAGCATTGAGAAAATACCATAGCGGAAGCATACCTGAAGAATCCTGAGATTGAGAAGATCACCTGTCTTGGTCTTCTACAGGTGTTGTGTTTCCCAGACTCAGAATAAAAATATTCATCACGAGTCTTGGTAATGAAAGTCACTTATATATATATATATATAGAGGGAAAGGAGAGAAAACTCCTTATTAATTAATTAAGGAAACACATGCCTACAGAGACCACGACGTATTATTTATTATTATTTCTATTTCTAACTCATCACAAAAATAGAAATAAAACCTAAGTCTTTACACATAATAATATTCCATACAAATTTGAGATAATTAAGCCGTACTAATTAATTCTTAATCGATCACTTAAGTATGACTAAAATATTTAAGATAGCCATATATAATTATTAATTAATATATATATGTCGTCCACATTAATTGATCTAACATGTGTTTCAAGTGTAATAAAAATATTATATTATCATTATTATTTATTCTTTGAATTATCATTAATCTACCATTAACTTTTTCATTGTAGTTTGATTTTGAAGAGAATGAATACATCAAATCAATCTAGGGAGTATATGACAACTCATCTATTACTGCACTCACTTTCGGCACTGATGTTAAAATCTGCCCTGTACCTGGAATCACAGGGGAAAATTTTTTTATGAATCTGCGGCTTCCTAAAAAGTTAGGAAGCCGAGGATCAAAACCGTTCACATATATTGGGATATGCATATAAAGCCATGATGTGCAGGGTTGACGTATTGTGCAGGTTTTAGAGAGTTTTGGAGATTTGCACAATCACCATCCAGTGGTGTTGTGCAGGGGGCTTCCTAATTTATTAGGAATCCAGGATTTCTAAAAAAATGTGCTCAATCACAGAGGGTTCCATCGTGGGCTTCATGGGACGTGCTGATGATAAATTCATTAAAGCAATTGGAGCTAGCTTGAAGCTAAAATAGTTGCATCTAGTCGTCTTAATTTCATTGAGCTACGCTACGCTGTTGTTAAAGTATTCATATGTAATAGTAAATAAAACGCGTCATATGACGTGTCAAATATGACGTGTGTCGATTGTCAACATGAGTAGTGGCCTAGTGGGTAATGTACTGTCTTGTGTTGGAAATAAAAGCTCAATGAACTATTATTCTGTGAAAATTATTTGCTTATTATTTTATAAATTAAAAAAAAAAGCGAATGTTACGGATAAGAAAAAATGTAGATCTATAGACATATGTTTGGAAGAATGTTCTAAAAGTGATAAACTTTGGGACTACGTGAGATTCTAAGTTTTTAATCAATAAAAAATAGTTTTCTTCCAAAAATAATTAGTATAACTACTTTATATTTTTTAATATGGGCAAAGTAATTAACTAAAGTAAAATTTTATTATCAACAATAAAAGTCTTTACTAGTTGAACTAATACTGTGCATAACTAATTTTTCTTTCTTTTTACTCTTATTTTTCTATTATCTTAATTTTTTTTATACATTCCTTGAATCATTTACCTAATTTCCTTTTACACCAGTTTTTTCTTGTAATCAAAATAATTATTCGGAACATTTGAAGTTAATAATAATAATAATAATAATAATAATAATAATAATAGTAATAATAATAGTAGTAGTAGTAGTGGCGGTCACTTTTAAGTTCAATCACAACATAACATTATTGTTATTATAAGTGTATTTCAGAAAGTGAAAGGAAAAGATATGAAATAAACAATAAAAATTATTGAGTATTTTTTTATTTATTAGAATAAACTAAAATAATAAAAGGATTTTCTCAACTTATCTTTCCTTTTTTTTTTCTCATTTTACATAATATTTTTTTAGAAGAAAAATTAGAGGGAAAGGAAAGAAAAAAAAAATTTTCTTTTTACCTTTGGGCGAATGGAAAAATTGGAGAGGCAAACTAGAAGAAAAACTGAGACTTCTTCCTTACTTTGGGCGGAAAAAAAAGCAAAGGAAAAAAAATGATGCTTTCACCCGACTCTCTCGCCTGTCTTTCGAGCATATGGCAGAAACTATAGTACTAATTTCATCCTTAATTTTGTGTTTAAATATGTGATGTTCAGCCTCAATTTAGAAATTCACACAACTCAGATCTCAATGCAAAAATCAACTCTTCCCTGATATTTATCCCAATTTCTTGAAACTAGTGGGGCATGAGAAATGCCACGCATATCATAATCGTAGATCATGCTAACTGAATTCATGGCATTCAAATCAACTACATCTTCAATAGTAAGTTCCATGCAACTCAAATCTATGCAAATGGAAGCCATGCCGGCCACAGCCACGCTGTAAAACCATTTACACAATCTATCTATTCAACTTTAAATTGTTTTTTTTATTTAAAAATGAGCTCCAATTTGCTTACAATACAAATATTAAATTATTATTTTCTATTAATTGAATTATTTAATTAATCTATTATTATATTTTTTTATTGCTAATTAAATTTGAAGGTGCTGCAATACTTAAGTCAATCTCAGCAGAATATGACAACTCATCTCTAACTAAACTAGGATTGATAACAAGTCAGTTCCGCCCTCAAGCCCGTCACTCTTAGGTTATGTTTACTTGGATGGATGGAAAGTACAAAAAAAAGAAAAGAAGAAAAAAAAAGGAAAAATAGATGGATATAATGTGTTATAGATTTCCTTCCTTGTGTTTATTTGGATGGAAAGAAAGTTTGAAGGATTGATATATACACCCCAATTTTTATTTTTTTATTCATATTATATATATATATATAATA
Organism: Costus lasius; assembly: GCA_027563935.2. Lineage (NCBI taxonomy): Eukaryota > Viridiplantae > Streptophyta > Magnoliopsida > Zingiberales > Costaceae > Costus > Costus lasius. The sequence goes on along the minus strand of CM050450.1, from coordinate 12,703,352 downwards.
TTAAAAATTATTAAATATTAAATACGAGCGACGACGGCGAGGGCAAGCAGCAGCTGCATGAACGAGCAATGGCGGCGAGCTCAAGCAGCGATGGTAAGGACGAGTAGTCGAGAAAAGCTCGTATTGAGCGAGAATAAGTAACGGTGCGGTGAAAAGTTAGGTGTGGAGTTAGTAAAGTTAAGTTAAGTTTCAACTTTTCATCTGATTTGGGCGGAAAGCAAATGGAGGGATTAATGACTAACTTTCCCTCTTACTTTCCCTTCTAAACTATCCATCCGTCCAAGTAAATATGCCTATATTCCGTTCCTTCCTACTTTCTTTCCTTTCCTTCTAACTTTCCCCTCAAGTAAACAAGGCCTTAATCTCATTCCAACCTTGCCCCCTGTCAAAAATTTGCATCCCAAACGAGAACTTGTCGAGGAGTTAGGTCCTGCAGGGAAACTCAATCTCATAGGTTGTGTAATATATATATATATAGATAAAGGGTGAGTCGGGTGAGGGAAGGAGTGAGGAATTTAAGAATTTTAATTTTTCTTATATATAAGGATAATTCAAAAAAATTATATTTTGGATCGTGTTCGAGTTCGGGTTCAAGGTGGATTCTAGGATACTCATATTCGAACCCGCTCCGCTTAATTAAGACTTGGGTTTTACTCGAACCCGCCCCACCCCGAAACCCAGCCAACTCAAGTTTTTCTCATCAATGGCAGGTCGAGTCAAGGCATGTTAGAGTTTTCTTGCCAACCTTGATATAGGAGAAGAGGACTCATCCAAATGATCCACAAAAAATAGGCCTCTAAATCAAAGGCTAGTCATGGTCAACCCATGCCATTTTAACAATTTTGAATTTTGAAAACATGTAGACTTTATGCATTACATCTTTGGCTTGTAGTTAGGTAGTTTATGATTATATTTTAATTTTAATTTTTTAGAATTATATAATAGGTTTCAAATTAGCCTAGTATGTATCATCAATTGCATTGCATATGTATTCCGAGTTGCCACCTCCTCTCAAGGTCCTCAATTCAACTTGCCACCTTAGTTGCCACATCATCACATGCCACCTCATCATTCAAATGCCAACTCATCAACACTTCAGCAAGAACACATCAGCAAATGCTCCAAACGTTCAAGAGGAAGAGATAATGGCAACTAACATCCATCCATACAAGCATTTAAGAGCCAACCACCCACCTCACAACTTATACAATGAGAGTTGCATTCACCTCCCAAGTTATCCAATTGAAGTACTGGCATGCAAAGCAACATGCTTTCAGCTAATATTTGAAGCATAGAGACGCCAATTCAAAATTTGAACCACAAGAGAATCAAAACCATCCAAGACAAAGTGGATCCATCATCAACCATCGAAAATATAGAAGACTTGATTGTAAACCATGTAAATTTAAGGGGCAAGCTGAAATTATCCTTGAAAATCGTTGAGAGAATGTGGATTAAAGGACTTGTACTTCTCATTTGCATCATAGTGAATTCCATTTGAAATATTTCTGAAAATAGTTATGTTAATGCCTAGTGTGAGGTGAAACCAAGTACCTTCTCTTCTCTTTCCCTTAACCGATCTCTCTTCCTCTCTTCTATCTCTTCTCTTTCGCCCTTTCCCTTGCTTAAGAGAGCTTCTTCTTGGATGTCCCATGAAGCATTTGGAGTCTGGGAGTTGAAGGATTTGGAGCACAAGAAGAAGAGTATTCGGCATCATCCAAGAGTAGAGAGATATGGTGTTTCTATTCCTTCCAACCCTCTTGTGCATTGAAATATATTGTATAACATACCATCTAGCCTCATTGCCAAGATACAAGAGCATGGACAAAAATAGAAGTTCAGCCCCTTTCCTAAAGGGGCCATACGTGACATCTCTCCTCTCCCCTCCTTTATTTCCATGCTTGTTGGTGGTTCATTCTTAAAAATCTTTAAACTTGCTTATTGTTACTATATTCTTGAGCCCCATATCCTAGATAGATCTATCCCTAAACATACCATAAGATTCAACCTCCATCAAATCCTTACTAAACTAACTTTCATCGCTTTTAATACAACATATGTCCCATATGAAACTATAAATGGCACAAAATTCTCTCTTCCTGTCAAACTAGGTTTCATCATGAGCTTCTTTGGACGTGCTGACGAAGAATGCCTTAAGGAAATTGGAGTTAACTTGATTTAGAACTAGTAGTTGTGATCTTGTCGATTTCATTGAGCTACTATTCTTAAAGTTTAGATATATGCACTAGTAGATAAGGGTGTCATATGACATTTGTATCTAATATAAGTCATTAGTCGGTGATGTTTGAGCTTGACATTAAACAAGAGTCTGTTAGGATCCATGGCTGTGCACCATGTACATGCATAATAAAATGCATTTGGGCATGTAGACGTATATGCGTTGTAATAATTAATTGTGTATAATTTAATCTCTAATTTATTTATTGTCATCAAATTAATTAAGTGTGGAGGGAGCTTTTAATTATGTGTAGAATCCCTAGTGGTATAATTATCTTATCAATGATGGGCATATAATAATTATGTCCATTAGGTTTTTCCTATATATAGATGTAGTCCCTGATTGAGGTGTATAAGTTGTCAAGAGGTTTTTATTTGGTTCCTATCGGCCGCCTCACCTCTTGTGAACAATGACATAATCAATTAGAAGACCCCTCTGGTCAAATCCACTACAACTAACTAAATCTAGTATGTCTTCATATAGTAATTTTTCTATACAATTTTAATGCAAGATTTATAACATGATCTAACAATTGGTATCGAAGCGAGGTTAGTCTTGCCTTATTTTTGTTTGAAAATATTTTTGGCTGTGATTCATGCTTTGTGATTAATTGGAGCAAAAGAGCATGTTAGACGTATTGGCTGTGATTCAAAATCTAGTAAGCCGAGTGACCCCTCCGGTTTTTATTTGCTATTTTCGATCTTCTATACCCATCATACATCGATCACTTAGCTAGTAAGAATTCAATTATTTGGTACTTAACACGTAGGTCCCTGTGGGTTCGATATCTTTTATTACTTCGAGTATCTGTGCACTTGCGGACACAAAAGAGCATAAATATGACTCAAAAAGACTAAAAAATAACATAAAATATATTATGAATTTTTTAGTCATCAAAATACATAAGGCTTAAACGTTGTTTGTCCCCAAGCAACTCAAAATATGAATCAAAGTGTGTAAAGAAAATATAGATGACTTCGGTTCATTCCTCCTTAACATGAAAGTTATCTATAATATGTGTAATAATTCACAAGAATCAGAGATTTAAAGAAATATTGTGAAATATATCTTCAAAAAGTTATAATCCAAGACAGCTAAGATTTTCATAATCCTTGTAATGGCATTCAAGTTCAACTTGTTTAAACAATTGTAAACTCTCTTTTAATCAATCCAACTCACCATCAAAAATCACTTTCACTTATCTATTCTTGAGGACATACTGTAATCAACTATTTAATGCAAACTGGTCTTTGAATGGTTATCTGCTCATTCTTGTAAGCATGATAACATTATCAAAGTACACCGTAAAATAATGTAATTAACTCATAACATAATTATAAGTAGTCAGCGGAGTTGTCCACTCGACCGACAACTCTCTCTTTTTTCCTTTTTTAGAGTTCAATTCATATCTTCAGTATCACTGCTAATTTTTTGCAGTGCCAGGTAGAGGAGTCACTTAACTTCAATTCATAACTTTGGTACCACTACCAATTTTTCGAAGTGCCAAGTAGAGGAGTCACTCGACTTCAACTCATAACTTCAGTACCACTGCCAATTTTTCGCAGTGCCAAGTAGAGGAGTCACTCGACTTCAACTCATAACTTCAGTACCACCGCCAATTTTTCGCAGTGCCAAGTAGAGGAGTCACAATACTCTCTTTTTTTTTGGACTTTAGAATCTTTCTTCCCAACAAATAGCATAATAGATCAAACATCAACTAGGCAAATCAATCAACATAAATTTAGAAATTATACTCATATGCTCATTTTATTCAAAAAAGATGCTTCACTCTCAGATTGCATTCATTGAACAACACATCTACCCAAAATCCCATGCATCAAATAATGAAAAATTACCATGGGAGGATATATGTTGAAGAAATAAATTCAACACAAGAGGCATATCTTCATTCACAGGCATTGATAGACACAGATATTCAATATCCAAAACAAAGTAGACATATCATCACAGAAAAAATCCACCCATCCAGGAAAAATATATCATCAAATTATAAGTTTTACAATCATCAATCTTATCACATCTATAAAACCAATTTGAAAAATAGGTAGACTTACATAGTCACATTAGAACAAAACAATGAATCCATATATCCATAAATAACTTTTCCAGAGAAAACCATAAAGTAATACAACCATGATAAAATCAAAGATACAACCATATGAAATAATCATGAATACAAGAGAGTGCAAACGATATTCACACAACCATATAATAAGCTCAAACATTGTCTGGGGTGTAGCATCGTGGCAGGTGCTGCTAAATTGTCTTCAAAGATGCACCTTCTTAAAATTTTACCTATGCAATTCATAGATAGATAAGGCTCAGCCCAAAAATAGTATCTTACTTTAAAAAAATAATAATATTTTTCTTAAAGGGTAATCAGACATATTGTTGGAGGTCTAAGGAGGGTGCCAGTGGAAGGAGCTGATGTTGAATAAATGCCAACGGAAGGGCTACTAGCAGTGAAGATGAAGAGTCACCGACGCAAAAGTGATGATGAGTAGTCTCCAGTGGCCTGCTGGAGACTACAGTCCTAGAGGCAAAGTCGTCGGCTGGTAGGCGGCAATAACTAATGCTGCACAGCTGAAAAAAATAGAGTCAATAATGATAAAGAATTTACTGCTAAAAAGAATAAAATAAAAAAAAATAAATTAAAGTGCAGCTCCCAATAGATTGTAGAGGTAGTGGTAGATGTTGCATAGCGGCGAAGAAGCTGGTTGGAGAAGTGGTGTCTTGCATTTTAATAGTATTTTTCCTTTGTATTTCATGGTAAATCTAGGCTTATTTTAATACTTTCGTACTCTTTAAAGGCTTATTTGCTTAAAAGCTTCGGAATCTTCACTTTTTCTTGCTTTTGTGAAATTTCAAGAAAAATCGCCCTATTTTGACTTTTTTTGAAGATTCTAAGGCCATGAGGTGATTTCTTATACGAAGACGAAGCTACACGTCAAATTCGTGCTCAATAGGAGTTAGTGTGAACAATACGGCCAGGTGAACCCCATGGGGTTCACCAGCACGTTCCTCAGCCAGCAAGAACGTCACAGAGAGCTTCACGGCCAGGTGAACCCGGCGGGGTTCACCTGTATTCCGTTCAGCCGAAACTGCTCAGAGTAAAGCATAGCCAGGTGAACCCGGCGGGGTTCACCCGTGCTCGCGTCAGCCGAGAAATCCAGAATGAATCACGGCTAGGTGAACCTGGCGGGGTTCATCGATGATTCCAACCCAGGCGAATGCGAACCCGACCTGCACTCGGATTTTCAGTGATTCCCAACCCATTTGGCAACCAAATTTGGCAAGTAAGGACTCTTTGGAAAGCTAATTTGAAGGAGAACGCGTGGGATATAAAAGCCCCAATTTTCATGACCTAAATATCAAGGAATCATGCGACGAAGTGGCGGAAGGCGGAAGAACACGACGACGAGGCAATTTTCGGGGAATTTCAGAGATTGAGACGTCAGATCATCACGATTTCTTCTGGATACTTTCAGTTTATCGTCTCCTTCCTCTTAGATTCGCTTCATTGTAGTTTTCTTTCCATTAAAAGAGAGATTTTGAGCGTTTCAATGACGATTGTAGCGTAAACCCTATTTCGGGGCTCGGTTGATGCCCGATGACGACTTTGATTGCAAACTCTATTTTAATTCTATTACTTGGATTACATTGTGAGCATATTTTAATTTGACGTGCGTATATCGTGATTTTACCTTGGCCGAGTATTTTCATGTTTAAGTCATTACGATTCATACCGAGAGGAGGATCGTAAGGGTGGAACCTCTTAGTAAAACTTGCAAGACCTCGACACGAGAGTGCTTGGTCTTCACTCGAGGGTTTCATAATCATCCACAGAACTCATTGGGTTAGTCTAAAATGATCCACCACGAGAGTAGGAGATTGTCTTAGTCGAGCACCAGGGTGTACACTCGAGAGAGGGCATCTTGTACCATAGGGATAGATTCCTTGTGCAAAAATCATAAATCCAAATAACTGATAATCTTAAGCGCGATTAAGATCGTCATCGTGGTAGAAACCGTAGCCCTGATATCTCTCTCGTATTTATTCTCTACAGTCGTAGCGTTGATTTCTTGTTTTCGATTTTAATTCTCAAAACATGTTTCGATTCGCCTAGCTATTAAGATTTGGATTTTCTAGTACTCAACCTTGTTCCCTGTGGGATTCGACATCTTTTATATTACTTCGGCATAACCATGCACTTGCGGGATTTGTGTCAAGTTTTTAGCGCCGTTACCGGGGAACAACGGTTGATATCAGTACATTTCTGAGAATTGGTAGACTAGGCTTTAGTTAGTTTTCTTTTACGCTTTTACACTGTTATTTTCTTTTTCTCTACTTGCCCGTTGTCTTAGAACTTTAAAATTTTGACTGACCCTTTTATGCGAAGAAGTTCTAGGGTGAGTACATTCTTTGACATTGATCTAGAGATCGAGCGCACCTTCAGGACAAGAAGGAAGCAAAATAATATTCAGAAAAAGGAAATCATGAACCATCCAGGAGGACAAAATCAGATGGAGCACATTCAACTTGATGTGAACAATGATCGAGTATCTCAGCCAATGAGAAACAACTATAACAACAGGACGTTAGAGGATTATTCTGCTCCCTATGCTCATGGTTTTCAATTAGGAATTGCTAGGCCCACTGTTGAGGCCAATAATTTTGAAATAAAACCTGCCCTTCTTTCTATGGTGCAACAAAACCAATTTGGTGGTTCTCCTCTTGAGGGCCCCAATATGCACCTTTCTATTTTTCTAGAATATTGTGATATGCTGAAAATTAACGGTGTTTCTGCTGATGCTATTAGGTTGCGATTATTTCCCTTCTCTTTGAAGGACAGAACAAGAGCTTGGCCTCACACACTACCTTCTACTTCAATAAGAACATGGACGGAGTTATCTCAAGTCTTTCTCTCCAAGTATTTCCCTCCGTCCAAAACAATCCAGCTGTGGAATCAGATAACGAGTTTCATGCAGAAAGATGGAGAATCCCTATACGAAGCTTGGGATAGGTTTAAAGAGCTCCAAAAGATGTGTCCACATCACAGAATTGAAACTTGGGTCTTAATCCAAACGTTTTATAGCGGGTTATAACACGAGACTTACAGTGGACGTAGCAGCAGGAGGCGCACTAATGAACAGACGAGTGGAAGATGCAATGAACCTCCTCGAGGACATGGCGATCAACCACCACCAATGAACATCTGAGGGAGGTACCTCTAACAAGAAGTCAGGTAAGTATGATCTTGACTCTTTGACTGCTCTTACAGCTAAGGTTGACAATTTGACTAGAAAGATTGATTCTTGGTCTGTTAATTCGATGGATGTTAACTCTATTTCTTGTGAGATCTGTGGAGTTGTAGGTCATGCGGGGGCAGATTGCCAGGTAGGAGATGGACAGATGGCTGCGGGTCACCCTGAATAGTTGAATGCTGTTGGAAGCTTCAATGCTAACAACAATCCTTATTCCAGCACATACAATCCAGGATGGCGCAACCACCCGAACTTTTCATACTGAACAACTCAGCCAATGCAACCTGGACAAGTTCCATCATAGCAAACCTAGCCACCGCAAGGAAATTTCAAGCAGCCCCAACAGAACAATTTCAGACCACCAGGATTTCAGGCTAGGAATTACAATGCGCCACCACCACAGCCAAGGCCAAACAATGATTCTCAATTGAGTAAGCAACTTGAGGGTCCAAAGATGTCGACTGATGATAGAATAGATAAGTTGACTACCGAGCCTGTGGAACCACAGTTAGATGCAACACCGATGGCACCCGAACCAGTCGAAGAGGAGCGGCCCTACGTGGGACTGCCCGCATATAAGCCACCAATCCCTTTTCCACAGAGGCTTGTCAAGGCTAAATTGGACAAGCAGTTCGGTAAGTTTTTAGAAGTATTGAAGAAACTTTATATTAACATCCCTTTCGTTGATGCTCTTTCGCAGATGTCGACTTATGTAAAATTCCTGAAAGACATCTTATCTAATAAGAGGAAGCTAGAAGATCAAGGGACCATTGCACTTACTGAGGAATGCAACGCCATAATTCAGAACAAGCTCCCTCAGAAGCTTAAGGACCTAGGCAGTTTCTCCATACCCTGCCAGATTGGGGAGATGACCTTTCAGAGAGCTCTGTGTGATCTAGGAGCAAGCGTTAGCCTCATGTCATTGTCACTTTGTAAAAGGCTAGAATTAGGAGATTTGCAACCAACTAACATTTCTATACAGCTTGCAGACAGATCAGTGCGTCAACCAGTTGGTATTCTAGAGGACATACCTGTTAAAGTAGGAGATTACTTTATTCCTACTGATTTTATTATTTTGGAGATTGATGAGGATGACAGGCTCCCTATCATTCTGGGGAGACCTTTTCTTGCCACTGCAGGCGCTGTCATGGATGTCAAGAATAGGAAACTGTCTTTGAACATCTGTGGCAACGTTATACAATTTGATCTGACTGATGCCTTGAAAAAACCTTTTCTTGTAGGTACATGCTATAACGTGGACATTGTGGAGAAAGCTATTCAGCATGCCGAGCCCTACAGAAAAGAAGTGGACCCATTGGAACTGGCTCTGACAAAATCAGTTGATAAAGACGATGAAGGAGAAGCGGAGAGATATGTTGCACTTTTGGAGGGTGACATAAGCCCGGATGACAGGAAAGAAGAAGATCTGGAGAATCAGGGGCGGCATAAGGTTGAACTCAAGAGCTTGCCCAGCACTCTGAGATACGAGTTCTTAGGAGATGATTTTATATACCCTGTGATAGTCAGTGCGGTGTTGGATAAGGAGCAAACCAAATTACTACTAAATGAACTTCATCTCCATAGGAAGGTAATAGGGTATTCATTAGATGATATAAAAGGGATTAATCCCTCTGTTTGCATGCACAGGATCTTATTGGAAGACAACAGCAAACCTTATGTGAAGTTCCAACACCGTCTCAACCCGCACTTGAAGGATGTGGTGAAGAAAGAAGTGCTCAAGCTATTGGACGCTGGGGTAATATATCTAATCTCAGACAGCTCTTGGGTGAGTCCGGTTCATGTTGTACCCAAGAAAGGTGGCATCACAGTGATCAAGACTGAAGCAGACGAGTTGATACCGACACGCACAATCACATGATATAGGATGTGCATTGACTATAGGAAGTTGAACTCGGCTACGAGAAAAGATCATTTCCCTTTTCCATTTATAGATCAGATGTTGGACATATTGGCTCATAATTCTTACTTTTATTTTTTGGATGGCTTTTCAGATTTTTTTCTAGATCCCTATCCATCCGAATGACCAGGAGAAAATGACATTTACTTGTCCCTATGACACATACACATACAGAAGGATGCCGTTTGGCCTCTACAACGCCCCCGCGACTTTTCAGCGAGTGATGATGGCCATATTCTCTGATTTTAATGAAGATTTTATGGATATTTTTATGGACGATTTTTTAGTGTATGGTTCTTCTTTTCACCATTGCTTGTCTAATCTGTCTAAGGTTTTACAGAGGTGTGAAGAAGTAAACCTAGTTTTGAACTGGAAAAGTGCCACTTCATGGTCAAGGAAAACATCATCCTCGGACATCTGGTTTCTGAGCGAGGGATAGAGGTAGATAGAGCAAAAATCGAAGTCATTAAACATCTTAAGCCACCTACATCAGTGGGGGGATCAGGAGTTTTCTTGGACACGCTAGCTTCTATAGATAATTTATTAAGGATTTTTAAAGATAGCTCGCCCCTTAACTAATCTTCTTGCTAAAGATGCTGCGTTTTACTTTGACAGGGATTGCGAGGAAGCCTTCTTGAAACTCAAGGTGGCATTGACTTCTGCTCCAATAATTCAACCCCCAGATTGGTCATTACCTTTTGAGTTGATGTGTGATGCTAGTGACCAAGATGTCGGGGTGGTCTTGGGACAGAGGAAGGATAAGAAGCTTCATGCCATCTACTATGCCAGTCGAACACTCGATGATGCCCAGATGAATTACGCGACCACTAAGAAAGAGCTGCTAGCAATTGTCTTTGCTTTTGATAAATTCCGTTCTTATTTAGTTAACTCGAAAGTAATTATTTTCACTGATCATGCATCCATTAAATATTTGATTAACAAGAAGGATGCAAAGCCAAGGCTCATTCGATGGATCCTCCTCTTGCAAGAATTCTATATAGAGATCAGAGACAAAAAAGGGAGTGAAAATTTAGTGGCTGACCATCTATCCAGGCTTGACCACGGCACTGACAAGGGAGTTAATGAAGAGTTGGAAATTAATGACACTTTCCCTGAAGAACATATCTATGCTCTGTTGGAACAACAGGTTCCTTGGTATGCAAACTACATCAATTACATTGTGTCTAACATTTTTTCCTCCTAATCTTACCTTTCAGAGGAAGAAGAGGTTTCTACACAATGTGAAGTTTTATTATTGGGACGAACCATATTTGTACAAGAGATGTGCGGATGGGTTATACAGACGATGCATGCCAGAGGTGGAGATACAGGATGTGTTGACCCATTGCCATGCTTCACCCTATGGAGGACACGCAGGGGCCTCTAAAACAGCTTTTAAAGTTTTACAATCAGGTTTATATTGGCCCTCCATATTTCATGATGCTAAACACTTTGTCTCCACTTGTGACAGTTGCCAACGGACTAGAAACCTCTCGAGAAGAGATGAGCTGCCGCTCAACAATATCATGGAAGTGAAAATTTTTGATGTATGGGGGATAGACTTCATGAGCCCCTTCCCCTCCTCATGTGGGAAACGGTACATTTTGGTTGCCGTTGACTACGTGTCGAAGTGGGTTGAGGCATCCGCTGAAGCTACTAATGACTCTAGAGTAGTTATGAAGTTTATGAAGCGGACTATTTTCCCCCAATTTGGAGCTCCACGCATTCTGATCAGCGATGGAGGCTCCCACTTCATTGAGCATAGGTTTGGAGCATTATTGAAAAAGTACAGTGTAAAACACAAGATCGCCACGCCCTACCATCATCAGACTAGTGGTCAGGTGGAGGTTTCCAATAAAAAAATCAAACAAATTTTGGATAAGACTGTATCGCAATCACGGAAGGATTGGGCAATGAAATTACCAGATGCTTTATGGGCATATAGGACCGCCTTCAAGACGCCCCTCGGTATGTCTCCTTTCCAACTTATCTATGGAAAATCATGCCACTTACCTATTGAACTTGAGCACAGGGCGTATTGGGCTGTCAAGCAAATCAACTTCGATTCCAAGAACGCCAGTGAAAGGAGAAAGCTACAACTTGATGAATTGGAGGAGATGCATCTTTTTGCCTATGAGAATGCCAAGAGCTACAAAGCATGTACCAAGTTCTGGCACGACAAGTGCATAGCAAAGAAAGAATTTCGTGAAGGGGATAAAGTACTTCTGTTTAATTCAAGACTTCGGCTTTTTCTAGGAAAACTCTGCACGAGATGGTCCGATCCTTTTACAATTCAGAAAGTTTAACCATATGGTGCCATCACAATTTGGACGGAATGAACTGAGAGTTTCACAGTTAACGGGCACCGTCTCAAGCACTATTTCGAAGATGAGCGGGTCGGAAGAGAGGAAGTTCTTGCTCTTTCAGACCCCATGAATTTGCGACTCTGAAAACTTCTTATGGTCGAGCTACCGACCTTAAACTAGCGCTCTTGGGAGGCAACCCAAATTTTTAATTGCTTTTTAGTTTTCATGCACTAGTTTAGACATTGTTTTACACTATTAATTTCTTTTCCATTTAATTTTTGGTTTTCTAGAAGGGATTGTTGCTGATCTAATGTCCCTTTATGATGTAGGATGAAGATGGAGTGCATGGAAATTTTTCCAGAATTTTTCAGGCATAACAGTGCATATCGGTGGCTGGAAAAAGAGACCACCGGAGATGCAGATCTGACGTGGAATAGAGATGCCATGGATAAAGATGCTAGAATCCACTACTGGAAACAAAGATGATGGCTGGTGCTATAGCTTTCGGAGGAAAGAAGCTGGTTATGGCAGACTCCGACTGAAGCAAAGCAAGGTTGGCGGGAAACAGAGCATTGTTCCTCTGGTCAGATCGAAATCATTGTTGGCAGGTACCGCTGAAGATGTGATCGGAACTCTCCTCTTCAGAGGCTAGAGAGGTCTAGTGAGTGGCAGGAAGAGAGAACAGATCGCCGACTGGAAACAAGTTGGCAGTGGCTGATCTGATGGTGGAAGCAGAGGTGGTAGCTGGGCTGCTTCTGGTGGTAATCTGAAGACAAGGAGCTGTGATATCGATGGAAAGTAGAGCAGCCTACTGATTCATTTACGAAAAGTAGCTATGCCACGGAGTTGGATTTAATAATCTATAAAGAAAACTGACAAAACCGAATTGTAGAATAAAAGTTGTTCTTTTCAGGCGTACAAAAAAATAAAGGATCAGTATATGTCAGGCGTGTAGGGTATTAACAGCAAGAGGGCTAATCATATTACTACATTAAAACTGCACAGAAATTAATTAGACTTCAAGAGTTGCCATGCTTCCTAGAATGATCCGAAAATATTTTAATAAATAAAACTGACTGCAGGAATTAATCAGCTATCAAAAGATGCTATATGTTATAGGATGATCCATGGACTTTAAAATTTAATAAAATTATCCGAATAATAGTGAAAGATGAGTTGTTCCTGATTGTGCCAAAGATTAAAAATTTTACTACTCTAGTTTCTTAAATTCCCAGTGAAAACAAGCCTAATCAGATTAGCATAAGTCAAAGTGCAAGAAGTAGAATGCAGTTTTTTTTTAATAAAATTATGGGTGTAAAATAAATTACACCCCTGCTGTAATGTCTTCTGTAAAAAAAAATTATCTACAAATTACGGGCAAAAAAAATAATTACGGTAGTGCCATGAAACGTTCTGGCCGAAAATAACACAAAATTATGACCGTAATAAAAATTACAGCCCTGCCGTAATTTTTAAAAATCACTGTTTTCGCCATAAAAATTTCAGATTCTCCTACAAAAAAAGAAAAAGAAAAATTAGTATACATATAAATATATATAAAAACTGTTAGAAAAAAGAAAAAATTAAAGTAAGAGTGCTTGGGTTGCCTCCCAAGAAATGCTAATTTTTAGGTCACTAGCTCGACCAAAACTCAATTATCATGGTGAAGCAGGTGGATCGGTACCATAGTAAAATAGCATACAATTTTCTCGATTTCCGTTATCCTAAAAGTTTAGCCACAAAAGCAAACATCCAAAATTTCACATAAAATGCAATCAATGTGGCTTTCTCAAGTATGCAAAAATCAAAATCAGAATATTTTATGATCTTTCTATAATTATCAGAAAGTAAAATCATTAGTCCTTTCTTCAAATTTATATCTTCAATTGCAATAAGAATAGGACTTCGATCAAAAGATTCATGTATTAGATCAACAAGATAATTTTCATGTTCCACATTAGGTTCCTCAATAAAGCATAATTTTTTAATGAATTAGAAGGTTGAATAGTAGATATGGGCAAAACATCAGAGTGAGATTCATCAATGTTCACAATTTTCAAATCCTTTTCAAATTCCTCATACTCTTCATCAAATAATTTTTCAATTTCAAAATTACCATCAAAATCAAAATGAGACTTTTCAAAATCAGCTTCCTCATGCCTTTCATCAGATAATTTATCTAAATAATCAATTTCAGAATCATCAAAATCAAAGTCAGATTCATCAAATTCAGCAATTTTTAAACCTTTTTCAAGTTCATTAGATTTAACTATAAATAATTTATTATCAAAAGAATTAATTTCATAGTTATCACCAGAATCAGAGGGGGACTTTTGTAAATCAATTTCGTTAGTTTCAAAATCAAATTCAAGATGACTACCTTGTTGTGCTATCTGGGTTTCTAACATTTCAGAATTAGCATATATAGATTATACCTGAGAAGTAAGCTGATTAATAGTATCTTTTTGCTGCATAATCTCATTCCTAAGTTCCTCAAATTTTTTATTTTGACTTGACATGAATTTTTCAAGCATGAATTCTAATCTAGATTCTTCAATATCCTCAAAGTATGGTTCTGAAATATTGTTTGAGCAATCCTCATAAAAAGATGTTTGGTGATTTTCCTATCTAGAATAATATTGATCATCTTGGTACCATGGTGAATTGGGAATTGGAGGAATTAAAAATTGGCAATCAGAAGTATAATGATCAAAATATCCACAAAGATCACATCTAATAGAAGAATAAGATGTCATAATAGGGTGCATATAAGAGTCTAATTTATAAGCTAAATAATCTAACTTGTCTTCAAGAGTGCACCATGAATCATCTTCATACTTACCTTGTGGCATGCATACCTCACCTCTTTCAGTTGCCCATGAGTTGTGATTAAGAGACATATCTTCATATTAGAGATTTTCTATACAACCACAAATTTGTGATCTCAAAGTTTACAGGAAATAAAAATTATCAAGATCTAAGAGTCCTGTGTATAAACAACTAGAAGAATCATGTAAACTCAGAATTTCAGAAAATAGTAGAAAACAGAATAATGTTCCAATTTCAAAAATCACAGCTTATGAAAATTCAAAACTAGCAAAACAGAAAACAAAACTAAAAACAAAGCTTAGTCTAGCAATACTATCAATTACTTTGATATTAACAAAAACTAAGGTCCCCGGCAACGGCGCCAAAAACTTATTGTGTCCACAAGTGCACAGATACGTCGAAGTAATAAAAAGATATCGAATCCACAGAGACCTACGTGTTAAGTATCAAATAGTCAAGTTCTTACTAGCTAAGTAGACGATGTACGATGAGTATGAAGCAAAAATGAAATAGCGAAATAACTAAATCTGTCGTCGGAAATCGGAGAGAGAAAACTAGGACTAAGGTTTCATTCCTTTTTAATTCTGTAATGATTAGATGATTTTTACTTAATAGTTTATTCTTTGAATGATAATTTTGCCTCTGTGATTTATTTACTTTGAAATTATTATTTGCATATTTTAGGGTTTGTAATATGGACCGAGAGGGGATTTACAAACCTGGAACTCTTAGATTAGATCTAGAAACCTAGACTATGAGAATAGCGAAGTCCTAGAACCCTAATTTATGATGCTTATTTTACATGTGAGATTTGATTTCATTATTTTAGACATGATAATATGGACCGAGAGGTAATTTTGATTGTTAGAACCCCTTAAGCAAAACCTGCGAAATTAAGATACGAGAGTATTTAATTTTACTTGTGAAGTAGACTTTGAGAGTTAAATATGAACCGAAAGGTGATTTTAATTTTCTTTGTCTGGTTTACTTTTATTTAACACTGAGTAGCAAGTCACGAGAGTGAAGGCTGTTCTATGTAAATTGGACGTCTGAGAGGAGACAATTTTTTTTAAGTAAACTTTTCTTTATCATGATTTAAATAACTAATAAAATCTTTATTATGTCTTGTCATGAGAATTAAAAAGTGATGAAACCTTAGTCCCAGTTTTCTCTCTCCGATTTTGGACGATAGATTTAGTTATTTTGCTATTTCGTTTTTGCTTCATACCCATCATACTTCGTCTGCTTAGCTAGTAAGAACTTGACTGTTTGGTACTTAACACATAGGTCTCTGTGGGTTCGATATCTTTTTATTACTTCGATATATCCGTGCACTTGCGGACACAACAAGAGCGACAGTGGTAAGGCAAGGAGCTCTTCTGCGAGCTGCGCAGCGGAAAGGGCGAGGAGCTCGACGGAGGCGAGCTAGAGGGCTCCGCGGCAAGGTGAGGAGCTTGAGCTAGAGGGCGACAGTAGCAAGGCAAGGGGCTCTTTGGCGAGCTGTGACAGCAGAAAGGGTTAGGAGCTCGGTGAAGGCGAGCTGGAGGGCGAGGAGCTCTTTGGCGGTGGACACGAGCTCAAGGGCAAAGGCGAGGTGAGAGGAAGCACGATGGAGGGCGAGGGGGAGATCGAGGGGGAGCTCGATGACATTAGCGAGGGAGATGAAGCGACAGCAGACGAGGGATTTGTTTTCCGCCCAATTCGGGCGGAAGCAAAAAAAGCCTACTGTAGCCATCCCTTCTTTCGTCCCTCCAAATCCGTCCGTCTAAGGAAACGATGGAAAATCCAGTTTTTCATCCATCCCCTAGTGCTTTCCCTCCAAGGAAACACACCCTAATGTTCGAAATGAGTGAACATGCCTTTGGGTCAAATATTCAAAATGAGTGAACGTGCCTGTAGAGGGCTACACGTTTAAAATGGGTGAAAAGACTTTTTGGTCAAATGTTCAAAATGAGTGAACAAGCTTGTAGAGGGCTACATTTGAAAAGGGTAAATTAGCTTTTGGGTCAAACGTTCAAAATACATGAACAAGCCTATAGGAGGCTAAACGTTCAAAATAGGTGAACAGGCTTTAGGCCAAAAGTTTGAAATGTGTAAACGATTAGACTCGACTTAGTGGGGATCAATATTTGGATCATATCAAGTGTTGTTTGATTGGTTTTGATTAATATTAGCCATCAAAATTTTGATTTGCAGACTTGCTTCAATCCAAATCTCCAATCAAAAATCTGAGGTCACACTTGCTTCAACACATATAAATTTTTAAGTGGCTCAGCATAAGTGTACATTGATAGGCGGAGATGGAGCAAATTTCACTAATCAATTGAAGAGTACAAGATGCAATGATCTAATCTATCAAAATATCATAAACATATGATATTCGCTCAACCAAAATACAAAAATACCTCAAAAGAGAGTGTGTGAACTCTCTTTAATGATGTTCTCAAAGAGGTAGGTGGAAGATTGAACCTTCAGATCGCTTCTGCATCAAATCAACTTTCGGAGAGAAAAGGGAAGATGAAGTCATTGCTTCCTTGACAAAATTCATAGTAATAAAACCCCTAAATCTAAATAATAAGTTTCTGCTTATAAAACATATCTTAAAGGGTATGCGGGTTTGCATGCTAACGGATCCCAACTTAAAATTCAAGTTAAATATAATAGTTACTTAGACTTATTCGGTCAGTATAATTTCATAATGAATTTTACAGTGAAGATTTTGATTTATTTCAGTGTTTTCTCCATCACAATGGGTGTTTATAATTGGGGTTATCTCTCCATCAAAGTATGTGTTTATTTTGGAGTTTACTCTATATCAAAGTATGTATTTATTTTTGAGTCTACTCTTCATCAAAATATGATTGATTTCAGAGTTTACTCTCCATCAAATTAGAGTTAGGGGGGAAGAAGGGTGAAAAAGATTAGAAATTTTATCTATCTTCTAAAGCAAATGAAATCTCCTTATTTATGCTTTAGTGTTCTTCCTTTCGTTAATGTTTGGACGTCGTAATTGTCATATCAATTTGGAAAGACGATTATAAACTAATATAGGCGAGCTCTCCCACAAAAGAAATTTTTTTCTTTGGTGTTCTTTCTTTTCTCTTCTCCTTGATTATGCTTCACATAGTGTTTACTAGAAGGTAAATAGGGTGGAAAGGAAAGAAAAATTGATTTTCCATTATTTACTTGGACAGACAGAAAAGTTTGCAAGGAAAAACGAAGGAAAATCGAGTATGTTTTCCCTCGTTTTGTGATCCACCCGATTCGGGTGGAAAACGGAAAAAAAAAATGTCGCAACGCATTCCCTATGTTTGTGTCTGCTAAAGAAGCTACGTTTCCTATGTTCCCTATGTTCGCATCCGCCATAGCTCTCGACGGAGACAAAGACGAAGCTGCGTTCCCTGCGTTCGTCTCCGCATCCCTACCATCGGACAAAGCTGCTCACCTCTCGTCGACGGAAACGAAGACGACGCAGCCCGTTCCCTGCATTCACATCCGCCAAAGAAGCTGCGTTCCCTGCGTTTGCGTCTGTGTCCCTGCCCTCAATAGAGACGAAGACGAACCCGCTTGCCTCTCACATCTCGTCAACGGAGATGAAGAGAACAGAACGCGTTCCCTGCGTACGCGTCCGCCAAAGAAGATGCGTTCCATGAAGCTGCCTTCCCTACATTCCTGTGTTCCTTGCATTTGTGTCTGTGTCCCTGCCGTCGACGAAGATGAAGACGAAGCCGCTTGCCTGCCGTCGACGGAGACGAAGATGACGCAGCGCATTCCCTGCATTTGCGTCTGCCCTGTGTTCCCTGCGTTCGCGTCCGCCCTGTGTCCAACAAAGCTGCTTTCCCTGCGTACGTGTTGTTGGGATTTTTACCTCGACAATAATAAATCCCTAAATCCACTTGTGTAATCACAACAATATATATATGATGCAAATAATGAAATCAGAGTAATAGCAATCCAGAAAATATGAATACCAAGATTTAACGTGGAAAAACTCCTAAAAATAGGAGAAAAAACCACGAAGCCAGCCACCAAAATTCCACTATATATCCAAGGTCTCTTCACAGTCAAAGATTTCATCAAACAGGAGGAAAATCAACTCAAGGGAAACAGAAATCCCCTAATCACTCTCTGAATTAATTCAGACAAACGAAGAGACCAATCGAAAAATTGACCGTTGGATATGTAAGGAATTACTCGAGGAGAAACTCTGTAAATTCTTGCGCCGATCAGACGATAGACAACTCCAAGATCGCCCCCAGAAGAAATCAGCCTTCTCTTTTCTCTCTCTTTCTCTCTCTAGCCGCGGCTCACGTTTTGCTCTCGTCAAAATCGAGAGCCTCCCCAATTTCCAATTCCACAATTGCAAATTTAATCTCTCATTCACTTTTTTCCATGTTAATATTCACCCAAAATAGTAACATAACTTAATTAGATATCCCTTTTACAAAAAGCCCCTAAGACCTTTTGTATTTAAACATGGGTCCATGCATGATGCAGGACCCATATCTAACAATCTCCCCCTCCTGCATCATGCAGGGATGGCCACGCCACCCATCTTCTTAGAAATCTCAGTCTTTTCTTTTGTCATAACCTTCTTCACTCGATAGCCCTCTGGCATTCTTTTATCTCTGCTCATGACAAAACCATTGTCAAATTGCCTTGAAGGTTTCTTTCCTCTAAGAGACTTTCTCAACTGAGTTTTCATCTGAGATTGCTGAGATATCTGTCTTTTCTGTGCACTGCTTGCATCAATTGTCTGGTGCTCATTCTGGAACTCTCCCCCTGGCTGAGAAACTGGCTCACTTTGTACTTTAGGAGAAATAACATTCTTTAATAAAATCTTCACACCCTTCTGACTCAAGGGCTGAATCCTCCTGTGACATAACTCTAAAGTAAGTGCTAAAGCAGTACTAATTTCTCCTTTGAGAACCTCAACATCAGTATGATAAAGAGCATGTTGCTTGCTTCCTCTAGCACATATAAGTGACCCTTCTATTAGCTTCCACTTTTCATTACCAAATGTGCTCACTAAGCCCTCATCATCAAAAACACCGAGTGACATCAAACTAAATCTCAAGTTAGGAATATACCTTACATCTCTGAGAATCATCCTATTTCCAAGGTTAGTCTTGATAATGATATCCTCTTTTCCTTTGATAATTGCAGTATCCTTATTTCCCATCTTTACAACACCTAAGTCACAATGATGTAATGATGAAAAATAATCAATATTAGGGGTAGCATGAAAAGAAGTACCTGTGTCAATGATCCAACTGTCTTTTCCATTGACTGCCAATATATTTTCTGTGTCACTAGCTGCTAGAATGCCAACATCATTGTCCATAGTGATTGTAGTGTTGCTCTCTTTATCCTCTCTTCTGATTCCACTGCTTTCTCCTCTTTGTGCCTTCTTGAATGACCAAAAATATTTCTTAATATGTCCCTTCTTATGGCAATAAAAGCACTCAACATCTTTTCTGGTAGATGAACTGTTCCTAGAATTTCCATGCTGATATGGAGATCTATTTGTGCTCCTACCACGATTTTCAGTCATCAATACCTGAGATCTATTTGCATTCACAGACATTCTTCTAGTTTCTTCATTCAACAAGCTTGAAGTTACTAGGCTCATGGATAACATACCATATGGTGCTGCATTACTGAGAGATACAACCAAAGTCTCCTAACTCTCTGGTAGAGAACTCAATAACAAAAGTGCCTGCAATTCATCTTCAATACCATCTTCATAGAAGCCAACTGATTGATGATGCTTTTCATGTCCTTCAAATGCTCAATAATTTTTTCACCTTCCATTTACTTCATATTCACCAGTTTCCTAATCAAGAAAGCCTTGTTATCAGCAGTCTTTCTCTCATATAAGTCTTCTAATTTTTTCCATAACTTATATGCTACTTTTTCATTCACAATATAATGAAAAACACTATCTTCCACCCACTGCCGAATGTAACTGATGGCTTTTCTATTCAACTTGATCCAATCATCATCTGCTATTTTTTCTAGTTTGGTTTCATTCTCAACTGCATCAAATAAGTCCTTGCAATATAAATAGTCTTCCATCTTGGCTTTCCAGATAAGCCAATTTTCTCCATTCAAGACTACCATTCGATTGCCAATTTCCATGATTAACACAAGTAAATAATCAACCTCGCTCTGATACCACTGTTGGGATTTTTACCTCGACAATAATAAATCCCTAAATCCACTTGTGTAATCACAATAATATATATATGATGCAAATAATGAAATCAGAGTAATAGCAATCCAGAAAATATGAATACCAAGATTTAATGTGGAAAAACCCCTAAAAATAGAAGAAAAAATCACGAAGCCGGCCACCAAAATTCCATTATATATCCAACAAATACAAGGTCTTTTCACAATCAAAGATTTCATCAAACAGGATAAAATCAACTCAAGGGAAACACAAATCCCCTAATCACTCTCTGAATTAATTCAGACAAACGAAGAGACCAATCGAAAAATTGACCATTGGATATGTAAGGAATTACCCCAGGAGAAACTCTGTAAATTCTTGCACCGATCAGACGGTAGACAACTCCAAGATCGGGCCCAAAAGAAGTCAGCCTTCTCTTTTCTCTCTCTTTCTCTCTCTAGCCACGGCTCACGTTTTGCTCTCGTCAAAATCGAGAGCCTCCTCAATTTCCAATTCCACAATTGCAAATTTAATCTCTCGTTCACGTTTTTCCATGTTAATATTCACCCAAAATAGTAACATAACTTAATTAGATATCCCTTTCATAAAAAGCCTCTAAGACCTTTTGTATTTAAACATGAGTCAATGCATGATGCAGGACCCATATCTAACACGTGTTTGCGTCCCTGCCGTCGATGGAGACGAAGATTCAATAATCTAATCTATCAAAATATCATAAACAAATGATATTCACTCAATCAAAATACAAAAATACCTCAAAAGAAAGTATGTGAATTCTTTTTTTTTTCTTTGGTTTTTCCTTTTTGCCGAGACCTCCCTAAAAAAAATTTTCACGATCTATTCATTTTATTATTATTTTTTTATCTTAAGCGTGGCCACATTACTATTTAATATATTTTTTTAGAAACATAGTCAAGCCCATGATTGATACCTTCTACTATTTTCATTTTCTTTCTTATTTTTTATGCTCACAACGCCATGCTCCATTTTTGGCTTGGTATTCACGGAATTTCTTTTATTCGTTAGTTCTAGCATTTTAAAAAAAAATAGAGAAAATCACATCCAACAATTATTATTATTGTTAATGGTGTTGTCTTTGTCGTCTGTACTATTATCAACAGCCCCAACAGTATGAACGGCCCCCAACGTTGAGTTCACGGAGTTCACTTTCCCCTCTTTAAGTTATTGCAGGCGAGAAAGACTTAATTAGTTGAGGTTATTGAATGATACAGACATAATTAGTTGAACTTCTTGGGTGTCACACTAGACATTTTCTATCTATAAATTCATCCTTCACAGCCTGTTTCAGAGAAGTGATTTCTGGAGAGAAAGGAGAAGTGATTTCTGGAGAGAAAGGAAAGAAAACTATCCTTTCCTTTGTTTCAGTAAAAAATAAGGAAAGAAAGGAAAGAAAATAAGAGGGAAATTTTGGACATTTTCCCCCTCAAACCAATCCCTCCAAATTAGAGGGAAATGCATTTTCTCTCCTTCTCACGCCTCGACTCTCACGCCTCACACTCTCAGCCCGCACGCCTCACGCTCTCGTTTTGCCCGTTTTGCCTCACGCTCGCGATACCTCACGCTCGCGATACCCTTGTCGCCGCCGATACGTATAGCCGACGCCACCGGTTGTTGCCGCCGAAGCCCTAGCCGACGCCTCCCATCGTCGACCTTCCCTTGTGGCCGCCGAAACCCTAGCCGACGCTGTTCCTTGTCGCCGCCGAAGCCCTAGCTGACGCCTCCCATCACCGACGCTGTTCCTTGTCGCCGAAACCTTAGCCGCCGCCTTCGCTTGTCGCCGCCACCTCCAATCTTCGACGAATTCAATCGCCGATGACTTCCCTCACCGACACAGGTTAGGCAAAATCTTCCCTCACCGACTTTTCCCTCACCGACGAATTTTTACAGAAGCATGGTGCTGTAAAAATTTGTCCATGTTACCACCGCGTTTCTAGAAGGTTGGAACAAAGAAGTTGAAGAAGAAAATTATATCTCAATCGTTGAAGAGACTCCTTACAATATAGCCGCTGATGAGGAGGAGGAAAATGAAGATAATGGTATAGCAACCCCAACTTCTATGCCAAATGGTAAAATGGGTAGTAGTTCTTCTATGATACATAGGGCTGGTAAGAGAAAATTAGAATCGATTGCCTTGCAACAAGACACAAAGGAAAAGTTTGAAAGATTGGTCAACGCCATTGAAAAGAGTACTGAAGCTATGATAAAACAAGGCAATACCGAGCCCGATGAAAAAGTATATACCAAAAAGGAAATTTTTGACGAGCTGATAAGAATTGGTGTTCCAGAAGACAATCTCATTCCTGCATTTATCAAGCTTGCAAAGAACAAAGACAACACACAGATATTCTTCACAGTTCCAGAGAATATGCGAATTACTGTACTGAATGAATTTATGAATGCATAGTACGTTTAGACTTTTTAGTGGTAAGAATGAGAGTGCATTTGGACCCTAGTGGTATTTTGGACTTGTTGGTGTTTAGATTGTTTCAAACATTGGTATGTGGACTTGTTGGTGACTTTAGTTGTATTTGAATTGGTACATTATATTTTGATTATCTATGTTAAACTTGATATTATATGTAGATATCTTTTCATATGTGTGATGAAACATTATATTTTGCTCATACACATAGGTTTCAAACATTGATAATAAAGTAAAAATGCTGTCAAAATTTTTAATAATTTTATAAGATACTATTATTATTATTATTATTATTATTATTATTATTATTATTATTATTATTATTATTACTATTATTATTATTATTATTATTACTATTATGAGTAAAAAAAAAAAAGGGCCGCTCTCTTTAAAATTTTGGGACGAATGTGCAATTAAGTATTTAAGATGCATGCGACGTAAATAGGCAACGGCCCCAAGAGTTCAATTTAATAATCTCGTTGTTGGATTAATATTAGAGATGACAACTGGGTATCAAATTAATGGGTATCCGCTCTACTTTAACCCGTTTAAAGACACGATTCGGGTTCGGGTAGGGTATGAATAGTGAATATGTTACCTAAGTCGGGTTTAGATAATGTACGGGTAGCATAGGGTGGATACCCATCTACTGAATTTTATATATATATATATATAATATTTTATTTGTGTACCATAAATTATTTTTTTAATATATTAGTTAGGTTTGCGGGTACCCATTTTATCCTATTCGAAATTTGATTATTATTAGGATATTATAGGGTCGGGTACCTATTTTTCACTTGCCTAAAAAATTTTCTCATAGATTGTGTTTCCTTGAACGAAAAATTAGGAGAAAAGAATGAAAAATATGTAGTCAGTATTTGCTACTAGATTCAATGTATTTTTCATTCTTTTCTCTTAATTTTTTATCCAAAAGAAATATAATATTAATCTATCTGAATGGGAAAAGCATGTATGTGGGTTGTCTCCAACATAATATAGGAGCACATGGCGGAAACTATTGAGAAATTATCTTAGGTAGGCCACTGTCTATGATATTAGGGAAGAGTAATGATCTCATCCTTAATTATGCCTTGATCTGTTAGTCTCAGTTTTAAAAAAATTCATACAACACATATCTTAATGTAAGATCAGGCGTGAGATTATCACCCTTTCCCAATATCTTAGGCAGTTCAATGCTTAGGATATTTTCTCGAAACTATAGGGACATAGAGAAATGCCACGCGTATCATAAATCAACTACATCTTGAATACTAAGTTTCATGCAACTCTTATTTATGGATGCCGGGCCATAGCTACATTGTAAAACCATTTACACAATCTATCTACTCATCTTTTAATTGTTTTTTTTTTCATTTTAAAATGAGCTCCAATATGCTTACAATAAAAATATTAAATCATTATTATTTATTAATTGAATTATAATTAATCTATTATTACAATTTTTTTATTGCAGATTAAATTTGAAGGTGCTGCAATACAAGTTAATATTGGGAGGATATGACTAGAGGTGGCCATGGGCCGGGCCCGGGCCCGCCTCGGCCCGACATCTGGCGGGCCGTGCCTGGCACGGCCCGATTCTAACCGTGCCGGGCCGGGCACGGCACGACCGAAATTTACCTGGGCCCGGCACGTTTAGCCGTGCCGGCCTAGGCACGGCTCAGCTTCTGGCCGGGCCCGAATCCGGCACGCTGGCCGAATCCGGCACGCGGGCCGAATCCGGCACGCGGGCCCGATCCGGCCCGCGGGCCAGATTCGACACGCGGGCCAGATCCGGCACGCGGGCTGAAACGGGCCGCGGGCTATAGTCGGCCCAGCGGGCCGTGCCAGGCACGGCCCGAATGTGAATTATGTATTTTTCATATTTTTTTTAAAAAATATTTAATTATTATTTAATTAATTATTTTATTTTAAACAAATATAATTTTAATTTTAATATATTTTATTAAATTAATATTAATTTATTTATTAACAATACTAACAACACATGACTAAAGTTAAAACCAACTCGATTAAATTTCATATTCATAAATTATACATTTAAGCTTAAATCAATTGTCGACATAATGGGCATACACAATTGATCCGTAGCCAACTACGCAAGCAGCTACTATGGAAGATATGCGAGCATTGTGTTAAGGATACTTGCGCTCCATGCTCCATCTTCTCTATGCATATTGCGCACTCCATGTTTTCAGCTCTACCTCCTTCTTCAATAATAAAAAACTCAAGTGACTCTTGTGCTTGGTTTGTTTCGATATATTGCTCCGGCTCATCGTTGATATTATCACTATCCTCCTCACTATCACTTATTTCAAAGTCCTCAACCTCTATCTCAATCTCAACCCCAGAAGAAGAGGGAGAAGCTAAAAATTCTTGTCTTGCATGATCAGATAAATGGATAAAGTGTTCTTCAAACCTGAATATATCAATTCGTATAATTTGACTAACACGTTCGATAATACTTAAAATAGTGATTCTCCATTGATCAGCATTGAAGAAATTTAAGGTAGATGTAAGGAAGATTGAACGTTGAGAATTTGGCATAATGAGAATTATCTTCACTCTTCTATTATCTGTCATTTTTCTCTATGTCTCGTGCTCGTGCTCACCACGTGATAATTATATTATAAAAGTAAATTAATTTAATACTTACTTGATCTTCTCCACGTCTAGTCACGTAGTGAGCACGAGACATAGAAAAAAATGACTAGTCTAGACCGAGAGAGCATTGAATTCTTGATGGCTAAAAAAAAGCTTAAGTTTGAGTTCAATTAAGAAACTAATTGTAACTCAAGACTTAGAAAAGAGATTAAGAGAGTATTAAGAGAGAATGAGAAATTATTCCAAAGATAGTTAGAAACTTGTGTGAAGAAATGAGAGGGTTGGGGGATCAATTTATAGGGATGAATTGGGTGTATAATTACATATTTATACCCTATTTTTAATTATTAAAAGGGGCTAAAATGGTAATTTTATACCATAAAGACAATTATATCCCTAACTTTTAAAATTTTTATAACTATTATGAGGGCATTTAGGTAAA
Source organism: Costus lasius (assembly GCA_027563935.2). Taxonomy (NCBI): domain Eukaryota; kingdom Viridiplantae; phylum Streptophyta; class Magnoliopsida; order Zingiberales; family Costaceae; genus Costus; species Costus lasius. The sequence continues at coordinate 12,677,069 of CM050450.1, read as the reverse complement.
AATGCAGAAGAATTGCCGTGCCGTGCCGTGCCTGGCCCGGCCCGCGTGCCGTGCCTGGCCCGGGTCCGTGTCGTGCCTGGCCCGGCCCGCGTGCCATGCCTGGCACGGGTCCGTGCCATGCCTGGCCCGGCCCGCGGGCCGCGAACCCTCGGCCCAGCACGACCCGAGCCGGGCCACGGGCCGCCCGCGGCCCGTTGACTTGGTCAACGGGCCGTGCCGTGCTCGGCCCGTGTCGTGCCGGGCCGTGCAGGCCGCGGGCCGGCCCGGCCCGTTGGCCACCTCTAGATATGACCACACATCCCTAACTAATCTAGGGATGACAAGGGGTGGGTCACCTGACCCTACCACTCTTAAACCATCCCTGACCCTGAACCTGATGGGGTTAAAAAAATTACAACCCATACCTAACCTCATGGGGGAGTTGGGGTCCTTGCGGGGAAACTCTATCTTGACTAAAAAATTAACTAAAAATAATAATTTGCTTTTGTTACAAATATAGATAATACAAAATAAGGAGTGAGTTAAGTTAGAGAAGTAGTGAGGAATACAAGATTTTTATTTTTTTTATATATAAGGGTAATTTGGTAAAATAATTCTTTGGGTCGTATTTGAGTTCAAGTTTAGGGAGATTCTAGGATACCCATACCTGAACTAGCACCGCTTAGGCTACGTTTGGCGTTGTAGGCACGGCCATCGGCCGTGTGGGCTGTAGGTCCACAAAGTAGCAAACATGAAGCACTAAACGCGCTTTCCAGCTGCTTGCCTGCGTTGACTGATGATGTCCAGCTATTTTTTTGCCTAGTTTGGCTCGCAGTGCTCCCCCTATAGGTAGCGTGGGCACTGCATTTCAAAGTTGAAAGCCTTTCGACACTTGATCCCATGAGTTGCTAATGTTACCGCAAGTGCACGGCTTTATCGAAGTAATAAAAATAAGATCGTTCACAACGAGGATCTGGAGATCAAGTACTGATTACACGATCGATCTATAGCTAGATGATTGAAAGTATGATATTTTTTTTTGTTTGGAAACTTCAAAGTACGAAAAGAAGTAGAGGTAACGTTTTGGGTAATAATCAAATAAGAGAAAGTAGGGACTCGGGGTTTCACTACACTGACAATTATGAATTTAATAAAAATAAAATCTTTGAACAGAAAAGCGTTGACAGGGATTTTTCCTAATATACAGATTATCTCCTCTCGAAGCGTAATCCGGTATCTATTTACATTAATTCTCTACTCTTGTAATAATTAACATAAATAGACCCATTAAGTTCTGTGAAAAAACAATAAAAATCTTTCAAATAAATCCAAACTAATCACATGCTTGCATTCGTAGGTTTAAAAAGAATATTTAAGACATAAATATTCTTGATCAGAGTAAATTATGAAATAAACACAATTCTAATGAAATCAACTCTATAAAAATCATGACAAAGATTTAAAATAATAGATTTAATCCATAAATTGTCAATGGGCTACACCCCTAATCCCGAAAAAGAGTTTAAGCATTCATATTCTTCGAATACAGCATGCTTAGTGATGAATTCAATATGTAATCTCAAATAAATTGCAAAGAGACACTAGGAAAGTAATTAGAACTCTTCCCCTTGATCTGGTGATGAAGATAAAGCGTCAAATCCCTTCCTTTGTGTGATCTCTCGCTAGAATTTTGCCCAGAAATAGATTTTCGCCCTAGCCGCCCCCTTTGTTCTTGTTTGTCCATAGAAGCCTCCTTAAACCCTTCCAAAATCCTTCCTTTTATAGCTTAATCAGTATAGAACCCATCTAGGAAGACTTCTGCAAAGTTTGGTTAAGTTTTGACTCGATTCGGGATTGAATCGAGTGAAAAACCGAAGGGGGGGGGGGGGGGGAACTCACGGGCGGTGAACTGTTCACGGCCACGGCCCTGAGTTTTTCTGTTTTTGCACAAAAGTGTGTTCACAGCCCATGAATATACTCATGGCCCATGAAGACTCACGGGTGCAACCATGAATATTGCATCTGGCATCCGTTTTCACTCTAAATTTGATATGCGACATCATATTTTCCTCGGGAATCGTGCTATGACCTCAAAACTCTTAAAATCCATCATTTTTATGCGATTTTACATGTATTTTATAAAAACTAAGAAAAGTGAAGATTCCGTACAAAAAAAGATAAAAACACTAAAAATTATATAAAATCATTAAATTAAGCCTAAAATATTATATAAAATATAGGAAAAAATATAGTGTAAATGCAACTCATCAGTCGCGCCGATCGCTAGCATCGCCACCGTGATTGCTTCCTCCATCCACCACCGTGAAACCCTAGCCACGTTGCCGCTCTCCATTTCCCCCCATCGTTTCCTTTCGAAGCCTGATCTCTTGCTCATGTCGCAAACTGCATCGCCAGTTGCATCGCCTTCATCGTCACTAGCTGCATCGCCACCCACCGTTGTCGCTAGCTGCATCGCCACTGTCATCGTCGCTAGTCGCATCACCTCCGTCGCTCGTCACATCGCCTCCATCTAGAAAGATTTGACATGATTTAATGAGGATCAATATTAGAATTTTTTTAAGAGCCATCCAATTGCCTTAGATTTGTATAAATTATCACGGGCCGTTAGATTTTAATTTACAATTCTACTTCGATCTATATCTCTAATAAAAAGTATGAGGTCATATTTAGAAAGATCTAACCCGATTTAGTAATGATTGACACCTGAATTGTGTCGAGAGTTGTCCGATTAACTTAGATTTATGCAAATGAATATAAGTCATTGATTGTATTAACATTATATTAAATCTAGATTGTTGGATCTTTATGTTAGATCCTAATCATTTATTTCATGAGAGTAAATTAGGACAACTAATTTTGGAATAAAATTAGGCTGTCCGATCAAAATTAGATAGATATGAGCTATTGGATTGCAACTAGAACATCTAGCAGTCAGATTGGAGTTGAAGGATCTGGGCTATTGGTTTGAAACTAAATGATCTAACCCGTTGGATGGATACTAAAAGATCTAACTATCAGATCGGTGTTAGAAGATCTAGACCGTTGGATTTTTGTTCATCAATTCATTTGCGCAGATCGTTAAGCGAGATTTGAATTGACGAATTTGGCTAGAGTGAATTTGGGGTGTTTCTAACGCATCGGACCTAGGCCGTCAAATCGAGAGCGGGCAGATCTAGACCATGAGGTTGAAGCTAGCAGATCTGGATCATGTAACTGGATGTTAGCTTCGATGAGAAAGAATGTTGTAGGTTTTTGTTTTTTATAGTGTTTTGGTGACGACGATGCCTGCAATGGCCTTGGCTTGCCAAAGCATTTCATCACGGTGGAGGCAATCCTTGTGGCAGAGGCAGCCATGGGCCATGGCGGTTGGGCGATTCGGTGAATTGGCGGGTAGGACAGCTGCGGAGTGGAGAAATTAAGTGCCTATGCCCAAATTTTTTTTTATTTTTGTTGGAACATAAACCAAGTGCTTGCTGATTGGTTGTTTGAGTTGGAACCCTTCGATTTTGCCCTGAATGCTTTGATTCCGCAGTAAATTAGCCAACTTTTATATCTCTCTCTTTTTTAAAAAAAAATTCAGGAGCTTGGTTCCGAGAAAAGAGAAATTAGGGTAGGATGATGTGGCACGTCGATCAAGGGTTGCATTAAAATTTATTTCACTCGGCTGTAACATCTGCTTGTCTTCTCGATTCTAATTTTGCTTCCTATATAAGTCTCTGTCCCATACATTTATGATGCCATAACAATTCTTAAAACACGGCTTAAAATTTTAATACCACTTATTATGTAAAATAAACATAGCAATTAATAAATAATGACAAAAAATTATGATTTATAAAGAATAATATCGGCAACACAAGATCATATAGAGAACACAAAACACACATGATGTGTTCTCTATATCATCTTCTTGTGCTGCCGATATTAATCTTTTATAAGCTATAATTTTATAGAGAACACAAAACATACAGATTTTTATGTGTTTCAGCGTAAGCTTACATCCATGGGTCAAGATGGAGCAATTTTTACTAATCAATCGAAGAGTACAAGATGCAATGATCTAATCTATCAAAATATCATAAGCATATGATATTCGCTCAATCGCAATACAAAAATACCTCAAAAGAGAGTGTATGAACTCTCTTTAACGATGTTCTCAAAGACGTAGGTGGAAGATTGAGCCTTCATATCACTTCTGCATCAAATAAACTTTTCGAGAGGATAGGGAAGACGAAGTCGCTACCTCCTTGACAAAATTCATAGTAATAAACCCCCTAAATTCTAAATAATAAGTTTATCCTTATAAAACACATCTTAAAGGGTTTGCTGGTTTGCATACTAATGAATCCTAACTAAAATTCAATTTAAATATAACAGTTGCTTAAACTTATTCGGTCAGTATAATTTCATAATGAATTTTACAGTGAAGATTTTGATTTATTTTAGTGTTTTCTTCATCACAATGGGTGTTTATAATTGGAGTTATCTCTCCATCAAAGTATATATTTATTTTAGAGTTTACTCTACATCAAAGTATGTATTTATTTTGGAGTCTAATCTTCATCAAAGTATGATTGATTTCAGAGTTTACTCTCCATTAAATTAGAGTTAGGGGGAAGAAGAGGGAAAAAGATTATAAATTTTATTTGTCCTTCAAAGCAAATGAAATCTCCTTATTTATGCTAGTGTGTTTTCTTGGATGGAAAACTGGAAGAAAAGAATGAAAAATACAATGAATCTAGACGCAAAATGCTACTAGATTTAGGGTTTGTTTGGCCCCACTATCAGTAATTTTATAACTGTGCTAAACTGTGCTGTACTGTACTGTACTGCACTGTTAAAATTTATACGATGTTTGGTTAATAACTTTTTAACTACTGTCAAAATTTAAAATAATAAATAAATATATTATTTTAAATAATATTATATTTTATTTTTCTTTAATGTGAAAATTTTAAATTATTTAAACTAATAATACCTAAAATTTTAAATAAAATTATATAAATTACTTTTTTAGAGATGCAGAAGCTGTAAAAGCATCAAATTGTAGCTTTCATAACTTCTGCTTTTTATTGTTTTTTTCTGCTTCTATTTTTCATTACCAAACAGTTTTTCTAACTACTTTCTGCTTAAAAGCTGATTAAAATCAGCTTCAAAGCGGGGCCAAACAGGCCCTTAATGTACTTTCCAGTGTTTCCTTCAAGTTTTCCATCCAAGGAAACATATAAGTGTTCTTCCTTTAGTCAACATTTGGAGGTCATAATTGTCATAACAATTTGGAAAGACGATTATAACTAATATAGGCCACAAGAAGAGCACTTAAAGTCTTCTTCTTTATTTTCTCTCATTTTCTTTTCCCTTCTCCTCCGTAGCACTTTCTTTCTTTTTTTTTTCTTTGGTTTTCCTTTTGGCTCAGACCTCCCCCAAAAAAAAAATTCACGATCTATTCATTTTATTATTATTTTTTATCTTAAACGCGGCCATATTACTATTTAATTTATTTTTTTAGAAACATAGTCAAGCCCATGATTGATACCTTCTACTATTTTTATTTTCTCTCTTATTTTTTAAGCTCACAATGCCATACTCCATTTTTGGCATGGTATTCATGGAATTTCTTTTATCCGTTATTATTGACTTTATACTAAATCTCATCTTCAACAATGTTGGCTTCAACTATGTTTGACAAGTTATTCTAATCTTTATGCTGTTGTATATTTTTCAACTTAAAACAATGAGCCTTGATATGCTCTTTCTTCTTACAATAATTGCAAGTTATGTTATGGTGTCTAAATTTTAATAATGATCTAGGACAACTTTAGTAAAATCTTTATAAGAAGATCATCCTCTAATCATAAACTTGTTGAGGATTATCTGCGCTAACACCGACAAGTTCCTTGTCCATAAGTTCTTTTGAAAATAATGGTACTTTTACATCTTCAACAATTAATGTCTCTTTACTAAATATCAATATGTCTCTGAAGTGCTTGTAAGAAGGAGAAAACGGATGGAGCAATTTAAGGGCTTGACCTTCATCTACATACATGATTTCAAGATTTTCCAAATCCATTAAAGTAGATGTAAATTCATCAAGATGTGCCTTTACAGATGTTCCTTTTGCCATATTAAGCATATGCATTCGATGCTTCACAACTAGCTTACTAGTGAGATTTTTAGTTATATACAATGATTCAAGTTTTTGTAATAGCTATCTAGCTTCTAATCCTTGGGACAGTTGTTTACACATGTACAATAGATTTCGGGAAAGCTAAAAAATATCAACTATTTGGGTAAAGCAACTACTGTCCACCTTAATGTGTGAGATGGTGAGGGTTCAATCCCTACCTAGCTACATTTTCATCCTCTCATTCTACAATCCTACTATACACTACCTTATAAATAATTTGATAATACATTATCTTTATAAATAAAAATTTTATAAAATCAAATTCTTATAAAATCAAAATATTGTAAAACCAAAACGTGTAAAATTAAAATCTTATAAAATCAAACCTTTATCGAATCAAAATTTTATAAAAACAAAATATTATAAAATTGAAACTTTATAAAAATCAAAATCTTATCAAATCAATACTTTATAAATTCAAAAATTTATAAAATTTAAACTTTATAAAATCAAAATATGTATTTGTTTTGGAGTTTATTCTTCATCTATGATTGATTTCAGAGTTTACTCTCCATCAAATTAGAGTGAAGGGGAAGAAGAGGAAAAAAGATTAGAAATTTTACCTATCTTTTAAAGCAAATGAAATTTGCTTGTTTATGCTTTAGTCTTCTTCCTTTTGTCAACGTTTGAACGTCATAATTGTCATATCAATTTGGAAAGACGATTGTAAACTAATGTAGGCGACAAGCAGATCACTCAAAGTCTTCCTCTTTATTTTCTCTTATTTTCTTTTCTCTTCTTCTCGATAGCTATGGTTTTCCTTTTGCCGAGACCTCCCAAAAAAAAATTCCACAATCTATTCATTTTATTATTATTTTTTATCTTAAACTACTGTATTCATTTTATTATTATTTTTTATCGATAATAGAATTTGCACTGGACACTGCCCATCGCTCATTGGTTGTTAATCGTTCATTGCTCATCGGTTTCAATCTTCTGATTGATATTTCAGAAATTCTATATTGGTATCGAAATTGAGATTATAAGTTTTTAATTAATTAGCATAACTACTCTTTATTTTTTGTAATATGGACACAGTAATTAACCAACACGGGATTTTATTATCGATAATAAAAGTCATCTAATGCCCAGCTAATTTTTCTTTCATTTTATTATTTTTTTAATCTTAAACGTGGCCACAACCCAGTTTACTGTTTAATTTAGGTTTTTTCAGAAACATGGTCAATCCCACGCTTGATTCATTGCTTAACTATTTTTTTTTTCTCTCTTATCTTTTAAGCTCACAACGCCATACTTCATTTTTGGCTTAATATTGTTGGAATTTTTTTTATCCATTATCATTGATTTTTTTTTTGTTTTAAAATTTAATAGAATAAATAAAATATTATTATTATTATTGTTGTTGCTGCTGCATTACTATCTAGTTGTATTATTATTATTATCAACTGCCCCAACAGTAGTCGTAGGAGTTCACATTCCGAATAAAACCTCTAGGCAGAGACCCCGCTGAGCAGAGGCCCCTCATCTACCATCCATTAACATCATAGTTGGGATTTGTGAATCCCCATGTAAAATCAAGGGCCCCCAAAATTTTTTTTCCTTACAAGATGATATGCTGGTGCGGCCAACTTCTTGCACCAGTAGTCCTATAAATGTTTATATATTTATAAATATCAAAATCAATATAAATATACATATAAATATAAATAAAATAAATACTAAAATAAAAATAAAAATAAAATTATAGATAAATAATAAAATTAATAATAAATAAATAATAAAAATAAATAAATATAACCATAAATAATAATAATATAAATTTATTATTATATCAGATATTTTTAAATTTTAGATATGCTTTTCTATTGTTAAAAAAAATTATTTAGTTAGTAAATTTAAATATTTTACATACCTTTATTCACAAAAATAATACATCACTTTCAATTTATGAGAAAAATAATTTATCGAAATAGCCCCAAACTTCTCTAATCAGGTCAAACCATCAAAAAACCTATAAGCAGCTTGCCACCTGGATAGGGGTTCGACTCCTGTCCACTTTCAATTTCTTTTCACCTTCTAACCATAGGAGCTTAATTTATTTTATAAATTAATACACATATATAAAGCTATAAAAACATATAAAAATATATAAGAATATATAAAAGTATATAAACATATATAAAAGTATTAGTATTATAAAATATATAAAAGTATTATAAAAATATATAAAAATATCAGTAATCTACAACTTAACATATGATTATTTATGATATTTTATTTATTTTATTATTTTAATTTTTTATATAGTTTTCTATTTAATAATATTTATAATGCTTCTTCAAGCAACATTCTATAATATTTTGATTTAAACAGTATTACTTTAGAGTCTACAATATTACAACAACAGCACCTGCACCAACAACACTTGTACTGCAATCCCAAACTGGCTCTAAGTTGGACAAAACATAGCCTTAATTAATTGAAGGTATTGAATGAGATAGACTTAATTAGTTGAAGTTATTAAATGAGATAGGCTTAATTAGTTGAGCAAGATCAAGGTCTTGGGTGTTCACACAATACATGGGAGTTCACCTTCCCCTCTATAGATATATGTTACCTGTGGGAGGTTCTAAGACCCTGCTTACGGCCTGCTAAAAAGTTTTATCTCTCTTTAACTTATGTGACAAAGACTTAAATAATTAAGGTCTAAGTTCTTAGGTGTTCACACTAGAGATTTTCCATCTATAAAATATTGTATTCATCCTCTACCTCTCCAAGTGAAGTGCAAACCAGAGTTGCTTTGATTCACTACTGCACCACAGCAAGGTGGATATTATGGTATGCTAGCTGGTCCATCTATCTATCGACCTAATTAATCTCTTTGTTTTTGTTTATTAATATTATGAGTGAGGAAACAGTATTACTATTGAGTATTGAAGTACTATACTAAAAATTTTAATATTTAATATTTTAATATAAATACGTCGATACTTTGGTATTGCTATCGCATGTACCAAGATTTCAGTTCAGATTTTTTTAGAAATGGATGTACGTCGATACTTTGGCCGTGCATGTACCAAGATTTCTGTTCAGTTCAGATTTTAATATAAAATACGTATTTAATATAAATACGTCGATACTTTGGCCGTGCATGGATGCATGGTTAGGACATTTTTTTTTAGAAATGATGTACACCTTGTAAGCTTTCCAATGGTGCCAATATTGTGGTATTTTAGATTACGTATATGTATAAAATATCCTAATCAATAGTAGATTTTTTTATAAAGTGAATAGTATTTTTTTGTCTTATATGTGATATTGGTTAGGGTATTTTATACGTACACGTAATCTAAAATATCCCAATATTGGTACCATTGGAAAGCTTACAAGGTGTACATCATTTCTAAAAAAAAATGTCCTAACTTAAGCGCCCCCGAGCACTTAAGAATTTTTTCCGCCACTACACCACCTCGCAACCTGCCGCCTCCAGTTTACTCGCTGCCACCTGATTCAACTTTTTGTTTGTTTCACATGATAATCACGTGATTGGTTTCTTCCCCCCTTATTTTTCTTCTTCTTTTTTTTCTCCCCTCCAATAAAACACAGCCTTAATTTTGCCTTCAAATATGTGATGGTCACCCTCAATCTAGAAATTCACACAGCATAGCATAGAACTCTTTTTCATCTCTAATGAAGCCACTCCGTTTGCGAACCTCGCCCCGCATCCATGCCGAAGGAACCACTGAAGACGGAGTTGCATTGCGATTTTGCCCCCAACACAGCTCTAATTTGGTTGTTGGCCAGGTTTTGACTCGGGCTTGGGCCTTGTGCACGGTGTGCGAGGGCCTCTACCCAGTCTAGCTCCTTTATTCGACCCGGTCCAGGCGATACAGGTGTAACAATTCTCCTCTACCCAATTTGGACATCACCCTCGATGTTCTCTACGGGATTGGATGTTGGTGTCTTTGTCACGGCCACTGCTGCGATATATGCCATTTTGTCTTGTCGTCCGTCAACGGCTGAAGCTCGTGACAAAGTAGCTATAGAGCTTACTCACGCTCGTACGGGATCTGTCACTCTTCGTATCCCCCATGCTCTAGAATTCGAGGCCACCAAGCTACCTCGCTGAATACCAGGGACCCATCCTGGTGCTTCCTCATGAACCACTTGGACTCCTCCCAAGTGTGGAACCATAGAGGCCTTCACTCGTCGAAGTAACTTAATTCCGAGGATGATGTCGTAATCGTCCATATTCGCCACTAGGATGTGATATTATCCTATCCAGTTTCTTAGCTTCACCGAAACGTCATAGGATATGCCCATCATCCTCTACTCTGTGGTGTTGACTATCTTTACTCGATCCTCCGTCGGTGAAGTATGCAGATCTAGTGTACCGCCATACATTATGACATATAAAAACAACAGAATATGTCTTATTTTGAGATTAAATGATTTCAAAAAATACTACCAAAATATAAGACATCACTTATCCGTGATAACAAGAATGCTTATTTCTTATCGTGGATAAGTCTTTTCACAATACGTGGATATAGCTTATTCATGATAAAAATGCATTTATCCATGATATTTTTGAACCCTTCTTAAGTTTTCTGGGCAGGGTACCTAATGACTCAAAAAGTCATAGTAACTTCATACACTTAATTTATCTTTTTGGGTCATCTTTTAAGTACTTTTGCTTGTTTTAAATTAAATTTAGTCAATTATTTTGGAATCTACATATTCTCTTATTTTTCATCTTGTCATGTGAAATATGCTTATGTTCATAAATTTTTGAGGGAAAATAGACTAAGGACTAAACCTGGAGGAAATTCATAGCTCAAATGGAAAATTTAGAAGAAAAGTTGCATTTACACCCTTGTGACAATTTACACTTGGATCATCACACCCCTGTGATTATAACCAAATTGGGGAAAAAGTTGACAACGAGCCGAGTCTTCCACTGCCAACTTAAACCCAAATTTCTTGAGCTTAAACCGAGGGGAATCAAAGGACAAAACACTCAATTGGAAGTGGAGAACTGATTATAAGAGGGAGGAGAAGATTAATTTGGGCTATCGCACGCTCACGAGCAATTATGTAAATGTTGTTAATGTTGGCGCTTTAGGGAAAACCCAAAAACCTAAACCCATTTTTTAAAAAATTTAATTTTATTTGGGCACTGATTTTTAAATTCACCCATTTATTTATTTAATTTTATTCTTAGTTGTAATTAAGACATAGTCTTAATTAATGCCGGTGCGACTGCAGTCGCATGTGTGGCCCAACTAAGAATAGCCATCAACAACTTCTCTATATATACATATAGAGTTGTGTGCAGTGGGTCGACCATTACATATGCTCTCTTGTCTCTCTCGTGCGATCTCACTCCTTTTTTTTTGCTATCAGCGGCCGAAAGCATCTCTGTGATAACTACTACACCGATGCGCTGGCAGTAGCAATCGAATCCTGCACGAGGGATGAAAATCTACCTAAAGACAGATCTTCGGATCGCCTCTAGATTTTTCTAATACTTATTATTTCTTAGTCTTTGTTAATTTACAGGAATATAAACAATAATTTTTAAGCAGAGCATTTTTCTAATCTTGGAAATTAATTCGTTTTTCTAAGCCTCGCATCTCTGCAATTGTTAGATCTAAGTTTAGTTCTTTAAATCCAGTTACTCACATATGTTTAATTTAATTCATCTCTCGCATCTGTCTATTCGCATTAGTTTTCACATGTCGAATAATTATATCTTGTATCTTCTGATTTTCAATTAATTAATGTTCTTTAATCCTAATTAATTGTTTCATCTGATTTGTCTGATCTAATTTCGCATAGTTACCAAATCTCTTGCATCTTAGTTAGATTCGTTATTATCTGTTAGTTTGATAGTCAATCTGATTTTATTTAATTAGGTTCCCTCGTAATTAATACAGATTGCTAATCTTGATTAGTCTTAATCCCTCGCTTATTATTCATTTTAATACTTGATTCGTCATTAATTAATTTTGAATAGCTCTAGAAATTCATCTTATCTAATTTTAGATCTTCTAATTAGAGTTAATTATTCTTTTCTCGCATCTAATCTGTACCCTAATTACTGATTACCTATTTGCATTTAATTACTGTTATCTGATTAAATCTGTTTAGATCTGATTAAACAGTTTTAATTATTGCAATTTAATTACTGTGACAGCGCTAGATTAAACCCTAGTGCTGCTCACGTCTCGCCATTTGCATCTTAATTAGTGTCACGCTCAGCCTGTTTAGCCCGTCCATGTCAGCATTTTCTATCATGGGACGGTGTGCCCGAAAACCAGAAATCAAAATTCCCAATTTGAAAACACTGACGTGGACAAGCTAAACAGGCTGGGCGTGACAGTGGTATCAGAGCGAAGGTTTTGCCGGCGATCATGGTGATGCAAGGAGATGGTGGTGCTACCTGGGCAGGTAGCAAGTGTGCAGGTGGCGCACTAACAGAGATAGGGTGGCGGTGAGTGCACCCCCCCTTCCGAAGCAGTAGGCTTCGATGCCGTTGCCAGGCGGGCGACGAGGTGATCCGGTATCTGTGAGCAAGATGAGGACGAGAAGTCTGCGAGGCTTCTTTCGGAGCAGCAGGCTCCGATGCCATCACCAGGCGAGTGACGAGGATTCCGGCATTTGTGAGCGAGATGCCGATGAGAGGTCTGCGAGACTTCTTTCTAGAGCAGGAGTCTCTGATGCCGTCACTAGGCGGGTGACGAGGATGCCGGCATCTATTCAGCGAGATGCCGATGAGAGGTATGCAAGACCTCTTCCCGGAGCGGCGGGCTCCGATGCTAGTGCTAGGAGGGCGTCCAATGACGTCGAGGGCGATGTCCGAGTTTGGTGGGGGAATGATGTGTGCTGTACTATCGCACCACTAACCGCAAGTGTGACGATTTTGTCGTGATAGTACTTAAGATGTCGATCCCATAGGGACAGTGATCAAGTACCATGTGATTATGAATTAATAGCTAGAAAAGCAGGTGAAATGATTTGAAATTGCGTAAAGTAAAGCAAATACAACTTAAAGCAAACCGAATCTAGCAAGAGTAAGTTTTGGGTTGAAAACAGGGGTTAGAGATATCGGAACTTCGGGTTCATCTCGTTGACGGATCTTAAATTCAAATGAGTTAAAAAGCAATGAATTCTAAAAGTGCTCAAGGAAATATCAAAAGGTACCGATTACCCTCTTTCGACGGCATAATCCGGTATCAATCTAGATCGGCGTCCTACTTTTGTAGCTAACCACACCTAGATTTATCCAATGGGTTCAGAGATATTATAAAGTTCCTCATACAAATCTTGCCCCATTTCTTGACAGCTCAGAGCATGTTCGAATTGGTAGATCTAGCATCGCAATTCACCTTTCGGTCCTTCTTGCGGCGCCTAACAAAAGTAATTGCATGGCCAATACAACACTAGCAGATAAAATTTGCATTTTCTATGAAATAACAAGTTCAAAAACAAGATACAAGCAACGAGTCTACACCCTTAGTTCCGACAAAGAAATTACGCTATCATAGCATCGTTTGAGTACAAATCTCTAAGGAAAGAAGAAACCAAAATGAAGATGGTAGGTAGAAGATGGGAAACTCTTCAAGGAAGGGTAGCAATCCTTCTTCTTCAAATCTTCTAGAGTGGGCGCACAAGGATCTCTTTCTCTCCCTTTTTGCTTTCGTCCAGAACTTCAACACCTCAGTAGAACTCCTCCCTTTTCAACCCAAATTTTGCACCATAAATAGAGTCCAAACTCATTCCTGAATGCATACATTGATGGGCCATTGAATTAGCTACGTTTTGATACCTTAAATGTTAAAAACGGAGCTATAATGAGGGAGGTATGGCCCATTCATTACAGGTGGCTCCATGATTACGGGTGTAATGGGCCATTATGGTTGTAACAGTAATGTAACTGTAATGCATTAATTGCAGCCTCTTTAATTCTTGTAACATCCACATAATTAATGCTCATTTAATCCTCTTCGTTTTGACTCCAAGAATGTCCAAATCGGAGTTAAAACGAAGGAGTTATGAGCATTTAAAGCTAGGTGGCTGGTAATAAATTCTACTTATGATATGCTAATAACATGTTTTCCATTTAAGAATCCTCTTACATTATTTTATAATGAAAGAATGCTTGATGGAAATATTGAAGAAAATGATTGGGATAAAGCAAAGTTATTACATAATATTTTAGAAATTTTTTATAATGCTAGCACTCATTTATCTGGTGTTTATTATCCTACATCATGTTTAATTTTAGAACATTTAGTTTTAATTAGTGAAATTTTTTCTCAATATAGACATGATCAAAATGTTTTTCAAGTAATTTTTAAAATGGAAACAAAATTTAAAAAATATTGAAAAAATATATCTCCTTTATATTGTTTAGCTTCAATTATGGATCCTAGATTAAAATTAGAAGGTGTTCATATTTTATTAGATGAATATTATAAAAATATGGAACTTGAAGGAGTAGATGAGAAAAAAAATGAAGTTTCTACCTTATTAGATGAAATGTATAATGTTTATAATTTAAAATTTGGAAATACAATGAATCCAACATCCTCTCAAACTAATGTATCTACTAGTAGTAAAAATATTACAGGAAGAGTACGCTCAATTTTAAATAGAAAAGGAACATCAACAAGTCGATCTAGTAATTTTAATGAATTAATATTTTTTTTAGAAAATAATCATACATCTTTACTCACAGAAGAACAAATAGATAATTTTGATATTTTATCATGGTGGAGATCACAAGGAAAATCATATCCTGTGGTTTCTGCCATGGCACGTGATTTACTAACTCCTCCGATGTCTACTGTAGCATCGGAGTCTTGTTTTAGTGCAGGCGGCAGGGTGCTGGACGAGAAGCGAAGCCGAATGAACGAAGCAAGCGTGGAAATGTGTATTTGTCTTAAAGATTGGCTAGATGCTGAAGATCGTCTTCAAGATAAAGGTGGTCATTCAACTTCATCGGATGATGATGAACAAAGTCTTGGAAGTGCAAGCGGAAGCAACAATGGATAAACGTTGTAATAAATAATTATAAAAAAAGTTGTAAAAGAGTTGTAGAAAGAGTTGTAAAAAGAGTTGTAAAAAGAGAACTACGTAGACCTGATTCTTCGTTTGAGTGGGGTACGTAGGCAGCCTGTAATGGGTCCGGTCTAAAATATATAAAATTTTAACATTTTTTCAAATATTTGTGCAATATACATTCTCAATTTCTCAATTTTGTTTATTTTTTCATATTTTATATATTTTAATTAAGTAATAATTTACTTATTAAATTAATTTATTTTTTTTAAATTTGGCACGCGGGCCAAAGTCGGCCCGTGGGCCAACGTTGGCCCATGGGCCACAATCGGGCCCGGCCAAACACGACCCGCGTTCCTCATTTGGCCCGTTGGGCCGTATTTGGCACGCGTGCCGAAGTCAGCCCGCGGGCCGTGCTTGGCCCACGTGCCGGATCCATGCTCACTCTCCGGCTGAACCGTGTCTGTGCCGGCACGCCTAATCGGGCCACGGGCCGTGCCGAGCCCAACAATTTTTCCACCGTGCCGTGCCGGGCACGGCACGATTTGAAACGCCGCCAGGAACCGGGCCGAGGTGGGCCCAGGGCACGGCCCATGGCCACTAGCTGCGACCCACGATCTATTCATTTTATTATTTTTTTAATCTTAAACGTGGCCACAACCCAGTTTACTGTTTAATTTAGTTTTTTTTCAGAAACATGGTCAATCCCACGCTTGATTCATTGCTTAACTATTTTTTTTTCTCTCTTATCTTTTAAGCTCACAACGCCATACTTCATTTTTGGCTTAATATTGTTGGAATTTCTTTTATCCATTATCATTGATTTTTTTGTTTTAAAATTTAATAGAATAAATAAATTATTATTATTGTTGTTGCTGCTGCATTACTATCTAGTTGTATTATTGTTATTATCAACTGCCCCAACAGTAGTCGTAGGAGTTCACATTCCGAATAAAACCTCTAGGCAGAGACCCCGCTGTGCAGAGGCCCCTCATCTACCATCCATTAACATCAGAGTTGGGATTTGTGAATCCCCTTGTAAAATCAAGGGTGGATGAGCCCCCCCCCCAAAAAAAAAATTTTTTTTCCTCACATTCCCCTATTTAAGTTACAAGATGATATGCTGGTGCGGCCAACTTCTTGCACCAGTAGTCCTATAAATGTTTATATATTTATAAATATCAAAATCAATATCAAAATGAATATAAATATACATATAAATATAAAATAAATACTAAAATAAAAATAAAAATAAAAATAAAAATAAAAATATAGATAAATAATAAAATTAATAATAAAAAATAATAAATAATAAGTATAAATAATAATAATAATATAAATTTATTATTATATCAGATATTTTTTAATTTTAGATATGCTTTTCTATTGTTAAAAAAATTTATTTAGTTAGCAAATTTAAATATTTTACATACCTTTATTCACAAAAATAATACATCACTTTCAATTTATGAGAAAAATAATTTATCGAAATAGCCCCAAACTTCTCTAATCAGGTCAAACCATCAAAAAACCTGTAAGCAGCTTGCCACTGGATAGGGGTTCGACTCCTGTCCACTTTCAATTTCTTTTCACCTTCTAACCATAGGAGCTTAATTTATTTTATGAATTAATACACATATATAAAGCTATAAAAACATATAAAAATATATAAAAATATATAAGAATATATAAAAGTATATAAACATATATAAAAGTATTAGTATTATAAAATATATAAAAGTATTATAAAAATATATAAAAATATCAGCAATCTACAACTTAACATATGATTATTTATGATATTTTTTTTATTTTTTTATTTTAATTTTTTATATAGTTTTCTATTTAATAATATTTATAATGTTTCTTCCAGCAATATTCTATAATATTTTGATTTAAACAGTACTACTTTTGAGTCTACAATATTACAACAACAGCACCTGCACCAACAACCTGTACTACAATTCCAAATTGGCTCTAAGTTGGACAAAACATAGCCTTAATTAGTTGAAGGTATTGAATGAGACAGACTTAATTAGTTGAAGTTATTAAATGAGATAGGCTTAATTAGTTGAGCAAGGTCAAGGTCTTGGGTGTTCACACAATACATGGGAGTTCACCTTCCCCTCTATAGATATATGTTACCTGTGGGAGGTTCTAAGACCCTGCTTACGGCCTGCTAAAAAGTTTTATCTCTCTTTAACTTATGTGACAAAGACTTAAATAATTAAGGTCTAAGTTCTTAGGTGTTCACACTAGAGATTTTCCATCTATAAATATTGTATTCATCCTCTACCTCTCCAAGTGAAGTGCAAGCCAGAGTTGCTTTGATCCACTACCGCACCACAGCAAGCTCGATATTATGGTATGCTAGCTGCGGCATCTATCTATGGATCTGATTAATCTCTTTGTTTATGTTTCTTAATAATTTTAAAGTATTATATCAAAAATTTTAGTGCTCAGTATTTTTGATATAGATACTTTGCTGGATCTATCTATCGCCCATTGCTCACCTGTTGCTCAATTGTTTGATTGATATTTTGAAAATTCGATATCGATGTCGAAATAAATTTTGAGATGTTAATTGTTTGATTGATATTTTGAAAGTTCAATATAAATAAATTTTGAGAATTTAGTATTGTTTCCAAAATAAATTTTGGAATTTGGGTATTAGTACCAACAAAAAATTTAAAATTTAGTGGTACTAAAAAACTTTATTTCAAAATCCGGTATTAAAATTTCTCAACTGATACTGGTATTAAAATGCCGAATACTCATCACTAAATATATAATGCATGATCATTTGCTATGGTTTCCTGCAGGCAACCAGAGTGGGACTTTGGGGAGTACAAACCGATGGAGACAATTGGAACACAGGAGTTGCCACACATTTCAAAACTATCAATGTCTACAGCGGCGACAAAATCCAAGGCATTGAGTTCAGCTACTTGATCAAGAACCTACCCTTTCAAACTCCTCTATTTGGATCGAACGCTGGCCAAAAGAATCCAGTATAATACCCACTTACACAATTTCTCTACTCTTCTTTACATTAGCCTTCTATTTTTCATTAAAAAAAAATAAGCCCCAATATGCCAATAATCATGTGTGTGTTTCAAGCGTAATAAAAATATTATATCCTCATTATTATTTATCATTTGAATTGTCATTAATCTGCCATTAACTTTTTCATTGTAGATTTTTTTTCAAGACAACGAATACCTCACATCAATCACCGGAGAATATGACAACACAGCTATTACTAAACTCACTTTCGGCACAAATTTGACATCATACGGTCCATTTGGAAAATCAGGCACCACAAGTTTCTCTATACCTGTCATTGATGGTTCCATCGTGGGCTTCATAGGACGTGCTGATAAAAATTGCCTCAAAGCAATTGGAGCGAGCTTGAAGCCAAACTAATCGCATGCAGTGTCTTAATTTCATTGAGCTATGCTGTTGTTAAAGTTTCAATGTATGCAATAGTAAATAAGTCATATCATATGACATTTGTGTCTAGTGTCAATATGAGTCCGGTAATGTAATAGCTATGTTTTGTGTTGCAAATAAAAGCTCAATGAAGTATTATTATGTGAAAATTATTTGCAAGGTTTTTCCATAATAAATAATTATTATCTTATAAAATTTTAGAAAAACTTTAGCAAATGTTATAGGAAAGAAACATATAGATCTATAGATATATGTTTGGAAGAATGTTCTAAAAGTGATAAATTATGACAAAATAATTTTTTCTTAAATTTCTTATACATTTCTTTAACCATTTACTTAATTTCTTTCTCAACCATTTGATTTATTGTAATCAAGACCGAACAAGACTAATTGATCCCTTTGCCACCGCCGCCCTCAAAAGATTCGGAACATTTGAATTTTAAATAATAATAATTATTATTTTAGTAGTTTTCACTTTAAAATTCAATCACATCATAACATTATTGTTATTATAAGTATAGTACAGAAAGTGAGAGAAAAAGATATAAAATAAAAAGATATTGGAATTTTAAATAATAATAATAATTATTTATGTAACAGCTTCATAAATCAGTAAACAATTGAAAAATATTTAACACTTGTTGAAAGAATAATAAATCAGGAAACTTTAGGTGTCACATCTTCATATTTAGAATTTGATGTTCTTAGCCATCAGGAATTTAGTTGCTAATGTAATTAGTTTATAATTATCAGTTAATCTATTGATTATTGCCCTTTGCTTCTGAATTATCTTTAAGAATATTTGTGCTTAACAGCACAGCACAGCATAAACATCTTTTCAACCAGCACAGCATATGCGGTTCACAAGCTGTGCAACCCAAAGACCCTTAAACTTCTTAGGCCAGCAATTTTTCAACCAGCATTTCTTCAACCAGCAAAAGCTAAAAGTAGATGCTGGGCCAAACACATCCTATAATGTGGTGAAGCTAGCTGCTGACCTATGGCATCTGAAAGATCAAAATCTTCATAAGCCAAATGGCCATTGATGTAGACATTAAAGCATAGTTGATCAAGGGCTAAATTGGCAATGTCGCAGAAATGCATCCGAACAAGGAACTTGGAACCAGAATTCACAGGAAATTTCCATGCCATGCTGTAGTTTGTCCCTGTAACACTAGAAGAACGTATAAGTGTTGCAGAATTATAGACGTCCGGTGCATTTAGCGTAGCTTTTTAATTGCTTTTGCTTTTGCTGGTTGCAAAAGTAGATTTTTAGAAGCTAGAATATTTGGTTGTCAGCTTTTGGGTTTAGAACTTAGAAACAACTGCTTTCTTGAGAAGCTATTGCCCCCTTGCTTATGACTAGCGA
Source organism: Costus lasius (assembly GCA_027563935.2). Taxonomy (NCBI): domain Eukaryota; kingdom Viridiplantae; phylum Streptophyta; class Magnoliopsida; order Zingiberales; family Costaceae; genus Costus; species Costus lasius. Next base: position 12,657,033 of record CM050450.1, on the reverse strand, counting down.
AAGCTACTGATTAGTTAAAAAATTAATTTTACCAAACACCTTAAAACCTTTTCAGTCAGCTTCTTTTCAACTAGGAAAAGTTAAAAATTTCAGTTATTCCAAATGGACCTATTATCGGGAGCAACTTCTCAGCTCAACCCATATCCCTGGGACCCAATCCTTCCGTTAAATTTCACAATCTTGAAAGCGGAATCAAGCTTCAAAAGTTCGAAATCGAGCACCCACGTCCTCATAAAATAATATTTGTTTTTAAATACCACATACATTATACAAATATTTGTTTTTAAATAAAATAATATTATTATATAAAACTCATAAATTTGATAAATTACTTATTACACATTTTTATTTGAAATTTTAGTGTTGAAAAAAAAGGAATCGAGTTACATTTTAGAATAATTTTGTTTATTTTAAAATTATTAATAAAAGAGAATAATAGAGGAATATCTAATACTAAATCCCGGCCCCTATCAAGTTAGATTGAAAAAGAAATGTTAGACTTCTAAGTTCTGTGCATGCCAAACAGTAACATTGAATGCAATAAATAATGTCTTTCTTTTAGAAAACTTATATTGAATGTCAGTAAAGTCGCAATAATTAATAGATAGGGATAACAAAAATATTAATATCATGCCCTCCTACATCGATAGCACAGGGAATGCGGGCAAGTATCTCATGTGTTAAGCCTAGTTTAGTTCGGTTCTGCACAAAGTCCAGTCGGCCACGCACTAGCCCAACCCTGCAAAGAAATACATGCGGCAAAACCCAAATCGGCCGGTCAACGCTGAATGGGTATTTTGACCGTGTGTCGAGTGCGACGATTTATCCAGCCGTGACATTGCCCTCTCTGCGAGCTTCGCCGTAGCGTGTGGATGCGAGCTCGTCGCAGAGATCGGACGTGTCTTCATCTCGGAACTCGTCGGGCGCAGCGGCATCATCGGCGGAAGAAGCGGATGACTCGATCCGATGCTAGGAATATAGGCGGTGGACGCCCTAGTTTGGAACGGATGACGCGGACCTGGCGACGAGGAGAGGCGGCGGCTTGTTCTATAAAGGGCGAACCAGGGAGCACGACCAGGGGGATCACGAAGGAAGGAGCACCACCAGTGATCAGTGAGTGACCATCCGGCGTCTGGGGAGACGTCGGCGGTAGGATTGCGCATGTGCGGGTGAGAGTTCGGAGTTGAGAGATTGTAGCTGGTAAGGTCCGGTGAGGGAGGGATAGAGGGGAGTCGGCGTCTAGGGGGGCAGCCGGCGTGTGAGGAAGAATTTCTGTAGCTTATTCGTGAATAAGAGCTAATTTCTAAATTAGGGTTAGAGTTTTTCGATCCTTTTCAATTTGGGGGTGATTTTGTTCCCAGAGATTAGGGATTTCACGCCGGTCTAGTGTTCCGCCGGAGAACCTTAAGACCGGGGCGTGACACATGCATCCGTAGTGTCACGCCCCAGTCGGATCGGCCTAAAAACAGCGCTTATCCGTTGTCTTAGGACCATCCGGCGGAATACCGGAACGCAACTCTCTCTAGGGTTTCCGACCCAAAATTGAAACCCTAACTCTCCCCGATAGATTTTTGTCCCTAAATTACAAGGTCGCTCAGAAATCCTAACCCTAATTTAGGAAAATCCGGAATCGAACCCTAATTTGGAAATACCTCTCTCTGATTTTGACCGAAGTCAAAATAATGCTCATGCTGACGTCGGATGACGTCAGCCCTCCAAACGAAACCGCCGCTTGAATTTTCGCCCGCGCTGACGTACGCCTTACGTCAGCTACGAAATTCTAAAATCGGATTTCGATTTCGATGTTGACCCCGTCAACGCTGCCTTGAATCGAACGCTGAACGCGTTCGATCGTTGTCTCCGGCTTCACGCGAACGAAGCTTCGCCTCGCTGTCTTCCACGCCTAAGCGCCGCCTGCGCTCGGCCTTGCCGGAGAGAAGAGACGATAGGGAAAGGCTCGTTCTTCCCTTCCCTTCCAATCGCCGCCCGACGATTACCGTCGTCAGCCGGAACGCTGTGAACACGCCGCCGACGCGGCAGAGATGCAGAGAACAAGGGAAGGTGGAGAAGAGGAAGATGAAGCTTCATTTATTCACCAAATAAGCTACATATCTTCTCCTTTGCGTCGTCGACCCCCTGGTTAGCGTCCCCATCCCTCCCTCGCCGTCGACCCACTGGTCGACGGTTACAAACTCTCGTGGAACTATCTCTCGTCATCGACGCTCCTAGTGCCGGCATCGGTGCCCCTGGCACCGGCATCAACGCTCGCCGGCGTTGGCATCAGAGCCCCCGCTCTGGTAGGGGCGACGGCGCCCTCGCCGTCGCCGGTGGAGTCGCTCCCCAGCACTCTCTCTTCCTCTCGTCCGCTCATCGAACGCTTTTAAAGGGAAGATATCTTGCATCCAGCTCCGCTACGCTCGCTCGCGTGGGCCACGCCCCACGACGTCGCCAACTCCGTGCGATCCGCTCGTCGCCGATAATCACGCTCCGAGTCCTCTGCTGGAGCTTCGTCCGTGACCTCCGCAGAAGGCGACGCCGAGCTGCTTGCCATCCGTGTTTTCTTCCTCAAACCACATCTCCAGCCCTAGATCCGACTTGCGCCGCACGCTTCGCCGACTTCCTCGCTGCTGCCGTGTCCGAGCTCCGCTTCATCCTCGCGCTTCGCCAGCCGCATGGACGCCGTTGCTCGCCCAATTCGCATCAGCGTCTGAAGCACGTGGATGAGACGAAGCCTCTGCTTCGTTTGGGTTGGTCAACCACTTACGTTGACCGAGCTTCGTTTGGCTTCCACACCATGGGCTTGGATTGGGCTAGTTCTTGGCTCGCCGAGCTTCGGGCTGAACCGGGCTGAACCAGGCTTGACACGTAGCATGAGAGTGTAAATAAACTCCCGCCACACAAAAAATTTTTACAGCAAGGTGTTCTACTGCACGCGATGGAGTAGGATCGCACCATTTTGAAGACACGACTCCTAATGCAAGTCAACATACACACTATTAGAATTTTGTTTATATTTTAGTATATATTAACGAAAACTTTATGTATATTGACTTGCATCAAAATTTATTATTTTCATCGAGATTTATGTGTTAAAGATGAGAGGACCTTGCTTTATCGCATGCGGTATATTGCTGCAAAAATTTTCGCATTCCTTTCGATGGACTGATGCCATTCACAAAATTAGTGTGGCTGTAACAGATCCACCACATGGACAACTTTGAGGGGTTTCCGTATGGGCTGTTCTTGGGGCCCAAGGTGAGCTCATGGCTCAAAATCGTTTGGAGCGACGTCGCACATTTCTTTTTCCAGAGACCTTCATCTCTGATATTGTTTGTATTTAGGAACTGGAGGAAGTGAGCGGCCTGGAGGAGATCAGCAGAAGAGCCAAGCTCTACAACAATTCTAATCAAAGCGGTTGAGAAAATTTTTGTTTTAAGCCTCGTCTAATTTTCTAGTGTTTTTCCGCGGATCAAGGGATTGCTCAATTACTTCTCATTGAGTAGCACGAATATTTTGATATACAACGTACATATTTTGATGGTGGTCAATTGATTGTAGTAGGTTTCGAGACTCCAACGCAGTCTCTATACAATACATAGGTTACATGAATGGGAGATAAGAGATCTCCGGGAATGGAGTCCAATGTGAAAAAACAAATCTTTTCCACCGAGCTGCTCAGATTAACCAAGTGCCAGTGACAGCACTGCTTCTAGTTCAGCAAGTTAAATGAAATTTTATTCAAACTCAATTTACTCCCAAATGTTTATGTGCAGAACTCAATTTATAGTTTATGTGAACAAAACTAAAAGAGATATATGCTCTGAATATAAAAATCCAAATTTGCAGGACTTTAATTTTTTACTAATAATTAAGGATCAGTTATTTTAATAGGTAAGAACCTTAGTTATTGTCGTTATTATTATTATAATTATTAGTTAGATTATTAGGGTTATAATATAAAATCATTCACTGTTTGTTGAGTGCTTCGACTCTAATATTTTGATATGCTCAGATTCAAAGTATTATTTATCGAGTGTTTGTTATGCATTTTGAGTTCAACGCCCCGGAGTTAAGAAAAATCCTATAGACTCTGCTTATGATTTTGGAGAAATTTACTAGATTTATAGAATGTTATCAAATTTTATAAAATCCATTCAACATTCTATAAAATATAATTAAAATCTATAAAATTTACTCCACACTCTACGAAATCTAATTAAAATCGATAAAATCTAATTAATATTCTACAAAATTAAATTAATATTCTACAAAATTAAATTAATATTCTACAAAATTAAATTAATATTCTACAAAATTAAATTAATATTCTATAAAATTTGATTTGAGATTCGTGATCCCCACTGCATTTTCTCCCCAGTAGCAGTCTTGGGAGTTCACATTCCCCTATCTTTTAATTACATATATGCTTAAGTTGACCAGCACCAATAGTTTCCAAACAGTATATAACTTTCCCAATCCACTATCTTTTAACTAGCAATTCTCCAGCAAAAAAATGCTAAAAGTAGAATTAGCCCCAAACTGGTCAAAAATTAATAGACTTAGTCGGTCAATATACTATCATAATGAATTTTATAGTGAAGCTTTTGATTTCTTTTAGAGTTTTTTTTCCATCACAATGGGTGTTTATTATCGGATTAAAATAATGTTTATTATCAAAGTTGTCTTTCCATTAAAAAATAATATTTATTATCAAAGTTGTCTTTCCATCAAAGTGTGTATTTATTTCAGAGTTTACTCTTCATCAAAGTATGCATTTATTTCAAAGTTTACTCTCTACCAAAGTATGTTGTTTATTCCAGAATTTACTCTCCTTTAAATATAATTTATTTTGAAGTTTACTCTCCATCAAATAGAGTGAGAGGAAAATGATTAGAAATTTAAATTATTTTCTAAAGCAAATGAATTCTCCTTGTTGATATTATAGCATTCTTCCTTTCGTTAGTATTTGGACATCGTAATTGCCTTGTCAAATTGGAAAGATGATTATAAAATACTGTAGGCAAGATGAAGGCCCCTCAAATCTTTTTTCTTTCTCTCCTTTATGTTTTTTTTTATTGGGATTTTTTACACTCAACTTGATAAAATCCCTATATCTCACTTATATAATCACAACAATATATAGATGTAATAAAAATACTAAGATTTTTTGTGGAAAAACCATATGAAGAAAAGGTAAAAAATTATGGAAGCAAACCACCAAATTTTCACTATAAATCTAACAATACAATGTCTCTTTACTACAATAATTTTACCAACAATAACATGAAAATTAACACACAAAAATATTATATTAAAATTTGCCATTATATTTGAAACAGTATCTAGAGAAGATCAATAAAAAATTAATCGTTGGATAAGTAAAGAATTACCCCAAAAGCAGCTCCATAAAATTTCATATGGATTAGCGGATGACTCAAAGATCGCACCCCATGTTCTTGGTCAAAACTTTCTTTCTCTCTCCTCGGTGGCTGCTCTAGTCGAAAAAATTAAAATCGTAGTTATTGTTCACCTTAATAGTAGCGCTATTTATTGTCTATTTTTAGGTGGGCCCGGTATGCTGCAAGGCCCACACATAACATCGTTTCTTTTCCCTACTTTTTTTTTTCTTTGGTTTTCCTTTTGGGGAGACCTCCCATAAAACAATTCTACTGTTTCTGTTCTTCGTGCTCCCTGTCATGACTCTGTAATAGTAAATTAAATGTGTCATGTGACATCTACGTCCAGTGTCAAACCGTGAGTCGGTAATGTAATGGCTATCTCTTGTGTTGCAAATAAAAGCTTAATGAAGTATTATTATGTGAAAATTATTTGCAAGATTTTACCATACTAAATAATATTATAGTATGGGAAGCAAGCATTGATTCTTTGTTTCTCTCCGAAACAAAAAGAGAAGAAAAGTGCTCTATTTTTTTTCTCCTCAAATCAGCCCCTCCAATAAAACAAGAGAAAAAAATTAAATATTATTATACTTATTATACTTATAAATAATAAGTATAATTTATTTATTATTATACTTATTATTTTTCTTCCCCTCAAATCAGCCCCTCTAAGTACCGAATATATAATTTATTTATTTTATATTATTATACTTATAAATAATTAATATTTTAATAATTAATATTTTTCTTTATAGTACTAAAAAATTAAATATTTTTTTAGGCAAAAAATTAAATATTTTTAGCTTTGGTATTTGCACACTGCCAAACACTCACCTGTCAACTCATCGCTCATTGCTCAACTGTTGCTCCATTGTCTAATTAATATTTCAGAAATTCAGTATTAATATCGAAATATATTTTAAGAATTTAATATTGTTACTAAAATAACATTTCAAAAATCGGTATGTGATAAATTTTAGTAATTCAGTACTATTACCAATTAAACTTTTAGAATCTAGTAATTGTACTAGTACCAAAAAAATTTATTTCAAAAAGTCTGGTATTAAAATTTTGCCACCATCGAAACTCCGAATGCTCATCACTACCCAATATACAACGCATGATTATTTGCTACTGTTTGCTGCAGGCCGGAGGGATAGTCAAAATGGGGCCTTGGGGAGTAAAATGCGGTCAAGAATGGGACACGGAAACTGGCAGACATTTCAAAAATATTACTGGCTATATGAACACTACAAGCCATGGCCTCTGTGGCATTGAGTTCACCTATTTGGATTCTGCCAATTGAAAAAGGTCCCTTTGGATCAAACAATGGCCAAAGCAACCCTGTAAACCCACTTACAATTTCTCTACTCTTATTTACATTAGCCTTTTATTTTTCTTTAAAAAAATGAGCCCCAATATGCCAATAATCCATGTGTGCGTTTAAGTTTAATAAAAATATTATATCCTCACTATTATTTATTATTTGAATTATCATTAATCTATCATTAACTTCTGTAGTGTGATTTTAAAGACGGCGAATACATCACAAAAGTCGAGGGAGAATATGACGAAACATCTATTACCAAACTCACTTTCTTCACTAATAAGCTGAAAAAAATGCGGCCCATATGGAAGCACAGGCACCCAAAGTTTCTGTCTACCAGAGGATTCTTTCGTGGAAGAGTTCTTTGGATATCATGATAGTGGATCCGTCAAAGCAATTGGATTTGGCTTGAAGGCAAACTAGTCTCATGCAGTAGTCTTAATTTCATTGAGCTACGTTGTTCTTAAAGTTTCCATATATATGTAATGGTAAATAAAATGTGTCATGTGACATCTGCCTCTAGTGTGGACAATGAGTCGGTAATGTACTAGCTATCTCATCTCATGTGTTGCAAATAAAAGCTCAATGAACCGTTGTTATGTGAAAATTATTTGCAAGATTTTACCCTACTAAATAAATATTATTTTATAAATATTATTTACAAGCTTCTAATCTCCTTGACTGTAGTGGGCGGTTTCAACTTCTCAATCACTTCAACTTTGGCTTTCCTAACTTCTAGCCCTCTCTTTAAAATTAAGTGTCCTAAGACTATTCCCTGCCTAACTATGAAATAACATGTTTCCCTAAGCACAAGATTAGTTTCTTCACACCTTTATAAAACTCGAGATAAGTTAGCCAAACAATCATCAAAAGAAAAATCATATACAGAAAAATCATTCATGAAATCTTCAATAAAATCTGAAAATATAGCCATCATACACCTCTGAAAAGTAGCAGATGTATTATACAAACCAAAAGGCATCCTCTTATAGGCAAAAAATACCATATGAGCAAGTGAAAGTGGTCTTATCTTGGTCATTAGGATGGATGAGAATTTGGAAAAATTCAGAATACCCATTTAAAAAAACATAAATAAGAATGATTAGCAAGCCTCTCAACCATCTGATCAATAAAAGGTCATGGGAAGTGGTCTTTCCTAGTGGCTGCATTTAATTTCCTATAATTTATGCACACACGCAAACTAGTTACAGTTCTAATAGGAATTAGTTCATCATCTCTATTTTTCATCACAGTCATACCCCCTTTCTTAGGAACACATTGAACAGGACATACCCATTTACTACCGGAGATATGATAGATAATACTTGCATCAAGTAATTTTAGAACCTCCTTCTTTACAACTTCTTTTATAGAGGGGTTAAGCCTTCTTTGAAAATCAACATGTGGTTTGTGTTCCTCTTCCATAAGAATCCTATGCATACAAAAAGAAGGGTTAATTCCCTTTAAATCATCAATAGAATACCCAATTACCTTCCTGTGAATTCTTAATTCCCTTATAAGCAAATATGTCTCCCTTTCATCAAGCTGTGCATCAACAATAATAGGGTAAGTAGAATTGGGTCTAAGAAATTCATAACGAAGATTATTGGGCAAAGATTTCAATTCAACCTGTGGAACTTTCTCTTCCTGATTTACTTGATCATCACATGCAGTGCAGTCTAATAAATCATGAGTTTCAGAACTAGAATCAAAATCAGAATTAGAGTTAAAATCAAAATTAGAATAAGAAGGTTCATCAAACAAAGCATTAAGATCATAAACAATGTCATCTACAGCATGAATACTACAACAAGATCTAGCATATGATGGTTTCTTCATAAATTCATTTAAATCAAACTCAATTTTATTTTCACCAATATTAAAAGTGAGTTTACTGTTCTTTACATCAATGAGTGTCCCTGCTGTAGCTAAGAACGGTCTACCAAGTATGATAGGAATTTTAGCATCCTCCTCCATCTCTAAAACCACAAAATCTGCTGGAACAAAATACTTACCAACCTGAATTGGAACATCCTCAAGAATCCCAACAGGATACTTAACTGAACGATCAACGAGCTGCAAGGAAATAGAAGTTGGTTTCGGCTCTCCCATGTCCAGTTTCCTACAAATAGATAAAGACCTTAGATTCACACTAGCCCCAAGATCACATAAGGCTCGGTCAAAAGCTATACTCCCAATCAAACAAGGTATAGAGAAACTACCCGGATCCTTTAATTTTGGTGGCAATTTATTTTGGATGATAGCACTATACTCCTCAGTTAATACCACAGTACCGTAGTCCTCTATTTTTCTTTTGTTAGACAAATTTTTTTTCAAGAATTTAGCATAAGCGTGCATTTAAGACAAAGCATCAGTATATGGAATATTAATGTAAAGCTTTTTCAAAACATCTAAAAACTTCCCAAATTGCTTATCTAACTTAGCTTGAACTAGTCTCTAGGGAAAGGTTATAGGTGGTTTATATGGAGTTAGTGAGCCAGGTCTAGGAACATCAGGCTGATATGACTCATCATCCTTAGGTTCATCACCCTTATGAGGTGGCGAACTAGGATGAGACTACATATGTACAGGTGGTGTTTCTAAGACTGGCTCACTGCTAGGTTCAATGTCAGGTTCTTCCTCATCAACATCCTCAAGTCTATCCCTTGGTTCATCTAACTATTTCCCACTCCTAGTAGTTATAGCATTGTAATGTTTCCTATGGTTCATTTCAGGTTTAGCAGGCAATTTCCTTAGGGGTCTATAAGATGTGCTGGCTTGTTGTGCTATTTGGTTCTATAGAATTTTATTATGTGCTTTTAAAACTTCTACCTCAGAAGTAAGCTGTTTAATCTCCTCTCTAAATTCTCCAAAATCCTTACTAAGTTTTTCAAGTATATATTCCAAACTAGAGTTCGGGTGCTGATTTTGATTTTGTTGCCTCTATTGGTATCCTCTATTCTCTACCTGTCCCCCTACATTATTGTTACTCTTCTAAGACAAATTTGGATAATTCCTTTTTCTATGGTTGTATGTACTAGAGTAAGGGTCATTATTTCTACCTTGATTGTAACCCCCTATAGCATTTACTTATTCTACACCCTAATCAGCAATGATTTTACACTCTTCAGAGTAATGATCTTGGTTACTGCAAATATCGCAAATAACAAATGATGAAACCATAGTAGTTTGCATGTGAAAATAATTAAATCTATTAACCAAAAAATCTATCATTTTAGCCAAGGTACGCCATCCTTCGTTCTCATTCTTACCATGTGGAGGACGATGTAGTACTCCTCTCTCTGTGGTCCACTGGTTATGGTTTAGAGCCATCTCCTCAATCAAAGTAAAAGCGTCATCAATGGTCTTATTGATGAGAGCTCCTCCTGCAGTAGCATCAACAGTGAGGCGGGTATTATAAAGTAAACCATTATAGAAAGTATGTATCAAAACCCATTTTTCCAAGCTATGGTGAGGGCACTTCCGTTGTAATTCATTAAAACGCTCTCATGCTGCACTCAATGACTCGTCATCCCTCTGTGCAAAACTGGTGATCTAATTTCCCAACTGGATCATTTTACTTGGTGGGAAGTACTTCATCAAGAAGGCATTTGAAAGTTAATCTCATGTGGTGAATATTCCAATTGGTTGAGAGTGTAGCTAGGCACGTGTTCGGTCCCTGAGAGAAAAAGGAAATAATCTTAGTTTCAAAGCATCACTGAATACACCATTAATCTTAATGGTGTCACAAAATTCAAGAAAAAGAGCTAGATGTTGATTGGGATCTTCAAGTGGTGATCCTCCAAATTGGTTCTGCTGTATCATTGATAGAAAGGCTGGTTTAATTTCAAAGTTGTTAGCCTCAATCGCCGGCCTAGCTATGCTAGAATGTATTCCTTATGGATTCGGCGCTGCATAATCCCTAAGCGATCTTCTTTCAGCCATGATCACTTCTTCATCCTTCTTCTCTTCAAATTTGAGTTTCCTGCGTAATCTAAGAATTTTATTAATATCAGGATCAAAAGGAACTAGTGGTCCTGACCTAAGGGTCCTGCGCATAAACAAATAGAAAGATCAAATAAACTTAGAAATTCAGAAACTAGAAAAAAAAATAGAAAGCAAAAAAAAAAACAATACTATCAATTATTTCGATATTAACAAAACTAAGGTCTTTGGCAACGGCGCAAAAAACTTGTTGTGTCCGCAAGTGCATGGATACTCAAAGTAATAAAAGATATCAGACCACAAGGACCTGCGTGTTAAGTACCAAGTAATTGTATTCTTACTAGCTAAGCAAATCGAATAAGTCGTAAGTGAACGATCGGAAATTGTTACGGATTATCAAAGAGAGAAGATTGGGACTAGGGTTTCATCCTCCTTAATTTTTCAATGACTAGACAAAAATAAGTGTTCGTTAGTTTATTCTTGTTATGATAAAGATGAAATTTACTTATAAAGAAATTGCCTCACTCTCGTAATGACAATTTACACTGAACAACCTTCACTCTCGTGATTTGCTATTCAGTGTTTAAACTTTAAAATAAGTAAATCTGACAAAGAAAATTAAAATCACTCTCGTGGCTTAACTCTTAGTGTCAATATCTCAAGAGAAATTAAATATTCTTATATCTTAATTTCACTGATTTTACTTAAGGGTTTCCAACAATCCAAATCACCTCTCAGTACATATTTTTATGTCTAACTCAATAAAATTTTCTAGATCAGATTATCAACAAGATTCTATGTATCAAAAATTAGGAATTAAGAACAAACCTATTCTCATAGCATAAATTCCTAAAACATAATTTAAGGGTTCCAAGTTTTGTAAGTCACCTCTCAGCATATATTACAAAACTCTAAAATATGTTGATATTTGAAACTAAAAAAGATTAAAGACAATAATCACTTAAGCAAAATTATCATATCAAAGAATATTCTGACGAAATAAGAATTATCTAGTCATTAAGAAATTAAGGGAATTACACCCCCTGTCCCAAAAAGGTTTTTACGCTATCATGGTGAAAGAAATACAATAAGAATTCATTTTAGAAAAATCAGAAATCAAAGAAGAAGGGAATAAGTTACTGATGTACAAGGCTATGAAAATAATCACAGTCCGTAATTCTGTGCGTGTTTGCTGTGAACAATGGCGACGCCTACATTTTCATTGATTCCTCCTCCGATCAAACTCCTTTCACTTTGAAACTTTCTGTGCGTATTCTCCTTCCTCAAGTGTAGTTTCCTTGCAAATTTGGTCTCCAAAGATGGTTTGTACGCTTCGTGGTGACGTACCCTAGTGCAGAAGGACGTGACGCCTTCCCTTCTTCTCCGACATGAACTCAACGAACGCGAGCGGGCATTCGAAGGCGACGGCGGTTTTCGCCTCGGGGCACGTATGTACATGAACGGGCACTCGATTACGGACGCAGGTGGGCGTTGATCGAAATTGAGCGTTGACCCGGAATCGCCTCTGAAATTTGGACATGAGCACTCGAAATCGGACATTCGTCAGCAGATTTGGGTTTTCGGAGGGCAAGTGGGAAGCTCTGTGAAATCGTGGTCGTGCGCAGGCGGCTGCGAGGACTTCCATACGAGCGGAGCAATCTCGTGTGAGAACGTGGCTCCAGTCGAGTGAAGGGAAGAGGCTGACGGACGCGCGCACGAATTCAGACGGCCGACGAGCTTGAACACTCATCGGTTGAAAGTCGAGCGGCGTAGTTTGACAAATGAACCTCGCCAGCCGTTTGGCCGGTCGACGGATGTCGCGGTAGCCTCTGCCATGACGAGAGTGCACAAAAACTCGAATACGGACCCAAGCTTCCACGTAGAACACGTGAACGAGGACATTGACTTGTGGACCCGAACCCGAAAATGAATTTAGCGCCAAATCGGATTTCGGACGGCGCGAATGCCAAAAAAATATGGCGTCGATTTCGGACGCGGGCCGACATTGGGTGCGAAATCGGGCATGGTTCCAAGACCCGATATGGGTGTAGCAAGAGGGTCGGGAGTGTGGATTAGACCCTAAAATTGAATTCACCGATGAATTCAGATTCGGTTGAGAATTTTGGTTCGACAAATAAATTTTGAGGAAAATTTAAAAGGTCAATATACCTTAAAAACCGCTAATTGAGGAAAAATTAGCAGACTTCAAAATTGCTATTTGAGGAAAAAGTTGGCAGGCTTCAAAACTGCTATTTAAAGCGGTCAAGTTAGCAGACTTAAAAACTACTATTCGTGAACTAAGAGAGTTAACAAAACTCTAGAAATGCTATTTAGGGAGAAATGAGGAAGAGTTAGCAGACTCTAAAACTGCTATGCAGTATAAGAAGAATGAGCGATGTCCAACTAAAACAAAAGAGATCCCTCTTCTTATTTCCACTAAGCCAACTTCGCGTAAAGGGACGCCTTTATGTGAGGGAAACTTGGGTGGACAGCGAGGAAAAATCCTTAAAAATCAGTCTGAGCTGGGTTTCTCGTCATAAGGGGACGCCTTTATGAGGGGAAGACTCGGGGGCAAAATGAATTGGGCGCGCTAAGTTACTCCTTGACGGAGGTGGTATGGGACACATTCGAAAGGGAGGAGACTTAGGCGTAACCAAGTTGGACGATTCTCCCTAGCGATCCAATTCGATCGCGGACCTTAGGGAACCCTCTCCTGCGATTCAATTAGAATTACGAGTGCGAGTCGAACTGCACTATGGTTTCGTTGAGGACGACGAACAACTTAGGAGGGGGAGAATGTTAGGCCCAGCCCTAAATTTAGGGCCCAGCCCAATTAAGCCATTGACTAGGGTCAAAATCAGCCCAGGCCCACGGCTGAAATTGAGATCCAATTTAGGATCTCCACTGGCAAAATCGACGCCTCGCTCGTCGAGTGTCAGGAGGCTGCCTCTGATTCGGCGGGTCGAAACACGACGACGACTCAACCCAGTGGATCGAGGGAAGCTGCCGGACGACGAGTCAAAGGCAGGAATGGCAGAGCCTCTGACACGGAATGGAGGAACCTCTAGCGTGGAATGGTGCCTGCAGATGGGTCAACGTCGGAGATGTCGTCCGCATGCAGCTGGACGAGGGGATCCAATGCCGAGCCGCCTATAAGAGGAACGGCCGGCGAGCTCAAGAGGGAGAGAGAGGGCAAAGAGGTGTGATTGAGGAATAATGGCGGATCAGCCAGAGGAATCGGCTGCGAACAGAGAGGATGGGCAGTAAACAAGGGTCAGTTGGACTAAGAAAGATGGAACACTGGGTTCCGATTTCGTCCTGGCGATCTGAACTCGCTGAGGAACGATGCTGCTCCGTCCTTCAATCCCCTCTTCCCTCTTGTCGGACTCTACGGGACGGTGGCACCCTTTTAGGTGACGGTGTCTCACATGCGGCAGTGTCTCACTGACAAGTTCATCGTCTTCAAGCACAGTGGTGACAGTTCTTGGTGGGGTCACAACTAGTAATGGCAACGGGTCTGGTATTCGACCCTATTATGCAACCCGAACCCGACTCTAGAATTTAAATGAGTACCTATTTAAATAATAAATTTTATTTTTATTTTTAATTTTAAAGTAGTATATAAAATTTAATTATATATATTATTATTATAAAAATGTATTAATTAATAATAATAATAATATTATTATTATTATTATTATATATATATATATATATATATAATTTATAAATGAGGTATCGAGTACCCATGCTTCCAAACGTGAACCCAACCTATTTAGGTAATTCGGTACCTAAACCCGCCTTAATTGGGTGAGGTTGGGTACTTGATTGAGATGAGTATTTTTGCCACCCCTAGTCATGACAGTGGTGGCCGAACCAAGTAGGCGGTGACATCTCCATGCATGCTGATGTATTCCGTAAGTGCACGGATAAATCGAAGTAATAAAAATATCGATCATACGGGGACCAATGGCTAAGTACCAACTCTACTTAGAATCATCTAAAATAGAATGATTCTTATCTCTACTAAAATAGAAGGAACAATGAAGCAAACTAAAAAGGATTTACTGTGTTGAAGGAGATTTATCCGCATGTACAGATTGCCCCCTCTCAACAGTACAATCTGATGTCTATTCGAATTAATCCTCTACTCTCGTGATTATTAACTCGAGATAAAGCCAATGAGTTCTTGATAAATCAATAAAGTACCTCAAGTTAATTCGAACTACTCTCGTGTTCAAATCAACTTGTCCAAATATTGTAGATCCGACGTCACAATTCACCTCTCAGTACTTCTTGTGATGTCTAAGACATGCAAATCATAGTCAGTAACTAACATGTAATTAACACAATAATAACTGGATTTAACACAAGCAAATTACTTTATAAGAGGATAGTAAATAATCAAGTCATGAAAAGAAAGAGGGCTACACCCTCAATTATGAATAAAGATTTACGCTGACATGTTGTACATGTTCACATGGTAAATATCCATGTTTAATTACAAAATTAGTGAATAAACATAGAAATCAACTAAGGGAGAAGAATTCAAGGCTTCCTGATGAGAGTTGACGCCAATCGACCGAAAGGTAGAAGCTTTCTCGGTGATGAATTGCCGGCCGCCGCCGGATGCCCTAATTTCTGCCCCTTTGTCGAATCCTCCTTGAATTGACGAATTTGGCTAGAGTGAATTTGGGGTGTTTCTAACGCATCGGACCTAGGCCGTCAAATCGAGAGCGGGCAGATCTAGACCATGAGGTTGAAGCTAGCAGATCTGGATCATGTAACTGGATGTTAGCTTCGATGAGAAAGAATGTTGTAGGTTTTTGTTTTTTATAGTGTTTTGGTGACGACGATGCCTGCAATGGCCTTGGCTTGCCAAAGCATTTCATCACGGTGGAGGCAATCCTTGTGGCAGAGGCAGCCATGGGCCATGGCGGTTGGGCGATTCGGTGAATTGGCGGGTAGGACAGCTGCGGAGTGGAGAAATTAAGTGCCTATGCCCAAATTTTTTTTTATTTTTGTTGGAAATTAAGTGCCTAAGCCGTGCTTGCTGATTGGTTGTTTGAGTTGGAACCCTTCGATTTTGCCCTGAATGCTTTGATTCCGCAGTAAATTAGCCAACTTTTATATCTCTCTCTTTTTTAAAAAAAAATTCAGGAGCTTGGTTCCGAGAAAAGAGAAATTAGGGTAGGATGATGTGGCACGTCGATCAAGGGTTGCATTAAAATTTATTTCACTCGGCTGTAACATCTGCTTGTCTTCTCGATTCTAATTTTGCTTCCTATATAAGTCTCTGTCCCATACATTTATGATGCCATAACAATTCTTAAAACACGGCTTAAAATTTTAATACCACTTATTATGTAAAATAAGCATAGCAATTAATAAATAATGAAAAAAAATTATGATTTATAAAGAATAATATCGGCAACACAAGATCATATAGAGAACACAAAACACACATGATGTGTTCTCTATATCATCTTCTTGTGCTGCCGATATTAATCTTTTATAAGCTATAATTTTATAGAGAACACAAAACATACAGAGTTTTATGTGTTTCAGCGTAAGCTTACATCCATGGGTCAAGATGGAGCAATTTTTACTAATCAATCGAAGAGTACAAGATGCAATGATCTAATCTATCAAAATATCATAAGCATATGATATTCGCTCAATCGCAATACAAATATACCTCAAAAGAGAGTGTATGAACTCTCTTTAACGATGTTCTCAAAGACGTAGGTGGAAGATTGAGCCTTCAGATCACTTCTGCATCAAATAAACTTTCCGAGAGGATAGGGAAGACGAAGTCGCTACCTCCTTGCCAAAATTCATAGTAATAAACCCCCTAAATTCTAAATAATAAGTTTATCCTTATAAAACACATCTTAAAGGGTTTGCTGGTTTGCATACTAATGAATCCTAACTAAAATTCAATTTAAATATAACAGTTGCTTAAACTTATTCGGTCAGTATAATTTCATAATGAATTTTACAGTGAAGATTTTGATTTATTTTAGTGTTTTCTTCATCACAATGGGTGTTTATAATTGGAGTTATCTCTCCATCAAAGTATATATTTATTTTAGAGTTTACTCTACATCAAAGTATGTATTTATTTTGGAGTCTAATCTTCATCAAAGTATGATTGATTTCAGAGTTTACTCTCCATTAAATTAGAGTTAGGGGGAAGAAGAGGGAAAAGATTATAAATTTTATTTGTCCTTCAAAGCAAATGAAATCTCCTTATTTATGCTAGTGTGTTTTCTTGGATGGAAAACTGGAAGGAAAGAATGAAAAATACAATGAATCTAGACGCAAAATGCTACTAGATTTAGGGCCTGTTTGGCCCCACTATCAGTAATTTTATAACTATGCTAAACTGTGCTGTACTGTACTGTACTGCACTGTTAAAATTTATACGATGTTTGGTTAATAACTTTTTAACTACTGTCAAAATTTAAAATAATAAATAAATATATTATTTTAAATTATTTTATATAATATTATATTTTATTTTTCTTTAATGTGAAAATTTTAAATTATTTAAACTAATAATACCTAAAATTTTAAATAAAATTATATAAATTACTTTTTTAGAGATGCAGAAGCTGTAAAAGCATCAAATTGTAGCTTTCATAACTTCTGCTTTTTATTGTTTTTTTCTGCTTCTATTTTTCATTACCAAACAGTTTTTCTAACTACTTTCTGCTTAAAAGCTGATTAAAATCAGCTTCAAAGCGGGCCAAATAGGCCCTTAATGTACTTTCCAGTGTTTCCTTCAAGTTTTCCATCCAAGGAAACATATAAGTGTTCTTCCTTTAGTCAACATTTGGAGGTCATAATTGTCATAACAATTTGGAAAGACGATTATAACTAATATAGGCCACAAGAAGAGCACTTAAAGTCTTCTTCTTTATTTTCTCTCATTTTCTTTTCCCTTCTCCTCCGTAGCACTTTCTTTCTTTTTTTTTCTTTGGTTTTCCTTTTGGCTCAGACCTCCCCCAAAAAAAAAATTCACGATCTATTCATTTTATTATTATTTTTTATCTTAAACGCAGCCATATTACTATTTAATTTATTTTTTTAGAAACATAGTCAAGCCCATGATTGATACCTTCTACTATTTTTATTTTCTCTCTTATTTTTTAAGCTCACAATGCCATACTCCATTTTTGGCATGGTATTCATGGAATTTCTTTTATCCGTTATTATTGACTTTATACTAAATCTCATCTTCAACAATGTTGGCTTCAACTATGTTTGACAAGTTATTCTAATCTTTATGCTGTTGTATATTTTTCAACTTAAAACAATGAGCCTTGATATGCTCTTTCTTCTTACAATAATTGCAAGTTATGTTATGGTGTCTAAATTTTAATAATGATCTAGGACAACTTTAGTAAAATCTTTATAAGAAGATCATCCTCTAATCATAAACTTGTTGAGGATTATCTGCGCTAACACCGACAAGTTCCTTGTCCATAAGTTCTTTTGAAAATAATGGTACTTTTACATCTTCAACAATTAATGTCTCTTTACTAAATATCAATATGTCTCTGAAGTGCTTGTAAGAAGGAGAAAACGGATGGAGCAATTTAAGGGCTTGACCTTCATCTACATACATGATTTCAAGATTTTCCAAATCCATTAAAGTAGATGTAAATTCATCAAGATGTGCCTTTACAGATGTTCCTTTTGCCATATTAAGCATATGCATTCGATGCTTCACAACTAGCTTACTAGTGAGATTTTTAGTTATATACAATGATTCAAGTTTTTGTAATAGCTATCTAGCTTCTAATCCTTGGGACAGTTGTTTACACATGTACAATAGATTTCGGGAAAGCTAAAAAATATCAACTATTTGGGTAAAGCAACTACTGTCCACCTTAATGTGTGAGATGGTGAGGGTTCAATCCCTACCTAGCTACATTTTCATCCTCTCATTCTACAATCCTACTATACACTACCTTATAAATAATTTGATAATACATTATCTTTATAAATAAAAATTTTATAAAATCAAATTCTTATAAAATCAAAATATTGTAAAACCAAAACGTGTAAAATTAAAATCTTATAAAATCAAACCTTTATCGAATCAAAATTTTATAAAAACAAAATATTATAAAATTGAAACTTTATAAAAATCAAAATCTTATAAAATCAATACTTTATCAAATCAAAAATTTATAAATTCAAAAATTTATAAAATTTAAACTTTATAAAATCAAAATATGTATTTGTTTTGGAGTTTATTCTTCATCTATGATTGATTTCAGAGTTTACTCTCCATCAAATTAGAGTGAAGGGGAAGAAGAGGAAAAAAGATTAGAAATTTTACCTATCTTTTAAAGCAAATGAAATTTGCTTGTTTATGCTTTAGTCTTCTTCCTTTTGTCAACGTTTGAACGTCATAATTGTCATATCAATTTGGAAAGACGATTGTAAACTAATGTAGGCGACAAGCAGATCACTCAAAGTCTTCCTCTTTATTTTCTCTTATTTTCTTTTCTCTTCTTCTCGATAGCTATGGTTTTCCTTTTGCCGAGACCTCCCAAAAAAAAATTCCACAATCTATTCATTTTATTATTATTTTTTATCTTAAACTACTGTATTCATTTTATTATTATTTTTTATCGATAATAGAATTTGCACTGGACACTGCCCATCGCTCATTGGTTGTTAATCGTTCATTGCTCATCGGTTTCAATCTTCTGATTGATATTTCAGAAATTCTATATTGGTATCGAAATTGAGATTATAAGTTTTTAATTAATTAGCATAACTACTCTTTATTTTTTGTAATATGGACACAGTAATTAACCAACACGGGATTTTATTATCGATAATAAAAGTCATCTAATGCCCAGCTAATTTTTCTTTCATTTTATTATTTTTTTAATCTTAAACGTGGCCACAACCCAGTTTACTGTTTAATTTAGGTTTTTTCAGAAACATGGTCAATCCCACGCTTGATTCATTGCTTAACTATTTTTTTTTTCTCTCTTATCTTTTAAGCTCACAACGCCATACTTCATTTTTGGCTTAATATTGTTGGAATTTTTTTTATCCATTATCATTGATTTTTTTTTTGTTTTAAAATTTAATAGAATAAATAAAATATTATTATTATTATTGTTGTTGCTGCTGCATTACTATCTAGTTGTATTATTATTATTATCAACTGCCCCAACAGTAGTCGTAGGAGTTCACATTCCGAATAAAACCTCTAGGCAGAGACCCCGCTGAGCAGAGGCCCCTCATCTACCATCCATTAACATCATAGTTGGGATTTGTGAATCCCCATGTAAAATCAAGGGCCCCCAAAATTTTTTTTCCTTACAAGATGATATGCTGGTGCGGCCAACTTCTTGCACCAGTAGTCCTATAAATGTTTATATATTTATAAATATCAAAATCAATATAAATATACATATAAATATAAATAAAATAAATACTAAAATAAAAATAAAAATAAAATTATAGATAAATAATAAAATTAATAATAAATAAATAATAAAAATAAATAAATATAACCATAAATAATAATAATATAAATTTATTATTATATCAGATATTTTTAAATTTTAGATATGCTTTTCTATTGTTAAAAAAAATTATTTAGTTAGTAAATTTAAATATTTTACATACCTTTATTCACAAAAATAATACATCACTTTCAATTTATGAGAAAAATAATTTATCGAAATAGCCCCAAACTTCTCTAATCAGGTCAAACCATCAAAAAACCTATAAGCAGCTTGCCACCTGGATAGGGGTTCGACTCCTGTCCACTTTCAATTTCTTTTCACCTTCTAACCATAGGAGCTTAATTTATTTTATAAATTAATACACATATATAAAGCTATAAAAACATATAAAAATATATAAGAATATATAAAAGTATATAAACATATATAAAAGTATTAGTATTATAAAATATATAAAAGTATTATAAAAATATATAAAAATATCAGCAATCTACAACTTAACATATGATTATTTATGATATTTTATTTATTTTATTATTTTAATTTTTTATATAGTTTTCTATTTAATAATATTTATAATGCTTCTTCAAGCAACATTCTATAATATTTTGATTTAAACAGTATTACTTTAGAGTCTACAATATTATAACAACAGCACCTGCACCAACAACACTTGTACTGCAATCCCAAACTGGCTCTAAGTTGGACAAAACATAGCCTTAATTAATTGAAGGTATTGAATGAGATAGACTTAATTAGTTGAAGTTATTAAATGAGATAGGCTTAATTAGTTGAGCAAGATCAAGGTCTTGGGTGTTCACACAATACATGGGAGTTCACCTTCCCCTCTATAGATATATGTTACCTGTGGGAGGTTCTAAGACCCTGCTTACGGCCTGCTAAAAAGTTTTATCTCTCTTAAGTTTATGTGACAAAGACTTAAATAATTAAGGTCTAAGTTCTTAGGTGTTCACACTAGAGATTTTCCATCTATAAAATATTGTATTCATCCTCTACCTCTCCAAGTGAAGTGCAAACCAGAGTTGCTTTGATTCACTACTGCACCACAGCAAGGTGGATATTATGGTATGCTAGCTGGTCCATCTATCTATCGACCTAATTAATCTCTTTGTTTTTGTTTATTAATATTATGAGTGAGGAAACAGTATTACTATTGAGTATTGAAGTACTATACTAAAAATTTTAATATTTAATATTTTAATATAAATACGTCGATACTTTGGTATTGCTATCGCATGTACCAAGATTTCAGTTCAGATTTTTTTTCAATTCCTGAAGTACTAAATATATAATTTATTTATTGATTAATACTTTAATAATTAAATATTTTAATTCATAATATTAAATAATTAAATATTTTTAGCTTTGGTACTTTTGTACTGCACGCCACCCATCACTCACTTGTATTGATATTTTGGAAATTTAGTATCCGTACCGAGATATATTTTAGGAATTTAATATCATTACCAAACTAAATTTCAAAATGTCGATATCAGTACTGTAATAGATTTTAGTAATTTACCGATTAAACCTTTAGAATTTAGTATTGATACTAGTACCAAAAAAAATTATTTCAAAAATCTGGTATTAAAATTTTGCCATTATTGAAATTCTGAATACTCATCACTACTCGATATATAACGCATGATTATTTGCTATCGTTTCCTGCAGGCCGGAGCAGTCAAAGTGGGGCCTTGGGGAGTAAAAACCGGTGAACCAAAGAGCACGGACATTTTCACACAAATCAACAATATCACTGTCTATAGCAGCACCAGAATCCGTGGCATTCAGTTCACCTATTGGATCAATGATGAACCCCATACAACTGAAATCTTTGGATCGGGCGATGGCCAGAATACTTAAACCCACTTACACAATTTCTCTATTCTTTTTTACAATAGCCTTTTATTTTTCATTAAAAAATAAGTCAAATATGCCAATAATCCATGTGTGTTTCAAGTGTAATAAAAATATTATATCCTGGTTATTATTTATTACTTGAATAATCATTAATTTACCATTAACTTTTTCATTGTAATTTTATTTTAAAAACGACGAATACCTCACAGAAATCCATGGAGCATATGACGGCACATCTATTACCGCACTTACTTTTGTCACTCATTGGGTCCCTAATGCCGTCCCTAATGAGGGAACATACCCTATGCCTGGAATCGTAGGTACCGACAGTTTTTGTCTACCTGTCGGAGAGGGTTCCGTCATGGGCTTCTTTGTATATGCTGATAGTACATACCTCAAAGCAATTGGAGGTGCTGATGCCTGGCTTCTCTAAGAGAATGGTTTCACATACATATAATTAAATTTATTATTTTACTATTTTATAAAATTTTTAGGATAGTAATACAATTAAAGAATTTGAAAATGTCAGCTGTTTAAGTTGACAATATTCAGATGTTTTTATGAAATGTCAGTTGCCGTTGATTTTTTGTCATCATGAGTTCAAGTGGATCTGCCATAGCAATCAGGAAATTCGACGAAAACATCTGACACATGTCACTAAGAAGCCTTAATCTAATCATAGAACTAATTGTATGGCTCGTACTGACTTCAAAATTGATTGCAATAATTTATAGAAATTGCAACGTATAGAACTAGAGCAAAGCCATGAATTTGCAAGTCCTGATAAAATTCATATGCTTGGATCTCATAGAAGGATTTTACTATGTTGTGGTTGTTGTTGTGTGTATTATGATCAACGGACCCAACAGCAGTCTTGGGTGTTCACATTCCCCTCGTTAAGTTATTGCATGAGACAATGACTTAATTAGTTAAGCACGGTCAAGTTCTTGGGTGTTCACATTCCCCTCGTTAAGTTATTGCATGAGACAAAGACTTAATTAGTTAAGCACGGTCAAGTTCTTGGGTGTTCACACTAGATATTTTCCATCTATAAATTCTGTATTCATCCTCTACCTCTGCAGTGAAGTGCAAATCCAGAGTTGCTCTGATCCACTACCGCACCACAGCAAGCTCGATATTATGGTATGCTAGCTGCGGCATCTATCTATGGATCTGATTAATCTCTTTGTTTATGTTTCTTAATATTAGGAGTGAGCAACACAAATTTTAAAAGTATTATATCAAAAATTTTAGTGCTCAGTATTTTTGATATAGATACTTTGCTGAATCTATCTATCGCCCATTGCTCACCTGTTGCTCAATTGTTTGATTGATATTTTAAAAATTCGATATCGATGTCGAAATAAATTTTGAGATGTTAATTGTTTGATTGATATTTTGAAAGTTCAATATAAATAAATTTTGAGAATTTAGTATTGTTTCCAAAATAAATTTTGGAATTTGGGTATTAGTACCAACAAAAAATTTAAAATTTAGTGGTACTAAAAAACTTTATTTCAAAATCCGGTATTAAAATTTCTCAACTGATACTGGTATTAAAATGCCGAATACTCATCACTAAATATATAATGCATGATCATTTGCTATGGTTTCCTGCAGGCAACCAGAGTGGGACTTTGGGGAGTACAAACCGATGGAGACAATTGGAACACAGGAGTTGCCACACATTTCAAAACTATCAATGTCTACAGCGGCGACAAAATCCAAGGCATTGAGTTCAGCTACTTGATCAAGAACCTACCCTTTCAAACTCCTCTATTTGGATCGAACGCTGGCCAAAAGAATCAAGTATAATACCCACTTACACAATTTCTCTACTCTTGTTTACATTAGCCTTCTATTTTTCATTAAAAAAAATAAGCCCCAATATGCCAATAATCATGTGTGTGTTTCAAGCGTAATAAAAATATTATATCCTCATTATTATTTATCATTTGAATTGTCATTAATCTGCCATTAACTTTTTCATTGTAGATTTTTTTTTCAAGACAACGAATACCTCACATCAATCACTGGAGAATATGACAACACAGCTATTACTAAACTCACTTTCGGCACAAATTTGACATCATACGGTCCATTTGGAAAATCAGGCACCACAAGTTTCTCTATACCTGTCATTGACGGTTCCATCGTGGGCTTCATAGGACGTGCTGATAAAAATTGCCTCAAAGCAATTGGAGCGAGCTTGAAGCCAAACTAGTCGCATGCAGTCGTCTTGATCTAATTGAGCTACGTTGTTGTTGAAGTTTCCATATATGTAATAGTAAATTAAATGTGTCATGTGACATCTACGTCTAGTGTCAAACCGTGAGTCGGTAATGTAATGGCTATCTCTTGTGTTGCAAATAAAAGCTCAATGAAGTATTATTATGTGAAAATTATTTGCAAGGTTTTTCCATAATAAATAATTATTATCTTATAAAATTTTAGAAAAACTTTAGCAAATGTTATAGGAAAGAAACATATAGATCTATAGATATATGTTTGGAAGAATGTTCTAAAAGTGATAAATTATGACAAAATAATTTTTTCTTAAATTTCTTATACATTTCTTTAACCATTTACTTAATTTCTTTCTCAACCATTTGATTTCTTGTAATCAAGATAATGACCGAACAAGACTAATTGATCCCTTTGCCACCGCCGCCCTCAAAAGATTCGGAACATTTGAATTTTAAATAATAATAATTATTATTTTAGTAGTTTTCACTTTAAAATTCAATCACATCATAACATTATTGTTATTATAAGTATAGTACAGAAAGTGAGAGAAAAAGATATGAAATAAAAAAATAAAAAATATTAAGTACATTTTTATTTATTAGATTAAATTAAAATAATAAAAAGATTTTTCTTAATTTTTTTTCTTTTTCTTGCTGTTTAAGGAACTGAGATGAAAGTAAGCCTTCTTTTATTTTTCTTATTTTTTTTCTCAAAAGATATTTAATATTAAATTTGTGTTGATTTCAAAAACTTCCAAATCATGGCTCAACAATTTTCTTTTAAAGAAAAAGATATTTTAGGTGCCACTTAATAATATATTTAGCTATGTTTATAATTGGTTGGATCATTTGCATAACTTCAAAGCAAAAGGAAGCGCTACCAGCAATGAGCGGACGGCAATAGCAAGTGGGAGGGGGGTGACAACGAAGGGAGCAAGTCAGCAAGATATGGAGAGCTATTAGGGATTTTAGAAATTTTTACGGGGTGTTTTAGTAATTTTATTATAAGAAATGAGTTTGGGTCTGAGTTTAAGGTAGGTTTTAGATATTCTATATCGAACTCTAACCCTTTTTTTTTAACCCAACCTAACACCCAATTATCTTATGATTTTTTCATCAAAATCAAGTCAGAGTTAGTTTAGGTTGAGTCAAATTGAGTTTTTTTTTCATTGCAAAGCCTAATAGAGGAGAGGAGTTGGGGAGTGGTAGTCATAGGTAAGAGCATGGGTTGAGGTGACACGACAACACTGTAAACTCTACCCTTAGATCACCAGCACAATGCGGAACAATCTTTGGATCAAAATAGTAGCGCAGTGTATGATAACATCTTCCCAAGATTTTTTTAAATCCAACGGTTTTAGATAGCCCTTGCTAAAAATTACAAAGAGAGCCTAAAATTTTATAGGGAGACTCTCTCCTTAGAATTTTTTACTAGGCAAACAAGGGGGGAATGTGCATTAAGTAGTTAAGATGCATGCGACGTAAATACGCAACGGCCCCGACCCCAAGGGTTCAATTCAATAATCTCGTTGTCGGATTAATAATATGACGGTTAGTAGTCTCGAGAGCTGGCATTCGTCTGAGTTATTCCACGAGACAAAGAACTAATTAATTAATTGACCAAGGTCAAGGACGAGGGTGCTCACACTACACATTTTCCTCCTGTAAATACTGCACTCATCATCCTCTACAGCTCTCCGGGGCAGTGCTGCAAATCCAGAGTTCTGCTGTTTACTGCTTCATCACAGCAAGCTCGACGTAGTTTCTGTTAATTCTGGCTGCTCCTGCATTAACCTATCGATCTCTTTTTCATATTTCTCAATACAAAGCATGAACATGGGCTGTCTGCTACAAAATATAGGAGGAAAGAAAGAGGGTCCTTCGGAGCATATGGTAGAAATTATTGAGAAAAATTTTCTAAGCAAGTCACTTCCTAGGATATTGTGAAAGTGTGATAATTTCACTCTTTTGCCTTCAAATATGTGATGGTCACCCTCACATATTAAAACAGTAAATTAAAAGATTGCTGTGATAATTTCACTCTTGTCGGGCATCTGCAAGAAAATGGCTATTCAGATCAGTAAATTAAAACAGTATAAAAATTTATCATACTTGAAAGATTGCTATGCCTCCGAGGATGAACCATTGACTCTTTAATAAAACTAAGTGAACTCAGATGTAGAACAAAACTAGCTCATTCAGATAAACTAAGATGGAGAGTCAGGTGCTTAGTTGAGCATGCAGAATATCTATGACAAGTAGGCTAATCACATTGACAAATGACAGAGTAACAGAAATATATCAGTCAGCATAGTTTGCTTTGTTGCGTAGGTTGATCCAGTAATTCTCAGCTAGGACCAGCTATTCCAATAAGTAGAGCAAACTGTTGTCCCTTTTGGGAAAACCCAAAACGTCCAAACCAATCATTTCTTAATTTAATTTTATTTAGCATTAATTTACTGGTTATTAATTTCGCCCATTTATATATCTAATTTTATTCTTAGTTGTAATTAAAATATTATCGTAATTAATACCAGTGCGACTGCAAGTGCACATATGACCCTACTGAGAATAGCCATGAGCAACTTCTCTATATGTACATATAGAGTTGTGTGCAGCCGGTCGACTATTCTTTTTATGCTCTTCTTTCTCTCTCGTGAGTTCTCTCTCCCATTTTTACTGTCAGCGCCAAAAGCATACACCGACGCGCCGGCAATAGCAAATTGCTTGGTTGAATCTTCAAGGCATTATACCAGTTGAATCTCGTGCAAGGGACGAAAATCTGCTTAAAGACAGATCTTTGGATCAACTCAAGATTCTCTAACTTTAATTATTTATTGGTCTGTTAATTGCAGGATTAGAATCAATAATTTTAGGCAGAATATTTTTCTAATCCTGTAAATTAATAGTTAATCGCTGTTTCGTAAGTTCTTCTAAATCTCGTATCTATTTCGCATCTTCTATGCATCTTCTATTTAGTATTTCTGTTAGATCTCGCATCTCTCGTGATTAATTTAGGTTTATAATCTTGTTAGCAATTTTTAGTATTGATTAGCTATCTATCGTAACTAGTAATCTAATCCCTCGCATATTCATTTAATATTTAATTATTTGATTCGCATGTTCATCACAGTAATTACTGTTTAGATCTATTTCGCATCTGTATTTATTTTGCCAGATTTCTAAATTTCAATCGTCTTGTCTGCATACATCATCTTGATCTGATCACTGTGATTTGCGCATACAATTTGATTATATTTGCATCTATTCAACCTAATTAATTTAGATCTGATTTTTCATCTTCATTAGTATCTGGCATCTCCATCTTAATTAATTACTGTTACGTAATCTGCAGATTTAATTGCATAATCAGATTTAATCTGTTAATGTCATTCTAATTATCATCTATTAATTTGTTTGTCTTCGGTTAACCCTCTTTATAATTAATACTGTTAAGCACTTTGATCTGTTAATTTCATTCTAATTATCATCTGGCTGTGCATCGGTTAATTATTAGTCTTTTAATTGCTTAGGTAATCGCAATTACATTCGAACACATATTAATCTGCTCGAATTTTGACTTCTCTGATATTTTCTGTTTGCGGCGGCGGTCAGCCGCACGTTACGCTGGAAATTCATCTAATCTAATTACTGTTGATCAATTTATATTTAATTACTGTTTTAATTACTGTTACTTAACCTGCATCTGTTTTAATTGCATAAATCCGATTTATCTGATCTTATTTTCAGCAGATATACTGTAAGCCGTCTCGCTTATCAGCATACATCATCCTGATCTATTAATTTGATTATTTGATTCGTTAATCATTGATTATTTCGTTGAACTATTTTCATTTGCGGTATCTCTTAATTGCATAATAATAGCAATTGACACATAATAGCTATTATATCTTTCAATACCTTACAATATGCTTACATATGTATATTAGATATGTGTTTTATCTTGCTCTGTTAATTTCGATTGCACGCACGCGATCGAGCTTGCTTTCTCGGCTTAAAATAGCTTGAGGATAGCGGTGGCCAAGCTACGACCCCACATCATGTGCTCGGGTGCAATTCTTAGACAAGCATCTTACCAATGAGTTAGGCAATCATTTTGCAACTTTGTATATCATACATTCCATTTATTTATCTGATTCAGTGCACTGTTTCCTTTCAATAATTTTTGTTTTCATTTCTGCTTATTAATCAATTTTATTTATTGTGAAAATATATATTGACTGCTTATTGAAAATCCATTATTTGTATATTTAAACTATTTATTGCTTGCAATTTTATTTCTTCT
Source organism: Costus lasius (assembly GCA_027563935.2). Lineage (NCBI taxonomy): Eukaryota > Viridiplantae > Streptophyta > Magnoliopsida > Zingiberales > Costaceae > Costus > Costus lasius. The sequence goes on along the minus strand of CM050450.1, from coordinate 12,628,426 downwards.
AGACATTGTCTAACTTAAATACTCTTATAACTCTCTTTGTAACTTAGAAATGTTATAAACTTAATTTAAAATTCTTTCGAATGTAGGGGTGTTTAGCTAAGGTCAATACATCATATCTCAAAAGAAAGAATCTAGACCTAAGTATGTTGATGTAGGATATTCCCTAAACTCTAATATATATGGTATCTTAATCAATTTTGATAAATTGTGATAATAAATTGAGTAGACATATTAAGATATGAAAAAAAAAACTATTAGATAGTTGTTAATACATAATGTAATAATCTTGTTGATTGTCTTACTAAATGTTTGAATCAAACCAAGGTGATAGTCTCATCTAGGGGAATGAAGATTTGTCCATAATAGGCCCTCCTACAGTGGCAACCCAACCTCCGTGATAGGTAGACCCTGGAAAGAGTTTCAATGAGTAACATCAAACTGACCGGTTGGCCAAGGAGTACCAAATAATAAATTATAAAAACACTTATGTGTTTATTGGAGTTATATTATAGGCTCCAATACCCCCTTCCTAAGGTGATTGTAGTACTCCTATGTAGATGTAAGGTTGAGTATATAACGCTTAAAGGAACCCAAAGGTATATACTGAGAAGTGCCTCTATACATTTCTTCCTAGGGTTTCTCCTATATGTGCCTTTTCTGTGTACGACCACGAACTAGAGAGTGAACCCCTCTAGCTATGTGAAAGTCATATGAATAAAAAGATTATGCACATGGCCAATAATGTGCAACACCGCGTTGTAGAGATTCTGTATCATGTGTGCACCATTCAACATTGGGTAAAAAGGGTGTAGTTAGGGGTGTCAATGGGTACTCGAACTCATAGGTATCCGACCCAACCCGACCTGTTTATGGCGGTGCGGGTACCCGATTAGCTAATCGGGTCGGGTTCAGGTTTACTCTCACGGGTTTGGGTACCTGATTAATATATAATAAAAAATAAAATTATATATATATATATATATATATATATATATATATTTATTTATAGAGTAAAATAATTTTTAATAAATATATTATTATTATTAATATTATTTTCTAGTTATATTTTATAAAAAATAATTTAAAAATAAATATTTTAATTTAAACGGGTACTCGCGGGTACCCGTTTAAATACCCGACTCGGGTTTAGTCGAGTTCGGGTTTAGGTCGAGTCGGGTTCGGGTTTAGCCAAAAGTCGCAGGTACCCGACCCGTTGACATTCCTAGGTATAGTTCAAGACCTGGTTCACTATATCCCTTCTAGTGGAGTTCCATGTACAAGTGTGTTAAGCATAGTTTTTCCCTGACCGCGTGATATAGGCATTTGACAGCATTTTTTTTATGATTATTCTTTGGACTTTTTGAGTTTTGTGGGGGATTGCTGGTGTTTTATGTGGAAAACCCAAAAAGCCCTCTTTATTTAATTTAATATTTTGGGCCTTTAAATTAGTATTTCTTAATTTCGCCCAATTATTTTATTACCTATTTAATTTATAATTAAGGCTAACAAATAACCTTAATTTCTAGCTGTTATGTCAATTAATGTTACCATTAATTGAGGCTAGTCTAAATAGGTATGTGTTTCTTTTTTCCCTCGAAGGTGTGTGTATCTTATACGGAGAAGAATCGAAACTTGTTGGAACATCGAGACACAAAAAAATCAACTCTCTGTTTTCTTCTTCAAAAGATCTCTTTTTTTGCTGTCATACACCAAAAGAATCTCTCCGACAACCGCTCCACCAATGCGCCGGTAGAAGCGAATTCTTGGTTGAATCTTCGGGTGAAAGACCGGATTTCATCCCACGCGAGGGACCAGATATTTGCCTAAAGACAGATTTTATATCGCCTCTAGGTTCTTTTAATTTTCGTTTTGTTGATTTTACAGAATTAAACAAATTTCATGCAACACAAGTCAGGTTCGGATAGGGTTCGGGTAGCATAGGGCGGATACCCACTACTTGAATTATATATATATACTATAAATTATTTTTTAATATATTAGTTAGGATTGCGGGTACCTGTTTTATCCTACTTAAAATTTGATTATTATTAGGATATTATAAGGTCGGGTATCCAAATTTTAATCAAGTAACCATATACCATATATATAGGGGTGCAAAAAAATCAAATCAAATGAATCGAACCAAAATTTTCAGTTAATTGAACCGACGGCTAAACTAAAATAATAAAAAGATTTTCTTAACTTTTTTTTCTTTTTTCTTGCTCTTTTAGGGAACGAGATGAAAACAAGCTTGTTTTGTTTCCCTCAAAAGATTGTCTTGGTTTCAATAACTTCCATCAATTGATCATCGCTCATCAATTTTATTTTAAAGAAAAAAGATATTTTAGGTGCCACTTAAAAATATGTTTAGTAATTGGTTGGATCATTTGCGTAACTTAAAAGCAAGAGGACACGGTACTAGCAGTGAGTGGCGACGGCAATAGGAAGTGGGATGGGGCGGCAGCAACAAGAGCAAGATCTAGACAACTATTAGTGATTTCAGGAATTTTTAGGGCGTGTTTTAGTAATTTTATTAAAAGGAATGAGTTTGAGTTTGAGGTTGAGGTAGGTTTTAAATATTCTATGGCTGTGTTATATCGGGCTTTAACATGACTTTTAAAAGTTAGATTTTTTTTTTAACCCAACCTAACACCCATTCATGTTAGGATTTTTTCATCAAAATCAAGTCGGAGTTTAGGTTGAGTCAAATTGAGTTTGGGTTTTTTTTTTTGCAAAGCCTAATTGATTAGAGAAGAGTTGGAGAGGGGTGGCCATAGGTAAGAGCTGGTGACATGACAACACTCATAACATCTTGTTAATATGTATTAAAATATGTAGATTAGATTTTTTTTTTAATCCAACAGTTTTAGATAGCCCTCCCTAAAAATTATAAAAGAGCCTATAATTTTATTTTATATAATTTTTACTGGGCAAACAAGGGGCGAATGTGCAATAAGCATTTAAGATGCATGCGACGTAAACAAGCAACGGCCCCAAGAGTTCAATTCAATCATCTCGTTGTTGGATTAATGTGAGGACAGTGAGTAGGCTCGAGAGCTGGCGTTCCTCCGAGTAGGGGTGAATATTCAGTAAAAACCGATTTACCGAATACCGAATTACCGAAAATCGAAATACCGAATACCGAAATATCAAAAATCGATCCCGAACCGAATAAGCAATTTACTGATCGGTAAATTTACCGAGTAAATTTGGTAAATTACCGAATTACCTATTTTAATTTTCTTACGCTTCTCTGATCTCTCCGTCCATCTATTTTCCATTTTAATCCGAATTTGAATCGATTCGAAATCAATTTTCCATTTTAATCTGAATTCGAATCGATTCGAAATCAACCGCGCTCTCTGATTTTGACCATGCCGTTGACCATGATTTCCTTGAAACGAACGCCTCACCACGGCGTCGTCTTCACGCGATTGCGAATGAACGCCTCGCCATGGCGCTGAGGCCGTCGCCAGGGCTCAGGGGAGATAACGTCGCTGGAAGAACCAGGGCTCGTCGGCGCCTGCTGGGTTTCCACCTTCGTCGACGCCGAAACCCGCTGATTCGGTTGTGTCGCTTTCGCCAGAGCAGTTGCCGACAGTGCCACGGAAATCGCCGTCGTCCTCGCCCCAGGCCTCGGCGTCGTCCTCGCCAGAGTAGATGCAGTCGATCCGGCTGCAGATGTCGCCGAAGACCTCACTGGCAGAGCCCACCTCATCCGCCTTCGCTTCCCGAAATCGATGAAACAGCCGCCGCCTTCAGGCGTTGATGGATCTGGATCAACAAACGGGAACTTGGGCTGCCATCCCAGCCCGTTTGCACCTCTGCTCCGATCGCGAGGCGAGGAATGACGACAAGGAAGGATGGCGAGCAATCCGGCAGACGAGGAAGGCGAGGACGAAGCTTTGCGGCGAGCGTCAGTGGCGATTCGGGAGTTTCGACTTTCGAGTGACTGTAATGTTTCGAGCGGCAGGCGGCACTCGGCAGCTATGTTAGGGTAATGAACTGGGTAATAAGGATAAATGAAATAATGAATAACATTAACAGTTATGAGTTAACACTTAACACATCCCGTAAAATAAATTAAAGTTACTAAACTAGTGTATCGGTTAATCAGTAAATTACCGAACCGATCGGTTTTTTTACCGTTACCAATACTGAACACTGAACAACAGAAATATATTTACCGTACCGAAAACCGATACCGAAAATACCGTACCAATTTACCGATTTACCGATCGGTAAATTTGGTAAATCCCGAATTATGCTCACCCCTACCTCCGAGTTATTCCATGAGACAAAGAACTAATTAACCAAGGTCAAGGTCTAGGGTGTTCACACTACACATTTTCTAAATACTGCACTCATCATCCTCTTTAGTTCTTTGGGGAAGTGCTGCAAATCAAGAGTTCTGCTGTTTAGTGCTTCATCACAGCAAGCTCAAGGAGAACAACTGAACTAGGAGAGAGACATAAGTCGATCCCAAACCTCCCCTCTTCCATTAATGAGAAGAACAATAGTGAACTAGGAGAGAGACATACGTCGATCCCAAACCTGGGGAATCCCCTCTTCCATTAATGAGGAGAACAACAGTGAACTAGGAGAGAGACATACTCTCTCTCTCTCGGTGGTCAAGCAAGGGGGAGAACGCAGGCAATGTTCCTCCACTATTTCCAGTGGTACCCTTTTAGGTGACGGTGTCTTGCAGGCGTTTGGCGACACGATTCGGACGAGTGATGCAATAACAGGAGTGGTGCTCGATGTCTCGCATGCGGCAGCGTCTCACGGACAAGTTCATCGTCTTCAAGCACAACGACCACAGTTCTTAGCGGGGTCAACGAGTACCTGTTTAAATAATAAATTCTTATTTTTATTTTTAATTTTAAAGTAGTATATAAAATTTAATTGTATAAATTATTACTATATATATATATATATATATATATATATATATATATATATATATATATATATATATATATATATATATATATAATAGGTATAGGGTACCCACGCATCCTACATAAATTCGCCTTAAACGGGTGAGGTCGGGTACTTGACTGAGACGGGTATTTTTGCCACCCCTAGTCACGACAATGGTGGTCGAACCAAGTAGACGATGACGTCTCCAAGCACGCTGAGCCTAGGAATGAGCTGCTTCTCTTCTCCTTCCCTCTGCATCAAGGCAAATAGCCAACTCTGTCCATCCTCTATTACCATGTGAAACACATGTGGGGAGTGGCGACTAAGGTTTGGCGGTCTCGGTCAATGCTAGGTGATGGTGCAGCAGAGCTATGAGGAGCGAGGCACGCATCCAAGGTAAAATTTGCCCCTCTTAAATCATATATGTTAGTTTAATATTTTAGATAATATTATTATATTATTATTTGTGTCTGTTGTCCTATCGAAGGGTTAATCTTGCTGTTGCTTTGCTCGCTTGTACACTAGCCATGTCATCCCGAGGAAATTACGATAGTAAGGAGTACCGGTCGAGGTGTTTCTTTGTGAGTGCAAGGAGAGTGGAGAGTCACCTCTCCTTTGCATGTGCATGCTGTGAATAATCATTGTGAGAATACGTGGCGGTTCGGTGAGTCATTGAATTTTGCAAATGCAGGGATGAACAATACTGGTCCTTAGTGCTTTTGCACTAAAGCTAGTTTTAACATATTACTTCTCTCTAGATTGGAGCTTTGGGGTCTCGTTTGAGATCATTTGGTTTCGGTGTATGATTTTGAGTTAAAAAATTGCACCAAGACTTATAGTAGTTATCATTTGTGTCACAAATGTAGTTCATGAACTATTATAATGTGATTAAATGAAAGTGTCTTTCTACTATGCAAAATAGATTTTATTATTTCGTAGATTTGATGAAAGGTTGTAATTCTATATATTCTTACATATTTAACAAACTCCTTTACTCATCAAAAATCGACAAACTTACCTGGTAAAACTAGAGAACCCTTGAACTTTCTACTCGATACATCTGCTAGGGGTGTCCAATTTTTGATTCAACCCGAAAAATCAAATTGAACCGAAAATTTTGGTTTGGTGCGATTCGGTTTGAAATTTTTTTAAAACTTTCAGGATTTTAGTTTAACCTCAAATTATCGAATAAAACAAATTTTCAATAATTATATAATTATATATATATATATATATATATATATATATATATATATATATATATATATATATATATATTATAATGTTATTTTAGTTTAAAAATAATTTTAAATTGATTTAAAATAATAATATTATTAATAAAAAATTAATTTTTAGTTTAGTTATAGTTTGATTTTTTAAAAAATCGTTTCGATTTCGTTTTCCAAAGATAAAGAAAAAATCAATTTAGGTTTAATTAGTTCGATTTGATTTAAGTTGAATTGATTGATTAGACACTCCTAACGTCTGGAGGGAGGAGTGACCAATCATGAGGCCTCTGGATTCGTCTCTCTATCTCAAGGATAGCAATAAGGCAATCCCAACCAAGCTCATAAAAACAAGAAAAAATTTCCTGAGTCCTGAGCAACCCCGTTGCTCAGGATTCCTGAGCACAGCCCCCTACGATTCATTTCTCGAATCTTAAAGAGCATCAGATCGCGCGAATCTCAATGCCTACCCGCTCCCGTTAACGTCCCGTTACCCGGCGCTACAGCTAACCCTGGTTATTGAAAATAGGGCTGAATGTAGATAGTGAATATTTGGGCGTGGCTTTAAATATCCTTATATTTGCCAATCTGTTATTGAAAATAGACTAGTACTTTTGACATCATGGATAAAACAAAAACCGAGTAAACATGCAATGAAGATATTGAGTGGGCATTCAGTGAAGAGATTGAGCTTGAGCTTGAGCTTGAACTTGAACTGGAAAATAATCCCCTAAATGTTAATATGGAAGAGGAATTAGAGGAAATTAACCATTGTTCAGCTGTACAAGAGGAAGACGACCTTGGTGCATCAGATATTAATAAAGTGAAACCTTCCTGCTCATCTGCAATTCCTATGGTTGGTATGATCTTTAGTAGTGAGGATGACGCCTACAAATTTTATCATGACTATGCTAAAAGGGTAGGTTTTAGTATAAAGAAATTTCAGGTTGATAGGAGAAAAGATGGCAGTTTGAAAATGAAAAGGTTTACCTATAGTAAGCAAGGAGTCAAAAATGTACATAAAGGACATATCACAAAAAAACCACAAGCGGAGACAAGAACAAACTGCATGGCCCGGGTGGAGTTTAAGATTGACCTACACCAAGTTTAGACATTAAATAGAGTTGAGTTAAACCATAATCATCCAATGACAAGTCCAAATAAGGTGCACATGCTGAGATCTCACAGGAAAATTTTACCATTTCAACGAGCTCTAATTGACACAATGACAGATGCCGGGATGAAAGCTCATAATATCTATGATTTTTTCGGTCAGGGATAAGCAATAATGAAGTAGGTTTCATAAGAGAAGATAGCGTTAACTATATCCAGAAACGTAGAAGAAAATTATTGGATGGTAAAGAAGCTCGAGGTATTATGAACTTCTTGCAGGACAAGTGAGCTGTTGATCCATCCTTTTTCTATGTGATAGAAATTTAGGAAACCGGAGAAATAACAAATTTCTTTTGGGCAGATGGTAAAGCTATTACAGACTATGCCTATTTTGGGGATGTTATTTGTTTTGATACCATATTCCAAACCAACGAGTATGACATGCCCTTTGCTCCTATTGTTGGGGTGAATCACCACAAGCAGACTATTTTTTTTGGGGTTGCCCAATTGTATGATGAGTCAGCAGAATCATTTACTTGGTTATTCTTAATATTTTTACAAGCAATGTCTGGGAAGCAGCTTGTAACTATTTTTACTGATCAGTCTGCAGCTATTGCCAAAGCCATACAAATTATTTTGCCAAGTAGCGCACATCGACTCTGTGTGTGGCATATTTTTCAGAATGCCGCCACACATCTATCCCAAGTCCTTCATAATTTCTCATAATTTGCCCGTGATTTCAGACATTGTATTTATGAGCGGTACAGTGTGGAAACTTTTGAAATGTTATGGCAGGACCTATTGAATAAGTATAATTTGCATGACCATGCTTGGATGGTAAACTTCTACAAATTGCATTCTAAATGGGCTGCTTGTTACCGAACGGAGACTTTCTATGCAGATATGACGACAACACAAAGAAGTGAGAACATGAACTGTCACTTTAAACAGTTTTTTAAGAGAAAATTATCTTTGTTTGATTTTTTGGAACAATATGATAAAGCCACCAGCTTCTTTCGTGAGAAAGAGACAAAGGTAGATTTTAAGTCTAGGAATTCTACTCCAGCTGGACAAGCCTCTCATTTCCGTATGCTGAAACATGCAAGTGGACAATACACGATGACCATGTACAAAGAGTTTGAGAAAAAGTTTCTAGCGCGATTAGATTGTTGTATTGTGTTGAGAAGTGCTGATGAGATAGAGATGAATTACAGCATAAGTCCAGCTGGAGGCAGAGATGAAGTGGTCACATACAATCCATCAACTAGAGTTGTTACTTGCACATGCAAGAAGTTTGAATGCTGTGGAATCCTATGTATGCATTCCTTAAAAGTGTTTGCGGCTCAGAATGTGATGCATATTCCAGAAGAGTATTTATTGAAGAGGTGGAACAAATATGCACGGGACGGATATGGTTCAACTATTTGTCATTCCAATTTAGTTGCAGATGGACACCAAAGCTTGATCTCCATATACACTCACATATATCAGAAGGCTTACAACATTGGAAATAGGAGTTTATTATCTAGAAAAGGACTTGAAAAGATAGAACAGGTGTTGGATGGACTGACGTTAGAAGTTGATGAGATATTGCGGAATGAAGAGATAGTTGAAGGGGACAAAGATGATAGCAACCATGTATCCCCCACACAAAATATTACTATAAAAAATCCTGTGTCTAAGAAAGGGCCAAAAGAGAAGAGAAAGAAGAGTGTACTGGAAAGAAGGGTAAAAAGGAAAAAATAACTCCTACTACTGCATTTGTTGAGTTTGTGTCCATGCCAACACAGGTGAAATCAAATAGCTTGTTTGATTTTGTCTATCACACTCTCATTGGCTATTTTCACTTATCTTTGTAGAATTTTGCTTGTAGGACTCTCAAGTAATGTTTAGGATCCCTTCGCAACCAGCCTCTGGTTCCCACCCTGATATGTCATGCACTGCTATGATGATGGGCAGTACTACATCTTTTTATGTTAGTGTTAACTTATCTTTGTGTTTTATTGTAATAATTTACTTACAAATACTAATTTATTTGTATGATGCAGTGCTCAGATGCATTTTCACACGTCCAGGATCAGGAGGACATTTTGAATGAATAAGTCAGGTGTTTATATGACTGATTAATTTATAATGTATATTTGTCCCAACTGTGCATGGTGGTAATTGCAACGAATAGTTGTATGTAAAAAAGGATATTTCTTTGTATGTAACTTGCATATACGATATTTTTAATTTGAATGGATTTTCATTGATGGTAATGAATATAGTGGATAAGGCTGTAATATCGTGGGTTGTAATGAATATAGTGGATGTTTTGAACATCGTGGATTATTGCCCAACATCGTGGATTTTTAGGAACAGAGTGGATTTTTATTAACATCGTAGATTTTTCCATAACATCGTGGATTTTTCAGAAACATCGTGGATTTTTGGGAAACATCGTGGATTTATGGCTTACATCGTGGATTTTTAGGAATATCGTGGATTATTGTGAACATCGTGGATTTTTCAGAACATCGTGTATTTTTGGGAAACATCATGGATTTATGGCTTACATCGTGGATTTTTAGAAATATCATGGATTATTGTGAACATCATGGATTTTTGGGAAACATCATGGATTTTTGGCTTACATCGTGGATTTTTAGGAATATCGTGGATTATTGTGAACATCGTGGATTTTTCAGAACATCGTGGATTTTTGGGAAATATCGTGGATTTTTAGCTTACATCGTGGATTTTTAGGAATATCGTGGATTATTGTGAACATCGTGGGTTTTTCAGAACATCGTGGATTTTTGGCTTACATCGTGGATTTTTAGGAATATCGTAGATTATTGTGAACATCGTGGATTTTTCAGAAACATCATGGATTCGTGGCTTACATCGTGGATTTTTGATGAACAACGTGGACTTTTATGGAACATCGTGGATATTTCATAAACATTCTATAACAATGTCTTTACACCTGTAATAACGTGGAAAAAACTGCAAACATGTGTATTAGTGGACATAATACAATCCAACTAGCAGACATTTATCATTGATAGCATATTCAAATTGTACAGCTGCTTATTCAATTTGTGCATACAATAATTATTGTACCCAGTCAGCAATTAAACCACCCTTAAATAGTTCTAGGCTTACTATCGCCCGAATTTTTGGCATGTCAGATTGGGAGTGATCAAAGGGACGATCATAAATTAAAGATTCTATACACTTTAATAGAAATAATGCACAATCAGGGTGGTCTGGATCCTGAATCGGGCATGCTTGCTACCATTCTACTTCCCAACGCCGCATATCCAGCTTCCCATTTGTCTCTTGGGCATAATGATCCCCCTAAAAAGACTGACTGCAAAGGGAACAAAATTGTTTTCAAGAGCATCAATGTATCTAATACCAAGTTAAAAACTAAAATTGATACGTACATATTTACTAATTATTCGTTTGCCAGAATGGGTGGTGCCTAATGAATTGAACAATAGCATCTTTTTCTGCACGAAATCAAAATAAATTAGGAACCAGTGATTGTTGTTAATTATGGGGCAGAATAATCGCTTCAAGTATCTCATTCGGCTTCCTGGCAAATCCTCCTGTTGGCCTGCAGCTGCGGCCGGTATTTTCTTTGCCTTATAATAGCAGCACAATGGGGAAATATAACCAAATCCACGAATCTTTTGCTTCTTTCTAGTTTTGTATGTAATGGACTGTGCTATCAGAAGTGATGCATATGCATCCATAACCTACACAAAATAGAAGAATTAGCTAACTTGCTTGTGATACTTACAAAATGATGCAAGAATGAAATGATACCTACCGAATCGCTCACATGTTCATTGAACAACACCTGACAAATTAAGGATTTGTGTAGTTTCCATGGATACCTCTCATTAAAAAGTTGTAAGTCCCATGGCAAGAAGGTTTCAATTTCTTCTTTCATTGCCGGTGTTAATATGTCGCGTCCAATATAATCTTTCCTATCTTTGTACTGCAGACACAAAACTCATATGTCAACATAACTTACCAACTAAAATAACAAATATAAATGTGGTTAATATTGAGATTTACCTTATCAGCATAAATAGGATCAGGTGCATTCTCGTCCACAACCACTGGCACAACTACTTTGGTCTTTTTCTTTCCTTCTGTATATGGGCTTGATAGTGCTCTTGATCGTTTCTTGGGTCTCTTCCCTTTTAGTTGGCTCAATTGCACTTGCCCAGCGGAAGCAATTTTAAGCCCTGATGTAGTGGGAACGTCGCCCCAGCTGCTTGAATCCTCTTCCCAATTAGCTGATTCATCCTCCTCCTCCTCCTCCTACCCCTCCTCACCATATTTCCTCCCTGATTTCAGCTTATTGTTCTCTTCGACTAATTCCATAATTCTTTTATTCAATTCTTCATGTTGGATTATTGCAGCCTCTTTACCACTACTGATTTCTTCCAGTTATTGGTTTATTCGTGATTCATGGTTAGCTTTCATCAGCTGACTAGCTAGTTCTGACGACTCCTTTAGACCCTTATTCTCGGCTGAAAGACTCTACAATTTTGCAGCAAACTCATAACTCTGCAATTCTGCAGCCTCTTTCAGATTTTTATTCTCGACAATTTGAGATGCAATGCGTGCTTTCGACTTATTCACCTAACAATGTCACAGATCAACTTATCACACGTTCCATTATTCATATAAACAAAGTGATTAAATAGACAAACTCACCAACTCCTTCAGGTCATGGTTTTCCTGAAGCAGCTCATACACGCAAGCCTTCAAGGGATTAATCTCCTAAATAAGCTCCTCTATATGTGTATCAGGATTATTTACCTACCAAAATATATGTCATGCAGACCCTTCAACATATAAGACAATCAGGTTACCAAAATACTATTATAACATGACAAATGGAGGACTAACATTTACATGCGAATGCAATTCTTCCTTTAGTGACTCATTCTCTTTAAGAAGCTCGGCAATTCTGGCTTCCATCTTATTTATCTAACAAACAAGTCCATTAAGCACTGTTAGTTGCATATATTACCATAAGATCCTAAAGATAAAATTAACATGTCAATAACTTACTGTGTCTCTATAGAATGGCGTGGTTGCTTCTAGCTCCTCAGCATCCTTGATCGGGCACTCTTCAGCATTTTGTTCAGCATGCTGTTCTGCCTCTTCAGCACCCTGAACAGCATGCTGTTGTGCCTCTTCAGCATGCTGTTCAGCGTGCTGTTCTGCCTCTTCAGCATGAGACGGTGCTAAATGACAAAACACCATCTCATGTGCATCGGGAACCAGATCAAAAATGATCTGCGTATATTAACATCATGACTGAATAACCCACCAAGTAACAAACATTATCTAATACAAGTAGCAAACATACTGTGTCAACTATCATTTGCTCAATAAGTTTATGATAAGTCAGTCTTCGGCCCATTTTCACTTTGGACCATCTGAGTAGGCGAGGGTATATACCCTCAAATCCATCTTCCCTAAACTCATTGTACAACGTACAATGCTCATACAACCAAACCTGCAAGGGGAACATTATATTAAATGTAATTACAAATATCAAATTACCATAAATAAATAAGATGTTCAATTGAAGAAAACTTACACAGAGCACAATGGCACATCCAGCGAATCCACTGGGCTTTGCCTTCTTTGTACACCTTGTCAAATTGTCAATCATATAACGATATATTGCTTCAGCCCAATCATACTGGGCGACCTTGGAAAGGTCTTCCACAACGTCTACTAAAAACCCATCTAAGCTATAAGTTATCCTACTAAATAAAAATGTGCAGCATATATACAGCAGTGCCAGAACCCTAGCTCTATCTTCAAGATAACCTTTATTGAGTTCGTCCTCCTCCTCAATGGTCATCTTTAGCTTACTTTCCAACAACAAACATGTTATTCTCTTCCCTTTAAATTCCTCATTGTAGAAGGGGGACGCACTTGATTGATCAAAGTCTACCAATTCCCCTCTTCTTAGCAGTCCTAGGATGACTACAACATCCTTTACTATGAATTCTACAAAATTACCATTCACAGTAAATCCCTTCCTTTCCTTATCCCAGTTGGATACCAAATATTCTACTGCAACAGAATCCATCTAAATTGCTGGCCCTTGAACCAAATGGCCAAAGGGGGTTGTAGCCAGTAATTCCTTAATCCTTGGCCATTGTGGTAATCCGTGTAAAAATGTATTCATTCGATGCATTGAACACCTACTCATGCGCGGTCGAGGTACTTCCTTCTTCCTTAGGGACTTAGCTGGCTTTCTAACACATGTCTTGTATCTAACCCTACTCCTACTTGTGTCAGCATGTGTGTCAGATCGTGTGCTACCACTACCATCACTTGAACTACCATTGGAACTCTCACTTTCAGAGTTCATATTGCTGAAAATATCTGGAAACTATGAAAAACAAACTATATTAAGTTATGCATTGTGTAGAAACAGGGTTACATTGGTGGTGTCCACGATGATGGAAACCGTGTCCATGATGTGGATACCAAACATTGGTGGTGTCCATGATGATGGACACCATGTCCATGATGTGGATACCAAGGATGAACCCTAAATTCTACTAAATTAGGGTTACATTGGTGGTGTCCACGATGACGGACACCATGTCCATGATGTGGATATCAAGGATGAACCCTAAATTCTACTGAATTATGGTTACAATGAGGGTGTCCACGATGATGGACACCTTGTCCATGATGTGGATACCAAGGATGAACCCTAAATTCTACTGAATTAGGGTTAAATTGGTGGTGTCCACGATGAGGGACACCGTGTCCATGATGTGGATACTAAGGATGAACCCTAAATTCTACTGAATTATGGTTACAATGAGGGTGTCCACGATGATGGACACAGTGTCCATGATGTGGATACCAAGGATAAACCCTAAATTCTACTAAATTAGGGTTATATTGGTGGTGTCCACGATGATGGACAACGTGTCCATGATGTGGATACTGATAGGTGTTATTTTTATAGGATTTAGAGTCTTATCTATACAATCATTTTAGGCTTAAGTTCTATTTTATGTCAAAAATTTGATATCTTTTACTATTAAGTCTAGAATCTTCACTATTTTTTGATTATTTGTGAAATGCAGGTTATTTCCATATAATTTTGACAATATTTTGAAGATTTGAAGTTATGGGAAGATTCGTCATAGTTTGGCAAGGTCACAGGCAAGATTTCAGCATTTTTGGAGCTTCCCATGAAGGACACGGCCTGCCCGTGTCCAGAAGCACGCCCGTGCTTACCTTCCTGCACTTCACAGAGGCAAGCACGGCCTGACCGTGCTTATTGGCACAGCCGTGCTTACATTCCTGCATTCTGCGAGCCAGACATGGCCAGGGTGTGTCTAGAAGCACGACCGTGACAGCTTCCGCGCAGATCGATCTTTCGACGGTTTTTCGCCCGATTTGAGTGATTCCGAACTCGAAATTGGCTAAAATTTGGAGGGAAACTTCCTAACTACCTAAGGAAGATATAGAACCATAAAATAGGATTTTTGGAGCGGTTTTTGGGGTCGAACTTTGGAGAGAGGCGACTTAGGGCGAAAAGGGGCGATTTTACTCATTCAAGGGCTCGATTCGAAGGATTTCTTTGGGGCTATCGAGAGAAGACCAAAGATCTATCATCTCCTACCTAAGATCTGCAATTTCCCTTCTTTTTGTATACATTTTCGTGGGTTTTAATTGTTAAACGATGCATGTTCTAGAGTAAAACCCTAGTTCGGGACTCGGGCGTAGCCCGTTGAACACATTTCCTCATGTAAAACATTTGATTGAATCTCAGTGATAGTTTTTAGTAAATTGACTTATTTAAATGAGTTGTGCTTATTGTGTATTTATGTTTTGGCCAAACATTTGTATGTGTTAAGTGTTACGAGATGAACTGAGAGGTGAATCGTAACACTCGATCGTTCTCATTTAAACTTGTGACAAGAATTACGAGAGTTGTTCGACGTCACTCGAGGATTTACGATATTTCATAGAGCTTAATGGGTCTCTTGGGTTAATTTTTCTACGAGAGTAGGAAATTAGCTTATGCTAGACACCGGATTACGCTTCGAGAGAAGGTAACCCGTACCATAGGAAAGATCGTCTTAAGTTGTTTACTGTCGGATTGCGCTTCGAGAGAAGGAGATCCGTTTTCTATTTCAATTCATTGATTGTTTTACATTTAAAGCTTTCAATGAGGTGAAACCTGAAGTTTCGAACACTTCTTAAACTGTAATTTTCCCTCAAAGTCGTCGACTTCTTGGTTTGATAATTTAGTTAATTTAGTTTTAGAGCTATTCTTTTATTCCGTGTTTGAATCATCTAGCTTTCAATGACACTAAAGGTCGGTACTTGACACCTGCTCCCTGTGGGAACGATATTATTTACTACTTCGATAGACCGTGCACTTGCGGAGCCTATCAGATACCAAAGATGAACCCTAAATTCTACTGAATTAGGGTTACAATGAGGGTGTCCACGATGATGGACACTGTGTCCATGATGTGGATACCAAGGATGAACCCTAAATTCTACTAAATTAGGGTTATATTGGTGGTGTCCACGATGATGGACATCGTGTCCACGATGTGTATCCATGGTAGTTTATTTTAAATCTACGATAATTTGAATTTGCATTCACGATAAAAGTAAATGACTTTACTTACTAAGAAATTTGCAGAGGATGTTATGAACTAAGCCTGACTGCTTGAGTGACCTTGTGTTTCTCAGCTTACTGTTGTTTACTTGCGCAGGACCTCGTCAGAGCATAAAATGCATCAATCATTAATATCTAAAACCATTAAGCAGTAAATACCAAATGTAACATAAATATTAAATATTAAATACATCTCACCTGAATCGATGGGACAGACGGAGAAGTTTAGGGTTACGATTGGATGGGAGAGACGACAGCGAAACCCTAAAGAGGGAGAAGGAGAGGATGGAGGACAGATTCTAGCTTGGGTTAGGGGTTCAGACGAGAACAAGGATTGTGCCCTCGTGGTATCTATGCACAATGGAGAAGGCTAGGGTTCAGGGCGTTGGGCGAGAGGTCGGCTAGGGTTCTCGGCATCGGCGAGAAATTTTGGGAAATTTTTTCCTAGGTTGAGGGTCGGGCGAGAGGTCGGCTAGGGTTATCAGCGTCAGTGGAAAATTTTGTGAAATTTTGTCGCAGGTTTAGGGTCGACGGTGGCATAGGAGAGAGAGAGAGAGCGCGGGCGGGGTTTAATGCATTCGGAAAAGTAACCAGGGTAAGTTGTAGCATCGGGTAACGGGAGCGGGTAAGCATTGATATTCGCTCGATCTGACGCGCTTTAAGATTCGAGAAATGAATTGTAGGGGGCTGTGCTCAGGGTAAGTTGTATCAATACTTATGTTTTTTATCGAGATTTATGCCTTAAAAATGATAGGAGATGTGGTATCTTGCTCCAAAAATTTTTGCATTCCTTTCGATGGACTGATGCCATTCAAAAAATTCGTGTGGCTGTAACAGATCCACCACATGGACAAGTTCTAGGAGTTTCCGTATGGGCTGTTCTTGAGGCCCAAGGTGAACTCATGGCTCAAAATCGTTTGGAGCAACGTCGCACATTTCTGATTCCAGAGACCTTCATCTCTGATATTGTTTGTATTTAGGAACTGGAGGAAGTGGGCGGCCTGGAGGAGCTGGAGAAGGAGATCTGCAGAAGAGCCAAGCTCTACAACAATTCTAACCAAAGCGGTTGAGAAAAATTTTCTTTAAGCCTCGTGTAATTTTCAAGTGTTTTTCCGCGGATCAAGGGATTGCTCAATTACTTCTCATTGAGTAGCACGAATATTTTCATATACAAAGTACTGATTTTGATGGTGGTCAATTGATTGTAGTAGGTTTCGAGACTCCAACGCAGTCTCTATGCAATGCATAGGTTACATGGATGGAGTCCAATGTGAGAAAACAAATCTTTTCAAGTGTTTTTCCGCGGATCAAGGGATTGACATACAAAGTACAAATTTTGATGGTGGTTAATAGATTGTAGTAGGTTTCGACACTCCGACGCAGTCTCTATACAGTGACAGCACTGCTTCTAGTTCAGCAAGTTAAATGAAATTTTATTCAAACTCAACTTATTCCCAAATGTTTGAGTACATAACTAAAGAAGTTATAGTTTTCCTTTGTGAACAAAACCAAAAGAGATATATGTTCTGAATATAAATTCCAAATTTGCAGGACTTTCTTTTTATTCTAATAAATAAGGATCAATTTTGATCAATTCTTTTAACTGAATCTTTATTCTTATTATTATTATTATTATCTATATTATTATCAATGGCCCAACAGCAGTCTTGAATGAGACAAAGACTTAATTAGTTGAGCAGGTCAAGTTCTTGGGTGTTCCCACTAGACATTTTACATCTATAAATACTGTATTCTTCCTCTACCTCACCAGTGAAGTTGAATCTAGAGTTGCTTGCTGTAATTAGTTGAGCAGGTCAAGTTCTTGGGTGTTTCCACTAGACATTTTACATCTATAAATACTGTATTCTTCCTCTACCTCACCAGTGAATTTGAATCTAGAGTTGCAGCACAGCAAGCTCGATATTATGGTATGCTAGCTGCTGCATCTATCTATCGATGTGATTAATATCTTTGTTTATATCTCTTAATATTAGGAGTGAGCAACACTAATATTAAAGTATTATACCAAAAATTTTAGTATTCAATAATTTGATATAAATACTTTGATGCTTTAGTATCAGTACAACTTGTATCAGATTTTAGTTTAGAATTTTCTCGAATTCCTAAAGTACCAAATATATAATTTATTTATTTTATATTTTTTATTTATAAATAATTAATATTCTAATAATTAAATATTTTACTTTACAGTACTAAAAAAT
The DNA here is from genome assembly GCA_027563935.2 of Costus lasius. NCBI lineage: Eukaryota > Viridiplantae > Streptophyta > Magnoliopsida > Zingiberales > Costaceae > Costus > Costus lasius. The sequence continues at coordinate 12,610,253 of CM050450.1, read as the reverse complement.
TAAATATTTTTAGCTTTGGTACTTTTGTATTGCACGCTGCCAATCAGTCACCTATCAGCTCATCGCTCAATGCTCACCCGTTGCTCGATCGTCTAATTAATATTTCAGAAATTCGGTATCAGTATCAAAATATATTTTAAGAATTTAACATCGTTACTAAAATAAAATTTTGGAAATCGGTATGTAATAAATTACAGTAATTTAGTACTATTACCAATTAAACTTTTAAAATTTAGTACTGATACCAAAAAAAATTATTTCAAAAGTATAATAGTAAAATTTTGGCACTATCGAAATTTGGAATACTCATCACTACCCAATATATAACGCATGATTATTTGCCATCTTTTGCTGCAGGCCGAAGGAGCAGTCAACGTGGGGACTTGGGGAGTAGAAACCGGTTCATAATGGGACATGGGAGTTGCCACACATATCAAAAATATCAATGTCTATAGACACGGCAGAATATGTGGCATTCAGTTCACCTATTTGAAAGATGGTGTACCCAATACAACTCGTATCTTTGGATCGGGCTCCGGCAAATGCTTCCCTGTAAACCCACTTATACAATTTCTCTACTCTTGTTTACATTAGCCTTTTATTTTCATTAAAAAAATAAGCCCTAATATGCCCATAATCCATGTGTGTGTTGTTGGATCGATTAAAGGTTATGACAATGAAACACAACATGAAGATATGTTAAAGCATTGAGAAAATATTCGTCACAGGTGTTGTGTTTCCCAGACTCAGAATAAAAATATTCGTCACGAGTCTTGGTAATGGGATATATATATATATATATATATATATATATATATAGGGGAAAGAGAGAAAACTCCTTATTAATTAATTAAGGAAACACACGCCTGCAGGGACCACGACGTATTATTTATTATTATTTCTATTTCTAACCCATCACAAAAATAGAAATAAAACCTAAGTCTCTACACATAATAATATTCCACACAAATTTGAGATAATTAAGCCGTAATAATTAATTCTTAATCGATCACTTAAGTACGGCCAAAATATTTAAGATAGTCATATATAATTATTAATTAATATATGTGTGGTCCACATTAATTGATCTAACAATCTCCCACTTAGGCCACATATATATTACCTGATATAATTGTATACCTTAATGAGCTCTTTAATGCTATCTTTTATCTGAAATTATCTCTATCAATCTCGTCCATGAATATAGTAACATAGGATCAAGGCGGCCTTCGTCACAATATGTAATGTGACTAGCCCGAACGATGGTCACGTATGTCAATACAGTCAACGACATAGATTATGTATGGATGTGTAGCATGGAAATTTCATGTAATGTGATCATAACATGCCTATTTCCAACTAGTCCAACTTTATTCCTTATGAGATCAACCAAAACCTTATGTTCAGAGTGAAAATAAAAGCTTTATTCTTTAATGTGTACACTACATAATCCAAATACAAACTCCCACTAAACTGATATATCACCCATATGAGCAATGTGCTCATGAAACTTTAGTAAGTGGATCCATAATCATGGAGTTTGTACCAATATGTTCTATAGATATCTGACCACTCTAAACCCTTTCTTTAACAACTAAGAAATTAATGTCAATATGTTTAGACTTTGACGAAATCCTATTGTTATTGGAATATAATACTGCAGATTTATTGTCACAGAATAACTTTAGTAGTCTTTCAATATTATCCAAAATGCGCAGACCAGTGACAAAATTTTGCAGCCATATCCGATGGTTGGATGCCTCATATATGCTACAAATTCAGTTGCCATAGTGGAAGAAGCTATAAGTGTCTGCTTAGCACTTTTCCAGGAAATAGCTCCTCCAGTTAGCAGGAAAATGTAGCCCGAAGTAGATATGCGACTATCTTGGCATCCAGCAAAATTAGAATCAAAATACCCAATGATCTCTAGCTGATCTGATTTTCTATATGTGAGCATATGATCTTTAGTTTTCTGCAAATACCGCAGAATCCTTTTAACTGCTATCCAATGCTCCATTCTTGGGTTGCTTAGATATCTACCAAGCATCCCAACAATGTACGCAATATCCAGACGCGTACATACCTGAGCATACATCAGATTCCTCACAGCAAATGCATATGGAATCTTCTGCATTTCCTTAGTTTCAAAATTATTCTTGGGGCATTATTTGAGACTAAATTTGTCTCCCTTAGCAACAACAATACGTCATCGACATATAAAATAAGAAAAAATATACTTACTCCCACTGAACTTGTGGTATATACAATTATCTACTACATTCATCTCAAAACCAAAGGAGAGGACCACTTGATGACATTTATAATACCATTGACGAGAAGCTTGCTTAAGTCCATAGATGGATTTCTTTAGTTTGTAAACCTATTGTTTTGAATTTTTTGACACAAAACCTTATGGTTGCACCATATATATCATTTCCTCAATATCTTCATTGAGAAACACAGTCTTTACATCCATCTGATGTAGCTCGAGATCAAAATGAGCTACTAATGCCACAATAATCCTGAAAGAGTATTTCAATGATACCGGAGAGAAAGCCTCTTTCTAGTCAATGCCTTCCTTTTGAGTAAAGTCTTTTGCAACAAGACGTGCTTTATATCTCTTTACACTACCGTTTGAATCCCACTTGGTTTTAAATATCCATTTACAACCAATGGGTTTCACACCTTCAGGTAGTGATTTAAGATCCCAAACGTCATTGTCAAGTATAGACTTTAACTCCTCACTCATGGCATCAATCCACTTTTGAGAATTAGAACTTTCTATGACTTAGTGGAAGTTGATTGGATCATCCTCCACCATTTCAATATCATGTTCATGGAGAAATGTGACATAATCATCTGGTATCGCACTTCTCCTTTCTCTAGTAGATCTCTTTAATGGCATTTCTTCTTGAGTATGATGAGTTTGTTCTTCTGTAATAACTTTTTGATTTAAATCAAAAGGTTCATCTGAATTCACTGGTTGAGAAATCTCAGCAACTGAAGACTGAATATTATGAATATCAGAAACTAGAATCTGATCATTCTCCACCAGTGATCAAGGGAAGAGTAATGAATTCCTCTTCAAATACAAAGTCTTTAACTTCATTATTTTTCCTCCCAAACTCATCATCCTCAAAGAATTTAGCAATTCTCATCTCAAAGATAGATTTATCAGTAGGATTATAAAACTTATAACCCCTAGACCTCTTAGCATAACCAATAAAATAGCAACTAATAGTTATGGAGTCCAATTTACTTCTATTTGGCCTATAAGACCTTGTTTTAGTTGGATATTCACAAGTGTACAAATGCTTTAGAGTAGGTTTCTTACCTATCCAAAGCTCATAAGGAGTTTTATTAGTTGCTTTAGTTAGAACTCTGTTAAGGATATAAACTGCAGTCTTTAATGTCTTTCTTATAGGAATTTAGCAAAAGGACCTAGACGTTGTTCTCCTGATCCGTCATATCTACCGTAGTACTCACTACCACGATCAGATCTAATGCTTTTAATTGACTTGCCAAGTTGATTTGTTCAACTTTAGCCTTAAACTTTTGAACATGTCCAATGCCTGTGACTTCTCATGAATAAGATAGAGGTAGTCTTATCTGGAGTAATTGTTTATGAATGTAATGAAATATCATTGACTATTCCAAGAAACCAAAGGGAATGAACCATAAATATTTGTATTTATTAATTCATAGACGTCTGAAGTTCTGTTGGCTGCCACTTTCTTCTTTAGGTTTGTTTGTTTCCCCTTTATACAATTAATATAAATTTTAAAATCTGTAAAATCAAGGGGCTTAAGAATTCCATTAGACACAAGTCCTTCCATTTTCCATCTAGAGATATGACCTAATCTTTTGTGTCATAGGAATGAGAAATTCTTATTTGTTAATTTTCACTTTGTACCACATATTTGCAAGGTTTCATTAAATGAAGCAACTGTATCTAGCATATAAAGGTTATTAAATGAACTTAATAGACCGGTACTAATAAGATTTGAATCTTTAGACAAAGTAAATTTACTATTCCCAAATGAACAATAATATCCTGATTTATTCAATATAGGAATAGAAACTAAATTATGTTTAAAAGACGGAACAACAAATGTCTCATTCAAATCTAAATAGTGACTAGTCTTACATAATAACCTAAACATGTCTTATTGCATGAACTTCTACTATTTTGCTATTGCCCACATAGATGAATATTTTAGCATCAATTGGCTTTCAGCAATTCATGTAACCCTACATGGACCTTATGTGAGTAGTGACAACCGAATCCACCCACCATGTGTGTCTAGGTACAACAGCTAAATTAACTTCAATATAAACCAAAAATGAGAAGTGTATGTTTCTTTATGCACACCAAGTATGATACTTGGTGTAGTCCTTTTGGTATGTCCACTATCTTTACAGAAGAAACATGTGAATACTTGAGTCTGTTTCTTCTTTTGTTTCTTTTGTTGTCTACACACTGCAGTTTCTTTATCCCTTATTTATTTAATATGCTTTAAGGTAGAGGTCAAATGAGCACTCACTGACATGTCTTGCTTCAATCTCTCTTCCTCTTATACATAATGAGAAATTAACTCATTAAGAGTTTATTTCTCCCTTTAGCAGTTATAACTGATTTAAAAATTGATTAAACTATATAGAAAGAGATATGAGAACCAAATGCACTAGTAAAGTCTTTAAATAACTCTAACTTAAGTGCCTGTAACTTTGAAGCAAGACTAGACATATTCATAATGTGCTCTATTATGTTTCCTTTACTCTTATACCTTAGAGAGATAAGGTTTGTTAGTAGTATGCCCCTAAATGCTTCTAGTATGACACACTTAATGATCATAAGACTCATGCTATTTGAACTGTCCTATCTTTCCAATTCCCTCTTATCATTAGGGGAACTTATAGTGGTAAGAATAGTAGGACGTTCTACTCTAAGCGCAATGTCTAGATCAATGACTCCGAGAACAATGGTAACGTTCTCTTGTCATATTTTAAAAAATTTGTGTCATTAAGCATATGAATGGAATTAATATTAGCAGTAATGCTGGAAGCAGAATTAATAACTGAATAAACTCACATTAGTTTCAAATCATACTTAAATTAAAAATTCAAGTATTAACCAATAATAAATTTAAACAATGATGGGTGCATAACAAGATACCTAGCACAACGTTAATATTTCATCTTTGGACATAAATATTAACTTGTAAGTGGTACTCTCATTGTAGTAATCAAATACTGATAATAAGTCTCATCTAACACTAAGCCTTTCTTTGGACAGACTTAATGTTGACAAGAAAACCAAATAATCATCACATGTCATTACCACATGTGTGCACATAATTCGGCCAAGTATCAACCTTCCTTTGGGCCGATTAATACCCGCATGAATTACATACACACCATCTTAACAATGTGAAATAAATTAACCTACACAATACGTTACTTTGGTAGTCATATTGTTTCAATTAATATATTTCATAATGTTATACTTTTTATTATTGAAACAATAATAAAAAATAATTATGCCATTTGAAATTATTAGAAAATTACTTTCCTGGATTTTATGAAAATTGACAGCAAGCAGCCGCTACACAAGACATCTACCCAAATAGCTTTCTGTTACTTCTGCCCGTAGCAGAAAACTCAGCCCAGATGACTAGGCCCAAACTAGGTCCAGACAGTAGAAATAGCGTAGCAGCCTATTTCTGTGCACATTAACATTGCTTTTTGCGCACAACACAGCAGAAGGGGGACAACCTAGGCCCATAGCCTAGGCACAAGACCCAAGAAGCAAACCCAAAAATAGCCTGAATCCAGCCCAATAGCTAGACCCAAAATCCAAAATCTGACCCGAATCTAAAAAGAACCGAATTTAGACCCAAATAGGATTCACACTAAAGGCCCAAACCCAGATCCGGATTCAGCTGACATGCACGCACGCCACAACGCCTTCTGCCCTAAATTCCGCTGAACACACGCAGCAATCATCGGCGTTCGCACGTCTTGTCTGGCTGCACGCGACCCACGTCGCGCGTCGCCTTGCCGAATGCAACTTCGCTGCACAGAAAAATCCTGCCGGCTGTTGCAAGTCCTCGAGAAGCAGCCCTCACCGACTGTTACAATCGTGATGCAGAAGACAGAAGAGGAATAATAAAATATAATATATTGATTTAATAATCTGATTTGATGAGACAATGTTGTCTCATCCGGTTCCCTTCCCATCCCCGTCACTGTGCGCTCGTGATGAAGCCACGCCTCGCCCATTTCCCTCTGTCGTGTGCCTTTCCTTTTATTTCTCCCCATCCGCTTGTCTTCTTCACCGAACGAGCGAACGAAGCTTTCGAAAGTCGCCCGTTCTTCGATCTCACCTCCTCGTCCTCACCTTTGTTCGTCCGGCGACTCCTTTGGCCAGGTCTGGTACCGGCGACAATGAGTCCCTAACCCTGTGAGCTGATTTCGGCATTGCCCCTTTCCTCCGCTCGCTAGTATTGGTTCGGCGGCGGACGCATCATGCTCTTGCGTTCCTCTCTACGCCGGTGATCCTCCTCTGTTCCGGCGTCGACTACACCTCCACTGCGCCGGCAACGGTTTTCCCCTCCCTCCTATCCCATTTCCGGCGTCTCCCTCCTTTAGCTCTGGCGACGTGCCCGAACGACGCCGCCGGCGTCTTTCTGACATTTTCCGATGAGTCCGGCGCCCTCTGGCAGAACAAACTGTACGACCGAGCTCCCCTCAGTATCGGCTTCGTTTTCACTACCGGACAGTTCTGATCTGCCACCAAAAATACTGTTCCAGCAACACTATAGTGGCGGCGCTACTGTTCCGGTGAACTCCCCGGCGAACCTCGAAGTTTGAGCTGTCGCCTCGGTTTACACACGCGTGGTTGGTTCTTACGTATTCCGGCTTCCTCGCGGTGATTTGCGTTCGCACGTGGTAGCGAACTCGTTTAGTACCTGTACTCGCCTTTATACATATACAAACGCATGTGATAAAACCCGGACATTCTTATTGATGGATATGATTAAGCAGCCTGATATGATCCGAACCACTTAGCGAACCTGAAATAACATGTTAACTGATAATTAGTGTAAAATGGATTAGAATGTAATACGTGGACTTATACGTGATTTACCCTGCTAGGAACTATTGATTGATACTGTGCTTATTGGTTGGATCTTACTATGCGACTACAGTTTGAGGTAGGGATTCTACCTCCTCTCCTTTGTTTCGGTGCCAACCACATGTGTAGATTAGCGGCACCTCCTTATCGTTGTATTACTGTTGATTACTATCTGATTCCCGTTCTACTCTGAGTTATATTCCTGTTGACATAACCTGTTGCATGAAACACGGTATGAGTATTTTGTTATTGCATGTTTATTGGTAGTTGGTCGGTGGTATGAGTTTTTGTATACATACATTGAGGGTTGAATGTCTAGCGATAGACATGTCAGTGTACCTCAGTAGTGCCTGTTATATTCTGAGACGTGATATCGTCTCCCTGTGCCAGTGATAGACCAAGAGAGTCGCGCTTATGGGCTTGAGGTCTCGGATATGACAACCCGATGAGATGGGTTGTATTGAGTGTAGGACGCTACACTAGCGGGCTGTCGACGGACAGTCGTCTCTACTGTTCGGGGAGCCATCAGTAGGAACCACTCTATTTATAGAGTTGCGGGTCTAGGACCACTACTGTAGCAGCTCCTAGTTTTATCTGTGTTTGATGACACGTATATTGATACGTATTTGAGTTTGACTATATTCTATATGAGACATGTAGAGTCTTGGTTATATTTCATGGTAACTGCTCCTATCTGATCATGCACCATATACCTTGTTATCTCCCTACTTAGCCTCCGGCTAACCCCCCTTTGATTTGCCTCTAGGTGCAGGCGCGGCTCCCTCTGGAGCAGATTAGATAGTTAGTTGTGACCACCAGTCTAGGTGGGCTTGTGTTGCATTTATTTCGGTTTGTCTATTGTTACTTTATTGTATATGTTGTTAGATTTTATTGACCGCTGCGTCGGTCATGTTCAGTCGAGTGGCCTTATGTTATTTTATTCTGTTCTGTACCTCTCGGTTGTTGTGTTGATTTGATAGGTACAGTGTTGTTGCGTTCCGAGGTTCGGGATTCCCGGCGTGGGTCCCGGGTGGCGCTCTGGGGCGTAACAATTTTGGTATCAGAGGTTTGGTTTAGGATCTTACATGGGACATAAGGACTTAGGATAAAACACTAGGATTTAGGATCTGCATTAGTGCTAATCACACTTGATTATGATAACCTGTGGTTTCAATTAACGTAACCATTCGTTGTTGTGGTGCATTACAGGAAATGGCACCAAAGAAAAGTTCTCGTTTGAGTCGAGTAGCTGGATTAGCTCGTGAAGTAATAAGTTTACCTCTCAGTTGGATGAGCCAAGCTACTGGTTCCAATGAAGCGAACAAGGAAGAACCAACTGTTGCAGCTCCACGCGTTCAGCACGCTGATAGTATTAGTGAAGTGGGAAGCAGACGACATGCGCGAGAACCCTCGGTCCAAGAGCCACCACGGCGTAGAGCGCGTGAAACTCCCTCGACTGCAACGTTGGAGTCAGCGTCTCGTTTTACGACCATGGGGGAGCGAAGATTCCGGGTGTTTTCTAGAAAACCGGATCCGGATCTGTGGGCAAAGTAATATGGGCAAAGTAATTAACTAAAGTAAAATTTTATTATCAATAATAAAAGTCTTTACTAGTTGAACTAATACTGTGCATAACTAATTTTTCTTTCTTTTTACTCTTATCTTTCTATTATCTTAAATTTTTTTATACATTCCTTGAATCATTTACCTAATTTCCTTTTACACCATTTTTTTTCTTGTAATCAAAATAATTATTCGGAACATTTGAAGTTAATAATAATAATAATAGTAGTGGCGGTCACTTTTAAGTTCAATCACAACATAACATTATTGTTATTATAAGTGTATTTCATAAAGTGAAAGGAAAAGATATGAAATAAACAATAAAAATTATTGGGTATTTTTTTTATTTATTAGAATAAACTAAAATAATAAAAGGATTTTCTCAACTTATCTTTCTTTTTTTTTTCTCATTTTACATAATATTTTTTTAGAAGAAAAATTAGAGGGAAAGGAAAGTAAAAAAAATTTTCTTCTTACCTTTGGGCGAATGGAAAAATTGGAGAGGCAAACTAGAAGGAAAACTGAGACTTCTCCCTTACTTTGGGCGGAAAAAAAAGCAAAGGAAAAAAAAATGATGCTTTCACCCGACTCTCTCGCCTGTCTTTCGAGCATATGGCAGAAACTATAGTACTAATTTCATCCTTAATTTTGTGTTTAAATATGTGATGTTCAGCCTCAATTTAGAAATTCACACAACTCAGATCTCAATGCAAAAATCAAAACTAAGATGATCACTCTTCCCTGATATTTATCCCAATTTCTTGAAACTAGTGGGGCATGAGAAATGCCACGCATATCATAATCGTAGATCATGCTAAACTAGTGGGGCATGTGAATTTAAGAATTTTAATTTTCTTATATATATAAGGATAATTTAAAAAAAATTATATTTTGGATCGTGTTCGAGTTCGGGTTCAGGGTGGATTCTAGGATACTCATATTCGAACCCGCTCCGCTTAATTAAGACTTTGGGTTTTACTCGAACCCGCCCCACCCCGAAACCCAGCCAACTCAAGTTTTTCTCATCAATGGAAGGTCGAGTCAGGGCATGTTAGAGTTTTCTTGCCAACCTTGATATAGGAGAAGAGGACTCATCCAAATGATCCACAAAAAATAGGCCTCTAAATCAAAGGCTAGTCATGGTCAACCCATGCCATTTTAACAATTTTGAATTTTGAAAACATGTAGACTTTATGCATTACATCTTTGGCTTGTAGTTAGGTAGTTTATGATTATATTTTAATTTTAATTTTTTAGAATTATATAATAGGTTTCAAATTAGCCTAGTATGTATCATCAATTGCATTCCATATGTATTCCGAGTTGCCACCTCCTCTCAAGGTCCTCAATTCAACTTGCCACCTTAGTTGCCACATCATCACATGCCACCTCATCATTCAAATGCCAACTCATCAACACTTCAGCAAGAACACATCAGCAAATGCTCCAAACGTTCAAGAGGAAGAGATAATGGCAACTAACATCCATCCATACAAGCATTTAAGAGCCAACCACCCACCTCACAACTTATACAATGAGAGTTGCATTCACCTCCCAAGTTATCCAATTGAAGTACTGGCATGCAAAGCAACATGCTTTCAGCTAATATTTGAAGCATAGAGACGCCAATTCAAAATTTGAACCACAAGAGAATCAAAACCATCCAAGACAAAGTGGATCCATCATCAACCATCGAAAATATAGAAGACTTGATTGTAAACCATGTAAATTTAAGGGGCAAGCTGAAATTATCCTTGAAAATCGTTGAGAGAATGTGGATTAAAGGACTTGTACTTCTCATTTGCATCATAGTGAATTCCATTTGAAATATTTCTGAAAATAGTTATGTTAATGCCTAGTGTGAGGTGAAACCAAGTACCTTCTCTTCTCTTTCCCTTAACCGATCTCTCTTCCTCTCTTCTATCTCTTCTCTTTCGCCCTTTCCCTTGCTTGAGAGAGCTTCTTCTTGGATGTCCCATGAAGCATTTGGAGTCTGGGAGTTGAAGGATTTGGAGCACAAGAAGAAGAGTATTCGGCATCATCCAAGAGTAGAGAGATATGGTGTTTCTATTCCTTCCAACCCTCTTGTGCATTGAAATATATTGTATAACATACCATCTAGCCTCATTGCCAAGATACAAGAGCATGGACAAAGATAGGAGTTCAGCCCCTTTCCTAAAGGGGCCATACGTGACATCTCTCCTCTCCCCTCCTTTATTTCCATGCTTGTTGGTGGTTCATTCTTAAAAATCTTTAAACTTGCTTATTGTTACTATATTCTTGAGCCCCATATCCTAGATAGATCTATCACTAAACATACCATAAGATTCAATCTCCATCAAATCCTTACTAAACTAACTTTCATCGCTTTAATACAACATATGGCCCATATGAAACTATAAATGGCACAAAATTCTCTCTTCCTGTCAAACTAGGTTTCATCATGAGCTTCTTTGGACGTGCTGACGAAGAATGCCTTAAGGAAATTGGAGTTAACTTGATTTAGAACTAGTAGTTGTGATCTTGTCGATTTCATTGAGCTACTATTCTTAAAGTTTAGATATATGCACTAGTAGATAAGGGTGTCATATGACATTTGTATCTCGTATAAGTCATTAGTCGGTGATGTTTGAGCTTGACATTAAACAAGAGTCTGTTAGGATCCATGGCTGTGCACCATGTACATGCATAATAAAATACATTTGGGCATGTAGACGTATATGCGTTGTAATAATTAATTGTGTATAATTTAATCTCTAATTTATTTATTGTCATCAAATTAATTATGGAGGGAGCTTTTAATTATGTGTAGAATCCCTAGGGGTATAATTATCTTATCAATGATGGGCAGATAATAATTATGTCCATTAGGTATTTCCTATATATAGATGTAGTCCCTGATTGAGGTGTATAAGTTGTCAAGAGGTTTTTATTTAGTTCCTATCGGCCGCCTCACCTCTTGTGAACAATGACATAATCAATTATAAGACCCCTCTAGTCAAATCCACTACAACTAACTAAATCTAGTATGTCTTCATATAGTAATTTTTCTATAAAATTTTAATGCAAGATTTATAACATGATCTAACAATTGGTATCGAAGAGAGGTTAGTCTTACCTTATTTTTGTTTGAAAATATTTTTGGCTGTGGTTCATGCTTTGTGATTAATTAGAGCAAAAGAGCATGTTAGACGTATTGGCTGTGATTCAAAATCTAGTAAGTCGAGTGACCCCTCCGATTTTTATTTGCTATTTTCGATCTTCTATACCCATCATACATCGACCACTTAGCTAGTGAGAATTCAATTATTTGGTACTTAACACGTAGGTCCCTGTGGGTTCGATATCTTTTATTACTTCGAGTATTCGTGCACTTGCGGACACAAAAGAGCATAAATATGACTCAAAAAGACTAAAAAATAACATAAAATATATTATGAATTTTTTAGTCATCAAAATACATAAGGCTTAAACGTTGTTTGTCCCCAAGCAACTCAAAATATGAATCAAAGTGTGTAAAGAAAATATAGATGACTTCGGTTCATTCCTCCTTAACATGAAAGTTATCTATAATATGTGTAATAATTCACAAGAATCAGAGATTTAAAGAAATATCGTGAAATAGATCTTCAAAAAGTTATAATCCAAGACAGCTAAGATTTTCATAATCCTTGTAATGGCATTCAAGTTCAACTTGTTTAAACAATTGTAAACTCTCTTTTAATCAATCCAACTCATCATCAAAAATCACTTTCACTTATCTATTCCTGAGGACATACTGTAATCAACTATTTAATGCAAACTGGTCTTTGAATGGTTATCTGCTCATTCTTGTAAGCATGATAACATTATCAAAGTACACCGTAAAATAATGTAATTAACTCATAACATAATTATAAGTAGTCAGCGGAGTTGTCCACTCGACCAACAGCTCTCTCTTTTTTCCTTTTTTAGACTTCAATTCATATCTTCAGTATCACTGCTAATTTTTTGCAGCGCCAGGTAGAGGAGTCACTTAACTTCAATTCATAACTTTGGTACCACTACCAATTTTTTGAAGTGCCAAGTAGAGGAGTCACTCGACTTCAACTCATAACTTTAGTACCACTGCCAATTTTTCGCAGTGCCAAGTAGAGGAGTCACTCGACTTCAACTCATAACTTCGGTACCACTGCCAATTTTTCGCAGTGCCAAATAGAGGAGTCACAATACTCTCTTTTTTTTTTGGACTTTAGAATCTTTCTTCCCAACAAATAGCATAATAGATCAAACATCAACTAGGCAAATCAATCAACATAAATTTAGAAATTATACTCATATGCTCATTTTATTCAAAAAAGATGCTTCACTCTCAGATTGCATTCATTGAACAACACATCTACCCAAAATCCCATGCATCAAATAATTAAAAATTACCATGGGAGGATATATGTTGAAGAAATAAATTCAACACAAGAGGCATATCTTCATTTACAGGCATTGATAGACACAGATATTCAATATCCAAAACAAAGTAGACATATCATCATAGAAAAAATCCACCCATCCAGGAAAAATATATCATCAAATTATAAGTTTTACAATCATCAATCTTATCACATCTATAAAACCAATTTGAAAAATAGGTAGACTTACATAGTCACATCAGAACAAAACAATGAATCCATATATCCATAAATAACTTTTCCAGAGAAAACCATAAAGTAATACAACCATGATAAAATCAAAGATACAACCATATGAAATAATCATGAATACAAGAGAGTGCAAACGATACTCACACAACCATATAATAAGCTCAAACATTGTCCGGGGTGTAGCATCGTGGTAGGTGCTGCTAAATTGTCTTCAAAGATGCACCTTCTTAAAATTTTACCTATGCAATTCATAGATAGATAAGGCTCAGCCCAAAAATAGTATCTTACTTTAAAAAAATAATAATATTTTTCTTAAAGGGTAATCAGAGATATTGTTGGAGGTCTAAGGAGGGTGCCAGTGGAAGGAGCTGATGTTGAATAAATGCCAACGGAAGGGCTACTGGCAGTGAAGATGAAGAGTCACTGACACAAAAGTGATGATGAGTAGTCTCCAGTGGCCTGCTGGAGACTACAGTCCTAGAGGCAAAGTCGTCGGCTGGTAGGCGGCAATAACTAATGCTGCACAGCTGAAAAAAATAGAGTCAATAATGATAAAGAATTTACTGCTAAAAAGAATAAAATAAAAAAAATAAATTAAAGTGCAGCTCCCAATAGATTGTAGAGGTAGTGGTAGATGTTGCATAGCGGCGAAGAAGCTGGCTGGAGAAGTGATGCCTTGCATTTTAATAGTATTTTTCCTTTGTATTTCATGGTAAATCTAGACTTATTTTAATACTTTCATACTCTTTAAAGGTTTATTTGCTTAAAAGCTTTGGAATCTTCACTTTTTCTTGCTTTTGTGAAATTTCAAGCAAAATCGCCCTATTTTGACATTTTTTAAAGATTCTAAGGCCATGAGGTGATTTCTTATACGAAGACGAAGCTACACGTCAAATTCGGGCTCAATAGGAGTTAGTGTGAACAATACGGGCAGGTGAACCCCACGGGGTTCACCAGCACGTTCTTCAGCCAGCAAGAACCTCACAGAGAGCTTCACGGCTAGGTGAACCCGGCGGGGTTCACCTGTATTCCGTTCAGCCGAAACTGCTCAGAGTAAAGCATAGCCAGGTGAACCCGGCGGGGTTCACCCGTGCTTACATCAGCCGAGAAGTTCAGAATGAATCACGGCCAGGTGAACCTGGCAGGGTTCACCCATGATTCCAACCCAGGCGAATGCGAACCCTACCTGCACTCGGATTTTCACTGATTCCCAACCCGTTTGGCATCCAAATTTAGCAAGTAAGGACTCTTTGGAACGCTAATGCGAAGGAGAACGCGTGGGATATTAAAGCCCCAATTTTTATGACCAAATATCAAGGAATCATGCGACGAAGTGGCGGAAGGAGGAAGAACACGACGACGAGGCAATTTTCGGGGAATTTCAGAGATTGAGATGTCGGATCATCACGATTTCTTCTGGATACTTTCATTTTATCGTCTCCTTCCTCTTAGATTCGCTTCATTGTAGTTTTCTTTCCATTAAAAGAGAGATTTTGAGCATTTCAGTGACGATTGTAGCGTAAACCCTATTTCGGGGCTCGGTTGATGCCCGGTGACGACTTTGATTGCAAACTCTATTTTAATTCTATTACTTGGATTACATTGTGAGCATATTTTACTTTGACGTGCGTATATCGTGATTTTACCTTGGCCAAGTATTTTCATGTTTAAGCCATTACGATTCATACCGAGAGGAGGATCGTAAGGGTGGAACCTCTTAGTAAAACTTACGAGACCTCGACACGAGAGTGCTTGGTCTTCACTCGAGGGTTTCATAATCATCCACAGAACTCATTGGGTTAGTCTAAAATGATCCACCGCGAGAGTAGGAGATTGTCTTAGTCGAGCACCAGGGTGTACACCCGAGAGAGGGCATCTTGTACCATAGGGATAGATTCCTTGTGCAAAAATCATAAATCCAAATAACTGATAATCTTAAGCGCGATTAAGATCGTCATCGTGGTAGAAACCGTAGCCCTGATATCTCTCTCGTATTTATTCTCTACAGTCGTAGCGTTGATTTCTTGTTTTCGATTTTAGTTCTCAAAACATGTTTCGATTCGCCTAGATATTAAGACTTGGATTTTTTAGTACTCAACCTTGTTCCCTGTGGGATTCGACATCTTTTATATTACTTCGGCATAACCGTGCACTTGCGGGATTTGTGTCAAGTTTTTAGCGCCGTTACCAGGGAACAACGGTTGATATCAGTACATTTCATAGAATTGGTAGACTAGGCTTTAGTTAGTTTTCTTTTACGCTTTTACACTGCTATTTTCTTTTTCTCTACTTGCCTGTTGTCTTAGAACTTTAAAATTTTGACTGACCCTTTTATGCGAAGAAGTTCTAGGGCGGGTACATTCTTTGACATTGATCCAGAAATCGAGCGCACCTTCAGGACAAGAAGGAAGCAAAATCAAATTCAGAAAAAGGAAATCATGAACCATCCAGGAGGACAAAATCAGATGGAGCACATTCAACTTGATGTGAACAATGTCGAGTATCTCAGCCAATGGGAAACAACTATAACAACAGGACGTTAAAGGATTATTCTGCTCCCTATGCTCATGGTTTTCAATTAGGAATTGCTAGGCCCACTATTGAGGCCAATAATTTTGAAATAAAACCTGCCCATCTTTCTATGGTGCAACAAAACCAATTTGGTGGTTCTCCTCTTGAGGACCCCAATATGCACCTTTCTATTTTTCTGGAATATTGTGATATGCTGAAAATTAACGGTGTTTCTAGTAATGCTATTAGGTTACGATTATTTCTCTTCTCTTTGAGGGACAGAACAAGAGCTTGGCCGCACACACTACCTTCTACTTCAATAAGAACATGGGCGGAGTTATCTCAAGTCTTTCTCTCCAAGTATTTCCCTCCGTCCAAAATAATCCAGCTGTGGAATCAGATAACGAGTTTCATGCAGAAAGATGGAGAATCCCTATACGAAGCTTGGGATAGGTTTAAATAGCTCCAAAAGATGTGTCCACATCACGGAATTGAAACTTGGGTCTTAATCCAAACATTTTATAGCGGGTTGGATTATAACACGAGACTTACAGTGGACGTAGCAGCAGGAGGCACTCTAATGAACAGACGAGTGGAAGATGCAATGAACCTCCTCGAGGACATGGCGATCAACCACCACCAATGGACATCTGAGGGAGGTACCTCTAACAAGAAGTCAGGTAAGTATGATCTTGACTCTTTGACTGCTCTTACAGCTAAGGTTGACAATTTGACTAGAAAGATTGATTCTTGGTCTGTTAATTCGATGGATGTTAACTCTATTTCTTGTGAGGTCTGTGGAGTTGTAGGTCATGCGGGGGCAGATTGCTAGGTAGGAGATGGACAGATGGCTGCGGCTCACCCTGAACAGTTGAATGTTGTTGGAAGCTTCAATGCCAACAACAATCCTTATTCCAGCACATACAATCCAAGATGGCGCAACCACCCGAACTTTTCATACCGAACAACTCAGCCAATGCAACCTGGACAAGTTCCATCATAGCAAACCCAGCCACCGCAAGGAAATTTCAAGCAGCCCCAACAGAACAATTTCAGACCACCAGGATTTCAGGCTAGGAATTACAATGCGCCACCACCACAGCCAAGGCCAAACAATGATTCTCAATTGAGTAAGCAACTTGAGGGTCCAAAGATGCCGACTGATGATAGAATAGATAAGTTGACTACCGAGCCTGTGGAACCACAGTTAGATGCAACACCGGTGGCACCCGAACCAGTCAAAGAGGAGCGGCCCTACGTGGGACTGCCCGCATATAAGCCACCAATCCCTTTTCCACAGAGGCTTGTCAAGGCTAAATTGGACAAGCAGTTCGGTAAGTTTTTAGAAGTATTGAAGAAACTTTATATTAACATCCCTTTCATTGATGCTCTTTCGTAGATGTCGACTTATGCAAAATTCCTGAAAGACATCTTATCTAATAAGAGGAAGCTGGAAGATCAAGGGACCGTTGCACTTACTGAGGAATGCAACGCCATAATTCAGAACAAGCTCCCTTAGAAGCTTAAGGACCCAGGCAGTTTCTCCATATCCTGCCAGATTAGGGAGATGACCTTTCAGAGAGCTTTGTGCGATCTAGGAGCAAGCATTAGCCTCATGTCATTGTCACTTTGTAAAAGGCTAGACTTAGGAGATTTGCAACCAACTAACATTTCTATACAGTTTGCAGACAGATCAGTGCGTCAACTAGTTGGTATTCTAGAGGACGTACCTGTTAAAGTAGGAGATTACTTTATTCCTACTGATTTTATTATTTTGGAGATTGATGAGGATGACAGGCTCCCTATCATTCTGGGGAGACCTTTTCTTGCCACTGCAGGCGCTGTCATGGATGTCAAGAATGGGAAACTGTCTTTGAACATCTATGGCAATGTTATACAATTTGATCTGACTGATGCCTTGAAAAAACCTTCTCTTGCAGGTACATGCTATAACGTGGACATTGTGGAGAAAGCTATTCAGCATGCCGAGCCCTACAGAAAAGAAGTGGACCCATTGGAACTGGCTCTGACAAAATCAGTTGATAAAGACGATGATGGAGAAGCGGAGAGATATGTTGCACTTTTGGAGGGTGACATAAGCCCGGATGATAGGAAAGAAGAAGATCTGGAGAATTAGGGGCGGCATAAGGTTGAACTCAAGAGCTTGCCCAACACTCTGAGATACTAGTTCTTAGGAGATGATTTTACATACCCTGTGATAGTCAGTGCGGCGTTGGATAAGGAGCAAACCAAATTACTACTAAATGAACTTCATCTCCATAGGAAGGTAAGAGGGTATTCATTAGATGATATAAAAGGGATTAATCCCTCTATTTGCATGCACAGGATCTTATTGGAAGACAACAACAAACCTTCTGTGAAGTTCCAACACCGTCTCAACCCGCACTTGAAGGATCTGGTGAAGAAAGAAGTGCTCAAGCTATTGGACGCTGGGGTAATATATCCAATCTCAGACAGCTCTTGGGTGAGTCCGGTTCATGTTGTACCCAAGAAAGGTGGCATCACAGTGATCAAGACTGAAGCCGACGAGTTGATACCGTCACGCACAATCACAGGATATAGGATGTGCATTGACTATAGGAAGTTGAACTCGGCTACGCGAAAAGATCATTTCCCTCTTCCATTTATAGATCAGATGTTGGACAGATTGGCTCATAATTCTTACTTTTGTTTTTTGGATGGCTTTTCAGATTTTTTCTAGATCCCTATCCATCCGAATGACCAGGAGAAAATGACATTTACTTGTCCCTATGGCACATACACATACAGAAGGATGTCGTTTGGCCTCTACAACGCCCCCGCGACTTTTCAGCGAGTGATGATGGCCATATTCTCTGATTTTAATGAAGATTTTATGGATATTTTTATGGACAATTTTTCAGTGTATGGTTCTTCTTTTCACCATTGCTTGTCTAATCTGTCTAAGGTTTTACAGAGGTGTGAAGATGTAAACCTAGTTTTGAACTGGGAAAAGTGCCACTTCATGGTCAAGGAAGACATCATCCTCAGACATCTGGTTTCTGAGCGAGGGATAGAGGTAGATAGAGCAAAAATCGAAGTCATTAAACATCTTAAGCCGCCTACATCAGTGAGGGGGATCAGGAGTTTTCTTGGACACGCTAGCTTCTATAGATGATTTATTAAGGATTTTTAAAGATAGCTGCCCCTTAACTAATCTTCTTGCTAAAGATGCTGCGTTTTGCTTTGACAGGGATTGCGAGAAAGCCTTCTTGAAAATCAAGGTGGCATTGACTTCTGCTCCAATAATTCAACCCCCAGATTGGTCATTACCTTTTGAGTTGATGTGTGATACTAGTGACCAAGATGTCGGGGTGGTCTTGGGACAGAGGAAGGATAAGAAGCTTCATGCCATCTACTATGCCAGTCGAACACTCGACGATGCCCAGATGAATTACGCGACCACTGAGAAAGAGCTGCTAGCAATTGTCTTTGCTTTTGATAAATTCTATTCTTATTTAGTTAACTCGAAAGTAATTGTTTTCACTGATCATGCAGCCATTAAATATTTGATTAACAAGAAGGATGCAAAGCCAAGGCTCATTCGATGGATCCTCCTCTTGCAAGAATTCGATATAGAGATCAGAGACAAAAAAGGGAGTGAAAATTTAGTGGCTGACAATATATCCAGGCTTGACCACGGCACTGACAAGGGAGTTAATGAAGAGTTGGAAATTAATGACACATTCCCTGAAGAACATATCTATGCTCTGTTGGAACAACAGGTTCCTTGGTATGCAGACTACATCAATTACATTGTGTCTAACATTTTTTCCTCCTAATCTTACCTTTCAGAGGAAGAAGAGGTTTCTACACGATGTGAAGTTTTATTATTGGGACGAACCATATTTGTACAAGAGATGTGCGGACGGGTTATACAAACGATGCGTGCCAGAGGTGGAGATACAGGATGTGTTGACCCATTGCCGTGCTTCACCCTATGGAGGACATGCAGGGGCCTCTAAAACAGCTTTTAAAGTTTTACAATCAGGTTTATATTGGCCCTCCATATTTCATGATGCTAAACACTTTGTCTCCACTTGTGACAGTTGCCAACGGACTGGAAACCTCTCGAGAAGAGATGAGCTGCCGCTCAACAATATCATGGAAGTGAAAATTTTTGATGTATGGGGGATAGACTTCATAAGCCCCTTCCCCTCCTCATGTGGGAAACGGTACATTTTGGTTGCCGTTGACTACATGTCGAAGTGGGTTGAGGCATCCGCTGAAGCTACTAATAACTCTAGAGTAGTTATGAAGTTTATGAAGCAGACTATTTTGCCTCGATTTGGAGCTCCACGCATTCTGATCAGCGATGGAGGCTCCCACTTCATTGAGCAAAGGTTTGGAGCATTATTGAAAAAGTACGGTGTAAAGCACAAGATCGCCACGCCCTACCATCATCAGACTAGTGGTCAGGTGGAGGTCGCCAATAAAGAAATCAAACAAATTTTGGAGAAGACTGTATCGCAATCACGGAAGGATTGAGCAATGAAATTACCAGATGCTTTATGGGCGTATAGGACCGCCTTCAAGACGCCCCTCGGTATGTCTCCTTTCCAACTTATCTATGGAAAATCATGCCACTTACCTATTGAACTTGAGCACAGGGCGTATTGGGCTGTCAAGCAAATCAACTTCGATTCCAAGAACGCCAGTGAAAGGAGAAAGCTACAACTCGATGAATTGGAGGAGATGCGTCTTTTTGCCTATGAGAATGCCAAGAGCTACAAAGCATGTACTAAGTTCTGGCACGACAAGTGCATAGCAAAGAAAGAATTTCGTGAAGGGGATAAAATACTTCTATTTAATTCAAGACTTCGGCTTTTTCCAGGAAAACTCCGCACGAGATGGTCCGATCCTTTTACAATTCAGAAAGTTCAACCATATGGTGTCATCACAATTTGGACGGAACGAACTGAGAGTTTCACAATTAACGGGCACCGTCTCAAGCACTATTTCGAAGATGAGCGGGTCGAAAGAGAGGAAGTTCTTGCTCTTTCAGACCCCATGAATTTGCAACTCTGAAAACTTCTTATGGTCGAGCTACCGACCTTAAACTAGCGCTCTTGGGAGGCAACCCAAATTTTTAATTGCTTTTTAGTTTTCATGCATTGGTTTAGACATTGTTTTACACTATTAATTTTTTCCATTTAATTTTTGGATTTCTAGAAGGGATTGTTGCTGATCTAATGTCCCTTTATGATGTAGGACGAAGATAGAGTGCATGGAAATTTTTCCAGAATTTTTCGGGCATAACAGTGCATATCGGTGGCTGGAAAAAGAGACCACCGGAGATGCAGATCTGAAGTGGAATAGAGATGCCATGGCTAAAGATGCTAGAATCCACTATTGGAAACAAAGATGATGGCTGGTGCTGTAGCTTTTGGAGGAAAGAAGCTGGTTATGGCAGACTCCGACTGAAGCAAAGCAAGGTTGGCAGGAAACAGAGCATTGTTCCTCTGGTCAGATCGAAATCGTTGTTGGCAGGTACCGCTGAAGATGTGATCAGAACTCTCCTCTTCAGAGGCTAGAGAGGTCTAGTGAGTGGCAGGAAGAGAGAACAGATCGCCAACTGGAAACAAGTTGGCAGTGGCTGATCTGATGGTGGAAGCAGAGGTGGTAGCTGGGCTGCTTCTAGTGGTAATCTGAAGACAAGGAGCTATGATATCGATGGAAAGTAGAGCAGCCTACTGATTCATTTACGAAATGTAGCTATTCCACGGAGTTGGATTTAATAATCTATAAAGAAAACTGACAAAACCAAATTGTAGAATAAAAGTTGTTCTTTTCAGGTGTATAAAAAAATAAAGGATCAGTATATGTCAGGCGTGCAGGGTATTAACAGCAAGAGGGCTAATCAGATTACTAAATTAAAACTGCACAGAAATTAATTAGACTTCAAGAGTTGCCATGCTTCCTAGAATGATCCGAAAATATTTTAATAAATAAAACTGACTGCAGGAATTTATCAGCTATCAAAAGATGCTATATGTTATAAGATGATCCATGGACTTTAAAATTTAATAAAATTATCCGAATAATAGTGAAAGATGAGTTGTTCCTGATTGTGCCAAAGATTAAAAATTTTACTACTCTAGTTTCTTAAAATCCCAGTGAAAACAAGCCTAATCAGATTAGCATAAGTCAAAGTGCAAGAAGTAGAATGCAGTTTTTTTTAATAAAATTATGGGTGTAAAATAAATTACACCCCTGCTGTAATGTCTTCTGTAAAAAAAAATTATCTACAAATTACGGGCAAAAAAAATAATTACGGTAGTGCCATGAAACGTTCTGGCCGAAAATAACACAAAATTATCACCGTAATAAAAATTACAGCCTTGCCGTAATTTTTAAAAATCACTGTTTTCGCCATAAAAATTTCAGATTCTCCTACAAAAAAAGAAAAAGAAAAATTAGTATACATATAAATATATATATAAACTGTTAGAAAAAAGAAAAAACTAAAGTAAGAGTGCTTGGGTTGCCTCCCAAGAAGCGCTAATTTTTAGGTCACTAGCTCGACCAAAACTCAATTATCATGGTGAAGCAGGTGGATCGGTACCATAGTAAAATAGCATACAATTTTCTCGATTTCCATTGTCCTAAAAGTTTAGCCACAAAAGCAAACGTCCAAAATTTCACATAAAATGCAATCAATGTGGCTTTCTCGAGTATGCAAAAATCAAAATCAGAATATTTTATGATCTTTCTATAATTATCAGAAAGTAAAATCATTAGTCCTTTCTTCAAATTTATATCTTCAATTGCAATAAGAATAGAACTTCGATCAAAAGATTCATGTATTAGATCAACAAGATAATTTTCATGTTCCACATTAGGTTCCTCAATAAAGCATAATTTTTTAATGAATTAGAAGGTTGAATAGTAGATATGGGCAAAACATCAGAGTGAGATTCATCAATGTTCACAATTTTCAAATCCTTTTCAAATTCCTCATACTCTTCATCAAATAATTTTTCAATTTCAAAATTACCATCAAAATCAAAATGAGACTTTTCAAAATCAGCTTGCTCATGCCTTTCATCAGATAATTTATCTAAATAATCAATTTTAGAATCATCAAAATCAAAGTCAGATTCATCAAATTCAACAATTTTTAAACCTTTTTCAAGTTCATTAGATTTAACCATAAATAATTTATTATCAAAAGAATTAATTTCATAGTTATCACCAGAATCAGAGGGGGACTTTTGTAAATCAATTTCCTTACTTTCAAAATCAAATTCAAGATGACTACCTTGTTGTGCTATCTGGGTTTCTAACATTTCACTATTAGCATATATAGATTCTACCTGAGAAGTAAGTTGATTAATATTATTTTTTTGCTGCATAATCTCATTCCTAAGTTCCTCAAATTTTTGATTTTGACTTGACATGAATTTTTCAAGCATGAATTCTAATCTAGATTCTTCAATATCCTCAAAGTATGGTTCTGAAATATTGTTTGAGCAATCCTCATAAAAAGATGTTTGGTGATTTTCCTATCTAGAATAATATTGATCATCTTGGTACCATGGTGAATTGGGATTTGGAGGAATTAAAAATTGGCAATCAGAAGTATAATGATCAAAATATCCACAAATATCACATCTAATAGAAGAATAAGATGCCATAATAGGGTGCATATAAGAGTCTAATTTATAAGCTAAATAATCTAACTTGTCTTCAAGAGTGCACCATGAATCATCTTCATACTTACCTTGTGGCATGCATACCTCACCTCTTTCAGTTGCCCATGAGTTGTGATTAAGAGACATATCTTCAAATTAGAGATTTTCTATACAACCACAAATTTGTGATCTCAAAGTTTACAGGAAATAAAAATTATCAAGATCTAAGAGTCCTATGTATAAACAACTTGAAGAATCATGTAAACTCAGAATTTCAGAAAATAGTAGAAAACAGAATAATGTTCCAATTTCAAAAATCACAGCTTATGAAAATTCAAAACTAGCAAAACAGAAAACAAAACTAAAAACAAAGCTTAGTCTAGCAATACTATCAATTACTTTGATATTAACAAAAACTAAGGTCCCCGGCAACGGTGCCAAAAACTTATTGTGTCCACAAGTGCACAGATACGTCGAAGTAATAAAAAGATATCGAACCCATAGAGACCTACGTGTTAAGTATCAAATAGTCAAGTTCTTACTAGCTAAGTAGACGATGTACGATGGGTATGAAGCAAAAATGAAATAGCGAAATAACTAAATCTGTCGTCGGAAATCAGAGAGAGAAAACTAGACTAAGGTTTCATTCCTTTTTAATTCTGTAATGATTAGATGATTTTTACTTAATAGTTTATTCTTTGAATGATAATTTTGCCTCTGTGATTTATTTACTTTGAAATTATTATTTGCATATTTTAGGGTTTGTAATATGGACCGAGAGGGGATTTACAAACCTGGAACTCTTAGATTAGATCTAGAAACCTAGACTATGAGAATAGCGAAGTCCTAGAACCCTAATTTATGATGCTTATTTTACATGTGATATTTGATTTCATTGTTTCAGACATGATAATATGGACTGAGAGGGGATTTTGATTGTTAGAACCCCTTAAGCAAAACCTCTAAAATTAAGATACGAGAGTATTTAATTTTACTTGTGAAGTAGACTTTGAGAGTTAAATATGAATCGAAAGGTGATTTTAATTTTCTTTGTCTGGTTTACTTTTATTTAACACTGAGTAGCAAGTCACGAGAGTGAAGGCTGTTCTGTGTAAATTGGACGTCTGAGAGGAGACAATTTTTTTTTTAAGTAAACTTTTCTTTATCATGATTTAAATAACTAATAAAATCTTTATTATGTCTAGTCATGAGAATTAAAAAGTGATGAAACCTTAGTCCCAGTTTTCTCTCTCCGATTTCGGACGACAGATTTAGTTATTTTGCTATTTCGTTTTTGCTTCATACCCATCATACTTCGTCTACTTAGCTAGTAAGAACTTGACTGTTTGGTACTTAACACACAGGTCTCTGTGGGTTCGATATCTTTTTATTACTTCGATATATCCGTGCACTTGCGGACACACAACAAGAGCGACAGTGGTAAGGCAAGGAGCTCTTCGGTGAGCTGCGCAGCGGAAAGGGCGAGGAGCTCGACGGAGGCGAGCTAGAAGGCTCGGCGGCAAGGTGAGGAGCTTGAGCTAGAGGGCGACAGTAGCAAGGCAAGGGGCTCTTTGGCGAGCTGTGACAGCAGAAAGGGTAAGGAGCTTGGTGATGGCGAGCTGGAGGGTGAGGAGCTCTTTGGCGGTGGACACGAGCTCAAGGACAAAGGTGAGGTGAGAGGAAGCATGATGGAGGGCGAGGGGGAGCTCGATGACATTAGCGAGGGAGATGAAGCGACAGCGAACGAGGGATTTGTTTTCCGCCCAATTCGGGCGGAAGCAAAAAAAGCCTATTGTAGCCATCCCTTCTTTCGTCCCTCCAAATCCGTCCGTCTAAGGAAACGATGGAAAATCCAGTTTTTCATCCGTCCCCTAGTGTTTTTCCTCCAAGGAAACACACCCTAATGTTCAAAATGAGTGAACAGGCCTTTGGGTCAAATATTCAAAATGAGTGAACGTGCCTGTAGAGGGCTACATGTTTAAAATGGGTGAAAAGACTTTTAGGTCAAATGTTCAAAATGAGTGAAAGAGCTTGTAGAGGGCTACATTCGAAAAGGGTAAATTAGATTTTGGGCCAAACGTTCAAAATACATGAACAAGCCTATAGGAGGCTAAACGTTCAAAATAGGTGAACAGGCTTTTGGGCCAAAAGTTTGAAATGTGTAAACGATTAGACTCGACTTAGTGGGGATCAATATTTGGATCATATCAAGTGTTGTTTGATTGGTTTTGATTAATATTAGCCATCAAAATTTTGATTTGCAGACTTGCTTCAATCCAAATCTCCAATCAATAATCTGAGGTCACACTTGCTTCAACACATATAAACTTTTAAGTGGCTCAGCAGAAGCGTACATTGATAGGCGAAGATGGAGCAAATTTCACTAATCAATTGAAGAGTACAAGATGCAATGATCTAATCTATCAAAATATCATAAACATATGATATTCGCTCAACCAAAATACAAAAATACCTCAAAAGAGAGTGTGTGAACTCTCTTTTATGATGTTCTCAAAGAGGTAGGTGGAAGATTGAACCTTCAGATCGCTTCTGCATCAAATCAACTTTCGGAGAGAAAAGGGAAGATGAAGTCATTGCTTCCTTGACAAAATTCATAGTAATAAAACCCCTAAATCTAAATAATAAGTTTCTGCTTATAAAACATATCTTAAAGGGTCTGCGGGTTTGCATGCTAATGGATCCCAACTTAAAATTCAAGTTAAATATAACAGTTACTTAGACTTATTCGGTCAGTATAATTTCATAATGAATTTTATAGTGAAGATTTTGATTTATTTCAGTGTTTTCTCCATCACAATGGGTGTTTATAATTGGAGTTATCTCTCCATCAAAGTATGTGTTTATTTTGGAGTTTACTCTATATCAAAGTATGTATTTATTTTTGAGGCTACTCTTCATCAAAATATGATTGATTTCAGAGTTTACTCTCCATCAAATTAGAGTTAGGGGGGAAGAAGGGTGAAAATGATTAGAAATTTTATCTATCTTTTAAAGCAAATGAAATCTCCTTATTTATGCTTTAGTGTTCTTCCTTTCGTTAATGTTTGGACGTCATAATTGTCATATCAATTTGGAAAGACGATTATAAACTAATATAGGCGAGCTCTCCCACAAAAGAAATTTTTTTCTTTGGTGTTCTTTCTTTTCTCTTCTCCTAGATTATGCTTCACATAGTGTTTACTAGAAGGTAAATAGGGTGGAAAGGAAAGAAAAATTGATTTTCCATTATTTACTTGGACAGACAGAAAAGTTTGCAAGGAAAAACGAAGGAAAATCGAGTATGTTTTCCCTCGTTTCGTGATCCACCCGATTCGGGTGGAAAATGGAAAAAAAAATGTCGCAACGCATTCCCTATGTTTGTGTCTGCTAAAGAAGCTACGTTTCCTATGTTCCCTGTGTTCGCATCCGCCATAGCTCTCGACTGAGACGAAGACGAAGTTGCGTTCCCTGCGTTCGTCTCCGCATCCCTACCATCGGACAAAGCCGCTCACCTCTCGTCGACGGAGACGAAGACGACGCAGCCCGTTCCCTGCGTTCACATCCGCCAAAGAAGCTGCGTTCCCTGCGTTTGCGTCTGTGTCCCTGCCCTCAATAGAGACGAAGACGAAGCCACTCACCTCTCACCTCTCGTCAATGGAGATGAAGAGAACAAAACGCGTTCCCTGCGTACGCGTTCGCCAAAGAGGATGCATTCCATGAAGCTGCCTTCCCTACATTCCTGTGTTCCTTGCATTTGTGTCCGTGTCCCTGCCGTTGACGAAGATGAAGACGAAGCCGCTTGCCTACCATCGATGGAGACGAAGATGACGCAGCGCATTCCCTGCATTTGCGTCTGCCCTGTGTTCCCTGCGTTCGCATCCGCCCTGTGTCCAACAAAGCTGCTTTCCCTGCGTACGTGTTGTTGGGATTTTTACCTCGACAATAATAAATCCCTAAATCCACTTGTGTAATCACAACAATATATATATGATGCAAATAATGAAATCAGAGTAATAGCAATCCAGAAAATATGAATACCAAGATTTAACGTGGAAAAACTCCTAAAAATAGGAGAAAAAACCACGGAGCCGGCCACCAAAATTCTACTATATATCCAACAAATACAAGATCTCTTCACTGTCAAAGATTTCATCAAACAGTAACATAACTTAATCAAGAGCTGGCCACCAAACCACGTTTTGCTCTTGTCAAAATCGAGAGCCTCCCTAATTTCCAATTCCACAATTGCAAATTTAATCTCTCGTTCACTTTTTTCCATGTTAATATTCACCCAAAATAGTAACATAACTTAATTAGATATCCCTTTTACAAAAAGCCCCTAAGACCTTTTGTATTTAAACATGGGTCCATGCATGATGCAGGACCCATATCTAACAATCTCCCCCTCCTGCATCATGCAGGGATGGCCAAGCCACCCATCTTCTTCGAAATCTCAGTCTTTTCTTTTGTCATAACCTTCTTCACTCGATAGCCCTCTGGCATTCTTTTATCTCTGCTCATGACAAAACCATTGTCAAATTGCCTTGAAGGTTTCTTTCCTCTAAGAGACTCTCTCAACTGAGTTTTCATCTGAGATTGCTGAGATATCTGTCTTTTCTGTGCACTGCTTGCATCAATTGTCTGGTGCTCATTCTGGAACTCTCCCCCTGGCTGAGAAACTGGCTCACTTTGTACTTTAGGAGAAATAACATTCTTTAATAAAATCTTCACACCCTTCTGACTCAAGGGCTGAATCCTCCTGTGACATAACTCTGAAGTAAGTGCTAAAGCAGTACTAATTTCTCCTCTGAGAACCTCAACATCAGTATGTTAAAGAGCATGTTGCTTGCTTCCTCTAGCACATATAAGTGACCCTTTTGTTAGCTTCCACTTTTCATTACCAAATGTGCTAACTAAACCCTCATCATCAAAAACACCGAGTGACATCAAACTAAATCTCAAGTCAGGAATATACCTTACATCTCTGAGAATCATCCTATTTCCAAGGTTAGTCTTGATAATGATATCCCATTTTCCTTTGATCACTGCAGTATCCTTATTTCCCATCTTTACAACACCTAAGTCACAATGATGTAATGATGAAAAATAATCAATATTAGGGGTAGCATGAAAAGAAGTACCTGTGTCAATGATCCAACTGTCTTTTCCATTGACTGCCAATATATTTTCTGTGTCACTAGCTGCTAGAATGCCAACATCACTGTCCATAGTGATTGTAGTGTTGCTCTCTTTATCCTCTCTTCTGATTCCACTGCTTTCTCCTCTTTGTGCCTTCTTGAATGACCAACAATATTTCTTAATATGTCCCTTCTTATGGCAATAAAAGCACTCAACATCTTTTCTGGTAGATGAACTGTTCCTAGAATTTCCATGCTGATATGGAGATCTATTTGTGCTTCTACCACGATTTTCAGTCATCAATACCTGAGATCTATTTGCATTCACAGACATTCTTCTAGTTTCTTCATTCAACAAGCTTGAAGTTACTAGGCTCATGGATAACATACCATCTGGTGCTGCATTACTGAGAGATACAACCAAAGTCTCCCAACTCTCTGGTAGAGAACTCAATAACAAAAGTGCCTGCAATTCATCTTCAATTACCATATTCATAGAAGCCAACTGATTGATGATGCTTTTCATGTCATTCAAATGCTCAATAATTTTTTCACCTTCCATATACTTTAGATTCACCAGTTTCCAAATCAAGAAAGCCTTGTTACCAGCAGTCTTTCTCTCATATAAGTCTTCTATTTTTTTCCATAACTTATATGCTACTTTTTCAATCACAATATGATGAAAAACACTATCTTCCACCCACTGCCGAATGTAACTGATGGCTTTTCTATTCAACTTGATCCAATCATCATCTGCTATTTTTTCTGGTTTGGTTTCATTCTCAACTGCATCAAATAAGTCCTTGCAATATAAATAGTCTTCCATCTTGGCTTTCCAGATAAGCCAATTTTCTCCATTCAAGACT
The DNA here is from genome assembly GCA_027563935.2 of Costus lasius. NCBI lineage: Eukaryota > Viridiplantae > Streptophyta > Magnoliopsida > Zingiberales > Costaceae > Costus > Costus lasius. Next base: position 12,580,727 of record CM050450.1, on the reverse strand, counting down.
ACCATTCGATTGCCAATTTCCATGATACCACTGTTGGGATTTTTACCTCGACAATAATAAATCCCTAAATCCACTTGTGTAATCACAATAATATATATATGATGCAAATAATGAAATCAGAGTAATAGCAATCCAGAAAATATGAATACCAAGATTTAACGTGGAAAAACCCCTAAAAATAGGAGAAAAAACCACGAAGCCGGCCACCAAAATTCCACTATATATCCAACAAATACAAGGTCTCTTCACAATCAAAGATTTCATCAAACAGGATAAAATCAACTCAAGGGAAACACAAATCCCCTAATCACTCTCTGAATTAATTCAGATAAACGAAGAGACCAATCGAAAAATTAACTGTTGGATATGTAAGGAATTACCCCAGGAGAAACTCTGTAAATTCTTGCACCGATCAGACAGTAGACAACTCCAAGATCGGGCCCAGAAGAAGTCAGCCTTCTCTTTTCTCTCTCTTTCTCTCTCTAGCCGCGGCTCACATTTTGCTCTCATCAAAATCGAGAGCCTCCCCAATTTCCAATTCCACAATTGCAAATTTAATCTCTCGTTCACGTTTTTCCATGTTAATACTCACCCAAAATAGTAACATAACTTAATTAGATATCCCTTTTACAAAAAGCCCCTAAGACCTTTTGTATTTAAACATGAGTCCATGCATAATGCAAGACCCATATCTAACACATGTCTGCGTCCCTACCGTCGATGGAGACTAAGATTCAATAATCTAATCTATCAAAATATCATAAACATATGATATTCACTCAATCAAAATACAAAAATACCTCAAAAGAAAGTATGTGAATTCTTTTTCTTTTTTTTTCTTTGGTTTTTCCTTTTTGCCGAGACCTCCCTAAAAAAAATTTTCACGATCTATTCATTTTATTATTATTTTTTTTATCTTAAGCGTGGCCACATTACTATTTAATATATTTTTTTAGAAACATAGTCAAGCCCATGATTGATACCTTCTACTATTTTCATTTTCTTTCTTATTTTTTATGCTCACAACGCCATGCTCCATTTTTGGCTTGGTATTCACGGAATTTCTTTTATTCGTTAGTTCTAGCATTTTAAAAAAAATATAGAGAAAATCACATCCAACAATTATTATTATTGTTAATGGTGTTGCCTTTGTCGTCTGTACTATTATCAACAGCCCCAACAGTATGAACGGCCCCCAACGTTGAGTTCACGGAGTTCACTTTCCCCTCTTTAAGTTATTGCAGGCGAGAAAGACTTAATTAGTTGAGGTTATTGAATGATACAGACATAATTAGTTGAAGTTCTTGGGTGTCACACTAGACATTTTCTATCTATAAATTCATCCTTTACAGCCTATTTCAGAGAAGTGATTTCTGGAGAGAAAGGAAAGAAAACTACCCTTTCCTTTGTTTCAGTAAAAAATAAGGAAAGAAAGGAAAGAAAATAAGAAGGAAATTTTGGACATTTTCCCCCTTAAACCAATCCCTCCAAATTAGAGGGAAATGCATTTTCGCTCCCTCTCACGCCTCGACTCTCACGCCTCACACTCTCAGCCCGCACGCCTCACGCTCTCGTTTTGCCCGTTTTGCCTCACGCTCGTGATACCCTTGTCGCCGCCGATACGTATAGCCGACGCCACCGGTTGTTGCCACCGAAGCCCTAGCCGACGCCTCCCATCGTCAACCTTCCCTTGTGGCCGCCGAAACCCTAGCCGACATTGTTCCTTGTCGCCGCCGAAGCCCTAGCCGACACCTCCCATCGCCGACGCTGTTCCTTGTCGCCGAAACCTTAGCCACCGCCTTCGCTTGTCGCAGCCACCTCCAATCTTCGACGCCTTCAATCGCCGACGACTTCCCTCACCGACACAGGTTAGGCAAAATCTTCCCTCACCGACTTTTCCCTCACCGACGAATTTTTACAGAAGCATGGTGCTGTAAAAATTTGTCCATGTTACCGCCGCCTTTCTGGAAGGTTGGAACAAAGAAGTTGAAGAAGAAAATTATATCTCAATCGCTGAAGAGACTCCTTACAATATAGCTGCTGATGAGGAGGAGGAAAATGAAGATAATGGTATAGCAACCCCAACTTCTATGCCAAATGGTAAAATGGGTAGTAGTTCTTCTATGATACATAGGGCTGGTAAGAGAAAATTAGAATCGATTGCTTTGCAACAAGACACAAAGGAAAAGTTTGAAAGATTGGTCAACGCCATTGAAAAGAGTACTGAAGCTATGATAAAACAAGGCAATACCGAGCCCGATGAAAAAGTATATACCAAAAAGGAAATTTTTGACGAGCTGATAAGAATTGGTGTTCCAGAAGACAATCTCATTCCTACATTTATCAAGCTTGCAAAGAACAAAGACAACACACAGATATTCTTCACAGTTCCAAAGAATATGCGAATTACAGTACTGAATGAATTTATGAATGCATAGTACGTTTAGACTTTTTAGTGGTAAGAATGAGAGTGCATTTGGACCCTAGTGGTATTTTGGACTTGTTGGTGTTTAGATTGTTTCAAACATTGGTATGTGGACTTGTTGGTGACTTTAGTTGTATTTGAATTGGTACATTATATTTTGATTATCTATGTTAAACTTGATATTATATGTAGATGTCTTTTAATATGTGTGATGAAACATTATATTTTGCTCATATACACAGGTTTCAAACATTGATAATAAAGTAAAAATGCTGTCAAAATTTTTAATAATTTTATAAGATACTATTATTATTATTATTATTATTATTATTATTATTATTATTATTATTATTATTATTATTATTATTATGTAATAATGTTTTTATAATTATAAATCATATTTATTTTTAATTAATAATAATACTATCTATTTATGAGTTTTTTATTTTCTTTCCTTAGTCCCACCGAAACAAGGGAAAGAAAAATGAAACCTGTTTTCCTTTCTTTCCATTTTCCATTCTATCCTATTTTCCATTCTTGCCTGTTTTCTGTCCCTCCTCTGAAACAGGCTGTTAGGCTATGTTCGGTAGGACAGAATCTACGGTGGAATGGAAGAAAAATGCGATGAATCTAGATGGCTATCATTCATAATTAGTTGAAGTTCTTGGGTGTCACACTAGACATTTTCTATCTATAAATTCATCCTTTAGGCTATGTTCGGTAGGACGGAATCTACATTGGAATGGAAGGAAAATGTGATGAATCTGCAGTTAAGTGCAAATCCAGAGCAAATCTGCAGTTAAGTGCAAATCCAGAGTTGCTCTGATTCACTACTGCACCACAGCAAGCTCGATATTATGATATGCTAGCTGCTACATCTATCTATCGATCTGATTAATCTCTTTGTTTACGTTTCTTAATATTAGGAGTGAGCAACACTAATTTTGAAATATTATACCAAAAATTTTAGTATTCAATAATTTGATATAGATACTTTGATGCTTTAGTAGATTTTAGTTTAGAATTTTTTTGAATTCATAAAGTACCGAATATATAATTTATTTATTTTATATTTTTATACTTATAAATAATTAATATTTTAATAATTAAATATTTTACTTTATAGTACTAAACAATTAAATATTTTCAGCTTTGGTAATTTTGTATTGCACGCTGCAATCAATCACCTAATTAATATTTTGGAAATTTGGTATCAGTATCGAAATATATTTTAAGAATACAATATTGTTACTAAAATAAATTTTTGATAATCGGTATGTAATAATTTCAGTAATTCAGTACTATTACAAATTAAACTTTTAGAATTTAGTATTAGTACCAACAAAAATTATTTCAAAATATCTGGTATTAAAATTTTGCCACTATCGAAATTCCGAATGCTCATCGCTACCCACAATATATAGCGCATGATTATTTGCGATTGTTTGCTGCAGGCCGAAGGAGTAGTCAAAGTGGGGACTTGGGGATTAGAAACCGGTTCAGCATGGGACATGGGAATTGCCACACATATCAAAAGTATCAATGTCTATGGCGACGCCAGAATATGTGGCATTCAGTTCACCTATTTGTTAGATGGTGTACCCAATACAACTAATTTCTTGTAATTAAAATAATTATTCGGAAGATTTGAAATTCATAATAATAATAATAATAATAATAATAATATTGTTATTATCATTATAATAGTACTGAATAATTAAATATTTTTATAGTACTGAATGGGAAAAGCGATGGAAATTAAGTACAATGATAATCTTCCAAATAATTATTTTGATTACAAGAAAAAAATAGTGTAGAAGGAAATTAAGTAAATGATTAAAGGAATGTATAAAAATTTAAGATAATAGCGATGGAAAGAGTAAAAAGAAAAAAAAAATTAGTTCAACTAGTACATTACCCACTCATTGGAGAATGAATATGTTGGACAGTATTAGTTCAACTAGTACATTACCCACTCATTGGAGAAAAATATGTAGTCAGTATTTGCTACTAGATTCAATATATTTTTTATTTTTTTTCTCTTAATTTTTTATAAAAAAAATATAATATTAATCTATCTAAATGGGAAAAGCATGTATGTGGGTTGTCTCCAACATAATATAGGAGCACATGGCGGAAACTATTGAGAAATTATCTTAGGTAGGCCACTGTCTATGATATTAGGGAAGAGTAATGATCTCATCCTTAATTATGCCTTCAGATCTGTTAGTCTCAGTTTTAAAAAAATTCATACAACACATATCTTAATGTAAGATCAGGCGTGAGATTATCACCCTTTCCCAATATCTTAGGCAGTTCAATGCTTAGGATATTTTCTCGAAACTATAGGGACATAGAGAAATGCCACGCGTATCATAAATCAACTACATCTTGAATACTAAGTTTCATGCAACTCTTATTTATGGAAGCCGGCCCATAGCTACATTGTAAAACCATTTACACAATCTATCTACTCATCTTTTAATTGTTTTTTTTTTCATTTTAAAATGAGCTCCAATATGCTTACAATAAAAATATTAAATCATTATTATTTATTAATTGAATTATAATTAATCTATTATTACATTTTTTTTATTGCAGATTAAATTTGAAGGTGCTGCAATACAAGTTAATATTGGGAGGATATGACCACACATCCCTAACTAATGTAGGGATGACAAGGGGTGGGTCACTTGACCCTACCACTCTTAAACCATCCCTGACCCTCAACCTGATGGGGTTAAAAAATTACAACCCATACCTAACCTCATGGGGGAGTTGGGGTCCTTGCGGGGAAACTCTATCTTGACTAAAAAATTAACTAAAAATAATAATTTGCTTTTGTTACAAACATAGATAATACAAAATAAGGAGTGAGTTAAGTTAGAGAAGTAGTGAGGAATACAAGATTTTTATTTTTTATATATATAAGGGTAATTTGGTAAAATAATTCTTTGGGTCGTATTTGAGTTCAAGTTTAGGGAGATTCTAGGATACCCAGACCTGAACTAGCACCGCTTAGGCTACGTTTGGCGTTGTAGGCACGGCCATCGGCCGTGTGGGCCGTAGGTCCACAAAGTAGCAAACGTGAAGCACTAAATGCGCTTTCCAGCTGCTTGCCTGCATTGACTGATGATGTCCAGCTATTTTTTTGCCTAGTTTGGCTCGCAGTGCTCCCCCTATAAGTAGCGTGGGCACTGCATTTCAACGTTGAAAGCCTTTCGACACTTGATCCCATGAGTTGCTAATGCTACCGCAAGTGCACGGCTTTATCGAAGTAATAAAAATAAGATCGTTCACAACGAGGATCTGGAGATCAAGTACTGATTACACGATCGATCTATAGCTAGACGATTGAAAGTATGATATTTTTTTTTGTTTGGAAACTTCAAAGTACGAAAAGAAGCAGAGGTAACGTTTTGGGTAATAATCAAATAAGAGAAAGTAGGGACTCGGGGTTTCACTACACTGACAATTATGAATTTAATAAAAATAAAATCTTTGAACAGAAAAGCGTTGACAGGGATTTTTCCTAATATACAGATTATCTCCTCCCGACGCGTAATCCGGTATCTATTTACATTAATTCTATACTTTTGTAATAATTAACATAAATAGACCCATTAAGTTCTGTGAAAAACAATAAAAATCTTTCAAATAAATCCAAACTAATCACATGCTTGCATTCGTAGGTTTTAAAAGAATATTTAAGACATAAATATTCTTGATCAGAGTAAATTATGAAATAAACACAATTCTAATCAAATCAACTCTATAAAAATCATGACAAAGATTTAAAATAATAGATTTAATCCATAAATTGTCAATGGGCTACACCCCTAATCCCGAAAAAGAGTTTAAGCATTCATATTCTTCGAATACAGCATGCTTAGTGATGAATTCAATATGTAATCTCAAATAAATTGCAAAGAGACACTAGGAAAGTAATTAAAACTCTTCCCCTTGATCTGGTGATGAAGATAAAGCGTCAAATCCCTTCCTTTGTGTGATCTCTCGCTAGAATTTTGCCCAGAAATAGATTTTCGCCCTAGCCGCCGCCTTTGTTCTTGTTTGTCCATATAAGCCTCCTTAAACCCTTCCAAAATCCTTCATTTTATAGTTTAATCAGTATAGAACCCATCTAGGAAGACTTCTGCAAAGTTTGGTTAAGTTTTGACTCGATTCGGGATTGAATCGAGTGAAAAACCGAAGGGGGTGAAAAAATTCACGGGCGGTGAACTGTTCACGGCCACGGCCCTGAGTTTTTCTGTTTTTGCACAAAAGTGTGTTCACAGCCCATGAATATACTCATGGCCCATGAAGACTCATGGGTGCAACCATGAATATTGCGTCTAGCATCCGTTTCACTCTAAATTTGATATGCGACATCATATTTTCCTCGGGAATCGTGCTATGACCTCAAAACTCTTAAAATCCATCATTTTTATGCGATTTTACCTGTATTTTTATAAAAACTAAGAAAAGTGAATATTCCGTACAAAAAAATATAAAAACACTAAAAATTATATAAAATCATTAAATTAAGCCTAAAATATTATATAAAATATAGGAAAAAATATAGTGTAAATGCAACTCATCAGTCGCGCCGATCGCTAGCATCGCCACCATGATTGCTTCCTCCATCCACCACCGTGAAACCCTAGCCATGTTGCCGCTCTCCATTTCCCCCCATCGTTTCCTTTCGAAGCCTGATCTCTTGCTCGTGTCGCAAACTGCATCGCCAGTTGCTTCGCCTTCATCGTCACTAGCTGCATCGCCACCCACCGTTGTCGCTAGCTGCATCGCCACTGTCATCGTCGCTAGTCGCATCACCTCTGTCGCTGGTCACATCGCCTCCATCTAGAAAGATTTGACATGATTTAATGAGGATCAATATTAGAATTTTTTTAAGAGCCATCCAATTGCCTTAGATTTGTATAAATTATCACGGGCCGTTAGATTTTAATTTACAATTCTACTTCGATCTATATCTCTAATGAAAAGTATGAGGTCATATTTAGAAAGATTTAACCCGATTTAGTAATGATTGACACTTGGATTGTGTCGAGAGTTGTCCGATTAACTTAGATTTATGCAAATGAATATAAGTCATTGATTGTATTAACATTATATTAAATCTGGATCGTTGGATCTTTATGTTAGATCCTAATCATTTATTTCATGAGAGTAAATTAGGACAACTAATTTTGGAATAAAATTAGGCTGTCCGATCAAAATTAGATAGATATGAGCTATTGGATTGCAACTAGAACATCTAGCAGTCAGATTGGAGTTGAAGGATCTGGGCTATTGGTTTGAAACTAAATGATCTAACCCGTTGGATGGATACTAAAAGATCTAACTATCAGATCGGTGTTAGAAGATCTAGACCGTTGGATTTTTGTTCATCAATTCATTTGCGCAGATCGTTAAGCGAGATTTGAATTGACGAATTTGGCTAGAGTGAATTTGGGGTGTTTCTAACGCATCGGACCTAGGCCGTCAAATCGAGAGCGGGCAGATCTAGACCATGAGGTTGAAGCTAGCAGATCTGGATCATGTAACTGGATGTTAGCTTCGATGAGAAAGAATGTTGTAGGTTTTTGTTTTTTATAGTGTTTTGGTGACGACGATGCCTGCAATGGCCTTGGCTTGCCAAAGCATTTCATCACGGTGGAGGCAATCCTTGTGGCAGAGGCAGCCATGGGCCATGGCGGTTGGGCGATTCGGTGAATTGGCGGGTAGGACAGCTGCGGAGTGGAGAAATTAAGTGCCTATGCCCAAATTTTTTTTTATTTTTGTTGGAACATAAACCAAGTGCTTGCTGATTGGTTGTTTGAGTTGGAACCCTTCGATTTTGCCCTGAATGCTTTGATTCCGCAGTAAATTAGCCAACTTTTATATCTCTCTCTTTTTTAAAAAAAAATTCAGGAGCTTGGTTCCGAGAAAAGAGAAATTAGGGTAGGATGATGTGGCACGTCGATCAAGGGTTGCATTAAAATTTATTTCACTCGGCTGTAACATCTGCTTGTCTTCTCGATTCTAATTTTGCTTCCTATATAAGTCTCTGTCCCATACATTTATGATGCCATAACAATTCTTAAAACACGGCTTAAAATTTTAATACCACTTATTATGTCAAATAAGCATAGCAATTAATAAATAATGACAAAAAATTATGATTTATAAAGAATAATATCGGCAACACAAGATCATATAGACAACACAAAACACACATGATGTGTTCTCTATATCATCTTCTTGTGCTGCCGATATTAATCTTTTATAAGCTATAATTTTATAGAGAAAACAAAACATACAGATTTTTATGTGTTTCAGCGTAAGCTTACATCCATGGGTCAAGATGGAGCAATTTTTACTAATCAATCGAAGAGTACAAGATGCAATGATCTAATCTATCAAAATATCATAAGCATATGATATTCGCTCAATCGCAATACAAAAATACCTCAAAAGAGAGTGTATGAACTCTCTTTAACGATGTTCTCAAAGACATAGGTGGAAGATTGAGCCTTCAGATCACTTCTGCATCAAATAAACTTTCCGAGAGGATAGGGAAGACGAAGTCGCTACCTCCTTGACAAAATTCATAGTAATAAACCCCCTAAATTCTAAATAATAAGTTTATCCTTATAAAACACATCTTAAAGGGTTTGCTGGTTTGCATACTAATGAATCCTAACTAAAATTCAATTTAAATATAACAGTTGCTTAAACTTATTCGGTCAGTATAATTTCATAATGAATTTTACAGTGAAGATTTTGATTTATTTTAGTGTTTTCTTCATCACAATGGGTGTTTATAATTGGAGTTATCTCTCCATCAAAGTATATATTTATTTTAGAGTTTACTCTACATCAAAGTATGTATTTATTTTGGAGTCTAATCTTCATCAAAATATGATTGATTTCAGAGTTTACTCTCCATTAAATTAGAGTTAGGGGGAAGAAGAGGGAAAAAGATTATAAATTTTATTTGTCCTTCAAAGCAAATGAAATCTCCTTATTTATGCTAGTGTGTTTTCTTGGATGGAAAACTGGAAGGAAAGAATGAAAAATACAATGAATCTAGACGCAAAATGCTACTAGATTTAGGGCCTGTTTGGCCCCACTATCAGTAATTTTATAACTGTGCTAAACTGTGCTGTACTGTACTGTACTGCACTGTTAAAATTTATACGATGTTTGGTTAATAACTTTTTAACTACTGTCAAAATTTAAAATAATAAATAAATATATTATTTTAAATTATTTTAAATAATATTATATTTTATTTTTCTTTAATGTGAAAATTTTAAATTATTTAAACTAATAATACCTAAAATTTTAAATAAAATTATATAAATTACTTTTTAGAGAAGCAGAAGCTGTAAAAGCATCAAATTGTAGCTTTCATAACTTCTGCTTTTTATTATTTTTTTCTGCTTCTACTTTTCATTACCAAACAATTTTTCTAACTACTTTCTGCTTAAAAGCTGATTAAAATCAGCTTCAAAGCGGGGCCAAACAGGCCCTTAATGTACTTTCCATTGTTTCCTTCAAGTTTTCCATCCAAGGAAACATATAAGTGTTCTTCCTTTAGTCAACATTTGGAGGTCATAATTATCATAACAATTTGGAAAGACGATTATAACTAATATAGGCCACAAGAAGATCACTTAAAATCTTCTTCTTTATTTTCTCTCATTTTCTTTTCTCTTCTCCTCCGTAGCACTTTCTTTCTTTTTTTTTCTTTGGTTTTCCTTTTGGCTCAAACCTCCCCCCAAAAAAAAAAAATTCACGATCTATTCATTTTATTATTATTTTTTATCTTAAACGCGGCTATATTACTATTTAATTTATTTTTTTGGAAACATAGTCAAGCCCATGATTGATACCTTCTACTATTTTTATTTTCTCTCTTATTTTTTAAGCTCACAATGCCATACTCCATTTTTGGCATGGTATTCACAGAATTTCTTTTATCCATTATTATTGACTTTATACTAAATCTCATCTTCAACAATGTTGGCTTCAACTATGTTTGACAAGTTATTCTAATCTTTATGCTGTTATATTTTTCAACTTAAAACAATGAGCCTTGATATGCTCTTTCTTCTTACAATAATTGCAAGTTATGTTATGGTGTCTAAATTTTAATAATGATCTAGGACAACTTCTAGTAGAATCTTTATAAGAAGATCATCCTCTAATCATAAACTTGTTGAGGATTATCTGCGCTAACACCGACAAGTTCCTTGTCCATAAGTTCTTTTGAAAATAATGGTACTTTTACATCTTCAACAATTAATGTCTCTTTACTGAATATCAATATGTCTCTGAAGTGCTTGTAAGAAGGAGAAAACGGATGGAGCAATTTAAGGGCTTGACCTTCATCTACATACATGCTTTCAAGATTTTCCAAATCCATTAAAGTAGATGTAAATTCATCAAGATGTGCCTTTACAGATGTTCCTTTTGCCATATTAAGCATATGCATTCGATGCTTCACAACTAGCTTACTAGTGAGATTTTTAGTTATATACAATGATTCAAGTTTTTGTAATAGCTATCTAGCTTCTAATCCTTGGGACAGTTGTTTACACATCTACAATAGATTTCGGGAAAGCTAAAAAATATCAAATATTTGGGTAAAGCAACTACTGTCCACCTTAATGTGTGAGATGGTGAGGGTTCAATCCCTACCTAGCTACATTTTCATCCTCTCATTCTACAATCCTACTATACACTACCTTATAAATAATTTGATAATACATTATCTTTATAAATAAAAATTTTATAAAATCAAATTCTTATAAAATCAAAATATTGTAAAACCAAAACGTGTAAAATTAAAATCTTATAAAATCAAACCTTTATCGAATCAAAATTTTATAAAAACAAAATATTATAAAATTGAAACTTTATAAAAATCAAAATCTTATAAAATCAATACTTTATCAAATAAAAAATTTATAAATTAAAAAATTTATAAAATTTAAACTTTATAAAATCAAAATATGTATTTATTTTGGAGTTTATTCTTCATTATGATTGATTTCAGAGTTTACTCTCCATCAAATTAGAGTGAAGGGGAAGAAGAGGAAAAAAGATTAGAAATTTTACCTATCTTTTAAAGCAAATGAAATTTGCTTGTTTATGCTTTAGTCTTCTTCCTTTTGTCAACGTTTGAACGTCATAATTGTCATATCAATTTGGAAAGACGATTGTAAACTAATGTAGGCGACAAGCAGATCACTCAAAGTCTTCCTCTTTATTTTCTCTTATTTTCTTTTCTCTTCTTCTCGATAGCTATGGTTTTCCTTTTGCCGAGACCTCCCAAAAAAAAATTCCACAATCTATTCATTTTATTATTATTTTTTATCTTAAACGTGGCCACATTACTATTTAATTTATTTTCTTAGAAACATAGTCAAGCCCATGATTGATACCTTCTACTATTTTTATTTTCTCTCTTATTTTTTAAGCTCACAACGCCATACTCCATTTTTGGCTTGGTATTCACGGAATTTCTTTTATCCGTTATCATTGACTTTTTTTTTATTTGTTCTAGCAATATTTTTAAAAAAATAGAGAAAATCTCATTCAACAATTATTATTATTGTTGCTAGTGTTGTCTTTGTCGTCTGTACTATTATCAACAGTCCCAACAGTATGAAAGGCCCCCGACATTGAGTTCACGGAGTTCACTTTCTCCTCTTTATGTTATTGCAGGAGAGAAAGACTTAATTAGTAGACACAATCAGTTGAAGTTCTTGGGTGTCACACTATAGGCATTTTACATCTATAAATACTGTATTCATCCTCTACCTCTGCAGTTAAGTGCAAATCCAGATTTGTTGCTCTGATTCACTACTGCACCACGGCAAGCTCGATATTATGGTATGCTAGCTGCTGCATCTATCTATTCATCTCATTAATCTCTTTGTTTATGTTTCTTAATATTAGGAGTGAGCAACACAAATTTTAAAAGTATTATATCAAAAATTTTAGTGCTCAGTATTTTTGATATAGATACTTTGCTGAATCTATCTATCGCCCATTGCTCACCTGTTGTTCAATTGTTTGATTGATATTTTGAAAATTCGATATCGATGTCGAAATAAATTTTGAGATGTTAATTGTTTGATTGATATTTTGAAAGTTCAATATAAATAAATTTTGAGAATTTAGTATTGTTTCCAAAATAAATTTTGGAATTTGGTATTAGTACCAACAAAAAATTTAAAATTTAGTGGTACTAAAAAACTTTATTTCAAAATCCTGTATTAAAATTTCTCAACTGATACTGGTATTAAAATGCCGAATACTCATCACTAAATATATAATGCATGATCATTTGCTATGGTTTCCTGCAGGCAACCACAGTGGGACTTTGGGGAGTACAAACCGATGGAAACAATTGGAACACAGGAGTTGCCACACATTTCAAAACTATCAATGTCTACAGCGGCGACAAAATCCAAGGCATTGAGTTCAGCTACTTGATCAAGAACCTACCCTTTCAGACTCCTCTATTTGGATCGAACGCTGGCCAAAAGAATCAAGTATAATACCCACTTACACAATTTCTCTACTCTTCTTTACATTAGCCTTCTATTTTTCATTAAAAAAAATAAGCCCCAATATGCCAATAATCATGTGTGTGTTTCAAGCATAATAAAAATATTATATCCTCATTATTATTTTTCATTTGAATTGTCATTAATCTGCCATTAACTTTTTCATTGTAGATTTTTTTTCAAGACCACGAATACCTCACATCAATCACTGGAGAATATGACAACACAGCTATTACTAAACTCACTTTCGGCACAAATTTGACATCATACGGTCCATTTGGAAAATCAGGCACCACAAGTTTCTCTATACCTGCCATTGATGGTTCCATCGTGGGCTTCATAGGACGTGCTGATAAAAATTGTCTCAAAGCAATTGGAGCGAGCTTGAAGCCAAACTAGTCGCATGCAGTCGTCTTGATCTAATTGAGCTACGCTGTTGTTGAAGTTTCCATATATGTAATAGTAAATTAAATGTGTCATGTGACATCTACGTCCAGTGTCAAACCGTGAGTCAGTAATGTAACGGCTATCTCTTGTGTTGCAAATAAAAGCCCAATGAAGTATTATTATGTGAAAATTATTTGCAAGGTTTTTCCATAATAAATAATTATTATCTTATAAAATTTTAGAAAAACTTTAGCAAATGTTATAGGAAAGAACCATATAGATCTATAGATATATGTTTGGAAGAATGTTCTAAAAGTGATAAATTATGACAAAATAATTTTTTCTTAAATTTCTTATACATTTCTTTAACCATTTACTTAATTTCTTTCTCAACCATTTGATTTCTTGTAATCAAGATAATGACCGAACAAGACTAATTGATCCCTTTGCCACCGCTGCCCTCAAAAGATTCGGAACATTTGAATTTTAAATAATAATAATTATTATTTTAGTAGTTTCACTTTAAAATTCAATCACATCATAACATTATTGTTATTATAAGTATAGTACAGAAAGTGAGAGAAAAAGATATGAAATAAAAAAATAAAAAATATTAAGTACATTTTTATTTATTAGATTAAATTAAATGTGTCATGTGACATTTACGTCCAGTGTCAAACCGTGAGTCGGTAATGTAATGGCTATCTCTTGTGTTGCAAATAAAAGCTTAATGAAGTATTATTATGTGAAAATTATTTGTAAGATTTTACCATACTAAATAAATATAATATTATTTAGTATGGGAAGCAAGCATTGATTCTTTGTTTCTCTCCAAAACAAAAAGAGAAGAAAAGTGCTCTATTTTTCTTCCCCTCAAATCAGCCCTTCCAATAAAACAAGAGAAAAAAATTAAATATTACTATACTTATTATACTTATAAATAATAAGTATAATTTATTTAATATTATACTTATTATTTTTCTTCCCCTCAAATCAGCCCGTCAAGTACCGAATATATAATTTATTTATTTTATATTATTATACTTATAAATAATTAATATTTTAATAATTAATATTTTGCTTTATAGTACTAAAAAATTAAATTTTTTTTTTAGGCAAAAAATTAAATATTTTTTTTAAGGTAAAGAAATTCAATTAACCAGAATCTAATACATCGAGAGCGAGTAGTCTGACTAGCTCAGGCGGCTGATTCGTCTCAAATAAAAGAGGATGCTCATTACTAGATCCATGTGACGCCAGCCAATGCGCAGGTAAGTTGAGATGACGGCCGATGTGAGTAATGGAGATTGGGGTTCCCAGAAGGAGCTGATCAATTTCCTTAACCAAACCCAAGAGGTCTAAGGCAGGAGTAGCACGCCGAGTGTGAAGGAGTTCCACAGCGTTGAAGGAGTCCGTCTCCAGCCAGACTCGAGTTGTCAGTGGCGGGTCAAGCTGATGGAGGTGCTGCAGGGCAGTTTTGATAGCCTGAAGTTCAGCCTCCAAAGCAGAGTCGCAGCAGCCAGGGGCAGCGCCAGCAACAAGAGACCTCCCCAAGTAATCACGAATCACAAAACCCATTCCAACAGCCTTAGAAACCGGATTCGAAGCGCCATCCGTGTTAACTTTGAGAGCTCCAACAGGGGGCGGCGTCCATCGCTCACGACGGCGGGGGGCCTGCAGACCCACATTTCGTGAGCCGACCAAGATCTTCTGCATATTCTTGAATTCACCAGAGGCCCATCGAGTGAGCGCAGAGGGGGTCAGATGCTGTTGCTGGAAGAGACCTAGATTCCTAGCTTTCCAGATATGCCACAAAACAGAGAGAAGAGCCTCCGGCCAAGGGGGGCCCAACAGGATGCCCGCCTCCAACCAATTGCCATTCTCCATAAGTGTCCGAAGTGAAGGATTACTAATTAGCTCAGGGGAGAAAAGATGCCACACCGATTGCACAAAGTTGCAGGTGAAAGTGAGGTGAGAGTGATTTTCCTCGCCAACCCCGCACAGAACGCAAGAAGAGTCCTCCGCGAGATTCATCCTGATGAGGCGATCACGGGTGGGAAGCCGCTTGTGCAGAAGTTTCCAGCCGAACACTTTCATCCTAGGCGTGACAGCAAGCTTCCAAAGAGCCTTCCAGGGAGAGGGGGAGGCTTTATCAGATAAGCGGTCGTGGAGCAGAGTCTTGTAGATGCATTTAGTGAGAGGGAGACTGGAGCAGCCGTGTCGCCATATCCAGCGGTCAGCAGTCCGGTCAGACTGCACATTGTGAACCAAGATATGGGGAATAAGCTCCTTTCCGGCTCCCATTGTCAGATGCTGCTCGTCCCAGGAGTGCCCTCGGAGAAGAGTAGCAACCTTGTCCTGGCGGAAACATCGAGGGTCAATGAAGGTAGGCTTGAGAGCAATAGGAATGTCAGTGCACCACGGGTCAGCATGAATGTCTGTAGAGAGACCATCACCGATGCTCTTCACCAGGTGGAGCTTGAGTCTGTCTAAGTCTTTAAGGATAGCACGCCAGGCAGCACTGGAGTATCGACGATTAGCAGGGTACCATGGAGAGGGAATCCCGTACTTGGCGGTGCAGAGCCGAACCCAAAGAGAGTCTTTTCGATTCAAGATAGCCAGGAGCCGCGGGCCATTTAAAGCAGTGCGGTAGAGGCTAAAGTCCGGCAAGTATAGACCTCCCTGGGATTTAGGCCGTAAGACATCGTCCCATTTGATGAGGTGGACACCATCAGATCCGTCCGCTTTAGCCCAAATGAAGCGTCGGATAATTTGTTGGAGCCTCCCAAGTTGAGTGTCAGAAAGTCCTCCAGAAAGAAGATGGTGTGTAGGAAGAGAGGAAAGAACCGACTTGGCAAGTGTGATGCGTCCCGCCTGATTGAGAGATCTACTTTGCCAAGAGGCAAATTTGTGCTGGAAGAGTTGCCGGCATTTACTGAATAACTAGGGCCCCGTGTAGAAAGGAGCGATGTCAACGCCTAAGTAGCAAAAGGGAAACTGGCCTTGTCGCATCCCCAAGGCAGTGGCAATGCGAGCTTGTGAGGAGGAAGAGCACCGTCTGGGGAAGTAGATGGAAGACTTGGCAAGATTTACCCTCTGACCAGTGAGTTGATGATATCGGTCCAATATACGGAGCAGGTGCTGGCAGGAACGATCTGTGGCGCGAATGCAAATGATAAGGTCGTCAGCATACATCAAATGTGAAACAGTGCAGCCCTTCTCTTTGAACGGGATGAGCTTCTTCGTTTCCACCCCTTGCTGCAAGAGGGCCGACAGGATGTTGGAGCAAAGAGCATACAGATATGGTGAAAGAGGATCGCCTTGTCGGACACCTCTGGCAGCCTTGAAGTAACGGGAGAAAGTCCCATTAACGCGGAAAGTAAAGGAGGGGGAATCAATACAGGCTTCAATCCATCTGATGAAAAGCGGGGGAAAGTGCTGGGCATGCAATATCTGGATAATCGCCTCCCTGCGAACAGTGTCGAAGGCCTTATCCAAATCAAGTTTGAGAATGACGATGGGATGCTTACCTTGTCGACGGTACATACTGTGGGCAATCTCCTGGACAATAAGAACATTGTCTTGTATACTGCGTCCCTTCACAAACGCCGATTGAGCCTCCGAAATGATCGCAGGGAGGAGGGGTCGAAGACGGTTGGCCAGGAGTTTGGCAAGGATCTTGTAGATAACGTTGCACAGAGCAAGCGGTCGATAATCCCCAATCGCCGCAGGGTTGGGCCGCTTTGGAATGAAAATCATGTGAGTTTTGCCCCAGTCCGAAGGAAGGTAAGTAGTATGCTGAAACCGGGAGAAGGCTTGGAAGATGTCGTCCCGAAGAACCTCCCAGTGATGTCTGTAGAACTCAGAAGTAAATCCATCAGGCCCAGGACTTTTACCAGTGGGGAGCTCACGGATGATGCTGGAGATCTCCTCCAACGTAATGTCCCGCGAGAGACGACCATGCGCCGAGGGATCAAGACGCGGCAAGAGAGGGTCCAAATCCCTCAGGTAGAGAGGTGGAGCCCCGGTGGAGTGCTGAGAAGACCAAAGTGACTGGTAATGTCGCTGAAAGCAGTCCCGAATAGCGTCATCCCCAATAACCGTGCATCCATCTCCCAACTTCAGATGGGTAATGAGGTTTAACCGTTGGCGATGCTTGCAGAAAGCCTGAAAGAATCTGGTGTTGGCATCTCCATGACGAATCCAGTTGCATTTAGCTAGTGAGTGCCATTTGCTGTGTCACGGATCTGGGGATCTCGTGCCCCTTTGACGGTGATTGACCTAGCTAACGGATACTTCACTCTCCGCTTCCCCTCGTCGGAGACGGCTTTGGAGGTGTTGACCGGTGGCCCTTGGTCTGTTCTTGGGGAGATTCTTCACCTCCTTCCGTGGCAGCCCGATTTTCAGCCCCTCCTCCACAAGATTATGACTGCCCCTATCTGGGTTCGCTTCCCTGGGCTCCCTCTGGAGTATTGGCACCACGACTCCGTGACGGCGATTGCCTCCTTGATAGGCACTCCCTTGAAGATTGACGAAAGGTCCACTGCTGCGAACAGGGGGCAATATCTGCGGGTGTGTATTGAACTGGATCTGGCCACTCCTCTCCTTGAAGGAATCTGGATTGGGCCTGAGGGGAAGGGTTTTTTTCAGGTGTGCTCCTATGAGAATCTCCCTCCCCTCTGCTCTGGTTGTGGGAGACTTGGGCACATTCAGGTTCACTGCTTATACGGTGTCTCTGATGTCATTCCCAGCATCCCTCCGGAAGAGACCTCTCCATCCTCGCCTCCGGGTGCGGGTTCGCAGCCCCCACTTTCTGCCCGGCATGCTGATCCCGCGTCTCGGACGAGGCCATCTACTCCTTCGGCCCCCTGTCCCTGGATCAGGGTGGAGCGTCGACGTAAACCAGATAGGCGCCCTCCACCAATTATCCCCTCCTCCAATCCTGCTTCGTCGATGCCTACTGCTTCCTCCGCCCCTAAGGAGATTCTGCGGGCGAGTAGCCTCCGGGCTGAGGGCGACAAGGTTCTCATACAACACCCTTCGTGGGACCCGCTCAATGCTCCCCTCCCACCGCTGTCCCCACTCCCTCACGACGACATTCGGGTTCTCACTTGCCCCCCCCCCCCCCCCCCCCCCCCCCCCCCCCCCCCCCCCCGCGGATGAGCTTCCAAGGCGTCCGGCTCCCGACCTCTGTTATTGCTGCCAGCGCCTTCCTCGGAGTCGACTGGCTCTCTCTTGGCCTCCGTAGGGCATTCCCCTAAACCTTCTATCTCTCGGAGCTCTAATTCTGCTCCTGCCGGGGACTCTGCTTCCGCTAGCCGCATTAGAGACCTCGCTCACAAGTACGATAGCATATTCGGTGGTCGCCTTGAGGATCTAGAGTCACACCCACTGGCGCCTCCTTTAAACCTTACCACTGCGGATGGGGATGTTTGCATGGAGTCGGCTACGGCCGGTTTCAAGCGAGCTCGGCCCAGTGGCCGTCCTATGAATGAGCACTGACGTTCTCAGTCTGCTCCCCCTCGGCATTTTTGAATTTATGGATTGCGTTATATGGAATTGTAGGGGAGCTAGGCGTCGTCAGACTAGCGACGCGATCTGCTTGTGGAAACACAAGTATAACCTCAGACTAGTACTTCTCCAGGAGACCCATTTAGGGGAGGACGGCATCAGATCTTTTATGAAGACTCTTGGCAGACAATGGGATTTTTGCTTCTTCCCTTCTCGATCTCGCTCTGGGGGCCTCCTCACCGCATGGGACACTAGCCATTGCACTGTTACTCCGCTTGCTACCTCCGCCCAATACATCAGTGTGTTTGTGACGGCTGGTCACCACTCCTGGATGCTTACGAACTTCTATGCTTGCCACCTTGGACATGTTCGAAACCGTATGTTTGGTGACTTTGCTCAAACCAACTTTGAGGGGACGCCCTGGCTAATTGGTGGGGACTTCAACTACGTTTTGAACCAGCAGGAAAAAAGAGGAGGTAACTGCTTTGTGCCTAACTCCACTAGTGATCAATTCAACTATTTTCTTCAAGCCCATGGTATGCAGGACTTGGGTTTTGATGGATCCCCCTATACCTGGACCAACAACCGGCGTGGCAATCAAAAAATTCTCTGTAGGCTGGATCGCACCCTTGCTAATGAATTATGGCTTGACACCTATGGGCGTACCACTGTTCATCATCTCCCTCGTAGCTCCTCTGATCATTGTCCTCTGCTGGTAAAGATCCGAGGCTCCAGACGAGTTCCCCGGCCCCCGTTCCGTTATCAGGCTATTTGGAATTTCTATCAGGATACTCGCACTATTGTTGCCTCTACCTGGACGCAACATGACAACTCTGATCCTTACTTTCAGCACCGAATGCAATCTATACGATTGCAGCTTTCCAGTTGGCACAAGCAAAGTGTTGAGCCCCTGGAGCGTCGGCTGTTGGTATTTGCACACTGCCAAACACTCACCTGTCAACTCATCGCTCATTGCTCAACTGTTGCTCCATTGTCTAATTAATATTTCAGAAATTCAGTATTAGTATCGAAATATATTTTAAGAATTTAATATTGTTACTAAAATAACATTTCAAAAATCGGTATGTAATAAATTTTAGTAATTCAGTACTATTACCAATTAAACTTTTAGAATCTAGTATTTGTACTAGTACCAAAAAATTTATTTCAAAAAGTCTGGTATTAAAATTTTGCCACCATCGAAACTCGGAATACTCATCACTACCCAATATACAACGCATGATTATTTGCTACTGTTTGCTGCAGGCCGGAGGGATAGTCAAAATGGGGCCTTGGGGAGTAAAATGCGGTCAAGAATGGGACACGGAAACTGGCAGACATTTCAAAAATATTACTGTCTATATTAACACTACAAGCCATGGCCTCTGTGGCATTGAGTTCACCTATTTGGATTCTGCCAATCAGATCATTGAAAAAGGTCCCTTTGGATCAAACAATGGCCAAAGCAACCCTGTAAACCCACTTACAATTTCTCTACTCTTCTTTACATTAGCCTTTTATTTTTCTTTAAAAAAATGAGCCCCAATATGCCAATAATCCATGTGTGCGTTTAAGTTTAATAAAAATATTATATCCTCACTATTATTTATTATTTGAATTATCATTAATCTATCATTAACTTCTGTAGTGTGATTTTAAAGACGGCGAATACATCACAAAAGTCGAGGGAGAATATGACGAAACATCTATTACCAAACTCACTTTCTTCACTAATAAGCTGAAAAAAATGCGGCCCATATGGAAGCACAGGCACCCAAAGTTTCTGTCTACCAGAGGATTCTTTCGTGGAAGAGTTCTTTGGATATCATGATAGTGGATCCGTCAAAGCAATTGGATTTGGCTTGAAGGCAAACTAGTCTCATGCAGTAGTCTTAATTTCATTGAGCTACGTTGTTCTTAAAGTTTCCATATATATGTAATGGTAAATAAAATGTGTCATGTGACATCTGCCTCTAGTGTGGACAATGAGTCGGTAATGTACTAGCTATCTCATCTCATGTGTTGCAAATAAAAGCTCAATGAACCGTTGTTATGTGAAAATTATTTGCAAGATTTTACACTACTAAATATACATTATTTTATAAATATTATTTACAAGCTTCTAATCTCCTTGACTGTAGTGGGCGGTTTCAACTTCTCAATCACTTCAACTTTGGCTTTGTTAACTTCTAGCCCTCTCTCTAAAATTAAGTGTCCTAAGACTATTCCCTGCCTAACTATGAAATAACATGTTTCCCTAAGCACAAGATTAGTTTCTTCACACCTTTATAAAACTCGAGATAAGTTAGCCAAACAATCATCAAAAGAAAAATCATATACAGAAAAATCATTCATGAAATCTTCAATAAAATCTGAAAATATAGCCTTCATACACCTCTGAAAAGTAGCAGATGTATTACACAAACCGAAAGGCATCCTCTTATAGGCAAAAATACCATATGAGCAAGTGAAAGTGATCTTATCTTGGTCATTAGGATGGATGAGAATTTGGAAAAATTCAGAATACCCATTTAAAAAAACATAAATAAGAATGATTAGCAAGCCTCTCAACCATCTGATCAATAAAAGGTCATGGGAAGTGGTCTTTCCTAGTGGCTGCATGTAATTTCCTATAATTTATGCACACGCGCAAACTAGTTACAGTTCTAATAGGAATTAGTTCATCATCTCTATTTTTCATCACAGTCATACCCCCGTTCTTAGGAACACATTGAACAGGACTTACCCATTTACTATCGGAGATAGGATAGATAATACTTGCATCAAGTAATTTCAGAACCTCCTTCTTTACAACTTCTTTTATAGAGGGGTTAAGCCTTCTTTGAAAATCAACATGTGGTTTATGTTCCTCTTCCATAAGAATCCTATACATACAAAAAGAAGGGTTAATTCCCTTTAAATCATCAATAGAATACACAATTACCTTCCTGTGAATTCTTAATTCCTTTATAAGCAAATATGTCTCCCTTTCATCAAGCTGTGCATCAACAATAATAGGGTAAGTAGAATTGGGTCTAAGAAATTCATAATGAAGATTATTGGGCAAAGATTTCAATTCAACCTGTGGAACTTTCTCTTCCTGATTTACTTGATCATCACATGCAGTGCAGTCTAATAAATCATGAGTTTCAGAACTAGAATCAAAATCAGAATTAGAGTTAAAATCAAAATTAGAATAAGAAGGTTCATCAAACAAAGCATTAAGATCATAAACAATGTCATCTACAGCATGAATACTACAACAAGATCTAGCATATGATGGTTTCTTCATAAATTCATTTAAATCAAACTCAATTTTATTTTCACCAATATTAAAAGTGAGTTTACCGTTCTTTACATCAATGAGTGTCCCTGTTGTAGCTAAGAACGGTCTACCAAGTATGATAGGAATTTTAGCATCCTCCTCCATCTCTAAAACCACAAAATCTGCTGGAACAAAATACTTACCAACCTGAATTGGAATATCCTCAAGAATCCCAACAGGATACTTAACTGAACGATCAACGAGCTGTAAGGAAATAGAAGTTGGTTTCGGCTCTCCCATGTCCAATTTCCTACAAACAGATAGACATTAGACTCACACTAGCCCCAAGATCACATAAGGCTCGGTCAAAAGCTATACTCCCAATCAAACAAGGTATAGAGAAACTACCCGGATCCTTTAATTTTGGTGGCAATTTATTTTGGATGATAGCACTATACTCCTCAGTTAATACCACAGTACTGTAGTCCTCTATTTTTCTTTTGTTAGACGAATTTTTTTTCAAGAATTTAGCATAAGTGTGCATTTAAGACAAAGCATCAGTAAATGGAATATTAATGTAAAGCTTTTTCAAAACATCTAAAAACTTCCCAAATTGCTTATCTAACTTAGCTTGAACTAGTCTCTAGGGAAAGGGTATAGGTGGTTTATATGGGGTTAGTGAGCCAGGTCTAGGAACATCAGGCTGATATGGCTCATCATCCTTAGGTTCATCACCCTTATGAGGTGGCGCACTAGGATGAGACTGCATATGTACAGGTGGTGTTTCTAAGACTGGCTCACTGCTAGGTTCAATGTCAGGTTCTTCCTCATCAACATCCTCAAGTCTATCCCTTAGTTCATCTAACTATTTCTCACTCCTAGTAGTTATAGCATTGCAATGTTTCCTATGGTTCATTTCAGGTTTAGCAGGCAATTTCCTTGGGGGTCTATAAGATGTGCTGGCTTGTTGTGCTATTTGGTTCTCTAGAATTTTATTATGTGCTTTTAAAGCTTCTACCTCAAAAGTAAGCTGTTTAATCTCCTCTCTAAATTCTCCAAAATCCTTACTAAGTTTTTCAAGTATAGATTCCAAACTAGAGTTCAGGTGCTGATTTTGATTTTGTTGCCTCTATTGGTATCCTCTATTCTCTACCTGTCCCCCTACATTATTGTTACTCTTCCAAGACAAATTTGGATAATTCCTTTTTCTAGGGTTGTATGTACTAGAGTAAGGGTCATTATTTCTACCTTGATTGTAACCCCCTATAGCATTTACTTATTCTACACCCTAATCAGCAATGATTTTACACTCTTCAGAGTAATGATCTTGGTTACTGCAAATATCGCAAATAACAAATGATGAAACCATAGTAGTTTACATGTGAAAAGAATTAAATCTATTAACCAAAGAATCTATCATTTTAGCCAAGGTACGCCATCCTTCGTTCTCATTCTTACCATGTAGAGGACGATGTAGTACTCCTCTCTCTGTGGTCCACTGGTTATGGTTCAGAGCCATCTCCTTAATCAAAGTAAAAGCGTCATCAATGGTCTTATTGATGAGAGCTCCTCCTGCAGCAGCATCAACAGTGAGGCGGGTATTATAAAGTAAACCATTATAGAAAGTATGTATCAAAACCCATTTTTCCAAGCTATGGTGAGGGCACTTCCGTTGTAATTCATTAAAACGCTCTCATGCTGCACTCAATGACTCGCCATCCCTCTGTGCAAAACTGGTGATCTGATTTTCCAACTGGATCATTTTACTTGGTGGGAAGTACTTCATCAAGAAGGCATTTGAAAGTTGATCCCATGTGGTGAATATTCCAGTTGGTTGAGAGTGTAGCTAGGCACGTGTTCGGTCCCTGAAAGAAAAAGGAAATAATCTTAGTTTCAAAGCATCACTTAATACACCATTAATCTTAATGGTGTCACAAAATTCAAGAAAAAGAGCTAGATGTTGATTGGGATCTTCAAGTGGTGATCCTCCAAATTGGTTCTGCTGTATCATTGATAGAAAGGCTGGTTTAATTTCAAAGTTGTTAGCCTCAATCGTCGGCCTAGCTATGCTATAATGTATTCCTTATGGATTCGGCGCTGCATAATCCCTAAGCGATCTTCTTTAGCCATGATCACTTCTTCGTCCTTCTTCTCTTCAAATTTGAGTTTCCTGCGTAATCTAAGAATTTTATTAATATCAGGATCAAAAGGAACTAGTGGTCCTAACCTAAGGGTCCTGCGCATAAACAAGTAGAAAGATCAAATAAACTTAGAAATTCAGAAACTAGAAAAAAAAAACAGAAAGCAAAAAAAAAACAAAACTAAGAACAAAGCTTAGTCTAGCAATACTATCAATTATTTCGATATTAACAAAACTAAGGTCTTTGGCAACAGCGCAAAAAACTTGTTGTGTCCGCAAGTGCATGGATACTCGAAGTAATAAAAGATATCGAACCACAAGGACCTGCGTGTTAAGTACCAAGTAATTGTATTCTTACTAGCTAAGCAAATTGAATAAGTCGTAAGCGAACGATCAGAAATTATTACAGATTATCAAAGAGAGAAGATTGGGACTAGGGTTTCATCCTCCTTAATTTTTCAATGACTAGACAAAAATAAGTATTCGTTAGTTTATTCTTGTTATGATAAAGATAAAATTTACTTATAAAGAAATTGCCTCACTCTCGTAATGTCAATTTACACTGAACAACCTTCACTCTCGTGATTTGCTATTCAGTGTTTAAACTTTAAAATAAGTAAATCTGACAAAGAAAATTAAAATCACTCTCGTGGCTTAACTCTTAGTGTCAATATCTCGAGCGAAATTAAATATTCTTATATCTTAATTTCACTGATTTTTACTTAAGGGTTTCCAACAATCCAAATCACCTCTCAGTACATATTTTTATGTCTAACTCAATAAAATTTTCTAGATCAGATTATCAACAAGATTCTATGTATAAAAAATTAGGAATTAAGAACAAACCTATTCTCATAGCATAAATTCCTAAAACATAATTTAAGGGTTCCAAGTTTTGTAAGTCACCTCTCAGCATATATTACAAAACTCTAAAATATGTTGATATTTGAAACTAAAAAAAGATTAAAGACAATAATCACTTAAGTAAAATTATCATATCAAAGAATATTTTGACGAAATAAGAATTATCTAGTCATTAAGAAATTAAGGGAATTACACCCCCTGTCCCAAAAAGGTTTTTACTCTATCATGGTGAAAGAAATCCAATAAGAATTCATTTTAGAAAAATCAGAAATCAAAGAAGAAGGGAATAAGTTACTGATGTGCAAGGCTATGAAAATAATCACAGTTCGTAATTCTGTGCGTGTTTGCTGTGAACAATGGCGACGCCTACATTTTCGTTGATTCCTCATCTGATCAAACTCCTTTCACTTTGAAACTTTTTGTGCGTATTCTCCTTCCTCAAGCGTAGTTTCCTTGCAAATTTGGTCTCCAAAGATGGTTTGTACGCTTTGTGGTGACGTACCCTAGTGCGGCGGCAATCTCTTCGATTTCTGTCTCTATCCTTGATCAAAATTGAGGCTTCTTATCTTGAAATCTTCTCCTCTTCTTATACATCACTCCACCTCTTTCCGATTTGGAAATCGTGGCTTAAATCTCGTGAACTCGGCTTCAAAAATTTTGGTGAACAATAACAGCGGAAGACTCGGGAAATCACGGCTTACTGGGTTAGAATTACGACCCGTGAAAAATATTACGGTGGAGTTGTAATTTCTTCTGTGCAAAATCTTGAAACAATTACAAGTCGTAATAATAACCACAGCAGTGCTGTGATTTATCCTTTATGCTTCAAATCTGTCTTGATAAAATTATGGCTGTAATAAATTTTACGGTAGTGCCGTAATTTCCTCTGTGCAAAAATCTCTAGAAATTATGGTAGAGGAAATTAATCAAAGCAGTGCTGTGGTTTATTCTGTAAGTCCCAGAAAAACCACAGCCATAATTATAGTTACGACACTACCGTAATTTCACTTTGAGCTCAGATTTTCTTGAAAATTTGCTGGTAATTCCCTTTTGATGATTAAATGTCGTCTATGCATTCAAATTACTCAGAATCCATCGAAATTAAGGCTTTTTTTACCTGAAATTTATCAAAAACTAGAAAATATGTAGATTCTGAAATATTTGACAAATAAGGCACAAAAACTAAGCAAAAGAGCATGAATATGACTCAAAAAGACTAATAAATCAATATAAAATAAACTATAAATTTTAAAGTCATCACTAATCTAACAAAATATCATAAACATATGATATTCGCTCAACCAAAATACAAAAATACCTCAAAAGAGAGTTCACACAATTCTCTTTAATGATGTTCTCAAAGAGGTAGGTGGAAGATCGATCCTTCATATCGTTTTTGCATCAAATCAACTTTTGGAGAGGAAAGGGAAGATGAAGTCGTTGCTTCCTTGACAAAATTCATAGTAATAAAACCCCTAAATCTAAATAATAAGTTTCTGCTTATATAACATATCTTAAAGGGTCTGCAGGTTTGCATTCTAATGGATCCCAACTTAAAATTCAATTTAAATATAACAGTTGCTTAGATTTATTCGGTCAATATAATTTAATAATGAATTTTAGAGTGAAGATTTTGATTTATTTTAGTGTTTTCTCCATCACAATGGTGTTTATAATTGGAGTTGTCTCTCCATCAAAGTATGTGTTTATTTTAGAATTTACTCTGCATCAAAGTATGTATTTATTTTAGAATTTACTCTTCATAAAAGTATGATTGATTTCAGAGTTTACTCTCCATCAAATTAGAGTTAGGGGGAAGGAGAGGAAAAAAGATTAGAAATTTTATCTGTCTTTTAAAACAAATAAAATCTCCTTGTTTATGCTTTAGTGTTCTTCCTTTTGTCAACATGTGGAGGTCATAATTGTCATATCAATTTGGAAAGACGATTATAAACTATTATAGGCCACAAGAAGATCACTCAAAGTCTTCTTTATTTTTCTCCTATTTTTTTTTCTCTTCTCCTCCATAGCACTTTCTTTTTTTTTTCTTTGGTTTTCCTTTTGCCGAGACCTCCCACAAAAAAATAATTTTCACGATCTATTCATTTTATTATTATTTTTTATCTTAAACGTGGCCATATTACTATTTAATTTATTTTCTTAGAAACATAGTCAAGCCCATGATTGATACCTTCTACTATTTCATTTTCTCTCTTATTTTTTAAGCTCACAGCGCCATACTCCATTTTTGGCTTGGTATTCACGGAATTTCTTTTTTCCGTTATCATTGACTTTTTTTTTATTTGTTCTAGCAATTTAAAAAAAAATAGAGGAAATCTCATTCAATAATTATTATTATTGTTGGTAGTGTTGTCTTTGTCGTCTGTGCTATTATCAACAGTCCCAACAGTATGAAAGGCCCCCTAACATTGAGTTCACAGAGTTCACTTTCCCCTCTTTAAGATATTCCAGGAGAGAAAGACTTAATTAGTTGAAGTTATTGAATGAGACAGACACAATCAGTTGAAGTTCTTGGGTGTCACACAAGGCATTTTCCATCTATAAATACTGTATTCATCCTCTACCTCTGCAGTTAAGTGCAAATCCAGATTTGTTGCTCTGATTCACTACTGCACCACAGCAAGCTCGATATTATGGTATGCTAGTTGCTGCATCTATCTATCGATCTGATTAATCTCACGGGAGAATATAACACCACATCTATTACTACACTCAGTTTCGTCACTAATTTGGCAAAATACAGTACATATGTGTCACGCCCCAGTCGGTCAGCCCTGAATTGGTGCTTATCCGTAGTCTCATGGTCGTCCGGCGGAACACCAGCTGCGTGACTCGCTAGGGTTTCCGGGCAAATCTCACCCCCAAATCTAAAACCCTAATTCCCCGCTCAACTTTTATCCCCAATTTACAAAGCCGCTCAGAAATCACGCCTTCACCGAATTAATTTCGGTCGCTGACGTCAGCCCCAAAATTCAGTCCGCCCGCGCGAAATCGATTTCGCTGATGTCGGCTTGCGTCAGCCGAAATCAAAATCCCGATCGTCGATTCGAATCTCACCGCTGAGTTACTATGTCGATTTCGACACGGTGCTTCGTTTTCCTTGCTCCGAGCTCGTCTGCTCTCTACCACCATTTGCCTCCTTCGCCCGAGAAGGAAGCATGCCAAGCGGGGAAGTCTCACCCCTTCCTTCCTCAGTCGCCGATGCTGCCGAGAGACGCCGCTGCTATTGTTGTGCACAGAGCTCGCCGCCTCCGTCGTAAGAAGCAGGGATGGCAGAGAAGAATAGTCGGTACGCGCCGGAGACGACACACCGAAATGGGAAATTTTCTCTCTTTATTTCTCTTCAAAGATGAGTACAAAAACCCCTCCCTATTGCTCATTTCTCTCCCTCGTCGGCGATGCTCGCCGCCGCTCACAGACACGTACGACTCACTCTCAGAACTCACCGGATCCGCTCACTGGATCTCCCTCCAAGCGCTCTTTGTCGAAGATCTCTGGGCGGATGCAGGTTCCAGATAATCCCCTCTCCGCAGACTTCCCGTCGTCTTTATAGAAGGAGATTGTCGCCTCCCTTTCCGAGTCGACCGCTTCTTCCGCCATGACGAGGTCGCACCGCTCGTCGATCCATGCTCACTGCATCCGAGTTCTCCTCCGAGAAGCTTGCTTTAGCCGCATCCTAGAACCTCGTGATGTCTCTTCCACATTTGTTTGCAGAACGCGTCGTCCGCTTCGCTTGGTGACGACGCAGCTGAAACGGCGTTGCGTTGCCCCGATTAATATCGCCAGTTTGACCGCGCCGCCTTCCTCCAATTATGCTTTTTGGCGTGGGTTTGGTTTTGGGGCTTGGGCTTTTGGGTTTGTTCTAAGCCCTATGGGTCTTAGGCCGAACCGGCCTGACCTAGGCCGGGCAATTCTCCCCCGCCCAATTTGGACATCGCCCTCGATGTCCGGTGTGGGCGGGCCGCTCAACGCCTGCCGGCGAGCCACCGCTCTTGCTCGGCACGATTGGCCTCATTCACTTCCTTCCAGATCTGTTCTCTATGGCATTGGAGTTTCTCATGGTTTGCAAGGATCGCTTGGTTCTCCAGTTTTTCTGCGTCCGAAGAACTCGGGGCAAACTATGTCGGAGCTTTTTCCTCCACTACTTGCTTCCACGTCTTCTGCTCGACATCACCTTTGCTGACCGTATCCTTCGGCTCTACATCTGCGTGGGTCGGTGAAGTTCCGCCAGCCACCATTGAGGCAATGCGCATAACTCCTATGCGTGCCTCAATTGGTTCATCCTCCACCACCGCTGGTTTCTCAGCTAGCTCCCGATGCATGATCGCTGCAATTGCGTTCACCCGCTGTCGGTCCAGACAATCGCATATCTGGTGTGGACCTTTGCATAAAAAGCAAGCAATCGGTCTTAGTTGACCCTGCCCTCTCTCTGCAGGTCGGGTCTGCTCCTGTCGTGCCGGCTGACCTCCGTTCCGCCAGGGAGAGAGCCTCACTCTCTCTGGTGCTCTTGCTCTGGGTGGAGATGGTCGCTTCGGGGGCGACCTCTGTGCTCTCTGAAAGGTCGTTCCAGAAGTTCTCTAATCCACGAGAGACTTGGCTATAGCTGCGGCTGTCCTCCAGTCTTACGGCGCATGACGTCGAACCTCAGTCGCCGCCCATGGTTGGAGATTCCGGAGGAAGAAGTACCTCCTATCTCCTTCCGCCATCTCAGGTAGCTCCAACATCAGCGCGGAGAACGCTCTTACATACTCCTGGATCGTCCCCGTGTGCTTTAGCGGATCCACCGCCTCTCACGCCTGGTCCACCGAGTTTCCGAGAAGGAACTGCTGCCACAGTTCCTCTCGGAACACCTCCCATGTCCAACCGGCTGCCTCTGATGTCGAATCAACTTTGGTCCTCTACCAAAGTTTCGCATCATCTGAGAGGTATGCGGTGCACACCCTCACCTTCTCCTGGTCTAAAACATGGTTAGCATCAAAGTATTGTTGCATATCCCACAGAAAATTACCCAATACTTTGGTTGATTTAGCCCCCTTGAACACTGCAGGTTCTGGGGTGCGAACCTTCCCGTTGGGAGCCCCATACTCCGTCCTGGCTGTTGTAGGCGCACCTCCTTGTGCCTGCGCCAATGCCATGTGCATCACCGCGAGGTCTGCCAGTATCTGCTGCTGAGTTGCCATGGTGTTGGCTACCTGTGTTGCCAAAGTCACCACTTGTCCTTGCAAGACCTCTACTTGTTCTTGTAGTGCCGCCATGCCTTCAACATTTTGGGGAGCATCCACTACTCCAGCCAAAGTCTGTTGGAGGGCAAGGATATGCAACCTTTGTTCCTCTATCGTACGATGAAGGTCCTCCACCTAAGGAACCACCGCGTCTTTTCTGTTCCCTATCAAACAAAATACCTGCTCAATTCGTGCAATGCGATCTCCTTGATTCACCATGCTGCTGGATCTCTTTAGATCTGATACCTTTGTCACGCCCCGGTCGGGTCAGCCCTGAATTGGTGTTTATCCGTTGTCTCAGGGTCGTCCGGCGGAACACCAGCTGCGTGACTCGCTAGGGTTTCCGGGCAAATCTCACCCCCAAATCTGAAACCCTAATTCCCTGCTCAACTTTTATCCCCAATTTACAAAGCCGCTCAGAAATCACGCCTTCACCGAATTAATTTTAGTCGCTGACATCAGCGTGACATCAGCCCCAAAATTCAATCCGCCCGCGTGAAATCGATTTCGCTGATGTCGGCTTGTGTTAGCCGAAATCGAAATCCCGATCGCTGATTTGAATCTCACCATTGAGTTACTGTGTCGATTTTGACCTGCTCAAAATTGACACGGTGCTTCGTCTTCCTTGCTCCGAGCTCGTCTGCTCTCCGCCGCCGTTCGCCTCCTTCGCCCGAGAAGGAAGCGTGCCAAGAGGGGAAGTCTCACCCCTTCCTTCCTCTGTCGCCGATGCTGCCAGGAGACGCCGCCGCTGTTGTCATGCACAGAGCTCGCCACCTCCGTCGTAAGAAGCAGGGATGGCAGAGAAGAATAGTCAGCATGCGCCGGAGACGACACACCGAAAGGGGAAATTTCCTCTCTTTATTTCTCTTCAAACATGAGTACAAAAACCCCTCCCTATCGCTCGTTTCTCTCCCTTGTCGGTGATGCTTGCCGCCGCTCACAGACACCTACGACTCACTCTCAGAACTCATCGGATTTGCTCACCGGATCTCCCTCCAAGCGCTCTCTGTCGAAGATCTCTGGGGAGATGCAGGTTCCAGATAATCCCCTCTCCGCAGACTTCCCGTCGGCTTTATAGAAGGAGATTGCCGCCTCCCTTTCCAGGTCGACTGCTTCTTCCGCCACGATGAGGTCGCACCGCTCGTCGATCCATGCTCGCCGCGTCCGAGTTCTCCTCCGAGAAGCTCGCTTTAGCCCATGCTCGCCGTGTCCGAGTTCTCCTCCGAGAAGCTCGCTTTAGCCGCATCCTGGAACCTCGTGATGTCTCTTCCACATTTGTCTGCAGAATGCGTCGTCCGCTTCGCTCGGTGACGATGCAGCTGAAATGGCATTGCGCTGCCCCGATTAACATCGCCAGTTTGACCGCGCCACCCTCCTCCAATTATGCTTTGTGGCGTGGGTTTGGTTTTGGGGCTTGGGCTTTTGGGTTTGTTCTAAGCCCTATGGGTCTTAGGCCGAACCAGCCTGACCCAGGCTGGGCAATTCTCCCCCGCCCAATTTGGACATCGCCCTTGATGTCCGGTGTGGGCGGGCCGCTCAACGCCTGCCGGCGAGCCACCGCTCTTGCTCAGCACGATTGGCCTCATTCACTTCCTTCCAGATCTGTTCTCTATGGCGTTGGAGTTTCTCATGGTTTCCAAGGATCTCTTGGTTCTCTAGTTTTTCTGTGTCCGAAGAACTTGGGGCAGACTTTGTCAGAGCTTTTTCCTCCACTACTTGCTTCCACGTCTTCTGCTCGACATCACCTTTGCTGACCGTATCCTTCGGCTCTGCATCTACGTGGGTCGGTGAAGTTCTGCCAGCCACCATTGAGGCAATGCGCATAACTCCTATGCATGCCTCAACTAGTTCATCCTCCACCACCGCCGGTTTCTCAGCTAGCTCCCGATGCACGATCGCTGCAATTGTGTTCACCCGCTGTCGGTCCGGACAATCGTGTATCCGGTGTGGACCTTTGCATAAAAAGCAAGCAATCGGTCTTAGTTGACCCTGCCCTCTCTCTTCAGGTCGGGTCTGCTCCTGTCGTGCCGGTTGACCTCCGTTCCGCCGGGGAGAGAGCCTCTCTCTCTCTCTAGTGCTCTTGCTCTGGGTGGAGATGGTCGCTTCGGGGGCGACCTCTGTGCTCTCTGAAAGGTCGTTCCCGAAGTTCTCTAATCCACGAGAGACTCGGCTATAGCTGCGGCTGTCCTCCAGTCTTGCGGCGCATGTCGTCGAACCTCAATCGCCGCCCATGGTTGGAGATTCCGGAGGAAGAAGTACCTCCTATCTCCTTCCGCCATCTCAGGTATCTCCAACATCAACGCGGAGAATGCCCTTACATACTCTTGGATCGTCCCCGTGTGCTTTAGCATATCCACCGCCTCTCACGCCTGGTCCACCGAGTTTCCAAGAAGGAACTGCTGCTGCAGTTCCTCTCGGAACACCTCCCATGTCCAACCGGCTGCCTTTGATGTCGAATCAACTTTGGTCATCTACCAAAGTTTCGCATCATCTGAGAGGTATGCGGTGCACACCCTAACCTTCTCCTGGTCTAAAACATGGTTAGCATCAAAGTATTGTTGCATATCCCACAGAAAATTACTCAATACTTTGGCTGATTTAGCCCCCTTGAACACTGCAGGTTCTGGGGTGCGAACCTTCCCGTTGGGAGCCCCATACTCCGTCCTGATTGTTGTAGGCGCACCTCCTTGTGCTTGCGCCAATGCCATGCGCATCACCGCGAGGTCTGCCAGTATCTGCTGCTGAGTTGCCATGGTGTTGGCTACCTGTGTTCCCAAAGTCGCCACTTGTCCTTGCAAGACCCATACTTGTTCTTGTAGTGCCGCCATGCCTTCAACATTTTGGGGAGCATCCACTACTCCAGCCAAAGTCTATTGGAGGGCAAGGATCTGCAACCTTTGTTCCTCTATCGTACGATGGAGGTCCTCCACCTGAGGAACCACCGCGTCTTTTATGTTCCCTATCAAACCGAGTACCTGCTCAATTCGTGCAATGCGATCTCCTTGATTCACCATGCTGCTGGATCTCTTTAGCTCTGATACCTTTGTCACACCCCAGTCGGGTCAGCCCTGAATCGGTGTTTATCCGTTGTCTCAGGGTCGTCCGGCGGAACACCAGCTGCGTGACTCGCTAGGGTTTCCGGGCAAATCTAACCCCCAAATCTGAAACCCTAATTCCCCGCTCAATTTTTATCCCCAATTTACAAAGCCGCTCAGAAATCACGCCTTCACCGAATTAATTTCAGTCGCTGACATCAGCGTGACATCAGCCCCAAAATTCAATCTGCCCGCGTGAAATTGATTTCGCTGATGTCGGCTTGCGTCAGCCGAAATTGAAATCCCGATCGCCGATTTGAATCTCACCGCTGAGTTACTGTGTCGATTTTGACCTGCTCAAAATCGACACGGTGCTTCGTCTTCCTTGCTCCGAGCTCGTCTGCTCTCCGCCGCCGTTCGCCTCCTTCGCCCGAGAAGGAAGCGTGCCAAGAGGGGAAGTCTCACCCCTTCCTTCCTCTGTCGCCGATGCTGCCAGGAGACGCCGCCGCTGTTGTCATGCACAGAGCTCGCCACCTCCGTCGTAAGAAGCAGGGATGGCAGAGAAGAATAGTCAGCATGCGCCGGAGACGACACACTGAAAGGGGAAATTTCCTCTCTTTATTTCTCTTCAAAGATGAGTACAAAAACCCCTCCCTATCGCTCGTTTCTCTCCCTTGTCGGCGATGCTCGCTGCCGCTCACAGACACCTACGACTCACTCTCAGAACTCGCCGGATCCACTCACTGGATCTCCCTCCAAGCGCTCTCTGCCGAAGATCTCTGGGGGATGCAAGTTCCAGATAATCCCCTCTCCGCAGACTTCCCGTCGGCTTTATAGAAGGAGATTGCCGCCTCCCTTTCCGGGTCGACCGCTTCTTCTGCCACGGCGAGGTCGCACCGCTCGTCGATCCATGCTCGCCACGTCCGAGTTCTCCTCCGAGAAGCTCGCTTTAGCCCATGCTCGCCGTGTCCGAGTTCTCCTCCGAGAAGCTCGCTTTAGCCACATCCTGGAACCTCGTGATGTCTCTTCCACGTTTGTCTGCAGAATGCGTTGTCCGCTTCGCTCGGTGACGACGCAGCTGAAACGGCATTGCGCTGCCCCGATTAACATCGCCAGTTTGACCGCGCCGCCCTCCTCCAATTATGCTTTGTGGCGTGGGTTTGGTTTTGGGGCTTGGGCTTTTGGGTTTGTTCTGAGCCCTATGGGTCTTGGGCTGAACCGGCCTGACCCAGGCCTGACAATACGGAAGACCAAGCAACACAAGTTTCTCTCTACCTGTCGTTGACGGTTCTATCGTGGGCTTCATAGGATGTGCTGATGAACATTCCCTCAAAGCGATTGGAGTTGGCTTGAGGCCAAACTAGTCGCATGCAGTCGTCTTAATCTCATTGAGCTACGCTGTTGTTAAAGTTTCCATATATGTAATAGTAAATAAAATGTGTCATGTGACATCTTCATCAGTGTCAACCATGAGTCGGTAATGTATTAGCTATCTCGTGTTGCAAATAAAAGCTTAATGAACTATTGTTATGTGAAAATTATTTACAAGATTTTATCATACTAAATAAATGTTATTTTATAAATTTGAAAAAAAAAAAATCTTTTGCCAATATTATAGAAAAGAAAAATATAGATCTATAGATATATGTTTGGAAGAATGTTCTTAAAAGTGATAAATTACAATAAAATAATTTTTTTCCCAACAAAGTACTACTTTTGAACTATGTGAGATTATAAGTTTTCAACTAATAAAAAATAGTTTTCCACCAAAAATAATTAGAATAACTATTTTTTTAATGTGGACAAAGTAATTAACCAAAGCTTGATTTTATTATCGACAATAAAAGTCATTACTAGTTGAACTATCGCCGTGCATAACTAATTTTTCTTTCTTCTTACTCTTTCCATCACTATTACTTTAAATTTCTTAACATTTCTTTAACTATTTACTTAATTTCTTCCTCAAACCATTTGATTTCTTGTAATCAAAATAATGACCGAACAAAGACTAATTGACCCCTTTGCCACCGCCCCGCTAAACATTCGGAACAATTATTATTATTATTATTATTGTAGTGGCTCTCACTTTTAAGTTCAATCACAACACAACATTATTATTATTATAAATGTATTTGGAAAGTGAAAGGAAAAGATATGAAATAAAAAAAAAAAATTATTGAGTAATTTTTCGTTTATTATATTACACTAAAATAATAAAAGAAATTTTCTCAATTTTTTTTTTCTTTTCTCTTGCTGTTTAAGGAACTGAGATGGAAACAAGCCTTGTTTTGTTTCCCTCATTTTTTTTCCTCAAAAGATAGTTAATATTAAATTTGTCTTGGTTTCAATAACTTCCATGAATTGGTCATCGCTCAACAATTTTCTTTTAAAGAACAAGATATTTTTGGTCCCACTTAAAAATATATTTTGCAATGTTTATAATTGGTTGGATCATTTGCATTATTTGAAAGCAAGAGGAAGCGGTGCCAGCAATGAGCAGTGTTGGTAATAGCGAGTGGGAGATGGCGGCAATGACGGAAGCAAGATCTGGAGAGCTATTAGGGATTTTAGAAATTTTAAGGGTTTTTTTTGTAATTTTATTATAAGGAATGAGTTTGAGTTTGCGTGTTAGATTTTAAAGATTTTATATCCAACTCTAACCTCCTTTTTTTTTTTTTTTTTTTTTTTTGTAACCAACCTAACACCCAATCATCTTAGGAGTTTTTTCATCAAAATCAAGTCGGAGTTAGTTTAGGTTAAGTCAAATTGAGATTTTTTTTTCTTTTTTGGGAAACCCTAATTGAGGAGAGAAGAATTAGGGGAGGGGTAGTCATAGGTAAGAGCATGGGTTGAAGTGATACGACAACACTGTAAATTCTACCCTTAGATCACCAGCACAACACAGAACAATCTTTGGATCAAAACAGTTGCACAATGTATGATAACATCTTGTCAAGATTTTTTTTTCATCCAACAGTTTTAGATAGCCCTACCTAAAAATTATAACGAGAGCCTACACTAAATAGATATTACTAGTTCAAAATTTTGATCAAATGTTATAATTCGATATTACTAAATAGAGAACCCTTGAACTTGCCATCCCATATGTCTGCAGGAACGAGGCCTGTGGATTCGTCTGTCCATCTCTAGGATAGCAACATGGCAATACCAACAAAGCTCATAAAAGCAAAGCCCCGGGTAAGCGAACGAACAAGCATCCCCTGACCTGGTCGCACTGGATCCTCAAAAGCCAAAACAACGGGTGATTTTGCATCAAGATTTCCAATTTTGTTGTTTATCTTCATTATCTCCATGCCATTCAGCAACCCTTGGATCCATGAGGGACTGCTTAGCTTGGATGGACCAATGACTACGCTCAAATGCTCAGAATTCTCCACATCCAAGACAAAGTCGACACGAAGCCAGCTGCTGTCCTGTGGTATCCGAAAGATGAAAATCTTCATAAGCCAAATGGCCATTGATGTAGACATTGAAGTATAGCTGATCAAGGGCCAAACTGGCAATGTCGCAGAAATGCATCCGAACAAGGAACTTGGAACCAGAATTCACAGGAAATTCCCATGCTACGCTGTAGTTTGTCCCTGAAACACTAGAAGAAGGTATAATTGTTGCAGAATTATAGACGTTGTTATCAGGAGCAACTTCTTGACTCGCCCCATATCTCTGGAACTTAATCCTTCCACTAAATTTCACAATCTTGGAAGCGGAATCAAGCTTCAAAAAATCGGCATCGGGCACCCACGTCCTCCAAAGAGTATCGTTGAAAGGAGTCACCCTTGGACCCTGTACATTGATGCGATGCAGGCTTTCGAAACTCTCTTTGGAGAGCCCATGACATTGATCAATTTCGTCAGGTTTTACTAACCTTGTAACGTCCAGTATGAATCTTTGGGGCCGACACGAACTCAATGGCATTCACCAAGGCAAAGGCGGATTTCTCAGCCGGGGCAAACGAGATCATTTGCTTCCCCTCATCTATATAGATTAGGTACTACTTCACAACAGAGATCATTTGCTTCCTCTCGTTATTTTAACAGTAAGAATCTTTGTTATTGTTTATTATTATTATTATTGTTTGTTAAGTGCTTCGACTCCAATATTTTCTTGTGCTCAAATTCAAACTATTATTAATCCAGTGTTTGTTATGCATTTTGAGTTAAACAGCCGCAGGAGCATGGTCTTTTGGGAGTTCACATTCCCCCTTCAAGTCACTGAATGAGACAAAGACTTAATTAGTTGATCAAGGTAAGTTGTTGGGTGTTCACACTAGACATCTTCCATCTATAAATACTGTATTCATCCTCTACCTCTCCAGTGAGTGGAAATCCAGAGTAAGCTCGATATTATGGTATGCTTGCTTCATCTATCTATTGATCAGATTAGTCTCTTTTTTATGTTTCTTAATATTATGAGTGAGCAAACAGTATTGATGGTACCACAAATTTCTCTCTCCCTATCATTGAGGGTTCCATCGTAGGCTCCATGGCACGTGCTGGTAATCAATGCCTATCATAGATCTATCCATATATGTTTAGAAGAATGGACTAAAAGTGATAAATTATGACAATAATTTTTTTCCAAAAAGTACTATTTTGAAACTACGTGCGATTATAAGTTTTTAATCAATAAAATATATTTTTCTTTCAAAAATAATTAGCATAACTACTTTTTATTTTTCTTTAATTTTCACAAAGTAATTAACCATAGCAGGATTTTATTATCAACAATAAAAAGTCATTACTAATTCCACCGCTATTATCTTAAATTTCTTTAACTATTTACTTAATTTCTTCCTTAAACCAATTGATTTCTTGTAATAAAAATAATGACCGAACAAGACTAATTGATCCCTTTGCCACCGCTGGCCTCAAAAAATTCGAAACATGTAAAGTTCAAATTATTATTATTATTTAAGTGGCTCTCTGTTTTAAGTTCAATCACAACACAACATTATTGTTATTATAAATTTATTTCAGAAAGTGAAAGAAAAACATATGGAATAAAAAATAATAAACTATTAAAAAAAGAGAGAATAATAAATGAATATTGAATACTAAATCCCCACCAATATCAAGTTAGATTGAAAAAGAAATGTTTGACTTCTGTGCATGCCAAACAATAAGATTGAATGCAATGTCTTTCTTTTATTTGACCTCCATCAAGTGTAATCTAACAAAATTTAGAAAATTTATAATACAAATCAGTAAAAGTCGCAATATATAGTTAACAGATAGGGATAACAAAAATATTAATATCATACCCTCCTACATCGATAGCACCGGGAGTGCACGCATGGGAGTGTAAATAAGCTCCCTCACACCAACAGTGACCTCCCACTCTCTAGGTGTCATGCCCTGGCTTAATAAAGAAGGATTAGATCCCAAGAATTTTCTAAGGTAATAAGCTCTAGAAGATGATAGAATTAATATGCACCCTCCGTTTAGCTAAGACAGAAATAAGCATGCGCACATGGTTTAATCAGTGACTAAAAGGGAGAATTCTAGCATGCAGCATGCAACCTAAAGATATTGAACGGCTTGGTTAGAGTTGACCTGATGGCCCCCTTTAGGGAAGGGGGCCTAAACCCCTTTCTTTGACTCCCCCTGCTCCCGAATCTTGGCGATGAAGCTTATAATAGGGTTATTAAATGATCTACAATCAATTCAAAGGTAACAAGAGGTGCTGGACTGAAACAATCTCCAAGCACCCTAAACTAACACCAATCCTTAGAAGGTTCAACGCCTAGCCGTGGGCTTCAAAGGGAACTTCAGCCTTGCTCCTTCAACCTCACGCAAGTCCAAGGGTGGAGCACTTGAGGGGAAGAAGAGAGGAGGGGTGCCTCGGCAAGAGAGAGTGGAGAAGGGAAGAGAGCTGGGCTCTCGGTCACCAACACAGTAGGTTTTTCAAGTTGAATTTTTTTCATAAAAGATAAGATACCTCCCCAAACTAATGTACAAGTCTTTTAACCTCTCCCTCCAACGTTCCACTACCCAGCTGAGATGAAATTCAAAACAAGTTACAGCTGCATGTTTGGCGCATTTCTCCTTTTAAGGTAAGCAAACACCTGTGTCATAGGGCTGCCTTGGCTGAGATTTCCCTTTACATGCAAAGCTGTTACTTACCCTGTTTAGGCAAGCAAAACAGCTTGCGTGTGGTCCTTCTTGAGCAGGTTCCTCATCGCCATTAATCTTTGCCACATAGTGGGCATTTGTTACTTGATGCTGGCTGGAACGTGGCTATAATGTTGGCTGAAGTGTTAACTGAGATGTTGACCATTTGGGCCCGCCTCTTGCTGTTGATTTGTGTTGAAGCTGGGCAGGAAGGGAGTGGGCCTTCGGGCTGGCCATTTGGGCAGGTTATAGGGTCCATATTGTTGCTTCAAGTTGGCTAGTGGAGGGAGGAAGGTGCCTTGTACAATTACACACTCAATCCTAACTAGTGCATCCTACTACATCCACTACAAAAGTAAATACTGAAAATAAAAACAAAATGCCTAGGCTACCCTTCCTAAACTACCCCTAGGCACCTGAGGTGCTACAAAAGTGCTGCCTTGCAAAACATACATAAGGCAGGCTTACAAAACAACATCATGGCTTGTAGATCATTTGGAGGCCCCATATCTGTCCAGGGGCTTCCTGCTTCTCTTGGATCTTCTGAGTGGTGCTCCTACATCAGCCTCCTCGGGGGTGAAGGAATTCTCCTCTGGAGAATGTAACATGAAGAGGTGGAGCATATCCGGAACAAGGCTCTAGACATCAGCCTCGGGCATCCCAGTCTCGGTGTGGTCCGCCCAACGGATCAGATAGTAGTTGTGTGTCCCTTGGCGGGTCAGTCGTTGTTGCTCTTCCAAAACGGCGCTGACTTCTTTGGCTAGCTTGTCGGGTACCTCAATCGGGAGGGGTGCTCTATACAGCGTGAGATCTTCCACATTCACTGTGGGGTGAATGTCCATAGCTGCAGGGAGGTCCAAGGTATATGCATTATCGTTGACCTTCTTCTTGATTTGGAATGGTCCCATGCCTCGCGCCTGTAGCTTGTGGTTTCCTCCCTGGAGTCGCTCCTTCCTGTTCCTGAAAATAACCAAATCTCCTTCTTTGAAAGATACATGTCTCCTATGTTCATTAGCAGCAGTTTGATATTTCAATGTAGTATGAGCTATATGTTCCTTGACTTCATTATGTATTTTCAGGATATGCCGTGCAAACATCAAGGCAGATTGCGAAGTCTTGAAGGGGGCAAGGCGAGGAGCCAAGTCAATGGGCTTCCTAGGTTGGTACCCAAAATTGATTTGAAACGGACTAAGCCCAGTGGTTCGGTTGACCGCGCTATTAAAGGCAAACTCGGCCATAGGTAAGAACTTGTCCCAAGTCCCAAGGTGTTCCCCTACGAGGCATCTAAGGATGTTACCAAGGGAT
Source organism: Costus lasius (assembly GCA_027563935.2). Classification (NCBI taxonomy): domain Eukaryota; kingdom Viridiplantae; phylum Streptophyta; class Magnoliopsida; order Zingiberales; family Costaceae; genus Costus; species Costus lasius. The sequence continues at coordinate 12,539,838 of CM050450.1, read as the reverse complement.
CGATTAACCACCTCAGTTTGCCCATCAGACTGAGGGTGGTAGGCGGTGGAAAAATTTAGTTTGGTGCCGAGTAATTTCCATAAGGTCATCCAAAAATGACTAACAAATTTGGTGTCCCTATCAGAGACAATGGTAGAGGGAGGCCATGTAGATGAACCACGTCCCTAAAGAAAAGGCGTTCGACATGAGATGCGTCGGTGGTTTTACTACATAGGGTAAAATGGGCCATCTTAGATAAACGGTCAACCACCACAAGGATGGAATCATGGCGTGAACTAGTGCGAGGTAATCCCACCACAAAATCCATACTCAAGTCTTGCCAAGGGCCTTCGGGTATAGGCAATGGCGTGTAAAGGCCAGTATTATGCCGTTGGGTCTTGGACACTTGGCAGGTCATACAATGCTCCACTACCTTAGAGACATCCCTCCCTAACGTGGGCCAATAGAATCTCTCCTCAACCATAGCCTGAGTCTTGTCCCTCCCATGGTGGCCTGCAGATCCCCCACCATGTAGCTCCCAAGCTAGGAAGTCTCTCATGGAAGTCTTAGGGATACAAAGCCGATTCCCCTTGAAAAGATAACGATCCCTAATGGTATAGTCAGCATGGGTATGGGGGTTGCTAGTCATATCACTATGGATCTTGCCAAAATCAGGGCACTCAGGGTACTCATCCCTCAGCTACTCAAAACCAGTGACAGTGGCCCTCAAAGTATTCAGTAACAGCGTATGTCGACTCAAAGCTTCAGCCACTTTGTTTTGGGTGCCTGACTTGTGTTTGCGCGTGTATTGCTGCAACAATTCGACCCACTTGGCATGGCGTGGGTTCAACTTGGCCTGGCTATTCAAATACATAAGGGCTTGATGGTCACTATTTAAAATAAACTCCTTGTGTATCAAATAATGGCGCCAATGTTTCAAGGATTGGACCACCGCATAAAATTCCTTATCATATGTTGAGTACCGCTGCCTGACGTCATTTAATTTCTCACTAAAGAACGCTATGGGGTGCCCTTCTTGGCTCAAGGTACCCCCAATCCCAACCCCCGAAGCATCACAGTCAACAACGAAGACTTTCCCAAAATCAGGTAATCTCAAGACTGGAGCGGTGGTTATTCTAGACTTAAGCTCACAAAAGGCCTTCTCGGCTGCGGGGGTCCACTCGAAGGTCTTTTTTTTGTAGGCAGTTGGTAATGGGAGCGACAACCGTGCTAAATCCATGAATGAAACGTCGATAGAAGGTAGCTAGTCCTTGAAAACTCTGCACCTCCGTGATGGACGTGGGCATGGGCCACTCCACGACAGCCGTGATCTTAGCAAGATCAGCCTTAAGTCCAGCGTCCGAGACAATGAACCTGAGGAACTCAACCTCCTGGGTCATGAACACACACTTCTTGAGGTTGAGAAACAGCTTCTCCCTTTTCAGGATGTCCAACAAGGCCTGGGTATGCTCTAAGTGTTCTTCCTTGTTGTTGCTAAAGATAAGTATATCATCAAAATAAACTACAAGGAATTTCCCTATATAAGGCTTGAGCAGATGATTCATAAGCCGCATACAGGTTGAGGGGGCATTAGTGAGGCCGAAAGGCATCACCAACCACTCATAAAGGCCATTGGCGGTCTTGAAGGCCGTTTTCCATTCGTCTCCTTCCCTTATCTATACTTGATGGTACCCGCTGCGTAGATCCAACTTGGAGAACCAAGTGGATCCGGCGATCATGTCGAACATATCATCAAGGCGGGGTATGGGAAATCGGTACTTGATGGTTATCTTGTTGATGGCACAACAGTAGATGCACATGCGCCAAGTGCTATCCTTATTTGGAGTTAGAAGGGCAGGAACGGCGCATGGGCTTAAGCTCTCTATAATCAGCCCTTTACCCAGAAGGTCATCAACCTGCCTCCGAAGCTCCTCGTGCTATGTAGGACTCATACGGTAGTGTGGTAGGTGGGGGAGGGTGGTCCCAGGTACCAAGTCAATGGCGTGCTGGATGTCACGCTCTGGTGGAAGTTCCTCAGGGAGCTCCTCCAGGGTAATCTCATGGTATGCCTCTAGCAGATGGAGCACCTCCGGGGATATCTCATGCACCGGGACCTTCTCACTTGGCTTAATAATTAGGGTGTAGATCTGGCCAGTCTCATGAATCTCATGTAAGAAGGGCTGGGCTCTAAGCAGGGAGATGGACTTGGGCGCCTTAGCGGTCTTGCCTTTAGTGTATGAAGCTCTAATCTCATGGGGTAGACTAGGTACTAGGGTAATTTTCCTACCGTTATGCATGAAGGTGTAGGTGTTGCTCCTACCGTAGTGGGTAACGTCTAGGTCGTAGAGCCATGGTCGTCCTAGAAGGATATCAGCAACGTCCATATTGGTGATGTCACACCAGATTTTCCCTTGGAAGGTAGCAAGCTGCAGAGGGACAGAACACCTATGGGTGACAGGGATATTCGTTTGGTCTACCCAAGAAATGCTCTAGGGCTTAGGGTGGCCCTCTAGATCAAGCCCAAACTTGGTAGCAGCTCCCTTAGAGATGACGTTTAAGCTACTCCCACTATCTATGACAATCTTATAGACCTTTCCATTACAGCGGGTGTAGGTATAGAACAAACTAGTCCTCCTCCAATCCTCGGGATGAGTATCCTTAAGGATGGTGCACCGGACTACTCCGACAATGGTGTTCATGGGGTTGTCTTCACTGTTGTAATCAGGGGCATAGATGTCCTCACTGGGGTCCTCTTGCTCCAAGGTGGGCTCGAGGGCAGGCTCTAAGGGGTCCTCAGTCATGAGCAGCATCTGCCTCCGACAATCCTTAGAAAGGTGACCAGGTTGAGAACACTTATAACAAACGACCTTGTTAAGGGGTGGGGCTGGACTAGGAGGGGCTAGTGCACCTTGAGGGCAGGTTGGGTCCTATAGGTGACAGGTGGTGTCCTATACTGCCTAATCTCATACTCGATCTCGCTAGCGAGCTGGGACACCTCCTGTATACTATCGGTGGGTCGGTATACTAAGGCTCTCTTAATCTCGGGCCTAAGTCCAGCCTTATACCTGTTGGTGGTAACCCATGGTTCTTCTTCTATGCCACACCGAATTAGGAGATTATCAAATTTGTTGGTGTATTCCATTCAGTCCCTTGAGTTAACCTAGTCAACTGGTCATAGGTTTGTTGTCTATAGTGAGGGGACACATACTTTTCACCGAGCCTATTTTTCATGGTCTCCCAGCTTGTTATAGGAGCCAGATCTCTCCGTTCTATCTGCTTTTCTAATCTAGTCCAGTACACTAGGGCGGTCCCACGTAGCAAGAAATAGGCATACTTGACTTTGTTCCTATCCGATATGGATTGACACTCAAAGTATTGCTCCACAAGGGCCTCCCATTCTTGGTAGCCTTGTGTATCAGTATTCCCGTCAAATAGTGGGGGAGTCATCCTCAAAGTTTTGAAGATGTCCTCGTCCTCACGACCCCTATGAGGTTCCTCTAGCTCATTATGGTTGGGGACTCTAGGGTGTTGCTGAGAATCATGCCTGGGTTCAGCCCTAAGGTTGTGTGGATGATAATCATGCCTCGGGTCAGCCCTACCTTGTCTTGGTTCAATACGACTAGGTCCCTCTCCCCATGAATTTTCTTGGGTTCTCCTAGATGTTTAATAGTGTACTCGTTCTTGTTCAGCACTTGGGGTAGGGGTTCGGTGAATTATATTATGACTTAAAGTTTGTTGACTTTCTTCTACCCTATCTAAACGTTGCAATATAGCTTGTAACATTTTCATCATGTCATTCATGGAGGGTTCCCCTCCTTCAGTAGTATCATTGCCAACTCTACTCCGTGTGTTTACCATTTTACAACAGCTAGAGTGATAATGAGAATTGGGATTTATCTATGGGGAAGATGATCCCAAGTCCTTCTATCAACGAGGTGGCTGATTGTGCTATAACAAGTTCAAATTTAATCCCAAACAAAATCCGGTAATGAACAGTAAATGTAGAAACTCCGGCTTGTTTCAAGTCTTCATGGGAGCTAGAAACAATTGCTTTGCTGCTGCTCTTGGCGAGATGAAGTGGCTGAGGAGAGATTAGTGGAATTTCTATGGTTTAAGTAATTCCCTAATCTCCTTGCCAACTCTCAAACGCGAGCAAAACAAAACTCCAGCCGGTAAGGAACAGTGGCAGTTGTTCCTGTTACCACCTCACTCAACCACAGCAATGGATCTGTTGCGCTGAGCTTGGACAACTAGAGACCTTGAAACGTGTCTATTACTTAGACAGTTGTAAGGACTCCCAGTTTCTTAGTAGCTGGCAAAATCTCCAACAACTCAAATAGAAAACATATTTGCAATAATTTAAAAAAAAAACCTGCTCCTAGTATCGCAAGTTTCAGCCACAGCAACGACCTACTATGCCCAAACTTGATGGAGCAAGGGGACTTGGAGGCTAGCTATTAGTTAGTTAGCCCTAGTACCCACTCGGTTCAATAAGTTCCAAGAGAGAACCATATGCAAACACAGATTTTAACAATCTCAGAAAGAACAGAAATCTCAACAGAATGCTTGACCAAGTCCAAAGAACAGTGAGAAAACTTATGTGGCAGTACACCTCTCGGTAACTAGATGGGTTGCTAGTACCGGTTGGGGTTAAAGTAGAAAAATACTTATCCCCAAATTTCAGATCAGCAAGTGCAGCAGGCAAAATTTCAAATCCGGCAAGGGAAAACAGAGGTCAGCATACAGATTGTTGCCAAGATCAGGAGAAAAATTGCACAAATCAAGGAGCACCTTAGGAAAGGCTCTGATACCACTTAAGAAGGATTAGACCCCAAGAACTTCCTAAGGTAATAAGCTCTAGAAGATGATAGAATTAACATGCACCCTCAGTTTAGCTAAGACAGAAATAAGCATGCGCATATGGTTTAATCAGTGACTAAAAGGGAGAATTCTAGCATGCAGCATGCAACCTAAAGATATTGAACGGCTTGGTTAGAGTTGACCTGATGGCCCCCTTTAGGGAAGGGGGCCTAAACCTCTTTCTTTCACTCCCCCTTCTCCCGAATCTTGGCGATGAAGCTTAGAATAGGGTTATTAAATGATCTATAATCAATTCAAAGGTGACAAGAGGTGCTAGACTGAAACAATCTCCAAGCACCCTAAACTAACACCAATCCTTAGAAGGTTCTTGTTCAGGTCTTCAACGCCTAGCCGTGGGCTTCAAAGGGAACTTCAGCCTTGCTCCTTCATCCTCACGCAAGTCCAAAGGTGGAGCACTGTTGGGAAACCCCGGGGATATTTTATAATTTTTAGAGATAGAGATTACACATAACATTGCACAGCGGAAGCAATATCCCCAAAACGAGCTGGTCCCAAAAACCCAGTGAAGATCGCATGCGAGAGAGTCGACACGATGAGATAGAATATACCTTAAAGCAAGATGAGGCTGATGTCGTGATAGGCGCCCAAGCGTTCGCCCTCTGCAGTTTCACACACATGGATACCTCAAGTCCTCTTCTTCCACGCCCGGTGCTAGCCTCGGGAAGAAGATCCAAGCCCTTGTCACCTTCTTCAAGACTTGCGCCACCTCCAAGGATGAAGCGCCAAAGAAGAAGATGAGGAGAAGGAGAAGTCGCCAAGGTGAAATCCCTCTTGCACCAAGAGGAGAGGAAGAAGATAACTTGCGGCTTGATGGAAGAAGAAGGGTTGCGCCAATTGAACCCTTGCTCTCACCCTTCACCCTTTGCTCTCGCCTCTTTCAGTGTTCACGCCTCCAAGGAATAGAATACCTGAGAGGGGGCGCCTAGGGCCACTTATATAGAGCAAGGGGCGGCCAGGGTTAGGGCTAGGCGCAATTTGCTTCCATAATGAAGCAAATTTGCCCACTTCACCCCATTATACCCCTTAGGCGCCAATGGGGTTGGTTCTCTCCTCATTATACCCCTTAGGTGCCAATGGGGTTGTTATTGGGCCTCATTGGTCGATGAGCAAGCCCATACATCATTGAATGGGTTGATTAAGGCATTGGATCCAATCCAATGCAACCCAAATCCAAATGTGACCTAACCATGGTCAAATTCGGGTCAACCTACCATAAATGAAGTCTAGCTCCAATAACATTCTTCCATCTCATCAGGCACATCGGCGCTGATGAATTCTCCCAAATAGATCTGAGTTATCCAATAACTCGATCATAAGGCTTCTCGATCAATACGAGAACTCAAGTATCAAAATCTGTGACTCTGTAGGTTCCTCTGACGCTGGCAGTGCTGACCAAAGGTCACCACAAGTAGTGAGTGGCACCTAGCAGTGCATCACTGCTACCCAGGTCATTGGAATGGATATCGACATCAACATCCCCATCATCGCAATTAGGTACAGATGCATTCCAGTCTCTTTGCCGAACTGATATCCGATTGGATAAGTGTGTCACCACTTGTTTTTATCCAATCTCATGGTTATGACTAAATCAGGTCTCATCTGGGTATGGCCATACACTTTCAGTCATCGAACCATAGAGGAGCTCTATGGATATCATGCTCCCCTTAGGAAGGGGCAAATCCTATGTCTGTCTATTGACCTTCTCCTATGGGTCGTGTCATGCTCAATGACAACCGTTATTACCCCCCAACTACGGCGAGGTGTTAAGTTGTATCAAAGCATGTCCCTAACCATATAGAATTGCCAATGACCTCAAGTCAAGGGGTCAATGCATCTCCTATTGCTTGTGAGGATAAATCATGACACCAAGTCATTGCCTCACAGCGGGTCAGTCCAGTATATGCACCACTGATATACCTATATGTCTGCATTAGTACCTCGTGCCTAACCAGCCCATATACCAGTCTCACAAGTACTAGAGTTGTCACATATCCACTCAGGTACATCGACTGGGGACAATCATTTGAGTACAGATCCAATCTGTCTCCAGGGACATTATCATATAAGTACATAATCGCAGATGTAAGCAAATATAGATAATGACAATGCCAGAGTGATATAAAATATCAACGTCAAATAGTACAATAATGGACCAAAACTAAGTCCTAGGGCATATATACCAACAAGCACTTGAGGGGAAGAAGAGAGGAGGGGTGCCTCGGCAAGAGAGAGTGGAGAAGGGAAGAGAGCTGGGCTCTCGGTCACCAACACAGCAGGTTTTTCAACTTGAATTTTTTTCATAAAAGATAAGATACCTCCCCAAACCAATGTACAAGTCTTTTAACCTGTCCCTCCAACGTTCCACTACCTAGCTGAGATGAAATTCAAAACAAGTTACAGCTGCATGTCTGGTGCATTTCTCCTTTTAAGGTAAGCAAACACCTGTGTCATAGGGCTGCCTTGGCTGAGATTTCCCTTTACGTGCAAAGTTGTTACTTACCCTATTTAGGCAAGCAAAATAGCTTGCGTGTAGTCCTTCTTGAGCAGGTTCCTCGTCGCCATTAATCTTTGCCACATAGTGGGCATTTGTTACTTGATGCTGGCTGGAACGTGCCTATAATGTTGGCTGAAGTGTTAACTGAGATGTTGACCATTTGGGCCCGCCTCTTGTTGTTGATTTGTGTTGAAGCTGGGCAGTAAGGGAGTGGGCCATCGGGCTGGCCATTTGGGTAGGTTATAGGGTCCTTGTGGTTGCTTCAAGTTGGCTAGTGGAGGGAGGAAGGTGCCTTGTACAATTACACACTCAATCCTAACTAGTGCATCCTACTACATCCACTACAAAAGTAAATACCGAAAATAAAAACAAAATGTCTAGGCTACCCTTCCTAAACTACCCCTAGGCACCTGAGGTGCTACAAAAGTGCTGCCTTGCAAAACATACATAAGACAGGCTTACAAAACAACATCATGGCTTGTAGATCATTAGGAGGCCCCATATCTGTCCGAGGGCTTCCTGCTTCTCTTGGATCTTCTGAGTGGTGCTCCTACATCACTTAAGGTTCTCCAGCAGAACTCTATACCACGCCGAAACCCTAGGTTCCAGCCCCAAAATCACCCCCAAATTAGAGAAAAACCCTAATTTGGATTCTGGTCAAAACCAATTTTGACCGATCTTCACGTCAACGCCACACCTCCCATTTCATGCCGCGCCACTCGAATTCACCCTTGCTTATGTCAGCGTGACGTCGGCCCTCCTAAATCTCCAATTCGAAATTGCCGCTCGCCGAAATTGATTAAGCGAAAACGGCATTGACAAGGTGAGCTCTTGACTTTCCCCTCGACAGGAATGACGAACGCATTCGTCCTCAGCCTGTGTCGTCTTCCTCGCCAAACGCCGCTGCGTTCATCCGTCTAGCACACGATCGTCACCGGAGATGTTGGGCATGCCGACAGGGGAAGACTCGCACCTCCCCTTAGCCTGCCCTTTGCCGGCGTAGCAGCCACCTGCTACCACCGGAAGACTCGTCAGAATGATGATGGAGAACATGGGAATAGAACCTCGGAACTCGCCAGAAACACAGAAAATAGGGGAAGATAACTCCTCTATTATCACTCTCCAGAAATTGGTTACAGAATATCTCAGGGCCGATGACACCCGTCGCCCGCCCCTCACCCACTCGCCCCTCTTGCCGGCAGCACACTTGCCCCGGTACAATGTCACGTCCATAACGCATGTCCCCAGATGCTCCGCTCAACCTGCAATCGCTGAGTTTATGGTCTAACGCACTGGATCATCATGCTCATTATCAACCTATATCAACAATTTCGTTAGTAACCTCGGACCTGTGGGTCATGGGCCCACAACAATCTTACTTCACCATCCTGGCTGAACTTAGCTGAACCTCGCATCCCCATGCTCGGTCGGAAGACTCGGAACCTCGTCGATAACCTCGCTCTGATACCTGTTGTCACGCCCTGGCTTAAGTTTCTCCAGCAGAACTCCATATCGAGCCAAAAACCCTAGGTTCCGGCCCCAAAATCACCCCCAAATTAGAGAAAACCCTAATTTGGACTCTGGTCAAAAACAATTTTGATCGATCTTCACGTCAACGCCGCACCTCCCTTTTCACACCACGCTGCTCGAATTCGCCCTTGCTCACATCAGCGTGATGTCAGCCCTCCTAAATCTCCAATTCGAAATCGCCGCTGGCTGAAATCAAATTCCGTTGCTAACGTCATGCTACGTTAGCCGCCCCGAATTTGATTAAGCGAAATCGACGTTGACCAGCCAAGCTCTTGACTTTCCCCTCAACATGAACGCCGAACGCGTTCGTCCTTTGCCCGTGTCGTCTTCCTCGCCAAACGCCGCTGCGTTCATCCATCTGGCACACGATCGTCACCGGAGATGTTGGGCGTGCCGACAGGGGAAGACTCGCACCTCCCCTCAGCCTGCCCTTCGCCGGCGTAGCAGCCACCTGCTGCCGCCGGAAGCCTCATCGAAATGATGATGGAGAACATGGGAATAGAACCTCAGAACTCGCCAGAAACACAGAAAACAGGGGAAGATAACTCCTCTATTATTACTCTCCAGAAATTGGTTACAGAATATCTCAGGGCCGACGACCCCCATCGCCCGCCCCTCACCCACTCGCCCCTCTCTCCGGTAGCACACTTGCCCCGGTTACATGCTCAGATCTCACTCTCTCAATCTCTTGCTCGTCAACGCCCACTGGCGTCGGAACCCTCGCCCCCTGGCGGCATCAGAGCCCCCGCTCTGGAAGGGGCGACGGTGCCCTTGCTGTCGCCGGTGGACTCGCTCCTCCACGCTCTCCCTTTTCGCCGATCACCCACCTGGTGCTTTATAGGGTATAAAGGTTGTGGTGATGGTTTTAAATTATAACAAGTAGCCATTATCAATTCGTAAATCTTTAAAAATTGACCGATACAGATCAGATCAGGACCATTGCTAGATCAAGATATTGATCCACTGTTGAAAGTTTTGTCTAAGGTTTGGTTATCCCATCGCGATAGTTGCGCGGACGAGAATCAGAGAGATCTTATCGATCGAACCATGTATGCCCTACTTCAGTTGCAAGTTATTTACCAGCAAGCGCCGAAGGATAGCGATGCCGACCCACAATAAACTGTTAGATTATTTTGCATATTAATAAATACAGGATCTATTCTATAGATTTAGAACGACATAAATAACAAAATAATTAAGACATACCTAATTGTGCCATCAATTTTATTGTGCTTTAATGTCCAATGTCAGGCTAGAAATCTTCTACTACTATCCTTCTTTAGACTACTCTCAAAGGGAAGAGATAACGTTGGTTAAGAATGCAAGTGGGTACCTATCCCATATTTATAATGAAAAAAACCCTAAGCTCCCCCAGAAAGGAGTTTTGGGTTTCGGGTGCAAAATCCGTAATCCAATAAAGATTATCCAATATGGATTTCTCTCAAACTTAGGGTGCAAATTCCAATATCCAATAGCGATTCCTCTTAAAACCCGCAGACTACACATACCGTCTGTCACATTCAATAATAAGATGTTATGTGATGACACAAAAATTTATAGTAAATTTTATGCCATTTGATATGTCTTTTTGTGTCATATTCATGCTCTTTTGCTTGTTTTTAAGCCTTATTTGTCAAATATTGCGGAATCTACACTATTTCTTCTTTTTGATGATTTTCAAGAAAAAAAAAAGCCTAATTTTGATGGATTTTAGAAGATCTGAACACACCAATGCATTCCAGACATCGAGACGAAGCTGCCAGTCAAATTTCACGCAAATCAGAGCTTCAGACCAAAAATACAGTGGGGCCGTAATTAAAATTACGGTACCGTGGTTTTACTGCACTTACAGAATAAACCATGGAACTTCTGTAATTTTTAAGCACCGCCATATTTTAGGTCAATTTTTGTACAGGAAGTTTTACAGACATTACGGCACTGCTGTAGACAATATTACAGGATGTATTTTAAGGCAATTTTTCACCCGAGAGATTTTCAGAAATTACGGCATCACCATAAAGCTTTTCACGGTACCGTAATGTTTGACGATTTCTATACTGAGAACTTATCAAGAAATTATGGCACTACCGTAATGCTTTTGATGGCCGTAATTACAACCTGGACGAGCAATTTGCACGGATTGTTTGAAGCCCAATTCTTGCACAGATGATTGCGGACGATCCAAGCCATCAATTCAAAAACCGTAAAAAGGGGAGTGTTCTATAAATCGAGGAGAAGATGGGAGGACAGGGAGAATTGAATTTCGTCACCAATCGAGGGAGAAATCAGAAAGGGCATCCTTAGGGCACGGCCTCACGCCGAGAGGCGTAGAGGCCATCTCAGGCCGCGATTTTTGCAAGGAAGCTTCGCTTGGTGGAGAAGAGGATATCCCAAAAGTTTCAAAGCGAAAAGAGATCGATCGGGGGAGAAATCAATGAAAGAATAGGCGCTGGCTGTAATTTCCATTACAAGTGTAATGTAAAGTTGAACTTCTCTTTCTCTTCAATTTCTAATCCTTTGAAATTATGGTTTATTGTAATTCTTCTTCCATGCTAGCTTAGACATCTTTTGGGACATGGGGGTGTAATTCCCCTTAATTTCTTAATGACTAGATTATTTTTACTTTCGTCATGATAATTTTACTATGATAATTCTACTTTTGTGATGATTGTCTTTAATTCTCCATAGATTCATATTATCTACATGTTTTAGAGTTTCTGCGATATGAACCGAAAGGTGATTTGCTAAAACTTGGAACCCTTGAATTGAACGTTAGGAACTCATCGTAAGAAATTAGGTTTGTTCTTATTTCTCGATTTTAGAAGTATATTGCCATGTTGATAATCTGAACCTAGGATTGAGTTATTGAAACAAACATGATGATACTATGAGAAATCAAGTATTGGATTGTTGGAGAACCTTAAGTAGAACTTGTGAAAATTATAGTATGAAAATATGTAGTTTTTACTTGAGATGATTAACTTAGAATTTAAATACATGAAAGTGATCCTTGAGTTCTTTGTCAATGATTTACTTATCTTCAGCATAGAATAGATCCTGTGCGAAAGTGGGGATCGGTTCTTTGTAAATCATCTGCGCGAAAGCGAGATGATTTCTTTATGAAGTAAATTATATCTTTATCATGATAAAATTTGATTGATGAACATCTATTCATATCTAGTCATGGAAGTTAAGGTGGATGAAACCCTAGTCCCAGTTTTCTCTTTGATTATCTGTACGCTCTTCCTATCGTTTACTAGCATCTTATTCGATTTGCTTAGCTAGTGAGAAATTAACTATTTGGTACTTAACACGTAGGTCTCTGTGGTTCGATATCTTATTTATTACTTCGAGTATCCATGCACTTGCGGACACAATATTATAGGCCCATTAACCAATTCACAAATGCTCCCACAAATAAATTATGTTAGACTAAAAAATCCAACATAAACAACCTCCTCATATCAGATCGCCAATCGTCGGCGATCTATGGAATAGATTGGACACAACCGCCGCCATGCCTCCGAGGATAGATTTGTTCGGATCTCATGAAAATGACATGGAGATGCCATGTCCCAGGGAGAAACACGAACAAGATGTTACACCTAGTTTTGGTGTGACGTCAGAGACTGTTGACTTTGGTCAACATTCGTCCCAGCTGGCACAAGTCAACGAGCGGGGAAGGCATTTAGGTTGGGCTGCATGGGAAGCTTCACCTCATGGACCGATCTTGTTGGCCCACCTTGCTTGTGCACGAAAGCTATTTTCCGTGGCCATGTGTGGTCTTCTAGAAGCGGGATGGGATGGAGGAGGATCGAGAGGAAAGAGGGACGATGGTGGTTTTCTCCCCTCTTTCGGTAGAGACAACTCCGGCGACGCCAAGGGCAGGAGGACGTTGGAAAACGGAGGCTGGCGTGTGACACGTACCGCAAGTGCACGGTAATGTCGCAGTAGTATAAAAGATTATCGATCCCACAGGGAACAAGGTCAATTACTAGAAAATCTAAATTTCAATAGCTAAGCGGTTCGAAATGTGATTTTGAAAGCAGTAAGTGAAAACAAGAAATTGATCACAGCGAAATGGAAGTTGTCTATAGAGAAGGTATCGGGACTTTGGTATCCACCACGCTGATGAATCTATCTAAATTAAAACCTATCTGACATATGAGTTAATAATATTACAAAAGGAATCTCTCCATAAATACAGGTTGCCCCCTCTCGGTTAGTACAACCTGATACCTACCTAAAACAACCCCCTACTCTCGCGATGGATCGTTTTAGGTAAATCCATTGGGATCTATGAAAGATCATGTTGCCCTCGAGCGAATCCTAACTACTCTCGTGTTAGAAGTTCATAAGCTCTACTTAGGGAATCTGCCAACACAATCCTCCTCTTGGTCAGGATCGTGCCGACTAACACATAGTACTTCGTGGCTAAAGCAATATCATGAATTAACAACTACTAAGTAAAATATACTCATATGAATCTCAAATATAACATAACAAGTTCAAATCAGACGATAGAAAACATTAGTGGGCTTCAACTAAGTCCCGAATAGGGTTTTATGCTACAAGACTCATAAAAACTCACTCAAATCTCTCCAATAGATCATGAAAATTATAAGCAACATTTAGAAGAGAAAGGAGAGGATGAACCGAACGTAATCTCCAGAAATCCTGAAGATCCAATGCTCCAATCTCTCGAAATCACCTCCGAAAGCTTTTTTCCCCTGTTCAGTTCGCCCTAGCCGCTTCTTGCACTGATTGCTTGCTGAATAGGCAACAAGAAAGAGGGTTTTTATATTCTTTTGATTCGCCTCCCTCTTAGCTTCCTAAAACATATTTTCTTGACTTTTTTGGATTTTTTCTTGGCCCAAAATTGAAGAAAAACCGGATAGAACTCGGACTCATAATCGCGATCATGGGTGAGCCCCAACGCGTTCACCCACCTGTGAAGTATTCTGTGAGTTTCCGCGATGTAAGAATCACAGGTGAAACCTCCGTGTTCACCAGGCCATGAAGTGTTCTGTTCATTTCTGTAGAAATAGTCTTCAATAGAATCACGACCAAACAACAAAATCTTTGGCTGGCCGTGAAGTGTTCTGTGAGTTCCTGACTTGCATGCGAATCACGGGTGAACACTAGAATGTTCACCTGGCCAATTTCCAGATGAACTCCGTTTGAACCCAAATTTTCTGTGCAGCTTCCTCTTCTCATAAGAAATCACCTCATAACTTTGAAATCTCCAAAAGATTCCAAAAAAGAGTGATTTTATCTGAAATTACATAGAGACGAGAAAAAGTAAAAATTTTGAAGCAAATAGGTAAATAAGCCTAATTAAAGCATAAAAATATTAAAATTAGCCTAGTTTTGAGATAAAATAACACCAGAAATAACTGTCAAAATGCAAGGCATCAGAGTGGTGCCAGCTCCAAGGGATGCCCTTCGGAGGGTGGGTTCGCGTTCGTCAACGTTTGGACGTCGTAATTGTTATATTAATTTTGGAAAGACGATTATAAACTAATATAGATGACAAGCAAAACACTCAAAGTCTTCTGCTTTATCTTCTATTATTTTCTTTTCTTTTCTCTCCCCAACACCCCCCCCCCCCCCCCCCCCCACTTTTTTTCTTTGGTTTTCCTTTTGCCGAGACCTCAAAATTTTTTATCTTAAACGTGGCCACATTACTATTTAATTTATTTTTTTAGAAACATAGTCAAGTCCATGATTGATACCTTCTACTATTTTTATTTTCTCTCTTATTTTTTAAGCTCACAAAGCCATACTCCATTTTTGGCTTGGTATTCACGGAATTTCTTTTATCCGCTATCATTGATTTTTTTTTCATTTGTTCTAGCATTTTAAAATACAAATAGAGAAAATCTCATTCAACAATTACTATTATTGTTGGTGGTGTTGTCGTTGTCGTCTGTACTATTATCAACAGCCCCAACAGTATGAACGGCCCTAACATTGAGTTCACGGACTTCACTTTTCCCTCTTTAAGTCATTGCAGAAGAGAAAGACTTAATTAATTGAAATTATTGAATGAGACAGACATAATTAGTTGAAGTTCTTGGTTGTCACACTAGTCATTTTCCATCTATAAATACTGTATCCATCCTCTACCTCTGCAGTTAAGTGGAAATCCAAAGTTAGCTCTGATTCACCACTGCACCACAGCAAGCTCGATATTATGGTATGCTAGCTGCTACATCTATCAATCGATCTGATTAATCTCTTTGTTTATGTTTCTTAATATTAGGAGTTAGCAACATTATTATACCAAAATTTTAATAATCAATAATTTGATGCAGATACGTTGATGCTTTAGTATCCGTATAACTTGTACTCATATTTTAGTTTAGAATTTTCTCGAATTCTTAAAGTACGGAATACTTAAAGTACGGAATACATAATTTATTTATTTTAAATTTTTATACTTATAAATAATATATATTATAATAATTAATATTTTACTTTACAGTACTAAAAATTAAATATTTTTAGCTTTGGTACTTTTGTATTGAACGCTGCCAATCAGTCACCTATCAGCTCATCGCTCATTGCTCACCCCGTTTAGATAATATTTCAGAAATTCCGTAACAATATTGAAATATATTTTAAGAATTTAATATCGTTACTAAAATAAAATTTCAAAAATCGGCATGTAACAAATTTCAGTAATTCAGTACTATTACCAATTAAACTTTTAGAATTTAGTATCGGTAAAAAAGATTATTTCAAAAGTCTGCTATTAAAATTTTGTCACTACCGAATATATGGTTGATTGTTTGGTGCAGGCCGGAGGAGTAGTCAAAGTGGGGACTTGGGGATTAGAAACCGGTAATCCATGGGACATGGGAATTGCCACACATATAAAAAATATCAAAGGTTCAACCTCCATAAAATCATTACTAAAATAACTTCCATCGCTTTTAATACAACATATGGCCCATATGAAACTATAAATGGCACAAAATTCTCTCTTTCTGTCAAACCAGATTTCATCATGAGCTTCTTTGGACGTGCTGATGAAGAATGCCTTAAGGCAATTGGAGTTAACTTGATTTAGAACTAGTAGTTGTGATCTTGTCGATTTCATTCAGCTACTATTCTTAAAGTTTAGATATATGCACTAGTAAATAAGGATGTCATATGACATTTGTATCAAGTATAAGTCATTAGTTGGTGATGTTTGAGTTTGACATTAAACAAGAGTCTAGTATGTTTATTGTGATGCTCCTAGAACTTAGCCCATAAGTTCCATCACGCATCGAGTACGATAGATGACATGATCCTTAACATTCGACGGTGGGACAAACATTGAGGTGGCCAAAGCTCAAAGTTGCACATGTCACGATTGTTGACATACGATTGTCCATGGAGGACCCACAGACATCGATCCCTATAATCAAATTGGTACATGGGCCATGGGTTATGAGATCGATGGATTAGGATGCATGACAGCTTCACAGACCTGACGCCCAGTAAGCCTCAAGCATACAAACATGCGACTAAGCTTGGAGTCCATAATTATTAATTATTTAATAATTATGAGCAAGCATAAGTGGACTAGTTACATCCAATCCCTGATGGAGCCATGTGGCAATGATCCGAGATGCCATATGGACAATTATGCAGGGAGGCTAGGGTTATAAATAAATCATGGCCGTAGGGTGGCGACAACATTGACAACAAGGAGAAAGCAATAAACGGCCTTGAGCTTCGGTGCCTTGTCAGCTAAGGTTCTTTCCGAGTGCTCCTTGTTGGTGACAAAAACCCTAGGCTAGAGTAGATCGACCAATGCCCTCGAACTAGGATCTCTCTCTCTCTCTCTCTCACTCAGGCTAAGCTATGCGTTCCTCCCCTTCCTCCTCCCCTATTCACGGTGGCACCCTGATGTCTCTTATTTTCATTGGATTTTACTCTTTATTTATATATAATTTTTAGACTAAATTTCTTATTTTCCACTATATTTTGGACCATTCTCTCTCCTTTGTTTATAATTTTTACTATTTTTCATTTTTATTAAAATGCAAGACATATTACCTTTTTCTTGAAGATTTCTGAGAGATTTAAGATCACGAGAAGATTCCTCGTGATGCTGGGAGGCCACATGTTATATTTAAGGCAAAATTGAGATCTCTAGAGAAAACATAGCCAGGCCGTGTTTATATACATGGTCATGTTCTTATCGGCAAACATCACGAACTTCACCTGGGAAAGCATGACCAGCCCATGCGTACCAACATGCTGTGATTAGCTCGGCAAAACACAGTCCATCTTCACCGAGCAAAGCACGGCCGACCTGTGTTTACATACACAGCCATGATCTTCTCAATAAATGTCTTTTAAACCTTTCCGAGGAGAACACGACCAGGGCATGATTCTATGCACAACCATGAAGAGCTCCAGACAACAGGTTCCAAACTTCATCGAAGAAAGCAGAGTCAGCCCGTGCTTCTCTTCACGTCTGTGTCTTTTTCCTCCATTTCCGACCTTGCATCTGTTTCATGCTCGATTTGGGTGATTTTGGAGGCAGAATTTGGGGAATCTTTACAAGAACCTTTCTAACGTAATGGAGAAGAGATTTAGGTATAAAAAGAAGATTTTTGGATGGTTTTAGCATTTGAATCTTTGCTTGGTGATGGTTAGAGCGAAAGATTTGATCGTGGGCCTCTAATTTCTTCATAGTTTTCATGAGGAATCTTGATATTTGTCTTCTCCTGTCATAGATATTTAATTTCTCCTTTTGAATATATTTTGAATATATTTTCTGAGTTCATGCATAACACGATGATATCTTTAGCTTCAACTATTTTCAGAACTCGAGCATAGCGAGTTGAATAGATTATTCGTTTTGATGTTTAATAAATCTTAGACTGTGTTTACTAGAGAGGATAGAAAAGCGGCTGAAAATTAGAGGGAAAAGAAAAGCGATGGAAAGGAAAATTTTAAAAATTAGACTAGGCTAAAGTCGAATCGCAAGCTAGAGTCAATCCAGTCAACGCCTAAAATACTCAGGTGCTCGAGCGGACGAGGCGGCGGTGGCATCCGTGTTGTCTTCCACGGACGCAAATGCGAGCGGCTTTGTCTCCGTTGACAAGAGGCAAGCGGCCTCGTCTTCATCTCTGTCGACGGTTGGGACGCGGATGCAAACGGCAGGGACGAGAAGCGAGCGGCCCCATCTTCATCTCCGTCGATGAGACGCGAGCGGCCTCGTCTTCGTCTCCGTCGATGGCAGGGATGCAGATGAGAACGCAGGGAACTCAGAATGACAGAATTATTGCAGAATTATAGACGTTGGGTGAGTTTGGCATAGCTTCTGGGCTGCTTTTACTGGCTGCAAAAGTTATTTTTGAGAAGCTGGCCTGTTTGGCTATCAACTTCTGCACGAATTTAACACACCATTCAGCTTTTCCTGCCAGCTATTTTGTAATCAGTACTTTCTCAACCAGCAGAAGCTAAAAGCTCCAGCTATACCAAACACACCCATTATCGCAAGCAACTTCTCGGCTCGCCCCATATCTCTGGAACTTAATCCTTCCACTAAATTTTACAATCTTGGACCCCGTACATTGATGCGATGCAGGCTTTCGAAACCCTCTTTGGAGAGCCCATGAAATTGATCAATTTCGTCAGGTTTTACTAACCTTGCAACGTCCAGTATGAATCTTTGGGGCCGACACGAACTCAATGGCATTCACCAAGGCAAAGGCGGATTTCTCAGCCGGGGCAAACGAGATCATTTGCTTCCCCTCATCTATATAGATTAGGTACTCCTTCACAACAGGGATCATTTGCTTCCCCTCGTTATTTTAACAGTAAGAATCTTTGTTTGTTAAGTGCTTCGACTCCAATATTTTCCTGTGCTCAAATTCAAACTATTATTAATCCAGTGTTTTGTTATGCATTTTGAGTTCAAGGGTACCAAGAGCAGAGTCTTGGGGTTCACATTCCCCTTCTAAGTCATTGCATGAGACAAAAGACTTAATTAGTTGAGCAAGGTCAAGTTCTTGGGTGTTCACACTAGACATTTTCCATCTATAAATACTGCATTCATCCTCTACCTGTCTAGCGAAGTGGAAATCCAGAGTTGCTCTGATTCACTACTGCGCCACAGCAAGCTCGATATTATGGTATGCATCTATCTATCGATCTGATTAATCTCTCTGTTTATGTTTTCTTATATTAGGAGTGAGCAATCAGGACTGTACCAAAGCATTGTATCAAATATTTTAATATTTAATATTTTGATTATTTGCTATCGTTTGTTACAGGCCGCAGGAATCATCCGAGTGGGGCTCTGGGGAGCAGAAACCGGTGGAACCGATTGGGACATGGGAATTGCCACACGTATCAAAACTATCATTGTCCATGGCAGCGCCAAAATCTATGGCATTCAGTTCACCTACTTGATCAAGGACACAACCTATACAAGTCCTACCTATGGATTGGCCACTGGCAAATGCAACACAGTAAACACAATTTCTCTACTCTTCTTGTCATTAGCTTTTTATTTTCAATAAAAAAAAACCCAATATGCCTATAATCCATGTGTGTGTTTCAAGTGTAATAAAAATATTATATTAATCTTATTATTTGAATTATTATTAATGTACCATTAACTTTTTCATTATAGTTTGATTTTCAAGAGGACGAATACCTCGTATCAATCAAAGGAGGATATAATGGCACATCTATTACTGCACTCACTTTCTGCACTAATTTGGCATCATACAGTGTACCTGAAAATGGAGGTACCATAAATTTCTCTCTGCCTATCATAGTGGGTTCTATTGTGGGCTTCATGGGACGAGCTGATAATCATTGTCTCAAAGCAATTGGAGTTAGCTTGATTCCAAACTAGTCGCATGCAGTTGTGTCGTTTTCATTGAGCTATCCTTTCCTTAAACTTTTCATATATGCAATAGCAAATGAAATGTGTAATGTGATATCTACGTCTAGTGTCAACTAATGTACTAGTTATCTCTTGTGTTGCAAATAAAAGCTCAATGAATTGTTGTTATGTGAAAATTATTTGCAAGATTTTACAATATTAAATAAATATTCTTTTATAAATTTGAAAAAAAAAACTTTGGAATATTATAGGAAAGAAAAATATACATCTATCCATATATGTTTAGAAGAATGGACTAAAAGTGATAAATTATGACAATAATTTTTTTTACAAAAAGTACTACTTTGAAACTACGTGCGATTATAAGTTTTTAATCAATAAAATATATTTTTCTTTCAAAAATAATTATCATAATTATTTTTTATTTTTTTTAACTTTGACAAAGTAATTAACCATAGCAGGATTTTATTATCAACAAGATGAACTAATGCCCTCCATAACTAATTCCATCACTATTATCTTAAATTTGTTTAACCATTTACTTAATTTCTTCCTCAAACCATTTGATTTCTTGTAATAAAAATAATGTCCGAACAAGACTAATTGATCCCTTTGCCACCGCTGCCCTCAAAACATTCGAAACATGTAAAGTTCAAATTATTATTATTATTTTAGTGGCGCTCTGTTTTAAGTTCAATCACAACATAACATTATTGTTATTATAAGTTTATTTCAGGAAGTGAAAGAAAAAGATATGAAATAAAAAATAATAAACTATTAAAATAGAGAGAATAATAGATGAATATTGAATACTAAATCCTCACCCCTATCAAGTTAGATTGAAAAACAAATGTTTGACTTCTGTGCATGCCAAACAATAACAATAAGATTGAATGCAATGTCTTTCTTTTATTTGACCTCCAGCAAGTGTAATCTAACAAAATATAGAAAATTTATAATACAAATCAGTAAAGTCGCAATATATAGTTAATAGATAGGGATAACAAAAATCTTAATATCATACTCCGCATCGATAGCAGAGGGAGTGCGAGTAAGTAGGGATGACAATTGGGTACCAATTTAGCGGGTACCTGCTCTACCCGAACCCGTTTAAAGGTAAACGGGTTGTTGTTATTCGGATTTGGGTAGGGTATGAGTAGTGCATATGCTACCCGAGTCGGGTTCGGGTAGCATAGGACGGATACCCACTACCCGAACCCGATTATATATATGTATTTAAATATATATTTTTTATTTATTTACTATAATTTTTTTAATATATTATTCGGGTTTACGGGTACCCATTTTATCTTACTTGAAATTTGATTATTATTAGGGTCGGGTACCCGAATATTAATCGGGTAATAATATATATATATATATATATATATAAAAGTTGAAATTTAATAGGATAGATATTTAAGTCAGGTATTTATAGGGTTCGGGTATTAAACGGGTAGTTAAATTTTTAATAGGGTAGGGTATGGGTAGAGGTTCTAAAAAATAAACGGGTAGTTATTCGGGTTAGGGTACGGGTAGCACCAAAAATCCGCTGCCATCCCTACGAGTAAGTTTCCCTCACGCCGGTTACCACCTGCCACCCCCTAAAAGTTTTTTTTTTTTTGTGGGGGGGGGGGGGGGGGGGGGGGGGTGTTTGGCGTAGCTTTTGCAGAAATCAAAAAGTTGAGTTGTTTGACCCTTCAGCTTCTCTGTTCCCCCACCTGCTTCTCTGGCCCCCCGCCTGCTTATGCTCAATAACCCTTATATGTAATAATAATTTTTTAATAGTATAATTTATATTATTTTTAATAAATATTTTAATTATAGTTAACTATAAATTTAATCATATAATTTTTATCTTAGTAATTTTTTTAATAAAAACTTATTTATTATAAATAGAATAACCTAGTAATAAATTATGCATCCAAACACCCTCAAACTTTTTCAGCCAGCACTTCTTCAACTAGTAAAAGCTAGAAGCAGAAGCTAGATCAAACAGAGCTTAATCCCTCGCACCGACGGGTAAAACCCGAAAATACCACCGGCCCTAACTCATCGACCACTACAAATATACAAATATAAAGCACATTAGTTTCCAGCACGACGACCATTGCACAAGATCCTACTAACCTGCAATCACGTAGCACAGTCAACTGTGCACCGTCCACGAAACCTTTCTCAATCCACGCAAACAAATAATGCCAAATAATCACACGCTCATCTAAAATAAATTTATCAGCACGGCACTCATCCTGAAGAAAGAACAACCTCCCTCGTTCCATTTAAGCAGAATCTGCACCAAGTCGCCTCGTTGGTTGTTTCAGATCCCAACTAGTCATGGCTTCCCGACTGTGGCTATGCGCGCTTGTCTTCCTTCTCGTCGGCACGGCGACCATGACTTCGGCCTTCCGCGTCCCGAGGAAACGTCGGGTTCCCAAGAAACAAAAGGTTCTTCCCAAGATACTGTCCAAGTTCAAGCCAAGCGGCTGGGCTTATGCCCATGCTACGTTCTACGGCGATGAGTCGGCTTCCGAAACCATGAGTTATTAATCCATACTTTTTTTTTGCTTGTTAATTGCGTTGGTAAAATTAAATTTAACGTTGATTCCAATTAAACCTGAGCAGATGGGGCATGCGGCTACGGCAACCTGTTCAACACCGGGTATGGGACGGCGACGGCGGCGCTCAGCTCGCCGCTGTTCCAAAACGGGTTCGCATGCGGGCGGTGCTTCCAGATTCGGTGCACCGGGACGCCCAATTGCTACTCGAAGGTGATCACGGTGACGGCCACCAACCTCTGCCCGCCAAACTGGGCGCTGCCCTCCAACAACGGCGGGTGGTGCAACCCGCCGCGGACCCACTTTGACCTCGCCAAGCCGGCCTTCATGAACATCGCCTACTGGAGAGCTGGCATCGTTCCTGTCATGTACCGCAGGTAGCTAATCATCAAATCAAAACATTGCGTTAGTGGAATGGATAAAACTTTGACAATGAAAAGTTGGCACAAATGAAACAGAGTGCCCTGCGTCAAGAAAGGCGGGATAAGGTTCTTGCTCCAGGGGAACGGCTACTGGCTTCTGGCCTTCGTGATGAACGTGGGCGGCGCCGGGGACGTGGGAGAGTTATGGGTGAAAGGTAGCAGCACCGGGTGGGTGCGAATGAGCCGCAATTGGGGAGTCTCGTACCAGGCCTTCTCCAGGCTCGGAGGCCAAGCTCTGTCCTTCAAGATCACCTCTTCCAGTACCAAGCAGACCATCATTGCCACCGATGTCGCCCCTGCCGGTTGGTCCATTGGAATGACATACGAAGCAATTGTCAACTTTGCCTAACAAATTGTAAAGGGTGTTAAAATTTGCATCTACATATACTTGGTTCTTTTTTTATGATCATTTTGGTTTTTTTCTTTATGCATTGTGTTGAGAGCCGATGACAAGATTATAATATAAAATGGCAGGCAAAACTCCAATAAGTGTACCTTAACTTTCAGCAAATGCAGCAATCGGAGCTGTTAACTCTGCCTTTCCTGATGACACAAGGCAGGCTTGTAAGCTTCAACTATGATCAAGTAAATGTAACATGTTATAACCTAAGAAATTATGCTATCCATAAGTAGGCTTGAAAGAATTCAATGAAGTTGAGCATCATTTGTGGTGATCTCATCCATTCGGTTGCTATAAATCTCCGTGTCATTTTCCAAATCCCAGGGAGAAATGCAAGCAAGAAAACGGCTAATCCAAGATCCAGAGTTAGGACGACGAGAAGAAAATGAAACATCCGATGCACATTATCATCTGAGACTTCGTTCATTAAACCAGAAAACCAAATCCAAAGACAAGAACTCAGATGCTGAAAAGGAAAGAGTAGAAAAAGTGGATCACAGCCACATTGCTTCTAGCCTTGTTGGATAAAATTAAAAAAAACATTTTAAAATATTTATTTATTTCTTTTACCTAGTTTAAATTAAATATTTTATTAATTAAAACTGTTATTAGTGGCAAATGCCTTGTGGCCGTCCAATTTAATCCGACGGTTCTTACCCTGATGGTATAGCCTATAAATAAGTGTCTGACCTCTTGGTAGAAACACATTGATGTGTAGCTACTGAAAAAGCCAACACGCCTCCCAATTAAAATTTTCCCTCTTGTTCTTTACTGCTCAACGCCAAAAGGAAGCCGATCAACTTCTCCATGGTCGTGATCCGCAGGAGAAGAATCTTGGTTGTATTCTGGGTGATCTCTCTAGAATTTGCTCACACGAGGGCCCAGAAATTCACCTAAGGACAGCAGGTTTCTCCGCACCTCCAGGTTCTTTTGTTCTTATTCTAATTATGTTATTTTGTAGATTAATTAGAAGTAGTTTAATCTATCTGAAAATAATTTAGATCCAACAATCTTAGGTGAATTTTTGGTAATCTGGGTTAAATTATTTCTTTGCATCAACACATTTTATTTCTTTGCATCAACGCATCTGTTTATTCATCTTGTTTTAGAATTTACATTGCATTAGGTTTAATCATTTTTGCATTACATCTCAAAATCTGTTGTATTAGGAATTTTCCCTTTTACTATTTCAATTAAAAGGAAAAAAAAAAACAACTTGTTGCCGACGGAATCGTCGCCTCCGTCAGCGACTAGAAAAAAAAACCCTAGGGTTTTAACCCTAGATCCATTGTCGCCGCCTTCAACCCGTCGTCTATCACCGTCCATCGTCGTCGCCTGGGCCGACCCCTCTGCCCTTCGCATCTCCTCGGCGGCTCCCCTCTTTGCCTCGTCTCGCCGTCGTTGATGTTTGGACGCCGTCGTACTTGCGACACGAACAGCGGCAACAGGGTTCGGAGCAACGGCCGTAGGCACGGCGCAGTAAGGTTTTGGAGTGAAGGCGGAAGGCGCGGAAAGGTTTCGGTAAGGCAACAGTTGGGTTCGGCGGCGGCAACAAAGCTTAGGGCAAACGACGCGAAAGAAGGCGGTGGCGTTCCCTTCGCTCGTTGCCCGCTGCGTCGCAGCGCCCGGATCCACGTCGTAGCACCCGGATCCACTTCGCAGCACCCGAATCCGCCTCCGCTGCCATCGCCCGACGCGTTCAGCGCACGGGTGACGTCGACGCAGAGGAAGCAAGGCTGCCATACAAATAATAATAAAAAAAAACAAAACAAAACAAAACAATATCTTTAGCCGACCGTGGCTGTAGTATATATATATATATATATATATATATATATATATATATATATATATATATATATATATATATATATATATATATATATATATATATATATATATATATATAATTCAATAGTAATTATACTTTCTGCAATTTTAGAACCGCATGCTATAAAAATTTTATTTTTTATATTTTTCTAAAATTTGAATCAATATATTTGTCTGCAATTGAAATATTTTTAGAATTGCATGCCATAAATTTTATTTTTGTGCATTTGATCTGCTAACATCATAATTTGATATTGTTCCTACTGCCTTGTTGAAAGTAGAACAGCATGTGCAAATTTTTATTTACAGCATTATTTATGATTCTAGCTATTATGGGCAAATTTATTTTTTTAATAATAAACTTTTCACAACCTGCAGATCCCCTCGCGGAGATCTCAGCCCTACACTAGAGTAGCCCGCGACCGGTTAGGATCGCGTTGCGGAAGCTGGCCCAGCACTCTACAAGTCCTCGCACCACGTGCGCGAAGGGTTCGGTGTAAATACCGCCCCTCGGACACAAATACAAATCTCTCAACTGTGTTAAAGCGACGGAGACTCTCCGACCACTTTACACTCACAGAAAATCCATGGCCCGCGCTCCTCTCTCTACACAGCCGAGATAGGCACCGGCACGACCTCAAGCAATCACAAGGGGACGGTGGCGAACACCTTCGAGGGTGCCGGCACACACGTCCGGGACTTTGTAGCGAGCAAGCAAGCAAGCACCTACAAACAGTTACAAATCTACATTACACATATGCGGACACAGATAATGCAAAGAACCGTCCGGACAAAATGCCACACGAAGTCCGGACGGCGGTAAAGTCCCCATCCACTACACACAGGAAAACCATCCTATCACCACTACACATGATGAATCCAGGGAGGGTTTACCCTTGTAGTGTGCCACCACTCCACGAGCCGAGCCCACCGAGATCCTCTGGAATGCTGCGTCGAAAAGTCCGATCGGAGTCGAAGTGAGACGCGCGGACGAACATGCGTGTAGAAGCCCCTTCTTCCTCCTTCCCACTCGCGTCCGAAACAGAGCCGAAACTCTCGGCTGAAACAGGGGACGGAGCCCCTTCCTCGTCCGGCCACCGGAATCACGCCGGAAGGGTGGGAACTGGTCGCGGGTGGAAGGAGAAGCTGTGGCTAGAGAATCGCCGCCGGAGGAGCCGCCGCCAACGAGAAATCAACCCCAATGGAAGCGTGGCTAGCGTGGAACCGGAGATCGGAAATTCCGATCCCTCTCCCGCGTCTGGCTGCCGGCGCTGGAGGAGAAGACCTCCTCGTTACCTCAGGGCACCCGAGAAGAGATCTGAGAGCTCTTGCCGACGAGTCCGTGCCGGAGCCTTGTCGCCGACAAGGAAGATTCAAACTCTATTTTCAGATCTTGTCGCCGTCGCCAGACCTTGCCCAAACGTCCCAAAAATGTTCGATAGCAACCACCCCTCGACGAGGATGGGTTTCCATCTTCGTCGCCATGCAGCCGCGATCTCCGCCAGTGATTGGCCGGTGATCTCGCTTCCACCGGGGCGGATTCGAAAATCCGCCCTAGGCTCGTCCACGTAGGAGTCCTAGCCCTCAATCGTCGTCGCCCACGTCGCCACGCCAGCACGCACCGCCGGCCACCTTCCAAATCCGGCGAGCGCTCCTCTATTTGGCGAGATCGACGGCAGACAGGAGCTTCATTGGGACGAAGCTGAAACAGGGAAAAGTTTTCCCCAATCGTGCGTACACGCGGCTGAACCACGTGAACTGGTCTGAACCGGTTCAGTTCAGTCTGGAAGGTTGGTTCAGGCCTGGTTCGGGGTCGATTAGACCTTAGAATTGCCCCGCGGTTGACCCTCCTCGATGCACACGCTCGCAAGCTCGTGCGAGAGGGTCCGGGGTTCATGGGTCGAGTCAGAAGCCCACATCCACGTGTGAACTCACACTCCGTGGTTCGACTCGACCCTCACCCTATGGACTTGTGTCAGCCTCAATGACACGATCGCACACCCGAGTCGTCCAACACGGCTGATGACGAGGGATCCCACCATCGCTCCATCTCGGTGTGCTTTGGTATTTGTGCTAAATCCCGGGAGCATCACATACTCCCCCACCCAAGTTCGTCATCGCCCTCGACGACAGGCTATCCATGTAGATTTTCAACTCCTCCTCAAACTGCCACAAATCAGAAGTATTTTCCCACTTAGCTTCTTCTATGGGTGTTCCTTCCCACTGCACAAGAAATTCCATCCGCCTATTCCTCCTATACTATCCAAGTGTTTTGTGATTCAAAATCTTTTCTATTCTTTTATCAAACTCTGCCCGAACACTAGGAGGAGCCCGATGCCCCTAAGAGCGTCTGGGGTCGGTCTCGTCGGCATGAAACTTTTTCAGAAAGCTTACATGAAAGGTCGGATGAAGCTTTAATTTGTCGGGAAGCTTCAGCCTGTAGGCTACAGCACCAACCCATCTCAAGACCTTGAAAGGTCCCTCATATCTCTGAATAAGACTGTGATGTGCAGTCTTGGCTGAGATCTTTCTCCACATCTAAGGTGTCAACTTTAATAGCACAATATTTCCAACTTCGAACTGTTCATCATGTCTGCTCTGATTGGCATAATGCTGCATCCTTCTTGCAGCGTGCTCTAAGCTATCACGAGCCTCCTGGAGCACCTCGACATGATCTCTCGCAACCCGATAGGCTACTGGGCACTCAACATCGGTGTGCTGCACAACATCAGCGGGGGTGAGAGGCTGTCGTCCTAACACCAACTCAAATGGTGTCTTGCCGGTCGCTGAAGACTGATGCAAGTTGTAGGCAAACTGTGCCGTGTCATGGAGAGACACCCAGTTGCGCTGGCTTGCCGACACAAAGTGACGAAGGTATTCTTCAAGTAGTGCATTTATCCTCTCTGTCTGGCCATCGATTTGAGGATGGTTCACTGTAGAAAACTTGAGCTCGGAACCAAGAGTCTTGAACAAGTATGTCCAGAAGTTACCAGTGAACCTGGCATCTCTGTCAGAAACAATGTCCAGGGGAAGCCCAAAAAGCTTCACCACATGCTTGAAGAATAGGTCAGCCGTCTCCTTGGCTGAACAAGGCTCAGGTGCTGCGATGAACACAGAATACTTAGAGAACCTGTAACAATCCATGGTCGTTCCGGAATAGGAAGAGGCTGTAACAATCCAGCTTCGCGCCTCCTGTCGACTTTATCCTGCTGGCAGATCAGGCAGGTGCGGACATAGTGATCAACATCAGCTCGCATGGAGGGCCAATAGCAAGATCTGGATAAGAGAATCAACATCCTACGCTACCCCGGATGTCCACTCCATGCTGTGTCGTGAAGCTCTCTCAACAACTCGCGTCGAAGTCCGCTAGTCGCCAGAACAAGTGGCCGACCGCCCTCGGCCATCAAAAGGTCGTCGCCCTGAAGATAGTAACGACAAACCTTGCCTTCTCGCACATCGGCGATCAGCTGCTGGTATTTGGCATCGAGAATAGCAGCTTGCCGAATGCGATCGAGGAGATCACCCTCAATCCTCGATATAGAAGAAAGCACCACATTGCACATCCTGCTGAGAGCATCTGGAGCCACATTGGAGCGCCCCGGTCTGTGCTCCCAGGTGAAATCGAATTCAGCGAGGAACTCTTGCCATCTTGCTTGTTTCGGTGAAAGTTTCTTCTGTGTAGCGAAATATGTGTTGACTACATTATCTGTCTTCACTACGAAAGCGCTACCAAGAAGATAGATGTGTCAAACTCAAAGGCAGTGGATCATGATGACCATCTCCTTCTCGTGAGCTGAGTAACGCTGCTCCACCGGACTCAACTTCCAGCTCTCAAATGCTACTGGGTGCCCCTCCTGTAAGAGCACTCCACCGATCGCTCTGTCAGAGGCATCGGTATGGATCTCAAAGGGCCGACTGAAGTCTAGCATACGAAGAACCGGCTCACTAGCTATCCTGTGTTTTAACTCTACAAACGCAGTCTAATGCCGTTCTTGCCATAGCTAAGGAGTCTCCTTCCTCAGGAGGTCAGAAAGAGGAGCTGCGCTTTTGGAGTAATCCTGGATAAATTTCCTGTAGAAATTCGCCACTCCTAGGAAAGATCGGAGCTTAGTAGGGGAGGTAGGTGCGGCCCACTCGACAATGGCGCGCACCTTCTCAGGATCCATCTGGACAGTGCCATGGCCTACCACATGGCCCAGAAACTAGATCTCAGAAGCAGCAAAGGAGCATTTCTCCCTCTTCACATATAGCTGGTGTTCCCTTAGTCTCTGAAACACCAATCTCAGATGCTATAAATGCTCCTCCATCGTGGTCGAGTACACCACGATATCATCAAGGTAGACGACCACAAAATCATCTAGCAATTGTGTCAGAACACTGTGCATCAGGTGGGAGAAGGTAGCCGGTGCATTGGTTAAGCCGAATGACATAACCAAGAACTCGAAAGCGTCGTACCGGGTGACACAGGCTGTCTTCGCCTCATCTCCCTCAGCTATGCGGACCTGCCAATAGCCTGATCTCAAATCAAGCTTGGTGAAGATAATAGTGCCCGCCAGTCTGTCAATGAGGTCCTGGATATGTGGAATAGGGTATCTGTTCCGAATAGTGATCTTGTTTAAGGCACGATAGTCAACACAGAAGCGAAGACTACCGTCCTTTTTCTTCTGGAAAAGCACGGGAGCACCAAATGGAGACTTGGAGGGTTGGATGAACCCAGCTGCTAAGAGCTCATCCAACTGCTTCCTTAGCTCAACGAGCTCTGCAGGAGGCATGCAGTATGGGGGTCAGAAAGAAGGAGCTGCCCCAGGAACCAACTCAATGCGGTGATCAATCGCACGTCTAGGAGGTAGCTCCTTTGGTAGTTCAGGCGGAAGAAGATCCTGGAACTCCTCAAGCAAATTCTTCACTTCTGTTGGTACGTCGTCTGGACCTTCTACAGGGGCCGTCACCCATGTAGCCAGAAAGGTCCGCTCACCCCGATGTAAGCCTGTCTCAAGAGTAGCAGCCGAGATGGATGTACTCTAAGCCTTCTTTGGTCGCGCTGACTTATCCGACCCAGCCAACTGTAGGCAACGAACAAAGCAAGGGTATCTCTCATCCATCACCTGGACACCCCCAAGATGAGGGACAATAGCAGCCTTCATCTTTCTTATCAACTCCAAGCCGACAATAACATCATAATCGTCCATTTAAACCACACGTACATGGTTCTTACCCTTCCACTCCCCGAAGACAAGAGGAACATCATAGGATATTCCTCCGATATACTGCTCCTCGGCGTTGATCGTCTTGAAGCGGTCCTGAGCAGGGGACAAGCTCAGCCCTAACCGCGTCGCCATGCCATGAGCCACAAAAATATGAGATGCAACAGTATCAACCATGGCATGAACTCGATGTGAGTTCACCTTCATCTCCACGTACATCAACTTGGTCTTCATTGTGGTGGAAGTGGCAATGGCATTGATCACCAAAGGATTCACAGTGATCAGAGTATCCTCAGATTGGGCAGCCTCCCGCTGAACAATAGTTGCAAGTGTATCTCCCCGAGGACAATCACACATGCGATGAGGACCTCGGCAAAGGAAACACTTAAGCTGCTGCTTGGGGGCACCCCTAGGAGGAGAACAGGCTGGTATGGCTTTCTTCTGGCCGGTTCCTGCAGAGGTAGCTCCTCCTTTTGCATTCTTCTTCTTATACCCACCCTTGGGTCCTGGAGCTCGGCGCTTCCCTTTATTCCTCTGAGGGGAATGTGACTTAGATGGACCTGAGGAGATAGGGGCAGATTGCTTCCTATACCTCAAATCCACTAAGGAATCAGCTATGGCCATAGCCTCCTTGAGAGTCAGTGGACTATGTCTCCTAACTTCCAACTGTGCCCAGGTCTGCATTCTCTCTAAGAAGAAGTACAAGCGATCCTCTTCTTCCATTCGTGGTATTTCGAGCACGGCGGTAGAGTAAGCTCGAACATACTCACGAACTGTCCCCGTGTGTCTGATCTTATGCAGAGAATCTCTAGCAGTCTTAGATGTGTGTGTCGGTAGGAACTGGTTTTTCAGTTCAACTTTCAGCTCGTCCCACGAGATGTCACGTGGCACCTCTTCTCCCGGAGGGGTCACTAAGGTATGCCACCAGAGCTTGGCGTCACCTGTCAGATATGCCGAACACAACTGCGCTCTCTCATAATCAGGCACCTAAGCAATCCTGAAATACTGATCCATATCCCAAAGGAAATTCTCAAGTTTCTTTGCACTGCGTACCCCACTGAAAGTAGAGGGCTCAGGGACACGCACTCTAGTGGTCTGCGGCTAGGAACTCCCAGCGCCTGCGGCTGAAGTAGAAGCATGGGCAGAAGCCTGCCCCTTCAAACTAGCCACCTCCAATGCAAGTCCAGCAAGGACACTGGAGAGACGTGCCAACTCAGAATCCAGGCGGGTCCCAATGGACTCCACCGCTGATCGAAGTGTCTCGAGATGCTCCATGATTGTAGCATCTCCATCAAAGTTCCCTATCGCAGTCTCCAAGCGGGAGATGCGCTCTGCAGCTGTAACCATTGTGATTGTGTGAGAAAAACTCTGAAGTTCTGCTGGTGGAATGAGATCTAAAGGTCTGACCTCTGGGTGCACTGAAAAGAGATAAGTAGTGCTCAGTCCGCGTTGGAACTGAGCGATTAGTGAAGAGGCTGAGAGACTACGCCCCGGCACTAGGCACCGACGTCGATATCCCAGACTACAGACTTACACAAACTTAAGCTCTGATACCAGTTTGTTATGGGCAAATTTATTTTTTTAATAATAAACTTTCCACAACCGGAAGATCCCCTCATGGAGATCTCAGCCCTACACTAGAGTGGCCCGCGACTGGTTAGGATCGCGTTGCAGAAGCTGGCCCAGCACTCTACAAGTCCTCGCACCACGTGCGCGAAGGGTTCGGTGTAAATACTGCCCCTCGGACACGAATACAAATATCTCAACAGTGTTAAAGCGACGGAGACTCTCCGACCACTTTACACTCATAGAAAATCCACGGCCCGCGCTCCTCTCTCTACATAGCCGAGATAGGCACCGGCGTGGCCTCAAGCAATCACAAGGGGACGATGGCGAACACCTTCGAGGGTGCCGGCACACACGTCCGGGACTTTGTAGCGAGCAAGCAAGCAAGCACCTACAAACAGTCACAAATCCGCACTACACATATGCGGACACAGATAATGCAAAGAACCGTCCGGACAAAATGCCACGCGAAGTCCGGACGACGGTAAAGTCCCTATCCACTACACACAGGAAAACCGTCCTATCACCACTACACACGATGAATACAAGGAGGGTTTACCCTTGTAGCGTGCCACCACTCCACGAGTCGAGCCCATCGAGATCCTCCGGAATGCTGCATCGAAAAGTCCGATCGGAGTCGAAGTGAGACGCGCGGATGAACACGTGCGCAGAAGCCCCTTCTTCCTCCTTCCCGCTCGCGTCCGAAACAGAGCCGAAACTCTAGGCTGAAACAGGGGACGGAGCCCCTTCCTCGTCCGTCACCGTCCGGGGACTGGAATCACGCCGGAAGGGCGGGAACTACTCGCCGGTGGATGGAGAAGCTGTGGCTGGAGAATCGCCACCGGAGGAGCTGCTGTCAATGAGAAATCAACCCCAATAGAAGCGTGGCTAGCGTGGAACCAGAGATCAAAAATTCTGATCCCTCTCCCGCGTCTAGCTGCCAGTGCCGGAGGAGAAGACCTCCTCGTTACCTCAGGGCACTGGAGAAGAGATCTGAGAGCTCTTGCCGACGAGTCCGTGGCCAGAGCCTCATCGCCGACAAGGAAGATTCAAACTCTGTTTTCAAATCTTGTCGCCGTCGCCAGACCTTGCCCAAACGTCCCAAAAATGTTCGATAGCAACCACCCCTCGACGAGGATGGGTTTCCATCTTCGTCGCCACGCAGCCATGATCTCCGTCGATGATTGGCCGGAGATCTCGCTTCCACCGGGGCGGATTCGAAAATCCGCCCTAGGCTCGTCCACGTAGGAGTCCTAGCCCTCAATCGTCGTCGCCCACATTGCCACGCCAGCACGCACCGCCGGCCACCTTCCAAATCTGGCGAGCGCTCCTCTATTTGGTGAGATCGACGGCGGACGGGAGCTTCGTTGGGACAAAGCTGAAACAGGGGAAAGTTTTCCCCAATCGCGCGTACGCGCGGCTGAACCACGTGAACCAGTCTGAACCGGCTGAACCGGTTTGGTTCAATCTGGAAGGTTGGTTCAGGCCTGGTTCGGGGTCGATTAGACCTCAGAATCGCCCCGTGGTTGACCTTCCTCGATGCACACGCTCGCAAGCTCGTGCGAGAGGGTCCTGGGTCCATAGGTCGAGTCAGAAGCCCACATCCACGTGTGAACCCACACTTTGTGGTTTGACTTGACCCTCACCCTATGGACTTGTGTCAGCCTCAGTGACACGATCGCACACCTGAGTCGTCCAACACGGCTGATGACGAGGGGTCCCGCCATTGCTCCATCTCGGTGTGCTTTGGGAGTTGTGCTAAATCCCGGGAGTATCACACTAGCTATGTTGAACTCCTTTGCCATAACATGTAAACTGTTTAGTTCAACAATAATTCTCATATTAAGAAAATTATTTATGCAGATAAATAACACCCTTATTCCCTTTAAAAATTAAAATGACTTTAATTGATCATTTTAAACCTGAGAAATTTAATGGAGTAGGTTTTGCTCGTTGTCAAGAGCAATTAGAAGCCTGGCTCATTTCTCTAGGTCTTATCACTGCTTTAGGGAAAGTACCTCCCTTTAACCCTTCTTCTTCTTCTTCATCCTCTTCTAAATCACCAGAAGAGATAGAATACCTGTGTAGTCAAATTCACTGCTTCTAATTTCAAAACCTAATGGTTGATAGTGTTCCCATAAATGATCAAATTCATATTTTCCAGAGCATGATTCATGAAATCCATAGAGGAGGTTCAACTTTTAGTGAGTCATATCAAATCTCTTGTCTGTTAGACAAGCTTCCCCCATCTTGGTCCAAGTTTGGACAAGATATTAGGAGATCCTAAACCTCTCAATCTCTCAGTTTTGTGCTTCAAGCCATTAGAGTTGAAGATCAATATAGATCAAGAGAGTTAAAAAAGGATACTCCTGACTCTAAGATCAATCTAGCATAAGCCTCTAAACCCCCTCAATCCAATTCCTTCAAACCCAAAAGGTTCTCCTCTGGTAGGACAAACTTTAAACCTAGGACCAACTTTAACAAAAACAATGTCCTCAACAACAAAGCCAAAAGCTCCAATTCTAATTTTAAGGGGAATAAGAAATTAAAGGAAGGCCAATTCTGTTTTGTGTGCGGAAAGGATAACCATCTTGCTTCAAATTGCTTCTTCCGCAAGACTGAGAAGGTTCAAACAAAGAAGAAATACTTTAAACCTAAACCTCAAGCAAATATAATTGAGGGTGAACCTTCCACGAGCACTATCAGGTCAGTTTCCTTTACCCCTTATGTCAATTTAGTTCACCATGATTCAGAATGGTGGCTTGATTCTGGAACTAATGTACATATTTGTACATATAAAGTATACTTTACATCCTTTCAGAACTCAAGTGGAGGAAGTGTAACAATGAGCAATGGAATATCTGTGAATGTGTTAGGACATAGAAATGTCAACTTGAAGTTTACTTCTGGAAAGACGTTACTTCTCAGCAATGTTCTGCTAGTTCCAGATATGAAGAAAAATCTCATTAGTGGATCACTTCTTGTTCAGTTAGGATATAAAGTTGTTTTAGAAGCAAATAAAGTTGTCATTACTAAAAAAGACAACTTCATATGTAAAGGATTTATTTGTGAAGGACTCTTCAAAATAAATGTAATTCTTTTTCAATCTTATAAAGATCCTTTTTCTTCATCTTCTATTGTCTTGAATTCTAAATTAAATGATGTTTGGCATAATAGACTTGGTCATGTTAATTTCAAATCAATTAGCAAAATGATAAATTTAGGTTTAATTCCTAGATTGGTTTCTAGCTGAAATCTTTGGGAAGAAGCATTGCTATCTTCATGCTTCATTCTTAATAGAATCCCTTTAAAAGATAAGGATGTCACACCCTATGAACTTTGGAAGGGTCATAAGCCAAGGTTTAATTTCCTTCGAATGTGGGGGTGCCTTGCTAAAGTCAATATTCCTGAGCTCATAAGAAAAAGGAAATTAGGTCCAAAGACAATAGATGCTCTCTTAGTTGGTTATTCCTTAGATAGTAACATCTTCAGATTCCTTGACCTTGTCTCAATCACATTACACTAATAAACTCCTAGAAAAATTTGGTTTTAGTAATTGTTCTTATTTTTTCTAAT
This sequence comes from Costus lasius, assembly GCA_027563935.2. Lineage (NCBI taxonomy): Eukaryota > Viridiplantae > Streptophyta > Magnoliopsida > Zingiberales > Costaceae > Costus > Costus lasius. The sequence continues at coordinate 12,504,534 of CM050450.1, read as the reverse complement.
CCTTATGATCCTAATGTCATACTGGAAAAGAATAATGGCAAATATGTAGGTCAAGAAAAAATATGCTCAGTATACAAGATCACTTATAAATCTTTCAAATAGAACTAGACCAGACATAGCCTATGCTATTTCAAGATTAAGTAGATACACCTGTAATCCTAGTCAAACACATTGGAATGCCTTGAATAGAGTTTTTAAATACCTTAGAGGCACTAGTTCATATAGGTTGAGCTTTTATGGTTATCCTTCAGTTTTAGAAGGATTTAGTGATGCTAATTGGATATCTGATTCCAATGACATCAAATTCACTTCTGGCTATGTGTTCTTACTAGGAGGAAGTGCCATTACATGACAATCTTCCAAGCAATCTATAATAGCTAGGAGCACAATGAAAGCAGAATTAGTGGCTTTGGATGCCACATATATTGAAGCCGAATGGCTTAAAGAATTAGTTTTTTCACTTCCATTTTCTTCTGCTCCTTTAGCTCCTATTTCTATTCATTGCGACTCTCAAGCCGCAATAGCATTTTGTAAGAAGAAACTAATAAATATGAAAATGAGTCGTCATATTAAAATTAGACAAAAGTCTATTAGATGGCTTGACTCGCATGGAGTTGTAGCTCTTTCTTTTATAAAGACTGAGCACAACCTAGCTGATGGCTTGACCAAAGGCTTGCCTAGGACCAAGATCCCAGAAGTATCGAGAGGAATGAGAATTAGTCTGTAAATAGGCCTTTCAGGGTGGGAACCCAACCTTTGTGATAGGAGATCCCTTGAAGGAGGTTCAATGTGGTAATAACAAGCTGATTGACTGGCCAATAAGCACTTTGAAAAAATAAAATTATAAAACACTACGGTGTATAAAATTTATGTGATAGAGTTGATACTCTACACTCCCATTCCTGAGGATAGATTTGTGCTTATATTGTAGAGGAAAGGAAAACTTCCAAAGTGGTTAATTACCATGAGATGAGCCTCTACACTCATCCCTTGCAGGGAACTTCCTATATGAGAGAGTCTGTATATGGCCGCAGGTGAGGACATAGACAACCCTATGAAGCTCTCATGAATGATACATGCGCACGGCCAAAAATGCGCAACACCGCGATCGGTCCACCTATATTGTGTGTGAGAATGTTAAAGTCTGGGTCAAAGAAAAATAGTTCAAGACTAGTTCACTATCTTTCCTTCAGATGGAGACATTTTTACTAAGTAAAGGCTATGCCTTTAAGTGCACTTTACTGATTGCATAATATAAGCAATGAGCAGCACTTTAAATTAAATCTTTCTCAATTAGATTCAAATTTTTTTTAATTTTGTGGGGGATTGTTGGATAAAATTAAAAAAAATATTTATTTATTTCTTTTACCTGGATTAAATTAAATATTTTATTAATTAAAACTGTTATTACTGGCAAATGCCTTGTGGTCGTCCGATTTAATCCGATGGTTCTTACCATGATGGTTTAGCCTATAAATAGGTATCTGACCTCTTGGTAGAAACGCATTGGTGTGTAGCTACTCAAAAAGCGAACGTGACTCCCAATTAAATTTTTCCTCTTGTTTTTTGCTGCTTAACGCCGAAAGGAAGCCGATCAACTTCTCCACAGTTGTGATCCGCAAGAGAAGAATCTTGATTATATCTTGGGTGATCTCTCTGGAATTTGTTCACACGAGGGCCCAGAAATTCACCTAAGGACAGCAGATTTCTCTATGCCTCCAAGTTCTTTTATTCTTATTCTAATTATGTTATTTTATTGATTAATTAGAAGTAGTTTAATCTATCTTAAAATAATTTAGATCCAACAAGCCTCTCACTGAACGGAGCCAACATCTCTCTGTAAGAAAGTACGCCAAGGGAGAAAATGATGATACCTCGTATCAGCTTCACCGATTCCATTTGTTTAAATAGCAGTGGAAGTGGATCGATAGGTTTCCAGATATTATTTGATCCGCCATCTTCAGACCGGTAGAGAGCTTGGGCCAGACCTGGGGCCACTGGCATACTCTGAGGTTGGGCCGCGCCACTCCTAAATAGCACATCCCTGACATAGGTGGCAAAGGATGCCCTTTAAGACACGGTCTTTATTGTTGCTCTGTTTTTTGGAAAAGTATTATTTGGAAAAATAGCAAACTATTTGAGCAAATTATTGTTGAGCTTCGCTGAATACATATTTATAGAGCATCTATTCATTATATAATAATTAAATTTCTTATTTTTATGCCATTGTCGCGTTATAATTATTTTAATAATTAAAAAAAATACTAGTTTTCATTCTTTAATTTAAAATTTTTAGTCTATTGTCATATTGTTAAATTGTTACATTGCTATACCAATGTAATATATATATATATATATATATATATATATATATATATATATATATATATACCAATCATTCTTAGAATCGTTGAAAGTTCATAGTGTTGAGTAAAATTAATCATTATTACTATGTCAAATTTACAATAAAATCTATAATCTTTAGCACAAGAGAATACTTGTACACGAGCCTATAGAATAGATCCTATTCAAGTAAGGTCTTAAAAGTAAGTTAATTCAAACTAAGTTAATTTAATTATGAACAAAATTAATTACATGTTTTTGTTCTAGCTAGCTAATTACATGATTTGGATATAGAGATGGGTTTATAATATTGGAATACCTATAATTGAACTTATAAATTTAATTTACTAGAGAAGTTTTAACTTGCTTGAATAAATTGATAGAGATATTTGCTTGTGTATATATTCAAAATTAATAAAGTGAAATCTTAGTTCTGAATTCTTGTTGAAATTATATTTGTAATTATTTAAAAATTTGCTTTTAATCTAATTCATTCGAATTGGCTCGTATAACTAGTAGGATCATTATTTAGTTGTACTTAGTATCTAGATGCTCGTAAAAATAATATTTATTTATTATTTTAATTAATCATACATTTGCCTTTAGATATAAAGAATAAACCAGGTATCACAAAATTAACTTTATGGTTCTATTTTTTGGACGGAATTCATTGAGAAAATAAGAAAAAACACATTGAATTTAATAGTATTTTACATCTAGAGTCAGTCTATTTTCCTTTCTTTCTTTTGTATTTTTCATCCAAAAAAACAGGGTCTACGTAATGAAGATGCAATTAACAATCATAGTTTTTCTATTAAAAGCTACTTACAAATTGATTTCAATCACGAAATTATATATTCCATGGTGTTTCTTTAATGAAATAAAATATCTTTTATTTTGGTCTACTAAAAATATTAAATCTAAATATTTTATTTGACACTATTAATCTACTAGCATAATCTCTTTCCCCTTCAATTCTCTAAAATATTTCTATTAGTACCTATGATCACATATTCCCTCTATTTTTTGATCTTTTAGGGGACAAATTAGAGTAATTGACCACTCTTGCTTGCACACCCCGTAATTTTAGTGACTATCATTATCTACCGTACAATATCAACTTGTGTAGCTCCGTTGTACTATTATCCATATTTCCCATCTTATAAGTACACATTATCTTGAGTGGCATTCGAATATTGCTATTCCAATCACAACTTTAGAATCTCAAATATATGTAAACTTTAAAATTTTTAATGGCACTTATAAGCAATCTTTTTGTTTCTCGCCATGCCCTCTAGAGATAATAAGGGTGCATTTGACAAAACTTTCCACTTTAATTGATGTCCACTCAACCATTGACATGTCTTTAAAAGGCTATTTTCAAAAGTTGAATTTACTTAGTTTTCGAATATTATAGTGGCTGTCTACCCAAAAATAGAAAGTGGACAATGACACGAAGCGCACCTAAGTAGTGCTATAAATTTTAATAGAAGGAATTCCAAGAAGAGATTTAGCATATTGTAAGTTAGTGGGAGACCACAGGGCTATTAGGACTAGTGGGGGAGGATATGGCTAAGAACATATAGAAGAAGTTATAAAAGGATAGGATGATAAGATGCAATGGGATCATGCTACTAAGAGTGTGGTAATGGCTAACAAAGTGGGGAAAGTGTGGTTGGCTATTAAAAATGAGAGTTGATTGTAGTTGAGATTTGGCAATAACTTGTTAGAGATTGAAAAAAAAACTAAGATGATTAGGCATAAGTCTACAATGGGTGCCCTAAGTTGATTGACCTATCACATATATTCATATTAATATTCCAACTACAACTTTAGAACCCATTGACTATCCTATCATGAGTAACCCCACTCACTATGTAAACTTTGAATCTTTTAGTGACACTTATAAGCGATCCTTATGTTTCTCTTTGTGCCCTCTAGAGATACTAAGGGTGCATATGGTGGAGTTTTCTACTTTAATTATTATTTGCCCAAAAGTGAAGCAGAAAGCCACGAAACACACCCTAAGTGGCTTTGTAAAATTTAATGGAGGCAAAATAAGTAGAACATGAGAATATTGCAATTATCTACTCAAAAGTAGAAAGTGGATAGCTGCACGAAATGCACCCTAAGTGGTGCTATGGAATTTAACAAAAGGCAAACTAAGAAGAACTTTATCATATTGAGAGTTAGTAGGAGACCACAGGGCTATTAGGACTAGTGGGGGACGATAGAGCTAAGAAGAGATAAAAGAAGTTATAGAGTGATAGGATGAGAAGATGCAATGGGACCATACTACTAAGAGTGTGGTGATGGCTAACAAATGGGGAAAGAGTGATTGGGTATTAAAAATGAGAGTTGATTGGAGTTGTGATTTGGCAATAACTTGTTAGAGATAGAAAAAGATGATTAGGCATTAGCGTACAACGAATGCCCTAAATTGATTGATCTATCATATATAACCATATTGCTATTCCAATCACAACTTTAGTACCCAATTGACTATCCTATGTGAGTAACCTCATTCACTATGTAAACTTTGGACCTTTTTAATGACACTTGTAAGAAATCCTTATGTTTCTCTCTGTGCCCTCTAGAGATACTAAGGGTGCATAATTATTATTTGCTCAAAAGTGGAAAGCGGATAGCCACGAAACGCACCCTAAGTGGCTTTGTGGAATTCAATGGAGGCAAAATAAGAACATAAGAATATCCCAAGTTAGTGGGAGACCATAGAGCCATAATGACTAGTGGGAGACGATAGGGCCAAGAAGAGATAGAAAAAGTTATAAGGGATAGGATAACAAGATGTAGTGGGACCATAGTTGTTACACCCCGAAAGCGGACGTAACATTAGTACTAAGAGTGTGGTGGTGGCTAACAAAATAAGGAAAGAGTGGTTGAGATTTGATACTAGCTTTTCAGAGATAGAAAAGAATGAAGATGATTAAGAATAAGTGTACAATGAGCCCCGCCCTACCTCGGCCCACCTTCTAGAGCTTGGATGGCCCACTCTCTCTAGCTTAGAAAGGTAGTGTGTGTTAAAGAGAGTGAAATAGGAAAAAATTCTTATCACACTTTTTACTTATTTTTTTATTATTTTAGAAATAGAATGTGAGAAATTATAGATAATAATTAAGCATTACTATTTTTTTCTTTTAACGAATTATCTGTAATTAAATTTTTGTATGTTTAGCTTGAAGATGCTATTGTAGCTTAGGTGTGAAGGCGGAAGGGAGGTGGGCATGCCACCCACTTGCCTCCCTAGACCACATGCAACACGTGGTGCAATGCATTCAAGCTGACATCCTTTGCTTTATGTTTTCAGCTAATCAAATTCCATTCTTCTTCTCTCTTTTTCATCATCATCATTATAATCATCATCATATATTATGATGAGATTTATGTTGACAGGAGGAATGTCTTACATCTGCTAGGATGATCAGCATTCCTCATCAGTGATGGATGAATGAATGCTGATGATGATGTAAGTACTTGCTGCACTCTTTGGGTCAGAAGTTGACGCCGACCTACCATCCACTGTCATCTTGATTACGCCAGCTTTCTACACATCAGTTCCCTGCTCTTGTGACTTCCAAGTATGATGATTTCAACTACGAGATTTAAAATAATATTGCATGTAAAATTTCCATTCTTCAATTCAAATAGTAAAAAAAAAAAAAATCTTAATATCACTATCACAAAAAAGATATTATTAAATTATAACATTTTTATTACCTAGATAATAATATCATGTTATTAAATACTGATAATTATTTAGAATATTATAATGAGATTATATTATCACTGAGGTTGCACATAAGAGCATATACAACAATAAAAGTTGTTACCGAAAAATAGTGATCAACATGAAAGAAAAATGATGTTAGTATTCTAAACCACAAAGATGTCATTTTTATAAATTTTGATAAAATTATTTAATTCGATTTTAACTAGGTCCCAACTAAGTCCTATGATTTCACACATTGACATGAAACTTTTATAATAATAGAGACATGAAATAATAATAATAATAATAATAATAATTTTAAAAAAAAGAAAAAAATATCTTTGGTGATTGATGTTACCGTCTTTGATAAATGCCATCGATAAAGTCAATGTCTCTAGAATACTTAGAACAAATAGAATCAAAACAATTTGATTCAGGAAGAATAAAATGCCAATCATAATGGATTTTTTTTTTAACTTTTGATAATTGACCTAAATATTTTTGAATTCACCCCTACATGTATGCATCTAAGAATAAGTTAAAAGCTACAAAAGCAAGATTACTAAAAATAAAATTCCTTTAAAAACTTAATGAAATTTAGTTGTTAATCACAAGCGATGAACCAAAACAAGTGAAAAATGCTAAATAACACCAATTTAATTATTACACCCATTAAAGGAAGAATTTTTAACATATTTAAATCTATTTTTATTATTCAAATTTAAATTGTTTGGAATCACATAACTAGTTTTCTTTTCTTTTTATTTAAAATATATTTTTCATTATTAATTTTCTTTTGCCTTTACGAAAGAAAATTGCATACTTAATGTTATTTTCATAGTTACTAATACTCTCATATTTGATGGTTCTAGAAGTTCTATTTTTGCTAAAATGAATACTACTACTCACTATCAACCGGTCATCGCGTTCATCTCCTCTGTGTATCGCGGACTTTTCAACACATTTATATCTACTTATTATTTTTAAAAAAAGTAATTATATATCTTAGAAGCGTATACGTTTTCCTATATTAATTAAGGCCAAAAAATATTTTGAAGATCATAATGGCGAAAGTCACTTGAAGCTCGGCCTAATCAATCTCATCTCCCCAATATATAAAGACAACGAAACTATACCTAACTAAAGTTCCATTTTATCATACAAATTTCACTAATTTAAAATTTATCTCAATTTCTAATTTCCTTTCCATGATTTTAGGATGATGGTCAACATCGCAAGTGCTAGGACTTGGAGCCATCGCCCGCCCCACAATCACGCAATCTTGTCCCCATTCTCCACCTTGATTTGTTCCTCCCTCACTTTCGAGTCAAATATGGTTACATTAGATGCCTTCCACTTTGATAAATGCATAAACTATTGATATTCTGTTTGTACATGTACACAACCTTCTTTGACTGGGATCCGATCTGCTGGGTCCAATTCCGCATTCCATTGACTTATTCAACCAATCATCACTCACACATGCAAGTTTAAGTAAGCCGATCTCTTTGATTTTTTTTCCGTTTCCAGTGTCAACTGCACCTCATTTTGATATCCACGAGCCGCCGTCTCGGATGAAGAAATAGCTTACCCTGAGTACCCAGTAGTTTTTCTTAAGCTGGGTACCCTAATCATCGTTTGATCCAAATTAGGATGGACACGAATCTCACAGTAAACTTTTCCGTTAGCTGCTCCGTTATCGGCGCTTGCATAATCTGGTGCTTGCGTTGATGTGCATAGAAATTAATTATTGAATTTGATATTTTCCTAGTCCATACTCATTGATACACATATAAATTACCAAGATACAATTAAATTTGACACGTTAGAGATTAAATTAGGGTTGAGACACAAACATTTTGGGTTGATGCACATTAACACTAGGGTTGATGAACTGAGTTTACTCTGCGTTGATGTGCATAGAAATTAATCATTGAATTTGATATTTTTCTAGTCCATGCTCATTGATACACATATAAATTACATAAATACAATTAAATTTGACATGTTAGAGATTAAATTAGGGTTGAGACATAAGCATTTTGGGTTGATGCACATAAACATTAGGGTTGATGAATTGAGTTTACTCTACGTTGATGTGCATAGAAATTATTCATTGAATTTGATATTTTCCTAGTTCATACTCATTGGTACACATATCAATTACCTAGATACAATTAAATCCCAGTCATGTTAGAGATTAAATTAGGGTTGAGACACAAGCATTTTGGGTTGATGCATATAAACATTAGGGTTGATGAACTGAGTTTACTCTGCGTTGATGTGCATAGAAATTATTCATTGAATTTGATATTTTCCTAGTTCATACTCATTGGTACACATATCAATTACCTAGATACAATTAAATCCTAGTCATGTTAGAGATTAAATTAGGGTTGAGACAAAAGCATTTTAGGTTGATGCACATAAACATTAGGGTTGATAAATTGAGTTTACTCTGCGTTGATGTGCATAAAAATTATTCATTGAATTTGATATTTTCCTAGTTCATACTCATTGGTACACATATCAATTACCTAGATACAATTAAATCCCAGTCATGTTAGAGATTAAATTAGGGTTGAGACACAAACATTTTGGGTTGATGCATATAAACATTAGGGTTGATGAACTGAATTTACTCTGCGTTGATGTGCATAGAAATTATTCATTGAATTTGATATTTTCCTAGTTCATACTCATTGGTACACATATCAATTACCTAGATACAATTAAATCTCAGTCATGTTAGAGATTAAATTAGGGTTGAGACACAAGCATTTTGGGTCGATGCACATAAACATTAGGGTTGATGAACTGAGTTTACTCTGCGTTGATGTGCATATAAATTATTCATTGAATTTGATATTTTCCTAGTTCATACTCATTGGTACACATATCAATTACCTAGATACAATTAAATCCCAGTGATGTTAGAGATTAAATTAGGGTTGAGACACAAGCATTTTGGGTTGATGAACATAAACATTAGAGTTGATGAACTGAGTTTACTCGACGTTGATGCGCATAGAAATTATTCATTGATGCACACATGAATGAACTTGATACAATTAAATTTTAGTTGATAGAGATTAATTTATTTTTGAGACAGAGATATTTTGGGTTGGTACACATATAAATTAGCGTTGAGTTTACTTTGCCTTAACATACAATTTTTCATCATTGACATACAGTTGTATAACTGTATTATGGGGTTAAATGATAAATCTTGTGAGGAAGACGATGCATGTGCATCCACAAGAGTTGGGGAAACTGAATCTTCATCTGTTGTTCCAACTGTTGGTATGATCTTTAATAGTGAAAATGCAGCTTATGATTTTTACAATGAGCATGCGAAAAGACTTGGATTTAGTATCAAAAAATTGTACCTAGAGCGTAGAAAAGATGGTTCATTGAAGTATCGGACATTTGCTTGTAGCCTTGTAGCAAACAATGTTTGAAAAAAAAACTCACCCCACAGATGAGACTAAGAAACCACAAGCTGGGACAAGAACAAACTGTATGGCCCGGGTGGATTTTAAAATTTCAATCAATAATGTTTGGACAATATCCAAAGTTCAGATCAACCATAATCATCCAATGACTAGTCCAAATAAGGTCAATCAGCTTAGATCACATAGAAAAATCCTACCATTCCAACGTTCTCTTATAGACCAAATGACTGCATCTGATATGAAGGCTCATAATATTCATAATTATTTTCAGTCCGGGGCAGGTAATATGGATGTTGGTTTCATAAGAGATGATACTATAAATTATATTCAAAAACAGAGACATAAAAGATTGGATGGGCTGGAAAAGAAGGGTATTTTGAATTATATAACGGACAGGCGAGCCAAAGATCCTTCTTTCTTTTCTACTATTGAAGTTCATAGTTCAGGCGAGATTGCTAATTTTTTTTGGGCTGATGGTAGATCAATCGTAGATTATGCTTATTTTGGTGATGTTATTTCTTTTGACACCACATTTCAAACAAATGAGTATGATATACCGTTTGCTCCAATCGTTGGTGTGAATCAGCACAAGCAGACAATTATTTTTGGTACTGCATTATTATATGATGAGACAGCTGAATCATTTATTTGGCTATTTGAAACCTTTTTGAAAGTAATGTCTGGTCGGCATCCTGTGACCATTTTTACAGATCAATCGGCAGCAATATCAAAGGCAATTGAGATTGTAATGCCAAATACAGCACACTGTCTGTGTTTATGGCATTTTTTTAACAATGCAGTAACACATCTAAGCCATGAGATTCACAGTAGTGTTGGATTTCTTGAAGATTTGAGACATGTGGTATATGAAAGGTGTAGCATAGATAGATTTGAAGTATTATGGACTAGTCTAGTAAATAAGTACCAACTTAGTGAAAATAATTGGATACAGAATTTTTACAAAATACGTACAAAGTGGCTGCATGCTATCGTGCGCAGACATTTTGTGCAGGTATCAGCACATCACAATGATGTGAGAGTATAAATGGTCATTTTAAACAATTCTTCAAGAAAAAATTGTCCCTGTTTGAATTTGTAGAACAATATGATAAGGCAGTCACATTCTTTCGTGAGAAAGAATTAAAAGAAGATTTTAGGAATAGAAATAGCACACCAGTAAATGCCTTCTATAACATGTTAAGAGAAGCATCTTCGGTATATAGCATAGTTATGTACAAAGAGTTTGAGGAAGAGTTTAAGATGAGCTTTGATTCTAGTATTACATTCATGGCATCTAATTCTGATGTTGACAATTTGACATTCAAGGTAATTATTCAAAATAATGGTAGAGATGAGTTTGTGATGTACAACCCTTCTTCTGTGACTATCAACTGCACATGTAAACTCTATGAATTGAATGAAATTTTATGTGGTCATTGTATAAAAGTTCTTGCAATGAACAATGTGAATTCAATACCACACCATTATATATTACATAGGTGGACAAAGTATGCTAGATAAGGTCACGGTTGTCATACAGGTCCACCTATCAAGGAAGGTCATGGAAAAGAGGGTTTGACATCTATATATAACCGAGTCTATCAAAAGCAATTTTGTATGTCAACAAAGAGTATGCATTGTAGAAAAGCCCTTGAAATGATAGAAGTTGCAACTAATCAGCTAAGTATACAAGTTGATGAATTATTGTGCACCGAGCCTCCAATTGTTGATTCACAATTTGAAAGCAATGAAATTAGTGAAGGTCAAATAATTGAGGAGCTGATTATCACCATAAAGCCACCTGTTGCCAAAAAAGGACCAAAGGAGAAACGCAAGAAGGGTCTTCTAGAGAGAATAAAAAAGAACAAAAAAACCATAAGTGGGAGTTCTAGCATACCTTTGACACCACATTTAAATCCAGTTCCTACATTCAATTCAACTTCTATGTATGCAAATACACAGGTAATAGTTATCTTCGAAGTAGTCATAAATATCATTGATATACTCATATTGATTTGTACAATTGATAGGTCCCTCAACATTCCACAATGTACACTCCTGGAAACACACACCCTGCTCTTCCGGTTTCTGTTTTTTTATATGTACAGTTGGACGCACAACGCAATCTGAATGATCCACCACCAGTGTTTTCATATAGTCAAATGATGATGGGAAATACCTCCACATATGTAAGATACGTCACATTATCATATGTTGTTTAATTTTTGGAAAAATGTGTGATAGCAGCCTATACTAATTAATCTTAATTCATCTCCAGTTTTCAGACGAAGCATCACAGGTTGCTCAGCCATAACTATTATCGCAAGAAAACGAGCCATCTATTCAGTGATAAACATTCTAAATAGTGTTGATGTACTGTTTATATAGCGGACATGTAATGTATAAATATATTTGATGTACATGTTTTCATATGTATTAGCGTTGATGCAAAAAATATGTTAGCGTTGATGTACATAGACTTGTGTAATGAGCTTGATGTATATAGATTTTATGTTAGCATTGATGTACATGTTCTTGTGTTAGCGTTGATGTGCTGTGACCATTTTGGGTTGATGTACATGATAAATAACTTTGAAATTCTGTTTAAACAGTGTTGATGTGCTGCACATTTTGGGTTGATGTACATGATAGATAACTTTGAAATTCTGTTTAAACAGCGTTGATGTGCTGCACATTTTGGGTTGATGTACATGATAAATAACTTTGAAATTCTGTTTAAACAGCGTTGATGTACTGCACATTTTGGGTTGATGTACATGATAAATAACATTGAAATTCTATTTAAACAGCGTTGATGTGCTGCACATTTTGGGTTGATGTACATGATAAATAACTTTGAAATTCTGTTTAAACAGCGTTGATGTGCTACACATTTTGGGTTGATATACATGATAAATAACTTTGAAATTCTGTTTAAACAACGTTGATGTGTTGCACATTTTGGGTTGATGTACATAATAAATAACATTGAAATTCTGTTTAAACAACGTTGATGTGCTGCACATTTTGGCAGTGGCGGATCTAGGACCCAGAGGTGTATGGGGGCAATTAATATTTGGTGGGTAATATAGAAAGATTATAGTTTATTAAGTGGGGGCAAATTAAAATTTATTCACATGTAATATTATAAATATGTACTCATATTATACTAATTTTAAAATTTGAGTGGGGCATTTTCCCACACTCACGTACATGTGGATCCGCCACTGCATTTTGGGTTGATATACATGATAAATAACTTTGAAATTCTGTTTAAACAACGTTGATGTGCTAGTAATTTATATATGTACATCAACGCTATTTGTATAGCACATCAACGCTAACAGTATGAACATATTAGCACATCACTTTCTAATACATACACAAATATGTTATCTCATATAAACAAAATGTTAAATGTACATATTCACATATGGTCAATTCAACTTCTCAATATGCGGTTGCGCATTTACAAAATGTCACTATTACATATACAAAAAATCACGTTCTACAACTGGTCAATATATTCACTTTCTAAGCATGCTCTAAATATTTTCAAGCTGGTAATAGCTCTTAATCTTGGCATATATGACTGCGAGAAATCAAAATTGGTCTTCCTACATAGACAATCCATAAACATCATTACAAAAACTCTACAATCCTTGGACCCATACTGCTTAGGGCATTTAACATCCCATATTCTTTGGTGCGTGGTGAGATCCCAATCAGCCTCACATTTCAACCCTACAGTGTATCTGTTGAATGAGAATTTAGTACTCCTATCTGCATCAACAAACCAGTGTTTATAAGTTTAATAGCATTGAAATTTAAGTGAAATAAGCTTGAATCAAGAGGTAAGCGAATTAAGTTACTTACATAAGCATCTACGTAAGACTTATCTGCAGCTGTTATGTTTAATAATGAATTATAAAATGTAATGCACATCTGATCCCTTTCTATGTACATGAGAAACCAATGCTCTTTATTACCAATTGGGCAAAAAATCCTTTTAATGTTTGGTAGCGTCTCTCTATGGAAGTAATTCATGAATTGATAAGCTAATCCAAATTGATGCGCTATATACAATTGGTAAAAACTCCCTGAGATATAGGCAAATGTGAGATATTTCCTTTTCTTCACATATTTCTTACTACGGTTGTGAAGTAGGAGTGCATATGCATCAATCACCTATAATAAATATGTACATGTGTCAGGCAAATTACGAATATGTATCAATGTGTATAAGGAGCGAAAAATAAAATAGTTATTGGTACTTACATTATCTTGAACCATTTCGCCAAATAATAGACCACATATGGTGATCTTCTGTACTTCACAACCCTCGCCAATAGTGAACACGTCCAATGGCAATTCAAGATAGCCATTTATTTTCAGACGTTGATGATCAGTTATTAAATTATGTCCAAAATAATTTCTTCTATTTACATACTGCCAAAGGAAAGCCAACTGTTACATATACATATATCACATATCATTTACATGCATCAACGCAAGGTAAACTCAGTGCATCAACCCTAATGTCTGTGTGCATCAACCATAATGTCTATGTGCATCAACCCTAATATCTATGTGCAACAACCCTAATGTCAAGGCTCATCAACCCTAATGTCTATGTGCATCAACCCTAATGTAAACTCAGTGCATCAAAACTAATTAATATGTGCATCAACCCTAATGTCTATGTGCATCAACCCTAATGTCAACCCTAATGTAAACTCAGTGCATCAAAACTAATTAATATGTGCATCAACCCTAATGTCTATGTGCATCAACCCTAATATGTATGTGCATCAACCCTAATGCAAACTCAGTGCATCAAAACTAATTAATATGTGCATCAACCTTAATGTCTGTGTGCATCAACCCTAATGTCTATGTGCATCAACCCTAATGTCTATGTGCATCAACGTTAATATATTTAAAGCTATGTACATGGTTTAATAAAAGCAAGGTAAAATAATGTCATGTAATAAAATACTTTACCTCTTGCAGTTGCCTAGATGGTGGCACATCAATTTTCTTCTTCTTTATATCCCCCTCGGTATAAGGTGAGGTTTGTGCTGTAGAGGCCTTTCTTATTCTTTTCCCCTTCCCCATCTCGCAATCATCTCCACCTTCAGCTGGATTGTCATCATCTGACCATTCCAATTCTTGCTCAGTCTCTTCTATCAATTTCTCATATGCAGCTGTAAGGTCCTTCAGCTTCTTTTCATAATAATCTTTAAGCTTCTTTATTTCAGATTCATACTCTGCAATCTGGTTACGGCATGACATCTCTAGAGAGAGCTTCTCTTCAGTTAAGCTCCTGACTCTGGCCATAATATCATCTAAAGCATTTTTCAGCTTCCTTATCTCGACCTTGAGCATTTCATTCTCTAAGTCTGCGTAGTGGCGTTTGAAATCCTTTTCACAAAGCCTTGATTCCAATTTATTCATTTTCTTACCCATGTCATCTCTTTCTTCTTGCATCTTCTGCAATTCAGCTTTCAACCTCTGTATTTCCTTTGCATCCTCCGATTCATGTGTACTGTCTGTATCTTCGAGTAATTCTTTGTTTATCTATTACAAATAAAATCATCTATTAGTTTAAGGATAAAATGTACTTAATTTATTTTAAAATTGGTTAAGGTTAATACTCACATCTCTAGAAAACGTCACTGGGACAGCGATAACAATCTCGCTTCCTTCCCGAATGGGAGTTCGTATCCTCTGATCTTCCTCATTAACAAAAGTTGGATCATCTTCCATATCTACAAGATGATCATCCATATCTACATGGTGATCTTCTTCAACGCGTACAACATCTTCTTGTACTATTTCATATTCTACTACAGCATCAACGCGTACAATATCTTCTTGTATAGCAGCAACTGTTTGTACATCTTCTTGTACAGCAGCATTATCTTGTGCAACAACATCTTCGATTTCCAAAATTATCTTGAATAGATAATATACCATATGGTCAGACACAAGTATTAATCTTATCTCATGAGAATGACATGAATTAGCTAAATACCTAAGAATTATCCAGCTTTTCTATATTGCTTTCAAATGTCACTCTTCTTCCAGCCTTTATTTTCGCCCAACGAAATAGGTGAGGGTGAACACCCTCCACCTTCATGTCATTCCATAAGGGGCAATGTTCATATAACCAAACCTGTAAAATAAAGAAAGTGGGTATATCAATTATCAGCAATATATATCCTAATAATACATACTTATCAAAACAAAGCCTTCACTTACACAAAGAAGGATGCCACACCCCGCAAATGATGTAGCATTTTCTCTGAAGCTTCGAGTAAGATGATGTGTCAAGTATCTATATGTAGCCTTAGCCTAATTGTATCTACTCAGCTTCGTCAAATCATCCACATATTCCAAAAAGAGTGGATCCAAGGTGTAGTAAACACCACAAAATAAGAACATACAAAATAAGTACAATATACTAAATTTCTTCAATTTTTCCTCATCCAATATCACGCCATTTGGGCCTACAACAGATACCATTTTATCCTCAATCATATTCCTTCTTACTATTTGTCCCTTAAAGTCATCTTTATGTAAGCTTGAATCCGGGGCTCTCGAGTGAAATTGCACTAATTCTTCCATATTTGGTAATTCTAAAATCGTTGATACTTCCTTGACCGTAAATTCTACAAAGACTCCATTTATGCTGAAGCCGCATCTATTCTGGTCCCATTTATGTCTCAGGTACTCCAAAGCCAACATATCCAAGGGTATTGGTGGCCCTGTAAAAAAATGGCCAAAAGGGGTGGCTTCCAGCAGTTCAAACAAATTGTTGCCCTTTGCTATTTGTCCCATCACAGTGTGTAATCTTGACATTGAACATCTATTAAAGTTTGGTCGAGGCTGTTTAGGTGCCATTTTTCTGTGAATGAATATCAACAAAAAAATATGTTTGTGTCTCAATCATAATTTCATGTATATCAGGTCAAATTTAATTGTATCTAGGTAATTTCTATGTATATCAATGAGTATGAACTAGGAAAATATGAAAATCAATGAATTCATTCTATGCGCATCAACGCAGAATAAGGTCAGTGCATCAACCCTAATGTGTATGTGCATCAACCAAAAATGTTTGTGTCTCACTCATAATATCATGTATATCAAATCAAATTTAATTGTATCTAAGTAATTTCTATGTGTATCAATGAGTATGAACTAGGAAAATATGAAAATCAATGAATTCATTCTATACGCATCAACGCAAAATAAGGTTAGCGCATCAACCCTAATGTGTATGTGCATCAACCCAAAATGTTTGTGTCTCAATCATAATTTCATGTATACCAGGTCAAATTTAATTGTATCTAGGTAATTTCTATGTGTATCAATGAGTATGAACTAGGAAAATATGAAAATCAATGAATTCATTCTATGAGCATCAACGCAGAATAAGGTCAGTACATCAACCCTAATGTGTATGTGCATCAACCGGAAATGTTTGTGTCTCAATCATAATTTCATATATATCAGGTCAAATTTAATTGTTTCTATGTAATTTATATGTGTATCAATGAGTATGAGCTAGGAAAACATGAAAATCAATGAATTCATTCTATGCGCATTAACGCAGAATAAGGTTAGTGCATCAACCCTAATGTGTATGTGCGTCAACCCAAAATGTTTGTGTCTCAATCATAATTTCATGTATATCAGATCAAATTTAATTGTATCTAGGTAATTTATATGTGTATCAATGAGTATGAACTAGGAAAATATGAAAATCAATGAATTCATTCTATGCGCATCAACGCAGAATAAGGTCAGTGCATCAACCCTAATGTGAATGTGCATCAACCCAAAATGTTTGTGTCTCAATCATAATTTCATGTATATCAGGTTAAATAATTGTATCTAGGTAAATTCTATGTGTATCAATGAGTATGAACTAGGAAAATATGAAAATCAATGAATTCATTCTATGCGCATCAACGTAGAATAAAGTCAGTGCATCAACCCTAATGTGTATGTGCATCAACCCAAAATGTTTGTGTCTCAATCATAATTTCATGTATATCAGGTCAAATTTAATTGTATCTAGGTAATTTCTATGTGTATCAATGAGTATGAACTAAGAAAATATGAAAATCAATGAATTCATTCTATGCGCATCAACGCAGAATAAGGTCAGTGCATCAACCCTAATGTGTATGTGCATCAACCCAAAATGTTTGTGTCTCAATCATAATTTCATGTATATCAGGTCAAATTTAATTGTATCTTGGTAAATTCTATGTATATCAATGAGTATGAACTAGGAAAATATCAAAATCAATGAATTCATTCTATGCGCATCAACGCAGAATAAGATCAGTGCATCAACCCTAATGTGTATGTGTATGTGTATGTGTATCAACCCAAACTTTATATGCGCTAATTTTAATTCTTCCAAGCAAAAAATTAACCCTATCAAGGTATTTTTTTTATGTGTATAAATGATAGTTTACCTGTTTCACAGTTAACTGAAGATGACTCGAGAGCAAACTCTCCTCTTCCACGGAGGCGACAAAAGCTTTACAATGAGTATGTTAGAAAGAAGAAAATAATGTTAGAGAAATGCGACAATGAAGAAGCTTGAAGACTAAGATTTGTGTCGAAGACGACATAGAGGATTCCAATATACCTAAACAACGAAGAACAAAGAAAATGCACAGCTCACCTGCTTCAATCTATTGCCAGGGAGTTAGTCGGAGAACAACGAATGACTTATCGCAGGAGGCAGGAGATTCAAAATCGCTGCAGAGCTAGCGCCGGTTCATAAACAGAGGATGGTGGAGATGTCGAGTTAGGTTAATTAGGGTTTAGAAAGGGTTTTGGGGGTAAATGAAAAGGCAATAGTAAACAATAGTAAAAAAAATTTAACCCGGGTTACGCAAGTGTCGATAACGGGGCAGCTAACGAGAAAATTTGCTATGAGATCCGTGTCCATCCTGATTTGGATCGAATGGCGATTAAGATACCCAGCTTAAGAAAAACTATTGGGTACCCAAGTTAGAACATTTCTTTGTCTCTCGGACCATCACTTGTGCCCCACCACCCATTTGTCATGTGCACGCCGCCAAACACTGTCAGTTGACCATTCTCCGAATTTTGCGTGGACTTTTCATCTAATCATGCACCATTTCTTCGCATATCAGCACCCCACATGGCGTGCACTCGGAATAACATTTTTTTTAATGCAGGGCCCTGCTTTTGTAAGACTTTTTTATTATTTGGAAACCACGTGATGAACAGCCAAAAATTGGATGGGGATTGATGCGACGGTTGTCCGTCGCTCATCGAGTCCAGCTTTGATCAGTTTGGCTTCAAATATTTTAATTAAGCAAAAACGTCTACGATACTATTGAGCTGCTTCTCCTGCCTATATAAAGCAGGGCTGGGCTGCTGTTTGTAGCATCGTTAACAAGCTAATTTAGTAAGAGTAGAAGAGTTTAAGTGAGAGAGAGAAAGAGGAGATGGCATTGGGAATGGGCGCCAAAATGTGGCTTGCTGTAGGGGTGGCCCTGTGCCTTGCTGCAACCGGGGCAGCAAACCAGCTGCAGTATGACTTCTACTCCGACAGCTGCCCGAATGCTGAAAGCCTCATCAACGAAGCGTTCAATGAAGCTCTCAATAACGACAACGGCATCGGCGCAGACCTTCTCAGGATGCACTTCCATGACTGCTTCGTCCGAGTGAGTGTTCAATGAACCATTTTGATCGAGTTCATCAAAATCAGAGGGCATTAGTGCTTTCCAGCTGATAACTTTGTGTTCGATCTGCAGGGTTGTGATGGCTCGGTTCTGCTAGATTCAGCGAACGGGAACACTGCAGAGAAGGACGCAGAAATCAACCACACCCTCGAGGACCCGGCGTATCAAGTGATCGACAACGCCAAGGCGAAGCTGGAAGCCGCCTGCCAAGGAGTCGTCTCCTGCGCTGACATTATCGCCTTTATTGCCAGAGATGCTGTGGCGCACGTACGTATATTTGATTATATTATGATTGATCGTAATGGAGATTAAACATCAACTGATTATGTTTACAGTATGGAGGAAATTCCTACAATGTTCCCGCCGGTAGAAAAGACGGACGGGTGTCCTTGGCAAGCGAAGCGACCGCTAATCTTCCAACCTCAGATCTCAAGCTGCCGCAGCTCGTTCAGAAATTCGCAGGGAAAGGGTTGACCCAGGCTGAGATGATCACTCTCTCTGGTAAGTAATTCGCTGATTCTGCGGTTACGGTTTTCATATTTGTTCTGTAATTAAGAATATTCTTCGATGTATGAATGAATTCAGGAGCGCACACCATTGGGATTGCGCACTGCGAGGCCTTCGGCAACAGGCTGTACAACTTCAGCTCGAGCTCAGGCGTTGACCCGACGCTGGATGCAACGTACGCGGCGCAGCTGCAGCAGAAGTGCCCGACGCCCACCGCCGACGTCGAGGTGCCGATGGACCCGACGAGCCAGCTCGGGTTCGACAACAACTACTACCAGGGCATCCTCGACAACCGCGGGCTGTTCACCTCCGACCAGACGCTGGTGTCGGCGCTCGCCGCGGCGGCGCAGGTGAAGCTCTTCGCCGCCAACTCCGACGTCTTCAAGAACAAGTTTGCGTTGGCCATGGTGAGGATGGGCAGCATCGGGGTAGTCACCGGCAGCGGGGGGGAGGTACGTACCAACTGCAGAGTGGTGAACTGAAAGCGCGTCCGCTGATCGCGCCGGCAACTGATTTACGGCTGGTTCTGGGCCCGAAATTTACTTTCTTTAGTGTCCACATGTCATGTTCAAGCTGAAGTAATTGTTCTTAATTTTATGGATGAATAAGAATCTGGAGGTGAAGAAGCAGCTTTCCAGGCACTAAATTGATTTGACTTGTGAACTTGTGGACGGCACAAGCCCCTTTTCCGCTATGGAGACGATTAGGTCTTAATGTGTTCCCGTCGCATCGGATGTCGTTTAGAATTACTTATACGGTTACCTACCGGCAGGTCCTTGCCACGCTAAACATTTCTAAATATAGAAATAATCAAATAAAAGATTCAGATGCTGGGTACTTTATTAAGAAAAACAAAAAGATAACCGAATCTATCCAAAATCAACGGACAAGTCAACGCTGCGCCTCGCCATCGACGAGTTGTCCTCCCCTGTTTGTTCTCCATTCCGATCTTGATCCGTCCATCTCCTTTCCGGACCATAGTACCTGCAACGCCATTTTCTTAGAAACACATTGAACTCCCAAAGTTTGGTCCGAGAACACTCGCCGTGGTCCCCGGTGAGCAACCACATGCGAACCTGCTGCTTCCGCCATTGACGTTACTGTCGACTGCAGAAAAAATCAAGCCTATTCCAACCAACCAAAGCCACTCAATTCATCCAAAATACTTCTCCTGGCTGTGACCCGCACTCACCGTTGCTTCGGTTGCCGCCGGCGGCGCTGCCCTGTCCGCTGCATCCCTCGGTCGTCAGATTGCAAATCAAACGTCTGAGTCTAGCGAAGCCATGATCAGGCCTTTGAAGACCAAAGATTACGATCTGTAGCTTTACGATCTCCATCAGAGGGTCAGGATTTTGAGATTGAGTTTATCTATTTCATGATTTCTGTTACCAATAAACAGCATTCAAGATGTTTGAGTAGAATGAACGATGGAAGGCGGGGTCAGGGTCGGAATTACGGATAAACAAGGGAGAGGAATTAAAATAACACAACAATTACTATGAATATTGACCCCGAGCAGATTCAACACTATCGATTTCTTGCCATTGAACTACCCAAATGCCAAGAGCAAGAATAACCAGCAATCCAACCAATGTAATTAACAAAAATCACAAACTCAATCAAAATACGCAGATAGATTGACAAGGGGAAAGATCAAGTTGAAGAGCTTCATTTAAAGTCAACACATCAAGAGTTTGGTTCCTTAACTCACAAGGAAAATTCCACAGCAACAAGAACAAAAGGGGAAATCAAATTTCACCACACTAGTTCCTAAATACATCAAAAGGAATTTGGAAAAGAAAACACCTGGTCTCCAAATTCAGAATCTGCTGGCAGGGAGGGAAAGTCACCACTAGAGGATAATTTCCAGGATAGATATCGAGGATCAGATTCACTCCCGAATCTTGGCTGCTGTTAGAATCTCTTATTTCTTCAATCCAATTAGAGCTCTCTTGTCCAGCTTCCCCCATTTTGTTAGCCTATAGGTTTTGTTTCCCTGTCGAAAAATATAAGAAAATAAGTAGCATTTGTTCGATCATTGAAGAGAATGAGATAAGAGAAAAATAAGTAGAATGAATTACAATCGTATTATTTCTCTCTATTTTGGTTTCCTGTACATCGTTTGGATTTCTATGGATTGAGTGTATGCATAAGTTAAAAATAACTTTGTACCATGAAAGAATAAAATTGTAAACGGTAGAATTAATTTGGTCTTGAATTGATCGAGTCTGGGTTCTTTGCCCTTTGATTGTTGTGACTTATTTGATGGGAGAATATCGTAACAGCTATGATTGTCATTATGTTTATACTTTCCCGCAAGCTCATCCTATGATGTTAAAACTTGGAGCTAGAATGTTGAGTATGCCTCTATTTGGAGAGAGGTTTGATTAATATATTTGCGAGTTAATCTTTCAAGAAAATAAATGACACATTGGGCTGTTTACTAGCTATTTACTTTTTCGGACAAAGTAAAAACCAATTTCTACCTATTCTGTTTGAGCATGGAATACAGGATTGATTGCCAAATAAGTAGCTCCAATATTATTGCACTAAAGTATTGAAGTTGTGGATGGGGAGAATTTAAGTTATGTAAGAAAAGACTGTAGCTAGATTAATTTTGATAATTATTACCTAGAAAAGACCGTAAAAATGTTATTAAATTATAACATTTTTATTACCTAGATAATAATATCATGTTATTAAATACTAATAATAATTTAGAATATTATAATGAGATTATTTTATCACTTAGGTTGTACATAAGAGCATATACAATAATAAAAGTTGTTACCGAAAAATAGTGATCAACATGAAAGCAAAAGGATGTTAGTATTCTAAACCACAAATATGTCATTTCATTCGATTTTAACTAGGTCCCAACTAAGTCCTATGATTTCACACATTGACATGAAACTTTTATAATAATAGAGACATGAAATAATAATAATAATAAATAATTTTAAAAAAAGAAAAAAATATCTTTGGTGATTGATGTTATCGTCTTTGATAAATGCCATCGATAAAGTCAATGTCTCTAGAATACTTAGAACAAATAGAATCAAAACAATTTGATTGAGGAAGAATAAAATGCCAATCATAATGGATTTTTTTTTAACTTTTGATAATTGACCTAAATATTTTTGAATTCACGCCTACATGTATGCATCTAAGAATAAGTTAAAAGCTACAAAAGCAAGATTACTAAAAATAAAATTCCTTTAAAAACTTAATGAAATTCAGTTGTTAATCACAAGCGATGAACCAAAACAAGTGAAAAATGCTAAATAACACCAATTTAATTATTACACCCATTAAAGGAAGAATTTTTAACATATTTAAATCTATTTTTATTGTTCAAATTTAAATTGTTTGGAATCACATAACTAATTTTCTTTTCTTTTTATTTAAAAAATATTTTTCATTATTAATTTTCTTTTGCCTTTACGAAAGAAAATTGCATATTTAATGTTATTTTCATAGTTACTAATACTCTCATATTTGATGGTTCTAGAAGTTCTATTTTTGCTAAAATGAATACTACTACTCACTATCAACCGGTCATCGCGTTCATCTCCTCTGAGTACCGCAGTATCGTTGACTTTTCAACACATTTATATCTACTTATTATTATTTTAAAAAAAGGTAATTATATATCATAGAAGCGTACACGTATTCCTATATTAATTATGGCAAAAAAATATTTTGAAGATCATAATGGCGAAAGTCACTTGAAGCTCGGCCTAATCAATCTCATCTCCCCAATAGATAAAGACAACGAAATTATACCTAACTAAAGTTCCATTTTATCATACAAATTTCACTAATTTAAAATTTATCTCAATTTCTAATTTCCTTTCCATGATTTTAGGATGATGGTCAACATCGCAAGTGCTAGGACTTGGAGCCATCACGCGCCCCCCAATCACGCAATCTTGTCCCCATTCTCCACCTTGATTGTTTCCTCCCTCACTTTCGAGTCAAATATGGTACATAAGACGCCTTCCACTTTGATAAATGCATAAACTATTGATATTCTGTTTGTACCTGTACACAACCTTCTTTGACTGCCCTCCGATCTGCTGGGTCCAATTCCGCATTCCTTTGACTTATTCAACCAATCATCACTAGCACATGCAAGTTGAAGTAAGCCGATCTCTTTGACTTTTTTTTCTGCTTCCAGTGTCAACTACACATCATTTTCATACCCACAAGCCGCCGTCTCGGACCATGTCATGTGGCCCACCCCCCCATTTTGTCATGCGCATGTCGCCAAACAGCCTCAGTTGACCATTCTCCGAATTTTGCGTAGACTTCACATCGATTCATGCACCGTTTTGAGCAGCAAATCAGCACCGACATGGCCTGCACTCGGAGTAACATTTTTTTAATGCAGGGCCCAGCTTTTATATGATTTTTTTATTATTTGGAAACCACGTGATGTATAGCCAAAAATTAGACGGGAATTAATGCGACGGTTGTCCGTCGGTCATCGAGTCCAGCTTTGATCAGTTTGGCTTCAAATATTTTAATTAAGCAAAAACGTCTACGATACTATTGAGCTGCTTCTCCTGCCTATATAAAGCAGGGCTGGGCTGTGGTTGTACCATAGTTAACAAGCTAATTTAGTAAGAGTAGAAGAGTTTAAGTGAGAGAGAGAAAGAGGAGATGGCATTGGGAATGGGTGCCAAAATGTGGCTTGCTGTAGGGGTGGCGCTGTGCCTTGTTGCAACCGGGGCAGCAAACCAGCTGCAGTATGGCTTCTACTCCTACAGCTGCCCGAATGCTGAAAGCCTCATCAACGAAGCGTTCAATGAAGCTCTCAATAACGACAACGGCATCGGCGCAGACCTTCTCAGGATGCACTTCCATGACTGCTTCGTCCGAGTGAGTGCTCAATGAACCATTTTGATCGAGTTCATCAAAGTCAGAGGGTATTAGTGCTTTCCAGCTGATAACTTTGTGTTCGATCTGCAGGGTTGTGATGGCTCGGTTCTGCTAGATTCAGCGAACGGGAACACTGCAGAGAAGGACGCAGAAATCAACCACACCCTCGAGGACCCGGCGTATCAAGTGATCGACAACGCCAAGGCGAAGCTGGAAGCCGCCTGCCAAGGAGTCGTCTCCTGCGCTGACATTATCGCCTTTATTGCCAGAGATGCTGTGGCGCACGTACGTATATTTGATTATATTATGATTGATCGTAATGGAGATTAAACATCAACTGATTATGTTTACAGTATGGAGGAAATTCCTACAATGTTCCCGCCGGTAGAAAAGATGGACGGGTGTCCTTGGCAAGCGAAGCGACCGCTAATCTTCCTACCTCAGATCTCAAGCTGCCGCAGCTCGTTCAGAGATTCGCCAGGAAAGGGTTGACCCAGGCCGAGATGATCACTCTCTCTGGTAAGTAATTCGCTGATTCTGCGGTTACGGTTTTCATATTTGTTCTGTAATTAAGAATATTCTTCGATGTATGAATGAATTCAGGAGCGCACACCATTGGGATTGCGCACTGCGAGGCCTTCGGCAACAGGCTGTACAACTTCAGCTCGAGCTCAGGCGTTGACCCGACGCTGGATGCGACGTACGCGGCGCAGCTGCAGCAGAAGTGCCCGACGCCCACCGCCGACGTCGAGGTGCCGATGGACCCGCAGAGCCAGCTCGGGTTCGACAATAACTACTACCAGGGCATCCTCAACAACCGCGGGCTGTTCACCTCCGACCAGACGCTGGTGTCGGCGCCCGCCGCGGCGGCGCAGGTGAAGCTCTTCGCCGCCAACTCCGACGTGTTCAAGAACAAGTTTGCGTTGGCCATGGTGAGGATGGGCAGCATCGGGGTAGTCACCGGCAGCGGGGGGGAGGTACGAGCCAACTGCAGAGTGGTGAACTGAAAGCGCGTCCGATGATCGCGCCGGCAACTGATTTACGGCCGGTTCTGGGCCCGAAATTTACTTTCTTAGTGTCAACATGTGATGTTCAAGCTGAAGTAATTGTTCTTAATTTTATGGATGAATAAGAATCTGGAGGTGAAGAAGCAGCTTTCCAGGCATTAAATTGATTTGACTTGTGATTTTTTTTTTTTTTTCAAAGGTAAGAAGTTTGATGTTATTATCCAAAAAGATGATATTTACATGTGTTATATAACCACTCTACCCCTTTCCTCCTACACAGGATCCTAAAAATTTCGACAGAATCTCCTCTGTAATTACTACGCGAGGAGCCTGTGCTACAAGTATTCATATCCCAAAAGCCAAAACATATCAAAAACCACCTACAAACACAGCACAACATCATAAGTACATATCAAAAAACCACCTACAAACACAGCACAATACATCACAGTTGCATAATATGCACTTTAACTATCATTGTCGGGAGTCCAATCAGCTATCACTTCCTCTACCTAGGTGTATAGATCAGCGGTTCGCAGTTGCATAGTATGCACTTTAACTATCCAGAGCAAGATCAAGTCAGGACCCAAAGCCTTGGGTATGCAGCTAGTAGCTCCAACCTGCATATGGGCTAAGCTCACATGAACGGGAGATGTCAACATAATTCATAATAATAAAAGTGTGCATGCGCCATCAGTAGCAACAAAGTCCACCCAAGAGCAGAGAACCGAAAAGCTAGAAGTGGAGCGCTCACCGCCACATTTTGATATGGTGTATAGCCTTCAGTGCAGCCACCTCCCTTCTTAGTGCCGAGGAGTTTTATATTTCTTTTTCTTTTTCTTATTTGAACCGACCACCACAAAATCTTGGAATTTTGTGGTTCCAATGGTTGTATCCTTCTGATTGGCCAAATACACGCTTTCAAGAGTTTTATGTTTCTTTTTCTTTTGCTTGTTTGAATCGACCACCACAAAATCTTGGAATTTGGTGGTTCCAATGGTTGTATCCTTCTGATTGGCCAAATACACGCCTTCAAGAGCATCCAGCTCAATTTGTGAGTCGATATCATCATCATCCTTGAAATCATCCACGAGCGATGGTATTAGAGTGTTCCCCTCCACCTTCCCATTGTCCTGATTGTTGTTTGATATTGATGTCTTTGAGGTAGATGGTTGGCCATTCAAAGCAACTCTATAACTTTTACCCTGCGAGCTCCTCGGAAGGCAGTCCTCCTGGAGAAGCCGGAATGCAGGGGAGCCAAACTCCATTTCATCCATATCATCACCCACATCCACCGGCGCAGGAAAAGGCATGGAGAGAAGCTCAGCCTTCGCTTTCTCATGGGCTTTGCTTGAGGATGCCGTCATCAGAGGTTTAGAGATGTGAGCACTTGGGGCAGCAGGAGACACTTTGGGGAGATCTGGTTCGCTAGAATTGCTGGGGGCAGGGGCAGAATCATGCGGTCCCTGAGCAGAAGTCCCAGCCTCGCTAGCAGGAGGTGGCTCGTCCCCCGACATCATGCAAGCATCCTCTTTTACAGCGCAAACCCCCCGTGGAATCTGGGACTGGGCAACTTCCTGAGGAACAGGGCCCCCCAAGGGGGGCTGACTTGAGCTGGGTAGCTGGGTAGTGAGATCCAAACAGCCCCCCTTGGCTGGACACCTTTCTTCTCCATGTCTGCCTCTCCCCTACTTGTACTGAGCTCGCACAGTTTTTTACAAGGTGACCAAAGGTGTTACACTTAGAGCACCTTGGTGGAACAGCTTCATAATCGAAACGAATACATATGCCCGCCCCTCCGTTAACCTTCACCAACAGTTCCTCTAGATAATCAGATGCAACTGCCATTTCGATACACACACGAGCAAAACCCAGCCTGGACATGGCTGTTGTTGCCTTATCCAGAAATAGAGGTTTTCCAAGGGCGCTTGCAACCTTGTTGATAGCCCTAGGAGACCACCACTTCAGAGGAAGGTTAGGGATGCGAACCCAAATAGGGATGGACGTTAAGTCCACCCTCGCCAGCTCTTCATCTGGATTCCAAGGCCTGAGAATCAGGATTTTCCCAAACACAAACCAGGGCCCTCGTTCCATAATGTTTAACTTTTCTTCCTCCGAACCTAATTTGAACAAGATAAACCCCGAAGGCAGTGTGAACATGTCAAGTCCTCCCTTAAGGCTCCATTGCTGGGAAACCTGCTGCTTCAAAACTTGGTAGTTTGGCCTGTAGCCGATGAAGTGCCCAATGAGGGTGTGGTCCCAGAAGGAGCAGTTCTCAGCTATTTCCTCGTCTGGTACCACTAAGTCCAAAATTCCATTCTCCACTGAAACATTCTCCGGGGACAGAGGACAGGTAGCTCTAGCCACTAACTCTCTTTTCTCCACCTGGGCCGTGGAGAAAAGAGAGCTCCACGACCGCGCTACTTTGGGAGAAGGATCAGAATCGAGGTGAGACGAATACGCTTCCTCAGTCACCCGCGCCCGTGCCACCTTGCCAATCATGTCCCAAGTCCTAGGATTAGCCATCCTTCCCAAATGACGCACCCCTTGGGAAAACTCCAGACCAACCCCGAGAGAGATCGGAAGCAAGAAAACACCAAAGAGGGGCAAGGACCCCAAAAGAGAGAGAGCACGATGCAAAAGAAGACAAGCCGCCGAATTCAGTGGAAAATCAGTGTAGCACAAGCAAGGGACATCCGACAGAAACGCGAAGAGCGGATCACTAAAACATACCCATTATGATGACGAGAACGCGATAGTCCAGGTCTCGCCTGCAAAGTTGCGGGATAAGAGCGCCCTGCCCCAGAGCTCCGCCTTATCGCCTTCGAAAGGGGCTCATGTCCTCACCTCCAAGCCGGAATCGCCTCGAACGCCCAGCACAAACCCCCCTCCCCGCCAGCCGGGCAGCCAGCGCCGGAGAAAACAGTTTGTGCCTGAAGCCCTAAAAGCGCCCGCCTTGTCGCCCTAAAATCGCCTTGCCCCCTGGAACATCAAAAAGAAATTTAGTTGACACAAGGGGGACCAAGTCCCTTTTCTGCTTATGGAAACGATTAGGTCTTAATTTGTTCCCGTCGGATTGGATGTCCGTTGGAATTACTTATACTGTTACCTACCGCCTACCGGCGGGACCTTGCCACGCTAAACATTTCTAAATATGGAAAAATCCAAATAAACGATTCAGATGTCTCGGTACTTTATTAAAGAAAACAAAAAGACAACCAAATCTATCCAAAATCAACGGACTAGTCAACGCTGCGCCTCGCCATCGACGAGCTATCCTCCCCTATTTGTTCTCCACCCCGATCTTGATCCGTCCATCTCTTTTCTGGACCCTAGAACCTGTAGCGCCATTTTCTTGGAAACACATTGACCTCCCAAAGTTTGGTCCGAGAACACCCGCCATGGTCCCCGGTGGGTCAACCACATGCGAACCTGTTGCTTCCGCCATTGACGTTACTGTCGACTGCGGAAAAATCAAGCCTATTCCAACCAACCAAAGCCACTCAATTCATCCAAAATACTTCTCCTGGCTGTGACCTGCACTCACCGTTGCTTCGGTTGCCGCCGGCGGTGCTGCCCTCTCTGCTGCATGCCTCAGCCGTCAGATTGCAAATCAAACGTCTGAGTCTAGCGAAGCCATGATCAGGCCTTTGTAGACCAAAGATTATGATCTGTAGCCTTACGATCTCCATCAGAGGGTCAGGATTTGAGATCGAGTTTCTCTATTTCATGATTTCTGTTACCAATAAACAGCATTCAAGATGTTTGAGTAGAATGATGATGGAAGGCGGGGTCGGGGTCGGGGTCAGGGTCGGGGTCGAGGTCGAGGTCGAGGTCGAGGTCACGGATAAACAAGGGAGAGGAATTAAAATAACACAACAATTACTATGAATATTGACCCCGAGCATGTTCAACACTATCGATTTCTTGCCATTTGAACTACCCAAATGCCAAGGGCAAGAATAATCAGCAATCCAACCAATGTAATTAACAAAAATTAGAAACTCAATCAAAATACGCCGATTGACAAGGGGGAAGATCAAGTTGAAGAGCTTCATTCAAAGTCAACACATCAAGAGTTTAGTTCCTTAACTCACAAGGAAAATTCCACAGCAACAAGAACAAAGGGGTAATCGAACTTCACCACACTAGTTCCTAAATACATCAAAAGGAATTTGGAAAATAAAACACATGGTCTCCAAATTCAGAATCTGGTGGCAATGTTCAGAGAGGGAAAGTCACGACTGGAGGATAATTTTCAGGATACAAATTGAGGATCAGATTCACTCCGGAATCGTGGCTGCTGTTGAGTCTTTTTTTCTCATCAGTTCAAGTTACGACTCTCTTGTCCAACTTCCCCCCTTTTGTTCCCCTATGGGTTTTGTTTCCCTGTCGACCAAGGCTGTATACATGTTGGAGGTTTCTAACCATTATGTTCCATGAGTAACCATTCTTCTCTCCTGCACTAATGGACTATAATAAATTTCCTTTGAGCTCGCATATTGTGATGCCTAAATGCATATGGACCGGGCTGGATGGAGCTAGATTGGGCCACAACCCAATCCCACAGCTAGAGCTCAAATGCTGGTCAACAGGAGGGTTGACCAGGCCAAGATTTCGTCGGGCGTGTTGATCGCACGGACGGAGGAGAGACGCGCTTCTCTAGCGACGTCTTCCCAGCACCATCTCCGGCGTGGTCTGCGTATGCTCCGGCGTCGAAGAAGGCGGCGACTCCGGCGGGATCAACGGGCGGACGCAGCACAGCTAGCGGCGACATGGAATCGGCGGATTCGGTGGAGGCTGCACGAAAAATTTTATACGAAACCGCGGCTTCCTAATTTTTTTAAGAAGCTCAAATTTTCACCGTTGATCTGCCCACTTGTGCTCCAATCCCAAGGCACCCTGTTATTATTAATATTAGTATTAGGATTACTTAACTTGCCTATATTAGTATTAGGATTAGGATTAGTATTAGTATTATTATTAATATTAGTATTAGAATTAGTATTAAAATTAATAGTAGCATTAGTATTAGTATTAATATTAGGGTTAGTATTAGTTTTAGGGTTAGTATTAAGATTAGTATTAGTATTAGTATTAATATTAGCATTAATTTTAAGATTAGTACTAATATTAAATTCTTTTTTATCTTGAGATTTGCCATCATATTAAACAACGGCAAGGATCGGGGCTTTCGAAAATTCTAGGAAGCCACTGTTAGAAGCAAAACATGGTGACAGTAATTCGCTAGAATAAGAGACACCAAAAAACATTAAAGCATAAAGAGGAATCACAAAATATTATTACTCATATGAAATAAAGAATTACAAGCATATTTAAAGAAAAGCAATCCTAATCTATTTAGGTAACTTATCTAACTAATATGGACTAATCACCTTATATGGTAGCTAATAATCTAATATAGTAAACTCTAATTAATATTAGGTAAATATGGTAACACATGGCGTGTTTACCAAATTCAACACTCCCCCTTAAACACGACACTTACAAACTCCCAGCATGTCTCTCAATTCTACAAAATCATTAATCTTCAGAGCTTTTGTAAAAATATCAGCTACTTGATCCTTGGTCTTCACATAATTTAACTCCACTAGCTTGTTTGTAAGACATTTTCGAACATAATGAAATCTCGTGTCTATATGCATGCTTCATGCATGAAATAGAGGATTCTTTGCTAGAGCGATTGTAGACGTATTGTCTATGTAGATTTGAGTTGGCCTTTTCTCCTCAGTATGTAGATCTTCCATTAGACATCTTAACTAGATTGCTTGAGTCACACAAGAATTTAGAGCAACGTATTCTGCTTCACAGGTTAATAAGGCCACAATTGGTTGCTTTTTCGAACTCCATGTAAAAGCGGTATTACTCAAGTAGAATATAAAACCTGTTGTGCTCTTTCGATCATCTACATCACCAGCCCAATCACTATCACAATATCCAGTAAGATGGAATTCATCAGAGGTAGTGTAATACAATCCATAGTCAAGAGTGTCTTTAATATATCGAAGAATCCTTTTTGTTGCATTCAAATGTACTGAAGTAGGAGTCTCCATATAGCGACTTATGAGTCCAACACCAAAAAGAATGTTTGGTCTTGTACATGTCAGATATCTCAAACTTCCAACTAAACTCTTGAACAAAGTTGAGTCTACTTTCTCATTGTCGTCATGCTTGGACAATTTTACATTGCACTCGACTGGAGTACTGACTGAATTGCAGTTATTCAATTTGAATTTCTTCAAAATTTCTCTTGCGTAGTTCTCTTGTGAGATGAAAATTCATTCACTTGTTTGTTTCACCTCCATGCCAAGATAATAAGACATCAGCCCCAAATCAGTCATCTCAAACTCAAGATTCATTTTCTTCTTGAAATCTTCAAACATTTCTTGATTGTTGCCTGTAAATATTAAGTCATCCACGTATAAGCACACTATCATGATTTCATCCTCATTAGCCTTCAAATATAAAGAATGTTCATAAGGACACTTCTTAAAACCATTTTTCTGAAAATAACTGTCGATTCTACAGTTCCAAGATCTAGGAGCTTTCTTTAAACCATATAGAGCCTTTGAAAGCCTAAGGACCTCGTCTTCATGTCCTTTTGTCACATATCCTGGAGGTTATTCAATATAAACCTCCTCTTCTAAGTATCCATTGAGAAAAGCTGACTTTACATCCATCTGATAGATTTTCCATTTTTGCTGCGCTGCCATAGAGATAATTAATCTAATAGTTTCTAAGCGAGCAACTGGAGCAAACACTTCATCGTAGTCAATACCTTGATGTTGCTTGTAACCCTTTGCAACAAGTCTTGCTTTATACCTCTCTATTCCTCCTTTAGAATTCTTCTTGGCCTTGTAGACCCATTTAACTCCAATTGCATTGTGCCCTTTTGGAAGATTTGCTAACTTCCAAGTCTGATTCTTTTCAATGGTTTTTATCTCCTCATCCATCGCCTTTTTCTATCTCTTGTCTTTGGATGTTTCAATGTGGTTAACGGGCTCTATATCTCCAAATAAACAAATATATGTTACATCATCAATTCTCGCTGTCTCATCATATATGTCAGCTAAACTTCTTGTGCGAAGATGTTGTCTACTTGTACTTGCTTCTAATGAGCTAGGCTCATTGCGAGGTGGTGATGATGGTGGAGTAGTTGCTTCAGATGTATCTTGCTTTTCTTCTTCAATAGTAGAGGGCTGAATATTATGATCCTCAGTCTCTACTTGCCAATCCCAGTTTGTTTCTTCGTCAAAATCAGCATCTCTACTCATAAAGACCTTCTTTGTAGTGGGATTATAGAGTTTATACCCTTTTGTCCTTGAGTCATAGCCAACAAATATGCATTTTCTGCTTTTATCGTCTAACTTTGTACGATTATTGTCAAGGATGTGTGCATAAACTGTACTACCAAAAACTTTGAGATGTGAGACAGAAGGTTTTCTTCCACACCATGCTTCAAAAGGAGTCTTATGATTCACAGATTTAGTTTCACAACGATTCTGAATATACACTACACAATCCACTGCTAGTACCCAAAATTCTTTAGGCATCTGTTTTATTTTGACCATACTTCTTGCCATATTCATGATTGTGCGATTCTTTCTTTCAGCTACTCCATTCTGCTGTGGTGATCCTAGAGCAGTTAGGAATCTTTGAATTCCTTCTGTTCTACAATAGTCTTCAAATTCTCTTGAGGTAAATTCTCCCCCTCTATCTGATCTTATGGCTTGTATTCTACATCCCTTTTCTTTTTCAACAAGAGTCTTAAAATTCTTAAAAGTTTTGAATACTTTCGATTTCTCCTTTAGGAAGTATACCCAAGTCATTCTGCTAAAATCATCAATGAATAGAAGGAAATATCTGTTCT
This sequence comes from Costus lasius, assembly GCA_027563935.2. Classification (NCBI taxonomy): domain Eukaryota; kingdom Viridiplantae; phylum Streptophyta; class Magnoliopsida; order Zingiberales; family Costaceae; genus Costus; species Costus lasius. The sequence continues at coordinate 12,470,977 of CM050450.1, read as the reverse complement.
GACCAAAAAATTTGGTGTAATTGGCCCACACACATCAGTGTGTATCAGTTGGAGAGGTCTTGAAGACCTTGATTCAGACTCTTTTGGAAAGCTCTTTCTTGACTGCTTTCCTAGCATGCACCCTTCACATAGATTATCAGGTTGATTGATATATGGTAGTCCTCTCACCATACCTTCATGTGTCATCTTCTTAATGGTACCTTCATGTGTCATCTTCTTAATGCTTCCAAAATTTAAATGGCCAAGTCTCAAATGCCATAGCCACGGTGAGTCTTTATAGCATGCAGCCAAGCATCGTGTTGCATTTGTTTGAATATTCAGTGAGAAGAGACGATTTTTGGACATTGGTACCTTTGCAAGTAATTTTCCTCTACCATTCTTCAGATACAGGTTATACCCTTTTGTGTAGAAAGAGTACCCATTTTCTAACATTTGTCCCATACTCAGTATGTTATTTTCATAGCAGGGGCATAATACACATTTGAGATGAAATGATGACTTCTGTCCTTCAATTTGATCAAAATCTCCCTCTTTCCATGTACATGAATCCTGGATGAGTCTCCAAAAGTAATATTGTCTTTTATTTTCTCATCAATATCGGTAAACAATGATCTATCTCCACACATGTGATTGCTAGCTCCTATGTCCAGGTACCATGTAGTTTTAACTTCTTATTTTATGTCTTTATATGCAATAAAGACATTAGAATTTATCTCTTCTACTATCTCTTCTATCTCCTCCTCAATCTCCTCCTGAGATAGATTAGCTCTTGGAGTATATCTAGAATTACATTCTGAAGCAAAATGTCCAAATTTATTATAGGCGTAACATTGGACATGAGTCTTGTCATATCTATTCTGAGTTCGATATGATCTACCTCGACCTCCTCCTCTTCCTCGTGTCGAGGTAAACTGAGAAGTATCTTCATAATTTTGTGTACTTCTTCCTCTTCCAGGACTTTGACCTTGTCCTCTTCCACGGCCTCGGCCTCGACCTCTATAGTTGACATTATCTCTCCTTGTTGTCTCTCTCAGATTGAGTTGTGACTTAAGAACCTGCTCCAATGGTTCTTTCTTTCTTCTATTCAGTTTCTCTTCATGTGCTTCTAGAGATCCTGACAGTTCTTCTAGAGTCATTTCTTCTATGTCCTTTGACTCTTCAATAGCAGTTACTATATAGTCAAATTTTTCAATGAGTGACCTTAATATCTTTTCAATCACTTATACATCTGAAATATTATCACCCAATCTTCTTATCTGATTGGCGTTTGATGCAACTCTTGAAATATAATCTGAAACCTTTTCAAACTCATTCATTATGATGGCTTCAAACTCTCATCTCAAATTTTGAAGGCGAACTCTTTTGGCCTTCGTACTTCCTTTGCAAGCAACTTGTAGCATATCCCATACTTGCTTAGCTGTGGTTGTATTAGAAATTTTCTCAAATGTGGATTCATCTAGAGCTTGATGAATCAAAGATATGACCTTTTGATCCTTCTTTCTCAACTCTCTTTGAGCTTGAGTGAGATTACTTGAATCATCTGGAATTTCAATTTTATTTTCCACAATATCCCAAACATCATGTGCACCTAATAGTGTGTTCATTCTGATACACCAATTATCAAATTTCTCACTTGAGAATTTAGGGACTTGAAATGGGCTCATATTGTTATTGGCCATTTTTAAAAATTTATCTTCAGCAAATTTAAATCTTCCCTTTAATGAATTAGATTTAATACTAGATCAACTTTTGTTAATTGGGTCTAGCCCAAATAAGAGGTTCAATTTAAAGCTGTGCCAAATTAATTGAATTCGCAGATAAGCAAATTGAACCGGTCAAATTGACTGAATGTGTTCGTTCGGCAGCGTGAGCGAGCGGCTAACCTAGCCGCTTTTCCTTTCGTTTTCTCTGGTCACACGAAGCGACGATGTGACCGACGAAGATGGACGAAGACTTTCGGCAGGCGGCTTCGGTGGTCGAGGCGAGTTCGTCCGTGAGCGCCGGTGACGTCGACTGGATAGTCACCGGAGTAGTGAGATCCAAGGCCCGATTCTCCGACCAGAAAGGAGCGAACGTTCGGCACGGATCGCCGACGAGATTCAGGAGAAAGATCGGCGATTTTGAGCAAGTAGTCTCGGTCGTAGGTTCGTGCCCCACGATGGGAACCAGCGATCAAAAAGCGAGCAGCGTCGAAAGGAGATCGGCGATTCTCACTCGTCGATGGAGATCAGATTCGACTCTCCTTCTCGTCTTCATCCAACGGAGCAACAGGCGGTGGCGGAAACGACGTTGGCAAGCGGGCGATTTTCGGCAGGCGAGTGGCGTTGAGCCGGCGACGGCGAAAGTGCGGCGGTCGCTGAGAAGTCGGCGGTCAGCGACTTGATTTTGCGAAAGTCGGCGGGCGATGCAGGAAACTCAGCCGCGTGAAGGGCAGAGTTCGGCGGGCGACACAGAATCTGCAATCGGCGGATTTTGACCAAGAATCTTCAGCGCTCGTCGAAAACGCTCGAGATGACCAGGCGACTCGTGAGCAAGGCGGTGAGGTCGGATGGCTAGAGTTCTTGCTTTGCTGCTCGCCGAGCGATTCGACAGCACGATTCTGAAAGCGACGCGGCGAGAGTTCAGCCGTTGAGCGGGTGACTTAGCAACGTTCTTCTTCCCTGAAACAGAGACAGCCAGAAAAAAGCGAGCTTTCGGTTGAAAGAATAGCGACGGCGCTTCGATTTGTTTCTTCCCAGAGAAGGCGCGAGCGACAAGGCTTTGGCAGTCGAACAGACGAGCGGATGCAGTAGCAACGTCCAAAGAACAGAGAGGCAGTATGCGGGCGGGCGATCCGGAGTTGGCGCAGCGAGAGGCTGTCGGTCGACGAGTAAAACAGATCACAGAGTCAACGCCTCCGGGGCCGAACAGCACGGTCAATCCGTGCAATCTCGGTTCTTCAATCTCAGCAGGCCAATCTTTAATCCTGGCTCTGATACTATTTTAGAAGCAAAACATGGTGGTAGCAATTCGCTAGAATAAGAGAAACACCGAAAAAAACAAAAAACATTAAAGCAGATAATTATAAAATATTATTACTCATATGAAATAGAGAATTACAAATATATTTAAAGAAAAATAATCCAAATTTATTTAGATAATTTATCTAATTAATATGACTAATCATCTTATATGGTAACTAATAATCTAATATAGTAAACTCTAATTAATATTAGGTAAATAAGGTAACACATGATGTGTTTACCAAATTCAATAGGCTTCCTAGAAAACGCCCCCGAGGCTGCATCGAGATCCTCCGGAGGCTCCAGATGGAAGGTCGGCTGGCGGCCTTCACTCTCTTCCATATCCAGCGACACCCTTCCTCCTTAAGAAGCTCGGCGAGCGAGAGGAGGAGAGTAGGACAGGTGGTTCTCCCTGTCGAAATAAACGAGCGTAGCCCCTTCCAGCTTCGTCCAAGAGAGAAAAGGAGGGGGGAGGCGGGACCATAGCTGGTGGCGTGCTCCTCCGCCTCCCCCGGCGATGGCAGCGAGCGTTGAGGGGATTGTAGTCAACGGCGAGGTGCCGTCGACTTGAGCGAGACTGGGAGAGCTCTATAAGGGTTTAGGTAGATTGATTAATCAACGGAAATTTTCCTTACCTAGTTATCTTCTCCGGCTCCGGCGAGACTTGTTCTTCCGGTGATGTTCTCTCCCCTATTCCTGTGTTATTCACCATCTTCGGCCACATGAACGCTTCCGCAATGAGGGCTAAGGTTTGGACGAGGTGGTTTGAACCTGCCGCACACTCCCTTTCCGTCCACTCCTCCGGCGACGGCGGGTTTACATCCGAACGCAGGTGGCGTTCGAAGAGGCAAGCGAGCGTTTCGAACGAGGAAACGAGGCTCGGTCAAGACTTAGTCAACGGCAAATCACGCGTCGAAAGAAATCGATTTCGGGTGGAAATTTGGTTCGGCGCACAGTTGTAGGCAAAGCTTGCACACGTGGACGGCCTAATTAAATGGGGCGTGACACTTATTGTGATGACTATTCTTCTCCAAGGCCGGGCCAGAGGACTGGACTGGGCGACGGCCCAAGTCCACTGCCAAAGCCCAACCCAGCGAGGTGCGCTGGGCGAGCAAAGCGGACGGAGCGGAGGGCTTCGTCCCTGGGCGCGATCTGCGGCGGATCAACGGCGCCATCTCCGGCTCCATTCCTGACGGCGGAAGCAGCGAGGTCGACGGTGACTTCCTCGCCCCCTTCTCTGGCAAGATCGGCGAGCGGACGGGTTGCGGATGAGGCGCGCGGATCCGACAGAAACTGCGGCTAGCGGGCGGAAAGGGAAAGATGGCTGGCATCGGCTGGACTTTCCAAAGAGGGAGGCGCCCTTTCCTTTAAGACGCCGGGCAGCAAGGAGACGGGAAAGAGGAGGGGGAGGGGAGCTTCATCTTCAAAGCAGAGGAGGGAAGGCTGCTTCCCTATCTCAGGCCCGACGATACCTTTCCAGCTCGAGTTCGTCCAGGCAGAAGAGGAAGAGGAGGGGGAGGCGGGTCCGGAGCCGGTGGTGTGCTCCTCCGCCTCCCCGACAATGGAAGTGGCGACTGGCGGCGATCACCTCTTCTCCCCCGTTCCAGGGCGCTGGCCCTGATGCCGTCGTCCGAGGGTGACGACGAACGGAGACCAGCGAGGTCTCTTTCCGGAGCTGCAGCTCCGATGCCGTCGTAGAGGATGCGACGAAGAAGTTTCTCCGGTGAGTGAACTTGTAAGTCGACGGCGAGGTGCCGTCGACGTGAGGGAGCGAGAGAGAGGTGAGGAAGAGGGTTTATGTAGGTTGTTTGGCCAGCAACGTAAATTTCCCTTACTCCCCTATTCTCTTCTCCGGCTCCGGCGGGAGCTTTTCTGGGTTTTCCGGCGATTCTGTCTCCCTTCACCATCTCCCCGACGACAGCTTCCGGCGGTCCGGCGATGAAGGCTGAGGCTCGGACGAGGGGTCCGAGCCTGCTGCACGTCCTCAGCTCGTCTACCTTCGCCTCCGGCGAACGAACGCCGTCGGCAATCTCCGGACGCAGGCGGCGTCAGCACGAAGATGACGTCTCGGCTGGCGTTCGTTTCGAGGGAGGAGGTGTTGACTTGAGTCAACCAAATCGACGCGCGTGAAGATTCGAAATCGAAATCGGATTTCAATTTCTGATTTTCGGGTGTCGACACACATACGGAGGCGAACGGGTGACGTGGATTGGGCTGAATTGGGTGGGCGTGACAGTGGTATCAGAGCGGGTTTTCGACGAAGTTGGTGAAGGACTGACACGAGCCGAGGAGATGGCGGTGCGTAGGCGGCGCACCAACAGAGACGGTGGTGTGAGCGACCGCTGCCCCTTTCCAGAGCAGGAGGCTCTGATGACCATCGTCAGAGGGTGGCGACGATGAGAAGTCTGCGAGCGAGACTTCTTCCCGGAGCAGAAGGCTCCAAAGCCGTCACCAGGCGGGTGACGAGGAATTCGGCGTAGAGGGTACGCCGACGAGAGATCTATGAGATCTCTTCCCGGAGCAGAGGGCTTCGATGTCGTCACCAGGCGGGTGACAAGGATTCCGGTGTAGGGGGTACGCCGATGAAGGGTCTGCGAGACTCTTTCTAGGGCTATGAGTTTGGTGATACATGTTGTTGATGAACTTGATGATTCAGTACGATAGGACGTGAACTCAATCACTACAGGTTGAGCGGAGCATCTGGGGATGATGCGTTATGGACGTGACCCTGATAGCATTGAGTTGGGCGGAGCACAAGAGCACGATAGGACGTCGGCTGGATCACAGGAGGTTGGGCGGAGTACCAGAGGGTGGTCCGCTATTACGTGAACCTGGTTGTGTTAAGTTGGACGGAGTGTCGAATCCATGCAAGGTTGGTTCAGCAGCATACATCATCAGATTGGAGCACAGGTGATGCTCCGACAGAGGACCCTGAAGAGGACATCGAGGGCGACTCCGAGTTGGTGGGGGAGAATGTGATGACTATTCTTCTCCAAGGCCGGGCCAGAGGACTGGACTGGGCGACGGCCCAAGTCCACTGCCAAAGCCCAACCCAGCGAGGTGCGCTGGGCGAGCGAAGCGGACGGAGCGGAGGGCTTCGTCCCTGGGCGCGATCTGCGGCGGATCAACAACGCCATCTCCGGCTCCATTCCTGACGGCGGAAGCAGCGAGGTCGACGGCGACTTCCTCGCCCCCTTCTCTGGCAGGATCGGCGAGCGGACGGGTTGCGGATGAGGCGCGCGGATCCGACAGAAACTGCGGCTAGCGGGCGGAAAGGGAAAGATGGCTGGCACCGGCTGGACTTTCCAAAGAGGGAGGCGCCCTTTCCTTTAAGACGCCGGGCAGCGAGGAGACGGGAAAGAGGAGGGGGAGGGGAGCTTCATCTTCAAAGCAGAGGAGGGAAGGCTGCTTCCCTATCTCAGGCCCGACGATACCTTTCTAGCTCGAGTTCGTCCAGGCAGAAGAGGAAGAGGAGGGGGAGGCGGGTCCGGAGCCGGTGGTGTGCTCCTCCGCCTCCCCGACAATGGCAGTGGCGACTGGCGGCGATCACCTCTTCTCCCCCGTTCCAGGGCGCTGGCCCTGATGCCGTCGTCCGAGGGTGACGACGAACGGAGACCAGCGAGGTCTCTTTCCGGAGCTGCAGCTCCGATGCTGTCGCAGAGGATGCGACGAAGAAGTTTCTTCGGTGAGTGAACTTGTAAGTCGACGGCGAGGTGCCGTCGACGTGAGGGAGCGAGAGAGAGGTGAGGAAGAGGGTTTATGTAGGTTGTTTGGCCAGCAACGTAAATTTCCCTTACTCCCGTGTTCTCTTCTCCGGCTCCGGCGGGAGCTTTTCTAGGTTTTCCGGCAATTTTGTCTCCCTTCACCATCTCCCCGACGACAGCTTCCGGCGGTCCGGCGATGAAGGCTGAGGCTCGGACGAGGGGTCCGAGCCTGCCGCACGTCCTTAGCCCGTCTACCTTCGCCTCCGGCGAACGAACGCCGTCGGCAATCTCCGGACGCAGGCGGCGTCCGCACGAAGATGACGCCTCGGCTGGCGTTCGTTTTGAGGGAGGAGGTGTTGACTTGAGTCAACCAAATCGACGCGCGTGAAGATTCGAAATCGAAATCGGATTTCAATTTTTGATTTTCGGGTGTCAGCACACATACGGAGGCGAACGGGTGACGTGGATTGGGCTGAATTGGGTGGGCGTGACACTTATCATGCGGCACTTGGTGCTGAAACGGATCAGCAATTTATATTGGGCCGGGCCATGAAAGATTTGCCTACTCATTCTAACATACAAATTAATCTCTAGAAACGAAGGAAGTAAGATTCAAACTGTCAACAGAGGAGAAAGGACATGACGTGCCTAGGAAAGCTCAATGTGGTCCTTGCAAAACCTCGGCCGTAGTATGAGTACTCGTTTGGCAAACAAAAGTCACCTCAAATTCTACTGTACTGCACCACACACTCTCTCTCGCACACACAGTAGTCAGTAGAGTATAAGTAGCAGTGAAGATGTTATTTATTTACAATCGCTTGACTGCAGCAACCGATGAGCGAGCAATGTGGAGGGTTATTGATTGCTCACATGCTAAGATAAAGTGTGATCAGATGCCTAGGGCTTCTGATCAAATTTGCATGCACAGACAAAACTAGAAGGCATCCAGTAGCGTACTCAGTTCAAGAACATGCCTTGGTCATGACGGTGGCAGTGGGGCCCCGCCTAAAGGGACCCACAACTGTTCTGTTCTTTTGACATCTAGAGAACCGTGTACTTCTCTTTTCACATACATGGTAAGATGCATGGATGAATAAGAGTGTATGAAGAAAATTTTCTAAGTAGATTTACTGTCTAGGGTATTAAAAAAGATGATAATTTTATTTTCGATTTTGCTTTGAGCTCTACGTGTGATCATCAAAGTTAGGACTGAACAACGGATATCCTAAAATAAAATCAATGATGAAATTATTACTTTTTCGCAGTATCGTATTGCATCATTGTAGACCAGATTCATTCTTTTTTATGATAGTATTTATGAGAAATTTTCCGCGCTCAGCTGGACCATCTTGAGCTGCTCCAGCTTAGCGCAGCGGAAGTTTTTTGCATGCATGCATGGATGGCAGCTTTAACAGTTAACATGCATGTGATGTGTTTTGTACCATGCATCTATCAATAGTCTGTCTTTCTGTCTCACACACTTTTTTCTCAAACCTCGAGCTTCATTACATCCTGCCCCCAATCAGCTCAATTTGCTGCGTTTGCAGACGCTGCACTGTGATCAGTGAAGCATGACTTACAGCAGCATAACATTAACATAAAATGTGTGTTTTTGTTTCTATGATCAGTAGAAGTGTTTTGACTGCAAGTCACATTTCTAAAAGATTGTTTCAGCTCAGAGTTGAAGGAGAGCACACTCTGAAACCTGAGGCTTCATGAATGCTCTCTTTAGAACAGGAGCGTGCATGCCTGCCCTTAACAAAAAGGGTACCATGCAAGTAGAGGTGCTTTGCACTTACTTTCATTAGTTTCTATTGTATGAAAATGTCTGGACTAATTAAACCTGTAGCTTCAGGCTCTCTTTAAAGCCACAGATATATATATCATATATGCATAGAATATACAAAAATAGTACCTGCCCCTAATTAAGGTACGCTTTGTAGCCAAATGCACATTCTGAACATGAAAGCTTTAGGCTCTCTTCACACTGTGCAGTAGTTCCCAGCCTACATTAAAAGAAATGGTTACCTAGATCAGTGGCTAGCTGAAGTACTTATTGCTACCTTCAGCTTAGATTTCTAGTGCCTAATCCCTAGATAATAATCTCTGAATTAGGTCACTTAATATCCATATACATTTCCACATTCTGAAACTCACAGCTTCCAGCTGATCTTCTCAGTTACAACATATGCACACAAGTAAGAACATCATTGACTTAACAATGAAAATTATTAAATTTGTGGACATATATACATCAAAACAATGCTTACAATAAGATACACAGCCAAAGGAAAAAAGCAATTTTGCCTCCTAAGATACACAAGCATTACCTGTTTTGTTCATATGTGGAATCACACAAACCTTCAAGCTTTAACTATCAAACCTGTAAGACTTAGCACTTGGTTACTGAATATATTGATCATTGTAAATAGGCATTTAAGGTCGTCAAATCACAAGAGTAAATTAGCAGTAACTTTGGTTGGCAATTCTGAACTAAATTGGCCAAGTATGATAAACTGGACATGAATCAAGAGAAATTTTTTTTTTTTTTTATTTCATTGGATTAGTCCTTAATTAGGGTTTTTCATGAGCACTCGGAAATCATTATAAAGATACAATATACAGATTTAGCAACTAGTCATCTAAGATTGATCAATGGATTTTGACAGCTACATTTAATACTTTGAAGAATAGTAGATTTCATATATCCTTCAGAATTTTATCCTTCAACATATTACAAGATCATCAAATAAAGAACTAGCACTGTTTTACCAATTAGGAACCGAAGTCGCAACTAATATGAAGAATTGCCTTGATCATTTCATTTGATTACTTGGAAGCAAAGAATACAAGTAATAGAATTGGTTTCATGAACATAAAAGCATCGATCATACCTAGAAAGATAAGGGTGAATTTTCCAAGTTGCACAAAATCAAGAAACTAACAATAGGATGCCCCTTTTTGTAGTATATCTCTCCCCTTGATATTTCTCATTCATCTGCATCATCAAGCAAACAAAGAACTTCTTATGAATGATGTCGACATTACAAGTACAACCATGTGAAACTTAAAAGTTCCCTATGCACTCTTATGGGTCATGCGTCGGTTCTAATTAATTGGTGAGAGTACGCTTCAACATTTTTCACATGCAAGAAATTACTTTTTTATCTTGTTTCAAGAAACTATAGCATATCTTTGTAATGAATGACAGCAGGCATTTTGCATTTGTTACAATCAGCTGATTTTGAGTGTGTTATCAGACTAATAAGTACTAGTGAGAATACTACTAATCAGAAAGAACATAGTTTACTAAAAAAGAAAGTAAAAAAGGATGAAGAAATCAATTTAATAAGATCTCGATAAAATGGAGTTGTCAAGTCTGCATAGGCAGGTTAAATCCAAATTGATCGCCACAATTTCAAAACGAAAATTATATCCTCCATAGTACATTTTAGAGCAAATCAGTACCTACATGTAATAAATGTAATGGATACTTGACCTGTCTATTGCCCTGATGTTGATAGGCTACAGTGTTTTATCTAAAGAATTCCTTGGTGAATGCTATATATTTTAATCTTGCAACATTTAGGGTCTAGAGTACTATCTAGAGAATATATATAGGCAGCATTTTCTTGATTTCATTTTATTAAAGTAAAGATATGAATGCTGAGGCAGTTCAATCAGTACTGAAGTGGCAAATAAACATAAACTAGAAGACTAGAATAATATAAGCAATACTGATTGAGAAGCAAGCATGAGCAATGAATAAGAAGCAATTTAAATGTAGAACATTACTATTTAATGAAAAATACTTGGATTCAGCAGTGACCCAAATTATACATGTTGGTTATTCATCTCAAATATATAAAATACATATTCAAATCAATGAATGAAAAACAGTGGCTATATATATACTTATCTATATATTCACATGGCTTTACGTAGATATTTCTGAAAAAACTTGAAGAACCACTGCATCAATCAGCCAGGAAATCTTAAAAAATTAAAGATTTATGAACTTCATGAATTCAATAGTGTGTCAATAGGAAACTTAGATTTCTAGTAATGCTACAATGGGCATTCGAATCGAAAGGTGTTAGTTAGTTCAATTAGTAAGAATCTTAATTATTGATAACAAAATCTTGAGGAGACGAATAAAATGCTATAACCAAAAAGAACATGAGACATGATCCAACATTTTGATAATCTTTTCTGTGTAGGAAATTAAAGAGTTGCTCTTTTCAACATTCTGCCACCCCTAAGAAGCCCCTTGCGTGAGGCATAGAAATGAATTTAAGTGCAATGCTCTAGAAGACAAAGCTAAAGCACTTGCTGGAAGTGCAGTTTGCTGCATATGCATAGAGAGATGATATGTAACATCACAGCATGCAGTCACAAAAGAGAAATAGAAAATAATTATGAAAGTAAAAGATGGATGGGAAAGGGTTTATATCTGACCTCTACTGCTCCAGAACTCCCTGTCCTGCAATTTAAGGAATGTCAAAATCGACTACTTTGGAAGAGCTTTGAAAGGAAGGGAAGAAGAGCAAAACATAATATATCAAATTTGAGAGAAAAAAAAAAGTTTTGGGTAGAAGAATGAGCAATGATCCACAATAAAAAGGTTTCATTAATCAAGATTAATGAACTCGAATCCCATGTAGGCATACAAGCCTTTATAGTTTTCATTGTATTCACAACTTGAAGGGAAGATTATTTCCGACAAGAAAGCACCTTAAATTTTGCTGGAAAGACGATGATTTCTGTTCTTCATTAGAACAAAAGTGTAAAGTATGCGAAAGATTTGAAGAAATTAAGAACCTCCAATTCATGTGTTTCTCAAAGATCAAGATCCAAGCAAGAGTGCTGCTCCTTGCTTGTCGAAGAAGACGAAGCCAAGGAGCTGGACTCCACGCTGCTATGCTGCAACTGGGGGAGAGGGTGAGCTGTGCTCAACGATCTGCCCTCACTGCCGCCAGCTGCATCGGCTTCCCCCTTGAGTTCGGGGCGGAGGAGATTTACCCCAAATAGCCAGACGGCCTTGCCGGCTGTAGCCTGGCACTGATCGACGGTACCGCCGGCGGCTGTGCTAGGTTTCAGCTCGGATGGGCGCAGCCCGTTCGCTGGGGTTTGGAAGAAAAGCAACGGCCCCGCAATAGAGTGGTGCTGGTACACCATAGCCACCGGAGGTGGCGGCGGAGGAGGAGGAAAGAAGTGTGGATGAGCGCCCCAGCACGGCTCAAACGCCCGCGCGAAGGGCAGTCCAGGGAAAGGGATCCGCAGCACTGGCCTCCGCTTCCAGTCAATAAAAAGACGGCTGCTTCGGTTGTCGTCGCCGCCGCGGGCGCGGGCGAAGGAGACGGTGTCCCCAGCGTCGAGGCGCTTCTCCTTGACGAACCGGCTCCAGCCCTTGGTCATGACGTAGCTCTGGCTGCTCCTCCAATACGAGTACCGGAACCGCCACGCCCCGCCCTCGCGGTCCTCAAAGCTGAGCAGCAGCCCGGCGCGGTCCGCTTCCGCGCTCAACGGGAAGTACTTCTCCGCGTGCTGCTTGGGGATCACCAGCCGGTTCAACTTGCCCACGTCGCTCGGTGTCACCACCTTGTCGAACATGTGCTCCTTCGCCACCGCGTCCCAAGGCCTCGAGGCGGCCGACGGCGCGAGCCCCCGCCTCCAAAACACCTCTTCTTCTTGCTCCTTCAAGCTGTAAAATCCATCTCTTGCTCTTCCATCGCTGAACTCCATCCTTCAATCACTTGCAGCTCTATCTATCTATCAATCTATGTATCTACTCACACATTCTTGCAAATGAAAGAATCAAGATGGGATTTTTGCACAATCTGGAGGGGAGAAAGAGGGACTGGATTAGTGGAGGTGGTGATTGACCCAGCCACTACAATAGTTGGGGACGGCATCTTTAATCTCCCTGTCGACTGAGCAGGAAGGTTCCCGGGGAAGAAGAATATAGCGTATTTTAGCATCTACCACGCCATGCTGCTGGTGAGAGGAGGCGCACAGAAGTAACCTAGCATGGTAATAGTAGTAGCAACTCTACTGCAAGAGAAAGAAAGGAGGAACAACGAATTATCTGGCATGGCTGGCTTCACCAGGTCTTGTCACTTTCAGCATATGAGGATTGAGGGTTCCTCCGCTCGGGGAGATCAGACAGCCACCACCCCTGCAGCTTGTTAATTATCCAAAGTAGAAACAAGCTCCTCTCCAGCCGGTCCTGTGCTTTCTCTTGCAGAGAGATTAGGTATTGGTCTCCATGCATGAATCTTCTCTCTCTCTTGCTTTCATTCTTTTTTAATTCATTGATGTGGAGGCTATGTTTGATTAATAACGTTTCAGCATTTCGAGTGCTGGTGATTGGTGAGGAGGGACAAGGTTAAGTCAGTCCTCTAACTCTTTACATATATACATATATAAAATAAAGGTTGGCTTAGTCAAGAATGATGAGAGCTTTATAGGGGACCAAGATGGGGCTTATTTATATTACATTTATTGCTCAATGGTGGAAGGGAAACTTCATATCAATCCTAATTTACTTCTGTCTTCTTGGGTGTTCAGTTGTGAATGATTGACCAGTTTACATCTATATACATTAAGTAGTTATGTAAAAAAAATCGTTCAACTATCAAATCATAGTTAATCAAATCAAACTGAATCGATTTTTAGTTAATCGAACCAATGGTATTCGACTTCTTATCTATTCATCAATTATCGATTTGATTACAATTTGATTAATGGTATATATTTTTTTAATTGGCACAAAAGAAATCTCCAAATATAATATGATAAATACCTGAAATATGCTTATAATTTAGTGAATAAGTGATCAAGTTTCCAAGTTAACGAGCCTCAAGCACTAGGATCCCTAGATGTTATTTATGAAAAATCTCTTGAGGTCATTTTTGTCCATCCACTTACGAGGTCAAATAATCTAACTCTGATTATTATATATCAATATATAAAATTTTACTCCAATTTGACTATCGTGAGCACATCCAACATCGTCTATACTGACAGCTGGCGGTTTGTGTATACTACCAGTCACAATAACGAATTTTGTAATATATTGTATGTGGTTAGTAAGGCGCGGCGCATCAGCGTGACTGCGTGAATAGACGCACGTAGGAGCACCTCGTTGCGCAGCTGACGTCGTTGCCGTGTGACATCGTTTCTCTGGATTCGTTATCTCCAGCCAGATAAGGTTCACCCAATTACACAACACGTCCAATCCCCTCCCTCTCACACCAGCAACAATAAATGTGACACGAATCAAATCCTCTGCACACTTGCGAGGCGGCGGCGTATCTACGCGGACGTACGCTGTTCGTAACCAGTGACTCACATACACATGGAGAGGCCGAAAATTTTTTTGCCGAGGGTACCGCTATCTGCTGATCACGTATTAAAAGCGTATTTATTATATAATATTTTATTATTTATACAATAGCATATTATATAATAATATATTAATATTATACAATAAAAATATTGTATGATAATATCATACCGTAACAATCTAGGTCCAGAGATTTGACCTTAACCTAAGGTTTACAAACCCGAATCCCATTCCGTTTAATGGGCATCATGCCCTCGGAAATATTTCGTCTGTAGCGGGATTTGACCCCTGGACATTATCTTCATGAATCATAACCTTTAACCATCTAAGCTGCAACTCGTTGGTTAAAGGTCATGATCCGTGAGGGTCATGTTCAGGGGTCAAATCCTGCTGTAGACGAAATATTTCTGAGGGCATGATGTCCATTAATCTAAAAAGATAAAAGAAGATAATTGGGCTAAATTAATAAAAAGTAATTTTAAGTCCCAAAATATTAAATTAAATAAAGAAGGGTTTTTTGAATTTTTCCATATAAAACACCAACATATTATAGTATAATATATTGTTAAAATATTATATAACATATATATATATATATATATTATCATATAATATTTTTATCGTATAATATTAATACATTATCGTGTACACACTATTATATATATTATAAAATATTGTATAACAAATATGTTTTTAGATACATAGGAAAATACAGTTACCCTTATGCAATCTCCGGGAAAATTTTTTCAGAGAGCTCTGGGCGGGGACGTATATATGTTCAGCAGAATACTAATACTAATAATAATTTTTATTATTTGATTAACTAATTAATTAATCAATAATTAATCATTAAGATGATGAGTTCTTGTGAAGAAAACGTGACATCCAAGCATCCATACGATGCTAGCTTTTTAAGAATTAAGGGGACAAGTATAAGGCCCGTTTGTCTGGCGCGATCTCCAGTGTGCACCCTCGTCACACCAACCGTATATTTTTTAATTTTTAAGGGCATCCGGTTGCTGTTATACGGTTATAGGCTGCGTTTGGGATTGTAGGATGGTTTCTGTAGTGTAGGTTCTGGAAAAGTTCTGTTCTGAAAAATTAAAGGCTGCGTTTAGCGTAGGTTAAGAAAGCGCTGCTGACAAATTATAATATAAAATATAACTACTCAAAGTGAGAGAAAGGGCGAAGAAGAGTTTCTTCTCCCAACATTCATCCTCCGCTAGAACTCCGGCAGAACTCCTCCGACGCTGCTTCCCCTTTCCTCCTCCGCCAGAACCCCGCCTCGCGCCTAGCTCTCCTTCCAGTCGTACCTCGCGCCTAGCTGGAGAAGAAAGGCGAGTTTCGGCCGAGGAGCACGTGGGTGATATCGAAGAAGATGATGGATTGGACGAAAGTGATACCGAAGAAGCTAATTAGGTAGATAAGGGAGGCGACGAGGCCGACGATGGCGGCGATCTCGGGGAGGCCGACAACGTGGAGAGGGGCGGAGAGACGAACCTTCTCGCGCCACCGCCGCATGAGGAAAACGAGTGAGGCGGCGAAGATAGCGGAGAAGAGGAGGTTAGTGTGGCGGATCGGTAGCGGGAGGGCATCCGACGCCTGGACCCGGGTGGTGGGGGTAGCTGGGGTGGTTTTGCGAGCCCTCGCTGCCGCAGCTGAGGAGCTCGGAGGTAGCCTTCTACGAACCTCCATGTCGGAGGCGGAGACGATGGGTAAGAATAGGAGGGTGAAGCGTGCTCAACACAACGCTTCGCCTCCTCCACCAAAACTCCTCCGGCGCTGCTTCCCCTTTCCTCCTCCGCCAGAACTTTGCCTCGCGCCTAGCTAGAGAAGAAGGGTGAGTTCTGGTCGAGGAGCACATGGGTGCTGCCAGTGTTCCACGGCTCGTCGGGAGGAGCGCATGCCCTCGGTTTCGAAGATGGAGGAGATGGGCGCGCCGGTCGCCCCGCTGGCGGTCTCGTCCTCGGAGACCATAGTTATGCAAAACAGGGCGGGATACCCGCCCTGTTTTTCCATTACTCAAACTCAATTTGACTTTGGTACCTCTATTATGCAATTCTAATTTGACGTAGGTATTTAAATAAGTATGTGCTGGTAGACATGGTAATCTGGGTCAGCAGATTATAAATGAATCGTGTTAACTGTGACCCATGACCCAATTAGCTCTAATAGTTATAGGGAGTTAATTTGTGAAGGCCAAGTCAGACGTAATTTGCGCAGCCTAGAAATGGGGTAGCTGCGCCGTGATTTGACACCCTGGATCTTGCGGGTTATGCCTGAGGGGCCTAATTTGAGAGGATTGGTGGAGCTCCGCCGATCCAACTCATTTCTAGGCTGCGCAAATTACGTCTACAGCAGGATTCAAACCCTTGACTTGACCTTCACAAACCAAATCCCTCTAACCATTGAGTTGACTCCGCCGGTCCTTAGTGTTGTAGGGCAGTTGGGCCATGGCTTGTGTGAGGTAGGCATGTTCCGGGCCACGTCTGGTTTGTGCGATGCAAGTAGACATGGTAGGTCGTCCTGCATCAACGACATATTTAATTAATTAGATCAAACTGTTTAGCCAAAACACGACCCAAATATAATCGGGTTAACTCGACATGACCCAAATAACCTGTTTATTAATTTGGTCATTTATGAACCCAACCTGCTTGACCCGATATGACCTAATTATAAATAATAAATTGATAAAAAATTATATTAAAATTTAATAAAAAAATTAGACTTACGGGCTTATGGTGTGGGCTGAAATTTAGGTTAAAAGATAATTAGAATGGATTTGGGCTTATGGGCTCGCACTAGAAGTTCGATAGGTCTATATTTAAAATTTTTATATATAAATATATAATGTAATTGGGTTAAGTGGGTTAACTCGTTTACAACCCGACACAGTCTGATTATTTTCAGATCATAAACGGGTTGACTTATTTTTGACCCGAACACGATTATGACTGACCCAAACCTGCCTAACTTTGTGTCGAGTCGAGTCAGATTTTGCCAGGACTACCTCCAAATACTTGATTAAATAAAAATTTTATTTTTATTTTTTTAATTTTAAATTAGTATATAAAATTTAATTCTATAAATTATTATTATAAAAAATATAGTAACTAATAAATATTTTATTATTATATATATTTTAATAATAAATTTATTTATTGATTTATTATTTTTAAATCAAGTATCAAGTACCCATGTATCCAAATCTGAACCCGACCCATTTAAGGTCAAGTTAGATACCCGAATGAGTCAGTCATTTTGTCACCCCTAGTCATGGACGGAAGTATTTGATAAACTTTTATGCAATTGTTGTTGTAAAGGTTGTAGTAATATTGTTTTAAAATTTATAATAATTTTTAAAAATAAAGTTGCATATATAATTAATTTTATTTATAAATTACATGTTAAGTATATAATTTATAAACTTAATGGCCTATACTAACAAATAAAAGTATGCTAATTACAAATGAGGACGATATAATTGCAAAGGCTCTTCATAAAAGCATATAATGTAAAGTATTAATTTATAAAAAAATATTAATCAAAAGCTAAATTAAAATTTTAATTTATTATATTAATAAATATAATTAATTATGCAATAGTTGAAGTGTCTTTATTATATTTTGTTTGTTTTAGTATGAATGCATTTTTTTCCAAAAATGATGGTAAAAATAAGGATAAAAAAGTTTAACACACATATATGTCATAATTAAATAAAAATTAGAACTTTATTTTAAAAATAATTCATAATTAATTAAAATTAAACTAAATTTTAATTTATCATATTAATAATTTATATAAATAGAATATTCATATAAAAAATATATATTATACTATTATATATTATTATATAATTATGTATACAAGTCAAAAGTGCTCAAAACTAAGGATAACATAAAAACTCATCTCGCCCTAACCTGACCCAACTTGCTCTGATTTGACTAGGGAAAACTCGAGTTAACCGGGGTCGAGTCGAGTTTGAGTAAAACCTAGACTTAGCAAAATATGATCCAACCTAACTCAATATGAAGTTAGGCAGATTTGGGTAGGGGTGGCAATTCGTGTTTCGCGTGTCATAACGTGTCGTGTCATACTTGACACGTGACACGATTGTGCTTGACACGAACACGACCCGTTTATGTATACGTGTCAATATACGAAACACAGACACGACCCGCTTATTTCACAGGTGACACGACACGACACGATTAACACGTTTAATAAATAGGTCGTGTCACATAACACGACACGGCACGGCACGATTGACACGATTTATAATATAAAGTTATTAGATGACACAACACGACACGATTGACACGACACGACATGAATAACCTGTTTAACTCACTATATTAAAATTATCTATAAATTATTAATTTTATATAATATATATTATATATGGGTTAGACGGGTCAACCCGCGACACGACACGACACGACACGACACGACACGAATTTTAGCGTGTCATAAACGGGTCGACACGATAATGACACGAAACACGATTATGTTAAACCCAAACCCGCGAAAACTCGTGTCGTGTCGTGTCGTGTTGGCGGGTCGTATAATTTTTTGCCAGGCCTAGATTTGGGTGAGCCATAATCATGTTTAGATCATAAACAAGTCAACCCGTTTATGATCTGAAAATAATCAAGTTGTGTCGGGTTGTAAACGAGTTGAACTGCTTAACCCGATTACATTGTATCTTTATACATATAAATTTTAAATATAGATCCACTCAACTACTAGTGTCAACCCATAAACCTAAATCTCTTATAACCCTCTTTTAACCCAGATTTTGGCTCACACCACAAGCCCACAAATCTTAAATTTTTATTAAATTTTAATAAATTTTTTATCAATTTGTTATTTATGTATAAAATATGAGTAACAATTTTATAATCGAGTCGTGTCAGGTCTAGCAAATCAGATTAATGAATGACCAAATTACTAATAAGTTATTCGGGTCATGTCGATACTTAGGTTAATGTATGACATATTTAATAAACAGGTTATTCGGGTCATATCAAGTTGACCCGCTTATATTCGGATTATGTTCAGGTTAGATATTTTGATTCAATTAATTAAATGGGTTGTATTTGGATTAGCTTAATCGGTGTCATGAGTCATAGCTGACACAACCCATTTATGACTCCTGACCCGAATTGTTAGGTCTAGTAGAACCCAACTTATAGAAGTGAAGTAGAGGATGAGTATAGGATTTCCATTACCCACCTATAACCCGACCCCTTATCGACGCTACCAATAAAACACACAAAACTCTAACCCTAACTCTTATCTACCCTTCCAACTCCTCTCATTTGTTCCTCCCCTCTCCCTTCTCTCCTCTCCCTATCCAGCTCCCCCTCTCCCCTCCTAGTGCGCTTCTCACTTCTCTCCCTCTCCTCCTTGTGCTCCCCCCCCCCCCCCCCCCCCCCCCCCCCCCTCGTGCTGCCCCGCTCATGCTTTACTACTAGGTTGAGTTTCCTCGCGGGTACTCAATTCCCCAATAAGGTTGAGTTTAGTTGAGTTTAGGATGAGTTTTTTCTCAAACCTATCGGATTTGGGGGTGAATATCACCACCATACTCATCCCTACTCAAAAATGCAATTCATGTGATGCAAGCTCACGCTATTGTGCGGTTTTCGCAGTAGCAATTTTGCTATTGCAGATGGTGAACATATAATTATATATTAATATTAATAAATTAATATAATTTATTAAAAATCAATATAAATTTGATTAATTAATTTTTTTAAAAAAATTAAAATATTTATTTAATTAAAATATATAATCAAATATATCAACCTTTGTTTAATGGCATCCCAAAATTAATTCATATTGTATTTCCTACTTATACTCATATTAGTTTTTTAAAAAAATATATGGACAAAATATATCTTATAAAAAATTTATTATATATGTAATTCTATTTCTAAAATTTAGTTATAAGTTATATATCTATCTCTAGATTTAAAACTTAATTATAAAATAAAAAACGACATTGCTACAATATTCAAAAAGCTACAACCACAACCCTAACCTAATAATTGTCCCATTAATTTTTTGATTAAGTAGAACCTAATGCTATAAAATGAAACCATATATAGACTTGAAAATATCCTAATTTTTCATGTTTGGATATATCTTAATAAAGAAAATTTGATCGAATTAGTTCAACGGGCAAGGATCTTAGTCGAGTTCAACTGGCAACGATCTTAGTCGTTGATAGCGAAATCTTGGGTCAATAAATAATTAATAAATCTGAGTTAATAGCTCTTCCAACCAGCACTAGTATTGAAAAACTGATTAATTAATAAACCGGTTAGTCAGTTCAGATCTGAGTGTTCGGTTCAGAAAATCGAACCTTGAACACCCATTCAGGTAAACTAAAGTAATTTGAATGCAAACCTTGCGTCTAAACGAAGACAATTTATGTTAACACCAAAAACTAAAAAAATGTGGTGCAGGAAAACTTGCGCAGACCGGGTAGTTGAGCGATCATTCATCTTTCTTCATCGAGCACTCTTCTCCCCCAGACACAAGATCACTCTTTCCAGGCTCTGATCGCCATCCCCCATGCCTCTGCTCCTGGCTAATCAAATTGCCAGATTGATGAGAAAGAGAGTCCAGAGGGGAAAAGAAAGCTTAATATTTTTGGTCTCTTTGCTGCGTCACAATTACGTGGCCACAAGTTGTTGTCCCCCTTCTCTGCTTGATCCATCAACTGGTGCTGCTAGCTGCATCCGCAGCTGCCTTTTCTAGTACTGCATTTTTGGCAGCCATGGCAGTTCTGTCAGCAGCCTGAAAGCGATCTCTCGACTGCTACCTGAAACGGCAGTGACTTGTTCTTGCAAGGCCTGTGATTGTGTCCATTTGTCAGTTCATTTACTACTAACAGCCCAGGAAACGAGAGATTGAAGACAAAAAATGACGAGCTAATCTCCTCTCAGTCACACCTTCATGCAGGCCCCAAAAAAGTATCAGAGAGCAACTGCAGGCTAAATCCATGCATTTAGGGGACTTCACTTGTCTATCTCGGTTGGCTTAAATATGACTAGCATTGAAAACTGGAGGAACAGAATGCTATAGCTTGATGTTTCGAGACTGCCTTTTTCCTTATCAGAGTGTCATTCGTATCTCCTCTGCCAATCACTTTTGTAGGTTTCTTTACACAATGCCATTGAAGGATCTTCTCACAGCCCTAGAAGGCAGAGATAGAGCCATGCAATCTTTTGTTTTCCTATTATAGAATGTATCTGTTCTTCATTTTCCACCGAAATGTCCTAAAGAGCGAAGTAGAACAGACAAGTCTGCTGCATGCGTTACAGTAATTGGACTATTTTGATCAGACTTTGTTTCGTATCCTCTATAAATCTGCTTAAACTCCTTAGCCCTCCATAGTAATGATCTTCTAGGTTCAGTTCCTGCAGTCCCTGATCTTAAAATCCTTCTTTTTGTCTCGAGTGGTGTTGTGCTACTTCAATTTGTGGTTCTGAATGGGCGAGGCTAAACTGGTAAAGCATGTGTTCAGGGTTTTTGATTCTGAAATCAGCTGTTAAGAGGTTTCGGAAGATTTTTAGGTCCTGAGATCATAAATGTGCAGGAAGAAGCCAAGTTAGATGCTGAAAAAGAAGACGAGAAGGAGGGGGAGGAGTGCTCGCCTCCTCCCCCGATTCTCTTGTCAGTTGACTTGCACTGCGTTGGATGTGCAAAGAAGATTGAGAAGTCAATACTCAAAGTCAGAGGTCTGACTAAAACTTCACTTACGGGCTAGATCGCATGATCTTAGTGGTTCAACTTGATTTTGTTATCCTTCACTTCTTTTCACATCAGGGGTTGAAGAGGTCGAGGTGGACATAGTGCAGAACCAAGTGACAGTCAGAGGCACAGTGGAGCCTCAAGCATTGTGCTCCACAATCCAGAAGAAGACTCTCAAAAGAGCCACCGTCATCTCTCCTTTGGCAGGTGCTCCTTGCCAAGGGGACTCCAAAACAGGGGAGGGTGCACCAGAGGTATATTTATTGTAACACTGTGCATTTATACTATATATCAAGTACCTGCGTGCGTATTTTTTTCTCATGCAGGCGAGTGAGATAGCAACAGTTGAGCTAGTGGTGAACATGCACTGCGTGGCCTGTGCACAGCAGCTCAGGAAGAAGATACTGAAACTGAGGGGTACATTTCCATACTATTCTTCGTGATTAAACCTCCTGCTTTTGCATCAACAGCAGAAAATTAGGGCGAGGCGGCCATCAAAATCTCAGCACCTGTTAAACTGGCTCCATTAATTCGTTTATTGCCTTTATTTAGATGTCAAATAATTTACATATTTTATCTGAATTTTTAAGTGCTTAGATCACATCATCTTCTTCATCGATGTATGGTGTGGATCTCTGCTATTCCTATGAAGTGGATTCATAAAAAGAACTTTCCACTCATTTCTGAGCTTTGATTGATGCAGGGGTGCAAATGGCAGAGGCAGATTTAAGTGCAGGAAAGATCACAGTAACTGGAACGATGAGAGGAGAATCACTGGTTGAGTACATTCATCGATGTACAGGAAAGAGAGCGACCATTGTTCCCCAAGCACCGAATGAAGAGGAGGCGAAGAAGCAAGAGGTGGAGATCGCTGAGGAGAAGCCAGCAGAAGAGAATGAAGAGAAAAAGGAAGACAGCGGTGCAGCGAAGAAGGAAGAACAAGAAGCAGCTCCAGAAGAGAAAAGGGAAGAGGATAACAGCAAAGGTGAAGGAAATGAAGCAAAGCAGGAAAGTGAAGACCAAAAGAAAGAAGAAGGGGAAGACAAAGATGATAACAATGAAAACGACATTAGCGACAAGGAGGAGATGATGAAGAGGACGATGTATAATTGGAATGGTGGGTATAGTTGCGAGGAAGAGATGAACAGAAGAATGATACACTGGATGCCGGTCTATTATGCGATCCAACAGCCAGCTCCGCCGCCTCAAATCTTCAGCGACGAGAATCCCAATGCCTGTTGCATTTCGTGACGACGTTTGCCAAGTATAAATAGTAGTGCCTTGTACTGTGCATCTCTACAAGAAACAGTAACTAATAATGAGTGTGTTAGGAGCTCTCTGATGGCCTTTTAATGAGCTAATAGCCATTTACAGCTGCTGTACTCGAATAGCTCGTGAATCTGTGACAAAACTCGCCAGGGATGACAGCATATGTTCAAAACAGAATTAATTTTCCAATTTAGGCAATGCTATTTCTGATGCCCTTTATAGCTCTGCAAGAGCTTTCATGGGATTCACATGACTGAGGAGAATTCACGTGGAGAGAAAAGGGAGATCCATCTTTGACGCAGAAAAGGTTGAACATGAGACAAACAGGCTTCGGGCCATCCAATTGATCGGTCTGTACTGTCCACGCGTTACTCGGCAACAGGAATCTACCTACATAATAACAGCACGTAAGGAAGAACACTGCATCGGATTCTTATCCTTTAAATGTTACTTTTAGATCAAAGTTCAGATCCAGCCTCTCAGCCGATGGAAGAAAAAAAAATACAGTGATTAAGTCCTGATCCACGAGAAACAGTAGAAAAAAAGACATTTATCGATTGTTGGATCGTAGAAATGACCCTCAAAAGAATTTTGCTTCAATCACCAAGTTATAATATGTCGATAATTAGGTTAAATTACAAAGACTTGAGCCTCTCAGCTAATCAACCACGTTTACACTTCGATTTGCTTCTCCCCTTTCACCGCATGGAACCCAGCAGGATTAAAGCAGCAGCTCAATTTTTTGGCGTAATATCGCATTCACAATGTTGATAGAACATGATCGATTTTGAGACTAGTACATCACCTTTTCCCCTAATCTGAACTATTTCAAACAATAATTGCATACCGATCAAGATTTTTTTAGTTGCTATTCTTCATCAGAGGAACTCGCTGAGAAAGCTCTCTCCTGTTCACCTACTGCTGCAGGTTCCTGTTTGAAGAAAGAAAATGTCCAAAAGGTGCAAGGAGAGGTTAATACAAAAAGTATCATACAATTTTGCGATAGATAAATAATTTACAAAAAGAAAAATTGACTTTGAATCTTATTCTCACTGGCATTTTGTCCCAGTCCTTCAACTTCGACAATTACTCCCTTAATTGCCACCAATTACTGACAATTACTCCCTTAGTTGCCACAAACTACTAAGGATCAAACTTCAGACAAATGGTACAAACCTACACACACATGCCACCAACCAAGAGGATACATGCACCCCTAACAAATTCCGATTTGTGTAATCCTACACGAATTTAGCTCTCAAGAAGAATTTACTGGATAATGCTGACTAAAGCCAGCTTTCCATGTACCTTAAGAACCTAGCATATCTCTCATACTTTAAAATTTACACAAAAATAACTCGTGAACATATATTTCAACAGCTGAAATCAGAAATACTATGGAAAAACTAGCAAAACTGCAATATAAGAATAATTAGTGGAAAGCCAAGTACTTCTTTGCACCCCTCAGCAGGATTAAGAAGCTTTTAGAAAAACAGAACAGATTGCATATGTGTATGCTGTTCAGATTTTTGAGAGATTGGAGAGTGGCAACATTTACAATGGTATGCATAAAAATACCCTGCAAGAGTTGCATGATGGGGAGTCAAAACATACCGGTGCAGTTGACTTCTTCTTTATCTATGATAAGGAGGCTTGCTTTCTTCTTTTTGCCAACACGGTTGAAATCACAAGAATGAGGGAGTAAATGTAGTGCACAGGTCATATATACGTATGCGGTCAAAAAATGTTATATAGGTATTTTTATATTCACTTTATGATAATAATTTTTTTTCTATTTAATGGATTCTAGCTTCAAGCATTTATTGTTAATTACTTTAGAAATTACG
The DNA here is from genome assembly GCA_027563935.2 of Costus lasius. Lineage (NCBI taxonomy): Eukaryota > Viridiplantae > Streptophyta > Magnoliopsida > Zingiberales > Costaceae > Costus > Costus lasius. Next base: position 12,446,043 of record CM050450.1, on the reverse strand, counting down.
AAACATTAAGAGATCTATATTATGTGAATAAAAAAATAAATAAACATCATTGCATGAAAAAATATTTCATAAACATCATGTCAATGCATGGTTTACAAATACCCTTCATTAATTTGGGGGCTTGAATTTTGATAAATATCCATCTTTGTATTTGGAGGACATTCGATCTATTTGGCTTATGGACATTTGAGTATAGAAAATATCCGGCCTCAATGACTTATTGGATATTTATATTATAGATGAATATCAGGCCTTAACGGCTTATTGGATATTTAGTTTTAGAAAATATTCGGCCTTAACGGTGTATTGGATATTTAAGTTTTTAGAAAATATCCGGCCTCAACGGCGTGCCGAATATTTATATTTGAAAAATATTCAGTCTTACGGCGTGTTAGATATTTAATTTTTTGGAAAATATTCGACGTTGCAGCATATTGGATATTTAATTTTTTAAAAAAATATCCGGCCTTGCGGTGTGTTGGAAAACATTTGGCCTCAATGGCATGTCAGATATTTGTATTTGAAAAATATCCGGTCTTATGACGTGTTAGATATTTTAATTTCGGAAGTGCTCAGCCTTCATAGCTTATGAACATTTGAATTGGATATGTATTTGGTCTTAGTGGTTTATGAGTATTTGAATTTGATATGAGCTCGGTCTTAATTGCTTATGAGCATTTGAACTTGATTTGTGCTCTGCCTTAGTCTCTTATGAGCATTTGGGTTTAATTTGTGCTCGGCCTTGATGACTTATGAGCATTTGGATTTGATTTGTGCTCAGCCTTGATGGCTTATAAGCATTTAGATTTGGTTTGTGCTTAGCCTTAGTGGCTTATGAACATTTGAACTTGATTTGTATTCAGTCTTAGTGGCTTATGACTATTTAGATTTAATTTGTATTTAACGTAAATGGCTTATGGGCATTTAGATTTGATGTGTTGGGCCTGAATGGCTTATGAGCATTTGGATTTTATTTTTTTTTATAACATTAGGAATAATTACTTAGCAGAAATATATAATTATTTCATAATTGTATATTTATTCCTTCAAAGGACGAGGAATAAATATTATTTTTAGAAATTATTTTTTTTTCAGCGCCACATGCACAGTGTCATATTAAGGAGTTATGCCCTAATGACAAGCATTGGCGTACGTATCATCCAAATAATATTATACTGTGATGTGCTAGATTTGATTAAATAGGTTGAGTGAGTGAGTTGATTCATGTCTAACTGGGTGAATTGTATCTTATTAATAAGACCACTTATTTAGAGATATGTTTCAATTTTAATCTTTCATCTAAAATACAAGGCCATATTTGAAAAGATTGGGCTTGATTTGATAGGGATAGATGCTCATATTATACCAATGGCTATATGATTGACTCGAATTGTGAAAATTATCCTTAGCTGTCGAATGTCTGCTTTTTCTCATGACCGTTCATTTAAATTTATATATCAACTTTAGTCCAGATCTTAGATCAAAAATATGATATTATATTTAGAAAGATCAGATTCGATTTTACAGGGATTGACCCTTAGATCATGTCAAAAGCTTAGTACTTCTGCATTAAAGGTGGTCTTCAAAGATTACCTAACTCTGTGAAGTCTCGAGAACTTCGAGTTAAAAGAAAAATTATTCGTGACACATATACTAGTTATTATTTGTGTCACAAATGTAGCTCAATGAACTATTATTATGTGAATAAATGCAAGAGTCTATCTACTATACTAAATAGATATTATTATTTCATGGATTTGATCAAAGGTATTCTGTGAATAAATGCAAGAGTCTATCTACTATACTAAATAGATTTTATTATTTCATGGATTTGATCAAAGATTATAATTCGATACATTCTTACATATCTAGAGAACCCTTGAACTTCTTAAAAAATAGAGATATATTCTTAAAAAAATAGAGAACCCTTGAACTTGCCATCCGATACGTCTGGATTCGTCTCTCCATCTCAAGGATATAGCAACATGGCAATCCGAACCAAGCTCATAAAAGCAAAGCCCCAGGTAAGCGAACGAACAAACGTCCCCAGGCCTAGTCTCACTGGATCCTCAAAAGCCAAAACAATGGGTGATTTTGTATCAAGATTTCCATTTTTTTTTGTTTTTCCTCATTATATCCATGCCATTCAGCAACCGTTGGATCCATGAGGGACTGCTTAGCTTGGATGGACCAATGACTATGCTCAAATGCTCAGAATCATCCATTTCCAAGACAAAGTCGACATTAATATGGTGAAGCCAGCTGCTGTTCAGCTATCCCTCATCACAGGAACTCGCTGAGAAAACTCTCTCCTGTTCAGGTACTACTGCAAGTTCCTGTTTGGAGAAAGAAATGTCCCAAAAAGGCACGAGTAGAGGTTAAAACAAAAAGTATCATACAATTTTGCGACAGATAAATAATTCACTGGAAGAAAATTTGACTTTGAATCTTATTCTTACTGGCATTTTGTCCCTGTTCTTCAACTTCGAACTGGTAAGCAGGTAACTGAAGCCCATCCTGGCTCATCACTCTTTTCCTTCTTGGAATTAGAGATCTGCAAAAACATTAAGTTATTAGCCTAAATCGCAGCGAAACTAATCCACCCAGTAAACACATGCTACAAGAGCAGTATAGCCTAGACAAGTAGACATGAAGATCCCAGTCATGTTATACAAATTCTTGATAACCACGACAAGAAATTGATTCAAAAATTGGAAAAAAGAATGGCGATCACTTGTCAGTCCCTGACTCCCAACTCCCTGGTGTAAGGGTCATCACCCTCACAAAGAAACACACTAGAAAGTAGATTATTCTTACCTTCGTAGCATTTGATAACCAACAAAAACCCATAGATTTCTCCAGCTGACTGCAGCAAAATTACTTGGTTCCTTTTAACCAATGCAACAATATTTAATGTGGTACTAGCCACTGGTGCAGAATGATGCAGCCTAAAAGCTAGCTAACGTAAAGCTTGCAAAACAAGAGTTATCCTTGGTTGCCACCAACAACTAAGGATCAAGCTTCATAATGTTGAGTCGTTGACTAATGCCGGCTTTCCATGTACCTTAAGAACCTAGCATATCTCTCATACTCTAAAGTTTACACAAAAATAACCCATGAACATATATTTCAACAGCTGAAATCAGAAATAATATGGAAAAACTAGCAAAACTTCAATATAAGAATAATTAGTGGAAAGCCAAGTCTCTTCTTTGCACCCCTCAGTAGGATTAAGAAGCTTTTAGAAAAACAGAACAGATTGCATGTGTATGCTGCTCAGATTTTTATGCTGCTCATGCATAAAAATAATCTTATGCAAGAGTTGCACGATGGGGAGTCAAAACATACCGGTGCAGTTGATTTCTTCTTTTATCTCTGATAAGGAGGCTTGCTTTCTTCTTTTTGCTAACACGGTTGAAATCACAAGAATGAAGGAGTAAATGTAGTGCACAGGTCATCTATACGTATGCGGTCAAAAAATGTTATATAGGTATTTTTAAATTCACTTTATGATAATAAGCTTTTTCTATTTAATGGGTTCTAGCTTCTAATGAATACTAGTACTTATTGTTAATTACTCTTGAAATTAAGAAATCTATATTATATAAATTTTAGTTACATATTACCTAGAAACATAGGTGGATCTATGTACCTTGAAAGGAATCTTAAATTTTATATTACTTTAAAAGAGTAGTATGTTACAATACGAGGGCTGCATTACAAAGAAAGTTCTCAAATGTTTATGGTTGTCCTTTAATAACTTATATTATTACTTATTATAGAAGTAAGACACCTTTTTCTTTTTCTATCTTTCAACTTTTTAACAAGTAGACATTCAAAATTAGTAGGTTTAGAATAGATCGAGGCATGTCCATTTCTTTGTGTCATCGCAGTGTTGTTTATTTAGAATATTATGTCAATATTTCATAAATATCATGTCAATGCATGGTTTAAAAATACCCTTCTTTAATTTGGGTGGCTTGAATTTTGACAAATACTCATCTTTGTATTTGGAGGACGTCCGATCTATTTGGCTTATGGACATTTGAATATAGAAAATATTTAGCCTCAATAGCTTATTGGATATTTATATTGTAGATAAATATTCAGTCTTAACAGCTTAGCGAATATTTAGTTTAAAAAAATATTCGGCCTTAAAGGCATATTGGATATTTAAGTTTTTAGAAAATATCTGGCCTTAACAGCATGCCGAATATTTATATTTGAAAAAAATTCGGCCTTTATGGCGTGTTAGATATTTAATTTTTTAGAAAATATCCAACCTTGCGACGTGTTGGACATTTAAGTTTTAGAAAATATTCAACCTCAACGGTGTGTTGGATATTTATATTTGAAAAATATCCTACCTTACGGCATGTTGGATATTTATTTTTAAAAAAAAAAAAATATTCGGCCTTGCGGTATGTTGGAAAACATTTGGCCTCAATGGTGTGTCAAATATTTGTATTTGAAAAATATCCAGCCTTATGGTGTGTTAGATATTTTAATTTCGAAAGTGCCAAGCCTTCATAGCTTATGAGCATTTGAATTAGATATGTATTTGGTCTTAGTGGCTTATGAGTATTTGAATTTTATATGAGCTCGGTCTTGATCGCTTATGAGCATCTGAACTTGATTTGTTCTCTGCCTTAGTCACTTCAAAGTATTTGGATTTAATTTGTGCTCTGCCTTGATGACTTATGAGCATTTAGATTTAATTTGTGCTTAGCTTTGATAGCTTATAAGCATTTAGATTTAATTTGTGTTTAGCTTTGATGGCTTATAAGCATTGGGATTTGGTTTGTGTTTGGCCTTCGTAGCTTATGAACATTTAAACTTAATCTGTGCACAGTCTTAGTAGCTTATGAGTATTTAGATTTAATTTGTATTCAACTTAAATGGCTTATGAGCATTTAGATTTGATTTATGTTTGGCCTGAATGGCTTGTGAGCTTTGGATTTGATTTTTTTTTTATAACATTAGGAATAATTACTTAGCCTATATATTTATTTCATAATTGTATACTTATTCCTTCAAAGGACGAGAAATAAATATTATTCTTGGGGTCATCTTCGATCTCCATCACCATCGGCGAAGCTGAGGGCAGTGGTCGAGAGAGAGCGACGAGAGTTTTCTGGGTGAGGGATTCCGAGAGATTTGTAGCCGGCGGCGAGGGCGCCACCGGCGAGGGAGGGACAGAGGGCAACGACGAGGGTCGTCGACGAGAGGACTGTAGTTATTTTTCAGGAATAAAGCTTCCTTCTCTACATTGCCTTCTTCCCCGCTTCTGTGTTACTGAGCTTCTTTCGCGACGGCAGGAACTCCGGCGATGACAGCGATCAACGGCGAGGCGACTCTTCCTAGCATCTTCGGCAACGACTGTGAAGCCACGGGCGCGGCGGCGCTCGACGAACGCAGACGTGGCGGCGGTGACGCACGCGAGCAAAGGAAGCTCGCGTGAAGGAGACGAAGCACAGGTGTGTGCTTCGAGGCGGACGAGTGGCGAGTGGATTTTGACCAAGTCAAAATCCACAGCTAGGAATTCGACTCAGCGAATTCGATTTAGACGCTGACGTCGGCCTGACGTCAGCATCCGGCAATTTTGATTTCGGCGACATCGGATTAAGGCGTTGATGGTTGACGGCGGTCAAAATTGATGTTTGACCGAGAGGTAATTCTGATTAGGGTTCGATTCGATTTTTCCTAATTAGGGTTAGGGTTTCTTGGCGTGAACTGTAATTTGGGGATAAAATATTGTTCGGGGAGTTAGGGTTTCGAATTTTGGGTCAGAAACCCTAGACAGTTGCGTTCTGGTATTCCGCCGGATTACCCTGAGACAGCGGATAAGCGCTGTTTTTAGGCTGATCCGACCAGGGCATGACAATAGGTAATGGACCTTTGTTGTTGATAACAAGGTCTTGGGGTCAAATCCCGCTCTCATTACTTGCCTATGTTAAAAAAATAAATAAATAAATAAATATTAATCTTAGAAATTATTTTTTTAGCCCCACATGCACAGTGTCATATTAAGGAGTTATGCCCTGATGACAAGCATCGACGTATGCATCATCCAAACAATATTATAATGTGATGTGCTAGATTTGGTCAAATAGGTTGAGTGAGTGAGTTGATTCATGTCTAATCGGGTGAATTGTATCTTATTAATAAAATCACTTATTTAGAGATATGTTTCAATTTTAATCTTCGATCTAAAATCCAAGGCCATATTTGGAAAGATTGGGGTTGATTTGTAGGGATAGAAGCTCATATTATACCAATAGCTATATGATTGACTCAGATTGTGAAAATTATCCTTAGCCGTCGAATGCCTGCTTTTTCTCGTGACCATTCATTTAAATTCATATATCAACTTTAGTCCAGATCTAGGATTAAAAATCTGATATCATATTTAGGAAGATCAGAATCGATTTTATAGGAATTGACACTTAGATCATGTCAAAAGTCATTCTATTGATCTAGATATGTGTAGATTATTCTTAGCTGTTGATTTATTTTGTGATTTAGTTATGGATAGTTTGATCGGATCTAATTTATCCTGCCCGTTTAATCAAAGTAAAAAAATTTGGGCCATCCGATTAATATTTGATTTAATATGATCCGTTTACATTGGATCAAATCTTGACCATTAGATTTCATCCAGATGAATCTTTATCGTCCAATATAGTTTATTAAATCAGATTAATTTCTGTCGTCGAATGTTGCTTAGAGTAATCTGAATCATCATTTTTTTTATTCAGAACATAACTATTGAATTTTGACAATTATATTTAAACTATTAATGAAGTGGTCAAATCTGAGCCATCCACCCTTTTCTCTGTATCACCCACTATGGAGGCGGTAGTCAAAGAAATGATTTTTGTTCAAAATAGGAGCAAAAATAAGGATCACTGCAAAAACTTTTGATTCTAGTGATCTGTTAATCAAATGGATGGATCCTCTCCTCCGTCGGTGCACATGCTCGAAGAGAGTGTATCACTGAAGTTTGGGCTTAATCCGATGGTTAAATATTGGATGGAACTTTAATGTTTTTTTTTTTGGTTTTTCGCAATAAATAGAGGCGTCTTTCGGGTCGGGGTCATCAGTTTGCTGCTTATGTTTGTTGTCTCTTTTTTTTTACAACATTTGCCATCGAGTGGCAGTGGCCGACGACAACACGTCGCTATCCAACTTCTCTTTTGTGGCAATAGTGTTGGGCTAGATCAATATGGCTTCATAGTTTGCCATTTGTCAATTTATTATTTCCTCATCACCTTCGTCTATGATGACAAGCGGTGATGCTTCGTTGCATCTTCTTATGGCTACTTCACCTTATCTCATTTTTTTTTACTCATCAAGATTGTTTTTTACACTCACTTTCTGCTCCTTTTCTTCTCTCTTTTCGAAGTTTTTAATTTCTTTTTTTTACCGGCTAGTACTTATTTTCTTCTATTTTATCTTACTCTTCTCCCTTCCTATGAATCCCTTATGCTTTTTTTTTTATCGAGAACTGTCCTCTTGCTTCGCTTATCTAGGCCTCTCTTTCATTGCTACCAAATTCCCATCGTCCACTTTTTTGAAAAAACTTCCATAGGCATTCGGCTGCCAAAGATTTTACGAATTTTAAAAAATAGTCAATATCATTAACGTTAGGAGTGTCCAAAAAGCGATTTAACCCGATAAAAATTTCAGTTCGGTTCGAATTAAGATGGATAAAAAAAAAATTAGTTCGGTTTTAGGTTTGGTGCAATTTGGTTTGGTTCGATTCGGGTTAAACTGAACAAACCAAACTTTAAATATAATATTAATATTTTTATATAAAATATATTATATTATTATTTTTATTAAAAATTAATAATATAATAGTATAAATAAGCTAAATATATATAGATATAATTAATTTTGGTTTAACCCAAATTGAACCGAACCCAAACCGAATTTTGGTTCGGGTTCGGTTCGGTTTTTAGAAGGTTCGATTCGGTTTCGGCTTAGATTTTTTTTTATTTTTCTGTTCGATTTAAAATCGGTTCGAGTTGAACCGTTTGAACACCCCTAGTTAACGTTCTGTTATTTGTCACTATAGTTATTTATAAAAAATATTTATTTCTATTAAATATTTATTTATAATAAATATTTATTTCTATTAAATATTTATTTATAATAAATATTTATTTCTATTAAATATTTATTTATAATAAATATTTATTTATAATAAATATTTATTTATAATAAATATTTATTTATAATATATTTTAAAAAAAGTCATCAGTATGGCCTACATGATGGTCGATACAGTCTGCAGTATGTGTGATTGTGAATATTAAAAAAAGATCGTAGATATAGCTTAGATGATCCTAAATACAGTCTATATGATTGTAGATACAATCTATATAATCATAGATATAACTTACATAATTGTGGATGGACGTAAGATCGTAGATATTAAAAAAAGTAATAGAGTGCTAAAGGGACTGACAGCTTTTTGATATTCACAAAATTTTAATACCTCAAGATTCGGTATTCGAATTCTATGGGCGCTGGCCAAAATATCTTCCAGAGCGTTATGCCTTAGGAAGTTCTTTTCTCTTTCCGGCCTCCTCGAATTCTTTTTTTTTGTCTGCCTAAAGTTTTTCCACCGCCTCTTTACAATGGCGATTTGATCGATACTTCCCTTTCTTTTCGTTGCCGAAGCGTGGATTTAATTTCCGTTCGATTAGGGAATCAGTCACAATGGCGATGACACAGTGGCGATTTGATTGATTCCCATCTATTTTTTGACTCAAATCAAATCAAATGGCAATGGCGATTTTGATTGATTCCCATCTATTTTTTTTAATATATTACTTTCTTCCCTGTGTCATCGCCCTGATTTAATTTCCTTCCTCTTAGTAAATTAAGCCAAATGCAAACTGTTGACGGATATGTCATCTAACTGTTATATTATACCGTATATCTTGCAAATAAAATTATATAGAATAATACTATAGAAGACATACCGGATTTCATAACACAGTCAAAAAATCTATCACAAAATCTATTACGGATTAGTCTTCTAATTGATGATGATATCTTTTATAGAGAGTTAGGGCAGCTGATGGAAAACCAAGACTGAAAGCACTCTATGGAGACTCTACCTCAAACAAGGACCACACCCGTATATATAATAAAAAATCTAATGACACATTTACAAATCAGTCTATCAATAATAATGTAATTGTGCCAAGTGATTCTACACAATTAGCCCCTTCATACTTAATTAGTTAAATAATAATAAATTATGTATGTGCATAGTGCAGAGTCCATAAATCTTAACACTAACCACTATCTCTGATGAATTATTTTAAAACCTCTATTATGCATAAGAGAGCAAAGTGATATGCGCAAGATGAGAGCGAATGATAGTGACTGAATTATTCAAGAAAGACTGTGACATAGATGAGAGCGGAGGATGTGACCAAGTTGAGAGTAGTCGAGCCTCGTTTGGTCTCGTTTCAACACGATTTTCAAGATATAAATATTATTAAAAAAAAATTAAAAAATTATAAATAATAACTTCTCATAGATTTTGCCTGAAAGCTACGTATGCGGGGCAAACGAAGAATAAATTGTCTTAGAAAGGTTGTGACTAAAATGATAGCGAAAGGATGTGATAAAGATAGAACCTCCAAATACAACCTCCACTACATTTAATAAAAATTGCTACCGGAAAGATAGTGACCAAGATGAGAGCGAAAGGATGTTAATATTTTAAACCACAAACATATCATTTTTGATAAAATCTATTTAATTCGATTTTAACTAGCTCCAAAGTAAGTCCTATGGTTTCACAAAACAACATAAAACTTTTATAACAATGTAGACATAAAATAATAATAATAATAATAAAGAAAAAATATTTGGTGATTGATGTTATATCCTTTATGAATGCCATCGATAAAGCCAGTGTCTCTAGAATAATTAGAACAAATAGAATCAAAACCATTTGATTGAGGAAGAATAAAACGCCAATCATAATGGATTTTTTTAATTTTAGATAATTGACATAAATATTTTTGAATTTGGGCTTACGTGTATGCATCTAAGAATAAGTTAAAAGCTACAAAGCAAGATTATTAAAAATAAAATTCCTTAAACTAGTGAAAAATGCTAAATAACACCGATTTAATTATTACACCCATTAATGGAAGAATTTAACATATTTAAATCTATTTTTATTATTCAAATTTAAATTGTTTGAAATCACATAACTAATTTTCTTTTTTTATTTGAAATATATATATTTCGTTATTAATTTTCTTTTGTCTTTACGAAAGACAACTGCATTCTTAATGCCATTTTCCTTGTTACTAATATTTCCCTGTGTGCCGCGTGTTGTTGACTTTTCAACACATTTATATCTAATTATTTTTTTTAAAAAAAGTAATTATATAACTATAACGTAGAAGCGTATACGTATTCTTATTCTAATTAAGACCAAGAAATATTTTGAATATTATCATGGTAAAAGTCACGTGAAGCTCGGCCTAATCAATCTCATCTCCCCAATAGATGATGACAACGAAACATATTTCACTAATTTAAAATTTATCTCAATTTCTAATTTCCTTTGCATGATTTAAGGATGATGGTCAACGTCACAAGTGCTAGAACTTGGAGCCATCACCCGCTCCCAAATGAAAAAAAACCCTTAAGTGGGTACCCCGCTTTGGTCTTAGGATTTGTACGCACACAAATCCCAAGGCAATTTTCTTTTTTTTTTAATGGTTAGATTAGGTACCCGCACTTAGGACTTTTACTCCTCCTGCATTACGCAATCTTGTCCCCCATTCTTCTACATTGATTTGTTCCTCCCTCACCCTCAAGTCAAAGATGACTAAATTACGCACCTTCCACATTGCACAACTAATAAATGCATAAATTATTGATATTCTGTTTGTACATGTGCATAATCTTCTTTGACCGGGCTCCAATTACTTGGTCCAATTCTACACTGCTACTTCTTCAACCAATCAGCACTTGCACATGCAAGATTAGGTAAATCGATCTCTTTGACTTTTTCCGCTTCCATTGTCGAGCACACATAATTGCACACATCATTCTAATATCCACAACGTTGACAAAATCTAAACTTTTATTAAATTTTAATATTTTTTTATTAATTTATTATTTATATATAAAATATAAATGATAAATTTATAATTAGATCATGTCGAATTAAGCAAATCAAATTAATAAATGATTAAATTACTAAATATATTATTTGGGTATTTCGCTACTTAGGTTAATGTATAACTTATTTAATAAATAAATTATATAAGTTATGTCGAGATTTATCTGATTATATTTGGATCAAATATTTTGACTTAATTAATTAAATAAGTTATCTTTGGATCACAGGGACAACTAACATGATCATTTATGAGTCACTGATTGGAATGGGTAGATCTAATTAATGCAACGATTGTCCGTCGCACATAGAGTCAACCAATTGACTTCAAATATTTTAATTAAGAAAAAACGTCTACGATACTATTGAGATGCTTCTCTTGACAATATAATGCAGGGCTGCGCTGCTGGTTGTAGCATCGTTAACCAGCTAATTTAGTAAGAGTAGAAGAGCTAAGAGAGAGAGAGAGATAGAAGAGATGGCCTTGGGAAGGGGTGGCAAAATGTGGCTTGCTGTAGGGGTAGCGCTCTGCCTTGCTGCAAACTGTTGACCGACTCAGCAATAACATGTAATATATATATATATATATATATATATAAGGATCAATTATTTTAACTAAATATTTATTTTATTATTATTGTTGTTGTTGTTGTTGTTTATATTATTATCAAAGCCCAACAAAGTCTTGGGAGTTCACATTCCCCCCTCAAGTTAGTGAATGAGAGAAAGACTTACTTAGTTGAGCAAGGTCAAGTTCTTGGGTGTTCACATTAACATTTTCCATCTATAAATACTGTATTCTTCCTCTACCTCTTTAGTTAAGTGCAAATCCAGAGTTGCTCTGATTCACTAGCACCACAACAAGCTCAACATTATGGTATGCTAGGTCTAACTGCTTCTTCTAACAGTAATTTATAATATTTTAATAGTAAACATTACTACTTTTGACCATTCAGTGCTGCAACAGCAAAACCTACACTAGTAGCACCTACACTACAATCCCAAACTGGCCCTTCATCTATGATGACAAGCAGTGATGCTTTGTTGCATCTTCTTATGGCTACTTCACCTTATCTCCTTTTTTTTTAGTTCTTTTGCACTCATCATTTGTTTTTTACACTCACTTTCTCCTAGACCCGGCAATTCGGGTTAGCGGGTCATAAACGGGTCGTGTCAACTGTGACCCATGACCCGATTAAGCCAACCTGAACACTATCAATTTAATTAATTGGGATAAACTGTCTAACACGAACACGACTCGAATATAATCAGGTCAACCCGACACGACTAGATTAACCCGTTTATCATTCATATTTTAAACATAAATAACAAATTGAGAAAAATTTTATTAAAATTAATAAAACTTTGGGCTTATGTGTGGGCCAAAATCTGGGTTAAAAGATAGTTAGAAGATATTTGGGCTTACGGGCTAGCAATGGAAGTTAGGTAAGCATATATTTAAATTTTTTATATATAAATATATAATGTAATCGGGTTGAGCGGGTCAACCCGTTTACAACCCGATTATTTTCATGTCATAAATGGGTTGACATATTTATGACCCAAACACGATTATAGCTAACCCGAAGCCGCCTAACTTAGTGTCGAGTCGGGTTGGGTCAGCGGGTCGGGTCAAGTTTTGCCAGGTCTACTTTCTCCTCCTCCTTTTCTTCTCTCTTTTCGAAGTTTTCAATTTCTTTTTTTTACTAGATAGTTCTCATTTTCTTCTATTTTTTCTTACTCTTCTCCCTTCCCTTTTGCCTTCTCCTTTTTTTTTTCTTGAGAACTGTTGTCAGCCCCTGGTCCACTACAGTGGTCAACCCAAGCACAGTGTGGACTTTTCTTATTTTTTTTCTTTTTTGTTCCTGTCACGCATTCACCCGGAGCCGAAGCTCACTCCGTTCGCCAAGCATCGTTATGTCTTGACCACCGTCGCTGACATCACCGGAGCAGAAGACATGACCCGACCCGACTCAATACAAAGTTGGGCGGGTTCGGGTTAGCTATAATCATGTTCGGGTCATAAATAGGTCAACCCATTTATGACCTGAAAATAATTGGGTCATGTCGGGTTGTAAACGAGTTGACCCGTTAACCCGATTACATTATATATTTATATAAAAAAAATTTAAATATAGGCACACCTAACTCCTATTGCTAGCCCATAAGCCCAAATATCTTCTAACTATCTTTTAACCCAGATTTCAGCCCACACATAATCCCAAAGTTTTATTAATTTTAATAGAATTGTTATCAATTTGTTATTTATATTTAAAATATGAATGATAAATAGGTTATTCGGGTCGTGTCGGGTTGACCCGATTATATTCGGTCGTGTTCGTATTAGACAGTTTGACCCAATTAATTAAATGGGTCATGTTCGGGTTAGCTTAATTGGGTCACGGGTCATAACTAACCCGTTTATGACACGTTGACCCGAATTGTCAGGTCTACAAAGTGTGGATCTTCTGCCATCTATGTTTAAGAGCCAGATGCAAACTGTTGACCGACTTAGCAATAACATGAAAAAAAAAGATTATATATATATATATCATCTAACCACTATCTCCCATGAATTATTTTAAAACCTCCATTATGCATATGAGAGCGAAGTGATATGACCAAGATGAGAATTGTTTTAGAAAGGATGTGACCAAAATGAGTCAAAGGCTGTGTTTGGCATTGTAGGCAGAGTAGCCGGTCGCGTGGGGGGCGTCGGTCAACGAAACTGATTTCGTTTGGCGCCGAGAGTGCTTGGCACTTGCTTATCTATGTTGACCAAGATTGACCGGGCATTTTTCGTCCAGCTCAGCCTACAGGTCTCCCCCTTAGGTCGCGTGCGTGTGGAGCGAGGGTTTCGCGTGGGTGTGGAGCGAGGTCTCTATCGTCCAGACTTCCATCGCTGCCTCCTTCTTCCCCCTCCCTCTTCCCTAGCATTGGCGAACTCGTTCGCCTCCCGTCAAGTCCATCTCCTGCCAAGCTCGCATCCATCTCTCAGTGAGCTCGCTCGTGCAAGCCGTCGGGCGTGCTCTTTCTCCCTTGCCCCACCCACCCCTCCGCCATCTCTTCTCATCGGCACCGCCTCCTTCTTCCCCCTCCCTCCTCCCTTGCCCCACCCCAACTTGTTCGCCTCCCTGCCATGCACGCGTCCGCCGTTGCTACCCTCTGCCCATCACTGCTGTTCTCTTCCCACTCGTCATCACTTCCCTCTTCTCGCTGCCATTGCCCTCTTCCAGTCATCGTTGTTCCTCTCTTTTCCCGTCAGAAGCCCCCATGCTTGCCACCGATTGGAAGTCGTCGTCACCGCCATCGAAAGCCCTCGCCGTTGCTGCTGCCGGAAGCCCCTATCTTGCTTTCCTCCCTCCTCTTTTCACCTTCATGCGACTGTCCGGCGAGGAAGCGTCGTGGTCTTCCTCTTCAGAAGATGCCACCACACGTTTGCGGCGTTCGTGTGGGGTTTAATATTTTATATTATTTTTTCAGAAGTGCTTTTACAACCTACTGCATTTAATTTTACATTACAGCACTTTTACGACCTATAATTACCCAACCTACACTACAATCCCAAACCGAGCCAAAGACGTTTGGGATTGGTGAAGGTGCAGGTCAAGCTGGTCAGGCGAAACGCACAGAAGCCGGTCACTTTTTTTTAGCAGAGGCGCACGCCTACGGCCTCTCCTAACTAGACAACCAACTTCCTTTTATTTATATATTAGGATATATATGACTAAAATTTATACAATAGTAAATATATAAAATTATATAAAAATATATAAAAGTATATGAAAATAAAAATAAAAAAAATAAATATTATATATAGAAGTAAGAAGTAGTCTACAACTTAACATGTGATTATTTTTTATATTTTATCTATTTTATTATTTTAATTTTTATATAACTTTCTATTTAATAATATTTATAATGCTTCTTCCAATAGCAAGCTATAATATTTTGACAGTACATAATACTATACTACTTTTAAGTCTACAGCACTATAACAGTAGCATTACATTTTGAGTTCAAGGGTACCAAGAGCAGAGTCTTGGGAGTTCACATTCCCCCTTCTAAGTCATTGCATGAGACAAAAGCTGAGCAAGGTCAAGTTGTTGGGTGTTCACACTAGACATTTTCCATCTATAAATACAGTATTCATCCTCTACCTCTCCAGTGACGTGGAAATCCAGAGTTGCTCTGATTCACTACTGCACCACAGCAAGCTCGAAATTATGGTATGCTAGCTGCTGCATCTATCTATCGATCTGATTGTGATTTTCAATATTAGGAGTGAGCAACACTAATATCGAAGTATTATATCAAAAATTTTAGTATTCAATATTTTGATATAGATACTTTGATGCTTTGGTATCGATACCATATGTACCCAGATTTTTGTTCAGAATGTTTTTGAATTCAAAAAGTACCGAATATATAAATTATTTATTTTATTTTTTATACTTACAAATAATTAATATTTTTATAATTAAATATTTTAGTTTTTAGTACTGAATAATTAAATAGTTTTAGCTTTTGTAGTTTGGTACTGCCCACCGCACATCGCCCGCTCACTCTTGCTCAATCCCCTGATTGAGATTTTAAAAATTCGGTAAATTTTAGAAATTTTGTTACTAAAATAAAATTTTGGAAGTCGGTATTAATAAATTTTGGAAATTCCGCATTAGAACCAATTAAAATTTTAGAATTTAGCATGAGTAGTGGTATCAAAAAAATCTATTTCAAAAGTCTGGTATTAAAATTTTGCCATTGGTACTGTTATCGAAATTTCGAATACTCATCACTACTGAATATATAACGCATGATTATTTGCTATCGTTTGCTGCAGGCCGAAGGAGCAGTCAAAGTGGGGCTTTGGGGAGTACATAACGGTGGAGCCGATTGGGACATAGGAGTTGCCACACAAATCACAGGCATCACTGTCTATGGCGGCCGCAAAATCTTTGGCATTCAGTTCACCTACTTGATCCATACAACACTCCATACAAGTCATATCTATGGATCGTCCGGTGGCAAACCATCCACTGTAAACCCATTTGCACAATTTCTCTACTCTTGTTTACATTAGCCTTTTTTTATTTTCATTAAAAAATTAAGCCCCAATATGCCAATAATCCGTGTGTTTCAAATGTAATAAAAATATTATATCCTCATTATTATTTATCCTTTGAATTATCATTAACTTTTTCATTGTAGGTTAGTTTTCAAGAGGACGAATACCTCACATCAATCAACGGAGGATATGATGCCACATGCATTACTACACTCACTTTCCACACTAATATCTCAACATACACTTTTGGAACCGTAGGCACCACAAGTTTCTCTCTGCCTGTCATAAAGGGTTCCATCCTCGGCTTCATGGGACATGCTGATAATCATTGCCTCAAAGCAATTGGAGTTAGCTTGCTGCCAGACTAGTCGCATGCACTCGTCTTAACTTCATTGAGCTACGTTGTTCTTAAAGTTTCTATATATCCAATGGTAAATAAAATGTGTCATGTGGCATCTGCGTGCAGTGTCAACTATGCGTCGTAATGTTTAAGTTTAGCATTAAGCAAAGAGTTTGGTATGTCTGTACTAGCTATCTTTTTGTAGCAAATAAAAGCTCAATGAATGAAGTATTATTATTAGGTGAAAATTATTTGCAAGATTTTGCCGTACCAAATAAATATTATTTTATAAATTTGAAAAAAAAAACTTTAGCAAAATATTACAGGAAAAAAAATATAGATCTATAGATATATGTTTGGAAGAATGTTCTAAAAGTGATAAATTATAACAAAATTATTTTTTTTTCCAACAAAAGTACTACTTTGGAACTACGTGAGATTATAGTTTTTAATAAAAATAATTAGCATAAATACTTTTTATTTTTTTTAATATGGACAAAAAAATTTAACCAAAGTAGGATTTTATTATCAACAATGAAAAGTCATTACTAATTGAACTAACGCCATGCATAACCATTTTTTGTTTTTTTTTACTCTTTCCATCGCTGTTATCTTAAATTCCTTATACATTTCTCTAACCATGTACTTAGTTTCTTCCTAAACCACTTGATTTCTTCTAATCAAAGTAATGACGGAACAAGACTAATTGATCCCTTTGCCACCACTCCCTCAAAAGATTCGGAACATTTTAGGCTATGTTTCTTAGGAAGGAATTCAAGAAAAAAATGCTTTAATTATTACTTTCCCTTCTTTTTGCTATAGATTTCTTCCAAAGAAACACGGCCTTCAAGTTTAAATTATTATTATTATAGTAGCTCTCACTTTGAAGTTCAATCACAACACAACATTGTTGTTATTATAAGTGTATTTCAAAGTGAAAGGAAAAGATATGAAATAAAAAAATAAAAAATATTGAGTAATTTTTTATTTATTGGAATAAACTAAAATAATAAAAGGATTTTCCCAACTTTGAAGGTGTCCGCAACGCTCGCTGCTCACGAACAGCAACGGCGGTGGTGAAGCTCGACGAGGAAGGTGTCCGCGCGACGGCGAAGCTCGACGAGGAAGGTGTCCGTGACGCTCGCTGCTCGCGGATGGCGACAGTGACGGCAAAGCTCGATGAGGAAGGCGTCCACGACACTCACTGCTCGAGGACAGCGACGGCAAAGCCGAAGCTCGAGGAGGAAGGTGTCTGCGACAGCGAAGAGTTGGGTCATAGGTAAGAGCCGGAGACAAATGATAACATCTTAAGTTAGATCACCAACACAACACAGAGCAATCAAAACAGGTTGCGTGCTATATGATAACATCTTGCTAATACATATTAAAATCTGTAGATCAATTTTTTTTTTCTCTTTAATCCAACGGTTTTAGATAGCCCCTCCCTATAAATTATAAGGAGAGCCTAAAATTTTAAAGAGATTTTATAGGGAGACTCTCTCTTTAAAATTTTTTAGCGGGCAAACAAGCGGCGAATGTGCATTAAGTAGTTAAGATGCATGCGTGGTAAATAGGCAACGTCCCCGGCCCCAAGAGTTTCAATTCAATAATCTCGTTGTTGGAGTAATATGAGGACGGTGAGTAGTCGCGAGAGCCGGCGTTCCTCTGAGTTATTCCATGAGACAGAGAAGTAATTAATTAATTGACCAAGGTCAAGGTCTAGGGTGTTCACACTACACATTTTCCTTCTATAAATACGGCACTCATCATCCTCATTTGCTCTCCGGGGAAGTGTTGCAAATCGAGTTTTGTTGTTTATTGCTTCATCACGGCATGCTCGACGTTATGGTATGCTAGTTGCTGTTAATTCTGGTTGCTCCTGCATTAATCCATCGATCTCTTTTTCATGTTTCTGAATGCAAAGCATGAACATGGGCTGTCTACTACAGAATATACAAGGAAAGAAAGAAGGCCCTTTGGAGCATATGACGAAAATTATTGAGAAAATATGAGAAATACCACGTGTATCATAACCGTACATCACGCCATGGCTAGACCTAGCAAAATCTGACATGACCTGCTGACCCGACTCGAATCGACACGAAGTTAGGCGGGTTCGGGTTAGCCATAATCATGTTCGGGTCATAAACAGGTCAACCCATTTATGACCCAAAAATAATCGGGTCTTGTCGGCTTGTAAATGGGTTGACCCTCTTAACCCGATTATATTAAATATTTATATATAAAAAATTTAAATATAGGCTCACCTAACTCTCATTACTAGCCTATAAGCCCAAATATCTTCTAACTATCTTTTAACCCAGATTTCATCCCACATGTAAGCCTAAAATTTTATTAATTTTAATAGAATTTTTATTAATTTATTATTTGTGTTTAAAATATGAATGATAAATGGGTTATTCGGGTCGTGTCGGGTTGAGCCGATTATATTCGGGTCGTGTTCGCATTAAACAATTCGACCCAATTAATTAAACGGGTCATATTCGAGTTGGCTTAATCGGGTCATAGGTCACAGCTGACACGACCCGTTTGTCACCCGCTGACCCGAATTGCCAGGTCTAGCCATGGCCTTCAAATCAACTACATCTTGAATAGTAAGTTCCATGCAACTCCTATATATGGAAGTCGTGAATGCCGTCCACAACCACACTTTAAAACTATTTAAACAATCTATCTATTCATCTTTAAATTATTTTTTTTCATTTAAAAATGAACTCGAATATGTTTACATTAAAAATATTAAATCATTATTATTTATTAATTGAATTATGATTAATCTAATATTAGATTTGTTTTATTGCGGATTAAATGCTAAGGTGATGCAATACTCAAGTCAATCTTGGGAGAATATGATAACTCATCTCTGACTACACTAGGGAAGGCAACTGGTTGGGTCCACAGTGGATTTTACCAAACCCATCCCGGTACTCTTAAAACCATCCCTGCCCTGACCCCATCAAAAAATTGCATCCCATACCTGCAGTGGCGGATCTAGGATTCAAAGGTATATGGGGCCAATATAGAAGGACTAGAATTTATTTAGTAGGGGCATATCAAAATTTATATACATATAATATTATAAATATGTATTTATGTATAACCAATTTTAAAAATTGAGTGGGGGCATTTGTATACACTCATGCATATGTAGATCCGCCACTGCATACTTGACCTCGTGGGGAGTCGGGCCCCTATAGAAAAACTCAATTTCGATAAAAAAATTAACTAAAAAAATATTTTTCTTTGAATACTAATTTACATTATACAAAATAAGGGTAACTTGATATAAGGAGTGAGTCAAGTGAGAGAAGGAGTGAGAAATTTAGGAATTTTAATTTTATTATATATAAGGGTAATTTGGTAAAATTATATATGTTTGGGGTGGATTCTAGGATACTCAAACCCAAACCCGTTCCACTTAATTAAGACTCAAGTTTTACTCGAACCCTTCCCCAACCCGAAACCAGGTCAACTCGGGTTTGTCCTGAGAATAGCAGGTTGGGTCAGGGCGGGTCGGGGTTTTCTTGCCAAACCTGATGTAGGAGAAAAGGACCCAACCAAATCATCCATAAAAATGGGCCTCTAAATCCAAGGCTAGTCATGCTCAACCTATGACATTTTGATAATTTTGAATTTTGAAAATACGTTAACTTTATGCATTACATTTGCATGACATCTTTTGCGTGTAGTGAGATAGTTGAGCATGATATTTTAATTTTATTTTACTTGAATTATGTAATAAGTTGCAAATTAGCCTAGGTTGCATCATCAATTGCATTGAATATCTATTCCTACGAGTCGCCACCTCCTCACAATGCCCTCAACTCAACTTGCCACCTTAGCTACCACATCACCACATAACACATTCACATGGGTTGGGAGTGACGGCAAGGGTTTGGGGTAGTGATGAGTATTATTTTTATATGATTTAAAGTCTCATTTATACCATTATTTTAGGCTTAAGTTTTATTTTATGTCAGAATTTAATATCTTTTCCTGCAAAGTATGGAATCTTCACTATTTTTTATTTATTTATGAAATGCAGGTCATTTTCCTAAATTTTCATGAAGATTTTAAAGATTTGAAGTTATGGGAAGATTCGTCACAGTTCAGCGATGTCACAAGTCAAATTTTAGCATTTTTGGAGTTTTTTTATAGTGATCACGGTCTGCCCATTCTCGCCATCACGGTCGTGATCATCTCGGCGGTCCAGTTCATCTTCTGCAAAGTAAGCACGGCCTGGCCGTGACAGCCATCACATCCGTGATCAACCTCCAGGATTTTGACGCGCACATCACAGCTGCCTATGATGGTCATCACGGCCGTAAAGACCCACTTTCTAGACTGACGAACTCGTCATGGTGATGACTCTAAATTTCATAGCATATTTCTTGCTAAATCTACTACATTTTTGAGTTATAATCATGCTCTGTTGCTTATTTTTATGCCTTATTTATCAAATATTTCAAAATCTATACCTTTCTTGGTTTTTGATTCATTTCAGGTAAAAATGCATCATTATCATGAGTTTTCGAGCAATTTCGATGCATGGACGAATTCTAATCATCAAGAGGAGTTTACACATTAAATTTTTAAGTCAAACCAGATTTTCCTACGAAATTTCAATGCATGGACGAATTCTTTCTGCCTGTCATGACGGGTTCCATCCGGGGCTTCATGGGACATGCTAATACTCATTGCCTCAAAGCAATTGGAGTTAGCATGGGCCAAACTAGTCGCATGCACGCGTCTTAATTTCATTGAGCTACGTTGTTCTTAAAGTTTCTATATATCCAATGGTAACTAAAATGTGTCATGTGGCATCTGCATGCAGTGTCAACTATGCGTCGTAATGTTTAAGTTTAGCATTAAGCAAAGAGTTTGGTATGTCTGTACTAGCTATTTTTGTGTACCAAATAAAAGCTCAATGAATGAACTATTATTATGTGAAAATTGTTTGCAATATTTTACCGTACCAAATAAATATAGATTTATAGATATATGTTTGGAAGAATGTTCTAAAAGTGATAAATTATGACAAAATAATTTTTTTCCCAACAAAGTACTACTTTGGAACTACGTGAGATTATAGTTTTTAATCAATAAAAAATAGTTTTCTTCCAAAAATAATTAGCATAAATACTTTTTTTTAATATGGACAAAAAAATTAACCAAAGCAAGATTTTAGTATCAACAATAAAAAGTCATTACTAACTGATTTTAGTATCAACAATAAAAAGTCATTACTAACTAACGCCATGCATAACTAATTTTTGTTTCTTTTTACTCTTTCCATCGCTATTATCTTAAATTTCATATACATTTCTTTAACCATGTACTTAGTTTCTTCCTGAACCATTTGATTTCTTATAATCTGACACACTCCGCAAGTGCACGGATATGTCGAAGTAATATAAAAGATGTCGAATCCCACATGGAGCAAGGTTGAGTACTAGAAAGTCCGAATCCTAATAGCTAGGCGAATCGAAACGTGGTTTTGAGAACAGAAAATCGTAAACAAGTGATTACAACAACGTCGGTAGAGAAAAGATATAAGAGAGAATTTAGGGTTACGGCTTCCACCACGATGACAATCTTAATCGCACAAGAAAGATATTAATTACTTGGTTTATTGGTTTTGCACAAGGAGTCTAACCCTAGGGCACAAGGTGCCCTCTCTCGAGTGATACACCCCGGTGTTAGTTTTAGACCGACCTCCTACTCTCGCGGTGGATCGTTCTAAGACGAACCCAATGAGTTCTATGGCAGACTATGAAATCCTCGAGCGAGGACCAAGCACTCTCGTGTCGAGGTCTCGCAAGTTTTACTCAAAGGTTCGACCCTTATGATCCTTCTCTCGATATGAATCGTAACGGCTAACATGCGATATTACTCGGCCAAGGTAAAACCACAAAATAAATACGTCAAAGTAAAATATGTTCACAATTCATGCCAAATAACATAAATAGATACAAAGTTTGCAATTAAAATCATCAAAGGGTTTCCACCAAGCCCCGAAATAGGGTTTACGCTACAATCATCATTGAAACGCTCAAAATCTCTCTTTTAATGAAATAAAAAGTATAAAAAAATGAAGCTAAGGGGAAGGAGACGATGAACCGAAGGAATCCTGAAGAAATCGTGATGATCGTGTATCTCAATCTCCGAAAATCTCCATAAATCGCCTCTATCGCCGAGTTCTTCCGCCCGCGCCGCTTCTTCACATGAATGCTCCCTCTTTAGGGCAAGAAAATTGGGGCTTTTATATCCTATGCGTTCGCCTCTGAAAGAGCTTTCCATAGACACCGTACTTGCCAAATTTGGACTCCGAACGGGTGAGAAATCGAGGGAAAACCGAGTGTGGGTCGGGTCGTTCGCGCGCCTGGGTTAGAATCACGATGAACCCCGCCGGGTTCACCTGGCTGTGATTCATTCTGAGAGTTCGGCTGAAAGAAGCGCGGTGAACCCCGCCGGGTTCACCTAGCCGTGATGTCTTTTGGACAGTTTTTGGCCAAATGGAATTCTGGTGAACCCCAGGTTCACCTGACCGTGATGCTCTCTGTGAGTTGTGCAGGCTGGCTACTGGGATGGTGAACCCCGTAGGGTTCACCTGGCCGTGATTGTCAGGCTAACTCCAAATAAGCCCAAATTTGACGGGCGGCTTTGTTTCCGCATAAGAAATCGTCCTATGGCCTCAGAATCTTCAAAATATGTCGAAAAAGGGTGTTTTTACCTGAAAGTCCATAAAAGTGCCAAAAAGTGAAGATTCCGAAGATATGAAGGAAATAAGCCTATAATGAGTATAAAAATGCCGAAATAAGCCTAGATTTGACATGAAATAACTATGAAAATCATTACCAAAATGCAATGCATCATAATCAAAATAATGACCGAACAAGACTAATTGATCCCTTTGCCACCGGCCCTCTCAAAAGATTCGAAACATTTAGGTTGTGTTTCTTTGGAAGGAATCCATAGCGGAAAGAAGGGAAGTAATAATTAAAGCACCTTTCCCTTCTTTCCGCTATGGATTCCTTCCAAAGAAACACAAACTTAAAGTTTAAATTATTATTATTATATGGCTCTCACTCTGAAGTTCAATCACAACACAATATTATTGTTATTATAAGTGTATTTCAGAAAGTGAAAAGGAAAAGATATGAAATAAAAAAAAAATAAAAATTATTCATTAATTTTTTATTTATTGAAATAAACAAAAATAATAAAAGGATTTTCTCAACTTTTCTTTTCCTTTTTCTTTCTCTTGTAAAGAGATGAGATGAAAACAAGCCTTCTTTTCTTTCCCTCATTTTTGTCCTCAAAAGATAATTAATATTGAATTTGTCTTGGTTTCAATAACTTCCATGAATTGATCATCGTTCATCAATTTTCTTTTAAAGAAAAAGATATTTCATGTGCCACCTAAAAATACATTCAGCGATGTTTGTATTTGGTTGGATCATTTGCATAACTTCAAAGCAAGAGGAAGCGGTGCTAGCAATCAGCGGCGGCAGCAATAGCGAGTGGGAGGGGGTGGCAGCGATGGGAGCAAGATCCAGAGAGCTATTAGGGATTTAAAGAATTTTTTGGGGTGTTTTAGTAATTTTATTATAAGGAATGATTTTGAATTAGGTTTTAATATTCCATTGGGTTCGTTTGCATAGTTGAAATTTTTAGCTTTTGCTGGTTGGAAAGTAGCTGATTGAAAAAATTTAAAAATGTTTAGCTAAAGTGTTATTCCAGTCAATTTTTTTTTAAATATAATATTTTTAAAAATAAAAAATTTAAATTTTTTTTTAAGTAAAACTAAAATAATAGCAATAAATAATTTTTAATTTAAAATTAAATTTAATAATAATAATTTTAATAATTTTTATTAAAATAATAATATTTTTTGATAAATTTTTTATAAAATAAAAATTTTAAATAATAATAAAAAATAATTTTAGATGTAATATTTTTTATTAAAATAATAATTTTAACAAATATTTTTGTCGACATACGAATGTAGGTGTGAATATGAGATGCAAAAAAAAAAGTTAGAAAGTAGCTAAAAGTAGCTCTCTCCTAGCTTTTCTAAGGAGCAGCTTGCCAAATAATCCAGCTTTTCAAAAATCTATTATTTTGATCAGCTAATCAGCTATACCAAACAGGGCCTATATCGAATTTGAACCTCACTTTTAAAAGACAATTTTTTTTTAAACCCAATCTGACACCTAATCATCTAGGGATTTTTTTCATCAAAATCAATCGGAGTTTAGGTTGCGTCAAACAAATTGAGTTTGGGTTTTTTTTTGCAAAGCCTAATTGAGTAGAGAAGAGTTGGGTCATAGGTAAGAGTAGGTTACATGACAACACTGTAAACTCTACCCTTAGATCACCAACGCAACACAACAATCAAAACAGGTTGCGTGCTATATGATAACATCTTGCTAATACATATTAAAATCTGTGGATCAGATTGTTTTTTTCTTCAATCCAACGGTTTTAGATAGCCCCTCCCTATAAATTATAAAGAGAGCCTAAAATTTAAAGATGCATGCGCAGTAAATAGACAACGTTCCCGACCCCAAGAGTTCAATTCAATAATCTCGTTGTTAGAGTAATATAGGACGGTGAGTAGTCTCGAGAGCCGGCGTTCCTCTGAGTTATTCCATGAGACAAAGAAGTAATTAATTAATTGACTAAGGTCAAGGTCTAGGGTGTTCACACTACACATTTTTCATCTATAAATAATGCGCTCATCATCCTCTTTAACTTTCCGGGGAAGTGCTGCAAATCGGTAGTTCTGCTGTTTACTACTTCGTCACATCAAGCTTGATGTTATGGTATGCTAGTTGCTGTTTGTTCTGTCTGCTTCTGCATTAATCTATCGATCTCTTTTTCATGTTTTTGAATGCAAAGCATGAACATGGGCTGTCTGCTACAGATTATACAAGGAAAGAAAGAAGGTCCTTTGGAGCATATGGCGAAAATTATTGAGAAAATATCCTAAACAGGTCACTGCCAAGGATACTGTAGAAAGGTGATGATTTTACCCTTGTGTTACCTCCAGATATGTACTGTTTATTCATCAAAAGTAGACCTGGTAATTCGGGTCAGCGGGTCATAAATGGATCGTGTCAACTATGACCCGTGACCCGATTACGTCAATCCGAACACGACCCGTTTAATTAATTGGATCAAACTGTCTAACATGAACACGATTCGAATATAATCCATTTATCATTCATATTTTAAACATAAAAAATAAATTGATAAAAATTTTATTAAAATTAAAAAAAATTTGGGCTTATGTGTGGGTAAAAATATGGGTTAAAAGATAATTAGAAGATATTTGAGCTTATTGTTAGGATTCCGCAAGTGCACGAAATTATCGAAGTAATAAAAGATATCGAACCCACAGAGACCTATGTTGTCAAGTATTGATCAATTGATTTCTTACTATCTAGGTAGTAGAATGAAAGTCAAGCAAATGCCGCGAACACACGGAAGAATACTGTCGGAGAGAAAGCTGGGACTAGGGTTTCATTCACTTAGATTTTCATGACTAGATGTGAATAAAGAATTCATCAGTTTAATTTTATCATGATGAAGATGCAAATTATTTAATAAAAGGATTGTTTCACTCTCATGCAAATAACCATGTAGGGATTAATCTTCGCTTTCGCACAAGATTTGTCCCAACGCTGAAGATAAGTAAGTCATCAATCAAAGAACTCAAGGATCACTTTCGTGCATCCGAATTCTAGGTTGATAATCTCTAGTAGAATCTCAAGGATCACTTTCGTGCATCCGAGCCTTAACACTAGTTTTACTCAAGGATCTCCAACGTTCCGATCCTCACTTTCGTGCAAGATCTCCACGTTTGACAATTAGACTCGATCTATAGATTCATATTATTATCATGGCAATTAATCTACTAGAACAGAACAAATTGGATCTAACCTAAAGAAGGGTTCCTAACATGCAATTCTAGGGTTCTGAATTCTCAAACAATTACCTTTCAGTCAATAGCGAAAATTCTAAAAACATGATCAGTAACATGGAACTATAGAGAGTCTAAGCACAAATATCACATGAGCAAAATCATCATGCTAAGATTAAATGCAACGAAATAATGAAAAAAATAGTCATCTAGTCATTAAAATTCAAGTGAATTCCCCCCCCCCCCCCAATGTTCCAAGAATACTGGACGGCTGTGAAATAAAACACAGCCGTAATTTGCAATTTGAGGCGATGAACAGTGTCGACGCCTCTTCTTTCTTCGATTCCTCTTTCAACTGGTCTCTTTCTATTCTGAAACTTCTGGCACGTTGTCTCCTCCCCCAGACGAAGCTTCAGTATGAAAATCGCGGTCGGAGGTGGTCTGGATTGGTCCCAGCGGCGGCATGGATGACGATTTCTCCCTCGACAGTCGATGAAAATTGGGGCTTTCGGTGTGTGTGTAATCCTCTCGTCCAAAGCTCGCCTTTTACTTCTTACGGCTTTAAATATAAAGTTCTGGTTCGCCCGCAATCGTCTCCGCAAGAATTGGACTTCAGAATTGACCTGGAAATCGCGTTCAACAACCGAAATACAGCAGTGTAATAGTTTACGGCACTGCCGTAAAATCAGTCGAGCTTTCTGTTCTGATGTCGACTGGGAAATACGGCACCGTAATATGGTTTACGGTACTACCGTAAAATCGGCTGAACTCTCTGTTCGAAAGTGACTGGAAAATACGGCCCGTGTAATCCTTTACGAGGGTGTCGTAATATCAAGCAAAGTTTCTGTTCTGAAGCGCTCTGAAATACGGTACCGTAATTTGGTTTACGGTACGGCTGTAAAATCCGAAAATTCTTCTATTTGGATACTTCCCAAAATACGGCAGTGGCTCGGACTTTACGGTAGCGTATGAAAATACGGTACCGTAAAATAGGTTATGGCACTGTTGTAATTTGCTGAGTTGCTCCGTTTTGCGTGAAATTTCTTAGGTGATTTCCTCTTGATGATGGTAACTCTTCTATGTGTTTGATTTTGCTTCAAAACTCCTTGAAATAATGCCTTTTTACTTGAAAATCGTGAAAAACCAAAATAGAAGTAGACTTTGCAATATTCGATGAATTTAGCATGAAAATAAGTAAAAGATCTTCAATCTAGCATGCAAAGATATCCAAAATGATACAAAATATACTATATATTTTGGTGTCATCAAAATACATAAGGCTCAAACTTTGCTTGTCCTCAAGCAAAAATCAAATTTGATATCAAAATTTTGATTAAAAGAATAACCTTTTCATGCTCAATAAATTTCTAAAATACAACCCATCAATGAAAAACTCTATTGATTGATTTACAAAACTTCAAATAAACATATCATCTTTAGAACTTAATCCTCTGGATCCACAATTCAATCAAATAAAACTTCGCAATATGTACAATAAATAGAATTTTCAATCTCATGATTTCACCCAATTTTCAGTTCAAATCCATCATGCTTTTGTTTACAGGAATTAGGTTTCCAAGATCTTTTTTCACTCATTTTTTTTTGTTTGCATGTACCCACATAGATACATACTTTTTCTATTCCTTTTTGCATCATTCACATTCTCTAACTTGATTACCACCTTTTTTCTGGTGACGAGATTAGAGTGCACGGATCACATAATCAATGCAATAGAACTCATATCCTCTAATTTGGAAAGAATTTACTAAGGACAGCGGAGTTTATGTGAAATAATTTCTCTCATGGCATATACCCACATAGATACATACTTTTTCTATTTATTGCTTCAACCCATGACCTTCGGTACCACTGCGCTTTCCCACAGTGCCAAGTAGGGGAGTCCTCACCATTATTTTGTGGATCTTGGATTCTTATTTCCCAACAAATAGCAAAATAGATTAAACATCTATTAGGTTGATCAATTGATATCAATTCACAAATCATACTTATATACTCATTTTATTTGAAAGAAAAGTTTCACTTTTAGATTTTATTCTTCAAACAGTACATCTACCCAAAATTTCATGCATCAACTAATTTCATATTTCAATAGACAAATATGTATTGAAGAAATAAATTTAACATGATAGGGCTATAACTCTAATCAAGAATTTGAGTTCATTCATCATCAAAAATCGTCAACACATCTCAAAACATAATCATATATCAAAATATTTTCATCATCACATCATGTCAACAAGAATCAATATCATCATAATGTAGTACAACCATATCGAAAAGTGAATCAGAATATCAATATTCATCATACAACCATATTGAAAACCAAGTAATCATATCAAAAATCAGTGGCGGCGATCATGAAGCGTCATCCTTCCCTTCATCATATGAAAAATCAATGAGATATATATGGAAAAACACAGTATGGTAAAGAGGTAAAGGAAAACAATACTCAAAAAGTAACTACTCATCGCCATCTGACTGTGTAGGCTCAGAGTCTTTCGCAGCAGCCTCCATGGGATCATAATATGGTGTTCCTCCTTGATCACCTTGGTATCCATAGTCTCTGTGATCAGTATACCCAAAGCAGTCATAGAGGAAGTTGCCCATGTCTTCCATATGATTGCACAGCCTCTCCATATCTCTGTGGATGTACCCCAGAGTCTCATCCATCCTATCCAGGCGGCACTCCTGACTGTACATCTGTGCTGTGAGTGCCTGAAAGCCGGGATCATGGTGGCTAGCAAATCTGCCCCTAGGTGTGTGCGAAGAGGTACCAGCAGGTTGTGAAGAGTCATGAGGAGGTGACTCCATCCCATAAGGATCACTCCTTCCACCCCCGGTGGGTGGTGGTGGAACTGTATCGGGTGATGGAATAAAAGCTCCCTCAGTTTCATTAGGACATAGCTTCCAGTTGGCCCTTTCTCTCACTGTGGTCTTCTCAATGTAGGGTAAGGGTAGAGGAGAGATATTTGGTCCAAGGACCAAACAAAAAGTGTCTCCCTCTCTAACTATCATCTTCATCGCTATGCAAGACTCAATGTCGAGCCTTGCATTCCCTCGTGCCGTGTCAGATCCATAGGGCTCTATCCCAAAGTATCTAGCTATAGGAGTAATCAAACCTCCTATCACCACTAATCCTCTGCTTGCTCTGGCCACCTTGTTCATGTGCTTGATCATAAAATAAGCCACATCAACTACGAATCCACTGAGCATGCCCCAAAGAAAATACAGCTCATGTTGACGGACCATGCCGCAACTGTCTCCTTATCCAAATACTGTGTGTGCTAGAACCCGATGTGCATATCTGATACAGGGGTTCATGATTTTTTAGGCTCTGGCAGACACAGCATAGAAGTGGCTCTCATTAGTGATCTAGTTCCAGAATATGTTCTCCATAAATCCAAGGGGTATCTCAGTGTAACCCCCAGTGCTCAATCCAAAGATGTCTCTCACTTCTTGCAAGGTAAGTTTCCTCTCCTCATTGGCTAATCTGAATGTGATTTCCCCCTCTGCAGGGCCATGAGAGTACTCCTTCAAATCAATTATCAAGCTGCTAAAAAACTCCAAAACAAGGGGTAAGTATGTGTGTGGAGTCATCTGGAAGAATTCCTTAGCCTTGATTCTATCAAACATCCAAAGTAAGTCCTCATAAAGCCCTAAGGCTTCCAAGGTTCTTCTATCAGCATATTTGGTGTTGATGATCTTCCTTTCTAAAATTTTGTTGTATCTAGCCTCCTGCATCTCATTCCTGAAGAGAATCCTATGGGGGTTCTGTGGCTGTGATGATTAAGTAGGGGCCTTCCCTTTTCTCCTTGGTGCAATTGATTTTGTTCTTGGTGTCATTTCACAAGCTACAAGCATATCAGTCTAATGACAGCAAAACAATAATACAGTTCAATTCAAGTCAAATGGCATCCTATCAACATGTTCTATTATCATAAAAACAGGGCATAAACAGAGCATGTAATCTCAATCTCATCTCAATATGGCAGGCATGAATCATAGTTTCAGCATCATTAATAACACTAATCAAGTAAATAGGAAGCGAAAATCAACTCATAACTCCAGCTCAAACTCTAAAAATCAACAAAACCGTGAGTGAACAGTAACTTTACCACGTTTCAACATATTTCAGCTCAAATCACCTATTAAATCGACCCAAATTCTTTTCAAACAATAAGGAATTGAAAGTTCATCCTCTAACGAGTGAATAAAAATAAAAATCACTCAAAATGGTTGGGAATCGAACGAAAACGAGCGAAAGGGGCGAAAACTAGAAAAAAAACTCGTTAAATCAAAAAAATCGGTGAAACGGTTACCCAATCGACGGTGAGAGTTGAACGGGAAAGGTCGCCGGCGTCCACTGAAGGTCGGAGACGATCGGAGAGGTGAGAACGACGCAAGAACGAGTGAGAACGAGTGAAAAAAACTAAAAACGGCTCAGTAGAAACCCTAAATATGGCACAGAACTCGCGTGCCAGAAAATAGATTATGGTAGTGTAATGTCTTACGGCACTGCCGTAAAATCTCGACTGCTCTCGGGTTGAAACTGGATTAAAACTACGGTACCGTAAAATAGTTTACGGTACCGCCATAAAATCTCGGTAGTCTTCTGATCAAAAACGACATGAAAATACGGTACCGTAAAGAGGTTTACGGTACCGCCGTAAAAATCAAACAGCGATTTTTTTTTTCAAAGTAGAAATCTGAAAACTCAAAATACAGCACGTAAACGAACTTACAGCACTGGCGTAAAAATGACAGAACTCTCGGGTGATTTTGATGACAAAATACGGTACCGTAAAATAGTATACGGTAGTGCCGTAATTTCGCCGCAGCTCTCTGATCAAAAGCCGACCGAAAATACGGTACCATAATATACTTTACGGCAGTGCCGTATTTTGCATCAAATCTCGATTTTCCTACAAAAATAAAAGAAAAAATTAGTATTAAGCTAAAATTAAGTTAAAGAAAATAAAATAGAGGTTAGAAAGCTTGAGTTGCCTCCCAAGAAGCGCTAATTTAAAGGTCATTAGCTTGACCCTTTAACACTCGGATTTGATCTTGAACTCCTGAATTGCCCTCCTGATTTTTCAACATAAGGCTCAATCTTGAAACAGTATCCAAATTTGCTCAGAATCCCTTCTATTTTGTCAATCAATCTAGAGCTTCCTCTTCTTCTCTTCCTCTTTGTCTTTTTCTTCTGCAATTTCTTATCAATACCCTCAGAAAGATTGTTATATTCATTATTTGAGGTTTCATCAAACAAACTTGAAACATCATAAATATCATCATTAAATATCTCAACACTACAACAAGATCCTGAGTATGAAAGTTTGTTCAATGAATCATTAAGATTAAATTCAATCTTGTTGTCACATATATCAAAAGTAATCTTTCCTTCTTTCACATCTATGTTTGCCTTCGCAGTGGTCAATAGTGGTCTACCAAGAATTATAGGATTTCTAGAATTTTCCTCCATGTCTAACACTACAAAATCTGCAGGAATGAAAAACTTACCAATTTGTACATGAACATTCTCTAATATACCTACAGGATACTTTACCGATGAATCCGCGAGCTGTAAGGATATGGATGTATGCTTTAGCTCTCCAAGATTTAGTTTCCTGTAAGTAGAAAGAGGCATTAGACTCACACTGGCACCTAGGTCACATAAGGCTCGGTCAAAAGCCATAGTGCCTATTGAACAAGGTATAGAAAAACTACCTGGATCCTTCAGTTTAGGTGGCAGTTTGTTCTGTATGATAGCACTACAATCTTCAGTTAAAGTAACAGTGCACGTGCCATAATCATCCAATTTTTTTTTACTAGACAAAATCTCTTTTAAAAACTTGGCATAAGATGGCATTTCAGAAATAGCTTCAGTAAATGAGATGTTAACATAAAGCTTTTTTAGGATTTCAAGGAATTTTCCAAACTTTTTGTCTAATTTATTCTGAACTAACCTTGAGGAAAAGGTATAGGTGGCTGGTAAGGAGCAGGCAAATTAGGTTTAGGATTGTCTTTTTCACATGATTCATCTCCTTTAGATTTATCACCCTTTTGAGGTGGTAAACAAGTTTGGGGTTCCTCATGTGAAGAAGATTCTCCAAACTCTAATTCCTCTTCATTATCATCAAGCCTTTTTTCAGTGTTTTCAAACCTCCCTCTAGGTTCTCCTAGTTGTTTCCCACTTCTAGTCATGATGGCATTATAGTGCTCCCTAGGGTTTATCTCAGGTTTTGCAGGCAATTTCCCAGGGGGTCTGTAAGGTGCACTAGCTTGTTGGGCAATCTGATTTTCAAGAATTTTATTGTGGGCTTCTACTCTTTCCAATCTGGAGTTGATTTGATGAAAACTTTCCTTAAATTCTTCAATTTGTCTATTTTGATTTGACATGAGTTGGTCTTGCTTAGACATAAACTCTCCAATTTGCCTATCTTGCTTAGACATAAACTGATTTTGACTGGCCATAATTTTTTCAAACATGGATTCTATATTTGAATTCTGATTTTGATTTTGATTTTGGTTTAAATTCTGAGTTGGTCTTTGATATCCTTTATTCTCAGTGTTTCCCCCTACATTGTTATTGTTTATCCATGAAAGGTTGGGGTGATTTCTCCATCCAGGGTTATAGGTGATAGAATAGGGATCATTAGGTCTACTTTGATTATAGTTCCCTATAGCATTCACATGTTCATTACCCTGATCAACAACTATTCTACAATTTTCAGAAGTATGACCATCATTGCCACAAATTTCACAAGTGATAGAAGAAATAGAAGCAGTCTGCATAAAATTAAACTTACTGCACAAAAAGTTTACCTTCTCTGTTAAGGATCGCCATCCATCACCATCACCCTTACCTTGAGAAGGCTTATAAAGTACTCCTCTCTCAGCAGTCCATTGATTGTGATTCAATGTCATCTCCTCTAGCAGTCTGAAGGCAGCATCTGGTGTTTTGCTCATAAGAGCTCCACCTGCAGCAGCATCCACAGTTAATTTGATATTATTTGATAATCCATAGTAAAAATTTTGCAGTAAAACCCAATCTTCAATGCCATGGTGAGGACACTTCCGCTGTAGTTAATTGAATCTCTCCCAGGCCTCGCTGAATGACTCCCCATCTTTTTGTGAAAAGTTTGTAATTTGATTTCTCAATTGAAGTGTCTTGCTTGGGGGGGAAGTATTTTGTCAAGAAGGAATTTGACAGTTGATTCCAAGTTGTGAAGGTTCCGGTTGGATGAGAATGAAGCCATGTCTTTGCCCGGTCCCTAAGAGAAAAAGGAAAAAGTCTTAATCTTAAAGCATCATCAGAAACACCATTTATTTTGATAGTATCGCATAATTCCAAAAATAAAGACGAGTGTTGTTGAGATCTTCCAAAGGAGATCCTCCAAACTGGTTCTGTTGAATCATTGACATAAAAGCAGGCTTAATCTCGAAGTTATTAGCCTCTATTGCTGGTCTAGCAATGCTTGAACGAATTTCTTGGGGATTAGGGGCTGTATAGTCCCTAAGTGTTCTCTAATTATCCCCCATCTCTGCAATTTCTCCTGGTGATGTCTCTTGAGATATCTCTTGTAAGTCTTCTTGTGATGTCTCTTCTAATCTCAATTTCCTGTGCACTCTAAGTGTTTTATTGATTTCAGGATCTAATGGAACAAGTGGTCCTGACCTAAGACTCCTGCACATGCAAAGTAATCAGATCAAGTGATTTCAAGAAAAATAGGAAATAACAGAAATAAATAAAAACAGTAGATAAAAACCCAGTCTAGCAATAATCTCAATGTCTTCAATATTGACAAAACTAAGGTCCCCAGCAACGGCGCCAAAAACTTGTTAGGATTTCGCAAGTGCACGGAATTATCGAAGTAATAAAAGATATCGAACCCACAGAGACCTATGTTGTCAAGTACTAATCAATTGATTTCTTACTATCTAGGTAGTCGAATGAAAGTCAAGCAAATGTCGCGAACACACGGAAGAATACTGTCGGAGAGAAAGCTGGGACTAGGGTTTCATTCACATAGATTTTCATGACTAGATGTGAATAAAGAATTCGTCAGTTTAATTTTATCATGATGAAGATGCAAATTACTTAATAAAAGGATTGTTTCACTCTCGTGCAAACAACCATGCAGGGATTAATCTTCGCTTTGGCACAAGATTTGTCCCAACGTTGAAGATAAGTAAGTCATCAATTAAAAAACTCAAGGATCACTTTCGTGCATCCGAATTCTAGGTTGATAATCTCTAGTGGAATCTCAAGGATCACTTTCGTGCATCCGAGCCTCAACACTAGTTTTACTCAAGGATCTCCAACGTTCCGATCCTCACTTTCGTGCAAGATCTCCACGTTTGACAATTAGACTCGATCTATAGATTCATATTATGATCATGGTAATTAATCTACTAGAACAGAACAAATTGGATCTAACCTAAAGAAGGGTTCATAACATGCAATTCTAGGGTTCTGAATTCTCAAGCAATTACCTTTCAGTCAATAGTGAAAATTCTAAAAACATGATCAGTAATATGGATCTATAGAGAGTCTAAGCACAAATATCACATGAGCAAATCATCATGCTAAGATTAAATGCAACAAAATAATGAAAAAATAGTCATCTAGTCATTAAAATTCAAGTGAATTACTCCCCCCATGTCCCAAGAGTAGTTTAAGCTAGCATGGTAAAGGAATTACAAAATTCCATAATTTCATAAGGGCAAAAATCAAAGAAACAAGAGTTTTAGGAAAATACAGGATGGCTGTGAAATAAAACACAGTTGTAATTTGCAATTTGAGGCGATGAACAGTGTCGGTGCCTCTTCTTTCTTCGATTCCTCTTTCAACTGATCTCTTTCTCTTCTAAAACTTCTGGCACGTTGTCTCCTCCCCCAGACGAAGCTTCAGTATGAAAATCGCGGTCGAAGGTGGTCTGGATTGGTCGCGGCGGCAGAACCCTAGGCGGCAGCGTGGATGACGATTTCTCCCTCGACATACGATGAAAATTGGGGCTTTCGGTGTGTGTGTAATCCTCTCGTCCAAAGCTCGCTTTTTTGCTTCTTACGGCTTCGAATATAAAGTTTTGGTTCGCCCGCAATCGTCTCCGCAAGAATCAGACTTCAGAATTGACCTGGAAATCGCGTTCAACAACCGAAATACGGCAGTGTAATAGTTTATGGCACTGCCGTAAAATCAGTCGAGCTTTCTGTTCTGATGTCGACTGGGAAATACGGCACCGTAATCTGGTTTACGGTTGCCGTAAAATCGGCTGAACTCTCTGTTCGAAAGTGACTAGAAAATACGGCCCGTGTAATCCTTTACGGGGGTGCCGTAATATCAAGCAAAGTTTCTGTTCTGAAGCCCTCTGAAATACGGTACCGTAATCTGGTTTACGATACAGCCGTAAAATCCAAAAATTCTTCTGTTTGGAAACTTCCCAAAATACGGCAGTGGCTCAGATTTTACGGTAGCGTATGAAAATACGGTACCGTAAAATAGGTTACGGCACTGCCGTAATTTGCTGAGTTGCTCCGTTTTGCGTAAAATTTCTTGGGTGATTTCCTCTTGATGATGGTAACTCTTCTATGTGTTTGATTTTGCTTGAAAACTCCTTGAAATAATGTCTTTTTACCTGAAAATCTTGAAAAACCAAAATAGAAGTAGACTTTGCAATATTCGATGAATTTATCATGAAAACAAGTAAAAGATCTTCAATCTTGCATGAAAAGATATCCAAAATGATACAAAATATACTATATAGTTTGGTGTCATCACTTATGGGCTAACAATGGGAGTTAAGTGAGTATATATTTAATTTTTATTAAGCGGATCAACTCATTTACAACCGGACACGACCCGATTATTTTCGGTTCATAAATGGATTGACATGTTTATGACCCGGACATGATTATGGCTAACTCAAACCCTCCTAACTTCATGTCGAGTCGGGTCGGATCAGCATGTCGAGTCAGGTTTTATCAGGTCTAATCAAAAGTAAGATTATCACCCTATCACTGTCTAGGATATTTTTTTTGAAACTAGTGGGATATGAGAAATGCCATGTGTATCATAACCGTACATCACGCCATGGCCTTCAAATCAACTATATCCTGCATAGTAAGTTCCATGCAACTCCTATATATGGAAGTCGTGCATGCCGTCCACAGCCACACTGTAAAACTATTTACACAATCTATCTATTCATCTTTAAATTATGTTTGTTTCATTTAAAAATGAACTCGAATATGTTTACATTAAAAATATTAAATCATTATTATTTATTATTTGAATTATGATTAATCTATTATTAGATTTTTTTGTTGCAGATTAAATGCTAAGGTGCTGCAATACTTAAGTCAATGCTAAGGTGGCGCAGTAACAGGTTAGGGCAAAGTTAAGAACAGTAAAAATCGAGCTAGGGGTCTTAGGGCAAAGTTACTAGTTGTGACTTATGGATACGAATTATAAAAATTTAATTTCTAAACAGTAAAAATTATAAGATAAAAATATTTTTTAAATTAGGGATAATATAATAAATTTAGAAGTTAGGCGAATTCGAGGTCGAGGGCAGATAGTAAAAAACTCATATCTGACCTGAATCCGACTTATACAAGTCAAATTTTATCGGAACCCGACCCAACCCTAAGTAAACTCAAATTTTCCTCAATCAAATCATGATAGATATAAGTTATTTTGCCATGACTAGTACAAACAAAACTAAAGGGCATCCACTCGCCTCTAGCGCCTGCCTCACCGCTCTCTCGCCTGCATCGGATTCTTATCCTTTAAATGTTACTTTTGAATCAAAGTTCAGATCCAGCCGATGGAAGAAAAAAAAGATAGAGTGATTAAGTCCTTATCCACGAGAAACAGTAGAAAAAAGACATTTATCGATTGTTGGATCGTAGGAAATGACCCTCAAAAGAATTTTGCTTCAATCACTAAGTTATAATATGTCGATAATTAGGTTAAATTACAAAGACTTGAGCCTCTCAGCTAATCAACCACGTTTACACTTCGATTTGCTTCTCCCCTTTCACCGCATGGAACCCAGCAGGATTAAATCAGCACCTCAATTTTTTGGCGTAATATCGCATTCACAATGTTGATATAACATGATCGATTTTGAGACTAGTACATCACCTTTTCCCGTAATCTGAACTATCTCAAACAATAATTGCATACCGATCAAGATTTTTTTAGTTGCTATTCTTCATCAGAGGAACTCGCTGAGAAAGCTCTCTCCTGTTCACCTACTGCTGCAGGTTCCTGTTTGAAGAAAGAAAATGTCCAAAAGGCACAAGGAGAGGTTAACACAAAAAATATCATACAATTTTGCGATAGAAAAATAATTTACAGGAAGAAAAATTGACTTTGAATCTTATTCTTACTGGCATTTTGTCCCAGTCCTTCAACTTCGAACTGGTAAGCATGTAACTGTCACGCAATGGAGCCCATCCAGGCTCATCACTCTTTTCCTTCTTGGAATCAGAGATCTGCATAAAACATCAAGTTATAAGCCTAAATCGTGGCGAAACTAACCCACCCAGTAAACACATGCTACAAGAGCAGTATAGCCTAGACAAGTAGACAATGAAGATCCCAGTCATGTTATACACATTCTTGATAACCACGACAAGAAATTGATTCAAAAATTGGAGAAAGAATGGTGATCAATTGTCAGTCCCTAACTCCCAACTCCCTTGTGTAAGGGTCATCAACCTCACAAAGAAACACACTAGAAAGTAGATTAACAATTTTCTTTTTTTATATTTTTCTAAAATTTTTGTATTATTATTATTATCTAAATAAATTTTTAAAAAAATTTTATTATTATTATGTAAATAAAATTTTAACAATAAATATTTTTATAATTTTCTTTTTTTTCTCTTTTTTTTCTAATTTTTAGTATTTTATATATTTTTCTTAAAGTTTTTCTATTTGTATAATTATGCATAATATATTAATGAAATCCAATTGTACTTTTTTTGTTAGTTGAGCATATTTGGGGGTTCATTATGGTCGTGTCTGACATGGCCCACGGGCTAAGTACCAATTATGGGTACATTTTGAGATGTGGGCGTGGCCCGCTATGTTTGAGAAGTTCCATCGCCTTGGCATAACTGTCCGCCGCCTCCTTGGCATCGACCAGATCCATGCCTCTACCGGTTCTCCAGCTCCTGCGCCAGTGATCTTCCGCCGACGCTACAGCTCTGTCGTATCTCCATCTACAGCTCTGCAGTACTTCCAGTGTTTTGCTCTGACTCTAATAAGTTCCATTAGCCGTGGGTGTTTCTTATCCGGATTGGTAGATTAAAGTTGTGAAAGCTTCTTTAAAGTTTTTCGTTTGTTCAACTCTTTTGCCCTTTTGTATCATTTGAAGGTTTTGGATGTCATCTTCAAGTGTCCGAATTGTTAGTTACTGTAGAAGTGTATTTATCACATGACGATTTCACTCAGTAAATGCCGATCCAAATTAGGAGACTTAGGAAAATGTTTGTATTTTATCTTGTACAATTGTCAATTGCCTTGTCTATTTTGCGATTGATTGAGCGGCTGGACTACATTGACATGAACTTCAAGTGTATTGCTAATATATGTTGTATTATTAGCCATGCACTTCAAGCGGCCAGATCCGAATGTTGTATTAGCCAAACTCAGTTATACTAATATAGGTCGTTATACATCCTTGCTTGATGATCTTGCATAACATAGATGTTTAGTACCTTTTTATGATCATGTATGTGTAGTTTTTATTTTTGTATTGTTGAATTGTATTCATACTAATACATGTCTTTTACACATCTTGAAGTATTGATGGCAAACAAAACTACATGGAATTTTCAAACTACCTTAATATTTTGTGATATTTGTATTGCCGCAATAGAGAAGAATTTACGACATGATAATTATTTTAATGCCCAAGGTTGGAAATTTATAATTAAAAATTTTCAACAACTTAGCGAACTACAATTTGATAGAGTCAAATTAAAAAATAGATGGGATCAATTGAAAATTGACTAGAAATTATGAAAAGAGATAAAAAGGAAGGAGACTGGATTAGGATGAGATGAAAGGTTAAAATTGTAATTGCAACAATGGCATTGCAGAATTATATTAGGCAAACAGTTATTTCAGATGCAATTTTTTAAGAATTTGAGACTAAGTTTGAAGTTGTTCTAGAAAATAAATATGAAGATTCTGAAGAAAATATTGAAGATCAAGTAAATTCTAGAGATGTAGAAATTCTTCACAATCATATTACATTGAGTTTAATGACATCAAATATGTAGTAAATTATATTTTATATGAACAAAAAATACTTTTTATTATATCTGATAATTCTATGTGGATGTTCTTAAAATATTTTATTTATGTCATAGATTGCTTAATTTTAAATGCATATATAAATTTCTGCTTAATAGAACAGCACAGTATTTCTAAATTGCTTAGCAGCTCAGCAGTTTATCGAAACAGTCTTAAGCTTATCGAACTAGCTATGATCAAAGCAAAAGCTATAAACTCCCACAACCCCAACTGGACCTATAGAGGGCATGACCAGTTGGCCACCACTAGCGTGGTATGAACAATCATTGTGAGAGTACGTGACGGTTCAGTAAGTCATTAAACTTCACAAACGTAGGGGTGAATAATAGTGGTCCTTAGTACTTTCGCATTAAAGGTGGTCTTCACAAATTACCTAACTCTATGAAGTCTCGAGAACTTCAAGTTAAAAGAAAAATTATTCGTGACACATATACTAGTTATTATTTGTGTCACAAATGTAGCTCAATGAACTATTATTATGTGAATAAATGCAAGAGTCTATCTACTATACTAAATAGATTTTATTATTTCATGGATTTGATCAAAGGTATTATGTGAATAAATGCAAGAGTCTATCTACTATACTAAATAGATTTTATTATTTCATGGATTTGATCAAAGGTTATAATTCGATACATTATTACATATCTAGAGAACCCTTGAACTTCTTAAAAAATAGATATACATTCTTAAAAAAATAGAGAACCCTTGAACTTGCCATCCGATACGTCTACAGTATGGAGTGACCAGTCCACGAGGCCTCTGGATTCGTCTCTACATCTCAAGGAAAGCAACATGGCAATCCGAACCAAGCTCATAAAAGCAAAGCCACAGCTAAGCGAACGAACAAACGTCCCCAGGTCTAGTCTCACTGGATCCTCAAAAGCCAAAACAATGGGTGATTTTTTTATCAAGATTTCCATTTTTTTTGTTTTCCCTCATTATATCCATGCCATTCTGCAACCCTTGGATCCATGAGGGACTGCTTAGCTTGGATGGACCAATGACTATGCTCAGATGCTCAGAATCATCCATATCCAAGACAAAGTCGACATTAATATGGTGAAGCCAGCTGCTGTCCTGTGGCATCTCAAAGATCAAAATCTTCATAAGCCAAAATGGCCATTGATATAGATATTGAAGTATAGCTGATCAAGGGCCAAACTGACAATGTCGCATAAATGCATCCGAACAAGGAACTTGGAACCAGAATTCAGAGGAAATTCCCATGCTGTAGTTTGTCCCTGAAACACTGGAAAAACGTATAATTGTTGCAGAATTATAGACGTTATTGGGAGCAAGTTCTCGGCTCGCCCCATATCTCTGGAACTTAATCCTTCCACTAAATTTCACAATCTTTGAAAAGAATGAACATGCGCAGGAAATTGAAGAAGATGAATAGGAATTTTGTCTACGTTATTATTTGATTCTCCAGTTACAAAATATTTATAGAACCAATTCGTGACATCAAGCTGAATTGGTATTACACGAAAGAACCATATATGATATGCATATACAAGGAATTAATTAATACAATAAACTGTAATCCTGAAATTATCTGTCAGATATTATTTCTTCCTATGTTGGCATTGATACCGATATGGAATCGATCTTTGAATATTTTGATACTCCCCCTCAAGTTTGGAGTGGATATTAATAACTCCTAACTTGTTGAGCAGAACCTGAAATTGAATAGAACTTAATGGCTTGGTGAATATGTCAGGTTGATTCAATGTAGATATATGTTGCAATTTGATCACACCTTGGACCTTTTCTCGAATCATGTGAGAGTCAATTTCTATATGCTTTGTTCGCTCATGATATACTGGGTTTGCAGCTATGTGGAGTGCTGATTGATTATCACAATGTAACTCAATTGGCTGAGAATAGTTGATTCTTAAATCTTGTATAATAGTTCTCAACCAAATGATTTCACAGCATGTAGTGGCCATGGACCGATACTCTGCCTCAGCACTTGACCGCGAAACTGTGACTTGTTTCTTGCTCTTCCACGAGATCAATGATTTTCCAAGGAAAATATAGTACCCTGTGACAGATCGTCGAGTGTCAGGACATCTCCCCCAATCTGCATTACAAAAGGCGCGTAGTTGTAGTGAATTTTCTATTGGAAAGAAGAGTCCCTGTCCAGGCGTCTGTT
Source organism: Costus lasius (assembly GCA_027563935.2). Taxonomy (NCBI): domain Eukaryota; kingdom Viridiplantae; phylum Streptophyta; class Magnoliopsida; order Zingiberales; family Costaceae; genus Costus; species Costus lasius. The sequence goes on along the minus strand of CM050450.1, from coordinate 12,404,013 downwards.
TCACATATCGCAGAACTTGATGTGCTGCCCTCAAGTGTGGAGCTCTTGGTTTATCCATAAACTGGCTAAATGTGTGGACGGCGTGTGTCAAATCAGGTCGTGTGATCGTCAAATATATCAACCTTCCAATGAGTCTTCTGTAGGATGATGGATCAGCAATTTGTTCTCCTTCAAACCTGCTACGTAAGAGATTTTGGTCCATTGGTGATTGAGCTGGTTTCGCTGCCAGATATCTAATGTCTTCAAGTATTTCTAAAGCATACTTTCTTTGTGAGATGGCAATTCCTTTGCTAGATCTTGCTACCTCTATGCCAAGGAAGTATTTTAATGTTCCAAGATCCTTTAACTTGAATCGTTTGCTCAAAAAATATTTGATATCCTCAATTTCATTTAAATCATTCCCAGCTACTATGACATCGTCAACATATATGAGGAGAACTGTGAATTTGCTATCATGGGCTCGGATGAACATAGAATAGTCAGCCTTTGACCGGTTAAAATTTGCTTCCTTCAGTGCATTAGTGAGCTTGATGAACCACTGTCGTGAGCTTTGCTTAAGACCATATAATGACTTGTGAAGCTTGCAGATGCGTGTCTCCCCCTTTTGTCCAAATCCAGGAGGCAAAGACATGAATACTTCTTCATCCAAGTCTCCATTCAAGAATGCATTATTGACATCAAGTTGATGCAAATGCCAATGTCTAGCTGCAGCTGTTGCAAGTAAAAGTCGGATTGTCACATGCTTTGCGACAGGTGCAAATGTTTCATGGTAATCTATCCCTTCTACTTGATTATACCCTTTTGCTACCAACCTGGCTTTATAACGTTCAACTTCGCCATCTGGCTTATATTTGACTTTATATACCCACTTGCACCCAATAGTTTTCTTTCCATGTGGTAAATGTTGTAATATCCAAGTACCATTTTTTTCAAGTGCATCAAGTTCCTCTTGCATTGCAGTGCACCACCTTGGATCAGAAGCAGCTTGTTCAAAAGAGGTTGGTTCTCTGGTGGTAGAGATAGCATTTATGAAGGTTCGATGCTTTGGGCTGAGCCTATCATATGAGAGTGTTGTATCCAAGGAGTATTTGACATTTGATACCTTGACTAAGGCAGATGTGGATGAAGGCATCTATTTTGTTGGAAGAGAAGTTCCAATGTGATACTCATATAAATATCTTGGAATTCTAATATTGCGCACGGGTCGCTGTTGTAAAGTTTGGTCACCTGAAATGGGATTTTGTGAAGGTTGAATACCTTCTTGATTATCTTCAGCTGAAGTACTTCCTCTGTCAGGTATGGCTTGATCATTTTCCTTGGCCGGAAATGCAGCAGGATTGAGAATGAGCATTTGTTCACCATTGCCCTCTTTTTCTTGCAAGGGATGTTCAATAATTTTCATATTGGTAGAAGCATAAGGAAATATGTCTTCATAGAAGGTGACATCACGTGAAATAAAAATATGGTTGTTCGATAGATCCAATACTTTGTATCCTTTTTGCGCATGTGGATAGCCGAAGAATATGCATTTGATGGCTCTTGGATCAAACTTGGTTCTATTCATATGATGTGTCGATGCAAAGCATAAACACCCAAATACCCGAAGGTGGTTGTAAGATGGTATTTTATGAGTGAGTATCTCAATTGGTGTCTTCCCTTGCAACATTTGACTTGGAGTCCGATTTATTAGATAAGTTGCCATCAATATGCCATCTCCCCAAAAAATTTTGGGTAGATTTGCCTGAAATAATAAGGATCTAGCAACGTTAAGAAGGTGTCTGTGCTTTCTTTCAACTACTCCATTTGTGGAGTTGATATGCAGCTCGTTTGATGTATGATCCCTTTTTCCAAGTAGTAATTTTCCATAATGAACTCAGCTCCATTATCACTTCTAAGGATCTTAACTCTTGATGAGAATTGATTTTCAATTAAGTCGATGAATCTGACAATCTGTGAACGTGTCTCAGATTTGTGGCGCATGAGGTAAGTCCAAGTACATCTGGTGTAATCGTCCACAATTGTGAGAAAATATCTCGCTCCTGTGGTAGTTGGAACGCTATATCCTCCCCCAAATATCAACATGTATTAATTCAAATGCTTTCTTTGTGTGAATAAAACTTGTTGGAAAAGGTAACCGAGTATGTTTTGCAAGAGGACAAATGAAGCAAACTGAATCTTTATTGAGTTCCACATCTGTAACATAATTTTTAAGAAGAGCAAGGATTTTATTTGATGGGTGTCCCATGCGTCGATGCCAAATATCTGTAGATGTGTGCGTTGATGTCTGAGTAACATTGCTCCTTGCCTGTTGAGGAAGATCAAGGTAGTACAAGCCCTCATGCTCAGTTCCTGTCCCAATCGTCTTCCCCGATCGTTGGTCCTACAATGTACAGATCTTGCTAGTGAACGATGCCTTGTATGGAGAATTGTGCAATAGCTTGCTAACTGAAATTAAATTCAGTTTAAAAGAGGGAATGCATAGCACATCTTGCAATATAAATCCTGCAAATTCTATGTTTCCAATATGAGTGGCTGGAGCTATTTTTCCATTCGGTAGATGAACAAGCCGATTGCTCACAATAGTCTTTGTGGTTAATAAACTAACCGAGTGGACCATATGGTCGGTGGCCCATGTATCAAATATCCAACTTGTTTTTCCTTTAGCAATAGAGGCATGAGAAGTTATACCTGCAAATTCATTTGAGTGTGATGTTGTTGGAGTGGTGATTAGCAAGCAAGGCCATCAAGTTGTCATGTTGTTCTGCAGTAAGAGTCAAGGTTGTCTTTGCTTCTACATGGTTGGCTTTGGAAGAAAAATTTTTATGCTCTTGCTTATCCGAGGGAGTGCTTATCATATTAGTTTTCTGCAGTTTCCTACATATCTCAATCATATGACCATATATTCCACAATGGTTGCATTTAAGGTGTGCCCTGCATACATCAGATGTATGACCAATTTTGTTGCATTTTCCACATCTTGTGTGAGAGTTCTTTAACATATAATTTCTTCCAATCTTCCTCTCGTTGTTCCTCACAGCAAATACCGATGTCTCATTATGTCCTCCAATTGTTGGTCCATTGGTATCCACTAACCCACGTTGCTTCTCTTCTTGGATGATTATTGAGTAAACCTTATTTATAGTGGGCAATGGTTCCATGCGAAGTATCTGCCCTCTAATTGTAGTGTAAGTATCATTGAGTCCCATAAGAAGCTTCATGACTTTCTGATTTTGATGGTATTGCAGGACTTCCTTCATGGCTTCGCATGTACATCTTGGAATATCAATCAAGGAGTCACGTTCGTCCTTGAGTTTAGTATAGTAAGCACTAAATACCATATTGTCATGCTTACAGTTATATATAGCCTCTTCTATATGAAAGATATGGACACTATTGGGACGCCCATACCGGTCTTTTAGATCACTCCAGATCTCATAAGAATTATCACTATATATGATGCTTGCTACAATTTCTTGATTGATGAAATTGAGAATCCAGGATTTTACCAGATTATTGCAACGCTTCCACTGCTGAAGTTCTGTTACTGCATTTTCTAAAGGCTTCTTTAAGCTTCCGTTGATAAATCCCTCCTTGTTCTTGATGCTAAGAGCCATGAGCATGGCCCAGCTCCATGTATAATAATTTGCGCCATCAAGCAGCTGCGTGACGAGTGCAAGACCAGGTTGATCAGAATAGTGGAGGTAGAATGGATCATTCGGATCGGTTATATTGGTGGTCAAGCTAGTAATGTCTCCTTTTCCTGCCATGGAGTTATGCCTCTGATACCATGAAAAGAATGAACATGCGCAGGAAATTGAAGAAGATGAATAGAAATTTTGTTTACGTTATTATTTGATTCTCCAGTTACAAAATATTTATAGAACCAATTCATGACATCAAGCTGAATTGGTATTACACGAAAGAACCATATATGATATGCATATACAAGGAATTAATTAATACAATAAACTGTAATCCTGAAATTATCTGTCAGATATTATTTCTTCCTATGTTGGCATTGATACCGAAATGGAATCGATCTTTGAATATTTTGATAATCTTGGAAGCGGAATCAAGCTTCAAAAAATGAGATCTTTGGGGGCAGACACGACCTCAATGGCATTCATGAAGGCAAAGGCGGATTTCTCAGCCGGAGAAAATGAGATCATTAGCTTCCCCACATCTGGATAGATTAGATACTCCTTCACCGTTAAAAATATACTTGAGAGATAAATCCAATCCTTAAAGAACGGATTGGCAAAGTTATGAAAGTATTGACAAAGTTATAAAAGTACGCCTCCATTCCTTAAGTGCGGAATTTGAGTTTCTTTAAAGATAAAATTCTCTAAATCAGTTTCAGATTATTGTTACTGAAGTTTTCAATTAAGACGCTATAGAGAAAAATTAAAGGATATTCGTGTTGTTGAAAAAAATATTGTGCTCATTTAATCAAAAATTTGACTATATTATTGTGGCTATCGAAGAATCTAAAAATATTGACACAATGACAATAGATCAACTCATCGGTTCTCTACAAGCCCATGATAAAAGGATGAAAGAGAAGGAATCAATTGACTAAGGTCTTATTTCTAAGTTGTCCATGTTACTTTCATATCAAAGTTCAGATCCAGCCGATGGAAGAAAAAAAACGAAAAGAGAGAAGTCGAAATGGCGTTGAGTAAAGACACATCAATAATTTGTCAAGAGCAAAAATAAGACAGAAATTAATAATTATTTTTAAGTGAAAGTAAATTTAAAAAATTCAAAAACTCTCCTGAAATTTAAATATTTGACAGTGATTACGTGTTGGCAAATTAGATAAAATGCAAGTAAAAAAACACTCTGAAAAGCTCGAGATAATTTTGAAAAAAAAAATATATATAATAAAATATGTAATTTTGTTTGATATTTCATGTTTGAGGGGAACGTTGAAATATAAATCTGACAAGTCATTAACGCAGGGTTTACTAGTAAGGATAGATAAAACGATGGATGGGAAAAGATGATGGACTGAAAAATTAGGAGGAAGGGATTTTGTGTCACGTGTTTATCACGTGATGGAGATCTCTTGCAGCGGCAGCGTCCGCTCTACCGGCGAGTAGCGGAGGCATCCGCGCTACCAGTGAGTAGCGGAGGCATCTGCTCTAGCGTGCGCGTCCGCTCTACCGTGCAAGGACGGCGTCCACTCCAACGGCGAGCGGCGGCGGCGGCATCCGGTCCATCAGCTCTAGCGTGCGCGTCTACTCTACCGCACGAGGTCGGCCTCCGCTCTAGCGTTCGCGTCTGCTCTACCATGCGAGGTCGGCGTCCGCTCCAGCGGCGAGCAATGGCGGCAGTGTCCGCTCCAGCAGCGATAGCAGCTCCAGCGTGTGTGTCTGCTCTACCGCGCGAGGTTGGCGTCCGCTCCAGTGGCGAGTAGTGGCGGTGACGTCCGCTCCACCAGCGACAGCAGCTCCAGCGTGCACATCCTCTCTATCACGCGAGGTCGGCATCTGCTCCAGCGTGCGCGTCTGCTCTACCGCGCAAGGTCAGCATCCGCTCCAATGGCGAGCAGTGGTGGCGGCGTTCGCTCCAGCAGTGACAGCAACTTCAGCGTGCACGTCCGCTCTACCGTGCGAGGTCGGCGTCCGCTCCAGCGGCAAGCAGCGGCAGCAACGTCTGCACAAGTAGCGGCGAGCAGCAACGACGTCTCTATCATCTGTGTCAGTGAGCAGGGTGAGATCGGCGGCAGAGAACGCGAGCAGGGCGGAGGTCTGTGGCAACGAGCAAAAATGCTTCATCCACCCGATTTGGAAGGATCTGAAAGAAGGGATTTTGCCCTCATTCGTCCTCCAACTTTCCCTCCTTTTAATCCATCCATTTTGGTATACAAAGTATTCTTTGAAAACTCATCCGTCCCTCCTAAAATCCTTCCTAGTATACAAATCCTAACCTTCTGTTTCCTTGGAGGGAAGGAAAACTGTAAGGAATAAAAAACTGCAAGGAAAGAAAACTCCAGGAAAAAAAAAATTCATATCCTGTTTCTTGGAAGGAAGGAAAAAAAGAAGAAAAATTAATTTTGAAGGTCGGGCGAAGTGACATTGTGTTACCAACTTTTCCGTCCGCGGAAAAGTTATAAAATTTTACACTCACTTTTCCACTCAAATTTTTCCTTCCGCCTAAGAAAACAACGAAAAACTTTTTTTTTTTTCTTTTCCCTCTAGTTTTTCTTTCAAGGAAACAGTTAAGTGTTTTGGGAGTTCAACAGAACGATGCTCTGGTTGAGAACATAAGTAACTCTACAAATATATAAATCTGTTTTATCATCAAATGAATCAATTTTTTTTCTAAATCCTTACGTTCACAACTTATTCTCGTCTTCCCCAATTTCCAACACCTCTCAGCTAATCAACCACGTTTACGCTTCGATTTGCTTGTCCCCTTTCACCGCATGGAACCCGACAGGATTAAATCAGCACCTCAATTTTTTGGCGTAATATCGCATCGACAGAACATGATCGATTTTGAGACTAGTACATCACCTTTTCCCATAATCTGAACTATTTCAAACAAGAATTGCATACCGATCAAGATTTTTTTAACTCGCTGAGAAAACTCTCTCCTGTTCAGCTACTGCTGCAAGTTCCTGTTTGAAGAAAGAAAATGTCAAAAAAAGGCACAAGTAGAGGTTAAAACAAAAAGTATCACACAATTTTGCGACAGATAAATAATTTACTGGAAGAAAATTTGACTTTGAATCTTATTCTTACTGGCATTTTGTTCCTGTTCTTTAACTTCGAACTGGTAAGCATGTAACTGGAGCCCATCCAGGCTCATCACTCTTTTCCTTCTTGGAATCAGAGATCTGCATAAAACATCAAGTTATAAGCCTAAATCGCAACGAAACTGACCCACCCAGTAAACACATGCTACAAGAGCAGTATAGCATAGACATGTAGACATGAAGATCCCAGTCATGTTATACACATTCTTGATAACCACGATAAGAAATTGATTCAAAAATTGGAGAAAAGAATGGTGATCACTTGTCAGTCCCTGACTCCCAACTCCCTGGTGTAAGGGTCATCACCCTCACAAAGAAACACACTAGGAAGTAGATTAGTCTTATCTTCCTAGCATTTGATAACCAACAATAACCCATAGTCACTTCTTTGCGCCCCCTCAGTAGGATTAAGAAGCTTTTAGAAAAACAGAACAGATTGCGTATGTGTTTGCTGCTCAGATTTTTGAGAGATTGGAGAGTGGCAACATTTACAATGGCATGCATAAAAATAACCTTATGCAAGCGTTGCACGATGGGGAGTCGAAACATACCGGTGCAGTTGACTTGTTCTTTATCTCTGATAAGAAGGCTTGCTTTCTTCTTTTTGCCAACACGGTTGAAATCACAAGAATGAGAGAGTAAATGTAGTGCACAGGTCATATATATATATATATGGGTCAAAAAGTTTTACAGTTTATTGTAATATGATTTTTTTTTCAAATTTATCTTATGATAATAAGACTTTTTGTTTAATGAGTTCTGACTTCACAAGCACTTATTATTAATTATTCCTAAAATCAAGGAACCTTTAATAAAAGAATCTATAATATATGGATAAAAAAATAAATAAACATGATAAGAGGATAAAATATTTCATAAATATCATGTCAATACATGATTTTCAAATAGCCTTCATCAATTTGGGTAGCATGAACATTGACAAATATTTGACTTTGTATTTGGAGGACGTCTAGTCTATTTGGCTTATGGACATTTGAGTTTAGAAAATATTTGGCTTTAGCGGCTTATTGGATATTTATGTTGTAGATGAATATTCGATCTTAATAGCTTAATGGATATTTGAATATTTGGGTTTAGAAAATATCCGGCCTCAATGGCGTATCGAATATTTATATTTAGAAAATATCCGGCCTTACAACATGTTGGATATTTAATTTTTTTAAAAAATATTTGGCCTTGCAGCGTATTAGATATTTAAGTTTTAGAAAATATCCGATCTCAACAGCATGTTCGATATTTATACGTGGAAAGTATCTAGCCCTACAGCATGTTGGATATTTAATTTTTGAGAAAAATATTAGGCCTTGTGGCATGTTGGAAAATATCTGGCCTCAACGGCATGTCGTATATTTGTATTTGGAAAATATCCAGCCTTATGACGTGTTAATATTTTAATTTGGGAAGTGCTCAGCCTTGATAGCTTATGAGCATTTGAATTCAATATGTACTCGGCCTTAGTGGCTTATGAGTATTTGAATTTGAAATGTGCTCGACCTTAATGGCTTATGAGCATTTGAACTTGATTTGTACTTGGCCTTAGTCATTTATAAGTATTTAAATTTGATTTGTGCTCGGCCTTGATGGCTTATGAGCATTTGGATTTGGTTTATGTTTGGCCTTAGTGGCTTATGAATATTTGAACTTATTTGTGCTTGGTCTTAATAGCTTATCATTTGGATTTAATTTGTGTTCAACTTGATGTATTATCAGTATTTGGATTTGATTTTTTTTATAACATTAGGACTAATTACTTAGCCTAAACATATAATTATTCCATAATTATATACTTATTCCTTCAAAGAATGAGGAATAAATATTAGTTTTGGAAATTATTTTTTTTTATTTTTTTTTAGCACCACATGCACAGTGTCATATTGAGGAGCTATACCTCAACGATAAGGATTGACATATGCATCTCCTAAACTATATTATACTATGATGTGCTAGATTTGATCAAATAGGTTGAATCTGTGAGTTGACTCATGTCTAACCAAATGAATTGTATCTTATTAGTAAAATCACTTATTTAGAGAAATATTTCAATTTTAGTCTCTCATCTAAAATTTAAGATCATATTTGGAAAGATCGGGCTTTATTTGATATGGATAGACGCAAATATTGTGCCAATAGCTATCCGATTAGCTTAGATTGATGAAAATTATCCTTAACCGTCGAATGTCTAATTTTTCTCATTTAAATTCAGAGATCAACTTTAGTCCATATCTTGGATCAAAAATCTAATATCATATTTAGAAAGATCAAGTTTAATTTTATAGGGATTGACATTTGATCATGTCAAAAATCATCCGATTGATCTAGATATGCGCAAATCATTCTCAGCCGTCAATTTATTTTGAGATTTAGATCTGGACAGTTTGATCAGATCTAATTCATCCTACTCGTTCGATTGGATTTCGACAATTATATGTAGACCGTCGGATTTGATGTGGATAGATTTAAGTCATCCGCCCTTTTCTCTGTGTCGCCGACTATTGTTTGCTATTCTTCTAAACACCCCCCCCCCCAACCAACTCTGGTTGTGTCTTCTCCATGTCAAGGAGGACTCGTGGCTGGAGTTTGGTATCGTGGAAATTGAGATTGATGGAAAAGCTTTTGATTTCGGCAATCTATCAATCTGATAAACGAATTCTCTCATCCATGCTCGGAGAGAGAGTATAGCTAAAGTTTTGGCTTGATCAGATGATTAGATGTTGGATGAAACTTTGAGAGGTTTTTTTTGTTTTTGGCGATGGATGAGGCATCTTTCGGGTCAGGGTCATCAGTTTGCTGCTTTTGTTCGCTCTCTTTTTTTGAACATTTTTGGGTCGGGGTCATCAGTTTGCTACTTTACCTTATCTTCTTTTTTATATTTCTTTTTTATATTTCTTTTTTACTTATCATTTTTTTACACTCACTTTCTCATCATTCTTTTCTTCATCATCCCTTTTTTTCACAAATTATAAAAGAGGAGATTGTATATAACATTAACATTAATATAACAATAATAATATCGAGATAACATCAATAATATCAATTTAACAAATATCAGTATATAACAACAATTATCAATATAACATTTTATCACAAATAATATCATAGTTTATATCAAAATAATATTGCAGTTTATATAAAATAGTAATTATATTATAGTAATATCACAAATATAATATCATAGTTATATCACAATAATATTTCAATTATAATATTACAGTTGCAATATCACAATTCTATCACAAAAATATCACAATTATTATATCGCAATTATATCACAGGAATATCGCAATTATTATATTACAGTTATAATATTATAGTTATATCACATTTAAAATATAACATCTATATATAATTAAAATTTTATTTTTCTAATTTTTCAATTTCTTTTTTTTACCAGCTAGTTCTCGTTTTCTTTTTTTTATTGGCCTCTCTCTTGCCTTCTCTCTATTTTTTTTCTTTCTTTTCTCCCCTGTAGGTACCCAAATCCGATGTAAACGGGTCGGATATCTGAACCCAACGAGTCAAATTGCCACCCCTAATAACAACAATTATCAATATAACATTTTATCACAATAATATCACAATTTATATCAAAATAATATTACAGTTTATATAAAATAGCAATTATATTACAATAATATCACAAATATAATCACACTTATATCACAGTAATTTTACAGTTATAATATTGAAGTTGCAATATCACAATTATATTATAAGAATATTACAATTATAATATCACAATTATAATATTGCAATTATAATATCACAATTCTATCGCGAAACATCATAATAATTATATTGCAGTTATAATATTATAGTAATATCACATTTAAAATATAGCAATTATATATAATTAAATTCTTAATTTTTTTTAAGTTTTCAATTCCTTTTATTTACCAGCTGGTTCTCCTTTTTTTTTCTGGGCTCTTTCAATCTTAGATCTTCCTCACTTATTTTTTTTTAGCCTATTAGGGCTCTCTCTGACCTTCTCTCTATTTTTTTCTTACTTCTTCTCCCTCTCATCTGCCTTTTTTTTTTTTTCCGAGAACTGTCCTCGTTGCTTCCCTTCTCCAGGCCTCTTTTTATTGCTGCGAAATTCCCTTCTCCAGGCCGTACCTCCCCCATAGCCGCCTTCTTTTGTGTTGCCGTCTTTTATAGGAAAATATATATATATATATATTACTTTCTTCCCTGTGTCATCGCCCTTCTTCTTAGGAAATTTTTTAATCACCATAATTTTTAATTTGCCACCAATTTTGGCACATTCGCTTCTTTTTTTAATTACAAAATCATTTCCAACAATATGATAAGTATTAAATTAAAGGTCATGCCTGATAAAAATATAACTCTTCACAAATTTACAGCACAGATTGAAAAACATTTAAAAGAACTTCAATATTAGTTGTCTCATTATAGTCCCATGTAAAAAGAATATCGTCAATTGCATATTTGGTGTTACTATAACTAAAATATTTTTATTTGACACCATATTCCATAATTGATATGCAACACACTAGCATCACTCGCACAAAATTAAAACCTCAGAAATATTAGGTGTGTTTGGCGTAGCTTTTTAGCTGCTTCTGCTTATTACAAAAATAGATTTTTAAAAAGCTAAAGTATTTGGTTGTCAGCTTCTGATAGAAGTTTCCTTAAGAAGCTAGTGCCTCGTATTTATAAATAGCTAAGTTGTTAATCAAAAAGTTAATTTTATCAAATATTTTAAAATTTTTCTAAATAGTTTCTTTTTAATTAGTATTTTTTCAATTAGTAAAAACTAAAAGTTTCAGCTATACCAAACAAATTGATTAGATAAAAAATTAAGTAAAATGAAATGAAAATAATCCAGTTATAATAATAAAATACTAAATTAAGCCAGGTACAGGGCCAGATGCGACCTGTTGACCGACTTAGCAATAACATGTAAAAAAGATAATATATATCATTTAACCACTATCTCCAATGAATTATTTTAAAACCTGCACTATACATATGAGAGCGAACGATAGTGACTGAATTATTTAAGAAAGACTGTGAGCTGTGACTGAGATGAGAGCAAAGGATGTGACCAAGATGAGAGCAGGCTAAATTGTTTTAGAAAGGATGTGACCAAAATGAGAGCGAAAGGATGTGACTAAAATAGAACCTCCAAGATAGAACCTCCACCATCTTTAATAAAAGTTGCTACTGAAAAGATATTGACCAAGATGAGAGCGAAAGGATGTTAATATTTTAAACCACAAACATGTCATTTTTTATAAAAATTATTTAATTCGATTTTAACTAGGCCCACACTAAGTCCTACGGTTTCACAAACCAACATGAAACTTTTATAATAATGGACACATGAAATAATAAGAATAATAAAAATAAAAGAAAAATCTTTGGTGATTGTTGTTGTCATTCTTGATGAATGCCATCGATAAAGCCAATGTCTCTAGAATAATAAGAACAAATAGAATCAAAATCATTTGATTGAGAAAGAATAAAACGCCAATCATAATGGATTTTTTTTATTTTGGATAATTGACCTAAATAAGCTACCAAGCAAGATTATTAAAAATAAAATTCCTTAAACTAGTAAAAAAAATTGCTAAATAACACCGATTTAATGATTACACCCATTAAAGGAAGAATTTAACATATTTAAATCTATTTTAATTATTAAAATTTAAATTGTTTGAAATCACATAAGTAATTTTCTTTTTTTATTTGAAATATATATTTCATTATTAATTTTCTTTTGTCTTTACGAAAGATAATTGCATTCTTAATGATATTTTCCTTTTACTAATATTTCCGTGTGTGCCGGAGTGTCGTTCACTTTTCAACACAATTATATCTAAAAATAATAATTATACAACATAGAAGCGTATACGTATTCTTATTCTAATTAAGACCAAAAAATATTTTGAATATTATCATGGCGAAAGTCACGTTAAGCTCGGACTAATCAATCTCATCTCCCCCAATAGATAATGACAACGAAACTATACCTAACTAAAGGTCCATTTTATGATACAAATTTCACTAATTTAAAATTTATCTCAATCTCTAATTTCCTTTGCATGATTTTAGGATAATGGTCAACGCCACAAGTGCTAGAACTCGGAGCCATCACCCGCTCTCGAATCACGCAATCTTGTCCCCATTCTCCACTTTGATTTGTTCCTCCCTCACCCTCGAGTCTAAGATGCCTAAATTAGATACCTTCCACATTGCACAAGTAATTAATAAATGCATAAACTATTGATATTCTATTTGTACATGTGCATAATCTTCTTTGCTTGGCTCCAATTACTTGGTCCAATTCCGCACTCCTTTTGACTTATTCAACCAATCAGCACTCGCACGTGCAAGTTTAGATAAACCGATCTCTTTGAATTTTCTCCGCTTCCATTGTCAAGCACACATCAATCTAATATCAAAGTCCACAAACCTAAATTATTATTAATTTTTTTAAAAAAATCATTAATTATATATAAAATATAAATAATAAATTTATTTTAAATTAATAAATGACTCAATTACTAAATAGGTATTCGGGTCATATCAATACTTAGATTAATATATAACTTATTTAATAAATAAATTATTCAGATCATATTCAAATTAAATATTTAACATAATTAATTAAATAAATCTTGTTTGGATTAGCTTAATCAAGTCACAGTCACAACTAATAAGACTTATTTATGAGCTACTGCGACGATTTTCCATTGCACATGGAGTCTAGGTGTGATCAGTTTCGCTTCAAATATTTTAATTAAGCAAAAAACGTCTACGGTACTATTGAGCTGCTTCTCTTGACTATATAATGCAGGGCTGGGCTGCTGGTTGTAGCATCGTTAACCGGCTAATTTAGTAAGAGATAGAAGAGATGGCCTTGGGAAGGGGTGGCAAAATGTGGCTTGCTGTAGGGGTAGCGCTGTGCCTTGCTGCAACCACGGCAGTAGGCCAACTGCAGTATGGCTTCTACTCCGACAGCTGCCCGAATGCTGAAAGCCTCATCAAGGAAGCGTTCGATGAAGCTCTCAATGACGACGACGGCATCGGCGCAGACCTTCTCAGGATGCACTTCCATGACTGCTTCGTCCGAGTGAGTGCTCTATGAACCATTTTGATCGAGTTCATCAAATCTCAGAGGGTATTAGTGCTTTCCAGCTGATACCTTTGTGTTCGATCTGCAGGGTTGTGATGGCTCAGTTCTGCTAGATTCAACGAACGGGAACACTGCAGAGAAGGACGCAGAAATCAACCACACCATCGAGAACCCGGCGTTTACAGTGATCGACAACGCCAAGTCGAAGCTGGAGGCCGCCTGCCAAGGAGTCGTCTCCTGCGCTGACATTCTCGCCTTTATTGCCAGAGATGCTGTGGCGCACGTACGTATATTTGATTATATTATGATTGATCGTAATGGAGATTAAACATCAACTGATTATGTTTATAGTATGGAGGACATTTCTACGATGTTCCCGCCGGTAGAAGAGACGGACGGGTGTCCTTGGCAAGCGAAGCGACCGCTAATCTTCCTACCTCAGATCTCAAGCTGCATCAGCTCGATAAGAACTTCGCCAAGAAAGGCTTGACCCAAGCCGAGATGATCACTCTCTCTGGTAAATAATTCGCTAATTCTGCGATTACGTTTTTGAAATTTGTTCTGTAATTAATTATATTCTTCGATGTATAAATGAATTCAGGAGCGCACACCATTGGGGTTGCGCACTGCGAGGCCTTCGGCAATAGGCTGTACAACTTCAGCTCGAGCTCAGGCGTTGACCCGACGCTGGACCCGACGTACGCGGCGCAGCTGAAGCAGCAGTGCCCGACGCCCACCACAGACGTCGACGTGCCGATGGACCCGCCGAGCCCGCTTGTGTTCGACAACAGCTACTATCAGGGCGTCCTCGAGAACCGCGGGCTGTTCACCTCCGACCAGACGCTGCTGTCGGCGCCCGCCGCGGCGGCGCAGGTGGTACTCTTCGCCACTTTCTCCGAGGTGTTCAAGATCAAGTTTGCGGCGGCCATGCTGAGGATGGGCAACATCGAGGTAGTCACCGGCAGCCGGGGGGAGGTACGTGCCAACTGCAGAGTGGTCAACAACTTAACTGAAAGCGCATCCGCTGATCGGGCCGGCAACTCATTTACTGCTGGTTCTGGGCCCGAAATTTACCTTGTTAACATGTGATGTTGAAGCTGAAGTAATTGTTCATAACTTTATGGATGAATAAGAATCTGGAGGTGAAGCAGCAGCTTTCCAGGCACCAAATTCATTTGAGTTGTGAACTTTTCGGTTGCAATTACTAAATACATTACTAAATATAAACAAAAAGACATCCGAATCTATCCAAAATGACAAGTCAACGGAGTGCCTCGTCATCGACGAGCTATCCTCCCCTGTCCCCTGTTTGTTCTCCACCCCGATCTTGATCCGTCCATCTCCTCGCCGGATCCTCGTACCTGCAGCAACTTTTTCTTGGCTCCCAAAGTTTGGTCCGAGATCAGCCGCCATGGTCTCCGGTGAGTCAACCACATGCGAACCTGCTGCTTCCGCCATTGACGTTCCTGTCGACTGCGGACAAATCAAGCCTATTCCAACCAACCAAAGCCACTCAATTCATCCGAAGCACATCTCCCGGCTGTGACCCGCACTCACCGTCGCTTCGGTTGCCGCCGCCGGCGCTGCCCCTGTCCACACCATCCCTCAGCCGACTGATTGCAAATCAAATGTCTGAGTCTAGCGAAGCCATGATCAGGCCTTTGAAGATCAAAGATTACGATATGTAGCTTTACGATTTCCATCAGAGGGTCAGGATCTGAGATCGAGTTTCTCAATTTCGTGATTTCTCTTACCAGTAAACAGCATTCAAGATATTTGAGTAGAGTGACTGATGGAAGTCGGGGTCGGGGTCGGAATCACGGATAAATAAGGCAGAGGAATTAAAATAACACAATAATTACTATGAATATTGACCCCGAACAGATTCAACACTATCGATTCCTTGCTACTGAACTACCCAAATACCAAGAGCAAAAATAACCAGCAATCCAACAATGTAATTAACAAAAATCACAAACTCAATCAACAGACCCAGATCGATTGACAAGGAGAAGATCAAGTTGAAAAGTTTCATTCAAAGTCAACACATCAAGAGTTTAGTTCCTTAACACACAAGGAAAATTCCACAGCAACAAGAACAAAAGGGGTAATCGAATTTCACCACACTAGTTCCTAAATACATCAAAAGGAATTTGGAAAATAAAACACATGATCTCCAAATTCCGAATCTGGTGGCAAAGTTCAGAGAGGAAAAGTCACGACTGAAGGATAATTTTCAGGATACAGATTGAGTATCAGATTCACTCCGGAATCGTGGCTGCTGCTGAGTTTTTTTTTCTCTTCAATCCAAGTTAGGACTCTCTTGTCCAACTACCCCCTTTTGTTCTTATTTCCCTGCCTACCATGGCTGCATACATGCTGGAGGTTTCTAACTATTTTGTTCCATGAGTAACCATTCTTCTCTCCTGTACAAATGGAGTATAATAAATTTCCTTTGACCCGGTATGCTTAAGCTCGCTTATCAGTTATCAGGCGGCACTTGGTGCTGAAACGGATCTTCGTTTTATGTTGGGCCGGCCCAAGAAAGATTTGCCTACTCATTTTAACATACAAATTAATCTCCAGAAACGCGGGAAGTAAGATTCAAGCTGTAACAGAGAAGAGAGGACATGACCTGCCTAGGATAGCTCAACGTGGTCTTGCAAAACCTCGGCCGTAGCATTGAGTATTTTTTTTGCCAAACAAAAGTCCATCTCCAAATTTACTGTACTGGACCACTCTCTCTCTCTCACACACACACAGTAGAGTATAAGTAGCAGGGAAGATGTTATTTATTTACAATGGCTTGACTGTAGCAGCCGACGAGCGAGCAGTGTGAAAGGTTTTTGATTACTCATAAGATGACGCAGGAGACGATGCCGCTTGTGATTAAATATGATTAAATATGCATGTAGACAAAACTAGAGGGCATCCATTACTCATGGTGGTGGCAGTGGCGCTCCTTTTCCCATCTAGATACCCAGATGGCGTCTGGGTGGGGTGAGGATGGGTAATGCCAAATTTAATCTGATCCTAACTCCAATTTTTAATACTCAACTCTGACTCTGACTCAGTCAAATTTGAAAAAACTAATCTCAAATTTCGATCTGTCTCAAATCAAATATTATAATTTATACAATAAAATAGTTATCAACTCAATCTAATATTAACATTCAACAAAATAGATATATAATAACTTTATACTAAATTACATAATATTCAACAAAATAGATAAGTAATATTCAACATTCAACAAATAGTTAACACCCAAACCCAATATTAAGTTACAAAAATTGTGAATACTAGTCAAAACAATTTCAAAATCCATATGTCATTTGGCATAGGAACTTGAGGATTACAACTTATAACTTTATTTGATTGTACTAAATTTTTTGTTTGGTGATATACTAATTACTGTGAAATATTATTATCTGTCATCTATATATATAATAAAAATTCAAGAACATAGTTATAAACAAATATGAAACTAAGTTTTATACTGATACATGACATACAAAATATATGCAAATTATTTAGATAGAAAAATCAACAACATTTATAAATCAATTATACATTAAAAAAATAAAAATATATTTACTGTCGGTGTGTTGATATGTTAGTAGTGTGGACTAGATGGAGGACCGTAGCACTCAATAGTCAACACTAGATGAAGGACTCCAGCAACACTAGATGGAGGACCCAGCGCAGAACTTAGCACTCAGCAGTAGCAGTAGTATAACTCAACGACCAGCAGGCTAGCAGTAGATGGATTCGGCGATGGCTGAGGAGGATGGCAGAACTAAAGGGAGTCGCCAATGATGGATTCACCGATGGCTGAGGAGGACAATAACACTAAAGGGAGTTGCCGCAATGGAGGACTGCTCATGAGATAGAGTGAATCGGCGAGGAGGATGGCAGCGGCCAACAAGTCGGCGAGGTTGACAATGGAGGCGGCGAAGAGGATGGTAACGAATCGGCTCACAAGATAGGGTTAGTCGGTGAGGAGGATGGTAGTGGGTCGGCGACGAGCCGACGATGGATTTGGCGAGGACGTGGGCAAGAGGTTGACAATGGATTGGAGGTGGCGCAGTAACAGGTTAGGGCAAAGTTAGGAACAGTAAAAATCGAGCTAGGGGTCTTAGGGCAAAGTTAGGAGTTGTGACTTATGGATACGAATTATAAAAATTTAATTTCTAAACAGTAAAAATTATAAGATAAGAATATTTTTTGAATTAGGGGTAATATAATAAATTTAGAAGTCAGGCGAATTCGAGGTCTAGGGCGGATAGTAAAAAACTCATATCCGACCCGAATCCGACTTATACAAGTCAAATTTTATCCGAACCCGACCCAACCCTAAGTAAACTCAAATTTTCCTCAATGTGATAAATATAAGTTATTTTGCCATGACTAGTACAAACAAAACTAAAGGGCATCCACTCGCCTCTTGCGCCTGCCTCACCACTCTCTCGCCTGCATCGGATTCTTATCCTTTAAATGTTACTTTTGAATCAAAGTTCAGATCCAGCCGATGGAAGAAAAAAAAGATAAAAGAGTGATTATGTCCTTATCCACGAGAAACAGTAGAAAAAAGACATTTATCGATTGTTGGATCGTAGGAAATGACCCTCAAAAGAATTTTGCTTCAATCACTAAGTTATAATATGTCGATAATTAGGTTAAATTACAAAGACTTGAGCCTCTCAGCTAATCAACCACGTTTACACTTCGATTTGCTTCTCCCCTTTCACCGCATGGAACCCAGCAGGACTAAATCAGCACCTCAATTTTTTGGCGTAATATCGCATTCACAATGTTGATAGAACATGATCGATTTTGAGACTAGTACATCACCTTTTCCCGTAATCTGAACTATCTCAAACAATAATTGCATACCGATCAAGATTTTTTTAGTTGCTATTCTTCATCAGAGGAACTCGCTGAGAAAGCTCTCTCCTGTTCACCTACTGCTGCAGGTTCCTGTTTGAAGAAAGAAAATGTCCAAAAGGCACAAGGAGAGGTTAACACAAAAAATATCATACAATTTTGCGATAGAAAAATAATTTACAGGAAGAAAAATTGACTTTGAATCTTATTCTTACTGGCATTTTGTCCCAGTCCTTCAACTTCGAATTGGTAAGCATGTAACTGTCACGCAATGGAGCCCATCCAAGCTCATCACTCTTTTCCTTCTTGGAATCAGAGATCTGCATAAAACATCAAGTTATAAGCCTAAATCGCGGCGAAACTAACCCACCCAGTAAACACATGCTACAAGAGCAGTATAGCCTAGACAAGTAGACAATGAAGATCCCAGTCATGTTATACACATTCTTGATAACCACGACAAGAAATTGATTCAAAAATTGGAGAAAGAATGGTGATCACTTGTCAGTCCCTAACTCCCAACTCCCTGGTGTAAGGGTCATCAACCTCACAAAGAAACACACTAGAAAGTAGATTAGTCTATCTTCCTAGCATTTGATAACCAACAATAACCCATAGATTTCTCCAGCTGGCTGCAGCAAAATTACTTAGTTCCTTTTAACCAATGCAACAATATTTAATTTGGTATTAGTCACTGGTGCAGAATGATGCTGTCTAAAAGCTAGCTAACGTAAAGCTTGCAAAACAAGAGTTGTGCTAGAGCTGAGAAAGAGAATCTCAGAAATATAGGAACCGCAGGTTGATAGGAGTCTTATAAGCGCTAATTTCCATAGTGATCGCAATGGTTTGCCTGTGATGGCTCCATAACTCCATTAAATATATGCATGGAGTTCATACTCTGGGATTTTTGACTGTGAAATAACGGAGGGAACGATACTATCGACAATTCCAATTCGTTATAATTCATATATCCTCAAAGATGAAAATCTGCTTCTACAAGTTTAGACAATGTAAATTTGTCGCACGTCAGTATATGAATGCAATAACTCCTTGATTCTGAAACATAAAATTACTTAAGCCAAAACCAAACAAGAAATATAATGAATGTTTTATGAGCCACCAGTATTCATGCCAATTTCTACAGCAGCAAAGATAAAATGAGGATATATCAAATTCCCACAAGAACCACAAAAGCATAAAGACATAAGAGCAAACGGTATTAGGAAATTCAAAATTGCAGATTAGTAACTTACTGGCTTCACCAGAATTTACAGTTGCATTAGATAAGAATTGCAGTGCTTTGAATCCAGGTTTTAAAATAAAAAAGTTCTTATCTCACAAGAAATTAAGAAGAAAAAGAAGAATTCGTGTCACTGAAAAAATAAGCTTCTACTAGAAAGCTTCCATTTTCGGGATCAACCAATTATGTCAAACTTTATCCACATTAGAATAAAATGCCACATACAATAAATTGAACACATGTACGTATACCTAACTTGTCATCCAGTACCAACCAAGTTAACTTTAATTAGCAGTTCATAATTCATATATGATACAACAGATGATGAGCATCCAGGAAGGTAAGATTCAAGAATTGCAGAGCTTCATGCATGATACAACAGATGATGCAACTATTGGATAAGAACCTTAGACTTATGAGACAACTGAATGACCCGCGTCCAACCAAGTGAATACAAGCATCTAATAAATACAAATTTGACCTTAGACGGACATACCTCTTGAAAAGAATTTATTGCACAATGTTGACCACAACTAAAATAATAAAGCAGTTTTGCATATGTAGAATTATGGTAGTCTTCATTGCTACTATCTCTCATATCAACATGACAATTACTCCCTTAATCGCCACCAAGTATTAAGGATCAAACTTCCGACAAATGGTACAAACCTACACGCACATACCACCAACCTAGAGGATACATGCACCCTTAACAAATTCCGATCTGTGTAATCCTACACGAATTTAGCTACCAAGAAGAATTTACTGCATAATGTTGACTAAAGCCCGGTTTCCATGTACCTTAAGAACCTAGCATATCTCTCATACTATAAAGTTTACACAAAAATAACCAATGGACATATATTTCAACAGCTGAAATCAGAAATAATATGGAAAACTAGCAAAACTTCAATATAAGAATAATTAGTGGAAAGCCAAGTCCCTTCTTTGCACCCCTCAGTAGGATAAAGAAGCTTTTATAAAAAACAGAACAGATTGCGTATGTGTATGCTGTTCAGATTTTTGAGAGATTGGACAGTGGCAACATTTACGATGGCATGCATAAAATAACCTTATGCAAGAGTTGCATGATGGGGAGTCAAAACATACCGGTGCAGTTGACTTCTTCTTTATCTCTGATAAGAAGGCTTGCTTTCTTCTTTTTGCCAACACTGTTGAAATCAGAAGAATGAAGGAGTAAATGTAGCGCATAGCTCATATATATGATAAGTATCAAATTAAAGGTAATGCCTGATGAAAATATAACTCTTCACAAATTTACAGCATAGATTGAAAAACATGAAAAAGAACTATAATATTAGTTGTCTCAATAAGTCTCAGTATAGTCCCGGGTAATAAGAATATTGTCAATTCCATATTTGGTATTACTATAACTAAAATATCCTTATTTGACACCATATTCCATAATTGATATGCAACACACTGGCATCACTAGCACAAAATTAAAACCTCAGAAATATCAACTGTATGACAACAGTTTCAAGAACAACGGCATGTATGATAGAAAATTAAGTAAAATTGAATGAAAATAATCCAGTTATAATAATAGAATATTAAATTAAACCAGATACAAGAGCCAGATGCAAACTGTTGACAGACCTAGTAATAACATGTAAAAAAGATAATATATATATCATGTAACCACTATCTCCAATGAATTATTTAGAACCTCCACTATGCAGATATCTTACCATCTTTAATATGAACATACACTATAGTACCATGTTGCTCAAAAGAAGGAAAAAAGAACAGACAGCATTAGAGTTTCAACACCTTCCAATTCCATGTTGCAACACAAACTACAATTTCTGCATTGCAGCTGAATGCTGATAACGAAAAATTACATTTTCCACAATGCAATTGATAACAAATAATTAAGGATGATAAAAATGTGTTCACCGACTAGCACCAAAAATGATCTCATACTGCTAAACAAATTGCCATACAATTCACTTTGTAGAGATAAAAATGTGTGAAAAACAAGGTTCAGCCATTGAAACTATATGATAATTCCAAGGTAAAGAAAAGTACAAATAATAGTAAGCAATGCATTTTTGCAATTCTTATAGTGAATTCTAGGCATGCAATATTTCAAATTTCAAATTAGGCTCAATTCTCATAATAAATACTTCATTGATAGAGGATAAGCTGTAGGTTGTATACCCTTCGAATCTTTGGAACTTGAAGGATTCAAGCCAGCTTGGGAACTTTGTGCCTTACTAACCTGAACCAGGGATTTACATGTCACTATAAAAACAAGTAATTCCAGTCATGAAAACAATTTGTAAGCCAAGTAAAATGTCATGCTTACTGCATTGAATAGCTTCACAACTGACAACCCAGCCCAGCATCACACATGCAAGACGAAGATTCTTCAGTTAAAGGGAAAAGAAACAAAACCATTGTAAAACCATCATTCTAGCCTAAGAATAATATACTTAGTTCCAAAGACGGGAACCAAAACTTACCTCCTTTTGTAGCAATGCTGATAAGAAATTTCTCCTTGGAATCTATGAAATTGGCTGGTTTTATGTGTCCCTTCTGAGCTGCCTATGTTACACATTGAATTTGAAATTTCGAACGCTCAGATTGCTTCTTCAAATTCCTGGTGAAAGCACGGGAAATAGAATGAAGAAAAGCAAGGAAAATAGCATGACTAACCAGTTGCTTCTCCTTCTTCGTATTCCCTTTCGCCTTATTCCCTGCATCCTCTTCTGCAAGTTTCTCAGCAACGAGCTTTTTGTGCGCCGATAATATTGGTCCCTGAGGTGAGATAAACAAGGAGTTCAGAAAAAAAAAAACCTTTTTTATCCAGACCATGCAAACACCTTACAAATAAGACTTACAAGGGGATCGTCCGGAATATGCCTCTTAATAATCTTCATAAAAGCGACTTTGAAAGCCCTACATCCCTCGACGAACCTAGTAATGCCATGCTGTACTCCCTCCCCGTCCTCATCATCGCCATCGGAGCCGCCACTCCCGTCATCCCCCAAGTCCAAATCCTTCTCGCCTTCGTCATCTTCCTCCTCGTCACTGGGAGGATCCTCCTCAGGAATTTCTTCGTCGCCTTCGTCCTCCTCGTCAGAGTTGTACTCCCTGGCCCTCTTCCTAAAGAGCTTCCTCATCTTCTGGTCAGGTTTCCGTGGCTTCCCGGCGGACATGGTCGACGCCTTCTGCTTGAATCTCTTTCTAGGGTTCTTGGTTTTATTGTTCTTCGATTTCCGTTTCCTAGAGCCTGGAGCAGCGGCGGCGGCGGCGTTGAGGGTTTGCAGTTCTTCCGCCATTGCCAACGGGGAGTGAAAGGATGGTACAGAACTCTAGACTGGGTTTTAAGTCGAGCCTAACACAATTACGCAAGGAAATTTTACTCCGCGGAAGCCCAAGAAAAGCTCTGGGCTTAAGTATTTATTAAATTGATGGGCCGGCTAATATTTTATTAAAATAATGGGCCCGGCTGATATTAGTTCGCATGGATCGCAGGGTTTAGACCAAGCGCTTGAACCGAACTAGAGACCACGGGCAGATAAGACCCCGCTCGTCATTTCCATCACCGTCCAATGGAATTAATCCTTAATCAACGGTCAAGATATTAGAATACCTAGAAACCCTAGCTTTCACTAGAAATCGCTACGTTTCTCCTTCCTATTTGTCTTTTTTCTCGCGGCAGCGACGGAGGTACACACAGGGAAATATCCGTCCAGTCGCCGGCCAAGATGAAGACCATTGTCGCCTCGCAGACGATGGACATTCCTGAGGGAGTCACGGTGAAGGTGAATGCCAAGATCGTGGAGGTGGAGGGGCCGCGGGGAAAGCTAACCCGCAACTTCAAGCATCTAAACCTCGACTTTGAAATCATTGAGGGCGGGAAGAAGCTCAAGGTGGACGCCTGGTTTGGGTCCCGGAAGTCCATGGCCGCCATCCGGACCTCAATCAGCCACATCCAGAACCTCATTACTGGGGTCACCAAGGGGTACCGCTACAAGATGCGTTTGGTCTATGCTCACTTCCCCATCAATGCCTCCATCACCCCCACCAATAACTGCATTGAGATCAGGAACTTCCTTGGCGAGAAAAAGGTTCGATCTTTTTTTATACATTTACTTGGTTATTGTTTACTTGCCTCTAATCATATGTTACGTTTGTGTAGAGATTGTCGATGAAATTGTTTGCAAATACTCCATTATGTTCTGCGGTTATTGATTAAAAACCCTCCTTCATTCATGTTGGACGAACTCATCATTCTGTGACCTTTCTCATATATGACCTTGGAAGGTTTTGTCTTGTACTCTTGTATACTATGTACTCTTGTATCATGTAAAATTGACTCGTCGTAAAGATTGTTTGGTTGTCTATTTGAGTTGTTTCTCTCTTTTATTTTCTAAGTTGTTGTTGGTTCTCTTTTTCTTTTTTTTTTTCCTTTAGATCTTTTCTTTTTTATGGCAACAAAGAGCAATGGTATTCATATCATTTATATATGTTCTTGACTTTTTTTAACTTAGACAGCAAAATTTATATTTTCGAACGGTTAAAAAACAAAAAAAATTGTTCCTTTCCTGTTTATGCTAATCAGAATGCAAAACACAATAATCGAGCTGTGTGTGCCATATTTATCAATTCATCTGCACTCCTATGGCATTTATTTGACAATATGTTTGGATATCAACCTCTATCGTAAAGTTATGCTTAGCCACAAAGAGCGACAAGTTGCATGTCCAGTTGCGAAGTTTGTCTTATATGAGGCATTGCTTAGGCATGAGCTTGACTGCGTCTTATGCTTTGATGACTTCAAACGAAAAGAATGATAGGAAAGTTATTATAATGAAGATATAAATGACTGTGATGACGGTCTTAATTTTTGTCATGAATGGCAATGCAGATATGGAACTTGTGAATTTATTAACTGTACCTGGATCTGGAGCTAGAACAAATGACTGGTGCTGTTGTCATATTATGCATCAAGATTCATTTGCTTGTGATTTTCCTTTCTCATATTATGTTTCAACAATATATTGATTTATTGACTGAGTGGCTGGCATGATCTTCCGTCATATGTAGAATATTTTTTTGGCTTTTAATTGCCATCACTGAACATATAAATTGATCAATTGCCTGCTACCCCTTTCATTTAATGTATCTCAAAAGGCGTGTCGATATGCGAAGTCTTTCAAGTACTTTGTTCTTACATCATTTTGACATCCAATATGAATGTATTTTCCACCTAGAAGATAACAATGTGTACCTATTTTTTTCATTCACTTGCAAGAAACATGCACCAATCTTTTCTTAAATTTAGTCACGGAGAAGAAGAAAAATAATTATCTGAATATTTTAGTTACAAAACGGAAAATATCTTATTGTGAGTGAAACTTTGTTTAGTGCTTTATGATTGTGAATTCTCTGACCAGTACACTACTTGAATTAATGCAGGTGCGGAAAGTTGATATGCTTCAAGATGTGAAAATTTTTCGATCGGAGAAGGTTAAGGATGAACTTGTTCTAGAGGGGAGTGACGTCGAACTTGTCTCTCGCTCTGCAGCTTTGATAAACCAGGTTAGCCTTGTTAAACTACATTGTTTAATAAACCAAAGCAGACTTTCTTTTTCAGTATTATTAATTTGTTTATCACAGAAATGCCACGTGAAAAACAAGGATATAAGAAAATTCTTGGATGGTATTTATGTCAGTGAGAAGGGAACAATTGCTGAAGAGGCATGATAGATACAAGTCGATGAGAGCTCTAAAGACGTATGTTGTCAACGAATTCAAAGTTTTATGAAACCTTTTGTTCCTCTTCAGTGTGATTTCCCAATTCTGTTAGAGAGTTCTGAATTTCTCTGAATGGTCATCAAGTTCAAGATAGTTAGCTGTGGAGGCGCTTTTTGTTTCTTATTGGGATCATAAAGAGATTAGGTGCTTTCTCTATTTCATTTTGGTTTAACTTTGATGAACCTAGTTTTTTATTTATGTTAGCGGATGCTTTTATTTGTTATTATGTTACACTGGTTATATTATTCCATTTGATACTTGCAGCATTTGCCTCCTATATTACATGAAATATATTTAAATAAAAAAACAATCTCTCATTCACATTACATAGTCTGTTGGAAAATGTTCAGAAAAATTATTTGCCTTGAAACTTTAGTGTAAATTGTCTGTGTGGAAGTGTAAATTGTCTCATGGTACTTCTGATCCTAAATCACAAGCTTCACCCCATTTGAGACGTGCAGGGTCACATTTCCCCTTTTGAACTTAATACCGTAATACGTCTTTTTCCCTCATATTTGGTTTGTGTAAAATATTTATAGAAATCTATTATGGCTTTTTCTGGATACTTTGGAGCTATAGCTTATCCTCCTAATGCATTCATTCACATTTTTTTAAAAAATATTTTAGGAAGTATATATCGTCAAGGCATCATTTGGCATGCTTGAATGGAAAGCTAGAAATCGTATCCTTTACACAAGCAATATTCATATTTACGAAATAATACTTTATTCATTTCTCACTTCTGCAAAAATTATGGTTACTTAAACTTTGCTCAAAACTATTTTTAATAACTTTATTTAACAAGAGAGAGGAAAGTGTATACAAATTTAATTACTAATTATAATAATATTAATTACCGTGATGTTATCGTAAGTTATAATAGTGATTGAAGCACGAATGACTAATACGAGTTTGAGTACTAAATTACAATAAAAATTATATGCACTAAACTAACGTTATGTGAAAATTTGTATATGCCCTAACTTTAATTTTGATGATTTTTGTTGGATTCTACCGGAGCATTATTCTTGTACCATTTCAAATTTATGCCTGTTATAGAGGCATCCCTTTCAGTCTAGTGGTTTTTTGTTATTTTTATCATATTCTTGTTGATTGTTATCGTATAAGTCTTAGGGCCTGTTTGGCCCCGCTTTTAAGCTACTTTTAATTAGCTTTTAAGTAGAAAGCAGAAAGAAAACTGTTTGGTAACAAAAATTAGAAGAAAAAAAAAACAGCAAAAAAGCATAAGTTAGAAAAGCTACAGTTTGATGCTTTTGCAGCTGCTGCTTCTTCAAAAAAAGTAATTTATATTATTTCGTTTAAAATTTTATGTATTATTAATTTAAATAATTTAAAATTTTAATACTAAAGAAAAATAAAATATATTATTATTTTAAATAATTTAAAATAATATATTTATTTATTATTTTAAATTTTGACAGCAGTTAAAAAGCTATTAACCAAACATCTTATAAATTTTGATAGTACAGCACAGTGCAGTACAACACAGTTATAAAGTTATTACAGCGGGGCCAAACAGGCCCTTAATTTTGATATGTTTATTATTCTTGTATAATAAACTTTTTCCGAGAGCTTCCTTTACATATTGTAATATTCAAAGAGTAGTGTCTTGACCTTATTTAGGGTGTGTTTGGCCTAGCTTCTATTTTTAGCTTCTACTGATTGAAGAAGCGCTGGTTGAAAAAATGCTGGCTGGAGAAGTTTAAGGATATTTGGGATGCGCAGCTTGTGAACCGCTTATGCTGTGCTCGTTAAAAAAATACTTATTAAAAATTGACTAGATTCAAACATATATCATCTCAACTCTAACATATTTAGCTAACAAAA
The DNA here is from genome assembly GCA_027563935.2 of Costus lasius. Taxonomy (NCBI): domain Eukaryota; kingdom Viridiplantae; phylum Streptophyta; class Magnoliopsida; order Zingiberales; family Costaceae; genus Costus; species Costus lasius. The sequence continues at coordinate 12,376,365 of CM050450.1, read as the reverse complement.
AAAAACATACATCCATTTCATTTATATATTAGACATAATATTATAAATATAAATGTTTCTATAAAAATATATAAAATATTAAAAAATAAAAAAATATTAAATTAATTTATTAAAATTTTATTTAATTCATAATAATAATAATATAAAAAATTTAAAAATATATAAAAAAAGTCAGTTTGGGGCTGATTCTGTTTCTACTGGCTGCTGGCTAGAGAATTGCTGGTTGAAAAGTAGCTGGCTGAAAAGCAGAAGCTGTTTGGAAAATTATCCATATAATTTCATTTTGATCTCTTAGAGGAGTTACTGTGGTTGATGGTGCTTGCGTTGACTTCTTATGCGTTGTTTTTGGCATATTTGGAAATGATCATTATATGCATGACATTAGCAGCGAGCACTCTTGTGTTTTTTTCAATCTATTTATTATTATTACCAGTCCTTTTCCTTACCGTCATTCCAAGAAAACAATCCCTCGCGAGCAAAGGAGAAAGCCATTGCTGGCTCAATTCTTTATCCTCTTAATCATTGAACATAATTGGAATTCAGTGTTAAGGAGCCGGAATTAGTGCCAGACAAACTGGATCCCAATTAATTTGCAAATTGATTGTTTCCTAGATAATACCATCTCACAAGGAATGTATAGATATAATTCTATATTTCTTTATTCCTTCTCAGGCAACAATATCGATTCAACCTGTGTATATATTCATGCAATATTTTAATGAATAGTAGTGAATTCCATTCATTTACATGGTATCAGAGGAACTTCACGCCATCGGTGACATCTACAAAGCAATAGCTTTGGCCGAATAGTCACTGACAACAACGTCTTCTCAATTGTTTTCCTTCCTCTTGCACTCTCGGTGGTAGTTTTCTTTTCCTCTCCACTGGAGAAGACATAAAATTCAAATCTCACCGACATCCTCCATCAAACGCGCATGGCCGAGAGAGGAGACAGTTCCCATCCGGTCAGTAACTTCAATGACCCAAATGATCCCTATTACCTTCACTATTCAGATCAACCTGAGCCCACGCTCATTGCACAATTGCTTGATGGGGATAACTATAATACTTGGAGCCGTGTCATGCTCATGGCTCTTAGCATCAAAAATAAAGAAGGTTTTATCAACGGAACCATAGACAAGCCACCTGAAACTGCTTCTACAGAGCTACAACAATGGAAGCGTTGTAACAATCTTGTGAAAGCATGGCTCTTCAACTCAATTAAACAAGAAATTGGAGCAAGCATAATCTACAGCGATGACGTCCGAGAGATTTGGTTGGATCTAAAAGATAGATTTTCACGCACCAACAGTGTTCACCTCTTCCGAATAGAGGAGGCTATACATGATTGTAAACAAGACAACATGAGCGTGGGGGTATACTACACTAAACTCAAGAGATTATGGGATGAACGTGATTTCTTATATGACACCCCAAAATGTTCATGCAATGCCTTGAAAAGTGTTATGCAGTATCAACAAAATCAAAAAACTATGAAGTTTCTTATGAGCCTTAACGAGATCTACATTGGGATCAAGGGGCAAATTCTCCTTATGGATCCACTACCCAATGTTAGTAAAGCATATTCTCTTATACTCCAAGATGAGAAACAGTGAGGTATAACAATTTCAGATGGATCATCAAATTCTCTACAATCAGAGATTTCTGCTTTTGCTGTCCAGAATAATTTCAAAGGATCTGGGAAAATTTTCAATTCAAAAAACTTTCATTTAAGGTGCCGAAAGTGTGATAAGGTGGGCCACACATCCGAAGTATGTCGTGCACATCTCAGATGTGAGTATTGTGGCTTGCATGGACATACTAAAGATATATGCAAAAAGTTATAGAAAGCAAACTCTGTGAATAGAATGCTGGACAGACGAGAACAGAGAAATTTCTCATCTTCTTCATCCAAAGTCAACCAGGCAGAAGCGAAGACATCCATGACACTAACGGTGGAGCAATATGAAAGTCTTATGAGCTTACTAGCTGAAAGGAACTCAAACAATGAAACTACAAATAGCTTCTCAAGTACAATTTCTTCCGCATCTATCGTTGAAGGCAGTTCAAATTGGATAATTGATACTGGGGCCACTGATCATATGGTTCATTCACCTGACATATTAACAACAAAAACCATTGTGCACAATAAAGTTGTGCATCTACCTGATGGAAAGATTGCAACAGTGACACATAAAGTAAATGTTATTTTTGCTGATTTCATGTTACATGATGTGCTCTGCATTCCTTCATTTAAGTTGAATCTGATCTCAGTCAGCAAACTCTTATGTAACAATTCATGGCAAGCATCACTTACAGACAAAATTTGTACACTGTAGGACCGACAATCAGAGAGGATGATTGGGATCGGAACTGAATATGGAGGTTTGTATCACCTGAAACTTCCTCAACAACACATAAATTTTGTTGCGCATGCTTCAGGAAATCTGTCTTCAAGTATCTGGCACCAACGCCTTGGTCACCCATCCAATAAGATTTTCATTTCATTCATGAATTATGTCACAGACATGAAATATGACAGAAACTTAACATGTTTGGTTTGTCCTTTGGCAAAACAAACACGATTACCATTTCCAATAAACTCTATTCGCACCAACATTCCATTTGAGTTAATTCATGTTGATATATGGGGAGGATATCACGTACCCTCTCTCAATGGATCAAAATATTTTCTTACTATTGTTGACGATTATACTTGCTGCACTTGGACCTACTTGATGCACCAAAAATCTGAAGCGCGCCTCCGCATAATGCAATTCATCAATCTTGTTGAAACACAATTCACATTTAAAATAAAGGTCATCAGAAGTGACAATGGACCGGAGTTTATAATGGAGGAATTCTACTCAAATAAGGGCATAATACACCAGACAAGCTGCACAGCAACACCACAGCAGAATGGATTGGTTGAAAGAAAGCATCGCCACCTCCTCAATATGGCTCGAGTACTATTATTCCAAGAAAATCTACCAAAAATTTTCTGGGGAGACGCAATACTAACTGCAACATACATTATCTATAGGACTCCAACACTCCAAGGGAAAACACCATTCGAATTGATCACTAACAAGAAACCATCCTATGAGCATCTTAGAGTGTTTGGAAGCTTATGTTTTGCGTCAACCCATCACCAACGACGAACCAAATTTGATCCTCGAGCCATACGATGCATATTTCTTGGCTATCCACACCTAAAAAGGGGTACAAAGTTCTTGACTTATCTAATAATTCTGTTTTTGTCTCACGTGATGTCTCTTTTTCATGAAGATTTATTTCCCTTCGCCAACATTGACAAAGTCACAGGCCATCAGGCAGTGCTTCAAGAGCCCAATAACATAAATACAAATAATGCTCTCAACAATGAAGCGTTTACTCGCTCAGATGACGTAATGAATAATGGAACCATTACAACAGCGGAATACACTCAAGATGATCGTATTATCACGATGGAGGGACCTACACAAAATGAACAAATCATTCCCGTTACTCCAATTGAGATGCCAGTTCCATCACGTCGCTCCATGGAGGGACCTGCACAAAATGAACAAATCATTCCAATTGAGATGCTAGTTCCATCACGTCGCTCCATGCGCATCATAAAACCGCCAAGCAATCTAAAGGAATATCATGTAGATTCGACTCTTCCACACAAACATAGCTCGTCATCCAACTCAGCAACCACTGAAATAGTTAAAGTCAACTACCCCCTATCAGACGTGCTCTCATATGATAGACTCACACCATAACATCGAAGTTTCACAAATCAAATCTCAGTTGATAGAGAACCAACATCATTCGAAGAAGCGTCCTTAAATCCAAGATGGTGTGCAGCTATGAAAGAAGAGCTTGAAGCACTTGATAAGAATAAAACATGGTCTATACAGGAACTGCCAAGAGGAAAGAAACCAATCGGATGCAAATGGGTATATAAAATTAAATATACACCAAATGGTGAAGTGGAAAGCTACAAAGTGCGATTGTTTGCAAAAGGATTTAATCAAGTTGAAGGCATTGACTATCATGAAACTTTTGCACCTGTGGCAAAGCATGTAACCATTCGGCTCCTACTTGCCACGGCTTCAACTAGGCAATGGCACCTACACCAGTTAGATGTCAGCAATGCCTTTCTATATGGTGATTTAAACGAAGAAATTTATATGCATCTTCCACCTGGCCTCGGACGAAAGGGGGAGACACCAGTTTGTAGACTCCATAAATCACTATATGGACTCAAACAAAGCTCACGACAATGGTATACTAAACTGAACAATGTTCTTAAGCAAGCCAATTTCCAACAATCGAAAGCTGATTATTCCTTATTCGTCCGATCCCACAATGGAAAAATCACAACGATCCTAGTATATGTTGATGATCTGATCATAGCAGGAAACAACTTAAATGAAATTGAAGAGATCAAGGCATTTCTGAAACATCAATTCAAATTGAAAGACCTTGGCCAATTGAAATATTTTCTTGGTATAGAAGTAGTCAAATCCAACAAAGGAATTGTCATTTCACAAAGGAAGTATGCTCTAGAAATAATTGAAGATGTTGGTTATCTAGCAGCTAAACTAGCTTCATGTCCTATGGATCAAAATTTATCTCTCAGCAAATTCGAAGGTGATTTCATCATAAATCCATCATCATATAGAAGGCTGATCGGCAGACTAATTTATTTAACAGTTACAAGACCTGACATCACCTACGCAGTGCACACACTCAGCCAATACATGGATAAACCAAGGATTCCTCATTTAAAGGCAGCTAGACAGGTCATACGGTATTTAAAACAAACGCCTGGACAAGGGCTCTTTTTCCCTTCGGAAAATACATTGGAATTGAATACATTTTGTGATGCAGATTGGGCAAGGTGTCGCGATACACGGCGATCCATTACTGGATACTGCATGTTTCTTGGAAAATCCTTGGTATCATGGAAAACAAAAAAGCAAGCTACTGTATCGCGATCAAGCGCCGAAGCTGAATATTGATCAATGGCTACTGCATGCTGTGAGATTACTTGGCTGAAAACAGTTCTAAAAGATTTAGAGGTAGAACAATCTCATCCAATTGCTCTACACTATGACAACCAAGCAGCCCTCCACATAGCTGCAAATCCAGTGTATCATGAGCGAACAAAACATATAGAAATAGATTGTCACCTAATACGTGAAAAGGTACAAGGAGAAGTGATCAAACTATGCCATGTACGTACAGCAAACCAGCCAGTTGACATCTTTACTAAACCTTTAAGTTCCACCCAGTTCCAAGGTCTTCTCAGCAAGTTGGGAATCTTCAATATTTATTTCAACTTGATGGGGAGTGTTAAGGAGCCGGAATTAGTGCCAGACAAACTGGATCCCAATTAATTTGCAAATTGATTGTTTCCTAGATAATACCACTCACAAGGAATGTATAGATATAATTCTATATTTCTTTATTCCGCAACAATGCCGATTCAACCTGTGTATATATTCATGTAATATTTTAATAAATAGTAATGAATTCCATTCATTTACATTGAAAGTGAAGCAATCAAATATGACAAATCGAAAGAATCCACTGCAAGAACAGTAAGAATTTAGACATTCAAAGATGATAATTGATCTTCCAACACTCGAGAGGAAGTAAATATATGCCGAAAAACATTAATTTACTTAGAACCAGAAAGGAAATCGCTTATTGATCTGCCTTTTAATCGATTTGGTTGTTAGTTTTCAGCAACACAAATATACCCTTGCTCCAACAATCTGGGATTTCGCCTCTTTATTGTGGCTGCTCTCAGTTTTGATCACGCTTTCATTCTCCTCAGAGCAACGTAAGCCAACATCCATGGGCAGGAGGATGAGTGTGAAGATAGCGAGCAGGAGGAGCTCGAGAGGCGCGCTCCTGCGGGAAGGCGAAGACGGAGTTGAAGGAGGCGAAGACGCCCCAAAAGATGGTGACGAAGAAGAGGAGGCCGAGCTAGTCCTGGACGTCGCGGATGCTGGAGTGCCACCACATGGAGCCGGAGAGGACGGCCACGCACAGCGAGCTGGAGGAGGCGGAGCTGGATGTGGACGCTAGGACGCAGGAGGAGCTAGAGTTTGGAGTAGGGTCTGCGGAGCTGGATCTAGATCTGGAGCTCGGCGGAGCTGCTGATCGAGCTCGACGAGACGCTGGAGGTCGGCGAAGCGGCGGAGGTGGGTGAGGCGGCAGAGGTCGGCGGGCGCAGTTTCGGCGAGGCGTGGAGCCGGCGGAGGTCGGGAGAGACAAGCGTCGCTGGAAATTTTTCGGGAGAGATGAGCGTAACGAGGCAACGAGCTGATTCCCCACAGAAGCTGCTATCGAGCTGCTTCTCTGGACCAGCGGAAAAACGCTAGTGCGCCCAGCAGTAACCGCCCCAAACGTGTGCTTTCGCCTAGAATCAGCTGCCGCACCCGCAAAACGGGCGGCGAGCAATCCTAAACAAGCCATAGTTGGGAAGCAAGTCTTGCCATGGTATGCCCAGCCCATGTACATGCGTCTGGGAGGGTGATCTTTCAGACAAGTGGAACTCCGCAACTGTACATGCGTCTGGGAGCCAACAATGGTCTTCATCTGGCCGGCGATTGGAAGGATCTGCCGCTGTCGTGAGGAAGAAGATGAGTAGGAAGCGAAATTTACAGAAGGTGATTGAGGTTCCCCGAAGGCTAGTGGGAGGATAAGCGAGGTCTCATCCTACCGAGGACTCCAGTCTGGTTCGAATCGCGCGGTCTAAGTCCTCGGACAGATGAGAGATAGGGTTTTTAGGTCAAGATAGTAGAAGCCCTATAAACCCTAACTCTCACTCACGTCGCCAACAATCCTCAATTACCTTTTACAAAAGGATCAAAATTAGAGTTTCTTTTTCTATTCGTCTTCTTCTCTGGCGGCGGCGGAGGTACAAAGAGGAAAAGATGAAGACCATTGTCGCCTCGCAGACGATGGACGTTCCTGAGGGAGTCACGGTGAAGGTGAATGCCAGGATCGTAGAGGTGGAGGGGCCGCGGGGAAAGCTCACCCGCAACTTCAAGCATCTAAACCTCGACTTTGAACTCGTCGAGGGCGGGAAGAAGCTCAAGGTGGACGCCTGGTTCGGATCTCGGAAGACCATGGCTGCCATCCGGACCTCAATCAGCCACATCCAGAACCTCATCACCGGAGTCACCAAGGGGTACCGCTACAAGATGCGTTTGGTCTATGCTCACTTCCCCATCAACGCCTCCATCACCCCCACCAATAACTGCATTGAGATCAGGAACTTCCTTGGCGAGAAAAAGGTTCCGTCTTTTTTGATCCGTTGACTTTGTTTATTGTTTACTTGCCTCTAATCCTATGTAATGTTGGTGTGGAGATTGTCGATGAAATTGTTTGAAAATGTTCTTTTCTCAAGTATGCATGATTTTGTGTAGCATTGCTAGTTAACAACGTTCCGAGTTCAAGGAATTGAAATTTTTTCATTTTTTTGCATTATGTGTATATTCACTACATTTTTATTTGTTATCCTTATTTATTTATCGATGACAGTAATAATCTCAAGAATCCATTATGTTCTGTGGTTATACATTAAAAACCCTCCTTGATTCATGTTCGACGAACTCATCATTCTGACTTTTCTCATATATGACCTTTGGAAAGTTTTGTCTTTGTATAATCCTATTATGTAAAATTGACTCGTAGTAAAGATTGTTTGGTTGTCTATTTGAGTTGTTCTCTCTTTTATTTTCTAAGCTGTTGTTGGTTCTTTTTTATTATTTTCCTTTAGATCTTTTCTTTTTTATGGCAAAAAGAACCATGGTATTATCATTCATATATGTTCTTGAATTTTTTTTAACCTAGACGGCAAAATTTGTATTTCCAAGTGTTTAAAAAACAAAAAAAATGTTCCTTACCAGTTTTTCAAATCAGAATGCAAAACACAATAGTCAAGCTATGCGCCATATTTATCAATTCATCTACACCCCTATAGCATTTATTTGACAATATGTTTGGTTATGAACCTCTATTGTAAAGACATGCTTAGACACAAAGTGACAAGTTGCATGTCCAGTTGCAGAGTTCGACTTGTATGAAGCATTATTGACTTTGAACAAAAAACGAATGATAGGAAAGCTATTGTAATGAAGATATAAATGACTGATTACTATCTCATATTTTTGTCATGAATGGCAAGGAAGATATGGAACTTGTGAATTTTATTAATTGTACCTAGAACTAGAATAAATGACTGGTGCCGTTGGTCATACTATGCATCAAGATTCATTTGCTTATGATTTCCCTTTCTCATGTTATGTTTTAACAATATTATTGATTTATTGACTGAGCGGTTGGCATGATCTTCCGTCGTATGTAGAATATTTTTTGGGTTTTTAATTGCCATCACTGGGCATATAATTGTTCAATTGCACTGCTACTCCTTTGATATAATCTATCTCAAAAGTCATGTGGATGTGCGAAGTCTTTCAAATACTCTGTTCATACATCATTTTGACATCCAATATTGTATTTTCCAACTAGAAGATAAAAACATGCACCAATCTTTTCTTAAATTTAATCACGTAGAATAAGAAAATTAGTAATCTGAATATTTTAGTTACAAAACGGAAGATATCTTATTGTGAGTCAGATTTTGTTGAGTGCTTTATGATTGTGAATTATCTGACCAGTACACTACTTGAATTATTGCAGGTGCGGAAAGTTGATATGCTTCAAGAAGTGAAAATTTTTCGATCGGAGAAGGTTAAGGATGAACTTATTCTAGAGGGGAGTGATGTCGAACTTGTCTCTCGCTCTGCAGCTTTGATAAACCAGGTTAACCTTGTTAAACTAGATTGTTTAATAAACCAAAGCAGACCGACCTTCTTTTTCAGTATTCTTAATTTGTTTTGTTTTGTTTATCACAGAAATGCCACGTGAAAAACAAGGATATAAGAAAATTCTTGGATGGTATTTATGTCAGTGAAAAGGGAACAATTGCTGAGGAAGCATGATAGATTCAAGGCGATGAGAGCTCTAAAGAGACATACGGTGTCAACGAATTCAAAGTTTTATTAAACCTTCTGTTCCTCTTCAGTTTGATTTCCCAACTCTGTTAGAGTTGTGAATTTCTCTTAATGGTCTTAAGTTCAAGATAGTTAGCTGTGGAGGCGCTTTTTGTTTCTTACGGGGATCATAAAGAGATTAGGTGCCTTCTCTATTTCATTTTGGTTTAATTTGATTAACTTTGATTAACCTAGTTTATAGTTTATGTTAGCGAATGTTTTTTTTTTGTTATTATGTTACTCCTGTGATATTGTTTCATTTGATACTTGTAACATTTGCCTTGACATAGCATTTTAATTCTCGAGATAAAGATGCAATATTGGAAAAAAAATTTGGGGAGATTTTCTAACACCTTAAAAGTTTTATATAGATGTTTCTAGAAACCAAGGAACCCACACATCATTCCCAAGTGTCCTTGTAAAGGATAAAGAGTGGTCGGAGAAAATTCCTAAGTTGGGTACCTATTTTCTCCCTAAAAATATTTTTTTAAAATTTTTTTATAATAAACATAATTTACACACTCTAAGTTATTCAATGGTACTATATTGTTATGAACAAGATTAGGAGAAATTAATAAAAATATTTTATATATGATAATATTTTTGTTAACTTCTTCTTGCGTGTAATCTTGTTCATAACAATATTAGTACAATTGGATAGCTTAAAATGTGTAGATCATTTTTATAAAAAAAATTTTAAAAAAATATTTTTAGGAGGAAAACAGGGTATCCAATTTAGAAAAGTTAACCTGGGTACCCGGCGTAGGGATTTTCTCTAAAGTGGGCTATAAGTGAAAGGCTTTCGTGGATTACTTTCGTAAGTAAAATATGAGTGAATAAAATTTTATTTGAAATTTGAATTATTATTTCATAATAATTTTAATTACCGTCATATTGTCATTAGTTATAAATTATAATAGTGATCGAAGCACGAATGGAAAGTAAGAGTTTGAGTACTAAATTAAAATAAAAAAATTAACTACTAACTTTAAATAAAAATTTTATGCGCTAAACTAAAATTATATGCAAATTAGAAATATATTTCGAACATAATATTTTGAGTTCCCTACTTTTAATGTTCATGATTTTTTTTGGATTCCGCAAGTTAAATATTCATCGGCAGATAGATAATTCTCCCTCAGCCTAAATTATATTTATTTTTCATTATGTAAAAAGAATTGGATTGTTTATTCGTTTATTGCCAAAGGAAATATTCTATTAACTTACAGATGAACAAAAAAAATTAACGAATTAATGTAAATTATATCTACTTAAAAGCAAAGGGTGACTTCGATTAGGTTTTAAGGCTACTGTTAGACCCAAGCCCAATTGACTCAGCCCAGTCAACTAGGGCGTTGACCATGATCTCAGCCCAACCAAACAGGCCACTGACCAATGGTCAAAATTGGCCCATGGAAACCAAATCAACAGGATTTGGATTTGGAGGAAACTCGCTTCGACCGACGCCTCGGACGAAGGCGACAACACCAGCCTACTGCCGGCGGCTGAGATCACAGGCGTGTCGTTAGAGATAACGCTGGACAACGACACCCTGCCAGGTGGCGATTCTGCGCAAACGAGGTGACAGGTGCAAGCGCTGACGACGAAGCGACGGCACGAGTAGGAAGCGGCGACTGAATCTAGTGTCAGGCAGTAAAATCCCACCTCCGGCGAACAGTCCCGTCGTCTGAGCTCGCATCTGGACACGTGGAACCGTCACAATGGGGGTCGATTAGGCGGTACGCCATCGTGGAGCAAGGGCGGCGGACGAAGGTGCCGGACGCATGCGAACTCACTAATAAACGAGGCGACAGCTGTAGCTTGGTGCGGCAACAATGCCGCGTGGCGCTCGTCGAATCGGCAGGAGGACTTCCGAGGCCGATCTGGCGTGAGGAGAAGCACGATATTGGCTGACCAAATCTGGGCGACAGGTCCAGATCAGAAGACGAGACACCGGCGGATCATGGAGGATCTTACGAGATGCAGACTGTTCTCCAGTCGCGTACGCCTAGGCGGAGACGAGGCGACGCAAGGGAATGCCTATAAGAGGCAAGGCGTCGAGCTTGAGAGAAGGCTGGGGACGAACTGCTGAAAGGGGACTGACTAGTGTGGAAAGGCTGAACGAACGGAAGGCTGAGAGACTAAACGGAGGACGTACACAAGTGGACAGCTCAAACCAGGCGATCTGAACTCGCCGAAGTCGTCGCCTCCGCCCTTCCTTGTACCCCCTTTCTTCCAGATTCGGTGTCGACCACACCGGCGAGGGCTTGTGAACCCTCCCGGTGCGCTCCGGTGGTGTGGGTGGTGAGGTGGAGCGTCGTCGACATCGATCCCCTTCTCCTATCTCCCTCTCGTTCCTCCTCTTCCCCGAGCGGCCTCAGCGAACCTTGGGTCTCCGACCTAGGGCAAACAACGAGCTCGAGCGAAGGCGCCGCTCATTTGTCGGCCAAAAGACGAGGGAGGCGGCTTTCATCGGAGGAGAACGTCAGACTTGGCTCGTCGTTCCGACGTCGACGTAAGTACTTTGTCACGTGCATGAAACAGCGCTGACGTGAGCTGCGAGTCTTGGACGTGCTTCGGGTTTTGGACGCTGCAGTGAAAGGATTCAGATCTGGGCTTGAATCCAGAATCCAGTTGAGGTATAACTATTTCTCCTATTTCCTGTTTGTTTATTACTGAGGTGGCTTTTCTTCTCCCCTCCCCTTTATTTGGCGATCTTGGACTGGACGAGACTGAGGGATGCGCGCGTGGGTGTGTCCTTGCCGATTACGCTGGACCTGAACTAAAATAGCTAAATTGGTTCTCTGTGGGGGATTTTATTTGATTTCGCCATGCGTGGCACTTGATAAATTATTGTAATAATTAATATAGCATTATTTTAATTTGGCCATTGATCACTCAGCAATCAGCGTTGTAGATCACTCGCCTTGGAGACCGTCGACGAGGATCTTTACCTTCTGTTCGCGCTCTTGCATAAGCCCTTTCGCTTCGGGTTATTCGTTCCTCCTTGCTTTTCCATCATCCATTGTGAAGAGGGGACTGATCGAACTTCTCGATTGAGGTTATATTTTTCTTCTTTTTCTTCCACTTGCAGTCTTTTTTTTTTTTTTAATTTTGTTCGTTAACTGCTCATCGCGATCCAAGGTATTACGCGGTGTTATTCCTTCGATGTTTACGATTTGATTTCTTTCTCCTCTTTGAAAAGAAATTGGAATACCGAGTGATGAACCCTCTAGTTGAGTATGTTTTGATCGGAAAGAATTTCCGTCTGTTTTCTCTTGCATTTCTACATTAATCATTTCATTCGCCAGCTCTTGATACTTTGGGAAACATTTATTGAAGGGTTGAAGTTGTAACCATGCTTCATGCTCGAAATCTATCCGAGTGCTACGTAGTGGACGCTGATATTGATCAATCCCTAATCGTATGGATACCTTGCCATACATTAATCTAATTTCTTGTGTGCTGCACCATTTACTAATATTTTCCCAATAAAGCTTACGCAACTATTTCACCCCAAACTAAATTCTTTCTCTTGATGGCTGTCCACCACTTGGCTCTGAGGCGACCCAGATTATGTGCTTCCAGGTTAAGGCGCGCCCATGCCTCCATTGCTTCTTAGTTTACCGCCAATTCCAACTGACAAGATATTTCATACCCTTGCAAGTTTTCTCTGGAGCAGGGGAAAATTCTTATTTTTCCTGTCATCCAAGTCTTAAACTCCTTGAAAAAAAAAGAAAAAAAAGGAAAGCCTTAAACTCCCAGCCCACGTTGTCAAAAGCTTTTTGCGTTAGATCTCTTGACCATCACAACGTCCTAGTCACTGACTGACCATCTTCACCAACTCATACGCTGCATTAAAGCTATCAAGAATAAACTTACATGGTAGGAAGGCAAATTTTGTATTTCTGATGAGAATTCCAGTGATGAATTTCAATTTCTCGACTAGGATGTTGGAGATGATTATTGCAATTGTATTTAAAATACATATTGGAAGATAGACTATATTGTCATTTGTGCCATGCTTCTTCAGCACGACATCAATTAGAAAGCATCATTTTGCCCTTTGCAAGTTTTTAACGATCTTAACTCTTTTAGCGCCAACTAGTGACCAATAGGAGGATATAGTTATACCTAAGGTTTTAATCGCAATTTGTACCAAAACATTAGTCATATCTCATATTGGTACATACCGGGTGCACTAATACATGATATCTAGTGTAACAAGATAGGAGGTCTATGCACTAGTTATGTCTTGGACTAGTTTGTACTAGACTTACCACCCGACATAAACTAGATCAAAAACCTTGATTTTACCTTCTTTTGTTTCCCAATTTACTTATTGCAGACTTTATCTCTTCTTCTTTGAAGGGTACCATGTGGGTACCCCTGCCAACTTGAACCCCATTCCTGATCTCACTTTTGGTCTGGTCCCGTTAAAGGTCTTAAAGAACTTAAGCAAGCCATTCTCTTTGTACTCCTTTCAGAAGCCTATACCTGATCCCGATAGCTGTCTTTCAAGATCCAGTTGTTCTATTATTGCGTTGAATAGAAGAAAAAAAATCTCATCTAAATTAGCAAGTTTTACTATATTGCATTGTAATGGGTGATGTTTATAAACAAGCAAGTACCTATCTCTTAGCTGTTCTAACAAACAGTTATATATTGTTATGATTAGATAAATCCTGACATTTTACGGCTATGAGAACTGATAATGTAACCCGTGGTGTGGTTTTTGCATTTGATTTCAGCATGAACTTAAACTAAATCAAACCCATGAATCATTTTTTCTTCTTATACTAAAGACTTAACAATGCTTGTGAGAAGATGAGAGAGCGACCTTAACTTTTACCTGCAAGCTAAAACAAACACTTGTTATTTATAAATTTAACAGATAGCAATATTTGCACATTCTTCCATCAGGATTTGTAATCAGTTCTATCATGCAGTTAATGAATATAAGTGAAATATCTTATTTCCTGTTGGTCTTAACTTTCCTTTATAAGATGTATGTTTTACACTTTTTAAAAACAACATGGTACACATTGAAAACATGCTCTTATACGCTTTAAACACAAAGGTGATTACAAAGCATTTTAATAGCTTTATTTTAAGTTCTGTTTTTGCTAAGGTTAATCTATAAGAAAAGAATAATTATTTATTTTACTTGCTAACTTACATTTTTCCTCATTCCTTTTACTCACTTTCCTCAGCCATGAAGGTTAGGGCGTCGGTAAAGAAGTTATGTGAATTTTGTAAGACAGTTAAACAGTTAAACGTCGGGGGAAAGTATATATATTATGTACTGCCAATCCAAAGCACAAACAAAGGCAAGGCATATCTACATTTGCGTACGAGGGACCAGTGTCACCAGCGTATGTGGTCACCGCATATGTGGTCACCGTTTGTTCTTATACTATATCAAATTTATGTCTATGATGTTGTTATTTATTTACTTTCAGTCTCATGGCTTCTTGTATTATTTATTTATTTTTATTGTATTATTCTATACCATAACTAAATCTTCAACCAAGTAGACATACATTAGAAAAAAATTAGGTATATAACCAACGGTTATGAACATTTTCCCAATTTCTCATCATTTCTTCTACTACCAGAGCAATGCTTGCAAATCAAGTAGGCCTAGGAAGGATGATTATGAAGGCATTCACACAATATAATAGTTTAGCAGTATCTTGGTCGACTGGATAGTATGTACTGATATACCAACCAAATCGACACATGTTTTAGGTGGTTCAACTTGGTTCAGATTGAGTTTTTTTGAATAATATTTTATGATATTGTTTGATGCGTTGATCCTTTTAAACAATGAATATTGTAAGGTGCATAAAGACCAAAATAATGTGAAATTGAGCAATTCATCATTTAGAGGACCTCATCCATCTTAGGATCTTAATCTTCTATAAGCTGCACACCAATCCATCATTGAGTCAGAACAAATAAAGTATTAAAAGGGCCCGATACAACTTCTGACACTTCATTTTTTTTCTTCTTATAGAATCTTACATCTGAGTTGTATATTGTAGTAGGCTGATACAACTCTCGTGCAAAAGCACGCCCAAGAAGACAATACAAAATACTTCACAAACCCTAACTACAACCTTATAGGCCCTTATTTATACAACTTAACTATTAAGCGAACCGGGTATGACAATTCAACCCGAATCCGCTTTATTAATAACTACTACCCTCTAGAGATAATGAGCCTATAACAACTAATGATAATTGGGCCCGTAACAATTGCCCCCCTCTCAAACTAGCCTTGTCCTCAAGGCTGAAAAACTTCATTTTGCTCGGATCCCAAATCGCTCGATAAGTTGTTGAATCCGCAATGCCAAACAATTTTGCCTCCAGTTTGAAAGCTTCATCTTGCTCTTCAGATATTTCACCCCACTCATTTGGGTGGAAAACATTACTATTAAGCTGAGGTTGTTCCTGTATATCATAATGTGAGAGTCTTGAGGTATTAAAGCATAAGTATCCCAGATCTGGAAGTTTTGCATTGAAAGATTGTTCCTCCTGCACATCGTCTAAATCTTCTCAGACAAATAATGTCACCATATCATTGGGTACCGGCAACCTTGGATGATCATGCGAACCTTCTCATCTTCGCTCACAGAAGCTTCAATAACAGCACTAGTCATTTCCTTTTCTACATCGTGGCTATAATAAGTCTCAACTGCAGGATAACTGCTTGATTCAGAATGGGGATCAAAAATGATATCGGTGGATGCTCTAGAGGCCTGATCAACACGAATCATATTGTCATCTTCATAGGAGATGTGATCAGAAATCGTACTAAATCTTAAGATCATTTCTGACTTCAGCCTTTCCCAAGAGAGATTAGGAATCTGTCGTGTTAACCTTCGAACCCAATCATATGTTGGTCCCACTATACGAACAAATACCAGAGGAAATTTATAGTCTTGCGTACCTCTATTGGTGAAGAAATATTCATTTTGTGCAATCCAATCTTTTGGAGCAGTGCCGTCAAATCCGTGCAAGTCCACATAAATGCGAAGCGGCTGTCTATCTTTCATGACACTTTGACTCTGTGATGTATTCTTCAGGACCTCGCTCCCATCAATAGGCACATCCATTCCTTTTTGCCTGTGCGTCTCCCTAACCATCTCCCTCAACATTAATTGCATCTCATCTAAAATATGATCTATCTCACTACTCTTCATTCTCTTTCAAGATTTTTTTGGTGCTACAGTAACTTACTACAATAAGCTATAGTAACCGATTTTTTTTAAAAAACTCTTTTTCTTTTCTTTTTTCTTTTTTTTTAATCTGCTTTGCTACAGTGCCTCTCCTGCGCTCGCGCCCGCCCGATCTTCCGCGTGCTCCGGCGATTGCGTCGCCGGCTAGGGTTTCCGGCCGGCTAGGTAGTAGAGAAGGGGTGGCTGGAGTTTGAGGACGATCCGTCGGTCGGATCGTCACCGGTGGCGAGGCGAAGAAGACTGAATACAAAAGGGAGATCCTTACAATGTTGAGAAATCCCTTAGGAGATATCGCTTGATCGGCTTGACTAACAATGATAGATTCACCGATAAGATCCACCACCAACAACGGAATTTCTTCTGCCTTTATCCATCGCCGGACCACTGGTTCCCGGCAATCGATCCGGTAGGTCGGACCAATTGATACGACTCTCGTGCAAAAGCACGCCCAAGAAGACAATACAAAATACTTCACAAACCCTAACTACAACCTTAGGCCCTTATTTATTCAACTTAACTATTAAGCGAACCGGGTATGACAACTCAACCCGAATCCGCTTTATTAATAACCACTACCCTCTAGAGATAATGAGCCTATAACAACTAATAATAATTGGGCCCGTAACATAGGCACTAATTTTTTGAGTCGACATTATGATAGTCTATTTCAAACCTTTTTATGAATCAACAAGAAGGTTGATTGATTACATTTGCATTCACTTGATAACTAGGATGTGAATTGCTATATTTCATAAGTTTGAGGCTTTAATCCTAAATTGTAGTCACCATTTAGCTATAAATTTAAAATATATCATAATTAGACCGTCTAATTCATAATTATAAGACTAAATTAATTAAAAAAATAAATTAGTATGTTTAACATCCAAAGCAATAGGATCTTTGAATGTTATTTCACCATCTTTATATCTTCGACCTTCTCCAATTGCTGCAACCACTCCTATATGTGCCACCAAGCTTAGTGTCACATTATGTAATGCGGTCTAAGTCTTGTCATTCCCAAGTTATATCAATATGATGGATTTAGGTAATAACTTGTAAGACAAAAAGTAAAAATTATTAACATCTTTATAGGAGTAAAGATAATGAAATAATTAAAATAATTGTATAAAAAAGTTTGATACTTGCCATCCAAATAAATTTCTTACTCTATTTGATCTTCTTGTCAAGCAATGTCGATGTGCAAAGCAACCTTATTACCTATTATTGTGTTAATGTCTTACACATGCTTAAATGATATGATATATTTCTCCATCATTGGCTTCTTCCTTATATCAACTTTCCTAAGAGGCTTCACCGTCGTACCTCTGTCGCCTATATTAGCCCAAATGCATGTGTTGAGAATAATGTGCTCCACTTTCTCTCGTGAACTTGAATAAGAAAATCTGTATATTTTTTTACTCACTAACTATTTAGACCACTTTGTAAGTAAAGACTTCAATGCAATAAAGTGCGTAGCAAACCTTGGAGGCCTATGTTTGTGCCTCCTAGTGATAGTTAAATATGAATCAGGTGACAGTATATGTCGCCATCAATGTATTTTTAACCTTATTGTTTTTACTAATATCCTTTGCCATGAGTTTTTAACCTTATTGTTCTTACTAATGTCCTTCGCCATGAGTAGTACAAAGACTCGCAAAATAATGTGACGAGAATCAAATTGAATCAAAGTACCAGCTCACTTGATGTCGTTTCCTTTATTTGTCATTAGTTGGACAATGCACTTTTACTCCAATCTCATCGATGATGGTCTTTTTTTTTTTTTCGTCGATGATAATCTTAAAAAGCTAACAAATGCATATTATTACTATAATGCTTGCCTAATGCATCTATTGACTTAGTATATGTAACTTTCCTATTACAATATGTAAGAGTGATGTTGAAGTCCTTCCACTTCCCCCATATGCTTCTAATTTATGTTGATATTCTTTCATTTCTTCATCAAGATATGACCCAACAATCTCATACGGAATAAGCAACTAAATTCTTGGGCTTTATTTTTAGATGTTGTAAGCCATAGTGTTACAATAAGTATCGCTTGCAGCATAAACAAGAATCTTGATAAATTGAAACCATTTTTATACTGCCCAACTAATGTCATATTTCTTTAACTTCATATAAGCATCATCTATTCGAGTTTACTTGTTTGCTATTGAAATGCCCTTGTGTCAATATCATAGTCGCTCGATCCCTTAGTTTGTAGACCAAGTCCAAAGAAGTTATAATCTCATGCTAACTTGTAGGGGTTATACGGCTTCCTGTGCTTTTTAGCATACTTATGTATTGGCTCATTAATGTATGACTTAGATCCTAACGCACTTCTACTATCATGGTCGCTTCTACTACTGACCAAAAATTGAGATTGTTTTATGAACTGCATAGAAGTTAGTCAGACTTCTCCTTCAAATGCATAAGCTGTTGAAGCTTAAATGACGGCCACTATCTCAAGATTTTCAACAACTTCATCTCCACACCCTTAGTACAAATCAACTGATGTGGGGCCTGCCACACGTCAATTGATGCGGGGGCTTGCTACATGTTGATTAAAATTGTTGTGCTGCACGATGATTTGTTGCTTCGGTAGGATTCAAGATTCTCATATATTACTTAATAAGATATTCTTTAACTTAAATTGCACCTTCGCTAAGTTGTTGCATTGCTAATGGTAATGATTTTTGGAAAATCATTTTGGTATTTTCCTTGCTAGATTGCCAATGGTAATGATTTTTGGCATTTTCCTTGTGAGATATATTAAGAGAGATTAAGAGAAGTGTGTTAAATGTGAGGGCAATGGGAGCTCTATACAAGCTCCCATGGATTTTTTATTTTATTTTATGTTCATTGACCAATGGAACCGGTCGGTAAACTATTGTAGTTGGTTTTTTTTTGGTGGCGGAGCGGTCCACTGATTGGTCTTAGTACTAGTTGATACTGATGGGTAACAACATGCAATATTATTGGAGTTAGTTTGATCCAATTTTGTATATTAGTCCACGGCTGGTACACACCAAACATATTGAGTGGAATGAGTTGTTATCTTAAATGCTGAAATATTTGCAAATCTACAATCTCAAACACGGCAAAATTTCTGCGATGATTTAAGAATGTTCTCAAATTTTTAATTGGTGATGAACTCTCATTAGAAATGCTACTATTTATCTCACAGGTGAGTCCATTGTAAGTCAAATATGCAAATAATTGATCAAAAGGAGATTATTTCTTTTTTTCCAATGCATAATAAATAATTTAGGGTAGAAGAAAGGAGAATAAAACTTAGTACAAAAATCTCCAAAGCCAGTAGTTTGTATATGAACTGAAGAATAATGGAACGATTGTTTAAAATATCCGTTTGAGTTAGTGTATCAGTATTGTCTAGGATTGATATGGTCCTATGTAACAACCGAGGACATTGGATTTTCCAAAATATGGTATGTCAAGCATACGATCTAACCTAGTATTCATTGAGTCTGAGTACTAGTTCATGGTTCCACTAGTAAAACTACTACCTATATGTTACAATCAAGGTTTAAAAATCTGATATGTATTGGGCAGCACTACAAGTTTGTACCGGTCTAAGAAAGGGCTGGTACACACTTGCCACTTGAGGAGAAGGAGAAGAAAAGAGAAGGAGGAGAGCCACATCCGCAAGCACCGTCCATGAGAGAAAGCACCATCTGCGAGTGTGAGTGTCGTTTGTGAGTGCATCCGCCTCTGCTTGTACTCTACTTGTCTCCTACTTCGCCTGCTACCTCCACTTCCACTCTACTCACTTGCGCCTATGTCGGTACTAAAGGTACATACGGGGATACTTGAATGGAACTTAGTATAGATATCCCCAAAGACAATACTTTGTATATGCACCTAATAAATAATAGAACCATGGTTTAAAAGACCATTTCAAGCTGGTGTATTTAAGCTTGTGTAGAGGTATTGGCTCCAATTGATTCAGTTTGACATATGAACTAGGCATACTGACACATTGTACACTGAGCATATCGGTTTACCTTAGTTTTTACTAGACCGTTCACCCTAGTGTACTAGCTCATGTAAACAGTTAATGATACTACCTATCATGTAAGCCAATCTATTATAAGTCTAGCATGTTGTGATTGATCAACTATTTTTTTTGGATAAAGAATATTATTTCTAGTTCTAATATGTTATTAACTACCACTTCCAATGTACAACAAATGCTTTAGGGTAGAGGGATATTAGAATGAAACTTCGTATAGAAATTCCTAAAGTTATGCAGTAATCTATATATGAACTTGAATTATAGAACCATGGTTTAAATTACCTATTCAAGCTGGTGTAGAGGTATTGGTTTGCATCACTATAATATTGGTCTGAACTGATATTAGTTTGGACCACTATAGTCCTGTATGTTGATCTGACATGTCAGACAAACGGACACATGATATGCTGGGCATATCGGTCTAACCTAATATTTATTGGGTTCTGGTTTACACGGGTTTTATTTACTAGTTCATAAATTGACCCACTGGTGCAAACGGAAGACCCCAAACTATGAAAAGAACTTGAAAGCTTATGCAAGTTCAAGAATGCTTGGAAGCGATTTGTCAATATATGCAGCTATCTTATTGTCGCACGTCGAGCTAATGAATAAAATTGTAAAACTATAGGGGGAAACTGCTACTTTGAAACTGCTACTTTTCCTGACGCTGTTTCATGAGAAAGCATTCGTGAATAACTGGGCAAAGTTTTCAAGTTTTATATTCCTTAAACTAGTAGTTTACTGCTGTTGTGGGTACATTGATTAGGGACATTCACTATAATTTACTTGAAGGGAATGAGGTTCTCTGTATCTATGATTTTACTGTCAATCGCAATATAAGTTGGAAAGTGACTTAATCTCTCTTTTCTAAGAGAATCTTTACTATCATAACAGTGCAATAAATGATTTGTTGAACTCGTACAATTAGATGATTTAATGTATGTGTAGTACAGCTGGTAGTCGTGGTTTCAACAGATCAAACGATAGCATTAATTTGAAGTCTGACTATCTTGTTTTTTTTCGTGTGTTAGCTGAGTTCTTTTAAGAATCTGTACAGCGTACCATATTTGCTTGTGCTTTGGCATATCAACTTCTCCGTTTTATCACTCTTTTGTTTGTGTAACAATGCAGCTCCTCCGATGTCTGTGGCAAGCAAGAACCTCAAACTCTTAATCACTGGCCTATAGGGCTTGCATCTCTACTACAGAAGCAGGATAATTAACGAGAAATATTGCCAAATAAGTTGCCACACATGACACATAAGACTGTTTGCCAAATAATTTTGCCACACAGAAGCAGCAAAATTGCCACACAAATAAATACTTTGAGTTTTTACATAACTCAAACCTGATTCAAGCTGTTTTGGGAGTGCAGTGCAATTGTAGGTCATAAAAGTGATATAAGACTGTTTGCCAAATAATTTTGCCACACAGAAGCAGCAAAATAAATACTTTGAGCTTTTACATAACTCAAACCTGATTCAAGCTGTTTTGGGAGTGCAGTACAATTGTAGGTCATAAAAGTGATATGTTGTAGGGTCAAAAGCTGTTGTGAAAATACTATAGACGGTTGTTGGAAGAACCGCCGTAAAATTCTCATTTCAGTTTTCCAATTTATTTTCTCGTTTTGCATGATGAAAGATTTGTAGTATCGCTTTCTTAAAGATTGTAGTAACTCTTATTGGATTGGCCGTTGACAAGGTTGATGACGACGAGGAGAAGACAAGCTAGGGCATCATGAGTAAGGAGTTGAATTTTGAAAACATTCCGTCTTTTATCTAATCAATCAAGGGAAGTGATCTTTGTTGCTTTGATCTTTGCTCAAACTTGATTCCTTGGTTTATGGGAGGTTGATCTTCTTAGGATGGAATCTCCTTTTTTGATTTCAAATTCTTTCCTTCCTATTTGAGGGAGTATTTAAGATTTCTTTAGGATTCACAACTCTTTGATTTGAGAGATCTCGCAACTCTTTGATTTGAGAGATCTTTAATCCCTAGAACTGGGAAGTCTTTGTTTTCCTTGATTAAAATCTTCATGGGGCAACGTTCTTTTCCTTCTTTGGATGAGTCTCCTTTGCTAAATTGGTATTTCGGCTTCTTCACTTGTATCTTATTGGGAGGGAGTTGAAGTGATCATCCCTTATTAGGTGCATGATTTATAATTTTATTTTTGTATTTCAGTGTGCATATGTACTTTATCAAATTTAGATCTACATGAATGTATAATATGTTTTATGTAATAAATCAATCTATAATGAAGTATATAATGCATTAAATCTTTATGAAAGATATCCATCGATGGTTTTTAATTGCATTTATATTGTTGGAATGTATGGCTTCATATCCCATCAACCATAAATCAGAACAGTTTTCTCAACGCATTCAGTGACGACCCCATTTGAAGAACGTTTCTGCTGACGCAACATACTCATCCACGGGAACAGTAAGGTTCATCAATACCTTTTTACGATTATTATAGACTGTGATATGACCTCCCTCTGGGTAGGAATAGAAGAGAGTTATGGATTATGTTTTGAAGGGTCTGTAGTGAATTAGCTGAAGGTCTCTCATTTCCTCGTCCAAAATCTTTAGCCTTGTTAGCGTTTATAACTCGAGCGCCCGGCGTGTGCAGGGTACCTACTCGCCGATGATAAGAAGGGTGGCAGCCACCCTAATAATTTTTAAAAAAGAATAAAAAATATTATAATGATCTATACTCTTTAAGTTATTTATCGGTATTAATATCATCATAAATGAAATCTTCTATAATAAAAAAATAATATAGATTATCATAATTTTTTTTAAAAAATATTTCTTTTTTAAAAAAATTATTATTGCCACCCTTCATATTATCGGGTACCCTACTTGCAAAATCTATTCTCATAAGGCTTACCATTTTGCAGCACAGTCCTATTTCACAGGGAGAGACTAGACACTATGTCTCTACTTCAAATGTTTAAAAATATTTTAAAATCTAAGTGTTAATATGTCAAACGTTATAATCGTATCATATTAACACATAAGTATTATGAGCCATCATATATTAGCATGCTATTACAAGTCACATGTGTCCACTTAAGAGTTGATGTAAAAGTAGCTAGTAAATTAGGAAAAAAAAAAGGAAATGTCACACTTATGATAGTATAACATCCTCAACCCAACTCAAAATCAATAAAGAAAATCTGAGTCTCAGGTCAAGTTCGGATAAAACTCGACTAGGTTAAGTCGGGTCGAAGTAGAATATAGAAATTCAGGTACCCGCCCTAAACTTGATCTTGAACTCGCTCTTATTATTAAAATGATAAATTTATCTCTTCTAAATTATAATAGTTTAATATTTTATTAATTTTTTTATTATTATTTATATAAAATAATTATATAGTTTATTTAAAATATTTTTTATTTATATATTATTAATATATAATAAAAATCAATTTTAAACATATTATTTTAAAAAAATATATATTTTTTAACCCAATCGAGTCAGATTTTCTTGCGGGATTATATGTGAGGTTAGATTTTCTAAACTCGTCAGTTCAAGATCAGGGTCGAAAATGAGTTTAATAAATCCGTCCCCGATCTGTCCGTTCTATTGCCATCCCTATTTTCACGTTGAGTTTTTCTTCACTCGAGCACATTTAACACACCCTAAATTAACTCTTTTGCCGTTGATAGCTGGCTACTGAAACTGAAGTGACCTTAAACGCCCTTTCCGAGGGGCTACCTCAATGAATTCTTTTTAAGTATACACTGGAGGAGTAGGCGCAAATGGCAGTTGCACCATAATGAACAGCAATAAATGAAGAGCAGCGAAAGTCCTTCGTCGCCATTGCATCGAGTTGCAGCTGCAGCTTCGAGAATCACATGCCACAGTAGCTATGTCATTGAATCTATGGCCACCTCTTCTACTATTTAAGTCTACGACTTCTTGTTCTGTCCTGAAGAAACAATTGGCACGAACAGTTGTCCATTGGGCCGCGCTGGAAGCCATTGGTTTGCATGTTCATCTTTCCTTCTTAATTAGTATTGTAATATTTATTATAATATATAAGATTTAATAAATTTATTATCATTAACTTAAGCTTAATTATTTAAAATTAAGAAATCCTAAAAGCTACATTGTAATTGTAAAGAGCAAACAAAGGATACACCTTCAATAAGAATTTTTTTTTTAAAGGAAATTAAAGATAAAATTTCTTTAAAAATAATTTAGGGTAACATAAGCAAGAGAACTTTACTTCTTACTTTTAGATGACAAGAAAAAAAATGCGCTTGTTTATATATATCTATTTATATATAGAGAGAGAGGGTTGTTTGGCTTTAATTTGCTTTTGCACTTCTATGTCAAAAGAAAAGGTCATGCATCATTAAATTATTAATCTTATTCATTATTAAATCATATTATTACTTTTATAAAAATAGAAATAAAACAGGGGATAATGAAAAAAAGGTTTATTTAAAGATTAGTAGGGAATAAAAAGTAAATAAATAGGGTATCAATTTTTAATTAAATTTTTATCTAAATAAGAAACATTTGTTGCTTTCAATCTTTTACCCCACTTTATGCTAGAGATAAATTTTATTTAATTTAGTGGAGACTTTATTGTTATGTATTTTAGTGTTTATTATTGAAAGCGACAACATTCATAATTTCATACTATGTACTTGCAATGCCAAGAATCAAACTAAATCTTTACTTTGTGATAGACACCATAAATCTCTAACATAATGTAGTACATTATTAATTCAATTCAAATTTTATTAATTATTTACATTATTGCTAACTCAAATGTTTAAAATATTGATTTTAACCTTAGGGATTATGGTGAAAAATGCACACAAGTAGTAATTCTAATTATTTTTTACACATAAAACTAGCTAAAAGCGTGAGGAAAAGAGATATGAATGCCCCAAAAAAGTCATCTTGATCACCACCAATGGCATTTAAGAACACCTTGCACATGGCGGTGAACCCACTGGGTGGTTGAGAATGGCTGCCAAAACCAGACCCTAAATGGCTAAATTATTCTTCAAAACAAAAAATCTTTAGGTTTTGCATTTTCTACAATTTGATCCCTATAAAATGTAAAAATAAATGTACACCCTCCTTACTCTTCTTGTGTTTTCTAGGCTGAGCAATTATCTTTACTAAAATTTTAACAATATAATTATATAAAAAAATATTTTTATATAATATAAAAATATATTTCTTTCTCTCCATGTGTCGGGTGCTAGATTTGCAACTGATAGCATTCTCAGTTTAGATATGTGAGGAGACGAAACGGCGAGCTGAATTAGAGAGAGCCACGGGCCTGAAATTAAGAGGGCGACAAGAAAACCCCACAGCAGCAGCAGAAATGAGCAATCTCATCCTAACATTTCAGTTCCCTTATTTAACTTTCATCATTCCAATTGGCCCGTTAATTACTTTGCCCACCGGCCTACGGCGTCGCCTTCAATGCGCGCGCTCTCTCTCTCTCTCTCTTCAAGTGGCGCGACGCGCACAGTTGGTCGTCATTAACTGCTCTGCCTTTCCCGCCCTTTAAATCTTACTCCCCCACTTCCAGCTCCGCCACACCAGTGTAGTGATCTTTGGCCACTACTGCAGCAATGGGGAAGGGTGGGCGTGGTAGAGCGGCGCTTGCGATGATGCTCTGCTTCAGCTGCGTCGCCGCCAGTTCCTTCGGAAGGCAGCTGGTGGAGAGCAAGAAGGGAGGGGAGGAGGTCCTGTGGCCGACCAAGGGTGGCGGGTTCCACCCTGGGTTTGGTAAAGGTTTTGGCGGTGGATTCGGCGGCGGGGGAGGGTATGGAGGTGGCGGGGGGCTTGGTGGTGGGTATGGCGGGGGAGGTGGACTCGGTGGTGGCTTTGGAAATGGAGGTGGGCTCGGTGGTGGAATTGGACACGGTGGTGGACTCGGAGGTGGCGGTGGTCTAGGTGGTGGAGGCGGCCTTGGAGGAGGAGGCGGGCTTGGCGGTGGAGGTGGCCTTGGGGGAGGCGGTGGACTTGGTGGCGGCGGCGGCCTCGGAGGGGGAGGTGGACTAGGCGGTGGCAGCGGCCTTGGTGGCGGAGGAGGACTTGGAGGAGGTTATGGGAAGGGCGGTGGACTTGGTGGTGGCATTGGGAAGGGCGGTGGTCTAGGCGGCGGTGCCGGTGGAGGCATTGGCAAGGGTGGCGGCCTTGGTGGCGGTTATGGAAAGGGTGGCGGCCTTGGTGGTGGCATTGGGAAGGGCGGTGGACTCGGAGGTGGCATTGGAAAGGGAGGTGGACTTGGCGGCGGCGGCGGCCTTGGTGGCGGTTACGGGAAGGGCGGTGGGCTCGGCGGTGGCATTGGAAAGGGCGGTGGACTAGGAGGCGGTGGTGGCGGCGGATTCGGCGGGGGAGGAGGGTTTGGTGGTGGCGTTGGGGGAGGAGGTGGAGGTGGGTTCGGCGGGGGAATCGGCGGCGGAGGCCACTGAGCGCCGTTGCGGGCAGTGGAACTAAGAACTCTGCATTATGTATAATTTATATACATATCTGGCCATGTACTAAGGTTGTGAAGAATGTGCATGTTGCGCGTACTCGAGGAAAGTGGTGATTTCTTGTCCTGTTTGTGCACTAAACTAAACTAATGTACTATTCGTTTCTTTATGATTGCAAGCCACATAAATTGTGTTGTTTTTGTATAACGAAGTTATATTCGTGAAATATGCTTTAATTTGTTCTATGAGCGTTCATCTGTCACATCAAGCAAGTAAGAAGTGGAAGGCTTTAATTTGCACTGCTAATTGACAAATTCAGTAGTTCCTGTACTCACAAGTATGATATATTTAATGAAATTATTTCACCTTCTACGTATGTCTCACTGGCGAAAGAAAAAAAAAACTAGCAACTTACAGCTACCAGATTCTTAATAATGAACAATAATACATTTATAGTGAGAACGATAGAGGAATGATCATCCTAGCTAGGGTTTTTACTCCCAAGTTCAAGTCTTAGGAATAAGTAGGCATAGCCATTAGCTGCTATTAAATTGAGAATTGCTACAGGAACTCCATTCCTCGTGGCTAGTGAGAGCCTCAGGATCCTCGTCTACTTAGAACTGAAAGGGACATTTCACTGATGGTTACTGAAGATAGAACCCTAATAAGCCATCGGCAAGATTTGTAACAGTTGGAGATGGACTGATGTCTAACTTTATGCCTCTCCATCCTGCCTTTTTGCACGCTTGCAGGATGGAGAATCAGAACCACCCCAAGTATCTGCTTCTTTCTCATCTGAAATGTCAGCCTTCTCGCGCATATTTTGCTTGTTACCAACTTGCGTAAAGCCTTCTGCTGTTTCTGTGTTCGCATGAGACTTTCCTGCTGCATCTGGACTCCTCTCTGGGAGATCAGTCTCGTCACTAGATTTTGTTAAGTCTACTGAAGGCACCTGGAGCTTATCTGCTATCGGATTGCGCTGCTTCTCGATCATCATTTGTAGGCATTTTCCTTGCTCTTCAATTCTCAGCTGCAGATTCCTCTGAATCTGTGGAAGAGAACCGAAAAGACAATTACCGTTTGGAATTAACTATTCAGGACTCCTCAGAAGCCCAACAGGTAAGAGAAAGAGAAAGATGAATTCTGATCATCAAACAACCTATTCACTGCGGCACACAAAGATTTGGGGTATATGTGACCATGAATATAGCCTTTCGCGTTGTAATTCAGGAAGGGAAGCTTAAAATTTTTTGCATATAACCACAAAAGTTTTGTGTACAGAAACCTACATCTAAACGCCAAGGTCCTGGATTTAGAGGAGGCACACTCAAGACAAGATAGTAATTGGTAATATTACCTAGTTATAATCAGAAGTAAACTAGAGTGGAGCATGGAGCATACGCACCAGTCTTGTAGAGAAACTCAAGTGAGATAGTTATCAGATTAATCAGGTGTATATGCTAGATTCATGTTGAGGATCAAAGCACATAAGGTCAACATACAGGAGATATCTTTTCTGTAATTTTCATGTAAAATTAAGGAAAGTAATCGAGTGACGGGCACATATCATAATTATCCAACAAAAAAAATGTACTAATAAAGATAATTCCATAAATAAGTTTGAGATTTTTTTAGATAAAGAAACTAGCATAACTAATCAACAACTATAAGAAATTCAAGCAAAGGGAAATCTCATCTATTAAGTAGAAGATATTTTCGCATATACCAACTCAAGGGGGGAAGTTCCCAGCAAAAGAAGTAAACTAACTTTAAAACAGATATTTAGAAAGAGAAGTATGAAGAAACAAGAACTTATTATAACATGTAAAGAAGATCATTAATCTTGATCACAAGTCAGAAAAGAAACAAAGATCTTCAAAAAGAAAAAAGAAAGATGAGAATTATCGATTATAATAAAAATGGTATTTAGCTTTATAAAATTTTTGATAATTTGGAAATGCTGCAAAGTAATTTATATCGTTTTCTTCAACCTCATAAGAAAGAAAAACATATATAGAACAAGATATATGGTTTTCAATCAAAACTTTGAAGCATTTAATTATGAGGAAAGAAGTAAACTTAATTCTTATTAATTAAAGGAACAAATTATACATTTCAACAGCTTTCTAAGAGTTTGGGAGAAAGAGAAGATAATATATTTTTACAAAATTTCTAATTGATCAGAAAATAAGCATACAACTTAGATCAACCACAAACAATAGATTTCTTTCTAGACATTTTAAGATCATATGATGCAATATCCCAGCTTACTTCAAGCTACGAAAAGATGAAAAAAGGATCAGACATGAAAATGTACCTCAAGTTGCTCATGAAGCTGTTTCTGAACTTCCACCTGGAGCTGCAGTGCTTCAGTAAAATCAATACCCCTGTCATTGCAAAGAAGGCAACATCAAACATTCCAGTGAACCGGAATACAATGCGGTTTCAAGGCATTTATAATCTGAAGAAAAAGTACAACGACAAGCAGTTTGGCTCCAAGGACTGAATAGTAAACTTTAGAGACCAAGTTGTCAACCTAGAGGAACCTGTTTGTAGTTTCACTCAAACATAATCTATTTGAGATGAAATTTTCATTTCTTTTCCCTGACATTTTTTTGTATTTATTAGACATGTGTGTTTAGTTGAACACTAACAATGGTAATTTTATGAAAGCATTCTTGTTTGCAAAATTTTTAACATGATGTATGGGTTTTGCAGCAGGGTTTGCACTGGATTTGCTATCCTAGTCTAAGGAAGGACCATGTAACAAGGTTCCAACTTCCAAGAAAGCACACGTGATGATGTGCCACCACGCTTTCAGTTGCCATTTCTTTTATTTATTTTTTCTTATTTTGTTTTCCACCCATTTATTCCTCTGTTCCCACCCAATACAGCCACCTAGGGATGGAAAGACCACCGGCAACAAGGTGGATTTCTAGTGACTTTCGGCAACATGAAGGAGGAAAGGAAGGAGAAGAAGAACTAGGTAGCAATCATTTTTTCCTTCTTTTTGACTCGTGGTGATATAAGAATTTCTTTTCCCTTCTTTAATCATGATGAAGATGGATTTAAGTCCCCTCTCTTCTTTGGTTTGTGATGGAATTATATTCACAAGGTAATGGGGTGTCTTCATGAACCAAATGAGTTCAGATAAATGATCTATGTGTAGGTTAAAGGTTTTGGGTCATTTTTTTTTCTTTCTTAATTTGTTTTGAGCGCCAACTTCTAATTTTAGTGACATGGTTAATCTCAGTATAAATCAGTGTATTTGTCATAATCAATTCGTGGAATCAATGGAGTTTCATTGGAAGGATGAAATTGTAACTTTGATGCTAGACAACATTGTTTTTGGGAAGTTAAATACATGGTTCTTAAACCCGTATTTTCAGTTATCAGGACTGGAATGCTTGCTGGACGGGGATTAAATTGTTGGTTTTGATTGTAGAACTAAGTTTGGCTTTGATTAGAGTTCAGTTAATATCCTTGTAGCGCGTGGCTCAATGATCCTTTAACTCCAATACTTGGTTATTGCTAACGGTTGGTGGTATCAACTTGTTTCAGTTAAAGCATCAATATGAATAGAAGTGTGCAACTTGCTAGGTTCAAATCTGATTCACCTGCTTAATTAATACAATGTGTGTTAGATTTGAAGTGACGCCTGTTAGCTTGTTAAAGAAAACTTGGGGTGGCTTGATAGGAAGGTGAAACTTTATCAAGGTTTCAAGCTTTTATTCAAATTCATTATCACCATGACATATTGTCATTCTTTTGTAGATTTTATTTGTTTATAATCCTTTTATTGTCATTACTAACATATTTACATAATCATAATTATATTGTTTTCAATAATGCTATAATATAGATGCATATGGGTTTCCTAATAGTTTTATTATCTAGATATAACATATGTATATGTTGATATGTCAGTTTTGTAGATGGTATACGCTGATAAATGATGTGTGAATTGTGAATGTTGTATACTATATTTACTTAATCATAATTATATTGTTTCCGATAATGCTGTAATATAGATGCATATGACTTTTCCTAATAGTTCTATTATTTAGAGATAACATATGTATATGTTCATATGTCAGTTTTCTAGATGGTATGAGCAGGTAAATGATGAGTGAATTGTGTATATTGCATGGAAATATCGTGAGATATGAGATCTTATTTTGCAAATAGCTGATGTGTCAATGGGGCAAGATAGATAATTCCATAGTTGTCAACTGAATAAGATTTCTACTTGCTAGTTAGGGCAATTGTCCCATTGTTAGTTGGCCATCATTGGAGTTAACAGGTGTTTAGTACCAGACTATCTATCTTATTGCAAATATTTCACTATGATCTAATAATGGAAATACTCTTGAGTATGGCTCATGGTTGGCAGTTTATCTAAGCTTGATGATAACACAATATGATGTTGATCTTTTTCTAAGATTACACATAGACATATTAGAGATTGAAATGCATAATATTGTTCATCTTCATGCATCGCATTGTTCCTTTTCCTACTTGGCATATTTTGTACTAACTCCTTTCTTTTGATTTAGGTACTGCCCATGGAAACTATGGAAACTATGTATAGGTTTTGCTGCATCGCTCTAAGCAATGCCAATTATCCTCATTTTGGTTCTGCTTTATTATGTGTGTATATAAACATAACACATATATGTATACACATACATATAAATACGTGTTTGATAATATGATTTTTTGTACAATGATTGCATGTGAAATTATAGATTGTCAAGTTTATGTTAGTTGCCTTAAATGCTATTGATCTGAAATCAAATGATTATAAATGTGCATGTATCTATAATTTTCTCTTTTACAATCTCAGATTATGGATTTTTGTTGTGAATATTTGGCTGCAACAAAACATGCCTATATATTTTATATATTATTATGGCAATGAGTTGTAATTTTTACTTTGTTGACATTATCAGTGCATACTTAGTCAGTAGGGGCTGGCACTAGGTCAGAGCATACAATTATAGCTCATTAACTCCTATGGATAAATTCAAGGACTATTTCACATACAAAGAAAGCATATAAAAAAGCACCTAAATAAGTATAGCAGATTACAACAAAGCAAGATAGCTCACATCTTGAGGTCTAGAGAAGAAATTTCATTGATCGAAGTAGTCTTGTCAGCTATCCCTGCTTACAAGAAAAAAAGTATCATTCATATTGCTGAGGCTACTCAACATATTAAAGTATTTATACAAGAGAAGAGAAATATACTACTGTCTCACACATAAATGTATATGTAAATGAAAACGTTCAAGTACAACTGTAGCTAGAGTCATCAATGATAGAGAAATACTTGAAAATATTTACTTTGGCATTATATAAGATGAAGTTTACGGAAGTAGAATAGTGATATATTTTCATATATCAATAAAGAAATGTAAAGGTTATATATAATTTTAAATTTTACCTTCAGATGGATCTGGCCTGCACCGGGCAGTTCTATATTTCTGAAATAGAAAATAATATGATTGAGACTCAAAGAAATGAACTGTTATCCAAGGTGAAACAATACAAGGAAAGTCAAAGAAGGGACCTGAAGGTGGCTCTTCACATGGTATATTGTCAAACTTTCTACTTTCATAAGCTTCAGTACACCTTTAGGAGTGGCTTCTGAAGATAAGAACAGATATTTGTCCATCAATATCTTAGCACGCAGCAGTAAGAAAAGGAGAAAAAAGAAAAGGAATAGCATACTTTCACTACCACCAAGCTGGTTTACTGCATTTACAAAGCATTCGTGGAGCTCTGGGGTCCAGCGCATGCGCGGCTTCGCTGGAGCAGTGGCAGCAGCGGATGAACTAGTGGCAACACAAAGCTCTCCTGACTGAGATGGAATAGAATGAAGGATCTGTTGCTGGTGCATCAACATATTAGGCAATTTGGAAGTTGGGAAAATAGCCTATATGATAATTAAAAGTGTCAAACTATAAGCAAAACCAAAGAATAACTTTTATTAAGATTATCAAGCATATTTCTCATTCTCCTTGCAAAAAAAACCATCAAATACATGTTGATTGCCCAGCATGTAATCATTTACTTGCTCGGACTTGGACAGATTCCAATACACAGAAAATTACCAAAAAAAGATATACCAGCATATTGCAAGCTCAAAATCATAATCATCTTTTCCAAACAAAGGAATTGCAGCCATAGAACGAATAATATCAATTATACGATGGAAAGAGCCATTTATCCACCTTCAGTATGCAGAGAGAAGAAATAACAAAACAAAAAGGAACCAAAGTTCCGAATAAATCTCAGCCCAGAAGAGAAAATTTTTAATCCACATACCTTAGCCTGCGAATCGACGGTGGTTGTCTCATTTAGGATTTCTTTCCAATCTCCATTCATGATATCTTCCCACCACTCCGTTTGCTTGGTAGGATCATCGGAAACCACGGAAGAATTTTTTGGTATTTGATTGTTCACGATAGCATTGTCTGAATAATCATTCACATTTTCAATTGTATCTGCACACCACGCCACTTCAGTGGATTCCCCAGAATAACTATTTGTCATTGGTTCAAACGATCGTGTATATGATTTATCTGAACGAAAAGAAACTCCAACATCTGGCGATTGTGTAGCAAATGGAGGATGCCTCTCATGAAGTGACGAGGAAGATTCATGAATTTCTGAAGAAAATCCTAGAGGGGATGAGTAAAAAGATCCAACAATGCTGCTATCAGTGACAAATGGAGTTTGATGAGGAATCAGCGGGCTGTTTAGTATTTCTCTGTCCATTAAAACCTGCCGTGACTGTGGCAGCATAGCAAAATCCTCAGCTGAGGGGGTTGGTAAAACTGGTAATGATGATGAGGGAAATTCAGAATTTCCAGAACTACAGTATCCATCTCTATTTATCTTCTGAATTGGTAAAGCAGCACGCACTTCCATGTCTTTCCATGCACCGTCTGCAGATATAAATAATTTGCATAAGAACTAGTCAACAAACATAACTCTGTCTCAATTTATTTTCGATAATTATCCTAAGTTTGGTACTAAGTAATTAGCAGACTCAAGGTAATTCGCCTTTAGCATAGGTATACA
Organism: Costus lasius; assembly: GCA_027563935.2. Classification (NCBI taxonomy): domain Eukaryota; kingdom Viridiplantae; phylum Streptophyta; class Magnoliopsida; order Zingiberales; family Costaceae; genus Costus; species Costus lasius. Next base: position 12,342,480 of record CM050450.1, on the reverse strand, counting down.
ATTAACAGTTCTGTTCCAGTATAAGCTGGAAGAAAATTATCCAACAAATAAGCATAAGCAAACAAAAACAAGTAATTTAATATGCTACAAAAGATTGTATAAAAGTGTGAACATTTCAGCACAAACAATACAAGATGCAACAATTGAAATCTATACGGTTATTGCAAGCCCAAGTCCGGCACGGTTCAAATGGCTCTCCTGTTGATGACATCAAAAATAATCTTAACGGAAAATAGAAAAGTTTCATGCGAAAGAACCAATTCACCTTGAGGATCGTACAATGATCAGTCTAATTCATCAATTTTAAGGAAGCAACAAATGAACAAGTGAAACCACTATCTATTCTCATGCTAATCAAAATAATTTACCACATGAGAAAAGCGGGGTATCCTCTTTTGACGCCTTACTAGCTCAGAAAACGATCGAGACGAGATTTTCACGTCCTACTTATTTGAGGAGTTCTAATCATAAACTTGGATCGAAATGGGATTTTTTTTTTCTTTACCTGACAGCTAAAGAAAACCCAGCAGTGAACAAATTACATCCTTTCGAAGTGAAACTCCAAAGGAAAAAGGAGAAAATCAATACAACTACACGATCCAGATCGTTACAGAAAAAAAAAACTGACAAATTGAAATGTGCTCGTCATCCACGAACGGATCGAACAAGCGGGTCCCCGAAAAAAGAGTACAAAATCGCATCAGCTGCAAGTATCGACATACGATGTCGATGAGATCGTACCTCCCTACGGTACCCAGAGAGGGAATCGCTCCGGCCGGAGGCGTACAGACGCGAGGCCTTTGGAGGATCGCAGGGGTGCAGGCTTTTGGTGGAGACGGGAAAGCGGGGAGCCGCCCAGAAAAATTCCATCATCTCAGCTTTCCACGCCGAATAATTAAAAGAAGTTTGCCCTTAAAGAATAATACCATGCCGAAACTTATATCTACACTCGCTACAACGCTACCCGCTGCCACACCTGGGAAAACGACATGGTCCACATTGGCGAATAAAGTCGTCACGCAATGCGGCCGCCGCCTTTCCGGAAACAGCCAACAGTCAAGGCGCCGGCGATGGTTAATGTCTGACGACGATCCGCCGCATGCGATCGCAGAAGGGCGCCTTTCGGTTCACCCCACTTAGGATTGTTGTGCAGGGTTAAATCTAACCCTTGCTATTACTTTGAAAATTGTGTAATTTACGTTGAAAATCATGCAAGATGAATCAATACTGCACGATTTTCAAAGCAACAGCAAGAGTAAAATTCAATCCTACACAACAATCCTAGGCGGAACAGGGAAGGGAAGGACGTCATGATAACTCAGTTGAGGGACAAAAAGTGACTCCACTTTACTCAAAATAAAATCGGCATAATCAAATCAAATTTAATCATGTTTGGATGCATATCGAACAATCAGTGAGTTTATGATCCAAAATTATTATTTGAGTTGATTTGGATGATAGCTTACCAACATGTTGACCTGTGTAACCTATTTATATTATACATATATATATGTATAGTATAATATATTATATTTATTTATTAAATAAATAAATAAACTATTTATTTATCTATATATTAAATAAATAAATAAATAAATAAATAAATAACCTATTTATATTATATATACATATTATATATATGTATAGCATAAATCAATTAAAAATACCTTAGCCATACATTCATTATTCATACAAAATGAATTTTAGCTTCTTTTAAAAGATATAGGTTGAGTTTGGAGCTGATTCTGCTTGTAACTTTTGCTAATTGAAAGGTAGCAGCAGGCGGGGGAAGTTATAAACTGTTTGGGAAATGAAAAGTACTAGTTAGTAGAATAAAATGAAAAGTACTAGTTAGTAGAATAAAAGAGCTGTGCTTTTATATTAAGCAGAAATTTAAAATAAAATTAAATATATAAACAACTATAATAATTAAAGTTATAAATTATCTCATATAACACAAATATTATCTTTTACACATACTAAATTATATATCTCACTTCATAGCTCATACCATCTAAAAGATAAACACAACCATAAAAAGCAAATAACACAAAAAGAAATGGTCACTTATTTGGGTTATTACAACAAAATTGTGTAAGATTGAGACCAGAACCAGAGATGAACCAAAAGTAAGGTTGTCCAATCGGTTCAACCCAAATTGAACCGAACCGATTAGACCAAAAATCAATTAAACTTTTGTTAATTTTTTCAAACTGAACCAAACCGATATAAGAAAAAAATCGATTGGAACCGAATTCGGTTCGGTTCAAACCGATTTACCCTTCTGCAGAAATCAAAAAATCGAGTGCAGAAATTGAAAGCTCTTTTGATTTTGACTCTCTGTTGACTCAGCCTCGTTTCGAATGTCGAGCCAGACTCCTCGCGAAGACAAACGCGGCGTTCGTCCGTCGGCGGCGTTCGTTCGTCGGCGGTGTTCGACGCCGGAGAAGAAGGGAAGGTGGATGTCCTGGGTGTGCGGCAGGTTCAACATCCGAGCCTCAGCCTTCGTTATCGCCGGATGGTGAGGAGAAAGGAGCCTGCAACTCATCGTCAGAAATGCAGAAAAGAAAGGGTCGCCAAATCGCTCAGCCTCTCTACTCCTCGTCGACTGCTTCGTCGCTAGAAGGGGACGTCTCCGACCCAGCTCCCTCTCTCGAAACCTTTCTCCCAGTCTCCCAGCTCGAGCTCTCTTCTCGCTGCCCTCGTCGAGACGCCCGCCCGACATTTTAAGGACAGAGATGAGATCACGAGACTGGGTTTGGCAAGGGATCTCTCTCACCGGCTGGAGCAGCGTCGGAGGGCTGAGGGCAGAGGGGAGACACCAACGAACAGTGAGGGCTTTGAGACAAGGGCGGTGACTAGCGAGTGCGTGCGTGAGGACTGAGGAGGAGTGAAAGGTCAAAGAGGAATTAGGTTTAGGAATTAGCGATTAGTGAAGTGAATTAGCTTTAATGTTTAGGTTTAGGAATTTTTTTAATTTTTAATTTTAATTATTCATAATCGGTTCGGTTCGGTTTTTATAGATTTTGAAAAGGGAAAAATGAAATCGAACTCATTGGAAAATTTCCCTCCCCCAAACTGAACCGAACCGAATCGAACCAATTAAGCTAAAAAATCAAACCGAACCGCCTTATTCGGTTTGGTTCGGTTCGGTTTATTGGTTTGACCCGATTAATGGACAAGCCTAACCAGAAGCACTGAGCCTTGTAGATTGATTGGAAAATCTACTTGATTCTTTCAAACAAAAGAATACAAATTTAAGGAGAAATAGATCAGAGAACGCTACAACTTATTTACATCAAAAACATATATATGAATTTTCACTAAATGCCAACTCTTTGTGAGTCCCATGGGTTCCTCCTCGTTAGCCACCATGTGCTCATCTTCTTCTTCCCCGGGTGTGCCCTCTCCTTGCACATATGTCGGCAATTCATGATAGCACACAAGGCATGAATTTCGAAGCAAAAGCCATGTCAAGATACAATTCTGATGATAGATGTGCTTGCAGGGCATCTCTCTAGCCTCGGAACCAAGCTTGAAGGGATCTACGCAGATGGCGCAGTGCTTGTAGGGCATCTCTCTGCCGACTCGATGGCGACCTTCGACGCAGGAGGGTTCTCGCAACCCCTCCTGAATATAGAGCGACGGAGTGTACGTGAGGTCTAGGGCTGTCTATTCGGTTCGGACCGAACCGAACCAAATCGATTAAGGGATAAACCGAACCGATTTTATTTCGATGGTAACAATCCGAACCCGAACCGAATTACTCTCAAACCGAAACCGAACCGAACCAATTAACTCGGTTCGGTTCGGTTCAACCCGATTAAAACTGAATAAGCCTTATTTTATAAATTTAATTTTTTTTCTTCTTTAGGGACTTAGGACGAAGGCCAAAGCGAATGGCAAAATCGGAATGGAAGATTAAGGTATAGGGGTTACGGATTACTGGATTAGGGAAAGACCGAATCCGAATGTGAGTATTCAGTTAGAGGTTCTTTTTTAATTTTTAAAATGGAGTCAACTCTTATTCGGTTTGAACCGAACCGACCGAACCGATTAAGGACAAACTGAAACCGAACCGAATTAAGATCGATTTCACCCATAATGAACCGGACCGATTTAGATTACTCAAAAACCGAACCGAACCGACTTATTCGGTTCGGTTCGGTTTGGTTTATCGGGTTGAACGGATTAATCGACACCCCTACGCGAGGAGAGTGGAGCATATGCGAGGAGAGTGGAGGCTCGTCGCTGCTGCAGGGCTAGAGCTAGAGCTGGAGCCGTGATCTTGAAGCTGGCGACAAAAGTTGTGTCGATGCTGGTCGATTGCTCGCAGATCTGGACAGCGGCAAAAGGAGCTGAGATCTGGAAGCTGGTAGTGGAAGGAGCATGGATCTGGAAGCTGGCGGTGGAAGGAGCGTCGATGCTGGTCGACTTGGAGCTGGATCTAGAAGCTAGAGATGGATATGGACGATGGCGGAGGGAGCGTGGACGTCGACGGTGGTGTTGGTCGGCCGGCAGATCGTGCGGAGAAGGCTACTCGGTCGAGGACGACGGTGGCAGAAGCTTACCTGGTTGGAACAGAGCAGGGATCTGGACGGAAGGCGACGATGGAACCGGAGCAGAACGCGAGCTTTGGCGCTGACGACAGGGGAAGGTGTTTCGGTGTAGATCTAGAGCGGATGGCGGTGGATCTCGACGATGGAAGGAGAGCGGACGGCGGCGCTGGTCTTTGGCTTCAAGAGTTGGACGGGGAAGGAGACACACAAAAGAGGAGAGCTGTGTGAGGATTCTGTGAAAGAAGGAGAGACGCACGAAAACAGAAATCAGTTGATCTACTCCACGCGTGACCTGATTCTGGCAGAAGCATGCAAGGGGCTGCTTCTACGGGCCAACTATATTTTCGGGTTTGTGGCCAGTGGATCAGCCCCAAACACCATTTATGTCCACTATTCCTGTTGGTTGCACTCACAAAAGTGGGTGGCCAACAGCCCCAAACTCAGCCATAATAAGTTTACAACAGTTATTATAAGGTTTGACATGCATTTAGAAAACATTTCTACCGTACGTCAATAAATTTCTACTATTAAGAATTTCCTAAAAATGTCTGAATAATGTCACTGGACCCACAGAAGCAGTGAAATCAGGTTTACAATAGTTTTTGTGATGCATTTATATAAAATGTCTACCACACGTCTAAAAATTTCTACTATACGAAAATGATCAAAATTTCATAAAAATATTTGAATAATGTTAGTAGACCTACGTAAGCAACATAATCAGGTTTACAACTGTAATTACAAGATTTGACATTCATTTAGACAAGATTTCTACCAACACTAATTACAGAAGTAATTACAAGATTTCATAAAATTTATACTATGTTATTACCTTTTAGGCGACAGAAGCTAAGTTAAAGAGAAGATAAGATACCGTAGGCTTGGCGACTATGTTAGAAGGCATGGGATGCCGATGAGTGAACTCTTGCAGTTTGAGGAGACGAGAAGACAAAGAGTTGCATGAGTGAGAGAGAAGGTTTTGAGGGCAAGGAAGGTTAGGTTTGACACGGAGAGAGAGAGAAAGAGAGCTAGAGGGGATGAGAAGACTTACTGAGACATGCATAAGTGAGTGAGAGAGCAGCTTGAAGGCTTATAGGGCAAGGGAAAGAGCTGTGGTATCGAGGATGCCGACGATCTAACTTCTGCAGCAACGGTGATTAGGGCACGGGAGTTTCAGGAGAAAGAGCGAGAGGAGAGAGGAGATCGTGAGTGAGGAGAGAAAGTAGAGGGCATTCAAAGGTTTTTACGGAAAAACTACGGTTAGATATCCCCCGTCATGTCCCAATTGTTTCATGAAGATATATCAGGGAAGGGTGATAATTTACTTTTGATTTTGCGTTCAGATCTATGCTGTGTTAATTTCCAGACTGAGGTTGAACATCACAGATTTGAAGGCAAAATCAAAAGTAAAATTATCACCCTTCCACGATATTCTAGGAAGTGACCTGCTTTGAAGATTTTCTCAATAGTTTCCGCCATATGCTCCAAAGGACCCTCTTTCTTTCCTCCTATATTCTGTAGCAGACAGCCCATGTTCATGCTTTAGAAACATGAAAAAGAGATGGATAGATTAATGCAGGAGCAGCCAGAATTAACAGCAACTACATCGAGCTTACTGCGATGAAGCCGTAAATAGCAGAGCTTTGGATTTGCAGCACTTGCTCGGAGAGCTAAAGAGAATGATGAGTGCAGTATTTATAGAAGGAAAATGTGTACTGTGAACACCAAAGGACCCTCTTTCTGTCATTGTATATTCTGTAGCAGCAGATAGCCCATGTTCATGATTTGCTTTCCGAAACATGAAAAAGAGATCGATAGATTAATGCAGGAGCAGCCAGAATTAACAGCACCTACGTCGAGCTTGATGTGATGAAGCAGTAAATAGCAGAACTCTGGATTTGCAGCACTTCCCCGGAGAGCTAAAGAGGATGATGCGTGCAGTATCCATAGAAGGAAAATGTGTATAGTGAACACCCTAGACCTAGACCTTGGTCAATTAATTAATTACTTGTTTGTCTCATGGAATAACTCAGAGGAACACCAGCTCTCGAGGCTACTCACCGTCCTTAAATTAATCCGACGATGAGATTATAGAATAGAACTCTTGGGGTCGTTGCCTATTTACGTCGCATGCATCCTAATTACTTACTGCACATTTGCCCCTTGTTTGCCCGATAAAAATTTCGATAGAGAGTGTCTCCCTATAAAATTATAGGCTCTCTTTATAATTTTTAGGAAGGGCCATCTAAAATTGTTGGATTAAAAAAACATTCCATCCACGTAACAACAATTCATTGAGCTTTTATTTGCAACACTGAGATAGCTAATACATTACTAACACTAGACGCAGATGTCACATGCTATGGAGGAGAAGAGAAAAGAAAATCAGAGAAAATAAAGAAGAAGACTTTGAGTGATCTTCTTGTCGCCTATATTTGTTTATAATCGTATTTCCAAATTGATATGAGAATTATGACCTCCAAACGTTGACGAAAGGAAGAATACTAAAGCATAAACAAGGAGATTTCATTTGCTTTCAAAGTCAGATAAAATTTCTAATCTTTTTCCCACTTCTTCCCCATAACTCTAACATGATGGCCCTGAAATCAATCATACTTTATGAAGAGTAAACTCCGAAATAAATACATACTTTGATGTAGAGTAAACTCTAAAATAAACATATATTTTGATAAAGAGATAACTCCAATTATAAACACCCATTGTGATGGAGAAAACACTTACGGCCTGTTTCGGTGGAAGGAAAGAAATCAGTAAAGAAAGGAAATAAGGAGAGAAAGGAAATAAGGAGAGAAAGGAAATAAGGAGGAAAAGAAATCATTACTTTCCCTTATAGGCCCTGTGTTTCAGTGGAAGGAAAGGAAATAAGAAAAGAGCAAAAAATTTTTAAATTAATTATATTATACATAATACATAAATAATTAGTAAAATTATAAATATTATAGTTGTTAATTATAAAAATACTATAAAATTCATATTAATTTGTATAAATTTTTATTATAAATTATAAAAAAATATAAAAAATATAAAATTCTCTTCTAGCAAGCTTCTCTCCTGCTAAACCTCTTGGCTTTTGTATTTCCTTATAGCCTTTTCCTTCTCATTTATCATTCTTCCCCTTTTCGCCAACAGCCCCTTTTGGTTGAAGCTACAGGCTACAAGAGATTGAAGCTGCTATCTGGCTTCAATTTTGGCGCAAGGGATGGCAGTGAGGCAGAAAAATCAATCAGACGGATGCGTCTGACGGAACAAAGTCGAGAGCTACTGGTCGGCCTCATTATCTTCGGCAAGAGATCGGAAACGAAAGTGTCTTCAGCGGATGCGTTGGATGTTGCCGGCCTCTTCTGTGGATGCATCCGACGGTGTCTCCGGCAAAACCAGAGACGAAGGCGTTCGGCGGACGCGTCGGATGATCTCGCCGGCGCCGATGAAGGTAGAAAAGCTAGACGGCTTCGTCGGCAAGAGCAGAGTCAAAAGCTGGTGGTTGACCTCCCTTTCTTCATCTCTAATGCTTCGCCGAACAGCCGACGATAGAGAATGAGGCAGAGACATGTCGCCTTCCGGCCAGCCGATTCTCCTCTTTCTACTTTTTCACTTTTTCATTTTATTATAGCTTCCCACGCCTTCCGTTTTTGGGACGACGGCAGGACGAAGGCGAGGTCGGGACGAGGGCGAGGTCGAGGTCGAGGGCGAGGTCTGGACGAGGGCGAGGTCGGGACGAGGGCGAGGTCGAGGTCGAGGGCGAGGTCTGGACGAGGGCGAGGTCGGGACGAGGTCGGGACGAGGGCGGGACGAGGGCGGGATGAGGTCGGGACGAGGGCGAGGTCGGGACGACGGCGAGGTCGAGGTCGAGGTCGAGGTCGGGACGACGGCGGGACGAGGTCGAGGAGAGAAGCGGATCGAAAGGGCGAAAGGGCGAAAAGTATCGGACGGAAATGAGGTTTCCGTCGAAATAAGAGGGACGGTTTTGGAGGGAATGGAAAGTTATTTCTTTCCTTTCCCCCTTTATTTCCCTTCACTGAAACCAAGGAAATAGAAGGAAAGAGTTAGGTTTCTTTCCTTTCTCTCCCTATTTCCCTTCACTGAAACAGGCTGTTAAATAAATCAAAATCTTCACTGTAAAATTCATTATGAAATTATACTCACAGAATAAGTCTAAGCAACTATTATATTTAACTTGAATTTTAAGTTGGGATCCATTAGCATGCAAACCCACAAACCTTTTAAGATATGTTTTATAAGCAAAAACTTATTATTTAGAATTTAGGAGTTTTATTATTATGAATTTTGTCAAGGAAGCAACGACTTCATCTTCCCTTTCCTCTCCGAAAGTTGATTAGATTCAGAAGCGATCTGAAGGCTTAATCTTCCACTGACCTCATTGAGAACATCGTTAAAGAGAGTTCATACACTCTCTTTTAAGGTAATTTTGTATTGCGGTTGAGTAAATATCATATGTTTATGATATTTTGATAGATTAGAACATTGCATCTTGTACTCTTCGATTGATTAGTGAAATTTGCTCCATCTTCGCCTGTGGATTTAGGCTTATGCTGAACCACATAAAAATTTTTATGTGTTTTGTGTTCTCTATATGATCTTGTGTTGCCGATATTAATCTTTTATAAGCCGCAATTTTCTGTCATTATTTATTAATTGCTAGGCTTATTTTACATAACAAGTGGTATCAAAGCCAAGTTTTCAGATTTATCATGGCATCCATAAGATTTGATATTGATAGATTTGATCGCAATATGAGTTTTTCATTATGGCATATCAAGATGCCTATGTTTCTCATATAAAATGGTTTACAGAAGTCGTACATGAGAAAACTACTATATATGTCCATGTGAAAAAAGTTTGAATCACTTCATATGAGTAAAAATCTCACTAGCAAGCATGTTGTGAAGCATCGAATGCATATGCTTAATATGACGGAAGGCACATCACTAAAGTCACATCTTGATCAATTTACATCTATTTTGAAGGATTTGTAAAATCTTGAAATCAAGTATGAAGAGGAAGATCAAGCCCTTATGGTGCTCCGTTTGTTACCTCCTTCTTACAAGCACTTTAGAGACACATTGATATTCAGTAAAGAGACACTGACTGTTGATGAGAAAAAAACAGCTTTATTTTTAAAAGAACTTATGGCCAAGGAACTTATCGGTGGTAGTTCAAATAATCCTTGAACAAGTTTAATGATTAGAGAAAAATCTTCAAATAAAGATTCTACTATATCTCTATTGTAAACACGGCCAGCCTATGCATCCATGCACGACATGTTCATCTCTGCAAGTCTCATTCTTGCGCTGAGATAGACACGACCAACCCATGCATCCATGCACGGCCATGAACGCTTTAGTTGGTGAACTCATTCTTGTGTCGAGACAAAATGGTCAGGCTGTGCATTCATGCATGGTTGTGTCTAGTTCTGCCAGACTCGACCTCCCTCCCATTTCTAGTCCATTTTGGATGATTCTGAAGGTGAAATTTGGCAAATTTTTTTAGGAACCTTCCTAACTTGGTGGAGAAAAGATCTAGGGATAAAACAAAGTTTTTTGGAAGGTATGGGGGTTTTGAACTTATGCAAGGTGACAACTAGGGCGAAAGGAAGGTGACGACTACTTTTCTTGGCTATTTTGGATTGATTTCTTCACTATCTTCACACGGGAGTCTTCGATCTATCCTCTCCTATCATAGATCTAGTGTTGGAGTATTCGATCTATCCTCTTCTATCATAAATCTAGTATTTTTCTTTCATTCAAATGTATTTTTTGAGAGATCATTTGCTTCACATGATGAGATCTATAGTTTTAACTCATTTTCGAGACTCGAGCATAGCCTGATGAATGGATATTTCGTTTTGACATTTTCTAAATCTTAGTGTTGGATTTTTATTATTGTTTATTCAATCATGGTTGTACATATTCGTGTATTTACTTTGGTTGAGCCCTTTTACACATCTTTAACATTGCGAGATGAACTAAAAGGTAAATCGCAACGCCCGACCCGCTTAGATTGAACTGTTGATCTTGACCACAAAAGTATGTCAAGGTTACTCGAGGGTTTTAGTGATTTATCACATAACTCATTAGATCTATTATGAGTTGATAAGCCATGATAGTAAGAGATCAACTTGAATAGATACCGGATTGTGCTGCTGAAAGATAACAATCCATGCAAGTGGATAAATTGCCTTAAGCATTTTACATTTCCAACTTTGATCATTATACGTTGTATCTTAATTTTTCAATGCGGGGAAACACGACGTCCTGATCTCTCTAGAAATTGCATTTCACTCGAAGTAGTTGTTGTACTTTCGAATAGATTTTGCTTATTTGATTTAGTTAAATTCAACATTAAAACACATTTATGATCGTCTAGCCAATAATTACGCGATTGGACGATACCTGACACTTAGTCCCTAAGGATCGATATCGTGTGAAATAATTATGCAATTAGACGGTATTTGATTTAGTTAAATTCGCTAAGTTCTGATTAGGTTTAAGGTTGAATCGTATAAAATATCGAGTTTGGCGGACATATTCACAGTCCATGAATGCGTTAATGACCATGACCATGAATGTTTCTGTGTTATTTTTGCTTCTGGAAGTTATACGCCGACCTATTCACAACTCGTGAATGCATTCACAGGTGCACCCATGAAAGTTTCTGTTTAAACTCCCAGTCTTGGCACAAAGCTGTCTTTTATTGCAGCGGCATACTCACAGCCCGTGAATGGACTCACTGCCGTGACTGTGAATATTTCGTCTAGCCTCCATTTTGCTCCAAATTTGTTGTGTGGCTTCATCTTTTCATTGAGAATCATTTCGTGGCATCAAAACTTACAAAATCCACCATTTTTGAGTAATATTTTTTGTAATTCCACGAAAACCAAGAAAAATAAAGATTCTATATAATATGAGAGAAAATCATCATAAAATAGAATAAAATCCTATAATTAAGCACAAATAATTATATAAAATATGGTGGAAAATGCTATGTAAATGCAATGCATCAAAATACCCTAGACTTAAATTTTTGCTTATCCTCAAGCAATATCAATATATGTAAGGAGAATGTAAAGATACAAGACACTTGTTTGTTCTGTCATGACATGTATCAGTTTGCACTTTGTGTAATGAATTTTCAAAAACTTATGAAACTTAAGAAACAACATGTTAGAAGCAAACTTTCAAGATTGTACAATCCAAGACATAATAAAAAAAAATCACAATTCATGTTATTGCATCCAATTTCAACTTACTAAGTATTATAAACTTTCACTTAATAGATCTATATTTACCCGACGAATGAAATTCTCATTTCTAGAATCTTGGTGATGTTTCTGAGTAGAGAGACTTTTAGAGCAGATTGGTCTCTTAAACATTTATATGTCATTTCCTGTTGGCACTATAACATTTTTCAAAGTATACTACATAGTAGTATAATAGAACTCATAGCCGCAATCATGAAATGTCAGCGGAGTTGTCCACTTGACCTCCAACTCCCCTTTTTATTTTTGTTTTTTTTATTTGGAGAGAGCTATGCAAGTATCAAGGTTGCCAACAATCTTACTTCTGTAGCAACGGTGATTAGGGCAAGGAAGTTTCGCGAGAGAGAGCGAGAGGAGAGAGAAGATCACGAGTGAGGAGAGAAAGTAGAGGGTATTCAAAGGTTTTTTATGAAAAAAACTACGGTTAGATATCCCCGGTTAGTCGAACATAACGTTAATGCAAGAGATCATTTTCTTGTCTTGTGATTCACCTCGAAATGAACGGCGATTAAAACAGTGTGCCGAAATGAACAGCAATTAGACACCCCCGCCCCTCCCCTCGGCTTAGAAACTGCAGCGAAGATGTAGTTGATTTGAAGGCATGGATTCAGTTGGCGTGATGTACGGTTATGATATGTGTGGCATTTCTCATGTCCCAATATATCGGGGAAGGGGAGTGAATTTTTTAAGCAGGGCCCCCGCTGCCGTGGGGCGCCCCATCCACCATCCAAAAACATCAGGCACGGATCTCGATGTTTTGGATGGTGGACGGGGACCCCACGGCTTAGGAGTTTTTTCGGGGAAGGGTGATAATTTTACTTTTGATTTTGCGTATGCTTTGTGAATTTCTAGATTGAGGGTGAACATCACATATTTGAAGGCAAAATTAGGCGTGAAATTATCACCCTTTCACAATATCGTAGGAAGTGACTTGCTTGGAAAATGTTTCTCAATAGTTTCCGCCATATGCTCTAAAGGACCCTCTTTCTTTCCTCCTATATTCTGTTGTAGATTGCTCTTGTTCATGCTTTGTGTTGAGAAACATGAAAAAGAGATCGATAGATTAATGCAAGAGCAGCCAGAATTAACAGCATCTACGCCTAGCTTGTTATGATCAAGCAGTAAACAGCAGAACTCTGGATTTGCAACACTTCCCCGGAGAGCTAAAGAGGATGATGAGTGCAGTATTTATAGAAGGAAAATGTGTAGTGTGAACACCCTAGTCCTTGACCTTGGCCAATTAATTAATTAGTTCTTTGTCTCATGGAATAACTAAGAGGAACGCTAGGTCTCTAGACTACTCGTTGTCATATTATTAATATGACAATGAGATTATTGAATCGAACCTTTTGGGGTCGAGGCAGTTGACTATTTACGTCTCATGCATATTGACTACTTAATGCACATTCGCCCCTTGTATGCCCGGTAAAAAAACTTCTTATGAGAGTCTCCTTATCGAATTTTATACTCTCTTTATAATTTTTAGGGAGGGCTATCTAAAACCGTTAGATTAAAAAAAAATTTGGCAAGATGTTATCATACATTGTGCTACTTTTGATGCAAAGATCGTTCTGTGTTGCGCTGGGGATCTAAGGGTAGAGTTTACAGTGTTGTCGTGTCACCTCAACTCATGCTCTTACCTATGACTACCCTATTGGTGTTTTATGTGAAAACTCAAAAAGCCTGATTGGTGTCTAGCCACCAATCAGAATCATGATAAGCTAGATTAACATTGGGGAAGCAAGATACTAACCTTAGAGAATTGGAGGGAGCAGGATTGTCTTCTAGCAGATTAACTTAAGGCTTATGATGCTGCTGATTAGCTTTCTTAGAAGGCAGCATTTCCTTTTTCCTGTAGAAGCAATTTGGAGCCAGATGGTTGCCTCTTCCACAAACAAAGCAGAATTTGCCCCTGAGAACCTTTTTATTTCCTTGATTTTGTTTCTTGTTGGAGTTGTGAAAGGTTTTAGGATTTTTGCCTTTGTTTTGGAATTTTCTGGGTTTGAAGTTCTGGGCTCTGGAGTTAGAAGGCTGACTGGAAGACTCAGTAAGATGAATTCTGTTTTTGGAATGATCAGACTTGAAATCTCTATTTCTAAACTAGTCTTCAATTTTGATTGACTGAATAACCTCTCTTATAGAACTTATGTTTACATTTTTCCTCAAATTTTGAGCAAACTTCGTCCACGAGGGAGGAAGCTTATCCAAGAGAGAAGAGAGGATAAATGATTCATCAAAGGAAGAACCAGCTATTTGGAGTTGAGTGACCAGATTTTGGAATTTATTGATTTGATCAAAGATAGGGATGCTATCAATCATTTTGAAGTTATTGAAATTAGAAGCTGTGAATCTCTTCACAGCTTCATCAACCCTATAATAAGTATCTAAAAGGGTTGTCCAAATTTCCTTAGATGTCTTTAATTTGCTATATGTTTCAAATAGCGCATTAGATAAACAACTAAGTATTCTGAATTTACACATGAACTCTATTTCTTCAAGAGATATAGAGGATGTGGAGGTATCAGTTTTATCAGTTAAGGAGTCAAAGGAAGATGGTGATTTATGGTTCTGATTTTTGTCAAAGGGATGATCTACCCCAATGGCACTAAAAAGTCATAAAGTGACTAGCCAAACCTCCATTTGAATTTTCCATCTGTTAAAACTAGTGCTAGTGAATATTTCAGATTTTAAGGATTGGTATTTTTCATTGACCATTATAATCAAGGAAATAATTAGGTGTATTATGCTGTAATTAAAATCTGCAAAAAATTTAAATATGCATTTCTAATCATGTAAAATAGAATAGTGAAATATGCAAGATAATAAGTAATTAACATATTTTCGCAATAATTAAAATTGAACAATAGATATTAGAACAAATATTTTGATGCAAACAGTGAGCTGTAAATCTAATATAAGTAAAATGTACGATATATAATATTAAGGAATGAAAATGTGGTTCGCTGGTCATGGTCGCGCGTTCTTCGCGCTGGTCATGGGTTTAATCAGCGCCGACACAGAAATCAGAATAAGATGCCTAATTAATAATTAGATTAAATAACTACAGATTTAACTATCATAGATGCACATATCAGAGAAATAAAATCTAAAAATCTAACAAATAATTGCTGCGAAATCTAATTGGAATATGCAAAATGAGATTTGCGAGATATTAATTATCATCAGATGCAAAGCAGCAGCAGATCTAAAATAGATTAAGCAAATTCTAATTATGTGTCATGCCCAATTTAATCCAGCCTGTCCATGTTAGCAACTTTGCCTCTTTTTTTTTTTCATTTTTTTTTAAAAAGAAGACTTTCATTCACCAAAAGAGTCTCTGCAATCGGAGACCAAAATACATTGTAGCTCTTGAGGCCAGCTACCTGTCCAACATGTACAAGAGCTAGAGACAGAAGCATGTCTAGCAAGCCAGTCGGCTGCTCTATTAGACTCTCTCGGGACAAAAGACAGAGTACATTGAGGTATACAACTTAATAGAAATTTGATTTCATCCACCAGGCTACTTAGGATAGGGTCTAGATTGCTCAGGTGAGATTGTCCCTTGATGAGTAAAAGAGAGCTTTTACAATCAGTTTCCATAATAATTCTTAAGCCGGTAAACTCTGGGCAGCTGTGGAGGTAACTCAAGCCAGTCTTAATAGCAAGGAGCTCAGGGAAAAGCGTTGAAGAAGCTTGCATATATGCGGAAACAGCAACACAGCAAGAGCCGGAATCATCTCTGATCAAATATCCCAGACCACCAGTAGAGGATTCGGCAATCCAGGACTCGTCCACAATGATTTTAATGCATCCATTTGGCGGTCTCACCCAGTGGTCAAGCCGTCTATCAACTAAGGTGTCGTTCCCCTTAGAGAAAGAGTAGTTGACCCTGTCATTAAACTCAACAAGTGCAAGCTTAATAGTGTGCAATAAATTGGGTTTTTGTCCCTCAAAAACACATAAATTCCGGGCATTCCAGAGAAACCATCAAACAGTCAGAATTAATGAGGCGATGTGCTTGAGTTCAAAAAGCCAATCCCTGGAAAACCAAAATTCACGAAACTTAAAACTGAAATCAAACTCCGTAGCCAAATAGTTCCAAACAAAAGCCGTAGCAGAGCAATGGAAGAGAAAGTGCGAAGAGTCATCAGCACGAACAGAACAAAAACAACAAGGCCGAACATTGCTGAGTCCAATTTTGACAAGAAAGGAGGAGGTAGGAAGTTTATTGAGTAACAACTTCCAACCAAAGATTTAGATCTTTGGGGCAACGTGTAGACTCCATAAAACTTTCCACCCTCTCCAAGAATCATCAAGATGCAAATGGGTCTTTAATAAAAAATGGTAAGCCATTTTAGTCAAAGAAAAACCAGTTACAGTATCTTGCCAAACCCAAAGTTCAACATTGGGGGTTGGCGACACTTGGACATTAAGTATTGAATTCACTAGGTGAGGACCGCCAATAGTGTGGAGAAACGCAGAGTTCTAGTGATGCCCTTGCAAAAGGTCAGAAACCATAAGATTGTCCTCAACATATTTGGATGCAATGAAAGTAGGTTTATATGCAATGGGGAGGTCCAAACACCAGCGGTGGTGCAGGGCAAGAGTCCTCCGGCCATCACCAATACGCATAACAAAACCAGCTTTCAAAACATCCAAGTCATGCATAAGACCCCTCCAAGCCCAGCTCATTTTAGACTTCCTGTTAATGGCCCAGGGATTAGGAGAACTATATTTGGCAAGCACAAGCTTAGTCCAGATAGATTCTCTGGAATTGAGGAGGTCCAACAAACGTTTACATTGAGTGGCACAATGCTGGAAATTAGAGGAGAAGGTAGGTCGAGGAGAAATGAAAGCACCCAGATACTTAAAAGGAAATTTATCCTCATGAACTTGAAAAGTATGCAAGATGTTTCGCCTGATGCAAGTAGAGCAATTTTGGGGGAAGTAAATTTTAGATTTGGAAGGATTAATGCTGGACCTAGAAATGTGAAAGAAAGCATTCAAACAAGAGTTGATGTTTCTACAAGATTGGGGATTAGCTCGGAAAGCTAAGATCAAATCATCCGCATACATAAGGTGGGAGAAACTGGCCCCACCTTTAATCTTAAAAGGGGTCATAAGTTTATGATCAACTTTCTCCTTGAGAAGAATACTAAGGATGTTGGTGACGATAACAAAAAGGTAGGGAGAGAGAGGATCTCCCTGTCTGATCCCTCTTCTACTTGTGAAGTAAGGAGTCTAGATACCATTAATAAGGCAGGAGAATCTAGGCGACTCCACACAAGCTTCAATCCAGTTGATGAAATGTTGAAGAAAGTTTAGGAGCCTTAACCCATAATAAATACCATCCTAGGAAACTTTGTCAAAAGCTTTTTCAAGGTCGATTTTAAATAAAATAAGAGGATATTTGCCCTTGGAGCTGTACATGGAATGAGAGAGTTCTTGGAGAGAAAAGATGCTATCATGAATATTCCGACCAAGGATAAAGGCCGATTGTTCAGCCTCTTAATGTGCGCCAAAAATCAATTTTTCAGCCGCGCCCGCAAATCTCCTCGAATCGAACGCCAGCCGAGGTGTCTTCTTCACGTGTTCGAACAATGCCGCCTATGTCGTTCGTTCGCCGGGGACTCATCGCCGGTAGAGGTGGACGGGTAAGGGGTGCGGCAGGCTCAGACCCCACGTCCGAGCCTCAGCCATCGTCGGCGCACCGCCGGAAGCTCTCGTCAGGGAAATGGTGAAGGAGACTCGGAACAGAGGAAATCCCGAAAAATCCAAAGAAAACCACCGACACCGGAGAAGACAAGGTTAATAGGGAAATTTACATTTGATTGATCAAGCCGAACATACCTAAACCCTATTACAAGCTTTACTCAACCTCTCTGACATCGACGGCACCTCGCCATCGACTTATAACACCTCACTACTCACCGGAGGAACTCTTCGTTGCCGAGTCGGCAACGGCATCCGAGCTCGCAGCTCGGGGAGGAGGTCCCGCCGACCTCTCGTCGACGTCTTGCAAATGCCGGGACCGTCGTCGCTCTTAAGCCGCCGGCTCTCATGGGCGAGGCGGTGGAAGCCACCGCCTATGGTTCCGGTCCGCCTCCCCCTCCTCTTCCTCTTGGACGAAGCTGGAAGGAGATCGGTCCGATTTGGCGTCTCTAGGAATAGAGGAAGTCGCGCTGCCTCCCTCCCTCCTCTCGACACTCGCCCGATCTTCTTAAAGGCTGGCAACATTGATAGGGCCTCGACGGCTGCTACCGCAAGTGCACGATCTATCGCGTAATACAATAAGTATCGATCCCACGAGGACTAGGGGTCAAGTATTAACTAATCAGTCAACTAATAGCTAGGTTAATGATTAATGGAGAAATGGCTAATATCCTAGTGCAAGAGATTAAACTAAAGCAAACTAAAATCAAATTAAAATCAAGCCGAGTAGAGAGCAAAACAATCAGGGTTTTAAGTCTATGGGTTTCACCACACTGAAACATGAAGAAATATTAAGGCTTGATGTTCTAATCAAGTTTTATCTAAGTTCTCAAGGTAATCCTTCCCAGGGTACAGAAGCGCTCCCTCTCAGGACATGGTCCGGTGTCTGACTTAACCCAAGTCTCCTACTCTCGTGGCTTACCGGCTTAAGTGGACCCAATGGGTTCTATGAAGAATTAGGGTTCTGATGCATTGCATTTTGATAGTGATTTCATGTCAAATCTAGGCTTATATTAGTGCTTTTATACTCATTATGGCCTTATTTCCTTCATATTTTCAGAATCTTCACTTTTTCGCACTTTTATTGAATTTCAGGTAAAAACACCCTTTTTCGACATATTTTGAAGATTCTGAGGCCATGGGACGATTTCTTGTGTGGAAACCAAGCTGCCCATCAAATTTGGGCTTATTTGGAGTTAGCCTGACAATCACGGCCAGGTGAACCCCAGGGGGTTCACCATCCCAGTCGCCAGCCTGTGAAACTCACAGAGAGCATCACGGCCGGGGGGTTCACCAGAATTCCATTTGGCCGAAAACTGTCCAGAACACATCACGGCCAGGTGAACCCGGCGGGGTTCACCGCGCTTCTTTCTGCCGAAATCAAAGAATGAATCACGGCCAGGTGAACCCGGCGGGGTTCATCGTGATTCTAACCCAGGCTTGCAAGTAGACACGACCCACACTCGGTTTTCCTTCGATTTCTCACTCGTTCGGAGTCCAAATTTAGCAAGTGAGGTGTCTATGGAAAGCTCTTTCAGAGGCGAACGGACAGAACATAAAAGCCCTAATTTTCATGCCATATTTGGGGAGCAATCGAGGAAAAGGCGAGTGAGAGCGAGTTAACCGATACCCATTCAGTATTTTGGCGATTTCGGACCCGATTCGAGTCCAAATTTAGCAAGTGAGGACTTTTTGGAAAGCTATTTCAGAGGCGAACGTAAAGGATATAAAAGCCCCAATTTTCTTGCCCTAATCATCGAGCATTCACGCGACGAACGGCCTAGGGCGGAAGAACACGGCGATAGAGGCGATTTTTGGAGTTTTTCGGCGATTGAGATACACAATCATCACGATTTCTTCAGGATTCCTTCCATTCATCGTCTCCTTCCCCTTAGTTTCATTTTCTTGTACTTTTCTTATCATTAAAAGAGAGATCTTGAGCGTTTCAATGACGATTGTAGCGTAAACCCTAATTCGGGGCTTGGTGGAAACCCTTTGATAATTCTTATTGCAAACTTTGTATCTATTTTCGTTATTTGGTATAGATTTGTGAGCATATTTTACTTCAACACATTTATTTTGTGATTTTATCTTGGCCAAATATTTTCACGTGTTAGCCGTTACGATTCATATCGAGAGAAGGATCATAACGGTGGAATCTCTTAGTAAAACTTGCGAGACCTCGACACGAGAGTGCTTGGTCTTCGCTCGAGGATTTCATAGTCTGCCATAGAACTCATTGGGTTCATCTTAGAACGATCCACCGCGAGAGTAGGAGGTCGGTCTAAAACGAACACCGGGGTGTATCACTCGAGAGAGGGCACCTTGTACCCTAGGGTTAGACTCCTTGTGCAAAACCAATAAACCAATTAACTAAAATCTTTCTTGTGCGATTAAGATTATCATCGTGGTGGAAGCCGTAGCCCTGAATTCTCTCTCATATCTTTTCTCTACCGACATATTTGTGATTGCTTATTTACGATTTCTGTTCTCAAACCCACGTTTCGATTCGCCTAGCTATTAGGGCTCGGACTTTCTAGTACTCAACTTGCTCCTTGTGGGATTCGACATCTTTTGTATTACTTCGATATAACCGTGGACTTGCGGTCGTGTCAAGTTTTTGGCGCCGTTGCCGAGGAACAACGGTTGATATTAGTATATTTCTGAGGATTGGTAGACTAAGCATTTTTTTTTCTTTTTCTTTTCTTCCTTTTTATTTTTATTTTAGCTATTTCCTTTCTTAAGCTTTATCATTGTGACTAATCAATAGTTTTTGCAAAGGAGCTTAAGAACAGGTGATCGTTGAATTTGGAGAATGCCCGAGCACCTTTGACTGCTGGAAATATGAACAACAAGACTTTGAGAGATTATGCTGCTCCATCTATACAACACTTACAATCAGGCATTGCTCGCCCGAATGTGGAAACCAGCAATTTTGAGATCAAGCCTGCACTTCTATCGTTGGTTCAACAGAACCAGTTTGGAGGCTCTTTACTTGAAGACCCTTACATGCATTTAGCTATATTTTTGGAATATTGTGATACTTTGAAATTAAATGGTGTCTCCTCTGATGCAATTCGACTAAGGCTTTTTCCTTTTTCTCTTAGGGACCAAGAAAGGATATGGCTACACTCCTTACCACCAGGATCAATCACTACATGGGACCAGCTCTCCTAAATTTTCCTTTCTAAATACTTCCCTCAGAGCAAGACTGTGTGGTTTCGTAACCAGATTATAAGCTTAACTCAGAAAGATAGAGAATCACTCTATGAAGCATGAGATAGATTTAAAGAACTTCAGAGAATATGCCCACATCATGGACTTCAAAAATGGGTAATTGTTCACACCTTTTATAATGGTCTAAATTTTAACACGAGGCGTATTGTTGATGCAGCTGCTGGCGGGGCTTTGATGAACAAGACTGTGGATTATGCTATGAGCCTGCTGGAGGATATGGCCTTCAATCACAGTCAATGGTCAGGACACAGCTTCGCCGAATGCAAATTAGGAATCTCACAACTTGAACCTTTTAGAAAGCAAGCCAATACCTTTTGGAATCTCAACCCTAGACCACAGTTAGACCCATATTCCAATACATATAATCCAAATAGGTGGGACTATGAAAATTTTTCTTACGTGAACAATCCCAACACAATTCCCCAACCTAACTATAGGCAACCTCCTGAATTTCAATCGAGGTAGTTTGTGTCACCTCAAAAGTCTAACCTTGAGTCACTACTAGAGACTATTGTGGCAGCACAAACCAAGAAAAATGAGAGTGTTTGTGAAGTCATTAGGCAACTAACATCTAAAGAAGATGCTCTCGAGGCCCATAATAAGATGTTGGAAACCCAATTGGCTAATCAAGCTAGCACCTCTACAATAGCCTCTGGTAAACTCTCATCCCAATCTGAAACATACCCAAGAGAATATTGTGATGCAATTATAACTTATAATGGGAAACAACTTGAGGAGCCTAGGATGCCTGCACATGACACTGAGATTAAATCTCCTGAGACACTTCAACCTGAACAATCAAATGAGGAGATAGAACATGAGAAACCACTTGAGGATATACCTTCTTTTGTAGGGACTTGTCACAATGTTGATGCTGTTGAGGAAGTAGTTAACCAAGATATGATTGACAAATTATTTGTGGATCCTATAGATATCTGTTTTGCAGCTGAAGAGAAGGTGAAAGACAATGAAAAAGCTCAACCTTTTGCTATACTCTTTGATTCAACTGAAATAGTCAACTTGAGAAAGGTACAATTTGAAAATTTGCATAAGGAAATAACCAAGGTAATTGATGAAGGTAAAATAAGCTTGAAATCATTTTCTGACCCTTCAAGGTACGAACCACTTGGTAATTTCATTTTCATTCTGATTTATGAATAACACTTCTATGGTCGAGCTACCGACCTTAAACTAGCGCTCTTGGGAGGCAACCCAAGTTTTTGCTTAACTTTAATTTTTATGCATAGTTTCTTTTTGTTATTAGTTAGTGTTTTAGACTATTGGTTTCTTTTTCATTTCTTTAGATTTCTAGAGGGGATTGCTACTAAATTGATGTCTCTTTATGATGTAGGATGAAGATTGGGCACATGAGAATTTTTCCAGAATTTTCCCAGAATTTTTGAAGTAAATAGTGCAAATCACAACCTGGTGAACCCCATGGGGTTCACCCGTGAAGTGCACTGTACATAGGCGCCCAGACTTTATGACCAGTGAGTTTCATGGCTTGGTGAACCCCACGGGGTTCACCAGAATTTCTACACGCGCAGGGACCCACCAGTGAGCTTCACAGGCAGGTGAACCCGACGGGGTTCACCATCTTTCCGAACTCCAGAAAATGTCCAGTAAGCTTCACAGGTCGGTGAACCCCAGCGGGTTCACCCGTGCTTCTGTTGCTTCAGCCCGACCATAGTGATCATCACGGGCTGGTGAAACTGGGCGGGTACACATGTTTTCTAATCCTGTGTTCACCCGAAGCTAGGGCACCCAGCGCACGACCTTACCGCCGCCGCCACTCGATTGTGCCTCCCTCTGATCTTCTCAACACATCTTCAAGGCTTCGATCTGGATTTCCCTTTCAGCTATTCTCTCTAAGAAACTCCGGATCTCAGTCCCGTGTATCCGCTGTTCTTCGACTTTTATCGACCCGATCCGCCGCCGCCTCCCGATTCTGACGGAGCCGACCAGATCGCGCCGCCTCCTCTCCCTCTTAGCACTTGAAGAAGATCTCCAGAGGTTTGATCCAGCTTTTCCCTTCATCCAGTCGGGTTACTTCTCCAATCGGTTCCAGATTTCCTTTCCGCCAGTTTCTCCGAGTTTCTTTTTCAGTCAGTCCGCCGCCTGTGTTTTCTCTGCACCTCCTACCGGACCTTCTCACTAGAACTCGCCAACCTTTTTCGATCGCTATCAACCACCATGCCTCCAAGGACTAAAGTTATGGCTGCCAAGCGGACCTCACGCCCTCAACAGGCGCTATCTGATTCGTCCGCCACCGACGATGAGGAGTATGAGCCTACGCCTACACCTCCATCTTGCCGACCATATTCGATGGCGACTCCAGGCTTGTCTTCCTCTCGCCATGGGCGCACTCCTTCCAGCCGATCACAGCCATATGCCTCTCCCCCGAACAAGTTCGGGATTATCTTTCGCGACACTGATCAAGAACAACGCTATCAGATATTGCGCCAGCGCCGGGTCCTCAACATGAGGTATCTTAACAGAGGTACACTGCAGATGCTTGGGATGCTTGATGACGTCGACATGATGTATGCTGTAGTGGGTTTGGAGCAGTTCTAGCGACTATTTTCTCCCACCTATGTTGGCGTGACTTTGGAATTTCTGAGTTCTTTGGAAGTGAAGGCCGATCCTATTCTCGAGGACGATCCAGGACGTTTGACATTTCGGTTGGGTAACATCGAACACACCCTCACTCTCTCACAATTGTGTGGTATTTTTGGTTTTCCGGAGCCTTGTGTTTGCAGGGTCCCCACTGAGTTCAGTGAGCAGGGTTTTTGGGGCGCAATTACTAATGAGCACATCTATTCCGCTTGCGTGGCTCGTGCATCTAGTTTATGCAACACTGTGCTCAAGTATGTCCACAGTGTGTTGGCTTATACCTTATTTGGCCACGGTGAGAGTGATGGTATGGTTCGGTAGACCGAGCTCTTTTATCTCTGGTGTATGCTGCACAGTTTTAGGGTAGATTCTGGGTATTATCTGGCAAAGCATTTCAGCCGCGTCGCCCATTCTTTGAGGGGGCGATAGTGATTGCTGGCTTGATCACACCTTTAGCAGTATCCTTAGGTATCATTCCATACGGCACACTGGAAGCTACTGGGAGCAACAGGCTTGATATCGAGTCTTGCGTTGCCATGAAGCTGATTGTTCATAGGGGCGATTCCTATTGCATGACATTCAAGGGAAGCCAATTTTGCCTTCCATTACCGAACCCAGAGCGCACCTCAGTCAGAGTGTGAGGAAACTGGCGCATCCAGCCAGTTGAGGACGTACAACTAGATCCAGTCGACACCGCACCACCAGCTCCTGGCGCCTTCTCTTTTGGTGGCCCCTCCTCTCACGATTTTATGATGTATGTATTGCAGGAAATTAAAGAGGAGCAACTTCATCAGCGGGAGATGATCGATCACCTGGACACCACTGTTACCTACATCCAGCAGAACCAATCTTCGCAATGGGAGTCGATGGAAGCACACATGCAAAGGCAACACAAGATGATGGGTTCTGTTTGGGAGAAGCTATCACGCATCGATGATAGGCTGGCCTTCATCAATGAGGAGAATATGGCACGCATGGACATCTCTTCTGACGAGGAGGCCGACCCAGATTATAGCGCACGTGGGAAGAGCAAGAGCTCCAGGGCTTCTAGCCCTCGCTCACGAAAGAGGAAGTAGCTTCCCATCACCCCTCAGCAGCAGCATCATCCACTCCTCTCACATCATGATATTGCATAGAGGACTATGCAAAATTTTAGAGTGGGTGAGCTTTCTTTACTCCGGTCTCTGCTTTCTTTATTCATGTGGTTGTGATTTGTTGTGATGTTGAGGATTGTTGTTTTTATTCTGTGACGGTTGGATATTATGTGGCATTGTATCTTATATGCCATTCTATTCGTGGGCCTGGTTCACATCTTCAGGCCCCACTCTGTGACAGTTATGTTTCACACTTTGCAATTTTTTTCCTTTCACGCTTATATCAATATTTTGCTATGATGATTGTGACTACATGCTGTATAAATTTTGAAGTATTTTAATGCTTATTATTCATGAATTCATGTGTCCATCATGAGACTTGTCCTATGATAGCTATTTCAAAAATTTTGAGTTAAATACATGATTGGTCAGGAATGATCAAAGAAATAAGTCTGGAGTACACCTCCTTGTTAGAGATACTTTTTGAATCATATCCATATGTTCTATGATTTAGAAATTTTGCGATTTGGATTGATTTTGAGATGTTCATTAGTGGGTCAAACATTGATATGATTGTTGAATCAACTCAAGCTTGCAACTTACATGAGAATCATAGTGAGATACATATTCACTTAGTTATTCTTTGATTTCTTTTCTGTTGTTGGGGAGACACTGCATTTATCAAAAAGGATATGTTATCAATTGCTAAGCATGATATAAAAAAAAATCTCACTCTTAGATTCCTCTACTTGGCACTGCGCAAAATTGGCAGTGGTACCGAAGGATATGAGTTGAAATCTAAGAGATGTGAAGTGAAAACAATAAAAAGACTCCTCTACTTGGCATTGCGAAAAATTGGCAATGATACCTAAGGTTATGAGTTGAAGTCTATTGCAATAATCAGTGTTTCATACCCTGATAAAACATTTGAGTTAACCCCAGCAATTTGACTAGGATGGATTGGAATTGCATGAGTGTTGTGTGTAGGCTTGATTGAATCCTATGTTCGCTGCTTACTAGGTTGTTTGGCATCTAGCTATTATGGGATCAAACTGTTGAACACTTAAAATAACCATTTACTTGATTTCTCCTGATTAGATCATGGATTGCTATTAAATGTTTTTCTAACTTAGATGTATACCTTGATACAAAAGATTGTTCTTATTCCCATCTTGTATTTCATCTTATTTTATTGCTTGAGGACAAGCAAAGATTTAAGTCTGGAGTATTTTGATGCATTGCAGTTTGATAGTGATTTTCATAGTTATTTCATGTCAAATCTAGGCTTATGTTAGCGCTTTTATACTCATTATGACCTTATTTCCTTCATATTTTCGGAATCTTCACTTTTTGGCACTTTTATTGAATTTCAGGTAAAAACACCCTTTTTTTTGACATATTTTGAAGATTCTGAGGCCATGAGACGATTTCTTGTGTGGAAACCAAGCTGCCCATCAAATTTGGGCTTATTTGGAGTTAGCTTGACAATCACGGCCAGGTGAACCCCACGGGGTTCACCATCCCAGTCGCCAGCCTGCAAAACTCACAGAGAGCATCACGGTCGGGTGAACCCCAGCACGGGGTTCACCAGAATTCCATTTGGCCGAAAACTGTCCAGAACACATCACGGCCAGGTGAACCCGGCAGGGTTCACCGTGCTTCTTTCTGCCGAAATCACAGAATGAATCACGGCCAGGTGAAGTCGGCGGGGTTCACCGTGCTTCTTTCTGCCGAAATCACAGAATGAATCACGGCCAGGTGAAGTCGGCGGGGTTCACCGTGATTCTAACCCAGGCTCGCGAGTAGACCCGACCCACACTCGGTTTTCCTTCGATTTCTCACCCGTTCGGAGTCCAAATTTGGCAAGTGAGGTGTCTATGGAAAGCTCTTTCAGAGGCGAACGCACAGGTGTCTATGGACAAAATAATAAACCATCACAGGCATGCTAGTTTGGTCAATATGGTCATAGCCCTTTTCATACACATAACTTGTCACGAGCCATGTGACATGTTATCGTGCATCCAAGGGTTGCGAGTCCCTAAAGCAGATCAGCCCATGCCAGAAGCCGAAAGCATGTGTCCTTCCTTCAGCCGCAGTCTATCACCACGCTTCCAAAGCTGGCGCCACTTCTGACTCCAATTGAAGAAGACTCCTTGTTGTCAAGATGAAGCCTTAACCTATCATATAATTCTACATCTATTCTAAACAAGATGAAAGATTCTTTACAACAAGATAGGGAGAGAACCACACGCAGGTGGAAAGAGATTTTACAAGCATTCATCACAAGTGGAAACATGCTTCCACATCACAACACAGGAGGGCACTCGCTATGGCCATATCAACCCAATCAAGTGGCGCATGTAAAATTTAAAAATCCGGAAAAATCAAATTTTAGCACCTTATGCGCCAACATCATCCAAAGCACTCTCTTAACCAAATTTATGCCAAAATTTAGATCAAGTTCCATGATGATTTCATAGACCCTATCGGCTGGCAGTTTTGTTAGATCAAGAGACCCGGTCAGTCCGAAGACACAATGCCCGTCTTACTTGACAAAACCTACGTGCGCCTTTGGTCTTAAATCAATCATGAACACAATCAAATTTCGGCCATAAAGTTGAGAAGAGAAGATTGGATGAAAAACTCTTTCTAAGTGAAACGCACATGGATAGAAGAAAAATTTTCTAAAAATTTTTCATACAAGCAAACGTACACCTTGTGTTTCTCGCAAGTAGCTCTGATACCACTGTTAGGGAATACCGGGTGTAATTTAAAATTTTACAGTCCCAGGACGCAGCGGAAGAATCATTACACCCGAAACATATTCCGGTACCAAGGATCCATGCGAGAGAGAAGACACAAGGATGTGTTAGAGATGTACCTCTTTTGCTTGTCTAGTTGCCGAAGCCATGTTGAAGACGATCAAGTGCTCGCCCTCTACAAGTATCCACGCGTCGACTCCTTGATCGTTGCTCCCTTCTACGCTTGGTGCTAGCCTCGGGAAGAGAATCAAGCCTTCACCTCACTTGCGCCACCTTCAAGAGAACTTGCGCCAAGGAGGGGATAGGGAAGATGCCGCCAAGGACTTCCCTCTTCTTCTTTGCTTGCGCCACCTCCAAGTTGCGCCTATGGCCAAGGAACGATGAGGGCTTGTGGCAAGAAGACGCCACCAAGCACAAAGAATCCTTGTGCCAAAGAAGAGAGGAAGAGGAAGAACTTTCGGCTCCAAGGAAGAAGATTGCGCTCCTTGATGAAGAAGGAGAGCTCCAAGCTCTCAAGTTGTCGCCACCTTTAGCCTCCACGCCTCCTTGTGTATGAGACCTCACGTATTCCAAGACTTTACCATATGCCTCTTCCCTATATCCATATGCGCCTAGGAACTTCCCATAAAAGTTCTCAAGCCATATCAGCCCCAAGACTTGCCTTAGAGGCAAGTATTCCATCCAAGGAAGAGGGGCTAGGCGCCCTTTACTTCCATAATGAAGCAAATGCGCCTCCCTCACCCCATTATGCCCTTTTAAGCCAATTCCCTCTTCATGACAACTAATTATTGGGCCTCATTGGATAATGAGCTAGCCCAAACTTCATGGCATGGGTTGATTAAGCCATTGGATCTAATCAATGCAACCCTAATCCAAATGTGACCAATTAAGGTCAATTTCGGGTCAACCTGCCAAAAATGAAGTTTGGCTCCAATAACTTTCTTCCAACTCATCAGGCCCATTGGCGCTGATGAAATCTTCCAAATTGATCCAAGTTATCCAATAACTTGATCATAAGGCTTCTGATTAAAGCAACATCAAGAGTCTATTGCGTGTGACCCCGTAGGATCCATATGACGATGGCAATGATGTAAACATCATAAGTAGTGAGGGGTATCTAGCAACACATCACTACTACCCATGTCATAGGACTTAAGTCATTATGGCAACAACTCCTAACAAGCAACGAGGATTCCCATTGCATTATAGATCCCTTTGCCTAAACTGATATCCTGCCATTGGATTAGTCTCAAGTTTATCAATCCAATGCATTGGTCATGACTCAACAAGTGTGGCCACACATTCCTGTCATGCACCAATAAGGTGGGGTGCCCCGAGTGGATATCATGCTTCCAATAAGGAAGGGGCAAATCCTACTATTGGTCATCCATGTCTCTACGTGACTTATGACATGCCCAATGATAGTCGTTTTGGTCTCCCAATTACGGAGAGACGTAAGACTGTATCAAAGCATACCCATCATCAAATCTAGACATGAATACCTCAAGTCTAAGGATCAATGCAAACCTCTTGCATGTGAGATTGACTTGTTGACTAGACAAGTCAATCCTCACGGTGGATCACTCCAGTGCATCCAATGCACCTGTATGTCTGCGTTACTGTGCCCCGCACTTAACCAGCCCATACACCAGTCTCACATGTACCAAAGCTGTCCCATATCTGCTAAGGTACCTTGTCTGGGGATAGCTTATGAGAATTGATCTAATCCAAACTCCTGGGACATTATACATGCAACTCAATACATCAACGCAAGTAGAGAAGTCTGCATAATAACGACCATGCAAATATAAAGAGTAATAGTTCTATCAAAGTACATTCAAACAATGCCTGACCATGTCCATACATTGGTCTTCAGGGCATATATACCAACAGTGGAGGCTCAGTCGCAAGAGGCACGTCCTGATCCTCGACTGCCTCAACTCTCCAGTTTTGCTGTTCGCGTACTATGGTGCTCGCTGGATTTGGCAGTGGTAGTTTGACATCGCTCTCGGGGAAGACTAGACTGTAGAATTCTCCCTCCTTAACTATCATTCGCATGGAAATGCAGGAATCAAGATTGAGTCGGCTTTTGCCCCGGGCTTGTTCCATTTGGTAGGGACGAATCCCTACTGCAAAGGCTAGTGGGGTAAGAAGTCCCCCGAGAGCAATGGCACCCTTCGGTGCCCTTGATACCTTCCGGAATTGCTTGGCGAAATGAAAGGCAGTGTTGAGGCGGACTCTATGCAGCATCGCCCATAGAAATTAGAGCTCGGATGCCCGAACAAGACCATCAGACTCCCCTTGACCAAAAATAGTGTGTGCCATGACACGATGCACATACTTCAAGACAGGATTCTTGAGGCAGGTGGCTCTGGCTGTCCTGGTATCAAAAGGTCAGAAATCGGTCAAGTCAGCCCAGAAGTTGCTTGCTTTAAATTCGGTTGGTGTGAGTCTCATCCCATCTGTAGGAAAGCCATAGATAGAATTCAGCTCTGTCAACGTAAGCACAAACTCAGTATTGTTGAGCCGGAAGGAAAGACTGCCATCATCATCGTCAGTGTGGATGCTAGCATGAAACTCCATGGAAGACAGGAACTCTAATACGATAGGGATGTAGGTGGGATAGCAGATAGTGAAGAATTGATCCCACCCCACATGTTGAAAAAGCCATTTCACATCCTCGTAGAAACTCAAGGTGTTTAGAGTTGCGTGGTCCAGGAACCGTGTGGTCACCACTGGGCGGCGTGCGAGGGTAGTGAGACTGGTAAGTTACTCTGGATCTTTGCAAATGATCCCATATGGAGTTGGAGGAGCAGCAGGTGGTGGCTGTTGGACGGCGGTGGCGCTGGAAGAGGAGGCTCGGAGTTTGGAAGTGACTTGCTTCCGATGAGACATCTTGGAGGCGTAGGAAGATGCTCGGTGCTGAGAAGGAAGCTTCAGGTGCGCCGGCGATGAAGAAGTAGGGTCGACGGCAGCGGAACAGTGGGCGGTGACCAGAACTAGGGCTGCGGCGAACGGCGGCAGGAGGCACGAATCGACGCTGGAAAGTTGGGGGAAAGAGTCGCCGGAGGTCGGGAAAGACGATGGGAGGTCGCCGGAGGTCGATCGGGCACCGGAGGCGGCGGATCAGGATGGTGGCGGCCACGCTAGGGTTGCGTACATGGGTGTGTATGCGCGTGTGCAGGCAGCCCTTTTTATAAAATGTCATGCACGGGTGTGTACGAGTACACAGCCTAGGCCGTGCAGCTCTCGGCCTCGACACCCAACTGAGTTCACTTACGATGCACAACCGTGCATCGGTCCACGGGCATGCCCGTGCACATCTCGGTCAAGTGCGGGTGTGGAACTCCTTACGCGTCACGACCGTTCACGCCTTCACACCCATGCCCGTGCAGCGCTCGGTCACGCGTGCAGAAAAGTTAACTGAGTCATGCACGGCCGTGCATGGATGCACGGGTGCGACCGTGCATGGCTTGGTGATTCCTGAAAAATCCAGAAAAATTTCCATCAGCATGGTACAGCTTAGAGAGCATAAATATGAAATAAAAATTAGAAA
Source organism: Costus lasius (assembly GCA_027563935.2). Lineage (NCBI taxonomy): Eukaryota > Viridiplantae > Streptophyta > Magnoliopsida > Zingiberales > Costaceae > Costus > Costus lasius. The sequence continues at coordinate 12,311,650 of CM050450.1, read as the reverse complement.
ATAACAATGTCTAAATGATGAAAAGAAATAAGAAAGTAAAAGAGTGAACAAGAGGTTGGGTTGCCTCCCAACAAGCACTTCTTTCGGGTCACTAGCTTGACCAGCGTGATGCTCATGGTGGGTCTGGTGGTGGAGAAGCTAAGTATGTGGCGTGGAGTTTCTACCTTTGTCGTCGTCCACAGGTTGCACCTATTAAAATAAACACAAGATATACAAGTTTATCTCTAATTGTTTTGACAGAACGTGGAATAACAGAGTTATAAAGCACATAAGCTTTTGCAAAGTCAATTAAAATTTTATCTCCGAACAGTCTCAAGATCTTCTTCTTCAGATCGGCTCCCGTGGCATCATAAGTGTGTGATATCATAGTTGCCACTTTATTTCCTCTTGGGCCAATCGAGTCGTTGGGTCTATCTCCAAAGTGTTCAAAAAAAGCTTATGGGAAGAGCTCTATCTTACTTCTTGACTGTGCAATACTTCCCTTCACCTCCGTTCTGCTCTCCCTGGAACCTGAAAGATAGAGTTCATTGTTAGTAACAGGAAGATTGAATGATATAGCGTTTCCATGAATGCAGAACTTCATCGTCCTGTGTGGGACATCAATTATGGCTCTGACGGCGGCAAGGAATGGTCTGCCCAATATAAGAAGGAAAATAGATTTCTCGTGCATATCCAGAATCACAAAGTCTACCGGGATAGAGAATCCTTTAAATTGCAATGGTAAATTCTCAGCAATCCCGAGTGGGTGAAGTCTAGAGTTGTTTGCGAACTAGAGAACCTGAGATGTTGATTTGAGAGTCCACAAGTTCGGCTTCTTGAAAGTGACGACCGACATGATGCTGACCCTAGAACCCAAATCCAAGAGTGCTCGATTGAATGAAATGTTGCCGATTTTGCATGGTATGTCGAAGCTTCCAGGATCCTCGACTTTGAGAGGTGGTTGATTACATGCGGAATCTGCTGAGTCTCCAACAACCACCATTATCGTTTCAGCATCGAGTGCGTCAGGAGTCTCATGATGAGGCTCCTTTTTTTGGCTTTCAGACTTGTCCTCTTCATCCCCCATGTTTTCGGTTTTACATTCCTCCGATCGCTCACTACCACTCATCATGATGACATTGCACTGATCTCTCAGATTTGCTTCAGGTTGAGCTGGAAGCTTTCCTGGGTGTCTTGACAATGAACTGGTTCGCTGGTCCAGCTCTATGATCCGGCTTTCCATCATTTTTGAGTGAGTGGAGACAGAGTCCACTTTCATGTTCAACTAGCGAATTTGCTCATTTATAGAGTCATTGTGCTTCATTTGAGTTTCCATTAAAATTTCCAACATCGACTCTAATCTGGATTTCTGTGGAGGATCTTATTGCCTTTGATTGACAGATGGATGTTGTATTCCAGGGGGAGGTGTTGAGTCATTTTTATATAGAGATTTTTATGCTATTTTCCTCGTTATATCTTTACTTTTCTAGCATTTACACCTTATTTGCATGGAATTATTGCTTTATCTTTGGAATCTACACTCTTTGGTGTTTTTGCATCATTTCAGGGAAAAAGCGAGGGAATGCCACCATTTTCAGCGAAATCTGTATTCTCGGCGAAAACCACGGTCCACCTAGTGACCAGAACCACACCCCGTGGCTTTGGTGTCGCCTTGTACCGATTTTCCAGATCTTCACCCCTCAACTTATCCACGTCAAACAGAGGGCTCTAGGAGGGCAAAAGTGGAATTCGACAAGGAGAGGAGAGGAAAGGGACAAAAACCCTATTCACGTAAGGAAAAAGGGGGGAGATTACACATTCACGCACGGACGTAAGGCAAGGAGGTGGCAGCTGAGCGACGGGAGAAAGGAGAAGACCCTTCCATGTGAGAGCATGAAGGAGAGAGACGACCGATTGGAGGAAGAGGAGGCTACACCAGGCGGCTTCTTCCTACTTGAGGGAGTTTTGTCTTCTCATTTCTATCTTACTCGATCGATTGTATTCTCCATGGATGGAATGCTTAAACCGATTTGTTCTTTGCTTTGGAACATGAGCATTGTATCTTAAACTTTGTTTCAGGGCTAGGGAAAGCCCCTTGAATGTTCTATGTGTGGATTATAGCTTTATATTGTGAACCCTAGATTGTCTTATCATGCCTAGTTGCACGTATCCAATGAAGTTTTACATTGTGTTAATTTCATGCTCTTAGATATCTGGTAGGGTCAAGAGGCACGTCCAGATGTTGTAAACCATAGGTAGGAGTATCTCAATCGTCGCACGAGAGTGGTCGATTGAGTAGGGGTAGTGTATACCATTTGGCACTCTTTGGGTTTATACTAGTTAAGCGTACTACGACGGTAGACGTTTGATCGTATAAGCACCTTGTTGTATCACCCGAGAGGGGACAACATGTACAAATGATGGAATGGTATGCACGATCCGGCCCTCGATGAGCTTATTAGGTTTCGCGTCCTACAACGGTAGACGCTAAATCTGGTAAACTCCTAGTCGCAAGTCGCATCACTCGAGAGAGGATGACTTGCTCACCTTTGGATCGCCCTAAGATTAAAAAGGGACTTTCATATTGTTATCAATCCATGCATAGCGCATCAAGGCGGTGGACCCTAGCCTTGATCCTACCCATCCTTAGACCATTCATCATGCAATTACCTAGCTTTCAATTCTATTTGTCTTGCTTATCTCTTGTTTAGCTTAATTTTAGATCTTAGTGACCATTTCACAACCACTTAAAGATCGTCTAGCTTGTGGTAATCTAATCAGTCGGTACTTGGTATTTGGTCCCTGTGGGATCGATATATATATATTACTTCGATAGTCCGTATACTTGCGGAACGGCTAATTTACCGGCTATCAAGTTTTTGGCGCCGTTGCCGGGGACCAAATTTATCAATATCGACACAGTTAAGTTATTGCTAGACTAGGCGTTTCACTTCTTTTTCGTTCTTTTAGTTTATTAGTTTTTCGTTATTTAGTGTTAATCTCTTTTTACATTTCTGATAATCACTGCATATCTTTTTGTTAATTGGAAAGGTTGCCTTTGAATTTACTTGGTTTATGCGTAGGACTCTACGGTCGGGAGAACTAGCACTTGCGGATCCTGAATTGAAAAGACCTTCCGACGCCGTAGAAAAGCTAAGTCTAAGGCAGCCAGCTCAGAAAGAATTTCTTGAAAAAGATGAACTACCACCAGTGGTCAACTGAGAGGGCAGTACCATATAGGGCAGGTGGTGAAATTGAACTTGAGGCAGTGAGCTCAATAGTTGCCAAATTAGACTCTCTAGCTCACAAGCTTGACACTTTTGGATTGAACTCCACCACCGCCTATAGTACCTCGTATGAGAGTTGTGGTACATCAAGACATTTCTCAGCCGATTGCCACATGGGACCTCCTCCTTTCAGAGACTTTGCACCGGATCATGTGAATACACTCAATAGTTTTCCATCAAGTACGCAATATGATCCATACTCTAACACATATGATCCTGGGTGGAGGAGCAACCCAAACTATTCTTTCCAACAACAATGGCAACAACCTCCATCTCAACCATCTAGATCAAATTTGGAGTCTATGCTTGAAGGTTTTATGGCTAACCAAACCAAGCAAATTGAACAAGTATCTAGACAAAATGAGCGCATGAATGAGACCATCCAGCAATTAGCCTCTCAAGTTGAAGCTTTGACCACACATGGAAGGATGCTTGAAAATCAGATCGCGCAGCAAGCCTTGACGTCACCTAGACCTTCTGGTAGACTTCCGGGGCAACCCGAAGCGAACCCTAGAGAACAGTGCAATGCTATCAATACATGCATAGGGGAACAAGTAGATGAACTCAACATGAATCTGGATGTGGAAAAAAACCCCGAGCCGAAAACCTTAAGGAAAGAAGGGGTTGGTATAGAAGGACCTGATGATGAACAAGAGAAAAACAAGGAACCGGCATACATACCACCACCACCTTATGTGCCGGCTATTCCTTTTCCGCAAAGATTAGTGAAGAAGAAGGTCGATCGCCAATTCCGGACTTGCAATAGTGTAGATGTTGTGGAGGACGAGTTGGGCAGCTTGCACACCATTATCAACAATTCTGATCCTTTGGAGGAATGCCTATCTGGAAATGAAAAAGAAGAAGATGCTAAATCTGAAGTGGTAATGTGCTCCCAACCACCGAATACTATCCCTCTATGCAACTTGAACCCCTTGGAGTGTCTCAACCTCAAACAGCCACTTACCATGGTAAAAGATGAAAAAGTGGTTGAATTCACACCATTACCGGATGACTTGGGGTATGAACTTTTAAGCTCAAATTCCACTTTACCAATGATAGTAGATGCAGAACTTGATATGGTACCAACTCGGTTACTTTTGATGAACCAATCAATGGTGAGCATCTCACTTGGTGGCAAACATACTTCTGAAACACCTCTCTGTGGCAGCCATGAAGATGTTAAATTGGAGGGATTTCCTGCTTTTAAATATTTGCCCATAGAAGTACAAGTAACTATGAAACCGCCAGTGGTTTTACAAAATGAGAAGTATGGCACATCCTTGTCATTAGCCCCTGTGGTAATTGGCATGCCTGCTGCTAAAGTAGAAACACCTAATCCAGTGAGCATTACTGTCAATGAAACTATTCCCACTCAAAGGCAGATAGAGATCAACCCTAATGAGCATAGCCAGCTGCTGCTTAAATTATACTCTGAACAGCCAGTTTCACTGCCCAAGAAAGTCACAAATTTGACTTCTGATCCTTCTATAATGTCAGCACCAGATGATGGTAGAGAAGCATCAAATATGGTGGATATAGATGCAGTGCCGAGCGAACCCCCACTTCCAATTGTTCTTCTTGATATTGTTTTGTCTAAGCAAATGGAAGCTTTGGAGCCTCAGTCTAAGGAAGAAGTTGCGCCTGGTGCTCCTAACTTATCAGATTCCTTCAATGAGAACCCAAAGAAACCAAGTGAAAAAGACTTTAGAAATTCTAAAGAGAAAACTGACGCCAAAAGATTAGATATTAACTTGAGTGTGATTAATACATATAGGGACGTTAGAGGCAAGTCAATGTTGAGAATAGCCAAGCTTGAAAAGTCTGAAGCATCAGAGGATTCACCACAAGATTCTTATAATGTTGAAGTACATCCATCTTTTACCGTTGCATTGGAACAAGATAAGAGAGTAGAAACCTATGGAGAAGTGAAATCTAGTGGGTACTATGAAGCAGACAACAAAATACTTAATGGATCCAACTGTATTGTCAATCATAAGGTGCAGGAAGATAATACCATGGTAAATGAGCAAAATAATGCATCTTTGTACTTGGCTGACTCTAAACTTGTAACTACTAGTGATCTTCCTTCTGCACGTGATGTCACTGTCAAATGTGAATTGACATCCAACAAGGTTGTTGGATCAACTGATTCTAGTGTGGTAAACATAGGCAAGGACACTGTTACAAAGATCATTCCAGTAGGTGTACCTAGTAAGGATGTTGCAGATGAGGAAGGTGGGGTGAACGTAGTGGAGTTAGATGACTGGGAAGATGCAGCCGATATCTCAACTCCAAAATCAAAAATATCAGAGAATGGACAGCAAGGCATTGGAGCAACTAAGCATCTGGATGATGATGGTTTTAAGGCTGCTAGTCAAACGAAATACTCTAAAGACATTCTTATGACACTCTCACTGCACTTTACTCAACTCCCTGTGGGTTTTGGAATTGGTTTAGACATAGCTGATCCATTGTTTATCATTCTTGTATGGAGACCACCAGGTCCTGGTCCTGGGAGGATTATAGATAGGCCACCAGATGCTTCTTGGGCAGATCGGCAGATGGATGATGAAAGATTGATCAAACCACATGTGACTGTTGGCCGTGATCATAGATTGGAAGCTGGAAATGGGACTGTGGCTGCAAGTGTTCGTCCTGGGCAAGGTCCTAACCGTGGTGTTTTGAGAGTTCTTCATGGGCAACTATCCAGTCAACTTGGGGGGATTGTATCAAGCCCAATGCATAACTTTGTTCACGAGCCACATGAGAAGCGGAGCATTGTCCATCCTTCCAACCCCCCAGATCCACCTTGACATGACACTTGGGTCAAGCCAAAGACCTTAAAAAGGCACTTCTTGGGAGGCAACCCAAGCTCTTTCCCTTTCTCTTGCTAGTTCTTTCAGTAATTTGTTTAATGGTATTTTCACCTTTTGGTAGGTAGCTTAATGGTATTTTGATTTGTTGGGGCAATGATGGTATTTTGACTTATCGATCATTTGCCTACTTCTACTCTCTTTGGGTGGTTTGCTTTACTATGAGTGCACCTTGCTACATCTTTTTGGTAGATTACTCCATGGTATCATCACTTGCTATTTTCAATTATTGTGCTGGGATTGGTATTGAGTCGGTATTTTGATATTGTTGATCGTTTGCTTGATTTCCACTTTCTCCTTGTAAGTCTACCCGTTGTGTACTCACCTTTCCCATCCATTTGGTAGCCTAGTTAATGGTGTTGCTGCTCACTGTTTACATCTGTGGTGCTTGGGAGGTGTAGGATGGGACCTTGATGATATTCGTCACCAACCAGTTTTAGTTCTTTCCATGTGGGTTACTGAGCTATGCTTCTACTTTGCCAATGTTTGTGGTAGCTTGCACTTGGTGGTATGACTTGACGGTATCCGGATGGTATTGTGTCGTCATTTTGATTGTTACCTGAGTATGCGCTTATCTTACTAGCTTTCCTGTAGCAAATACCATGGTATTTCCACTTGCTGATTTCATTTGTTGAGTTGCAATGGTGATTTGCCGATTTCCTGATGAACTTTTGATCATCTGCCAAGTGGTTTACAAGCTTTGCTTTTATTCTGCTCATCTTTCCAGTAACTCACGTAACGATGTTACCACTTACTGCTTACATTTATCATACTATTTGTCCTGCTATCTGAAGTAACATGTGGTGGAATTCTCATGCTGTTAACCTCTTATTGGTTCAACTCTCTTTTGATTAATTTGAATTGTCTGTTCCTATTGCTACTCTCTTCATGTGGTTTGTTGGGCTCTATGTCCATCCTGCTAAAGTTTTAAGCGATTTGTTCTATGATTTTTATGCTTGGCGTTGTCTACTAATGATATCGAGTTAGCTTTGTGATGATATTAGGTTTTACTCTATTTTGACAACTTGGTGAGCCTAATTATATGTTTATCATTGTCCAGGGACGATCTAAGTGCAATTAGGAGCTATTTGCATTATTTTCAGAATTCCACGGTCGACCCGGCGATGACAGTCACACCCGTGGTTCCAGAAGCTGCATTTCCTGTTAAGAGTTCCGTTCTCCACAGAAAGTTCCTCGGGCCGCCCAGCGATTATAACCTCGGCCCGCGGAATTTCAAACCCCTAGAGGCGACTCTTCGGTACAAGTTAAGTTTTCCACAGAATGTTCCTCGGGGCACCTAGTGACCAAGACCTCGGCCGTGGATTTTCTGAGGGCAGATTTCACAGCGGAATACATGAAGTCCCAGTTTTTCGCAGAAAATTCCTCGGGGAACCTAGTGACCGAGACCTTGCCCGTGGTTTCTGGAGGCAGAATTCGCAGAGGAAAACATGAAATCCAAGATCTCCACAGAAAGTTCCTCAGGGCACCCAGTGACCGAAACCTCAGCCCGTGGGTTCTGGAGACAGTTTTGCAGTGTAAGTCTTCAGAGTTCCAAACTGGTATAGAATGTAACTCGGGGCGCCCAGCGATGACAACCTCGCCCCGAGGTTTTCGGCGGGGCCCTCCACTTAACTTCAAAATCCCCTTTGCTTAAAACCCTGCGCTTTCCCGTGCCCCTTGTTTCATTCCCCGATCCTTTACACACCCTGTGAAAACCCTAACTCTACTTTCGCCCCTCTCTTCGTCGCTGCCCTCTCAGCCACCACCTCACCGGAGTTTCTCTCCTCTCCATGGCGCCTCGCAAAGTGACCGCCAGCAAGCCCTCCACCAATAAACGCCGGCACGAGCAATCGCCACCAGCCCCTGCTCCCGCACCTTCACCACCGAGTGACCCTGTTCCTACCGCCACCTACAACCGGCGTCGGGAAGGGAAGCGCCCTGTGCACTCCCAAGCACTTTCTTCTCCACTACCCCACCCAGCCGTCCACCCTACGACCGAGGGATTATCAACACGCGCTACATGGACACCCCTACTTTAGTGCAGCTTGGACTCTTCGATGATGTTCTGTGGCTCTTCCGGAACTTAGGCTGGGACAAATTTCTGAATTTAGCATCCCTAACACATATTGGTCTCACGCTCAAGCCTTGCGGCACCTGGGAAGAAGACTTTTGGCACTCTATCTCTTTCAGAGCACTGCTGCCTATCCTCCGCGAGCAACCGCTGATTCTACTGAGGATTCCTCCGATTCTCCTAATGCCTCCTCCGATAATCTGAGTGATGCTGGGGGATGATCCCTGCGATTAGCAGTGTGAGTCTTCCGCACCCCCAGTTTTGTATGCTTTACTGCTTTTCTCTTTTTGGCATCGGGGACGATGCCTCATTTACTGTGTGGGTGGGGGTGCATTTCTGATAGGGCACTTCGCATTCCTAACTTAGTACTTTGCATCTTAGATACAACTAGCCTTTGTTTTGAATTGGTTTACCATTGTTAACTTTTACCATTTGATGCTTACTATGTTAGCTTTAGTCTTGGTCTCCCCTTACAGTAAAACTTGAAAGTATATTCTTGTTTGCCTTTAAGCATGTTTTAATGTGTCCTTTGCTGTTAGTATGATCCATTTGCATGATTCTACCCCTTTACTAATTTTCGCTTACATAGATCTTTAGTATGCGATTAATCCCCTCGTGGTGGATAACTTAATGATAGATTCTTGGTAAGCTGCGCTCCTATTTAAATTGTGGGACGCCGCTGGCTTTCTACACCTAATTTAACACTGAATGTTTCCTCCTCCTCACCTATCATGTCCTCCATTTTGGTTACCACAAAAAGTCAAAACAAGAAAAGATTCTCTAGCAAAGTCTAGAGACATTTCTCAAAAAAAAAAAAAGAAAAGAGGACAAAGATCCTCTCAAAAAAAAAAAAGAGGACAAAGATCCTCTCAAAATTCTCCAAATATCAGTATACATTCACATCATTTGTAGAAATATTTTGATGTTTACCTTTCTACTTCCATCTCAAACCACTTGGAGGCTTCAAAAATTGTAAGAGGAGGAACTAGGAGGTTGATTATGAGGTGTAGTAGCTATGTGTGGAACGCATTTTCTTTGGATTGCAATGCTTACCACTTTGATATCCGATAGGAGTCTACCACTTCTAGGGTGTTTGTTCATTACATGGATCAGTGTTAGCACTATCTTTGAGGGGTTGGACTCAGTACCATTTTATCTTTGCTTGAGGTCAAGCAAGAGTTTAAGTCTAGGGAGATTTGTTGAGTCATTTTTATATAGAGATTTTTATGCTATTTTCCTCGTTATATCTTTACTTTTCTAGCATTTACACCTTATTTGCATGGAATTATTACTTTATCTTCAGAATCTATACTCTTTGGTGTTTTTGCATCATTTCAGGGAAAAAGCGAAGGAATGCCACCATTTTCAGCGAAATCTGTATTCTCGGTGAAAACCACGGTCCACCTAGTGACTAGAACCACACCCCGTGGCTTTGGTGTCGCCTTGTACCAATTTTCCAAATCTTCACCCCTCAACTTATCCACGTTAGACAGAGGGCTCCAGGAGGGCAAAAGTGAAATTCGACAAGGAGAGGAGAGGAAAGGGACAAAAACCCTATTCATGTAAAGAAAAAGGGGGGAGATTACACATTCACGCACGGACGTAAGGCAAGGAGGTGGCAGCTGAGCGACGGGAGAAAGGAGAAGACCCTTCCACGTGAGAGCGTGAAGGAGAGAGACGACTGATTGGAGGAAGAGGAGGCTACACCAGACGGCTTCTTCCTACTTGAGGGAGTTTTGTCTTCTCATTTCTAACTTACTCGATCGATTGTATTCTCTATGGATGGAATGCTTAAACCGATTTGTTCTTTGCTTTGGAACATGAGCATTGTAGCTTAAACTTTTTTTCAGGGCAAGGGAAAGCCCCTTGAATGTTCTATGTGTGGATTATAGCTTTATATTGTGAACCCTAGATTGTCTTATCATGCCTAGTTGCACCTATCGAATGAAGTTTTACATTGTGTTACTTTCATTCTCTTAGATATCTGGTAGGGTCGAGAGGCACGTCCAGATGTTGTAAACCCTAGGTAGGAGTATCTCAATCGTCGCACGAGAGTGGTCGATTGAGTACGGGTAGTGTATATCATTTGGCACTCTTTGGGTTTATACGAGTTAAGCGTACTACGACGGTAGACGTTTGATCGTATAAGCACCTTGTTGCATCACCTGAGAGGGGACAACATGTACAAATGATGGAATGATATGCACGATCCGGCCCTCGATGAGCTTATTCGGTTTCACGTCCTACGACGGTAGACGCTAAATCTGGTAAACTCCTAGTCGCAAGTCGCATCACTCGAGAGAGGACGACTTGCGCACCTTTGGATCGCCCTAAGATTAAAAAGGGACTTTCATATTGTTATCAATCCACGCATAGCGCATCAAGGCGGTGGACCCTAGCCTTGATCCTACCCATCCTTAGACCTTGCATCGTGCAATTACCTAGCTTTCAATTCTATTTTCCTTGCTTATCTCTTGTTTAGCTTAATTTTAGATCTTAGCGACAATTTCACAACCACTTAAAGATCGTCTAGCTTGTGGTAATCTAATCAGTCGGTACTTGGTATTTGGTCCCTATGGGATCGATACATATATATTACTTTGATAAATTAGAAGAGATAAGCAAGGAGGCCTGAAATTAGAAGAGAAGTTCTGATTAGAAAAATTAGCAGGAGGTAATTGCCCTTGATTCAACCTGTAGGAGAAATTCGGGTGATTTCTCCATCCCGGATTGTATGTGTTCGAGTAAGGATCGTTCTGATTCCTGAAATTCCCAATAGCATTGACTTGTTCAGAGGGAGCATTCAAAATGTGGCAGTCATAAGAGGAATGTCCTATTACTCCACAAACATCACAAGTCATAGAATTAGAAGTAGAAACATTAATAGAGTCAAGTTTAGAAAAAAGTGAATCTACTTTTGCTACTAGGGAATTAATCATATTCATGTCAAACTTTCCTAAACTTCAAACTGGTTGACTCCTCTCTCCTGACCACTGATAATGGTTGAGGGTCATGTCTTCAATCAACTCCATCGCTTCATCATAGTTCTTATTCATTAGTGCCCCACCAGCAACAGCATATACAGAAAGTCTGGTCTGGTATAGCAATCCACTGTAGAAGGTGTGAATGATCACCTATTTCTGTAGACCATGGTGTGGATACATCCTCAATAATTCCTTGAACCGATCTCATGCTTCATACAGGGACTCTCCTTCTCATTGGGCAAAGTTGGTGATCTGATTTCTGAGCTGGGCTGTTTTGCTCGGTGGGAAGTATTTTGACAGAAAAGCTTGAGATAATTGCTCCCACGTTGTAATAGAGGCCTGCGGTAAAGACTGCAACCATGCCCTAGCTCGATCCTTGAGAGAAAAAGGGAAGTGTCTTAATTTGATAGCATCAGGATGAGCACCATTAATCTTTAAAATGTCGCAGCATTCTAAAAAGATAGATAAATGAAGGTTAGGATCGTCAGTGGTTTCCCCACTAAATTGGTTCTGTTGCACCATTTGTATAAGTGACGGCTTTATCTCGAAGTTGTTAGCTTCGATAGCTGGTCGCGATATGCTCGAGTGCACACCAGAGATGGTGGGTGCTGTAAAGTCCTTCAAGAGCGATTGGCTTCCATCATTTGACTGTCAGAGAATTGTCCTTTGAGCTTAAGTCTTTTCAAATTTCTTCTGATTTGATAGAAGGTACGCTCTATCTCCGGGTCTCCAGGTACAAGTTTCCCTGTTCGAACAGTATTCCTGGGCATAAACAAGTATCTTGACAAAAGAGATTAGTAGCACCACACCAAACAAAAATTACAACTAAAAACAAAGAGTAAAGAAACAAACAGAATAAAAAGAAAATGAAATTTAACTAAACCTAGTCTACAAATTTTCTGATCGTGTTAATATTGGCAACGGCGCCAAAAACTTGATAGGGTCTCGACGGCTGCTACCGCAAGTGCATGGTCTATCGCGTAATACAATAAATATCGATCCCATGAGGACTAGGGGTCAAGTATTAACTAATCAGTCAACTAATAGCTAGGTTAATGATTAATGGAGAAATGACTAATATCCTAGTGCAAGAGATTAAACTAAAGCAAACTAAAATCAAATTAAAATCAAGCAGAGTAGAGAGCAAAACAATCAGGGTTTTATGTCTATGAGAGAGATTCGGGGTATCGGGTTTCACCACACTGAAACATGAAAAAATATTAAGGCTTGATGTTCTAATCAAGTTTTATCTAAGTTCTCAAGGTAATCCTTCCTAGGGTACAGACGTGCTCTCTCTCAGGACACGGTCCGGTGTCCAACTTAACCTAAGTCTTCTACTCTCGTGGCTTGTTGGGTTAAGTGGACTCAATGGGTTCTATGAAGAATTAGGGTTCCTCGGGTGATTTCGAGTGCTCTTGCTAAACGAAATCACCAGTCTAGTCTAAGGGATTCCGATGACTGTGGTTCACCTCTCAATCCTTCCCACAGCATCTAAGACATGCATACATATGTGCAGTACATAAACATGAGTGAACACATCCTAAACATGAATAAGAACAAAGATAAATAGAGAAATATATAGATCAAGTCATAATATTCAACATTTATACAGTGGGCTACGTCCAAACCCTGAAAAGAGCGTTTACACTATCATATACATCGTGAAATACATCAAATCTCTCATGCAAATGAATTCAAACCAAAGGAAAGGGTAGATCCTTGATGGAAGAAGGTCCAACACGAAGATCCACGTCAGAACGAAGGAAGAATCGCGCCGGAACAGTGTTGTCGCCTAGAAAATTGCCCCAAAACCCTAGGTTGTCGGCCTTTTGCCTTGTTCTCCTCAACCGCTTGATCAAATCTGATCATTCTAGTCCCAAATTGTGCGTAGCTAAGTTGGGAAGGTCTCCACCAAATTTCAGTGAAATCCACTTCCAAAATAGAAAGTTATGGGCAAAAAACCAGACGCCTGTCGAAGCTGCACGGGACGATGCATGGCCATGCCCATGTACGGCTCGGTGGCTGGAAAACTTACTCTTCACGGCCGTGCATGGATGCATGGCCATGCCCGTGTATGGCTCGGTGAAGCCTGGAGTGGTCAGCTCATGCACGGCCATGCATGGATACACACCCATGGCCGTGAAGAGCGTAGAGGACTCTGATTGGGCTGAAATTTCACGTGTAGCCTCGTCTCATCATGAGGAATTGTCCCATATCTTTAGATTTTCCAAATTCCACCAATTTTGAGGCAAAATACCTGCATTTTAATAAAACAAAGGGAAAGTGAAGGTTCTGAAGAATATAAAGCATTTAAGTGCATAAATGAGATAAAGCATGCAATTTAGTCCAAAATAATAATAAAATTAAGCCACGATATATCATATATTTGCATGTCATCAAACATCGCCGTGGATGGAAAGGCATCTCCCTCGGCAGCCGTTGCCAGCTGGCCTTCCATCTGTGGCCTCCGTGATCTTCGTCTGGCCCACCTTCGCTGACGACAAAATCATCGCAGATCTCGCCGATGTCTCCTCGCCGAAGAGGAAGCCTCCAATCGTGCCGGAGACATCGCCGAAGATCTCGCTTGGAGTCATGGCTGAAGACCTTGCCGTTGCCAGCGCCGAAGATGGCGCCGAAAAGGACATCGTCGAAGCGCGTCCTCCTCCTTCGATGAAGCCGCGTGGAGCGGGCTTTAGCACTGGATTGGGCCGCTGCCCAATCTTCCCTTCTCTGGCCCGGTCCACTAGGAAATAGGCATCACATTCTCCCTGATGTCTCGTATATTTTTGGTCTTTTAGACCTATATTTACCTATGAATCGAGACCTATTTTCATGTTTTACATCTCTTTCTAGCTTATTTCATTGGTTTTCTTCAGAAGCTTCACTACCTATCATGTTTGATGAATATAGGATAATTCACTCGTTTCTAGAGCTATTTGGACATACATTTACATCTCTGAGTGAATCAAGAATCTTGACAAGAAGTTTGGCTTCAAATGGGATTAATTTCAAGAATTACGGCCGAGGCCATATTCTATATCATGCCCATAATTCTCTGATTGGCTACATGATGGACCCGTTTTTATACAAGCATAGGCATGATGCGAAGACGTGATCATAACTTCCTCAACGACAACCTTTTGGATGATGAAGACCTCGACAAGAAAATTACGGGCATGGCCATAATCGGCCTCATGACCGTAATCTCGTAGCCGCCAGAATTTATTACTAGCCGCCTAGCTTTAAATGCGCATAATTCCTTCGTTTTAACTCTGATTTGGACGTTCTTAGAGTCAAAACGAAGAGGATTAAATGAGCATTAATTATGTGAATGTTACAAGAATTAAAGAAGCTGCAATTAATGCATTATAGTTACATTACGGTTACAACCATAATGGCCCATTACACCCATAATCATGGAGCCACCTGCAATGAATGGGCTATAACTCCCTCATTATAGCTCTGTTTTTAACGTTTAAGGTATCAAAACGTAACTAATTCAATGACCCATCAATGTATGCATTCAGAAATGAGTTTAGACTCTATATTTAAGGTGCAAAATTTGGGTTGGAAAGGGAGGAGTTCTACTGAGGTGTTGAAGTTCTGGACGAAAGCAAAAAAAGGAGAGAAAGAGATCCTTGTGCACCCACTCTAGAAGATTTGAAGAAGAAGGATTGCTGCCCTTCCTTGAAGAGTTTTCCATCTTCTACCTTCTATCTTCATTTTGGTTTCTTCATTCCATAGAGATTTGTACTCAAACGACGCTGTGATAGCGTAATTTCTTTGTCAGAACTAAGGGTGTAGTCTCGTTGATTGTATCTTGTTTTTGAACTTGTTATTTCATAGAAAATATAAATTTTATCTTGTGTTTATTCATTTTATGCTATTTTACTGCTAGTGTTGCATTGGCCATGCAATTACTTTTGTTAGGCGCCACAAGAAGGATCGAAAGGTGAATTACGATGCCAGATCTGCTAGTTTGAACATGCTCTGAGCTGTCAAGAAATGGGGCAGGATTTGTATAAGGAACTTTATAATATATCTAAACCCATTGGATTAATCTAGGTGCGGTTAGCCATGAAAGTAGTACGTCAATCTAGATTGATACTGGATTACGCCGTCGAAAGAGGGTAATCTATACCTTTTGATATTTCCTTGAGAACTTTTAGAATTGCATTGCTATAATTTTAACTTGTTTGAATTTAAGATCCGTCAACGAGATGAACCCGAAGTTCCGATATCTCTAACCCCTGTTTTCAACCCAAAACTTACTCTTGCTAGATTCGGTTTGCTTTAAGTTGTATTTTCTTTACTTTACGCAATTTCAAATCATTTCACTTGCTTGTCTAGCTATTAATTCATAATCACTTGGTACTTGATCACTGTTCCGGTGGGATCGACATCTTAAGTACTATCACGACAAAATCGTCACGCTTGCGGTTAGTGGTGCGATAGTACAACACACATCAAGTTTTGGCGCTGTTGCCGGGGACAGGCAACCAATATCAAAGTGATTTAATAATTGGTAGACTAGACATTTTGTTTCTTTTGCTTCTTTATTCTTTGTTTTGTTTGTTCTTATTTTGTTTCTTTGTTATAGTGATTTAGATTTTCTCTCAATTTTTTGTTATTTGTGCTTAACTGTTATATGCAAAGAGGTTTATGATCAGGTGGACTTGAAGATCTGTACGAGCTTGATCAAGAAATTGAAAGGATGTTCCATCTCAGAAGACAATTAAAGGAATTGAGTGCTAGAGAGATATCAAGGAGAACTGAACCTATTCCTATTGATTCTGACGATGGCAAACAACAACAGAACTCTGAAAGATTTTGCTGCTCCAAATGCGCAGGGTCTTCACTCAAGCATTGCTCGACCTCCGGTTGAAGCTAATAATTTTGAGATAAAGCCCTCCCTCTTATCGATGGTTTAGTAGAACCAATTCGGAGGCCTACCTTTTGAAGATCCAAACATGCACCTATCAATTTTCTTGGAGTTCTGCGATGAAGATCCAAACATGCACCTATCAATTTTTTTGGAGTTCTGCGACACGACGAAAATGAACGGAGTATCTAGTGATGCGCTACGACTACGACTCTTCTCATTCTCTCTTCAGGATAGAGCTCAGAACTGGCTAGATTCGCTACAACCAGAATCACTAACTACTTGGGAACAACTTTCTCAAGCATTTCTCTCGAAATACTTTCCCCCAAGCAAAACTATTCAACTGTGAAACCAGATCACCGGTTTCACCTAAAAAAGAAGGGGAATCTCTGTATGAAGCTTGGGAGCAATTCAAGGAACTTCAATGTTTATGCCCACACCACGGCCTAGAAAGATGGGTAATTGTCCATACATTTTTACCATGGTCTTAATTATAATACGCATCTTACTGTAGATACAGCCGCTGGTGGAGCAATCATGAACAAGAATGTCGATGATGTGATGAATCTGCTGGAAGACATGGCATTGAATCACAACCAATGGGCTGGAGAATAACAAGGTACATCATCTAGGGCAGTTGCACCAGGTAAGTATGAATTAGATGCCTAAGTTCTTTAGCTGCCAAGGTTGACTCATTATCTCGTAAATTGGATTCAATGAATGTCAATTTTGTTGATTTAAGTTCTAGTCCTTCTGTTTGTGAGATTTGTGGTATTTTTTGTCACACCCATGCTAATTGCCAGTTAGGTGTTTCCCAACCCTTTGAACCCCACCGAGAATATATTAATGATGTAGGGAGCCAAAATTCTAGACCTCAACTTGATCCCTACTCAAATACATACAATCCTGGTTGGATAAACCATCCTAACTTCTCTTACAGGAACAATCTCAACCCTGCTCCACAATCGAACTATAGACCACCACCTGGTTTTCAACTTCGACCATATGCACCACAACCTCAGAAGACCTCACTTGAAACTATCATGGAAAATTTTATCTCCTCTCAAACCAAAACCAACGAGAGCGTAAATGATATGCTGCACCATGTGACGACTAGACTGGATGCGATTGAAGCCCACAACAAATAGGTAGATATACAATTGGCAAACTTAGCCACCAGTATAGCAAGGCCCTCAGGCAGGTTACCTTCCCAACCTGAACATAACCCACGAGAGAATTGCAGTGCAATTACTACTCGTACTGGTAAGCAATTGGAAGAACCTAGAATACCTTACTCGAACCTGAGTCTTGATGCATCTACCAGTAATGAACCCATACCCGAAAACCCAAGTGAGGAGAAAGATGATGAAGTGAGTGAACCAGCTTATGTTCCACCACTGCCTTACAAGCCACCAATTCCATTCCCTCAAAGACTGGCTAAGGCAAAGCTAGATAAACAATTTAGAAAATTTTTTAAAATTTTTAAAAAAATTGTATATTAACATCCCCTTTACTGAAGCTTTAACGCAGATGCCCACGTATGCGAAATGTTTAAAGGACATTCTTTCAAACCGTCGGAAGCTAGAGGAACCAGGCACAGTGGCGCTAACTGAAGAATGCAGCGCCATTATTCAAAACAAGCTTCCAGAGAAGTTAAATGATCCGAGCAGCTTTTCGATACCATGCAAACTAGGGGATTTGTCTTTTGATCATGCACTATGTGACTTAGGAGCCAGTGTCATTCTGATGCCTTATTCTATTTGTAAAAAATTGGACATTGGTGATGTGAAACCAACACCAATTTCATTACAACTTGCTGACCGCCCAATATGCAAGCCGGTAGGAATTCTGGAAGATGTTCCAATTAAGGTCGGTAACTTCTTCATTCCAGTCGACTTCGTCGTGCTTGAGATGGAGGAGGACATGAAGTTGCCGATAATTTTGGGAAGACCATTTCTTGCAATTGCCGGAGCGGTTATTAACATGAAAAATGGGAAACTAGCCTTAAACATCGGTGAGGAGGCTATTGAATTTGACTTATCTCGAAGTGTGAAACACCCTTCTATTGCAGGTTCATGTTATAGCCTAGATGTTTTTGATGATGTGGTCAAAGATAAAAATCCCATAGCTTATGGGATGAACACAGACCCACTAGAGGTATGTCTCTTGAAGAGTCCAGATGCTGAAGAGAATGAAGAAGACCAAGCTTATGTGAAACTGATGGACTCGGCTACATTCCTTGGTGTTGAGACCTGCATTGCGAACTCTGAATAACACTGCGGTCAAGCTAATGACCCTAAACAAGCGCTTCTTGGGAGGCAACCCAAGTGTTTAGTTTCTATTTTCTTTAATGCTTTGATTTAGTTTTAGTTAAATGCTTATCTTATCTAATGATTGCTATCCATTTCAAGAATGATTGTAAGTTAGCTGAACAACAAGGATGATCCTCAGGAGGAAGGTGCTGAGATGCGCACCGATGATGACTCCGATGGATCTTGTGAGTGTTATAACCCCTCTCTCCATATTTTGTGATCTTTACATACTATTGATAGCGATCCGCAAGTGCACGGATTTATCGAAGTAATAAAAAGATTATCGTTCCCAACGAGGATCAAGTGGTCAAGTACCGATTACACAGTCGATCTATATCTAGACGAATCAAATTTGTGATTTTTGTTTTTGAAAACTTTTAAGTACGATAAAAAGAAACAGAGATAGCGTTTTGGTAAAAATCAATTTGGATAAATTCAGGATTCGGGGTTTCGCCACATTGACAATTATGAATCTAATAAAAATAAAATCTTTGAACAAAAAATTATAGTGTTGAAAGGGATTTTTCCTAAGGTACAGATTACCTCCTCTCGAAGCGTAATCTGGTACCTAGCTACACTAACTCCCTACTCTCATGACAGTTAACGTAACTAGACCCATTAAGTTCCATGAAAAACTATGGAATACTTCAAACGAATCCGAACTACTCTCGTGATTGGATTCGTAGGTTTGAAAAGAATAGATCTGACGTTGTGATTCACCTCTCGGTCCTTCTCGCAATGTCTAAGATGTAAAATTACTTGATCAGGGTAATTTACGGAATAAACACAATTCTAATCAAATCAAATCTATAAAAATCATGACAAAGATTTAAGACAATATATTTAATCCATGAATCGTCAACGGGCAACACCCCCAAATCCAGAAAATAGGTTTACACGTTCATGTTCAAAGCAAACAGTATGTCTGTCGATGAATTCAACATGTAATCTCTCAAAAATAATGCAAAGAGACACTAGGAAAGTAATTAGAACTCTTCCCCTTGATCTGGTGATGAAGATTAAGCGTCAAATCCTCTCCTTTGCGTGATCTCTCTCCGGAATTTTGCCCTAGAATTGATTTCCACCGCCGCCACTATAGCCGTTTGTTTTCGTGCCCAGAAGCCCCCTTTTACCCTCCAAAATCCTTCCTTTTATAGTTTAATCAGTATAGAACCCATCTAGAAAGGTTTCTAGAGAGTTTGGTTCAATTCTGGTTCGATTTAGGTTCGAATTGAGTGAAAAACCGAAAGGGCTGACGTTTTTACGGTCCGTAATGTCTTTACGGCTGCGGCCATAATTTTGTCTGTGAATAAGCCCTTTTGTACACAGAAAGTTTCACGGTCCGTGATGAATTCACGGCCTCACCCTTGAAAATTTCTATGTATATTTTAACTTAGCCGTTTTTTCGCCATTCGAACACCAGATTTACGGCCGGCCCCAAAATTATGGCCAAGGCCGTAAAAGTCGCGATCTTCACTATTTTCGCTCTAGAGTTGATGTGTAAGCTTGTAATCTCCTCGGGAATCGTATTATGGCTTCAAATCTCCCAAAATCCATCATTTTTAAGCCATTTTACCTACATTTTCATAAAAACCAAGAAAAATGAAGATTCTATACAAAGCGAAGTAAAAAACACTAAAAATTGCATAAAATCATTCAATTAAGCCCAAAATATCATGTAAAATATAGGCAAAAACATGATGTAAATGCAACTCATCAACTATGCATAATCTAAGTCTGAGAGATTGTGGACTCTTTTTAAACCTTGTTATTTAGTAACTTTAAACTTGTTCTGATGATGGTATATTTTGATAACACTTTTCGGTTTCTTATTTTGATGCTTGTTACACCCCTGGTTCCGATAATGGATTACATTACCTGATTTTTTTGAAATCCTGATGATAAGTGGGGATATTATTTTTGACCATATTATTTCCGATTTTTAATGGAAATCATTATAGCTTGATAATTTATTGCATCTATGGGATATCATCATTATGTTCTAAATCTTATTCCAAGGTTAGGGATTTCATTTGATTATCTTATTTGATGGTAAAAGGTAGTGGAGTGATAGATCCAATTTTCTGATTAAGGTTTTGGCTTTCAAAGCATGCTTATGATCTTTCTGTAGAAATATATCACTCTATCCATTTGATTCTCCTTACTGCTTGTTAGAAATAATCAATGCATATATCTATAATGTCCTCTCAATTTTATCTAAAAAAACAAAACTTTTTTTTAAAAATAAACAGACTCCTCTACTTGGCACTGTGTAAAATTGGCAGTGGTACCAAAGACATGAGTTGAAGTCTACGAGAAAAAAGAAGAAAATAAGACTCCTCTACTTGGCATTGCGTAAAATTGGCAGTGGTACCGAAGACATGAGTTGAAGTCAAAATAAAATTGAGAGGACAAAAATACAAATAAGAGTGCATTAGTGTTTCGAACAGAGTACATATACCACACAGAAGATTATTGCAGCTCTTGAAGGTAAGCCTCATCTAACTTTGACATTTGGATCTTCAAACCTTTATTCTTGACAATAGATAATTACCTTGAATTTCCTGACTTGCTGAGGTTTGTTCATAATGATATTTCCCAAGGACAAAATATCTTACAAGCTTGGCATGATCTCATTTTTTTATCACCACTTTTAACTACTATTTTATGCTTGAGGACAAGTAATAATCTAAGTCTGGGAGAATTTGATGTCTCGTATATTAGTCTTTTAGACCTATATTTACCTGTGAATCGAGACCTATTTTCATGTTTTACATCTCTTTCTAGCTTATTTCATTGGTTTTCTTCAGAAGCTTCACTACTTGTCATGTTTGATGAATACAGGATAATTCACTCGTTTCTAGAGCTATTTGGGCATACATTTATATCTCTGAGTGAATCAAGAATCTTGACAAGAAGTTTGGCTTCAAACGCGATTAATTTCAAGAATTACGGCCGAGGCCATAATCTACATCATATCCGTAATTCTCTGATTGGCTACGTGATGGACCCGTTCTTATACAAGCATAGGCATGATGTGAATACGTGATCATAACTTCCTCGACAACCTTTCAGATGACGAAAACCTCGACAATAAAATTATGGGCATGGCCATAATTTGCTTCATGATCGTAATCTCATAGCCGCCAGAATTTATTACCAGCCACCTAGCTTTAAATGCTCATAACTCCTTCGTTTTAACTCCGATTTGGACATTCTTGGAGTCAAAACGAAGAGGATTAAATGAGCATTAATTATGTGGATGTTACAAGAATTAAAGAGACTGCAATTAATGTATTACAGTTACATTACGGTTACAACCATAATGGCCCATTACACCCATAATCATGGAGCCACCTGTAATGAATGGGCCATAACTCCCTCATTATAGCTCCGTTTTTAACATTTAAGGTATCAAAACGTAGCTAATTCAATGGCCCATCAATGTATGCATTCAGGAATGAGTTTGGACTCTATTTATGGTGCGAAATTTGGGTTGAAAAGGGAGGAGTTCTGGTGAGGTATTGAAGTTCTGGACGAAAGCAAAAAGGGAGAGAAAGAGATCCTTGTGCGCCCACTCTAGAAGATTTGAAGAAGAAGGATTGCTACCCTTCCTTGAAGAGTTTCCCATCTTCTACCTACTATCTTCATTTTGGTTTCTTCTTTCCTTAGAGATTTGTACTCAAACGACGCTATGATAGCATAATTTCTTTGTCGGAACTAAGGGTGTAGTCTCGTTGATTGTATCTTGTTTTTGAACTTGTTATTTCATAGAAAATGCAAATTTTATCTGCTAGTGTTGCATTGGCCACATAATTACTTTTGTTAGGCGCCGCAAGAAGGACCGAAAGGTAAATTGCGACGCTAGATCTGCCAATTCGAACATGCTCTGAGCTGTCAAGAAATGGGGCAAGATTTGTATGAGGAACTTTATAATATCTCTGAACCCATTGGATCAATCTAGGTACGGTTAGCTACAAAAGTAGGACGCCGATCTAGATTGATACCGGATTATGCCGTCGAAAGAGGGTAATATGTACCTTTTGATATTTCCTTGAGCACTTTTAGAATTCATTGCTATAATTTTAACTCATTTGAATTTAAGATCCGTCAACGAGATGAACCCGAAGTTCCGATATCTCTAACCCCTGTTTTCAACCCAAAACTTACTCTTGCTAGATTCGGTTTGCTTTAAGTTGTATTTGCTTTACTTTACGCAATTTCAAATCATTTCACCTACTTTTCTAGCTATTAATTCATAATCACATGGTACTTGATCACTGTCCCTATGGGATCGACATCTTAAGTACTATCACGACAAAATCGTCACACTTGGGGTTAGTGGTGCGATAGTACAGCACACATCACTCCCCCACCAAACTCGGACATCGCCCTCGACGTCATTGGACACCCTCCTAGCACCAGCATCGGAGCCCGCCGCTCCGGGAAGAGGTCTTGCATACCTCTCATCGGTATCTCGCTGAACAGATGCCGGCATCCTCGTCACCCGCCTAGTGACGGCATCAGAGCCTCTTGCTCTAGAAAGAAGTCTCGCAGACCTCTCATCGGCATCTCGCTCACAAATGCCGGAATCCTCGTCACTCGCCTGGTGATGGCATCAGAGCCTGCTGCTCCGAAAGAAGCCTCGCAGACTTCTCGTCCTCATCTTGCTCACAGATACCGGATCACCTCGTCGCCCGCCTGGCAACGGCATCGAAGCCTACTGCTTCGGAAGGGGGGGTGCACTCACCGCCACCCTATCTCTGTTAGTGCGCCACCTGCACACTTGCTACCTGCCCAGGTAGCACCACCATCTCCTTGCATCACCATGATCGCCGGCAAAACCTTCGCTCTGATACCACTGTCACGCCCAACCAGTTTAGCCCGTCCACGTCAGTGTTTTCGAATTGGGAATTTTGATTTCTGGTTTTCGGACACACCGTCCCATCATAGAAAATGCTGACATGGACGGGCTAAACAGGCTGAGCGTGACACTAATTAAGATGCAAATGGCGAGACGTGAGCAGCACTAGGGTTTAATCTAGCGCTGTCACAGTAATTAAATTGCAATAATTAAAACTGTTTAATCAGATCTAAACAGATTTAATCAGATAACAGTAATTAAATGCAAATAGGTAATCAGTAATTAGGGTACAGATTAGATGCGAGAAAAGAATAATTAACTCTAATTAGAAGATCTAAAATTAGATCAGATGAATTTCTAGAGCTAATCAAAATTAATTAATGACGAATCAAGTATTAAAATGAATAATAAGCGAGGGATTAAGACTAATCAAGATTAGCAATCTGTATTAATTACGAGTGAACCTAATTAAATAAAATCAGATTGACTATCAAACTAACAGATAATAACGAATCTAACTAAGATGCAAGAGAACGCCAGCCGAGGTGTCTTCTTCACGTGTTCGAACGATGCCGCCTATGTCGTTCGTTCGCCGGGGACTCATCGCCGGTAGAGGTGGACGGGTAAGGGGTGCGGCAGGCTCAGACCCCACGTCCGAGCCTCAGCCATCGTCGGCGCACCGCCGGAAGCTCTCGTCGGGGAAATGGTGAAGGAGACTCGGAACAGAGGAAATCCCGGAAAATCCAAAGAAAACCACCGACACCGGAGAAGACAAGGTTAATAGGGAAATTTACATTTGATTGATCAAGCCGAACATACCTAAACCCTATTACAAGCTTTACTCAACCTCTCTAACATCGACGGCACCTCGCCATCGACTTATAACACCTCACTACTCACCGGAGGAACTCTTCGTTGCCGAGTCGGCAACGGCATCCGAGCTCGCAGCTCGGGGAGGAGGTCCCGCCGACCTCTCGTCGACGTCTTGCAAATGCCGGGACCGTCGTCGCTCTTAAGCCGCCGGCTCTCATGGGCGAGGCGGTGGAAGCCACCGCCTATGGTTCCGGTCCGCCTCCCCCTCCTCTTCCTCTTGGACGAAGCTGGAAGGAGATCGGTCCGATTTGGCGTCTCTAGGAATAGAGGAAGTCGCGCTGCCTCCCTCCCTCCTCTCGACACTCGCCCGATCTTCTTAAAGGCTGGCAACATTGATAGGGCCTCGACGGCTGCTACCGCAAGTGCATGATCTATCGCGTAATACAATAAGTATCGATCCCACGAGGACTAGGGGTCAAGTATTAACTAATCAGTCAACTAATAGCTAGGTTAATGATTAATGGAGAAATGGCTAATATCCTAGTGCAAGAGATTAAACTAAAGCAAACTAAAATCAAATTAAAATCAAGCAGAGTAGAGAGCAAAACAATCAGGGTTTTAAGTCTATGGGTTTCACCACACTGAAACATGAAGAAATATTAAGGCTTGATGTTCTAATCAAGTTTTATCTAAGTTCTCAAGGTAATCCTTCCCAGGGTACAGAAGCGCTCCCTCTCAGGACATGGTCCGGTGTCTGACTTAACCCAAGTCTCCTACTCTCGTGGCTTACCGGCTTAAGTGGACCCAATGGGTTCTATGAAGAATTAGGGTTCTGATGCATTGCATTTTGATAGTGATTTTGATAGTGATTTCATGTCAAATCTAGGCTTATATTAGTGCTTTTATACTCATTATGGCCTTATTTCCTTCATATTTTCAGAATCTTCACTTTTTCGCACTTTTATTGAATTTCAGGTAAAAACACCCTTTTTCGACATATTTTGAAGATTCTGAGGCCATGGGACGATTTCTTGTGTGGAAACCAAGCTGCCCATCAAATTTGGGCTTATTTGGAGTTAGCCTGACAATCACGGCCAGGTGAACCCCAGGGGGTTCACCATCCCAGTCGCCAGCCTGTGAAACTCACAGAGAGCATCACGGCCGGGGGGTTCACCAGAATTCCATTTGGCCGAAAACTGTCCAGAACACATCACAGCCAGGTGAACCCGGCGGGGTTCACCGCGCTTCTTTCTGCCGAAATCACAGAATGAATCACGGCCAGGTGAACCCGGCGGGGTTCACCGTGATTCTAACCCAGGCTTGCAAGTAGACACGACCCACACTCGGTTTTCCTTCGATTTCTCACCCGTTCGGAGTCCAAATTTAGCAAGTGAGGTGTCTATGGAAAGCTCTTTCAGAGGTGAATGCACAGAACATAAAAGCCCTAATTTTCATGCCATATTTGGGGAGAAATCGAGGAAAAGGCGAGTGAGAGCGAGTTAACCGATACCCATTCAGTATTTTGGCGATTTCGGACCCGATTCGAGTCCAAATTTAGCAAGTGAGGACTTTTTGGAAAGCTATTTCAGAGGCGAACGTAAAGGATATAAAAGCCCCAATTTTCTTGCCCTAATCATCGAGCATTCACGCGACGAACGGCCTAGGGCGGAAGAACACGGCGATAGAGGCGATTTTTGGAGTTTTTCGGCGATTGAGATACACAATCATCACGATTTCTTCAGGATTCCTTCCGTTCATCGTCTCCTTCCCCTTAGTTTCATTTTCTTGTACTTTCTTATCATTAAAAGAGAGATCTTGAGCGTTTCAATGACGATTGTAGCGTAAACCCTAATTCGGGGCTTGGTGGAAACCCTTTGATAATTCTTATTGCAAACATTGTATCTATTTTCGTTATTTGGTATAGATTTGTGAGCATATTTTACTTCAACACATTTATTTTGTGATTTTATCTTGGCCAAATATTTTCACGTGTTAGCCGTTACGATTCATATCGAGAGAAGGATCATAACGGTGGAATCTCTTAGTAAAACTTGCGAGACCTCGACACGAGAGTGCTTGGTCTTCGCTCGAGGATTTCATAGTCTGCCATAGAACTCATTGGGTTCATCTTAGAACGATCCACCGCGAGAGTAGGAGGTCGGTCTAAAACGAACACCGGGGTGTATCACTCGAGAGAGGGCACCTTGTACCCTAGGGTTAGACTCCTTGTGCAAAACCAATAAACCAATTAACTAATATCTTTCTTGTGCGATTAAGATTATCATCGTGGTGGAAGCCGTAGCCCTGAATTCTCTCTCATATCTTTTCTCTACCGACATATTTGTGATTGCTTATTTACGATTTCTGTTCTCAAACCCACGTTTCGATTCGCCTAGCTATTAGGGCTCGGACTTTCTAGTACTCAACTTGCTCCTTGTGGGATTCGACATCTTTTGTATTACTTCGATATAACCGTGGACTTGCGGTCGTGTCAAGTTTTTGGCGCCGTTGCCGAGGAACAACGGTTGATATTAGTATATTTCTGAGGATTGGTAGACTAAGCATTTTTTTTTCTTTTTCTTTTCTTCCTTTTTATTTTTATTTTAGCTATTTCCTTTCTTAAGCTTTATCATTGTGACTAATCAATAGTTTTTGCAAAGGAGCTTAAGAACAGGTGATCGTTGAATTTGGAGAATGCCCGAGCACCTTTGACTGCTGGAAATATGAACAACAAGACTTTGAGAGATTATGCTGCTCCATCTATACAACACTTACAATCAGGCATTGCTCGCCCGAATGTGGAAACCAGCAATTTTGAGATCAAGCCTGCACTTCTATCGTTGGTTCAACAGAACCAGTTTGGAGGCTCTTTACTTGAAGACCCTTACATGCATTTAGCTATATTTTTGGAATATTGTGATACTTTGAAATTAAATGGTGTCTCCTCTGATGCAATTCGACTAAGGCTTTTTCCTTTTTCTCTTAGGGACCAAGAAAGGATATGGCTACACTCCTTACCACCAGGATCAATCACTACATGGGACCAGCTCTCCTAAATTTTCCTTTCTAAATACTTCCCTCAGAGCAAGACTGTGTGGTTTCGTAACCAGATTATAAGCTTAACTCAGAAAGATAGAGAATCACTCTATGAAGCATGAGATAGATTTAAAGAACTTCAGAGAATATGCCCACATCATGGACTTCAAAAATGGGTAATTGTTCACCACCTTTTATAATGGTCTAAATTTTAACACGAGGCGTATTGTTGATGCAGCTGCTGGCGGGGCTTTGATGAACAAGACTGTGGATGATGCTATGAGCCTGCTGGAGGATATGGCCTTCAATCACAGTCAATGGTCAGGACACAGCTTCGCTGAATGCAAATTAGGAATCTCACAACTTGAACCTTTTAGAAAGCAAGCCAATACCTTTTGGAATCTCAACCCTAGACCACAGTTAGACCCATATTCCAATACATACAATCCAAATAGGTGGGACTATGAAAATTTTTCTTACGTGAACAATCCCAACACAATTCCCCAACCTAACTATAGGCAACCTCCTGAATTTCAATCGAGGTAGTTTGTGTCACCTCAAAAGTCTAACCTTGAGTCACTACTAGAGACTATTGTGGCAGCACAAACCAAGAAAAATGAGAGTGTTTGTGAAGTCATTAGGCAACTAACATCTAAAGAAGATGCTCTCGAGGCCCATAATAAGATGTTGGAAACCCAATTGGCTAATCAAGCTAGCACCTCTACAATAGCCTCTGGTAAACTCTCATCCCAATCTGAAACATACCCAAGAGAATATTGTGATGCAATTATAACTTATAATGGGAAACAACTTGAGGAGCCTAGGATGCCTGCACATGACACTGAGATTAAATCTCCTGAGACACTTCAACCTGAACAATCAAATGAGGAGATAGAACATGAGAAACCACTTGAGGATATACCTTCTTTTGTAGGGACTTGTCACAATGTTGATGCTGTTGAGGAAGTAGTTAACCAAGATATGATTGACAAATTATTTGTGGATCCTATAGATATCTGTTTTGCAGCTGAAGAGAAGGTGAAAGACAATGAAAAAGCTCAACCTTTTGCTATACTCTTTGATTCAACTGAAATAGTCAACTTGAGAAAGGTACAATTTGAAAATTTACATAAGGAAATAACCAAGGTAATTGATGAAGGTAAAATAAGCTTGAAATCATTTTCTGACCCTTCAAGGTACGAACCACTTGGTAATTTCATTTTCATTCTGATTTATGAATAACACTTCTATGGTCGAGCTACCGACCTTAAACTAGCGCTCTTGGGAGGCAACCCAAGTTTTTGCTTAACTTTAATTTTTATGCATAGTTTCTTTTTGTTATTAGTTAGTGTTTTAGACTATTGGTTTCTTTTTCATTTCTTTAGATTTCTAGAGGGGATTGCTACTAAATTGATGTCTCTTTATAATGTAGGATGAAGATTGGGCACATGAGAATTTTTCCAGAATTTTCCCAGAATTTTTGAAGTAAATAGTGCAAATCACAACCTGGTGAACCCCATGGGGTTCACCCGTGAAGTGCACTGTACATAGGCGCCCAGACTTTATGACCAGTGAGTTTCATGGCTTGGTGAACCCCACGGGGTTCACCAGAATTTCTACACGCGCAGGGACCCACCAGTGAGCTTCACAGGCAGGTGAACTCGACGGGGTTCACCATCTTTCCGAACTCCAGAAAATGTCCAGTAAGCTTCACAGGTCGGTGAACCCCAGCGGGTTCACCCGTGCTTCTGTTGCTTCAGCCCGACCACAGTGATCATCACGGGCTGGTGAAACCGAGCGGGTACACATGTTTTCTAATCCTGTGTTCACCCGAAGCTAGGGCACCCAGCGCACGACCTTACCGCCGCCGCCACTCGATTGTGCCTCCCTCTGATCTTCTCAACACATCTTCAAGGCTTCGATCTGGATTTCCCTTTCAGATATTCTCTCTAAGAAACTCCGGATCTCAGTCCCGTGTATCCGCTGTTCTTCGACTTTTATCGACCCGATCCGCCGCCGCCTCCCGATTCTGACGGAGCCGACCAGATCGCGCCGCCTCCTCTCCCTCTTAGCACTTGAAGAAGATCTCCAGAGGTTTGATCCAGCTTTTCCCTTCATCTAGTCGGGTTACTTCTCCAATCGGTTCCAGATTTCCTTTCCGCCAGTTTCTCCGAGTTTCTTTTTCAGTCAGTCCGCCGCCTGTGTTTTCTCTGCACCTCCTACCGGACCTTCTCACTAGAACTCGCCAACCTTTTTCGATCGCTATCAACCACCATGCCTCCAAGGACTAAAGTTATGGCTGCCAAGCGGACCTCACGCCCTCAACAGGCGCTATCTGATTCGTCCGCCACCGATGATGAGGAGTATGAGCCTACGCCTACACCTCCATCTTGCCGACCATATTTGATGGCGACTCCAGGCTCGTCTTCCTCTCGCCATGGGCGCATTCCTTCCAGCCGATCACAGCCATATGCCTCTCCCCCGAACAAGTTCGGGATTATCTTTCGCGACACTGATCAAGAACAACGCTATCAGATATTGCGCCAGCGCCGGGTCCTCAACATGAGGTATCTTGACAGAGGTACACTGCAGATGCTTGGGATGCTTGATGACGTCGACATGATGTATGCTGCAGTGGGTTTGGAGCAGTTCTAGCGACTATTTTCTCCCACCTATGTTGGCGTGACTTTGGAATTTCTGAGTTCTTTGGAAGTGAAGGCCGATCCTATTCTCGAGGACGATCCAGGACGTTTGACATTTCGGTTGGGTAACATCGAACACACCCTCACTCTCTCACAATTGTGCGGTATTTTTGGTTTTCCGGAGCCTTGTGTTTGCAGGGTCCCCACTGAATTCAGTGAGCAGGGTTTTTGGGGCGCAATTACTAATGAGCACATCTATTCCGCTCGCGTGGCTCGTGCATCTAGTTTATGCAACCCTGTGCTCAAGTATGTCCACAGTGTGTTGGCTTATACCTTATTTGGCCACGATGAGAGTGATGGTATGGTTCGGTAGACCGAGCTCTTTTATCTCTGGTGTATGCTGCACAGTTTTAGGGTAGATTCTGGGTATTATCTGGCAAAGCATTTCAGCCGCGTCGCCCATTCTTTGAGGGGGGTGATAGTGATTGGTGGCTTGATCACACCTTTAGCAGTATCCTTAGGTATCATTCCATACGGCACACTGGAAGCTACTGGGAGCAACAGGCTTGATATCGAGTCTTGCGTTGCCATGAAGCTGATTGTTCATAGGGGCGATTCCTATTGCATGACATTCAAGGGAAGCCAATTTTGCCTTCCATTACCGAACCCAGAGCGCACCTCAGTCAGAGTGCGAGGAAACTGGCGCATCCAGCCAGTTGAGGACGTACAACTAGATCCAGTTGACACCGCACCACCAGCTCCTGGCGCCTTCTCTTTTGGTGGCCCCTCCTCTCACGATTTTATGATGTCTGTATTGCAGGAAATTAAAGAGGAGCAACTTCATCAGCGGGAGATGATCGATCACCTGGACACCACTGTTACCTACATCCAGCAGAACCAATCTTCGCAATGGGAGTCGATGGAAGCACACATGCAAAGGCAACACAAGATGATGGGTTCTGTTTGGGAGAAGCTATCACGCATCGATGATAGGCTGGCCTTCATCAATGAGGAGAATATGGCACGCATGGACATCTCTTCTGACGAGGAGGCCGACCCAGATTATAGCGCACGTGGGAAGAGCAAGAGCTCCAGGGCTTCTAGCCCTCGCTCATGAAAGAGGAAGTAGCTTCCCATCACCCCTCAGCAGCAGCATCATCCACTCCTCTCACATCATGATATTGCATAGAGGACTATGCAAAATTTTAGAGTGGGTGAGCTTTCTTTACTCCGGTCTCTGCTTTCTTTATTCATGTGGTTGTGATTTGTTGTGATGTTAAGGATTGTTGTTTTTATTCTGTGACGGTTGGATATTATGTGGCATTGTATCTTATATGCCATTCTATTCGTGGGCCTAGTTCACATCTTCAGGCCCCACTCTGTGACAGTTATGTTTCACACTTTGCAATTTTTTTCCTTTCACGCTTATATCAGTATTTTGCTATGATGATTGTGACTACATGCTGTATAAATTTTGAAGTATTTTAATGCTTATTATTCATGAATTCATGTGTCCATCATGAGACTTGTCCTATGATAGCTATTTCAAAAATTTTGAGTTGAATACATGATTGGTCAGGAATGATCAAAGAAATAAGTCTGGAGTACACCTCCTTGTTAGAGATACTTTTTGAATCATATCCATATGTTCTATGATTTAGAAATTTTGCGATTTGGATTGATTTTGAGATGTTCATTAGTGGGTCAAACATTGATATGATTGTTGAATCAACTCAAGCTTGCAACTTACATGAGAATCATAGTGAGATACATATTCACTTAGTTATTCTTTGATTTCTTTTTTGTTGTTGGGGAGACACTGCATTTATCAAAAAGGATATGTTATCAATTGCTGAGCATGATATAAAAAAAAATCTCACTCTTAGATTCCTCTACTTGGCACTGCGCAAAATTGGCAGTGGTACCGAAGGATATGAGTTGAAATCTAAGAGATGTGAAGTGAAAACAATAAAAAGACTCCTCTACTTGGCATTGCGAAAAATTGGCAATGATACCTAAGGTTATGAGTTGAAGTCTATTGCAATAATCAGTGTTTCATACCCTGATAAAACATTTGAGTTAACCCCAGCAATTTGACTAGGATGGATTGGAATTGCATGAGTGTTGTGTGTAGGCTTGATTGAATCCTATGTTCGCTGCTTACTAGGTTGTTTGGCATCTAGCTATTATGGGATCAAACTGTTGAACACTTAAAATAACCATTTACTTGATTTCTCCTGATTAGATCATGGATTGCTATTAAATGTTTTTCTAACTTAGATGTATACCTTGATACAAAAGATTGTTCTTATTCCCATCTTGTATTTCATCTTATTTTATTGCTTGAGGACAAGCAAAGATTTAAGTCTGGAGTATTTTGATGCATTGCATTTTGATAGTGATTTTCATAGTTATTTCATGTCAAATCTAGGCTTATGTTAGAGCTTTTATACTCATTATGACCTTATTTCCTTCATATTTTCGGAATCTTCACTTTTTGGCACTTTTATTGAATTTCAGGTAAAAACACCCTTTTTTCGACATATTTTGAAGATTCTGAGGCCATGAGACGATTTCTTGTGTGGAAACCAAGCTGCCTATCAAATTTGGGCTTATTTGGAGTTAGCTTGACAATCACGGCCAGGTGAACCCCACGGGGTTCACCATCCCAGTCGCCAGCCTGCAAAACTCACAGAGAGCATCACGGTCGGGTGAACCCCAGCACGGGGTTCACCAGAATTCCATTTGGCCGAAAACTGTCCAGAACACATCACGGCCAGGTGAACCCGGCAGGGTTCACCGTGCTTCTTTCTGCCGAAATCACAGAATGAATCACGGCCAGGTGAAGTCGGCGGGGTTCACCGTGATTCTAAC
The DNA here is from genome assembly GCA_027563935.2 of Costus lasius. Classification (NCBI taxonomy): domain Eukaryota; kingdom Viridiplantae; phylum Streptophyta; class Magnoliopsida; order Zingiberales; family Costaceae; genus Costus; species Costus lasius. The sequence goes on along the minus strand of CM050450.1, from coordinate 12,279,033 downwards.
CCAGGCTCGCGAGTAGACCCGACCCACAATCGGTTTTCCTTCGATTTCTCACCCGTTCGGAGTCCAAATTTGGCAAGTGAGGTGTCTATGGAAAGCTCTTTCAGAGGCGAACGCACAGGTTTCTATGGACAAAATAATAAACCATCACAGGCATGCTAGTTTGGTCAATATGGTCATAGCCCTTTTCATACACATAACTTGTCACGAGCCATGTGACATGTTATCGTGCATCCAAGGGTTGCGAGTCCCTAAAGCAGATCAGCCCATGCCAGAAGCCGAAAGCATGTGTCCTTCCTTCAGCCGCAGTCTATCACCACGCTTCCAAAGCTGGCGCCACTTCTGACTCCAATTGAAGAAGACTCCTTGTTGTCAAGATGAAGCCTTAACCTATCATATAATTCTACATCTATTCTAAACAAGATGAAAGATTCTTTACAACAAGATAGGGAGAGAACCACACGCAGGTGGAAAGAGATTTTACAAGCATTCATCACAAGTGGAAACATGCTTCCACATCACAACACAGGAGGGCACTCGCTATGGCCATATCAACCCAATCAAGTGGCGCATGTAAAATTTAAAAATCCGGAAAAATCAAATTTTAGCACCTTATGCGCCAACATCATCCAAAGCACTCTCTTAACCAAATTTATGCCAAAATTTAGATCAAGTTCCATGATGATTTCATAGACCCTATCGGCTGGCAGTTTTGTTAGATCAAGAGACCCGGTCAGTCCGAAGACACAATGTCCGTCTTACTTGACAAAACCTACGTGCGCCTTTGGTCTTAAATCAATCATGAACACAATCAAATTTCGGCCATAAAGTTGAGAAGAGAAGATTGGATGAAAAACTCTTTCTAAGTGAAACGCACATGGATAGAAGAAAAATTTTCTAAAAATTTTTCATACAAGCAAACGTACACCTTGTGTTTCTCGCAAGTAGCTCTGATACCACTGTTAGGGAATACCGGGTGTAATTTAAAATTTTATAGTCCCAGGACGCAGCGGAAGAATCATTACACCCGAAACATATTCCGGTACCAAGGATCCATGCGAGAGAGAAGACACAAGGATGTGTTAGAGATGTACCTCTTTTGCTTGTCTAGTTGCCGAAGCCATGTTGAAGACGATCAAGTGCTCGCCCTCTACAAGTATCCACGTGTCGACTCCTTGATCGTTGCTCCCTTCTACGCTTGGTGCTAGCCTCGGGAAGAGAATCAAGCCTTCACCTCACTTGCGCCACCTTCAAGAGAACTTGCGCCAAGGAGGGGATAGGGAAGATGCCGCCAAGGACTTCCCTCTTCTTCTTTGCTTGCGCCACCTCCAAGTTGCGCCTATGGCCAAGGAACGATGAGGGCTTGTGGCAAGAAGACGCCACCAAGCACAAAGAATCCTTGTGCCAAAGAAGAGAGGAAGAGGAAGAACTTTCGGCTCCAAGGAAGAAGATTGCGCTCCTTGATGAAGAAGGAGAGCTCCAAGCTCTCAAGTTGTCGCCACCTTTAGCCTCCACGCCTCCTTGTGTATGAGACCTCACGTATTCCAAGAAGGGAATACGTGACAACTAATTATTGGGCCTCATTGGATAATGAGCTAGCCCAAACTTCATGGCATGGGTTGATTAAGCCATTGGATCTAATCAATGCAACCCTAATCCAAATGTGACCAATTAAGGTCAATTTCGGGTCAACCTGCCAAAAATGAAGTTTGGCTCCAATAACTTTCTTCCAACTCATCAGGCCCATTGGCGCTGATGAAATCTTCCAAATTGATCCAAGTTATCCAATAACTTGATCATAAGGCTTCTGATTAAAGCAACATCAAGAGTCTATTGCGTGTGACCCCGTAGGATCCATATGACGATGGCAATGATGTAAACATCATAAGTAGTGAGGGGTATCTAGCAACACATCACTACTACCCATGTCATAGGACTTAAGTCATTATGGCAACAACTCCTAACAAGCAACGAGGATTCCCATTGCATTATAGATCCCTTTGCCTAAACTGATATCCTGCCATTGGATTAGTCTCAAGTTTATCAATCCAATGCATTGGTCATGAGTCAACAAGTGTGGCCACACATTCCTGTCATGCACCAATAAGGTGGGGTGCCCCGAGTGGATATCATGCTTCCAATAAGGAAGGGGCAAATCCTACTATTGGTCATCCATGTCTCTACGTGACTTATGGCATGCCCAATGACAGTCATTTTGGTCTCCCAATTACGGAGAGATGTAAGACTGTATCAAAGCATACCCATCATCAAATCTAGACATGAATACCTCAAGTCTAAGGATCAATGCAAACCTCATGCATGTGAGATTGACTTGTTGACTAGACAAGTCAATCCTCACGGTGGATCACTCCAGTGCATCCAATGCACCTGTATGTCTGCGTTACTGTGCCCCGCACTTAACCAGCCCATACACCAGTCTCACATGTACCAAAGCTGTCCCATATCTGCTAAGGTACCTTGTCTGGGGATAGCTTATGAGAATTGATCCAATCCAAACTCCTGGGACATTATACATGCAACTCAATACATCAACGCAAGTAGAGAAGTCTGCATAATAACGACCATGCAAATATAAAGAGTAATAGTTCTATCAAAGTACATTCAAACAATGCCTGACCATGTCCATACATTGGTCTACAGGGCATATATACCAACAGTGGAGGCTCAGTCGCAAGAGGCACGTCCTGATCCTCGACTACCTCAACTCTCCAGTTTTGCTGTTCGCGTACTATGGTGCTCGCTGGATTTGGCAGTGGTAGTTTGACATCGCTCTCGGGGAAGACTAGACTGTAGAATTCTCCCTCCTTAACTATCATTCGCATGGAAATGCAGGAATCAAGATTGAGTCAGCTGTTGCCCCGGGCTTGTTCCATCTGGTAGGGACGAATCCCTACTACAAAGGCTAGTGGGGTAAGAAGTCCCCCGAGAGAAATGGCACCCTTCGGTGCCCTTGATACCTTCCGGAGTTGCTTGGCGAAATGAAAGGCAGTGTTGAGGCGGACTCTATGCAGCATCGCCCATAGAAATTAGAGCTCGGATGCCCGAACAAGACCATCAGACTCCCCTCGACCAAAAATAGTGTGTGCCATGACACGATGCACATACTTCAAGACAAGATTCTTGAGGCAGGTGGCTCTGGCTGTCCTGGTATCAAAAGGTCAGAAATCGGTCAAGTCAGCCCAGAAGTTGCTTGCTTTAAATTCGGTTGGTGTGAGTCTCATCCCATCTGTAGGAAAGCCATAGATAGAATTCAGCTCTGTCAACGTAAGCACAAACTCAGTATTGTTGAGCCGGAAGGAAAGACTGCCATCATCATCGTAAGTGTGGATGCTAGCATGAAACTCCATGGAAGACAGGAACTCTAATACGATAGGGATGTAGGTGGGATAGCAGATAGTGAAGAATTGATCCCACCCCACATGTTGAAAAAGCCATTTCACATCCTCGTAGAAACTCAAGGTGTTTAGAGTTGCGTGGTCCAGGAACCGTGTGGTCACCACTGGGCGGCGTGCGAGGGTAGTGAGACTGGTAAGTTACTCTGGATCTTTGCAAATGATCCCATATGGAGTTGGAGGAGCAGCAGATGGTGGCTGTTGGACGGCGGTGGCGCTAGAAGAGGAGGCTCGGAGTTTGGAAGTGACTTGCTTCCGATGAGACATCTTGGAGGCGTAGGAAGATGACAGGAAGATGCTCGGTGCTGAGAAGGAAGCTTCAGGTGCGCCGGCGATGAAGAAGTAGGGTCGACGGCAGCGGAACAGTGGGCGGTGACCAGAACTAGGGCTGCGGCGAACGGCGGCAGGAGGCACGAATCGACGCTGGAAAGTTGGGGGAAAGAGTCGCCGGAGGTCGGGAAAGACGATGGGAGGTCGCCGGAGGTCGATCGGGCACCGGAGGCGGCGGATCAGGATGGTGGTGGCCACGCTAGGGTTGCGTACATGGGTGTGTATGCGCGTGTGCAGGCAGCCCTTTTTATAAAATGTCATGCACGGGTGTGTACGAGTACACAGCCTAGGTCGTGCAGCTCTCGGCCTCGACACCCAACTGAGTTCACTTACGATGCACGACCGTGCATCGGTGCACGGGCATGCCCGTGCACATCTCGGTCAAGTGCGGGTGTGGAACTCCTTACGCGTCACGACCGTTCACGCCTTCACACTCATGCCCGTGCAGCGCTCGGTCACGCGTGCAGAAAAGTTAACTGAGTCATGCACGGCCGTGCATGGATGCACGGGTGCGACCGTGCATGGCTTGGTGATTCCTGAAAAATCCAGAAAAATTTTCATCAGCATGGTACAGCTTAGAGAGCATAAATATGAAATAAAAATTAGAAAATAACAATGTCTAAATGATGAAAAGAAATAAGAAAGTAAAAGAGTGAATAAGAGGTTGGGTTGCCTCCCAACAAGCACTTCTTTCGGGTCACTAGCTTGACCAGCGTGATGCTCATGGTGGGTCTGGTGGTGGAGAAGCTAAGTATGTGGCGTGGAGTTTCTACCTTTGTCGTCGTCCACAGGTTGCACCTATTAAAATAAGCACAAGATATACAAGTTTATCTCTAATTGTTTTGACAGAACGTGGAATAACAGAGTTATAAAGCACATAAGCTTTTGCAAAGTCAATTAAAATTTTATCTCCGAACAGTCTCAAGATCTTCTTCTTCAGATCGGCTCCCGTGGCATCATAAGTGTGTGATATCATAGTTGCCACTTTATTTCCTCTTGGGCCAATCGAGTCGTTGGGTCTATCTCCAAAGTGTTCAAAAAAAGCTTATGGGAAGAGCTCTATCTTACTTCTTGACTGTGCAATACTTCCCTTCACCTCCGTTCTGCTCTCCCTGGAACCTGAAAGATAGAGTTCATTGTTAGTAACAGGAAGATTGAATGATATAGCGTTTCCATGAATGCAGAACTTCATCGTCCTGTGTGGGACATCAATTATGGCTCTGACGGCGGCAAGGAATGGTCTGCCCAATATAAGAAGGAAAATAGAGTTCTCGTGCATATCCAGAATCACAAAGTCTACCGGGATAGAGAATCCTTTAAATTGCAATGGTAAATTCTCAGCAATCCCGAGTGGGTGAAGTCTAGAGTTGTTTGCGAACTAGAGAACCTGAGATGTTGATTTGAGAGTCCACAAGTTCGGCTTCTTGAAAGTGACGACCGACATGATGCTGACCCTAGAACCCAAATCCAAGAGTGCTCGATTGAATGAAATGTTGCCGATTTTGCATGGTATGTCGAAGCTTCCAGGATCCTCGACTTTGAGAGGTGGTTGATTACATGCGGAATCTGCTGAGTCTCCAACAACCACCATTATCGTTTCAGCATCGAGTGCGTCAGGAGTCTCATGATGAGGCTCCTTTTTTTGGCTTTCAGACTTGTCCTCTTCATCCCCCATGTTTTCGGTTTTACATTCCTCCGATCGCTCACTACCACTCATCATGATGGCATTGCACTGATCTCTCAGATTTGCTTCAGGTTGAGCTGGAAGCTTTCCTGGGTGTCTTGACAATGAACTGGTTCGCTGGTCCAGCTCTATGATCTGGCTTTCCATCATTTTTGAGTGAGTGGAGACAGAGTCCACTTTCATGTTCAACTAGAGAATTTGCTCATTTATAGAGTCATTGTGCTTCATTTGAGTTGCCATTAAATTTTCCAACATCGACTCTAATCTGGATTTTTGTGGAGGATCTTATTGCCTTTGATTGGCAGATGGATGTTGTATTCCAGGGGGAGGTGTTGAGTCATTTTTATATAGAGATTTTTATGCTATTTTCCTCGTTATATCTTTACTTTTCTAGCATTTACACCTTATTTGCATGGAATTATTGCTTTATCTTTGGAATCTACACTCTTTGGTGTTTTTGCATCATTTCAGGGAAAAAGCAAGGGAATGCCACCATTTTCAGCGAAATCTGTATTCTCGGCGAAAACCACGGTCCACCTAGTGACCAGAACCACACCCCGTGGCTTTGGTGTCGCCTTGTACCGATTTTCCAGATCTTCACCCCTCAACTTATCCACGTCAAACAGAGGGCTCTAGGAGGGAAAAAGTGGAATTCGATAAGGAGAGGAGAGGAAAGGGACAAAAACCCTATTCACGTAAAGAAAAAGGGGGGAGATTACACATTCACGCACGGACGTAAGGCAAGGAGGTGGCAGCTGAGCGACGGGAGAAAGGAGAAGACCCTTCCACGTGAGAGCGTGAAGGAGAGAGACGACCGATTGGAGGAAGAGGAGGCTACACCAGGCGGCTTTTTCCTACTTGAGGGAGTTTTGTCTTCTCATTTCTATCTGACGATCGATTGTATTCTCCATGGATGGAATGCTTAAACCGATTTGTTCTTTGCTTTGGAACATGAGCATTGTATCTTAAACTTTGTTTTAGGGCTAGGGAAAGCCCCTTGAATGTTCTATGTGTGGATTATAGCTTTATATTGTGAACCCTAGATTGTCTTATCATGCCTAGTTGCACGTATCCAATGAAGTTTTACATTGTGTTAATTTCATGCTCTTAGATATCTGGTAGGGTCGAGAGGCACGTCCAGATGTTGTAAACCATAGGTAGGAGTATCTCAATCGTCGCACGAGAGTGGTCGATTGAGTACGGGTAGTGTATACCATTTGGCACTCTTTGGGTTTATACGAGTTAAGCGTACTACGACGGTAGACGTTTGATCGTATAAGCACCTTGTTGTATCACCCGAGAGGGGACAACATGTACAAATGATGGAATGGTATGCACGATCCGGCCCTCGATGAGCTTATTAGGTTTCGCGTCCTACAACGGTAGACGCTAAATCTGGTAAACTCCTAGTCGCAAGTCGCATCACTCGAGAGAGGATGACTTGCTCACCTTTGGATCGCCCTAAGATTAAAAAGGGACTTTCATATTGTTATCAATCCATGCATAGCGCATCAAGGCGGTGGACCCTAGCCTTGATCCTACCCATCCTTAGACCATTCATCATGCAATTACCTAGCTTTCAATTCTATTTGTCTTGCTTATCTCTTGTTTAGCTTAATTTTAGATCTTAGTGACCATTTCACAACCACTTAAAGATCGTCTAGCTTGTGGTAATCTAATCAGTCGGTACTTGGTATTTGGTCCCTGTGGGATCGATATATATATATATTACTTCGATAGTCCGTATACTTGCGGAACGGCTAATTTACCGGCTATCAAGTTTTTGGCGCCGTTGCCGAGGACCAAATTTATCAATATCGACACGGTTAAGTTATTGCTAGACTAGGCGTTTCACTTCTTTTTCTTTCTTTTAGTTTATTAGTTTTTCGTTATTTAGTGTTAATCTCTTTTTACATTTCTGATAATCACTGCATATCTTTTTGTTAATTGGAAAGGTTGCCTTTGAATTTACTTGGTTTATGCGTAGGACTCTACGGTCGGGAGAACTAGCACTTGCGGATCCTGAATTGAAAAGACCTTCCGACGCCGTAGAAAAGCTAAGTCTAAGGCAGCCAGCTCAGAAAGAATTTCTTGAAAAAGATGAACTACCACCAGTGGTCAACTGAGAGGGCAGTACCATATAGGGCAGGTGGTGAAATTGAACTTGAGGCAGTGAGCTCAATAGTTGCCAAATTAGACTCTCTAGCTCACAAGCTTGACACTTTTGGATTGAACTCCACCACCGCCTATAGTACCTCGTACGAGAGTTGTGGTACATCAAGACATTTCTCAGCCGATTGCCACATGGGACCTCCTCCTTTCAGAGACTTTGCACCGGATCATGTGAATACACTCAATAGTTTTCCATCAAGTACGCAATATGATCCATACTCTAACACATATGATCCTGGGTGGAGGAGCAACCCAAACTATTCTTTCCAACAACAATGGCAACAACCTCCATCTCAACCACCTAGATCAAATTTGGAGTCTATGCTTGAAGGTTTTATGGCTAACCAAACCAAGCAAATTGAACAAGTATCCAGACAAAATGAGCGCATGAATGAGACCATCCAGCAATTAGCCTCTCAAGTTGAAGCTTTGACCACACATGGAAGGATGCTTGAAAATCAGATCGCGCAGCAAGCCTTGACGTCACCTAGACCTTCTGGTAGACTTCCGGGGCAACCCGAAGCGAACCCTAGAGAACAGTGCAATGCTATCAATACATGCATAGGGGAACAAGTAGATGAACTCAACATGAATCTGGATGTGGAAAAAAACCCCGAGCCGAAAACCTTAAGGAAAGAAGGGGTTGGTATAGAAGGACCTGATGATGAACAAGAGAAAAACAAGGAACCGGCATACATACCACCACCACCTTATGTGCCGGCTATTCCTTTTCCACAAAGATTAGTGAAGAAGAAGGTCGATCGCCAATTCTGGACTTGCAATAGTGTAGATGTTGTGGAGGACGAGTTGGGCAGCTTGCACACCATTATCAACAATTCTGATCCTTTGGAGGAATGCCTATCTGGAAATGAAAAAGAAGAAGATGCTAAATCTGAAGTGGTAATGTGCTCCCAACCACCGAATACTATCCTTCTATGCAACTTGAACCCCTTGGAGTGTCTCAACCTCAAACAGCCACTTACCACGGTAAAAGATGAAAAAGAGGTTGAATTCACACCATTACCGGATGACTTGGGGTATGAACTTTTAAGCTCAAATTCCACTCTACCAATGATAGTAGATGCAGAACTTGATATGGTACCAACTCGGTTACTTTTGATGAACCAATCAATGGTGAGCATCTCACTTGGTGGCAAACATACTTCTGAAACACCTCTCTGTGGCAGCCATGAAGATGTTAAATTGGAGGGATTTCCTGCTTTTAAATCTTTGCCCATAGAAGTACAAGTAACTATGAAACCGCCAGTGGTTTTACAAAATGAGAAGTATGGCACATCCTTGTCATTAGCCCCTGTGGTAATTGGCATGCCTGCTGCTAAAGTAGAAACACCTAATCCAGTGAGCATTACTGTCAATGAAACTATTCCCACTCAAAGGCAGATAGAGATCAACCCTAATGAGCATAGCCAGCTGCTGCTTAAATTATACTCTGAACAGCCAGTTTCACTGCCCAAGAAAGTCACAAATTTGACTTCTGATCCTTCTATAATGTCAGCACCAGATGATGGTAGAGAAGCATCAAATATGGTCGATATAGATGCAGTGCCGAGCGAACCCCCACTTCCAATTGTTCTTCTTGATATTGTTTTGTCTAAGCAAATGGAAGCTTTGGAGCCTCAGGCTAAGGAAGAAGTTGCGCCTGGTGCTCCTAACTTATCAGATTCCTTCAATGAGAACCCAAAGAAACCAAGTGAAAAAGACTTTAGAAATTCTAAAGAGAAAACCGACGCCAAAAGATTAGATGTTAACTTGAGTGTGATTAATACATATAGGGACGTTAGAGGCAAGTCAATGTTGAGAATAGCCAAGCTTGAAAAGTCTGAAGCATCAGAGGATTCACCACAAGATTCTTATAATGTTGAAGTACATCCATCTTTTACCGTTGCATTGGAACAAGATAAGAGAGTAGAAACCTATGGAGAAGTGAAATCTAGTGGGTACTATGAAGCAGACAACAAAATACTTAATGGATCCAACTGTATTGTCAATCATAAGGTGCAGGAAGATAATACCATGGTAAATGAGCAAAATAATGCATCTTTGTACTTGGCTGACTCTAAACTTGTAACTACTAGTGATCTTCCTTCTGCACGTGATGTCACTGTCAAATGTGAATTGACATCCAACAAGGTTGTTGGATCAACTGATTCTAGTGTGGTAAACATAGGCAAGGACACTGTTACAAAGATCATTCCAGTAGGTGTACCTAGTAAGGATGTTGCAGATGAGGAAGGTGGGGTGAACGTAGTGGAGTTAGATGACTGGGAAGATGCAGCCGATATCTCAACTCCAAAATCAAAAATATCAGAGAATGGACAGCAAGGCATTGGAGCAACTAAGCATCTGGATGATGATGGTTTTAAGGCTGCTAGTCAAACGAAATACTCTAAAGACATTCTTATGACACTCTCACTGCACTTTACTCAACTCCCTGTGGGTTTTGGAATTGGTTTAGACATAGCTGATCCATTGTTTATCATTCTTGTATGGAGACCACCAGGTCCTGGTCCTGGGAGGATTATAGATAGGCCACCAGATGCTTCTTGGGCAGATCGGCAGATGGATGATGAAAGATTGATCAAACCACATGTGACTGTTGGCCGTGATCATAGATTGGAAGCTGGAAATGGGACTGTGGCTGCAAGTGTTCGTCCTGGGCAAGGTCCTAACCGTGGTGTTTTGAGAGTTCTTCATGGGCAACTATCCAGTCAACTTGGGGGGATTGTATCAAGCCCAATGCATAACTTTGTTCACGAGCCACATGAGAAGCGGAGCATTATACATCCTTCCAACCCCCCAGATCCACCTTGACATGACACTAGGGTCAAGCCAAAGACCTTAAAAAGGCACTTCTTAGGAGGCAACCCAAGCTCTTTCCCTTTCTCTTGCTAGTTCTTTCAGTAATTTGTTTAATGGTATTTTCACCTTTTGGTAGGTAGCTTAATGGTATTTTGATTTATTGGGGTTATGATGGTATTTTGACTTATCGATCATTTGCCTACTTCTACTCTCTTTGGGTGGTTTGCTTTACTATGAGTGCACCTTGCTACATCTTTTTGGTAGATTACTCCATGGTATCATCACTTGCTATTTTCAATTATTGTGCTGGGATTGGTATTGAGCCGGTATTTTGATATTGTTGATCGTTTGCTTGATTTCCACTTTCTCCTTGTAAGTCTACCCGCTGTGTACTCACCTTTCCCATCCATTTGGTAGCCTAGTTAATGGTGTTGCTGCTCACTGTTTACATCTGTGGTGCTTGGGAGGTGTAGGATGGGACCTTGATGATATTCGTCACCAACCAGTTTTAGTTCTTTCCATGTGGGTTACTGAGCTATGCTTCTACTTTGCCAATGTTTGTGGTAGCTTGCACTTGGTGGTATGACTTGACGGTATCCGGATGGTATTGTGTCGTCATTTTGATTGTTACCTGAGTATGCGCTTATCTTACTAGCTTTCCTGTAGCAAATACCATGGTATTTCCACTTGCTGATTTCATTTGTTGAGTTGCAATGGTGATTTGCCGATTTCCTGATGAACTTTTGATCATCTGCCAAGTGGTTTACAAGCTTTGCTTTTATTCTGCTCATCTTTCCAGTAACTCACGTAACGATGTTACCACTTACTGCTTACATTTATCATACTATTTGTCCTGCTATCTGAAGTAACATGTGGTGGAATTCTCATGCTGTTAACCTCTTATTGGTTCAACTCTCTTTTGATTAATTTGAATTGTCTGTTCCTATTGCTACTCTCTTCATGTGGTTTGTTGGGCTCTATGTCCATCCTGCTAAAGTTTTAAGCGATTTGTTCTATGATTTTTACGCTTGGCGTTGTCTACTAATGATATCGAGTTAGCTTTGTGATGATATTAGGTTTTACTCTATTTTGACAACTTGGTGAGCCTAATTATATGTTTATCATTGTCCAGGGACGATCTAAGTGCAATTAGGAGCTATTTGCATTATTTTCAGAATTCCACGGTCGACCCGGCGATGACAGTCACACCCGTGGTTCCAGAAGCTGCATTTCCTGTTAAGAGTTCCGTTCTCCACAGAAAGTTCCTCGGGCCGCCCAGCGATTATAACCTCGGCCCGCGGAATTTCAAACCCCTGGAGGCGACTCTTCGGTACAAGTTAAGTTTTCCACAGAATGTTCCTCGGGGCACCTAGTGACCAAGACCTCGGCCGTGGATTTTCTGAGGGCAGATTTCACAGCGGAATACATGAAGTCCCAGTTTTTCGCAGAAAATTCCTCGGGGAACCCAGTGACCGAGACCTTGCCCGTGGTTTCTGGAGGCAGAATTCGCAGAGGAAAACATGAAATCCAAGATCTCCACAGAAAGTTCCTCAGGGCACCCAGTGACCGAAACCTCAGCCCGTGGGTTCTGCAGACAGTTTTGCAGTGTAAGTCTTCAGAGTTCCAAACTGGTATAGAATGTAACTCGGGGCGCCCAGCGATGACAACCTCGCCCCGAGGTTTTCGGTGGGGCCCTCCACTTAACTTCAAAATCCCCTTTGCTTAAAACCCTGCGCTTGCCCGTGCCCCTTGTTTCATTCCCCGATCCTTTACACACCCTGTGAAAACCCTAACTCTACTTTCGCCCCTCTCTTCGTCGCTGCCCTCTCTGCCACCACCTCACCGGAGTTTCTCTCCTCTCCATGGCGCCTCGCAAAGTGACCGCCAGCAAGCCCTCCACCAATAAACGCCGGCGCGAGCAATCGCCACCAGCCCCTGCTCCCGCACCTTCACCACCGAGTGACCCTGTTCCTACCGCCACCTACAACCGGCGTCGGGAAGGGAAGCGCCCTGTGCACTCCCAAGCACTTTCTTCTCCACGACCCCACCCAGCCGTCCACCCTACGACCGAGGGATTATCAACACGCGCTACATGGACACCCCTACTTTAGTGCAGCTTGGACTCTTCGATGATGTTCTGTGGCTCTTCCGGAACTTAGGCTGGGACAAATTTCTGAATTTAGCATCCCTAACACATATTGGTCTCACGCTCGAGCCTTGCGGCACCTGGGAAGAAGACTTTTGGCACTCTATCTCTTTCAGAGCACTGCTGCCTATCCTCCGCGAGCAACCGCTGATTCTACTGAGGATTCCTCCGATTCTCCTAATGCCTCCTCCGATAATCTGAGTGACGCTGGGGGATGATCCCTGCGATTAGCAGTGTGAGTCTTCCGCACCCCCAGTTTTGTATGCTTTACTGCTTTTCTCTTTTTGGCATCGGGGACGATGCCTCATTTACTGTGTGGGTGGGGGTGCATTTCTGATAGGGCACTTCGCATTCCTAACTTAGTACTTTGCATCTTAGATACAACTAGCCTTTGTTTTGAATTGGTTTACCATTGTTAACTTTTACCATTTGATGCTTACTATGTTAGCTTTAGTCTTGGTCTCCCCTTACAGTAAAACTCGAAAGTATATTCTTGTTTGCCTTTAAGCATGTTTTAATGTGTCCTTTGCTGTTAGTATGATCCATTTGCATGATTCTGCCCCTTTACTAATTTTCGCTTACATAGATCTTCAGTATGCGATTAATCCCCTCGTGGTGGATAACTTAATGATAGATTCTTGGTAAGCTGCGCTCCTATTTAAATTGTGGGACGCCGCTGGCTTTCTACACCTAATTTAACACTGAATGTTTCCTCCTCCTCACCTATCATGCCCTCCATTTTGGTTACCACAAAAAGTCAAAACAAGAAAAGATTCTCTAGCAAAGTCTAGAGACATTTCTCAAAAAAAAAAAAAAGAAAAGAGGACAAAGATCCTCTCAAAAAAAAAAAGAGGACAAAGATCCTCACAAAATTCTCCAAATATCAGTATACATTCACATCATTTGTAGAAATATTTTGATGTTTACCTTTCCACTTCCATCTCAAACCACTTGGAGGCTTCAAAAATTGTAAGAGGAGGAACTAGGAGGTTGATTATGAGGTGTAGTAGCTATGTGTGGAACGCATTTTCTTTGGATTGCAATGCTTACCACTTTGATATCCGATAGGAGTCTACCACTTCTAGGGTGTTTGTTCATTACATGGATCAGTGTTAGCACTATCTTTGAGGGGTTGGACTCAGTACCATTTTATCTTTGCTTGAGGTCAAGCAAGAGTTTAAGTCTAGGGAGATTTGTTGAGTCATTTTTATATAGAGATTTTTATGTTATTTTCCTCGTTATATCTTTACTTTTCTAGCATTTACACCTTATTTGCATGGAATTATTACTTTATCTTCAGAATCTATACTCTTTGGTGTTTTTGCATCATTTCAGGGAAAAAGCGAAGGAATGCCACCATTTTCAGCGAAATCTGTATTCTCGGTGAAAACCACGGTCCACCTAGTGACTAGAACCACACCCCGTGGCTTTGGTGTCGCCTTGTACCAATTTTCCAAATCTTCACCCCTCAACTTATCCACGTCAGACAGAGGGCTCCAGGAGGGCAAAAGTGGAATTCGACAAGGAGAGGAGAGGAAAGGGACAAAAACCCTATTCATGTAAAGAAAAAGGGGGGAGATTACACATTCACGCACGGACGTAAGGCAAGGAGGTGGCAGCTGAGCGACGGGAGAAAGGAGAAGACCCTTCCACGTGAGAGCGTGAAGGAGAGAGACGACCGATTGGAGGAAGAGGAGGCTACACCAGACGGCTTCTTCCTACTTGAGGGAGTTTTGTCTTCTCATTTCTAACTTACTCGATCGATTGTATTCTCTATGGATGGAATGCTTAAACCGATTTGTTCTTTGCTTTGGAACATGAGCATTGTAGCTTAAACTTTTTTTCAGGGCTAGGGAAAGCCCCTTGAATGTTCTATGTGTGGATTATAGCTTTATATTGTGAACCCTAGATTGTCTTATCATGCCTAGTTGCACCTATCGAATGAAGTTTTACATTGTGTTACTTTCATTCTCTTAGATATCTGGTAGGGTCGAGAGGCACGTCCAGATGTTGTAAACCCTAGGTAGGAGTATCTCAATCGTCGCACGAGAGTGGTCGATTGAGTACGGGTAGTGTATATCATTTGGCACTCTTTGGGTTTATACGAGTTAAGCGTACTACGACGGTAGACGTTTGATCGTATAAGCACCTTGTTGCATCACCTGAGAGGGGACAACATGTACAAATGATGGAATGATATGCACGATCCGGCCCTCGATGAGCTTATTCGGTTTCACGTCCTACGACGGTAGACGCTAAATCTGGTAAACTCCTAGTCGCAAGTCGCATCACTCGAGAGAGGACGACTTGCGCACCTTTGGATCGCCCTAAGATTAAAAAGGGACTTTCATATTGTTATCAATCCACGCATAGCGCATCAAGGCGGTGGACCCTAGCCTTGATCCTACCCATCCTTAGACCTTGCATCGTGCAATTACCTAGCTTTCAATTCTATTTTCCTTGCTTATCTCTTGTTTAGCTTAATTTTAGATCTTAGCGACAATTTCACAACCACTTAAAGATCGTCTAGCTTGTGGTAATCTAATCAGTCGGTACTTGGTATTTGGTCCCTATGGGATCGATACATATATATTACTTTGATAAATTAGAAGAGATAAGCAAGGAGGCCTGAAATTAGAAGAGAAGTTATGATTAGAAAAATTAGCAGGAGGTAATTGCCCTTGATTCAACCTGTAGGAGAAATTCGGGTGATTTCTCCATCCCGGATTGTATGTGTTCGAGTAAGGGTCGTTCTGATTCCTGAAATTCCCAATAGCATTGACTTGTTCAGAGGGAGCATTCAAAATGTGGCAGTCATAAGAGGAATGTCCTATTACTCCACAAACATCACAAGTCATAGAATTAGAAGTAGAAACATTAATAGAGTCAAGTTTAGAAAAAAGTGAATCTACTTTTGCTACTAGGGAATTAATCATATTCATGTCAAACTTTCCTAAACTTCAAACTGGTTGACTCCTCTCTCCTGACCACTGATAATGGTTGAGGGTCATGTCTTCAATCAACTCCATCGCTTCATCATAGTTCTTATTCATTAGTGCCCCACCAGCAACAGCATATACAGAAAGTCTGGTCTGGTATAGCAATCCACTGTAGAAGGTGTGAATGATCACCTATTTCTGTAGACCATGGTGTGGATACATCCTCAATAATTCCTTGAACCGATCTCATGCTTCATACAGGGACTCTCCTTCTCATTGGGCAAAGTTGGTGATCTGATTTCTGAGCTGGGCTGTTTTGCTCGGTGGGAAGTATTTTGACAGAAAAGCTTGAGATAATTGCTCCCACGTTGTAATAGAGGCCTGCGGTAAAGACTGCAACCATGCCCTAGCTCGATCCTTGAGAGAAAAAGGGAAGTGTCTTAATTTGATAGCATCAGGATGAGTCCCATTAATCTTTAAAATGTCGCAGCATTCTAAAAAGATAGATAAATGAAGGTTAGGATCGTCAGTGGTTGCCCCACTAAATTGGTTCTGTTGCACCATTTGTATAAGTGACGGCTTTATCTCGAAGTTGTTAGCTTCGATAGCCGGTCGCGATATGCTCGAGTGCACACCAGAGATGGTGGGTGCTGTAAAGTCCTTCAAGAGCGATTGGCTTCCATCATTTGACTGTCAGAGAATTGTCCTTTGAGCTTAAGTCTTTTCAAATTTCTTCTGATTTGACAGAAGGTACGCTCTATCTCCGGGTCTCCAGGTACAAGTTTCCTTGTTCGAACAGTATTCCTGGGCATAAACAAGTATCTTGACAAAAGAGATTAGTAGCACCGCACCAAACAAAAATTACAACTAAAAACAAAGAGTAAAGAAACAAACAGAATAAAAAGAAAATGAAATTTAACTAAACCTAGTCTACAAATTTTCTGATCGTGTTAATATTGGCAACCTAGTCCCTGGCAACGGCGCCAAAAACTTGATAGGGTCTCGACGGCTGCTACCACAAGTGCACGGTCTATCGCATAATACAATAAATATCGATCCCATGAGGACTAGGGGTCAAGTATTAACTAATCAGTCAACTAATAGCTAGGTTAATGATTAATGGAGAAATGACTAATATCCTAGTGCAAGAGATTAAACTAAAGCAAACTAAAATCAAATTAAAATCAAGCAGAGTAGAGAGCAAAACAATCGGGGTTTTATGTCTATGAGAGAGATTCGGGGTATCGGGTTTCACCACACTGAAACATGAAAAAATATTAAGGCTTGATGTTATAATCAAGTTTTATCTAAGTTCTCAAGGTAATCCTTCCTAGGGTACAGACGTGCTCTCTCTCAGGACACGGTCCGGTGTCCAACTTAACCCAAGTCTTCTACTCTCGTGGCTTGTTGGGTTAAGTGGACTCAATGGGTTCTATGAAGAATTAGGGTTCCTCGGGTGATTTCGAGTGCTCTTGCTAAACGAAATCACCAGTCTAGTCTAAGGGATTCCGATGACTGTGGTTCACCTCTCAATCCTTCCCACAGCATCTAAGACATGCATACATATATCCAGTACATAAACATGAGTGAACACATCCTAAACATGAATAAGAACAAAGATAAATAGAAAAATATATAGATCAAGTCATAATATTCAACATTTATACAGTGGGCTACGTCCAAACCCTGAAAAGAGCGTTTACACTATCATATATAGAATTAAAGAAGCTGCAATTAATGCATTATAGTTACATTACGGTTACAACCATAATGGCCCATTACACCCATAATCATGGAGCCACCTGCAATGAATGGGCTATAACTCCCTCATTATAGCTCTGTTTTTAACGTTTAAGGTATCAAAACGTAACTAATTCAATGACCCATCAATGTATGCATTCAGAAATGAGTTTAGACTCTATATTTAAGGTGCAAAATTTGGGTTGGAAAGGGAGGAGTTCTACTGAGGTGTTGAAGTTCTGGACGAAAGCAAAAAAAGGAGAGAAAGAGATCCTTGTGCACCCACTCTAGAAGATTTGAAGAAGAAGGATTGCTGCCCTTCCTTGAAGAGTTTTCCATATTCTACCTTCTATCTTCATTTTGGTTTCTTCTTTCCATAGAGATTTGTACTCAAACGACGCTGTGATAGCGTAATTTCTTTGTCAGAACTAAGGGTGTAGTCTCGTTGATTGTATCTTGTTTTTGAACTTGTTATTTCATAGAAAATATAAATTTTATCTTGTGTTTATTCATTTTATGCTATTTTACTGCTAGTGTTGCATTGGCCATGCAATTACTTTTGTTAGGCGCCACAAGAAGGATCGAAAGGTGAATTACGATGCCAGATCTGCTAGTTTGAACATGCTCTGAGCTGTCAAGAAATGGGGCAGGATTTGTATAAGGAACTTTATAATATATCTAAACCCATTGGATTAATCTAGGTGCGGTTAGCCATGAAAGTAGTACGTCAATCTAGATTGATACTGGATTACGCCGTCGAAAGAGGGTAATCTATACCTTTTGATATTTCCTTGAGAACTTTTAGAATTGCATTGCTATAATTTTAACTTGTTTAAATTTAAGATCCGTCAACGAGATGAACCCGAAGTTCCGATATCTCTAACCCCTATTTTCAACCCAAAACTTACTCTTGCTAGATTCGGTTTGCTTTAAGTTGTATTTGCTTTACTTTACGCAATTTCAAATCATTTCACTTGCTTGTCTAGCTATTAATTCATAATCACTTGGTACTTGATCACTGTCCCGGTGGGATCGACATCTTAAGTACTATCACGACAAAACCGTCACGCTTGCGGTTAGTGGTGCGATAGTACAACACACATCAAGTTTTGGCGCCGTTGCCGGGGACAGGCAACCAATATCAAAGTGATTTAATAATTGGTAGACTAGACATTTTGTTTCTTTTGCTTCTTTATTCTTTGTTTTGTTTGTTCTTATTTTGTTTCTTTGTTATAGTGATTTAGATTTTCTCTCAATTTTTTGTTATTTGTGCTTAACTGTTATATGCAAAGAGGTTTATGATCAGGTGGACTTGAAGATCTGTACGAGCTTAATCAAGAAATTGAAAGGATGTTCCATCTCAGAAGACAATTAAAGGAATTGAGTGCTAGAGAGATATCAAGGAGAACTGAACCTATTCCTATTGATTCTGATGATGGCAAACAACAACAGAACTCTGAAAGATTTTGCTGCTCCAAATGCGCAGGGTCTTCACTCAAGCATTGCTCGACCTCCGGTTGAAGCTAATAATTTTGAGATAAAGCCCTCCCTCTTATCGATGGTTTAGTAGAACCAATTCGGAGGCCTACCTTTTGAAGATCCAAACATGCACCTATCAATTTTCTTGGAGTTCTGCGATGAAGATCCAAACATGCACCTATCAATTTTTTTGGAGTTCTGCGACACGACGAAAATGAACGGAGTATCTAGTGATGCGCTACGACTACGACTCTTCTCATTCTCTCTTCAGGATAGAGCTCAGAACTGGCTAGATTCGCTACAACCAGAATCACTAACTACTTGGGAACAACTTTCTCAAGCATTTCTCTCGAAATACTTTCCCCCAAGCAAAACTATTCAACTGTGAAACCAGATCACCGGTTTCACCTAAAAAAGAAGGGGAATCTCTGTATGAAGCTTGGGAGCAATTCAAGGAACTTCAATGTTTATGCCCACACCACGGCCTAGAAAGATGGGTAATTGTCCATACATTTTTACCATGGTCTTAATTATAATACGCATCTTACTGTAGATACAGCCGCTGGTGGAGCAATCATGAACAAGAATGTCGATGATGTGATGAATCTGCTGGAAGACATGGCATTGAATCACAACCAATGGGCTGGAGAATAACAAGGTACATCATCTAGGGCAGTTGCACCAGGTAAGTATGAATTAGATGCCTAAGTTCTTTAGCTGCCAAGGTTGACTCATTATCTCGTAAATTGGATTCAATGAATGTCAATTTTGTTGATTTAAGTTCTAGTCCTTCTGTTTGTGAGATTTGTGGTATTTTTTGCCACACCCATGCTAATTGCCAGTTAGGTGTTTCCCAACCCTTTGAACCTCACCGAGAATATATTAATGATGTAGGGAGCCAAAATTCTAGACCTCAACTTGATCCCTACTCAAATACATACAATCCTGGTTGGATAAACCATCCTAACTTCTCTTACAGGAACAATCTCAACCCTGCTCCACAATCGAACTATAGACCACCACCTGGTTTTCAACTTCGACCATATGCACCACAACCTCAGAAGACCTCACTTGAAACTATCATGGAAAATTTTATCTCCTCTCAAACCAAAACCAACGAGAGCGTAAATGATATGCTGCACCATGTGACGACTAGACTGGATGCGATTGAAGCCCACAACAAATAGGTAGATATACAATTGGCAAACTTAGCCACCAGTATAGCAAGGCCCTCAGGCAGGTTACCTTCCCAACCTGAACATAACCCACGAGAGAATTGCAGTGCAATTACTACTCGTACTGGTAAGCAATTGGAAGAACCTAGAATACCTTACTCGAACCTGAGTCTTGATGCATCTACCAGTAATGAACCCATACCCGAAAACCCAAGTGAGGAGAAAGATGATGAAGTGAGTGAACCAGCTTATGTTCCACCACTGCCTTACAAGCCACCAATTCCATTCCCTCAAAGACTGGCTAAGGCAAAGCTAGATAAACAATTTAGAAAATTTTTTAAAATTTTTAAAAAAATTGTATATTAACATCCCCTTTACTGAAGCTTTAACGCAGATGCCCACGTATGCGAAATGTTTAAAGGACATTCTTTCAAACCGTCGGAAGCTAGAGGAACCAGGCACAGTGGCGCTAACTGAAGAATGCAGCGCCATTATTCAAAACAAGCTTCCAGAGAAGTTAAATGATCCGAGCAGCTTTTCGATACCATGCAAACTAGGGGATTTGTCTTTTGATCATGCACTATGTGACTTAGGAGCCAATGTCAGTCTGATGCCTTATTCTATTTGTAAAAAATTGGACATTGGTGATGTGAAACCAACACCAATTTCATTACAACTTGCTGACCGCTCAATATGCAAGCCGGTAGGAATTCTGGAAGATGTTCCAATTAAGGTCGGTAACTTCTTCATTCCAGTCGACTTCGTCGTGCTTGAGATGGAGGAGGACATGAAGTTGCCGATAATTTTGGGAAGACCATTTCTTGCAATTGCCGGAGTGGTTATTAACATGAAAAATGGGAAACTAGCCTTAAACATCGGTGAGGAGGCTATTGAATTTGACTTATCTCGAAGTGTGAAACACCCTTCTATTGCAGGTTCATGTTATAGCCTAGATGTTTTTGATGATGTGGTCAAAGATAAAAATCCCATAGCTTATGGGATGAACACAGACCCACTAGAGGTATGTCTCTTGAAGAGTCCAGATGCTGAAGAGAATGAAGAAGACCAAGCTTATGTGAAACTGATGGACTCGGCTACATTCCTTGGTGTTGAGACCTGCATTGCGAACTCTGAATAACACTGCGGTCAAGCTAATGACCCTAAACAAGCGCTTCTTGGGAGGCAACCCAAGTGTTTAGTTTCTATTTTCTTTAATGCTTTGATTTAGTTTTAGTTAAATGCTTATCTTATCTAATGATTGCTATCCATTTCAAGAATGATTGTAAGTTAGCTGAACAACAAGGATGATCCTCAGGAGGAAGGTGCTGAGATGCGCACCGATGATGACTCCGATGGATCTTGTGAGTGTTATAACCCCTCTCTCCATATTTTGTGATCTTTACATACTATTGATAGCGATCCGCAAGTGCACGGATTTATCGAAGTAATAAAAAGATTATCGTTCCCAACGAGGATCAAGTGGTCAAGTACCGATTACACAGTCGATCTATATCTAGACGAATCAAATTTGTGATTTTTGTTTTTGAAAACTTTTAAGTACGATAAAAAGAAACAGAGATAGCGTTTTGGTAAAAATCAATTTGGATAAATTCAGGATTCGGGGTTTCGCCACATTGACAATTATGAATCTAATAAAAATAAAATCTTTGAACAAAAAATTATAGTGTTGAAAGGGATTTTTCCTAAGGTACAGATTACCTCCTCTCGAAGCGTAATCTGGTACCTAGCTACACTAACTCCCTACTCTCATGACAGTCAACGTAACTAGACCCATTAAGTTCCATGAAAAACTATGGAATACTTCAAACGAATCCGAACTACTCTCGTGATTGGATTCGTAGGTTTGAAAAGAATAGATCTGACGTTGTGATTCACCTCTCGGTCCTTCTCGCAACGTCTAAGATGTAAAATTACTTGATCAGGGTAATTTACGGAATAAACACAATTCTAATCAAATCAAATCTATAAAAATCATGACAAAGATTTAAGACAATATATTTAATCCATGAATCGTCAACGGGCAACACCCCCAAATCCAGAAAATAGGTTTACACGTTCATGTTCAAAGCAAACAGTATGTCTGTCGATGAATTCAACATGTAATCTCTCAAAAATAATGCAAAGAGACACTAGGAAAGTAATTAGAACTCTTCCCCTTGATCTGGTGATGAAGATTAAGCGTCAAATCCTCTCCTTTGCGTGATCTCTCGCCGGAATTTTGCCCTAGAATTGATTTCCACCGCCGCCACTATAGCCGTTTGTTTTCGTGCCCAGAAGCCCCCTTTTACCCTCCAAAATCCTTCCTTTTATAGTTTAATCAGTATAGAACCCATCTAGAAAGGTTTCTAGAGAGTTTGGTTCAATTCTGGTTCGATTTAGGTTCGAATTGAGTGAAAAACCGAAAGGGCTGACGTTTTTACGGTCCGTAATGTCTTTACGGCTGCGGCCATAATTTTGTCTGTGAATAAGCCCTTTTGTACACAGAAAGTTTCACGGTCCGTGATGAATTCACGG
Organism: Costus lasius; assembly: GCA_027563935.2. Taxonomy (NCBI): domain Eukaryota; kingdom Viridiplantae; phylum Streptophyta; class Magnoliopsida; order Zingiberales; family Costaceae; genus Costus; species Costus lasius. Next base: position 12,256,603 of record CM050450.1, on the reverse strand, counting down.
CCTCACCCTTGAAAATTTCTATGTATATTTTAACTTAGCCGTTTTTTCGCCATTCGAACACCAGATTTATGGCCGGCCCCAAAATTATGGCCAAGGCCGTAAAAGTCGCGATCTTCACTATTTTCGCTCTAGAGTTGATGTGTAAGCTTGTAATCTCCTCGGGAATCGTATTATGGCTTCAAATCTCCCAAAATCCATCATTTTTAAGCCATTTTACCTACATTTTCATAAAAACCAAGAAAAATGAAGATTCTATACAAAGCGAAGTAAAAAACACTAAAAATTGCATAAAATCATTCAATTAAGCCCAAAATATCATGTAAAATATAGGCAAAAACATGATGTAAATGCAACTCATCAACTATGCATAATCTAAGTCTGAGAGATTGTGGACTCTTTTTAAACCTTGTTATTTAGTAACTTTAAACTTGTTCTGATGATGGTATATTTTGATAACACTTTTCGGTTTCTTATTTTGATGCTTGTTACACCCCTGGTTCCGATAATGGATTACATTACCTGATTTTTTTGAAATCCTGATGATAAGTGGGGATATTATTTTTGACCATATTATTTCCGATTTTTAATGGAAATCATTATAGCTTGATAATTTATTGCATCTATGGGATATCATCATTATGTTCTAAATCTTATTCCAAGGTTAGGGATTTCATTTGATTATCTTATTTGATGGTAAAAGGTAGTGGAGTGATAGATCCAATTTTCTGATTAAGGTTTTGGCTTTCAAAGCATGCTTATGATCTTTCTGTAGAAATATATCACTCTATCCATTTGATTCTCCTTACTGCTTGTTAGAAATAATCAATGCATATATCTATAATGTCCTCTCAATTTTATCTAAAAAAACAAAACTTTTTTTTAAAAATAAACAGACTCCTCTACTTGGCACTGTGTAAAATTGGCAGTGGTACCAAAGACATGAGTTGAAGTCTACGAGAAAAAAGAAGAAAATAAGACTCCTCTACTTGGCATTGCGTAAAATTGGCAGTGGTACCGAAGACATGAGTTGAAGTCAAAATAAAATTGAGAGGACAAAAATACAAATAAGAGTGCATTAGTGTTTCGAACAGAGTACATATACCACACAGAAGATTATTGCAGCTCTTGAAGGTAAGCCTCATCTAACTTTGACATTTGGATCTTCAAACCTTTATTCTTGACAATAGATAATTACCTTGAATTTCCTGACTTGCTGAGGTTTGTTCATAATGATATTTCCCAAGGACAAAATATCTTACAAGCTTGGCATGATCTCATTTTTTTATCACCACTTTTAACTACTATTTTATGCTTGAGGACAAGTAATAATCTAAGTCTGGGAGAATTTGATGTCTCGTATATTAGTCTTTTAGACCTATATTTACCTGTGAATCGAGACCTATTTTCATGTTTTACATCTCTTTCTAGCTTATTTCATTGGTTTTCTTCAGAAGCTTCACTACTTGTCATGTTTGATGAATACAGGATAATTCACTCGTTTCTAGAGCTATTTGGGCATACATTTATATCTCTGAGTGAATCAAGAATCTTGACAAGAAGTTTGGCTTCAAACGCGATTAATTTCAAGAATTACGGCCGAGGCCATAATCTACATCATATCCGTAATTCTCTGATTGGCTACATGATGGACCTGTTCTTATACAAGCATAGGCATGATGCGAATACGTGATCATAACTTCCTCGACAACCTTTCAGATGACGAAAACCTCGACAATAAAATTATGGGCATGGCCATAATTTGCTTCATGACCGTAATCTCATAGCCGCCAGAATTTATTACCAGCCACCTAGCTTTAAATGCTCATAACTCCTTCGTTTTAACTCCGATTTGGACATTCTTGGAGTCAAAACGAAGAGGATTAAATGAGCATTAATTATGTGGATGTTACAAGAATTAAAGAGACTGCAATTAATGTATTACAGTTACATTACGGTTACAACCATAATGGCCCATTACACCCATAATCATGGAGCCACCTGTAATGAATGGGCCATAACTCCCTCATTATAGCTCCGTTTTTAACATTTAAGGTATCAAAACGTAGCTAATTCAATGGCCCATCAATGTATGCATTCAGGAATGAGTTTGGACTCTATTTATGGTGCGAAATTTGGGTTGAAAAGGGAGGAGTTCTGGTGAGGTATTGAAGTTCTGGACGAAAGCAAAAAGGGAGAGAAAGAGATCCTTGTGCGCCCACTCTAGAAGATTTGAAGAAGAAGGATTGCTACCCTTCCTTGAAGAGTTTCCCATCTTCTACCTACTATCTTCATTTTGGTTTCTTCTTTCCTTAGAGATTTGTACTCAAACGACGCTATGATAGCATAATTTCTTTGTCGGAACTAAGGGTGTAGTCTCGTTGATTGTATCTTGTTTTTGAACTTGTTATTTCATAGAAAATGCAAATTTTATCTGCTAGTGTTGCATTGGCCACATAATTACTTTTGTTAGGCGCCGCAAGAAGGACCGAAAGGTAAATTGCGACGCTAGATCTGCCAATTCGAACATGCTCTGAGCTGTCAAGAAATGGGGCAAGATTTGTATGAGGAACTTTATAATATCTCTGAACCCATTGGATCAATCTAGGTACGGTTAGCTACAAAAGTAGGACGCCGATCTAGATTGATACCGGATTATGCCGTCGAAAGAGGGTAATATGTACCTTTTGATATTTCCTTGAGCACTTTTAGAATTCATTGCTATAATTTTAACTCATTTGAATTTAAGATCCATCAACGAGATGAACCCGAAGTTCCGATATCTCTAACCCCTGTTTTCAACCCAAAACTTACTCTTGCTAGATTCGGTTTGCTTTAAGTTGTATTTGCTTTACTTTACGCAATTTCAAATCATTTCACCTGCTTTTCTAGCTATTAATTCATAATCACATGGTACTTGATCACTGTCCCTATGGGATCGACATCTTAAGTACTATCACGACAAAATCGTCACACTTGGGGTTAGTGGTGCGATAGTACAGCACACATCACTCCCCCACCAAACTCGGACATCGCCCTCGACGTCATTGGACACCCTCCTAGCACCAGCATCGGAGCCCGCCGCTCCGGGAAGAGGTCTTGCATACCTCTCATCGGTATCTCGCTAAACAGATGCCGGCATCCTCGTCACCCGCCTAGTGACGGCATCAGAGCCTCTTGCTCTAGAAAGAAGTCTCGCAGACCTCTCATCGGCATCTCGCTCACAAATGCCGGAATCCTCGTCACTCGCCTGGTGATGGCATCGGAGCCTGCTGCTCCGAAAGAAGCCTCACAGACTTCTCGTCCTCATCTTGCTCACAGATACCGGATCACCTCGTCGCCCGCCTGGCAACGGCATCGAAGCCTACTGCTTCGGAAGGGGGGGTGCACTCACCGCCACCCTATCTCTGTTAGTGCGCCACCTGCACACTTGCTACCTGCCCAGGTAGCACCACCATCTCCTTGCATCACCATGATCGCCGGCAAAACCTTCGCTCTGATACCACTGTCACGCCCAACCAGTTTAGCCCGTCCACGTCAGTGTTTTCGAATTGGGAATTTTGATTTCTGGTTTTCGGACACACCGTCCCATGATAGAAAATGCTGACATGGACGGGCTAAACAGGCTGAGCGTGACACTAATTAAGATGCAAATGGCGAGACGTGAGCAGCACTAGGGTTTAATCTAGCGCTGTCACAGTAATTAAATTGCAATAATTAAAACTGTTTAATCAGATCTAAACAGATTTAATCAGATAACAGTAATTAAATGCAAATAGGTAATCAGTAATTAGGGTACAGATTAGATGCGAGAAAAGAATAATTAACTCTAATTAGAAGATCTAAAATTAGATCAGATGAATTTCTAGAGCTAATCAAAATTAATTAATGACGAATCAAGTATTAAAATGAATAATAAGCGAGGGATTAAGACTAATCAAGATTAGCAATCTGTATTAATTACGAGTGAACCTAATTAAATAAAATCAGATTGACTATCAAACTAACAGATAATAACGAATCTAACTAAGATGCAAGAGATTTGGTAACTATGCGAAATTAGATCAGACAAATCAGATGAAACAATTAATTAGGATTAAAGAACATTAATTAATTGAAAATCAGAAGATGCGAGATCTAATTATTCGACATGTGAAAACTAATGCGAATAGACAGATGCGAGAGATGAATTAAATTAAACATATGTGAGTAACCGGATTTAAAGAACTAAACTTAGATCTAACAATTGCAGAGATGCGAGGCTTAGAAAAACGAGTTAATTTCCAAGATTAGAAAAATGCTCTGCTTAAAAATTATTGTTTATATTCCTGTAAATTAACAAAGAATAAGAAAAAAATAAGTATTAGAAAAATCTAGAGGCGATCCGAAGATCTGTCTTTAGGTAGATTTTCATCCCTCGTGCAGGATTTGATTGTTACTGCCAGCGCATCGGTGTAGTAGTTATCACAGAGATGCTTTCGGCCGCTGATAGCAAAAGAAAAGGAGTGAGATCGCACGAGAGAGACAAGAGAGCATATGTAATGGTCGACCCGCTGCACACAACTCTATATGTATATATAGAGAAGTTGTTGATGGCTATTCTTAGTTGGGCCACACATGTGACTGCAGTCGCACCGGTATTAATTAAGACTATGTCTTAATTACAACTAAGAATAAAATTAAATAAATAAATGGGTGAATTTAAAAATCAGTGCCCAAATAAAATTAATTTTTTTAAAAAATGGGTTTGGGTTTTTGGGTTTTCCCTAAACGCCAACATTAACAACATTTACATAATTACTCGTGAGCGTGCGATAGCCCAAATTAATCTTCTCCTCCCTCTTATAATCAGTTCTCCACTTCCAATTGAGTGTTTTGTCCTTTGATTCCCCTCGGTTTAAGCTCAAGAAATTTGGGTTTAAGTTGGCAGTGGAAGACTCGGCTCGTTGTCAACTTTTTCCCCAATTTGGTTATAATCACAGGGGTGTGATGATCCAAGTGTAAATTGTCACAAGGGTGTAAATGCAACTTTTCTTCTAAATTTTCCATTTGAGCTATGAATTTCCTCCAGGTTTAGTCCTTAGTCTATTTTCCCTCAAAAATTTATGAACATAAGCATCTTTCACATGACAAGATGAAAAATAAGAGAATAGGTAGATTCCAAAATAATTGACTAAATTTAATTTAAAACAAGCAAAAGTACTTAAAAGATGACCCAAAAAGATAAATTAAGTGTATGAAGTTACTATGACTTTTTGAGTCATTAGGTACCCTGCCCAGAAAACTTAAGAAGGGTTCAAAAATATCATGGATAAATGCATTTTTATCATGGATAAGCTATATCCACGTATTGTGGAAAGACTTATCCACGATAAGAAATAAGCATTCTTGTTATCACGGATAAGTGATGTCTTATATTTTGGTAGTATTTTTTGAAATCATTTAATCTCAAAATAAGACATATTCTATTTTTTTTATATGTCATAATGTATGGCGGTACACTAGATCTGCATACTTCACCTATGGAGGATCGAGTAAAGATAGTCAACACCACAGAGTAGCGGATGATGGGCATATCCTATGATGTTTCGGTGAAGCTAAGAAACTGGATAGGATAATATCACATCCAAGTGGCGAATATGGACGATTACGACATCATCCTCGGAATTAAGTTACTTCGACGAGTGAAGGCCTCTATGGTTCCACACTTGGGAGGAGTCCAAGTGGTTCATGAGGAAGCACCAGGATGGGTCCCTGGTATTCAGCGAGGTAGCTTGGTGGCCTCGAATTCTAGAGCATGGGGGATACGAAGAGTGACAGATCCCGTACAAGCGCGAGTAAGCTCTATAACTACTTTGTCACGAGCTTCAGCCGTTGACGGACGACAAGACAAAATGGCATATATCGCAGTAGTGGCCGCGACAAAGACACCAACATCCAATCCCGTAGAGAACATCGAGGGTGATGTCCAAATTGGGTAGAGGAGAATTGTTACACCTGTATCTCCTGGACCGGGTCGAATGAAGGAGCTAGACTGGGTAGAGGCCCTCGCACATCGTGCACAAGGCCCAAGCCCGAGTCAAAACCTGGCCAACAACCAAATTAGAGCTGCGTTGGGGGCAAAATCGCAACGCAACTCCGTCTTCAGTGGTTCCTTCGGCATGGATGCGGGGCGAGGTTCGCGAACGGAGTGGCTTCATTAGAGATGAAAAAGAGTTCTATGCTATGCTGTGTGAATTTCTAGATTGAGGGTGACCATCACATATTTGAAGGCAAAATTAAGGCCGTGTTTTATTGGAGGGGAGAAAAAAAAGAAGAAGAAAAATAAGGGGGGAAGAAACCAATCACGTGATTATCATGTGAAACAAACAAAAAGTTGAATCAAGTGGCAGCGAGTAAACTGGAGGCGGCAAGTTGCGAGGTGGTGTAGTGGCGGAAAAAATTCTTAAGTGTTCGGGGGCGCTTAAGTTAGGACATTTTTTTTAGAAATGATGTACACCTTGTAAGCTTTCCAATGGTACCAATATTGGGATATTTTAGATTACGTGTACGTATAAAATACCCTAACCAATATCACATATAAGACAAAAAAACACTATTCACTTTATAAAAAAATCTACTATTTATTAGGATATTTTATACGTATACGTAATCTAAAATACCACAATATTGGCACCATTGGAAAGCTTACAAGGTGTACATCATTTCTAAAAAAAATGTCCTAACCATGCATCCATGCACAGCCATGAACGCTTCAGTTGGCGAACTCATTCTTGCGTCGAGACAAAACGGCCAGGCTGTGCATTCATGCATGGTTGTGTCTAGTTCTGCCAGACTCGACCTTCCTCCCATTTCTAGTCCATTTTGGATGATTCTGAAGGTGAAATTTGGCAAAATTTCTGAGGAACCTTCCTACTTGGTGGAGAAGAGATCTAGGGATAAAACAAAGTTTTTTGGAAGGTATGGGGGTTTTGAACTTATGCAAGGTGACAACTAGGGCGAAAGGAAGGTGACGACTACTTTTCTAGGCTATTTTGGATCGATTTCTTCACTGTCTTCACACGAGAGTCTTCGATCTATCCTCTCCTATCATAGATCTAGTGTTGGAGTCTTCGATCTATCCTCTCCTATCATAGATCTAGTGTTTTTCTTTCAGTCGAATGTATTTTTTGAGAGATCATTTGCTTTACATTATGAGATCTATAGTTTTAACTCATTTTCGGGACTTAAGCATAGCCTGATGAATGGATGTTTGGTTTTGACATTTTCTAAATCTTAGTGTTGGATTTTTATCATTTTTTATTTAATCATGGTTGTACATATTCGTGTATTTACTTTGGCTGAGCCTTTTTTCACATCTTTGACATTGCGAGATGAACTGAAAGGTGAGTCGCAATGCTTGACCCACTTAGATTGAAGTGTTGATCTTGACCACAAAAGTATGTCAAGGTTACTTGAGGGTTTTAGTGATTTATCACATAACTCATTAGATCTATTACGAGTTGATAAGCCATGATAGTAAGAGATCAACTTGAATAGATACTGGATTGTGCTGCTGAAAGATAACAATCCATTCAAGTGGATAAATTGCCTTAAGCATTTTACATTTCCAACTTTGATCATTATACGTTTTATCTTAATTTTTCAACGCGGGGAAACACGACGTCCCGATTTCTCTAGAAATTGCATTTCACTCGAAGTAGTTGTTGTACTTTCGAATAGATTTTGCTTATTTGATTTACTTAAATTCAACATTAAAACACATTTACGATCGTCTAGCAAATAATTACGTGATTGGACGATACTTGACACTTAGTCCCTAAGGATCGATATCGTGTGAAATAATTATGCGATTAGACGGTATTAGATTTAGTCAAATTCGCTAAGTTCTGATTATGTTTGAGGTTGAATCGTGTGAAATATCGAGTCTAGCAGACATATTCACGGTCCGTGAATGCGTTAATGACCGTGACCGTGAATGTTTCTGTGTGTTATTTCTGCTTCTGGAAGTTATACGCCGAGCTATTGACGGCCCATGAATGCATTCATGGGTGCACCAGTGAAAGTTTCTATTTAAACTCCCAGTTTTGGCGAAAAGCTGTCTTTTAATGCACTCGCATACTCACGGCCCGTGAATGGACTCACTGCCGTGACTGTGAATATTTCATCCAGCCTCCAGTTTGCTCCAAATTTGATGTGTGGCTTCGTCTTTTCATTGGCAATCATTTCGTGGCATCAAAACTTGCAAAATCCACCATTTTTGAGTAATATTTTTTGTATTTGCACGAAAACCAAGAAAAATAAAGATTCTATGTAATATGAGAGAAAATCATCATAAAATGAAATAAAATCCTATAATTAAGCACAAATAATTATATAAAATATGGTGGAAAATGTTATGTAATGCAACGCATCAAAATACCCTAGACTTAAATTTTTGCTTATCCTCAAGCAATATCAATATATATAAGGAGAATGTAAAGATACAAGACACTTGTTTGTTCTGCCATGACTTGTATCCAATTTGCACTTTGTGTAATGAATTTTCAAAAACTTATGAAACTTAAGAAACAGCATGTTAGAAGCAAACTTTCAAGATTGTACAATCCAAGACAAATAAAAAATGACAATTCATGTTATTGCATCCAATTTCAACTTACTAAGTATTATAAACTTTCACTTAATAGATCTATATTTACCCGACAAATGAAATTCTCATTTCTAGAATCTTGGTGATGTTTCTAAGTAGAGAGACTTTTAGAGCAGATTGGTCTCTTAAACAGTTATATGTCATTTCCTGTTGGCACTATAACATTTTTCAAAGTATACTACATAGTAGTATAATAGAACTCATAGCCGCAATCATGAAATGTCAGCGGAGTTGTCCACTTGACCTCCAACTCCCCTTTTTATTTTTGTTTTTTTTATTTGGAGAGAGCTATGCAAGTATCAAGGATGCCAACAATCTTACTTCTGTAGCAACGGTGATTAGGGCAAGGAAGTTTCGCGAGAGAGAGCGAGAGGAGAGAGAAGATCACGAGTGAGGAGATAAAGTAGAGGGTATTCAAAGGTTTTTATGAAAAAAACTACGGTTAGATATCCCCGGTTAGTCGAACATAACGTTAATGCAAGAGATCATTTTCTTGTCTTGTGATTCACCCCGAAATGAACGGCGATTAAAACAGTGTGCCGAAATGAACAGCAATTAGACACCCCCGCCCCTCCCCTCGGCTTAGAAACTGCAGCGAAGATGTAGTTGATTTGAACGCATGGATTCAGTTGGCGTGATGTACGGTTATGATATGTGTGGCATTTCTCATGTCCCAATATATCGGGGAAGGGGAGTGAATTTTTTAAGCAGGGCCCCCGCTGCCGTGGGGCGCCCCATCCACCATCCAAAAACATCAGGCACGGATCTCGATGTTTTTGGATGGTGGACGGGGACCCCACGGCTTAGGATGTTTTTTCGGGGAAGGGTGATAATTTTACTTTTGATTTTGCGTATGCTTTGTGAATTTCTAGATTGAGGGTGAACATCACATATTTGAAGGCAAAATTAGGCGTGAAATTATCACCCTTTCACAATATCGTAGGAAGTGACTTGCTTGGAAAATGTTTCTCAATAGTTTCCGCCATATGCTCTAAAGGACCCTCTTTCTTTCCTCCTATATTCTGTTGTAGATTGCTCTTGTTCATGTTTTGTGTTGAGAAACATGAAAAAGAGATCGATAGATTAATGCAAGAGCAGCCAGAATTAACAGCATCTACGCTGAGCTTGTTATGATCAAGCAGTAAACAGCAGAACTCTGGATTTGCAACACTTCCCCGGAGAGCTAAAGAGGATGATGAGTGCAGTATTTATAGAAGGAAAATGTGTAGTGTGAACACCCTAGTCCTTGACCTTGGCCAATTAATTAATTAGTTCTTTGTCTCATGGAATAACTAAGAGGAACGCTAGGTCTCTAGACTACTCGTTGTCATTAGGGGTGGCAATTCGTGTTTCGTGTGTCATAACGTGTCGTGTCATACTTGACACGTGACACGATTGTGCTTGACACGAACACGACCCGTTTATGTATACGTGTCAATATACGAAACACAGACACGACCCGCTTATTTCACAGGTGACACGACACGACACGATTAACACGTTTAATAAATAGGTCGTGTCACATAACACGACACGACACGGCACGATTGACACGATTTATAATATAAAGTTATTAGATGACACAACACGACACGATTGACACGACACGACATGAATAACCTGTTTAACTCACTATATTAAAATTATCTATAAATTATTAATTTTATATAATATATATTATATATGGGTTAGACGGGTCAACCCGCGACACGACACGACACGACACGAATTTTAGCGTGTCATAAACGGGTCGACACGATAATGACACGAAACACGATTATGTTAAACCCAAACCCGCGAAAACTCGTGTCGTGTCGTGTCGTGTTGGCGGGTCGTATAATTTTTTGCCAGGCCTAGTTGTCATATTATTAATATGACAATGAGATTATTGAATCGAACCTTTTGGGGTCGAGGCAGTTGACTATTTACGCCTCATGCATATTGACTACTTAATGCACATTCGCCCCTTGTATGCCTGGTAAAAAAACTTCTTATGAGAGTCTCCTTATCGAATTTTATACTCTCTTTATAATTTTTAGGGAGGGCTATCTAAAACCATTAGATTAAAAAAAAAATTGGCAAGATGTTATCATACATTGTGCTACTTTTGATGCAAAGATCGTTCTGTGTTGCGCTGGGGATCTAAGGGTAGAGTTTACAGTGTTGTCGTGTCACCTCAACTCTTGCTCTTACCTATGACTACCCTATTGGTGTTTTATGTGAAAACTCAAAAAGCCTGATTGGTGTCTAACCACCAATCAGAATCATGATAAGCTAGATTAACATTGGGGAAGCAAGATACTAACCTTAGAGAATTGGAGGGAGCAGGATTGTCTTCTAGCAGATTAACTTAAGGCTTATGATGCTGCTGATTAGCTTTCTTAGAAGGCAGCATTTCCTTTTTCCTGTAGAAGCAATTTGGAGCCAGATGGTTGCCTCTTCCACAAACAAAGCAGAATTTGCCTCTTCCACAAACTTATGAAACTTAAGAAACAGCATGTTAGAAGCAAACTTTCAAGATTGTACAATCCAAGACAAATAAAAAATGACAATTCATGTTATTGCATCCAATTTCAACTTACTAAGTATTATAAACTTTCACTTAATAGATCTATATTTACCCGACAAATGAAATTCTCATTTCTAGAATCTTGGTGATGTTTCTGAGTAGAGAGACTTTTAAAGCAGATTGGTCTCTTAAACGGTTATATGTCATTTCTTGTTGGCGCTATAACATTTTTTAAAGTATCCTACATGTAGTATAATAGAACTCATAGCCACAATCATAAAATGTCAGCGGAGTTGTCTACTTGACCTCCAGCTCCCCTTTTTATTATTTTTTTTATTTGGAGAGAGCTGTGCAAGTATCAAGGATGCCGACAATCTAACTTCTGTAGCAATGGTGATTAGGGCAAGGAAGTTTTGCGAGCGAGACCGAGAGGAGAGAGAAGATCATGAGTGAGGAGAGAAAGTAGAGGGTATTCAAAGGTTTTTATGAAAAAAGTACGGTTAGATATCCCCGGTTAGTCGAACATAATGTTAATGTAAGAGATCATTTTCTTGTCTTGTGATTCACGCCGAAATGAACGGCGATTAAAACCGTGTGCCGAAATGAAAGACAATTAGACACCCCCGCCCCTCCCCCCGGCTTAGAAACTACAGTGAAGATGTCGTTGATTTGAAGGCAGAGATTCAGTCGGCGTGATGTACGATTATGATATGTGTGGCATTTCTCATATCCCAATATATCGAGGAAGGGGAGTGAACTTTTTAAGCGGGGCCCCCGCTGCCGCAGGGCGCCCCATCCACCATCCAAAAACAACAGGCATGGATCCCGCTGTTTTTGGATGGTGGACGGGGACCCCACCCCTTAGGAGTTTTTTTCGGGGAAGGGTGATAATTTTACTTTTGATTTTGCGTATGCTGTGTGAATTTCTAGATTGAGAGTGAACATCACATATTTGAAGGCAAAATTAGGAGTGAAATTATCACCCTTTCACAATATCGTAGGAAGTGACTTGCTTGGAAATGTTTCTCAATAGTACGCTCCAAAGGACCCTCTTTCTTTCCTCCTATATTCTGTTGTAGACAGCCCTTGTTCATGCTTTGTGTTGAGAAACATGAAAAAGAGATCGAGCAGCCAGAATTAACAGCATCTACGTCGAGCTTGCTGTGATCAAGCAGTAAACAGCAGAACTCTGGATTTGCAGCACTTCCCCGGAGAGCTAAAGAGGATGATGAGTGCAGTATTTATAGAAGGAAAATGTGTAGTGCGAACACCCTAGTCCTTGACCTTGGCCAATTAATTAATTAGTTCTTTGTCTCATGGAATAACTAAGGGGAATGCTAGGTCTCTAGACTACTCACCGTCATATTATTAATCTGACAACGAGATTATTGAATTGAACCTTTTGGGGTCGGGGCAGTTGACTATTTACGTCTCATGCATCTTAACTACTTAATGCACATTCGCCCCTTGATTGCCCGGTAAAAAAACTTCTAATGAGAGTCTCCCTATAAAATTTTATGCTCTCTTTATAATTTTTAGGGAGGGCTATCTAAAATCGTTAGATTAAAAAAAAAAAATTGGCAAGATGGTATCATACATTGCGCTACTATTTTGATCCAAAGATCATTCTGTGTTGTGCTGGGGATCTAAGGGTAGAGTTTACAGTGTTGTCGTGTCACCTCAACCCATGCTCTTACCTATGGCTACCCTGTTTGTGTTTTATGTGAAAAACTCAAAAAGCCTTATTTATTTATTTAATATTTCAGGCCTTAAAATTATAATTTATTGATTTTGCCTAATTATTTTACTTACCCAATTAACTTATAATTAAGGCTAACAAATATCCTTAATAACTAGCTATTATGTCAATTAATGTTAGCATTAATTATGGCTAAACTAATAGGTATATGCTCTTTTTTCACAAGTAGTGTGCATCTTCTTATGAAAAGAAGCGCAACTAGTTGGAATATAGACACACAAATCAAGCCTCTATTTTTCTCTCTAAAAAACTTCTTTTTTTTTGTTGTTATATGTCGAAAGAATCTCTCTGACAACCGCTCCACCGACGCGTCGGCAGAAGCAAATTCCTGATTGAATCTTCGGACGAAAGACCAGATTTCATCCCGCGCAAAGGATCAGATATGTGCCAATGACAGATTTTTACATCGCCTCCATGTTCTTTTAATTTGTACTTTGTTGATTTTATAGGCTTACATGCATCTTCACACAACATTTTTAGGCAAATATCTGTTCAATCCGTGCATGTAATCCTGAAATTTTTTTTATGCTCTCGACATCAATCTTCAAATTTTATCTACTTGTAATCTGTAATCTACTCTCATCATCTTCAAATTCTAATCCTTCTATTAACATCTGCTCATCATCTATTATAATTATGTCTGTCCTATTACTGGTTAGAAATCATATTAGATCTGTTAATTGTTTCTGTAATCCTATGTAAAGAGATCTCACATATCATATTTTGTTGTTATTTTACTTAGGGCCTATTTGGGCCCGCTTTTGAACTGATTTTAAGTAAAAAGCAGATAGAAAACTATTTATTAATGAAAAACAGAAGCAGAAAAATGCAATAAAAAATTTGAAAATGGGAAAACTACAATTTGATGCTTTTGCATCTTCTGATTCTTCAACAAAGTAATTCACATGATTTCATTTAAAATGTTAAGTATTATTATTTTAAATAATTTAAAATTTTAATACTAAAGAAAAATAAAATATATTATTATTTTAAATAATTTAAAATTATATATTTATTTAGTATTTTAAATTTTGACAGTAATTAAAAAGTTATCAATCAAACATCCCCAAATCACGTGATTATCATGTGAAACAAACAAAAAGTTGAATCAGGTGGCAACGAGTAAACTGGAGACGGCAAGTTGCGAGGTGGTGTAGCGGCGGAAGGCGACGTGGCAATCGGCGGTAGCGGCAGGAGGTGACATGATGAGAGGCGACGTCGGTGGCAAAGGGTTCAATTAGGTCATTATTTTGATTACAAGAAATCAAATGGTATGAGGAAGAAATTAAGTAAAGGGTTAAAGAAATGTATAAGAAATTTAAGATAATAGCAATGGAAAGAGTAAAAAGAAAGAAAAATTAGCTGGGCATTAGATGACTTTTATTATCGATAATAAAATCCCGTGTTGGTTAATTACTGTGTCCATATTACAAAAAATAAAAAGTAGTTATGCTAATTAATTAAAAACTTATAATCTCAATTTCGATACCAATATAGAGATTTCTGAAATATCAATCAGAAGATTGAAACCGATGAGCAATGAACGATTAACAACCAATGAGCGATGGGCAGTGTCCAGTGCAAATGTACCAAACTAAACTATTTTATTATATAAATATTAATTATTTATAAGTATAAAAATATATAATAAATAAATTATATGTTTTGGTACTTGAGGAATTCCAAAAAAATTCTGAACTAAAACCTGGACACATGTGGTACCAATACTAAGCGTCAAAGTATCTGTATCAAAATATTAAATACTAAAATTTTAGTTCTTACTGTTTGCTCACTCCTAATATTAAGAAACATAAATAGAGAGATTAATCAGATTGATAGATGGATGCAGCAGCTAGCATACCAGAATATCGAGCTTGCTGTGATGCAGTAGTGAATCAGAGCAACAAATCTGGATTTGCACTTAAACTGCAGAGGTAGAGGATGAATACAGTATTTATAGATGTAAAATGCCTAGTGTGACACCCAAGAACTTCAACTGATTGTGTCTGTCTCATTTAATAACTTCTACTAATTAAGTCTTTCTCTCCTGCAATAACATAAAGAGGGGAAAGTGAACTCCGTGAACTCAATGTCGGGGGCCTTTCATACTGTTGGGGCTGTTGATAATAGTACAGACGACAAAGACAACACTAGCAACAATAATAATAATTGTTGAATGAGATTTTCTCTATTTTTTTTTAAATTGCTAGAACAAATAAAAAAAAAGTCAGTGATAACGGATAAAAGAAATTCCGTGAATACCAAGCCAAAAATGGAGTATGGCGTTGTGAGCTTAAAAAATAAGAGAGAAAATAAAAATAGTAGAAGGTATCAATCATGGGCTTGACTATGTTTCTAAGAAAATAAATTAAATAGTAATGTGGCCACGTTTAAGATAAAAAATAATAATAAAATGAATAGATTGTGAAATTTTTTTGGGAGGTCTCGGCAAAAGGAAAACCATAGCTATGGAGAAGTAGAGAAAAGAAAATAAAGAAGAAGACTTTGAGTGATCTGCTTGTCGCCTACATTAGTTTACAATCGTCTTTCCAAATTGATATGACAATTATGACATCGAAACGTTGAGGAAAGGAAGAACATAAAGCATAAACAAGGAGATTTTATTTGCTTTAAGGGTTTTTTTTTTTTTTTGAGAAATGCAGTGAGAAAGGAAAAAAATATTTTTTTTCTCTTGTTTTATTGGAGGGGCTGGTTTTATTGGAGGGGCTGATTTGAGGAGAAAAAAAATGAAGCACTTTTCTTCCTTTTTGTTTCGGAGAGAAACAAAGAATCAATGCTTGCTTCCCATACTAAATAATCTTATATTTATTTAGTATGGTAAAATCTTGCAAATAATTTTCACATAATAATACTTTATTGAGCTTTTATTTGCAACACAAGAGATAGCCATTACATTACCGACTCACGGTTTGACACTAGACGTAGATGTCACATGACACATTTAATTTACTATTACATATATGGAAACTTCAACAACAACGTAGCTCAATTAGATCAAGACGACTGCATGCGACTAGTTTGGCTTCAAGCTCGCTCCAATTGCTTTGAGGCAATTTTTATCAGCACGTCCTATGAAGCCCACGATGGAACCGTCAATGACAGGTATAGAGAAACTTGTGGTGCCTGATTTTCCAAATGGACCGTATGATGTCAAATTTGTGCCGAAAGTGAGTTTAGTAATAGCTGTGTTGTCATATTCTCCAGTGATTGATGTGAGGTATTCGTTGTCTTGAAAAAACATCTACAATGAAAAAGTTAATGGCAGATTAATGACAATTCAAATGATAAATAATAATGAGGATATAATATTTTTATTACGCTTGAAACACACACATGATTATTGGCATATTGGGGCTTATTTTTTTTAATGAAAAATAGAAGGCTAATGTAAACAAGAGTAGAAATTGTGTAAGTGGGTATTATACTTGATTCTTTTGGCCAGCGTTCGATCCAAATAGAGGAGTTTGAAAGGGTAGGTTCTTGATCAAGTAGCTGAACTCAATGCCTTGAATTTTGTCGCCGCTGTAGACATTGATAGTTTTGAAATGTGTGGCAACTCCTGTGTTCCAATTGTCTCCATCGGTTTGTACTCCCCAAAGTCCCACTCTGGTTGCCTGCAGGAAACCATAGCAAATGATCATGCATTATATATTTAGTGATGAGTATTCGGCATTTTAATACCAGTATCAGTTGAGAAATTTTAATACCGGATTTTGAAATAAAGTTTTTTAGTACCACTAAATTTTAAATTTTTTGTTGGTACTAATACCCAAATTCCAAAATTTATTTTGGAAACAATACTAAATTCTCAAAATTTATTTATATTGAACTTTCAAAATACCAATCAAACAATTAACATCTCAAAATTTATTTCGACATCGATATCGAATTTTCAAAATATCAATCAAACAATTGAGCAACAGGTGAGCAATGGGCGATAGATAGATTCAGCAAAGTATCTATATCAAAAATACTGAGCACTAAAATTTTTGATATAATACTTTTAAAATTTGTGTTGCTCACTCCTAATATTAAGAAACATAAACAAAGAGATTAATCAGATCCATAGATAGATGCCGCAGCTAGCATACCATAATATCGAGCTTGCTGTGGTGCGGTAGTGGATCAGACCAACTCTGGATTTGCACTTCACTGCAGAGGTAGAGGATGAATACAGAATTTATAGATGGAAAATATCTAGTGTGAACACCCAAGAACTTGACCGTGCTTAACTAATTAAGTCTTTGTCTCATGCAATAACTTAACGAGGGGAATGTGAACACCCAAGAACTTGACCGTGCTTAACTAATTAAGTCTTTGTCTCATGCAATAACTTAACGAGGGGAATGTGAACACCCAAGACTGCTGTTGGGTCCGTTGATCATAATACACACAACAACAACCACAACATAGTAAAATCCTTCTATGAGATCCAAGCATATGAATTTTATCAGGACTTGCAAATTCATGGCTTTGCTCTAGTTCTATACGTTGCAATTTCCATAAATTATTGCAATCAATTTTGAAGTCAGTACGAGCCATACAATTAGTTCTATGATTAGATTAAGGCTTCTTAGTGACATGTGTCAAATGTTTTCGTCGAATTTCCTGATTGCTATGGCAGATCCACTTGAACTCATGATGACATAAAATCAACGGCAACTGACATTTCATAAAAACATCTGAATATTGTCAACTTAAGCTGACATTTTCAAATTCTTTAATTGTATTACTATCCTAAAAATTTTATAAAATAGTAAAATAATAAATTTAATTATATGTATGTGAAACCATTCTCTTAGAGAAGCCAGGCATCAGCACCTTGAAGAACTGCATCCTCGTCTCGTTGCGTCCTCCTTACCCTTCAGCCATGACTAAACTTTGCAAATGATGAAAGGAAAGAACAAGGTGTGATGCACTCCGGGAATAATTAGCTACAGGGTTATAAGTTAGGGGTGTTCTAAAAAACCAGAAAACCGATAGACCGTGGTTAACCGACCGAACCGAACCGCTTGGACGGTTAACCGAATTGACTAGTTCGGTTCATGGTCGGTTTTTAGCCTATAAATTTATGGTTCGGTTCGGTTACGGTTCGGGGAAAAATTTTTCACTGGTTAACCAAACCGATATAATATATGTATATATATAACCTAAGTTCATAAATTTATTGGTCATCTAGTACAATGGTTAGACATTATTTATAAGATAGGTAGTCATGGGCTCGAAATCTATTAGTTACAATTTAAAAATTAATTATTTTACATATTTAATTATCAAATAATAATATTTAATATTATATACAAGTTGTATTTTATATATTTTATATTTAATATTATTGGAGAAAGATTTTTCTTAATCGGTTAACCAAAAATTAGTGGTTAACCGAACCAAAAAACTGGTTGACCGGTTAATCGGTTAACCAGTTTTTTAGTTCGGGAACGGTTTGTAATATAGCCGAACCGCTCTAATTAGTTCGGAACAAGATTTGGGGTCACGGTTCGGTTAACTGAACCGTGAACACCCCTATTATAAGTACTGTGCGCTGTCTCTCATTGCAAGATTCTACTTATTTTCAAAATACGTTTTTGTAATAATTAATATGCCGGCAGATCAGCACAAGTAGTTTTACTAATAATAGTTATTAGTAAAACTATTTCTGCTGTTATGCGGGTGCACTAATTATTACTAACAAGTATTTTACACGTTAGCATAATCCTACACTATGATACATCGCACACCAATTACAACCCAACCACAAATCAAGTAATTATACCAGTGTGCACCACATCTTCTACTTTCGTTATTTGCATAGTTCAGTCATGGCTGCAGGGGAAGAAAGACACAGCTAGACAAGAATGCAGTTTTTCAAGTGCAGATGTCTGACTTCTATGAGAGAACGGTTTCACATTTGCATAATTAAAATTTCTAGCCTGTTTCATCAAATTTCTAGGATAGTAATACAATTATAGAATTTGAAAATGTGAACTGCTCATTTTCTATGACAACATGCATTTCATTACAAATCCACCCATTTCGACAAAATTTCTACTATACGTCAACAAATTTCTACTAAACTAAAATGATGAAAAAATTATTAAAACATCTAAATAATGTCAGTAGGCCTACAGAAGCAACTTAATCAAGTGTACAACAGTTATTATAAGGTTTGACATATATTTAGACAAAATTTCTACCATACGTCAACAAATTTTTACTATACAAAAATGATGAAAAAATCATTAAAAAATCTAAATAATATTAGTAGGCCTGCAAAAGAACATAGGCTGAGTTTGGGACTGATTCTGCTTCTAGCTTTTGTTGGCTGAAGAATTGCTGGTTGAAAGGTAGCTGGCTGGGGAAGTTATAAGCTGTTTGGGAAACTAAAAGTACTGCTTAACAGAATAAAACAACTATGCTTTTATATTAAGCAAAAATTTAAAATAAAATTAAATATATAAACAACTATAATAATTAAAGTTATAAATTATCTCATATAATACAAATATTATCTTTTACGCATACTAAATTATATATCACACTTCATAGCTCATACCATCTAAAAGATAAACACAACCATAAAAAACAAATAACACAAAAAAAAATGGTCACTTATTTGGGTTATTACAACAAAATTGCGTAAGATTGAGACTAGGAACCAGAGATGAACCAGAAGCATTGATCCTTGCAGATTGATTGGAAAATCTACTTGATTCTTTCAAACAAAATAATACAAATTTAAGGAGAAATAGATCAGAGAACGCTACAACTTATTTACATCAAAAACATATATATGAATTTTCACTAAATTCCAACTCTTTGTGAGTCCCACAGGTTCCTCCCCATTAGCCACCGTGTGCTTATCTTCTTCTTCCCCGGGTGTGCCCTCTCTTTGCACATCTGTCGGCAATTCATGGCAGCACACAGAGCATGAATTTCGAAGTGAAAGCCATGTCAAGATTCTAATGATAGATGTGCTTGTAGGGCATCTCTCTAGCCTCAGAATTGAGCTCGAAGGGATCCACGCAGATGGTGCAGTGCTTACAGGGCATCTCTCTGCCGACTCGATGGCGGCCTTCGACGCAGGAGGGTTCTCGCAACCCCTCCTGAATATAGAGTGATGGAGCGTATGCGAGGAGAGTGGAGCTCGTCGCTGCTGTAGGGCTAGAGTTGGCGCTGGAGCCGTGATCTTGAAGCTGGCGATGGAAGTTGCGTCGATGCTGGTCGACTGCTCATAGATCTGGACGGCGGCGGAAGAGCTGAGATCTGGAAGCTGGCGGTGGAAGGAGTGTGGATCTAGAAGCTGGCGGCGGAAGGAGCGTCGACGCTGGTCGACTTGGAGTCGGATCTAGAGGCTGGAGATGGATATGGACGACGGCGATGTTAGGATTTTTATACCTCAACTTGATAAATCCCTAAATATCACTTGTGCAATCACAATAATATATAGATACAATAAAATTATAATCAACTCAGGAAGAACAACCAAACATAAGAACACCAAGATTTAACGTGGAAAAACCCCTAGAAATAGGGTAAAGAACCACGGGAGCCAGCCACCAAAATTCTACTATGTATCCAACAAATACAATATCTCTTCACAAGAACAATTTCATCAACAACACGATGAAAAATCACGCAAGGGAAAAACTATCCCAAAATTTGCCACTGTAATCAAAACAGTATCTAGAAGAGACCAATGAAAAATCTGACCGTTGGATATGTATGGAATTACCCCAGTAGCAACTCTGTAAAATTTTGCGCCAATCAGAGGGTAGATGACTCCAAGATCACGCCTAAAAGTTCAGCCAAAAAACTTCTCTCTATTTTCTTTCTCTTGCCGCAACTCTCATCGAAATTGAGACAATCAATTTCCAATTCCACAATTCCCAAATTGCTCTTTTTCACTCCTTCACGTGCACATTAGGTTAATTAAGGACTTTTTATAAAGAAGTCCATCCCCTTATTCTAATTGCAAGTACATCCCTACATGATGTAGGACCCACATATAACAATCTCCATCTCCTACATCATATAGGGATGACCACGCTGGTCATCTTCTTAGAAACCTTAGTCTTCTTTTTTGTCATAATTTTCTTTACTCGATAACACTGTGGCTTTTTTCCATCTCTAATCATAACAAAACCATTGTCATATTATCTTGAAGGTTTTCTTTCTCTAAAAGACTTTCTCAACTGAGTTTTCATCTAAGATTGCTGAGATATCTGTCTTTTTTGTGCACTGCTTGCAATATTTGGCTGGTGCTCATCCTAGAACTCTCCCCCTGGCTGAGAAACTCGATCACTTTGTACTTTAGGAGAAATAATATTCTTTAATAGAATATTCACACCCTTCTGACTCAGGGTCCAATCCTCCTGTGACATAACTCTGAAGTAGGTGCAAAAGCAATACTAATTTCTCCTCTAAGAACCTCAACATCAGTGTGATAAAGAGCATGTTGCTTGCTTCCTCTAGCACATATAAGTGATTCTTTTGTTAGCTTTCACTTTTCATTACCAAATGTGCTCACTAAGCCCTCATCATCAAGAGCACCAGGTGAAATCAAACTGAATCTCAAGTCAGGAATATACCTTACATCTTTGAGAATCATCTTATGTCCAAGGTTAGTCTTGATAATGATATCCCTTTTTCCTCTGATAATTGCAGTATCCATATTTCTCATCTTTACAATGTCTAAGTCACAATGATGTAAAGATAAAAAATAATCAATATGAGGGGTAGTATGAAAAAAAGCACCTGTGTCAATGATCCAACTGTCTTTTCCATTGACTGCCAATATACTTTCTGTGTCACTTGCTACTAGAATGCCAACATCACTATCCATAGTGATTGTAGTGTTGCTCTCTTTATCCTCTCTTATGATTCCACTACTTTCTCCTCTCTGAGCCTTCTTGAATGACCAACAATACTTCTTAATATGTCCCTTCTTATGGCAATAAAAGCACTCATCATCTTTTCTAGTAGATGAACTGTTCCTAGAATTTTCATGCTAGTATGGAGATCTATTTGTGCTTCTACCACGATTTTCAGTCATCAATACTTGAGATCTATTTGCATCCATAGACATTGATGCGTTGTATTTACACCACATTTTTACCTGTATTTTATACTATATTTTAGGCTTAATTGCATAATTTTGGTATTTTTACTTTACTTGGTACAGAGTCTTCATTTTTCTTGGTTTTATTGAAAACGCAGGTAAAAAGGCACGAAAATGATGGTTTTCATGAGTTTTAAAGTCACAGCACGATTCCCGAGGAGATCATGAGCTTACATGTCAAATTTGGAGCGAAAATGGTGAAGAATTTAACTTTCACGGCCTTGGCCGTAATTCCAGGGTCGACCGTAATTTTGACGTTCGAGCAAAGGGTGAAAAGCGGCTAAGTGTGGAAACTCACAAAAACTTTCACGGGTGAAGCCATGAATCCATCACGGTCCGTGAAAATTTTTATGTACAAAGGGCTGTACGCACTGAAGCATTTACGGCCTCGGCCGTAAACTCATTACGGGCTGTGAAAACGTCTGCCCTTTCGGTTTTTCACTCGATTTGAACCCGAATCGAGTCGAAACTGAACCAAACTCTCCAGAAACCTTCCTAGATAGGTTCTATACTGATTAGACTATAAAAGGAAGGATTTTGGTAGGGTTTCGGGGGCTTCTATGGACAAAAATGAACGGAGGCGGTGGCGACAGCGAAAATCACTTCCAGGGCAGAATCCGTTTAGGAAAGCCGCACAAAGGAAGAATTGGATGATTCATCTTCATCTCCAGATTGAGGGGAAGCCTTTCTAGTATCTTGTCTAGCCATTTCCTATAATCTTCTTAGGTTTTCATGCAATTTCATAGATGAACATGCTATTTGCTTTGAACATGAACGTGTAAACCCTATTTCGGGATTTGGGAAGTAGCTTGTTGATTGATTTATGAATTATCTTTTGCATGAATCTTTGTTAAGAATATTATTGAATTGATTTGATTATAATTGTACGTATCCCGCTTTAATACTCTAGACATGTTTTATTGCGTTTGAGACGTCGCGAGAAGGACCAGGAGGTGAATCGTGACGTTGGATCTATTCTTGTCAAACCTACGAATCCAATCACGGGAGTAGTTTGGATTCGTTTGAAGGATTTACACGATTTTTCATAGAACATAAAGGATATAATTGCGTTAATTGTCACGAGAGTAGGGAATTAACGTAATTAGGTACCGGATTACACTTCAGGAGGAGGTAATTTGCACCTTAGGAAAAGTCTCTTTCAACGCTTTAATTTTCTGTTCAAATATTTATTTTTATTAAATTCATAATCATCAGTGTGGTGAAACCCCAAATCCTGATTTTAGCCAAATTGATTTTTACCTAAAAATGTTACCTCTGTTTCTTTTTATTTATACTTAGAAGTTTCCAAAACAAAAACCACATATTTGAATTGTCTAGATATAGATCAATCGTGTAATCGGTACTCGACCACCTGATCCTCGTTGGGAACGAGAATCTTTTTATTACTTCGATAAATCCGTACACTTGCGGACTGCATCAAGTTTTTGGCGTCATTGCCAGGGATCATACCAAACAATATCGATTTAATCGTGAGATTTGTAGACTAGACTTTTTATTTTATTTATTTTGTTTTTATTTGTTTTTCGCATTCTTTTTCTTTATCCTTAGTTTATGTTATTTTTTATCTTTTTGGATTAACACGTTATATGAACAGGAGAATTCTGAAATCACTAGAATATATATATTTTAAGCTTTGTTTTGCATTCTTGTTTTATATTTTGTATTTTTGAATTTTATTAAAAATATGATGTTCAACCAATGTCAATGGTCAAATCAAAGATATATGCCACCGATAATGACAAGAGAATATGACACAGATGCATCAGAATCACTTGCAGCAAAGGTAAATTCCTTTACTCAACACACTAATTATTTAAGCATGCAATATTCTAAGTTGAAATATGTTATTTGTGATATTTGTGGATATCATGTGCATCATTACACTAAATGTCAATCAAGGATTCCTTCATACTTTGACTCATGCCCTAGTGCCTACAATCCAAGTTGGGAAAACCATCAAAACTTGCTTTATCAGAATGACCCAACATTTATTCCATAATCAGACTTTAGTCAACCTCAAAAGTCCAACTTAGAATCTCTGCTTCAAAACTCTATAGCTGCTATGAACAAACACAGAATGGATCTTCATAATATAACTTATGACACTGATAAAAATGACATAGAGGAAGGAATTTATGATGAATCTGAAAATTTTGTAGAGTTGGAACAATCATTAGTCATTACTCCTGATTATGATCTCCCTTCTTCAAATTTTGATGATTTTAAAAATTTTAAATACCCAATTAACCTTTCCTCAGTACTTTACCAGCGATCTAGTCCCCTCTCACATAACATAGTGCCTTGCAATACATATACTTGGACATATTTGAAGAAAAAATTGAACTTTTGGAGTCTTGTGAGAAGAAAGACGATGAATTTATGGATCCTAAGTAAGAACTAGAGAGATAGATGGGGATGAGTTTGATAGTGTTAGGATGGAATACCCCATTGAAGAGAAAGAAATTGAGAAGAAAAATGAGAAAGAGGATCCTGTGCATATTCCACCATCACCACCATATGAACTAGAAATTCCTTTTCTCCAGGAAAATTCATTTGAAATTTGCATGATAGATGATGAAGGAGATGATTATAAGGATAATGATGATGAGATGAATGAACTATTATTTGATTCAAATCCAACCATAGGTACCTAGAAGATGATAACACATGAGATTGTTGATCACATTGACATTGAGGTAAGTGAAAAATCCAATATGAAATTTGAAAAATTCTTGAACGATCTAAGGTATGAATTTTTTATCTTAATTTCAGTTTTCTTCCAATTGCTGATATAAATCTAATAAAAGAACGCATGATATTACTTTTGGATAAATATAAAAATTATTGGGTATTCTTTGTATAATTTTAACTTTTATTTTTGTATACATGTACTGGCCACTGCGACATGGATCCACCTGTTTAACTGGATATATACTTTGGTGGGCACACTCTTGAGATGGAGAAAAAACAGAAGATTATATGCTCTCTACTATGGCACTGACTCACCAACTCCGCCATAACATGAAGCTATGGTCAAGCTAAAGACCTTAAACAAGCGCTTTTTGACAGGCAACCCAAAAGTTTTTGAGTTTTATTCACTTTAGTATTTTCAGTTTTAGTTTTTTGTTTTCTTAGAATTTTTAGAGATTTTTATATAGCATGTTTTGATGAATTTTTATTGATGAAAAATCTTCTGATATGTTGTTTTATTTATAAGAAATTTTGGAGAATTTTTATATGAGAGAAAAGTGATTAACGAGACCATCACGGGTGCAGCCGTGAAACACTCACGAACCGTGAATCTTGCGACATCTTCTTTGTGAGTATATTAAATGCTGATTTGATTGATGAAACGTGATGGTATTTGATGTTTAAAACTTTTTCACAGTGGAAAATATTGATATCTATGTTGTGATATAGTTTCTTAAATTTTTTCGAGTCACGTTTGCATGTTTTGATATAACTGCACAGGATTTCGCTCATATTTTAAAGGGAACTCTTGCAAAAATTTTCTAAAATCTATCATGGCTTGGTTTAATGCTTATGTATATGCAACAATTTAAGTCTAGGGTGTCCCTTCATGATTTGCTTTTTCCTTCAAAACTTTATAGGTATGAATTTTTAATGTTTATGATTTTTAAGGATAACCAAGTTTGTTTATCTTTAATTTTGAACTTAGAATGCATTTTGGGCATTTAATTTGATGACTTAGAAAATTTTTGAGAATTCATGTGGACTTAAATTGTTGAGTAAATTTGATTTTGTTATTGATAAAATTTATATATAGATTGTTATATGTTCAAACGACATGTGCATAGTGTTTTTGTATTTGAAGTGTAATTTATCTGTCTTTGCTTGATAGAAGATTGTTATGGATAGGAAATTTGGTGATATATCTTTAAAATTGAGATTTGCTCCAATTCCTCTGGTTGAGTGATCTGAGGTCATGAGTTATATTATACCACAAGATGGTATACTTTGAGTCTGTTGCGATCAAGTATTGATAACGACTTAAATACCATGCCACTAACCGGCTTTCTCCAGGAAAATATGATTTGATCATAAAAAAAAGAGAAGACTCCTCTACTGGGCACTGCAGAACATTGGCAGTGGTACCGAAGACATGAGTTGAAGTCTATATATATATAAAAAGGGGGGGAGAAAGCTGAAGGTTAAATGGACAACTCTGATGACTTTAAGATCAAGACCATGAGTTAAATTATACTGCTCTGCAGTGTACTTTAAACAACGTTATGGTACATAATAGTTTAAAGACCAAATTGCATTAAAAATCTCTTATCTATAGTTTTCCAAGTGACTTGAAGTAAATTTCTATCTATTGATTAAAGAAGATTTATTAAGCTTGAAAGTATTTGATGTTTGATATGTGTTGAGTGGATATTATGACATGATTGTGAATTTTATCTTTCTTGGATTGTAAATTCTTGATAATTCATTTCTACTGTGATCACTCTTAAATTATTTAAGATCTGAAAAGTTGCTTGCCTAAAATGAAGACTGAGAACTTTGTTGATGAAAAAACAATTGAGTGTCCTTATCTTTACATTCTCTATACATATCGATGTATTGCTTGAGGACAAACAAAATTCTAAGTTTAGGGTATTTTGATGTGTTGTATTTACACCACATTTTTACCTGTATTTTATACTATATTTTAGGCTTAATTGCATGATTTAGTGTTAATTTTGGTATTTTTACTTCACTTGGTACAGAATCTTCACTTTTATTGGTTTTATTGAAAACGCAGGTAAAAAGGCACGAAAATGATGGTTTTCACGAGTTTTAAAGTCACAGCACGATTCCCGAGGAGATCACGAGCTTACATGTCAAATTTAGAGCGAAAATGGTGAAGAATTTAACTTTCACGGCCTTGGCCATAATTCTAGGGTCAGCCGTAATTTTGACGTTCGAGCAAAGGGCGAAAAGCAGCTAAGTGTGGAAACTCACAGAAACTTTCACGGGTGAAGCCGTGAATCCATCACGGTCCGTGAAAATTTCTGTGTACAAAGGGTTGTATGCACATAAGCATTTACGGCCTCGGCCGTAAACTCATTATGGGCCGTGAAAATGTCCACCCTTTCGGTTTTTCACTCGATTTGAACCCGAATCGAGTCAAAACTGAACCAAACTCTCTAGAAACCTTCCTAGATAGGTTCTATACTGATTAGACTATAAAAGGAAGGATTTTGGTAGGGTTTCGGGGGCTTCTATGGATGAAAACGAACAGAGGCGGTGGCGACGGCGAAAATCACTTCCAGGGCAGAATTCGATCAGGAAAGTGGCGCAAATGAAGAATTGGATGCTTCATCTTCGTCTCCAGATTGAGGGGAAGCCTTTCTAGTATCTTGTCTAGCCATTTCCTATAATCTTCTTAGGTTTTCATGCAATTTTCATAGATGAACATGTTGTTTGCTTTGAACATGAACGTGTAAAACTTATTTCGGGATTTGGGAAGTAGACTGTTGATTGATTTATGAACTACATCTTTTGCATGAATCTTTGTTAAGAATATTATTGAATTAATTTGATTAGAATTGTATGTATCCCAATTTAATACTCTAGACAAGCTTTATTGCGTTTGAGACGTCGTGAGAAGGACCGGGAGGTGAATCGCGACGTCGGATCTATTCTTGTCAAACCTATGAATCCAATCACGGGAGTAGTTTGGATTCGTTTGAAGGATTTACACGATTTTTCATAGAACATAAAGAATCTAATTGCGTTAATTATCACGAGAGTAGGGAATTAATATAATTAGGTACCGGATTACACTTCGGGAGGAGGTAATCTGCACCTTAGGAAAAATCCCTTTCAACGCTTTAATTTTCTGTTCAAAGGTTTATTTTTATTAAATTCATAATCATCAGCATGGTGAAACCCCAAATCCTGATTTTAACCGAATTGATTTTTACCTAAAAACGTTACCTCTGTTTCTTTTTATTTGTACTTAGAAGTTTCCAAAACAAAAACCACATATTTGAATTATCTAGATATAGATCAATCGTGTAATTAGTACTTGACCACCTGATCCTCGTTGGGAATGATAATCTTTTTATTACTTCGATAAATCCATACACTTGCGGACTGCATCAGACATTCTTCTAGTTTCTTCATTCAACAAGTTTGAAGTTACTAGGCTCATGGATAACATACCATCTGGTGCTGCATTACTAAGAGATACAACCAAAGCCTCCCAACTCTCTAGTAGAGAACTCAATAATAAAAGTGCCTACAATTCATCTTCAATTACCATCATCATAGAAGTCAACTAATTGATGATGCTTTTCATGTCATTCAAATGCTCATAATTTTTCTACCTTCCATATACTTCAGATTCACCGGTTTTCTGAAAAAAGCCTTGTTACCAGCAGTCTTTCTCTCATATAAGTCTTCTAATTTTTTCCACAACTTATATGCTTCTTTTCATTCACAATATGATGAAATATACTATCTTCTACCCAATGCCGAATATAACTGATAGCTTTTCTATTCAGCTTCTTCCAATCATCATCTGCTATTTTTTCTGGTTTGGTTTCATTCTCAACTGCATCAAATAAATCTTTGCAATATAGGTAGTCTTCCATCTTGGCTTTCCAAATAAGCCAATTTTCTCCATTAAGAACAATCATCCTATTGTCAACTTCCATGATTAATACAAGCAAATAATCAACCTGCCTCTGATACCACTGTTGGGATTTTTATACCTCAACTTGATAAATCCCTAAATATCACTTGTGCAATCACAATAATATATAGATGCAATAAAATTATAATCAACTCAGGAAGAACAACCAAACAAAATAATACCAAGATTTAACGTGGAAAAACCCCTAGAAATAGGGTAAAAAATCGCGGGAGCCGGTCACCAAAATTCTGCTATGTATCCAACAAATACAATGTCTCTTCACAACAACAATTTCATCAACAACACGATGAAAAATCACGCAAGGGAAAAACTATCCCAAAATTCGCCACTGTAATCAAAACAGTATCTAAAAGAGACCAATGAAAAATCTGACCATTGGATATGTAAGGAATTACCCCAGGAGCAACTCTATAAAATTTCACGCCGATCAGATGGTAGATGACTCCAAGATCACACTAAAAATTCAGCCAAAAAACTTCTCTCTATTTTCTCTCCCCTGCCGTCGCTCTCGTCGAAATTGAGACAATCGATTTCCAATACCACAATTCCCCAATTGCTCTCTTTCACTCCTTCACGTGCACATTAGGTTAATTAAGGACTTTTTAGAAAGAAGTCCATCCCCTTATTCTAATTGCAAGTGGGTCCCTACATGATGTAGGACCCACATATAACAGGCGGAGGGAGCGTGGACGTCGACGGTGGTGCTGGTCGGCCAGCAGATCATGCGGAGAAGGCTGCTCGATCAAGGACGATGGCGGTAGAAGCTTACCTGGCTGGAACAGAGTAGGGATTTGGATCTAGAGCTGAAGTTCGAGCTGAGATCTCGACGGAAGGTGACGATGGAACCGGAACCAGAGCAGAACGCGAGCTTCTACACTAATGATGGCGGAAGGAGTTTCGGCGTAGATCTGGAGTGGACGGCAGTGGATCTCGACGATGGAAGGAGAGCAGACGGCAGCGCTGGTCCGTTGGCGCTGTCCGCTCTCCTTCAGGAGTTGGACGGGGAAGGAGACGAACGAAAGAGGAGAGCTGTGCAAGGATTCTGCGAAAGAAGGAGAGACGCACGAAAATAGAAATCGGTTGATCTACTCCATGCATGACCTGATTCTGGCAGAAGCATGTAAGGGGCTACTTCTGCGGGCCAGCTATATTTTCGGGTTTACGGCCAACAGATCAGCCCCAAACACTATTTATGTCTACTGTTCCTACTGGCCGCCCGCAACCCCAAACTCAGCCATAGTTGCTCCATTCTCTCGGTAGTTTGGGCGTGTTTGGGGTTACTGCCCGCCCAGCTTTTGTTGGGGCGGGCAGTAAAATCAGGTGGAATCCAGCAGTTTGGGGCTGCTTCTGCGCCTGGTGCCAGCAAAATCCTACTGCCACTGGGAAGCTGGGGAAAACCTGCTTCTCTAGGAAAGCAGCTTACCGCTTCTAGTTTTACAAAAATAAAATCGCGTCGTGCTCAAGGACCACGGTCTAGTCTTTGCTCGACCTTCCGCTGGCACCTCCAGCCAGCCGTCTGCCGCCTCCCTCCTCGGTCGACGAGCTCCTGGTCCGGCGACGCAAGCACTGACTTCCGCAGAGCTTGCATCGTGCATCCGCCTCCTCCCCCTCGCTCGCGACCAGCATCTAGCGTCTGCTGCCTCCCCCTCACTCGCGACCCATAGTCGGCGCCTCCAGCCAGCCTTCTGCCGCCTCCCTCCTCAGCTGATGAGCTCTTGGTCCGACGACGCAAGCACCAGCTTCTGCAGAGCTCGCATCGCATGTCCGCCTCTTCCCCCTTGCTCGCGACCCGTAGCCGGCGCCTCCAGCTAGCCATCCATCGCCTCCCTCCTCGGCTGACGAGCTCCTGGTCTAGCGATGCGAGCACCGCTTCCGCAGAGACCAGCATTACGCATCTGGCTTCAAGCGAAGGGAAGCAGGGAACTTGGAGTCAATTAATCATGTTTATTTTTAGCTGATTAGTTTTTGTAGTGAACTAATCTCATGTTTATTTTTACTAGATCAATTAATCACTCCAAATCAAAGTTTTTTTTTTTTTGCCTATTTCAATAGGATTAATATCAGTGAACCCTAAATTCTTATATTATCTAAAAACTCTTTATGGTATCAAAATGTGAGCTTGTTATGTTATTAAAATTATATAAGGTGTAATCACATTTAATGTTATTTTCAGTCTCCGCTTAATATTACAGCACAACAGTTTATTCTACTTAGCAGCACAGTTGTTGAACCAAACAATTAGATACTTCCCCAGCCAGCAGAAGCTAAAAGCATAAGTAATCCCAAACTGGACCTTTGTCTCTCTAGAGATCAGAGAGCCCGTCACTTAAAAAGTTATTGGATCAAAATGAGAAAGATTTGATTTAGTTATCTAGATAATCCAATAATCAGATTTTGGTTCCTTAAAATTTATAAGAGACATCTCCTTAAAAAATGCACTCACTATTATTCTATCTTAAAAGATTATTTTATATCAATAAACTATTTTCCTTTTGCACTTCTTATGGATCCAATGAGAATGACTCCGATCTAATTCATGGCCTATTAGAAGTAAAAGGCGCTATGATGGGATCCTCATTAACAAAAAAAAGATTACCATCAATTTAATAATAATCGAGTGATATTATTTTTCGATTCAAACCAAGGAATCAATTAGATATGATGCAAACTGAATCTTGTTGTATAGTTGATAAGAGATTTCTATATGAAAAATACCAATCTAAGTCATGCCATTGAGGAGAGTAAAGGAATTCCTTCATAAATAATCTCTTGTTCTTTAAAAAATAATTAAATTATTATTCTTTTATAAAAAAAATATCATCTCATATTTTTAGAATTTTATTTTATTTTCTTCCTTTTAACTTTAAAGTTAAACCTTTAAATTTAAAAAATACTAGGTCTAATCAAATACACATAAAAAGATTTAAAACATATAAATATTATTCATTCTATTAGTACTAAATTTAAACTATGTTTTTAACATATTACTTTTCCTTAGAATTAGAAATTATATTTACACAAAAAAGATAATAAATATTTTTAACATTTAATTTAGTTACAAAACTATTATAAGATATAGAACAAATTAATGATTAAAAAATCATAACATAAATTTTTAATTAATTAATAATGCCATGGATGAATTTTTCCTACTAAAAAAATAGTATGAAAAGACAAAAAAAAATTAAACAGGGACTTGCCCATAAACCACACGATATGAATCTTAAAGTATGATTATTTTAACCCGTGCTTTAAGAGTCGTATTTTCAATTGATCCAACGTAATCAAAGACTTGGGCACAGTCCAGAAATTTTTTATGAAAAGACACGGCAAAAAAACAATAATTTATGCATTTCAACACCAATATTCCTTCATTGAATTTGTGCATGGGTCAACATCATTTATGAATGCAAACAGTTCCAAATCAAGCATGTCTTCTTCCTTGAACAATACCTGCAAATTAAAAAGGATAACAATAGTTGGTCAAACTCCATTCACTAATGGATCAAAAAGCGATTTATTCACTTTGCCTCCTACAATTTAATTTCAAAAGCAATTACTTTTTCCCATAAAACACACAACTTTTCTCATTTTTCTTATCAGAATAAACGAGAGTGATCAATGGCCCGGGCTGCCCAGCGACGGGCCCATTTCAGCTCATTTCAAAAGCTCAGTCATGCAGGCTGCATGCACAGAAAACAAAGGGAAAAAAAAATAAAAAAAATTAGAAATTAAAAAATCAGGAAAACAAGAAAAAAATTTGGTGAAAATCAGAGAAAAAAAGGAAAATAGTAAATTTATAACTAAACGACATTTAATTTTTTTAAAAAAAAAATTTAAATACTTTATGAAAACAAATAGGTAAAAAATCTATTTAAAATTTGAATTTCAGCTTTAAAACTTAAATTTTCAAAATCAAACTGCTTGACCCCGCATGTTGTGCTGTGTTTGACCTAATATAAAAATTTGTTGGACTTGGCTTAGCTCAACCCGCATATAGATGTCGGGTCGCCCGTAACCCGTTGATTGATTAACAGGATGTGCTCGAGTCCGTTTGTTGTGCGCTAAGCCATTACGGGCGACAGGCCATCCGGCCGGTTGGCTACCTCCGAAATAAACGGTAAATTAAAACTACCAAAATATAAATTTCTAGAATACGAGCGTTGTAAATCCTATAACAAGAAGGGGTAAAAAAAAGTACGTAGAGCGTTTACTTCTTCATCGCCATCAAAGTAATCATGCCCGACGCCGCCGCCGCCGGCACTGCCGGCCTTGGCCGCCTCTTCATTTTGATCATCGCCGCGGGTCGCAAACCGCCCGCGAACTCTCGGCCGGCTATCCGCCAGAGTTTTCCTACAAGCATACTGTTCACTTCATCAGTCATAATATAATTTCCAGTTACGCTTACGCGCGCCGCCAAATCTAACTTACCTTGATCTTCTTGCTGAAGTTTCTCCTGTTCTTCTTCATCAGATACCTCTGGATCCTCGCCTTCCTCTCGTCCCGCGTCAGGCGGTGCGCCATGACTCTGGCGCCGGCGTCCTCCATTTGCGGCGGCGGCGAGGCTGTGCTGCCGCTCCTTCCATTCGCCATTGGATGATTACTTTGCCTTTTGCAGAGAAATGCGGCGTGCAATTTAGCATTTATAGGTCTAGGATGAACAGAAGCGAGAAAAGTACTTGACAGTAAGTAATTGTGCGTTGCAACTGAATCAATTCTTGTATAGTTTGTGGATTGTTTGGAATATAAAAATTGATCGTCAACAGTGGAAGCATCTGCAAACTTTTTGCCGTCAAAAGAGCCGATGAAGACGTCTGTCCAGTCAACAGTGGTAGGGTGCGTTTTGCCTCCTTCTTTTGCTTACAAAATTTAAACTTCGTTTAGTGGAGCTTCAAATAAAAGCTCGATTTATTGATCAGAATATAAGAAATATTAACTAAAATATAATGAATATTGATTGGCAGAGACTAACAATATATAAATCTTAAAATAAACATATGAGGTTTAACTATAATATTATGAATATTGACCAGATTATCATGAATATTAAATAAAATATTATGAATATTGAAGAGAATATTACAATACTAATCAAATATCATGGATATTGATTAAAATATAGTAGATATTAATAAAGTATCATGAATATTGACTAGAATATTATCTTAATATCTATGATATTCTGGTCAATATTCATAATATTGTGATAAACCTCATATGTTTACTTTAAAATTTATGTATTTTTGGTTTATGCCTAAGATTTGCTTGGTTGAGTGTCTGTCTATGAAATTTTTTCCGGTTTTCCGGTCTTAGGCTCCTTTGTACAACAACGACGGACGAAAAAGTGGTGTCTTAGTGGCTTTGCTAAAGTAGAAAATAGGATGAACAGTAAAGTGAGCGGAAAGAAGAGCCTGCAACTGCTTTGCAAGGCATCTAAGCAAGATGAAAAATCAGTTTGGTGTGCATCGAAGCAAGACGAAAAGTTCAGCTATACACACCCAAAGCTTGTGCTTCTTTCTATGTCTCTCTCTAATTATTTATTCGACTTGAATTATCCTGACGGGATCTGTTCCTGATGGCTGATGCTGAAAAAGAAAGAGGAATGCCTTTCTTTCATGCTAATTATGATAAATTCCAAAGTTTGAAAGATAAGTAGAGAATATAGGCCATGCAAATGCAGGGTACATCTTGGCCATTCTAAATTCCTTGATGAGATTTTAGACTATCTGCCCTGTTTTAGATATGATCTTTCTAGATTTCGCACATGATTTTGCATTGGGCTGAGACTTGAGATCTTAGTCCAACTAGATTGGATTTTTTTGGATGAATCCGCACAATACGTTGAAGCAAAAGTTTACGTGCTACACTTGTAGACATGGGCATTTCGTTTGTTTTCTATTTTTTGCTTACAGGAATTGATTTCAATCGACTTTATAGGTGTTTTGAGTTCATGTTTTAGAGTTTCCTCAATTGCTTCTTTAATGGTAAAATTAAAAAAAATTTTACTGCCTTTTTCCAGTTTAAAATTGTAATCTTAGTACTAAAATTAAATCAAATCATATTAATATTTATTTGATGGCAATTTGACGGAGGTACTATATTAAAGAAAACAGATATATTAAGTTAGTCATCTCTCTATATCACTATGAATAAATATATGAATTTGTGTCTTTACCATCGAGACTTAATATATAGAATGAAGAAATGAGAGAAATCAATTTTCGGAGGGTTGGTAATTTTTCTACTCCTCTCGATCATCACGTTTTTAGCATCAGGTACATGTTTATATTATTTATTTAAAGATCTAAAATTTAAGAATGTCAATCTTATGATAGATGTTTTAATGTACATGTTGGATGAATTTAAGAACTGGCATATTATTCTAGTTTCCTATTAGTTTAATTATGCCACCCTATTAGTTAGGGGTGAGCACTCAGATAAAAATTGAGATCAAATTTTATTGAAAAAAATTATTGATTTTCTTTTTACAAAATCAAAATCGAACAAAATTTGAAAAAAAAAATACTTTACTAAACTTAATTACCAATTTGCATATTTATATTATTTTATCTATATAAATATAATATTATTTCTCTTTTTAATATATTTATCAAATAAAATTTATTAATTTTATATTTATATGGGTAAACTCATTAATTTACTAATTTAACACTTGTACTAGTGAATTTGATATTTACTACATGGACAAAAATTATTGACACTAAAACCAAAAAATCTAATTATAAAAAATTTATTACTAATTTTACACTTGTATTAGTAAAATTAATGAGCATATTCATATATTTAAGTTGAATAACAAACCGACCCACTTCCGACATAAATATATTTGACACTTCATGCCACCTTATCACGGCCTGTAGAAGACCCTTGCGGCCTTACCGACCAATGCTCTACTCCCTAGTGCCAGTACATTGCTCCTCTATTGTCACACTCTAAATTTTTCGTTATGCAAGCATATGAGAAGTGGTGGAGTGGACACTCAAATCCACCAGCCTCCAAAACACCAATGCGCACCTCAGAAAGTCTATATTTTTCTCAACCCTCTTGTCAATATGTGTCCCTCCTCACAACTATACGCCCACTTGTGTCACAAGCATTGAATTTTGCACCCCCACTTGCTGTGGACTAGTGTTTTCCCTTTGTCCCCCTTCACCTGGGTGGGTAGAAATCACCAAGTCACTTCACGGAATCGTGCAATATGTCTTGAGTAGCGAATTGGGTTTGGAACACACTCCCAACCTCTTTGCATACTTAGAGATCGGTGCCCTGAGCAAAAACAACCTCACATTAAATTTATGCGAGGTATACAATACACACAAATATCCTACACAAATCTAGGCGCACTCGACATATCCGTTAGGGGTGTTCACGGTTCGGTTAACCAAACCGTGACTCCAAATTCTATCCCGAACCGATTAGAACGGTTCGGCTATATTACAAACCATTCCCGAATCAAAAAACCGGTTAATCGGTTTTTTAGCTCGGTTAACCACTAGTTTTTGATTAACCGATTAAGAAAAATCTTTATCTAATAATATCAAATATTAAATATATAAAATATAAAATATTATTATTTGATAATTAAATATATAAAATAATTAATTTTTAAATTGTAGTTAATAGTTTTCAAACCCATGACTTACTATTTCACAAAGATATGCCTAACCATTGCACTAGATGAATAATTAATTTATAAATTTAGGTTTTATATATATATATATATATATATATATATATATATATATATATATATATATATATATATATATATATATATATATATATATATATATATATATTCGGTTGGTTCAGTTAACCGGTGAAAAAATTTTTCCTGAACCGTAACCGAACTAAATCATAAATTTATAAGCTAAAAACCGACCATGAACTGAACCGATCCATTATGTTAATCACCCGTTCGGTTCGATTCGGTCGGTTAACCACGGTTTTTTCAGTTTTTGGGTTTTTTTGAACACCCCTAATGTCACGCCCCGGTCGGATCGGCCTGAAAACAGCACTTATCCGTTGTCTAAGGGCCGTCCGGCGGAACACCGGAACGCAACTCACTCTAGGGTTTCCGACCCGAAATTAGAAACCCTAATTACCCCGATTAATTTTTTATCCCCAAAATACAATTCACACGGAGAAAACCCTAACCCTAATCCGATCAAAACCCTAAAATCCAAAATACCTCTCTGGTCAACGATTTTGACCAGTCAACGTCGACTTCGCCGGATAAAATCGAATCGCTGACGTCAGCGTCTGAAATTGGTTTCTGCCGCGTCAATTCGAATTGTTGCTGGCGTCGTGCCGACGTCAGCCGCTGAATTCGAAATCGAATCGATTTCGATCGAGATTGCGGTTTGACCGTTGACTTCTGCCTCGTTTCGAACGCCCAACGCGTTCGAAACTTTACTTCGTCTTCTTCGTTCGTCGGAAGTCGAGCGCCGCCTGCGTTCGTGACTCGCCGTCCTTCGCCGACGGCCGCGCTGCCGGGAACCTCGCCGAAGACGATGAGAAATAGCGCCGCTAACTCAGAAACAGGGGAGAGGAGCTTTGAGAGAAATCGAAGCTTTATTCTACCGTTTGAAGCTTACAAAAGTCTCCTGGATCCGACGACCCCTGCCGCCGTCCGGTCTCCCTCTTCCCTCCCTCACCGTCGGCGCACCAGCCGCGATTACAGTTCTCTCTCTGAGTGCGCTCTCGTCGAAGCTTCCCCAAGCTTCATTTTGGTCATCAATGGTGGAACCCCCTCTCCTGTTGCCCTTGCCTTGGCTTTATAGGCAGAGAGCCGCCGACGCCTTTTCAACTCCCGCGACGACCGCGTCCGACGCCCTCGCGTCGGCTTCCTACGCGCGATGAAGTCGCCTGCAGCCGCCAACATCCGCTTCCGACGCTGCCGACGAAGACGCCGAAGAACTCGCGTCCTCTACGCGAGCTGCTGCGTCCGCTTCTCGCGGTGACGCCGTTCCACGCGACGAAGACGTTCTGTCCACGCGGCTCGGTGGATTTGCCGCCTCCTTTCATTTGGGGTCAACGCCCCAGTTTGACCGGGTTTTTTCCTTATTTGGGCTGGTGCTTGGGCTTGGGCCGAACCGGCCTGACCCAGGCCTGACAATTCTCCCCCGCCCAACTTGGACATCGCCCTCGATGTCTCTAACGGGCGGATCCTGCAGAACCATCGCTCCGATCCTCATCGCCCCGATCCGACACTGCTGCGCTCCCGTGGCAGCGTGTGGAACCACCTGCAGTGATCCAATCCGCGGTGGCTCGGTTTCCTCGGCCTCCTCGGCTGGGTCCTGCGCCGCTATGGCCATTAGCTTTTGCTTGCTGGGGCAATCCTTTACCCAGTGAGGACCGCCGCACCAAAAGCAACCCTGTGGCTTTTGCTCCCGTCGTCCCGGTGAACCCTTATTCTGCCGGTAGAATGGTCTACCCCTCTCTGGAACTCTAGCTCCCGGCGGTGTCCGTGGAGAGCCGCGCTGAGATCCGCGCTTTGGTGGTGTCCTGGATTTCTTTAGTGGTGCTGGTTTGAAACTTCTGTTATCCACCAGAGATTCAGCCACCGCCGCAGCCGCCCTCCAGTCAACTGGTTCGCGACGTCGGACCTCCATTTCTGCCAATGGCTGAAGGCCCCGAAGGAAGAAATACCTTCTATCGTCCTCTGCCATGCCTGGAAGCTCCAGCATCAAAGTGGAGAAAGCCCTGACGTACTCCTGGATCGAGCCTGTATGCCTCAGCCGATCTAGTTTGCCACGCGCCTGGTCCGCCGAGTTTCCGGGAAGAAACTGCCGCCGCAGTTCCTCACGAAAAGTCTCCCAAGTCCAGCTAGTAGTCCCTGATGTAGAGCCGACTTTGGTTCGCCACCAAAGTTTCGCGTCGCCTGTGAGATAGACGATGCACACCTGCACCCGATCTCCTGCAGAAATATGGTTAGCTGAAAACAGTTGTTCCATATCCCAGATAAAGTTTTCGACCTCTCTGGACGATCGAGCCCCTCCGAACGTCGCTGGGTCTGGCACGCGCACCCTCGGTTTGGGAGCCTCCTGCTCCACCGGTGCCGATGCTGATTGCGATACTTGCGCTAGGGCTAAACGCAGTACCCTTACTTCAGCGTGCATGTTTTCCTTCATGCGAGCCATCTCTCCTGGCAAATGGATCAGACCCTCCACGTTCTGCTGCATGACCTCGATCTGCAACCTTTGTTGCTCGATCTGCAACCTCTGTTGCTCGATCAGCAATTCCCGATCCTCTACTGTCTTCTGGAGGTTTTCCACCTGTAGAATCATCCCATTGCCTCCACCACTGGCCAAACCGAGCACCTGCTCGATCTGAGCAATGCGATCACCCTGGTTCACCATCTCCTCAGGATCAGCCGTCTCCTTGGCCTTTCCTTTATCCTGCCTGGGTCGGCCGTCCTCTGATGCTCCTCTAGCAGTATGGGTGATTTTCTGGAACTTCAGACCTTTCCTCACCTTCGAGGGTGAAGCTGAAGGTGCCGTGTTTGCTGGAACACGTTAGCCTGCTCTGATACCTATTGTCACGCCCCGGTCGGATCGGCCTGAAAATAGCGCTTATCCGTTGTCTCAGGGCTGTCCGGTGGAACACCGGAATGCAACTCACTCTAGGGTTTCTGACCCGAAATTAGAAACCCTAATTACCCCGATTAATTTTTTATCCCCAAAATACAATTCACACGGAGAAAACCCTAACCCTAATCCGATCAAAACCCTAAAATCCAAAATACCTCTCTGGTCAACGATTTTGACCAGTCAACGTCGACTTCGCCGGATTAAATCGAATCGCTGACGTCCGCCTGACGTCAGCGTCTGAAATTGGTTTCTGCCGCGTCAATTCGAATTGTTGCTGGCGTCGTGCCGACGTCAGCCGCCGAATTCGAAATCGAATCGATTTCGATCGAGATTGCTGTTTGACCGTTGACTTCTGCCTCGTTTCGAACGCCCGACGCGTTCGAAACTTTACTTCGTCTTCTTTGTTCGTCCGAAGCCAAGCGCCGCCTGCGTTCGTGACTCGCCGTCCTTCGTCGACGGCCGCGCTGCCGGGAACCTCGCCGAAGACGATGAGAAATAGCGCCGCTAACTCAGAAACAGGGGAGAGGAGCTTTGAGAGAAATCGAAGCTTTATTCTACCGTTTGAAGCTTACAAAAGTCTCCTGGATCCGACGACCCCTGCCGCCGTCCGGTCTCCCTCTTCCCTCCCTCACCGTCGGCGCACCAGCCGCGATTACAGTTCTCTCTCTGAGTGCGCTCTCGTCGAAGCTTCCCCAAGCTTCGTTTTGGTCATCAATGGTGGAACCCCCTCTCCTGTTGCCCTTGCCTCGGCTTTATAGGCAGAGAGCCGCCGACGCCTCTTCAACTCCCGCGACGACCGCGTCCGACGCCCTCGCGTCGGCTTCCTACGCGCGATGAAGTCGCCTGCAGCCGCCAACATCCGCTTCCGACGCTGCCGACGAAGACGCCGAAGAACTCGCGTCCTCTACGCGAGCTGCTGCGTCCGCTTCTCGCGGTGACGCCGTTCCACGCGACGAAGACGTTCTGTCCACGCGGCTCGGTGGATTTGCCGCCTCCTTTCATTTGGGGTCAACGCCCCAGTTTGATCGGGTTTTTTTCCTTATTTGGGCTGGTGCTTGGGCTTGGGCCGAACCGGCCTGACCCAGACCTGACATAATGTCAGGTCCAGAATTCTCCGGTTCAGCCCAGGACGAGCTGGACTGGGCCACAGCCCAAGCCCACGCTACCCAAGCCCAAGCGTCGGTCAACATTCAATTTTGATCGGGATTCGAGATAGTGGAATCCGTCCGCGAGGAGAGCAGCTTCGTTACCTTCCCCGCGGCAGTCGGACGCGGCGGCTGATCACCCGGACGTGGCATCGATGACTCCTTCTCTGAGCGGGAGCGGACGCAGCTACGGAGCTCTCGGCTTAGCGAGTTCCTCGGGTGGCAGACACGGGCATAGGCGGAAAGAACGGAGGCAGCGGCGGGCGCTGTCCCCCTCTATAAAGCCACCAACAGGATCGATCGAGGGAAGGTGTGTGTGCGCTGCTGAGAGCGACTCCCAGGCGCGGCCAATGCGCCGCCAAGGACAACCGCGAGGCGCGCCGTCGTCCCCTCTAGGCTGAGAGTAGAGGGAGCTCTCCTTCGACACTGTTCGAGATGGGCGATGGTGAAAGATCCGACGAGCGAATTAGGAGAGATTAGAGTGAGGTTGAGAGCTTGTAATCGGCAGCGGCCGGTGAGGGAGGGGAAGGGGGCACCGGCGATAGAGGTCGTCGGCCTAGAGAGGAAGTTTGTAAGCTTTTGGAAGGTAATAAAGCTTTCTGTATTTCCCTCAACCTTCTCCCCTGCTTCCGAGTTCTTCAGCGGCGACAGCAACGATTCTCGGCGGCGGCAAGCGGCTGTGCCGGACGACAACTCGGGAGGCCGAGGGAAACAGGCGGCTTCCCCTTCCCAGAGACTCACACCTCTGCCGACGAACGCAGGCAGTATTCGAAGGCGAGGCGAGATTCAAGACAAAGACAAAGCTTCGATTTTGACCGTGTCAAAATCGAAGCCGAAGACACAAAATCGCACAGCGAAAACGAGTTTTGGGGGCGGACGTCAGCGACCCGAATTAATTCGGCGAAGCGGCAATTAGGCGGATTAAGGGCTGATGTCATGCTGACGTCAGCCATGCAGATTTCGGAGAGCAACAGTCAACAGTGAATTTGACCCGAGGTAAATTCCAATTTAGGGTTCCGGTTTGTTTTCTGAATTGGGGATCGATTTTGGATGGCTAGGGTTAGGGTTTT
Source organism: Costus lasius (assembly GCA_027563935.2). Classification (NCBI taxonomy): domain Eukaryota; kingdom Viridiplantae; phylum Streptophyta; class Magnoliopsida; order Zingiberales; family Costaceae; genus Costus; species Costus lasius. Next base: position 12,215,033 of record CM050450.1, on the reverse strand, counting down.
TAATTTGGGGGTGATTTTGCTCCCGAGGAAAACCTAATCCTAGGAAGTTCACGCCGTCTAGTGTTCCACCGGATAACCCTAAGACAACAGTTTAGGGCTGATCCGACCAAGGCGTGACACCTAATATGCGTAAATCCTAGGCCCGATATATCTAATGATCAAGACACCGAAAAACCATGAAGATGGCAGCACTTATAGAACATAGGCCAATCACACAAAAACTCACAACACCAACATAAATCACCACATAGAAGAAATCTATCAACTACTGAACAAAATCAATAATAGAAAAACCTCTAGTTAGCCACATGCTAACTTCTAGCATCCAATAATACAAAACCCTAATACATAGGAGAATGTACTTAAGAGTTTAGAAATAAACTTAAGCTCGCTGGAGATGATGGTCTTCGCCTGCACTGATGATGTCTTGGCCCCTTGCCAAGGCAATGCTATTCCTCAAAGATAGCCTAACCTCTGGCTAATGCCTTCAATGTCTTGTCCCTCACAAGAGCTTGCCGGAGATGAAGTAGTTGCATGAGATGAAGGAGATGAGGAATGGTGATGAAGACTCTCGCTGCCAAGGAAGAACTCTTGTCACCAAAGCTCTCGCCAAAGTGGAAGATGTCTCTTGTGAATGACTTGCGCCGCAACAAGCCCTCACGCCAATTCTTTTGTTGTTTGCTATTTTTAGCTTGCATGAAGAGCTCCCCCACGACTATGTGTGCGCTTGGGGTAATGGATCTAGGGTTGATCAATTCCCAGACTCACTCCAATAAGCTTCACGACATAGAAGTTCAGCATGTGTGCCTACCCTTTAGCAAACAGCAATACCCGCATGACCACATGTTCCCATGTGTCACGCCCCCGTCGGATCGGCCTGAGAACAGCGCTTATCCGTTGTCTCAGAGCCGTCCGGCGGAATACCGGAACGCAACTCGCCCTAGGGTTTCCGACCCAAAATTAGAAACCCTAATCTCCCCGGATAATTTTTCTCCCCAAATACAAGATCGCACGGAGAAAACCCTAACCCCAATTTAATTTACCTCTTCTGATTTTGACCAAAGTCAAAATCATCTCCTTGCTGACGTCGGCGTGACGTCAGCCCTCTATCAAAACCTCGCCGCGCCGAAAATCACCGTTGCTGACGTCAGGATGACGTCGGCCACCCGATTTCGCTCGTCGAAGTCGAATTTCGTCCCGCTGACGTTCGCCTACGTCAGCCGAAATCGAGATTTCGATTTCGATCTTCCGCTCCGCTGCTGACCGTTGACCGCCTCGTTTCGAACGCCCCGACGCGTTCGAAACTTCGTCTTCTTCGTTCGTCCGAAGCCACTGCGTCGTCTGCCGCTGAGCGCCGTTCGCAGCCACCTACGCTGCCGGAGAAGAATGAAGCCGACAAGGGGAGACGCCGCCTGCGTCTCAGCCTTTGCCTTCTCGTCGGCTTCGACCCCGCAGCCGCCTGGTACAAGCGCCGCCGCGCTCTTTCGTCGCCGCCGGATTAAGAGAACAGGGGAAGATGATTGAAGAATATGAAGCTTTATTTCACTCAGAAAGCTTACAGAATCCTCCTCTACGCCGACGACCGCCGTCGCCGATGCCCCCATCCCTCCCTCGCCGGTCGTCTCTCTCGACGCCGGTTACATTCGCTCAGCTTTCACTCGTCGACGTTCCTCTGAACGCCGGCATCGATGCCCGCTGGCATCGGCATCGGTTCCCTCCTGGAACCGGCATCAGAGCCCAGCTCTGGAAGGACGACGGCGCCCCGCCGTCGCCGGTGGGACCGCTCCCAGCGCACGCCTCTGTGGTGGCGCTTCCGCACACCGAACTCGACCGCCTCGTCGAGCTTTTATAGAGAAGGAAGCCGCTACGTTCGCTCGCGTGGACCACGCCCCACGACACCGCCAACTCCGCGCGATCCGCTCGCCTGAGGATTCGGAGCCGTCCGAAGCTGCACCGAGGAGCTCGCGAAGCTCCCGCTACTCACAATGTTGCCGAAGTCTTCGTCCGGATCCGCCTCTCGTGGACTACGTCGTCCACCGCCTCCGAAGTCGCCGAAATCGCTGAAGCCGCAGCGCGTGAAGCTCTGGTCAACATCCTAGTTGACCGGGCTTTTGCTTCCCGCATGTGGGTTTTTGCCAAATTGTGGACCTGGGCTTGGGTTGGGCCGAACCGGGTGAACCCGGGCCTGACAATTCTCCCCCACCTGATTTGAACATCGCCCTCGATGTTCCATGCAAGTTGAACACTGTCCTCCAATGTTCAAAGTCCTTCATCCTCTGATGATGAATGTTTGCTGCACCATGCCCATAGCAACCTGCATCAACAAACTTGTCAAGGATAATCTTGCTTCACCATATTTGCTGAACTCAGCTGAACCTCGATGTCCCTGACACCGGCATCGACGCCCCTGGCGCCGGCATCAACGCCCCCTGGTGTTGGCATCAATGCTATGCATTGGCATCAACACGCCCTGGTGTTGGCAACAAAGCCCCCGGCTTTGGAAAAAGGATCCGCTGACCCCTCTTTATCACCCTCCTGGTGATGGCATCAGAGCCCCTGCTCCGGGAAGTGATCTGGCAATCACTGAGCTCTTATAGAGTCTCCTTCGATGTCCCCTGACATCGGCATCGACGTCCCTGACATCGGCATCAATGCCCTTAGACATTGGCATCAACACACCCTAGTGTTGGCATCAGGACCCCTGCCCTGGAAGAACGACACTCCTTGTCGCTCGTAGTGATGGTGTTGCCTCTCGGATCCTTCTGATTCACCTTCATGGCTGAATCTTTAGCTCTGATACCTGTTGTCACGCCCCGGTCGGATCGGCCTGAGAACAGCGCTTATCCGTTGTCTCAGAGCCGTCCGGCGGAATACCGGAACGCAACTCGCCCTAGGGTTTCCGACCCAAAATTAGAAACCCTAATCTCCCCGGATAATTTTTCTCCCCAAATACAAGATCGCACGGAGAAAACCCTAACCCCAATTTAATTTACCTCTTCTGATTTTGACCAAAGTCAAAATCATCTCCTTGCTGACGTCGGCGTGACGTCAGCCCTCTATCAAAACCTCGCCGCGCCGAAAATCACCGTTGCTGACGTCAGGATGACGTCGGCCACCCGATTTCGCTCGTCGAAGTCGAATTTCGTCCCGCTGACGTTCGCCTACGTCAGCCGAAATCGAGATTTCGATTTCGATCTTCCGCTCCGCTGCTGACCGTTGACCGCCTCGTTTCGAACGCCCGACGCGTTCGAAACTTCGTCTTCTTCGTTCGTCCGAAGCCACTGCGTCGTCTGCCACTGAGCGCCGTTCGCAGCCACCTACGCTGCCGGAGAAGAATGAAGCCGACAAGGGGAGACGCCGCCTGCGTCTCAGCCTTTGCCTTCTCGTCGGCTTCGACCCCGCAGCCGCCTGGTACAAGCGCCGCCGCGCTCTTTCGTCGCCGCCGGATTAAGAGAACAGGGGAAGATGATTGAAGAATATGAAGCTTTATTTCACTCAGAAAGCTTACAGAATCCTCCTCTACGCCGACGACCGCCGTCGCCGGTGCCCCCATCCCTCCCTCGCCGGTCGTCTCTCTCGACGCCGGTTACATTCGCTCAGCTTTCACTCGTCGACGTTCCTCTGAACGCCGGCATCGATGCCCGCTGGCATCGGCATCGGTTCCCTCCTGGAACCGGCATCAGAGCCCAGCTCTGGAAGGACGACGGCGCCCCGCCGTTGCCGGTGGGACCGCTCCCAGCGCACGCCTCTGTGGTGGCGCTTCCGCACGCCGAACTCGACCGCCTCGTCGAGCTTTTATAGAGAAGGAAGCCGCTACGTTCGCTCGCGTGGACCACGCCCCACGACACCGCCAACTCCGCGCGATCCGCTCGCCTGAGGATTCGGAGCCGTCCGAAGCTGCACCGAGGAGCTCGCGAAGCTCCCGCTACTCACAATGTTGCCGAAGTCTTCGTCCGGATCCGCCTCTCGTGGACTACGTCGTCCACGCCTCCGAAGTCGCCGAAATCGCTGAAGCCGCAGCGCGTGAAGCTCTGGTCAACATCCTAGTTGACCGGGCTTTTGCTTCCCGCATGTGGGTTTTTGCCAAATTGTGGACCTGGGCTTGGGTTGGGCCGAACCGGGTGAACCCGGGCCTGACAATTCTCCCCCACCTGATTTGAACATCGCCCTCGATGTTCCATGCAAGTTGAACACTGTCCTCCAATGTTCAAAGTCCTTCATCCTCTGATGATGAATGTTTGCTGCACCATGCCCATAGCAACCTGCATCAACAAACTTGTCAAGGATAATCTTGCTTCACCATATTTGCTGAACTCAGCTGAACCTCGATGTCCCTGACACCGGCATCGACGCCCCTGGCGCCGGCATCAACGCCCCCTGGTGTTGGCATCAATGCTATGCATTGGCATCAACACGCCCTGGTGTTGGCAACAAAGCCCCCGGCTTTGGAAAAAGGATCCGCTGACCACTCTTCATCACCCTCCTGGTGATGGCATCAGAGCCCCTGCTCCGGGAAGTGATCTGGCAATCACTGAGCTCTTATAGAGTCTCCTTCGATGTCCCCTGACATCGGCATCGACGTCCCTGACATCGGCATCAATGCCCTTAGACATTGGCATCAACACACCCTAGTGTTGGCATCAGGACCCCTGCCCTGGAAGAACGACACTCCTTGTCGCTCGTAGTGATGGTGTTGCCTCTCGGATCCTTCTGATTCACCTTCATGGCTGAATCTTTAGCTCTGATACCTGTTGTCACGCCCCGGTCGGATCGGCCTGAGAACAGCGCTTATCCGTTGTCTCAGAGCCGTCCGGCGGAATACCGGAACGCAACTCGCCCTAGGGTTTCCGACCCAAAATTAGAAACCCTAATCTCCCCGGATAATTTTTCTCCCCAAATACAAGATCGCACGGAGAAAACCCTAACCCCAATTTAATTTACCTCTTCTGATTTTGACCAAAGTCAAAATCATCTCCTTGCTGACGTCGGCGTGACGTCAGCCCTCTATCAAAACCTCGCCGCGCCGAAAATCACCGTTGCTGACGTCAGGATGACGTCGGCCACCCGATTTCGCTCGTCGAAGTCGAATTTCGTCCCGCTGACGTTCGCCTACGTCAGCCGAAATCGAGATTTCGATTTCGATCTTCCGCTCCGCTGCTGACCGTTGACCGCCTCGTTTCGAACGCCCCGACGCGTTCGAAACTTCGTCTTCTTCGTTCGTCCGAAGCCACTGCGTCGTCTGCCGCTGAGCGCCGTTCGCAGCCACCTACGCTGCCGGAGAAGAATGAAGCCGACAAGGGGAGACGCCGCCTGCGTCTCAGCCTTTGCCTTCTCGTCGGCTTCGACCCCGCAGCCGCCTGGTACAAGCGCCGCCGCGCTCTTTCGTCGCCGCCGGATTAAGAGAACAGGGGAAGATGATTGAAGAATATGAAGCTTTATTTCACTCAGAAAGCTTACAGAATCCTCCTCTACGCCGACGACCGCCGTCGCCGGTGCCCCCATCCCTCCCTCGCCGGTCGTCTCTCTCGACGCCGGTTACATTCGCTCAGCTTTCACTCGTCGACGTTCCTCTGAACGCCGGCATCGATGCCCGCTGGCATCGGCATCGGTTCCCTCCTGGAACCGGCATCAGAGCCCAGCTCTGGAAGGACGACGGCGCCCCGCCGTTGCCGGTGGGACCGCTCCCAGCGCACGCCTCTGTGGTGGCGCTTCCGCACGCCGAACTCGACCGCCTCGTCGAGCTTTTATAGAGAAGGAAGCCGCTACGTTCGCTCGCGTGGACCACGCCCCACGACACCGCCAACTCCGCGCGATCCGCTCGCCTGAGGATTCGGAGCCGTCCGAAGCTGCACCAAGGAGCTCGCGAAGCTCCCGCTACTCACAATGTTGCCGAAGTCTTCGTCCGGATCCGCCTCTCGTGGACTACGTCGTCCACGCCTCCGAAGTCGCCGAAATCGCTGAAGCCGCAGCGCGTGAAGCTCTGGTCAACATCCTAGTTGACCGGGCTTTTGCTTCCCGCATGTGGGTTTTTGCCAAATTGTGGACCTGGGCTTGGGTTGGGCCGAACCGTGTGAACCCGGGCCTAACACCATGGAAGCATGCACCAGTGTGCCGATGGGCCCCCTATCCCTCTCCCCCCTCTTTAGTGGTGATCGGGACACCAGTGTGCCGATGGGCCCCCTGTCCCTCTCCCCCCTCTTTAGTGGTGATCGGGAGTAGGGAAAAGCCCGCATCTCCCCATCCCCATCAAAGGTTCTCGCCACTCCCCCCCCCCCCCCTTCCCCTTCCGCTGAGTGTAGCACACTTTATGATCATATGAATTTCATATAATTTTTTTTCTATCTTTCAACTTTTTTTCCTTTTATCTCTTAGGGTGTGTATACTAGGAGGGACAGGAAAATAGGGAGGACGGATGGAAAAATACGAAGGATGGGAAAATAGGAAGGAAGGGAAAAATAGGAGGATGAACTCTATATCACGTGAAAATCATGTGTTGGAGAACCTTGCGGCCGAGCATCATCCGTCCGCGTCCGCAATGTTCGTCTGCGAGCGAGTTGCATCCGTACGTGAATGGCAAACGAGCAACGTCCGCGAGCAAGCTACGTTCGTCCGCATACAGCGAACGAGCAGCATCCGCAATGTGGTCCGTGAGTGAGCAGGGTCCGCGAGTGGTGTCCGTCTGCGAGTAGCAACGGCGAGTAACGTCCGTCCGCGAGCAGCATCCGCAATGTCATTTGCGAGCAACGTCCACAACGTTGACCGTGAGCAACATCCGTGGCATCGTCCATGAGTGTGCAACGTCTACGAGTGGCTAGCAAGCAACATCCGCGACATTGTTCGCAAGCGAGCAGTGTCACGCGTTCCAATTCGCCCGATTTGGGCGGATTGGAAATGAGCGATTTTTTCCTCTCCCATCCATCCCATTTTCTCTCCTTTTCATTCATCCATTTTGTCATACAAATTTTTTTTTTAATATATCTTTTTTATCTTAAAATCCTTCCTAGTAAACAGGTTAGTGTTCTATCGCTTAAAAACCATGATCATAAAAGACCAGGAAAGTCGAAGTCCAACACAAGAACCCAGCCCAACCACATGGAGCATAATGACGGTAGTTGACGCCAGTAAGTCAACTGTCTGACCAATTCCACAAACCTACTTACGTTATCGATCATAGTCGAGTCAGAATAAAAAAAATAAAAAGTCCCCAAGTTGTACGATAGGCGACTAATCGAGAACTTTTGATTGGAATTAGGCATTATAGCATTATATTTCGTCTAATGATCATGTCTCCAGCTTTTATCGCATTCATTATGATTTAGTCAAAGGGTCCATTTTCTAGAATGCCGATTAAAAAATAAATTCAAATCCAATATTAATATTTATAATTCATTCTTTATCATAATATATATTAATATATTGCTAATATATAATCAAAATCTATGAATATTTGATAATTTTAAATTATGGGCACTTTAAAACTGTTCTTAGCAGGAGGAAGAGAAAAAAAAAGATAAAATATAAAATCACGTGCTACACATGAGCTCACATGCATTTGGTGTGCGGCGAGCTCAAGCTCGCGGACGATAGCGACAACGAGCTTGTGCTCGTGTACGATTGCAAGGAGTGAGCTCATGTGAATGGTGGCGAGCAACGAGCTTGTGTGGATAACGATGAGGACTCCTAGAAGGCAATAGGGTGAGCTCGAGCTTGCAGACAGCGAGCTTGTGCTCGTGTATAGCGGCAAGCAAGCAGTGAGCTCGCGGATGACAATGACAACGAGCTCGCGCCGTACATATGACAATGACAACGAGCTTGCGCTTGTGTATGGCGTGAGCAGCGAGCTTGCGAGGACTCCTTGACAGCGATAGGGTGAGCTTGAGCTCACAGAGAACAAGCTTGTGCTTGTGTATAGTGGCAAGTAGCGAGCTCGCCTGGATGGCTATGAGGACTCATGTATGACGGCTAGGGCAGAGCTCGAGCTTGCCTGTGGAGAGCGACAAAGGCGAGCTCGAGCTCGCATGGATGATGGCGAGGACACAATGCTTTCTATCCGAATTGCAGAGCGTGCTACTTTTTTTGTCTGTCCTATTGAATAAAAAAAATTCATTTACTTTTCTCTCTTCTAAACACAGTATAAAAATTTCTTTTACTCCGACAACCCATTTAATGGAGCTGCTTGGATGATACAGCTGCTAGGAAAAAATAGGTTTTTTTTTAGTTCACTTTAATAGCTATTTGTGGCTAAAAGTGGACACTGGTCAAACTACAGTCAATCGGCAAAAAGAAGGAAAAACTCCGCTAGACCGGCCCCAAGGCAACTACTGCCGGAAGTCGTCGGGCATGGTAGCTTGTGGACCAAGCAAAGCGTCACCCTCTACGTCGTCGCGTCGCAGATTTGTCAACCGCCCCTTTTCCTCCCGTTCTTCGAAAGAGCACAAGGAAAAAGAGTGGTCGACTAATTTAACAAAAGAATGCTAGTTTAACAAAATCCCATGTTCTTCCCTCTCACTCGTATATTATATTGTAATGAAAATTAAAGTAAAATTAACTTCACTTCCATCCTTGTATTTTGTGAATATTAACTTTTCATTTATATTCGACTGAAAGTTTCTCTAATAAAAAATATATTACATGAACAAGTGAGAATCGAAAGACCCCAAGTTGGGTCTAAACTCGTGTGGACTAAAATGACTAATGCTAAAAAAATTAGGATTTGCCAAAAAAAAATCATAAAATTATAATAATTTATTTTCTGCGGGCCTATGGGCCAGCGGATCTTCATAAAATTATAATAATTTATTTTCTATTTATCTAATTAGTTGAACAAGTCGTACTAATCTGTGCAAGTTCAATTATCAATTGTTATCTCTAACATTGTGTTTATTAGGTAGGAAAAGAGAGAGAACCGAAAGAGGAAAGAAAAAGATTTTCCTTGATTTACTACGAGGAAAAGAAAAACTGATATCCTTCCAATTGCTATCCACCCAAATCTAGAGGGAAACAAGAGAAGACGCATGCATCTCTTCCTTCATGCCTTGCTGTGATGCCGTTCGCCTCACCACCCCACGAGCATGCCCGCCTTCACTTGCATGCCTTTGTTGTCCGCCTTCGCCGTTTGCCTCACCTACCCCCTTGCTTGCCTGCCTTTGCCGTCCGCCTCGCCTACTCACCTTCGTCATTCGCCTCGCCTGCCCATCTACCTCGCCATTTGCCTGCTCGTCCGTTTGCTTCGCCGTCAACCTTGCCTACTCGTCTGCCTCACCGTCCGCCTGTCTAACTGCCCGCCCACCTCAACTCCAACTTTGACATCATCACTTGCTGTCTGCCATCGACTCCCGTCGCCTACCACCTTTCCACCTGCCATCTATGCCTGTCTCAACACATTTTTGTTCTCTTTTTTTTCCCTTCGGTAAACACAGTGTCACGCCTGTGTGAATCGGTACTCTGATAAATCTAGAACTGTGTGCCAAATCCCTAGATTTAGCCCCAATTTTTAATTTTGACTAGAAGGGTCGTATCACCTTTGCTCCGATTTTGATTTTGACCAAAGCCAAAATCGAAGCCGCGAGCTCGCCAAAATTCAAACAAATCTCGAATTCATTCTCTGTTGATGTCACCTTCCATCAGCCGTGCAAAACCGAAATCGCCGTCGCTCGATTTTGCCACGTTGACCCGTTCATCCCGTTGACACTCCTAAAAAGCGTATGAATGAACGCCACCCACGTTCGTCGGCCGCAACGTCTGTCACCGGAGCCAATGGGCGTGCCGGCAGGGGAAGCTGCACGCCTCGCCCTCAACCATTCGTCGCCACCAGGAACCACCGTCGTCGCCACTAGAGAAGGTGAAGAGGAAGTGCAAAAGCTAGAAACAGGGGAACACTGAAAATGGAGAGGAAAGCTTTTATTACCCTCTTTGAAGTTACAAAACCTCTCTCTGCCGACGACCCCCATCGCCTGCCACTGTCCCACTCGTCCCTCTCGTCGACGGCAGGGGTGCCATCGATTACAGTTGCTCAAAGCATGCACACAACCTTCGTCTCGTCGACATCTCCCTAGACGCCGGAGTACACCCAAAGCTCCTCTAGACCTCGCCGTGGGTGATGGTGTGTCGATCCCCTCCTCTCGTCCGCCATCGAACGATCTTATAGGGAGAAGCACCGCTGTGAAACTCTGCGCATCTGTTGCCTTCTCCCGCTAAAGCCGGCTAAGATTGCGTCGCCCTTCCCAAATCGGGAAGCCTGTCCGAGTCTTCCGCGTGCGTCCAACGTTGTCGTCGCCCCCTTCCATGTCCGGGTTTGTTGCTAAAGACGCCGCCGCCGTCGCCAACGTCTACGTCCAAAAAACTCGCGGACGAAGACGATGCTAACGCGGCTCGCCCCTGGACAACATCACCCGTTGACCACATGATTTGAGCAAAACTTTGGGCTTCGCTTTTCCGTCTGCCGCATGGGTTTGGGCCACCGCCTAGCCCGCTTCGCCTTGTCCCGGCCTTGAACTCCACGGGTCAAACAATTCTCCCCCGCCTAATTTGGACATTGCCCTCGATGTCAGTTACGGGCGTTTCTCTCGTAACCATTGTTGAGATGAACCCCATACAACACCGCGGAACCTCCGTGGCAGTGTACTGGGTTACCTGTATTGCACCAATCCTCTGCTCTTTGGTGTTGTCTTCAGCTTCCTCAGCTGGTTCTTGCAACACCATTGCTATAATTTTCTGTCTGGTTGGGCAATCCTTCATCTAGTGAGGACCGCCGCACAAGAAACACTCCTATGGCTTTGGTTCTGCATGTGCCCTTCTAGCAGGCTGATATGGCTCTTGTTATCTTGGTGAACCCCTGTCTCACCAGGGAAAGGGTCTACCCCTTTCTGGAGCTCTAGCCCTCGATGAGGAGCTGTGCTTTGGTGGTAACCTTGACTTTCTTGATGGTGTTGATCTCGAAGTTCGATTATCCACCAATGATTCGGCCACTGCCGCAGCCGCCCTCCAGTCTTGTGGCAAGTGTTGTCGGACCTCCGTCTCCGCCCATGGTTGAAGGTTGCGGAGGAAAAAGTATCATCTATCTACCTCCGACATATTCGGTAACTTCAATATGAGTGCGAAGAATGCCCTGATGTACTCCTAGATCGAGCTAGTGTGCCTCAGCCGATCCACCTTGCCACGAGCCTGGTCCGCCGAATTCCCGGGAAGAAACTGCCTAGTGGCCGCATTCAATTTTCTATAATCTATGCACATGCGCCAACTAGTTACTGTCCTCATGGGAATCAATTCATTATCTTTATTTTTCATCACAGTTACACCCCCTTTCTTAGGAACACAATGAACATGACTTACCCATTTACTGTCGGAGATAGGATAAATAATACATGCATCAAGTAATTTTAGAACCTCTTTTTTCACAACTTCTTTCATAGAGGGGTTAAGTCTCCTTTAAAAATCGACATGCGGCTTATGTTCCTCTTCCATAAGAATTCTGTGCATATAAAAAGAGGAGTTAATCCCTTTCAAGTCGTCAATAGAATGCTCAATTATCTTCCTATGAATCCTCAACTCCTTTAGAAGCAAGTCTGTCTCCCTTTCATTAAGCTGTGCATCAACAATAACAGGGTAAGTAGAATTAGGTCCAAGAAATTCATAGCGAAGATTATTAGGTAAAGATTTCAGTTCCACTTTTGGGACTTTCTCTTCCTCATTCTCTTGATCATCACAAACAGTGCAGTCTAACAAATCATGAATTTCAGAACTAGAATCAAAACGAGAAACAAGATCAGAATCATCATCTAAATCAGAATCAAGATCAAAGGGCTCATCAAATAAAACATTAAGATCATAAACCCGGTCATCTACAGCATGAATACTACAACAAGATCCAGCATAAGATGGTTTTTTTCATGGATTCATTCAAATCAAACTCAATTTTGTTATCACTGTTGGGGTATGCCCTTAAGGCTAATGTTTGAGGCCTTGGGATTATATCAGTATCATGTATAAACTCTATGTTTATAAAGGCAATGGTTGTTATTCAGGTTGTTACATTATCTACTGCAATGTGTATACTTCTGAATAATGTCTCAATGATGTTCAGCTAGTCTGACATGCAGTGTAGTCCTTAGTCGAAATATCTTGGTGAACATGAGACAACCTTGATATGATTGAGACTAATATGTGTTCTAATCTTATAGGATGCTTTGAGCATGGAATAAGATGTAGACTCATGGGTACATTGGATGTACTGGACAGACCCTACATAGGATGTTCAATTGCTTGTCACAATGTGAATAATCCTTGTATGCGAACAAGTGGCATACTTCCTCTGACTTGAGATCACTTGTGTTTCTAAATGATGATTGGCATTGTTTTGAGATAGTTCGATATCATTTGAAACATAATGGTTATAGACTATCTTGGATGGTGAGCATGAGTCATGTTAGGGCGCTAGTGATAGACATAGGATTGCCATCTCCTTCATTGGAGTGTGATGTTCTAAAGGGGCCCCCTGGATGAGATGATTGAGAAAGTGTATGGCCATACCCAGATGACTATGTTCATCTGATCTAATCATTCTCATCATATTGGAGTTACAGGCTTGACACGCTTGTCCAATAAGAACATCCAGTGGCAAAGAAAACATGTATGTCTAGTGAAATGGATTCACACTTGTGCTGTGGTTTGGGTGTAGTCTTGGAAGACTCTTTCCTTTATATCGGGAGACAGTGATGTGTTGCTAGATACCCCTCACTGATCGTGATAACGTAAGTTATCGTTACCGACGTTTAAAGGAAACCCTTAGGGTCGCACAATTTGATGATATGGCTTACTTAAGTCAGATCGTGTGGACTGAATTGTTTGGGTTCAGTTTAAAGGGATTTAATCTCTGATTGTAAGTGAGATCTGGTCTGATCATGTTTGATTGATTAGGGCTTGAGATCGGTAAGCTTCGATCGAGAGAATTGATGCTAGATCGGTGAGATCAGGAGCATCAGGAGATGAACGGTTAGATCTGGAGCCTTAGGGTTTAATTGTGATCTAGACCAAATGCTTGGGTTAATTGGTCTTTGAACCAAACCAAAATGAACCGGCTCATCATATGAGCGCATGGTTCAATGGGAAGAGAAAAATGCGATGGTTCACAAGGAGTGAACGCATCACACGTTGAGGGGGTTTTTCTATTTTGGGAAACCATGTTTCCAAAACATGGTCACGCCTCACGTTCGCTCCTCTCACGCCTATTGTCGCCTCTTCCTCTCTATGCTCTCTCAACTCTCGTGTGTTGAAGGAGTTGACGACAAGGAGGTCTCGGCCAAGCAAGACATCTCTTCTTCCCTTCCATTCGATCAGGAGACTTGAAGGTCTTTGCTAGCACAAGGATCAACAAGGAGTAGGCGATCTTCTTCTTGTGTGCGCATCTTCTGGAGGAGATCCCTTTCGCTCTCTTCTTCCAAGGCACCATCCAAGCAATGGCGATGGTATGACTCTTATCAATGTATACAAGTTTTAATAGTTGATCATATGACATGCATGCAACCGATCATCTAGAAACCCTTATTTCCGCTGCCCAAAATTTTATATGCGCCACTTTAGGGTTTCGCCCCCATATAGGGGACTTTCAATTGGTATCAGAGCCAAGTTATAAGCATGTTTTTATGATTTCTTGAGGCTTTTGTGATCCATGTTTGCGCTTGTATACTTAGATCTAAACTACATGCGAAAATTACATGTTAAGTTGTTCATGCGAAAACTTGATGAACATGTTTTCTAGTTGGCGCATGTTGTAGTTTTTCTTCAAAACTTGTTAACTTGCGCGCCTCACTTAGATCTATAGCCGCCTACTGTAAAACCTTAGACGGGTTATTAGGGTTGAAATCATAGTCGAGTCTAGATCCAACCAGTCTGATCAGACTATCTGACAGCCTAGAAGGGTCGACCAGATGGCATCTGTGCGCAAGCACAAGGTGGCTATAGGTTGACTGCAGACAGGCATGTAGCGATGTCTGGTTGAGACAACCAGTGAACGCTCTTGAGTCAGGCCCGGGCTCACACCCGCTTGCCAGAACTCATGAGGCTCGTTCAGCCCAACGCATGCATTGTTGGCCACTGGGTCAACTCAAGTCAGTTAGGACTTGGTGCATGCAAGGGCAGTGGGTCTGACTAGGTCTGATGAGTGAATCCCTATTAATGAACCGTTGTAAGGTAGTAGGGCACATAAGGAAAATAAAATTGATGCCTATGGGTTTTCGAAAACTTTATTTTCTTATTGTTGGATCACATGTTGATTGTATACCATGATGATTGTCTATTTAATCTTATGTGGGCTGCCTATTTTAATGTGTGCTGTGCTGGGGCCTGCGTGCCTAGATTAAACTGTAAATTATTATAATTGTGATCTGCGCATCACATTTTAATTAATTTATTGTGTAATTGACCTGCGTGTCAATCTTGTCTAGATAGATTAAATTGTATTTTAATCAGACAAGAGCACAGAGCACACTTGGCAGAGGCGCATGCAGCAGTGGCTTCACCAGTGGGAGGTCCAGGGTTCGACTCTGGGACAGGCGCATTTACCTGGTGGGCGCACCTGAGCTGCAGTGGGCGCTTGGGCCCTGGTTTGGGGCCAGATGAGATGCAAAAGACCCATGAAGAGCTCAAGTGAAGACTTAAGTTAAAATTAAGGTCTTACCTAGGCTTAATGGGCTTTTACCACATAAGATCAGCATGCTTTCTATTTATTGTTTATATAATTAGAATTGCATGATTTAATCTTCTGCTATCACCATAGGGTTTGCATGATAGTTAAGAAGATAAAAGACCGTTAAAATCCAACGCTAAAATATCAAGCTCGTAAGCCTTCTGGCGCGAAACCTCACTGTTCTGACTATCGTTGGGGCCGTGTTGTACCCACTCAGTGGGCACGCCCATCTATCTTCAGACGATGTGTGATTACACCTGCGTGTTACAGGGAAGGGATTTATCGCTTCTCGTTGCTCAGCATAGCACGTGGTGGTCCAGGGAGTAGGTCGGGTCAGCTTGACCATGTAGGCTACATATGTGGAGCATATGGTAGCTATATGGAGGCAGTCATCTGTGGGATCAGAGACTGTGTTATACCAACTCAGTTGGCACAGTCTGCTGGATTGCCCAGATGAAGGGGAATCGCACGGGTTGGCGATTGGCAGGGATTGCCTACCAGAGATTAGTGCTTGTACTCTCTGTGCATCTTATCTCGCCTGAGCGGGACGCGGAGACCAAGTATGAAATCTGGATCCCATCTCACTAAAAGAGTTTTACTCTTTCGGGCTATTTTGCTGGATTTTTCAGCCAGATAAAATAGTGAGAAAAGAATCATTCTTAAGTCCTGAATTGATTCTCACATTGATACTGACCTTGCTGTTCTTGCATTGTTGTAGATTACTGCAGCAACGAACACCACGAATTTCAATGTGCGATCCCTACTGGAAAGGGAGAAGTTTGCTGGACCAAACTTCTCAGACTGGTACGGACACCTTAAGATTGTTCTTAAGGCAGAGAGGAAGCTGTATGTCCTCGAGACGGCTATACCGCCTCAACCCGCTGCGAACGCCGCAAGGGCGGTTCGGGATGCTTATGAAAAGCATGTCAATGATAGCATTGATGTCGCTTGCCTGATGCTTGCGTCTATGACGCCAGAGCTGCAGCGTCAGCATGAGGATCTATCTGCTATACAAATTATAGCAAACCTCTAGCTGCTGTATGCTGCACAGGCTAGGACTGAACGCTACAATTTGACTAAGCTTTTCTTTCAGAGCAAACTGGCTGAAGGAAGTCCAGTGGGAGCTCACGTACTCAAGATGATTGGGTACAAGGAGGCTCTAGAGAAACTGGGACATACCATCAATCAGGAGCTTGCTGTAGACATCATATTGCAGTCTCTCCCGACCTCTTTCGATCCGTTCATCATTAACTTTAATATGAACAAGATCGACTGTACGCCGCAGAGTTACTGAATATGCTCTTGAGTACAGAGTTGACTCTAAAGGGAAAGCCTGTATCCTCTGTCTTAATGGTTCCTTCTAGGAACAAGAAGAAAGGGAAGAAAGGCAAAGCCCCTGTTAAGAGCTACAGCAAGGCTCTGAAACAAAAGGTTAAGCGGTCGAAGGAATACAGATGTTTCCACTGTGGCCAGCTAAGTCACTGGAAAAAGGACTGTAAAGCGCTCCAAGGAGACAAGAAGGGAAGTTTTGCTTCTGGCTCAGGTATTTACGTGACTGAAGTCATGGTTTCTTCTTCCATATCATGGGTGTTGGACACTGCATGTGGAGTTCACATTTGTTCAAATGTACAGGAACTCAAGAGAAGAAGACAGGTGGGACAGCATGAGGTGGACCTACGAGTTGGAAACGGGGCACGGGTTGCTGCTGTTGCTGTAGGCGTTTATTACATCTCATTACCATCTGGACTTGTATTGGAACTGGACAATTGTTATTTTGTACCAAGCATAACGAAAAATATTATCTCTATTCCTGCTCTTGTCAGGAAAGGGTTTTCCTTTGAATGCAATATTTCAAAGTGTATTATTTCTTTTGATAATATTGTTTATGCTACTGGGTCGATTAACAATGGGTTATTCATGTTGGACATGGAATGTTCTATACAACAAATTGATAACAAGAAAGCTAAGTATGCTGATAACAGCACCTTGCTATGGCATAGTCGTTTAGGCCATATTAACAAGAAGCGCATTAAGCGGTTGCATGATCATGGACTGCTGGGATCATTCTCCTATGAGGAGATTGATACATGCAAATCTTGTTTAATGGGTAAAATGACGAAAGCTCCTTTTCCTAAGAAAGGTCAAAGGGCTTCAGGTTTACTTGACCTTATACACAGTGATGTGTGTGGACCTTTCAGTAAACATGCCAGAGGTGGCTATCTATACTTCATTACCTTTACTGATGATTTCAGTAGATATGGGTATGTCTATCTAATGAGACATAAAAGTGAATCTTTTGACAAGTTCAAAGAGTTCAAGAATGAAGTACAGAATCAGCTAGGCCGAAATATCAAGGCACTTCGTTCCGATCGAGGTGGTGAATACTTGAGTAGAGAGTTTACTGACTATCTGAAGGAGTGTGGGATTATCTCACAGCTCACTCCGCCAGGAACACCACAATGGAATGGTGTGTCCGAGAGGAGGAACAGAACCTTACTGGATATGGTTCGTTCTATGATGAGTCAGGCTACTCTGCCTTACTCCTTTTGGGGATTTGCACTGGAAACAGCTGCAAAGGTACTAAACCGAGTGCCATCCAAGGCAGTTTCAAAGACGCCATATGAGTTATGGTATGGGAAACAGCCAAGCTTGACGTTTATCAAGATCTGGGGTTGCGAGGCTTATGTCAAAAAGCTCGCATCTGGGAAACTAGAGAGCAGATCTGAGAAATGTATCTTTGTCGGTTACCCTAAGGAAACTAAGGGTTATTATTTCTACGATCCCAAAGAGAACAAGGTGTTTGTTGCTCGGACGGCTATTTTTCTTGAGAAGGAATTTCTTCTGCAAGAGGCCAGTGGGAGAGAAATAAAGCTGGATGAGAATCCAGAAGAAGGACAAAGTAGTCAAGCACAGTTGGATGAGCCTGAGCCAGTAGATCAGGTTACTGAACAACCTGAGGCTCAGATATCAGGGGAACTGCGTAGATCGGGAAGGATCCGTCGACAGCCTGAGCGCTATGACGGAGTCTACATCATTGATGATGAACCCCTCACTTATGCGGATGCGGTCAGTGGACCGGAATCAGCGAGATGGCTTGAAGCTATGCGAGCCGAGATGGACTCCATGTCAGATAACCAAGTCTGGGATTTGGTTGATCCGCCTCCGGGAGTAATCCCTATAGGCTGTAAATGGATCTTCAAGAAGAAGATTGACATGGATGGTAACGTGGTTACCTATAAAGGTAGGCTAGTTGCGAAAGGTTTCAAACAAATCTACGGGATAGATTATGATGAAACTTTCTCTCCTGTAGCTATGTTTAAGTCTATTCGGATTATTCTCGCGATAGCAGCATATTATGATTATGAGATCTGGCAGATGGATGTGAAGACTGCTTTCCTTAATGGAAAACTGGATGAGGATGTGTATATGACACAACCTGAAGGTTTCACTAATCCATCAGATCGTCATAAAATATGCAAGTTAAAGAAGTCAATTTATGGACTTAAGCAAGCATCGAGAAGCTGGAATATTCGTTTTGATGAATCAATCTGTGAGTTTGGTTTCATCAAGAATGAAGATGACCCGTGTGTATATAAGAGGTTTAGTGGGAGCGTAATCACTTTCCTAGTCCTCTACGTCGATGATATCTTAATCATTAGAAACGATATTCCTGAACTGCATGCGGTTAAGGCATGGTTAAGAAAATGTTTCCAGATGAAAGATTTAGGAGAAGCAGCCTATGTATTAGGTGTGAAGATCTACAGAGATAGATCTAAGAGGCTTCTCGGGCTGTGCCAGAGTACTTACATCGATAAAGTCCTAGAGAGATTCCATTTAGAAAATTCTAAAAGAGGATATCTTCCAGTCAGACATGGTCTGAATCTTTCAAAGAGTCAGTGTCCACAAACACAGACTGAGAAAGATGAAATGGACAATACGCCTTATGCTTCGGCTATTGGGTCCATTATGTATGCGATGTTATGTACTCGCCCAGACGTCGCTTACGGGTTAAGCGTGACCAGTCGGTTCCAAAGTAATCCAGGTCAGGCGCACTGGATTGCAGTCAAGAATATTTTGAAATATCTGCGGAGGACCAAAGATATGTTCTTGGTGTATGGTGGTCAAGAAGAACTCAGTATTGAAGGATATACTAACGCTTCGTTCCAATCTGACCAGGATGATTTTCGATCGCAATCAGGCTATGTTTTTAGCTTGAATGGAGGTGCAGTGGTGTGGAAAAGTTTCAAACAATCTATTGTTGCTGATTCCACAACAGAAGCCGAGTATGTTGCAGCCTCGGAAGCATCTAAGGAGGCAGTGTGGATTCGTAAGTTCGTTCAGGAACTTGGTGTTGTTCCTTCGAGTGCAGATCCATTAGTTATCTTCTGTGATAACACTGGAGCAATAGCACAGGCAAAGGAACCACGGTCGCACCAGAAGTCCAAGCACATACAGAGACGGTTTCACTTGATCCGGGAGATCATTGATCGTGGCGAGATCAAAGTCTGCAAGGTTCATACAGATGACAATCTGGCTGACCCGCTTACAAAGCCTCTGGCGCAGCAGAAGCATGAGAAGCACTGTAATAATATGGGTTTGAGATTTCTCAACCATTAGATTAAGTGCAAGTGGGAGATTGTTGGGGTATGCCCTTAAGGCTAATGTTTGAGGCCTTGGGATTATATCAGTATCATGTATAAACTCTATGTTTATAAAGGCAATGGTTGTTATTCAGGTTGTTACATTATCTGCTGCAATGTGTATACTTCTGAATAATGTCTCAATGATGTTCAGCTAGTATGACATGCAGTGTAGTCCTTAGTCGAAATATCTTGGTGAACATGAGGCAACCTTGATATGATTGAGACTAATATGTGTTCTAATCTTATAGGATGCTTTGAGCATGGAATAAGATGTAGACTCATGGGTACATTGGATGTACTGGACAGACCCTACATAGGATGTTCAATTGCTTGTCACAATGTGAATAATCCTTGTATGCGAACAAGTGGCATACTTCCTCTGACTTGAGATCACTTGTGTTTCTAAATGATGATTGGCATTGTTTTGAGATAGTTCGATATCATTTGAAACATAATGGTTATAGACTATCTTGGATGGTGAGCATGAGTCATGTTAGGGCGCTAGTGATAGACATAGGATTGCCATCTCCTTCATTGGAGTGTGATGTTCTAAAGGGGCCCCCTAGATGAGATGATTGAGAAAGTGTATGGCCATACCCAGATGACTATGTTCATCTGATCTAATCATTCTCATCATATTGGAGTTACAGGCTTGACACGCTTGTCCAATAAGAACATCCAGTGGCAAAGGAAACATGTATGTCTAGTGAAATGGATTCACACTTGTGCTGTGGTTTGGGTGTAGTCTTGGAAGACTCTTTCCTTTATATCGGGAGACAGTGATGTGTTGCTAGATACCCCTCACTGATCGTGATAACGTAAGTTATCGTTACCGACGTTTAAAGGAAACCCTTAGGGTCGCACAATTTGATGATATGGCTTACTTAAGTCAGATCGTGTGGACTGAATTGTTTGGGTTCAGTTTAAAGGGATTTAATCTCTGATTGTAAGTGAGATCTGGTCTGATCATGTTTGATTGATTAGGGCTTGAGATCGGTAAGCTTTGATCGAGAGAATTGATGCTAGATCGGTGAGATCAGGAGCATCAGGAGATGAACGGTTAGATCTGGAGCCTTAGGGTTTAATTGTGATCTAGACCAAATGCTTGGGTTAATTGGTCTTTGAACCAAACCAAAATGAACCGGCTCATCATATGAGCGCATGGTTCAATGGGAAGAGAAAAATGCGATGGTTCACAAGGAGTGAACGCATCACACGTTGAGGGGGTTTTTCTATTTTGGGAAACCATGTTTCCAAAACATGGTCACGCCTCACGTTCGCTCCTCTCACGCCTATTGTCGCCTCTTCCTCTCTATGCTCTCTCAACTCTCGTGTGTTGAAGGAGTTGACGACAAGGAGGTCTCGGCCAAGCAAGACATCTCTTCTTCCCTTCCATTCGATCAGGAGACTTGAAGGTCTTTGCTAGCACAAGGATCAACAAGGAGTAGGCGATCTTCTTCTTGTGTGCGCATCTTCTGGAGGAGATCCCTTTCGCTCTCTTCTTCCAAGGCACCATCCAAGCAATGGCGATGGTATGACTCTTATCAATGTATACAAGTTTTAATAGTTGATCATATGACATGCATGCAACCGATCATCTAGAAACCCTTATTTCCGCTGCCCAAAATTTTATATGCGCCACTTTAGGGTTTCGCCCCCATATAGGGGACTTTCAATCACCAATATTAAGAGTGAGTTTACCATTCTTTACATCAATAATTGCTTCTACTGTAGCTAAGAACGGTCTACCAAGTATGATAGGAATTTTTGCATCTTCCTCCATCTTTAGAACTACAAAATCCGCTGGAACAAAATACTTACCAACCTGAATTGGAACATCATCAAGAATCCCAACAGGATACTTAATTGAACGATTAGCGAGCTGCAAAGATATAGAAGTTAGTTTGGGCTCTCCCATGTCCAGTTTCCTGCAAATACATAAAGACATTAGGCTTACACTAGCACCCAAATCACTTAAGGCTCGGTCAAAAACCATACTCCCAATGAGACAAGGAATAGAGAAGCTATACCTGAATCCTTTAACTTCGGTGGCAGTTTATTTTGAATGATAGCACCACACTCCTCAGTTAATGCCATAGTGTCATAGTCCTCTATTTTTCTTTTATTTGACAAAATTTCTTTCAAGAATTTAGCATAAGTGGGCATTTGAGACAAAACATCAATAAATGGAATATTAATGTAAAGCTTTTTCAAAACATCAAGAAACTTTCCAAATTGCTTATCTAACTTGGCTTGAACTAGTCTCTGGGAAAGGGTATAGGAGGCCTATAGGGTGCAGGTGAACTAGGTCTAGGAATATCATGCTGACATAGCTCATCACCTTTAGGTTCTTCATCCCTATGAGGTGGTGAACTAGTGTGGGACTGCATATGTACAGGAGGTGTTTCTAAGACTAGTTCACTGCTAAATTCAATGTCAGGCTCTTCTTCTTCATCATCCTCAAGTCTACTTTTAGGTTCATCTAACTGTTTCCCACTCCTAGTAGTTATAGTATTACAATATTCCCTAGGGTTTGGTTTAGGTTTAGCGGGCAATTTCCCTAGGGGTTTATGTTGACACAGATTTCTATAGCATTTCAAGTATGATTTTATAGTCAGAATCACCTATATTTCTGAGTTTTCTACCTCATTATTGCCTTAATTGCCTTATATCTATGGAATCTACACCTTTCTTGGTATTTTTCATGTTTTCAGGTCAAAATGACCATAAAGAGGGTGGATTCTGGGACTTTTATGGTAGAAGAGCTCGTCCCAATTCATAATGATCCTAACTGGAAGTTTTCGGATTCACTGAAGCCTTTGTTGGAAATCACGACCGGGTTCCGACCAGAATCATGCCCGTGATCGTCATTATACCTGAAGCTGGAACTGATAAATCACGACCGGATCACGACCAAATTCATGCCCGAGATCGCGAACCCGCCTGCTTCGAAATTGCGATTTTAACTCAAGTTTCTGCGACTTAACCCTAGGAGAAGGTTGAGGACAGCCAAGTCTTTTCTCCTTCGTTGACGAGAACCCTTGGAACAGCTTTTCAGAAGGGAAATTAGCCACGAACCTTGAAAGTACTAGGAGCTTAGGCGTATTGGGGAGAAGCGTTTCCGACCAAGTGCCAGAACGTCACCGGTTTGACCTATAACCGGAGTTGTGGAAGCAACCCGGCTATAGGAGGGAGTGACCTACGTGACAAGGAAGCCGAGTTCCTTGAACCAGTCGGGATCTTAGCAATAGAGTCTGGACTATTCGGTTGTAAGGAGTCAGAGTGGTGAACCCACGTTCTGATGTTTCATCCTATTAAGATTCTCTCGTGCAATTCATCCAATTACATTCTTGTGCATTTAATTAGTTTAACGTTTAGACTTCATCAATTTCACATCATCTAGCTAGCAAATTTGAGATCTGTTGGTACTTGCCCATCAGTCCCTGTGGGATCGATATTTTATTACTTCGATAGCCCCGTGCACTTGCGGGAAACGCCTACCTATACTAGTGGGTGCTATCAGTCTATAAGATGTGCTGGCTTATTGTGCTATTTGGTTCTCTAGATTTTTATTGTATGCTGTTAAGGATCCTACCTGAGAAGTAAGCTGATTAATCTCATCTCTTTGCTGCTTAATCTCATCTCTTTGTTGTTTAATCTCTCCTCTAAGATCCCTAAAATCCTACTGAGTTTTTCAAGTATAGATTCCAAACTAGAGTTCTGAGGCTGATTTTGATTTTGTTGCCTCTGGTAACCTCTATTCTCAACCTATCCCCCTACATTATTGTTATTCTTTCATGACAAATTTGGATGATTCCTCCATCTAGGGTTGTATGTACTAGAGTAAAGGTCATTATTTCTACCTTGATTGTAACCCCCTACAGCGTTTACTTGTTCTATACCCTGATCAGCAATGACTTTACACTCTTCAGAGTAATGTCCTTGGTTTTCACAAATATCACAAATAGCAGAAGATGAAACTACAACAGTTTGCATTTGGAAAGAATCAAATCTATTACACAAAGAGTCTACCTTTTCAGCCAAGGTGCGCCAACCATCGTTCTCATTCTTACCATATGGAGGGCAGTATATCACTCCTCTCTTAGTGGTCCACTGGTTATGATTTAGCGCCATTTCCTCAATCAAAGTGAAAGTGTTGTCAATGGTTTTGTTCATAAGGGCTCCTCCTGCAGCAGCATCAACAGTGAGATGGGTATTATAAAGTAAACCATTTATAGAAAGTATGAATCAAAACTCATTTTTCTAAGCCATGGTGAGGGCACTATCATTGTAATTCATTGAAACGCTCTCATGCCTCACTCAAAGACTTGTCATCCCGCTGTGCAAATCTGGTGATCTGATTCCTCAACTGGATTGTTTTGCTTGGTGGAAAGTACTTTAACAAGAAGACATTTGAAAGTTGATCCCATGTGGTGAACGTTCCAGTTGGTTGGGAGTGTAGCCAGGCATGTGCACGGTCCCTAAGAGAAAAAAGGAAATAATCCTAGTTTCAAGGCATCACTGGATATACCATTAATCTTAATAGTATCACAAAATTCAAGAAATAGAGCAAGATGTTGATTAGGATCCTCAAGTGATGATTCTCCAAATTAATTCTGCTAGATTATAGATTAAAAGGTTGGTTTGATTTTGAAGTTGTTAGTCTCAATCGCCAATCTAACAATGCTATAGTGTATCCCTTGTGGATTCGGCGCTGTATAATCGTTAAGCGATTTTCTTTTAGCCATGATTAATTCTTCTCTCTTCTTCTCTTCAAATCTGAGTTTCCTGCGCAATCTAAGAATTTTGTTAATCTCAGGATCTAATGGAACTAGGGGTCCTAATCTAAGGATCCTGCGCATACACAAGTAGAAAGATCAAACAAACTCAGAAATTAAGAAAATAACGGAATACACAAATAATTTATAGCTTCTGAAGATTCAAAAACTAATTAAAACAAAACTAAAAACAATCTTAGTCTAGCAATACTAGTAATTGCTTCGATATCAACTAAACTAAGATCCGTAGCAACGGCGCCAAAAACTTGTTGTATCCGCAAGTGCACGGATACTCGAAGTAATAAAAAATATCGAACCACAGGGACCTACATGTTAAGTACAGAACAGTTGTTTTCTCGCTAACTAAGCAAATCGAATACGACATAACGAACGATTGGAAAGTGTACGAATTATCAGAGAAAGAAAAGTTGGGACTAGGGTTTTATCCACCTTAATTTCAGTGACTAGACAAAAATAAGTGTTCGTCAACTATTCCTGATATGATAAAGATGAAATTTACTTATAAAGAAACTATCTCGCTCTCGCGACAACAATTTACAAAGAATAACCCTCGCTCTCGCGACTGATTATTCAATGTTAAAAATAAGTAAACCTTAACAAAGATTTAAAATCACTCTCGTGCATAACTCTTAGTGTCAATATCTCAAGTAAAACTAAATATTCTCATATCTTAGTTTCACAGGTTTTACTTAAGGGTTTCAAACAATCCAATACCTAATCTCTTAGCATATTTTCATGTCTATCACAATAAAATTTCCTACATCAGATTATCAACAAGAATTTTAGCATCAAAAATCAAGAATTAAGAACAAACTTAATCTCTTAGTATAAGCTCCTAAATCGTAATTTTAGGGTTCCGAGTCTTGCAAATCACCTCTCAGTACATATTACAAAACTCTAAGACATGCTGATAATTGAAACAAGAAAGATTAAAGATAATAATCACTTAAGTAAAATTATCATACCAAAGAATTGTTGGTGTATATGCCCTATGACCTAGTTCTGGTCAACTTATGTACTACTTGACATTGATATTTATATATCATTTTGGCATTGTCGTTATCATCGTCTGTCTACACCTGCGATTGTGTACTTACATGATAATGTCCCAGGAGACAGATTGGATCTGTGCTCAAATAATTATCCCCAGTCAATGTACCTTAGAAGATATGGGACAGCTATGGTGCTTGTAAGACTGGTATGTGGGCTGGTTAGGCACGGGGTGCTAACGCAGACACATGGGTATATCATGGGAAGATATACTGGATAGACCCGCTATGAGGCTATGACTTGGTGTCATGAGTTATCCTCATAAGTGACAAGGAGATGCATTGATCCCTTGACTTGAGGTCATTGATCATTCTATATGGTTATTGACTTGCTTTGATGCAACCTAACACCTCGCCGTAGTTGGGAGGTCATAAAGGATGTCATTGAGCATGTCATGACCCATATAAGAAGGTCAATGGACAGACATAGGATTTGCCCCTTCCTTAGGGAAGTATGATATCCATGGAGCTCCTTTATGGTTCTATGACTGAAAGTGTATGGCCATACCCAGGTAAGAACCTGATTTAGTCATAGCCATGTGATTGGATGAAAACAAGTGGTGACACACTTGTCCAATCGGATATCAGTTCGGCAAAGAGACTGTAATGCATCTGTACCTAGTTGCGATGATGGGGATGTCGATGTCGATATCCATTCCGACGACCTGGGTAGCAGCGATGCACTGCTAGGTGCCACTCACTGCTTGTGATGACCTTTGGTCACCACTGCCAGCGTCAGAGGAACCTACAGGGTCGCACACCTTGATACTTGAGTTCTCGTATTGATCGGGAAGCCTTATGATTGAGTTATTGGATAACTCGGATCTAATTGGGAGATTTCATCAGCGCCAATGGGCCTGATGAGATGGAAGAATATTATTGGAGCCAAACTTCATTTTTGGCAGTTTGACCCGTATTTGGCCATGGTTGGTCACATTTGAATTAGGGTTGCATTGGATTGGATCCAAGTGCTTAATCAACCCATGTAATGGAGTTTGGGCTAGCTCATTATCCAATGAGGCCCAACAACAAGTTCTTATGAAGAGATGAGAGGCTAAAAGGGTATAATGGGGAGAGACCCAACCCCATTGGCGCCTAAGGGGCATAATGGGGTTAGGGTGGCAAAATTGCTTCATTAAGGAAGCAATTGGCGCCTAGCCCTCTTCCATTGATGGTATGCATGCCTTTAAGGCATTGCTTGGGGCGCAAGGCTAGACCTTGGCGCACAAAGGCAAGGCATGGTGACTTATGGAAAGGTTGAATGAGGTTTATGGTAAAGTCTTGGAGACTTTCCTTACCTCAAACCTTCTCATCCAAGCCATACACTTGTCATAATCTCAACCCTTGCCCTAACCGCCTCTAGCTCTTTATAAGTGACCCTAGTCGCCCTCTCTTATGATGTAACAAAACCTTGGAGGCGAAAACATAAGTAGAGGGGCGAAAGCTTGGAGCAAGGGCGCAACTTCCTCTTCCATAGCCGCAAGCCTTTCTCTCCTTTCCCTTGGCGCAAGGAGCTTTGGTGCTTGGCGTTTTGGCTTGTTCTCTTGGCGCATCATTTATCTTGGTGGCGCATGTGAAGTGAACATCTCCCTAAAGGCTTGGATCTTCTTCCCGAGGCTAGCACCGGGCGTGGAAGAAGAGAACTCAAGAGATCCGTGTGTGTGAGACTGCAGAGGGCGCACACTTGGGCGCCTACATCGGCATCGCTCCAAATTGCTCTAAGGTATTTTCTAACTCATCGTGTCGACTCCCTTGCATGCGATCTTCACTGGGTTTTTGGGACGGGCCTGTTTCGGGGACATTCTTCCGCTGTGCAATGAATGTATGAATGTTTACAACTCTGAAAAATTGTAAAATGTCCCCGGGGTTTCCCAACAAGAATATTCTGACGAAATAGAAATTATCTATTCATTAAGAAATTAAGGGGATTACACCCCCTGTCCTAAAGAGAAGTTTACACTATCATGTTGGAAGGATTACAATAAGACATTGTTTTAGAAAAAATCAGAAATCAAGAAAAAGGTATGAATTACTGTATACGAGGCTGTAATAAAATTACATCCCGTAATTTTTCTCTGAAAACACAATGAACTATGGCGGCATCCACACTTTTGTTGATTTCTCCTTCCTCTGAACTCCTTTCGTTCTGAAACTTTTGGTGTGTGTTCTCCTTCCTCCGGCGCAACTTCCTCTCAAATTTCGTCGTAGATGGAGGTTTGTGCATTTCTCAGTGATGAACCCTAGGGCGGCGATGGACTCTGCGATTTCTCTCTAAATCATGGATTAAAATTGGGTCTTTTTGTTCTCAGATCTTTGCCTCTTCTTATAGATCACTCCCCTTCTTTCGGTCTTTGAAATAGTGGTCTAAATCACCTGGAATCATCGTCGCAAGAATTAGGCTATAGTAACTCCGGATGAATCGGGCAAGCTCGGCTGTCTGGGTTATAATTACGGCCCGTAAAAACTATTACGACAGTACCGTAATTTCTTCTGTGGAAAAATTTGGAAGAATTATGGGCTATAATAAAAACTACGGTAGTGTCGTGTTTTATCCTTCATGCTTCAAAATCTGGCTCAACAAGATTACAACCGTAATAATATTACGATAGTGTCGTAATTCCCTCTGGTCAGAAATCTTCAAAAATTATGGCAGAGGAAATTAATCAGGGTGGTGCTGTGGTTTATTCTGTAGGTCTCAGTAAAACCACAGCCGTAATTATAATTATGGCCCTACTGTAATTTGGCGGAAAGCTCTGTTTGTCTTGAAATTTGACGTGCAATTTCTTCCGGATAACTAGAATTCGTTTATGCACTCCGTTCGCTTGAAAATCCATCAAAATAAAGTCTTTTTGCCTGAAATTGATCAAAAACTAGAAAATGTATAGATTCTGAAATATTTGACAAACAAGGCATAAAAATAAGCAAAAGAGCATGAATATGACTTAAAAAGACTAATCAATCAATACAAAATATACTATGAATTTTTGAGTTATCACCTCTCTGGACGATCGGACCCCTCCAAACGTCGCTGGTTCTGGGATGCGCACGTTCAACTTGGGAGTCGCCTGCTCCGTCGTCGCTGCAGCTCGTGGTGCTTGTGCTAAGGCCATGCACAACACAACGACCTCTGCCTGCAACCCTGCCATTTTCTCTGGCAAATTCATCATACTCTCCACTATCTATTGAAGAGTGATGATTTGCAACCGATGTTGCTCCACTGTCCGCTGTAGATGCTCAACCTGGGGAATGATCACATTGTCCCTGTCACCAGTTAAGCCGAACACCTGCTCCAACCACGCTATGCGATCTGTTTGGTTCACTATCTCGTCAGGTAATTTTGCCGTCACCTTGGCTTTGACATCCTTATCACGCTGGGGTCAAACGTCCTTTGACGATCCTCTGACTGTGTATGCGATCTTCCAGAACTTACTCCCGATCTTCAATTTTCCAGGTGACTCACCCGTGTTGACCGCACAAACTTGACTCCGCAACGTACACCTCGGACCTGTGGGTTATGGGCCCACAGTAACCTCCCTTTGATTCCAATTGTCACGCCCTTGCGAATCTGTACCCCGACGAACCTCCGATTATGTGCCTGGATTCTTAATTACGCCCCCAAATTGATTTTGAACATCAATCAAAATCAAGTCCGCCACGCGAAAATGCATTCCGCCGCTCGATTTCTCCCTCGAAATCGATGTTGACCAGCTCGTCCCATTGACTCTCCTAGAAGCGTCCAAACGAACACCACCCACGTTCGTCAATCGTAGCATCTGTCGCCGGAGCCAATGGGCATGCCCGCAAGGGAAGCTGCTCACCTCGCCCTCAGCCTTTCGTCGCCGCCGGGAACCACCATCGCCGCCGCTGGAGAAGGTGAAGAGGAAGCGCAGAAGCTAGAAACAGGGGAACACTGAGAATGGAGAGGAAAGCTTTTATTACCCTGTTTAAAGCTACAAAACCTCTCTCTACTGACGATCCCCGTCGCCCGCCCCTGTCCCACTCGTCCCTCTCGCTGACGGCAACCCTACTGTTGGTTACAGTCACTCAAAGCATGCTCACAACCTTCCTCTCGTGACGCCGGAGTACACCCAAAGCTCCTCTAGACCGCCGCGGGTGATGGTGTGTCGATCCCCTCCTCTCGTTCGCCAACAGACGATCTTATAGGGAGAAGTGCCGCTGCGAAACTCTGCGTGTCTGTCGCCTTCTCCCGCTAAAGCCGGCTAAGACTGTGTCACCCTTCCCGAATCGGGAAGCCTGTCCGAGTCATCCGCGTGCATCCAACATTGCCGTCGCCCACTTCCGCGTCCGGGTTTGTTGCCGAAGACGCCGCTACCATCGCCAACGTCCGCGTCCAAAGAACTTGCAGACGAAGACGATGCTAACGCGGCTCACCCCTGGTCAACATCACCTGTTGACCACACGATATGAGCAAAACTTTGGGCTTCACTCTTCCATCTGTCACACGGGCTGGCCACCACCCAGCCCGCTTTGCCTTGTCCGGCCTTGTACTCCACGGGCCTAACACACAGCCTCAAGAAAAAATATCATCTCTAACGGCTCCGCTTTCTCACGTCAACTGCAGCCCTGACGGCCGTTAGAGTGCAGGACTTTTATGGGACAGCAACAAGAAGACTGTGCGGTGATATATAATTTCACACGCGCACAAAGCCTAAATTTCAATTTAAACCCTACATTTTATGATTCTACGTTTTCCCCCGCCGCACCCCAAAACTAAGAAAGTTCCTCCTCAGCCAGCACTGAGGCTGCAGAGGTTCTTCGACATTTTTCATCCTCTCCCCTTCAAAATCCTCCCCCAAGAACACGAAGGAAGAGAGAGGAAAAACATCGCCTGCTAGATACAATTGAAAAGAGAGCTCCAAAAATAACTCCAGTCTCCTTCTTCGACCAGGTGTTTAGTCTACTGAATCACTTGTTTCATTTTGTTGTTTCTTCTCTTTCTTTTGGATTTTGATCTATTTTTTCTTCAATTTTAGTAGAGCAAGAAATTTGTTTCTGACCGCAGTTCGTCCATCTTTTTGGGCTAGAATTTTGGTCTCCTTGACCCGGAGATTAGTCTACTGACTCGCTTAGTTATTTCGTTATTTGTTTGTTTTCTGTAGGGTTATGATCTATGTTTTCTTCAGTTTTAGTAGAACGAGCGCAGGTCATCGTTTTGGAGCCAGAATTTTGTTTCTTATTCGATTTTTAATCTACTGAATTACTCATTTCTTTTTGCTGTCTTTTTTCTTTCTTTTGGATTTTGATCTATGTTTTCCTGAATTTTGATTGAACAAGAATGTTTGTTTGTGATCACAGATCATCTTTTGGGGCCTATAATTTCTAGCCTCCTTTTGCAGTAACATGCAGCAAAGGTTTGCTTGCCCAATCGAGCAGCTCCTAGAAACCCCTTTCTTCGTCAATCCACGTTGTGGTAGCTGACGGATTCATGGGTCTGGAGAGCGTCATCGTCGATATAAGCTCCGATGACGAGGATCCGGGTCTTCGCAGTTTCGATCGCCGCCCTCGCTCCATTGACTGGCTTGACGAGCTGCTCGATGGCGCGGTCGAGCGGCAACCAGAGGACTCCGACGATGTTCTGGTGATAGACGAGTTCTCCGTTCCTGTGGTGAAGAGGCGACGACAGAATCCAGAGTGGTCGCAGCCCTGCAAGTGCGGCGGCAAGGAGGATGAGAATGAGGATGACTGCTTGGTGCTGGAATCGGACCCGGACAAGCCTGTTTCGGTTGCTAATGGTGAAGATGCGGAGGATGATCTGCACGTCGTTGCTGAGAAGGGGCAGGTGGGACTCTCTAATTCCTTTCTTCTTCTGATAATATAGTGATGCTTATTTATGCTTTCTAGTGTTGTTCCATTCTATCGTAATATGGTCGATATGTCTTCTCTTAGATGGTCAATGTTATCTGTTTTGAAAGGTTTATAACTTCGGTATTGGTGATCCAAAATGACGCGCAGCACCAAATTGGCCGGATCAATTGTCATTTTAATTCCACTTAGTAGGATAGTACCACTAGTGATTTCAGTATAGTACTGATAGTGAGGTGATAAGGTATGGGTTCAATAGTGTTAGTTGGTCTTGAATGTATAAACTCTATAGAGCCTCTAAAAAGGAACATTGATGTAATATTTGAAACTGATGAAAATGAAATGAATTATTAAATTAGTGTGAACCTCTCTTCCTCCCTCATGAAATTCAGTAGTTCAGATTATCTTATTATTTAAGTGAACTCCCCAAGATTACACTAGAGCTGTGGGCGTATTATAACATAAAGCCCTTTGCTTCTACTACTCGGTAACCATGTTATCCTTAAGTATTTCCTTTAATTGGCTCACTATCTAGATAGCTTGTATATCAAACCTTCCATCTCTAATGATTAGTTAAATTTCGGATACATCTTCCCTTGGATGACTCTTTTTATTTAAGTGAACTCTCCACATTTACACTAGAGCTATGGGCGTATTAGAACCTAAAACCCTTTGCTTCCTAATACTTAATAGACTTGGTATCTTTAAGTATTTCCTATAATTGGCTTGACTCTCTAAATAGCTTGTATATCAAACTTTCTGTTCTTAATCATTAGTTAAATTCTGATACATTATTCCTTGGTCCTCTTTTCTTGCATTCACCTGATGCGGAAATGATCAAAGAAATCTGTCCTCGTATTTTTGGAAAGCTTCTTATATAGCCCTATTTTGGTTTATACATTAACCAGAAAGGAGCTGTCTATTAATGTATCAGGTCTGTAGTGTTTGATGCATGTATAATCAGGTCTCCATCAGAAGACTAGACATATGTACCTTGAAATTTACTTGCATGTCAACGTTGGAAAATGAGTAGATTAGTCTTAAAATCTAAGATTAATCTTTTCAATTTTGGACTTCCAAATTCTGATCATTATGTTTTTAGTATAATTATGATTCTGCCTTTCAATGAGTATGCTTGGAATGATGTCTTTTCCATGATTTATTTGTTTTTCAATTGTCTGCATTTCATTTTTCTGTACATGTTTTGTTGGTTGTAAGAAATAGATTGAAGGATTAGTCTTGCAGCACTGCGCCAACTACCTACTTCCTGAATACTTTGAATATGTTATGCTAGCCTCCCTGCTCACAGTGTTGAGGTGGTTTGACCTCTAAACCTACATGACATGATGCACACACGTCAATGAAGTAAGGTTCACGAGAGTGGACTGTTTGAAAAAGAACAATTAACTTTGGACCTAATTTGAGGCTTAAACTTGAGCATTAGCAAATCTGTTGGTATGATCATCTTAGTTAACATTGCTTCATTACGAAAATCTTGTAATAATTTTGTGTTGAATTCCTTGTTTTGGTAGTGTCAGCAAAATCGTTTTACTTTGTTCTTACCATTTGCATTATTTATTGGAATACTAATGTATGTTCTAAATGTAGTTGATGGTCTAATAAGTTTAACCATTTTCCTAAGCATCTCAATTTTTAGTTCAGCGTTCAGCTTTGAAAGATGTGATGGATCAACCACTTATCCCGATGAATTAAGTTACTAAAGATTTGATGGAAAAAAGTGGTTCTTATGATTATTCTGATTTATTATTCATGAAAGGAGATGCATATACGGAACCAACTTAGACTCATGACACAGTGACTAGACATGTGGTAATTTCTTTTGCATATATAACCCTCTCTCCCATAAACCTAGTGGCAAACCTAACGCAACCTGAGTTTAACACTCTCCTGCAGTTTGCAGATAATAGGTGATCACTACACATACATGTTTGGTTTGTTTATGCATGTGAGAAATAGTACACAAGTGGCTGTGGTTGTTGTTCATGCATATTATATATATGCCAATCTACGTTGGCAATAAGAGCATTACTTATTCATGCTATGAGCAGGAGATATATATGATGTTGTTCATGCATATTATATGTGTCATTCTTATAACATATTGTCTCATGATGTGCTAAACACATTCAAGAATAGAAAATTACAAAATAATGATGACTATCTTTGGTAGAGATAGGACTTGAAACCCATTAGAATAAACAAATGGTGTGGAACACTTACTATGGCTATTTGATGGATATGAAACTAGATGATGTTTACCAAATTGGCAAGGATCACAATGGGATGGCGTATAGAACTTTAGTGACAAATATTGTTGAATTTTATTGGAGCAAGACAACCCAATTGGCAATGCCAATGATACATTGCTAGGTTTTTAAAACTAGTTTGTAGCACCCACTATGTGTGATATTTATCGGTATAGTATGTGTTGGTACAATGGGTACTTATATGATATATTGTTGGCAAGATTGTTTTGCGAGGTTATTGATCCTGGGGAGGGTTTGTAGGATCGGATGGGTTTGTAGGATCGGATCGTAAGATCCTACCAAATTACTAAAAAAAATATAATTTTTTTTAAAAATATATTCATCTAATTTGACTTAGGATGAGGAGGACAAGACAAACATAGAAGATGACAAAGATAAATATACATATGATAATGAAAATAATAAAAATAATAAAAATAATAATGAAAACGCTAAATGAAATGATAAAGATTATAAAGTTGATATTAATAAATAGTTGAAGTTGATAAATAGTTCAAAGATGATGCAGAGTTTAAGTTAATGAATGTTAAGATGGCGAATAGCAAATGATGACAACTAAAGATAATAAATTGCATCAAATAGTAATGTAAGGTTTTTGGCATAAAATATTATCGATTTTTTTATAGTAGTAGTCAAATATCTAAACTCGTTCTACCTATTAACTTACGATTGAGTAGGATAAGCGGGATTGTAAGATCCTACCTGATTCTAAGATCGGGATTGGTGTTTCTACCAATATTACAATATTTCATATCCTATAGTTGTTTCGAGCTGGTCCATAGGATAGGAAGATCCTAAGACATGTCATTTTGAAATTGCACCAATACACTAGTATAAATTGAGATTTTAGACTATGATATGGTGTGACAATGGTGGTGGAAAGGGTAGCATAGGAAAGATAGTAGATTTGCTAGAAGATAGACATTCCTTGACTTAAGCCCCTCACCCGTCGTTGCTTTTGTCGGGAAGTTCTAAAATAAATGCAATAGAAGGGACGAAAGTTGTTGAACAATAAGAATTTTGTGATAGCACAAATAGATAATAAGTTTATGGAAAATTGAGGAACATAAAGGACATAAGGTGAGTGTTTATGTGAATAATGCCAATGCTCTTGATAGGAATCATTAGTAAATAGACAATAATGTTAATGTATATTAAGGGTCAATAATGAAAATAACTCTTTATTACTTGTGATGTGTGAGGAAGCCCGTGAGTTAAAATCAAAAAGGTCCTATAAGAGGCAAGAGAGGCTATGCCAACGAAGTAGTCTCTCATACTTCATGCTAGAGATAACCATAATTAGCATGAGGTGGTTTTCCAAATTTCTACCTGCAAAGATCTAGTGTGTGGTTAGTTTGTCCATAGTGAGTATAGGGTGGGAATCCTTGCCACAAGGAGGAGGAGGAGAAGAAGAAAGCTCACCCTGCCTCCGTTGGACATAGTGGAGTGGGCAAGAAATGTAGAAGGAAGAAGAAGGGGGATGAGGAGGTACGTACTAGTGTGCCACTCGCTCCACCTTTGGCTTCTTCTTCTGCGCTGAGATGTTGGCTTCCATGTGCTGGTCCCTGTTCGGACCAGTACAAACTAGTTGTACCACTTAATACTGACTAGTTTTTTAATGAAACCATGTATAAAGTTGGAAAGTGATATAATCTTCTACTTATCATCTCGTCAAAAGTTTAAAGGAGAATGATGACCAAAAGAAAGGGCTAAAGAAGAAGGGTCAGAGCACCATACACCATTTTATTGGACAACTTATATTAATTATTTATAAAGCACGCAGGAATCTTCTCTGACTGAAAGGATTATGGAAATCTTGACCTGTACTTTCCGGATCAAGCCTATATAACATGACCTGTTGGGTTAATGTTTCAAGAGATCTTGATCCATAGTCATGTGTGCTCAGTTTTGGGTCTGTCGAGTGTAAACTAATGCCGAAAATGGTAAAATTATGTGCCACCAACTTGAACTAAAGCAACCCATTTTGAGCTGACTCGAATAGAGGGCACAAATTATGCAGCCTAGACCTATGCCAAATTTGGTAAAATTATGTGCCACCAACTTGAACTATAGCAACTCATTCTGAGCTGACTTGAATAGAGGGCAGAAAGTATGCATCCTAGTCCAAGTCAACCAATTGGCAGTTTGGTTTAAATTAAAATCAGGCTACCAATTAGTAGCATAATTGAGAAAATGTATTTGTGGATCTACTTTTAAGTCTATTTGCTGTTGATCCTAAGTAAACACACTTTTGGTGTCATTTTTACTGTAATGAGTTTGATTTCCATGTCAATATGATTGAGAATGAATTCAGAGATAAAATGCTTTTACAAATGTGATTTCCTTTTCCATTGGGTATTGTTATCTGCTAAAATGGCAGAGAAATTTAGTATATAATATATATTATTATGTTATACTGCCTTACCCTACAGTTAACTTAAGCACAAGTTTATCCATAACATTTTTGGGAAATAGTGAATTAATTGTTTATTTTCTAGTTCTTGTTGGAAATGAGTCATAGATTTGAGTTGACTAACTGTGGATACTTACACAAACAAGCATGTTTTGAACCTTGTAGGAAACATTTAATGCCTTTAGCAAGTTGCTAAGTGCATACCAATATTTGAAATATCAACAAATCTTAGCATATGTTGCAAAGTCTCTTCCCAAAAGAAAGGGTATTCCTTTAGATTCAAAGAAAGGAAGACCAACAATATGATAATAATACAATAACTAAACTAAAATAAGACAATTGGGTCACCAGACCAATAACAACAATATGATAATAATACAATAACTAAACTAAAATTAGATAATTGGATCACCAGACCAATAACAACTAATGGGCATGCACGGATGAAGGAATAAAAGATACTAAACATGAGTAACAGATCTACAATAGTTACCAAGTATGGATAAATAAATGCATATACCAACTAAATTGAAATATATTGTAAACTAAAACCAGCCTATAAACTGTAATCATAACATAGTAACATGCAAGCATAGTAAATTGTGCATCAAGACTACTGGAACTATCATGATAAAATTTTATACTAATTGAATCAATTGGAATAAGGAATAGAAAACTTTATCTACAAAAATTTGGTTTAAGGTCTTACCTTATTAAATGTCAAATAATCTGGTTAATTCAATTATCAATCAATCAAAGGCAAGCAAGGGAATCAATTTATCTGCATATAAGTTTTATACTTGAATATCAACAAACTTACGTCTGACATGCAATCTAAGACTATAATATGATAGAACGCACCCTAAAACGTAAGGAATCAATTGTGTTAATTCGGTTAGATTAACATTGAGCCAACCTTGAGACTTAAACCAAAAATTACATAAAATCTAAAAACTATCATAAAATAATATTGGTACTATTGGATAGAAAATTTTGTAAGTTTTCCAATGAGTACCTGAATTGGCTAATTCAACCACAATTGAGTCAAACCAGTCTAAAAACCAACATTTAGCCAAACATATGGTTTAGCAAAGTATTAAGTTACGATATGATGTAGGTTCAAGCATATATAATAAATTTTTATTTTTAACTTTTTATTATTTAATTTATTTAATATTTATAAAACCCTATGAAATTATAGAAAATTAAGGAAAATCCCAAAAGTGCACCAAAAATATCTAAAATTATAAAATATTATTTTTGATATTTCTAAAATATTTGTGGATATTAAATCCAAAAAATTTGGGGCATTACAGTGACTATGGCATGTTTAAGTGGGTTTCTTGGTCTTGCTTAAATCCCCAAGTACAAGTGTGGCGCTTTCTCCTCACTTTAACCTTCGTACTTAGTTTTGCAAATCCTTTTTAGAGCTGTATCCCTTTTGGCATTTTTTTTTCTGAATCATATTATCTCTTCTTGCAGGTGGCTTGTCGGGATTACCCACATTCCCGGCATCTTTGTGCTACTTTTCCTTTTATCTCGTCGCCACATGAAAAGCATTGTCACTGGGTGAGGCTTACACTTGTTGCTCAAAGCTGGTTTTGTTCTTTCTAGACTTTTCCTTCGATTTGTAGAAAATTTACTTTAACCTTCTCTTTTGCAGTGCCATTGTTATGTCTGTGACTCTCCAGCCCCTTGCAGTTATTGGCGCAACGATCACTGCCATTCCACTGATCAAGAAGAAAAGTGGAAATCGTTGAGACAACACTTCAAACAGAGGAACACGGTATCTCAGAAGCCTGCAGATGACTCTACTCGTTCTATCCCAACTTCTCGAGATTCAGTACCGCTATTGCACTCTGATCCTCTTGCTTTTATATCAGTTTCATTCCAGCCTTGTTTACCCCCTATCTCAAACTATGATTCAACCAACCTGGTAAGCATATATCAATCTTCCATTACCCCTTGTCATAGCCAGAGACCCCGCCAGCAGCCAACCAGATTCTACTCACTTAATCATGGAGCACATATCCAGGAGACCCCGCTTGATGGATTAACAACTCAACTTATGATTTCTCATTCTCGTGCAAGATCAAAAAGTGCTGAGTCTACTCAATCTGGTCATTCTAGCCTTGCTAATCGTTCTCAGAAAACTGTTTCTCGTCAAAATCATGTTCCCAGGGTGATGCCTCAGAGAACTATTGGTGAAACAGTTACATCACATGTTCCTTATTGCCCTCAAGGACAACCGAGATCTCAGGACCTGGTGGTAAATTCACTACCATCACAGCAGATGCAAGAAACTTTACCATCTCAATGTACGAGTGCATCAATGCAGTGTACTAAATGCCCTCCGATAACAGAAGATGTTTATCAGAAAAGTTGGCGGGATATACTGGCTAGTTTGGCATCTGATCTTGGAGTTTCCAGCTGCAGCGATAATGGAATGATGACAGATGACCAACCTTGTATTCTTCCTGCTTCATCACTATCTTATGGCTTATCGCTTACTGAAAACAACGGAAGCTCAAATGACCATCCTGCTCGTACTACATTGACTAATCCTGTCAGAGTAGATTATGACACTAGTTTGACTCATGACACGATGGGCCAAATTCTAGAGACTAACCGGAGTGGAGATGTTGACCTATCAACAATCGAGACATCCAACTCTATGTTTTTGGGGGGCAACACAGTTTCATTCGAGAATTGTCTGGATAGTTTATTAGCTTCCATAGATAATGAGATATAATCTTTGGATCTCGTAAAACAACCAACCTTTGCAAATAATTGTGCTATATGGCCTTGGAGTCTCATGGAACAAGGTGGCAAAGGTTTTGAGAATGGCCAAGCAGGATTGGCTCCTATTACTATACGAAATCCCGGCCAGTTCATCATGTCTATCTACAGTAATCCAGTCCATTTCTTCTGTCTTTGGTGTGGGTAATTGTACAGACTACAGTGTGTACAGGGAAACAAGAATGATTTTATTTATCTTCAGGAGCATGCGAAAGCTATCGAGAATGTGGTTGGTGTCTCGGTGCTGTCTTTGTAGGGGGAATATAATTGTATAAATACTCTAGCTAAGAGTGACCAATCAATGCTGGCAATTTGGGATTGTTCACGCAAGTAGCTTTTCTGCTGCTTTGCCGGGTAGACACTAACATGAAAGGCCACTTGGGTCACCACACTTAATAGCTTCTTTTCACTTCCATAGAAAATGTCCATTTGCACCATCACCATCTTATCATCTTATGCCATATTTTTGCTAGGAAAACCGTAAAATTTTGGCATTTCCATGCTTGGCGGGCAAATGTGTCTCAGAAAGGCTCGGAAACAAAAAATCTGTAAAGCACTCTACGTGATCTTGTGCGCCTTTAGGATAGTGATGGATGCGTTTCCCGGACTGCATGCATCTCTTGTTTTCACTTCTCGGAGAGCAAGTGCAATCTAATGTAAAGAGATTATGTAAGTTAAATTCAAATAACTTAGTGGGGGTAGTTCATTAGGACGGCACTAGATTGAAGATTTTATAGTTGTACGTTTGATCTACATTAACCACATTATGTTTTGCAAAATTTTATAATATTTTTTATAATTTTTCTTTGGGTAATTTGCATTATCTCCGAGAATGAACATTCATTTTTGGAATTTACAAAAATAAGCACTTCACCCAAGAACTCTTTAGTCCCTCAATTATTTTGAGACTACCATACACAAAATACTGTACTCAATTTTAACGTATCTAATATATTTATTAGTTTTGAACACTGTTTTTAGTCTTAAAAATATCTCACTTTCAGGAATATATTTCTTTTGGAAAGACAATGAATAATTTTAGGATATACATATTTCATAATTCTAAAAACATATTGTATTTCTGAACAAGAATTATTTTCATAACTATAAAATCTTTTCATTTTTCAAACTATACAATTAATTTAAAATAATGCATCATTATTTAAAAGTGCATTAAAAAGATTTAAATATATTTCAAGATTATGAAAACTCTTAAAATAATTTTAGTAAATATTTTTTCATAAATAAATGCTAAGTTTTACTATACGAATACACCTTATAATATAGAGAAATACGTTGAAATTTAAATGAGTTTTTTTTAAAAAAAAAAAGTTGCAAACTGCATATCATTTTACAATCTATTTTATATATTTAAATATCCTTAAAAAAACCTCAGAAATATTTTAAAATATATCACGTTATTAAAAAATATATATATATATTACTAATTTCAAAATTTGTTTTTTTAAGAATATATTCTGTTTTATAACTGAAAAAATTTCTTAGGCACGGACTCCGCCTAGTGATCTTCGGCAGGGTCCGCGAGATGCAAAGCACGCATCAAGATGTGTTACCGGGCACAAAGCTCAATAAAATTAATTTTCCCCCTGTTTGCATGAATTTTTTTCCTCCGTTTGTGCCGTTTCCATGTCCACGGCGCTTCTGTTTCCCTCTTGTCACCTATCCCACCAGTTAACTCTGGTTATGGTTAGTGAAAATTTACCTTTTCCCCACAATCGACTTACTTCCCAGAACAAGTGATAAAATTAGATCGATTAAAACGAAGAAAACTAAACTAGAGGCGAGATGCTCTTTTGTTAAAGCACAGAATATATAAGTGATCTCATGAGAGCTCCTCAAATGTCATGGAAATAAGCCAGAGGGAGAGTAACCGAGTTTACTTAAGAAACATGATCAAAGGCTAGATAAGATTAGACAAATAGGGAAGCATTCTCTACTCAACGTTTGACAGATCGTTTGAACAAAAAATTACCAGATTGTCAACTCGTTTTTGCTACAATTACCAGATTGTCAACTAAAAAAGATTAGAAGAACAAAAAATACCCTCCTCCATCCAGCATTGACAGATTATTAGATCTAGTAAGTATCCAATTTTGC
The DNA here is from genome assembly GCA_027563935.2 of Costus lasius. Lineage (NCBI taxonomy): Eukaryota > Viridiplantae > Streptophyta > Magnoliopsida > Zingiberales > Costaceae > Costus > Costus lasius. The sequence goes on along the minus strand of CM050450.1, from coordinate 12,174,418 downwards.
AATGACCAGATTGCTAACTGTATAGAGGCACAAATAGATATGCTCTCGTAAGTTGACAGGTCAAAGTTGAATAGATATGCTCTCGTAAGTTGACAGGTCAAAGTTGATCGTGCCTCCTTGTCACTGCAGATCTTGAGAGAATCTTCAGTGGAAACCACGAGTAGTCCTTACAATGGAATTGTGTGTTTTAAATCTTTTGATTTGCTGACGAGAATACATGTCAAGGCAAGATTAATCTGGAGCAAACTTAAGAAAAATCTCACATCATAACTTAAGTGAGTGAATATTAGGTAGATTTACCTCCAGAATGCAAAGATGATAGTTTGCAAGGTAAGAACGCATGCCTATAATGGCTGTAGTGCTTTTCTTAGTCCTGCTGCAATCTGCGGGTGTCTATTAGCAACAGAACTCGTCTCAGTAAGTTCATAAGAACATAAGGAAATAGGAAATTAGGCTTCTAATGTACCTCAAGTTGCTATTATAATGCTCATTTCATACTGTAGTTTGATCTGAACTATTTCCCTGCTTAAATTGTGGTGAATGAGTAGGAACTACCAAGCGTGGTTGAACAGAGATAGGGCCTGTTAATCCTGCAAGACCCAGAACAAGAGATATAATATTGCTTAAGTGCTAATAATGGAGAAAAATACAAAAATTGTGCATTCGTAAAACAAGGTCACAAAGTAAGCAAAACTATAGGTTTTGTTAACCACATTTCAACATGGGATGATGATATAAGTTGAGAAACTGAAAAAAGAAAACTATACAGAGAGCAAAAATCATATTCATTAGTATTCTAGATAAGAAAGTAGTCAATCTATTTAAGATGTATAAAGCCAGATACTATTCATGGGGTCGACTGACCACTGGGCTGCGCAACAAAATTTACTACTGATGTAGATGAAAATTTCACCATCACAATACATTGTCAAATGTTTAACACATATGATACCAAAAACTCGTAAGAAATTATAAAACTAAAACTCAAAAAGCATGATATGAGGACTGCATCATCAAACATCAGAGGTCTATTTTGCTGATTGGGATGCTTGATATGAGGACTGCATCATCAAATATCAAACGTCTGCTGCTGATTGGGATGCTTGATATGAGGATTGCGTTGAACACAATAATTTAGCAACTACTTGTAAATTAGAAGCTATGTTGGGAAAAAATGTTAAACATACATACATCATCGATGGTAGGTCCCAAAAGCAAACCACTATAAGAAAAAGCTTGTGATGGATTATAACATGAAAGATCTTCAGGTTCCTATCAAGAGCAATAAATTTCATGGTAATAAATTTATTGGAATAAAATTAACAAACATAATTATATCACATACTTGTGGAGGTGCACACGTAGATGCAAGAGGCAAGCGGCTTGCAACTTCTTTTGATCCTCTTGAATTAACTCTTTTCTCACGTCTTTCTAGAATATTCTTTTTTTCTTCTCCTTTGGCCCTTTCTTGACCAGTGGTGCCTTTATGGTGATGTTCATGTCTAATACAACAATGGGACAATCATTATACCGAAACCTAGCCTTCTGGCATACCCATTGTAAAAGTTGTATGCCTCGTCTTCGCTATAGAATTTCATACCAACTACCAGTATATATGAAACCATCTATAAATATCAAAATGTAAAAAAATTATTAACTTTACTAAACGAATAGAAATAACATCTAATCTTGTATATATGAATTAAGCACTTGCCGCTTCCTTGTCCTGATCAGTGCAAACTTCATTCTCATTTGTTGGTTGATTATATATGGGAATTTAAGTTCCCCTGCTAGGAGACTCTAATACATTTGTCTCATTGCAAGTTAGGTCAATAACTTCATTTATGTCCATGGTTTTACTACAAATAATAAAAATTTAGACCATGCAGGTATATATTAAGATGAATAACTATATTTCATACCACATTTCATCTAATCATAATACACTAACAAATTTTCATAACAATGTGCATAACCAAATTATAATCATAACCAAAATAACACTAACAATGACAAAAATAACACTAACAGAGATTGATTGCTGAAATTTGTTGACCTCGCCGGTGATGGTTGAAGTTGGCCAGTTAGTAGCTGTTGCTCGCTCGCTTGGTAGAGAAAAGAATCTAAGTTCATGTAGAAATTCATAAACACACCCTATTTTCCATTTACTGTTTCTACTAGCTCGGAAGGAGGCTCATCTAAAATTATCTTACCTTAGTTGAGTGTCCTTATTGTTGGCTAGAATAAATTTCTACTAATCATTCAATGTGGAAGGTGGAAGAATATGAAAAGAAGAAACTCAAAGATAAAGTGGCTGCTCTGTTCCGCCGAGCAGCTTTCGTAGAATTTTTGGTTCACCCATTTCAATTGCATATTACAACAATGCCTAAATCCCTAATTCAAGTGGGCCCTACGTAAATGTATATGGCTCATACACACATAACTGCATTATATTTAACACTCCTCCTTAATGCTATTATTTTTCATTCCTAACAAGTCTTTTAGATAATTAAATTTCATACAAGAAAGTGCTTTAGTAAAAATATCCGCAACTTGATCATTGGTGTTGATGTGCTTTACAAGAATTTTTCCATCTTCAACTGCTTCTCTAATGTAATGATGCTTGAGGTTGATATGCTTTGTTCGGCTATGGAAAACCGAATTCTTTGATATAGTAATGGCGGATTTGTTGTCACACAAAAGAGTTGTGACATTCTCTTGTTTTTCACCCATGTCTTCTAAAATTCTTCTCAAGCATACAACTTGCTTTGTAGCTTTACTTGCCACTACATATTTGGCTTCGGCGGAGGAATGTGCCACTCTATCTTACTTCTTTGATGCCCAAGAAAATACACTTGAACCAAGTGTAAATGCATACTCGGGAGTACTCTTCAAATCATCCATACTACCAGCCCAATCACTATCACAAAAACCATATAACTCAACCTTTTCTTTCTCATTCTTCTCATATAAGAGCCCAAAATCTTTGGTACTTTGGATGTATCACAACACTCTCTTTGCAACTCCAAAATGCATCTTGCTTGGTTGATGCATAAATCTTGACAATAACCCGAAAGCATACATAATATCGGGTCTTGTAGTAGTGAGATACAATAAACTTCCCACCAAGCTTCTATAGTGTGCTTCATCCACTTTTCCACTACTATCATCTTTTACTAATTTCTCATTGACTAACAAAGGAGTTGATACCGGATTGCAATTCTCCATATTAAACTTGGAAAGAATAGTTTGAGCATATTTCTTTTGAGAGATAAACACACCATCTTGTCTTTGATCAATTTCAATACCCAAGAAGTAATGAAGTAAACCCAAATCATTCATCTCATATTTACTCATTATCTCATTTTTGAACTCATGCATCAATTTTTCATCATCACCGGTAAAGACTAAATCATCAACATAAAGAGAAACTATAAGCATACCATGCTTACCATGCTTGATGTAGAGTGTTGGCTCACTTGGGCTTCTTTTGAATTCTTTGTTGGTGAAATAAGCATCAATTTGCCCATACCATGCTCTTGGTGCTTGTTTCAACCCATACAATGTCTTCTTTAACTTGTACACTCTTTTTTCTTTACCTTCAACTTTAAAGCCTCTTGGTTGCTCAACATGCACCTCTTCTTCCAACACTCCATTCAAGAAAGCCGATTTTACATCAAGTTGATGCAATTTCCAACCTTTGTGTGCGGCTAATGCAATTAACAATCTAATTGTCTCATGTCTTGCTACCGGTGCAAATGTCTCTTGGTAGTTAACTCCCGGTTTTTGTGAGTATCCTTTTATCACCAATCTTGCCTTGAATTTTTGTATAGAACCATCGGGATTTGTCTTTATCTTGTAAATCCACTTGAGCCCAATTGTATCTTTTCCTTTTGGTTTATTAACCAATTCCCAAGTTTCATTTTTCTCAATCATCTTTATCTCCTCCTCCATTTCATTTCTCCAAACTTTTTCCTTAACCGCTTGTTCAAAACTTTCCGGTTCTACAACACAAAAATTACAAGTAGCATAAATGTTACTTAACCTTCTCATTCTTACCGGTGTTGAAGAACTTGGAGAAGATGAGAAAGATCCGGCATGTGTTGAGGGAGGTTGTTGATCGTATTCTTCTTCTTCATGCTCATTTATATCTTCATTCAATGGTGTCTCTTGAGCATCCTCTTGAGTTGGTAAGAATGCATTTTCTATACTTTTTCCTTTCCAATCAAGCTTGTCTTTTTCATTGAAGATCACATCCCGGCTTTCAATCACTTTGTTTCTCTTCAAGCTAAATAGTCTATAGCCTTTTGATTCGGTGCTATAGCCTACAAAGATACATTTCTCACCTTTCTCTTCAAGCTTGTGTCTCATTTCTTTTGGAGCATGAGCATAGCAAATAGACCCAAATATGCGCAAGTGATTCACCGATGGTTTTCTTCCTCCGGACCATGCTTCAAATGGTGTCTTATTCTCAACCGCCTTGGTTGGACATCTATTTAGCAAATAAACCGCCGTGTAGGTTGCCTCGGCCCAAAAGGTGAATGGTAAGCCTTTATCATTCATCATAGTTCTTGTCATCTCTACAATTGTCCTATTCTTTCTTTCGACAACATCATTTTGTTCCGGTGTGTAACTACCCGTTAGTTGTCTTTCCCAATATCTTCACAAAACTTGCCAAACTCCTTAGAGTTGTATTCACCACCTCTATCACTTCTCAACCTTTTAATCAACTTGCCACATTGTCTTTCAACCATGCTTTGAAATTTTTTGAAAATGGTAAAAGCATCCGATTTTTGTCTCAAGAAATAAACCCAACGCATTCTTGAATAATCATCAATAAAGGTAATAAAGTACATATTTCCACCATGGGAGGTTGCCTTCATTGGACCACATATGTCGGTGTGAACTAGCTCCAATGGTGTCTTTGCTCTCCATTCATTCACCTTGGGAAATGACTCTCTATGCATTTTGCCAAGTGCACATGCTTCACATATATCATCATTGTCTTCAATGGTTGGTAAGTCATATACCATATTCTTCTTGCTCAACATCTTCAAACTTTCAAAGTTCACATGTCCAAGTCTTTTGTGCCATAACCAAGATAGGTCTTGTACACTAGCCTTCAAGGCAATATTTCTTGCCGGTTTGAGAATGAGAGGAAAATTTTTATTCTTCTCCATTTTGACAACCGTCATCAAGTCTCTCTTATTCTCAACCTTGTCATATATTTTACATAGTGAACCTTCAAAGTGAACCGCATGTCCATGCTCAACTAGTTGACCAACACTTAGCAAGTTTTGAATCAATTCCGGAACTAGTAACACATCATGTATTAACATTCTTCCTTTCTTTGAAGCAACGGTAATTGTACCTCTTCCCTTGGATTTGACTATTGCACCATTTCCCATTGTGATTTGAGTTGTAACCGCCGTGTCAAATTTGCAAAAGATTGATTCATCTCCAGTCATATGGTTGCTACAACCACTATCAATGTACCATACACCTTCTTTTTGCTCAACCGCCGTTTGACATGCATATAATGTGCTTCCTTCTCCACACTTCTCTTCGGTGTAATTTGCTTGTTCATTGTTCTTGAATCTACAATACTTCTCCAAGTATCCATATTTCTTGCAATGATGGCATTGTGGCTTTCCTTTGTTTCTACAAAATCTTTCAATATGGTCGGGCATCTTGCAATAGTTGCATGTTTTTACTTTCTCATCTTGAAAGTTGTTTCTACCTCCACCTCTTCCATGTACACCACCACGTATTGCTTCTCTTTTCACTCCATGTTGGTTGAATGACTCTTTGATATTAGCCTTAGATTGAAAGGCACTTTCAAGTGATTGCTCAACATGCCTACACATTCTTTACTCATGCATTTCAAGAGAACCCATCAAATCATGAACACTTAAATTAGAGAGATCTTTAGTTTTTTCAATGATAGCAACTATGTTGTTGTACTTGGAAGAAAGACTAATGAGAATCTTCTCACATACTACTTTGTCATCCACATTGTCACCTAAACTTCTCATGTGATTCACCACTTCAATAACTTTAGGAAAATAATCCTTCAAAGACTCATTTTCTTTCATTTGTAAATTTTAAAAATCTCTTTTGAGAGTCAAGAGCTTTACCGTTCTAGCCTTTTCGGTGCCTTGAAAACCCTTTTGCAAAATCTCTCATGCTTCTTTAGCACTTATAGCTCCAATGATTCTTGGAAATAATTTGTCGGAGATGCTTTGTTGGGATGAGGAAAAGAGCCTTTGCATTCTTCTTCCTATTCTCCTTCTCTTCTTGTTGAGATGAAGCCTCCATCTTTCCTTTGTCTTTGTCTTTCTCCTCTTTTTCTTCAAACCCTTTTTCCACTAGCTCCCAAAGATCTTGTGAGATCAAGAGAGTCTTCATTTTGATACTCTAATAATCATAGTTCTCACCTTCAAAGATGGGATGAGAACTTTGGGGCACCCATGCTCCTCCTTGGATAGCCATGGTGCTCTCCTCTTCTTCTTCTTTTGAAATCTCTCTTGAAGTATCCCTCTTGAAATCTCACCAAACTAGCTCTGATACCATTTGTTGGCTAGAATAAATTTCTACTAATCATTCAATGTGGAAGGTGGAAGAATATGGAAAGAAGAAACTCAAAGATAAAGCGGCTGCTCTGTTCCGCCGAGCAGTTCTCGCGGAATTTTTGGTTCACCCATTTCAATTGCATATTACAACAATGCCTAAATTCCTAATTCAAGTGGGCCCTACATAAATGTATATGGCCCATACACACATAATAGCATTATATTTAACACTTATCGTTGTGCTTTCTTACTCCACCCGTCGTTGCTTCTAAGTAGGAGGAGATGATGAAGTGCACTAGAGTTGGCGAGGGATCAGGCATACACACAGAAGAGTTTTCGCCGGTCCTCGGCCGCTCGGAGAGAGAAAATAAAGAGAAGAAATAGAGCATGCAGCTGACAGCGATTGCGGGAGAAAAAGGTAAGATTTTCTTTAACCATAACCAGAGTTAACTGGTGCGGTAGCTGACAAGATAGAAACAGAAGCACTGTGGACAGAAACAACGCAAACGGAGGGAGAAATCATGCAAATGGAAGAAAATTAATTGTATTCAGATTTGCGCCCGGTAACACATCTAGATGCGTGCTTTGCATCTACGCGGACCCCGCCGAAGATCACTAGGTGGAGTCCGCGCCTTGGAAAATTTTTCTTTATAACCGTATACTTTGTTCCATCATAATAAACTCCATTCTGTATACGACCGCCCCATACTTATCAACTGAGGAAGTTTAATTCCAAATTAGATATAAAGTAAGCAATTTTACACGATTCAAACTGCAACATGCTCACATCATTCAATTTGCAGCATACTCGAATGACAAAAATTGTAATCCTATAAATTCGCATTAAATTTTTAAATAAAAGTATTTTTTATTTTAATTTTGTAATTTTCTTTACGAAGGTATCGTCGTATCGCGGATAAACATGTTATTATCGTAAATAAGCTCTACTCAGTTCACTCTATCTAATAATATTTTTATTATCGTGAATAAAAATACCGTAGAAAGCAATTAAATAAAATAAGGGCATGTTTGGCTCTGCTTCCTTTAAGCAGCTTTTAAGCAGAAAGCAGTTAAAACATTGTTTGGTAATAAAAAAATAGAAAAAAAGGGTAAAAAAATAGAAGTTAGGAAAGCTACAATTTGATGCTTTTACAACTTATGCTTCTCCAAAAAATAATGTACATAATTTTATTTAAAATTTCAGGTGTTATTACTTTAAATAATTTAAAATTTTAATATTAAAAAATATAATATATTATTATTTTAAATAATTTAAAATAATATATTTATTTATTATTTTAAATTTTGATAGTAGTTAAAAAGTTAATAACCAAACAACTTATAAATTTTACAAATACAGCATAGTACAATACAACATAATTTAACACAATTATAAAGTATTAACAAGGGGCCACATACCCTAATAATGTACTCAACATGGGTGCGATTTGTAAACAGGTCTTCTATGATTCGTTTTACAAATCGAGATAAGACACGAATCTGAAAGGCCTCCCTCTCCTTCTATTTCCTTCTATCCGTGTCCCTCGACGTCGCAACCGCCGTCTCGCATCGACTGATCTCTCTCCATGTACCTCGCCGTAAGATATCTCTGTGTCCCTCGCCGCTGCAGCCTCCGTCTAGCATCGACCGGCGAACTCCTCTTTGGAGGCTGCCTCCTTGGTGCCGAAGCAGGCGATCTCCTCATGGCATTAGGAAGGGCAACGGCCTCCTCGGCGGCTATAGGCGGTTCCCGGCTATGGCGAGCTCACCTCTGACTCGTCGGGATGGGCACGGAAGGTGGACGCGGCGAGCTCCAGGTCGAGGAGAGCTGCAAAATCGCAGAGGCAATTCCCGGTTATGGCGGGCGACGATCCAGGAGAGGTGCCCAGCAAGGGCACTCGAATGCCGGAGATCCGGACCTTAGATGGCTTCCCGGGGCGGGTTGCTAGGTGTCACGCCCCAACGAACCGTTCTCCTGCCAACCTCAGACTGTGTGCCAAATCCCTAGATTTAGTCCCAATTTTCAATTTTGACACGGAGTCAAAATTATGCTTCCGTGCCGCCTGAATTCGATTTTAGAATTGCTGATGTCACCACCACACGTCTGCCTCTCCAATTCGCGCGTGAAATTTCCGTTGACCCAAACGTGCGTTGACCCGCAGCCTTGAAGCGAACGTCGAGCGTTCGTCTTCTCGCCCGTTGCGTCGTCTGCCGAATGCCGCCTATGTTTGTGGGTTTGCCGGAGAAAAGGCGGTGCCGGCAGGGTGGAGACTCGCTCTCCGCCCTCAGCCTCATCGCCGATTGACTGGCAGCCACCCGGCAGCCGCTTGCTATCGAATCTGGTGAATAGCTTTGTCGCCGCTGGAGAATAGGAAAACGCCATCGGAAAACAGGGGAAGAAGAAGATTAAGAGGAAAGCTTGGCTTCAACTCGATAAAGCTATAAAACCTCTCCTCTGTTCGCTGGCAACCCCCGTCGCCGACTCCCCTCTTCCCCTCCCTCACCGACGGCACACTTGCTGTCGGTTACAATCACTCAAAGCTGCCTCACACAAGCGCTCCCTTGTCAACGCCCCTTGGAGCCGGCATCAACGCCCATGGCATCAGAGCCCCTGCTTTGGTAAGGGCGACAGCGTCCTCTCCGTCACTGGTGGTGGCACTCCCCAGCACCCTCTTTGTGTCGCACTCCCGCGCCCCTCCTTCGCCGATCACCCGCCTGGTGATTTATAGGGAAGGAGACATGCCTCGCGTCTCCGCAAATGCCGCCGAAGACCTCGTCGACGATGCCCTTCTTCTTCCACCGAATCTGCTCAACCACTAGAAGAAGTCGCTGCACCGAAGGACCCGCTCATCTCGCTTCGTTCGCGCACGCCTGCGCAAAGCTCGCGAAGACAGCGTTCGTCCGTGCTTGACGCTACCCGTGCCGGTCACGTCCACTTCCTCTGCGAGCACCGCCGAAGACGCCGCATTGACGCAACTCGCGGCTTCTCACCTCCCGATTTTACGAGCTGACCCAATGTTGACTCTGAAATCGGGCTCTGCAACCTCCTTTGCAGTGTGGGCTTGGGCCACCGCCCAACCCGTCTTCATCTAGCCCAGGCCTGCAAAAATCGGGCCTAACAATTCTCCCCCACCTGATTAGAACATCGCCCTCGATATTCGATACAGGTTAAACACTGGCCCTCCAATGTTCAAATTTGACACCTCCTAACTCCAATCTGATGTTGAATATTGCTGAACCATGTTGCATAGAATTGGCACTCCGCCTGACTTGACATAACCAGGCTCATGTACTATTGCACCACCCCTGGAACTCCGCCCAACCTCCTGTGTCCCAGTCATATCGTACCTTAGTGCTCCACCCAACTCAATGCGTACAGGGTCACGTCCATAATGTATCTCCTCAGATACTCCGCTCAACCTGCAGATTAGAGTTTATGTACTAGCGCACTGGATCATCATGCTTATAGCAACCTGCATCAATCAAACTTGTTAATCTCAGACCTGTGGGTTATGGGCCCACAGCAACCTTACTTCACCATCCTGGCTACACCTCGCATCACTATGCTCGGTATTAACCTCGCTCTTATACTAATTGTCACACCCCAACGAACCGTTCTCCGGCCAACCTCAGACTGTGTGCCAAATCCCTAGATTTAGCCCCAATTTGCAATTTTGACCCGGAGTGAAAATTACGCTCGTGTGCCACCTGAATTCGATTTTAGAATTGCTGACGTCACCACACGTCAGCCTCTCCAAATCGCGCATGAAATTTTTGTTGACCCGAACACGCATTGACCCGCAGCCTCGAAGCGAACAGCAAGCATTCATCTTCTCACCCGCTGGATCATCCGCCGAACGCCGCCTGCGTTCGTGGGTTTGCCGAAGAAGAAGGCAGGGTGGAGAGTCGCTCTTTGCCCTCAGCCTCGTCACCGATCGCCTGGCAGCCACCCGGCAGCCGCCTGCTACCGGATCTGGTGAATAGCTTTGTCGCCGCTAGAGAATAGGAGAACGCCGCTGGAAAACAAGGGAAGAAGAAGATTGAGAGGAAAGCTTGGATTCAACTCGATAAAGCTACAAAACCTCTCCTCTATTCGCCGGCGACCCCCGTCGCCGACTCCTCTCTTCCCTCTCTCGCCGAAGGCACACTTGCTGTTGGTTACAATCACTCAAAGCCGCCTCACACAAGCGCTCTCTCGTCGATGCTCCCTGGTGCCCAAATCAACGCCCGTTGGCGCTGGCATTAGAGCCTCTACTCTAGTAAGGGCGACCCTGCTGTCGCCGCCGGTGGTGGCACTCCCTAGCACCCTCTTTGTGTCGCACTCTCGCTCCCTCCTTCGCCGATCACACGCCTGGTGATTTATAGGGAAGGAGACGTGCCTCGCGTCTCGGCAAATGCCGCCAAAGACCTCGTCAACAATGCCTTGCTTCTTCCGCCGAATCCGCTCAACCGCTCAATCCGCTCGTCCCGCTTTGTTCACGCACGCCTATGCGAAGCTCGCGAAGACGGTGCTCGTCCGTGCTCAACGTTGCCTGCGCCGGTCGTGTCCGCTTCCTCCACGAGCACTACCGAAGATGTCGTCTTCTTCTGAGAAGCTCGCGTTGACGCGGCTCGCGGCTTCTCCGCTTCCTGATTTTACGTGTTGACCCGATGTTGACTCTGAAATCGGGCTATGCAACCTCCTTTGCAGTGTGGGCTTGGGCCATTGCCCAGCCCATCTTCATCTAGCCTAGGTGTGATGCCCCGGCCCGGTGTCGGGTCAACACTAGCGCTACAGTGGTCAACATAGCCGCCACGTAGATTTTTTTATTCTCGTCTTCGTCATCATCTTTGCTCGTCCGCCGAGCTTCTCCGCACGCGACCGTCGTCGCTGCCCTCGATGACGCCGGACCGGAGTCACCGACAGGGGGAAGGGCCGCCTGCCCTTCCGCCTTCAGCCTCATCGGCGTCCCGCCAGACGCCAGCACTCGTCGGAGCGTCTCACGCTTCCGCTGCGACTCCACCGGACTCCCCTCGCCGTCTGCGCTCCTCTCGCGTGTGACTGGGAGCTCAGCGGGCCCTTCCCAAGTCATCGCCGTCGACGCAGCTCGCCGGCCTTTCTGAGGGGAGGAGGAAGGGGCGGCGGACCTCCGTCCGCCGCGGTGCTCGTTTTCTTCCTCCCTTGAGAAGGAGCTGCTGCTCCCTTCTTATCTCCTTCGTCCAACCACCGACAGCACCTCTGCCAGGAAGGACGCCGCCCACGGGGCCATCCCATCGCCCTGGATCCGCCGCCGATCTCCTCTGCGATACACACGCCGCCTCGGGAAGCTGAAGCCGCCGTCGGTTCCCTCGCGCCTCCGCCCAGGCCATGGGTCACGCTGCTCTCGGCCCGGCCCGCAACACTCGGGCATGACACTAGGCCTGCAGAAATCGGAGCTAACACTAGGGTTTCGGCGGAGAAGGTTTCGAATGGAGGTTGTCGAAGAGGAGAGCTTGGCGCTTTAGCTTTATGAGTTGCACACTGCATCGGAGGAGACGCCCGCTTAAAGATGTTAAGCGGTCCGTCCGAGGTTTTTTCCGCCAAATTTGAAGTTATGAACGAGCGGAGCAGGACTACGGTCGCAACCAATAGGAGCCCACGGCCCAGCCCATCTTCAAACGGATAACTACGGCCGCTTCATACGAGGCACTCTCGTTCCTTTCCGTCGGGGCTGATTTCTGAAAGCACAATAATAAATTGACAGGCCCCCCTCTGAAAGAAAGCAGAGGCGGTGCGCGGCAGACGCCTCCCTTTAATCGTAAGCACCACGATGCGCACCCGTCGACACATGTAAATCGAAGGCCTCCTGCCCCGACCTCCTCCCACACGTGTCCTCCCCTCGAGCCACCACCCCGCTACTTATCTCTCCCCCAAACCTCCACCACCACCAGCCGCCCTAGCGCAGAGAAGAAAAGCCGCAACCAAAGCTGTACCTGTGAACGCAGCAAGCCGCGAGCTGCCGTCCGTCAATCCGTCGCAATGGCCCAAGCGGTGGGGAGGAACGCCGCAGCGCCGCTGCTCTTCCTCAACTTCATAATGTACGTCTTGGTCATCGGCTTCGCGAGCTGGAACCTCAACCACTTCATCAACGGCCAGACCAACCATCCTGGTAACCCCCCTTTCCCCTGCCCTTCTTTATTACTCTTCGTACTTAGTCTCCTTACTCGGCCAGGCGTGGCGGGCAACGGCGCCACCTTCTACTTCCTCGTCTTCGCCATCCTCGCCGGCGTCGTTGGCGCCGCGTCCAAGCTCGCCGGGGCGAACCACATCAGGTCGTGGCGGAATGACAGCCTCGCAGCCGCCGCCGCTTCCTCGCTCATCGCCTGGGCCATCACGGCCTTAGCCTTCGGGTATCCGTATAATGCCTCTTTGCAAAAAGCATGCAGAGTACGAACACACGCACATATTGACCTGAGATGAATGCGTGCTGCAGGTTGGCGTGCAAGGAGATTGCGATTGGGGGGTACAGGGGGTGGCGACTGAGGGTGCTGGAGGCGTTCGTCATCATCTTGGCGTTCTCGCAGCTGCTGTACGTGCTGCTGCTCCACGCGGGGATGTTCAGCAGCAAATACGGTCCCGGGTACAGGGATCCCGACTATGGCGTCGGCGGTGCGCCGGGGGAAGTCAAAGGAACCAGGGTTTAGTTTGCTTGATTGACTTGGGAGGCTCCTTGGCGACCGGTCAAGGCCTAGGACTTTTTCTTTTTTCACTGTAGGTGACGATGAATCATGAAATAATGTGTTTGATCTCGACTCTAGGACTAATGGATGTTTCTGGTTTAGGTGTTTTGGTTGTGTGATCTTGTATGATCAGTTTGTGTGATTAGAATTGTTGTCTTAATCCTGTATGAACTGAAGAAGTAACGGAGCTTTTGTGTATAGCATCTGAACTCGGTTAGGAGATTGTGCTTCAAGTATAAATTTTTTCCTTCTCCAAGCTGTTCTTACCTATAGAGAAAATATGTATGGTTAAATTCAAATATTATTAAAATATTTAGAACATAAAAAATATAAAACTACATAACTAAAAATAATAAATTTAAGTAAATGTTAAAATTGATATGTTGTTTTTGGTACAATTTGCTTTTAAACCTAAATAAATGAATTTAAATATATTTAAAATAAGATTTAATCTAAATTTATGCATAAATGAACTGAATATTTAGGCCTTATTTAATCTAAATTATGTTTTTTATTTTTTTTTGTGTTGAATTAATTTGAGATACTTTTTCATAGATGTGCCAATCATAAAACTAAAATTAAGGGAGAACGAGCCCTCTCAATTATTATGCTTTTAAAAGGTTAAAATTAAGGGATGTGGATCGGATCAGGGGAAGAATCAGCCCACTTCTAAACAACCCAACAAGTTTTCGGATCCGGATCATATGTAACAAGAAGCACCTAGCCGATGCCGAGCTGCCGAGGACAAGCGAGGAAAAGAAGCGCCGGCGAGAACGAAGATGGACGATATGGACGAGGCTATCCGTGCTCAGTTCCCACTTTCCTTCGGGAAGCCCTTGAAACCCCAATCTCATCCCTCCTCCGCCCACTCCGCCACTCGCCGTGCCACCGCCTCCGCCTCAGCCAACCCTAACCCTGCTTCCCGCCCCTTTCAACACCGGCACAGCGTGACTTCCGAGCACGGAAAGCTCGTTTCGAGCGGTTCCGCAGAGGATTCAAAGGTTTCTGAAGAGGACGAGGATGAAGAACCCATGGTTGGGCCTCCACGGCCTCCGATTGCGGCCGATTCGGAGGAGGAGGATGACGGATCGATAATCGGGCCACCGAGGCCTCCGCCACCGTCCTCAGAGCAAGTCGAATCAGATGAAGAGTCAGGCTCGTCGGAATCGGATGATTATGTGGATGATCTCAATCGGATTCCACTCACTAACGAGATTGTGCTGAAAGGGCATAATAAGGTCTGGTCATGTTCTTTTTTGTATTGTGTTTTATTACTGTTCTTATTATTTTTGAGAATTATATCTTGCAAATGAATATGTGTCGGCCTGTCCATCAAGGACTAGAGGAATGCCTTTCAGAACATCCTATTTGTTATTGTTAAACTATTTACTAAGAGTAAGAATATTGAGGACACTAAAGCAGCTATGTTTCTGTTGTATATGCTATTGTTTGCCTGTTTATTGATATTTAAGTTTTAAACAATTATTGCCCGTGCGTATTTTCTTCTTCATAGCCTATAAACTTCAAACTTTATTTGACAGAAATCATCAAGCATAAACCAGAAAAATCAGTCTATGTTATTAGGCAAAGGACAAAGCTGCGGCTAGAATGTCGATTATCTGTCGCAATCAGTGGCAAAATAATATTCTGTTGTTTACTAAAGAGATGAGATAGAGTGAATGATCATATTGTTTTGGCAACGGGTCTACAGTGTATTTTTGTGAAAAAAAACATTGAACTTGTGGAATGATGGAACATCATCTACTTAGTTAATTCTTATTTGGTTGGATTTGGAGAAAGATATATTTAGGTCTGCCCGATTATTTTTGTGAAGCAGACTTGCCTCATAATGATTTCCTATTTCTTTTTGTTCTCTAGGTTGTCTCTGCTCTTGCTGTTGATCATTCAGGATCGAGAGTTCTCACTGGTAGCTATGATTATACTGTCCGCATGTATGATTTTCAAGGGATGAATTCCAAGTTGCAATCTTTTAGAGAACTGGAGCCATTTGAGGGACACCAAGTCAGAAGCTTAAGTTGGAGTCCAACCTCTGACCGATTTTTGTGTGTAACAGGTGCTGCACAAGCTAAGGTATATTGTCTTGTTAATCAAACAAAGAAACTAGACCAAAATTTTCACCTTCTTTGACAAGCAATTTAACCTCCATCTCAGATTTATGATCGAGATGGTCTTACCTTGGGTGAGTTTATGAAGGGAGACATGTATATACGGGATTTAAAGAATACGAAGGGGCATATATCAGGATTGACATGTGGAGAATGGAACCCTAAATCAAAGGAGACAGTTTTGACATCCTCAGAAGATGGATCCTTACGAATATGGGATGTTGCCGACTTCAAAGGCCAAAAACAGGTTTTTAGCATTTCTTTTTGTATCTACGTAGCAAGCTTAAAGAGAATACTGTTGGTCTTTGAGCTTTTGTTTGTAGCTCAAGGAAGAAAAATTAATATGTTTTTCCAACATCCAAAGTGATCATTGATGATGCAAAATGGAGCAACATAAAATATTTAGCTAGCTGTAATATTTTGCTTGTAATTAATTCAATGCTTTTTCTATAACTTGGATGTTATTGATCAGGTCAATATATAAAGTTTTTAGTTTTAAAACAACTGCTAAGATAATTCTAAAATACTCCACATGCAGGTGATAAAACCTAAACTTGCCAGACCTTTAAGAACTCCAGTTACTACATGTGCTTGGGATCATGATGGAAAACGTATCGTTGGTGGCATTGGTGATGGCTCCATACAGGTGGAAGAATAGCTGAATTTGTTTTCTATCCTTAAAACTTTTTTAGGTTTATATTATACCTGTTTTAAAGAGATCTTTAAGGTGATTGCTTTCTGGCAGCTATGGAGCATAAAACCAGGATGGGGCAGTAGACCAGATATTCATGTTGGTAATGCACATGATGATGAAATTACTGGACTTAAGTTTTCTACAGATGGGCAGGTTCTTCTGTCGAGAAGCACAGATGGTACTCTGAAGGTAGTGTGACAACAGTCTATTCCAGATCAACCTATAGTTGCCAAATTCTAATTTTTCATTGAAGCACTGCCTTTTTTTTCATTTGTAAAGTTCTAACAAATTTGTTGTATATTTCCTAGATTTGGGATTTGCGCCAAATGAAAGCACCTATTAAAGTATTTGCAGATCTTCCAAACCATTATTCTCAAACAAATGCTGCATTTAGTCCTGATGAACAATTGATTTTGACTGGAACATCTGTAGAAAAAGAGGGCACATCTGGAGGTTTACTTTGCTTTTTTGACCGAAGGAAACTTGAGCTTGTATCGAGGGTGGGGATATCTCCAACATATAGTGTTATTCGCTGTGCTTGGCATCCAAAGATCAATCAGGTTCAATTTTTTGTTCTTGTGTGGTTGGAAAATTTTATTGTCTAAATCAGTTGAATGTCTCTAGCCACATATGCTTTGTACATAGCATGAGATAGGGTTTTATGGGTTTTCTATCGTACTTGAAGTTAAATGATCTCATATCTGTTTTCTGAAGGTATTTGCAACAGTTGGTGACAAGAAAGTGGGTGGGACTCATATATTGTATGATCCATCTATAAGCCAGAGAGGAGCGCTTGTATGCGTTGGACGAGCTCCAAGGAAAAAGTCTGTTGATGATTTTGAGGTGCAGCCAGTTATTCACAATCCACATGCATTGCCATTGTTCAGAGATGCCCCCAGCCGCAAAAGGCAAAGAGAAAAAGTATTAAAAGACCCCATGAAGTCATACAAACCAGAGGCTCCTGTCAGTGGCCCTGGGTTTGGTGGAAAAATTGGAACAACTAAAGGCAGTTTGTTGACTCAGTACCTTCTGAAGGTATTTGTTATCTGATAAATCACATCCATCTGACATTTAAAATTTTTTACTGCCTTTCTTTTCTTTGATCAATCGATTGGCTTTCTTGTCATGTTTCAACTCTTTGCATGGCTAAGTTTAAATAATTACTTTGCAGCAAGGTGGCTTAATTAAAGAAACCTGGATGGATGAAGATCCAAGAGAAGCAATACTCAAGTATGCTGATGTTGCAGCAAAAGATCCTAAATTCATTGCTCCTGCATATTCCCAAACACAACCTGAACCTGTCTTTGCAAAGTCAGACTCAGAGGAGGAAGAGAAGTAACAGGTTTAAGTGATACTATTAAAGACTATTCTTAAGTCTATTTCTTTCAATTAAAAAACCTGTATCTGACTGGAACTTGACTGTGATTAAAAATACTGTCCAGATTCTTCATGGTGTTAGTCTACCTGCTCCAAGAGACAGTATTCTTCTCGGGAAGGTAATCTTATTTCATGATTATATTTATGAATAAGAAAGAGAATTTCAATATGTGAGATTCTTTTGTGTGTATTTGTAGGAAATTGCTTTGAAGTTTCACCGTTTTGTTTGTTGAAGTTCAACTTTGCCTACTTGTTAGTAACTTTCATTCTCTTTGCTATTTGAACTCTCAATTTCACTTCGCTCATGAAAGGCTATCCTAAAAGGAACATTAAAGCTCGAGGATATACACTTTTCCTATTTGTATTGCCATGCTTGTTTTTCACTGTATGTATCAATGTATCTGAATGTTTTGAGCATGACAGTCTGAATTTAGTGTGACTTCTTTTTTGTTGCATAATGAATAAAACCAAATGGAGACTTGTTAAAGGGCGGACTTTGTAAAGCATTTGGTACCAAACATGCTGATTTATGGCTTAAGTATCCTGACCATTATAGGGTTCTTTTCTCTTTAATTCCTCGACATGAGGCTAAGATTTCATGCTTTATAATTATTATTGAAATTTTCAATTAAATACAAGTTCCTAATTTTCTTAGCGTTGTTTTCTGAGATTTTATAGTAAAGTCCAATCTGTTATTAATCTCATTTAGTAATGCCTGTCTTTAGTAAAATTTGTACTTCTAGCTCGTCATTAACTGTTTTCATTGTATTAAAAAAACTTGGTGTTTTATATGGATCCTTGGACTAAGAATGCTAGTATTGCACTTACCCTGCTTTTTTCAAACTTCAATAGATAGTGAAGTGTTCGGTGCCTTGCACAACTATCCATACATTTGCATGCTCTCTAACCTACATCTGGTGTGTGTGGTTCGTCATACAGCAAGTCGTTTACACAACAAAATGCAGGCCTGCAAATGCAATATTTAAATATGATCCGTACTTCCATTTTTCTTAATTCCATTAATTTGCAACATTTCCTCTCTCCAATTCAGGATCCTGTTTTTTTTATAAAAGAGAATGGTACTCAGAAGACTTTAGGTTGTATTTTCTTGGAAGGAATCTACAGCAGAACGAAGGAAAAACATTATTTTCTTTTGTTTTTTTTTGAAAAGATAGAAATGAAGCCGAACTTCGTTGGGTGAAGACGGCTGCGTTCCGCTTAATTTCTATCTTTTCAAAGAAATAAAAGAAAATAGTATTTTTCCATCTTTCCGCCTTGGATTATATTCAAGAAAACACAATCTTACACATATATGTTACGGTTAGTGTATGAACCCTGAATCTATTGGCGCACTTGCATATAACCACCGGTTCCAGCAAGGTGGATACCTATGGATCTATTGCTGAGTAGAGGTGGCCAATGGTCACTGGCCCGGCTCTACATAGGCTGTGCTGGGCATAACACGGGTTTGAGACGGGCTGTCTATACTCGACACAGCTTGTATAGAATCAGGCCAAAGTTGGCCATGGGCATGGCATAAGATGGGTCGGGCATGACATGGGATTTGTTGGCACATCCCTAGCAAGGCCAGGGTGCCGCTCGAAAAAATAAAAAAATAATTTTTAAATAAGAAAATTTTGAAAAATATTTTAAAATTATGATTTTTTTAGAAAATAAAAATTCTGAAAAATTTAGAAAAAATTAAAGAAGGAAAAAATAGGATAATTGAAAAATATTAGAAAGGGAAAATCATAAAAAATTAGGAGTCTTGAAGGTTTGAACAAATATATTATAAAATAAATTTTAAATAAAACAATATATTTATTACATAGAGATGCAACTTAAACCACATTTAAGTCAAGGTTTCAAATATCGGTTCGAGATATGGTCCCAGTCTATGCTTGGATAGGTACGTATTGGTACCGTACTAGTAGTACCGATGTACTAGTCAGTTCTAAAACTCCATATATATATATATATATATATAGGTTTAAAGGTATTGTTCTATAGTACATACTAGTCCGACCATGGACTGGTTCCGGTATATGGTCTATATTAGCTATATACATATATATAAATAATATATAAAACTATTAGTACCGTATATATGTACCATTGGTACGGTATGTACTAGTCGGACCAATACTTCGAATCTATATATATATATACACACACATTCCCATATTATCGATATCAACCTTGAGCCGGTGAAAGTGTCGCTGTCATTATCATTGCCATCAAGTTGAAAGTCTTTGATCTCTACCTTGATTCGAACCCAAGAGGGATATATAAGAGCTAAAAATTTGCATTTTGCAAGGTTATATAAGTAGAGAATGTGTTCTTCAAACTTGAATAGATTGTATGAGTTGGTGAACGAGCTCGATAATACTTAAAACTGTGATTTACCATTGCTTAACGATGAAGAAAGTTAAGGTGGACGCATGGAAGATTAAGAAAATAATTGGAACTTAGGAGATTAAGAGGAATTTAAGCAAAACTAATTAGAATTGAATTTTTTTTAATAACAAAATAGGGGACTACGGTGGGAATTTATAGTGATGAATTTGGTTTAAGTTTATAACTTTGTTCTTTCTTTTTTACCATTTAAGTTTGTAAAATATTAAATTTATAATTAAAAGATATTTATATCTTTATATTTAAAATTTTAAGATATGGGAAATAGGTCAAAATTATTTGAAATTTGAATTTAGACAGTTAACTTCATATTTTTTAAAAGTAAAATATTAAATCAATGGGTTGTGCCATGTTTGACACGGTCTGTGTGAAGATGTGCCATGCCGAGCCGGGCTTGACCTGCACCATGCCTGTGTCGGCCGCAAGCCGCCTGGTCCGTTGGCCAGCTCTCACCATTGACAGTCTTAACCTTTGTGAAATTTATTAATTTCTTTCGCGTCTATGAGTATATGTTTAGCGAACTTCAGCCTTCTTGTTGGGTCACAATGTCACATTACTCTCTATAAGCACTTCAATTTCTTATTGCGTGGACTATAATTTTGCTAACACTATTAGAAATATATCCAGGCCGCTTCTTTCCTGTTATGTGAAAAGTACTACCGTTGATTAATCTTCTCTGCACAATACTTTTGTTTGAATCTGATCTAGTAGAGAAAAGCCTGTATGAATCAGAGTCCTCAACAAGGATCGAGCTTATTTCAAATTATAAGTTGAAATTAACTTATTGTCAACCATTAGTTACCCTTTTCAACTCCATTATTTAGTTTCTGAATCTGATCACAGGTACAGTCTATTTACAACTCTTTAAAATGGAAAGCTGCTTGCTGGATGTAAAGCTGCAGAACGATACCTGGTGATGAAATTAGAAAGTCAATTGGCTCTCCAATGCTTGCTCGGATATCGTATGGGAAAATGTATTTAATAACTCTAGTTTGATCTCTGATCTTGTACTGCAGAGAGAAAAGTTGTTACAAAAGGTGATGCCGATAATTGCCTGCTAGACAAATTATATGTTTTGAGTGATTCCTTTTCGTGGCGGGCAAAGTAGAGCTAAAGGAACAAATCCCTGATCTATGGAGAAATTTTATATGATGCACATGCCCAACCAAGTTAGCGGATAAATATTTATTTAATTATGGAAATTTCTCCGGTTTGAGGAATGTAGTCCTACTATCTGTTTAGCACAATATTTTAACCATCAGACACTGTAGTCACTTTGTTTATGAGATATATATTGCCGTTAACTTGTGTTTTGTCATTGTTTTGCAATTGATCTTCACGGATCACTCGTTTGCTTGCCTCTCTTTGCTCCAGGACTTCTCGTTGAGCCTTTTAGGTATGTATGAAACCAACCCCCAAAAATTTGTTGACTTCGTATAATTAATGGTCTGTTTCAATGGAGGGAAATCAGGAGAGGAAGGAGGGACTTTCTTCTATTCCTTTGGTTTCAAAGAAGGAAATGAGAGAAAGGAAATAAAAAAATTGTTGACTTCATATAATTTATTTCCTTTTCCTTGAAAACATTCCCCCAAGCCTACGCTTTCTTACTCGTGACTTCACCTTTTGCCCAAAAACTGAACAGTTGCCCTCACACCTGATCTCGCCACCCCCTTGCCCTCTCTTTCGATCTCACCGCCACCTTGCCCTCTTGCCTAAGCTCACCTCCCTCTCACCCGATCTTGTCGCCCTCTCGTCCGAGCTTGCTGCCCCCTCCCCTCTCGGCCGACCTTGCATCCCTCTTGTCCATGCTTGCCGCCCCCTCTCCTCTCGCCCAACCTCACAAAGCACGCCCCCTTTCCTCTCGCCCAACCTCACAGCCCTCTTGTCTGAGCTCGCCGCCATCTTGCTCTCTTGCCCGAAAAGCTTCTCAGGGAAGTGATTAAAAGCTTTCTCGCAAGTTTTTTATCCGGGTACAAATAAAGACTGGGTCTATTTAGAATTGGCACGGAAACTGCTTCTTGGATTCTTGGAACTTTGTAGTGAAATATTCTTGGAAGTTTGTTACCTTGTCATTGTTAAATTTCAAAGCTTGCAATCGATCATTTGTATGTTTGTCCTGTGTTTTGATAGAATGAAATAGTTTCCCCTAAAATTTATGATTCAAGAATGAATTTCAGACCAACTCACACTGCTAAAATGTGATAATTCTAACAGAGTGGAGATTATTGAAATTCATGGTAATCTAAAGTAAATACAATAAAATTCTGCTATCTCTAGAACTGTTTAGGCACATGTATTTAGAGTTCAGACTCTTCGAGGTCAAAGAGCCCGCGATTGAATTTTGGCGGATAGTGGTGGAGCTAATCGACGGTGGGATCGGTAAAGGAGTGATCGGTGTTAGACTTGTCAATTTCAGTGAACAGCTACTTCGATCTTCAAATTTTGGGATCGCTGACGAGAAGAGGGAGCCAAGATTTGGGCTCACCAGAGGTCGCCAAACGAGAGGAAGATGATGCCTCGATTGTAGATGCTTTTGATTTGTTTAGTCTTTCTTTTTTTTTGTTCTCCCACTTAAACACAAGGCTTAAAAGAGTAAACAGTTATTTTTTTTCTTCTTATTTTCTTTATATTATTATTATTTTCTTTTCTGATTTCTTTTCCTTTCCCGAAACGCAGCATAGTAGTCACTATCTATTATGATTTCAATAACTCCTGAATCATCCATCTCGAATTGATTGCATCAAAAAGTAAGCTGCTATGCAACAAACTTGCAGTTGTGCACTTAATCCAAGATGAAATTTCTGGTCATTTCAATATGATTAAGAACATCTTACATTTTAGTACAAGCAATGTTGTTTCTGAGTAAGTAGAGCAAAAGCAAAACGCTCAACAAAAATTGGAAAATTTGCAACACAATTAGAATAATATTTACTAGTGAAATTCTTGAAAACAGAAGGATGATATGCAGGTGCTTCACTTTTTCACAAACTGTAGACCATTCGCCTGTGAGTACCTCTCCATGAACCTCATAAACCTGTCCCACTCCCGAGGACTCCTCATCACATATTTGGCTTCTATTTTCGCTGGCTTCCCGTTCACAAACTTGGCACTCACATCTACAGACTGAAGCACACCTTCCTCGTCAATCATGTAGAATCCAGTAATGTCACCTAGTTCACTCGACGAGTCAAAAACAGACGGCTGGTCGAATGTAAAGATCGCAACTCCATTTGTGCCATCTCTTGATTTAGTCAATCTCACATCTGGAATTGTCTGCTCATCAGTTCCTTGGATGAACTGAATTGCAGGCTTGGCCATCATCACTGTCATCCTTGAAACAGAAGAACCCCTCTTCTTTGGAACTGCCCTTCGAGGGTGAATCTGCAGAGATACACCACTGAAACTAGAGCGAAAAAGTGGACGAGCAATGCCAGAGAGAGGCGCCAAGCCTGTATATTCATTGAACTCAGGTAATAGAAACAGAAATGCGATACATGAACCGATGCTTCTGATACTAGCAATCTGATTTTTTCTGTACTGAATAAGCATTTATTTACCTTAAATCGCTGGAAAGAAAAGAAATCTGAAAACAAAACTCGATCAGAATTTTATGCAAGCAGAGCAAAAAGACCTGAAAGGGAGTGATGGTTGCTCGGGCATTTGGCAATTGGCGAAGAAGAAAGTGTGACGGAGCGAATCGAAGACATCCTTACTCAAAAACAGCAAAGAGAGAGGGTCAGTCAGAGGGAGGAGGGAAGGCAGCGAGACAGAGAAGTGGTGAGATAGGAAACGAAGAGCTCTGTGCCGATGATGTGGAACAAGGAGAACCACTTACCGATGTGTCACGGTTTGTAGAACGGATTTGGTGAGCCATTCAAAAAAAAAATCCCCAAGAAAAGGAGGAAAAAGGCGTAGGTAGAGAAAGGCTGGAAAAAATTCTATGCACTCGCCTTGCTATCTTGGGTTGTTCTTCTCGGATTAAGCACAAATCTTAAAGCTACGCTGATCTTGACTTTTTAATTTCTCACTTAAGATAGACAACCCAGATGTGATTCTAGGAATTTTTTTCTAAAGATTTTTACTAAGCACAAAATCCAGATTGACTCCTAGTCCTGGAGCTTAAAATATGTAAATATATGTCAATCAATTATTATATATATTTGGGATAGAACATAAACTAGATTTCATGAGATGCCAACTATAAATGTAATCGACTTAAAAACGATAAAGCCAAATTTTAAATTGTTCTCACACATTATTATTAACTATAATAACGAGAAAAATTTTTGGTCATTGAATTTAATAAAGTGCAGATCTATTTTTTCTTGAAAAAACTAAAATGGAAAAGATTAAATTAGCATCAGATCGTATGCTTCTTCTGCTTATTCACTTAATCGTGTTTAGTAAAATGGACGAAAAATAAGAGAGAAAAAATGGGAAAAAAATGAAAAAAAAATAGTTCCATTTGTTTTTCGCCCAAATCAATCGAAAAATTAGACGGAAAGTTGGATTTACTCTTCGAGTACCTATTTTCACCATTTTCTTTTTTATGTTCACTCTCCCTCTCATGCTTCTCTTATAATCTTCTTTACCATCACTGTCATCGCTATTGCCATCATTATCATTGTCGTTGTTGCCTCTGTACCTAGAGGTGGCCAACGGGCCGGGCCAGCCCGCGGCCCACACGACCTGTTGACTAACAGCGGGCGGCCTGTGGCCTGGCTCGGGCCGGGCTGGGACAAGGGTTCACGGCCCATGGGCCGGGCCGGGCACGGCCCGCAGGCGTGCAGGGCCAGGCACGGCACAGACAACAAATATTTTTTTATTATTTTAGCGCCAAAATTTAAATTTTTACCTATGTTATTTTGCATTTATACCCCATTAAAGTATCTAAAAAATTTAAATTTATAAGTATAATTATCTTTTAGCTATAAAATTATTATTTTATTCTCTTTTAATAATATAAAATAGAGGATAAATTTATAAATTTACACTCATTTCATCTCTATAAATTCTAGATAGTTCCTTACATTTTCACACACAAAATTTTAGTTTGAATTATTTTTTTATTACATTCCTCTTAATCACGTGAGTTTCAATTACTTTGTTAATTGTGTTTGCAGTTGCAGGTGAGCACGAGACATAGAGAAAAATGGCAGATAATAGAAGATTAAAGATAATTATCATTCTACCAAATTCTCAACGTTCAATATTCCTTACGTCTACCTCAAATTTCTTCAATGCTGATCAATGGAGAATTGCTATTTTAAGTATTATCGAACGTGTTAGTCAAATCATACGAATTGATATATTCAGGTTCGAAGAGCACTTTATCCACTTATCTGATCATGCAAGACAAGAATTTTTAGTTTCTCCCTCCCCTTCTGGGGTTTAGATTGAGATAGAGGTTGGGGACTTTGAAATAAATGATAGTGATAGTGAGGAGAACAGTGATAATATCAACGATGAGCCGGAGAAATATATCGAAACAAACCAAGCACAAGAGTCACTTGAGTTTTTTTATTGTTGAAGAAGGAAGTAGAGCTGAAAACATAGAGTGCGTAATATGCATAGAGAAGATGGAGCACGAAGAGCAAGTATGCTTAACACAATGCTCACACATCTTCCATAGTAGCTGCTTGGGTCGCTGGCTACTGGTCAATTGTTTATGCCCATTATGTCGGCAATTGATTTAAGCTTAAATGTATAATTTATGAATATAAAATTTAATCGAGTTGGTTTTAACTATAGTCATGTGTTGTTAGTATTGTTAATAAAAAAATAAATATTTAATTTAATAAAATATATTAAAATTAAAATTATATATTTTTAAAATAAAATAAAATAATTAATTAAATAAATAATTTAATATTTTTTTAAAAAAATTTGTAAAATATATAATTCTTAATTTCTCATTTTTTAAATTTTTTTATTATATATAATTTAATTAATTAAATATTTTACTTATTTTTTAATTTATTTTAATGAAGCGGGCCATATTCGGGTCAGGCCATGCACGGCATGCGTGCCACATCTGGATCTGTTGGGCCGAATTCGGCCCGCGTGCCGACTCCAGCCCGCGGGCCGTGCTAGGCACGAGTGCCGGATCCGGCCCGCGGGTCGGATTCATGCTGAGCAAACACCAGAGCCGTGCCTAGGCCAGCACGGCTAATCGAGCAGCGGGCCGTGCCGGGCCTAGATTTATCTCCCCCGTGCCATGCCCGGCACGGCCCGATTGGAAACGAGCCGTGCTTGGCATGGCCCGCCAGGTGCCGGGCTGGCCCGAGCACGGCCCATGGCTACCTCTATCTGTACCATCACTTCTCACCTCTTATTGCCTCCTCTTCATCGTCACTGTCTTTTCTATGTCACCTCTTATCATCGTCAATGGCATAAAAATAAAAAGATAAGAAGTGCTTATTAATCTTTCTATTTTTTTTCCTCTAAATAAACACAAATAAAAAAAAAATTAATTATTATTTTTTTTAGTTTCTTTTTCTTTCGACTTTCTTTCTATCTACTAAATTTTTAATGATACTTCTTTTCTTCATCAATGCCATATGTAGGTCGATTCTCCATACCGTGCAGCAGGAAATGTATCGAGGCATATCGTTGCAGACAATGTGGAGGAGTGCATGACCAGCCAATAATCTATTCAGGCAAGAAGCCAAAAGTTCTTGCGAGCCTTGGTGTTGAGGAGATAGCCGGTGTTTTAGCTCTTCTTCTGGACGCCGACGCACAGGCACTTGCTCTTCTCGATCAGGATCTCCGCTGTGTCCGCCCCTTTGCTGGACATGCTTCCGCTGATCTTACACCTACAAGAATTTACACACAATTTCTTCATAGATTTACAGTCAATGGAGGGGATGCATCCTTCGGAGAGAACGCTGGCTAACCCTAATATCAAACCCGACCTCCGGCGCTGACCGATGACTA
Organism: Costus lasius; assembly: GCA_027563935.2. Lineage (NCBI taxonomy): Eukaryota > Viridiplantae > Streptophyta > Magnoliopsida > Zingiberales > Costaceae > Costus > Costus lasius. The sequence continues at coordinate 12,147,599 of CM050450.1, read as the reverse complement.
GGAAGTCAACGCGGAGCAAGTTGCTGTGTGTCAGAATCGTCGCCGACTTGTCTTTGCTCTCCAGCCCCACCTTTTCTATGTGCACCTTCACCTTCGGCTGCGCGGCCTCGCACTTGGCCTGCATCACGTGCAGTAACTGGCACTCGCCGCCCGCCCCGTGGAGGTTTACGCTGGGGGACACCAGCGAGGACGGGCGACGACCTCCGCGGGTCGCCTGCTGGCGCCTCCACGTGGAGGAGGATGATCTCGTCGTGCTCCACCACGGCGTTGTAGAAGGCCCACTCGAGCGCGCCGGTCGACTCGCGTCCCGGGTCGGCGACCACAGCATCCTTCGCTTTCCTCCCGCGGGGCCGCTGTTCCACCCACTCAAGTCCATGGCCACCGCGCGTCCGCGGCACCACCACTCCCGACGCCGCGGCCGCCGCCACCACTACCCCCTTGTCGTCTTGGCCACCGGAAAAACGGAACAATAATATGGCAGCTGGCAAAGTATACAATGGTCGCGGAGGGAGCTACGGCGACGCATGGGCTACAAATCCGGGTTGCTTTATTTGTGACTACGAGGTTGGTGGGCCCGCCCGCAAGTCTCGGTCAACCAGTGTTACGTGGCGGAGAGTTAGTTAGGTTTGACTTTTGAGGTTTGTTTATGTTTCAGATGTGTACGGGTTTAGTACTAAACTACTACGTGTTAGGCCCTGGGCTTCCCGGTTCAGCCCAGAGAGGGGTGGGCCGATCCAAGCCCAGGCCACACAACATTAGAAGCACGCAGCAGAAAAGGGCTTCGGTCGAAGAAGCGGACGCGGCTGCTGGACGCGGGCAACGAGCGAAGTGGACGGGCGGCACGTGAAATTCGGCGCTACGACTGGGTTCTCAACGAGAGAACCGAACGGAAGGCGGCGTCTTCGCGGAAGACACGGAGGCGAACTCGGCGGAACTTCCGGACACGGACGAAGACGATGGAGGAAGGATGCGGCGGACGCGGACGCAAAGGAGAGGCTTCGTCTCGGACGACTCGGATGCGCGGAAGGAGTCGACGACTTCCCTATAAAGATGAGGCAGGAGAAGTTGGGACGGGCGATCGGAGATCGGCGATAGAGTGATCGGCATTCGGCAACGGAATCCACCGAGCGGCGAGCGTTGAGAGGAAACATAGAGCGAGCGACGCGAGCGTGAGCAGAGAGAGTGAACGACGTGAGAAAGGAAGACGAGAGGTAAGGGAGGAGTTTTGTAGCTTGATTGACGAAGGAATAAAAGCTTTCTTCTCCATCTTCCCCGTGTTTCTTCTCCGACGTGGTTCCGTATCTTCCGGCGAGATCCCGGTTACGGTGATCTCCCCTGTTTCCGACGACTTCGGCGACCGTCGGCTGGCAGGCGGCCGGCGACGGGCTAGACGAGAAGGCGGGCGGCCTTCCAGTTGGCGCCGGTCTTCTCCAGATCGGCGGCGAGATCGCGGCGATGTTCGGCGGAGGAAACGAACGCGAACGAAGCGTTCGCGAGGACGACAACGACGAAGCACGGCTGACGCAAGCAGACGTCAGCGGGGGCGAAGTCAAAATTGGCGGCGGAATCGATTTCGGCACGCAAGCAGACGTCAGCCAGGAAACCGAGTTTGCGGCAACGGAATTAATCGTCGGCTGACGTCAGCGTGACGTCAGCACGAACGCTTCGAGCGGCCGAGTTTGAACAGTAAAGTCGAATTATTTTTGTGGGATTTTGACTCTCGGGTCAAAATCAATTAAAGGTATTTTGATTTTCCGGATTTCTCAAATTAGGGTTAGGGTTTCTTTTGAGAGACTTGTAATTTGGGAAGAAAAATTGAGCGGGAACTAGGGTTTTGAATTTGGGGACGAACTTCGGTCCGGAAACCCTAGCGCGATCACGTTCTGGTGTTCCGCCGGACGGCCCTGAGACAACGGATAAGCGTTGTTTTTAGACCGTTCCGACCGGGGCGTGACAACAGGTATCAGAGGTTAAAGTGATCCAACAGCAATATGGTGAATCAAGAAGATCGTATTGCCCGGATCGAGCAAGTGCTCGGTTTGACTGGGAATAGCAGAGATGCGGTGGTTCCTCAGGTGGAGGACCTCCATCGCACAATAGAAGAGCAAAGGTTGCAGATTCTTGCCCTGCAACAAACTTTGGCTGGGATGGCTAAAGCCCAGCAAAACTTTGAAGGGATGGCGGCGCTACAGCAGCAGGTAGCCACCTTGACAGCACAAACTCAGCAGGTGACTGCGTTGCAAGGTCAGGTAGCAACCTTGACAACACAGTTGACCAACTCTACGACAGTACAACAGCAGATATTGGCTGATCTGGCGGTGACGCGCATGGCACTGGCGCAGGCACAAGGGGGTGGCCCTACAGCAGCCAGGACAAAGTATGGGGCTCCCAACGGCAACGGGAAGGTCCGCACCCCAGAACCTGCAATGTTCAAAGGGGCCAGATCTGCAAAGGTGTTGGGTAATTTTCTTTGGGACATGCAACAATATTTTGAGGCTAACCATGTCATAGATCAGGAGAAAGTGAGAGTGTGCACAGCATATCTCTCAGATGATGCGAAGCTCTGGTGGAGAACCAAAGTTGATTCTACATCAGAGGCAGCGAGTTGGACTTGGGAGGTGTTCCGAGAGGAACTGCGACAACAGTTCCTTCCCGGAAACTCGGTGGACCAAGCGCGCGAGGCGGTGGATCGGCTCAAGCATACAGGGACGATCCAGGAGTATGTCAGGGCCTTCTCCGCACTGATGTTGGAGCTACCTGAGATGGCAGAGGGAGATAGGAGGTACTTCTTCCTCCGGAATCTCCAACCCTGGGCGGCAACGGAGGTACGACGACATGCGCCACAGGACTGGAGGACGGCTGCTGCTATAGCCGAGTCTCTGGTGGACCAGAGGACTTCAGGGACGACCTTTCAGAGAGCACAGAGGTCGCCCCTGAAGCGACCATCTCCACCCAGACCCAGAGCACCAGAGAGAGAGAGGCTCTCTCCCCGACGAAACGGAGGACAAGCAGCGTGGCAGGGGAACACTCGACCTGCAGAACGAGGGAAAGGTCAACTGAGACCGATTGCCTGCTTTTTGTGCAAGGGACCGCATCGGATACGCGACTGTCCGGATCGACAGAGGGTGAACGCGATTGCAGCGATTGTGCATCGCGAGCTAGCGGAGAAACCGGCGGTGGTGCAGGACGAGGAACCAGTAGAGGCCCGCATAGGAGTTGTGCGCATTGCCTCAGTGGTCGCAGGAGGACCATCGCCGACAACCGCAGAAGCAGAGCCGAAAGACGCAGTCGACAAAGGTAATGTCGAGCAAAAGCCGAGCTCCGAAGAGATGGACCCTCCACAGGAGAAGAAAACATGGAGGCAAGTAGTGGAGGAAAAGGCTCCACCGAAGTCCTCGAATTCTTCGGATACAAAAAGGGATGATAGGCCTCAGCAGATCCATGGGAGGTATTGGCCCTTGGTAGACGATTCTGTAGAGTATGACCCAAGGTTTCAACGCTATGAGGCTGCCCGACAGCAAGCAAAGAGAGAACGGCGAGGGCGGGCCTAAGCGCCGCGCCGGACATCGAGGGCGATGTCCAAATTGGGCCGGGGAGAATTGTTAGGCCCTGGGCTCCCCGGTTCAGCCCAGAGAGGGGTGGGCCGATCCAAGCCCAGGCCACGCAACATTGGAAGCACGCAGCAGAAAAGGGCTTCGGTCGAAGAAGTGGACGCGGCTGCTGGACGCGGGCAACGAGCGAAGTGGACGGGCGGCGCGTGAAATTCGGCGCTACGACTGGGTTCTCAACGAGAGAACCGAACGGAAGGCGGCGTCTTCGCGGAAGACACGGAGGCGAACTCGGCGGAACTTCCGGACACGGACGAAGACGATGGAGGAAGGATGCGGCAGACGCGGACGCAAAGGAGAGGCTTCGTCTCGGACGACTCGGACGCGCGGAAGGAGTCGACGACTTCCCTATAAAGATGAGGCAGGAGAAGTTGGGACGGGCGATCGGAGATCGGCGATAGAGTGATCGGCATTCGGCAACGGAATCCACCGAGCGGCGAGCGTTGAGAGGAAACAGAGAGCGAGCGACGCGAGCGTGAGCAGAGAGAGTGAACGACGTGAGAAAGGGAGACGAGAGGTAAGGGAGGAGTTTTGTAGCTTGATTGACGAAGGAATAAAAGCTTTCTTCTCCATCTTCCCCGTGTTTCTTCTCCGACGTGGTTCTGTATCTTCCGGCGAGATCCCGGTTACGGTGATCTCCCCTGTTTCCGATGACTTCGGCGACCGTCGGCTGGCAGGCGGCCGGCGACGGGCTAGACGAGAAGGCGGGCGGCCTTCCAGTTGGCGCCGGTCTTCTCCGGATCGGCGGCGAGATCGCGGCGACGTTCGGCGGAGGAAACGAAGGCGAACGAAGCGTTCGCGAGGACGACGATGACGAAGCACGGCTGACGCAAGCAGACGTCAGCGGGGGCGAAGTCAAAATTGGCAGCGGAAATCGAATTCGATTTCGATTTCGGCACGCTGACGCAAGCAGACGTCAGCCAGGAAACCGAGTTCGCGGCAACGGAATTAATCGTCGGCTGACGTCAGCGTGACGTCAGCACGAACGCTTCGAGCGGCCGAGTTTGAACAGTAAAGTCGAATTATTTTGGTGGGATTTTGACTCTCGGGTCAAAATCAATTAAAGGTATTTTGATTTTCCGGATTTCTCAAATTAGGGTTAGGGTTTCTTTTGAGAGACTTGTAATTTGGGAAGAAAAATTGAGCGGGAACTAGGGTTTTGAATTTGGGGACGAACTTCGGTCCGGAAACCCTAGCGCGATCACGTTCTGGTGTTCCGCCGGACGGCCCTGAGACAACGGATAAGCGTTGTTTTTAGACCGTTTCGACCGGGGCGTGACACTACGTATCCTTGCCGTTAGATATACGGTGCACAATTTGCTAACTTGTGCCGCACACGTAAAAATATAGCCAATGTTTTTATTTCTCTCTGCATTTTATTCTTTTTCTAAAAAAGCCCTCCTAATAAAATTATTTTTATTTACAAATTACGAGCCACAAAATCTTAAGGTGTTTCTTTAACATCATTGAGGTGTTTCATATTTTTTTAAAAGATATTTTTTTAGTAAAAGACTTAGCAAAAATAATAAATTAGTTTCTATTTGAAGTTCTCAATTTTGTTATTCTATGTATAATTTTGTTTAATGAGCTTGGTAAATGAGTCACATGATGTTTGTGAAGAGACAAGTCAATAGCCCCACTATTGTCCTTGTGTCTTTTATGGGTCTAGATGTATAAAACCACCTTCGGCTTTTGAGTTCCTAATTATTATTATTCTCACCATAAAAAATACCAATTAGACTAATTCTTTATCGTACATTATCCTTCATAAGATAAATAAAAAATTATTATATAAAAAATATATACTCACAGTGGAGGAGTATATGAATTATAGAGATGGATGCATGTACTGTGGTATGATTTCATCTTTCAATATTGCCCCCTCGAGAAGGGTGTTTTTTTAATAAAAAAATTGGAGGTAGATTAGACTAAGCACGGAAGGATATTTTTTTCTAAATATGGCGGGCGCTACAAATTAAATAATTAATGCGAAACCGTCTCATAATATTTGTGTGCGCTTCAATCTATGTCGTTGGATTTCTGTGTGCAATAATTTACTGTAGATTAAGCTTCACGCATAAGTTTGGACTGGTGAATGAGGAAGCACGAAAATGAACGGTACATCCGTGACAGTGATTAGTTTTAGAATGGCAAATATGGAATAGGAAAAATTACTCGGTTCTCGCTCTCGCTCTCGCTCTCGCTCTGGGGACTTCCCCTCTTCACTCCCTTTCTTTTGATCGTTCCCTCGTTCTCGATCGACCAGTGAGGAAAATTTGCCCGCAAATTCCACCAGATCTGATTGCTTACCTTCTCATTCCAGATCCGCCTCGGCCGTACGAGACACCGGAGCTCCGATGGAGGAGGCGCTGGAGGCGGCGCGGGCGAAGGACACAAAGGAGCGAATGGCCGGGGTGGAGCGACTCCACCAGGTTCTGGAGGGCATCACTAGGAGCCTCTCCTCCGCTGAAGTCACTGCGCTCGTCGACACCTGCATGGATCTCCTCAAGGACAGCAACTTCCGAGTCTCCCAGGGCGCCCTCCAGGCCCTTTCCGCCGCCGCCGTGCTCTCCGGGGAGCACCTAAAACTCCACTTCAACGGGCTTGTCCCGGCGGTGGTCGAGAGGCTTGGGGACGGGAAGCAGCCCGTGCGGGACGCTGCGCGGCAGCTTCTGATTACCCTGATGGAGGTTGGAATTTCCATCAAGTTGCCTTTTCTTTTTTTGCTTCTCAGGCATGAGCTTGGAATTCTCTTTCTGTTTGAAGTTTTCACTGGCAATTTGAAAAATCTGAGGATGCGATTCCGTGTTTTATGGTTTAGAAATATCTGCGAAATGCAATATCTGTACCTGTTGCTTCTTTCTTGATCGAAATCAGTAGACTCCTCTTTTAAACTTTTCAGATATAGGTTGAAGTCAGATTTTTCTTCTTCTTGGACAAAATATTAAGTTTATTATGTTTCATTCCTTTATGTAATAATAACCTGGTTCATAATAATAACATGGTTTAGGGCTTATGTCCTTTCAGTGGACAGTGGCAATAACTCCGCCACGGTATTTATGTAGCTCACTTACTAACTAGACTCTATCGTTCCTGAACCCGGTTGAGTAAGTAGTAACTGTTCTCAATTACTGAGTATTTTATGCACAACCTCTTATAATTAAAATATCGTTGTCCAGTTTTACGTAGGAGGCGGCGGTTGCGTATCCTAATTTCTCTTATTATATCGCGCTACTTTAAATTTGCAATAGAATTAGTTGGTCGATCACCAACTGCTGCTTTCTGTCATTTTGCAATGTGATCAAGTAACTAACAAATTTAGTTGCACATGTAAGTTAGGTATCCTCCCCAACAATCATCGTTGAAAGAGCTGGAAGTTATGCATGGACACATAAAAGTTGGAGAGTGCGTGAAGAGTTCGCACGGACAGTCACTACAGCTATTGGACTTTTTGCTTCAACTGAGCTCCCTCTACAGCGAGTTCTTCTTCCTCGTGTATGAGACTATGAGTAGCTTTTTTTGAGTTTAAATGACATTCTTTTGGACAATGCACCTTCTTATGGATTTTCTACGGGTAGGTTTGTCTAAAACGTGATAACTCTCCCTTTCTTTTCAGGTGCTGCAGTTGTTGACTGATTGCAACCAGAGTGTTAGAGAGGCAGCTACTTCATGCATTGAGGTTAACACAGTTATTCAATTGTTTGTTGACCTGGTGTCTATCATTATTTTGAAAATTAATGCGTGATTGTTAGCTACTTTATTGATGGTACTAGTATGTTTTGTTATTTATGCTACTTAAGACAAGTATACAAACGATACAATGGGAAAGCATAAAATAACTGAAAAACCTAGATTGAATTCGCATCTCAGTCATCAGTTCTATGGAAGTTGAAAGGTTAGTGAAGATTGATCTATTTCAATCTAGGGAAACATTTCTGGAGCCTGTCTTTGCAAGCACTCCGCAGTGCTTCTAGGGAAAAAAAAATAATTCAAATTGACTCCGGAAAAGTAAGCTGAGGCACTTAAATTGATTAGGCCAGAAAGTCATTCCTCTTCTGGAACTCACAGTTCTTTTTGCTATTCAGACTTTCTGAAGGTGCATTTTCTATTCCAAATGATATTGTGATAATGCTCTCCACAAATTAGGATCTCTTACTAGTTATTTTCATGAGAACAATCTCTAGTACCAATTTGATAGTCCAGACCACTGCCAAATTTAGGAAATATTTTCACATTCAAACCAACTTGTTTGCACTATGCTTCTTGCTTCCTGGCCTTGCATGCTATTGTGGTAGTTATTGACAACCTGAAAGCATCTTGGATACTTGGCATCTCACCCACAGCTATAATATCTTTAGATGGTGTATAATTATACTTGACATCTCATCCACAGCTATAATATCTTTAGATGGTGTATAATTATAATAGATAATTGTTAAAGATGTAAATTGCTAGATGTTACTTTCTCTAGGTTGTTAATATTTAATACGAGTATGAACTGAGAATGCTTGATTTTTCACTTAGGAATGCGATATTTGATTAACCTCATAAGAAAGCTTAAATTGAGCCGAATGCTATCAGTGAAACCAGCGAAATATCTATGCAACATCAATTTGCTTCTCTGCAGGCATTCTCCTGAGATGGTTTTTTTGTCGAGGTTCATGATAAAGATCAGAATCTGCAAATAGCATTTTCTTCTATATTTGCATATACGCCCTATGTATAGCTTGTTTGATTATGGTCCTAAACTTTTCAGTTCCGCGTCATGTTTTTGATGCATCACTAATTTGTTCCAAGTGGATAAATCTTGAAAGCTTGAGAATGTCACGTATTACCTAAGTGCATAATAGTGCATCACAAGTTAGATGGTTTGTAATTAAAAATTAACTATTCAAATAAGATGTTTGTACTTAATTTTTACTTAATTTTTGTAGGAGATGTACGCACAGGTTGGACCTCAGTTTCATGAGGAACTGCAACGTCACCATCTCCCTTCTTCCATGGTAAGATCCCTTGCCTTTAGAAATGATTAAATTCAGTATTTTACATTGCGCGTGAGTTTCACTGCAGTGCAGTTTAAGTGTTTAACTAAGTCAAACAGCGAAGTCCGCTTGAATTCTTTCATATGTTTTCAAGAATGAACTAGTAATTCTTGTGTTGAAAGTTGAAACAATTTTGAATATTGCAGATGAAAGAAATCAATGCCAGGTTAGAGAAAATAGAACCGAAGGCTTACCCCTCTGATGGTGCTCGATGTCATGTTCCAGCTGAAATCAGACCAGCTTCTGGAAACCATAAGAAAAATAGCCCAAAGACCAAGACACCTATTAGAGAAGCCTCATTTTCTAGTGGTCAGTATTTCTCTTTCCCAAAAAAGTGATTGGTTGAAATAAGTTTTTTAGGTTGAAATGTTAAAATCATTTCGGTATTGAAGGAGTAGAATATATTTTTAGTATGTTAATTGCTTTCTTTGAGTTTTAATACTTATCTTTTATTGGCTGTTGTTGTATTTGAAAGTTGGTTGAACCATATTATGCTAATTATGTGACCTTATGGAACATGGATCTGACGCAGCAAATCTCCTTCAGTTTTCTTTTCTTTTGTGCCTTCTAATTTACAGCACAAAATAATCAGTCATTTACTGAATTTGATTTGAAGTTTGAACGGCTAGTTAATCTTTCCAAAACCCTTGAATCCGCTTGTGTTGGCTTTGTGAAGTGTGTACTGTTAAAGGCACTCTATAATCGAATAAGAAAGCACTTACTCATGCTGTTGGAGATGAGATGTATTATGTATATCGGCTCTCACTCCTGCATCTGAAACCAACTGATGTATAAATTTAATTTATTACATTTGGTTATTGTATTAGTATGAATATTAAATATGGATTATTTGTGGTTATTACTCATACAAGTGTTATTGAGGTAGTTATTAGGCCATGTATTTGCATTTTGTAGTAGTGTTCAAAAAAGCGGTTTGTACGGTTGGTATAGCTGGTTCTCACTAGTTCTACCTTGTATTGATACTAGTACAAGACATAGTTCAAAAACTCAATCTGGCAAGTCGTCGGACCGGTATGTACCGGAAAATCGGGTGAGATCTCGCCGTGTCCACTGCCGCTTCTCACTGAAGGCGGAAGGCGGCAGTGAAAGAAGCTTCCAGCGGCAGCAAAAGCTTTGAATGAAGCTTCTGCCGCTTTTGCGCTGCCGTCTGCCACTTCTGTGCTCCGACCCTTGCTCCGGTGTCGGTTTCTCGCCGGACCGGTACCAACCAGAGGACCGGACGGTTCCTCAAACACTGATACAAGGTCGGTACTATAATATATGACGGATTTATCTCATAGTAGACTAGTGTATTAATTAATTAAATAATTCTTGGTATCCTTACTTTCATCCATCTAATTTCTCCTCTAATCTATTAACTTGGTTATATTCTATCCCTTGCTTATTTTCTTCTTGACGTAGCTTCTAGTCTTAGTACTCCTTTCTCATGTGTTAGTTTGGTACAAGATTTTTGGTTCCTACATAAATAATTTGCAGCATGCTTTGTCATATCTACTACGACCACATCACTTTCTTGCCATATGCCCAGCTGTTCATCAATAACAAAGCATGTTGCAGACGCCTTCTGGATCTCTCAAAGCACTAGTGCGTGGATGCCATCCACTACTAACGTTGCATTTAAATCATGTCACTTTTGCTAGTTCTCTCAAGTCTCATCACCATCAACATTGCGGTCACCTCACATGCCAGTTTTGCTAGTGCGCTAATTGCCCTCAATGTTGCAATAAACAACATAAAAATACATTTAGAAAAATTCAAAAGGAAATTATGAAAAACATATAGAAGATAATTGAAATTTTCAAAAAAGAAAAAAATTGCTATATAGATTCCTTTTACTATGCATTAACTTCCATCATTTGGAGTTATCTTGCCAGAGATGAATTTTTTTGGTATAGGGGAATTTGTGTGCAATTTCTTATTATTAATTTGTTGTGTTAGTATGAATATTAAATATTCATAAATTATGGTTATAACTTGGTCAAGTGTTAGTGGGCTAGTTATTAAATCATGTGTTTTAATATGTGGTTATTATTGGTCTAAGGTTATATCTAAAAAGCATATATATATGACTTTTCTATTGTAAAGATATCTTTTTTTTATTAATTAAATTATCTCTTGGTATCACTACTTTTCTGTTTGGTTTCCCTCTCTTATATTCTCTCAGTTTTATTTTCCTCTCCTGCTTCTTTTTTCGCTCTTCTCTTAGTTTTGAATCACAACCTTCCTTTGTCGTGCATTATCGACAAAAAATATGCTCAAAACTGATAGTCACAAGTCTATGCATTAAAATATTTAAATACAAGACAAGCTGTCGAAGTTATAAATACTTAGGTTCATCATCAAAATTATGGCAATCCCCCTTTGTCCTGCATCACCAGCACAATATGTGCTCAAAACTCATAAGTCACAAGTCCAAGCATCAAAATATTTAAATACAAGTCAAATTGTCCAAGTAATAAATACTTAGCTATTCATAGGTTCATCAGCAAAAGCGTTAATTTCTTCCTGTTCGTCACTTTTCTCCTCTTCAATTTCTTCTCCCAAGGCAGCACCATTGAAAGGTTCATTTTCCGCATCCATCTCATTATTCACTTGATTCCCTCTTCAATTAACCACACCACCAATTATCTTGTCTTTCCTTTGGTTTCCTTCATCATTTCTATCTTAATCCACATTAAGAAAGCCAAACCATTTCTTCTTCAACTGACTTGAATAGTTGAATTATCAACTTGTTCCTAGTTGTCTATTTCTCATATAAGGAATTGAGGATAGTCTTCAAAAATAGTCTCTTTTAATATTCTCCTCTTAACTTTTTGATCTCCTAGCTTCTAATTTATATTTTATGAAATCTAAACCATTTGTCGTTTTTTAGTGCAAGTAATTTCTTCTTGTGGAATGGACCTAAAATTGAAAAATGATAATAAAATTGATTTAGTAAACTACCTTCAATATGAGAATAAAATTAATTGCATACTAACTTATTTAAATATGCTATACTTTTTTCATGCCCTGAAGAACTATCTAAACTTAATATATGAATAGAAAGTTTTTTTAGCTCATGATAATTGTCTCCATATGAATGTCACCATTTAAATAAAGTTTTTTTTTATATCTTATCATTATTGCCTAGTTAATACCAAATAATCCCATCCTTTAAAGTCCCTAAGTTGCGTAGCAACTTTTTAGCCGTTTTAAAAAATGTTAGATGCATCAACCAATAAAAATAGTACCTTAAAAAGGACTATTTACTAGGAAATTACAAATTATCTTATCTGACTTTCAATCCACTCATCGGATATGTTTGAGCAATAATTTTTCTTTCACATAAATGTGTGTTTCTGGTATATCATGTGTCTTGTCTATATTTCCTTGTTAAATAACCTGAACCAAACTTGGGAATTCAAATGAGTACTTGCTGGTGCCCAACTCTGTCAAAGCAAAGCTCATTAAAGGTTTTCATCTCAAATTATTCTTAAAATATAAATTTATAAATTAAAATAGTATTATATTTGTATATAATAATTATTTTTATTGTTATTGATTAAAAGTTTAAGATAAGATTATAATTTTTTTAAGAATTGGGTATCCATACTCTTAAACCCAAACATGACTTGAAAAGTTGAACCCAACATATTACATATAAAACCCAAACTTGTCCCATCTTTATATAATGGGGTACCTAAACTCACATATGGGTTGGTTAAGTACTTGAATGATTCACGTTTAATTTATTAGAATGAGCCTTAAAGACCAATGGATGATGATTTTTGCATATATTTTATCATTTTACTTTTATGTTTTAATAAATGCATTGTCATTGTTATATTTATTGGATATTTATGTAATATGCGTAATTATAATGGTTCTGCTAGAATAATATGATTATTTTTAAATGTCCCTAGTCAAGTATTATTGTGGACAAGAACAACAATACTACACCTAGTTTAGTATGTGTTGTGATTGATAAGAAAGAGTTGTCATGATATGAGATATCAAATCAAATATAATATTATACCAGATAGAACTGCCATGAGAATGCTAAGCAGATCCTTATCAAAGTGTCATAAACATTCTCATATTGATAATGATATAGGTGATTGTTTGACTTGAGGTCGCCATGGACTCCTACATGACTAATTATATACTTTGATACAATTAAATGTCATTTGTAATGAGTGAATATTGAGGCTATAATTGGATGTGCCACAAATGATAGAGAGGAACTTGAGTGATCAAATAAGATTTATCCCTCCTATGTAATCAGATTCTTGGTATCTTGGGTCCTTTGATTAAGTGAGACTAAAATCCATGGTTATGCTCAAATGAATTCATAAGAGATATATAATCAAGAAATATAATTATTAAACTATCTATACAAGTATGATACGTTTCATGGCTTGTGTTGAGGACAAAGGGATTAAACTAGAAATATTATCATAGTAAAGTTATGTTAGATCTTGACTTAGTAGCAGTAATGTGTCGCCAGATATCACTCCATGTTTGTAACATTATAATGAGATTATACTCATTATAATATTATTGCTAACGTATAAGAGCCTAATAAGTTTTACACTAAGATCGAATTAGAATATCATTTTGACAAAGTCTTGTTAAATGACATGATTAAGTGATAGTGATCACGAAATAGCAATAGCTTTGATTCTTATGTCATAGATCTGACATTTTATTTTTGTGCAATTTAAATTAAAGAGTTTAATTCAAATTTTGAATGTGTCACATGTGGATACATTGACATATGGGCTATGGCATCCAAATTTGGAAAAAGTTAAGAGCTTAAAACCCTAACTTTCAGTACCACTTATTCTAACATGGGGAGGTGTCTCTATGTGAATTTAGGAGGCACCATCATGTGTTAAACCTTAGGATTTTGTACACCACTCTTTTATAAATTGGTGGGTGCCCTTTCTCCTATGCATTACTACATCCTTGTTGTTGTTTCCTTGTTTTTGTTGTTGCTACCTATCTTCTACACATGAGGTGAGTGGAAAAAGGTCTTTGCCTCTCGACGGTAGTACTAGAGAGTAGATGGAGTGATTTCATCTAATCGTGTGGATACTATAGAGGTGAACTATTTGCATGTCCTTTGGTATAAATATTTGATTTTTAGCTGTTAAAGTATGTTTTGAACAATTAATTGACTTATCCTTTCCATGGTTCCTTGGCGGGGAAGAAAAAAATTGTTTTCAAAGTGTGATACTTGTTCTCCGATATAGTTACCATCCGTAACAATGAACACATCACCAACGGCAATAATTATGTGCTACATGGGATCCAACATTAAAAGTTTTATGAACAATAAACTATTGATCATGAGTATTAGAAAGGATTTAAGACAGTTTGACAATGTTGAGAAAGTTTGGGAGGGTTTGAGATAATGAGGAGTTGTGTGCTTTCCTAAAAGGTATTTAAATTGCCTTAAAACCTCTTAAAAATAACTTGAAATGGTTGTAAAATTGGCCTCACTTTGGATGCTCATTGATTGGTACAAATTGGTGTATAGGTCATATTGACACATGGTATTAAATTGTGTTACTATAATTTACCAATTAGTATATGCCTAGTTCCCAATTTATATTGTCGTAGCCTTGCCCCACAGCTTTCTCTATTGGATCAATATATACCAAGCTTATTGCCTGGTTCAAACTTCAAACCAAATTTCTTAAACCTTGTCAATAAGGATACTGAATACTAAGGATTAAAATCTTAGTACCATGTTTGATTTACTAGACTTGTACGGAACTTTTGTCTAGACATTAGTTGTCTTGATTGTGTGGATGATGCCTATGGTGAAGATATTAGTCAACTACATCGAGCCTATTAATCTCTATTGTGTCAATTATGCTGATGATATGAACACTACTTTATCGCATATCAATATCTATCAGAGTAGTTCATTGTGGTCATGCCAATTTATGGCCAACATAAACACAGGCTTGATTCCAAGCTACAAACATGTTTGATACTTACTGACACACTCCATGCTTTTAACATTTGTAGCATTTAATGCTTGCAAACTGATCTCAATGTCCTCCACGGTTGTGACTTTGAGCTCGTTATGTTGGTATATAAGGGGTGCTTTGTTGCTTGTCGATCAAAGCTATCTAGCATCTTAGTAACTTAGACATTGATTGTTAATTTTGTAATAGCCTAAGTAATTGCTACTTGAAAATTTTGACTTCTTGTTAAATGTTAGTGCATTTGGTAACATTGAGATTAAGTGTTGCTACAATTGTATAATGCCACCACCCTTAAATCTGGTACAAAAATGAATCTAGTACAACTGGTGACAGTTTTTGACAAGTTTGGGAGGTTTTACCATGCAAGCTGAGCATTTTGTGGTTTAGGAGATATAAAATGATAATTACATGATTTGTGAGAGTTTGAGTGATTGAGTGTATTGGTTTACATATACTGATACACCCTAAATTTCAGTCCAATTGGTCACAGAGAATGTTTGGAGAAAGTTTGAATGTTAGGAGCCTAACTTGGAACTTGTACCAGTCGGTATGTAAGTGGTATATTAATTGTACCAGCATCTTGTGCAAGTTTTGCCTAGCACTAAAGGATTTAATTGGCACATGGGTGGTCCGTGTGACTTTCTCATCAGGTGGGTATGTATCTAGCATGGTTTAAAAATCTGGTCCGGCATTGAGCTGGTCTGGATGGTGCTGGTAGCAAAACCAGACGTCACAGGCCATGAAAGCGTATGAAGGGCCAGCCAGCATTCGAAGCTTCCACTAGTGGCGGAAGCGGAAGCAATATTCGTGGCTTCCGCCGCTGCTGGAAACGTTGTTCTAGCGGCGGAAGCCTCATTGAGGCTCCCACCCGGTATACTGGTGGTCCGGTGCCGGACCTTCACCGGATTGGTACTAGACTAAAATTTCAGCCGGTACGGAATGAAACTTCAAACAAGTCTATTCCGTGGTACAAACTATTACCACTGAATCCTGGTTCTTTACTTTAATTCAAGGTCTTCAATTTTAGTTTGTTCCAAACATATATATACACAGACACACCACACAACACACCACACACCGTACTAGATCAATATTGATCTTACTCCATGTACTAATATAGGTTTGGACAAGTGCATTCGAATTGGGCAGTATGAACTAGTTTCCTGCTTTTATTTTCCACATATTTAAGAACTTCACTAATTATTTGATCCAAATAAATTTTGTGCATTTTTTAAATTTGTTAATGCAAGCATCTGGTGTCTGAAAGTGTCTAGATATTTAATGACATTGGTTGTACAAAATTGTTTGATATCTCAACTTAAAATTTGGCAGAGAAACAAGTATAATAGTTGACAAGTTAATGATTTAAAACCTTGCCCCGTAAATCTAGTGCCAAGAGTATTCACTGCACGACAAAACCATGAATATCTGTGGTAGCCCATCGTGGATGGTGTTTATTTTTTATATTTTTTGGTTCCTACGCTACTATGGTAAGACTATACACTTCCGACAATCTGTGGAATGAGATGTTGAAGGTATTTATAAATCGTAAGTTACACCTTCCAATTGTTTTGGCGATATGGAATAGTCATTTTCATGATTACTTGAATAAAGTAGACTATAACGAACTCTTTTTTTCTTGATTTGTGTTTTAAGGTAATTGGATAGATTGCAAGCAGTGTGTTCTAATTATGTTTCTTATTCTGATGTATTCCAGGTGAAATTGATATTACGGAAAAACCTGTGGAACCAATTAAAGTGTACTCTGAGAAGGAGCTGATCAAAGAGATGGAGAAGATTGCATCGACACTGGTGCCTGAGAAAGATTGGTCACATCGTATTTCTGCCATGCAGAGAGTTGAAGGCCTTGTCTTTGGAGGTTCATGCTCGCTTTCATGATACTTTTTTTCATGCACTTGCATATTCTTTCAAAATATTTAGCAGACCTGAATAATTCTTGCATCGTCTGAATACTTAACGCTTCTAGGTTGTAACACATGTTTTATCTTTTTATAGCTGTGTATCAAGGATTTCCTTGCAATATATTAAGATCTATATATGCTCTCAACTAGATTACTTTTGGAAGATTTTATTGTGGATGTTGGTGTACTTGAGGCAATTACAACCTTTTTGGCATGGATTATTGGTCATACTGGATGACATGCTTAGTTCGCTGATTGGCATATGTGAACAGCTAGACTAGACCATGACTTAAAATTTAAAGGAGCTCACGTCACCTGGTCTAATTTAGCTAGGGGATCCAATGCATTTGGTGCAGACTTGACAGTTCTCACCAATCATAATTGAATGACCTCTTTCATGATTGTGGAAGCTTTCTTCCCCCTTTCAATAGTTTAGATCACTCTCCTGCAATAGTCTTTCACTAGGTGGACTCTGAAAACAAGGGCAATTGATTACATATTTTTTTAACTACAGTAGTCTGACCGATGATCTCTTTCATGAATGTGGAAGCTTTCTTCTCCTTTCTTTCACAACCGGATGATCTCTTTCATCACTCTCTTGCAATAGCGCCTTCTTGGTGGATTATGGAAACAGAGGTAGTCGGTTTCAATTTTTTAACTGTTGGGCAAACTACCCTAACTTCCACCACTTGTTTAGTTCTCCTTTAGACCTTTTTGGATCCTCTGTGTCCATTCTAGAAGGTCCAAAGTCTCAAGGCCGACATTAAAGTGTAGGCTAAGGATATTATGTAGGGGAACCATACTAGATGGATTTAGGCACGAGAAGATCTTGAGGATAATTCAGAAAGCCGTGAAGTCATCACTGCTGAACCTATACTTGCATGAATTCAAAGCTAACCATCAACAAGTTCTCCTAGCGCCTAAATAGAATTCTAGGGATTTCATGATTTTTACTAGGAGATGGGAGTACTAAAATACTTCTACCATAGCATCCATGCTAGGAGTAATAAACTTCATCTTCTAGGTTAATGATGAAAATGGTGAGATGATCAGAGGAGAGGTTGTTGATAGAGACACTATTAGATACTTTCATCTTCTAGGGGGTCTTCCTATAGATCATTGACTCCTTGCTTTTATAAAAGGTAGAATGATTCATGAGAATATTACACTTTGTCATGAAACCATCCATATTTATCATCTTAAAAAGCGAACATTGTGAATGAGCCTTGAGATTGATCTAAGTCTTCGACTCAGTTAAATGGAACTTCTTGCTTAAGTTATTGGAGCTTACTCTTTCCTCCTTGTGGTGAAGTAAATCTCACTTATTGGAGCTTCCACTTTCCTCTTTTCTCCCTCTTTGGATTCTTTTAGGGGACATGAGACTGAGGCAACATTGCCCAATATCATCATACTTTTTTTTGTGTATTTGTGATGTAGTATCTGTCTAACCTGTTAGTAATGGAGGTAGAATCACCCTTTATCAATTTTGCAGGATCCCATTGTTATGTAACTAGCTTTTGCAGATGATCTCTTAATTTTGATGGCTACATAAAGGACTTTGTCTTATTTTTTTAGGTATTTAGGCTTCACGCTAACTTGGATAAGTCCCAGTTAGACAACTCAACTTGCTTGAGCTAGTTCTAGAATATTGTCCTTGTAGCTTTTGGGATTCTAGTAGGATACCTATTTATTAGATACTTGAGCATTCCTCTGACCTCTAGTCACCCTTGTCACCGAGATATTTCAAGTTGGAAGAGCAAGTTCATCTGCTTTGTTGGTATAATTGAACTTATTCGGGTTGTTTCCCATGTAGTTTCCTCTTTTTGTGTCTATATTCTCTCTCTATTTTTGAGAGGGGCTTTTACAAAGTGGCTTGAGCCTAGTTGTCTTCCCTACAACATAGGTTGGTTGTATGTTAGATGGGATGATTAACTAAACAAAGTTTCTCTAATTAGATATATGTAGCACATTACTTCTATTTGGATGCTCTCTACCCTTTCAAGAGTCTAATGATGCTTTAGAAGCATGCTATCTATTAAGGAGCTATGAACTCCATCACTCACGAGAAGGACATTTGCATTTAGTTTTACCCTTGGCACCCTTGGGCATCCTTTATAACTTGGTACATAATTTTAAGTTTGAAAACTCTTTGGGCAAGTTTGCAATCAATTGCTACTAATCTTAGATGGATAGTGTGTTTCCCTACTCCTTGGTCCACCTTTCCGGCCCAGAAATTCTTTCACAAAACAATCCATCTTTTTCCAGTTTATTGGTCTTATAATAAAATGTATAGGGCTTTGTCACCTCTCCAACTATCTCTCCATTAGGTAAGATTTTGTTGGCCCAAGCCTTTATTTGTTGAGAAAAAACTATTCCAATTCTAAGTTGTTGATGTTTATACCAGTTTCATGATTTCATCTAAAGCATTTAGATTTATTACTCCTTAGAGACTAATCGCATTGATTCGCTTCTTGAGACTGCGAGCATGCTTAGCATGAAAGACTATCCAACCTAGAGCCGTGATGGTGATGTGGATTGACATGTGGTTATTTAGTTCAAATAAAGAGTCTTGGGATTCTCATATATCACTCGGTATCTTTTCTATTGCGGGCTATCTACTCTTGACAGGGTTAAGAGTTCAAGGAATTTCATTGGACAAGAAGTCACATGTGTAGTTTATGCAAAGAAAGCATAGATTATTTTTTCTTCCATTACCTGTTCACAAGTTCCATTGGGACAATCTCCTACAATAATAGTCTTGCCAAGATTTTCAATCATAGGTCCATACTGGTGTGTCCATCCAATATCGAATTGGTATGCATTGGTGTGTAGTGGCACATGGTATTGGTCATTACCACCGATACTTATATTATATACCAAACTGGTAGCGACTATGTTTAGTGTACTAGTTTATTGTTGGATTAGTCCATACTACTTGTGTAGGCAGGATAGCCGGTTTTTAAAACCCTAGTTTAGAGTCTTTAGACAAAAGGGTAGAGCTATAGAGCTGTTTTTGCGATTAGGGTTCATTGGCCCTCTGAGGTTGGCCAACACTCTAAATAAGCTGATTTTTACTGCTACATCAAGAATGACTTAGCGGCGTACAAATTTGCCCTACGCTCCACCTCTGGACGAGCAAATGTTTGGCATTAGAGTTGCACTATGAAGTTGTTAAGGAGAGAGAGATCATTTTATTTTTGAGTATTTAAGTTAGATCTTTCTAGTTGATGTCATAATAGGGTCCATGTCGCCATTTGGGTTCTTATTTACTTGCATTTTGCAAAAAAAATAGGGAGAAGAATATCCAGCCTAACAATGTCTTGGCGTGCTATGCATGAGGCTCAGTTTTGCCAATATGATTATCTTGTTCTTTAAGTGTGTTTTAAATTTTTTTATTCGTTATAAGGATTGTTTGACCAACTAGGAGATTACATTATTTGTATCTTGCTCAACCTGTGAGAAAGTTTCTTCTAGAAAATATTCCATTTTGAAAATTTTGCAGCAAATTGGTATTTGGTAATTGATAGTGCAATTCCTTATGCTCTCTTGCTAATTGCATACAGCCTATCTCATACTACCTAGTAACATCTGTGATCTGAATCTCTGAACTACATTACCTCGTGTTAAATTACTGCACGAGGTCCTTCAGGTCCGAAAAGATTTTTATTAGAGAAACATTTGTTGGAAGGGATTTACTCTCTATTACTCATGTCCCTGACATGATTAGTCTTGTACTCTTGTGCCCAAAAGGTATAAGCACACCTGGGTTAAAAAATGAAAAGAGGTAGCCTAAAGATTAAGGGAAAAGAGGGAAGTTGTTAGGGGCACTGCTGAATGCAATTCTTGGGTTGTGGCAAAGAGGAGAGGAGCAAAATGTTGGGGATTGCAGTGAAGAAATAAAAATGTATTCTCTACTAAGGATCCACATGAAGGAAACTAATTGGTGGTTTAAAAATGTACCTTTGGAGCATGACAAGATCAAATCTCTATAATAATAGCATTTGAGCAATTGCCTTGAAGTCTCTTCCACCTACTTTCTAATGCTAATGTTTAGTACTTTAGTGCTTGAAGTAGTTTTTCTTGAGCAGTACACAAGCAAGATGACCTACACCTAGGGCGACATCATATGTCCCCTTCTATACAAGTGACACAGGGTTTATTATTATTTTTTTTGACAGTGATGCTTTTATAGTTGACTCTATGTGCCCATGTGACTTGGTCCAATCCTCGCCTTCTTCATGTGTGACACTTAGATTCATTGCAAAATTTGAATTAAATATTTTAATTTGATTATGGAAAAAGATGATATCGTGTTTGTGGTTCAAAAACACAACCTGCTATCACTTAGTGACAAAGTTTAAAAAATCAGTCCAAACCAGTGGATGGGCTGGTACAACACATAGTATAGGCCAGTTTTACGTACACACCAGTCCAAACTGACTTGTTGTGTATCAGTCCTTGGATTTTATTTGATTGTATTAAAGTATGTGACTAGTTATGTAAAAATTTATGGTGACCTCAAGTTTTAAGGATCACATATATTATTATTACAATGACAAAATAACACATCAAACTATAACAAGAATTAATTATCAAGGTATTGTGTCAATCACTGTTGAGAAAATCTTTATTAATTAGACCATTGTTGCTTTGTTGGTTATTTAGGATTCTTAGAGCTCAATTATTTTTCTGGCATTGTACCAGGTGGTGCAGATTATCCATCATTCCCTACACTCCTGAAGCAGTTAGTTACTCCACTAAGCACTCAACTATTGGATCGACGCTCAAGCATTGTGAAACAGGTTTTTCTCTTTAATACTTTTTCGTCAGCTGCTCTTCCTGCAAGTATACTTACTAGTCAGATTATTCAATCTGCCTATCTTTGCACTTTGCATTTTCATTTAAGAACAAAAGAATACAAAAAGTAGGGACACTGAACATTGTTATCATGGACCCAGATTATTGAAGCTTGCTACTCTTCTTGTGTTACTCTTTTCATGACAACTTAGTGTTTTTAGGATTGTGAGTATTAGCTATAAGGTTTTGTTCAGTATTTTAACTCCTTTTGTTTTTAGTTTTCGTGCATGACTTTTGCTAGTATTATGAAGATAACATTCACAAATTTCTTAGTTCCTGTTTGTGTTTCTTCATATAGGCCTGCCATTTGTTGAGCTTGTTATCGAAGGAATTGTTGGGGGACTTCGAATATTGTGCTGAGATGTTCATTCCGGTAAAAGACTGGTCTGGCATCAAGCTGTCTTACTGTCAAAAGTAAATGACCACTGCTTGATGACTTCTCTTCAGGTACTTTTGAAGCTTGTCGTGATAACTGTGCTTGTGATTGCTGAGTCAGCAGATAATTGCATAAAAACGGTATGATGCAACATTGAAACTTATACATATATTTTACGTAATGAATATTTATTCTCTTCCTTTCTAATATGCCACTGTGCAGATGCTGCGGAACTGCAAAGTTGCTCGTATACTCCCTCGATTAGCTGATACAGCAAAGAATGATAAGAGTGCAATTCTTCGAGCTAGGTGAGAATGTTATCTTTTATCTGTATTTTTCTTGTACTGTTAGTCAGTAATTAAATGCTTGATATATCAGGTGTTGTGACTATGCACTACTTATACTGGAGTATTGGGCAGATGCTCCAGAAATACAGAGATCAGCTGATTTATATGAAGATCTAATCAAATGGTGTGTTGGAGATGCAATGAGTGAGGTAAGGATCCATAACTGATCTTATGGCAGGCTTTGCTATCATTTGCGTGCAAGAAAAACTATCCCCTTGATTCATATGAGTGATCTGATCCCATTACAGGATTTGACATTCTGATTACATGAAAGTTCTTTAATCAATTAACAATCTTTTTTTTTTGATGTTTTTGTTTTACATAATGATCATTTGTATCAGATGGTAGGTCTTTTTTAAATTTTATCAGGTGCCTAGATTTGACACCTTTTGATAGCTTTGCCAGTGAACTAATTTAATGTACGGTGAAGAGAATCTTTCCTATGATATTATCCTCCAGTTATTGTTACTTCCATTTTCGGCAAGCAATTGCTTGCATTGTGCATACAATTGAATAACTTGCATATCTACATTGGCTTCTTCTAGGTGCGTTCAACTGCTCGAACTTGCTATAGGATGTTCACAAAAACATGGCCAGATCGTTCCAGGCGTCTTTTCTTGTCGTTTGATCCTTCCATACAGAGGGTATGTGCTTTTTATTATTATTGAAACCTTCTTCAGGTCTGCCTTACTGTAATATGCTATAACTCATATCAGATAATAAATGAAGAGGACGGAGGTATGCATAAAAGAAATGCTTCTCCTTCTCTACGTGAAAGGAGAGTACAATTGCCTCATGGTTCTTCTCAAACAACTAATACTAGCTTGACTGGGTATGGTACTTCAGCAATTGTTGCTATGGACAGGAGTGCAACTATTTCTACAGGAACATCTCTTTCCTTGGGTATTCTTCCGCAACAATCCAAGACACTCACCAAATATCCAGAAAGAACCCTTGAGAGTGTACTTCACGCAAGCAAACAGAAGGTTTCAGCTATAGAAAGTTTATTGAAAGGTGTGAGCGTATCTGAGAAGCAAAACTTCCAATGTGCCCGCTCAACCAGCTTAGATCTAGGTATCCTTTAGATGCTCGATTGCAATATTTAATGCTTAAAGATTAATTATTTCATGAAAGTTCGCAATTTGTGTTACACCTCGTTATGAGCAGAATGATATCAATCCTCATGAGTAGCAATCGTTAGTCATGTCATCACCACATAGAACACACTTGCCACAATTTTAGAACATTTAACACTAAATAAAAGAACAATTTAAAACTGAACAACACTTGGTTTATGATCGCATGTGAAGCTAGCATTGTAATTCTACTAATTCAACTCATGATATGATACAATGTAATTAACTAAAATAGTCAAATAATATAAGACTCTAAGGACATTGTAATGACACAAGAGTTAGACATAACTTTGTCTACTTTGAATTAGTAATACTAGTTTCCATCCGTTGAAGTGTTAAAAATCTGAATAGAGAAGATAAAAGAAGAAACATAAGAAAACAAGGTTTTCATTTGTCATACTTTCCAAACAACAATTAATGGTATTGACGGTTGAGGGACAATCATATCAATAAATTTAACTATTTTCCTTCCAAGCTAACTTTTAACTTTTTAACAAATGTCTCTTTTCAAAGTGCTTGTATCTGCATCTAGTGTTGCTATGACACCAATGCAACACTAGATCATGTCCTCTATGACATACCTACGGTATCCAATTCAATGCTCTCTTGACACTATCCTATCGCTACATCATGCTCTTAAATTGTCCTCTCAACACCGTTGTATCACTATAGCTATGATGGACTAGTCTTAACTCTATGAGTCACCTTCTCATGGTTTCTCATAGGTAGATTGCCAATATCCTCTTGGAACTCCAAGCCATTCTAAACACCCTCTTTGGCATTTAAGAGATTGCATAATATGCTCTTGGATCTTGCTATGTCTCACAAAACACCTTCTTTAATGTTTAAAATAATATATAATATTCTCTTAGAACCTTGCTAATTTACACTAGACACCCTGATTGGTGTTTAAAATAATATACAATATCCTCCTAGGTCTTAATAAACAATCTATTTGTTGTTTAAAAAGAGTATATAATATCCAAACCCACCAGTTCATGCCAAACACTCCTTGGTACACAATACACTCCTGGAACCTTGGCAAGTCACACTAAACACCCTCTTTAGTGTTTAAAATAAATAAATTCCTCATGGAATCCCCGTTAAATTGCTCTAAATACTCTTTAGTGTTTAGAAGAATATGCAATATTCTACTGGAATTTGCCTGATCTCACTACACACCCGCTTGGCATTCTAAGATATATATAGTATCCTCTGAATACCCTGTTGGGTAACTACTAAAGACTCTTTTTAGTGTTAAAAGAGATCACTCTCATTTATATATCTTCAATTCTATTGTCATATTCATCTAAACAAAGATCAGCACACATGCACATTATATTGTCAAACACATTAAACTTGATCATGAACATCCAATACAACATTCTCCGGTTCTTAGCAAGCATCATATGTTTGAAGTCTAAGAAATGTTCGATTCATTTCTATTACTGTCCAAACCTGTGTCTAGTTGCCAAGCTATAAGCTGACCTTTACTGGACAGATATTACAGTCCTAATATTTTTCAGTTCACTTTCTGTCCAGAACTAGCAAATCATCTCTGCTGTCATAAATGATCTGCTGTCATACATTTATGTACAGCATCGCTGAATATTTTCAGATTCCTTCCATCTAAAATTGGATCGAAGATTCATCCCATTATTGTCCATTTCATGGATTAATGTTTTCTGCTTTCCAGCTGTCCTAAACTGGTCAACGAGTCTAAATTCTCTGTTATCCAAACTGGTAGTCATTCAATTATTCTTACTGTCCAAAGACTGAGGTATGACAACACAATTTCCATCCCAACCTTTTTTTGAGCAGCAGTGTTTTCCCCTCCAAAATGATATAAAAAAATGCTTACAAGCCATATTCCAAAATATTTTCATGTATAAACTTCCACTGGTTTGGGTAGGTATAAAATCTCATGAAGACTCTCAATTTGGCATTAAAACAGTGCCAATAAATTTAATAGAGCATCTGAAATGAGACTAATCCCCTCTCAAAAATCCTTTTAAACATCAATTCCCGTCACCATTTCATCGTACATTATCTCAGATGTAATAATGATCATAAATACTAGCTTAATCAAACTCTCTACTTTATCATGAAAACGTCATATTCTACGCATAGAAACCCCTTGCCTCAATGTAGAACTAGGTTATCTTTCTTGATCAAAACCTTGTCTCCAATCTGCTGCCTCCTCGAGTCTTTTTTATTCTCTGTCTCCCCTTTTGTTGGAAATACAGTCCCTAAACTGTGTTGTAACAATAACAACTATAGAAGGTGACAGGGCGTGGAGTAGTAATGTAGTAACTACCAGATAGCTCTTTTCATTAATTTTTCAAACAAGAATCTCATTCATTCTAGCTCCAAATAAATCAATAAGGGGAAAATATTTTGCTTTTAATTTTATTATATTTGCATTCTAGTCCATAATTTTATAAACATTACAGGTACATCCCTGCATGTCACAACTAGTTCCTCACATAAAGTAACACATTATCCAATAAAAAGGTCATGCACATCCAAAATTTTTGGACTATAACAATTTGCTTATAGTCAATTATAATAAGTTGCTGCCTTAATGTACTAGAAGACTATGCTGAACAAGACAGCAATAGCTAACGGTTTCTTTCCTTGTTTTTTTCCTCCTAGTGCAGGAGTTGATGCTCCATCTGCACGTGATCCGCTTGTTCCCACCACTGTTCCTTCCTCGAATAATTTCTCTGTACAGGGTTCAGTTTTGGCTGATCCAACTATTGCAAACATAACTAAATGCAATAACAGGAATGGTGGTTCAAATATCTCTGAGCTCCTCACCGTTCGATCTTCCAGAGATCCTTCTAAGTTGTCTTACTCCAGTTCATCTGATACCCTATCAGCTTTGTCATTGTCTTATATGAAAAGATCTGAACGAATGCAAGAAGGAAGTGGCAGCGAGGATAATGCTGATAACCAGTTGAATAGGCGAATTTCTAGTATGCATATTGATAAGCACCACCAAGAGATGCCGTATAAAGATTCTGTTTATAGGGAATCACACAATAGCTACGTCCCTAACTTTCAGCGGCCTCTTCTAAGGAAACAGGTCACAGGCAGAGGTATCATAAGCAGTAGAAACAGTTTCGATGATGGTCAAATCACAGGAAGTGAAATATCTAGTTATGTGGATAGTCATAGTCCAGCATCGTTAAATGATGCACTAACTGAGGGACTAAGCCCTAGTTCAGATTGGGTAGCAAGGGTTTCTGCCTTCAATTATCTTCGGAGTTTGTTACAGCAAGGGCCTAAAGGTATTCTGGAAATCACGCAGAATTTTGAGAAGGTTATGAAATTGTTTTTCCGTTACTTGGATGATCCCCACCATAAAGTTGCACAGGCAGCTTTTTCAACACTCGCAGAAATTATTCCAGCATGCAGAAAGCACTTTGAAAGTTACCTCGAAAGGACATTACCACATGTCTTTTCTAGATTAATTGACCCAAAGGAACTGGTTAGGCAACCATGTTCGACCACATTAGAGATAGTTGGTAAGGCATACAATATTGATTCTCTTCTTCCAGCACTTGTTCGTTCTTTGGATGAACAGAGATCTCCAAAGGCAAAGTTGGCTGTTATTCAGTTTGCAAATAATTCCTTTAATAAACACACAATAAACCCTGATGGTTATAGTAATAATGGATTTCTTAAGTTATGGCTTATTAAATTGTCACCTTTGGTAAATGATAAAAATGTAAAGCTGAAGGAAGCATCCATATCTGGCATTATATCTGTATACTCTCATTTTGATCCAACTGCTGTCTTGAATTTTATTCTAAATTTTTCTGTTGAAGAACAGAACACATTAAGACGGGCACTTAAACAGTACACACCCCGTATAGAGGTTGATCTGATGAACTTCTTGCAGAATAAGAAAGAACGTCAACGCTCAAAATCCTTCTATGATCAATCAGATGTTGGAACTTCTTCTGAAGAAGGTTATGTTGGTGGATCAAAGAAGAGTAATCAGTTGGGTCGTTATTCATCTGGTTCTATTGATGATGAAGGTGCGAGGAAATGGAGTTTGACTCCGGAATCTATAGAAGTTGATATGCCCATTGGCCATGCATCTTCTGATTCTTTCTTGCAAAGTAATACTGGGTCAGAAAATAATTACTCAAAGAAAACAGATTATATCATTGAGCATGAGAGCTCTGGAGCAACTCCACGCCCGGATATTTGCAGAGTGATTAATTCCGATGGACACACGTCCATTGATGTGAATCATAGTGGTGAAATTATTATAGATTCTGAACTCAATGATGAGAAGCTTAGCCCTTCTAAATCTAGCTTACAAAGAGAAAATGGACCTAGTATTCTGCAACTTCTTCATCGGGTAGATATCAAAAATATTTACATTTTGTTGCATATCGTGGTTTCTTTTGCAACTTAATGTTGCAAGTCGTGTAAATATATCTTAAGGTGATAAGTGGCGCTTATGCCCAAACTAGTTGTAGATGGTTGAGTTTGCAATGTTGTTTTTTTTTGCAGATTTGCAATGCAAGTGATGCCAACTCAACAGCAGACAAAAGGGAGGCACTGCAACAGTTTATTGAAGTTTCAATAAAAAATGATAGCTCTGTCTGGACAAAAGTAAACATGCTTTTGCATTTTGTTTCTTGTTGATTGGACATAAGCCATTTACCTCGATGTTTAAATTTCCAATGTTTCTTATTTGAAGTTTATTATTGTATCATGCTTGGATAAGAAAAACCTGACATCAATAGCTGTGAGGAGGCTGTTAAATCTTAGAAGTTTGGCATCTACTGTCCTAAAATTTTGTATGTATTAATGTCATTATAAAATAATAAAGCCGTGAAAAAAAAAATCAAATATTACACCTAATTCATTGTTATCTTTGTATAAGTGACTATTAAGGACAGGTTTTGACGACAAATTACTCCACACTAAAGTTTAACCTAACAGGCTTTTGAGGAATGCACTTTTTTTCGTGCTTCCATTTTGGTGTTACATAATCACTATATATTGAACTTCTACTATTTCTGTGTTTATACTGCCTTGTATGCCAAGCTCTGACATTTGCCATTTATACAGTATTTCAATCAGATATTAACAGCCGTGCTTGAGGTATTGGATGATTCTGATCCTTCAATAAGGGAGCTTGCACTTTCGTTAATCATTGGAATGCTTAATAATCAGGTTTATCATTTATATGCTTTTCGTTTATCTTTCTACATTCAGATTAATAATTCTCAAATTTAATCTTTAACTTTTTTTAAATATTCTTTACAGAAGAGTGAGATGGAAGATTCCATTGAAATTGTTATTGAAAAATTGTTACACGTGACGAAAGATGTGTGCGCAAAGGTATCTACCAGCCCTAGTGGTTCCTTAGATCCTTATTTTACTTGTCATTTTTATATATATTTTTTTACTTTTCATTATTTGCAGGTTTCGCAGGAAGCAAATCATTGCTTAAGCATTATCTTAGCTGAATTTGATCCATTTAGATTCCTTAGTGTATGCAACCATTATTGTACACCAACCATAAGACTCTGTTTTTAACATTTTGATTGATCCCTGTCCTCTTCTGTTTTTGACAATTTCAGGTCATTGTGCCTTTATTGGTCAGTGATGATGAAAAGACCCTTGTTATTTGCATCAACTGCTTAACCAAGGTATCTCTTTCTTTTTTTTTTTTTTTTTTTTTTTTTTTTTTTTTTTTCAATTTTTCTCCAATTCATGCTTCTGAACTTCCCGAGTCAAATTATCTTCCTTTCATAATCATTTGAAATTAGGAGGTTTCTTTGCTTCTAAAACCCTAGATATCATGCAGTGAAATATTTCACTATTGTCTTATTTCAAGAGATCAAAGTATCTATAACAGAAAAGTCCAATAAGAGAATTGCTTTTTCTAATCAAGCAATAATGTAAATTGAAGGTATACATATTACTATGCTCATCTTCTGTACTTAATCATTACTTCTGTATCTTAGAATCCCTATATTTTGTAGTAATGTAATTCACTAACTGAGACGTTCATTGTTTTTCCCTCCCAGCTTGTTAACCAACTTCCACAAGAAGATTTGATGAAACATTTGACTTCATTTTTGCCTGCCCTGTTTGATGCATTTGGAAATCAAAGCCCAGATGTGAGAAAGGTAAGATATTTTGTACTACAGCACATGTTAGTGATTTACACATTAATTTCGGGTCAACTCAAACAAGTTTGGGTCAAACTGAATTTTTTTGCAAATTTTTTTAAAACAAAACTGATGTTTAACTGAATAAAAAATTTCGGGTTCGGGTCGGGTCAAACCAAATTAATTTTTTTAATATATATATATATATATATATATATATATAGTATTTTTTACATTTTTGAAAAGTAAAATAATATTGTAATATAAAATTTTGAAAAACAATTATTTATTTTTGGTTTAATTGGTGCTAACAGAAATTTTGTTGTTGAACTAACAACTGAATAATTTTTTTTAAAACTCTAATCTGAACCAAACTGAACCAGGTTGAAATAAAACAGAACCAAACTAAAAAAATTTGGCTTGATTTGGGTCTGGTTCTCGGGTTGACATGACAAATGGACAGGCCTAATGTCTGATGGTTTTTATGTACTTTCTCTTCAAAATGGAGATGCTGATAAGTTTTCAAGAAACAAATGCAACTCCTTGGTAGACGAACTATGCAGCTCCTACATTCAGATACGAAAATTTTGGTGAAACCATGCTTCTAGATCTAGATGCATTGAATGAACATAACTATACTCAGAACTTTATTTTGTTAAACAAACTTTATTTTGTTTTAATTGCATAGACAAGCTATGCTTAGGATTTTAGTTAAGTGCATACTTAACGAATTTTAATGGATTTTTGGTCTAATGTTGTTGGTTGAGTTAATAACAAAGTACATTAGAAGTGCATTTGTATTACATTTAAATGTATTTTTTTAGTTCACTGATGGAGAGGTTGAGTTAATGGAAAAATGCATTAGTTTATGCAGTAAAAAAATTAGCGTTGCAGACAATTATGCAATGCGTCAAGAAACTTTTTGATGCACTTGATTGAAATTGAATCACTTATTGTAGTTCGTTTACTCAATTGAAACAAATGTATTCTGTACCATGAAACTGCCAGTATATTTTATATCCCTTTCATGTATTCAACCCCTATGTTTAATTTTAACTTTTGGATTACTAGTTTTACAGTGGTGATAATGGTTAAATCTAGAAAATTTTGCATATGCTAGAGAACATCGTTTAAATTCTACGGATCTTACTTGTTTTGTATATTGATTCTCGAGTATTCCCAAAGGTACACTGTTCAAGTTTTTGTTATATTAATTTTTATTCTTATATAATAAAAATTAATTTTTCATAAACATGTCATTTTCTTGGAGTTACTTTGAGTTTATAATATAATCAATCTAGTGATACTATTTTTCAAGGTACTAATGAGCTCAACTAATAAAGGTTTTAGTTATTTAAAAAAAGATGATAGTATTTTCAATAGTTTGATACTAATCTCTTTTGATAACTGCTTCATATCATTTATTTTAGTGACCTAACTTGAAAATAAAAAGTGCCTGCACTTTATATTCTCATAACTAAAGAGAAGGGTCTCCGAGTTAAAAAAATGATTTTTAGTAAAAACTGAATAATTTGCATCTCGTTGATAAATCACCCTGAAAGCAACTGAAATTTTGATGTTCCTACATGAAACTACTGGTTGTGAGAATTTAGTGTTTTGCTGTGAATTTTTTATTCAAAATATATCCAGGTGGTAGATTGGGGTGAAGAATTTTACATTTTTCATTTACCCATTTTTCTCCGGCTTTTGAAAAGCCATTTGGAAAAAGCATCATACACCTTATACTGTCTAAAAAACTCGAATCATCTTGGACTATACCTGTAATTATTAGGTATACCAACTATATGAACACATCATATGGTCCAAAAAACTCGGATCATCTTGGACGTAAGTATTTTTAATTCTTCCTCCACTTTGACCCTATGTGTTATGTGAACCTACACATAGTTAAAACAATCAATTATGAGGTGTTAGGGTTGAAATTAAGCTAAACCTGGACGTTTATGTAAGGAATATTATAAATTCATAATTGTATATGGATTTGTTAATTTGTGATATCTTACCCTAGGAAGTGCATATTGGACTTGCTCTTGAATCATCCCTTTACGCCATGTCATTTTCACATGTCTTAAAATCAATGTTTTAAATACCAATTTGTGCTGGCGTATTGATCCACTATTGGACCTATATACTAGCCAATAATGTTCCTAGTACTGATTGGAATCATATATATATATATATAGAATAGTACGAACCATTTTTTAGTATCTTGCTAGAAATATACAAAATATGAAATTAATTTGTATTATCTTTAAAAACTATATGTGAATTAAAATACATAAAAAATAAATTGTGGTATTTTACTTTGCTAGGAGGACTTAATGAGCTTGACTTGAACTATCCTGCCCTTGTTTATTTAATCCCCACATGCCTTGAAACTCAAAATAATAATAAAATTAATCATTATTGTGATATGTACAAATTATATTTGAATCAAAGTTCACATACATTGAATCTATTGGTTTTATATATAAAGAAAAACCCCTATGCCACCACCCTTAAAACCTTTTTTAAATGGCTAGGATTGAATTTAGCCATCTTCTAGTGGTTAAAAGCTCAAACAACTAGGAATCTAACTATTGGACATACCACGTGTTGGTATCGATATGGGTTGTATTGGACTGGCCAATATCCAATGTTCCAGACACATTGACTTCATACACCATGCGCTTGACACTTGTCAGACCGGTATATATTGCTTGTATAAGGCCATATGAATTAGATTTAAAAGCCTTGTCCTGCACTTACTCTTAATATGCTTAATATAACTTTGTAGTCCATAGTTTCACGTATAGCATTGGTCGTTTCAGTGCGTAAAGTTTGTGTTTACACATGAACCTAGAAATCAGAGGTAGTTATGTTTTTGGGCAAACTGCTTTCTAAACAATCACTAGAAAAGTTTCCTTGAATCAATTTTTTGAAGGCCAACAATCCTTTGTTTGCTTTCTTTTTTCATTTATACTATGATTACTATCCTTCTCTACTCGCCTCATTTTCTTCCTAGCTTTCAGATTGCAATCCAACATGCTTTAGTTACTGTAGTTGATCTCCTAAATGTAGATATAGAAATCATCACTGTCGCCACAGAGATCTCTCTTTCCATTGACTATTGCCTGACATCTTATTTGGAACATTTTCAGACTGTTGTTTTCTGTTTGGTGGAAATCTATATTAAGCTCGGCAAGTCGTTTCTACCATATTTGGAGGGTCTAAGTAGCACGCAGCTACGTCTTGTGACAATCTATGCAAACCGTATTTCACAGGCAAGATCTGGTGCACCAATTGATGCTTGCCATTAGATTATTTTTGCTTGTAAGTTGTTGGGTTTGGGTGTGGTGAGTTGCGGTTGTGTATTTGTACAGTGTAATAACCATCCCTTTCAGTGGCTGTATTGCTTGTCTAATGATGGTTTCTGAATCGGTTTTGATGGAGATTGTTAGTGCTTATTTATCGTGCTGCAGAAAGGCAAGCAAAATGAGACTACATCGGCTTGTAGGTACTCATTGAACTACTCGTTGCTCAATGATTACAACGTGATGATCTAAACTAACATGACAAGCTTAGCTGAGGAAGCATTGCTGTGATTTTGTTTTGTAAATTACAGTGATCATTCATTTACAAGTTGCATGTGAATTAGATGTAAATCTTTATATTCATGAATGTTCAGGTAAGTAATATATCTATATTTGGCATATAACTCCACTCTCAAGAGGTAAAAATGTATACCCATATATTTTTGCAAATAGCTTTTGCTTATGCAGTTTTCCTACTCTTGACACGCCTCATTGCTGGATGGTCAGGAAGCAAATAAGCTCATTTTTAGGTCTCAAAATTAGCACTACCACAGTACAAGCTATGTTTTATCTACTTGTACTCGGCTGTTGCGAAGCATCGGAGATGCATCTGTTGTAGCTTTTGCCCCTATACCAATCTGCGGATTATGGAGTATGCCCAGATGCCATCATTCGCAGCATGGTTTACGTGAATATCTTAGTCGAATAAGGCGTCCTTCAAGCAGTCATATACCTTCCAGGGTCTAGTGTCACCTCAACTAAATTTAATGTATTACTTAGAAATAAGAGGCAAATATACAATCATTGGTTGTGTAAAGATATGCTGCCCAAGTATGAGAGAGGTAGTACGCTTCCCTAAAGACTAGGGAAGCTCTATTATCTAGATAATGAGCTCTTTTTTTATAATTAGAATTGTAAAAATAGTTTAGAAAATTTTAAAACAGTTAGGGGTGGGCAAACTTTTTGGTGTATTTGGTTTTTATCGATTTACCAATCGGTAAATTTAATTTAGTAATGGTAATATATTTTCTAAAATTTAGTTTTTGATATCGATTTTTTATTTTTTAATTCGGTAAAAATTAAATTCATCAATACTAAGTATTAAATTAATAAATTTAATAAATCAATATGGTAAATTATCAAATTTATTGATGTGAATTAAAATTATTAAATTTTATTTAATAAATATTTAAAAATAAAAAAATATTATTATATTGTGGAGTCAAAAAGTGTTATATTAAAAATGTAATATAATCTTTATTAAATTCACCTTAAATTAATAAGGCTTATTGTTTAATCGGATCTAGCTTTCGATGAGCGCAAGCCCTCATTGTTAATTAACTCTAAAATTAGGGCACCTTTGATTAAGAGATCTATATTATGAATACAAGACTAAGCAATTTTATTCATGAGTATTCTGAAAATATATAACTTGACATAAGACATAAGTGACAAAAGAGAGAAACTTTTATTAATTTGGATAGCTTTGTATTTGTGCTTGGTCTTGCGATGACATATTAGATGTTCGAATCCGAGATACTATCCGGCCTCGGCAGCATGATGTCATATTGAGGAACTACGCCCCGATGATAAACATCAACGTACGCACCTCCCAAACAATATTCCATCGTAATGTATTAAGGCAAGTGGATATTGGAACTTGGAAGATCATCCGGCCTTACGGCTTGTTGGATGTTTTGATTTGGAAAATTACTGGGCCTTGCGGCGTGTTGGATAATTTAGTTTGAGGAAAATTATCCGACTTTATGGCTTGTTGGGTAATTTTGAATTTAAAAACATTCGGTCTTGCGATTTGTTGGATATTTAAATTTGGAAAATTACCCGGCCTCTCGGCGTATTGGATAATTTAAATTTGGGAAAATTACCTGGCCTTGCGGCGTGTTGGATAATTTGAATTTAAAAATATCCGGTCTTGTGACTTGTTGGATAATTTGGATTTGAAGAAAATATCCGGCCTTGCGACTTGTTGGATATTTTAATTTGGGAAAATTACCCGGCCTTGCGGCGTGTTGGATAATTTAATTTGAAAATATTCGGTCTTGCGACTTATTAGATATTTAAATTTGAAAAAATTATCCGGTCTTACGACTTGTTGGATAATTTAATTTGGAAATATTCAGTCTTGCGACTTGTTGGATATTTAAATTTGAGAAAATTATCCGGTCTTACGACTTGTTGGATAATTTAATTTGGAAATATTCGGTCTTGCGACTTGTTGGATAATTTGATTTGGGAAATTACCCGGCTTTGCGGCATGATGGATAATCTAATTTGGAAATTATCCGGCCTTGCGGCGTGATGGATAATCTAATTTGAAAATTATCTGGCCTTGCGGCGTATTGGATAATTAAATTTGGAAAAATACTTTAGCCTTAACGAACGCAACGTCATATCGAGGAGTTACGCCCCGATGATAAACATTGACGTACGCACCTCCCAAACAATACTTCATTGTGATGCACCAAGGCTTTCAGTATGTGAAATATTTAATTTTGACAATGTTTTAATTATTTTATTTTGGAGTTGACATTTGGCTAGAAGCGGCTTCGAGCCAAGTTCAAATCATTTAGCAAAGTGGCTAGACACAATGGTGAGCCCCGTTCAAAGTGACTAAACCAGTCATAAGATTATTTTGTATGACACATGTTTTTTTTTATATTTATTACTATTATTTTTTTTTTATCAATTTTTTTGTTTTTGGTGTTTGCTCACGAAAGAGTAAAGTTACTCTTTCAGTGTTTTCATCTTGCTGTAGCTGCGTGGAGGAATGATCCGGATTCGAGCCTAGGAAAGCCGCTGAAGATCGATTTTTGCTGCCTTCGATGAGGGGCTTGCAGAGGAGTGATGGAGTCGACGACTGCCATAGATGGCACCAGCGTTTTCTGGCGAGATGGTGTCGAAGGTCACCGGAGTTCCATCGAGATGACACGACGGCAAATTTGCAAGCAGTTGTGATGTTAATGATTCGATTTTCCAGCAAGATGCTGTACTTTTTACGACATAATGGGGTGAGGTGTTATATCCCAGATTTTTGAAAAAAAAAAGAATAATTTTAGAAAATTGAATTTTTGATTTTTATTTTTCTATATTTTTTCAGAATTTTTAGAAGGTTTAAAAGTATAGTTTTTCGTTAAAACCGATTTTGCGTGCGCGGGGGCTCGAACCCGCGACGCGATCTTGGTTGTGGTTCAGCCGAACCACCAGGCTAGTTGTGTTTTCAGTATTAAACTGCGCCAGTTTGTTTTGATTCGAATTTTCGGTTTTGTTTTGGGCGATGAGTCGAATCGTCGTCGTCTCCGAAGTTTGCGGTGGCCGAGTCGCCGCCGCGCCTTCACTATTTTTTGGACGCGCTTCTCGTTTATTTAAGGGGGCTTTTGTTCGCCCTAGTTCGTCGTTTAACCTAAAGACTCTTCGAGCCGCAACGCGCCGCCAGGAGGGAGAAATCAGAGCTTGAAGGAGATCATCGGAGTTGCAGCCGTTTCCGCCTTTTGTGCAGCCGACGACAACGATATCTCTGTTCTGGGCTACGATACAGCTTCGTAGCAAGGTAAGCGTGCTTCATTTAGGTTTTGGTGAAGTTCCGTTTCGTTTTAGATAGGTTTTGGTGTGTCGACGGTGGCGACGCTACCGTCGATACTGGCGGCTGTTGCGAGGGCTTCGACCGTGCGTCGAAAGCTCGCCGCAGGTAGCTGTGAAGCTTTCTGGCGACGTCGGAAGCTTCATGGTGAAATCTGACAGAGAACGGACGCTCGACGCGCCCTTAGGAGCTCGTCGACGCAAGCGGTGGATGTTTGTCCAGTTTGATTTCGGGAAATTGAGTTTGGTTTATTTGAAATAAACCCGGTTCGCTGAGTTTGGAATTGATTTGGTCCGACTCAACAGTTTGGGCGGTTCAATTTCAATTTCGGCCCAGTTTTGGTATTTCGACCGGTTCGACCCTGATTAGGTCGAATCTTGGCCGGTTCAGGTAGCCTTTGGAAAGCTTGTCAAATTGTCTATCCAATGGTATCCTGTGTGTCCTTAGATGACTCACATATTTTGTGTAATTTAGGTTTTAAGTGTCGGTTTGGCTTGGTTCGGGTTGAATCTGACCGGTTCACTGCAATCCTGAGTGGTTTAGTGGGTTCTGTGTCCGGTTCACTGAATCCATGATCGGTTCCCTAGGTTTTGAGTTGTTTCGCTTCTGTTGGTAGTCTCTGTTTTTTAGTTTGAAACTTATTTGATAGAATTCATGTACAAATTTGTATTTCAGAGTGATTGAACAACTATTTGGCTTGCATCGTTTTTCTTGGCTTTTTGGAGGTAAGACCTCAAACCAGATTTCTGTATATAAAAGCTTGTTATCGTTATTTTCATTGGCTCAAATAGTATAGTATCCTATGCATAACAAAGATTTGCCAGTTGCCATGTATGTTTTCAATTGTTCACTACTAGTCAAGTATGTTTCAAGCAAGTTAATGTTTTCAGTATCCACGTTGTGGACAGTATATTTGTGAACAGTTGCATGTTATTGAGCACATACCCAGTAGTATCCACTCTGTGGACAGATCGGGGTCCCAAGTTAGCATACACCGGGATTCATGACGCATGGTAGTGCGTTTGTTCACCATGTAAGGTGAATGATTCATCTTATCATGCGTATTCGGGGTGACGACCTCACGAGCCAGTAGGTATTCCTCATAGTGTTTCCTTGCATAATATTATTGATCTCTTATTAACCAAATTGTACCAAATTGTTTCAGCTCTTTCAGTTATATTTCAGTTTACAGTATTCAGCTTGTTGTCATCTTATCATTTATATTTTTTTGCTAGTTTTCCCTCCTTTGGATCTAAGGGACTACCCTTTCTTCTGGGGAGAGGCTTGCTTAGCATTTTTGTGCTAACCCGTGAGGGATGTTGTGCAGTGGCAGATCAGGAGGAGTCAGGTCATCTAGTAAATCCCCGTAAGCGCAGTTATGCTTGAAGATTCAGGTGGCAAGAATCCATGAGTTAGCTGTTAGAGTTTAGTTGTTAGTTGCTTTTATGTAGATTTTCTGTAGTAGCTAGTTGAATCAATTGAATCAGTTGTAAATCTTCTTGGATGTTAGTTAGTCAGATTTGCAATTGCTTTAATAAAAGATATATTTTTCTTCCGCTCTTATTGGATTTTACACATTGCTAAATTCGAGGTGTAACATGAGGTTGCCAGGGGAAGAGAGACGACGACACTACTGGGAGTGATCGTCAGTTGTTTGTTGATGAGGTGGTGATGACGAGGAAAAGCAGGGGAAGGTGAAGACGCGCTTTTTTTTTGGGGGGGGGGGGGGTGGGGATGGTGTCGGGTGGATTGCTGTGTAATTAATTTGAGGGGGATCTCCCGGCGGCATTCATCTGCAGTAGGGTAGACTCAGGCGAATTTGTAGTGACTCGCCCGGAGAGGAGATGGAAACAACCGAAAACAGTGGTAAATCAAGTTGAATGTCCACCATAAGGCAGATGGTTTTGAAGACGAGGAATAAGTCATAGAGGCATGAATAAGGAGGCGATGAGATGACGCCTCCCTTCTCAATCCTCCATCTATCAGGCAGCAGCTGGGGTGTTTTCTCTCTTTGAAGCACCAAGATGGTCCTTCCACAGAACAGTTGCAGTAGCCTTGCACACCTTGGCGGTCCAGCCAGCCGCACTCTATCGTATTTTGAGCTCTATCTGCGTATAGCCGCTTCAAGCTTTTCAGTGGTCATTTGATTGATAGCCTTGCTGCGCCACTGAAGAACCAAGTTAGCGCTATTGTCAGATGCAGTATAAGCCACGAGAAGCCAAGATCCGAGGCGATGGCAGAGTCTAAGTTTAGTCAAATTAGATCCGGTGTGTCTATTGATCAGATAACAAGACAGTTCCTTCCTGTTTTATGGAAAGAATTAAATCTGGTAAAATTTCCACTAATTTCAGTTAAGGCATCAGAAATTTTAAAGTAACGGATCAGAGGGACCAGGCCATCAATGGAAAGGAGGTCATTGACCATGCTGATTTCCCTTGTTTGTTTGATCGCATCCTCAATCTGTGCTATCATGGAGGCTAATTATTATCAGCGTGAGAGAGGTTCCACTTGAGTCCTTCTCGAATCCAGATGCATCTAATTTTTTTGGAATAAAATCTAGTTAAAAGTTTGACTGATTGAAATTTTGCTCGTGCTTCCCAATCCACGGCGGAGACAAACAAATTCGCTGAGGTAGGATCCGTTCTCTTTTGTTGTTATTGTTTCTTTCTTCCCCTCTTTGTTTCGCTAAGACTTTCTCCTCTATGAATTTCGCAACCCACAAAATTATTCCTTTCATCATCTGTAAGCAATTCTGGGTTCCTCTGAATTCCCCTTTTTTTCGACTGTTTACCCCAACCGAATTTCATTGTGAATTGACAAGAATTTTCTTCAGATTATACAGCTTCATAGAGTTCTCCCGTTCACCATCCGAACAAAGCTTTTTACTTCAGCGATAGCAGATTGTAAACAAAACTCTTAGAGAGGTAACAAACCAACTCTGGATTCTTACAACGATACTTTTTTTAACTATTTCTCTCTTAGATTTTTTTAACGAGACCTTTTTCTTGGGTATGATTTTTTTAAAGTAAGAGTAAGAACTCTGTTGTTCATGATTAATCATGTTCAACCCCTCCCCCAAGAGTGACGTGCGAGGACAAAGAAAATGAGAGAGTAAACAAAAAAGAGGCATAAATAAAGAAAGAAGAAAGGAAGAATTTTGTTGTTCATGATTAAGACAAAGAAAAGGAGAGAGTAAAAAAGAGAGGCGTAAATAAAGGAAGAAGAAAGGAAGGATTTTGTTGTTCATGATTAATCATGTTCAACCCCTCCCCCAAGAGTGATGTGTGAGGATATAAAAAAAAAGAGTAAAAAAAGGAAAGGCGTGAATAAAAAAAAAAAAGAGTAAGAACTATGTTGTTCATGATTATATCATGTTCAACCCCCTCTCCATGAGAATGATGCGCGAGGATAAAAAAAAAACAGAAAAAAAAAGAGGCGTGAATGAAAGAAAGAAGAGAGGAAGAACTGGATGCATTCATAAGCTGTGAACAAAAGCCACAGTCGAGGAGAACAAAAACAGACGGCTGGAGAAACGAATAAAAAGAGGACATAGGAGACTAATAAAAGAGGACTGTAATCTGCCAAGTTCAAACAATAACAATGACAAAATAAAAGAATGAATCGAAAATCTCGGTGATCAGAAGAATCCTCGCAAATATCAAAGTCAAGGCATGAAATTCGAGGAGACGAATAAAAGAAACAGCACCTGTTCCCCTTTGAATATCCAACAACGCTTGATGGTGAATGTTCTACGCCGAAGGACTGCAGGAAATTAAACCAAGGATCATGAAATTACTCAAGGCAAAATGCGGCATCAAAATTGAGCCCTAACCGAAGCTCAAATCCAAAGTCTAGGGAAGATCCAGCATCAGCGGATCCAATCTAACCTGATTTGTCTTCAATGTATCGCCGCATGTCCCCAAATCCTGAAGCTAAAAATTGTATGCGTGAATCTCCAGTAGGCAATGTGCGGTGCAGAACGCATCCTTACACAGACGGATGAATCGCGGCAACAACTCCATCTTCCTTTGAGTCGCCCTGCAGGGATCACTGCTCCGCCATCGTCGATGCCATTCCTTCTACCATTGCTAACGGGCGTCGTCAACAAATTCGCCCCAAAAAATTCCTCAGCAAATTCGCCCCTTAGCAATCCGTTTCAGACAACTCCTCAACAAACCACCTCCACCATCAGCAGCATGGACGAAGACGACGCCATCTCTTCCACGGACGAACCGCTAGCTTAGCGTGTTCTCCACCATAGATATACGGCAACTCGCCCTCCGTCTTTCCTGGGATTCAAATCCGGTGGTGAAATTGCAGCTTCTGCAACAGCTCTCGACGCCAGAGGATCTTCCCCAAATCGGCTTCACAGCAACCGGCCGACGCTGCTTCCTCTGTTGATGCCTATAGAGAACTCGTCGATGCTATCGCTCGACCCATCCGCAACAAATAAACGTCGCCGCCACTCCCAGCTTCCTCTTCCTCCGACACGAGTTGGCATCTTCACCAAGAGGATTAGTTCCCTCTCTTCCTTCAACGGCTCCATTACTCCTCTCCTTGAGCTTCTCGCTGGACGCGGAGTCGTGTGGAAGAGTAAAGTGACAATGATAATAATACCAAATAAAAATAAAATAAAAATAAAAAATATGCATGGTATAAAAAATAAAGTGACAGAGCCACCTTCTCAAAATTCAATTACTCACATTTGACTAAATGTCAAAATCGAATAAAAAAAAATATTAAAATCTATCATTGGTGCAACTACTCGGCAAACGATTCAAACAACTCAAGTCATATCTAAATGTTGATTCTAAAAGAAAATTCTCAAGAAAAACGATCGCACATTCACCTAACATAATGTCGAAAGCCCATGTGCATTGCGATCAAGTATTGTTTGGGAGGTGCATACGTCGATATTTAACGTCGGGGCGTAGTTCCTCAATATGACGTTGCGTTCACTAAGGCTGAAGTATTATTTTTCAAATTAAATTATCCAACAAGTCGTGAGACTGAGTAATTTTTTCAAATTAAATTGTCCAACAAGTCGTGAGATCGGATAATTTTCCCAAATTAAATTATCCAATAAGTCATGAGACCGGGTAATTTTTCCAAATTCAAATTATCCAATAAGCCGCAAGGCCGGGTACTTTCTCAAATTAAATTATCAAATACGCCGCAAGGCCGGATAATTTCCCAAATTAAATTATCCAACAAGTCGTAAGACCGGGTAATTCTCCCAAATTTAATTATACAACAAGTCATGAGACCGGGTAATTTTCCCAAATTCAAATTATCCAATAAGCCGCAAGGCCGGGTAATTTCTCAAATTAAATTATCCAATACGCCGCAAGGCCGGATAATTTCCAAATTAAATTATCCAACACGCCGTGAGGCCGGATAATTTTCCCAAATCAAACATCCAACACACCATCAAGGCCGGATGATCTTCCAAATTCCAATATCCAACATGCCTTAATGCACCATGATGGAATATTGTTTCGGAGGTGCGTACGTCGATGTTTACCATCGGGGCGTAGTTCCTCAATATGACATCGTGTTGCCAAGGTTGGATATTCCCAACTTCAAAGACCTGATAAGTTGTCGCAAGACAAAATATTTGATAAACATTCTTTGCTTTCATGATAAGTCATGTACTTTCATAATATTCATGAATAAAATTGTTTAATCTTGCATTTCATTTCATAGTATAGATCTCT
Organism: Costus lasius; assembly: GCA_027563935.2. NCBI lineage: Eukaryota > Viridiplantae > Streptophyta > Magnoliopsida > Zingiberales > Costaceae > Costus > Costus lasius. The sequence goes on along the minus strand of CM050450.1, from coordinate 12,105,540 downwards.
TAATCAAAAATTCCCTAATTTTAGGGGTAAATAACAATAAGTACTTGCGCTCATTGGAACCCGGAACCCATTAAACATTAAGTCTTATTAATTTAAGGTGAATTTAATAAAAGTCATATTACATTTTCAATGTAACACTTTTTGACCCTACACTTGTAGTTATATTGATACATTGCATTACTTAATTTCTAATTTCAATCATCAAGACATTACTGGGATTTAGAATTGATGTGGCAAATGAACAATTGCTACACATAATGAACTTGCATGAATTCATCAAAATATGCTGCACACATGTTTGAAATTTAATGTTTCAACATATATTTTTATAAAAAATAATTTAAATCGATATCGAATTTATCAAACTTTTTTGATAAATTCAATTCGATAATTATTTAGTAATTTCCTTATTCAATTCGATATCGATTCAAAATTTTTTAATCAATAAATTCGGCATCATTTTTTACCGATTACCCACCCCTAGATACAGTTAATAAATGAATAACTTCGACTAACCAATTGTTTAATTATAAGCTAATGTAAAATGGAAAAAAAGAAAAAAGAAAGTATTAGTGAGCTAGGGGCCAAGCCTACTATTTTATATTTAATTATTTATATAATAAGTATTAAATAATAACTATTAACTAAATTTAAATTCCTAACCAAAACAATAAAAAATCAAGGCCATGACTCACTAAAGTTGAGTTAATAACTAATAAAATAAAAATAATAAATAATAAATATTAAATATTAAATATATAAAGATTATGAGTAATAATTAAAAAATATAATTAATTTATAAATTTTTAATTAATAAATAGTTTAATCGGTTAACTAATGGTTTGACCCAAATAATTTATCTGCTATAATTGATTGCACATAGTTACAACTGGACGCCAGCATGCACAGCTCGGCCAATCAGAGGCTATGTAAATTGAGATTACAGATTCAGAGTTCAGGGCCCATCCTGAATCAGACTTTCAGGATTTAGTTCCATTAACAAAACCAAAATATAAGCATTGAGCATGGTCAAGGAAACATCCTAAAAACATCGATTGAATGGCAATCTAAAAGCATATGATCAATGACTCACTATATGTTCCAGAAACTCGTGTCGTTCTCAACTCGCTCCTGTTTGTCACCACCTATTAAATCTATGATGTTGACAACTCTTAAAACAGCAGCAGAGAAAGTAACCTCCTTACCCTGCAGCAAACCGCATCCGGAAGCTCTTCCACCATGAAGAATTGTTAACGAAAAATGGGTTAAGAACTGCTCCCCAAAAAGCTGACGCTATGCTGATCCTGATTTCTAATTGAGAAAGCTTTAACAAATCTTCCAACAGGATTACATCTTATTTCTGTTGGATTCAACATCTTTGCATGGGTCTTCCAAGATAACTAATCATGAGCTTACTGAGTCCTCTGAAGTGGATTCAATGCCCTGTCTAGCAGACAGCACTTTATCTAGGGTCTCGTCAGGAACCTTGATTCCAGTGGTCTCTGTATCTGCAACAATTGCGATGGCTGCATCCACTTCTCCAAGATCAAGACACAGCAGGATAACTTCATCATACAATGGGCTGGATCCATCACGAAAAGGAGATTTTAACAAGTGCCAACCAAGAGTGTAGAAACTTACTAGTCCCATAGTTCAAACATCTTTGCCATTCACCTCAGAAGAAAAATCAAGACCTAAATATGCATAGTGTCCCGTTGACTAATTAAAAACAGAATCATGGAGAAATAACCCTACAGGTCCATAATGCGAGTTGCTGATACCAAATTCAAGAATTTTATATGTTTAGCCAGGTAAGAGAAAGCATAAGATTAGAGGTTTGGAACAACTTAGGTTCATCAATTTTGCAGAAATTATACAATATCTTTAAAATAAGTGAGTTGCTTTATGCTGTAGTTACAATCCTGGTCTGAAGTCAACATCAACAGAAAGCACCCCGAGCTTCCCCACTACTAAATTTGGCTAGATGGATTTTTCACTACACTGAATTTAGGTTCTTTTTATGTGTCGACTCCAAATCATACCCAGTAATAGAAAAACTCTATAGCTCATGACCTCGTGTTCTAAGTAACTTAGCAAGAATCAAGAAATTGTACATATTCATTGCTAGAGCTATCTAGCGACACGATTGTTTATGTAATGTACTCAATTCAGTAATAGTCTGACGAAACGAGCATTCAAACAGACCAAAATTGTCCTCCCCAGGGTCACGCATAGAGATCAGTGATAACTGGCTAGGCTTACAACGTACATAGACCTATCAGTTATTATTATTCAACCACAGGATGATGGATTTGGCTATTGCTACAAGCGACAGTCGGGGTTGAGGCCGGGAACTTACCTACTATCCTCTTAAATTTTTTTTAAAAATATTTTAGCACTTTTTCTCTTCTCGCACGGCTACTGCCCATGAACATACCTTATGCCAACTCAGGCATCTACCGTTCTCAGCTGAATATGTTCATAATATTTTTACAGCATCGCAAATTGACAACTGAAACGGAAATGAAAAGAAAGACAAGGTAATTTCCCTGCATTCTTGAGAAAGTAGTAATCTCCATGATACAAAAAACATGAAACATTGTCCACAAATTTAAGATCTGCAGTTCTCTGTCCTACAAATAGTTCTTGGTCAGAATAAATAAGAACGGAATCATCCTAACGTTAATTGAAAACTTTCAATATTTTTATAGTATTATAGAATTTTCGGCCAACATGTAGCCCAATAGAGAAACTACAGGAAAGGAATGATATGATGTGTCTTGATCAGTTTTATTTGCTTGTTTTGACGGAAAAGATTATTTGCCTACGTCATTTATGTCAATACATTCTTGACCAAACTGCCTGCTTATAACCGGTACCTACTCTGATCAAATAATTGATCAGATGCTGCATGTGAATTCTAAGTGTATTCTGCGTTCATGTGGCATTTGATGGCCTATTCTTATTCAAATTTAGAATCCATTGGTCGTGGTGCTTGCCTTCGTATGATAAAACACCAATCAAAGAATAAAAAATCTGCAAAATAGTAGCAGATCCAATTCTCATGATTGCATGATACTACATGAAAACGAGGCTTTAGTGAGGATCAGATGTCTCCCTAACTAAGAACTAGATCATGCATAAAACAACCAGGTCTATTACCAGACCTTGATTGGTGGAAATTAGTGAATTCAGGTACTTAATTAATCCACGATTCTATGTTGACAGAATATACAAAAAACACTCAACTCAGACTTGAGCAAAGAATAGGATTACCTCCCAAATGCGTAGCCAAGACTATGTGTTGACTGCAATATTGTCAAAAAGGCCGATGGCAGAGGAGCTCGAATAGCAGCACGGAGTATCATTGCACAGTCTCCAATGGTTGGGGTCCCACCTAATTCAACAACCTGAAAAGGATCAGATTTATTTTCAGTATCAAAGTCTATAACACCTAACAGTTTCTGCTTAGTAGATTTTACACGACGTCCTTGTACATTTAGACTATATTCTATTGGATGGAATTCATCATGGAAAGGATGAAAAATGTAATGAATCTAGATGAAAAGTCATCTATGAATCTAGATGGAAAATCATCTCGATTCATTATATTTTTCATCCTTTCCATGGTGGATTCCATCCAACATAATAAAGCCTTAAGGTTTTTTTTTCTGAGATATAAAGAAAAAAATATATAACTTTTCTAGTGCAAGAAAGCAAGGGGATACATGACGAACTTGAAATATATACAATATAGCTCATAACAAAGGCATATGCCTACCTATATCCTACAAGAGAACAACTCAAATACCCAACCTCCAGATCAAGAACCAGAAAATAATATGAAGGGATTAAACATCTCAAAAAACACCCCTCAAAACTCTCTTTCGGCCTTAGATATCATTTTGCAGCTTGGCATGCCTAGTAAGCTTCCTTAACGGACAGCTGCGAGCGAACTCGTTTGAGTTTGTTTTCTTTTTAAATAAAAAAATCATCCACAATTTTAGGATACGTGCAGATCAATTAAAATGAAAATGGACAAAATTGGTAACTTACAAATCATGTACTCAACAATTCATGAAATAAAAAGTTCACTGAAATCTTTAACTACTCAGATTTGAACATAAAAAACTCAAGAAACTCAGCTGAACACAAGAAAATAAAACCATAAATAAAATGATCTACAGTTAAAACAAGAAATGAGACTACAAGTTATCCAGCTTGAGTCACGCAAAGAGAAACTATGGTCCCAAAGTAAACTTGTATAAGGTTTTCCAGTTCTACTACATTTACGATGTCATCATTATGGTTTCATTGTATGTTAAAGCATCCATACAAGTGGGAGTCCATTAGAGTTGTAAAGGATATTCTAAAGGTTCAAAGTACCCTGGGTGTTAATAGCTGTTAGAAGATACGAAAGCTTAAAGTAATGGAAGGTTAAATATGGTAAACGACCACTGTTACACCCCGATTTTTCCCGTTGACCCGTGGTCAACATTTGAGCTAAACGACAAATGTGAAATCAGAATCAAATCTGATTTCGGTGTACGAAGCTCCATCTCTCTCTCCCCACATTTACTTTCCGCCGCTGCTTCACTTACACGCCACCTTTTTCTCTTTCTCTCCAATCCCCATCTCACGCAAGCCTCCGCTTCACGCGTCTCCGTCATGCGTGCACGGCTCGCAACATCGCTTGCTTCTTCGTTCTCGCCTCTCACTGCGTCTGGTGAGCGAAGCCGCCTGCTCTAACTCCCCGTCGCTCCCTCTTCCATCCGCAGTTGAACGCTGGTTTGGGGCGACGAGTCTCCATCGTCCGGCGGCCAAAAATCCGGCGAGCTCTTTCCCTTTCCATCACACGAACGCGATCGGCGGCGGGATGAGCAAAAACTTCAGATCTGGCGCTCAACTCATCGCCAGCGCCCCTGACAACTCTCCACCACCTCCGGCGGATGTTTTCGCCGCCTGCTGACATGTTTCCGGCGCGCCATCTCCCTCAGCTCCGGCGTGAAGCATGGGTGGCGCTGCCACCTTCTCTCCCTCGATTCCCGGCAATCCAGACGCCCTTTCACACAGCCGACGGTACGACTGGGATCCCCTCGACGCCGGCGACATTTTCCATACCGGGAAGTTCTGATCCGTCGCCGGAGTTACTGTTCCAGCGACACTGTAGCGGCGGCGCTACTATTCCGGCAATGCACAGAACTCAGCCGACACTTGCTCTCTGATTTCCGGTGTACCGGGCTTCCTGGTGAACCTAGCTCCGATGAACGTTCTGACAAACATTGGGATCCGTGCCAGTGTGGCGACTCAAGTATTCCGGGCTGGTTCTTATGTATCCGACGACTCGGTGGTATTTGCGTTCGCACAAGGCTGCGAACTAGGTTAGTACCCGAACCCCCTTCGTATACGAGTAAACGAATGCATGCGTAAACCGAACCTGGATCTGGACATAAATACCTGACGAACTTGGATTAACATGTTAACTAGTAATTACAATTAAAATGGATTAAATGGAATATTGTGGACTTATACCTTGATTAACCTGCTAGGAACTGTTGATTGACTACGTACTTCTGGTTGGATCTATATTGTTCTATACGTCTGCATTTGAGGTAGGGATTCTACCTCATTCCTTTGTTACGGTGCCAACCGCATGTGTACATTAGCGGCACCTTCTTGTTGTTGATATCACTGTTGATTACTGTTCTGATTCCTGTTCTATTCTAGTCTTTATCCGTTGACATATACTGCCTGTATGACACATGGTATGAGTATCGGTATTGCATGCTAGTCTGTAGAGATAGCTGGTATGAGTTATGTTATACGTATGTATGAGGGCTGAATGTCTAGCGATAGATACTTCAGTGTACCTCGATGTATTGCCTGTGAGATTTCTGTTGAGACGCTGTGTGATCGTCTCTGACCGAGAGAGTCCGATGTTATGGGCTTGAGGTCTGTTATCAGCCCAATAAAGGGTTGTACTGAGTGTAGGACGCTACACTAGCGGGCTGTCGACGGACAGTCGTCTCTACTGTTCGGGGAGCCATCAGTAGGGACCACTCTATTTATAGAGTTGCGGGTCGTGGACCACTGCTGTACCAGCTCCCAGTTTTATCTGTCTGAGGACACGTATATTGATACGTATTTGAGTTTGACTATACGATATACGGGACATGTAGAGTTATTGTGGCAATCTGGTAAACCCTTACACTCTGATCATGCACCATGTGATTTGTTGTATCCCTACTTAGCCTCCAGCTAACCCCCTTTGTTTTGCCTCGAGGTTCAGGCGCGGCTCCTTCGGGGGCAGATTAGATAGATAGTTTGGTGACCACCAGTCCGGTTTAGTTTTGCATCTGTTGGTCTGTTGTTTATTATATTTTTGTTATGTTGGACTCTGTTGACCGCTGCGCCGGTCGTGTATCTGTTGGTTCAGTTGACCGCTGCGCCGGTCGTGTATCTGTTGGTTCTGTTGATCGCTGCGCCGGTCATGTTATCTGTTAGTTTGTCGACCGCTGCGCCGGTCCGGTTGCTGTTAATTTTGTTGACCGCTGCGCCGATCTTGTGTCAATATTATTGTTTTTGGATAGTTAAGGCCGGGCTGGCCTCTGGTTATGTTATTTTATTCAGTCTGTACCTTTCAATTGTCATGATTGATTTGACAGGTACAGTGTTGTGCGTCCCGAGGTCCGGGATTTCCGGCGCAGGTTCCGGGTAGATTTTGGGGCATAACAACCACTATGGCAATACCACTAGCTTCATCAAAATTTTCATTATAACGTTTCCCTGTAGATCCCTTTTTATCATCATGTGTTACTACTATTTATATATTTTCTCATTCACCGCCACATAATCTTTCCATTATAACATTTCTCTATAGACACATATCATCGTATTTGTTACTGCTATTTATATATTTCCTCTTGCACCGCCATTGGACAGCAAAAAGATAATGAGAGAAAAAATTCTCTCAGAAAAACATTTTTTTTCTTTTTCTCTCAATCTTTCATTGTTACTACTTGGGTAGCCAATGCATCTCTCTCTCTCAACGCTACAAAACATAAATATTTTTTCTCTCTATTTTTCTTCTTTGTTAGTAAATGGCGTCTTCTTCCAATTGCTCGAACATTGTGACTCCTCTAGTAACTACCTCAGCATCCTCAGTAGCTCATTCCCTCAACAGTTTTGTTCCTCATTTCCTTGCCCTTGCAAACACCATCCTCCAAGCAGCCACACCCTAAACCTTTGCAATTTCATTGTCTCAGCACCAAAGCTAGTGCCCATTGCCACAGTAACCATGCCTCCCTACTCTTCATTTATGCATCCACTATCCCACCTGTCAAAAATGATATTTATGCTACCTCCTCTTCTTGATCCTCCACCTCTTGCTCGTTGTCTATGACCTATAGAACCATGATCTCACATTGCATCAGTTTGCCACCAACCTTGATGTTTGAAATGTCTATTCTATTCTTTGTTCTTGTTGCCTTCCTTGCTTTTGATAACTCCATCATTCCTGCCCTTGTCTCCGGACAAGACTTTACAACTCACTTGCCACCTCTGCTTCCTAGTCTCACACACTCCATCAGACAGGCAACAAACACATAGTCCATAGGGACCTCTTCAACAGGTCCTATGGCATCTGTTGCTCTCTCTCCACCTTTGTTACCATCAAGCCTCCTCATAAGAGACGTTATGACAGGAAAATATTTTAGTTCCTTCTATTTCAATATTATAGTCAATACCTATTCTAGCCGATTAGCAGGTTTATACCACTTCATATGGGTTTTTTTACCTGATTTGGGTCGGTACCACCAATACTGACATTAAGGCAGCAGCACCAGTCGGTACAATTACTCGTTCAATCGGTTAGCCAAAAGAAGCAATTAAGTGTAATTCAACCAGAAAAAAAAAAGAATGGTAGTTCAATGAAGCTCTAGCTCCTATTCCCCTCTTATTTCACTCACTTCATTCAATCTCTCTCAATTCTTCTAAACTCTCTTATTCTCTCTTAAATTCTATAAACTCTCTTTTCTTAGTTAATTGTAACTAGCATTCTATGGTACCAGAAGAGATAATATTAATCACGTCCAGCATCACGTGTGAAAAATGCCAAAAGATCACCACTATTGACAATGCATTAATTGCAATATCTTCAAAGGCGGAGGAGCAGCCTGCATTAAGCATCATCTTATTGAATATTTTAATGTTTCCAAATGCCTCAAGGTGTCAGCTGAGATATACAATTATGAGAATCTTGAATTGTTTCCCATAGAGAAGTAATGCTCATCAAGAAGCATGAGGAATTCAACCGGTGCACAAAAGAGCCTCCATTTGATCCATACCAAAAGTGCGGAGATAAAGCTATTAAGACGCAAGCTGGTATTCAAGCTTCAAGGCTCAATACCAATACCAATAATATTTTCTTTTTGTCTTTTAGCTTACTATGTGCATCTCCTATACCAATACCAATATAACTTGAGATTTGAGAATACATCACTACTTACTCGCTGTATTATGAAATGTGATACTGTACTTAAAGACAAATACATAAGTGGTTATTACGACTAAGGAACTAAAAACTAGTCTGAGCCAAATGGTATAGCCAATTTATACCTGCCCAAGCTTGGGCTTGGACCGATACACAGACCACCCGATTCTAAAAAGAAGAGATTGACTTATCGATTCCACTGATTGGTGTGTATCAACAACAAAAAAATAAAGAGTTGATTGTTAAATGCATGGGAGCTTTATATAAACTTCTATTTCCCTCTCATTTTACTCATAATTCTTTTGGTCTCTTTCAATACCTTTAAATCTCTCTCATACTCTATTAAGTTCTCTAAACTCTTTTTTTCTTAATTTATCAGGATTAGCATTTTATTGCTCGTACAAGCCAAAATGTTAATATCATTTGGTATCATGCAAAGAAAATTACCAAAAGATCACCACTACTAGCAATGGAGAAGAATTCAACAAAGCAAAAAAACCTAAGCTTTAGGGTCAGAGTAGCTTATTATGGTCATAGCTAATTTATGCAGTATATGGTTTAGAAAAAGCTTATATCTATCTGTATCCTATTTTAATTCATGTGTTAATCTTAATCCTAATTAGAAAAGTGTGGGGTAGGGTGGTGACTCACCAAGTTTAATGAGCATGTAGACTTCAAAACATCAGCACCTCGTCTTACAATAACTTTCAAACGTGGGCACTACAAAACTATAGAATAGACTTGTTGCATGCAACTCGTTGTAAATTCATATAGTCATCATTCATTCTATATGTAGGCTCCAAGGTATGAATCAATATATCAAAAATTTATCATATTCCGTATCATGTTTGATTCATTTCATATTTTTTTCCATCTTTAAGCATATTAGGACAACTTAAATTAATTGTTGTTGAAGATAAATTCATCAAAATAATTTTTTTGGGAAAAAAAAGTTGGTCCAAAATGGGCCAAACTAAATCAAATGTACCATGTTGGCTCAGTCGGTATACCAAATTGTACTAATCTAATCGACGCCCGAGATATCGATATGGATTGTATCCCAAATCTTGGTTATGGTTCAGAAGATCATATATTTAGAGAATGTGAAATAACATTTAAAGATCCTCTTGCTTTATATTTGCACTACAAGATTGATCAAGTATTTTATTTTATATTATAAGTACAAGATATTATGAGTCAAATTGTCTAATTATGACATTTTAAATTTACAGCTAATAGTGGTTACAATTTAGAGTTAAAGCTCAAAACTTATAAAATGTAGCACTCTGTATCCTCTCCATCATCAACTCTCCATCATCAACGGGATGGCCACGTAGTTAGTCAACCTTCTTGATTCATATAAAGGTAGAGAATACTAGCTTGAGAAACTAGTTTATATGCATTATACTATCCAATTCCGGCTAAGAATTCTATAAGAGGAGAAAGTTGGATGTTGTATTGGACTCTTTCGATACTACATTAGTTCGGGATGATGCTAAACCATTATGGAATGGTGATCCACTAAATAGGATCTAAATAAGATCTAGAAACTGCAATGGATGAGTCCAAAATAGGATATGCTAGTGGTGGTCGTGGTGAGATTGAGACATATGTGCCATGCTGCCTGGGACATAACCAAGATTTGCAAAACTAGTATGGACTGAAGCTTTGATTCAAGCTTGGATCGGTACGTATTGGTTCGTACGATCCGAAGCGTATTAAGCAACTTATGTCGCGTTTGTCTATGGGCCTTCGCCTTCCGCAAACCTCTGCCTGCAACTTCCGCAAGTAGCAAGCCTTCATATGCAACAAGCTTCCACTGTCCAAAGCTTTCACCTTGAAGCTTTCATCCATACCACCACAAGCTGCTGAGCTTTCGCCACAAGTCCGCTAATGCTAATATGCTCTGCTTTAATTAGCCTCGGTATCGATCTTGTTCTGGTACCAAGACAAGGTCAGACCGGTTGGTATCACCTATATAGGGTGGTAAAAATTGATTTTGCAAAACATAACAACTATGGAGTTGTGAGCAAGGTTACATACATGCCACACAAAATGAAGATCATATCAGCCACTCAAGTAGACCTACAAGCGATATGCCACATTAATATAAGAGAAGAAGGGTTCGACTCTAACAAAACAAAGAACCCAAGCTTTAGAAGACTATAAAGAAATGAGATCCACTCTACCATCGGAGTCTGAGAAGGATGTGGTTCAAAAGTAGCTTATATGTATCTATATCTATTTTAATTCCCGTGTCACTACCCGGCCCAGTTGCAACAATGTATATCCCATGGGAGGTAGTGACGCATGCAAATTTAATAAGCATATGGACTTTAATAGGCTAGTACTTCATTACTTGGGAGGACTTCCAAATGTGGGCTTGGATGTAAATTATAAGGTATGTATCAATATATCAAAAATTTCTGATATTAAATATCATATTTGATAAATCTCACTTTTTTTCATCCCTAAGCATATTACGATTGTTTAAATGCATTATTCTCGAAGTTAAAATAAATAAATGCATCAAATTGTTTATTAAATTATTTTTTTTTGAAAAAAACATATGAGATGAACCGAGCTAAACCGACCATACTATGTTAAATGTCGAGATAGTCAGTACATTGTACCAATATGGTCCACAGCTAATTTACAGGTACATATCAGTATCGCAAACCTGGTGGAACACAATCTAATAAATTTTTAGGTAAATAAAAATAGTGGCATGTAGCTAAAGACGGAGAAAGTGCTGCTCGGAGGAAAAAGGGAATGAAACACACCTTTTGCATGATTTTAATAGCTAATTCCACTTCCCATTCTTGTGACCATTTGCGAGGCATTCTACTCTTCAAGTCCTTCTCCCAAGTCCAACCCCAAGCATCAGCGATAGTGTACATGTCTGACACATCAAAAATCATTCTCTCTCTCATGACCTTAAACGTTTCATTTATGTCCTCTGGAAACCAATCTTCATCAGCATCATCCTACATCCAAATAAAAAAGATATAAAAATTGCACAGTTGAAAAGGATGGATTGTAGGAGAAATTTTGAAAAAATGAAGTCAAAGAAAAAAAATTTGAACTATGTATCATTGGCTTGAGAACGGGTCTTATCAACCTATACACAGTGCTAGTGTTTTGTACATGTACAGTACACACAAAACACTGATACATATCAGCCTTACAATTTAAACAAATAGATTCCTAGCAAATTCAAACTATACTAAAGTATTTAAATGGGTACCATCTCCGACTAGTACCTACTGAAACTACACTACACTACTGGTACCATTTATCAGGCAATATGGTTCGGTTTTTAGTTCCTTATGGGTACTCTACTTAAATCAAATCAAACATTTAATTTTTACTTTCATCTCAATTACTTATATAAAATGTAACTTTACAAATGAAAATAACTTCATAAATTTAAATTTAATATTAGTTTGCTGACAACATTAGATTAAAAAATAATTTCATTTATAATTTTAATTGAGTATCTAATACCCATTGCTTTAAGCCTAAATCAAATCTAACATGAAATTGATCCATAAAAATTGACATTTCGAGTATGAGTGATATTATTCTAATTTTACAACATTCACAATATAAAGATGATGCATAAACAAACTTGAGATATCACATATTGGATTTTTTTAAACACAACTAACAAACAATTTCAAGAATTTAATATTTGAAATAAATATAATTTACTTCTGTGTGCGTTGTACGAACACATGATTCCTTTATTATTTTAAATTACAGAAAATTGATTTATCTTAATTAATTTTTGTTGTATGCTTGACACATTTTTAGCATGTCCATATCTATCTAATATTATATGTTTTTATTTATGTATTTACTATTGTACATTTAATATCTGTGCTGACTCATAAGAATTTTCAGATTCATCCCTTAAACTATCATGTAAGCCTTGAACTTGATGCCATATACAGTAGTTTGCTTGATGTGCAAAAAAATTTGAGTCTATAAAGATTGTAATTTTGGAAGGTTAGATATCAACCCAACTACTACTCTTCCATTTGTAAGCAACGTACCACCATGAATTTCTTTTAGTTATCTTACAGAATACCTCAATGGATGCTCGAGCAGCTCTCCTTCTGGATTTCTTCGATGGAGGAGCTGTTTCTTCAGAATCCTTTAACAATTGAACACCAATCATTTGAAGAGGCTTCGCTCTCTCAACCTCCTTATCCTTAGTGATATCACCTTCTTGGTTTTCTGTTTGCTCAACAGCTTCCTCCTCTTCCTCTGCCTCATCTTCTTCTGCCTCCTTTGCACTATCCTCAAGGGAATCCACATCATCGGTTATATCAAGAAGTTCAGAATCATCCGGTGTTGTGTCCTTTTCATGAACATTGGTTAAGCTTTCTCCAAGAAAACGACGTTTCCAGAACTCAGTATTCCCATCTTCAAGCTTCATGCGTGATATCAACCCATCTAATTCTTCATCAACCTACAATTCACAGAAAAAAAAAAGTTACTCTACATCGATAACAATCTCCTATATTCCTACTAAATATTTTCATCTCAGCTAAAGGAAATGGACATAAAAATACAAACCTAAAGAGACAGATCGTTCAAAGAAGTGATAAGAATCAGAAAAGCAGCATATTCTTATTTTCATCATGATGAATAACAATAGTAAAATGATACCTGAAAAAGATCAAGGTAAGATTCATTAATTACCTCTTCTTCCTCATCCTCCGTAGGTGGAACCCAAAGTGGGCGACCACGCGAGCGATTTATTCTTCTTGCCTTTTGCACTCTCTGATAGAGTACTTGTCTAGTACCATCTATAGGTAAACCTTGTGCCTCTAGCTCCTCCTTTAGCTCTGATACTATCATTTTGCTAGCAGCTTTTGGCTTCAAAGCATTTTGGTCAGGTCCCTTAATTATTTTCTTTAACCTTTCCTCCACTCTAATATAATCAGCTTCAGAAACATCACCTAACACTGAAGGTCCCTCATTACGCAAGGTTCTCAGGAGCTTCTTATGGTAGCTTTTCCATTCCCCTAAACAGCACTGCTTGAAAGATGTTTCCATTGGATTCGAATAGGCAAAGCCAAGAGCATCAGGATCTAGAGGTGTTTTTCCTCTCCTGGGCACCCATCTCTTGCGTTCTCCTGTAAGCCCTCCTTCTGCAACATACCTTTTAATCCACAAGACACAATATAAGCAAATGTATTCATAGAACGAGCATGCATATTTGCACAATGAACTCTATACATCAAAATATACTCAGCTAAACAGAGGATAACTTGTCTTTTTCACTACTTTGTTTGAAATTGACAGAGATTTTAATTTTTGTACTTAGGTTGAAACTGCTAGAAATTTGAAGTTTTTTAACTTCTACCCTAATTCCCTAAACACGGAACTTAACAAAAAAATATCAGCATTAACAAAAATTTTAGAAGGATCACCTGGCTATGTAATCAATTTCAAATCCCACATCTGCTTCTTCTTGCAAAGGTTCTATCCAGGAACTGACTAGTGTACGATATTTTCTGCTCACAATCATGGCTCTTGGTGCAATTGGTTGATTGTCCTTGGCCATTGCTTCTAAAGCATCAAGCAACTCGACAGCTCTTCCTGGTTACACAAGTAAATAAAATTGAAGTATTCACGAGGTTTAAAGATGTAGCTCCAACTTATTCATACCAGCGTTATACTGTTTTAGTCACATTGTTTGGGAAATTCTTATTCAAGAACAGTCCGGAGTGATGATTATTTGTATTCTAATTCAAAGATCCAGGATAAACAACACGAATAATACAAAATAACAAAAAAAAAATGTCAATTAATACAGCACTTTGGCTAGTTAGTTGTTCAATCCTGTGTGATACTGAAATTTAGGATAGTTCTTTTTTTTTAAAAAAAAATGTAGGATAGTTCTAGAAATATAAAAGATCTCTAGAAAACATTCTTAAATGTATTCGCATCCAGATACAAAAGATCAAATATGCTAATACAGTCACCTTGTAAATGTTATAAATAATTAAAAAGTTTCTATTTACTTTATTATAAAAAATTTCAGAAAGCATACTCCATATAAAGATTACATCATATGTGGGTTATAAATAGAATATCCAAATCAAGTTGCCATGATGTCAGTAGTGATGGCAATTATACTCAATCCAGTGAGATACCAAACTAGATCCCGATTAGGATGATGTGGTATGTTCAAGCTTAAGGGTGGCAACGGGTACACTAGTAGTAGGTACCTGATCCAATTAACTAATATTTGGGTACCAAATAAACAAGGTCGGTGTGGATTTGGGTATTAACACAAGTTGAGTCCGGATAGTACTTTCAGGGTACTCTATACTAGAACCTGATTATATATATTTAAAATTTTTAAATATTGTAGAAAGGTAAAACGATCCTTTGTATTTTCTCCGAAAAACCTATTAGGGCACTGTACACTTATTTATACAAAATCTACAGTTAACCGGGACCCGGAGCCAATATTAAGTGGATCCGGATCTATATCCACATTCAACACTCCCCCTCAAGTTGAGCAAAAATATTGAATAAGCCCAACTTGTTACACAAAGAATGGAATCTAGTAGAACCAAGAGCCTTCGTAAAGATATCGGCAATCTGTTCTTCAGACTTGGTGTGAGGAGTGGAGATTTGATTGTTGAGAACAGCCTCCCTAATGAAATGACAATCAACCTCGATATATTGAGTCCGTTCATGAAAAACAGGATTGTTAGCTATAAATATGGCTACTTGATTATCACAATGTAATGTGATGGGAAGTTGACAGAGAATATTCAACTCTTGAAGGAATCCTTTCAACCATATCAATTCGCAAGTAGTGTGTGTCATTGCACGATATTCAGCCTCACAGCTAGATCTAGCAACCACACTCTGCTTCTTACTTTTCCAGGTGACAAGATTCCCCCCAACACATGTGCACAACTCGGAGGTAGACTTGTGGTCATCAAGACTTCCAGCATAATCTGCATCCGTGTAGGCTTCAACTGAGGTATGACCATTCCTTTTATACAACAACCCGAGACCGGGAGTTCCCTTAAGATACTGAAGAATAAGCATGACATCCTCCCAATGGCAGTGTTTTAGTCGTTGCATAAAGCGACTGACAACCCCAACAGCATAAGAGATATCAGGACGAGTAACGGTGAGGTAGATGAGTTTTCCCACCAAGCGACGATACCGAGCTGGATCAACAACTGCAGACTCAGCTTGGCAGCTCAGTTTCTCATTGGGCACCATAGGAGTAATTGCAGGTTTACAATCAAGCATGTCTGTTTCTTGTAGAAGATCAAGAGTATATTTACGTTGGGACAATAAGATAGTGGAGTTACGATATGTTATTTTAATCCCCAAAAAGTATTTAAGTTTGCCCAAATCCCTGAGCTCAAAGTGTGATGGGAGAAACGTCTTGGTGTCACGTATGCCCGTAGAATCGCTTCCGATTAGCAGTATATTATCAACATAGACTGCCATAACGATGACACCAGAGTTGGAGTGTTTGAGAAAGACAGAGTTATCAACCTTAACACGGTGAAAATCTGCTGATTTTATTATTTGGGCGAATTTTTGAAACCAGGCACGAGGGCTTTGCTTGAGGCCATAGATTGCCTTGGGTAAACGACACACCAGCTCCCCCTGTCTAGCATATCCCGGAAGTTGCTCCATATAGATCCCCATATAAAAAGTCATTCTTAATATCTAATTGATGAAGTTCTCAACTGAGATTGATGGCCAAGGAGAATAAGAGACGAACGGACTTAAGCCCGGTCACAGGAGAGAATGTATCTAGAAAATCAATACCATACACCTGAGTAAAACCTTTTACCACCAATCGGGTCTTGTACCGTTGTATGGATCCATCAGGATTATGTTTAACAGTGTACACCTATCGGCACTGAACTGGTTTAACATCAAGAGGCAGTTTGACAAGGACCAAGTACCCCAAGCTTGTAAGGTCTTTATCTCTTCATCCATGGCTGCTTTCCGCTCCGGAACTGGAATAGCCACAGTGAAATTTCTAAGAATAGTGGTAGACGAAAGGGCAGTAAGAAATGTAAAATAGGATGGAGATAAACAAGAATACGAAACATACTTAGAAATATGATAAGTAGTAGTGGATATACTTCCCTTTCGAAGAGCAATAGGAAGGTCAGTGGAGTCAAGTTGTGGATCTTTGGACGGAGACAACGTTGTTGGCTTTGTGTATATCTTCTGCGTTGGTAAACTTGCAATAACGGTGATGGAGATGCTTCCCTTAACGAAGGAGTAATGTCTAAATTAACAGGAGTTGGCAAAGGAATCTCTAGGGGCGCAGTAGGAGATGAGGCACGTTGCTCATGATAATAAGGAACGGATTCACAAAAGGTAACATATGTACTCACAAATGTACGACAAGAATGTGGATCAAAGCATCGATAACCTTTTTGGGTATGAGAGTAGCCCACAAAAATACATTTAACCACACGAGGGCTGAGTTTATCTAGCTTCGGACCGAAAGTGTGAATGTAATGCACAGAACCAAAGACAAGGGGGGTAAATGGAAAGACCTTCTGAGAAAGAAAAAGAATGGAGAAGGAAGACTTATCTTCAATCATAGAGGATGTCATTCGATTTACGAGAAAACAGGCTGTAAGAACTGCATGAGCCAAGAAGTACTTGGGCATATTCATGTAGAACAACAAGGTCCTAGCAATATCAAGCAGATGTCGGTTCTTACGTTCAGCAACCTCATTTTGTTGAGAAGAATAGGGACATGATGTTTGATGTATAATACCACGAGAAGCACAAAAAACAGAAAAGTCAGAGCTAGTATATTCTAAAGCATTGTCAGTATGAAGGATTTTCAAGGAGACACCAAATTGATTTTTAACTTCAGCATAGAATATTTGGAAAACAGAAAAAACATTGGACAGATGTTTCAACAAAAAAACTCAACACAAACGAGAGGGGTCATCAATGAAAGTAACAAAATATCGATGACCATCTTTACTGGGCACAGGACTCGGGCCCCATATATCAGAATGAACTAGACCAAACGGGGCATGACTCAAAACATGATCCTTTGACTTGAAGGAAGAACGAAAATGTTTTCTAAGTTGACATGCATGACAATGAAACTGAGAATTCAAACTAGAAGAAACAGACAAACGTAGTTTTTCCATAGAAGGATGACCCAAACGGTAGTGCCATTGATAGGCGTGGTCCTATGATTCAAGGTGAGCGGTAGAGTTGGAGAAGACACACTCCACCCTGCTTATGCCCCCCACCAATCGTCGCCTTCGTCCTGAGATCCTAAAAGACACAATAGGATGAGAAGAAGGTTACGGAACAGTTTAGCCCAGTAGTTAAGGCAAATATAGAAAGAAGATTGACTGGAAATTTAGGTACATAAAGAACATGAGATAATGTCAACCTAGATGTTAACTGAATAGTTCCAATTCCAAGGGCAGGTATAAGAGACCCATCAGCTATGGAAACCGGTAAAAGTTAGGTATCAAAATGTAAAGATGTAACAATGACCTATTACCTGTCATATGAAATGAGGCACCTGAATCTAATACCCAAGAATTGGTTGAGGCAAGAGTGGCTATACCAGATGGATGAAGACTAGTGGAAGCAACCATAGAGGAAGATGAAACTTCATTGTTGACCTTTCCCTTCAGCAATCTTTCATATTCAGACACCGTGATGACAATAGTAGCTTCAGAAGAGAGTGTCGTGGTTCTGGTTGGATTCTCAATCAGAGTGTGTTCAGTTGGAGAAGCCTCGGATGCACTGTGAGCTTGGGATAACTTTCCAAATTTCTGCCAACACCGATCAGAGGTATGATTCGTGCGACCACAGTGCTCACATAGAGAAAAAACACGACCACGTCCACGTCCACGACTAAAGCCTCTCCTTCCTCTCCCACAATCTCCCAACCGAGGTGCAATCAGTGCACTATCTGTAGTTGCTGTAGTATTAGATGTGGAGACTCGTAACAAGCGAGAGAAGGCATTCTGAATATTGGGAATTGAGGGATCCATCATTAGCTGAGCATGAGCTGCGGCATAATTTTCATTCAGGCCAGATAAAAACTTAGCGACTAGAAATTCTTGACGTTGCTGAAGAATAACTGCAATGTCAGCTATTGCTGGATGAAGTTGACATAGCTGGTCTCATTTTCCTTTCAATAAGCTATAGTACTCTTGAAGAGACTTTTCTCCCTGTTTCATATTGATAATCTCTCCATACAAACGATATATATGACAAATATTTCCTTAAGGAGCATAAGTGGGAGCAAGAGAATCCCAAAGGTCCTTGGATGTGTCAAGGAACATAATTGTATTAGCAATTCCTGGTTCAATACTAGTTATGATGGAGTTAAAAACAGCTAGATCAGATCTACGCCAATTTTTATAGTGGGGATATGTGGAGGCTGGAGGTACACCAATAATATGATGTTCCTTCCCAAATGAGCCAAGAATGCATCGCATGGATTTTGCCCAAAGGAGATAATTCGTTCCATCAAGTTTGACAGATATGCCAGCAAATGCCACAGACTTGGTTTCAGTGTTAGCCAGGGTCAAATCCATAGAGGCAGGAGTAATTTCCAAGAACTACAGAAATGTTCTACAAAGAACAGTAACAAAAAGTAGTGGTACCGAGAACAGCGAGAGGTGCGATGGAGAATGCCGGTAGAATTGAGCTCTCGCTAGCAACCCTCAGTCTTCAGCATATGAACGAGATCGCCAGCGACTAACAATTATGTTCAGTTGAATGAGAGCCCAAGTGTTAGCAATCGGCGACCCCAAGGATGTATCAGAGTAGCGCAGGCGGAAGGATGGCGACAACAATTGGCGACCCCAAGGCCCAGGCAGAAGGAAGAGCAGCCGCCTGCGTGCAATGATCGTAGGCGACGATCGTAGTCGATCGCCGAGAGTCGCCCACGCTCCGATAGAAATCATAGGATTGCTTCGGCTAGGGTTTAGTGAGATCGTAGGCGACGATCGAAAGAGGAGGCGGAGCAAGAAGCAAGGACGAGAGAAGGATCAAGGAGCGGCATTCGTCGAGAGTCGCCCTGGCTTTGATACCATGTAGAAAGGTAAAACGATCCTTCGTATTTTCTCCGAAAAACCTATTAGGGCACTGTACACTTATTTATACAAAATCTACAGTTAATCGGGACTCGGATCCAATAGTAAGTGGATCCGGGTCTATATCCACATTCAACAAATATAAAATAATTTAATATTTTTTTTAATTAAATAATTGGGAAGTTTCTAATTAATTATCTATCTGCTTCAATTTCTCCATCAATTGTTTATCAGGTTCAAGTAGTTAACCATTAGTGAAAATTTAAATATAGTTTGATTCGAGTAGGATTTTCAAAAATATTTATGTATAATCAAGTTCATGTATAATACACTAATCATGTTCAGATTCAAATATGGAAAACTTTCATGGGTTTCATACCTGTTCAAGGTTGGCTTAGGTTTGCTCCTAAGAGCCCTACAGGGTGTCAAAGTACTTGATGATTCAAGTGGCTTGGCACTTGTGCAGTTACATATTTTAATCACTCAGTAATAACTAGAGACAACCAATCCCTAGTGTCAGGCCCTGGAACTATGGGCCCGATCCAGGCCCAAATAATGTGCACAAAGGGGGCGGAGCCCTAAATCAAAGTAGGAAACGACCCAATTTTCCCGATTTTGACTGTGGCATCGGGATTTCGTCCGCATCGATGCCGTCTTTGTCGAGCAGAGCTGACGCGGTGTCGATGTCGGCTGCTCCGCGAGGATCAGATGCGGAAGGTGGAGGTGACGGAGTCGACGCCTCCGGACAACGTGGGCAACAGAAGGAAAGCTTCCACGCTGCCTTCCCTATTTGAGGAAGCAGACGCGGTCGCAGGCGCAAAGAACGGGAGCAGCAGCGACTCTCCACTCTTCTTTAAAAGGCACCGACGGGACGAGGAGAAACAAGCAGCAAGGGCGGCCATCTCTTCGTCTTCACGAAGCTCAGGGGAGCGATCAAGCGAGGAGAGTTTGAGAGACTGTAACCAGCAGCGAGGGCGCTGCCGGTGAGGGAGGGAGCGAGGGGGTTGGCGACAGGGGTTGCCGGTGGTAGAAGGTAGGGTTTTGTAGCTTTTATATTGGTTAATCAAAGCTTTCCCTGTCTCCCCTGTTTCCTCTGTTTTGGTGTTTCAGCGGCGTGTTTGCGGCGTTTCCAGCGACGACAACGATCGTCGGGCAGCAAGCATAGGCTAAGGGAGGAGGGCGGTGACCTTCTTCCCTTCCTCCGGCATCGGGGAGCGTTGTCGAGCCAACAATGCGAGCGGCGGCGTCGAGCTGCAAACGCAGCGGTGTTCGTTCGCGAAGAAGACGAAGTTCAGGCACTGAGTTTCGAGGCAGCAGCGTCGTCAAAATCGGAATCGGATTTCGCGAGAGAAATTTCGGGCGGCTGACGCCACGCTAACATCAGCATCCGAATAATTCGAGCGGCACAGCGATTTCAATTTGGGGCGTTGATTTCAACGTTTACCAGAGGTAAATTTCGATTTCAGAATTAGGGTTTTCCTATTGAATTTTCGATTTGGGGATGAATTTTAGGGTTTCCGAGTTGGGGGTAATTTTACGTCCGAATATCCTAAGGTTTCACGCCCGGTCTAATGTTCCGTCGGACTACCATAAGCCGGGGCATGACACCTACGGTCGGAACGGCCTAAAAATAGCGCTTATCCGCTGTCTTAAAGCCGTCCGGCGGAACACCGGATGCGTGAACTCCCTAGGGTTTCCGGCCAATTTCTTTCCCTAAATCAGGAAAGTCCGGAAACCCTAATTTCAAACTACCTCCATTGAATTTTGACCCACTGGTCAAAATCATGCCTTTACTGACGTCGGCGTGACGTCAGCCCTCGAAATCGTCTGTCGCGCGCGTAATGGCGTAAATCCCCTTCCGCTTACGTCAGCGTTGCCTGGCTGACGTCAACTTCCGAATTACCCCGCGCGCGATTTCGCTTGTTGACTGAACTCGTCCGTTGACTTGCCTCGTTTCGAACGAAGCGTTCGAACTCGTCTTCAAGCTCCCGTTCACGATGCCACCGCGTCGTCTCTGTCGAGCCTCTGCGCATCACCTCGCGTCACCGGAGAAGGATGGCCAGATAGGAGAAGCCGCCCGCTTCCCTCGGTCCTTCCCGTCGTCGTCCGGCAGCTGCGTATTACCGGAATCACTTCGCCGAAGCTAGAAACAGGGAAGGGAACATATGAAAGGAAGAAGCTTTATTCCCTCTGCAAAGCTTACAACGTCTCTCAAAGCCGACGACCTCCGTCGGTGCCCTCTTCCCCTCCCTCACCGGTGATTCCGGTTACAGTTCACTCGACCTCCCTGTCATCGACGTTGCCCTGAACGTCGGCATCGACGCCTGCCGGCGTCGGCATCAGTTCCCTTCTGGAACCGGCATCAGAGCCCTGCTCTAGAAGGGCGACGGCGCCTCGCCGTCGCCGGTGGAGTCGCTCCCCAGCCTCTCCTTTGTGGTGTGGTGACGCCTATGCGCCCGCTCTCTGGGGTGACGCCTCCGCGCGTGCCCGATCTCGTCTGCTTCGTCGGACGTATATAGGAAGAGCCGCCACGCTTTTCTCGTACGCGTGGACCACGCCCTTGCGTCGAAGCCCACTGATGCTGCCGAGTCTGCCGTCCGCGCCCGATCTCTTTGTCGCCCGAGTCTTCCGCTCGCGCTGACGTTCGCCAGATCCGATCTCTCGCGCTGCGACCTCTTCGCGTCCGAGATTTCCTCGCGTGCGGACGAATCCGCCTGCACCGACAACATCGGAGCTCGATGCCGCCCCAAGGTCCGAAGAGCTCGCTGATGCTGCTGGAGACAGCGTCCGCCACGAATTTCGCCGCCCCACATCTCCGCTTTCAGCGGGGAAGACGACGCCCGCATCGGATTTGATTCCCCCAATCGGGCGTTGACCCGATTTTGACCCAGAATTGGGTCTCCTGTGTGGGCTTGGGCTTGGGTTGGGCCGAACCGGCCTGACCCAGGCCTGACACCTAGTGTCACGCCCCGGTCGGATCGGCCTAAAAACAGCGCTTATCCGTTGTCTTAGGACCGTCCGGCGGAATACCGAAACGCAACTCTCCCTAGGGTTTCCGGCCCTTAAATTGAAAACCCTAATCTCCCTGAATAATAATTATCCCCAAATTACAATGTCGCTCAGAAAACCCTAACCCTAATTTAGGAAAAATCAAACGAAACCCTAAATTTATTTACCTCCGGTCAACGCAACCTTGACCAGTCAAAATCACGGTCGTCACCGCGTTAATCTTCCGCCCGCTCGAAATACACCCTTGCTGATGTCCGCTCGCGTCAGCTGCCGATCAATTTTGAAATCAATCGTAATCTTCGTTGACTCCGCCGTTTTGGACTTCACTGTACGCCTTGATTCGAACGCCCGAATCGTTCGAACAACGGCGTCGTCTTCGTTATACTGAAGTAGAGTGTCGTCTTCGTCCTCGCTGTTCGCCCGACGCCGCCTGCATCGTGCTCTCCACCGGGCACCGCCGCACTCAGTTCCCCGCCGGAGAAGATCGACGACAAGGAGAGGACGCCGCGTCTCGCCTCGTCGTCGCTGGACTCATCCCCGCTTACGACAAGGATGAGGAGAAAGAGAACAGGGGAGGAGAGGTGAAGAAGATGAAGCTCTCTTATTTCTCAGATTGAAGCTTACAATGTCTCTCTCTCGCCGATGACCCCCTGGCCGTCGCCGGTGCCCCTCTCCCTCCCTCGCCGGTGCTCCGTCTACAAGCACTCACCCAGTCGATCCTTCAACCCCTGTTGATATCGCTACCCCTCGCTAAGCTCCCTGCTCACGAAGATGCTGCTGCTCTCCCTCGATCGACGTCCCTCCTCTTAGCTCTTAAAGAAGAGGCCGCCGCCTCTGCCCCTAATTAGGGCGTCGCCGCCCGGATCTCATGCTGGAGCCGAGTCTCCCACTGTTGACGTGGTCCGCTTCTTCCGCCGATGTCGTCGACGCCATCCGAACCTCCGCTCGCGTCCGCGTCCGACGCATGCGGAGACGACGAAGCTTTTGCTTCGTCTGTTTTTTGCACGGTCATCCTCAGATTTGACCAGAACCTGGCGTCTGGGCTGAGATTTGGGCCAGGGTTTGAGCTTGGGCCGAACCGATTGAACCAGGGCCTAACACCTAGTGTCACACCCCGGTCGGATCAACCCTAAACTGGTCCTAAACCGATGTCTTAGAGTTGTCCAACGGAACACCAGAGCGTGAACTCCCTAGGGTTTCCGGACAAAACTTCAACCCAACTCCGAAACCCTAACGTCCCCGAACGATTTTAATCCCAAATTACAAGTCGCGCGAAAACCCTAACCCTAATTTAGGAAAGCCGGAAAGAATCGGAACCCTAAATTAAAAATACCTCTCTGGTTAAATCAATTTTGACCTTCGCTCGATTTTAAATTTGCTATGCTTGATGTCAGCCCTCACTTGATTCCGCCGCGCGCGTAAATCTCCTCCGCTGACGTTGTGCTGGCGTCAGCACACCAAATCGATTTTGCCGAATCAAAATCATCCGTTTACCCGAGCTCTTCGTTGACTCGCCTCGAAGCTTGCGCTCAAGCTTTGTCTTCTTCGTGTCGGACGAGTGCCGCCCGCACTCGTGCGTCGGTCGCCGCTGTTCTCCGCCAGACAAGGACACCGGAAGGGAGGAGACGCCCTCGTCTCTCCCTCTGCCTTGTATCGCCCGAAGCCGCCTGCTCTTATGCCGCCAGGGTCGACGAGAAGCGTCGTCGTCAGCCGCTGAAACCGGGGAGACAAAGACTCGTCGTTGTAGAAGGGGAGAGATCGTCGGACACAAGCACACGTAGGGGAAACCTTCCCTTTATTTACTTCAAAGGTACAAAACCCCTAACTCTTCCTCTTCCAAGCTTGGCAGCCACACTCGTCGTCAGCTTCCTCTCAGAGTCTCACTCGGAAACCTCTCTCTCTCTGCTCTCTCTCTCTTCCTTCTCTTAGAGCTCGATGGTGGTCGCCGCTTGCACGATCCCTCGCTTGGTCGATCGCTCTCGATCTTATAGGGAAGCATCGCCTCCTTCGTCGCCCGAGTCTTGCGAAGAAGCCCTTCCGATTCTTTCGCGCCAGTGAAGTCCTCACACGCCGTCGACATCGTCTGCCAGGTCCTCTTTCGTCTGATTCCTCCGCGAAGACGTTGTGGCTGAGGATGCTGCTCGCCCCGCAAATCCCTCCGAAGTCGTCGTCTGCTCGCGTCTTCGAACCCGGCGAAGCTGCTGAAGATGCTGCCGCTTGGTCAAAATCCCGTTTCGATTTTAACCAGCGGAGTTGGGCTCCGCGTAGGCATTTGTCGCACGGGCTTGGGCCAAGCCCAAGTTCCAGGGCCTGACAATCGATCTTATAGGGAAGCACCGCCTCCTTCGTCGCCCGAGTCTCGCGAAGAAGCCCTTTCGATTCTTCTGTGCCAGTGAAGTCCTCACGCGCCGTCAACGTCGTCTGCCAGGTCCTCTTTCGTCCGATTCCTCCGCCAAGACGTCGCGGCTAAGGATGCTGCTCGCCTCGCAAATCCCTTCGGAGATGTCGTCTTCTCGCGTCTTCGAACCCGGCGAAGCTGCTGAAGATGCTGCCGCTTGGTCAAAATCCCAATTTTGACCGGAGTTGGGCTCCGCCTAGGCATTTGTCGCACGGGCTTGGGCCAAGCCCAAGTTCCAGAGTGTCAGGCCCGGGTTCGGCCGGTTCAGCCCGGAGCCCATTGGGCCAGGCCTAAGCCCGAACCCACGACATGTGAACCGAAGCGGAGCCGATTTGCTGGGTCAACGGAAGGCGTTGACCCCAAATCGAACGCAGCTTCCGATTTCGGTGGCAGCATGAGGCTTACGTCCACGTCGACAGCAGCATCCCCGAGTTCGGCGGACACGGCGACGAATGAGGATCTCGGATGGAGGCAAGATCTTAGACAGAAGCGAGGCTCGGATGCGAGTTCCTCGCCAAAGGAAGCAGACGGCACGGGAGCTTGGCGGAAGAATAGGGCGAACTCCCGATTTAGAGGTAAGGACGCGATCTCGAGCGGCTTCTTCGGCGCACGAGAACCAGGCGGCGGGCATCCCTCCCGGATATAAGAGGTTGACATCCAGGAGGGACCTGGACGATCGGGGAAAACACACGAGGGGCGAGCTTTGAGAGGAACGAGAGTGTGTAATCGGTGGCGAGTCGCCGCCGACGTGAGAGGGACGGTGAGAGGTCGGAGGTTTTGTAGCTTCGAGAAGTTGAATAAAAGCTTTCCTCCAAGAAATCCCCCTATCTTCCGATCTTCCCCGACGAGTGCAGAGACGCGTCTGATCGACGACAAGGCGGAGACGCAGACAGCGTCTTTCTCTTGCTGACTTCTTCCTTCTCCGGCGAGCCGCGAGCGAACGCAGACAGCGTTCGCGTGAAGACGATGAGCGAACGCTTCGAGGCGTTCGATTCGAGACGCCGACGTTAGCAAAGCCACGCGTGACGGAGGCAATTCAATTTCGGCATCGGTGATTTTGACCAGGTCAAAATCACAAATTCGAAACGAGAACGCGATTAGTCGGTGACGTCAGCGATCAAGCGGCTGACGTAAGCAGAAGCAATTTCGGGCCAAAATCAGGGTTGACCGAGAGAGGTTTGATTTTGATTTAGGGTTTTTCGATTCTTTTCGGATTTCTCGAATTAGGGTTAGGGTTCTCCAATCCTTTCCGTGTGAATTGTAATTTGGGGGTAAAAGTTGAGCGGGAAACTAGGGTTTCGAAGTTGGGAACGAGATTCGGTCCGGAAACCCTAGCGCGATCACGTTCCGGTGTTCCGCCGGACGGCTCTAGGAAGCGGATAAGCGCTGTTTTTAGACCGTTCCGACCGGGGCGTGACACCTAGTATCCTTAATGCCCAAGATGCCTAAAGGCTACAGTTAGTTGTGCAGCCAAGTAACCGAGGGACTAACATCTGCTGATCATCTGGTCAGCCAAGTTAAATATTGCAAGGGCTTCTTATAGTGCATTAATTTTGGCCTTAATAATATCAAGAAATAACTCATTTTAGTGCTAGCAATATAAGCATTTACCCAAATGTATGCTCATGTTTGTCCAGTAATCACTGCATTGTATAGAACTTATCAGGAACAATACAAACTAGTAGACATAAAAAATGAAGCATGTTTCATACTCATACAATATACCTGATGCTGATTAAGCATTAATACTTACCTGAAAAATATAGAAGCTGGTTCAGATGCTTGCAACGTATTTTGTGTATACTACGAAGCAAATAGTAAAGATAAGATAACTACATACTACATAGTTCAACGGCTACTTCTCACAACAAAGAGGCTCTTTGATCTTTTTCTCAAACAGCAAGGTCATAAATGTGAAGGACATTGGCCAGTTTAAAGGTTCAACTATCAATTCAAAAATATGAAGTATAATAAAACGTGAGTACATGCACATTACATGATCGCATTGAAAGGTTCTGAGTTCAGTGAACATCTCAAAATATGATATGCCATCAGAGTTTAACAAACTTCTTTGGTGAGTTAAACAATTGTTGCAACTAAGGTTAACAACTAAAAGATTACCTTCACAGCACAAGGCTCGCAAATAAAGAGACATTGGATCCCCAAAGTTCCCTTCGTTACATAAAACCCTTGTGCCCCCAGGGAAATTCTTAAGGGCTCGAAAATGCCGTATTGCTTCCTTCACCACACAATATTTTGTAAAGCACTCCACTAATAACCTATCACAAAGGTAATTAATCATTAACTCGAATGGCACTGAATCTTGCCAGTACAAGAGAGGCAACTACTAAAGAATGATATTTCAATTTTGAATGGTCTATTGAATTTAAAAAATAGACCGCATCAAACCACATCTTAAAGTAGAAATTTCTTCAGAATTAATTATATTATACGTGCAATCAATCCAAAATTTGCAATTTGGAGGAATATATTAAGTAGCCAACAACATTAATTAACATCAAATGGTTCAGTTTTATCTTAGGATGAGAACATGAAAAAAAAGATCGAGTATGCTAAAAAATGCATATTAAAGATGATGCATAATTTTGTGCATTAATATTGTGAAGTGGCTTAGATATTGCACCATAACTACCTAAATTATACAAAGAGGTATATCTACATCAAAGTAGCCAACAACATTAATTAACATCAAATGGTTCAGTTTTATCTTAGGATGAGAACATGAAAAAAAAGATCGAGTATGCTAAAAAGATGCATATTAAAGATGATGCATAATTTTGTGCATTAATATTGTGAAGTGGCTTAGATATTGCACCATAACTACCTAAATTATACAAAGACCAAGCTTGAGAAATCTACAATTTATTTCAAAGGATCAAGTCATCATTGCTTGGGCAGACTAGGGTTTGCTTTATTATCCAAATAGATCATCAACAGGTTCATCCGAGTACAAAGAGATTCTAAATGGAGTACGCGATACACCTTGAGGATAATGGGAGATAATACTTTTAATAGGAAATAACTTGGCCAAAGATGTCTTAGCAAAGACGAGAATAAAATTCTTGGTCTGGTGCGGTAATAACTCAGAGGACTGATACAGACTTAGATATCAATGCTGCTCATCTTAGACCAAGCTGAGGGTGCTTATACTGTATTAGGTCTCAGACTATCAGTACCTATCACACTATCAGTACATCTCGGACAAAACAAGAGGCAGTTCTTGGCCATACCGGATAGCTAAAACTAAGACTTGACTCCCATAAAAGAAACACTTGAAAAAAAATCATTTACAGTATGCCAAATAAAAGACACCAACCTAGATATAGGTGAAACTTTCAAAAGTTTTAAGAGCAGAGATAATGAACTTACGCATAAGTTTTGACATTTGGCTGCAAACGTTTGTGATCTTCGACCATCATTCCAAGCAACTCAGCTACATCCTGCACCCTAAAGGCCAATGCCAACTGAAATAGTAAATCAAAAATGCAAATGAGGAAAAGTAAACATGCCATATACCTAAAAACTCAGTAATTTTTTTTATAAAAAAATAGTAGAAATGTAAAACTTATCTAGAGATTTGATGGAAAATAATGAAGAGTGACTTAAAAAAGATGAGATTTGATACATGAAAATTTT
The DNA here is from genome assembly GCA_027563935.2 of Costus lasius. NCBI lineage: Eukaryota > Viridiplantae > Streptophyta > Magnoliopsida > Zingiberales > Costaceae > Costus > Costus lasius. The sequence goes on along the minus strand of CM050450.1, from coordinate 12,076,886 downwards.
ACAGCAAAAAAGCAAAATTCCCATTTGTGCAAAAAAAACACTATAGAATTATATTTTTAAGGAAAAAAGACTGAACATGGCCTGCCAAGCCATTTCACTTTTTTTAACAAATGAAGTACGTTCTCCTCACTAATCAAAGAAGTACTTCCTCTTGTCCATACGACAATGACATCATTGGTTAAATAAAAAACAATCCATGTTCCCCCATGCAGTAATCCATCACACATACCAGAGTCATAAGGACTATGAATGTCATATACATATTATCTGCTGCAAGTCAATTTTGCAATCCCAATAACTTTAAGAATGAGAGCTCATTCGCAATAGAATTCCTTGTTGTACAAAAGGTATAATTTTGGAGCAAAAGTAAGCATGGATTAGCATCACATAAAAGACATTTTTGGACAACAGACCAACTAAAAATAGAAAAAAGGAACTAGTATGTTTCCTTGTAAACATACCTAAGATTGATGAAACATTTCAACTTCCTTTGTAATGAGTCAAATATTGTTCAACAAATTTTGGAAGAAACAGAACAATGTAGTGCAGAAAAGTTTTACGTTTGCTCCAGCACAAGAAAAGTTTAAGAATGGTTCACAGACAATGAAACAAAACCTGAAATGCTGACATAACTACACTGAGATCATACCGTAGAAAAAAAAACATGTAGTCTACAAAATATTGAAGAAAGAATATTTATAAGAACTATAGTTTAAAATTTCGGTCCTCACCAATATACTAGCCCATTATAGAAGCCCATTATAGATTAGTACGTACCAACATACAATCAGTACCAATCTAAATATAATATATGTAAACGTATTTATAATATGTATATATATGATATGGTTGGTACTGATTATGTATCAACCAACATATAGTAGTACTTGGTCGAACCAATTCATACCTTCTGGGCGGTACGAATCAATTTTAAAACCCTATTAAGACGTTGACTAAACATATGACTAATTGTTCTCTCCCAATTTGTTGTCATCTCATACTTTCTCACTTCTTAAAACATCGAATCAGTAGAGAATACAAAGGAGAATGCCATTTACTGTATGCAACTTATTTTTTTTTCATTTTCTAAACCAATTGGTAGCGCTGGTATGCTTAGGCAGAAATTCTTATAGAGATGTGAACACCAGTAGCAAACAACATGCCAAGTTCTGCTTAAAATGAAAAGTGCATTCAGGAGAGTGAGAGTGAACAGAATTAGAATAATTTTTAAACCCTTTAATTAGTGTTTAAAGGTAATTAATTGCACAAAGTTGTGCATGGTGGGACTTAACTCATGCTTAATTGGCATGTCGATAATGTGTCAACCATTTGGAGGGTATAAGGCAGAATTAGAATCATTTAAAGAACATCTTCCAACAAAAGAAAGTATATGTAGACCTAGACTCATGCATTTCTACTTGAAGAATTTAATTCAAACTATCCAATAACAAATAGCTCTTGGTGGCAAGTGAATAATCTGTGATGACTGATGATTGATATATGACAAGCATGAAAACTTGTAGAAAGCATGAGTTAAAAAGGAAATGCAAATAACTCTTCATGGGCAATTCGGCATAAAATAGGGAGTAAAAGTTAGCTAAGGCCTTCAATATTCATCTTAGTAGTCAGCATCAGTATTATTTACCAATTGATAGATGAAACTCAGCCACAGTAAGAAAGTAAGGATCGAGAAAATACATACGTAAATATAAATGCTTAAGCAGCATATTTACCTGTCATACGACTCAGCTCTGGTATATGCCTGGATGACCCAGTTATAGGTATCAGTATCAGGCTTCATATAGTCTACAACACAACATAGCAATTAATAGCTGCAGCAGTAGAATGATTGCCTGATTTTGAAAGCATAGTTTATAGAAGTTTCAAAAAAATGAGCGTAAAATATTAGATATTCATTATATGCTATTAGCCTTAATTTCATGGTAGAAATTCCATATGTGGTATGTGTACTATTGTACTTGTTTCTTTCGAGTAACTAATTAATTTGTGTCAACTTGGTACAAAAGCATCACACCCACCCCTTTGGGCAATTTTTTTATTTATCTTTTCTTTTTATCTAAAAAGCTTGCCCGAGACCGACAAGACTTTTTTTGAAGCCCCAAAACCCTAACCTAGTGTATAGTGTCCGATTAAGGACACTTAAGTAAAAGTATCAGGAGTCTCAATCACTCATGCCTAGGAGGGGTTCGGTGATTGGCCGTCCTTACAAGTACGCCAATAAAATTCACACCCAAGTATACCAGCGTATAAGAGTGGACGACTCGTCACAAACACTCATCGCACACAAAGATCTCTCAGCCCGCACTCCTTACTCATCGTAATACCCAAATCTAGCCGACAGATAAACAAGATAAATAATAGCAATACCTATGCGTGAGCAAGCAAAGTCGGCCCTTCGAGGGGCCGGGTCAAATAATAGCAGATAATAATAAATAGTCATAAACGAGCGCACACACACTAAATAGAAGAGGTCAGTCGAGTAGAAAACCCGGAAGAGCTCAACCGACGATGCAAGTACAACGTTAGATTCAAAATTCGAGAAGGTTAGATATGACCCTTATGGCATACCTTGCTCCTCATGCCTCAGACCGTTGAAGAAGCCTCCACACGGTATCTCAACCAAATGCCACGTCCAACCTAAGTCTCGCGCACGTGTAAAGCAAATGCAATTCTCGCCTCTCTATCCCACGCCCGCAGGCACAACGTGTAGCAAGCAATGCTTCTTGGATTCCTCACACGAACACACATGCGAGCCCACCTTCAGCCTCTGGCCGTCTACCCCGCTGATGGATCTAGGTACGTCGACCGCCGTTCAGGTCGCCAGAACCCTAGCCATTGTGTTGCCGTCAAGATTAGAACCCTAGAGTTCGGCATTTGAGTTGGAGCAGCTACCACTCGGAGTCAAAGCCGCCTCACCACTCATCAAGCAACGAACAGCACGCCGATCTCATCCAGAGTTGAGATCGAGCCGCAAACATTCGTGGCTACCGCTAGAGATGTCTAGACATGAGCTCCTACCATTGACAAACACTGCTACCTGGCTTCGCCCGTAGAGTGCGACGAAGAGGAAGCGTCGTGCATGGAGTGGCTGCTGCGCGTGGAGGAAGACACCATGCATGGGAAGGACGCTGCCGTTTGCTACCACTTGCTGGACAAGCGCCCCAATGGCATGTGCGTGTACAATCGAAGAAGCACACCATGCTTCCCTCTCCCTTGCCTAATTTCCCGGCCATTAGAGCATAAGCTCTGGAGGAAACCCTAGACTTGTTAACACCTCTTGAAGCCATCTCACAGGAAACCCTAGACTTGTCAACACCTCTTGATGCCACCTCACAACTCCTGAGGCTTATTTAAGATCCGCCTACACACATGTCATGTGTCGCCATCTAAGGCACCATGTGTGCACCACCAACCCCGTCTAAGTCAAGACTATGGGCTCACCAATGTTTCACCGTGAGCCTTGAGTCCAGACCAATTTTAACGCCACTTGGCCTATGCTGACCACAGGTCAGGTTGCCCCCTTTTTTAATGGGGACAAGCGAACTCGCCTAGATAATTATGTGCATGCCCTTTGCATGTGTTCGGGCGAGCGTCTGCACCTCCCTTGCACGTCCGTTGCTCAACCCTTAAATTAGAGTGACCTATTGAGTCAACCCTTATGGATTTTAATCTAATAATCACCCTGAGCTAAGGCAGTCACTATGCCTATCCACCACGCCGAATAATCAAAGATCAACATTATTTGTCATGCTTGGTATGCCTCGGGATTCGTGGTAAATCCCAAGAGCATCACTGTCATGCCCCGAAGTAGAACCCAAGCCCACACCCCGCAGGTCAATATCAAGACGTGATGGGTCAACCTGCCAGAGATGGTCAACAACACAAACTCACATGCAAAACATAAAATATACAACTCATAATACAACTCCAATATACAACCACGTAATACAACATCATCTGGTCTACGACCGGGCATACATAAATACGAGTCCTCGAACATGTCTCAAATACATAGTCTATCAAAAAATACATAAACAAATACAAAAATGCATCACCCCGTGGTGGCCACTAGAGCTAGCTATCTAAATCCGCTCTAGGAGGAGTCACGTTAGAATCTGGAAGAGAAGAGAAGAGATAGGGAGTTAGCCAGATGGGCTAAGCAGGGATATGTAAAGATATGATGCATTAACAATAAGTAAGGTTCATTTGCAAACTCTACCAAAATCCTACGTGTGTATACAATCACAATGTATATATCACAAATCAAACAACGTAATCAAAATACTCCATCATGCAAAACTATAACCCAAGCTAAGCTAAATCGTCCCGCAGAACCGCACTCCGGAGGAGTGGTCCCCAATGTTAGCTCAAACAGAGAGGACGACTGCCCGTTCGTAGTCCGCTGGTATAGCGTCCAACACCGATTATCCCAAAATCGATACCCGACACTCAACGATACCTTCTGTCAACACTATATAGTATAAATAGTCTATGTACCACGACTATATAAATAATGGCCAAACAAAATCTCGTAGTGTGCCCCCCACCACGTATGGCATTCAAACATCGGTCGACCGGCTACATCCCCACCTCGGTCACGACCGGAATATAACATAATCTCAATAGCCCGATCCAGTGGGGCTCAACAGGTGCACATATATAGAGTCATCAAGTACTCATCATATCGTACTATCATAATGAATAAATAACATCACAAAATTAGGAGGCATACAAGCATATATATATTCAAGAAAGCAGGATAAGACTACAACGGGAAAGATGCAAATCAACAGATAGAACTAAAAGTAAGGTGCCACTAGTCTAATCATGTGTTTGGCACTATAGCAAAGGTAGGAAGAAGACCCTACCTTGAAACGTAGGTCTGCGCTAAGAACCAACCGAATACGAAATGTGTACAGCGTCCGCGCGTCTAAGACCGTTGGACCTTACAGTATATGAAAGGACAGTGTTATAACATGCTTGTGCTTATCATACGTGTCTGAACATGCAATAGCCCTAAACTGCATGCGGTTCTACAATACGTATGTATTAAACAAGGTTAGGGCACTAACCGAATTCGTAGCCACGTGTGAACGTAACCACCACGCGGTTGACAGAATACGCAAGAACCAACCTGGAATACGTGAGTCGGCGCGTCGGCACGAATCCTGGAGTTCGCGGGAACAGTAATTGAGTTCACTAAAATATGCAGCACCGCCAGAAATCAAGGAAATCACGTCGGCAGATTTCTGCGAGTCGTCACGAACCGCCGGAGGATCGCCGGAAAGGAGGAGGCATCGCCGGAACAGTGCCCCCAAGCTTTGAAACTCGTCGAGGTTCAAGGGAAAAGTTCACCGTGCCACACAGGAACTCGTCAGAGTCACAGCAATGCTCACCGCTGCTGGAAAACGCAGATCAACACGTTTCCACTCCAAAATGTCTCGCCGGAAGGCGCAGCGAGGCTAGGGCACAGATCGACCCCGGAGATGGTCGCCAGGGCCGGAAGAGAAAGGGGGCGCAGCAGCGACGGAAGGAGAAAAATGTCGAGCATATTTCATGCTCGCACCGAAAGTCTGCAGTGAATGAGAGGAAGGGGCGGCGGGTCGGAAGTCGGTGATGAAGCTCGTCATCATGATCTACAGAGGTCGTCGCTAGGGCTCGACGCCGCAGCCCGATCTCGCCGGACGCGAGAAAGTTGAAGCAGGCTACACAAGGAGCGATCGACTGAGATCTCGTCGCCGGAAGGGGATGAGAGCGACGACGCGTGAAGATGGAAGCAGCGAGGAAGACGCGTGAAAGGGAGCTTACGTGGAGGAGCAACGTTGGCGTGAAGGCGAGATTTGCGTGGAGAGGAACTTGTGTGCGCGAGTAAAGATGCAGGTGTTGGCGTGCGTGAGGAGAATAACTAGGCAGGGAAGATATAAGGAGAGGAAATGGAATCGTATTGCAGTGGAGTAGAGCAACGGAAAGGAATCGCGGGCGACAGAGCAACATGGCACAGTGAGAAGATTAGAAAGGATGCACGCGCACAGCGATTTCTGCCAATGTCGTGTTGGCAAATTGAAATCAAATCTCGATTTCATTTTCAATTTTGTCGTTTAGTGGTTGATGCAGGTATAACAATTCTCCCCACCTTAAGAAATTTAGTCCCTAAATTTAACACAAAATTTATTATTAAACAACAGTACAATACCATGTACAATCACTCATCAATAATCCTCTCTGCCAGGAAACAAGTATTGGCAAGAACGAGCACCGGTTCCCACATAGCTTCACTCTCAGAGTGGTTCCGCTAGCGAACCTTGACCAGTCGGACCAACTTGTTGCACAACCGATGCTCTTTCCTATCCAAGATCAACACAGGTGTCTCCTAATAAGTGATATCGTATCTGATCCCAGGAAATCGATTAGATAGCACATGGGACGGATCTCGTAGGTGCTTCCGCAACATCGACACATGGAACGCATTGTGGATATACGAGAGTATGAGAGGTAAGGCAAACTAATACGCCACTGCTCCAACGCGTTTCAATATCTCGAACAGACCAATGTAACGCGGAGCCAACTTGCCCTTGTATCTGAAACGAGCTGCGCCTTTTACTAGAGTGACCGTGAGAAATATGTGATCCCCAAATTCAAACTTTAGGTCACGTCTCCTCCTATCAGCGTAGCATTTCTGCCAACTTTGTGCTGTCAGCAGTCTATTCCTGATCAATTTGACTCGCTCCACATCATGATCGAGCATAGTCGGAGCAAAGGCGTGTTCCTCGCCGACTTGATCCCATAGCACCGGGGATCGATATCTTCTACCATACAAGGCTTCAAACGGAGCCATCTGTATTGACAAACATTAATTAGAATAAGGTGAGGAAATAGAGATAGAAAGAATTTTGAATTAGAAAGAAATAAATTTAAAATGATATCACTTGTATTAACCAGTGGTAGCTGTTGTTGTATGCGAATTCCTCCAAATGCAAGTGAATTTCCCAATCGCCACTGAAGTCCAAGGCACAAGCTCAGAGCATGTCTTCGAGCGTCTAAATTGTCCGCTCGGACTGGCCATCAGTTTGCAGGTCGAAGGCAGTGCTGAAACGTAACTACATCCCCATCGCCTTCCGCAGACTACCCCAGAAACGCGAGGTAAACCGCTGATCTCGATCGAATATAATACTGGCCGAGACTCCATGCAGTCGAATGATCTCACAACAATACAGATTAGCCAGTCTGTTCATGCCGAATGTCTTTTTCACCAGTATGAAATGAGCTAATTTGGTCAACCGATCCACAATAACCCATATCGAATCGTTGCCCTCGCTGAGTCTTCAGAAGACCTGATACAAAATCCATCGTGATATGCTCCCATTTCCACTCAAGGATAGCGATATTTTGAAGCAATCCCGGTGGTCTTTTGTGTTCAGCCTTAACTTGTTGACACGTGAGGCATTCTGAGATGAATTTCGCCACATCGTTCTTTATATTTTTCCACCAATAGGACTTACAAAGATCCCTGGACATTTTCGTACCACCAGGGTGCATGAAAAAATAGACTTATAAGCTTCCTCCATAAGCTCGCGCTTCATTGACGTTGGCACACATAGCCGATTCTCAAACCATATTACGCCCTCAGAGTCCTGCGTGATTTCACGTCTTCTTCCACGGGCGATTATTTATTGTAAATACTCATCGTTAGACTAGCTGTCAATAATCTTCCGGACGAGCTAAGATCCTGCCATCAACACCACTAGACATCCATTCTCAGTAGGGCATATGATCTCTAAATCCAGATCTGCAATTTGTCTAGCCAGATCAGTCGGTGCGACCCTTAGGTTCGCAAGTGTTCCAACTGTCATCCTGCTAAGTGCATCAGCCATGACATTTGCTTTACCAGGGTGAAAATGTTTCTTATAATCTCTAAAGTTGTTCCTTGTGCAAAGCCCGGAGCACAAAGTGTAAATGTTTCTTATGCTCACCTCGTTGCGAGAATAAACCAAAATGTTGTCAATGAACACCACGACGAATCTGTCCAAATCGTTAATGAAAACTCAGTTCATTTAAGTCCATGAATGTGGCTGGAGTATTTGTTAACCCAAATGGTATCACTAAGAACTCGTAATGCCCATAGCGTGTATGAAAAGAGGTTTTCGACACATCGCTTTCTCTAATTCACAGCTAATGGCACTCTGACCTTAAGTCAATCTTCGAATAGATGCAGGTACCCTTGAGCTAATCAAATAGGTCATCGATCCTTGGTAGTGGATACTTGTTCTTGATGGTAACTGCGTTCAATTGTCGATAATCGATACACAGCCGGAATGTACCATCTTTCTTCTTCACAAATAAGACTCATGGGGATGCACTAGGGCGGATAAAACCCTTGTTGAGCAACTCGTGTAAGTGCTCCTTCAGCTTTTTAAGTTTTTTAGGCGCCATCCTATATGGAGCCTTAGAAATAGGAGATGTGTCTGCTTGCAATTCCAGAGAAAATTCCACTTGTTGGTGTGGTGGTAGTCCAGGGAGTTCATCTGGGAAGACATCTTGATACCTTCGGACAACAGGTACCCGCTCAATAGGGATAGACGACTGCTCTCGAGCTTCGACGATAGAAATCAAATACCCTTGACATCCATCAATTAATAGTCATCTTGTCTGCACAGCATTAATAATAGGAGCTACCTGTCCGGATACTCCTAAGAAAGTGCAAGTCGCTGCCCCTAGCGTCCCGAATGCCACAGTGGCAGCGTAGTAGTCTACCATAGCTCGGTTAGCAGCAAGTCAATTCATCCCTAAGATAACTTCGAAATCTGTCAATTCAAGAAGCATAAGATCGGAATATATAACAATGTCCCCACAGTCCAGTGGACACTACTTTAATTCTAGGTACGACCGCAATGTATCCGTAGGGGAATATATTGTCATGTCGTACTATATCATCACAGGTGTTTGACGTATCTTCTTTACAAAAGCATATGATATGAAGGAATGCGAACTACCAACATCGATGAGTAAACATGTTGGAATACCATTTACTAAAATTATACCTTGCAGCACAAAATTTGAGGCACGTTGGGCATCACGTTCAGATAAAGCATATGCACGTGCCGCACCAGGTTGCTGAGTTGGGGCCCTTTGCTGGGTAGATAGCTGACGATCAGACTGCGGAGGTCGTGTGCAAGTCTATCTCGAGCCTCGTGAAGATGCTTGAGGAACCTGCGGCTAGGTGCCCAAATGAAGACAATTATCCCTATAATGCAAAAATCTTTGGCAATAGTGGCATTGAACGATCTTTAATGGACATGTTTTAAAAATATGTCTAACTTTGTCACAGTGGTAGCACGTCTTGGGAGAGTGAAGAGGAAAGAAGCCCATACTCGGAGGAGACCGTATGATTCACTGGGAAATAAAGGATGGAGCCCAAGACTTCCGTCCCGCTTCCATGTCCCGATAGCTGGCTCATGAGGTCAGTGGGCTTTTACTCGCCGAAGGCCTGATGTCTCGGTGACTGCTAGAGGCTGGAGCTTTGCCCTTACGGCTTCTTGTCTGATTGAACTCGTCAGACTCTTCTACCATTCGGGCCACATCAAGAACTGCTTGGAAATCTTCAGGATCAGCAGTTCAAGCTAACATCTTAAGGGGACGATCTAATCTCCTAATAAATTGTTTAGAGCGATCGAACGTCATTGGGATTAGTTCTGGGAACATCTTGGCTAGCCTCTGGAATTCTGCAAGATACTCAGCGACTGGACATCCTTTTGCTTAAGAGTTAGAAACTCATATCGCAACTTTTCCCGAAATACAGCAGGAAAATATTCAACACTGCTCCACTGCTGGAAAACATCTCAATCAAACTGTTTGTCATCAACCATCGAAATAAGGGAATCCCACCAATCCCTAGCATCATCAACCAGAAAATATATCAGTAAACCCACACGCAGCTATGGGAAGCTAGCTAACTTGGCCAAAAAAGTGTTGAACTTGCCGTTGCACTAGATGTAAAGGAGCAGTCGCTCTGGTGGAACTAGTGCACCTCCTCTAACAGTTCCACCAGTTCCAATTCCAGCTCCGCCTTCACCTAAACCTGAACCGGCGCACCATGAGGCCGAAGACAAAGGTCCTACAAAGCAACTAGGATATAGCGTTGAGTACACAGAGACGTGGATGAATATGGCAGATTGGTTCACAGATTTTGGCTATAAGCGTTTTGGGGTTTTCACTAGACAAGCCAACCCCTGGAAGGCCATGCAATGGATTCAAAGTGTGACTGACACACTAGATATGGTACGCTGCCTTGAGAATCAGCGTGTGTGCTTACTGGTATATTTTCAGGTTGATGATGCCAAGGGTTGGTGAGATTCCCTCATTTCGACGGTTGGTGACGAACGATTTGATTGGGATGTTTTCCCGCAGTGAAGCACAGCTGAATATTTCCCTGTTGCATTCCGGGAAAAGCTGCAACACGAGTTTCTTACTCTTAAGCAAAAAGAATGTCCAGTGGCCGAGTATATTGCAGAATTCCAGAGGCTAGCTAAGATGTTCCCCGAACTAATCCCAATGACATTCGATCGCTCTAAACAATTTATCAGGGAATTAGATCATCCCCTCAAGATGTTAGGTCGAACTACTGATCCTGAAGATTTCCAAGCAATTCTTGATGTGGCCTGAATGGCAGAAGAGTCTGACGAATCCGATCAGCCAAGAAGCCGCAAGGGCAAGGCTTCAGCCTCTAGCAGCCGCCGAGACATTGGGCTTTCGGCGAGCAAAAGCTCATCGACCTCACGAGCCAGCTATCAGGACATGGAAGCGGGACAGAAGTCTTGGGCTCCACCCTCTATATCCCAGCGAATCATACGATCTCCTCCGAGTATGGGCATCTCTCCTCCTCACTCTCCCAAGACGTGCTACCACTGTGGCAAAGTTAGACATATTTTCAAAACATGTCTACTGAAGACTGTTCAATGCCACTATTGCCAAGGATTTGGGCATTATAGGGATAATTGTCCTCATGCTGGATTTTGTATCAGATCTTCCGAAGACTCAACGAGGCAACGATTCGATATGGGTTATCGTGGATCGGTTAACCAAATCAGCTTATTTCCTACCGGTGAAAAAGACATTCGGCATGGATAAACTGGCTAATCTGTATTGTCGTGAGATTATTCGACTGCATGGAGTCTTGGCCAGTATTATATCCGATCGAGATTAGCGGTTTACCTCGCGTTTTTGGGGTAGTCTGCAGAAGGCAATGGGGACGCAGTTACGTTTCAGCACCGCCTTCGACCCGCAGACTGGCAGCCAGTCCGAGCGGACGATTCAGACGCTCAAAGACATGCTCTGAGCTTGTGCCTTGGACTTCAACGGCAATTAGAAAACTCACTTGCATTTAGAGGAATTCCCATACAACAGCAGTTACCACTAGTCAATACAAGTGATATCATTTTCAATTCATTACTTTTCAATTCAAAAAAAAAAAATTTTGTATCCTTCACTTATTCTAATTAACGTTTGTCGATCCCCGGTGCTATAGGATCAAGTCGACGAGGAACGCGTCTTTGCTCCGACTATGCTCGAGCATGATGCGGAGCAAGTCAAATGGATTAGGAATAGACTGCTGATAGCACAAAGCCGACAAAAATATTACGCTGACAGGAGGAGACGTGACTTAGAGTTTGAGGTTGGGGATCACGTGTTCCTCAAAGTTACACTGATGAAAGGCACAACTAGTTTCGGATACAGGGGCAAATTGGCTCCGCGTTACATTGATCCTTTCGAGATATTAGAACGTGTTGGAGCAATGGCATCTCAGTTGGCCTTACCTCCCACACTCTCGTATATCCACAACGTATTCCATGTGTCAATGCTGCGTAAGTACCTACGAGATCCGTCCCACGTGCTATCTGATCGATTTCCTGGGATCCAACATGATATAACTTATCAGGAGACACCTGTGGAGATCTTGGATAGGAAAGAGCATCGATTGCGCAACAAGGTGGTCTAACTGGTCAAGGTTCGCTGCGGAACCACTCTGAGAGTGAAGCTACGTCGGAACTAGAAGACGAGGTTGCTCATTCTTGCCCACACTTATTTCCTGGCATAGTGGATTATTGATGAGTGATTGTACCTTGTACTGTTGTTTAATAATAAATTTTGTGTTAAATTTAGGGACCAAATTTCTTAAGGTGGGGAGAATTGTTACACACCTGACTGCAACAACCACTAAACGACAAAACCCAAATCGAAATCAAGATTTGATTTCGATTTGCCAACATGGCGTCGGTAGAAATCGTTGTGCGCGTGCGTCCTTTCCAATCTTTTCACTGTGCCACGTTGCTTTGTCGCCCGCGATTCCTTTCTGTTGCTCTACTCCACGGCAATACAATTCTATTTCCTCTCCTTATATCTTCCCCCTGCCTCGTCATTCTCCTCATGCATGCCAACACCTGCTTCTTTACTCGCGCATGCAAGTTCCTCTCCACGAAAATCTCGCCTTCATGCCAACATTGCTCCTCCATGCAAGCTCCCTTTCACACGTCTTCCTCGCTGCTTCCATCTTCGCGCGTCGTAGCCCTCATCCCCCTTCCGCCGACGAGAACCCAGTCGATCGCTCCTCGCGCAACCTGCTTCATCTTCCTCGTGTCCAGTGAGATCGGGCTGCAGCGGCGAGCCCTACAAACGACCTATGTAGATCACGACGACAAGACCTAAGTCAATCTGTGCCCTAGCCTCGCTGCACCTTCCGACGAGACGTTTTGGACCGGGAACGTATTGATCTGCGTTTTCTGGCGATGGCGAGCACTGCTGTGACTTTGACGGTTCCTATATGGCACGGTGAACTTTTCCCTTGATCTCTATGAGTTTTGAAGCTTTGAGGGCACTGTTCCGGCGACGTCTCCTTTCCAGCGATCCTTCGGCGGTTCTTGACGACTCGCAAAAATCTGCCGATGGGATTTCCTTGATTTCCAACGGTGCAGCATATTCTGGTAAACTCGATTGTTGTTCTGGTAAACAATAACTCCGGCGAACTCCGGGATTCGTGCCGACGATCCTTTCGTATATTGTAAGGTCCGATGGTCTTAGACGTGCGGACGCTGTGCACATTTCCTATTCGAGGTAGGGTCTTCTTCCTACCTTTCCTATGGTGCCAAACGCATGATTAGACTAGTGGCACCTTACTTTTAGTTCTATCCATTGATTTGCATCTTTCCCGTTGTAGTCTTACCCTACTTTCTTAGACATATATATATGCTTGCATGCCTCCTGATTTTGTGATTTTGTTTATTCATTATGATAGTACGATATGATGAGTACTTGACGGCTCTATATATGAGCATCTATTGAGCCCCACTAGATTGGGCTGTTCAGATATATTGTATTCCGGTCGTGGTCGAGGTGGGGGTGTAGCCTGTCGACCGATGTTTGAATGCCGTGCGTGATGGGGGTACGCTACGAGATTTTGTCTGGCCATTATTTATATAGTTGTGGTATTAGAGCCATAGGTTCAAACTTAGGCTCAATTTACGAACTTAGGACATTACTCTCATTACAACTATTTCAAAGCACTTTAATCTTCCTTTAATGACTTGTATTTATGTATGCTCGGTCGTGGACCGGATGATGTTGTATTATGTGGCTGTATATTGGAGTTGTCACGCCTCGACACGGAACCTGGGCCCATGCCCCGCGGGTCAATGTCAAGACGCAATGGGTAAACCTGCCAGAGATGGTCAACAACACAAACCCACATGCAAAACATAAAATATACAACCTATAATACACCTTCAATATACAACCACATACTACAATATTATCCGGTCCACGAACGGGCACACATAAATACAAGTCCTCGAACAACATGTCTCAAATACATAATCTGCTAGAAAATACATAAACAAATACATAAATGCATCACCCTGTGGTGGCCACTAGAGCTAGCTATCTAAATCCGCTCCAAGAAGAGCCACGTCAGAATCTGGAAGAGAAGGGAAGAGATAGGGGTTTGCCAGAATGGCTACGCGGGGATATGTAAAGATATGGTGGATGAACAACAAGTAACGTTCATTTGCAAACTCTACCAAAATCCTACGTGTGAATACAATCACAATATATATATCGCAAATCAAACAACGTAATCAAAATACTGCATCATGCACAACTATAACCCAAATCGTCCCGCAAGACCGCACTCCGGAGGAGTGGTCCCCAATGTTAGCTCAAACAGAGGGGACGGCTGCCTGTCGGCAGTCCGCTAGTGTAGCGTCCAACACCGATTATCCTGAAGTCGATACCCGACACTTGGCGATACCTTCTGTTGACACCATATAATACCAATAGTCTATGTACCACAACTATATAAATAATGGCCAGACAACATCTCATAGTGTACCCCCCCCCCCCACCAAGCACGGCATTCAAACATCGGTCGACTGGCTACATCCCCACCTCGATCACGACCAGAATACAACATAATCTCAACAGCCCAATCCAATGGAGCTCAACAGGTGCTCATAATAGAGCCGTCAAGTACTCATCATATCGTACTACCATAATGAATAAACAACATCACAAAATCAGGAGGCACGCAAACATATATATGTCCAAGAAAGCAAGGTAAGACTACAACGGTAAAGATGCAAATCAATGGATAGAACTAAAAATAATGTGTCATTAGTCTAATCATGCGTTTGGCACCATTGCAAAAGTAGGAAAAAGACCCTACCTCGAAACGTAGGTCTGCGCTGAAAACCAACCGAATACGAAATGCGTACAGCGTCTGTGCATCTAAGACCGTCAGACCTTACAATATACGAAAGGACAGTGTTATAACATGTTTGTGTTTATCATACGTATCTCAACATGCAATAGCCCTAAATCGCATGCAATTTTACAATACGTACGTATTAAACAAGGTTAGGGCACTAACCGAATTCGTAGCCACGTGCAAACGTAACCACCACACGGTTGACAGAATACGCAAGAACCAACTTGGAATACGTGAGTCAACGCGTCGGCACAAATCCTAGAGTTCATCGGAGTTACTGTTCGCTGGAATAGTAATCGAGTTCACCAGAATATGCAGCACCGCCGGAAATCAAGGAAATCCCGTCGACAGATTTCTGCGAGTCGTCAGGAACCGTCGGAGGATCGCCGGAAAGGAAGCGTCGCCAAAACAGTGTCACTAAAGCTTCGAAACTCGTCGAGGATCATGGGAAGGAAGGTGCAGCGAGGCTAGGGCACACAAATCGACCCTGGAGATGGTCGCCGGCGCAGGAAGAGAAAGGGGGCCAGCAGCAATAGAAGGAGAAAAATGTCGAGCGTATATCACACTCGCGCCGAAAGTCTGCAGTAAACTGAGGAAGGGGTAGCGGATCGGAAGTCGGTGATGAAGCTCATCGTCGTGATCGACAAAGATCATCGCTAGGGCTCAACGCCGCAGCCCGATCTCATCGGACACGAGGAAGATGAAGGAGGCTGTGCGAGGAGCGATCGACTGGGATCTCGTCGTTAGAAGGGGGATGAGGGCGACGTCGCGTGAAGATGGAAGCAGCGAAGAAGACCGGTTCGTGCCGAGCGGTAACCTCGGCACATACCGGTCCGCTCAGTGACCGGTTCGGAATGTGGTTGGAGCACAGTCGGAGCACGGACGGCGACGGACGGCTAGCAGACGACAGAAGCTTCGATTGAAGCTCCCGCTCACCTGTTCGTCAGTTCCGTCCGATACGCACAGTACCCGCACCAATCCGATGGCTCGCTGGACCGAGTCACCGGACCGGCTTTTTAAACCTTGCTCCTAACCTTTTATATTGCACCCACTATTTCTCCCTCATTTTTGTGATTGCATTCACTCTCCTAACCTTTTTATATCGCCACTTTCCCGTTTACCCCTGCGTCTTTTCCCCCTTCCAGTAAAAAGTCCGCTCAAGCATAGTTTAAGTTTTGGTCCATATTAGCATCCAGTCCACTATTGGACTGCTATGTAGCAATACATAATATTGATCATTAATTGTCTAAACTTTATATTATAATATATGTAATAACCTCATGAAGTTCATGGATCTCTCGCACTCTAGTGATGAACTGAAACCCCTCCTTCCCTCCCTATTTTCCACCATTGTGTCCCTCCTCTCATACCTTATGGATCCGCCTAGTTTTAGTCATAAACTTAAACTAACTGCTATCTCTGATGCTACTATCAAGCTTAATGGTACTCCTTTGGCCTAAATGATTTTGATATCTTGTGTTTTATATGGTAAAGAGAAACACCTTGATTCTCCTCACTCTAACTTCATGATATAATTTATGCTTCATGGAAATGATCAAGCTAGGTTGTTCCCGATTACCTCCTTCACAATATGGAATCCAACATTGCTTTTGCTATAATGTTTCTAAAAATCCTCAAAGAAGATTGGTGACACTTTTACCACTACATATTCTAAAGAACAAAATGTTTCTCATGTAACAAACTTTACGAAGACATTTAATCTTTAAACTAAAGATGCAAGAGGTTCCCCACTCTTCTTTGATCCATCTTAGGGCCAAGTGGCAACCTCGACCGGAGTGGAAGTGCAATGTGTCTAGAAACTTGAGATCGTAAATGGATTCGGGTACCATTCTGATCACCTCTTTCATGATTTTTTCTATGGATAGAACTATTATAAGAAGTCTAAACTTCAACCCAAGGATCCCAAAACCGTTATGTACCGGTCCGCTCGCCATCCGGTCTCAGCACGATCGGCGAAACATAGTTTAGGGCAGGTATGAAGCGCGAGCGGCGGGCGTTGCGATTGAAGCTTCCGCTTGCCATGGAAGCTTCGGCAAGCGGAAGCTTCGATTGAAGCTTCTGGCGTCGCCGGAAGCTTCAATCGAAGCTTCCGTGGCGCTGCAACTCCCGCTTCCGCTCAACGCCCACTGCTACCACTCGGAACCGCTGGTTTGTACCGGTACTGTACCGGTTCAGCGGCTCACCGGACCAAGTCGCCAGACCGGTTTTGGGATCCTTGCTTCAAACCCTTCTTTCGTTCTTCATTTTCAAAAAGGGGAGCAAAGCCTTTTTTTTGCTCCCGCTATTAATAGATCAGGGCACTACTTTTGGTTCCCATGCAAGTTCCCTTCGATAGCGGTTTGCGATCTAATGCCATTAGTTGCCTCCAATGGAAGGAAAATGTCTCTCTATCAACTTACCTATATAAAAAAAAATGAAAAATGAAAATATTAGCTTTTTTAAAGTGCCTTTAAAGAAAGAGGTGCTTTTGCCACTACCTATTCTAAAGAACAAAATGTTTCTCATGTAACAAGCTTTACAAAGACATTTAATCTTTAAACTAAAGAAAAATGGTTGATCCTT
Organism: Costus lasius; assembly: GCA_027563935.2. NCBI lineage: Eukaryota > Viridiplantae > Streptophyta > Magnoliopsida > Zingiberales > Costaceae > Costus > Costus lasius. The sequence goes on along the minus strand of CM050450.1, from coordinate 12,059,530 downwards.
AGATTAGTTATTCTCCACCTCTCAAAGGTAAGTAAGTGAGATGAATTGACTAAGTACCATACTTTTACCAACAAATTCTGCTCTTTAAATTTTTAAAACATAAAGACATTTTGCTAGCCAAGTCTCTTTGTAGGCTTGATTGATTGATTCTGGAGTTGCAAGTCTTCAAAATGGCTTTGAATGATTAATCTATATTTTTGCTTTGACCAAGATCACTATATTTGTAATTATATCAATGAAGGCTATTATTTTTGTTACAAAATCATTCGTTGTTGATTGTGGAGGACATACTTCTCTGGATCATATTCATAGACAAGGTTGGAACTTTCTCTATATGGTCAATATAGTCAATCCAATCATCCTTTCGTTTGGGATTTTTGTATGCACACGAGCACCAACACCCTCTTTACTATTTGCAGCATCCATGAGTCTTCAAAATGACTTTGTGTGATTGCTCTATGTTTTTTCTTTGATCATAATCCCAATATTTGCATTTATACTAATGAAGGCTATTATTTTTGCTACATAAACAATCGAGGAGGAATGATAAAGTAGAAATCCCTCCCCAAAAAAATTTCTAGACATCACAACCATAAAGCTCATCACGGCCTGCCCGTAACGGTCAATCACGGCCAGCCCATGAAGCTCTCGGACAAGATGGGGGAAGATGAGTCACCTCGACACGAACGGTATCACGATCGTGACCAAGATCACGGCCAGGCCGTGATGACCTTGGAATAAGATTACGGCTATAATCATGATCACGACCAGCCTATAAAGCTCTCAGACAAGATGGCTGAAAACAAGTTACCCCGACACGAACGACATCACAGCCATGACCCAAATCACGACCAAGCTGTGACACCCTAGGAAGTACAAAAATAGTAGCACCAAGCCCATCACGGTCACGACACCCCAGAAAAACCAAAACAATCTTCTCTCAAGGCCCTTCGATGGTTACAATGACCCAGCATGCCTCCTAAACAGTACATGAGAGCAATCAACCTTTCTTCTGGAATAGTTTCTTTAGGATCATTTAAGGATCACTAGATAGCGCTCTCATATGAGAGACTACCATCATTTGTTTCATCATATTATTGACAGTAGTACCATACCAGTACGTTACCAATCAATACCACCCAAAACTAATTATATATAAATATAACAATATAATATACGTATAAATACATATATACATAAACACACATATATATATATATATATGATTAATAATGAATCAATACTAACCTTGTACCACGTATAGCCCATGCTTAGCAATATGAATCGAGTCCATAAAACATGCCACTATCTACCTATGTTCATGAATAATGGTTCTCATACTCTAATAGCATTAAGGATTTTCTTCATGCCATTAATAGACCATACAATTTTCTTTAATTGTTATTCTTTATGTTCCTTGATTCCCTATAAATTTTTTGTCTACTAGTTCGGTAACTTGTTCTTTGAATTACCAAGTAACCTTTAATACTACCTATTGGACTTTTTAGGAGATAATACAAAGGAGATAATTGTTAGGGATCTTGAATTCAATAGCACATACTACAACTTTTTCGCTATTATCTTTCAATATTATTTGTAAAACTTGTCAACTTAGTGTCACAATTATGAAACTGAAAGTCTGTCTCTCTCAGCAGCTTTCCTTTTAATTTATAGAAAACCCTAAACGGATATGAGTTTAATATACAGGGGTAAAACAGTAAAATATTTTTACAGCTAATTATAACAAAACTAATATTTACAAATCTATTATTTACATGTCTACCACTAACATCCCCCTCAAATTGATGCGGCATGATTAATAAGCATCAATTTGTTAACTAAGAACTAATGACGAGGCTTGGGAAGAGCTTTAGTAAAGATATCAGCAATTTGAAGTTCTGTGGTAATGTGTGGAAAAGTAAGAAGACGAGAATCGTAAGCTTCACGGATATAGTGACAATCAACGTCAATGTGTTTTGTACGCTCATGATATACGGGATGCACAGCAATTTGAATGGCACTAGTATTATCAGCATGCAAAGAGGTAGGCTCGAGTTGACCCAAGCTCCCCTAACAATCCACGTAGCCAAATAATCTCAGAACAAGCAGAAGACATCGCTCTATATTCCGACTCGGTAAAGGACTTCGACACCCGATCTTGTATCTTACTTTTCCAAGAAATAAGAGAATCACCTAGAAACATACACCAACCAGTAACAAAACGTTGTGTGTCAAAACAACCGGCCCAATCAGCATCACTATAAGCGACCAAGAGAAGCGAAGAGTTAGCTGAAAAATGAAAACCCATGGTAGAAGTCCCTCTTAAGTAACGCAGAATACGACGAACCGCAGCTAAATAGATATGTGTAGGAGCCTGCATGAATTGACTCACTTATTGAACAACAAAAAAAATATCTGGCCGAGTGATAGTGAGATAATTCATGCTGCCTACAAGTTGTCGATACAAAGAAGGATCATAAAGAAACGTCTCATCATTTTGACAATATTTAACATTCACTTCTAATGGAGTATCCACTGATCGACCCTCTGGAAGACCAGCAAGATTGAGTAAGTCCTCAATATATTTATGTTGATATAGAAAAAGACCATTTGAGGTACGAGAAACTTCGAGACCCAAAAAATAACGTAGAAATCTCAAATCCTTCATATGAAAACATTGTTGAAGATGATCTTAAAGTTTTGATATTTAAGATAAGTCAGATCCAGTGATAACAATATCATCAACATATACCAAAAGAAGAACAATATCAATAGAAGTCTTGCAAAGAAATAAAGATGAGTCATATTGACTTTGAGTAAATGAGAAGTCAAGAAGATTGGATCGAAACTTATCAAACCATGCACGGGGCGCTTGTTTCAATCCATAGAGAGATCGTTTCAACTTACATACATCAGAAGAAGATGTAGAAAATAGTCCCGAGGGAGGAGTCATATATATCTCCTCCTTTAAATCACCATGTAAGAATGAATTTTTAACATTCATCTGATGTAAAGGCTACTCTTGAGATCCAGCAATAGCAAGTACCAGACGAACAGTTGTCATTTTAGCAACAGGAGCAAAAGTCTCCTCATAATTAATGTCATATTCCTACCTATTACCAAGAGCCACCAATTGAGCTTTATACCAATCAAGAGAACCATCTGCCTTCAACTTAATAGAATATATCCACTTACAGCCAATTGGTTCAACATCACTTGGACAAGAAACAATGTCCCAAGTATGATTCTCCTGAAGAGCTTGAAGTTCCTCACGCATAGCATTTACCGAACATGCTTGTGTAGAAGCCTGCGAATAAGATGTGGCCTGTGGGTATGACTGTATTAGATAGAGTAGCAGAAAAACCATACCTATCAAGAGTCTTAATAGTGCGAGAGGAACGCCTAAGATGCACAATATCAGGCTCAGTATGAACTTAAACCTCTGGATCACTTTCAAGAATAGTATGAGGAGATACTGTTCGTCGTCGCTGATAAACCATACCAGGTATAAACCGCCCAGTAGATTGAGATGTTTCCTCAAAATTAAGAAGAAGAATTGGTGAAGTAGAGAAAACTTGCTGCTGAAAATAATATTCTTCATCAAAGAAAATAACATTCCTAGAAATACGCATACGATTAATAGTAGGATCATAACAAAGATAGCCTTTTTGATTGGAACAATAACCCATAAATGCACATCGAACAGATTCAGCAGTAAGTTTGTGTCGTTCATGAAGAGGTAAATAAACAAAACAAACACATCCAAATGTGTGGAGCATATGATAATCAGGATAAATGCTAAAAAGACGATAAAATGGAGAATCAAATCCCAAGTGTTGAGATGGTAAACGATTAATCAAGTACACAGCAGTAGTCAACGCTTCAACCCAAAATTTGGATGGTACGGAGGACTGTAAGAGGAGAGTACGAACCATGTCCAACAAATGACGATTCTTGTGTTCAGCCATTCCATTTTGCTGAGAAGTATAAAGACATAACCGCTATGAGATAAAATTTTTTCTTGCAAATATATTTGAAATTCACGTGACATCTATTCGCCACCATTATCAGTGCGCAAAATCTTAATACTCGTAGAAAACTAATTCACAATAAGAGCAACAAAGCTTTAAAATACCCGGAAGACCTCAGATTTAGTATGCAGAAAATATATCCATGTAAACCGACTATAATCATCAATAAATGTTACAAAATAACGGTAGTGACGATGAGAGACAACAGGACTAATACCCCAAATATCACTATGTATCACATCAAAGCACACTTTTGCACGACTACCAGAATTAGTAAAAGGCAAAGTTTTACTCTTTCCAAGTTTGCATGAGCACAATTGAATGTCAAAGCAGAATTTAAATTGTTGCCAACAAAATCACGTTTTATTAAGTTAGACAAAATTATATGATTTGGATGGCCTAAACGTCTATGTCAAAGTTCAACTTGATTATCAATAATAACAGAAGATAAGGCTAATGATATGGGAATGAAAAAATGCAATGAAAATAATCTGCCCACTCTATGACCCTTCGCAATCACCTTCCCCGAAGCCTAATCCTGTACAACACAGCCAGCACGAGAAAAATGAACATCACAGTAATTCTCCGCAAGCTGACCAACATATATCAAATTAGTCGATAAATTTGGAGCAACAAAAACATGACTAAAAGTGTGACCAATGTCACCAACAGCAGTAATCGGAAGGCTACTACCATTGGCTACTTGGATATGTTGTCGACCAGTATAAGGATGTAAATTTTGTAAGAAATTCGGAAAGCCCGTCATATGATTAGATGCACCAGAATCAACAAACCAAGTAGATGAAGTTTGTTTACCACGACCTTGAAGACTAAGAGCAGAGAAAGCAGAAAGAATCATCTGCTGAACCATCTCAGGAGTCATAATCACTTGATGTTGGCCTACAGCCATAGGAGTGGCTTCAGATACAGTCGCAAAAGCAGTGGAATCTGGCATAGTAGCATACACTGCCTTGTAAGCCTTTACCCTCCTGTTTTCTGGACGTGTTGGGCAATCTTTGATAATATGTCCTTTTTGTTTACAATAATTACAGAATTTCTTGCTGCAATTTCTAGTTATATGACCAAATTCCTTACAACTATAACATTGCATCTGTCCTTTACCCCGAATTTTACCTTGTGCTGCATAAGCCACAGTGACAACCTCTAAGGTCCCATGAGTCTCGCCAATGACAGATTGAGTAGCCAAACGTTACTCTTCACGCAAAAGTTCACCAAGACAGATATCTAAAGATGGAATAGGATATCTATTAAGTAATCCACCACGAACCATCTCAAATTCAGGTCTCAATTTCATTAGCAATTGATCACGCATGGTGACTTCATGAACTTGTTTCAGACTTGCCAATGCTTCTTTTGGAACACCAAAATAAATAATACCCATATATTCACTCCATAAATTCATAAAGTCTGAATAAAATTCCTGAATAGACATATTACTATGAGTAAATTTACTGATTTCAAGTCTCAACTGAAATCGTCTTGCTGTATTGTCCTAATGATATATGCGTTTCAGATAATCTTACATCTCCTTAGCAGTAATAAAAGAACGAAGATTATTTACCATATGAGGTTCAATAGATGCTAGAATCCAAGAAATAATTCTAGCATCATTCACTTCTCATGTACTAGATTCAATATCAAGTTTAGGAATAGAGGATGATCCATCTATCTGACCCCATAGTCCCTTTCCTTTTAAAAACATTCTGAACTGAAATTCTCATGCAGCATAATTTTTACCCGTAAATCTCATTGATATAATTTCTGTTGACATCTTACCAAAATAATTCTCCATATAAATAAAAATTATAACTCTTAAAGTAGGTTAAGAACAAAACCTAAATTGTGCGCCCGAACCTGGAATTTTGGCCCAAATCTCAAACTTGTCGCGCCACTCTCAAATTCTCCCGGATTTTGACTTGGTCAAAATCCAAATTTCGCCCATGCCTTGAAACGAACACCTCTGCGCGTTCTTCTTCACAAGCTCAACGCTGCGAGCGTCGCCTGCACTCGCCGCCCGTGCCTTGAAATGAACGCCTCAGTGCGTTCTTCTTCGCGAGCTCAACTCTGCGAGCGTCGCCTGCACTCGCCGCTATCGCCGAAGAAAGGAAGCGCCTCACCCTCAACCCTCGTCACAGCCGCCTGGAAGCGCCGCCGGAGTCGTCTTCGGCGAAGGTGAACAGAAGTACTCGCCTCCGAATCACGCCGCTGAGATCCTCAAAGCCGCCGCCGAAAAGTAATAAGCGTGGATTTTAATCGCTGTACACTTGCGCCGCCCTCGCCAAAATCCCAAACAAAGATGTCGCCTATGCCGCGTCTCCAAAATTCCCCGCCTGAGCTGCCCTTGTCAAAATCACAGACAAAGACGTCGCCTGCTGCCAAAAAATCCACCGCCGAATGCCACCAAAAAATCACGCGAACACTATGTTCGCTCGCAGAATCGCCGAGTGAAGACAAGCCGCTCCCTCTTCACCAGATTAGGGAGAAGATGCCCTAACAAGACTCCAAAACCGAGGCAGCCAAGTCCCCGCAGATTGCCACCAATCTATAAAAAATTTCCACCGGTGATGAAGAAGATCCGCCAAAATCACACGTCCACCAAAATCGAAACACACTAATCAATTCGTTGCCACACAGAGGAGCAAAGGATTCTCTCAAAAAAAACAAAACTACGAAGAATTACTTGGCTCTGATACCATGTCACAATTATGAAACTGAAAGTCTGCCTCTCTAGCAGCTTTCCTTTTAATTTATAGAAAACCCTAAATGGGTATGAGTTTAATATACAAGGGTAAAACAGTAAAATATATTTACAGCTAATTATAACAAAACTAATATTTACAAATCTATTATTTACATGTCTACCACTAACACTTAGCAAGCATCTCATCGCCCCTAAGCCACCTAGTTTCAGTTGTTGTAATTCACCTTTTTTTTTCTTTAATTGATTCTGTTGTATTGAACCTAAGTCTTATTCCCAAATGAAATAATTTTAAGTAATTTTCCAACTTTTTATGACTATTCTCATATGAACTGACTTTATTTGCTTACAAGTTATCTAACATTCAAACAAAATCGCAAGTTTGACTTAATATTTGACATTGAAAATGCTTTAAAATAGATAAATATTTTTTTTTTATTTGCATGGCATTACATGCAGGACTACTTATCCTTATTCCTTACACATCTCCTTAAAATGACATTACAGAACACGACAAATCATCTCCTTTTGCAGTCATTTCACATGCATATGCCTTAGGTGTAATTAGGTAAGGTTGTTCTTAATGTCTTTTACATCATGTCTCTACCACTGTCAGCTTCTATAGATCTTCCATCTTCTCATTGTGCTTTGCAAAAGTAAACAATCATCTACTGCTCATCCTTTATCTCATTATATTATTTGATTATCTATACCAGTTCATGCAATTCCTACTACACTATTTTTTCCTTGTCATACCTAAATCTTTTCATGAAGTTATACTTGTTGACAGGTGGAACCAGATAAATATATAAAGAAATAAGAGCACTTTGTCTTGTACCTCCTCTAAGAATTCACCTTGTTGCTTGTAGGAGTATGTATATTGTTAAGTTCCGCCTTCATAGTTCCAGGGTTTTAAATCTTGGTCCGGTCCTATGGTATGCACGGTCCTATGGTATGCACGGACATACAGACACAGCATGGTACCGGACCAAATGCTGCTTGGGCCGGTACATACCATAGACCGAGATTTAAACGGCTACATAGTTCTGAGTTGATATATAGCATGGTAGATTATAGAAGGTTTTAGTTGACAATGATGTCATTATTTATAATTTTCTCAGGATGGCCCAACATAATTATATTTAAAATTTGGCCCTTGTCAATCCATGACTACCAATTTCACTAGCTTAGTGTCAACATTGGAGTATGTTGCTTATGGAAAAACAATCTATTAACTCAACAAGGCTTTTATAGTATCAATCAAACCGGCGGGCATAGTTCTGAAGTACTCTCAAGTTGTAGGTTTGGCATGTGTTTTTGATGCACTAAAGCAAGCAACTTAGTATTTATTTGCCAGAGATCTTTATACACTGGTACTCTTGTTGTCTATGTGAATGTTATTTTGCCAATTGACTGTGAAACTTGAGGCAATTTGGGGGTCAAATTTGCAACTTCATTATCATTTTGTAACAAAGAATTTTGAAAAACCTCACTACTTTGTGAGCATTAATCTCTCTCAAAAAAGAATATGTTGCTCTTGAAGAAAATGTCACTTAAGTGCAAAGCAGTTGATATGCTCATATGCCTTTCCCACTTGGCTGTAAGATTTGGTCAAGTTACTGTTATGAGGTTGTTGATCCTACTAGATATCATTTTTAGTAGAAAAAGTCATCTATTTCACTGTCATAAGATCTAACTTTTTCGTTTTCACGATTGTGACTTATGTAGGACCCTTAACAGTGTGAAAGGGAGCTTGCTCTCATATTTTATATTATTTTAGAGAGGCAACTAGAAAGGGTATTACAGAAGAACATAAACATGTTAAAGTTGATCCCCATTTAAATGTTGCTTATATAGTCCTTTTTTTTTGTTTTTGCACTTACATTGGTGGCTTGAAAAGGGTAAAAAAGAAAAATGATATTACTTAGTCTAGTTGTGAAGAAGAGTATAGGGTTATAACACACTAATAGAGAGATGTATTGTGCTACCTGTTAAGAGATTTGTCTTGCAAGCCTAATGCCTAAGACTATGGACTGTCATAATCATTTGTTATCTTCATTAATAGGAACCTTATATTTCATATGAAGATTAAACATGTTGAAATTGATTATTATTTGGTTTCTGATGTGATAAAGTCCAACTTGACTTGTACACCATTCACAAGTTCTGACGATTACCTACGGAAGTCTTTACCAAACCTCCTTTATCCACTCATTTCATTCCATTTGTATATATATATATATATATATACAAATACAAGTGTTAGATGTCTAGTTGATTTAAATTTTAAACGAATGTGATTCAATTCATATGTTAAACTTAGTGTTTTATTCCTTGTCTTATATTAGAGTTCACCAATAGGATATATATAGTAGCCCTTTGCATTTAATTTAATCAATCAAATTCCATTTGGATCGACTATCAACATTAAAGAAACAATTAAAATAGTTGTGAATAATATACTCACCCTCACCCCCATATTCCATATTTTCAAATGTTGCAAAAGCTATTTCTGGAATTCCGCAATTTGCCTGCATTAAATTCCGTGAAACATGTCTATATAAATTAATAAGCAAGTGAAAGCTTAGTGCAGTAAACATTATTTAGATGATATAAACTAAGAGCATAGTCTCAATTTCCATAAAAAATTCCACAAGAAATTATAACTAATTAAAGAAACAAGTCATGACTGTCCACTATTCTACAAGTAGTGAGAAGCAAGATTTTGAGAACTAATTTGTACCATCCAATACAAGGTACAAAATCAGTAACCACTAGTACCAATCTAACATAACTCAGTACATATGAATAGTTACCAATCCAACAATAGACAAATACATGATATAAACCAAAATTTAAAACCATAGTGAGAAGAAAACTGCAATTAAATATCCAATTTATTTTTCCAGGCGATGGATCCAGACTTCCGAGGCAGTCCTATGGGAAGGAGGTCATATTAAAAGATTAGAATACAAAGCGAATAATTCTTCCTATATGCAAGGACGTTCCTTTCCAGACTTAGGAGGCAATCCTTTAGGAAGGAAGTCATATTGAAAGATTAGAATACAAAGCGAGAGAATTCTTCCTGTGTTCAAGGACGTTCCTTTCCAAAACCAAACCAAGTCGGAGGAAAAGGTTGTGTATGGTTATTAGATAAATCAACGATTTGCCAGAACCATGGTTTCCATGTCAATATCAAACCAAAAAAAGATATCAATCAATCAGATCCGATAATATTGGAATAAATAAATAAAATTCAAAAAAGTAATTTTGAAAAGGTTGTGTATGGTTAGTTAGAAAGTACCTGTACACTAAGAAGACAGTTGAAATGAAATGTTGTCGCCATTCTTCCTGCAGCCTCCATCTCATATGCTATGGTCAAAGCATTAGAATGATCTAAAGCTTTGCAATCTTCTTCAATTAAAAGATCATAAAGTTCATCAGTGGCACGCAAACCTCCTTGAGCTCCCTTCAGAAATACTTTATTGGCATCTTCCAAATAGTTGCCACGGACCAGCTCCTCTTAAGTTCAAACAGAAACATTACTAGATTACAGTAACATGAGTGAATATTTTAGATTTAGCCAACCTATATAGGAGCCATACCAACAAGAACTAGCCAAGCCATGCGGATATCAAACTTTAATTTTTCCATTGCAGCCAGAATTTCTAAGCCCCTTGTGGCATGGCCTTTGGAACCAAACAAACGAATCAAAGCAATAAAAGTTTCATGCAGAGGGCGTAGACCTGCACTTAACTCTCTTCTCAGTGATTGCATCTGCATAGTGTGCAACATGTTCAGTATATGGATGTTGTGAGCTGAACACGACAGGCAAACAGGAGAAATCATGTACAAGAGATGGCATAAATGGGAAAAAAACGATTTGATTGTATCTGAGTACAAAAGTTGGATATGATGAATTGTTCTTTCTTCTGGTACACTAATTCACTAAATGCAATATTAAGATGACACCAGGTGTATTAGTTCTTCTAGCAATAGTATTGTGATTGCTTCTTGATATGAACAAAAACCTAGTGATGCAGTCAACTAACTTAGAGATTAAGCATAGAGCATGTGGCATTCCTAAGAAGAAATGATGGCACCTTAGAACTCAAGGTGGAGATGGCAATGTGCCATTCCTAATAAGAAATGATTCCTAGGACATGTATGACGCTAGCCAATAGCAAAGAAGAATATTAGTACTACTCAAAGTATCAAATGTTGGTATTGATACAGCGCAGCACAAGCTGGAACAGATATGTAACTATGTATATGAACTAGCGTGCCTATATTGTGTTTTGAAGGTACCTATGTAATGATGCTAGTGTATCGGGTAGTAGTAACTCATTGAAGTGATATCTCATCATAACGCCTAGTATAGAAATAGAACTGATTCTGCAGTACTACATCCTTTTGGGGCTAAGTGATATGGTTCTCTTGGATAATCATGATGCCTTTATGAGATGTCAGATATTATGGCTTGTGAACCAAGTAGCAAACATGCATTTGGGAAGGACAAAACACGTTGAAGCTTGAGTCCCTACTGTGATTTCGTACATTCCATATAATAATATCTACAAGTGAACTCAGGTGTGATAATCTAAGTTATCATCAAATAGTCTCACTTCATATATTTACTGTGAAACAGAATGACATAGTCCAAATGCATCAACAAGAGCTGGTCATGGGTACTCATTCTACATGCGAAGGCAGTTTATTTCTTTAAGCCTTGGTCTAAGGATCAGGAAAAATCCTTCAGCAATAACAAGTAGTCCCATTATGATGCATGGAAAAAAGTTAAATCAAGAACAGTAGAAGATCTAGAATTCAATCAGTCAGTTTGTAATTTGTATTTCTCCAAATTACCAAATGTATCTTTGTTTGTTCTATTAGGTATAATAGTGTTCAAGGAAGATGAAGATGGAGTCTTAAAAACTTTCCCACCTATAATTAGGTAAGTTGCTTAATCAGCCACCCTTTGCAGTCGACAACGTTATCAATCAGAAAATGATTATTTTATATTAGAAAGACAGTCCTGCGGAATAATTGCTATAGCTGGTTCTAAATGTGTCCTCTTACTATTATATTCATGCTTAGCATAACAACATTACAGGTAACCATTTCAACCTAGTATAATAGGATGATATATCCCTAAACCTAGCCAACCCACCCCCTCTCTCCTCTCCCCTTCTTCCCAGCCACCCCTTTAACTTGCTCCCTTTTTTTTTCTTGCCACACCCTCTACTGTTGACATCCTCCCACTGTCACCCACTACCCACACCCCTATGCTCCCTTTCTCTTGCGAGGTCTCTTCTTGCAAGGAAGGATAACTCTTAATTCTCCATCTCTCTCTTTGGTGCTCTCTTTTTACCATAGGGATCCAGATGTTTTAAACTCTACAAAACTCCAAACCTATAATTTATACCTTCTCTACCATACAACTTGTGAGGTATGGAGTCTTCTACTACCACATATAACATTAAGTCAACAACTTTGGCATGACAGCGTTGAGGACTTGAGATTCTAATTATGTTCCAAATAAGTGTTTTTCTTTAATATCATCTCATAAGGAAAGAACATAATCCTGTTGACTCTCCTCCAGCCTCTACCAATTCCACATATAAATTCTATAGGCATTCCGACTACCTACTATGCATGTAGGTTATTCATAGCATGGAACCTCATATCAATTCTCTTTTCTATAAGACAATTGCCAAAGAAATATGAGACTATGGTTGACCTCTATTCTTGTTTTTCTCAAAGGCTAGTGAGATGAGCTATTTACTATCATCCAATCATTGAGACATTGAAGTCTACAAGCAACAGAGAGAATATTTTTATTACCAAATTTCTTTCAGGCCAAAATGATTTCTATGACTTCACTAGCAACCAAATCGCTGCTAATACAACCATCCCTACTTGGAGAGTGCTCCTTTTTGGACGCTCTATATTGTTGAAAATATCCCAACTTCTACTCCTCTCACTCCTGATGTTCTGCCCTTGTAACCATAGATGCTATGGTATCTAGAGTAATGTTAGTTGAGAGCAAAAATCTAGAAAATCTATTGATCATATACAATTTCAAGATACAACCTGTTAAGATAAATTAAGCAGTAGACTATCCAATAAGCTATCTATTGAAATAAAGCAAATCACAACTACTTAACATAAAGGTGACATAACATATATGCATATGTGTATGTAAAATCTAACATTCCTCAATGTCAACCATGCCCAAGATCTTTAGACTTAGAGTGGGAAGTACAGATCTTCTAGCTAAGTGTTGCATCTCTTACAAAATGATAATCAACTTCAATATGTTGTTCCTCTCATAAAACAAAGGATTACTAAAAATAAATATAGCAAATTGATTATCACAATTTAAAACCATAGAGTAGGACATGTCAAATCAAGATTTATGAGAAAATTTTAAATCTATAGCATTTCCCAAGTGGTACTCATCTTCTTATTGTTCCAAGTAACTAAGTTACTACCAACATAGGTGCAAAATCCAGCAATGGCTCTACTAGCAACTAAATCGCTTCTAATACAACCATCCCTACTTGGAGAGTGCTCCTTTTTGGATGCTCTATATTGTTGAAAATATCCCAACTTCTACTCCTCTCACTCCTGATGCTCTAACCTTGCAACCATAGATGCTATAGTATCTAGAGTGATGTTAGTTGAGAGCAAAAATCCAAAATATCTATTGATCATAAACAATTACAAGATACAAATACCAAGGTTAAGTTAAACATATCATAATAGATAAATTAAGCAATAGACTATCCAATAAGCAATATCCTGAAATAAAGCAAATCGCAACTACTTAACATAAAGATGACACTATATATATATATATATATATATATGTGTGTGTGTGTGTTTTATGTATGTAAAATCTAACAATGTCAATCATGCCTAGCTTATTGCATAAAGTAGTGAATGTGGGACAACGGAGAGCTGGAGTGAAAATATAGTGTGGGAAGTAAATATCTTCTAGCTAAGTGTTGCATCTCATACAAAATGACAATCAACTTCAACATGTTTGGTCCTTTTATGAAATAGAAGATTACCTACAATAAATATAGCAAACTAATTATCACAATTTTAAATTATAGGAGTAGGATATGTCAAATCAAAATTAATCCATAGCATTTCACAAGTGGTTTACGCCATCGATACTCAACTTCATAACTAGAACTAGTAACCACATATTGTTTTGTTTCTTATTGTCAGTGTTGTTAAATAATTGTCAGTGTTGTTAAATAGCTGCAATTACGGCGCTATAGCATTTTTTTATAGCGATTTTTGCAATCTACTATGAAACGCTATAGCACCGCCATAGCGGATAGAACCGCATTATTATGTTTTTAAATTTGAGAAATTAAAATTACGACTTGAATTGAGTTAGTAATATGTTATCTTTCTTTATATAATTTATTTTATTTTTATACAGCTTAATTTATTAGACATATAATATATATTTCAAATGTTATACTTAAATTTTTATATATATAATATATATTTCAAACGCAATGTGACTTCCGCTATTTGCCCGTAATGCAATCCATTATATCATATTGTGAATTTTTAGCTTTCCGCTATTTTTCACAATCCGTTATTGTCATATTGATAACACTACTTATTGTTCCAAGTAACTAAGTTACCACCAACATAGGTGCAAAATTCTAAAAGGGCTCTACGATCATCCCCATTACCTGCATACGCCTAAACCTATATGTGACCATGCTTCTTATAATATAGTCCTTTGCCTGAAGCCTTTTTTAATGTATTCTATGATTCTCAAGATTACCTCACAGTGACACATGGCTTCTACATAAACTTATTATTCCAACACATATGAGATATCAGGTATAGTTACAGTAAAATAAATCAGCTTGTCAACCAATCTCTGATATCTAGCTAGGTCAACCGACTCTAAATCATTATGAACATCATTGTTATCGAAAATGCGATCTGAGACGTAGGATCGTCCAATCCTACAATCCAGATCAGCCTCTTTGATTTGGATCGGCCAAAAGATAGAAACGGTGGGTTCGCAGTTACGGAACATAGAAAAGGCTGGAATCGTCCGATCCTACCGATCCAAGATGCTTATTTTCCATACTTGTTAACCCGAAACCCGTTACTATTTTCCCACTTTCGAACCCTTCGTCTCAACTTCCTTCACTGCTCGCCGCTAAATTCTTTGCCTTCTCCTTTGCTGCTTGCCACCAACCTCTCCTTTGCTGCTTGCCACCAAATTCTGGATTAGCTTCAATTTCTAGAATAAAGCTAGACATCTTCTATGACCTCCTTAATACTGCATCCTCCTGGTGGGTCTACAAGCTTATTCTCAATACCCACTCTTCGTTCTATAGATGTTGCTAATGAATGAATATCATCCCTCACTGTAAATGCAGTTCTAGGCTTTCTTTTACCACTTGTCTTACTACTACCTGGTTCAACATATTTGGACTCAATACTTTCATCCACCCAGTCATTACTTTCAATGGGTACTTGCAAATCTATAGATGTCTCAATGTCTACGGCAGGCGTATAAACTTGATCACCAGTAGCTATTGCACATCCAAACATGATATCATTTCTTGTCTCGATACTAGGATGAATACCCTTCTTTCGAAACTTTGCATAGTCTTTGTTTATCTATAATTAGATTAGAAATATTAATCATATTATCAATTATAACAATAGTTAGGAAATTAAAAATTAAATGCATACCGCAATCTTAGTAGCCCACTATTCAGGTATAATATCCACAGTTTCTAATCTTGAATCTCATCCTAACCCGATTTCTTTTCCAACTCTTTCCAAAATTTCTAATCAGCTTTCATTTGATCCCATCTATTTTTCAGTTTTACTTTATCAGTTTTACTTTATCGTACTTCAAACCACTAAGTTCTTGAAAATTTTCTACCATAAATTTCCACCCTTGTGTTGAGAAATGAGATCCAGGTCGTAAGTTTTTCTCAATTACAATAATGCATACATCACAATACATGATTGTTGTAGAAACATTCCACACGGCTGTGGCATTTTTTGATGTTGCTTGCGAACTTTGTGTCATCTATTTTCAAATAAATATAACCATGTTAGGAGAAAGAACCTAAAGTTGTAGTATTCATATATATACATTCAATTCAAGCAACAATTATAACTTGTTTTTGCGCATAAGCTCTGAATTAAGATTTAAAACATCTAACCATACTTAAGTAGTGCTCCGCAGTGGATCTTCTACAACAAGGACACTCAAATACCATAAATAAAGTGCTTAATGTCATGCTTTCAAAACCTAAACTCGTCAGATTAGGAAATGAATTTATCTCACTTCATGTCCCTAATCTGGCTTTTATTTTGTGTCTTTCTGCTATTAAGGAGCTATATAGGACAAAGATCTCAATTTAGTAGGGAGATTTATCATAAGATCACGAGTTGGACAATATGGCAGATTTGAAATGATACGATATCGTACAGGAATGCTGATGTAGCAAATTGAATCTGAAGCTATTGATATGGATTTATGTTTAGGCATTATTCAGCATCATGAAATTATGCAGGTATTGCAATCAGGCACTAATTTCAGTGTACAAGTCTAGATCAGTTACCTACTAATTATTTTTTTCTAAAAAAAGAGAATTTCTATAGCTCCACAATTCTTGTCCATCATTTTTTTTTTCATATTTCATATCAAGGCATTTTTTGAGAAAGAAATTAACATGATCTCTGGATCATGAAATTAAACCTGATTTGAATGCAAATCTTCTGTAAGAAAGGTCATAATATGATATTTGAGCCCCTTGAATCATGAAGATTAACATATGTTCTAAGAACGGTGCATATATGAATTCTATATAAGAAGCAAAAAAAGAGGGTTTGAAGTGTGAACAAATCATATCAGAACTACAAAGCTTGTCCATAGCAAGAAATGGTTAATTTTGAGACTAACAAGTTGAACGGCTTACATATAAATTTTCGTTCTTATAGATTTTTAGAGGCGACAGCAACGGCTGCTCTTCGTCCGCGGTTTCTGCAAGAGTGAGGGTGAGCGACAAGGAGAATGGCGGCTGAACGGCTGCAAGAGAGAGCCGAGCGACGATGAGAATGGCAGCTGCGGGAGATGGAGCGAACGGGCGACAGGATCTTGCTGCAAGAGGTCTTCCAATCGACGGTGGCCGATGTGCTCGATCAACGGCCAGCGACGAAGGAGAGAACCATGGAGAGTTGATTTGTCATCATGCAAGTGAGAACAGCGACTGCGGGGCGGAGCAAATGGGCAATTGGTAAAAGGGAAGCTGAGACCCAAGAGAAGCAGCTTTTAGATTGAGAAGCAACCTCGGGCTTGCTTCTACGGCACAGTAAAAATTTTCCATTTGAAACCGAGAAGCTGGAGACCCAAACGACCCAGCTTCTTCGGTACAGTATAAATCTGCTGGCCGCAACCCCCAGAAGCAGGCCTAAAATCTAGGCCAAAAGGGCACATAGTCCTTTCCCTAAAGCCTTTTTAATGTATTCCATGATTCTCAAGATTACCTCACAGTGACGCTTCCTTGGCTCCTACATAAACTTATTATTTCAAAGCATATGAGATATCAGGTTTAGTTATAGTAAGATAAATCAGCTTGTCAACTAATCTTTGATATCTAGCTGGATCAACCGACTCTAAATCATTATGAACATCATTATTATCAAAAACACAATCCAAGTCAAAGGATCGTCCGATCCTACAATCTGGATTAGCCTCTTTGATTTGGATCGGACACAGGATTGACTAAAAGATACGAACGGTGAGTTCGCCATTCCAGAACGTAGGAACGGCTGCGATCCCACCAATCCAAGATGCTTATTTTCCATACATGTTAATCCGAAACCCGTTACTATTTTTCCACTTTCGAAACCTAATCCCGACTCCCGTTAGTCTTTGTCTCCGCTCCCTTCGCTGCTCGCCGTCGGCTTCTTCGTTGCTCACCGCCCAATTCTTCGCCTTCTCCTTTGCTGCTCGCCGCCAACTTCTTCACTGATCGCCGCCAAACTTTTCTCCTTCTCCTTTGCTACTCGTTGCCAACAACCTCTTCTTCGCTGCTCACCACTAACCTCTCCTTCACTGCTCGCCACCATCCTCTCCTCTTTTGCTGCTTGCCGCCGAGCACACTGCCAAGTGCCGAGTACGCTTTATTGATTTGAACACATCTTCGCTGTCGCGTACGGTGCTTACCTCTCCTCTTATGCTAGATTTTGGTTTGAAATTTATGGACACATCACACATACACATATTTAGTGTAGAATACTTGGATAATTGATAGTAATTAGTATTCTTGGCCTTCGTGTTTAATAATTGATTTGAACACAGAACACTCTAATCCCTATTACCCATTTACCCTAATTCATATCTAATTACCTCATTTCCTCTCTTTTTTTAATTATAATAGGCTTATATCTGGAAATTGACAACAACAATAGAAAAATCAAATGCAAGTATTGTGAGAAGATTATATCTGGAAATATTGATCAATTCAAGCATCATTTAGCTTGTACCGGAAAACAACAGAAAATTTATTTTAGGATTACTCTTTGGACTTTAGACAATTGGAATATTGGATATTTAGATCTTGGACTTCCACTTGCATTGTTGATCAATTGATTGTAAACTTATAATAGTTAGTTGTAACTTTTGACTTATAATAGTTGTTGATCATTTTGATATTTAGACCTTAATTATCCATTTTAATTGGTAAATTCTAAATTGGTTGTGAATCTTGTGATATAGTTATTTGATGTGATTTGCTTTTTTTAAATTTATTATGCATGAATGTTAGCCTTCTTAATCTTAATACTTGAAAATGCATGTTTATCATAATATTATTCCTAATATATAAATATATAAATTTATTTTTCTAAAAAATATTTTTTTTATTCTTTGGTAGGATCTTACAATCCTACGTTCCGATCCTACGAAGCCTCTACCGATCCTACAGAGGATCTCGATCCTGACAACCTTGGGAACATTATATTTTACTCATAGAACAATAGGAGTTTCAACACACCTACAACCAATCAATCATATCTCTTCAAAAAAAATCCAAGGGATATTTTCTCTACGACAGAGATATACCATTATCCTTTTATGCTAATTTAATACCAAAAAAATATTTTGATTTTTCAAGGTTTTTGAGACTAAAGTTACATTCCAAATATTGTTTAATGTTGGAGATGCCCTGTTGATCCCTCCCGGTCAGCAAAATATCAAAATACACAACAATAATCACAAGCTCTAAAAATGTAGAGTTATCTACTTTGCTACATTTGGATCCAACACCATGACCACATATGAGAATTTGTGAAAACTTGCTCTAACACCAAGTCGATAGCAAAAATCTAGAATATCTATTGATCATGAATAGTTTCAAGATACAAATACCAAGGTAAAGCTAAAGGGATCATAGCCCATTAAGATAACTAATAGACTACCCAATAAGAAATAAAATGATATAAAGGAACTCACAACTATTGTGTAATCTAACAATGTTAACAATAGTGGCTGCAAGACCAAGATAAGCCACACCACCTTACAAGTCATTGTTGTCACATCAATCATCCATTCAAGCACTAATGACAATAAATTAGTCTCAACTTGCTTTTTTATGCTCTTACTAATGTTCTTAACTTTGTGTGTTCCATAATGTTATTGCCACTATTACAATTTTTGTTACCAGATATGAGTGATCTCTAGGATATAATAGCATCAAGTACTTATATCAATATCTTGGTACTAAACCAATGACACCTAGAGTAGCTTCTTTGTTATCTTCTGGATTCTCATAGCTCAATTTGGAACCTTGCCTCATATACTAGGTACTCAAGATTATTTTTCTAGGTTGTCTACTATCATTCTACATGTATCTATTATTGATGATTCCAACATCCTTTTTAATAGTATTCATTCATATCATCTTGTTCATCCATACTTCATCTTGCTCTTTATATTCCTCAATTCACTATTAATTTATACTAAACTGCCTTGTACTTGCCAAGTGCTTTAAGGATCCACAAATGAGATGATTGGTATGGACGCCTACTATCTTGTTGATTGATGTCATGGATACATCCTATTCTACACTCACTCTTGCTACCTCCATTACTCTCCGTCATGGATACATCATGTGTCATCCTCAGAAGTATTTTTTTTATTTGGAATTGTACATGTCTTTCATTATAAGTCTTGTGAGTTGGTTAAGCATCAATGTCTTTTTTTATTAGAAAAAGAACTGCACTTGTGGTATAGCATGTTTATTTCATATTTACTTATCAATTTAATAACATATTGCGTTATATCACTTGTGCCCACACATCTCAACAAAAAAAATTGTAGAAATACAAGAATCATTATCTTTTTGATGTTTCTTGTACCCTTATCTTTCATCAAACATTTTTAAGGTGATGTTGCGCATACAGCTTGTTTCCTCATTGATAAGGCTCTATCTCATCTTCATGATTAAACTCAATAATCCACACTCAAATTTGACATTGCATGGGTCTCTCTTCCTTATTTTTCCAAGTATAACTGGATGTGCTTGCTTCGTTCACACCTTAGAGTTGGATTGTGATAAGCTTATCTCTTGATTTGCCTCTAGGTTTTTTTTTTTCTTATCTACTCTTGAATTAAAATGGACTATTATAGATATGTTCTTATCTCTCAACATTATTTTGTTCCTACTAATTTCACTTTCTTTGATGAAGTTCCTTACTACTCCATCCTTTATTTACCAAAGCCTATGCCACACCTGCCGCACCCTCTATCATAATCATGCCTCCTCTCATTGCACCATAGTGTACAATTATCACATATTGTGAACATCTGGACATAGTCCTAGGCAATTATCTTCAATTATAGATTTTTCATCCCCTTGTTTAACAAATTTTGACTTTCCTATTGTCATTAGTAAAAGGTAAAAGATATAGGACTTTTCATACTCTAACTTGCATGATTTCTTATAATTATTTAGCACCATTTTTTGCAATTCCTTGTTGCCATTGCCTACCATTGTATGCCTGGATCCTGTCATGTGGCTACATCTAATGCTATGGAAGCGAGCTATAGATGAACAAATTGGTGCTCTTATTTCTCATGGCATTTGGGAGTTTGCCTCTCCTTTGGCCAATGCTCATCTTGTTTATTGAAGATATGTACTTGTTGTAAAATATATGCAGGATGCTACAATTGAGAAGCACAATACATTATTAGTTATTAAAATCTTTATAAAATCTACATTGTTGATTATTTTGTGACATTTTCGACAAATGCATAATTATATTTTGTTTGGATATGCTTCTCCCTTGTTATCAATTAAGATTAACAAATGCATCAAATAAATATCATAAATGCATTTCTTGTGATGATTTGTCTAGGGAAGTTTACATTGAGGCAACCTCCAAGTTCTCTTACTCAGAGCATAGTTTGAAATTCCGGTCGGTTCTAAGTTCGATCCGAACCAACCGAAATTTTTGATTTGTACCGATCTGTGATCAAACCGGTTCCACTATAGCACAGTATCGATGTGAGACAATTTCACTGTAGCACAATGTCGGTTTCACTATGCAAACCGGTCCGAGACTTAATCAGTATACTAGTTCGGACCGGTTTTCAAACCATGATTCAGTGTACAATGTAATCTTAACAAAGCTAGTTATGGCATAAAAGGGAAAAAAAAAATTCCAAAAGCATGGTTTGACAAATTCCATCAAGTAGCAAATCATATTGAAATTTGATGTAGTAAAGCAAATCAATTTATCTTTATTTAGTAGACCTTGTTGTATATATGGATGATATCTCGCACAAAGATAGTGATTCTAATGGTAGTTGGTTTCCAACAAATTGTTGTGATGCATAGGTTATAAGTAAACACTTGGGTCGACCTAGCTTTTCCATAGGATTGAACTTATTATAGTGTGAAAGGCAAATAAAATAGGCATTGTATCTCTCGAAGGAAACTCATCTCTTTGGTTGCAAACCACTAGTGTTCATATTACTCCTGATCAAACTTACGGTCTTATTTTCTTTGTCTGCACTTTAGTTATTGATTATCTATGGGACAAAGAATTATAAGTATGCACCGAATCCTTGAACATTGCTGATTTTTATCTGAGCAAAGCTCAATTGACATTCATTTACGTCAACAGATCTTCTCCCATAGTTTATTTATTGATTATCTGCCGGACAAGCCATTACTATGCACACTGAATCCCCAGGCATTGCAGATTTTCCAGCTAGTAAAGTTCAAGCATTCATTTACGTTACCTTTTTTTACCAAAAAGCAAAAGGCATTTACATAAACTGTAACATGATCCATTATTGAGACCTTATTTAGAATTACTCTTGTCAATATTGATTAAGAAGAATACAGCTGATGTAAATCTACCAGCTTGTAGCAGAAACTATGTTACAACTTCTCATCAATCTGTCTCACTGTTGCATCATTTGTCTCCTTCTATCGCTTTAGTAAACAAACTGCTAACTGCAGTCAGTTAATAATAGTTGTTGAAAATTATAATTAGCATCGGAAGCTCTTCCTAGATACCTAGTACTGAACGCTAACTACATTTATAGTCAATCCAGTCAAGTACCTCATAACCATTCTCCCGTGTAAGTGATCCTTCAGGTGCCTTTATCATCACAAATACACGAAACTAATTAATAAACGCACTGAATTGAATCTAATTAATAAATTTTCTCATCCCTAGTTATTTTAACATATGACTCATTTTCCATTACCGTATAATCAACTAACAACTTCATTTATTTCCGTTTATATACGCCCCTTTTCATTAAACTGACTTGCCCAGCATGCCAAGCAAAGACCCAAATCGAAGAAACCAAAAAAGAAAAGAGTTACCGCGCCCTCCTCGTCCCCGGAAAGCGTCTGAGAGACGATAAGTCCATGGAAGGAACGAGGCCCAGGGCTGAGTCCAGCAGCGACCATATCGTAAATAACGTCCGCTACGCCGGCGGAGTCACGGCTCCTGGCGCGCTCCATGAGCTCCTCCATGAAGGCAAACCTCAGGCCCTTCTCCACGGTCGAAGCCACCAAACCAGCGGAGGGGGAATTGGGGTCGTCGTCCCTCAATTGCTTCTTCTTCTTGCGGGATTTTCTGTCGGCCTTCGGGAGGGCGCGGACTGGATCGAACCGGGGTTTGGCGACCGAAGCAAACCCCGGAAGTTGGGGGAAAGTGAGCGCGGAGAGGAGCGGAAGCGCCATTTCGGATACCTCCCCGGAAGAAGCTTGGGGACAGAAAATGGATAAGAGGAGAGAAAGGGTTTTTCTTGGAAACGAGGGTTTTAGCATTAAATAAGGAAGTGGTCTTGCTGCCGTTCGATTTGGACCTCCGAGACAGTTTTTAAAACTTCGGATCAAACCAAGAACAGGGAAAAAAAAACTCTCAAATAAGGTTTTCTAAAAGGGTTATATTCAATTATGCTTATATAGTGATTAAATATATCCTTATTCTTACTGCCCTCTCGACAATTAAATATGTTTTTATTGTTCATAACTAAAATTCATACCAGTTGAACTAATTTATGGGAATACATTTTGGTTGACTAGAACTTTCGATCTAAGTGATAATTCTTTTAATCGTGGGAAAAATGTTATGATCCATCAATTTTTTTTATACGAGCAAAAAATAAATTAATGTTTTTGATCAAACTTTGCTGTGAGTTTAATGCATTATATTGTGTGTGCATATTTAGTTAAGTGCTTTATTGCTTTCAAGAATATGAGAAATGGTTCCTTCTTCATTGCTCGAGGAAAAGAGTTCTAACTTTTACCTTCATCAGCTTTTTTCTATCTCAACCATATGGTGTTTTGACTTTGACTTTTGATATGTGAGATCCTTGAGTTGACCCATAACCATAACTTCGTATGAGCTTCTCATGAATTTGGTTGAAGAAGATAGTTAACCACCTCATAAAAAACAATATCAGTCAACTCTTACTCAAAATGTTCACTCACTAAGCTCACTTGCACCATTTTTTATACCATTTATATGTGTTCCTCCGTACACAAGCTTATATATTTCTTGAATTTTATTGCCAAAATCATGATTTTGGCTTCTCATGCTAGCATATGTTTTATTCATGAAAAGTAGCATCAAGATAGACCAGTTTTTCACTAATAAGCACATTAGGAACTCCATTGCATTGCATGACATGAAAGTCAATGAGCTAGATAAAAGTTAAAGGGCTGCAATGTGAAAAAAAAAAATTGAAATAGTAGATTGGCTTCCTAAAAATATGGATAAGGGAAGAAAGGGGGCAAAAAAATATTTTTATGGAAAAAATGTTTATGTGTTTAGTAGAAAAGAAAGAAAGTTAAGTAAAGTAAGAAAAAAAAGAAAAATAAAAAAAAAATGACATAATTAGATTTTTTTGCATTTATTTAAAGGAAAAGAAAGTTAAAAAATTGATAAATATGCTTTTATTTTTTTATTTTTATGCCGACAACGACAATGAGAAGTGGCAGTGTTATATTTTTATAAAAAAATTAATAATTAATAAATTAGTAATAATAATAAATATAAATAGTTATTTAAAAAAAAATCAAAACCCTATTACTGTTTCTCTTCCCTGCGTGCGCCGCTCACCCCCGATTCTCATTCTCCCTCATCGCACCGCTCACCCGATTCCCTTTCTCCCTCGTTTCCTCCTCCGGCGGCGACGATCAAAGCCGGCGGCAACCTTGGAAGACTTGCGCCAGCCTTCCTTCCCTCTTCCCAGCGTCGATTGGCGGCAGGCGACGGCATTCGACAAGTTTAGCTGCGAGCGTGCAAGCTGCGACAGATCTCGTCGTAGCAGCGATGAGCGGCAGTGGCGGCTTTGATCCTTCCTCCTTTCCTCTTCCCTGTCGTCCCAGCCCTCTTCCCTTGCCGGCGGCGGCGGCGATTGACGGCGATGAGTAGGGTTCCGGCGACGTACAGTACTAGCACCCCTCCCCTCTTCTTTGTGTGTTGATTTTGATACTAGGCAAGTAAGATTTTAACCCTAGTTTTCCTAGCATGTTTAGGGATGTATTACATGTGTAATTGGTAGATTTAGATGGATTATACAGTTTGTTGCCTAATTTTATTATGGATGAATATAGGGTTAAATATGCATGCTAGATTTAGATGAAAGTACCAATGTGATAATTGGAATTTAGGTAGGTATATCATATTTGTAAAATCAGGATTAAAGACATTCATGATAGAAATATATTATTTTGTAGATGTGTGATGACTAGACTTAGATGATAATTGATACTATTTTCTTTGCATGTTTATTGTAAGGTAACTTGGACTTGGGACTAGGCGTGCCTGAGGTGTGAGTATCGTGGTATATTCTTGTGATAGAGGATTTTGACTTTCAGGTAGGGATCCTACCCTCATTTTCTTGTACGGTGCTAAGTCATGTGCTTAGACACCAATCCTTTGTGTTTCTATCTGCTTTGATTTGTATCTTACATCGTTTGTCCTCATATTAATTTCATTGCTGTATATAGATGTGTGATTGATTTCTATTTGTTATCATGAAAGAGGTTATAAATGCATATTTTGTTTGGCTGTTGAGCATACCTTCGTGATGTGATTATTGTTGTTATATACACATGGTTGAGATATGATATTTTATGGTGTGTTGAGATTTGTTGTTGTACGCTTTGAGCATGCGCGCCGTATGTGGAGTGGAGATCCGTCGGCGAGGTCACGTATTAGACCATAGCGCCGACTGTGTGCAGGCCATTGGTGGTTGCCGCTCAGGGTTACTGCCAGATTGTCCTTTGGACAATACTGGGGTTTCCAAGTGTTGGACGCAACACTATCGGGCTGTCTGATGGCAGTCGTTTCACTTTTGGAGCTTGGGGGTGGAATCACTCTTATTAGAGTGTGAGGCATAATGTAATTTTTGTGATCATGAACAGCTCCATATTTTGATGTAATAGGATCTTTATGTTACATATTATTTCATATTTGCTCATTTATATATGGTACTCATGTAGTTCATAAACTTGATATCATTCTTGAACACGCATTCATATTCTTGTAAATCCCTACTTAGCTATTTGGCTAACCCCCCTTTGTTATTGCTTCCAGGTACTGATCAGTTGCAGTCTAGAGGTGGATAGATAGACTAGAGGCTTCCTTGGAGAGTGTCTAGTGATTTGTCATATCTTCTATTTCTTGTTTTATCTGGACATACATTGATTATAGTTTTTTTATGTTTATTTTTATAGTTGGACAGTCAGATTTTAAGTTTTGAACTCTGATAGTTTGGATTAAATATCTTAAATTGGTTTTGAAACTTGTTATAAGAATTTGTAATTTAATGATATTGGAATTTTATTAATGGTTTTGTAAATTATGGATTCGATTTTTGTAGTGCATGTTTAACATGCCAAATTTGTGTTGTTTGTCAAAAAGAAAAATGGATCAATGAGATTATGCATCGATTATAGGCAACTGAATGCTGTCACAGTCAAAAATAAATATCCTTTGCCAAGAATCGATGATTTATTTGATCAGCTCAAGGGCAGCAGTGTTTTCTTTAAAATTGATTTGAGATATGAATATCATCAAGTGAAGGTCAGGGATGAAGATATATCAAAGAATGCTTTTCGGACTAGGTATGGTCATTATGAGTTTTTGGTAATGCCTTTTGGTTTAACTAATGCACCAGCAATTTTTATGGATTTGATGAACCGGGTATTTATCGATTATTTGGATAAATTTGTTGTGGGTTTTATTAATGATATTTTAATATACTATTGTGGTGAAAATGTGCACAAAGAACATCTAAGAAGAGTACTTGAAAGACTGAGACAGGAAAAGCTATTTGCAAAGTTTAGCAAGTATGCCTTTTGGCTTGATAAAGTTACATTTTTGGGTCATGTAATTTCAGGAGAAGGTATAGTTGTGGATCCTCAAAAGATTAATGCAGTCTCTGAGTGGAAAAGGCCAAAGTCAGTGCAGGAGATAAGGAGTTTTCTTGGGTTGGCAGGTTATTATAGACGTTTTGTGCAAGGGTTTTCTTTATTAGCTGCTCCTTTGACTCAATTAACTAGAAAAGAGGTAAAATTTAATTGGGATGATTCTTGTGAAAATAGTTTTCAGGAACTTAAGAAGAGACTGATAAGTGCACCTATTTTAGTAGTTCCATTAGGGGATCAAGGGTATATCATTTATACTGATGCCTCAATCCAAGGGTTGGGGTGGAGTTTTGATGCAGCATGAGAAGGTAGTAGCATATGCCTATAGACAACTTAAAGAGCATGAAAAGAATTATCCTGTGCATGACTTAGAGTTGGTAGCAATAATTTTTGTGTTGAAATTATGGAGACATTACCTTTATGGTGTGCAATTTGAAATATTTACTGATCATAAGAGTTTGAAATATTTATTCAGTCAGAAAGAATTGAATATGAGACAAAGAAGATGGATAGAGTTTCTGAAAAATTATGATTGTAAAATTAATTATCATCCTGGCAAAGCAAATGTGGTGGCTGATGCTTTAAGTAGAAAATCAGTGGAACAGTTAACTCATCTAAAAGTAGCACAAACAGAGTTGGTAAAACAAATTACTGATTTGAGATTTGAGATAGTAAGTCAAGCAAGAACAAGATATATTGCATTTATGGCAATAGAGTCAGAGATTGTTAAGAAAATTAAAGAACACCAAATGGAGGATGAAAATTTGAGAAAATAGTAGAGATTGTTGAGAATGGTAAGATACCAAAGTTTAGTAAAGATTTAGAAGGCATTTTAAAGTGTAAGGGCAGATTATGTGTACCTGAGTTTGCAAAGGAAGAACTTTTGAGAGAAGCTCATAGATCAAAGTTTACTATTCATCCAGACAGTGGTAAAATGTATAAAGATCTTAAAAGATATTATTGGTGGGATGGAATGAAAAACGATGTTGCTAGATTTGTTTCACAATGTTTGATATGTCAACAAGTTAAGGCTGAGCATTTGAGACCAGCAGGAGAATTACAAAATATTCCTATCCCTGAGTGGAAATGGGAGCATATAACTATGGATTTTATTTCAGGACTTCCAAGATCACAAAGAGGACATGATTCTATATAGGTAATTTTTGATAGATTAACCAAATCAGCTCACTTCTTACCGGTTAAAAAAACTGACACATTGGATAAATTGGCAAACTTGTATTGTAGAGAAATTGTAAGATTGCATGGTGTACCTATGAGTATAATATCAGATCAAGATCCTAGATTTACTTCTCATTTTTGGGGCAGTTTACATAGAGCTTTGGGGACACAGTTACATTTTAGTACAACTTTTCATCTTCAGACAGATAGGCAGTTAGAGAGGACTATTCAGACTTTAGAGGATTTGCTCAGAGCATGTGTACTAGATTTTGGAGGTGGTTGGGAATATTATTTGCACTTAGCAAAGTTTGCATATAATAACAGTTATCACTCAGCAATTCAGATGGCTCCATTTGAAGCCCTATATGGTAGAAGGTGTAGATCACCTGTGTTATGGAATGAGGTAGAAGAAAAATAGATTTTGGGTCCTGAAATGATTGAAGAAGATGCTGAAATAGTTCAAATGATTAAACATCAATTGTTAACTGCTCAGAGTAGACAAAAGAGTTATGCTGACAAGAGAAGGAGAGCATTGGAATTTGCTGTAGGAGATCATGTATTCTTAAAGGTGTCACCTCTAAAAGGTATAATGAGATTTGGAAAGAAAGGGAAGCTAGCTCCTAGATATATTGGCCCTTTTGAAATACTTGATGGCATTGGAGTTGTGGCTTATAGACTAGCTTTGCCCCCATCACTTTCTGGAGTGCATAATGTTTTTCATGTATCAATGTTGAGAAAATATATTTTTGATTCCAGCCATGTGTTGAGAGAATTATCAGTACCAATCCAGTCAAATGCAACCTTCATTGAGCATCCAGTTCAGATTTTGGACAGAAAAGAGCATCGTTTGAGAAACAAAGTTGTCAAGTTGGTTAAAGTTGGATGACAGCATCACCCAGATTGTGAGGCGACTTGGGAAATAGAGGAAGATGTTATGGCTCAGTACCCTCACGTGTTTGATCACGGTAAGTGAATTTGGGGACCAAATTCTTTTTAATGGAGAGTATATTGTTATATTTTTATAAAAAAAATAATAATTAATAAATTAGTAATAATACTAAGTATAAATAGTTATTTAAAAAAAAAATCAAAACCCTATTACTGTTTCTCTTCCTTGCGTGCGCAGCTCACCCGATTACCTTTCTCCCTCGTTTCCTCCTTCGGTGGCGACGATCGGAGCTGACGGGAACCTTGGAAGACTTGCGCCAGCCTTCCTTCCCTCTTCTCGACGTCGATTGGCGGCAGGCGGCGGCATTTGACGAATTTAGCTGCGAGCGTGCAGGCAGCGGCGGATCTCGTCGTAGCAGCGACGAGCGGCGGTGGTGGCTTTGATCCTTCCTCCTTTCCTCTTCCCTGTCATCCCAGCCCTCTTCCCTTGCCGCCGCCGGCGGCGGCGATTGATGGTGGTGAGTAGGGTTCCGGCGACGTACAGTGCCGGTGCCCCTCTCCTCTTCGTTGTGTGTTGATTTTGATACTAGGCAAGTAAGATTTTAACCCTAGTTTTCTTAGCATGTTTAGGGATGTATGACATGTGTAATTGGTAGATTTAGTTAGATTATACAGTTTGTTGCCTAATTTTATTGTGGATGAATATAGGGTTAAATATGCATGCTAGATTAAGATGAAAATACCAATGTGATAATTGGAATTTAGGTAGGTATATCATATTTGTAAAATCAGGATTAAAGACATTCATGATAGGAATATATTATTTTGTAGATGTGTGATGACTAGACTTAGATGATAATTGATACTATTTTCTTGGCATGTTTATTATAAGGTAACTTGGACTTGGGACTAGGCGTGCCTGAGGTGTGAGTACTGTGGTATATTCTTGTGTCAGAGGATTTTGATTTTCAGGTAGAGATCCTACCTATATTTTCTTGTACGGTGCTAAGTCATGTGCTTAGACACCAATCCTTTGTGCTTCTATCTGCTTTGATTTGTATCTTATATCGTTTGTTCTCGTATTAATTTCATTGCTGCATATAGATGTGTGATTGATTTCTATTTGTTATCATGAAAGAGGTTATAAATGCATATTTTGTTTGGCTGTTGAGCATATCTTCGTGATGTGATTATTGTTGTTATATACACATGGTTGAGATATAATATTTTATGGTGTGTTGAGATTTGTTGTTGTACATTTCGAGCATGCTCGCCGTATATGGAGTGGAGATCCGTCGGCGAGGTCACGTATTAGACCATAGCGCCGACTGTGTATGGGCCATTGGTGGTTGCCGGTCAGGGTTACTGCCAGATTGTCCTTTGGACAATACTGGGGTTTCCAAGTGTTGGACGCAACACTATCGGGCTATCTGATGGCAGTCGTTCCACTTTTGGAGCTTGGGGGTGGAACCACTCTTATTAGAGTATGAGGCATAATGCAATTTTTGTGACCATGAACAGCTCCATATTTTGATGTGATAGGATCTTTATGTTACATATTATTTCATATTTGCTCCTCATGTAGTTCATAAACTTGATATCATTCTTGAACATGCATTCATATTCTTGTAAATCCCTACTTAGCTATTTGGCTAACCCCACTTTGTTATTGCTTCCAGGTACTGATCAGTTGCAGTCTAGAGGTGGATAGATAGACTAGAGGCTTCCTTGGAGAGTGTCTAGTGATTTGTCATATCTTCTATTTCTTGTTTTATCTGGACATACATTGATTATAGTTTTCTTATGTTTATTTTTATAGTTGGATAGTCAGATTTTAAGTTTTGAACTCTGATAGTTTGGATTAAATATCTTAAATTGGTTTTGAGACTTGTTATAAGAATTTGTGATTTAATGATATTGGAATTTTATTAATGGTTTTGTGAATTATGGATTCGATTTTTGTAGTGCATGTTTAACATGCCAAATTGTTGTGTCTCGGTAAATTGAGTTATTTATCGGGGCATGACAGGCAGTGACAAGAGGTGAAAGGTGACAGTGAAGAGGTGACGATGATACGATGATGGTGATGGCAACAACGACGATGACGATGATGGTGACGATAGCAACAGTGAAAAAGATTGCAAAAGAAACATAAGAGGGAGAGCAGATATGAAAAAAAGGAGTGAAAATAGACATTGAAAGTGCAGATCTAACTTTATGTCTAATTTAGATAAAAAGTAAATAGAGTTATTTTTTCTCTTATTTTAACTTTAATTTTTTTCTTTCTTATTTTTTGTCTATTTTACTAAGCATAATTTTATAATTTTTTAAAAAATATTTTATTAAAGCATTGGAGAGAGACGCTGCTCTTTTCATTTTAAGTAGAAATTCCAAATGGAATACAGAGTAACAGAGCTCACAAAAGTGGAGAAAAGCCTCATCATCTCCTTTACTGTAGTTCTCTACAATACAGTAGGCCCATTCCTATGCCAAAATTTGGGCTCCTTTGAGAGAGGGCTCCGTGCACTTCTGCTGCTCTACTTTGCACTACTTAAGCAGATGCTACAAACAAGAAAGGCAAAAAACAGGGGAGGACGGGAAATTTGGATTCAGAACTGTGAGATGCATCTCCGGTGGCAGGCGGCGGCCGGCCGCGACCGGCACGGCTTCGTCTCCTCCTTCCACATCCTCCCGATGTCCATGGCCGTCCTCACCGCGTCCGTGGAAGCCCCAGAAAGACCCCTTCTCGTGAACCCCACCGCGTAAAGCCCGGACTGCCCTTTCCACCCATTTGGGAACGGGGTCTTTGGAAACCCATCCTTGGAGAAGAAATCGCAGCCCTAAATTTTAAACAAGCGCATATTAATCCCTCATTTAATGCAAAATGGAACATCGTTGAGTGGAGATTCGTATCCATGTTTGTACCTGAAGCCATTGGGGGACATTGCTCCGGTATCCGGTGGCCAAGATGACGGAATCGATGTCGAGCACTTGGCCATCTACGAGCTCCACTCTCCCCGGCGAGAACCTCTTGATTCCTGGCACCACCTTGATATCGCCAGATCTTATCCTGCCCAGAGCTCCGATGTCGAGGACGGGGGTTTTACCCTCCGCGTTCTTGAGCTCCAGGGGACCCATGGATGGTCTCTTCAACCCGTATTTCTCTATGTTTCCTAGCACTAGCCACGCCAACAGCAGTAGAATCTTGTCCACCAACCATAGTGGCAACCACTTCATCAGCAGCACCGCCAGCTCGAAAGTTGATTTCCCAAGCGCCTCCCTCGGCAACACATGAACCTGGAATCGAATCGAGTTTCCGTCATCAATTGGTGGTTACGGAAGCAATATTTGGTTTTGGGTTTGCTCTGGGAATGATCACTTACCGAATCGCGGACCACCATGACCGGGAACGCCTCGTGGTCGCATAGGTCGAGGCTGAGCTCCATGCCGGAGTTGCCGCAGCCGACCACTAGCACGCGCTTACCGCGGTAGGACTCGCCGGACTTATACTCCGACGCGTGCATGATGTCGCCGCCGAACTCTCCAAGCCTCTCCAGCTCGGGAATGACCTTCTCGGCGTTCTCGCCCGTGGCCACTACCAGCCACCGGCAAATGTACTCCACCTCGAGGTTCCGCTTTCCTGCCTCAGCGCCGCAGCCCACCGTGCGCACTCGCCACAGGCCACTGGTCTCGTCGTACCTAGCCGACTGCACGGCCTGGTTGAACCGTGGGTGGATCTCGAAATGCTTCGCGTAGCCCTCCAGGTACTCGACAAATTGCTTCTTCGAGGGGTACTCTGGGTAGTGCTCTGGAAAGGGGAGCTTGGGAAGCTGGCAGAACTGCTTAGGCAGGTGGAGCTTGAGGCGGTCGTATGTGCGCTTTTGCCAGAGAGAGGCAATGCAGTCGGCTCGTTCAAGAATGACAAAGGGCACGCCCTGCTCCTTCAGGCTGGCTGCAACTGCTAGACCGGACGGCCCAGCACCGACGATGATCGGCCCTGTCACCAGGACACACCGCCGTGAGAAGTCGAATGGATCAGTCATAATGGCCATTGTTGTTTTTGTATATGTGGCGCCGGAGTCTTAAGTTGTAGTAGGAAGTAGAAGAGTTGTAGGAATGAAGAGAAGCTGACGGAGAAATGGATGGAAATGAGGGAACGGCTGACTTGTGATAAAGTGGGAAAGGAGAGGTGTTTAAATAGGTGGCTGGTGGGTTGGCCATGGCTCATGAGAGCTCCATGTGACGGGAGCTGAAGTTGGTGTTTAACATTTCCAGGCAGTTCATGCTTTTAGAATGCATCTAAGACCAGATTTCCGATGGATATTTTATGAGGCAAAATAATTAGCATAACAAGATCTAAGTGTTCATTTTCTAAATCTACATTATACTTATTTCATGACTATAAGCACCCATTGCTGGTACTGCTAGAACAGATTCATATTGCACTTTTT
Organism: Costus lasius; assembly: GCA_027563935.2. Lineage (NCBI taxonomy): Eukaryota > Viridiplantae > Streptophyta > Magnoliopsida > Zingiberales > Costaceae > Costus > Costus lasius. Next base: position 12,026,289 of record CM050450.1, on the reverse strand, counting down.
TTTGGCATATTTTACTATTGAAAATGAAGCTTCAACTTGTATGATGAAATTAACCTTGGATTTACCCTGACTTTTATGTTTATCTTGGGTGTTCCTACAAAAGTTCATGAAGAAGTCGATCAAATATGTTGTTTATATCTTGAGGAACTTGGAGTCAAACTGAGATGATGCATCGCAAGGAAGCAATAGCTGTTTGATTAATCGCTTTGTAAATGTTTATGGACTACTAACTTGTTCTGGTCTTGTTTGTTTCATCTAATTGATATGGTTATCTCTTTTACTCCAGACTGCATTAGTATCAATTCATAGCATTCACTTCAGTTCTCTAAACATTCCGTTAACTCAGACTTCCTTAGTTGACTTCCTGCTAAGATCCTCAAATTCCAGTTTTCACACAAACTTTGCTAGCAAAAATTACTGCTTGATATCTTAAGTTCAGGTGGTACTTGTCTACTTGAGATCTTTATCACTATCATAATTGGAATTTTGTTTTTCTGAGTTATGTAATTAAATTATCTTTGGTATTGTACAGTGCCTTTTGATCGCTCATCTGAAAAATCAATATGGGGATGACTCGTATTTCCAGGTATTGAATTAAGGTTTTATACTTCCGGTTGTAAGTTTGTAATATGCACTTATTCATTTCTTTTAAGAAAGTTGATATTTTAATCCTTGGTTTTTGAATACTAACAGAAGATAAAAATATTGCAAAAAACTGAAATATTAAGTTTTGTTCGGGCTAATTTAGAAGTGCTTTATAATTTCTCTCGCATTTGAAACAGATGATACTAATATGTGACTTGGTACATTGTGGTCCTAGGTCTTATATTGCACCAAAAAATTGCATCATATAGTGTCGACAACAGATTTAATTTGTGACTTAATAAATGTACTAGTTGAGATGCAATGTTTATTTGCAAAGTTGGTAATCAATAATATTCCTAAATTACTAATATATTTGTCTGATATCAATTGCATCAATAACAGATTTGAAATGTTTCTTTAACAATCAATTCTACTCTACGCATCATGCAAAATTAACATGATATATGACATTCATCGGACAATTTAATCTTTTCATTTCCAAACATGGTTAAATTATCACTTATCCTCAAGAGGCTGCAATCCAATCATAGAAAGTGGATAAATAACTGAGAGAACACATTATTTATCATGTATTCTGCATCTTCTCCATTGACGCCAGCACATGTTCCGGTAAATGGAGAATTATTTAGGCCTACTTGCACTGACTACTGAATAAATATCTTAGTATACTTTTACGGAATCCAGCATAACGATTACAAGTTGATGGTCCATCAAAAGATGCACAAAATGATCGATGTGCTTATGTATTGTAGCATATTGAAATAAATAATTTGTTTAATCAAATTTTTCGCTTCATATGAATATGAATTGCTTTTGACTTATTGCTTGTTCGTTGAATTCAAGAAGCCAACTGAAAAAATTTATCTGTTCTAATCAGACTTCTGGATTACCTGCGAAGTATAGGATAGTCGGCGTTTCCCCACCACCCACAATAAAACTAAACTCTTTTTGGCCTTGACACCGTTTAATAGTTTAAGTTCTGATACATTATATCAATATATACTAAAGATCCTTGCTTATAATTTTCTTCGAAACGCAAGAAGAACCTTGCTCCAAGTTTGCACCTTAAAATCCTTTGATTACTTGTGAATTTGGTGTAAATAATTAGGAAATTCAATAGATTGGGAGAAAAGTCTATTGAACTGAACCCACATTTGAATCAAACTCTGAACCTAAACTATAATTAGGCATATTCCTTACCTGAGCTTGACCAAACCCACTTAATAGGCATGAAATCTGACTTAACCAGGTTAGGTTCAGTAGTTTTTTTCTGAATTTGCCATCCCTATCTAAATGTGAGGATAGTTAAGGGTGTGCATTAAGTAAAATCTCGTCTAGCTCTTAGACAGATATGTATGGGCAATTAAAAAGTAAAGTATTTTAAAGTACTAAATAATAGGATATTTTAGCTTTATTAAATTATAAAATTGAATTAGGTGTCAGTCCAATTATCAAAGACCTCAGTTGTTGATAACAACAAGATCTAACAAGATCTCAGGTCAAATCCCATCATTTTAGTTAATAACGTAGAAACAAAAAAATGCCCGGCACCAGACTTAGTTGGAATCTTGGAATGGGGAATTAGAAAGCAGAAAATGAAGAAAAGACTAACAAGTTATAATATCTCGTAACGCAAAACGCATGCACCGCTCGTAATAAGTTAATACGGGCTGAGAATCTTGATAATTCTCTTTTTTGTTTCTATTGCTACATTTAAACACTTCGCGTTTTTTGTTTTTATCACTTTAAAACATTTTGAGAATACTCTTGTATTTAGTTCAATGATTCTGTTTATTGGGCCATGTGATCGACAGGTACAAAACTGTTGGTTCATGAATTTATTTCTGTACTCGTCTAATTTATATGGAATAAGATAGTTTGTTTATTCTACTCAATTTGAATATAGTTACTGGCCCGTTCGGCGAGAAAGAAACGATCCAACCTTGAAAGCAATGAAGGAATTTATATTCTCTGATGGCAAACTTTTCCACTCTCTTCTTGAGAATGAGAGCTCGGTGGTGAGGCATGTGCATGCACAACACCTTGGTTTCTTGAGTTCTCTACTTTTCATGTGTTAAAAGTAGTATTAAAATATGTTCTTATTAAGCTCTTCTTATTCTTCCATAGACCATGAAATGACTTGAACGTCCACGTCTAGCATGGGAATATTGGCTGCAACAATTCATGCATGATTAACTAGGGATATGTGCATTAGCGCAGGTTACTTAGTTCTGCATTAGACAAGTGGAGGTAGAACACTATGACCACGCATCAAAGCACATGTTTAATCATTAATTGGGTCGCCCATGATGGCAATCGCCGTGGTCGGCGATAAGCTTTCTTGTCTTGTGAACAAGCCCGGTGCTAGCATTTCCTGAGAGTATAATCGTTGGTTTCAAACTTTATCAGAAAAGAATGAAAGAGCCTGATGCAGAGTGTCGCTTTTATACACGAAAAGGTGTTGATAAATTTTGTAAATGGGGATTCAAGATTGACTCCAATCTCTTGCAAAAAAGAAGGAAAAAAAAAAAAGAAAAGGATTGACGCCAACCGGATTAGGTGAGCTTCATTCTGCTTTCCTAGGAGCTTTGTTGCATGCCTAACCAGTTTAATGTATTCCCTTAGTTTAATGCTGCTTTTTAGGGAAGCGGAACTCAAAAGGGGGAAGGAGGGAATGCAATTTGTTAATGGTTGTAGACGGGGGAGCGTCCAATGTCAAAAGAGTGTCTAGCATCAAACGTCGTGAGCTTTGTTACTTCCCTGTAAGTGAATTTAATCATTCTTCTACAGCACAGCCTACTAACAGAAAGAATTATGTAGATTGTGGGATCTAATAATGCTCAAAAGCTAATATAGGGAAATATAATAATAATGTAATAATTGATTCTATATAATGATTAGAGATGTCCTACTAGATTTCTATGAGATGCAGAGATGGTGGGCTTGCTTAATTAATTCAATTGTCTATTCTTTTCCATATATATGGATTCGGTGCGTCCACATGAAGTTCTGGTGGCTCCTTGTGACCAGGACTAATTGAGAATGATTGAGCCAACAATGTAACACCACTAGTCATGCTTCATAACTTATTCAAGAACGCAGTCGATTAAGACTGACTAATCACAAATCTGTGGCGGATTTCATATAAACAAGGGCTTCAAGCAACTGGTATTTGGTTCATGCCATTCGACTACCAAATCCTAATCAAAACATAAACTAAAACAGAAATAGAAGTGAAAGGAAATTGAAATAATAACATAACAGAAAGGCCCAACCTGAAAACTAAATAATCATCAAGCAAATTTGTTATGGAGATGCATTTCCTTGGCAATACTATAATTAAGCTGACATTTTTTTTTCTCTTTGCAGTCCACTTCTGTCCAAGGACAAATTCTCTACTATGGTTCTTTTGTGAATGTCATTGGCGGGAAACAATATACATCATGAGAGATGAATTACACAAAATGCTCAAGAAGGATAGGTAAAATACTTTTTAAAATAGTTTTATATTTATAAAAAAATAATTCTATAGGTTTATGAGGTGAACAAGAAACTCATTTAAGTGATTAGTCATTTTGTATTGATAGACTTTTATTCATCAACTCTAACAGATATTGGATTTGGGAACACACAAGGAGTTCACCAATTAGCGTATGAGGGGATAATCAAACTCCAAGACAACTACTAGGGCATTATAGGGCTTTAGAAGGGAAGAATGTCATAAAAGCTAATTCAGACAAAACACTTAAGAGAGAATACAAGGTGCTCCTTAAATTCCAATAATTTTGTATATATGAGGGAGAGAATAACCCTAGTCTTTTAGTTTTCAGTTATTTGTCAATTTACTATAGAGTCAAGAGAGTCGTGTAGGCTTTACCAATGAGCCTATAAGGGGATAAGCAATGTGTTAAGAAGACCAGTGTTGTTAGACTTTGGCAAGGGAGAATATTATGAAAAGTGACTCATTTTAAGTGCATAAAAAGGATATGCAAGTTATTTCCTCAATAGTACAATATTATTGGTAAAAAATGTCTCATCAATTGTTTTAGGTGGAAGGATTCCCACCCAGTTCGTTATCTTCTTCTTTCATTAATAATTATGGCTTTGGCACCACCGACCTCAGAAGGCTTCACATCTTACCCTAAGACTTCAACACCGGAAGTGATTAATTTTTAGAGGTAATATTTTTATTCATAAAAAATGTTTATGCTCTCATAGGAGTTGCTTACATACTTTTTATAGTCTTGCGGTGGCTCCCAAAATATTTAAACCCCCAAGTATATGAACCATATGTTCTATAAAGCAAATCAATCAAATTAAACTGTCTATGATTTAATAGCAATTTTTAAATCTCATTAAAAATTATGCTGCTTGTGTAGTTACATGCCACAGTCATCATCCCTTAAATATATATGACGACCATCGCTGGAAGCTCTTAAAAATGTTCAGATTACGACCATTTTTAATTCCATACAAATTCATGCAAGTGATCGAAGCCAGTTTATGATAGGAATGGCATCTCATCCACTCATCTGATTGATGCTTATGCATGTGGATAATGCTCTGCAGCATATGCACTACCCTTGCCCTGCAGTATCGTAGTTTCCAATCAAATTGTTGGCCACATGAGAAGCATACTATCGGTGGCAACATTGATATAACAAATAGATATCAACAATTAACAAGAGGTGTATAGATTCATTGAGCCTTTCTCATCTTCCGCTCATCTAACTCATACTTATCCAAATAAACCCTCCCTCAAATAGTCAATGACATATTAATTACATGCATCCACCATCTATCTCTGACCATCTTCAACGGTCAGGTTCCTCTTTCAGAGTGGGTAGCTAACTGTTTAACTACCATGTGGAACAATTATTACTACTTTGATTTATTATAATTTTTAAATGCTTTCAAGGAGAATCATCATAGCACAGGTTTTTTTTTTAATTTTTTTTTATCAGAACTTCTCTGTGTGGGACATTTGAATCTTAGTCAGTTAAATACAGAATTTTATTAAAAAAAATGGTGTCCCTAGTTTGTATCATTAAAAAAACTATTTCCTAGGTGCATCACATGGTAATCGTAGATATAAAATTGGCATGGGCAGAGTAAAGCAACAGTTTACATCAATTTCTGTGTGTTCCTTTTGTTGCTCCATCCACTGAATCACTTCCTCTTCCACGTGGAGTTTCTTGCTCCATGTATATAGATGGCGCATATTTAGGGCAGAGTTCCGCCTAGTTCTGTACACATCAGATGCTTGTAGAAGTTGGTTCATCCTCCTTTGCATGTGAATATTCTATACTAGTTTAACACCTTGGTAAATGGGAAGTCGAGAAACTAACTATACAAATTAGAAGAATGCCGTGTACAGGGGTGTTCATTCATTTGGCCATATGCCTTCATTTTCTAAGAAAACTGAAATGCATGTACTTACAGTTACGAGTAGAAAGTGAGGAAAAAAATGAATAATTAATTACTAAGTTAGGATTACAGGTATATATGAAGACAGATTAGATAATACTAATAGGTCAAATAGGTTAAATCCACTAATACTAACTAACCCGTTAAGCAACCCGTTAACCTAATACACAGCATACTCTTAACACACCCCCTCAAGTTGGAGCAAATATATCAATCATGCCCAGCTTGTTACAGAATTCACACAATTTAGCTGTGTTGAGAGCTTTAGTGAAGATATCGGCAACTTGCTCTTCAGACTTAGTATATGGAGTGGCGATTTGGCGATTTGAAATAGCATCTCTGATAAAGTGACAATCAACTTCCACATGTTTGGTGCGTTCATGAAAAGATGGATTATTTGCAATGAAAATAGCTGACTGATTATCGCAATGCATAATCATAGGACTATTCACAACTAGGCCAAACTCTACCAATAAACCTTTAATCCATAACAGTTCACATGTGGTATGGGCCATAGCATGGTATTCTGCTTCACAGCTTGATCTAGACACCACATTTTGTTTCTTGCTCTTCCAAGTGACCAGATTTCCCCCAACGTATACACAAAAACCTGATATAGACTTACGGTCATCTACGTTCCCTGCATAATCAGCATCAGAGTAGGACTCAACAGCAAGGTGTCCATTTTTCTTGTACAGGAGACCTTTGCCTGGTCATTTCTTGAGGTATTGAAGAATTCGTAGTACAGCTTTCCAGTGACACTCTTTGGGGGACTGCATGAACTGACTGACTACACCAACTGCAAACGAAATATCTGGGCGAGTAACAGTAAGATAAATGAGTTTGCCCACAACTTGTCTGTATAAGAGAGGATCGGTATCTTCAGATGTTTCCCATAAGCTATGTCGTTCATTCGGAGCCATCGGCACATCATGGGGTTTACACTCTAGCATTCCAGTGTCAGATAGAAGATCAAGTACATACTTCCTTTGAGATAAGTGAACACTGGAACCGTTATAGGCAATTTCAATGCCAAGAAAATAACGAGGTTTACCCATATCACGAAGAGAGAATTGCGATTGAAGATAAGTCTTGGTCTCATGGATACCTTTGGAGTCATCGCCAGATAAAAGGATGTCATCAACATAAATAGCCAAGATGATAATACCAGAAGGTGACTTCTTGATAAAGATGGAGTGATCAGATTTACAGTGAAGGAAGCCAATCTAAGATATTATAGTAGAAAACTTCTAGAACCACGCTCGCGGGCTTTGTTTGAGACCATAGATAGCTTTGTGTAACTTGCAGACCATCCCCCCCGGCTTGACATAACCAGGAGGTTGATGCATATAAACATCTTCAGTAAGATCACCATACAGAAACGCGTTCTTAATATCCAGCTGATGAAGAGACCACCCAAGGTTAATGGCAAGCGAAAGAATAATGCGAACAGAGTTCAACCGGGCAACCGGAGAGAACGTATCCAAGTAGTCCACACCATATATCTGTGTAAATCCTTTGGCCACCAAGCGTGCCTTATAGCGATGAACAGAACCATCAGGGTTATGTTTAACAGTGTACACCCACCGACACATAACCGGGCGAGCACCAGAAGGAAGGGGAACAAGACTCCAGGTGCAGCGCGAGGTAAGAGCATCCATGGCAGCCTTCCAATGTGGAAGAGAAAGGGCGGTGGAATGGCTGGTAGGAATAGTGCTCGAAGATAAAGCAGTAATAAAGGCATTATGAAATGTGGAAATGCGTTTGTATGAAACATAATGAGAAATGGGATACTTAGCGGTCGAGCGACGCCCTTTGCGAAGAGCAATGGGCAGATCATCTGGAGCTGGACTAGGATCCTCAGGCAAAGTCGAGTCAGGCGGGGGGACCGGAGCTGGAGCGGCTGGTGCCCTGCGATGATACACCTTTAAAGGAACAGTGGAAGTACCAGGAACCAACGAAGGCACAGATGGTACATCTAAGGGGCATGGAATAGGTAACGGAATGAGAAGATCAGCAGGGACGGAATTTGAGAAGTATGGTGTAGATTCAAAAAATGATACATCCATACTCACAAAATACCGTCCTATCTTGGGACCAAAACACATGTATCCTTTCTGAGTTCGAGAGTAGCCAAGAAAGACACATTTAACAGCACGTGGACTCAACTTATCATTCCCTGGAGAGAGATTGTGAACATAACAGAGACATCCAAATGTCTTGGGTGGAATTGGAAAGGTAGGACAATCCGGTGAAATAATGGAAATAGGAGATTTACTTTGAAGTGTGGAGGTGGGAATCCTGTTAATTAAGTAGGTGGCAGTCAGAACAGTATCACCCCAAAATTGTTTAGGGACACACATGTGAAACATAAGGGCGCGAGTGACATCAAGTAGGTGACGGTTCTTGCGTTCAGCAACACCATTCTGTTGAGAGGTATAAGGACAAGTAGTTTGGTGGAGAATGCCTTGAGATTCACAAAACTTGGTAAACCCTGAACTGGTGTACTCAAGTGCATTATCAGTGCGCAAAATTTTCAACGGTAAACCAAATTGATTTTTAATCTCAAGGTAGAACAACTGAAAAACATGAAGCACATCAGAACGATTTTTTAATAAATAAATCCAACACATGCGAGAATAGTCATCTATAAATGTCACAAAATATTTAAAACCATCTCTGGTGGAAACAGGACTCGGACCCCAAATGTCTGAATGAACAATATGAAAGGGTACAACGGTAGGAGGACTGACACTTTTAGGAAAAGAGGTGCGATGATGCTTTCCAACCTGACATGCATCACACTCAAAAGTAGGACAAGATTTAAGAGACAAAAATTGCTGCACTTTTGTTGAGGAGATGTGACCCAAGCGACAATGCCACGTGTAGGGTGAAGAAGTAGTCGTCAAAATGCGAGTGGGAGTAGATGCAGGTTCGGTCAACACATAGACACCACCAACTTTAAGCCCCCCACCAATCTTCGCCTTCGTCCTGAGGTCCTGAAAAACGCAAGAGGAAGAGAAAAACGTGATTGAACGGCTCAAGTTTTTAGTGAGGGCATATACAGAAATAAGATTCACTGGAAATTGTGGAACATAAAGGACATTATTCAAGGTAATTGTAGGTCCTAAGCAAATTGTCCCTATGCCATGGACAGGAATAAGAGAGCCATCAGCAATGGATACCGGGCTATGGTTGGTATCAAGTTGAAGTGAATCAAATAATGAACGATTACCTGAAACATGAGAAGTAGCCCCGGAATCTAAGATCCAGGTATTAGGAGAGGCAGCAAGGGAGGCAATACCAGAAACGCCAGGAGTAGTAGCCACCAAGGATGAGGAGGAGGATTCAGCCTGGGCTGCCAATCTAACAAGACGATCATACTCGGCTGAAGACACAGTGATCGTCGAGTCAGAAGAAGGAAGTATATCAGCCTGTGCAGAGGTGGATGAACCATGATCAGCAGCCAACTTGGCATAGGTAGGTTTACCAAACTTTTTCCAACATCGGTCTGATGAGTGATTAGCGCGGCCGCAGTGTTCACAGGGTACAGTGGATCGGCCACGTCCTCTCCCTCGGCCAGAGCCGCCAGCACCACGTCGACCACCATAGGGAGCAACAAGTGCACTACTGACAGGAGTGGCAGTAGGAGTGCCCATAGAGACGCGAAGAAGACGGGAATAAACACTCTGAATTGTTGAGACAGAGGGATCAGCTAGTAACTGAGCCTTTGCAGCCGCATAAGAATCATCTAGGGCAGTAAGAAACCGGGAAACAAACAATTCTTGACGTTGCTAAATAGTCACCGAAACATCAGCAGTCGGCGGTTGTAACATTTGCAATTGATCCCATTTGCCCTTAAGAACCCTATAAAGGTCTGGTATAGACATTCCGGCTTGTTTAAGATTGAAGAGATCCTCATATAGTTGATGAACTTGACCGATAGTCTCCTATGGAGCATAAATAGATATCAGTGCATCCCAAATTTCTTTAGCTGTGTCCAAGCACATGACAGTTGATGCTATACTTGTCTCAATGTTGGCCAGAAGAGACGTGACAACGGCCATGTCCGAACGTTTCCATGACTCATAAGAAGCATCTGAGGGGCTTGGAGGCAAGCTAGTAAGATGCAGTTCTTTCCCGTGTGAACCAAGATAAAAACGGATAGATCTAGCCCAAAGTAAGTAGTTACTACCATCAAATTTAACAGTGGTTGCAACACTAGAGGCAGGCTTAAATTCAGTTACAGTTGAGAAATCCATAGAAAAAAATAATATTAAGAGGATGACGGCTGGAGCAAAGGAGCGGCTTGACCGAAACAATATCACCTGCGTGAAGCGATGAAGACAGCGAAGAGGAAGACCACAACCGCCTAGAAGAAGGTCTCAACACCAACGATAAGATAGCACTAGCGATGAGGAAGTTCGCTAGAATTGAGAATCGTTGGTAGGAGTCGCTGGAAGATCGCGTCGGAGGGATCGCCGGTCAAGCTTCAAGCATCTCCAGCCGCCTCACCGGAGGAAGATAGCGGAAGACGGAGTGATTATGCGCAAGCGGAAGTAGAAAGGGAGCGTCGCGTGGCCGAAGCGAACAAGGAGGGCGACGCAGGCGGTGGTGAAGCGAGAGAGAAGGGCGGCGACGGCGGAAGGGTGGTGGCGGCGACAAGCCTGCTCTGATACCAAGTTGACGAGTAGAAAGTGAGGAAAAAAGGAATAATTAATTACTAAGTTAGAGTTACAGGTATATATGAAGACAGATTAGATAATACTAATGGGTCAAATAGGTTAAACCCACTAATACTAACTAACCCGTTAAGCAACCCGTTAACCTAATACGATGCATACTCTTAACACTTACAATGTAATTTTTAGGTTCAGGTTTCACAGTTACATAAAAGCAAACGAGATCCCAATTTGGTAAATGTGTTTGCAAGGAAAGAAGAGAAAAACAGTTTTCTTTTATTCCTTGTAGATATAAGAAAGTTAATAAAAAATAGACTATCATTGTTTGAATTTTAGTTCCATCCACTTTAAACAAAAATTAAATTGCTGAAAATACTTATAAAAAACGTTTCTAACGCATTCCATAAATTATACCTTCTATACCTTAGTTTTTTTTTATGGGCTACTTGTCAATAATAGTAAATGTCAAAAGGTTAAAAGTGATTTGCTAAAACTAAAGGTTTTTTTTTCTCAAAGAAAATATGAATAGGAGAATTTTAATATTTTCATCGTCTTATTTTTATATTTTACGAGTACATCTTATTTATTTATTTTTTAGAAACAAGCGCATAAGGCACTTAGCAATTTCATTTAACAGAGCCGAAAGAAATTGCACTTAACAGAGTTTAAAATAATAATAAGAAAGGACAAAAACCTCAACCTATAGAAACATCATATTAGATTCTAAAAATTTAAAATATGTAGAAATTACAAACTTTTTTAAAATAGTTTTTCTCTTGAAAGTGTACTACTATATGTGGAAATAAATCTTCTACTGCAAACTTTCATGAGACTGAATCTTACCTTTGAGTACTTTACAAAAGATAAATTCATATAATTATTGATAAGATCGAAAACTTAGAAGCATCCTCTTAGTTTTCTTCGTCCCTACTAGTGTTGCATCCCCTCGTATGATGATGGTATCATTTTTCTTATCGCAGTTAGGTAAGGATTTTTCTTTTCTTCGTCATATCTTGCCTCTTAATGTATTTTTACTTGCTTCCTTAGTAATTATATGTGGCTATTTTTTTAAAACATAGCTAGTTAGATAATGTAAGCATGACTTAATCTTAAAAATCTTATTATCAACAACTAAATTCTTATCAAGTTACCCCACTAAGGTGGGTAATCATGCGGCATGTTAAATTAATTAAATTTTATTTACACTATGTTTCCTTCTATAGAAAGGGGAGCTTTTCGTTGTAAAAGCGAAAAGAAAAGGAAGAGAAACTTTTCCTTGTTTTTTACAACGGATGGATTTCTAAGGAGGGAACATAAGAAAAAAATAATACTATTTTTCATTGTTTAGCGATCTGCTCAAATTGAACAAAAAAGGCACAAACACATGAAAACCACTCCCTCTTGCAATTGCTGCACGCTGCCACTCACCGACGATAGACGATGCCGCTCACCGACATTGTTGCTCGCAGACGTTGCTTCTTCACCTATGTTGGAGCAAACTCCACCTTCTTTGCTCGCATCGAAGCAAGCTCTATCTACTTTGCTCATATGAGCTACATGAGCTAGAGAGCGTCATGTGGATTTCCCTGTTAAGCTCGTTGCCTCCTCCCGGAGCTTGCTTGCCTCCCTCCAAGCTTGTGTCTGCCCCCCGCCTCCTACCTCCCACCGAGCTCACCCACGTCCCACCTCCCACTGAGCTCACACCCGCCACCACTACCTCCCAGCTGAGCTCATGCCCGCTGATGCAGACATTGCTTCTTCACCCGCATCGGAGCGGGCTCCGCCTTCTTCACCTGTGTCGAAGCAAGCTCTGTCTACTTCGCTCGCATCCATCTCCTGCCTCTCACCGAGCTCATTCGCATCCTACCTCCCGCCGAGCTTGCGCATCTCCTGCTAAGCTTGCGTTCGCCATCGTTGCCTCTCTGCGAGCTCACGCCTGCCGTCGTTGCCTCCTTGTAGAGCTTACTACTTTTGGTCGAGCTCATGATCACCGTCGCCGCTGCTCATGCCATGATTTCTCTCTCATCTCACATGATTCTCAGCTGATTTTTTTTCTTCCCATCACATTTTCTTTCCATTCAGTTTTTCTTTACCTTTTTTTTTCCAAGAAAACGCAGCCTGGTGAATTTGCTAATGTGTTTTTGTGCATTTGGCGGATTGAGCACATCCTTCCAAATTTTCTTCTACTAAAATCCTGCAAATCCTTTTGCAGATTCCACGTACTAGACAAATTCTTGTGCGGCGTCGCGTGCTGCGGCCACATTTGGAGCCAAGATGCTCATTTGCAAACCAACAAAAACCACCCTCTTGAACGGTTCCAACTTCCAACACTCAATTTTATTGCTTCTCTCTCGCGGTCGTAAGCTAAATCAATATCGTTCGATTTTATAAATTGACGTAGTTATTAAAAAAATAAAAATAAAATATTGCTATGTAAATTTCTTATTAAAAGAGATATGCAATTGTTTAATTTATAATCGTAATATACAACAAATGCTAGTTCACAAACCCGTCGCCTTCACCTGACCTTCCGCCGGCCGAAGCAGACGCATAGTTATCATCAACGCTTTGCCGGCCCGGTCCACTTCGCGCGCAATCACCGGCCTGGTCTCCTTTGAATCAAACACTATATAAACAACCGCCAATTCCGCTCCCCGCAGCACCACAGCACTAGTAATTGATCCAGGCCCTCTTCTGACTTCTCCATTCATGGAGAACCTGCCCAAACCTTCCTCCTTTATCTGCCTCGTAGTTCTCCTTCTCTTGGCCCAACTATGCCCAATTAAGGCGGCCCAGAGGAACTCCTACATAGTCCACGTCCAGCTGCCGGTCTCCGCCGGAGAAGACCGGGAGAACTGGTACAAGGCGTTCCTCTCCACCGTCACGTTGGAGCAGCATCTGATCCACTCCTACACTAATGTCGTGAGCGGCTTCGCGGCTCGGCTCACCGAGACCGAGCTGGCTCTCCTGTCCGCCCTGCCCGGATTCGTCCGCGCCTACCCGGACCGCGTTTACCAAATCCAGACCACCCACACGCCGGACTTTCTCGGCCTCCACCTCCGGCAGGGCACATGGAAGGATTCCAGGTACGGGGAGGGCATCATCATCGGCCTTCTCGATACCGGCATCTTCCCGGACCACCCCTCCTTCAGCGGCTCCGGGATGCCGCCTCCTCCTGCTAAGTGGAGAGGCAGGTGCGACTTCAACGCCTCGAGCTGCAACAACAAGCTCATCGGCGCCAGGGCCTTCCTCAGCGGCGCAGCGGCTGCGAAGGGAGAGTCGTTCTGGGCGGCGGCAGCGTCCCCCATCGACGACGAGGGCCATGGCACTCACACGTCGAGCACCGCGGCCGGCGCTCGTGTTCCGGGCGCGCAGGTGCTTGGGAACGCCTACGGCACGGCCACCGGCATGGCGCCCCTGGCGCACGTTGCGATGTACAAGGTCTGTGGCGAAGTGGACTGCACTAGCAGCGACATCCTGGCCGGGATGGACGCGGCCTTGTCTGACGGGGTCGACGTGCTGTCGCTCTCCATTGGCGGGCCGTCGGTGCCTTTCTACGAGGACTCGATCGCGGTGGGCGCCTATGCGGCTGTGGAACAGGGCGTGTTCGTGAGCTGCGCGGCCGGCAATGCCGGGCCTGTTTCCAGCACTCTCTCTAACGAGGCGCCGTGGATCCTCACGGTCGCCGCGAGCAGCATGGACCGGAGCATTAGGGTCACCGTGCGGCTCGGCGACGGTCAAACCTTCGACGGCGAGTCGCTCTTCCAACCGCAGGTGTATACCCCCACGTTCTACCCGCTGGTGTACGCCGGCGCCGGCGGGCACGCGAGCAGCGCCCTCTGCGCCAACGGTTCGCTCAGCGGGTTGGACGTCAAGGGCAAGATCGTGCTCTGCTTGCGTGGGGGCGGCATCGCGAGGCTCGCCAAGGGCGCCGAGGTGCAGAGTGCGGGCGGCGTTGGGATGATCCTGATGAACCAAGCGTCCGACGGTTACAGTACCCTCGCCGACGCCCACTTTCTCCCGGCGTCCCACGTGGCGTTCGCGGACGGCGATCGGATCATGGCTTACATCAACTCCACAGCCAACCCCACCGCGACGTTCCTTTTCAAGGGCACGATACTCGGCACGTCGCCGGCTCCCGCGATCACGTCATTCTCCTCGCGGGGCCCCAGCTTGGTCAGCCCCGGAATTTTGAAGCCCGATATCACTGGCCCCGGTGTCAGCGTCTTGGCGGCTTGGCCATTCGCAGTAGGGCCGCCATCGAACAGCACCGCTGTGACCTTCAACATCATCTCGGGCACTTCCATGTCCACGCCTCACCTCAGCGGGATCGCTGCCCTAATCAAGAGCGTCCACCCAGACTGGTCTCCGGCGGCCATCAAGTCCGCAATCATGACGACCGCCACCACGGTGGATCTCAACGGGAATCCGATCTCGAACGAGCAGGGTCTCCCGGCCGACCTCTTTGCTTTCGGAGCTGGCCACGTCCACCCGGTGGACGCCACCAATCCGGGGCTAGTGTACGACCTGACCGCCAGCGACTACATCGGATATCTCTGCGGCTTGGGCTATTCTAGTGCCGAGGTTACAATGGTCGCCCGAAAGCCGGTCGATTGCCAGTTAGTTCGCAACATCCTGGAGAAGGACTTGAACTATCCTTCCATCACGGTGTTTCTCGGCGGCAACGCGACAGAGGTGACGGTGGAGCGGACTGTGAAGAACGTCGGCGAGCCGGAGTCCACCTACGTGGCTGAGGTGACTGCGCCGGAAGGAGTTGAAGTGCGAGTTACACCGAGTGCGCTACTCTTCATGGCCGTCGATCAAAAGATAACTTTCCAGTTGGTCTTCCGACTTAACGGCAGTAGAGGCGGCGGAGCGGATCAGGGTTGCATAAAGTGGGTTTCGGGTAAGTATGCGGTGAGGAGTCCGATATCGGTCACTTTCCAAAACTAGAGACATTGTGGAAAGTAGCACCGATGGATTGGGTTCAATCTGAAATAAATTTACTGAATTGTTGGTGCACTTGCGATCAAATAAGTGTTGTTTGCAATTGCTTGAGATTGGATTTAAAAGCTACGTAATTATTATAACAATGTATGTGTTCAGGTTCTTTATCTCACTTATTACAATACTTAAATGTCTAGGGAGTTGCATACAAAAATTCAAATTCCATAAATTTAGTTAATTAGTAATTAGTCAGATTTAATATAATTTAATCTATCCTTGAATTATTAATAATATAATCATTCACAAATAAGTATTAATTATTATGTTTATTATTTTTTAATAATTCTTGTGTGTGCAACTGTGGATCTTAATATCTTATAAAGACGGTCCTTCTGACATAGGGACTTGTTTCTAAATTTTAAAAACTTATGAGTGTTTCTGTAAGAGTGTGTTTAAATGCCCATAACCATAACCCACAAAATCCTAAAATTTTACTCGACGCTTCCCCTTCCCCTCATTCTTTTTCATTTTCTCTCGTCAACCTCCAACGGGTCCCATCTTGTCCTCCTCGTCGGAGTGCGAAGCAGTGAGGCCCTAAGCAGCTTCATTGCTTCGGTCTCTTCGTCATTTGAGTGCCGACAATGGCGTCTTCTATCTCACCAGATCGGTGC